>CM060944.1:272120745-277120745 GCA_030765085.1 Allium cepa
AGCGTTCTATTTGATATTGGTGCATCGCATTTTTTATATCTAGATGTTTGATAGATAAGCTTATCCTAGAAGTCACATATTTAGTTGCTTCCTTACGGGTTGTGAATCTAATAGGAAGGTATGCAACTCTAGGGTTAAGATGTGACCAGTAGAGTTTGTCTTGTTAGGTCATATATTTGTTTGCAATTTGCATGTGTTTAATTTTGTGAGGTTCGGAATTATTCTTGGGATGGATTGGTTAAAAGAGTACGATGCTAGGATAAGAAAATAATATCGCTTAGGCACCCTGATTGTAGGACATGATTGTTTATATCATAGGGAGCCTTAGCAGCGAGGTGAATGCCTTGTTGGGTGTTAGGGAACTGGAAAATGAGCTGAATTGAGTTTTCGTGGTTAGATAGTTCGTGGATGTTTTTGAGTCTGTAGTTGGATTGCCACCGAAACGAGCCACTGAGTTTCAGATAGATTTAGTTCCGGAAGAAGAACTAGTAAGTAGGTCGCCAAGTAGGATGACCCCCACTAATCGTTTGCGCGTGCACCTGGGAATTAAGAAAAAGATAGAGATGAGGGAGTTAAAGGTACAGTTGGTGGATTTAGAAGCCAAAAGTTTTATCAGGCTGAGTAGTTCACCATGGGGAGCAGCCGTAGTGTTGTTGAGAAGCCGGATGGATCATTAAGGCTATGTATCGATTATCGTAAGTTGAATGAGAGGACGATAAAGAATCGATATCCATTGCCGATTCAATCAGTTAAGTACAGCCATGGTATTTTCCCAGTTGGTGGCGACGAGTTTTCCATTAGTTCAGAGTGATAGATGATAGTATACCTTTGACGGCATTTAGAACTAGATATGGATCACACCATGCATAATGATCCATATTGATGTATGCTTTGGTGGTAACTTCTTGGATGACTATTGAAATTTCTCTAGTTCCAGCGTTTAAATTAGGATTTAATTCGCCTCTTTGCATTATAATATCATTGTAGTGTGGTAATCCCCTATAAGTTGAAAATTTTGATGACCCAAAATGTCAATTAGACATTTATAGTTAATCCATGGTTACATCCACAGTAAGGTAGTCGAGCCATGTTAACACCTTGTTAAACAGTTGCTTACTCCCAGTTCGTTGTCTAAGAATCTACTTCTAAGTACAAGAAGCATTACTGTCAATATGCATAGACCAAAAATGCTTATATGTGCAATACCTGTTATTCATCCATGCACTCCGTAAGCATTTTTTTGGTCAGTAGATTCCACATCAACTTAGGGCAAGCTGCCTTCCTGAGATCAGTAAATAACTTCAAGCCAATGCCACCTTCAGCCTTAGGTTTACATAGTGCAGTCCATGCCACCTTGTATTTGCTATTCCCTAAAAAATCTGAACATAAAGCATTGATTTTGTCAGGGGTAAATTCTGGTATTTGATAAACAAATATCCAGTATAAAACGTTAGGAGTAATGACTGCATTCAACAATTCAGCTCTTCCAACAAAGCTTAAATATTTAGCATCCCATCCTGGTAACTTTGTTTGTATTTTATGTAACAGGGTCTGGCAGTCTGAGTAAGTCTGAGTAATGAAGATAAGATGAAGACAAAGGTACTCCAAGATAAGTAATAGGTAGCACTCCTTCCTCGAAATCCAGTATATGTATAAATGCAATCTTATTTGATGCTTTTGAACTGAAATAAATTCTGGTCTTTAAAACATTCACACTCAGACCTGAACTGATGTATAATTTATCAAAAATAGTCCTTAATGTGCTTGTTACCCTTACAATTGTCTTGCCAAATATCATAAGGTCATCCGCGTAGAGCAAGTGTGTGATAATGGGTGAAGACTATGTACTGGTAGGAATTTAGATAAGATAGTAGCTTCATTCATTAGATATGCGAAATACTCCATAGCAATGGTGAATAGGTAAGGCAATAAAGGGTCCCCCTAGCATAGTTCCTTATTACTATGAATGAAACCCCTAGGAATTCCTTGCAATAAGATGGAGAAAGTTAGTGTGCTAATACATTTATATATGATGTTTATAAAATGAGTTGGAAAACCCATTTTTTCCATAATAAAACAAATAAATCTTTTATCAAGCTTATCATAAGCTTTTTAGAGATCCACTTTTATACAGAATTTATCTACTCCCTTCTTTTTAAAGTCATGTAATAATACATATGCTAGTAGGATATTTTCCCCGATGTATCTCCCATTTATAAATGCACATTGATGTTTAGATATTAAGCATAGCAGAAAATGCTTAATCCGATTACCACGTATATTACCGAAGACCTTATAGTACATATTGTAGCAAGATATAGGTCTGTAGCGAGTGATATTAGTAGGTTTTTCATTATCAAAGTAAGGAAAGTGTGATTGATACCCTTAGGCAGTTTAGCGGTGGTGAACATGTCCTTCAATGCTGCAAGTAAATCCACTTTGATGTCATCCCAGTGTAGCTTCATAAATTTAGAGTTAATCCCATCTGGCCTTGGGTTTTTGTCATCACTTACAGAAAACACAACAGACTTGATTTCATTCATAGTTATTTCTTCTAGTAAATAGTGCCTGCCTTCCTGATTAATCATGGCAATAGACTGGAACTCTGGAAACTCTGTTTCAGATTCACCATTAAATAGGTCTTGATTGTATGAAATAGCCTCCTGTTCTATCTCTTCAAGTTTATAAACCAGTCCCCTTAATTATCTATAAATGCTTGTATGTTGTTAATGTGCCTTCTGTAGGACATTTTGAAGTGAAATTTTTTTGAGGTGGTATCTCCTTGTTGCAACCACTGCACTTTGGATTTTTTCCCCCAAACTCCAGAATTTAATATTTTGTTGTATCTAAAATTTGTGTTTAGCATATAACATCTACTCATATAATTCCAGGTTGCAGGGATCTTGATCAACTATCATCTCGAGTGTATGAAATTCCTTCTCAGCTTCAGCCAGATAAGTATCCTCTTTCACCCATAATCTATTCCATTGCTTTAGTCATGTTTGCACGCCTGTAGTTTCTGTTGGAAAGTGTAACTAGGGAAGTCCCATGTAATGGAATTAAGACCCTTAGAAATACATGCCTAGTACCCTTCCTTGAAGTGCCATTCATTGAAATAACGAAATGGAAATCCTTTTTGCTGTACCACTAGGATTAAATGTAGCAATAGAGAGTTGTGATCACTTGATAGTTGAAAAGTGCTAATGCCTTCATATAAGAAAATTTCTGTAGATATAGGCTACTAAGAAATTTTCTGTCTATATTGGTGCCTCCCCTTCCTTCTCCATGTATAATTGAAAGCAAAAGGTTTAATCTCTGTCGGTCCTGATTGCATTAAATAGTTGTTGAATGCATGTAATTGTGAAAATGGTATGGTAGACCTCCTTGCTTATCTAAGGAGGAGGATGCATTATTATAATCTCCCATCAAAATCCATGCCTCATGAATATCCGCTGTTTCCTAAATGATGTGTTGCCAAAGTGTTTCTCTCCACTAAAACAATTGCCCGCATAAACTACTGTGTAGGTAAGTAGGAAACCACCTGAGTCAATTGCTGATAATGTGGTTTTGCGTCCCATTGATTTCAAGATGTCATATTTCAAACTGAAGGATTATATAACTAAGGTTTGGAAGCTTACCGGTAATTACTTTATCCACAATGCTCCAAAATTTCATTAGGCTGTTCAATTAGAGGATTCAAATGATTTTGAAAAAAGCGATGGGATCTAATACATTCTTATACTTCGGAAAACTTCTTATGATAGATGCATGGCATCCTGGCTATGACTTTCGTAAGCATGATATAAAAGAAGTTCAAGTATGGATCAAACTATTTAATCTTAATATGGAAATATGGACAGTTAATACACTATCTATGATTGGCATTTTTATAGGGATCCCACTAAGATTGATAATAACACTGCGGATATTTTTTTTTTTACAAAGTATGCTAGAATTCAAGTCTCAACTAATACAAAGTCTAAACTTGTTACAACGGTTCCTATTTTGTTACATAACAGGAACAAGAGGGAGACTGCAGTCGAGTATGAATTTATTCCTTTAAAATGCGATCACTTTGATATTTTTGGCCACAAGACATCCTTCCACGCTGATACTTATGAGACAAAATGGATTCCTAAGGAGAAGAGAGATGCACCAGCACATCTGCAAACAACGAACACACAACCGGTGAACCAAACCAGAGTAAACGGATGAGACCAGCACTGAAGACATACATGTCGAAGGTAATCTGCTCCTACAATTAGATGACCATCTAAACTTTTTGAATCCAAACCTTCCACACAACATTGACACAGAAGAATTACAGCATGTAGTTGATGACATAACTGAAGAAATTGATGTAGAAGAAAAGATAGATGCGTTTGCATTTATGACCGCAAACTCAGATTATTTACATACAGGCAAAGGCAAAAAGACAACACTTCACCATGCTCCTTCTAAAAGGACTTTAAGGAGCAAATCAACTGTCAAATGAGTTTGCTTACTTGGAATGTTAGGGGAATGAACACATCGCGAAGGGTCGGTGATGTGTTCAAACTCCTAACAAAATTTAAACCAACTATAGCTAGTTTGGTTGAAAAACCCATCTAATCTTTCTTTATCGAGAAACAAGTTTCTTAGAAATTGAGATTTAATCATTAATAATTCATTTCAATGTATAGGGAGGATTCTTGTGATATGGGATACATTAGTTCATGGAGTAATTTTACTCCTTAACTTATATATTTAGATATTTATTTTACTTTTTTATTTTAAAATAAATGTTTGAAATTTTTTGATAAATTATTTAAGGATTTTGAAACTTTATTAAAAGTATTTTATAAATAATTTACTAAAATTTCACTCACTTTAGCTATTTTCATATTTTAACATCTATTTTTAAATTTATATAATGTAGCGCCAAAATTAGACCCTAACACCCAAATCTAGATGAAAACACCAACTAACAGTCGCAAATAACAGACATATTATATGTAGAGAGTAATAATATAAAGAACAGTCAAAATAAAAATGAAAACAGTAAAGAACAACAGAGTTTATAGTGGTTCGGCTGACTCTAGTTTACGTCCACTTCAGAAGTTTCCTTTTTATTGATGTAAGAATCAGTTACAGTTACAAAATGGTAAAGTGACCTTAACATTAGGAAATAGAAAGTCAGAGAGCCAGAAGCCAGAAGAAGAAGATCCCCCATCTAGAGACTCACATGCTGTATTTATACGCAAAACCAGGTTGTTGGGCCTCGTGAGTAGTTTGGGCCCACCAAAGCCATAGTCGAACCCTACTTCATCATGCCGACCGACCCTGAGCAGTTGGTATGTCGAACGGAAGTTACCCAAGTATTGACCCGAAGCGAGCCTATCTGGATATCGAAGCAAAGCTAGCGTCGAACCATGTATTGATGCCGACCCATGTCACCATATAGCCGATGCCGAGCCACTATGCCGAGCCATTCCCAGCTCACCACGATGTCAAGCGAGGTGCGATACCGAGCGAGGTGCGATGCAGAGCGAGGCTTCATGCCGAGCGAGGGGAGGTGCCGAGCGAGGCTTCATGCCGAGCGAGGGAAGGTGTGCCAAATCGAGGAGAGGTGTCGAACGAAGCTTATCTTTCAGACCGAGCCGTGCGACCCTCCCATTTCTTGACCGAATGACATGTTCAAGTGAACTTCATCCTTCTAAACCGAATCCATCATATTCCTGCCTCGATAATCGTGAAGCTAGTTAGATTGAATCCGCCTGCTTGTGGCTTTGACAAAAGACGGGTTAACACTTTGCCCCCAAAACATGCATTGCTATTGGAGGGTGTGTTTTGTAGCTCAATAAACTGGATGTTCGTATCCTGTTAATGACATGCAAAGAAATTGATAGTCTTATTTGACCGCGAATGACGATCGTTCGAAATCGTATGTCATTCGGGGTAGTATGTGACCGTTCGCAGTCGGATGCCGTTCGCGGCGAATCGTGACCGTTCACGGTTGGGTGTCGTTCGAGGTGAATTGTGACCGTTCGCGATCTGGTGCCGTTCGAGGCGAGTTGTGACCGTTCGCGGTCGGGTGCCGTTCGAGGCGAGTTGTGACCGTTCGCGGTCGGGTGCCGTTCGAGGCGAATTGTGTGTGCCGGGGGAGGGGGGAGGGAGGGGAGGACTTAGTATCGTTAATGTCAGATTTCACGTTCGGGTGAGTTTCTGAACTGTTTGTTATGGCGGTCTATCGCTATCCCAATGCATGTCCGAGGACCGTTCGCGATCCCTTACATGTGTAAGTGGCTTAGTCGTTATGGAATCACAAATGACAATACTTTTATTTCAAAATAAGTCTTTCAACAGAAACGAAATCAAGTCCAAACATGAGAAATGGAAAATAAAAGCAAAACAAGGATGTCGAAGTGCAAACACCTACATTGATGCGATTTATAGTCGTATCAGAGCATGTCTGAGGATCGTTCACGGTCATGTACATGTGTGAATGACTTAATCACGTTGGTGTGGAGTTTTCTACTTATTCATCATTATTTCAATCAGTTGATAATAAGATGACGCCTTGATCCTGAGCCGTCCCCAGTAAGTGCAAGTGGTGGTCGTTCTTGTTCCACTGTCGTGGCCCTCCTTCTCACAAATTGAGATATCAGACCATTCCAGATACGCTCCTCAACTTCATCCTTCAATTGCCTGCAATCATTTGTGCTATGACCGTTCAGTTCGTGGAGCAAACAATACTTGTCCGATCTTCTTTCATTGCTTGTCGGATACTTCCTCATTGGCCTTCAATAGGGAATCTGTCCCCTAGTGTCTTGGTAAATTCTTTCCAAAGTCTTGTTCAGCTCTGAATAAGAGGTGAATCTCGGTTCATTTCGTGGTCGCATTGATCCATCGTTGTTATCCCTGGCCTTCCGTTTCCCTTTGTCAGTTCTTGAATCTTTTTTAGGAGGATTTTCACCATTGACTGCATAAACATCATCTCCTTCTCCTTCCTCTCTCTCAGCATTTTCATCCTCTAACTGTAGAAATCCTTCGACCTCATGATAAAACTCCCCTAGGTCCATTGATGGATCCCTTGTCAGTGAATTTTTGAATTCTGTTCCATTAGTTATGCCAGATACAGCTGCCATTAACACCATGGATGTGTCTGGTCGATCCACTGATGCTGTCGCTGCATTGTATCGCGTCAGAAAGCTCCTCAAAGATTCTCCGGTCCTCTGCTTTAGCGCTCCCAAACTCATCACATTCTTAAGTTTCGAAATGTGAACTCTGAACTGCCTTATGAACTTCTCAGTCAATTCGGTCCATGTTCCAATGGAACCGCTCTCCAATTGTCTAAACCATAATGCTGTTATGTCTGTCAGATACAATGGGAAGCATCGAGCCATGACTTCCTCTGATGCTACCAATACCTCCATATGCCTCATATACTTTGTCAACCGTAGGATCCATCCTTCCATTATACATTTCCAATGCTGGCAGCTTGAATTCTGGTGGATTCCTAGCTCGCCTGATAGTTGGAGTAAATGGACTCCTATTCACATCCTCCAAATCTTTGTTTACCAATTCACCATTCATATCTCGTCTAACCATCTCCGCCAGTCTTTCGTCATTGCCATGAAGTGTTCCTTGTCCGCTGCCTCCGACCTGCCCCCCCTCCCCCCTCCCCCCCGAGTTCACGAGGGAATCCTGGCACATACTCCTCGTCAGGTACTCCAGTACTCCTGTTGGCGCCGGGTTGCACAGCGTCATCTGGTGTCCCTCCATGGATTGGTCCAGCATTTCCTGGTGGTGTGTCCCCAAGTCTAGGTCTATTCAGATTGTTAGTTGTTTGTTGGTTGTGAGCTGCCCACTGTTGAATCATTCCATCCGCCTGCTGGTTGAGTCCCTCGGGTACGGCTCAGGACCTGCAGTTCCCGATTGTCCAAATTGCCTAAGAAGAGCCTGCATCGTCTCCTCTTGCTGTCTCATCATCGCTTCCATCTCCCCTCCGGTGATGTAGATGGACGCTGCACCTGCTCCATCTCCAGAGGAAGCCTCTTGACTTCCCTCCTGATTGCTCCTTTTTATCACTTGTTTCCTTGACGATGGCCTAACTATTGCTTACTAGAATCCAAGTTTGTAACGACCCAGAATTTTAATTTATTAAAATTTGAATATTTAATTAATTTTAAATATTAATAAGTGAATTTATAAGTCAAATAAATTTTATTTTGAATTTTTGGATTTAATTGAATAATTAAATCAATAATTTAATAGGTTAAATTATGGAAATAATTGAAAATTGGGTTAAATATGATTGAAAATGATTTGTAAAATTTTATTTTATCATACGGGAGTTAGAACGATATTTTAGGACTTTTAAAATCAATTTAAAAGTTTATTTGTGAAAATTGAATATTTTAATATTAAAATCGACTAGTGAAAATAGCCAATTTTTGAACAGTCTCAGAATTGAATGAAACCAGTTCCATTGGATCCGTAATAATTAGTTATTACCGGATTTCAATTTTCGTGTCAATCGGAGTTATCGTTTGATCGTGGCAGCTCGAAACGCATCGAATTATTTTTAATATTAATTTGGCGAGTTAAAATAGCCATTTTTCAAAAAGTCTCGGATTTCGACGAAACCAGTTTCTTCGGATCCGTAATGTGATATTATTGTAAGGTTTCAAATTTCGTGTCAATTGGATTTACCGTTTGTCCGGTACAAATTAAAACGCCTAGAAAATCGTTTAAATCGGTTTAATTTAAATTGAGCGTTTATAGCCATAACTCGCACAGATGTCCGAATTAGCTTTCGAAACCTGTTCCATTGTGTCCGGAACGCGGGGTAAACCCTAGAAATGCTGGTTACGGCGCGTGAATCGGAGTTCGGAATTTCCGGGATGAATAGTGTTCGAAAATTCCTTATAAATAGCCCCTACCTTTCATAAATTAGAAAAAAAAAATAAACCTAATTTGCAAACCCTAGCCGCCACCTCCCTGATAAACGGCTAGAAATGCTCAACGTTCTCCCCTCGATTTCTCAAAATCCATCAACTTTTAGACAAAACCCTCAACTACAAAGAGGTAGAGCACATCGAGAGCTACGATTTCAACGGTTATGATCGCGTTTGGAGCAATGGAACGACGGGAAATTGGGTTTGAAGGGGGCCGGCTGCGCACGCAACCCAAGGAAGAATGGGGGGCCGAGCTCCACTATACTGTAGCCGAGTATAGTACGTGTCGTGCTCTTCGCGATGGTGTATCCTGATCATGCTAGAATTCAACGTGGAGGTTGCAAAAATTAACCCTAATGGTTGATGATGGGTTCGGCATATACTGGAGGCACGCGAGAGGGAGAGGAAGAAGGATGGTGCGGTCGTGATGCAATGGGCTTGGATCCTACGGTCTTGATTTGCTTAGGTTTAAAATTTAAAATTTATGTTGTAAATTTGTTATTAAAATCGTGTACAAACTTCAAATATTCATAACTTTTTCATACGAGGTCGAAAACGCGTGAAACCAGTTGCGTGGGAATCGTATCGATGAGCAATACGCGATGAAATTGGATTGGAGACGTTTGGAGTTAGTGAGAATTTTGGGTAAAATTAAACGTCCGTTTAATTTTATTCGAAATAAATCGCTAAAACGAAATTGAAATCAAGGTGAGAACTTCTCACTCAATCGAATCAGTTTCTATTTTATTTTAAATAGTTAGATTTAAAATACTTGAATGCATGTTTGAATGTTGATTGATATCTATTGATTGTTAAAATAGACCTTATACGCCGTTAGTAAGCGGATGTTATTTATTAAAAACATATACCGCGAATATTTCATAAACAGTGAAATTGGTATTATATAAAATAGCAATATATATATATTGGCATATGTATATATTGGAGTTATTGATTTCCCGCATTTTTTGTTTAGCGGATGAGACCCTATTGCGCCGTCTATTAAGCGGATAATATTTTAAATCCCATATACCGCGATACTTTCGTACTGGAGCGGAATTGGTATTGTGCTAATGTTTTTGGATGCAGGAAAACAGGTTGGAGGGATCCAACTGGATTCCTCAACAGTATTTGTTTGATTTCAGATATTTTGATATTTGATGAATTATCATATCGATATATGATATCGTTGTTGTCGTGATTGACTATTTGGTGTGTAGCATCATTAGACCAAATTTTGGAATTTTAAAATGATTTTCAAAGTGACTTTTGAAAGTACACGTTTATAAAATATTTTTGGAACTGATCCATTTTAAATAAATAAACGTTATAATTTTTAAAGTTATAAAAATTATGATTTTGAGAAATATGATTAAAGATTTATTTTTGAAAATATGAGGCTAATGATTTTATAAAATAGTTTAATCGGGATTTTTGAAATTATTATAAAGAATTGAAAATATAGGATTTATAAAATTTAACTATTTTATAAATCAAAAGGATGAAATTATAAAGGAGATTAAAGATGTTTTAAAATAATAGTATAAATTGATTTATATAAGAGATTTATAAATTGATAATTTGTAAATTAAAATATTTGAATTATAAAACGAGTTTTTATAAGTGTTAGAATGAATTGTGAATGAATTTCAGAAATGAATGAAATTTATAGAATCATAAACGGTGAAGTTATAAATGGAATTTTATAAGCAATAGGTTTATAAAATTCATAAAGTTATTTGAAGAATAGGTTTGGATAAATAAACGAATCTAATAAGTTATAAGATTTATAATTATGAAGTTCAAAGGAACGATTTTTGCAAACAAATAAATTATAAGTATTTCACTTATAATATGAACTTTTAGTATATCATTGGGATATGAATTGAATAGGTTAATAAAGGAGATTTATAAAAAGGAAATAGTTATAAAATAAATAGAAATGGAATTTATAAACATTGTTTTATAAATTCGCAAACAACTTATTTTGATAAGTAAATTGTTGAAACCTATTAATGGAGTTATATTCACGTTTTTGACTGTGAATAATCCTTTGAAATAAAATGAATAAAAGGATGAAATTTGTTAACGTAGTATATTCACGTTTTTGAATAGTGAATAATATGTTAAAGGAAATGTTTAGAATGTGATATTTTAAATAGAATTAAAACGATCTAACGATGTTTTAAATGTGTTAAGATTCGAAACCATGGATTTCAACATTTATTGTTGAAATAGACGTTTTCGAGAAATAGAAGGAAATGGTGGACTATAACACTGTTGTTATAGTAAATAATTTCCGAAAGGAAATGTTTTGTATGGTATTGGGATTTATATATCTATTTTAATTTTCGAATCCCTATACTAGTGATTTTGGGACGTCGTAACGATGTTTTACGTAACATTCGTTTTGGCCCAAATAAATATGTTTAAGAGAATGATTTCCTTAAAGAATGAAATATATACTTAATCTCGATTTAAGTATATTGAATATTTTCTAAGTGTTGAAAATAAATAAAATTTGTGAATTACTTATTAAATAAGTATGGAAATGTTTTCCAATATAAAGTGAATACTTTGAGAATTTATCTTTTTGAAGATAAATTGAAATGAATAACTGAAAACGTATATGCATGAATATTTTGGAATATAAATTCACTAAGGAATTTATAAAAGAAAGTGGAATTTGTTAAAAATAAATATTGAGTTATTTTTGAGATATTGAATTATATATCTTGTAAAGATATTTTGGAAAGTAAATAATTTGGAAAATTATTTGGAATCTGGTGATGTGTGCATATCCATTTATAGTTCAATAACGGACTATCAATATTTCCCTTTGAATGAGTAATTGATGTGATTTGTTTGAATTTGAATGCCCCACTTATTTTTGAATAAGCGCTCACTATTCGGGTTAACCGGGAAAGGACCATGGGGTCGTATAACCCATTCCGAATATGTGATACGTCGTTGTGAATTGCATTTGAAGATCGGTGTTGAAGACCCGGTATTTGCGAGAGCGATAGGATGACCTGTTGATTGTCTCTGCACTGAGTTGCAACGGTATAGAGACTCCCTAAGTGATGGGAAATCCAATCAGGATTGTGAATATCCGGATTGCAAGGACTTCTTTGTAAGTGCCTTCGGTTTTGTTCGAGCCCGGAACGGACTTGTATGGATTGTATGTCTGACGTTACAAATTGAGATATAAAGCAGATTTCTTTCAAATATTTCTGTTGGTGGCGGAGAATTTATTCTTTTAGCTTAACACCCTTCTCTGAGACGTACGAGCTTAGAGGTTATGTAGTTGAATGTTATCAGCGATATATTCCCAATTTGGTAATGTGACATGCTGAGTGTTGCTGTAAATGATCATTGTGTTGATTATTTGTGATAGGATCGTTTATTTGATCGTCTATCCTGGTGATCATTTCTATGATCATTTGTTGACCCAAAGCATGGCTTTTGTATAAAGTATGTTTTTGTGGACGTGACTTCGTCGAGCCTCACACCCCGTGAATGGTCAAAACAGGAAAGATGCGGCAAGGTTATGAGGGGTAGCGCCCTTTAGGATGTGTGCATTTCCTTCTGGAAAAGGGTGGTATCATGGTATGGAGCCCAGATTCTTACTCATGTTGAAAACACTTTATGATTGTGTGAATTGATTGCGAGCGCTCGGTGAAAGGTCCCAAAGGACCAGGGGATGGCATATTCGGTCAGTTGTTACTCAGTTAGGGGTAACCCGTCCTTGTGTTGGTAGAGATCCGGTTTGGTTCTCGGAGATGTCCATCCAGAGGCATTCTCATGTGGCAATGGGAAGTTCCTTGGCCTGATCATTCATTGGAAATCCAAAGAAACAATACGATCTTGTACGGTATTAGTTGTAGAACCTATCATTCACTTATGGTGGCGCCCCACTGTTTGGATGGTAGCTATAGTAGGCATACGATAATGGTCGTATGTTGGCTAAGATTTATATTCTACTTTCGAAATGAATTTTTTCCTACACTATGCACTAGTAATAATATCAAATGTTCTTTTAAATGCGTATCAAGCATCTTTGACTATCATAAGGAGAAATCTCCTCCGATTCTGCGTTTGCATTGTGTGTGTGTGCGGGAGGCCTTATGGTAGTCTCATTTTTAAAAGCATTGCGAATTGACTTAAAAATATTCCTCTATTTTGATTTTAAAGATAAATAAACTGTTTTAAGTTCTTACACCAGTCACATGACTGACTTGGAGTTTATTGTTTTCCTTCCTAAACTCTGGGTGCCCACCAATTTCCACACGGGGAGTCAAGAGTTAAGGTTTATCAGGATATTCTGGATATTCTGGAGTTGCTGGAGGCAAGATGGATGGCATGGCGTATTACTAGTTTATATAGTATTTCTTTTTCCGCTGTTTGTTGATGTATGTTGTTGTACACTCTGATGTTGTAATGTGATGTAGTTCTTTGTTTAAAGATTATTCATTTATTATTATATGTTGTTCCGCTGCGAATTGTGAGATTCTGATATTGTTGTGTTGTGTTCTGTTCCATTCTATGTTTTCTCTTCTTTCTATTTTCTATTCTCCCTAATTTTCTTTTTCCCTCTATTTTCTATCTTCTTCTCCCTTCTTTTTCTTTTCTTTTTTTTTTTTTAAAACCCTAACTATTCGGTTTTTCGGCAACGAAAAATCGAAAACGTTACATTTGGTATCAGAGCTTATGGTTAAGCGACAACCATGGTGCTGTTGGGTATTACTCATTAGAGATGGAGTCAGTAGTACTCTAGAATGAGTTGAGTGTAATAATAGATATGAGAGCGTATTTGTTAGTGAATATAAAATTGTTTTATATTGTGATGGTTGGTTTATTGAGTGGCATATAAACTTTCGTCAGCGTGGTCCGCAAGACTAGGCCGAAGGGGTTTCTAAACACTTGAATAGAACAATTCGGCACAATATTGATTTTAAATTGGGTAAATGAAATATTTTTGCCTTGATTATATTTTTATATATAAAAAAATAATTTTTCAGAATTATTAAAGTGTATATAAGTTGATTGTTTAGATGTTTGAATAATCTAAATAAAAGAATAATTGTATAAGCAAAAGAATTATAAGAATTGAATTATAATTAAAGTAATTTACAATTGTGAAATAAACTTATATATATAAGAAGTGAAACTATATGAATATATTTATAAATATGAGTTATAAATATAAAAATGAATTTAAAGTTAAATGGAATATAACTTAAGAAATTGAATTGAATGAGTGAATGGAATGTTAATCAATTAAATTAAATTGATATGAAATAATGAATGTAAGTGTTAATTCATTAAAATCTAATGTTAAAGGAAGTTGAATAATTGAATGAAAATCAATTTAATTAAACCAAATATAAACAAAGGAATTTGGTTGAAATTAATATACGTTGGTTGTTATATGATTGTTGGTTGATTAATTGTATATAATTCATTAAGTATTAATGAAATTGGAAGTTAAAGTAATTGGAATCCAATTGGAAGTTAAGTGAATCTTAAATAGAATTGAATTTGATTTGGAAGTGAACCAACTTGAATATGAATTAGTGAATATAAACTAATTGAGAATGAATATTAGTAAACCCAATGTAAATGAATCAAATGTGATTAAATTGAAAATCTATTTCATTGAATATTAATGAGAATATGGATGAATATTTATTGGTTATGGATTATAGTTGGTTGATGGTTGCATTTGTTGTATGGTTGTATTTGCTATGTTGACATATATAGTTATTATGTTACTATATGTTGTATATCGATACTATTGTCTATATACATGTTCTCATGTTGTTTGTTGAGTGATTAGTAGGTGCGGATCGCATTTGCTTCGCATTTGGAGCTCGCTTTCGCGCTATATTAGCCGTATACGCTTGCTAATAAAATATAAGGTACATATCTCGGATTACATACCGTACTTTTATACTTTTTTCCCTACGGGATGCCTCATTACTTGATGAGATGTATATTTGTGATATATATACTGTCATTTTTTTCGGATCGAGCCGCGCAAAGGAGACTATGGCGAATTTTTCCGGAAATTTAAGGCGTTAGAAAAAGTTTGAGAAAATTGAGAAATTTTTGAAAACTATAACTTTGTTTTGGAATTGAAAGTTAAACAATAGTAGTTGTTTCTGAAAAGATAACTAAGAATGATTTGGAAAACTTAGTAAAGTATTGTAAGAAATTTAACTATAAATTTTGGAAAGTTAATAGATTCTGTAACTTTTCTTACTTGTTAATTTCGAGGACGAAATTCTTTTAAGGGGGGAAGATTGTAACGACCCAGAATTTTAATTTATTAAAATTTGAATATTTAATTAATTTTAAATATTAAGAAGTGAATTTATAAGTCAAATAAATTTTATTTTGAATTTTTGGATTTAATTGAATAATTAAATCAATAATTTAATAGGTTAAATTATGGAAATAATTGAAAATTGATTTAAATATGATTGAAAATGATTTGTAAAATTTTATTTTATCATATGGGAGTTAGAACGATATTTTAGGACTTTTAAAATCAATTTAAAAGTTTATTTGTGAAAATTGAATATTTTAATATTAAAATCGACTAGTGAAAATAGCCAATTTTTGAACAGTCTCAGAATTGAACGAAACCAGTTCCATTGGATTCGTAATAATTAGTTATTACCGGATTTCAATTTTCGTGTCAATCGGAGTTATCGTTTGATCGTGGCAGCTCGAAACGCATCGAATTATTTTTAATATTAATTTGGCGAGTTAAAATAGCCATTTTTCAAAAAGTCTCGGATTTCGACGAAACCAGTTTCATCGGATCCGTAATGTGATATTATTGTAAGGTTTCAAATTTCGTGTCAATTGGATTTACCGTTTGTCTGGTACAAATTAAAAAACCTAGAAAATCGTTTAAATCGGTTTAATTTAAATTGAGCGTTTATAGCCATAACTCGCACAGATGTCCGAATTAGCTTTCGAAACCTATTCCATTGTGTCCGGAACGCGGGGTAAACCCTAGAAACGCTGGTTACGGCGCGTGAATCGGAGTTCGGAATTTCCGGGATGAATAGTGTTCGAAAATTCCTTATAAATAGCCCATACCTTTCATAAATTAGAAAAAAAAAAAACCTAATTTGCAAACCCTGGCCGCCACCTCCCTGATAAACGGCCAGAAATGCTCAACGTTCTCCCCTCGATTTCTCGAAATCCATCAACTTTTAGACAAAACCCTCAACTACAAAGAGGTAGAGCACATCGAGAGCTACGAGTTCAACGGTTATGATCGCGTTTGGGGCAATGGAACGACGGGAAATTGGGTTTGAAGGGGGCCGGCTGCGCACGCAACCCAAGGAAGAAGGGGGGCCGAGCTCCACTATACTGTAGCCGAGTATAGTACGTGTCGTGCTCTTCGCGATGGTGTATCCTGATCATGCTAGAATTCAACATGGAGGTTGCAAAAATTAACCCTAATGGTTGATGATGGGTTCGGCATATACTGGAGGCACGCGAGAGGGAGAGGAAGAAGGATGGTGCGGTCGTGATGCAATGGGCTTGGATCCTACGGTCTTGATTTGCTTAGGTTTAAAATTTAAAATTTATGTTGTAAATTTGTTATTAAAATCGTGTACAAACTTCAAATATTCATAACCTTTTCATACGAGGTCGAAAACGCGCGAAACCAGTTGCGTTGGAATCGTATCGACGAGCACTACGCGATGAAATTGGATTGGAGACGTTTGGAGTTAGTGAGAATTTTGGGTAAAATTAAACGTCCGTTTAATTTTATTCGAAATAAATCGCTAAAACGAAATTGAAATCAAGGTGAGAACTTCTCACTTAATCGAATCAGTTTCGATTTTATTTTAAATAGTTAGATTTAAAATACTTGAATGCATGTTTGAATGTTGATTGATATCTATTGATTGTTAAAATAGACCTTATACGCCGTTAGTAAGCGGATGTTATTTATTAAAAACATATGCCGCGAATATTTCATAAACAGTGAAATTGGTATTATATAAAATAGCAATATATATATATTGGCATATGTATATATTGGAGTTATTGATTTCCCGCATTTTTTGTTTAGCGGATGAGACCCTATTGCGCCGTCTATTAAGCGGATAATATTTTAAATCCCATATACCGCGATAATTTCGTACTGGAGCGGAATTGGTATTGTGCTAATGTTTTTGGATGCAGGAAAACAGGTTGGAGGGATCCAATTGGATTCCTCAACAGTATTTGTTTGATTTCAGATATTTTTATATTTGATGAATTATCATATCGATATATGATATCGTTGTTGTCGTGATTGACTATTTGGTGTGTAGCATCATTAGACCAAATTTTGGGATTTTAAAATGATTTTCAAAGTGATTTTTGAAAGTATACGTTTATAAAATATTTTTGGAACTGATCCATTTTAAATAAATAAACGTTATAATTTTTAAAGTTATAAAAATTATGATTTTGAGAAATACGATTAAAGATTTATTTTTGAAAATATGAGGCTAATGATTTTATAAAATAGTTTAATCGGGATTTTTGAAATTATTATAAAGAATTGAAAATATAGGATTTATAAAATTTAACTATTTTATAAATCAAAAGGATGAAATTATAAAGGAGATTAAAGATGTTTTAAAATAATAGTATAAATTGATTTATATAAGAGATTTATAAATTGATAATTTGTAAATTAAAATATTTGAATTATAAAACGAGTTTTTATAAGTGTTAGAATGAATTGTGAATGAATTTCAGAAATGAATGAAATTTATAGAATCATAAACGGTGAAGTTATAAATGGAATTTTATAAGCAGTAGGTTTATAAAATTCATAAAGTTATTTGAAGAATAGGTTTGGATAAATAAACGAATCTTATAACTTATAAGATTTATAATTATGAAGTTCAAAGGAACGATTTTTGCAAACAAATAAATTATAAGTATTTCACTTATAATATGAACTTTTAGTATATCATTGGGATATGAATTGAATAGGTTAATAAAGGAGATTTATAAAAAGGAAATAGTTATAAAATAAATAGAAATGGAATTTATAAACATTGTTTTATAAATTCGCAAACAACTTATTTTGATAAGTAAATTATTGAAACCTATTAATGGAGTTATATTCACGTTTTTGACTGTGAATAATCCTTTGAAATAAAATGAATAAAAGGATGAAATTTGTTAACGTAGTATATTCACGTTTTTGAATAGTGAATAATATGTTAAAGAAAATGTTTAGAATGTGATATTTTAAATAGAATTAAAACGATCTAACGATGTTTTAAATGTGTTAAGATTCGAAACCATGGATTTCAACATTTATTGTTGAAATAGACGTTTTCGAGAAATAGAAGGAAATGGTGGACTATAACACTGTTGTTATAGTAAATAATTTCCGAAAGGAAATGTTTTGTATAGTATTGGGATTTATATATCTATTTTAATTTTCGAATCCCTATACTAGTGATTTTGGGACATCGTAACGATGTTTTACGTAACATTTGTTTTGGCCCAAATAAATATGTTTAAGAGAATGATTTCCTTAAAGAATGAAATATATACTTAATCTCGATTTAAGTATATTGAATATTTTCTAAGTGTTGAAAATAAATAAAATTTGTGAATTACTTATTAAATAAGTGTGGAAATGTTTTCCAATATAAAGTGAATACTTTGAGAATTTATCTTTTTGAAGATAAATTGAAATGAATAATTGAAAACGTATATGCATGAATATTTTGGAATATAAATTCACTAAGGAATTTATAAAAGAAAGTGGAATTTGTTAAAAATAAATATTGAGTTATTTTTGAGATATTGAATTATATATCTTGTAAAGATATTTTGGAAAGTAAATAATTTGGAAAATTGGAATCTGATGATGTGTGCATATCCATTTATAGTTCAATAACCGACTATCAATATTTCCCTTTGAATGGGTAATTGATGTGATTTGTTTGAATTTGAATGCCCCACTTATTTTTGAATAAGCGCTCACTATTCAGGTTAACGGGGAAAGGACCATGGGGTCGAATAACCCATTCCGAATATGTGATACGTCGTTGTGAATTGCATTTGAAGATCGGTGTTGAAGACCCGGTATTTGCGAGAGCGATAGGATGACCTGTCGATTGTCTCTGCACGGAGTTGCAACGGTATAGAGACTCCCTAAGTGATGGGAAATCCGATCAGGATTGTGAATATCCGGATTGCAAGGACTTCTTTGTAAGTGCCTTCGGTTTTGTTCGAGCCCGGAACAGACTTGTATGGATTGTATGTCTGACGTTACAAATTGAGATATAAAGCAGATTTCTTTCAAATATTTCTGTTGGTGGCGGAGAATTTATTCTTTTAGCTTAACACCCTTCTCTGAGACGTACGAGCTTAGAGGTTATGTAGTTGAATGTTATCAGCGATATATTCCCAATTTGGTAATGTGACATGCTGAGTGTTGCTGTAAATGATCATTGTGTTGATTATTTGTGATAGGATCGTTTATTTGATCGTCTATCCTGGTGATCATTTCTATGATCATTTGTTGACCCAAAGCATGGCTTTTGTATAAAGTATGTTTTTGTGGACGTGACTTCGTCGAGCCTCACACCCCGTGAATGGTCAAAACAGGAAAGATGCGGCAAGGTTATGAGGGGTAGCGCCCTTTAGGATGTGTGCATTTCCTTCTGGAAAAGGGTGGTATCATGGTATGGAGCCCAGATACTTACTCATATTGAAAACACTTTATGATTGTGTGAATTGATTGCGAGCGCTCGGTGAAAGGTCCCAAAGGACCGGGGGATGGCATATTCGGTCAGTTGTTACTCAGTTAGGGGTAACCCGGCCTTGTGTTGGTAGAGATCCGGTTTGGTTCTCGGGGATGTCCATCCAGAGGCATTCTCATGTGGCAATGGGAAGTTCCTTGGCCTGATCATTCGTTGGAAATCCAAAGAAACAATACGATCTTGTACGGTATTAGTTGTAGAACCTATCATTCACTTATGGTGGCGCCCCACTGTTTGGATGGTAGCTATAGTAGGCATACGATAATGGTCGTATGTTGGCTAAGATTTATATTCTACTTTCGAAATGAATTTTTTCCTACACTATGCACTAGTAATAATATCAAATGTTCTTTTAAATGCGTATCAAGCATCTTTGACTATCATAAGGAGAAATCTCCTCCGATTCTGCGTTTGCATTGTGTGTGTGTGCGGGAGGCCTTATGGTAGTCTCATTTTTAAAAGCATTGCGAATTGACTTAAAAATATTCCTCTATTTTGATTTTAAAGATAAATAAACTGTTTTAAGTTCTTACACCAGTCACATGACTGACTTGGAGTTTATTGTTTTCCTTCCTAAACTCTGGGTGCCCACCAATTTCCACACGGGCAGTCAAGAGTTAAGGTTTATCAGGATATTCTGGATATTCTGGAGTTGCTGGAGGCAAGATGGATGGCATGGCGTATTACTAGTTTATATAGTATTTCTTTTTCCGCTGTTTGTTGATGTATGTTGTTGTACACTCTGATGTAATGTAATGTGATGTAATAACTGATATAGTTCTTTGTTTAAAGATTATTCATTTATTATTATATGCTGTTCCGCTGTGAATTGTGAGATTCTGATATTGTTGTGTTGTGTTCCGTTCCGTTCTATGTTTTCTCTTCTTTCTATTTTCTATTCTCCCTAATTTTATTTTTTCCTCTATTTTCTATCTTCTTCTCCCTTCTTTTTCTTTTCTTTTTTTTTAAAACCCTAACTATTCGGTTTTTCGGCAACGAAAAATCGAAAACGTTACAAAGTTCCTAGCTTCAAAATTCCTGAGTTCTTGCCTTCTCAGTGAAAGCATCAAAATATTAGCGCCAAAATTGGATACTAACATCCAAATCCAGATGAAAGCACCAACTAACAGTCACAGATAACAAACAGATTGTATGTAGAGAGTAATAATGTAAAGAACATTCAAAATTAAAATAAAAAATGAACAATAGAGTTTATAGTGGTTCGACTAACCCTGGCCTACGTCCACTCCAGAAGTTTTCTTTTTATTGATGTAAGAATCAGTTACAGCTATAAATGGTAGAGTGACCCTAGCCTTAGGAAATAGAAAGTCAGAGTGCCAAGAGCCAGAAGAAGAAGATCCCTCATCTGGAGAATCACATGCTGTATTTATAGGCAAAACCAAGTTGTTGGGCCTCCTGAGTAGTTTGGGCCCACCAAGGCCATAGCCGAACCCTACTTCATCATGCCGACCGACCCTGAGCAGTTGGTATGCCGAATGGAAGTTACCCGGGTATTGACCCGTAGCGAGCCTATCTGGATATTGAAGCAGATTAGTCCAGAACTCGGAGCAAAGCTAGCGGTGAACCATGTATTGATGCCGACCCATGTCACCATATAGCCGATGCCGAGCCACTATGCCAAGCCACAATGCCGAGCCATTCCTACCTCATCACGATGCCAAGCGAGGTGCGATGCCGAGCAAGCCGAGCGAGGTTTCATGCCGAGCGACATTTCATGCCGAGCAGCATCCAATGTCGAGTGAGGCTTCATGCCGAGCGAGGGGAGGTGTGCCGAATCGAAGGAAGGTGCGTCGAACGGAGCTTATCTTCCAGATCGAGCCGTGTACTTTTCTTGACCAAATGACATATCCAAGTGAACTTCATCATTCTAAACCGAATCCATCATATTCCAACCTCGATAATTGTGAAGCTAGTTAGGTTGAATCCGTCTGCTTGTTGCTTTGACAAAAGGCGGGTTAACATATAAATATAATATTATTTCGTTACAAAACCCTTTTTGGATCATTGTCATAATAATATTATAAATTGGAATTGTTTTAAAGCCATAAATAAATATATCACTATTTTATAAAATATATTATTAAAATAACAATATTATTTTACATGATTTTTACTATAAAGGTTATTTAAATACATTCGAAAGAGTTTTCAAACCTTGGAAAAATATAGAACTCATTTTAAGAAATAATTATAAGATTTTGGATATGTTTTGAATAAATGCAAAAAAAAAATCTCTTTTTATAATTTGAGAATTTTGAATATGGTATACTTTAAATGAAAATGTTTTAATTCTAGCTAGTTAGTATAAAGTGAAGATTTTGAATTATATTTTATATTTTGGAAATTTATAAGTTATTTTAAAATAAAATTTCATTATGGTAATATTTATAAATTACATTTAATTGGTAAAGTAATCATGAATGTTTTATTTGTATATTAACAGGGATTTAAAGTAAATTATAGTGTTTAATCCTTATTTTTGGTATTATATAGATGGTGTGAAATCATTTAATATATAAATGTTTTACTAGTTATGTTAGTTCTAAAATATAAAATTCATTGAAGAAAATTTTAAAATTAATAATTTATTGAAAAGAAAGCTAATAATTATATAAAAATTGATATAAAAGGAAGAAATATTTTCTACTTAAAATTATAGGCATTCTAAAAGTTATTTTATTATCAATAAGAATAATTAAGAGAATAAGATGCTTATTTTACATATTTGTTCAAATGATATTTTGCTACACTTTTATGATGCATAATTTCTTCCACATTGATTTTATTATTATGAATGGTTCACCTTTAGGTATTGATTTGATTATTTTCTTTGACGTGATTACAAATGGTGATGACATTCTTCTGTTTGATTTGGCGACATTATATTCTATGTGATGAGAAATCTGAATAAACGGAGTTATAATACCGTCTGGTTTGGGAATTTCGGTAATATTTCTCCGGTTATTCTTTGGACTCGTTACATAGAATATTATGGAGATCGAATGTAGTTTATGAGCAATGAATAAACTTTGGAATATCATGTAGTGGTATAGGATGTTGTTGTGATATTTATCGGATTATTCACTGTAAGTGGATGACACTCACGTGACCGAAATAATTTTACGCGATACTTACGTGAGGTGATGCTCATAGCTGTGAGCAGGGTATGTGCACTTATATTTATTGATACTGTGTCATTATTATTATGTACTTCTGTTATTGACATAGGAGAGAACCAGATGACTAGAATCCACCTAAGCGGGCTAATCTTGGGGTTATGCCCCAGATTCATGATATCTTTATTTGGTATTATATTTCACGCATATCATGAGATTTGGGTTAGGTGACCCATAAGGTAGGTGCTTTATAGCCCATTGAGTCACATAGGTCAGCAGTCTGTTACCTATAGGGAAAAAGCAAGATAATGACTGATGCTACGTGTAGACGTGCCATTGGTGGATATGTGTCACGATGTCCGTTAGGGTAACAAAAGACCGTAGGAGCAGATCCAGTTAGGTGACCCTGGGCTCCCGGATTAGGCATACGACCACCAGTCTCCCTTTTGGTTCTAATGGAGTGGTAGATTGGCATATTCTATTAATACACCTCACTTAAGTATAGATATGGATTAGGCAACCCAGCGTTAGGTGACCTACATATTGATGTATATACGACTTTATTCGAGGCTTCATGTATGTCATACAGTTATTCCACATCACGATTTATAATGATTTATTCATATATGAGGAGATGAGATTACATCTGGATAAGTGTCGAGAAAATAGTGGATTCTCATATCTTTTACTGTATACGATTTCTTCGATAGACAAACTATATTTATATAGATGTTGGTATATTACTTGAGATTGAGAGATATATTTGGACATTACTAAGAGCTAGCCCAACTGCACTTGATGATGCCTCATCATTGATGATTTTTGGATTTTGATGATGAATTTGGAAATGAATGATTCACTCACTTGATTTATTTCCCTAATTTATTGCTTGACTTGATTTATATGGGTGATGACATTTCTCCTATGCATGTTTTGTAGTTGATGTTATTTTTAAGATTTTTGATATTATTTATGATGTAACCATTATACCATACATATAATTATGAGATATTTCATCATCCACATTTTAAATATGGTCTAACTCATGTGTTATCTACGTAATAATCAGGTCAATCCTAGACTTTTCAGGTTCAAGAATAGTGAGACCAGCTTGTGTTTTGTGCATAGAGGAGACCGGTATGTTGTATATCATCCGAGTATTATACGGTTTCATGTGTGCGCGCGCGCGTGCGTGCGTGTGCTTAACTCTACTACCAATAAAGAAAATTCATTGAATTAATTTACTCGGAGTCTTTTTGAATTTTCTAAAATGCCATTGCTTTTTGTTTACAATAATGTAAACAGCCCGTGTGCGAAGCAGAGGCCAATTCTAGTTTTAGAAGAGAATCGTTTGTTTTGTCCGAATTTAAGTAAATAGAGAAATTGTATAGCTTTGTTACCATTATTGTTGACCTATCTTTTTTATCAACAAATTTGATGCTACAAATATCACAAGTATGGTATATATTTCGATGATTGGTGTTTTGTACTGAAAGTACCACCATTATTTTTACCTTTAAAGGTAGAAACCAATTTGATTTAAGAATTAAATAAGAATTGAAGTAGGAAACATGCGCTACGTCAAATGTCAAGAGATATCTACACTTAGATATCGTTCGTAGTAATTTTCTGGTCTGGTTGAGTTGTCATTGTGCATCGGTCACGTTCAAGGTGGTTCTACACTTTTGGTTCGTTGAAGCATAACGTTCACATCTGACACGTTCGATGCGTTAGACATGTCTGACGCCAACGGTCTCCCTCAGATAGTACAAAACACAATCCTATATGATCAACATTTTCCTTTCTTCTTCCTCACTATCAACAAACCAAAAAAATTTCAAAATTTAATCAAAAAATGCGCAAAAAGCAGTCACGTATTAAGGTAATTTCTGTTACGTTCTTATCTATCTCATTTTCATCGATGTTTCATTTTTTTTATGTTTTTTTTTGAGTTTTTATGAGATAGAAAATAGCCAAAGCTGCTTCAAAAACTTCTACAAAAGTCAAAAAGTTGTTCCAAACGAGCTACGAAATTTTTGCGTTGCACTATTGATGCTTACCAAACATGTGAATAACAAAAAATGCGTCCACGGGAGAATTACAATGGCAATGAATAAAGTTTTGGCAACTAATCAAGATAGGATACCGGTAAGGATGATCAAGTTTGCTACAAATACGAAGGACTCAAGAAACAATGGTCATTATGGCATGACAGAAGTTCTGCTTTCAAAATTATAGTAGAAGACATCGAACTAAAACCGATAAGAAGATAAACAAGATTATAATATGATATATCAAAGGGATTTGAAGAAATCTTGTTCTGAAACTAATAGCCCCATCCCTATTCCAAGTCTAAACCCAATGGAAACTAGTGCAAAATCTTCTTATCCATCTATGAAATCGGAGGATGTAACTGCTCATGTAAAAAAGTTTGAAGAAATTCAACTTTCGAAAGCAATTTCACTATTAAAATACAAGAGAACAGAGAAATATTCATTTCTTTGGACGATGATGACGCCCAAAATTGGTTGTGGTTGGAGACAGAATGTTCGTAACACACAATCAAATACCAACAGTTTATGATGGTCCATCCACCTACTTACCATTTTGCCTATCCATCGCCCGAATTCCAGTTTTATTTCAGTATACTCTAACGTATTCTACTGCATTCCTAGTTTTATTTATTTCAATTGCTAGTGTTCAATGAAATTGTCTTTTTTTGGTTGTAATTTTTCTATCATTCAATAATTTCATAATTCATTTAACTATATAATTTACCGATAATTAAAACAAAATAAAACAATTATAAAAATACTTAGTCATTCCAAAACAATTAAAATATCCCTTCCAAATGTCTCTTTCACAACAGAATGCATTCTTCTTCTTTTGTTAAACATTCTTCTTTCGCGCCCCTTTCAAATGCTCATTTCGTGTAACAAACGAATGCATCCATTGTTTAAGAGTTTACGTTTATTAAAAGTTTCGACTATCAATATAATTATCGACTCGATAAAAAATAAAAGTTCTGAATCATTTGTTTATTTTACATATTTTCTATATATATATATATATATATATATATATATATATATATATATGCACATATGCATATACATACATACATACATACATACATACATACATACATACATACATATATATTTGTTGTAAATTTAATTAACATAATCCTAATCCTCTTTTTAATATCCATCACCCAATACTATAACCTTATGTTATTTACGATGCTTAGAATACATGCTGATCATACACATAGTTCCAATTACCATAAATGGCGCACCGCTTGATAAAACAAAACTAACCGGAATAAGAAAATTTTAGCATGACTTCTGTTTATAACCCATTGAGAAATAATAATATATAATATGACAAGTGTATGGATGGACGAATGCACAATTAAATGCGTAAAGGCATGATAATCAAATGCACAATGAGACAAGATATGAAATATAAAACCGATAAAGTCATAATGAAATAAACTAGTTTACATAAAATCCATATATACGAAGTACCGAATGTATACATCTAATAGTATATGATCTCATACATAAATATGTACAATGTTTGATATACATAAAGGTATATGGAATAAACGAGCACTTAGATAAACAATGCCGCCATATCTTCAAAGTCTAACCATCCTGCTAGCTCATTGTCCGAAAATAACTATCAGCCTACTCGATAAAGAAACCAAAAGTTGTCCACACAGGAAAAGTAAAACAGCAAAACAAGAGTCTAATGAGAGGAACTAGCCTCCAAATACTACAAAAATAAACAAACAGACTTATCTAAACACGAGCCTGGTTTATACAGTGTAACTACTAATTTCCCTCTCCTACCCATTACTGTACCGTATGACTTAGAATAATACATAATAATCTTTACTACTAAAACGGTAATCCTATAACAAGTTATGCCACTAATCAACATGATAGACGAGTGTAGGGGTATTACTACAATCCAAGCCAAAGGCATCATAGGTCTCCCAATCCTAGTCAATCCTAATGTAAAGTAAGCATAATGATACAACTATGATACATACAAGCATCCACTTACCCAACTCCACGTATAAATCATATTCAATTAATACCATAATGTTATTTAAATATCTAAAACTGATATTTGTATGATGAATTGTAGTTAACTACCCAAAGAGAAATACCTTGGAGTCAACACTTCCAGTTGACATAAAAGAACGCACCTAGAAGTGCTATCGACTCATCTAAGTCCAGTCTCAATGCCTAATTGTGCTATGGACAGTATATGACTCACTTTAGAAAGTCGTCCCAATCTCTTTGTGCCCCTCCTCAAGGATCATGTCTGTAGGCTTTGTTCTCTCTCATGGTATAATAGATTCACTCACTATCATTGTATTCTTCCGGTTGCCTACCTAGAGTGATGGCTCCATCTAGATCGGGCTCTTCGGTCGACGCTAGAATCTAAACATACATCATCTAAAACGACCTCAGTAGAAGTTCCAGGTCATCGTGGTCTAAAACCTAGTCATCTCCATGGACATATGCCCCAAAAGCACCCCTTTTTCCCCTTGGGTCGGTCCCACCTCATCACAATAGGTGCCTGCGTGGCAAAGGGAGCACTGGACTTAGAGGCCAACTCCTTCCTAGTCCTCTTCCTCCTCTTCCTTACATCGTCAAAATCGAAAGGCATGTGCTCGAGGCTGGGAGGCATCTCAATGGTCTCCCTTTCTTCCCTAGGTCCTTTGGCACGAGGGTCACGGCGATTTGGGTACCGGAGTCAAAAGCGCAAAGTTGAACTTGTCGGCCACTACAACAACAAAAAAAGGCAAAAGTTAGTCGAAGTTCAAAGTAAAAGAAAGACAAGTGCAAGTAAACTACTATTGTACTTGTCCGACCTTGATTTCCTGCAAAGGGCAGGCATGATGAGACCAAGCTTCCTACACTAGTTTGGTCCGTCCTAGCATGAGGCTCACTCGGAGGCCCACCTTCATATTTGGGATACAAAGGGACCTGCTTCCCTATTGACGCCCGGCTCTTATAACTTTTCCCAACACTACTTTCCTTAGACGATCAACGAGTAGTGTCTCATTCTGAAAGACCGGGATGCCAACTAATTATTGTAGGTCGTACTCTTCCCATTGCGACATCGGCACAATACACTTAACTTATCAAGGTCAACTTTTTTTCACTCTCTAGGCACCTCACATGTGACAATGTCATCATATCCTCTTTCCACCTTAGTGATCGATCTGTCCATGTTGTCCCGGATCTTGATCTTGGAGCAGTCTCGTTTTGGCCTTACCTTTCAACAACGGTTTCCTTGTTAGGCCGGCCTACTCGACAACCATTGTTTAAGCTCTCCAACCCAACCCGATGTCGATTTGCATTAGTCACCAAGATTCTCGAATTTGTGTAGTTCATGGCGATCGTCTTCAGCAGGTTCAGTTTTCATTCGGCTTTGCTAGGAATGCTTGTGAAGATGATGGGCTTAGCGTTTGCTTGGAATGGAAGTAGGTGCGAGTTGGGTACCCAAATTCCTTCTGCAGCCAGAAGACCATCTCTGTAAAATTAGCATTTGGCTTAGGAAGGCCGAATTTATGCAAGCAACGTAGACCTCACAATCAATAGCTATTGGGAGTAAGCTGAACAGGGTCGAGCCCATAGGTGTTCAGAATGGAGACAGAGGAAGGGTGGAGGGGCAACATGACTCCGACCTTGAACTAGGCCAGAGAGAAGGAGAAGAAGCCCGTGGAGGATGGTCAAGACAGTCAACAGCAGCGGAATATCTAACCATCCCTCTATTGTATCTATGGTCAGCCAGACTCTTAGCCAATTAAGTTTCCCATTTGCCAGTTCAGAAGCTTTAAGCTACAACATCGACCGAAGAAGACCCAATGGATGTCATTTGAAACACAAGCGGCTTGGTTAAACAATAGCTCCCCAATCAAGTCTAGCAAACCCAGGGTCAAGCCCTTCGGCAAAAGATGGAACAGCCGCTACCATAGCGTGCCCTGGCCGAGTACCCCATGAGGACCGACTATTGACTCAAACGACTTCTAAGCTAAGTAACAGGCCTTACGACCTCTACATATTACTCACCATATTTACTTCAAGCCCATGGCTATAGATTTGGGTCTATCCACGGTCCATTATTGAATTACTGATTTCACTACTCAAAATTGTGGGTCAACTGTTAATTTTGTTAATGTTGATCGTCCACCGTTGACATGGAAGCAATGATTGATTGGTATCCAAAAATGGTCAGAGAAAAGCGGATTCCGGCTATAGCACAACAAAAAATAACAGCATTATCAAGCAAAGCAAATAGCAGTAGCGAAACACAAAAAATGGTGAAAAAATAAAATTGTAAAAGCATGAAACTTGGCAATGGCCATGACCTTCGCAATGAAGAAGTAAAAAGCATTTTGTTTCTTGAAGAAGTGCTTGGAAATTCGAAGGTTTTTTGGAAGTTTTAAAAGCTTTTAATGGTTGAATATCCTTGGGCTTTGGGAAGAAGAGAAGATAAAGGCTATTTAAATACCTACCCCTTCATTCTCAACCGTTGGATTCAAAAAGTAATCAGATATCGTTCATCTAGGTGTAATTAACACTTTTGTCACTTCATACATCTTGGAAACATGAGGTCCCTTGTCACGTTGGAAAAAAGTGAACTGTTTCGGTTATTAACGAAGCGCCACTTGTGGCACACATTAAATGCATTGTAGAAGAACCGGTTAGCAAAATCTTGGCAATTTGACATGCCCGCCCCTGCTTATAGAGACAGGCTCAAAGGGAAAAATGTTTCTTATATTTCTTGCAAGTATAAATAACAAGCCAATTAAGCATTGCTCAGCACACTCCAAGCCAGACCAATAAATCTGAACCTTAACCAGTACATGCTAGCCCAAATCAAGTCTGGCCCTAAGGCATTCCATCTGCTCAGAAACCCTCCAAGTATATTGTCGGACGGCTCTACTCAAACCGACTTTAATAGTCAAATCATCAAACAAGGCCTGGCTCATGGGTGACCCATCTCTAGCCTGACTCCATCACAGCACGCCTTCGATCGGTCTAGGTAGTCTGTCTCATCATCTCACAACTGGCCCGACACATCCCTTACAACATGGTACTTATCAATATTCAGCTTTCCTCAACAAGCTGTGGAAGTAGGCCACCGACCAGCATAAACCCAAAAAAGCTACTCGTCTGCCTTGCTACATAGGCGTGCAAAAGTAAATAACATGTCGTACTAGGTACTATAATATATTTTCCAAAAGCTTACCAACTCCTGTAGCAAGTCATCAACATTAAATGCAAAGAATTCGCCCGGTACGAAGGGACAATAGACATACTTCTTAGCCACACATTCCAACCTACCTTTATAGCTATCTTCCATTAACCCGTGTGACCGGATTAACAGTCAAGCACGCTTCCTATCTATTTTCCTATGCAGTCTTAGCCATCATCCATCTCTACTACTATGAATACCCCCCGTCATGCAACATCAAAGAGGATGAACATTGATTTCTAGCTACTTCCTCATAGCAAACTTACTGCCCTGAGCTCTTAAAATTATCAACTTTGTAACCATAAGTGTTGTATTTTTTTATTATTCTTTTATAATTCCTTGCAATTGTAAGAGAGAAACATGGTAAGAGACCTTCACGGTGGACATGGACAAGCTTGGTCGAACTACTCTACATCTTTGTATCATTTACTTTAATTTTCTTATTTCTTCCTTATTTTACATTTTTAAGCCTATTGCTAACAATCAACTTTTGCTTTCACAAACGCATTAGTCTAATTTCGATGTTGATTAATTTATTAGTAAACAACATCCAAGTTCTTTTGCATGGGTTATAGGAATAATATACTGAAACGAGACATTTGTATATTGAAGACACACATTAGTTTACTGCACGCTTTGTAAAAAGTCGATGCCATGCTATCTTGTTCAGGCAGTTATTGTTGAAGACTTGTGCAGTAGTTCGGTGATTGTCAGATATACGTTCCTTGAATTCAAGTAGGGGTTGATTAGTGAAAAATCAGAATGGAGTTCTAGGATTGGACGCTCGACAGAGATAACTGATACATTATAAAAATCCTTGTGTGCTTACTTTGATTTACTTTATTTATTTTCTGCTACATATATTACTTGGTTAATATTATATTTAACGGACTCTCATGTAATTTAGTAGATGCTTATCTATCCACCCGAATTTTCAGTATAAACATCTTTACCTTTGAATGTTGCTAATCATATGTTATGTAGTCTAAAAAAATACGGAGTTTTCAATCTTTTCTTTCGTATTATTTTGTACGTTAAAATGATGTGAAGTAATAGTTTTATTATTTTGCTATGTTATACAGAATACAATATTTCTCATTCCCAACCATGCATATTTTGAAATAAATAATAAGCATGTGTGAAGGTTGATTAAAACAAACGAATAATAACAATTTTTTATTTGGAAAATAAGCACAAGTGAATTATAACCATCTAAGTACATGTGCAAAGTTTGCAAGAACGAGCTACGTTTTGTAAGAACACGTTAATTGAAACGTAAAATACATGTATACTAAGTAAAAAATAGCTGGTCAGCATGGATTTATGAATCAAAGTAAATGTTTTTTATGACATTTGACTGCTGCCATTTGTTGGTCAATGCAAAAACCATATAAGCCAATGTTCAATCTTAAGTTATATTAATGTTCAAATGAAAAAAGAAGATTAAACTTAGGTAAGAAAATATGGAGATTTCATTACTTTCTCTATTTCCTTTTCACATAAAAATCAAGGAAATTTCGTTACTTTCTCCATTTCTTTTTTCACATGAAAATCAGGTTTCTTACACGCAGAATTATGTGCGTCATGCTTTGGAAGTAAATATGTTAGAAAGGAGCGGAAAGAAAATAAGCTCAAAACAACTGATATTCTGCAAGATAGCTTGCAAAGGTGGTAACAAAACGCATAACTCTGTGTTTGGGTCTCAAATAGATAACTTGATACATTTCTTGATCCCCTATCAAATACCATTTTTAACAACCTGCTCCATGAATTTGAACTGCTAAATGATGATTACTGTTGCAAACCTGATCATTTCCGAGAGAATATATTTATCTATCATCATAGTGTTAAAACTCGACATCTTATTATGCCTTTCATGATTCATCAATGCAAACCTAGCTCTATCAAAGAAATATGTTACGTTTCATGCTCAAAACCAATGCCAACCTACTGTACCACTTTAATCTCTTCTTTGTTTTTAACATTCACCATAGAAAGAGTTGGGGATTGAAGTAGAAAGTTCAGCATCACTTGTTTGCTTGATAATGTAATGGTCAGAACTGTTTTTTCTTTCTTTTCCTTTTCTTTATAAATATGGGAGAAGATGAAAAAGAAAATGATAAGGCTTCTTAAATGTTGGATCATATCAAAACCATAAAATATATTTTCAAGTGCTATATTTCATACTAGTATGAAGCCGTGCCGATGGTACAGTCACAAACTTTTTTGTATAACTTATTGCATTATATGTTGCAATGATGCAAATTTTGTTAATATAAATGTAACAACCCTAGATTTTTGAACATAATTTTAAATTTGATTTTATTTCATTTTGAAATTATTTTAAATTTATTTTTACTTCAAGATTTCATTTTTAAATATTTTTAAAGTGATGATAAAGAATTTCTAAAGTTTATTGAATTTACTTTCAATTTTTAAAGCCCAGTTTCCATATTTAGCTATTTTTCTTAATTTAATTATATTTATATAAATATATTTATTTACTTTTTTTCATTAATTATTTTTTTGTGTTTTTATTTTTATTTATATCCATTTTTATATGTATTTAAAAATGCAAACAGAATTTGGAAATATGAAGAGTTTTTGACCTTTAACATACCTTGTCTTTTCACCTTCAATTTGCCTTTTCACTCGAATCAACACATGCATTCAAGTGCCATTCATATCACTTTTCTTTCAGTCGATCACTTCCACTTTTCTCATGCACAAAATAATTTCTCGAACACAAAAATATTCTGCCTTCATCTGAGAAGAAAACTTTGGTAAAATTTTCATTCTTTTTTTTTTCACTTTTTCCTTGTTTTGTTTTGATTTTTACACTTGCTTCAACCTTATGTTGCTCGGCCTTGCTCCACCATCACCATAGCCGCCTCCACCACCAGCACAACCAGCTGCCACCTCCTCCGGTCCACTGTCAATCCATGGTCGTGGCCATCTTTGATGAAGATCCATAAAAATATTAAGCATACACCGCCTATATATGCTAGCCGAGCCACCAAATTGCTCCACCATCTCACACATCACCTTGGCCAACCTTTGCACCATTTTCTCCAGCCATACCTGAACTAGAAACCTCTGCCACATTACCTCTAGTCCACTACCAGACCTGGCCGTACCTGTTCATGCTTTGGCCGAAGCCTTAGATGGCATAGAAACCACTTTTGTTGCCTTGATTTTGTGTTGCACATGCATATATCCTTCTACTCCTTCATATTCATGTATGGCCGACCCTATTGAACCCACACCTGATCCAAATTCACCCCATAGTCGTGTATTCCTACCTATGGCCGAGCATAGGGTTGTTGAGTACAAGTGCAAGAGTTTTGGTTATGTGTTGTGCATGTATTTCTAGTTTGTTTAATAATATTTTGGTTTGAAAATTAATGTTGTAATTTTGTTTTGTTTGCTATGTGACAAGACAATTAGTTTTGGCTCTCCCACACTCCAATCGTAGTCGTGCTTTCGTGCCTTTGTGGATGTCTGCTTTGTGTATTTGGTTGTCATCTCCAGCTTGTAGAGGTGAGTAATTCTCACCAGACAAATTTATACTTATATGAATAGTAAACTGATCGCAATTGAATCTGTAAACCACATCACCATATTATAACTGCCTATGCTATGATCATATGATGTTCGCCCATGCTTATACACCTGTTATATCATCTGTTACTGTTATATAATACTATGCTATTATTTATATCAGTTTATCACACCGCAAGTTCCCTGTAGATTAGAATCACTATAGTTGAAATGATACATACCCGAACGGACTTTAGAATAGGGAAAAATCGTTATGGGCTGAAATGGTAGGCCTGAACGATTTTTAATTATTTCATTTTACTTGGGACTGCGGGTTTGAAATGATAAAACCCGGGTTTTCCTTGTAAATTACGGACTGAAATGATATAATATCTGAATCACTTAACCTAGGTTAGAAAATTTTATACAGACCCATGGTTAATATATGTTTTTATGAAATTTTTAAAGGTATTTTAAAAATGTAAATTTATGATATTTTGAATTAAAATGAATTTAAAATGATTTTTATAAAGTGTTAATGGTATTTGTATAATTTAAAATGTGAAATAGATGAATATTTAAGTTGAATTTTGAATTATAACTTAAATTGAAAATTTGTAAATTTTGTTTAAAGATGAATTTTAAATTAAGTAAATAAAATGAAAAATAAGTTATATTTGAAAATTTAAACTTAAGTGTTAAGTTAAAAATTTAATTTGAAGAATTGAAAATTTAATGTTTGAATTATATAAGTAAATTATTATTTAATTTTGATTTTTGAATGAAAATCTCACTTATAAAATCATAAATATAAGGGTATTTAAATGATTGTTTTAAAAGTGAAAATGTATGATTTTATAAGTTAAAAATGATTTAAACAAAAATTTAATTGTTTACGAAATTATATCGAATATTTGGAATTTAATTAACAGCAATTTTGAAACGCTATTATTTTTAATGTAAAGGATATTATATCATTTTGTAAATACTGTAGTTGGTAAATGAAGTAAAAGACTTAAATGGACTAAGGCTATTACAACACTTTATAAGTGCTGTAGTTGTAGAATTTAACTAAGGATTTATTTGGAACTAAAGTAACCATATTACAGCATTTTAAATGCTGTCTTTTGTTAATTAAACTGTTTTAAAACATAACTTTCCGTAGCATGTTTTAACTGCTGCGAAAGTTGAATTTTCATTTTTTTATTAAATTTAAATGAATAAATGAACTTTGAAAAGATTAAAATTTTGAAAATTTAATATTTAATTATTAAATATAATTACTTCATTTTAGCGATTTAAAAGTAGTAATTTGATTTGAAATATAAACTATTTTGAAATGTGAGTTGAAAGGGTATTTTAAATTTAAATAAAATGAATTGGTTTTGAAAAGATATGATATTTCGATATTTTGGAATGGATTTGATATGATAAGATATGATATTTTTGAAATGATATTTGATTTTTGAAATATAAATACCATTTAAATCTATAACTACGGGTTATAATAACGATTTGTTGTTAAAGAGACCGGAATCGGATATGGACATACTCTCTGTCGATACCGAAAACCACTTTAACAACTGTATACGCGGTGTAGATTCCAGAATGAAGTAGGATTGTGGCGACGTTCTTGAGGTACATTACGTGGACCCGACTCCGGTGAGTTGGTTTAAAGTGGCTAAAACAGGAGCGGTCGACGGGACAAGTGAGGTCATTCCTCCGATCGGACACACTTCTTCGATACCATTCTATTACTTTTGTGATTGATTGGGTGCACCCCTTTGATTTTGGGAGTGTGGCTCGAGGTGGGCGGTAGTGGCTGCTACGCGTTACCACCAGCCCAGAAGCATAATTGGTATATCTACCTTGGCACTGCCTCGTGTGCCTTGTCACCTACCATACGAGCCTTTACTACGAGTTTGTTTTTCTCCTGTAGCCCATGGAGTATTTAGGGTAGTCTCTTGATCTGGAGATATGCTAATACTGGATGGACTACTGGGACTATTATGTGTTGGGGGCTATATGGGTAACCCTTCGACGCTATTTAAAAGTAAGTTTATTTTACTACAAACATTATTATTATTATAGCGCAATATTACTACATAGTAAATAGTTTGACGGATCTTTAGAGGATGGGCGGTCCCAAACATCCTTTAAGTTACTTGTATCTTTATTACAGTTCACTTGAGTTGGTTTACATTATATAAGTATATATGTCCTGACTCGAGTGTTTTGTGTTTTGCTTTACGCTCGGATCAGCTTGGGTATTCACAGCTTTGGATTCTCTTTCTGGAGCTGGTCTTTGCTGGAGATTCTGCCTATCTATATTTATATCTATTTCAATTTCAGCTATTCTACTTTATCTCATGTATTAGTGAACATTTATGTATTTGGAATTTCTATTATGTTGTTTTCAGACTGATATTATGTATTTATTTTGAGACTTGGTTATAGTAGCTTCATGAACTACTATGGTATTTTTTTTATTCCGCTGCGAGTTATTCTGATTGTTCTGTGTCTGTGTTTCTGTGTATTTGATTTCATTTGCTCCAAATTTATTTACAATCTGTTATTTTGCATCATTCAAGTCTGACATGTGTGGATTATTGTCGATTTAAATGGTACGAAATATTGGGTCGTCACATTTGGTATCAGAGCTTTGGTTTTAGGCAAACCATTGCCTATGGAGCAAAAAACTCATTAAAGACAAGGTAGAAATACCCAAGAATTAGTGAAATCAATCTCAGAATCATATCTTTGTGAGAGAACGTATTTTCAAAGTATAAAATAATTTTTCAAAATGTTTTCAAAAGATTTTCAAAGATTATTTTGATATAAAAAATTTCTTGTTTCAAAGGTTTTTAAAATGTTTCTAACTTCTTTCCTTTCTTATCTACCTTGTTAGAGCTTTCTTTCATTTGGATATTCATCAAGTGAATTTATCTTATCTTATCATTGTCATCTCTATATCTTGTCCTAAATTCATTCTTGATATTTTTCAGGATGAATTGAGGAAATGCCAGAGGTAGGGGCCGTGGTATTGCCCCTACTCCTCAGCCTGTTGCTCCTGTTAGATTCACTGTTCTCTGTAAGGAATTCACTCAACTTGGTGGAACCCCATTCACCTGTTCAGAGAGCATCATTGAGGCTCAACAGTGGTTGCGGAGTCTAGAGAGGATATTTACTGGTCTCGAGATTACTGATGCCTAGAAGCGTCAGTTAGCAGCTTGGCAATTGCATGATTCTGCTCTAGATTGGTGGGAGTCCATTACGGCTAACACCGTCGAGGCTGATATTACTTGGGAGCAGTTTAGGTATCTTTTGTGTTATCTTGAATTTTGTTCCTATTTTTCTTTTTCTTTTGAATCTATCTTATGTGGTTTTCTGTATCTTTTTTCCAGGGAGGCTTTTGTGGCTAAATGGATGCCCGAAGCCGGGAAATCCCAGCTTTATCGTGAATTTATGGATCTTAAGCAGGGTAGCATGTCTTTTGCTGAGTATGAGGGGAAGTTCAATGAACTTTCCAAGTTCCGTCCTAGCCTGATTGATACTCCTCTCAAGAAGAATGAGAAATTCATTGCTGGTGCTCGTCCAGAGTACTATAGTCGTCTCATTTCTCATGTTCATGGCTCTTTCACCCAGCTTATGGATATGGCTATTCGTTATAAGAACTCTACATCTAAGGGTCCTTCTGCTTCTGGTGCTCCTTCATCTCAGACTTCCTCTGCTAATTCCAAGAAGCGTAAGCCTAATTTCCACCAGCAGAAGAAGAATTTGCACAAACGTCCTGGTTTGGGATCTACATCATCTGCCCTGATCAGAGGCAACCGATTGATCTTTCCTCTATCACTTGCTTTAGATATGATCAGAAGGGACATTACGCCAATAGTTGTTCTACATTAGCCAGTGCTACTGTTCCTCCACCCGCTCAGTTGGTTAAGCGAGATCTCTGCCATATTTGTCTCCAACCTGGTCATTTTAGGAAGGATTGCCCTACTCAGCAGAAGGGTACGCCTTCTGGTATATTTGCTGTCTCATCCGCCTCATCTTCAGTTCCTCCACCTTCTCCTGCTTCTAAGATGACCAAGATACTCTTGAGGGCTCATTTACTTTATTTCATCATCCGGTTCATGTGCTGTTTGATATTGGAACTTCCCACATTTTTATTTCTGCTGATTTGTGTGATAAGTTTGCGCATCTCCTTTCTTCTGGATATGCATCTATTCCTTTATGTGTTTCTAATCCTATCGGAGGTCCTGCGAACCTTAATTGGATTTGTAGAGGAGTGAAAATCTTCCATTCTGGTTATCGTTTCTCTGATGATTTCTATGTTTTGGGCTTTGATGCTTTTGACCTATTGCTTGGCCAAGATTGGCTAAGGAATCATGATGCCCATATTTCTTGCAAATCCAGAATTTTCACTCTTGACGGAGATAAGGGTGATTCTTTGATTATTCAATGATGTATGCCTCAGGATTTCGCTGTTAGTTTTGTTTATTCTCTGGATTCTTCTCGTAGTGATCTTGATTCGACTCATGTGGTTAGACTATATCCCGATGTATTTGGTGAAGTCACTTCTTTGCCTCATAAGCGGGAAATTGATTTTCGGATTGATCTTATTCCTGGTGCTCGATCTATTGTTCTTCCTCCTAGAAGAATGGCACCCCGCGAGAAGGTTGAGTTAAGGAAACAAATTGGGGACTTGTCTTCCAAAGGTCTGATTAGGCCTAGTTTTTCTGAATGGGGAGTCGCGGTGATTTTTGTCACCAAGTCTGATGGTTCTCTACGGATGTGTGTTGATTATAGGGAGCTGAACAAGTTTACTGTGAAAAAAAGATATCCAATGCCTTGTGTCAATGATATGTTTGATCAGCTTTATGATGCCACAGTTTTCTCTCAGCTTGATCTTGCCATAGGTTTTCATCAGCTCAGGGTTGCCGAGGATAGCTTTCCCAAGACTGCTTTCCGCATTGAGAATGTGTTTTATGAATGGTTAGTCATGCCTTTCGGTTTGACTAATGCTCTTGCTTTCTTTGTTGATTTAATGAATCGTGTCTTTCGTGATGTGCTTAATAAATTTGTTCTAGTCTTTGTTGATGATATCCTTGTCTTCTCTAAGACCAAGGAAGAGCGTGAGTCGCATTTGAAATCTGTCTTGGAGACTCTCAGAAATCATCAGTTAAAGGCTGAATTTTCTAAATGCCATTTTTGGAAGGATTTAGTCCGACATCTCGGGCATATTGTTTCTAGTAATGGAGTTTCTATTCATCCAGTCAAGGTCGCTGCGATTAATGTAAGTCTTTCTTCCTTCTCTTTTCTTTATCATTTAATAATTCTATCCTTTCGGTTGTCCTTATTTTCTCCCTATTTTGTTTCAGGATTGGGAAAATCCTAAGACTCCATTTGATATTCATAGTTTTCTGGGCCTTGCCGGTTACTACCGGAGATTCATTGAGAATTTTGCTCGGATTGCTGCACCTCTCACTGCTTTGACTCGTAATAATGCCAAGTTTATCTGGAGTGATCAGTGTAAGGTTGCATTTAATGAGTTAAAGAGCCAGCTAACTTCTGCACTAGTTCTTACCGTTCTGAATGGAAGTGAGGGATTGACGGTATACACTGATGCTAGTCGTGAGGGTTTGAGTGCTTTTCTCATGCATGATGTTAAGGTCATTGCCTATGCTAGCCGTCAGTTGAAAATCCACGAGGCAAATTATGCTGCTCATGGTTTAGAGTTGCTTGTTGTTGTCTCTGCTTTGAAGCTTTGGAGGCATCATCTTCTTGGATCTAAGTTTGAGCTTTTCACCGTTCAATAGTCTCTAAGATATATCTTCACCCAGAAATATTTGAATCCGAGGCAAGTTCGTTTGCTTGAGTTTCTGGCTTCTTACGACTTCGATATTAGCTATACTCCCGGTAAAGCTAATGTTGTGGCCGATGCTTTGAGTCGGAAGAAGGCTTTGTTGTGTCAGCTGTTCTTTCTTCTTCTCCCCTTATGGATCGTATTATGGCTAAGCAGGATGAGGATGAGATGCTTAGATTGATGAAGGAGGGTGTTCGTAGAAGGGTTGGTGGTAGTAGTAGTGGTAGTAGTGGAGCTCAGATCGATGATAGAGGGATTTTTAGTACTAATGGCAGGATTTGTGTTCCGAATGTTGATGGTTTGAGGCAGGAGTTGCTTCAGGAGAGTCACTGATTCAGGCTTTCTATTCATCCTGGTGTATCGAAGATGTATCAGGATATGAAGAGGCTTTATTGATGGAAGGGGATGGAGAGGGATATCTCTATCTTTGTTAGTCGGTGTGCGACTTGTCAGCAAGTCAAAGCCGATCACCAGAAGACCCCAGGTTTGTTACAGCCCCTTGAGATTCCCAATTGGAAGTGGGAACATGTTTCCATGGATTTCATCGATGGTTTACCGAGGACTCAGAGGGGTAATGAGAGTATCTTGGTCATTGTGGATAGACTGGCCAAGTCCGCTCATTTCATTCCTCTCAAGTCTACTCGTTCTGCTTCTAGCTTGTCTGAGATCTACATTAGAGAGATCGTTCGTCTCCATGGTGTTCCTCTCAGTATTGTTTGTGATCGTGATCCTATCTTTACCAGTCAGTTTTGGAAAGCTTTTCAGGAATCTTTGGGTACTCATCTGAATCTGAGCACTGCTTACCATCCATAGACCGCTGGCCAAACAGAAAGAGTGAATCAGATTCTCGAGTATCTTCTTCGTGCTTGTGTGCTTGATTATGGAGGACCTTGGAAAGATCATCTCCACTTTGTCAAATTCACCTACAATAATAGCTATCAGGTATAATCTAATCTTCTGTTTTCAGCCTATTTTAATCTTTTTATCTATCTCATTCCATCTTTACATTCAGGCCAGTCTCAAAATGTCTCCATTTGCTGCTCTATACGGACGACCTTGTAGATCTCCATCTTGCTGGATTGAGTCCGGTAATCGTTTGGTTCTTGGTCCTGATGTGATTTTGGAAGTTTCTGAGAGAGTTGAGGAGATTAAGAGGAGGTTGAGAGCGGCTTAGGATAGGCAGAAGAAATATGCTGATAGGCGTAGGCGGAATTTGGAATTTGCTGTTGGTGATCAAGTTTTCCTAAATGTTTCTCCCTTGAGGAATGTCATTCTCTTTGGTTGTAGAGGGAAGCTTTCTCCTAGGTTCATTGGTCCTTTCCGTATTGTGGAAAGAGTTGGTTCTTTGGCTTATCGTCTGGATTTGCCCGAGAAGCTTTCTGGAGTGCATGATGTATTCCGTGTCTCGCATCTTCGTCGATATCTTCATGATCCATCTCTTATTGTCCAGCCTTCTACTCTTGACAGTTTGGGTATTGAGCATAATCTGACTGTCGATAGGAAGCCACTTCGTATTGTCGACAGAGGTACGAAGCAGCTCAGAAGGAAATCTGTTAATCTAGTCAAAGTACAGTGGAGTACCAATGATCGAGATTATACTTGAAAGACGGAGGAGAGTATTCGTGCTTCGAATCCAGAATTGTTCGTTTCAGGTACTATTTTTTTTCTATCTTGTTTCTCTTTATTTTCCTTGCCGTTCTTTTCGAGGACGAAAATATTTGAGTGGGGGAGAGTGTAACAACCCTAGATTTTTGAATATAATTTTAAATTTGATTTTATTTCATTTTGAAATTGTTTTAAATTTATTTTTATTTCAATATTTCATTTTTAAATATTTTTAAAGTGATGATAAAAAATTTCCGAAGTTTATTGAATTTATTTTCAATTTTTAAAGCCTAGTTTCCATTTTTAGCTATTTTTCTTAATTTATTTATATTTATATAAAATTTATTTATTTATTTTTATTCATTAATTATTTTTTTATGTTTTTATTTTTATTTATATCTATTTTTATATGTATTTAAAAATGCAAAAAGAATTTGGAAACATGAAGAGTTTTTGACCATTAACATACATTGTCTTTTCACCTTCAATCTGCCTTTTCACTCCAATCAACACATGCATTCAATTGCCGTTGATATCACCTTTTTCAGCCGATCACTTCCACTTTTCTCATGCACAAAATAATTTCTCAAACACAAAAATATTCGGCCTTTACCTGAGAAGAAAACTTTGGTAAAATTTTCATTCTTTTTTTCACTTTTTCGTTGGTTTGTTTTGATTTTTGCACTTGCTTCAACCTTATGTTGCTCGGCCTTGCTCCACCATCACCATAGCCGCCTCCACCACCACAACCAGCTACCACCTCCTCCAGTCCACTGTCCATCTATGGCCTTGGCCATCTTTGATGAAGATCCACAAAAATATTAAGCATACACCACCTATATATGCTAACCGAGCCACCAAATTGCTCCACCACCTCACACATCACCTTGGTCGATCTTTGCACCATTTTCTCCAGCCACACCTAAACTAGAAACCTATGCCACATCACCTCCAGTCCACTACCAGACTTGGCCGTGCCTGCTCATGCTTTGGTCGAAGCCGTAGATGGCATAGAAACTGCTTTTGTTGCCTTGAATTTGTGTTGTACACGCATATATCATTCTACTACTTCATATTTATGTATGGCCGACCCTATTGAACCCACACCTGATCCAAATTCACCCCATAGCCGTGTATTCTAACATATGGCCGAGCATAGGGTTGTTGAGTACAAGTGTAAGAGTTTTGGTTATGTGTTGTGCATGTATTTCTAGTTTGTTTAATAATATTTTGGTTTGAAAATTCATGTTGTATTTTTGTTTTGTTTGCTATGTGACAAGACAATTAGTTTTGGCTCTTCCACACTCTAATCGTACTCGTGCTTTCGTGCCTTTGTGGATCTCTGTTTTGTGTATTTGGTTGTCATCTCCACCTTGTAGAGGTGAGTAATTCTCACTAGACAAATTTATACTTATATGAATAGTAAACTGATCGCAATTGAATATATAAACCACATCACCATGTTATAGATGCCTATGCTATGATCATATGATGTTCACCCATGCTTATACACCTGTTATATCATCTGTTACTGTTATATAATGTTATTCTGTTATTTATATCAGTTTATCACACTGCAAGTTCCCTGTAGAATAGAATCACTATGGATTGAAATGATACATACCCGAACGGACTTTAGAATAGGGAAAAATCGTTATGGCCTGAAATGATAGGTCCTGAACGATTTTTAATTACTTCATTTTACTTGGGACTGTGGGTTTGAAATGATAAAACCCGGGTTTTCTTTGTAAATTACGGATTGAAATGATATAATATCCGTATCACTTAACCTATGTTAGAAAATTTTATACAGACCCATGGTTAATATATATTTCTCTGAAATTTTTAAAAGTATTTTAAAAATGAATTTATGACATTTTGAATTAAAATGAATTTAAAATGATTTTTCTAAAGTGTTAATGGTTTTTGTATAAATTAAAATGTGAAATAAATGAATATTTAAGTTGAATTTTGAATTATAACTTAAATTGGAAATTTGTGAATTTTGTTTAAAGATGAATTTTAAATTAAGTGAATAAAATGAAAATAAGTTATATTTGAAAACTTAAACTCAAGTGTTAAGTTAAAAATGTAATTTAAAGAATTGAACATTTAATGCTTGAATTATATGAGTAAATGATTATTTAATTTTGATTTCTGAATGAAAATTTCACTTATAAAATCATAAATATAAGGGTATTTAAATGATTGTTTTAAAAGTCAAAATGTATGATTTTATAAGTTAAAAATGATTTAAATAAAAATTTAATTGTTTATGAAATTATATTGAATATTTGGAATTTAATGAACAACATTTTGAAATGCAATTATTTCTAATGTAAAGGATATTACAGCATTTTGTAAATGCTGTAGTTGGTAAATGAACTAAAGAATTAAATGGACTAAGGCTATCGCAGCACTTTGTAAGTGTTGTAGTTGCAGAATTTAACTAAGGATTTATTTGAAAATAAAGTAACCATATTACAGCATTTTAAATGTTGTCTTTTGTTAATTGAACTGTTTTAAAACATAACTTTTCGTAGCATTTTCTAAGTGCTGCGAAAGTTGAATTTTCATTTTTTAATAAATTTAAATGAATAAATGAACTTTGAAAAGATTAAAATTTTGGAAATTTAATATTTAATTATTAAATATAGTTATTTCATTTTATGATTTGAAAGAAGTAATTTGATTTGAAATATAAACTATTTTGAAATGTGAGTTTAAAATATTTTAAATTTAAATAAAATGAATGTGGTTTTGAAAAGATATGATATTTTGGAATGGATTTGAAATGATATTGAATTTTTGAAATGATATTTGATTTTTAAATTATAAAAACCATTTAAAATTATAACTATGGTTTATAATAACGATTGGTTGTTAAAGAAACCGGGATCAGATATGGACATACTCTCCGTCGATACCGAAAACCATTTTAACAACTGTGTACACGATGGAGATTACAGAATGAAGTAGGATGGTGGCGCCGTTCTTGAGGTACATTACGTGGACCCGACTCCCGTGAGTTGGCTTAAAGTGGCTAAAATAGGAGCGATCGACGGGCAAAGTGAGGTCATTCCTCCGATCGGACACACTTCTTCGATACCATTCTATTACTTTTGTGATTGATTGGTTGCACCCCTTTGATTTTTGGGAGTGTGGCTCGAGGTGGGAGGTAGTGGCTGCTACGCGTTACCACCAGCCCGGAAGCGTTATTGGTATATCTACCCTGGCATTGGCGCGTGTGCCTTGTCACCTACCATACCGAGCCTTTACTACGAGTTTGTTTTTCTCCCGTAGCCCATGGAATATTTAGGGTAGTCTTCTGATTTGGAGATATGTTGATACTGGATGGACTACTGGGACTATTATGTGTTGGGGGCTATATGGGTAACCCTTCGATGCTATTTAAAAATAAGTTTATTTTACTATAAACATTATTATAATAGCGTAATATTACTACATAGTAAATAGTTTAACGGATCCTTAGAAGATGGGTGGTCCCAGGCATCCTTTAAGTTACTTGTATCTTTATTACAGTTCACTTGAGTTGGTTTACATTATATAAGTATATATGTCCTGACTTGAGTGTTTTGTTTTACACTCGGATCAGCTTGAGTATTCACAGCTTTGGATTCTCTTTCTGGAGCTGGTCTTTGCTGGAGAATCTGCCTATATATATTTATATCTATTTCAGTTTCAGCTATTCTAGTTTATCTCATGTATTATTGAACTTCTATGTATTTGGGATTTCTATTATGTTGTTTTCAGACTGATATTATGTATTTGTTTCGAAACTTGGTTATAGTAGCTTCATGAACTACTATCGTATTTTTTTATTCTGCTACGAGTTATTATGGTTGTTCTGCGTCTGTGATTCTGTGTATTTGATTTCATTTGCTCCAAATTTATTTACAATATGTTATTTTGCATCATTCAAGTCTGACATGTGTGGATTATTGTCAATTTGAATGGTACAAAATATCGGGTCGTGACAATAAATGTATAGTATCTAATAATTTGAAGAAACATAGTTTGGTTTGCTAAATTGTACGTACGTAAATAAAACGATATAAAACTAAGATCCAACATGAAATATGAAATAAAAAATGATTGATATTAGCTTCCAAATAACTTCACGACATTTACAAAATTGTATTATTTATTTTCTGGTTTAGTTGAGATAAGACCTATTACTAAATTATTGTAGTGCTACTTAAACCTTATGTGGCTAAAATTATACAGGAGCACGCTATCTACGTGAAATAAACAAATGAGCAACTGCAGCAGACTTGGTGGTAGAGCTAGCCCATTATTTTATCTAGGATCATATTTTAGTATAGAAATTCTGACTAAAATAAGTTAAAAGCTGTTGGGCCTTAATCTAGACAAAAATATTTTCAAATAATAAAAAAATGCTATAACTTTCTTTTCAAGTTTGGTCATAGGGCCTAATATTAAATTATGGGTTTTTGTGCCAGCTTTTCATTATTTCAGCATGGGTAGTTGCCTTCGGTGGCCAAGCTGAAGCTTTGCCCCTGGCAACAGCCAACTAATTATTACGACACAACAAATATTCTATAACATTTGGTTGAATATAATTTAAAAAAATATTATTGTATAAGGCAGTTAAGATAATTTAAAGTTGGAAATAATCATTATTTTCATCATATATATTGATCTGCTAAACCAATGAAGATGTAACAATAAAGCATGAGTTGTTTATAATGAGTAAACACATTTTCAAGATGAGGTTATAAACTGAAGAAATGCATGAACAAAAAATGGTGAAAAAGTATATATTGATCATCTAATTTTAAATTTGATATATGTAATTCAAAATTTTTATATTTCAATTGAGTTATATGATACTTTTTAATGTCAAAATTTGTATATTTCAATTGTGTTATATGATACTTATTAATACACACATACTGTAGTTAACCATTGACAATTTTGTTCAAATTCATTAAATTTCCAAAATTTTTGTAAAACACCATTTTTAAATTTTAAGTTTTAAACACACAACCATGAAGGTTAACAAATAAATACTAAACCATTAGGGACAGAGATAATGAAAAAGGACATGGTTAACTTTTACCACAAATTAAGGGTGTTAATAATCTATTAGATAAATTTTATGATAAATTGAGGGAGTTATACATCAATCACAAACTACAAACACATTTCTAGTTATTAATTAGTCATTTTTGTGGTATATTTATGTAATTAGTTGGTAATTATTCCCTTCAAAATCATAAAAATAAATTGAACAATATATGATATTAATGTTCTACGCAAGTTGATAAGGATTTCAGCAATACTCTAACGTTTCCTCCCCCTACCCTGATCTATTTATGGTAAATATGTCCTATATATTTGTAGATGATATAAAATTCACTACAATTCAATTTAGAGAACCAGTGCAAATAATTTGTAGATGATCGAAAATTTCATGCTGAAAAATCATAAGAAAGAATCTTAATTTGAGATTCATAAACGTGTATCCAAAAATAGTTTATATTTTGATAGAAAAATAGAAGAAACAAGTTTCTGTACGTTTTGCATCTACTCCAATGAAACATAAGATTACCATTTCAGAATTTCATATACCAATATGCATATTTTAAAAAAATCCTGACTATAAACATGTTCCTTACACTCCATAAAATACATTAGAAGCAATTTAAACAGATTATACATAGACTATGAATGCATCCAGAAAAATGTCTAGATATGAAGGAGTTTTTGAATATAATACAACATATACAACAATGAAATATTGGATTCTATAGATAATACAGGGGGTGATCATAATTTCTGTGTGCTTAATAATACTTGTAGCGGCTCTCTAACTCCACGGGCTTCTCTTATGAATTCTTCCACTACTTTACCTAGTGACCAAAAACAGTTGGTGCCATGATATAGTGATTAATAGAGATGCCATCAAGCTTTATCCATTTCTGTTATCATAAGTGTTATCCACCTACATCTCAACAATGGACATAAGAAACATAAGAACTATAAATTGCATCTCTTACCATATATCTCTTCATCCCACATTTTGCATGACTAAATAATAGCATTCAGTTGGAGTAATTGTTGAGGATGACATAAGGAAATGAAATCATTAACTCATTAAGTAGTTCAAGTTACATCCATGCCAAAGACTACAATAGGAATTAGAAAGCTAGGAATATATGTAAGAGTATGGTATAGAGTATTGATGGTACAATGGAATACATGAAAGAGAATAGTTATTGGTCAAAAACAAACAAGCCATAAACATCATTGTGTATAAATTTCTTAGCAATGGAACACCTAAAACGAATGAGTGAAACAAATAAAATGACCTACGTCAACGTATACAATCTCATAAGTATTGAAATTATACACAAGCATTATCAATATATTGATCAACAACAGTCAATTTCAATATTTAGAGTGCATCATTTCGAAATTGCAGAGAATTAGAAATGCAGAAATTAGAAGACATTTGCAAAAAGTGACAAAAAATATGACTTATATATTAGAAGATGGAGAGATAAATAAGATAGAAATGCCTTCAGGATTAGCTGGTTTAGACGATTAGCCATGAATAGATTTTAAAGTACTCATTTCAAACCGATTGAACATGATGTCGTGTTGAAAGGATATGTGAGTAGAGAAAGTGGTGTGAATCTAAAGGCATGTATGAAATTATTAAACGTGGAAGTAATGGAGTTCACAAAATGAATTGGGAGGAAGGTTTGGAATTTAATGTTAAACTAACAGAATTTATAGTGGTTCCACTTTGCTGACGTGGGAGAATGATGGCTATCTGATACCTTTCTTTTGGATAAACTCTAACCATTCTTTTTAATAATAATGGCATGTGCAAGATATATACCCTTCTTCTCTCTATCTTCTACTGTTCTTGCTTTTGCCTATAAATCCACCAATATTAACCATTATTCTATATGACAATATAACGTCTCAACTATATCGTGTCCATCTATGGTTGTGTGAGTTGCACACAAAGATAACAAACAACGCATCCTTTCCTCCTTACGAATATCTAAATTCATTTCCTAATACAACCTCTATCCATTTAAGCTACCTATAAGCTAAACTCGGACTATGTATACATATATTTCTTGCAATAAACGTTGAGCATCCATAAAAGGACAGGCGATGTAAATTCTGAAAAAAGAACAGACATGAAATTCAGGGATCATGTTATATGCAACAAACATAAGAAGTATACTAAAGATGTTGTTCTAAGGAATACAATACAAAACATAATGACATCCCAGCATCATACACTTTACATTGTTCTGAGGAAGTTTGATGATATCATCTAAGAGGTTCATTTATCAGTTTTCTGTTACTAACACAAGATCTAAAAATGGAGAACAAACGTAGCACCTTAGTTTCGACAAAAATAAGTAACAAGAAAAGTAACAGTTCAAAAGAAGAATATAAATATCAAAATCCAACTAAAACCATTAATGAATTTGATCTCTATCATTACATCATCCTAATAAAATAATAGGCTTCATAGTGTTGCCATATATGCTTTCTTCGTATATCCAAACCTCTAGGTAATTTAATGGGTTTAATATGTGCATGTTAAATACAAATTCTTCATTCAATTTTCTAAATGGAAATTCATTTTGGTGCACAAAATTGAAATCTATTATTTACAATTGTAAGCTCTCGTTTGATGTTTGTATAATACTGCATTAAAATAACAAAATTGTTATAAGAGATAGGAAGCAAATATGCAACCAAAAAACGAAATAGTTACTAAACATCTGTTTTAAGAAATATTACGAAAGAAATAAAAGAGTCAGAAAAGTGAAATCCAAAATAGTATAATTAATATTACATATTGCACCGCATACATGACTAATATTCAAAACAATATATTGGATATCACACAATGATCAAAATTGTGTATAGCAAAAAAGGATAATACCTAAAATCGGGGGCAAACATTGTGAATTACCTGACTTCCGCACTCCATGAATGGCGAACAACTGTTTGATTCAATTCACTTCAAGTTATAAAGATATGTAATACCACTGAAAAATCCAGTGCCAAATCGATAATACGATCCATTTCAGTTACTTTGGTAGCATCGAAATCGAATTGTCGAAAGGACAAAGGAATTGCGATTAGATGAGGGAGGTGAAAATTGGTGCAGGACTGTGTAGGAGCAAGTGTGAGTAGAATATAAAACAGGAAACCATCTCTGGGGTTTCAAACGATTTCACTTATTAAATTGGGAAGGAAAAAAACTAAGTAAACGTGGATGAAGAGATTTCGGCTTGAGCTCTCGGTGATGGAGGAGTTGTGGATAAAGAGAGGATTTGATTTGGAGATATAGAATGAATGCGTGGTGGAGAGGGGGAAGAGGAATAACAGAAGAGGTTGGATCTGAGAATGATTTAGAGTTTGATGGGAAGTAACAATGAGTGATTTTCAACGAAGGGTATTCTTGGTAACTCAAAAAGACACAGTTGAAATTAGTTTATGGAATACTCGTTATTAGTAGTAAAGATGTATTGTTTCAGCTAATAAATACAACTAAATGATAAGGACTGGTTCAATCTGTTCAATATCACTATTTCTTTTATAATTATAGTCGTAAATGAATACTTAAGTCATATTGTATATATCAATATTTCCAATAAAACAACACACCAATGTCAATTCAAACATTTAAAAAAACCTAACAAATTTAGAGCATATGATATAGTCGTAAACGAATTACCATAAAGCGTCCGCATGACAATTATCAAATGAGGAAACACGGAAAAGGTCTGGGAAACAAATTTAAAGCATATGATATTAGACAAATAGAAAACTAACATTGAAATGAAACTGAAGTAATGAAGTAGAAGACTTACATTTCTAGAAACTGGGTCGAACCCCTAGCGAAGTAGTAGATGAGAATGAAAAAAGTTTAAGTATTCATTGTATGAGATGGTGTAAAGTGAAGTTTATTTGCCATAGTCCCACATCGCTAGAAGTGTTATTTGTATAATGTATGTTATGCTATAAAATATTGAAGGCAAGGGATTTGCTAGGCACTGCAGTTGCGTGGTGAGCACAGAGCAAGCTATTCTTTCGCCTTCTACTAAAGAATACCGTGTGCTCTCCGTTTAAAGCAGCACATGCCATTTTTTGGAGGGTGTTCTTTTTATTAGAAGGAACCTAGCAAATTTTAAATTAATAATTTCATCTCTCTTTGATTACGTACGATTTTGCAGTCAATATCAGGACAATTAATATTTTGCACAAGAGCAATAAGTTGCATCGTGGTAAGGAAAATGCATACCACTGTGTTAGGGGTCACAATTGGATAACTTGAATATAGCAGCAGTAAACTTCAAAATATGTGTTGGAATCCACACTAGTCGTATGTTTAGAAACATTCATTAATCCTCCATCAAATACTACATTAACCAACTTGCTCCATGAATCTTGACGATGATGAGTTCTGCTGCGAATCTGATCATTATATAGATTATTGATTATTAAAAAATAAAGGATGATTATTAATACTAGCAACTAAACTTATCCATCTAGTAAAGTATGTAATAACTCATCACTCTCTTATGGCAATGGCTCTCCTAATTCATCAATGAATCCTTAACTCTAAGTTATTCCTCTATCATGTTACTGTTATCCAGATTCGAAAAGCAACATGCTATTAACATTTTTTTGCTCAAAACTAATATCAATCTTACAACCATCATAGAAAGGGTTAGGGATCGAGGTAGAAGTTTAGGGGGATGTTAAAGCTGTTAAAGAATATTGCAGGAGATTTCGTAATTTATAAATTACCAACTGTATTTGGTAGTTTCCCTTAGTTATAATATTAGTAGTTATATAATTACTCGGGTTCAATGGAATTTAGATATAAATATGAGTCATGTATTGCTGAATTATTAATTAAGTCATCAATAAATAAAGATGTAGTTTTGTTAATAATTATTGCTTTCTTTCTCTCTCTCCTTCATTAACCCGCCTTTTGATCAAACAATATACAGACTGATTTAACTAAATGGATTTCGTGATCATCAAGGCAGAAAGTACGGAGGGATGATTGTCAAGTTTGGAAACCAAGTATAAGCAAAGCTATGAATGATAGTCAAACAGATTCAGACGAATGACATCTCAGAAATGGTTAAGTATGGATTGGTACTTCTCTTAGGCAAGAGATCGATACCCATCCTTCCACTAGACAGGCGATCAGTACCTATTCCTTTCCCTAGACAGAGGGTCGGATCAGATCACTATGACTATGGACACTTAACTTGGCAGTTCAACTCAACAAAAATCAATCGATTACTTTAAATTTCATCTAGGCAACATCCAAAAACAAATACAGAAACACGAAGCTGGAATAGTGGGGACCTACCGGAGCGATCGCAGGGGACCACATGACCATCTTGGCCGATCGGCCTCGATTCCTCAAATCGAGGAGTTATATGTCAATGTTCTCAGGTGGGCTGGGTCTTGCTCTCAAGGTCTTGTAGGTGAGTTTTCAACTGGATAGTTGCACGTCTTCCATATAAATACAACAACATGACACTTATTTTAAAACCTTCTTTCTGGCTCTCTTCTTCCTCCATTGCTATTATTATTAGGCTATCATCTAGACTGTAACTGTAATCTACAGTATAATAAAAAGAAAACAATTGTAGTGGACGTAGGTCAGAGTGAGTCGAACCACTATAAATCTTTCTGTGTTCATTTCTTTCAATTTTAAGTTGTTGTTCTTTATATTTTATTCTATCCATGTGCGAATGAACTCCCTTGCAAATCAAGTCGGCTTTTCTACGTCGAAAACACTGCCATCTAGCTAATTGGCTAATGTGAGCATAGGGCGAAGCAATTTCATTCTGTTGGGAGTTGGCTATTGGACATTTTGTTGCTTTCATATTGTTTAGGATGTTGGCGCCATTTTTTACGTCAACATTTTGGTGTTTTAACTGAGAATTAATTGCACCTGTGAATGTGGAAGCTTAGATATTTGGATTTAGGAAGCAATGTTTAAGCAATCTACAAGGAGAGCGCTTATGAATAGGAGTCACCATGGAGTAAGCCAAGAGGCTTCCTCAAGAGCTAATCAACCCTTCGTCTACATCACTAGGAACAAGATAGAGACGATGATGGATGCAATGTAGAAGATGATGATGAAGAGGCAAGAGGAAATGATGTAGAATTTTCTTAGATAAATTGGACAAGCAGGAGCGGTAGGAGGTATTAACAATTTGTATCAAAGAGTTGGAGCAGCAAGAGCTGTAGAAAATCAAAATGGGGAGCATGGAAATAGAGCCAACAGATAGGAGATCGCAGCGGAGCAATGGGGGGCAGCCCCCGACCAACATCAAGGGATCAGCACTGATCCTACCAGAAGGATCAATGTCGAACCCCCAAGTTTTGGAGGCATGCCCTCGAGACAAGTTGGTTGGTGTGTATGTCGGTAGGCTAGTGGTCGGCGTTGTACATGTTGATGTAGATCGAAATGCGGATGTACGTCCGGAGGAGTATATTCCAAAATACCCTTGTAGAGTAAAGGGGCAGGTTAGTAATATGGATTGGAGATCGGGCCACCTATGGATAAGAACGAAAGGAAGCTAGGAACCCATCGGAGTTCAAACTACCAACACTAGAGGTGTATGACGGAAAGTCGGATCTTACAGTGCACTTGATGAGGTATATCTGGCATATTGAAGTGTTGTAGGCATCGAAGGAAGTCACGACAAGATGTTTTCCTTTATACATGATGGAAGTAGGCGAGATTTGATTTGGGCAGCTGGAGATTGGCTCAATAATGATATGGAATGAGCTGGTGGATAGGTTTACGAAGTAGTTTCTGGTCCATATTTCACGACCCAAGAATGTGATGACATTGACGACGCTAAGCAGAAGACTCCCTGAGGAGTTTCTTAACATGATTTAATGCGGCGGTTGCTTCGGTGGTTCGCCCGGATTCATCAATGGTCTTAGTGGCGGCAATATCTGAGATAACCAAGGAGATAGACTTTAAGGTTGCACTGGAACATGATCAACCAATGGATCTCGTAGAATTTTATCATGAAGCGGAGAGCTTCATGCGGTAGGAGGACACATGAACCGAAAAAAAAAATATGATGTGCGAGGTGAATGACCGTCTGAAAAAGGGTTCAAGAAGGATAAGGATAAACAGAAGATAGACCTAGATATGATGGATCGAAAAGGAAAAGAAAAGAACGGGAACTGAATTTTTTTTTTTTTGATTCGAATTTGACGGAAAAATTGGAACAAATTTATCTGGACACAAGGGGGCAACTTCCCTATCGGAAACCGGCAAGAAGGGATCCTACGAAACGAGAGCGTAGGTCCAAAAAATACTACATGTTCCACATACTAGATGGACAAACTACTAATGATCGCAGGCACCTCTGGGATATGGTTGAGGAATATGTTAAGGATGACAGGCTGCCACAGTATGTCAGCAATCGAACAACAAAGATGAAACAGGTGTAGCCATCATCCACAACAAATCGGAGCGGACCCGGCTCAAGGGAACCGATCATCGTCTCTTGATCGCGGGTGGCATGAGCCGAATAAGTAATAAGTTCTACAATAAACTGGCTAAGTCACTTACACATGTAAGGGATCACGAACAGTCCCTAGATATGCTCTGAGATGGTAATGAATTGTCATGCTCGGAGAGGTGGTACTTAGTTTTTCTGATTCTTGGTTGCTTAAAACTCAAATTCAATGAATGGATCTTAAAACACCTAAAACCGCATTAATGCGACGAACAAAACAGGTCATGGTTGTCTCGGCCGGAGAGACAGAGTGATAACCGCAAGGTGCGAGTCTCTTCATCAGAAATCGACAGGATGGATTTGTACGTCATGGATTAAGCCCTCAACTAAAGAGCCGATGCCAGATAAAGGAAATCAGTACGAAATCGATCGTGTTATGTCCCCGACCGAAGAGTCGGGGACAGAGTGGAAGAAGTGAGTCGCTTCACCGAAGAGCGACATAATCGACTTACGTAACATTGTTCCCCCTTTCGCCGGAGAGTGAGCAGATGGAGTCCAGCAAGGGTCCAGAGAGACCATGATCGACCTAGAAAGACCACGACATCGCATTATGTTTAGAGAGACTAAAATAGAGTGCCGAAAGTAATGCCGCTTTGCTAGAGAGCGAAAAGATCGCCTTACTTGTCGTTGTTCCCTCTTCACCGTATAGTGATAGGATGAGGTCCAGCAAGAGCTCGGAGAGGCTATGATCGATCCAGAAGGATCAAGATATCAGTATATGCCCCAAAGTGACCGAAGTGCAGGGAATGAGTTGCTTCATCGAAGAGCGATAACATTGGCTCACTCGACATTGAGTCCTTTTCGCCGGAGAGCGACGGGATTGGGCTTAGCAAGGGTCCAGAGAGACCATCGACCAGTTCGGAAAGATCATGAACTTGGATAACGATTCGAAGTGATCGCATATTGGTTACTGACTTTCAGGATTTCAAACTGTTATGGATTTGAATATTGACCCAGTAAGATTGCAGATTTGGATAACGATCCGCAAAAATCGAGGATTTGGGACAACGATCTAGTGAGATCGAGGTTTTAGATTTGGCAAACTATCAGGTGAGATCGTGGATTTGGTTACCGACTTTGGATAGATATGGCTTTGGCTAAGAATTTAAAATGGTTTCGGAATTGACAATCGATTCGTAACAATCGCGGGTTTCACTAACAATACAAAGAGACCGAGGATTCGGCATGCGAAAATCAACTATCGGGTGTGGACTTCGAACTTATGGTAACTCAAAAAACACATTCCTACCACAAGGTATGTTTTGGGGGGCAAAGTGTTAACCCGCCTTTTGATCAGATAGTATGCGGGCGTGTTTAATTAAACTGATTTCACAATCATCGAGGTAGGAAGCATATAGGGATGATTGTCAGGTTTGGGAATCAGGTATAAGTAGGACTATGGATGATAGTCAAGCGGATTCAAACGAATGACATCCCAGAATGGGCTAAGTATGGATTGGTACATCCACTAGACATGAATCAATACATACCCCTTCCCCTAGGTAGAAGATCGGTACATATCCCTTACTCCCAAGCGAGGGGGTGGATCAAATCACTATGGCTATTGACACTTAACTCGGCAGCTCAACTCAATAGAAATCAACCGATTACTCCAAATTTCATCTAGGTAACATCTGAAAACAACTGTAGAAAGGCGAAGCTAGCATAAAGGGGGATCCAAAGGAGCGATCGCAAGTCCCCACATGGTCATCTTGACCAATCGGCCCCGATCCCTTAAATCGAGGATTTAGTGGTCGATTTTCCCTGGTGGGCTAGGTTTTGGTCTCGAGATCTTTTAGGTGAGTTTTTAACTGGATATTTGCATGGTTTCCCCTATAAATATAGTGGGCATCACACTCATTTTGGGATCTTCTTTCTGGCTCTCTTCTTCCTCCTTTGTTATTGTTATTAGGCTATCATCCGAACTGTAAATATAATATGCAGTATGATAAAAGAAAAATTATTGAAGTGGACGTAGGCCAACGTCAGCCAAACCGCTACAAAAAATTTTGCGTTCATTTCTTTCAATTTTAATGTATTGTTTTTCATATTTTATTATTTACTTCATTCTGTTGGAAGTTTGTTATTGGACATTTTGATGCTTTCGTACTGTTTAGAGTGTTGGCACCATTTTTGACATCAACACTCCCCATCTTCTTTTTTTATATTATATTTTTCTATTTCAATATTTCAACAGCGTTTTCAATATGTATATCAAATGGTGTTGGAGGAGAAGAAAAGTTGAAATATCCTAATCATTCCAATAAATGGAAGAACGGAAAGAGGAAGGAAAAAATATTTTTGACATTAATTACGCAAAAAACGGAAACAAGAAAAATACATTTTTAATTTTATACATCAAAACATTGATGAGTTCAATAATTTTAGCCATTGATAATTACTAGGATTCAAATGCAAAGGTACAACTGGTACTTCTATAATTTTCGCCATTGATGGGTTCTCTAAGCTCAGATAGAATAATTTTATGACAAAGTAGTAAATGAAAATAGTTTAATCTCAACTGATCTAGATAGTCCTCCGCATGGAGGATGGCCCCTTATTTACAACAGGAAGTTTACGCGGATTGGTAATGTAGCCAGATGAGCAGGCCTCGATGTCTGACACATGCCATAATTTAGTAGCTTGAGTATTTCACGGTGATTGATGATGTGTCATAAGCAAGTCGAGACGGAGTTGTACTTGTTGATTTCTAGTATGACTGCCACAGGTCGGATCCAACGACAAATATATGATTTATTTATGTGTTGCAGTTGTATGTATTGTAGTCGTTGATGATCTTCATTTGACGATTGAAAAGTAGATTTGTGCCATATGGACGGCTGCAAAACACATGATATAGTTGATACACTTGCCTTGTAGTTGAACTTAATACTTGGATGTAGAGCTTCTCTGCTGATGGAATTAGTTATGGCTGAGTAGTACGTGAGCTGTTAGCAGCGAGGCATTGTGTTATAGTCAAAGAATATGAGCCAAAAGAGAAAGGAAGATGAAGTAGCAAACTAATTTGCGGTACAGAATGCAAGTCCCATTTTCAAAACATAATCATCTGTATTCAATGCCAAATTAATCGAGTTGCCTTCTTGGTTCCAACAAACTTAACAAGCATAACAAGGTATAGATTTTATATACACATTGTATCATAATGATCGTGTGATGATCATGTGGTAATTGAACTTTTGAATTGTTTTCAGGGACTTATTCTGTGAATTAAGAATGAAAGATATAACTCAAGAAATGGGCGTCCACGCTGATGACAGATTCTAACAAAAACGTCAGCATCACAAACTTGATCTTCAAGAATCAAAAAACATGAATAAGTGAAGTAAAGGCTACAACTCCAGGCAACCCAACATCTTCAAATACTACAATCTTAGCTGTAACGACCCGTTTTTACGTACCCTTTGAATCGACAATAAACCACACATGTCCAATTCAAATTGCACGAATAAGCGGATCATTAAGGGTAGAAAAAGAAAATAAAGACAGAACATAATCTCACATGAATGGAATAACATATATTATTTCAATAATCATCTTTACAGCGGAAAATTTTAAATACAATATCAGAGTATAACCTAAATTCAGCTTGGACAGTTATAACACCTGCCCTTACAAATGCTGACAAACAACAAACAAAATTAACAAACCACATCGGATAATAGAATACGTCCATACGATGATGAAGATCTCCAGCTCTCCTCTGGAAACTCCAACTATCTTCAACTAAACCTGAAACTACTCGGATCTGACCCGAGTATTAAAAATACCCGGATCAGGCTTGATAAACCAGCGTGAGATACTCGAACTTTAAAATGACTATGTTATCAAAACCTTTGAAAAGAAGGGTATCTCATAAGACCATGCCCACACATAAATACAGACGGGTTTTTACCTTATGATAACCAAAACACTTCATACCAAAATACACTTGATATTATTTTTAATGACATTCTTTTGAAAACATTTGCAAATAAACTTATTCAAATAAGGTATCAATATATGGACTAAGTCTAACGGAATATATCCGGACCGGGTCAATGGAATATACCGAACGAAATATATGATACCAGAAAGGGTAGCTAAAATGTTTGCAAGTCTTTACAGCTATTTTGGGAATACAATCAAAACTGTAAATCTCATAGGGATTGGATTTCCAACATGATAGGAAACTAGTGACCTTTTCTCCGAACCACGCATAACAAACATAGTTCCCACGGTGCCTTAATCGCTTTTCTCAAACTAGTCACTTGGAAACTATACTTGCTACACTACGAATGATAACCAGTAGTTCCCTGCTTTTCTCAAGCTAACCACTTTATCCACGTGAGGCAATAAATGCCTTGAGGCCCAGACGTATCTGGTACCTAGGGCTCAGAACATCTGATAACCCAAATCACTACTATCCGAAATGCGAGCATACATCTGACCACATAGAATCCCATCTTAACCGGGGTGTGAGGCTCGCGAAGCTACACTCAAATTCTTCAAAGCCACGCTTTTCATACAAAACCACGCTTTGATCAACAGGTTCCACTTTGAATGTCACACTACCATTCCTTTGATCACTATTTGACTCCTATAAAAATACAACCCTTGAGCTCATACGTCTCAACGAGGGTGTTTAGCTAAGAGAAGTTGTCTTCTCCGCCACCACTGATGTACATTTGTAAAAGACAAACATTGTGTCTCGGAAATGTAATGTCGGACATTCGTCTATACAAGTTTGTTCTAGGACTGAATGAAATCGAAGGCACTTTCATCGGCCATTACTAGGCGAGAAGCCCTTTGTAACGTCCCGCCTTTTCGCACGATTTAAACAGACACACGTGCCAATTCAAACCATACGTAAGGGCGGATTGTTATGGGGTAAATAAGAAAAACAAGGAAGAAATAACAAAATAGAATCTCACAGCGGAAGGATAAAATATAATAATAAATATACAGTTCATAAAACTGTTTACAAAACATTTGATTCTTCTTTATACAATAAATATCAGAGTTCACATACCAATAAATACCAATGCAGCGGAATACAGTGTGTAGTGGAACCATATAATATAATAATAATGATGTTGAAATCTTCGTCTTCGTCCTCCAGAAATTAAATCTTCAAATCCTGAAACGCTCGGACTGACCAGACCGAATTTGAAAAACAAAAGTACTCGAGTCAGAACTAAAAGATCTTATGTGAGTTAAATTAACAGAAATAAATATGAAAGCTGTAACTCAAGAGATGCTCGGGATTTACATCTCCTAAGGATCCGTTAAACTATTTACTATGTAGTATATTGCGCTATTATAGTAGTGTCTAATTGTAAAATAAACTTACTTTTTTCTTAGTATTAAGGGGTTACCCATATAGCCCTTAACACGTAATAGTCCCAGTAGTCCATCCAATATCATAGTCCCTCCTGATCGGGAAGCCACCAGAGGATACCACACGGGCTACGAGAGAAATCCAAACTCGTACAAGGCGCGATAGGGTAGGTGACACGACACAACTAGGCAATGCCAGGGTAGATATACCAATTGCTATCCGGGCTGGTGGAAACGCGTAGCTGCAGCTACCGCCCACCTCGAACTAACACCCCCAAATTAAAGAAATCAATAGTGGCCACCGAATCAATCCAAAGTCAGAGTATAGTATCGAAGGAGTGCGTTCGATCAGAGGAATGACCTCATTGGCCCGAGAATCGCTACTGTTTTAGCCACCTTATGCCAACTCACGGGAGTCGGGTCCACGTATTTTCCTTACAGGAAACGCCGCCACCAACCTACTTTATTCTGTAATCTCCACCGCGTACACGGTTGTTAAAGTGGTTTTCGAAGTTGGCAGAGAGTATGACAACTTCCGAACCCGGTCTCTTCAACAACCAAACGTTATTATAACACCGCGGTCATTTAAAATAATTATACTTTAAAACCAGAATAAAATATCCATTTTAAACCCATATAAATACGATATCGTTTATATTTTTAAAACCCCAAATCAATACGATATCATTTAGGCCTAAAGCAATATAATGTCATTTTATTTTCCAATATATATTCTTTCCAAAATCATAGGGTTTTCAAAGTAAAATGTTTAGAAATCAAAACTCTGGAATATAATATTTCCAAATTATACTACCTTGAAAATCATAACTTTGAAACAAATTTCCATCTCTCAAATGATTAAATATAAATTTCTTTTATAAAACAAAATAGCTTCTTTACATTTCACAAATCAATTCCAAATATCGATTTAAACTTCCAAATACCATTTTCAATTCTTATGTTTCAAAGCTTTAAATATTTCACCATTTCAAAAACAAACTCAAACCCATATATATCAAATTCAATTACTTATTATTTAGACTTGAACTATTTACTTAATGAATTCAATATAATTTAAGTAAAACCTTTAACTTCACATAATTGGAAAATCTTTCAATTTATTAAACTGGATATATTCATTTAAATCAACCTGATATTCATTTAAATCACTTTACAAAAAAATCAAGTTATAAAAATCATATCCTTTAAAAAATTTAATTTTTATTAAATTTCAATTTAACTTAATATTCATCTTCCAAATCTTATTCTCATTTAAGTCATAAAAACTCCAGAAATTAGTTTTTAAATAAATGCTTAATCGTATTTAATCTTAAAAATCAAACTTTATTTCATACTTGAAATCAAATTTATACAAAGCTTAAAAACCGAAAATTACTATATATATATAAATAACCAATTCAATATCCTATAAAACATATATATATAGCTTTACAAACCATAAAAACATTTCAAAATATATTTTATATATATACCGCGGTGCCTGTATAAAATTTTCTACCCTATGGTCAAGTGATACGGATGTTTATCATTTCAATCCGCAATTTAAAATAAAAATGCGGTTGAGTATCATTTCAAACCACAATCCCGAATGAAATGAAAATGCATGATGACTTGAAGTTTATACAATATAAATGTAGCATCCATTCATCCAAATATCAATCATCAACCATCATTTGCAATCATCATCCAATTTAAAAAATCATCGATATAGAGCATATAAATTATACAGGTAATAAATAACATGTATTAACCAACAGTTTATATTCAATAATAAATTCAATAACTGTTAAACTAGCAGTTTATATGCAAATAAATAAATTCTAAGTGTCAATTTATATGCAATAAATAAAATTAATTCACAGTTTAATTAAATAAATGCGAATTAACTGAGATGATGAATAAAACATGCCAAACAATCATAAATAAATTTCTACTCATATCTTAAGTCAAATTAACAAACATAAGAAATTCTAGAAGTTATAAGTGGGTTAAAACACTCACCTTTTTGAATTTAAATTGAATTCAAATCCAATTTAAACCCAAAAATTGGACAGTCTCCAAATTCATCCAAACCAGTGCCAAAACGTCAGAAATTCCGATACGATCCCAGCAAAACAAACCCGCGTGAATCCGAGCTCGTATGCAAAAGTTATGAAAATTTGAAAAATGGAAAATTCTGGTCCTTGGTCGACTTCGGTGCGCCGCCTCAATTCCCCGATGCTTGCTTGGAGTTTTCGCCAAAACGACCCGGAGCGACCCGAGTCATTTTCTTCCTGACCCGAAATTGCTCTAGGGTTTTCTCCTCTGAAACCCAAAGCGCGACCAGAAGCTGCGGCAGATCCGCAAAATTTATTTTATTTTTTTTTGTTTTTTTTATGTTCTTTTTGAAATTGAATTTTTTTTTTTTAATTTGGGAATTAGGTTTTGTCTGCCATTGGGATGAGGAGCTGAGAAAGAAGGTACGTACAGACAAATGAGAATGAGGAGAAATTAGGGTTTATAAAAGGGTATTTATAGGTAGGGTTGAAATAGAGTAGATAGACCAGATAAATAAACGTGCTGAACAATCTATGGCCCGAAAAGCCCGTTTCTACTCCGGAACGAAAATGGGTCAACCCATATATCAAAATATATGTTTAAAAATATTTTAAACGCGATGGAAAAATTTTCACGTCCAAATTCCATCGTATGAAGAAGTTATGCTAAATTCAATTTTTTCAAATTGATTTAGATTGATTTAAATTGCATAAATTTCAAGGCGTTTCGAGTCGGTACGATCAAACGAAAAGTCCGATCGTTATGAAACTTGAAACACTATTATTACGGATCCGATGAAACTGGTTTCGTCGGAATCCGAGTCAGTGGCCAAAATGGCTAATTTTATATTAATTAAATAAATTTAAATTTTATTAATAAAATCCAATTTTTTTTTAAATCTTAAATTTGACAAATTTTATTACCTTTATATGTCTCAATCAAATTACAATTTTTAAACAATTTAAAGGTCAATTTAAAGTTGATTAACTTCCCATTTCAGTGTCAAATTTCATTTTTATTAAATTTAGAAATTATCAAATTAAGTTTCCAAAAATTTCATTGAATTAAATCTTCATTCTTATTATTCGATCCATTATAGCCAAATGGATGAAATTAACATACATAAATATTTTTCAATTTCAACTAAATTTTCAATTAACGTAAAAATAAATGTTTAATTTTTTACTTAATTGCAAAAACTCAATTACCTTAATTATTTATATTCATATAAATAAACAAATCTTGATTTACAATCTTTTCATTCGCCCATAGTCATATTATAAATGGAATTTTGATTATCTTCAATTATTAATTACCATCAGTTAAGATCTTCACATTTGTTCCATAAATTTATCTGCCTTGAACTATTTACTGCATTTATTAATTCCAATTTCATAATCACATTCAATCCATTAATTGGTATTGCATTGACATTTAACTTATTAGCTTATATCAACACTATTGTCATTAATTGCAAATGGATTACCAAATTTAGTCACTACCCTAAATAACTAACGTAAATTAATCTCCATTAATTACATTGATTTAACTTTCATTCAATTAATTAATGATTCCCTCAGTTAGCAATAACGTAATATTTTCTTTATTTGTATTGCAAATAATTCAAAATTCAATTCCTAATTCTTAATATCCTCTAAATTACAACTTCCAAAAATGGTATTAATCATCATTTACGTACCTCTAATTATTTTAATTTACATTAACATAATAAATAAATTACCTTTAAAGAAATCTATCCCCCAACTCATTATATGCCATAAATTTTGACCTTACAACAGTTTCAATTAATTATTTATATCTATTGCGATTGAATACCAAAATTTATTTAACACACCAAATAAATGAACAATCTATATTCATTGTCACTTATTTTCTTTTAAATTCAGTTATAAGTTTGTTACCTACCAACCAGGTTATAATAACACTAATTTTTTTTATTCCACTTCTATATATGATATATTTGCATCACATACTTGAATTTTTCAATTTCATCTTAATTCCAATTCACGGTAGTATAATTTCTTACTATAAACCCATTTATAATTTGCATACCAATTAATTAGTTTCAACTAAATAGATTGATTCAAGTCAAATCTTTTATTAAGTCTATATAAATCAATATGCTATATCATTGGTAAATGTTCATTTAAATTATTCCTTTATTACTTACAAATCTTATTTCATTCATGAATGCCATCATTTACCAATTATTACATAATTTCATTAATTTACATTCAGTTACAACTAAATTAATACACTGATTTCATTTGTAAATTAAATGCTTACAATTTATAAGCTTTCATTCCAAACAATATTTCAATTTGTACCGGACATTGATTTAATTCAATTTACTATTTAATATTATTAATTCATTAACTAAATTCACTACTTACCTTTGTTCTCTTATATGCAACTCTTAGCCTAGTATAACAATTTACATCACTTCAATTTATTCGTCATTTTGTTTCAACTGTAAATACTTAGCCTTATATTCCCATGGTTACATTTAATTCTCAGCATTTGCTTCATTATTAATTATAAAATTTTTGTTTCTTGTAGATTAAATTTACGTAAATCTTATTAAAATGACAAATTTAATTAACGAAAATTACGGGTCGTTACACTCTCCCCCACTCAAAACTTTTCGTCCCCGAAAAGGAAAAAGAAGGGAAAAGAAGAATTAAGAAATCAATATCATATTAAATATTAAATTTATAAACAAATAAATTTACAAAATTAATTTAGATAAAATATACTAATTTATAATCATTAATTTTTTATTATACTCAAACTAATAAAGTTTGGAAAAAAATTTCAAAATATTTTCTAAGTCCAAAATTTACGGAAAATTTTGGCAGAGTCTCCTTTGTACGGGGAGGCTCGGGAGAAAATATAATATCAAATATATCCAAATATCACATATAATATCCAAAATATAATATCCCAACACGGGAAAATATATAAATAGCACTATAAACTGTAATCCGAAATGTACCTATTTGTCGGGCAATTTACGCTTAATTTATGGAACCAAAAGCAGTAGCAATTGCTTCCATAACCTGCATTTCACTTATAAAATCCAAAGGGTTAACAATTTATATAAAGTGAAATATTTAAGTGGTTTCAATCACTAACAACAAATCAATACAACAACCATCAATTTCAACAAACAGCATACACAACTAATACAAAGCAACCATTCAATCAAACAAACAAATAGTTGTTCGGGTTCAAAACTTTTAAATTGTACGGAATGAAGAGTAAACCACTAGCGCATCATTTACTCAACAGTCTTAGATGAAACAAAATAGATTATTCATCCATCCCACCAAATTTAAAGTATCTTACCTAAACAACCATAACCCAAAACAACAACAAATCCAAACAACAATCAACTTTACTTATTCTTAATTTCATTTCATACCTTCGTTGTTTTATTTCTCCTTTTATTTCATATATGGTTTATCTTTTTACTTTACATTTATTTCTTACAACTTTTATTTCCATTCATTAATTTAGTGTTTATTACACTTGTTTGCACTCATACTTATATATATATATATATATATATATATATATAATTCATTTTTCTCTTTTCCTTTCATATTGCATAGCTTTATTTGTTTATAGTATTCATATGCACATCGATTTCTTATCACATTAATACATTAATTTAAGTCTACAATATATATTTACTGCATTCATCTTTTCTACTTTTTTTATTCATAATAGCTTCAACCATATACTTAAGTTTTTAGTTGCCTACTTACAATACTCATTCTTTATCATATTTTATTATAATAGCATTCCATTTTATTTACTTAAATTTATCATCATCTATTTATAATGCTTACCTTTAATTATATTTTAAATATAGTAAAATTTCAATTATAACTTAAGTTTACAACAATTACAACATCAAATCCTTATTTATTAAAGAATTTCATTAATTACCTTCATTACCTCAAATTTATTACTTGTATAATATCTATTACATTTCTTATTACATTTCAACTTTTAATATTTGGTAAGTTATATATATGCTTTTTAAGAATTTAATTGAAAGTTATACAAGTTTTACTCAATTTTTTTTAATTAATGTTCAGTAATTATTTCCTTTATTTCATAGGTTACAATTTCAAATTTCATTTAATACCATTAATAACCTAGCATTAAACCTCTTATTTCATTTAGGACTTCAATTATTAATTACTTAGATTCCATTTCACTAGAATAATTGAAACTATTTATTTGTGGAAACTTAAGAACTAAATACCGGGTTAAATTTCAAATTATTTTAAAAATAATAGGTAAATATATATACTTACAACTTATAAACCCAATTATATTTAAAACAAATTAAAAATTCACTTTTATTTATCAAAATAAATCTGTAGTAAAACTACTACAGTGGCCTTCCCACTTCGAAACTCGAAAATGAAAGTCGATGATGCGTGCACTCATCACCGAAATTATTTTCAAGCGACAGAGAGGGGAGTACATAACTTATTTCTTTTCAAAATTTCTTTTTAAACAATTCTTTCAAATTATATTGAAATATTTATATCAGAAAATACTTCTAATAGTATTATTATTATATTCCAAAATCAATTGAAAGAATTTCCAAAACCCCGGAACTTAAGTTCTAAATTTCCAATTTTATTTTCCATCTAATTTCACCTATTATTTATAAATTTTATTACCTAACAACCAATATATTGCAACCAAATATATATCTTGTTTATAAAAAATAACTTCATTTTATATATAGAAAATATAATAGGCAAAATTATTTCATTCACCTATATTAAAACAAATATTATGTCGGTCTGTCCTATTAAGTGTTTAGAAATCCCTATTAATGTCACAGCGTCCCATGCATCAACCGGAATTTATAAATACAAAACGGAACATATTAACACAATATTAAAACCCTTTTATAACACTAACAAATACGCTCTCTCATATATATACACTCAGCGACTCCCATAGGGTGTTTGTACCCTATTGATAAAGAGTCAGACCCCACAAAGCTAAGGTTTATCGCTAAACCAAAGCTCTGATACCAGATGTAACGTCCCACCTTTTTGCACGATTTAAACAGACACACGTGCCAATTCAAACCATACGTAAGGGCAGATTGTTATGGGGTAAATAAGAAAAACAAGGAAGAAATAACAAAATAGAATCTCGCAGCGGAAGGATAAAATATAATAATAAATATACAGTTCATAAAACTATTTACAGAACATTTGATTCCTCTTTATACAATAAATATCAGAGTTGACATACCAATAAATACCAATGCAGCGGAATACAGTGTGCAGTGGAACCATATAATATAATAATAATAATAATGAAATTAAGTCTTCAAATCCTGAAACGCTCGGACTGACCCGAGCGAATTTGAAAAAAAAAACACTCGAGTCAGAACTAAAAGATCTTATGTGAGTTAAATTAACAGAAATAAATATGAGAGCAGTAACTCAAGAGATGCTCAGGATTTACATCTCCTAAGGATCCGTTAAACTATTTACTATGTAGTATATTGCGCTATTATAATAGTTTCTAATTGTAAAATAAACTTACTTTTTTCTTAGCATTAAGGGGTTACCCATATAGCCCTTAACACGTAATAGTCCCAGTAGTCCATCAAATATCATAGTCCCTCCTGATCGGGAAGCCACCAGAGGATACCACACGGGCTACGGAAGAAATCCAAACTCGTACAAGGCGTGATAGGGTAGGTGACACGGCACAACTAGGCAATTCCAGGGTAGATATACCAATTGCTATCCGGGTTGGTGGAAACGCGTAGGCGCAGCTACCGCCCACCTCGAACTAACACCCCCAAATCAAAGAAATCAATAGTGGCCACCGAATCAATCCAAAGTCAGAGTATAGTACCGAAGGAGTGCATTCGATCAGAGGAATGACCTCATTGGCCCGAGAATCGCTCCTGTTTTAGCCACTTATGCCAACTCACGGGAGTCGGGTCCACGTATTTACCTTACAGGAAACACCGCCACCAACCTACTTCATTCTGGAATCTCCACCGCGTACACGGTTGTTAAAGTGGTTTTCGGAGTTGGCAGAGAGTATGACAAATTCCGATCCCAGTCTCTTCAACAACCAAACGTTATTATAACACCGTGGCGTTTAAAATAATTATACTTTAAAACCAGAATAAAATATCCATTTTAAACCCATATAAATACGATATCGTTTATATTTTTAAAACCCCAAGTCAATACGATATCATTTAGGCCCAAACCAATATAATGTCATTTTATTTTCCAATATATATTCTTTCCAAAATCATAGGGTTTTTGTAACGTCCCGGAAATTTTCGACTTTCGAAAATTCAACATCGATACTCACTTTATCGACTGCCGAGAATCGAAGGCCGGAAACCCGAAATGTTATGGGTTTAAGAAAAAGAAAACGAAGAAGAAAGGAAAGACAGAAAATAGAGAATAGAAAATAGAAAATAGAACGGAACAGAAAACAACAGAACAACATCAGAATCTCACAATTCGCAGCGGAACAACATATAATAATAAATGAATAATGTTTAAACAAAGAACTATATCAGTTATTACATTACATCACATTTCATTACATCATATCATCAGAGTGTACAACAACAACAACAACAAACAGTGCAGCGGAAAAGAAATACTATATAAACTAGTAATACGGCATGCCATCCAATCTGCCTCCAGCAACTCCAGAATATCCAGAATATCCTGATAAACCTAACTCTTGACTGCCCGTGTGGAAATTGGTGGGCACCCAGAGTTTAGGAAGGAAAACAATAAACTCCGAGTCAGTCATGTGACTGGTGTGAGAACTCAAAACAGTTTATTTATCTTTGAAAACAAAATAGAGGAATATTTTTGAAGTCAATTCGCAATGCTTTTAAAAATGAGACTACCATAAGGCCTCCCGCACACACACACAATGCAAACGCAGAATCGGAGGAGATTTCTCCTTATGATAGTCAAAGATGCTTGATACGCATTAAAAAGAACATTTGATATTATTATTAGTGCATAGTGTAGGAAAAATTCATTTCGAAAGTAGAATATAAATCTTAGCCAGCATAGACATTTCGAACTATGCCTACTATAGCTAACTATGTTCAATAGCAGGTTACCGCCACATTCCATAGCAGGTTATACAACTAAAACCGTACAAGTCTCGTATTGTTTCTTTGGATTTCCAACGAATGATCAGGCCAAGGAACTTCCCATTGCCACATGAGAATGCCTCTGGATGGACATCCCCGAGAACCAAACCGGATCTCTACCAACACAAGGCCGGGTTACCCCTAACTGAGTAACAACTGACCGAATATGCCATCCCCCGGTCCTTTGGGACCTTTTCAACCGAGCGCTCGTAATCAATTCACACAATCATAACAAAGTGTTTTCAACATGAGTAAGTATCTGGGCTCCATACCATGATACCACCCTTTTCCAGAAGGAAATGCACATATCCTAAAGGGCGCTACCCCTCATAACCTTGCCGCATCTTTCCTGTTTTGACCATTCACGAGGTGTGAGGTTCGACGAAGTCACGTCCACAAAAACATACTTTATACAAAAGCCATGCTTTGGGTCAACAAATGATCATAGAAATGATCACCAAGATAGACGATCAAATAAACGATCCTATCACAAATAATCAACACAATGATCATTTACAGCAACACTCAGCATGTCACATTACCAAATTGGGAATATATCGCGGATAACATTCAACTACATAACCTCTGAGCTCGTACGTCTCAGAGAAGGGTGTTAAGCTAAAAGAATAAATTCTCCGCCACCAACAGAAATATATTTGAATGAAATCGGCTTTATATCTCAAATTGTAATGTCAGACATACAATCCATACAAGTCTGTTCCGGGCTCGAACAAAACCGAAGGCACTTACGAAGAAGTCCTTGCAATCCGGATATTCACAATCCTGATCGGATTTCCCATCACTTAGGGAGTCTCTATACCGTTGCAACTCAGTGCAGAGACAATCGACAGGTCATCCTATCGCTCTCGCAAATACCGGGTCTTCAACACCGATCTACAATGCTATCATAACGAGGTATCACATATTCGGAATGGGTTATACGACCCCATGGTCCTTTCCCGGTTAACCCGAATAGTGAGCGCTTATTCAAAAATAAGTGTGGCATTCAAATTCAAACAAATCACATCAAATACCCAATCAAAGGGAAATATTGATAGTCGGCTATTGAACTATCAATGGATATGCACACATCACCAGTTTCCAAATAATTTTCCAAATTATTTATTTTCCAAAATATCTTTACAAGATATGAAATTTTCAATACTTCAAAAATAAATCAATATTTATTTTTAAACCAATTCCACTTTCTTTTATAAATTCCTTAGTGAATTTATAATCCAAAATATCTACGGATATTCGATTTCAATTATTCATTTCAATTTATCTTCAAAAAGATCAATTCTAAAAATATTCACTTTATATTGGAAAACAATTCCATACTTACTTATTCATAAGTAATTCACAAATTTTATTTATTTTTCAACGCTTGGAAAATATTCGATATACTTAAATCAAGATTAAGTATATATTTCATTCTTTAAGGAAATCATTCTCTCAAACATATTTATTTGGGCCAAAACGATTGTTGCGTAAAACATCGTTACGACAACCCAAAATCACTAGTATAGGGATTCGAAGTTAAAATAGATATATAAATCCCAATACTATACAAAACATTTCCTTTCGGAAATCATTTACTATAACAACAGTGTTATAGTCCACCATTTTCCTTTTATTTCTCGAAAACGTCTATTTCAACAATAAATGTTGAAATCTATGGTTTCGAATCTCAATCTAATTGAAACATCGTTAACTTGTTTTTAATTCTATTTAAAACACCACATTCAAACATTTTCTTTAACATATTATTCACTATTCAAAAACGTGAATATGCTACGTTAACAACTTTCATCGCTTCTATTCATTTTATTTTAAAGGGTCATTCACAGTCAAAAATGTGAATATAACTCCATTAATAGGTTTCAACAATTTACTTATCAAAATAAGTTGTTTGCGAATTTATAAAACAACGTTTATAAATTCCTTTATTAACCTATTCCAGTTTATAACTCAATTATAAACTAAAAGTCCATATTATAAGTTAAATGCTTATAAAACGATTATTTTACAAAATCGTTCTTTTAAACTTCATAATTATAAATCTTATAACTTATAAGATTCAATTATTTATCCAAAACCATTATTTCAATAACTTTACAAAATCTATAAACCTACTGTTTATAAAATTCTATTTATAACTTCACCGTTTATAATTCTATAAATTTCATTCATTTATGGAATTTATTTTCACTTCCTTCAAACACTTATAAAAACTTGTTTTATAATGTCAATATTTCAATTTATAATATCCATTTATAAATCCCTTAATATAAATCAATTTATATTATTCTTTAAAACGTCTTTAGTCTCCTTTATTATTTCACCATTTTGATTCATAAAATAATTAAATTTTATAAATCCTATATTTAAACTTTTCACAATAAATTCTAAAATCCCGATTAAACTATTTTATAAAATCATTAGCATCATATTTTCAAAAATCAGTTTTTTAACTATATTTCTTAAAAATCATAATTTTTATAACTTTAAAAATTATAACGTTTATTTATTTAAAATGGATCAATTTCCAAACATACAGTATATTTTCAAAAATCACTTTAAAAATCATTTTAAAGTTCCAAATTTGGTCTAGTGATGCTACATACCAAATAGTCAATCACGACAACAACGATATCATATATCAATATGATAATCCATCAAATATCAAAATATCTGAAATCAAATAAAAACTGTTGAGGAATCCAGTTGGATCCCTCCAACCTGTTTCCTGCATCACAAACATTAGCACAATACCAATTTCGCTCCAGTACGAAATTATCGCGGTATATGGGATTTAAATATTATCCGCTTAATAGACGGCGCAATAGGGTCTCATCCGCTAAACGAATAAATGCGGGAAATCAATAACTCCAATATATACATATGCCAATATATATATATATTGCTATCATATATAATACCAATTTCACTGTTTATGAAATATTCGCGGTATATATCTTTAATAAATAACATCCGCTTACTAACGGCGTATAATGCCTATTTTAACAATCAATAGATAACAATCATCATTCAAACTTGCATTCAAATATTTTAAATCTAACTATTTAAAATAAAATCGAAACTGATTCGATTGGGTGAGAAGTTCTCACCTTGATTTCAATTTCGTTTTAGCGATTTATTTCGAATAAAATTAAACGGACGTTTAATTTTACCCAAAATTCTCACTAACTCCAAATGACTCCAATCCAATTTCATCGCGTAGTGCTCGTCGATACGATTCCAACGCAACTGGTTTCGCGCGTTTTTGACCTCGTATGAAAAAGTTACAAATATTTGAAATTACACGAGTTTTTATATAAAAATTTACAACTTAAATTAAATTTTATAAACCCACTTTCTCTCATCACCCTTGGATCCTTCAACCTGCTCATCCTAGACGTAGGACGCAACCCCCCCCCTTCTTCCTCTTCTCCTTGTTCTACAGGTATTAGGCCGAACCCATCTCAAATATTAGGGTTAATTTTTGCCTCCTCCACGTCGCATTCTAGCATGATCAAGATACTCCATCGCGTAGCCCCTTGCCTCCTCTACCCACGGCCATCACCACGTGGAGCTCGGCCTCATCATGTGCACACAAAACGAGGACGTGCGGTCATGAACACGCACGATTTTCTGGTCCATCCACAGCTCCAAATCACATCTCCACCGTTGAATACGTAGAACATGTTGTGCTCTACAAGTTTGCAGTTGAAAGATTCTTGAATCGTTGCACGGATTTGAAGATTTGGAGGGATGAAGATGGAAAATTTTCGGCCATCCATTATCAAGTGGCGGCTGTAGTTTAAAATTAGGGTTAGGTTTAGAATTTTTTTTATTTTCTTTAGATTTAGGGGCTATTTATAGGAAAAATCGAACACTATTCATCCGGAAATTCCGAACTCCGATTTACGCGCCGTAACCAGCGTTTCTAGGGTTTACCCCGCGTTCCGGACACAACGGAACAGGTTTCGAAAGCTAATTCGGACATCTGTGCGAGATATGGCTATAAACGTTCAATTTGAATTAAACCGATTTAAATCGATTTCTAGGCGTTTTAAATTTGTACCGGACAAACGGTAAATCCAATTGATACGAAATTTGAAACCTTACAATAATATTACATTACGGATCTGATGAAACTAGTTTCGTCAAAATCCGAGACTTTTTGAAAAATGGCTATTTTAACTCGCCAAATTAAAATTAAAAATAATTCGATGCGTTTCGAGCTGCCACGCTCAAACGATAACTCCGATTGACACGAAAATTGAAATCCGGTAATAACTAACTATTACGGATCCAATGGAACTGGGTTCGTTCAATTCTGAGACTGTTCAAAAATTGACTATTTTCACTAGTCGATTTAATTATTAAAATATTCAATTTTCACAAATTAACTTTTAATTCGATTTTAAAAGTTCTAAAATATCATTCTAACTTCAATATGTTAAAAATAAAATTTTACAAATCATTTTCAATCATATTTAACCCAATTTTCAATTATTTCCATAATTTAACATATTAAATTATCGATTTAATTATCCAATTAAATTCAATTATTCAAAATAAAATTTATTTGACTTATAAATTCACTTCTTAATATTTAAAATTAATTAAATATTCAAATTTTAATTATCAAAAATTCTGGGTCGTTACAGTTTTCAAAGTAAAATATTTAGAAATCAAAACTCTGGAATATAATATTTCCAAATTATACTACCTTGAAAATCATAATTTTGAAACAAATTTCCATCTCTCAAATGGTTAAATATTAAATTTCTTTTATAAAACAAAATAGCTTCTTTACATTTCACAAATCAATTCCAAATATCGATTTAAACTTCCAAATACCATTTTTAATTCTTATGTTTCAAAGCTTTAAATATTTCACCATTTCAAAAACAAACTCATTTGACAAACCCATATATATCAAATTCAATTACTTATTATTTACACTTGAACTATTTACTTAATGAATTTAATATAATTAAGTAAAACCTTTAGCTTCACATAATTGGAAAATCTTTCAATTTATCAAATTGGATATATTCATTTAAATCAACCTGATATTCATTTAAATCACTTTACAAAAAAATCAAGTTATAAAAATAATATCCTTTAAAAAATTTAATTTTTATTAACAGGTAAATAGGCATGAGGAAGACGTTGCAAAAAAAATTAATCTCAGGGACGACAAGTTTGTTTTTGAGTCTGAAGGACATTTTTTAGTGTAAATTGAAAATGATAGTTACAACTATCATTCTGTGATTTACACTAAAAAGTGTCCTTCAGCCTAAAAAAAAAACTTCTTGTCCTTGAGACTAAATTTTTCTCTAAATTTTTCCTTGAGCCTAAAAACCCCTTTTATTAAATTTCAATTTAACTTAATATTCATCTTCCAAATCTTATTCTCATTTAAGTCATAAAAACTCCAAAAATTAGATTTTAAATAAATGCTTAATCGTATTTGATCTTAAAAATCAAACTTTACTTTATACTTCAAATCAAATTTATACAAAGCTTAAAAACCGAAAATTACTATATATATATATATATATATATATATATAAATAACCAATTCAATATCCCATAAACCATATATATATAGCTTTACAAAACCATAAAAACATTTCAAAATATATTTTATATATATACCGCGGTGCCTGTATAAAATTTTCTACCCTATGTTCAAGTGATACAGATGTTTATCATTTCAATCCGCAATTTAAAATAAAAATGCGGTTGTATATCATTTCAAACCGCAATCCCGAATGAAATGAAAATGCATGATGACTTGAAGTTTATACAATATAAGTGTAGCATCCATTCATCCAAATATCAATCATCAACCATCATTTGCAATCATCATCCAATTTAAACAATCATCGATATAGAGCATATAAATTATACAGGTAATAAATAACATGTATTAACCAACAGTTTATATTCAATAATAAATTCAATAACTGTTAAACTAGCAGTTTATATGCAAATTAATAAATTCTAAGTGTCAATTTATATGCAATAAATAAAATTAATTAACAGTTAAATTAAATAAATGCGAATTAACCGAGATGATGAATAAAACATGCCAAACAATCATAAATAAATTTCTACTCATATCTTAAGTCAAATTAACAAACACAAGAAATTCTAGAAGTTGTGAGTGGGTTAAAACACTCACCTTTTTGAATTCAAATCCAATTTAAACCCAAAAATTGGACAGTCTCCAAATTCATCTAAACCAGTGCCAAAACGTCAGAAATTCCGATACGATCCAAACAAAATAAACCGCGCGTGAATCCTACCTCGTATGCAAAAGTTATGAAAGTTTGAAAAATGGAAAATTCTGGTCCTGGGTCGACTTCGGGTTCGACTTCGGTGCGCCGCCTCAATTCCCCGATGCTTGCTTGGAGTTTTCGCCAAAACGACCAGGAGCGACCCGAGTCATTTTCTTATGACCCAAAGTTGCTCTAGGGTTTTCTCCTCCGAAACCCGAAGCGCGACCAGAAGCTGCTGCAGATCCGCAAAAAATTTTTGTTTTTGTTTTTGTTTTTTTTGTTTTTTTTTGAAATTGATTTTTTTGTTTTTTGGAATTTGGGAATTAGGTTTTGTCTGCCATTGGGATGAGGAGCAGAGAAAGAAGGTACGTACAGACAAATGAGAATGGGGAGAAATTAGGGTTTATAACAAGGTATTTATAGGTAGAGTTGAAATAGAGTAGATGGACCAGATAAATAAACATGCTGAACAATCTATGGCCCGAAAAGCTCTTTTCTACTCCGGAACAAAAATGGGTCAACCCATATATCAAAATATACGTTTAAAAACATTTTAAATGCGATGGAAAAAGTTTCACGTCCAAATTCCATCGTATGTAGAAGTTATGCTAAATTCAATTTTTCCAAATTGATTTAGATTGATTTGAATTGCATATTTCAAAGAGTTTTGAGTTGGTACGATCAAACGAAAGGTCCGATCGTTATGAAACTTGAAATACTATTATAATTCACCGTTACGGATCCGATGAAACTGGTTTCTTCAGAATCCGAGTCAGTGGCCAAAATGGCTAATTTTATATTAATTAAATAAATTAAAATTTTATTAATAAAATCCAATTTTTTTTTAAATCTTAAATTTGACAAATTTTATTACCTTTATATGTCTCAATCAAATTACAATGTTTTAAACAATTTAAAGGTCAATTCAAAGTTGATTAACTTCCCATTTCAGTGTCGAATTTTCATTTTACTAAATTTAGAAATTATCAAATTAAGTTTCCAAAAATTTCATTGAATTAAATCTTCATTCTTATTATTCAATCCATTATAGCCAAATGGATGAAATTAACATACATAAATATTTTTCGATTTCAACTAAATTTTCAATTAACGTAAAAATAAATGCTTAATTTTTTTACTTAATTGCAAAATCTCAACTAACTTAATTCTTTATATTCATATAAATAAACAAATCTTGATTTACAATCTTTTCATTCGCCCATAGTCATATTATAAATGGAATTTACATTATCTTCAATTATTAATTACCATCAGTTAAGATCTTAACATTTGTTCCATAAATTTATTTGCCCTGAACTATTTACTGCATTTATTGATTCCAATTTCATAATCACATTCAATCCATTAATTGGTATTGCATTGACATTTAACTTATTAGCTTATATCAACACTATTGTCATTAATTGCAAATGGATTACCAAATTTAGTCACTACCCTAAATAACTAACGTAAATTAATCTCCATTAATTCCACTGATTTAGCTTTCATTCAATTAATTAATGATTCCCTCAGTTAGCAATAACGTAACATTTTCTTTATTTGTATTGCAAATAATTCAAAATTCAATTCCTAATTCTTAATATCCTCTAAATTACAACTTCCAAACATGGTATTAATCATCATTTACGTACCTCTAATTATTTTAATTTACATTAACATAATAAATAAATTACCTTTAATGAAATCTATCCCCCAACTCATTATATGCCATAAATTTTGACCTTACAACAGTTTCTATTAATTATTTATATTTATTGCGATTGAATACCAAAATTTATTTAACACACCAAATAAATGAACAATCTATATCCATTGTCACCTATTTTCTTTTAAATTCAGTTATAAGTTTGTTACCTACCAACCAGGTTATAATAACACTAATTTTTTTATTCCACTGCTATATATGATATATTTGCATCACATACTTGAATTTTTCAGTTTCATCTTAATTCCAATTCACGGTAGTATAATTTCTTACTATAAACCCATTTATAATTTGCATACCAATTAATTAGTTTCAACTAAATAGATTGATTCAATTCAAATCTTTTATTAAGTCTATATAAATCAATATTCTATATCATTGGTAAATGGTTATTTCAATTATTCCTTTATTACTTACAAATCTTATTTCATTCATGAATGCCATCATTTATCAATTATTACATAATTTCATTAATTTACATTCATTTACAACTAAATTAATACACTTATTTCATTTGTAAATTAAATGCTTACAATTTATAAGCTTTCATTCCAAACAATATTTCAATTTGTACCGGGCATTGATTTAATTCAGTTTACTATTTAATATTATTAATTCATTAACTAAATTCACTACTTACCTTTGTTCTCTTATATGCAACACTTAGCCTAGAATAACAATTTACATCACTTCAATTTATTTGTCATTTTGTTTCAACTGTAAATACTTAGCCTTATATTCCCATGGTTTCATTTCATTCTCAGCAATTGCTTCATTATTAATTATAAAATCTTTATTTCTTGTAAATTAAATTTACATAAATCTTACTAAAATGACAAATTTAATTAACGAAAATTACGGGTCGTTACACCCTTACAATCCGAAAAATCTCCATCACGAGGAGACCACTACTATAAATAACTCTATAATGGGAGCGACCCAGAGCATGTTCAACAAGCTGTCTTCACGCTATAAAGATCCACGGTCTTCAATAATCATCATCTTCAATGTGACGACCCGGAATTTTCGAGCATCTAAAATCGGAAAATTTAATTGATTTTAAATATTCAATAGAGTAATTTTAACTTGAATTACGAATATCACAATTTATTTGATAATAAATTATTGAATTAGATAATGTGAAATTGGGTAAACTGTTAAATCTGGAAGTTTAAACCGGTTAAAGATAATTTGAAGGCTCGTAAAATTTATATTAATAGTGCTGAGGATAATAAAAGTGTTAAAATTTGTATCTAACACTTAATGGTTCAGTTTTGAAATTTTATATCGTTTAAATTGAATTTAAAAATAGCCTTCCGAGGCACAGTCTCGGAATTCGACGAAACCATTTCCATTAGGTCCGTAATACAGAATTATTATCGGGTTTCAAATTTCGTAGTAATTGGAGTAGTTGTGTGAGCACACGATATATAAACGCGTTGAAAATTTAATTGATAATAATTTAATTAGTCAAGCTTCTTGTATACGCCATCTCATATTCGTTTTAACACGCTACCCTTATCTTCCATCGTACACTTCTCGTCCCTTCTAAAAGCTGTTAGTTCCTTCCTCGTTCTCGTTTATTCAATTCAATTTCAATCATTCTCAAACGAAAAGAAAACATAAAAGGGCCGAGCTTCTTCCTCCAGAATTCATTCAAGAATTGAAAGCCCTATTTTTTGTTTCCTCTCTTCCAATTTTTGCGCACTCTTTCTATTCGAAAAAAAAAGAAAAAAAAACAAAAACTACAGCACTCAAGATAAATGGCCGAACCCTGGAATTGAATCACGCTCTCTCCCATTCTTCTATCGTTCAAAAAAATATTCGAAGTCGAAGGGGGTAAGGTCGCGGGAGGACTCGCGCTGCATCGCGTCGCCATTATCGAAGCAATTTGGGGTTTCGACGATGGCACTTGAGGTCGCGAATGGTGATGGAGGTGCGCGCGAGCAGGGAGTGGTGACGGCGGGTTTTGTGTTGCAGTGAGGGCCGTTCGAGATTGTGATGGCGCCAGGTGCTCGTAGCCGCGGTTTTGATTTCGTGAGAGGATGAGGGATTGGGTTGGCGATCTGGTGGTGCAATAAGGTATTTTTTTTTATTTTATTTTTTAAAATAATTAATGGGTTGCTTGCTCAGAAGAATAACAAAAAGAATTTAGTAATACCGTGGAGTTATATAAGAAAAAAATAAAATATAAAAAAATAAAAGGGTTTTAAGAACCAGATGTTTATTTTACAAAAAAAACATTTACTGTAAGGAAATATTGATTCTGCTTTTAAAATTAATAAATATATATATGTGTATATGTGTACTGAAAAAAACAAATGCGTTGCAAAACTAATTAATTAGATTTAATAAAGGAAATAAATTAGTTCAAAAGTAAATTGAATGGTAATTAAGGGTTTGATGTATATTTCGAATATTAATAAATCGAAAATTGGTTTGTACAAGGTGAAAAATCGTGGAAACAAGACGAGTTTGAGGTGAATGGCAATCTTAGGCCAAAGGTGAGTTAATCTCACTCAGTTAAATTTAAATTTAAATGATAAAATTTAAATAATTGTTTGAATGGCTGAATTGATTTATGTGATATAGTATGATATTTTGGAATTGGCATATTGTATTGTGCTAACATTTGTGGATGCAGGGAAAACAGGTTGGAGGGATCCAACTGGACCCCTCACATTTATTTAAATTATTCAATATTCTCTGTTGCGATTATTTGATATCATATGATGAGTTATATTGGAATATTGAATGTTATGGATTGATTGGATATTCGGTTATAATGAATTCCCAAATTATATGAATTGGATTGTTGAAAGAAATTAAAAAGAAGTAAATTCGTAAGCGAAATAATTATAGAAAGTGTGAATAAATTTAAGAATGAATTGGAGAAGAAATAATGTGACTTTAAATTTCTAATAAATAAATTGTGAAGTATAGAAAGGAAATTTGAATAAACAGGAAGTTATTGAATTACAATCTTCAACGATATTAATTAAAGAACAAAACATTTATTTAAAATGTAAGATTTAAATTTTTGCAAAAAATATATAATAATAAAGAAGAAGTTGGGAAAAGCTGAAATTTGTATATTTCAGTTAAAAGATTTAAAATCAAATGGAAAGGAATAACAATAATAATTAAGTGCATAATTAAATGAAATTTGAAATGAATTGAGTAATTTAAGAAACTTATTTCAAATGGAATAAATTGAAAATCAATTTGGAAAATTGATTTAAATGTTTGAAGCTGGAATTCTTCCTGGATCACTAAGTACGCTTTCAAGTAAATTTTAAATATAAGTTAATAGTTTTAAAATTGTTTTTAAAAGGTATGTTTTGAAAAATTTATTATTTCTAATACTTAAATTTTAAGGTAAGTATTTCCTCAAATCTATTATAGTAGTAATTATTTAAAAAGTGACTTAATATTTTGTTTCAAAAGTGTAATTCTAGTTTTATATTTTATTTAGTAACTTTATTTTCAAATATTCATATAAGATGTATTTTTACCAAATTATTAAAAGTAGTTTTGATTTAAATGTTTTTAAAGTATATATTTCAAAGTAAAGTGTTTTAAATTATTTTTAAATCTAGTTTTGTACTTGGTGATTTCAGAGAAGATAGAAAATATTGGGAAAGTTTATTCTGGAAAGAAAGATGGTTTGAAACTGTTTCCAAAAGATTGAAAATAGAAATGTATCTTGTGAAGATATTTTGAGGTTAATAAATAATTTGGAAAATTATTTATTGTTTGATGGATGTTTGTGAATATAAATTGATAGTTAAATAACCGACTATCAATATTGGACAAATGCGTTGATCGTTTCGAAGAGACCGGGATCGAGATTTATTTCTCGAAAACCACTTCGATCCGGTTTGTACGTTTCGTGAAAAATGATTTTGGATTCGAAGATGGAGCAATGAAGTGCAAGGGCTAGTCGCTACTAATCCTGAGGATATTTCCAAAATGGATGTAGTAGGAATAGTGCCTTCGGTTCCGTTCGAACCCGGGACGGACTTGTATGGATGAATGCTTGCGAAACATCGTCAGGTGGACGATGGGCATTCTAAGTGAAACGTTCTTAAAAGGTAACGCTTTGCCTCAAGCCTCATCAAATGGGAATGACTGAAAATCAGGGGATATGCAGCAAGGTTAGGTGGGTCATGCCCAAGCAGGACAAGATAATTCCCCTGTCTAGATGTCCCTTTTTATATGTTTCGGCTTAGTGGGTGGTTGGTCGCGCCAACCACGGGGGTTATCTTGTTCGGGACTGTTCAGTAAGGAATGGTTCCGACCTTGTGTTGCAGGGGATGAAGGGAGTAGTCCTCGGTACGGTGATCTAGGCCCCGTACTGTGACAGGTGGTACCCCAGTGCCTAGTCATTGTTGGAAATCCATTCTCCCTACGAGCCTTGTACGAGTTTTGTTTGTATTACCCACTTCGGTGGCTAGTAGCTGGAATTTAATAGATGTAACAATTTCGGCTATTTTATAAGTATTTGTATATAGACCCTATTATAATATCAGAGGATTTCTATAAAAATTGTTTTAGCTACCGTAAGGTAAAAACCCGACATGTTTATTTGTGGCGTGGTCTTACGAGATGCTTTTGTTTTCAAAGGATTTTGAAACTTTAATAATCAATTGGGTGTGATTTTCTCACGCTGGTAATCCAGACTGACTCGGGTGTTATTTAACTGTAATGCTCGGGTCAGACCGAGTATTATAGAATACAGGATATGATGCTGTGGAGCTCAGAAGACGAGCTGGATGACGATACGTATTCTCGTACTTGTATATATATATATATATTTCCGCTGTGTTGAGTTTTTGTGTACCCATTGTATGTTATTGATGTGAGCCGTGACTGATGTACTCTGATGATGTAATATATGTAAACTGATATATTTGATTTTGAGTACAGATTATTAATTCTCTATTATATTTTATTCCGCTGCGATGGATAGATTCTGATGTTGATTTTGTTTTCTCTTCTTCTACCTCTTCTTCTTAAACCCAAATGGTTCGTATTTCTGTGCAACTTGAGTTGATTATTGTAGAATAGTGTTGACTCAAGGGGTATAGATTTGCGGGTCGTTACAGTTGGTATCAGAGCTTAGGTTGGTGATAACCTTGGCTCTGGTGGGAATTACTCATAAATTAGAGTCCGTAGTACTCTATAATGGGTTTGAGCGTATTAATAGATATGAGCGCGTATTTGTTAGTGAATATAAATTGTTTTAATATTGTGTTGATTGATTTATTGAGTGGCATATGAACCTTCGTCGACACAGTCTGCGCAACTGTATTGAAGGGGTTTCTAAACACTTGAATAGAGCAATCGACACGATATTGTTCTAAATATGGGTGAATGAAATAATTTTACCCAAAAACATATTTTGATATAAAGCATAGTTTTTGTAAACTGTTTGACTAATATATGGTTGCTTGGATGTTAGAAATGATAATATTAAAGTATTATCATTGTTAAGTGAAAATTTAATTAGAAATTGGAAATATAACCAAAGTTTGAAGGAATAAGTTCATTATAAAAAGAAATTCATAAATATGGATTATAAACGTAAATAGTAAATGGAAATATAATTAAATGGGAATTTGTATAAGCCTAAACTATACAAATGAATTTTAGTTAAAATTTGAATTAAAACAGAATTTGAAATTGTAAAACCCGGAAGTTTTGAAAGTATTTTGAAGATAAATAAGTTATTTCCGAAAGGAAATTTGTTTTAAAATGGATTTTGAAAGTGATATAGCATTGAATTACTTCGGTAGCTGGAAAATAACTTCGGTGATGACTGCAGCATCATCGATGTTCATTTTCGAGTTTCTAAGTGATGGAGTGCTGCCAAATTGATTTGTTCAGAAAAGCTAGAAAAGCTAGTTGTTTTGAAATTTACAAAGGAAATGTGTGGGGAATAAAACCAGGATTGGTTTAATTTTTGAGAAATGTGATTTTGAGTTGTTGGAGATTTCAAAATGATTTGGGACCAAAGTAGGTGTTTTTAAATTCCAGATGAGATAGCTGTAAGCTTATAAATTGTAAATTTATAAATTGAGATGACTTTTAAATCAGAAAGGAAATACAAGCTTTGAATGTCGGAAATTTAAATTTAAAGGGAAATGTTAAAAATGGAATTAACTTGGATTGGAGAATAAAATTTAACTGGATAGGCTGGTAATAATATCCAGTTGTATTCGAATTAAGTTAAAATCGAACTGAGTCAAATAAATCTGAGTTTAAAATAGAATTGAACTGGAATAAAAATTCAATTGAATAAATTGAATTGGAATTGATTCTTACCTAGATAACTAGAAAATAAGTTGGATAAGAAATAAATTGGATAAGAATTAGATTGAAATAAATAAACCAGAATAACTTATAAAAGGATTAAAATGCATGAATAAAATATGCTTGGGTTATAAAGAAGCATAAGTCTTGAGTTAAAATAAAAGAATAACATATTCAAGCCTATAATGGATGGAATTGTGTAAATAATAAGTTGTGGCTTATAAATTTTGAAAGTGAAATAGAAAATCCAAAATAAATATTGTTTGATGTTTTGGAAAATGAAAGGAAAATCCAAATTTGTATTATTAAATAAATTGAACCAAGAAAATTAAATAAAGTGATGTTTGGAATTAAAAATCAAGTGTTGAATGAATTGTGAGATTATGATGAAGGTTGAAAATAAAACTCAAGTTATAAATTAAATTCGACTTAAATTGTCGATGAAGTAAATGTACATGAAGTGTGGGTTCATGAATTTTGAGGGTAAATTTAAAATGGATAATGGATTCAGAACTTGAGTTACTAATTAAAATTTATTGTGAAGTGTTAACAAATTAAATATAATTGGGAATATATCGAATAAAATGTGATTTGATTAAAATAGTAATGGGATGGTTTGTATTGTGAATAAAATCCAAATATGTGGAAATAAATTGGATATGGCTTTGTAATAAATTGAGTTAAGCTGAGTATAAAAGAGAAAATTTTATTTGTAAAATGAAAATGAGCTTAAGTGTAAAATTTGAATTAATTGAGGTTAATGGACTTAGGCTAAATGAATGAAGGAAAGTTGAATTGAATTCAACTTAAAACCAAGTTAAAGATATTGGATGGAATTTAAACCAAGAAAATAAATTTGGATCGGAATAAAATCTGGTGGGTTGTAAATAAAATTTAAGAAAATGAAAATTTAAAATAAATTGAATGTGGATAAACTAATTATATTGAATAAATAAATGATGGAATCAATAAGTATCAAATGAAATGTGGTTTAAATAAGTTGAGAAATGGTTATTGAATGAAATAGCTTGGATTGTTTTCGAGCTAAATAAAATAGTGGAATAAACAAATATGGAATGAAATGTAAATAAATGGATGGTAGATGAAATTTAAATGGAATGTGTCGAGCTAAATAAATGATTGTGAATGGGTTAAAATAAAAAGGAAATTTAAGTGGCAATCAAGATGAACCTAAATTGTTAATGGTTTTGTATGGAACTTGTTTGGATAATGGAACTAGTTGGTTAATAAAATGAAATGCAAGTGAATGGATTCAAATCTGAAATGCAATGAAAATGAGAATATATGGATCGTGAATAAATCTAAAAATGGAATAGAATTAAGTATAACTTGAGTTGGAATCTATTTAAATTGGTTATAAACATAAATACTTATTTATTCACATAAATCTCGTCGAATTGCATGGAATAAATTGTCGTTGGATGTAAATGGAAGTAATTAAAATTCTATGAGTTGATAGAAGTAACACAAATTGATTTGAAAGAAATTGAATTAAATATGAGTTCAGTTTGCTCAAGAATAAATTAAAAATAAGCAATTGAGTTTTCAATTATTCAAATTGATGAAGTTGTGTACGAATTGATGGAAGACCATTCAAATTTAATGAAAATGGTTTGTAAATAAGTTGAAACAGTTGAATTAGCATGGAAACTATATAAATTGCTTACGGAAAAATGTTTGGTATGAGTTTCTTTTAGAATTCATATGTTTTAACTATTGTAAACAAGTGAAATGTAGTTAAATTTCTTATATATAGCACTTACATGTTTAAATTGAGTAAGTACAGGTACCTGGAAGCCGTATGGCTGGATTTGGGTTGGTCTATTTGCTAAAAATAATAAGCCGCTTGCTTAAAATGCAAAATAAGGTACGCCTACGCAATTAAAATAGGAAATATGAACTGTTTTTGTTTTTTTCGACCGTGTGGGTCGATGTATATATATTTATCTCTTTTGACAAATTGCAAAAGCTCCTCCGTACAAAGGGGACTCTGCCAAAAATTTTCAGAAATTTTGGGAGTTAGAAATTTTTTGAAAATTTTGGAAAATTTTGTTAACGACAAAACTATTTAGAATTGGAAACTAAAATAAGTTAGTAAATGAAACTAATTAAAGTAATGACTTAAATTAGTTATAAATGAAGGATAAAATTTACAAGTTCAAAGTTGAAAATAAATGAAATACATATGTAATGTGGAAATCGATTTAAATAGAAATAGGTATAAATTGAAAGTGGTAAAGAGGAGTAAAGATAAGAAACATATAAAATGTTTATACTAACTTAAGAAAGGAATGGTAAATTCTAGATTGGAAATTGATAATACAAATATAATCTAAGATAATATTGAAATGAATACATATTGACATTTTGTAAGAAAGTCGATAAAATGTTTTGGGAATATTGTGATTGGATACTGGTGCTAAACCGGATATGCAGGTATATAAAAAAAGAAAAAGGAAATTTGATTTGGTTCCAAGAGATAAATTTGAAATGCTCGACAAAAAGGTATGTATTTAAATTTGGTATGGAATTTGATTGGGATCTGGATTTGGATTGAGCCACTTGGCTTTTTGTTTTCGTTTTGGATTTGGGAGGCCGTAGAGCCATCTTGTAGTAGTACCGAGCTAGCCGCGCAAAGGAGACGCTGGCGAAATTTTTCGGGAATTTAGAGAGTTAGGAAAATTTTGAGAAAATTTTGGAAATTCAAAATGGGGTTTTATGATTAAAACTTGAATGGTTGGCAAAAAGGATTGTTTGCAAACTAGGAAAAGGTTTGGAAAGGTAATAAGAATAATAATGGGACTTTTATAAGAAGATAGTTAGTGAGATGTTAAATTGTTAGAAACTGTTTGGTTTTGAAAAAGTAACGGGTTTTGAGCCATTCTTCCTAGTTAGTAATTTCGGGGACGAAATTCTTTTAAGGGGGGAGGAATGTGACGACCCGGAATTTTCGAGCATCTAAAATCGAAAAATTTAATTGATTTTAAATATTCAATAGAGTAATTTTAACTTGAATTACGAATATCACAATTTATTTGATAATTAAATTATTGAATTAGATAATGTGAAATTGGGTAAACTGTTAAATCTGGAAGTTTAAACCGGTTAAAGATAATTTGAAGGCTCGTAAAATTTATATTAATAGTGCTGAGGATAATAAAAGTGTTAAAATTTGTATCTAACACTGAATGGTTCAGTTTTGAAATTTTATATCATTTAAATTGAATTTAAAAATAGCCTTCCGAGGCACAGTCTCGGAATTCGACGAAACGAGTTCCATTAAGTCCGTAATACGGAATTATTATCGGGTTTCAAATTTCGTAGTAATTGGAGTAGTTGTGTGAGCACACGATATATAAACGCGTTGAAAATTTAATTGATAATAATTTAATTAGTCAAGCTTCTTGTATACGCCATCTCATATTCGTTTTAACACGCTACCCTTATCTTCCATCGTACACTTCTCGTCCCTTCTAAAAGCTGTTAGTTCCTTCCTCGTTCTCGTTTATTCAATTCAATTTCAATCATTCTCAAACGAAAAGAAAACATAAAAGGGCCGAGCTTCTTCCTCCAGAATTCATTCAAGAATCGAAAGCCCTATTTTTTGTTTCCTCTCTTCCAATTTTTGCGCACTCTTTCTGTTCGAAAAAAAAAGAAAAAAAAAACAAAAACTACGGCACTCAAGATAAATGGCTGAACCCTGGAATTGAATCACGCTCTCTCCCATTCTTCTATCGTTCAAAAAAATATTCGAAGTCGAAAGGGGTAAGGTCGCGGGAGGACTCGCGCTGCATCGCGTCGCCATTATCGAAGCAATTTGGGGTTTCGGCGATGGCACTTGAGGTCGCGAATGGTGATGGAGGTGCGCGCGAGCAGGGAGTGGTGACGGCGGGTTTTGTGTTGCAGTGAGGGCCGTTCGAGATTGTGATGGCGCCAGGTGCTCGTAGCCGCGGTTTTGATTTCGTGAGAGGATGAGGGATTGGGTTGGCGATCTGGTGGTGCAATAAGGTATTTTTTTTATTTTTATTTTTAAAATAATTATTGGGTTGCTTGCTCAGAAGAATAACAAAAAGAATTTAGTAATACTGTGGAGTTATATAAGAAAAAAATAAAATATAAAAAAATAAAAGGGTTTTAAGAACCAGATGTTTATTTTACAAAAAAAAACATTTACTGTAAGGAAATATTAATTCTGCTTTTAAAATTAATAAATATATATATGTGTATATGTGTACTGAAAAAAACAAATGCGTTGCAAAACTAATTAATTAGATTTAATAAAGGAAATAAATTAGTTCAAAAGTAAATTGAATGGTAATTAAGGGTTTGATGTATATTTCGAATATTAATAAATCGAAAATTGGTTTGTACAAGGTGAAAAATCGTGGAAACAAGACGAGTTTGAGGTGAATGGCAATCTTAGGCCAAAGGTGAGTTAATCTCACTCAGTTAAATTTAAATTTAAATGATAAAATTTAAATAATTGTTTGAATGGCTGAATTGATTTATGTGATATAGTATGATATTTTGGAATTGGCATATTGTATTGTGCTAACATTTGTGGATGCAGGGAAAACAGGTTGGAGGGATCCAACTGGACCCCTCACATTTATTTAAATTATTCAATATTCTCTGTTGCGATTATTTGATATCATATGATGAGTTATATTGGAATATTGAATGTTATGGATTGATTGAATATTCGGTTATAATGAATTCCCAAATTATATGAATTGGATTGTTGAAAGAAATTAAAAAGAAGTAAATTCGTAAGCGAAATAATTATAGAAAGTGTGAATAAACTTAAGAATGAATTGGAGAAGAAATAATGTGACTTTAAATTTCTAATAAATAAATTGTGAAGTATAGAAAGGAAATTTGAATAAACAGGAAGTTATTGAATTACAATCTTCAACGATATTAATTAAAGAACAAAACATTTATTTAAAATGTAAGATTTAAATTTTGGGAAAAAATATATAATAATAAAGAAGAAGTTGGGAAAAGCTGAAATTTGTATATTTCAGTTAAAAGATTTAAAATCAAATGGAAAGGAATAACAATAATAATTAAGTGCATAATTAAATGAAATTTGAAATGAATTGAGTAATTTAAGAAACTTATTTCAAATGGAATAAATTGAAAATCAATTTGGAAAATTGATTTAAATGTTTGAAGCTGGAATTCTTCCTGGATCACTAAGTACGCTTTCAAGTAAATTTTAAATATAAGTTAATAGTTTTAAAATTGTTTTTAAAAGGTATGTTTTGAAAAATTTATTATTTCTAATATTTAAATTTTAAGGTAAGTATTTCCTCAAATCTATTATAGTAGTAATTATTTAAAAAGTGACTTAATATTTTGTTTCAAAAGTGTAATTCTAGTTTTATATTTTATTTAGTAACTTTATTTTCAAATATTCATATAAGATGTATTTTTACCAAATTATTAAAAGTAGTTTTAATTTAAATGTTTTTAAAGTATATATTTCAAAGTAAAGTGTTTTAAATTATTTTTAAATATAGTTTTGTACTTGGTGATTTCAGAGAAGATAGAAAATATTGGGAAAGTTTATTCTGGAAAGAAAGATGGTTTGAAACTGTTTCCAAAAGATTGAAAATAGAAATGTATCTTGTGAAGATATTTTGAGGTTAATAAATAATTTGGAAAATTATTTATTGTTTGATGGATGTTTGTGAATATAAATTGATAGTTAAATAACCGACTATCAATATTGGACAAATGGGTTGATCGTTTCGAAGAGACCGGGATCGAGATTTATTTCTCGAAAACCACTTCGATCCGGTTTGTATGTTTCATGAAAAATGATTTTGGATTCGAAGATGGAGCAATGAAGTGCAAAGGCTAGTCGCTACTAATCCTGAGGATATTTCCAAAATGGATGTAGTAGGAATAGTGTCTTCGGTTCCGTTCGAACCCGGGACGGACTTGTATGGATGAATGCTTGCGAAACATCGTCAGGTGGACGATGAGCATTCTAAGTGAAACGTTCTTAAAAGGTAACGCTTTGCCTCAAGCCTCATCAAATGGGAATGACTGAAAATCAGGGGATATGCAGCAAGGTTAGGTGGGTCATGCCCAAGCAGGACAAGATAATTCCCCTGTCTAGATGTCCCTTTTTATATATTTCGGCTTAGTGGGTGGTTGGTCGCGCCAACCACGGCGGTTATCTTGTTCGGGACTGTTCAGTAAGGAATGGTTCCGGCCTTGTGTTGCAGGGGATGAAGGGAGTAGTCCTCGGTACGGTGATCTAGGCCCCGTACTGTGACAGGTGGTACCCCAGTGCCTAGTCATTGTTGGAAATCCATTCTCCCTACGAGCCTTGTACGAGTTTTTTTTGTATTACCCACTTCGGTGGCTAGTAACTGGAATTTAATAGATGTAACAATTTCGGATATTTTATAAGTATTTGTATATAGACCCTATTATAATATTAGAGGATTTCTATAAAAATTGTTTTAGCTCTCGTAAGGTAAAAACCCGACATGTTTATTTGTGGCGTGGTCTTACGAGATGCTTTTGTTTTCAAAGGATTTTGAAACTTTAATAATCAATTGGGTGTGATTTTCTCACACTGGTAATCCAGACTGAATCGGGTGTTATTTAACTGTAATGCTCGGGTCAGACCGAGTATTATAGAATACAAGATATGATGCTGTGGAGCTCAGAAGACGAGCTGGATGACGATACGTATTCTCGTACTTGTATATATATATATATATATATATTTCCGCTGTGTTGAGTTTTTGTGTACCCATTGTATGTTATTGATGTGAGCCGTGACTGATGTACTCTGATGATGTAATATATGTAAACTGATATATTTGATTTTGAGTAAAGATTATTAATTCTCTATTATATTTTATTCCGCTGCGATGGATAGATTCTGATGTTGATTTTGTTTTCTCTTCTTCTACCTCTTCTTCTTAAACCCAAATGGTTCGTATTTCTGTGCAACTTGAGTTGATTGTTGTAGAATAGTGTTGACTCAAGGGGTACAGATTTGTGGGTCGTTACATTCAACATGTCTTCACATTCGAACGTCTACATTAGTTTGAAGTGGTTTTCGGATAGGAATTATCCAAATCCGACTCCGGTTCTTTCGAAGCCAATCATCGATTTAAAAGATGTAAAGTTCGTATATGGATACCAATCATCAATCAATTACTTCATCTTTTATTCAAATATCTTTCTTAGATATATTCTTTTCAATTTATTCCATTTCTTTTAAAATGTATATGGAATCATTAAGCCTCATTTATCAAATCATTTGGTTTATTTAAACCTTTCTTAAATCTTGGAATAATTCCAAATCATTTTCTCTTTTACTGAGGAAATTTTTTTCAAATCATTCATTTAATTAATCAAAGATTTCTTATATTCAAGTTATAACTTTTAACTTAGGAAAAATATTCTCAAATCATTCATTTAATCAAAATCAAAGATTTTCTTTTTTAACTTCAAATCATATTCTTACAAATCGAAGACTTTCATAACATAGTACTACTGCCACTTTAAATATGGTAAATTTCACCTCCAGGGACTAATGGCAAGTTTCACCTCTAGGGACTAATGGCAAGTAATCCAACATCATGAATATATTTATCTTTAACGATCTTTGTCTTCAATATATTTTATTTCAAAAATTATTTTGAAGGGTTTTTCTTTTCTTTTATCTCAGAAAAACTTAAATATGATCTTTTAGAGCATCCGGGCTTTCCTTTCGATCTATTCCACCCCTCGCCTAAGAAGAGAAAACATAGGCCAGGTAAGTTCAGGGCACTGGTTGCTCCATCCCTAACCTTAGTTAAACACCTTGTTTTTATCTTCCCAGATCTCACAGGGAGGACAAATGTACTAGCTGTTTCCACATACTCAGATTTTCAACTTTATTTTGGTATTGCTTATAAATATTCTAAATTATCTTTCAAACTGCTTAATTATCCTTTTTAAAACATTCACAATTGATTCTGAAAAACGTCGTTACATTTAAACTCATATTCCAAAAGTTATAGAATTCACAGCATAAAAGTGCTGTAGAAAGTGTTATATAAGCTTATTTGATTTAAACAACTTTTAAATATTTGAAAATTCATTCTTTCCAATCCAAATCTCTTTTAAATCATTTTAGTAGATTTATCAAATTTATTTCATATTTTTAATCATTTAAAAATATCATTTACAAAGAAATCCTATTTTGGATTCCGAATTGCAAAACCGCGATGTTTTTAGAAAATTGTTTTGGACATGTTTCAAAATCTACTCTATGAAATCTTGGTTTTATTTCTTCATTGGAAAAATATTATCATTGTGAATCAAAGAATTTTTATTTCGAAGAAATCCGACTTATAAATCATTCTCTACTTCAATTTGAAGTTACGGGTCGAAATTTACGAACTGCCGTTACGCGACGAGCTCGATTTTGACCAATTTTGTGAATTGCTTCGGAACTTGTTCGAAACACTTCAAATTTGTTTTAAACCACATTTAAACTTATTTAAACTCATTTAAAATCATTAAAAGGCTAAATAACTTCCATATACACATTTGTATGAATTTACTTCTCATATAATTAACTACGCTTACTAACCTTTTCTCTTATCATTTATCAAACAAGTTATCAACCACATAATCAATCACATAATCAACCAATTTGCAACCAACTTATCAAACACTCATTTAACATATTTAAACTTTTCAAATCATTTTACTTGAAATAACTTATGGATTAATTAGTAAATAAGAGTACTCACCTTTTAACTTAACCAATTCTTCCTACCACCATTCATATGCAACAACATTTCTCTTAAATCCTCTTATCTTCACCAAATCTTTTCCGTAGACTTTCCTTTTGATTCCGGCAGCACTTCCTTCTCTTTTTCCCGCTCCGAAGCTTCATAAACTTGCTCCTCTTCCTCATAGGTTCGGCCATGCCTTATTCTTCCCCTTTCCTTCATCGTTTCTTCACTTCTTAGATGCTAAACCATGTTTAAATGGTATTCTAAGCTCTTTGGAAAAGTTTGGTGGTGTTTGGAGTTGATTTGATATGGTTTTGAAAAAGTTAGTAAGCATTTTGAAAGAGAAGAAGAAGCTATTAAAGAGGTAGAGAAAAGCTTTGGAAAGAAAGAAGAAGAAGAAGAATAAAATAGTGTGAAATTTGTGAAAGAAGTGGTAGGTATTTATAGAAAAAGAAATGAAGTGGTAAATTATCAAAATATCTCTTTACCAAATTACCAAAATAACCTTACTTACTTATAAAGTAATCTTATTTTTTTCAAAACTTAACATCACATTTCAAATCATTACTTTATGTCATTTTCACTTAGATATTAAGTAAAGTAAGTAATAATTATGTTTCTTTGATTTGATATTTTACTTTTTGCTTTGAAATGACATTTTTGTCTTTTTGTGCTTACTTTTTCTTAATTGTTTTCTAGAAGTTTCTACCCTTGTTTAGTAAAAGTAACTTGTTAGTAAATTAATTAATACTTATACTATTTGAATATATGTTCCTATATAAGAAAATAAAGGTGCGGCGACGTTGTGACAACTTTTAATCGACAAAACGTCGTTTTTCGACAAAATGTTTTACGGTCATATTTTGACGTTTTAGTTAAGCTATTTATTTATGTAAACCAAATTTAAAAATGAACTTTTTACTTCTTTAAATAAATTAAAAAATGTCTCTTTATATTTTAAAATCATATTTAAATAACATCAAAATCTCCAATTTTACGGTGTATGTAAAACTGACAAAATGCGACAAAATTTGATTATTTTTGTAAAACGATTATTAACATACTTATAAGTATTTTAATATACTTTTATTATCTTTATTAGATGTTTTCAATAAGATTTATTTTTTTAAATAAACATTTAAACCTATTTATTTAAGCATTTATTTATTTTTAACAAAACTTAACTTTGTTGATTTGTTCTCAAATCCAATTTTTTTTTTAAATTATCAACTATAAGAATAAATAATTTCTCCATTATTATCTATTATATTTAACTTATTTATTTAAGTTTTAACCATTTTAGACCTAAACAAATGAAATTTCTCATTTTCGAAGTAGCGAAATTACGGGTCGTTACATTCTCCCCTACTTAAAAGAATATCATCCTCGAAATTACCTAAAACAAAAGTTTGCCTAAAAAATTTACCTTCAAACTTAATTCCATATAATATACACAGATCATCCATATGAAACATCTTATTCGATCTCCAATTCGAATACACAACTTTATTTCTAAACTAGTATCGATCCCCCGATCCTCTAGTATGGACTCCGAGCAGACTGTTTGTTCAAAAACCTTTGCTTCCCTTGCATAGTGCTCAACTATGATAGAAAACTCAAGTACCCAATCAAAAACCCTAATCAATGTTCGTCGTCAAGAATCGAGTGGTAAATCCTTTTTCGGATCGGTGTAAACACCTTAAAATTTCATACTTGAATAGTAAATCAACATTTGTGTGACGAAATGATCTACATATAACATATGTATTTATTAACTTCAAAAACTTTCATAAAAACTTTATCTTAAGTCAAACGCTTTATAAAGGTGCTTCTTTATATAATCCCCTTTTATTATTTATTTTCAAATATTTTTAATAAATGAAAATATTCTAAAGAAAGCATTTTTCACTCAAAAGATTATTTATCTTAAAAAAAAATTCCTACAATCTTTTAACTCGGTATATTTCCTTTAACACTAATATTATTTACGAATCATTTCGTAAAACTATTACTTAAGTTTATTACATCTTATAACTTATACAAATCAATCGCATTTTAAAGACTTAGGTCCAATTCTTAATTAATGCTAGAATTCATTAATAAAACATTTTCTTGGTTATAATTTCCTTTTTTGTTTATAATCACATTTATAAATTATACTTATCCAATTTTATTTACTCAGAATATTTCACAATATTTTAGTTTTCATAAATTGCTTAGCTCTGAGTTAGGTATGCTTCGGAAATTTTCGACTGTCGAAAATCGTCGAAAATCCCATTTTATCTTATCAATAGGCGATCCCAATTTATCTTTGGTTTAAACACTTTTATAAAGATTACTACTCAATTTATCAGTTAATGATTCACATTATCCCTTTAATTAAGAAAATTATATAATTAAGCAACTGTAAAACAATCCAAGGAACTGGGTACTACCAATAGTATCATATATCCTCTTAACAAAAAGAGTAATACTTAAGAGAAGTGCTTACCATCCAAACACATCTCTTGCCAATTTTTAGTTTATTTTCGAATCAATCGAATTAGTTATCATAAAATACCTCTTTTTATTTGAAATAATAACATTTTCAAAATCCTTTAGAGATTACTTTGTAAAACCTATCTTATAAATTCATTTTATCTTATATTAATTAACTTCATTCAAATTTCCACAATTCTTTAAATTACTCGAATTTAAATTCTTATTCTTTTATATATAACTTTTACAAAATCAATTCCTATTATTTAAATACATCTTCAGCTTATATGTTCATTCCTTAAACAAATCTTATTATCGAATACCTTATAGTCAAATCGTGAAACTGAATTCACAAGGTATTTGTATTTAACTTTTAAATCAAATAATTGATCAATTTATGATAGTAACTTAACATTATCATTTCTTAATTTATTATTTCGAACAAGTATTAAAGATTTTAATTTCCTTATCATATTTCTTACTTATCGATAATCTTTATGAAACATCCTATAGTCAAACTGTGAAATTCTAATCACATGATGTTCATATTTAAATTTCACTAATCCTGATTTCTACCTGTACAACTTTTCAAAATATAAACTTGATATTCAAAATATAATCCTAGGTAAAATTATTTCATTTACCATTTTTTTTCAAAATCAGTGTGTCGGTTCGCCTCGTTCAAGTGTTTAGGTACCCTCATCGATAACGATGATCAAGCGCATCGATCAAAATCCATAAATCACTCAATAGATAAATCAACACAAAACATTTTTATTAATCACTAACAAATACGCGCTCATAGATAATACACTTAAACTCACTCTAGGGTGTTACTAATCCTATCTCTAATGAGTTACTCATCCTAGGGTATTACTAACCCTATCTCCGACGAGTCTTTACCCAACCAAAACCATGGTTCTCGCTTAACCATCAGCTCTGATACCAAATGTAACGACCCATTTTTTCGTACCCTTTGATTCGGCAATAAACCACACATGTCCAACTCAAATTGCATGAATAAGCGGATCATTAAGGGTAGAAAAAGAAAATAAAGGTAGAACAGGAATCTCACACGAATGGAATAACATGTATTATTTCAATAATAATCTTTACAGCAGAAAATTTTAAATACAATATCAGAGTCTAACCTAAATTCAGCTTGGATAGTTATAACACCTGCCCTTACAAATGCTGACAAATAACAAACAAAATTAACAAACCACATCGGATAATAGAATACGTCCATACGATGATGAAGATCTCCAGCTCTCCTCTAGAAACTCCAACCGTCTTCAACTAAACCTGAAACTACTCGGATCTGACCCGAGTATTAAAAATACCCGGATCAGGCTTGATAAACCAGCGTGAGATACTCGAACTTAAAATGACTATGTTATCAAAACCTTTGAAAAGAAGGGTATCTCATAAGACCACGCCCACACATAAACACAGACGAGTTTTTACCTTATGATGACCAAAACACTTCATACCAAAATACACTTGATATTATTTTTAATGACATTCTTTTGAAAACATTTGCAAATAAACTTATTCAAATAAGGTATCAATATCTGGACTAAGTCTAACAGAATATATCCGGACCGGGTCAATGGAATATACCGAACGAAATATATGATACCAGAAAGGGTAGCTGAAGTGTTTGCAAGTCTTTACAGCTATTTTGGGAATACAATCAAAACCGTAAATCTCGTAGGGATTGGATTTCCAACATGATAGGAAACTAGTGACCTTTTCTCCGAACCATGCATAACAAACATAGTTCCCACGGTGCCTTAATCGCTTTTCTCAAACTAGTCACTTGGAAACTATACTTGCTACACTACGAATGATAACCAGTAGTTCCCTGCTTTTCTCAAGCTAACCACTTTATCCACGTGAGGCAATAAATGCCTTGAGGCCCAGATGTATCTGGTACCTAGGGCTCAGAACAACTGATAACCCAAATCACTACAATCCGAAATGCGAGCATACATCTGACCACATAAAATCCCATCATAACCGGGGTGTGAGGCTCGCGAAGCTACGCTCAATTTCTTCAAAGCCACGCTTTTCATACAAAACCACACTTTGATCAACAGGTTCCACTTTGAATGCCACACTACCATTCCTTTGATCACTATTTGACTCCTACAAAAATACAACCCTTGAGCTCGTACGTCTCAAGGAGGGTGTTTAGCTAAGAGAAGTTGTCTTCTCCGCCACCACTGATGTACATTTGTAAAAGACAAACATTGTGTCTCGGAAATGCAATGTCGGACATTCGTCCATACAAGTTCGTTCTAGGACTGAACGAAACCGAAGGCACTTTCCTCGGCCATTACTAGGTGAGAAGCCCTTGCAATCCGAAAAATCTCCATCACGAGGAGACCACTACTATAAATAACTCTATAATGGGAGCGACCCAGAGCATGTTCAACAAGCAGTCTTCACGCTATAAATATCCACGGTCTTCAATAATCATCATCTTCAACATGTCTTCACATTCGAACGTATACATTAGTTTGAAGTGGTTTTCGGATAGGAATTATCCAAATCCGACTCCGGCTCTTTCGAAACCAATCATCGATTTAAAAGATGTAAAGTTCATATATGGATATCAATCATCAATCAATTACTTCATCTTTTATTCAAATATCTTTCTTAGATATATTCTTTCAATTTATTCCATTTCTTTTCAAATTTATATGGAATCATTAAGCCTCATTTATCAAATCATTTGGTTTATTTAAACCTTTCTTAAATCTTGGAATAATTCCAAATCATTTTCTCTTTTACCGTGGAAAACTTTTCCAAATCATTCATTTAATCTTAATCAAAGATTTATTATATTCAAGTTATAACTTTTAACTTAGGGAAAATATTCTCAAATCATTCATTTAATCAAAATCAAAGATTTTCTTTTTTAACTTCAAATCATATTCTTACAAATCGAAGACTTTCATAACATAGCACTACTGCCACTTTAAATATGGTAATTTCACCTCCAGGTACTAATGGCAAGTTTCACCTCTAGGGACTAATGGAAAGTAATCCAACATCATGAATATCTTTATCTTTAACGATCTTTGTCTTCAATATATTTTATTTCAAAAATTATTTTGAAGGGGTTTTCTTTTCTTTTATCATGGAAAAACTTAAATATGATCTTTTAGAGCATCCGGGCTTTCCTTTCGATCTATTCCACCCCTTGCCTAAGAAGAGAAAACATAGGCCAGGTAAGTTCAGGGCACTGGTTGCTCCATCCCTAACCTTAGTTAAACACCTTGTTTTATCTTCCCAGATCTCACAGACGGGACAAATGTACTAGTCGTTTCCATATCTCAGATTTTCAACTTTATTTTGGAATTGCTTATAAATATTCTAAATTATCTTTCAAACTGCTTATTATCCTTTTTAAAACATTCATAATTGTTTCTGGGGAACGTCGTTACATTTAAATTCATATTCCAAAAGTTATAGAATTCGCAGCATAAAAGTGCTGTAGAAAGTGCGATATAAGCTTATTTGATTTAAACAACTTTTAAATATTTGAAAATTCATTTTTTTTCAATCCAAATCTCTTTTAAATCATTTTAATAGATTTATCAAATTTATTTCATATTTTTAATCATTAAAAATATCATTTACAAAGCAATCCCATTTTGGATTCCGAATTGCAAAACCACGATGTTTTTAAAAATTGTTTTGGACATATTTCAAAATCTACTCGATGAAATCTTGGTTTTCTTTCTTCATTGGAAAACTATTATCGTTATGAACCAAAGAATTTTTATTTCGAAGAAATCCGACTTATAAATCATTCTCTACTTCAATTTGAACTTACGGGTCGAAATTTACGAAATACCGTTACACGACGAGCTCGATTTTGACCAATTTTGTGAATTGCTTCGGAACTTGTCCGAAACACTTCAAGTTTGTTTTAAACCACATTTAAACTTATTTAAACTCATTTAAAATCATTAAGAGGCTAAATAACTTCCATATACACATTTGTATGAATTTACTTCTCATATAATTAACTACGCTTACTAACCATTTCTCTTATCATTTATCAAACAAGTTATCAACCACATAATCAATCACATAATCCACCAATTTGCAAAACAGCTTATCAAACACTCATTTAACATACTTAAACTTTTCAAATCATTTTACTTGAAATAACTTATGTATTAATTAGTAAATAAGAGTACTCGTCTTTCAAGTTAACCAATTCTTCCTGTCAACATTCATATGCAACAACACTTCTCTTAAATCCTCTTATCTTCACCAAATCTTTTCCGTAGACTTTCCTTTTGATTCCGGCAGCACTTCCTTCTCTTTTTCCCGCTCCGAAGCTTCACAAACTTGCTCCTCTTCCTCATAGGTTCGGCCATGCCTTATTCTTCCCCTTCCTTCATCATTTCTTCACTTCTTAGATGCTAAACCATGTTTAAATGGTATTCTAAGCTCTTTGGCAAAGTTTGGTGGTGTTTAGAGTTGATTTGATATGGTTTTGAAAAGGTTAGTAAGCATTTTGGAAGAGAAGAAGAAGCCATTAAAGAGGTAGAGAAAAGCTTTGGAAAAGGAAGAAGAAGAGGAATGAAATAGTGTGAAATTTGAGAAAGAAGTGGTATGTATTTGTAGAAAAAGAAATGAAGTGGCAAATTACCAAAATATCCCTTTAACAAATTACCAAAATAACCTTACTTATAAAGTAATCTTATTTTTTTTCAACACTTAACATCACATTTCAAATCATCACTTTATTTCATTTTCACTTAGATATTAAGTAAATTAAGTAATAATTATGTTTCTTTGATTTGATGTTTTACTTTTTGCTTTGAAATGACATTTTTGTCCTTTTGTGCTTACTTTTTGTTAATTGTTTTCTAGAAGTTTCTAACCTTGTTTAGTAAAAGTAAACTTGATTAGTAAATTAATTAATACTTATACTATTTGAATATATATTCCTATATAAGAAAACAAAGGTGTGGCGACGTTGCGACAACTTTTAATCGACAAAACGTCGTTTTTCGACAAAATGTTTTACGGTCATATTTTGACGTTTTAGTTAAACTATTTATTTATGTAAACCAAATTTAAAAATGAAATTTTTACTTCTTTAAATAAATTAAAACATGTCTCTTTATATTTTAAAATCATATTTAAATAACATCAAAATCTCCAATTTTACGGTGTATGTAAAACTGACAAAATGCGATAAAATTTGGTTATTTTTGTAAAACGATTATTAACATACTTATAAGTATTTTAATATACTTTTATTATCTTTATTAGATGTTTTCAATAAGATTTATCTTTTTAAATAAACATTTAATCTATTTATTTAAGCATTTATTTATTTTTAACAAAACTTAACTTTTGTTGATTTGTTCTAAAATCCATTTTTTTTTAAATTATCAACTATAAGAATAAATAATTTCTCTATTATTATCTATTATATTTAACTTGTTTATTTAAGTTTTAAACCATTTTAAACTTAAAACAAACGAAATCTCTCATTTTCGAAGTAGCGAAATTACGGGTCGTTACATTAGCAGACCTAAGACGAAGCTAAAAGATTAACCATGTGGAGTTGAGCAAGAATCTGAACGAGATTGTACCATGGCAATCAAAGAATATTCTTGTCATGGTAGAAGCATTTTCCGGGTAATGAGAAAAGACACAAAATATCTGATGTTGACCAAGAATTTAGATAAAGCTAACATTGATTTTATCAAAACAATATCTTAAGGCATAAAACCTGGGATTTTGGAAGACGAATTAAGAGAAAAAAGATCGAAATCAAGTTGTGTCATCGTTCTAACCGCCAGCTATCTCAATTCTTCTAACGATGATGACAAATAATGTTTGAAATTAATATTGAGGAAGTGATATTTGCAAATCAAATGAGAAGGAAGTCAGCATCCGAAGTTTGAGCCTCATTTCTATATCAGTGCAGAAGATTGCGATTTGACTCACAAGATGAAAGGCTTTAATTAATGAAGTTCATTTCAAGTATTCAATATCAAAATTTACATTTTAGGTTCTTCTTCTTTTCCAATGAAAAAAATGAACTACTAATCAAAGGTGTAAATTTAACATCAGTACGACATTCAAGTTACAAATAAAATTCTTCAAGTGACATGTACGTATAGGTAAAATGCCACAATTGGCCTTCTAAACCTAGGATCAATTAAGTCCCCAATTTTCGCCAAATTCACATATTATATACCCTTGAATACAAAAAAGATAGACAAATATTATAGATATGGAAGGAAAAAAGGTCTGATATATTATAAGATAGAAGTAAAAACTAAAAGGACATGATGTTAGATTACGAAATTATGTTAAAAATAACTAACGATTTAAACACGTTTTCTTTATATTTTTGGCTACGAAAGAAAAACACGAGTCATTCTAACATATAACTCGTAAATTCGTGTTACCATACCTTAGACATCAAGTTTAAGTATAAACAGGAGAGAAGAAATGATTTTCTACATTGTGTATAAATATTTGTAATTATCTCGTTCCCATTCCATCTCAAAGGCCAACATTATAGATACTAGTATAGCAGCACACACAATTTGTGCGCTAATTATAATGCTCGATTAGAATATTATTCGGTATACTTTTATTGCCATCGTTATGAATTTAGAAGATTGTTGTCGATTCTTATGCCAATACTTAACATGGGAAAAACATATGAGTTCAATCAATATAACCATGAAATATATTATTCTTTGGAAAAATAAAAAAGATTAGAGTTTGACCCAAACCTGGAATTTCATAGACTTCTCCTACCATAATATCAATTAGATCAAGACCGGCAAGAAAAAAGAACAAAATTTCATGCCGAAATCTTGAAGCCTCAAAATTTAAGTTCCATAATGATCAATTACTCAGTGTGTAAAGAATAAAAAAGGGAAAAGGCGATAGCAACATCATCAACTTTTTCTCATCCAAATTTAAAGTAATTATTTGAAGATGAAAGTAAAGCTTTCATGCAAATTTAGTAATACAACACTCTCCATCACTTACTATTTATATTGCAACATCATCAACCTTTTAATTTAATACCAAATTTTCCTTTCAGAATGTTCCTGATTCTTTGGCAATGCTTAATGAGTTCATTGGTTGTATATAGGTGGAACTTCAACTGAAAATCAATCATCCACTACAAGAGGATTACCAGCACTTGATTATCTACATATAGTTACTGAGCAAGTAATACTTCTCATATTTAATGGTGCGCATGCACTTTCAGTATGCATTTGCTTCTTAATACTTATAATGAGTGTTAAACTTGGTTACGTGGTTGCATGATATTTCAGATGTGCAACTATGAAATAATATATTAGGTTTTTTTCTTTACTTTATGTTGGTGATGGGATTTCTCAAATCATGTGTTTAGTAAAACTTGAAGAATAAAGAACACACTTGCCTCAAATCATTAACCCATGAGTAAAACTATCGTTTTCATTTAGATATAATCCCTAATGCTCCTTTGGCTTACATGATTGCAAGAGGTTTCATATTTATGTTTCCAGCTAATTTTCATTGAGGCAATGATACTGATGCACTAACATGATTGTAAGCATCTCACCAGTTTCTCGCTTTTGTTATCATGTCTGAGGCATTTTTTATAACTTAATGCAACAATTTATACAAGTCACTTCAAACATGTATTTAAGAAACTGTGAACAATGTAAGCTTAATCCCACATTCAACATGAAAAACTTATACATCCTAGGAGTCCAAATGTGTAAACCTTTAGCAAAACACAGTCAAAATCTTATCTACAGTTGTATATTGGCTTCATCAACTTCCCCGTGGATGCAATATTATTCTCCGTTTATTTGATACTGTGTAGATGTCACAAGACAACGTATCAAGTGGTGAGAAGCAAGAGAGTGTGCCTGTAACAACCTGGGATTTTGGAGATTACTGTTAATATTAAATTATAATGCAACCCGGGATTTTGGAGATTATCGTTAATATTAAATTATAATCAAATTATAATTTTATAATATTTTTAAAAATGAATTGGATAAGTATTTGGTTTAAATAAATTGAAATATTTGGTATTTATTGGTTTGGAGCTAATAAGTTAATTATGTGATGTATTTCAATGTTAAATTGTTGAAATAAATCTAAAGTAGTGAAAATAAAGTTTTAAAATCTTTATTTTTGAGAATATGAGTAGAAAATAATCAAAGTGCAACTTTACTTGGGTAAATACAACATTATTGAAAAACATTTTCAATATCTACCTTTTATTGATTTTAAAAAGAGAAATTTGAAGAAATTATGTATTTTATTAAAATTAAGATGAAATATTGTTTGGAAAAAAATATTTTAATGATTAAAAAGTGGTAGAATGATTTATTGCAATTTATTTGACACGAAAGAAAATTTTGTTTAAGTTATTGCATTAAAAATAGTGTTTTTACACTAAAATGGTGTAATTTGTAAAATATTGTCAAAGATAGGATTTTATTTATAAAACTTTTTATTGTCGAAATAAATTTTATTTTTATATAATAACAATTTCATTGCAAACAATTTGTTGTAGATATTTTATTTGGTTAAAAGTGAGAAAACTAGTTTATATATTGATTAAACAGGTTAAATATGTATATAACATAGGAATTTCTCTTAGTATATTAGTCTTGGGCTTATTTAGGTAAAGTTTGAATCCATCAACCCTCTCTTAGACCATCTAGTAAAGAGAAAATAGGTGTACGTATCATTTTTTCTCATATTCCTCCCTAAAACAAAAGATACAGTAAATAGAGAGAAAGAAAAACAATGGCTTTTTCTAATTAAAACTCAATTCCACACAATTTCGTCGCTAATTCAAGAAGAACTTCACCAGAATAAGAATAGAGAAAGGATTTCACCTTCAAGCTCCAATCTTTCTTCACAAATTGGGTATTTTCTATCTAAAATAAAAAGTGAGTTTAAAACTCACATTTTCTAGATTTGATTGAGATTTCAACGTAAGATATCTCAATTTTGTTTGTTGCATGTTTATTTGTGAAAATGCCATCGGTAAATTTGGCATATCTCTTCCCCTTTAAATCGGAATTTGATAATTTTGGATGTTCTGAAAAGCATAGACATAGATCTACAAGTTTCATGTCTTGAGTTTTCTAAAATTTTGACGTTTTCTTGATCAAAATCATGTTTATTTGTTACTGTCCCGAGAGCAAGTTGACAGCAGCAACATGTGAGAAATGCGGATTACGGATCTTAAGGCTAGGATAAATACTAGAGGGGGGTGAATAGTGTTTTAAGGAATTATTAAATCTTTTTGAGTTTTAGTTAATTTGAACACAAATGTATGCAATATTCAGACACAGATATGATCACATAATCAAACACAGATGCAGAAATAAAATAAAAGCAGTAAAAGAAAGAACACACCATATTTTATACTGGTTCGGAGTTACCCTACATCCAGTCCCGCACACAAGTACGGATTCCTTTCAAAAGCAATTGTACAATTACACCCTCGATTTCAAGGCTACGAGGTACACCCTCCAGATTCAAAATCCTCTGGGTAGAGATACTTGATTTCCCGGGCAACAAGTTCGCCCAATTGATTTCCAAGGCTACAATCACACCTTATCTCGCTTGATTGATTTCCAAGGCCACAATCACACCTTTTCTCGTTTAATTGATTACAAAAAAGCCTACAACTCTGAATAGCACTGAGGATCTTGTTGAGATAGTGATAGAGAATCAAACCAGAGATAATCTAGTTAGATTCAATACTGATTTCGGCAGAGTAATGTTAGGAATGTGTATGAAGAAATGTGGAAGAAAAAGAGGAGTAAAAACCAGAAAATCTGTGTTAAAATTCGTCGAAAACATCCCCTATTTATAGGAGAACAACAGCCATGTCCATTCGTAAAGAGATATGACGAATAGACACTTCTTTTGAAATTTAAAATTTGAAACCAGCTGACACTATGTCGATATGGGTAGGTTGAGCATGTTGATATCCCAAAGGAATTTTTGGTGATTTGTTTTTCTTTGAAAATAACTTTTATTTTATATTAAAACTATTTTAAACTTTATAAATATACTTGTCTATAGTTAAAATACATAAGTATATATATAGAATAATATATACAAAAGTTTACTATAATTTTATATTTAAATCTAAGTATAAATATTTTAAAATTAAATATATTATTATTAAAGATAGTTAAAACTACGGATGATTTTGATTTTGAAATTAATGATTATTTTGAGGCTAAAGTATTTGAAATCGGGATAGATGTTTTTGATGCTTTTAAAAGGAATGTTTTGAAAGTATTTTGAAAACAAGATATAATTTTGTAAAAATCATTTTGAATTAAAATTAGCGGATACAAAACGATGTTCCACTAGATTTTTCGTAGGTTCCATCCTACTTAGGATTTCATCCCTTTAACAGGCTTGAAGTGGATTCCATTCCACGAATAAATTGGATTTTAAGATATCAGTGCTTTTCTAGGAGTTTTAAAAAAATCCTAATTAAAAAAATAAATTACTTGAAATCTTGAACTCTTGATAATCTTGATATTCTTGATACTCATGAGTCTTCAATCTTGATATCATGAATCTCTATACAGCACAGTCTTCATTATTGGTACCTGCATGGTTAAATCCTGCACACACATATATGTCTAAACTATAATGTTAGTATTTATATTTTATAATCCAATTCTAAGGTTGTTGTCATCAAAACCATCATCTCAAGGACTAACAATCTCCCCCTTTTTGATGATGACAACCTTTGTTTATAAAATATTACTTCTATCCTAATAACTCCTCCTAAAACTAATAACTCCCCCTTAATCTATGCCTAACTATCCTATTTTATATTTCTCCTCCTTTGTCATCAACAAAACCATCCTAAAACCATAAAACTATAAAACTCCCCCTTAAACTAATACTAGAACAAAGTATAGTAAATGGAATGTGAAAGACATTAACATAATTATATTATAATTATTCAATACATAAATATGTATAAGTATATTTCAAACAATCCAATCAACACGCACATCAAATACAATCATGTCAAATAATTCAAACGAATCAATTAAATCAAACAAGTTAATCAAGTCAAACAATTTAAACAAATCAATCAAATCGAACAAGTCAATCAAGTCAAACAATTCAAACAAATCAATCAAATCAAATAAGTCAATCAAGTCAAACAACTCAATCAAGTCAATCAAGTTAAACAAGTCAATCAAAACATACCAAACAAACAAAAAACTAATAATCCTATACTATAAGACAATACTACAAACTCCTCCTAAATAAAATACACTCGTTATGTATACATGTATGCAATATGTAGTTTGTAATGTAGTATGAGATAATATGCAGAATGAAGTGCAACTTGTGATGCAAATGATTATGATATTTCATGCATTGTAATTTATGATGTAATATGCAATGAAATGTGATATGAAATAGGATGCATAATGATATGTAATGTGAAACAAAATGTTAATAAAGTAAAAATAATAATAATATGCAGCATGATATGATGATATATATATATATATATATATATATACTATGGTAAGAGATATTAAGATTATAAGACAAACATGAGTGATAAGTAATATCTAATTGACAAGCATATATATATATATGTGTGTGTGTGTGTGTGTGTGTGTGTGTGTGTATGTATATGTATATTTATGTATGTATGTATACATATATCAAGCAATTTATTATAACTTGCTTCAACCAAACAAAGGTAATACACACCAATTACTAAACTTAGGTTAATGAAACCAATGAATGAGATTAAAAGAGTAGTAAAGACAAGAGTTTAAAGGTAATTAATGATATTAAAACTATAACATATTCATGAAAGGTAGTAATCAAACTCAGTATCAAAATGAAATTGCTAAGAAATATTGATCTAAAAAATTTAATACTCTCTTGTTTTTAGAAAAAATTAATTTTTTTTTAAGAATCCAAACTTCCATGTTTATAAAATATTTATCTTACTAGTTAAAAATTATATATTAAATTATTATTGATTAAAATATTTAGAAACATGTTTAAACACCAATAAAAAATATCATAGTGAAATATTCAATAAATAATAAAGATTGAAAAACTAAAATTAACATGTGTTATATTAAGGTCTCTTTCATTTTAGAATTTTAATCAATTACAAAAAAATATATCTAAACATTAATTTTAAAACATTCTAATATAAGTTAGAATATAACTTCTAAAAAGAGTAGAGAAAAATACTTAATTTAAAAATTAATTTTACATAGTTTAAAGTTTGAAATAGAAAAGGCAACATTTATAGAATGTTGAAAAAGTTTTTGTAGTAAAATATATTCAAAACATTTTTAAAAGAAACTGCGGTATTTACCAAATGCTGCGAAAAGTTTCTAAAACACTACAGTGTTTCAAAGCACAGAGATGTTATAAAAACGAACTTGCAGCGCTTAAGAAACGTTTCAGAAGAAAAGACAGCATTTCAGATATACTATCTATTGTTCTGGGCCTGATTTTAACATGATTTTGAACTAATTTTACGACTAGATATTGAAATGTAAATGATTGATTTTTTACTCAATTTTATAGTAAAAAATAATGAGAAAACATGTGTAAAGACACTTGACATTATACTTGTAAAAATGCTTTTCTACTTAATATAGTTGTAATACATTAGTAGTAAGATTTTATTTAAAAGAAAACAATTTTTTTTAAAAACTTTTTAAAAAAAATTTAGACTGGTATATCGAAATTTATACTATGGTGTGTCGATATATGGACCTAAATATCAAAACTTATAAAAGAGATAAATTTCTATACCTAACTAAATGCATAAATATATATTCCTAAATGCAACAATAAAGATGAAATAATAGTAAAGTGTACCATTTTTGCATTCCATCTTTCTAACTTTGTTGTTCTTACATTGTCGTCAACCATACATTTATATCTTTTGGAATTTAATGAAGAGATCTATTCTATTGCGACGGACTCATTTTTCTGATCAGCGTAGTATATTCCTTTGCTGAATTTGAAGATCGTATGAGAAAAATACGATGATTTAGTAGATTTACCAAATTGGCGCCAAAACTTTGAATTTGAATTTTGAATGAATGGACACTTCAACCACTATTAATTGGCCCAACAGTCACTAATTTTCATAAAAGTTTCTCTTCGTTTTCCTCTTCCCGTTTTTCTATTTACCATCAAACTTCTAGAAGGCATATCTCCTTCGTTTCTTAACGGAATTGGATGAAACCAGCGGCAAATCGAAGAGAAAGGCAAGGGTACGATCCAGTAATAGTTTGGCGATGAATTTGGACAGTATTGTGGTGCAACATGCCGAATCAGTAAGAGAAATGTAGAAAATTCCATACACAGTTTTTCATTTTTGTATAGCCAACTTCAAACTATTATATCTCACTCAATTTTGATCGGAATTTGATGATCCACCCATCAAAATAACCGTGGGAACAAGGACTACAATCTAAAACGGAGTGGAAAAAAAATACTCAAATTTTTGGATGCAACTTGAAGAATACCATTGACATTTTGCTTTCTTTCTCTCTTTGTTCACCAAAACTTCATTTGACCATAACTTGTTCATTTCTTGACGAATTTGCACGAAACCAGTGATATTGCGAAGTAGATGGAGAGAGGTACAATATCATATCAATTTGTAGATGAGAATCAAAAGCTTTATATTGATCTGGCACCCATTTCATTGTCGATTGCCATTATATATCCATTTGTTCTTCTTGATCAATGAATGATTATCCGGTATCTTTTAACTAACGGTCATTAGACATAACTCTTCTCCTGCAAATCAACATAACTTTTTAAAGAATCAAGTGACTTTTCAAAATAACTAAATATAGTTTTAAACAACAATATCATGATGATTCTGTGACATATTCATATGAAAATAGTGTTAATAATTTTATCAAAAAAATTGCCATTTTAAATTTTTTTAAAATTCAGATTATGAAAACTTTAAAAACCTTGCTCTGATACCAAATGTGAGAAATACGGATTACGGATCTTAAGGCTAGGATAAACACTAGAGGGGGGGGATAGTGTTTTAAGGAATTATTATATCTTTTTAAGTTTTAGTTAATTTGAACACAAATGTATGCAATATTCAGACACAGATATGATCAAATAATCAAACACAGATGCAAAAATAAAATAAAAGCAGTAAATGAAAGAACACACCGTATTTTATACTGGTTCGAAGTTACGCTACATCCAGTCTCGCACACAAGTACGGATTTCCTTTCAAAAGCAATTGTACAATTACACCCTCGATTTCAAGGCTACGAGGTACACCCTCCAGATTCAAAATCCTCTGGGTAGAGATACTTGATTTACCGGGAAGCAAGTTCACCCAATTGATTTCCAAGGCTATAATCACACCTTACCTCGTTTGATTGATTTCCAAGGCCACAATCACACCTTTTCTCGTTTAATTGATTACAAAAATGCCTACAACTCTGAATAGCACTGAGGATCTTGTTGAGATAGTGATAGAGAATCAAACCAGAGATAATCTAGTTATATTCAATATTGATTTCGGCAGAGTAATGTTAGGAATGTGTATGAAGAAATGTGGAAGAAAAAGAGGAGTAAAAACCAGAAAATCTGTGTTAAAATTCGTTGAAAACATCCCCTATTTATAGGAGAACAACAGCCATGTCCATTCGTAAAGAGATATGACGAATAGACACTTCTTTTGAAATTTAAAATTTGAAACCAGCGGACACTATATCGATATGGGTAGGTTAAGCATGTTGACATCCCAAAGGAATTTTTGGTGATTTGTTTTTCTTTGAAAATAACTTCTATTTTATATTAAAACTATTTTAAACTTTATAAATATACTTGTCTATAGTTAAAATACATAAGTAAATATATAGAATAACATATACAAAAGTTTGCTATAATTTTATATTTAAATCTAAGTATGAATATTTTAAAATTAAATATATTATTATTAAAGATAGTTAAAACTACGGATAATTTTGATTTTGAAATTAAAGATTATTTTGAGGCTAAAGTATTTGAAATCGGGATAGATGTTTTTGATGCTTTTAAAAGGAATGTTTTGAAAGTATTTTGAAAACAAGATATAATTTTGTGAAAATCATTTTGAATTAAAATTAGCGGATACAAAACGATGTTCCACTAGATTTTTCGTAGGTTCCATCCTACTTAGGATTTTATCCCTTTAACAGGCTTGAAGTGGATTCCATTCCACGAACAAATTGGATTTTAAGATGTCAGTGCTTTTCTAGGAGTTTTAAAAAAATTCCTAATTAAAAAAATAAATTACTTGAAATCTTGAACTCTTGATAATCTTGATATTCTTGATACTCATGAGTCTTCAATCTTGATATCTTAAATCTCTATACAGTACAGTCTTCATTCTTGGTACCTGCATGGTTAAATCCTACAAATACATATATTTCTAAACTATAATGTTAATATTTATATTTTATAATCCTATTCTAAGGTTGTTGTCATCAAACCATCATCTCAAGGATTAACACAACAATCACAGGCCAGAAAGGTATTTTAGCCATAAGTTATTCGTATCTCATCTGATTTAGGTCAAATTTTTTTTGCTGGATACTACATTCAATAAGGAATAATTTCTCTTCAGGTTGCATTTCGATATTTTACTATTTGATTGACCTAAAACAGATTCGAAAGAAAAAGTATAGTTAAGTCTTTGACAGAATTTCTTAAGTTTGAATCTGATATTGTTTAAGCTATATCTTTCTCGTTTTTAATTGTAATTCGATAATTTTTAATGTTCTGAAAAGCACAATTCATGTACTACAACTATCATTCATTGAGTTTTCTTTAATTTTGAGGTTAGCTATGTCAAAATCGATTTTTTTACTACTATCCCGAGAGCAAAACTATTATTTCTCTCATTCTCTTCGGTGTTGATGATGTTTTTGAGATATTTTGAGAGCTATGATGCCTATCAGCAGGGTAGCTGTGACAACCCAGAAATTTTAACGAATTAAATTGGAATAATTAATCGATTTTAAATATTTAAAAGTTAATTTTAACTTGAATTCAAGATATCAATATTTACTTGGTAATTAAGTCATTGAATTATATAGTTTAAATATTGAATTTATTAAATGAACTTGGGTAAATTGTTGAATCTGAAATTTCTAAGCCTGTTTAAATAATTTGAAGGCTTATAAAATTTATAACGATGACACTGAAAATAATAGAATGGTTGAAATTTAACTTAAAGGTGATTTGTTCAGTTTTGAAATTATATCGTTTAAATCGATATTTAAAAACTGCCTTCCGCAGCACAGTCTCGAAATTCGACGAAACCAGTTCCATTGGATCCGTAATAGCTAGTTATTATCGGATTTCAATTTTCGTAGCAATCGGAATTGTCGTTTGACTCTGCCAGCTCAAAACGCTTGGAAACTATTCTAATAGATTTAATTTAAATTTGATCGTTTTCTTCTGTAACTCGCGCATACGATTGAATTAGCCTCCGAAACACGTTCCATTGCGTTCAGAATGCGGGTATAACCTTATAAATGTCCGTCGGCTCGTCTGATTCTGGGCTCGGATTTTTTTTCGATGCAACATGAGATGTTTTTCAATATTTAATTATATTATATCAAAGCGTACTCTGGAAGGTATTTCTAAACCCCTATTTTATCTCCGCCTTTAATTATAATTTGCAAACAGAAATGGATCTAAAAAATAAAATAAAAATATAATGGCCGAGTTTTTCCCTTCATCTCCTCTCCTAATATTCGTTTAAAAAGAAAGAGGCATCGTGTCTCCAGGGCATGCGGTCGATTAGGGCAAACCGAAGTCGTTGATGCCTCGTCTAGGGGTGATCGCAGCATGAATTCAATAATCGTTGAGGTTCGGGTTCCGTGTTTGAGGCCATGGCAGGGGACGAGATCGACGTTGATTTCGAGTTATAGGCGACTGCGATTTGGATTCCTTGAGGGCCGTGACATCGAGATCTGGTAGTCGAAATTTGCTGTGGATTCGTGGTAGACGCTGGGGGTACGGCGTTGGTTTGGGGATGCATGCGCGATACTGTTGGGACATTGATGTTTCGGTTGAGTGTCGTGAGGGTAGCAGCAGGAGTATGAGGAGTTGGTTTTGATGTTGTTCCGGAGGAGATGTTTGGGACTGTTCTTCGTTGGGTATGCGTTTTTTCCCTTTTCTGTAAATTTTAAAATATATATAGATATAAGTCGGTTAGGATAGCAAAGAAAAAAATATATGTATGGATTTAAATGCTGTAGAGTTTAGATAAAGAATTTGAAAAGAAAATATAAATAAATAAAGATATTAACTGTAGAAATTTAATTTTTGTATTTGTTGTAATATATATATAAGTCTATATAAAGTTGGAATCTGAATTTATATAGATTTTCAAGCATATACGTAGTTTCAACAAAATAAAAATATTTTATTCTACTAGTTTATTTTTAAAAGAATGGGTTTGATAATTAAGTTGTTGTTGTTTTAATTAACTCATTTAATTATTTGGTGGCTAGAAATAAATTGATGAAGGAAACCGTTAGTTTGAAATTTAAGTTTTTGTTTAAATAAACCATTCGATTAAATATAATTAATTAGCTAATTAAAATTTTAGAGGAAAATTTATTGTTCAAATTTATTCAATCTTAATAAAAGTTTATAATTGTTATACAAGGTCAAAAACCCGAGAAACCATGTCGAGAATGAAGTGGATTGCGAATTTAGGGGCAAAGGTGAGTAAATCTCACTTTGTTGGATTTCTATTTAAATTTAAATTGTTGAATTTAAATATGTGGTTGAATGATTGAATTGATTTGATATGCACCGTGAATTGATGACCTGGTGATTTTGGTTTGGATGGTTCTCGAGTTAATTGTTGCTTAACTCGAAATATTGGTAATTTTAAGTTGTTTTAAACTTCAACATAAATAAGGAAAAGTTTCCGTTTTAAAAGTTACTAAGGGTTTGAATTAATTAATTAAGGTTAAATTAATTTACTAAGATAAGTAGTTCAGAAAAATCATTTGATGGTGTGATAAATAATCACTTGATTAATTAAGATAGTTAAGTAAGGAGTAATTAATTTATGAATGAAGAAAAATGAAAGATAGTTAATTACAGGTTGAGGGTAATCGAGATTGATTAATATTGTGGTTGAATTAAAGTAATTAATTTAGATTGGAACATATTAAATTATAATTGGAAATAATTAATTAATGTAATTAAAGATGTAATTGAAGATCGATTAATTAAGATGAATTAATCGGTAATATGTGACTTATGGGAAGTTAATTAGTATAAGTAATTAAGGATTGATGTAATTATATAATTAATTAATTCATGAAGTAATTAAGATTACTCAATGATCTTAGTTGAGACTAATTAATATTGTGAAGTTAATTTAAGGTAATTACTTGAATGTAATTGAAAAATAATTAATCAAGATTGATTAATTAAGATGAATAATGAAGGGTTGACTAATTAATTGATTTTGGAATTAACTACTATTGAATGAAGGAATCTAAATGAATGTGGTTAGAAATTCAACTAGAACCATTGAATTAATTTGTATGTGATGGATGATTGAATGGTATTGGATGTATTGAATGTGTTGATATCTCTGATATAAAATGTTGTGTATTTCATTTAAATAATTTGGGATAGGATAACATGAGATTCGAAGAGACCGGGGTCGGGTATAGGAGAAATACCCGAAACCACTTCGAATGTTTGTAGATTGATATATAAAATCTATATGCTGGATTGAAGTGATTTGGAGGTATTGGACTGTTTTAAAATCTAAATCTTTGGTATTTAGGAATTTAAATGTGGACTAAGTGTTGTCTATAATAATTTGTGGCTTGAGAATTGATATATGTTACCCGGGTTTATAAAAGCTGATTTCTTTGGTATTCCATGTCAATTGGGTTTACTCACGCTGGTTCTCAGGCTGACCCGGGGTGTTACTTTGGTGTAATGCCCGGGTCAGACCGAGTATTACAGATTTCCAGGTTAGGTGGTTCTGGAGCTCAGAAGGCGAGCTGGATGGCAGAAGCGTATAGAGTATTTTCACTGTATTTTTATTGTTACCTTGAGATATGATAATTGTAAATATTCAGTGATTGTATATAATGTGAAACTCTGATGTATTAGAATGTAACTAACAGTTATAATATTCTCTTGTAGACTGTTATTATTTATTATTATATTTTATCCGCTGCGAATGTGAGATGTTGTTTCTGTTCTTCTTCTTCTTCTTCTATCTCTTCCTTTTTCATAACTGTCTGAAATTTTCGGCTTCAAAAATTTCGGGTCGTTACGTTTGGTATCAGAGCTGAAAGGTTAAGCGAGAACCTTGGCTCTGGTGGGAATTCCTCATTTAATAGAGTATGTAGTACTCTAGAATGAGTTAAGAATATATATATATATATATATATATATATATATATGAGAGCGTACTTGTTATTTTCTTATATAAAGGTTTTAAATGATTTTATATAAATATATATATTTTGATATATAAGGCAATATTTCCTTCTAATAAATATTAAGGTGATTGGTTGTTAATTATTGAAATTAAATTTTAGAAGTAATATAATACAACCAAATTTAAGTCTTGAATTGGAATTAAATTTAGTAGAAATAGAAATACAACCAAATTAAAATTTAATGGATTGAAATTAAAATTCAAAATCTGGTCCCGGAATTTGAAAATTCTGTTTCAAAGTAATGAAAAATAATAAGTATTATTTGAATAACTGGGACTTGTTGAAAACAATGGGTTGTTTGAAATTTGATTTGAATTTAAAAAGAAGGGTAGTTTAAAATTGTAAACATGGCTGGGAGGGCCAAGAAATAAATATGTATATATTTATGGATATACATGATATCAAAGATAATTTGAAATAAACTCTAAGAGGTTGAGTTTTGATTTTTTTCTTGAAGTGTGATGTAAAAACCCAAAGTGATATAAGTTTTTAAGTAGGAAGATTATTATTGTGAAGTTTAATGATTAAATGAGGTTGATTGGATTAAGTAAATTGGAATTTAACTCTGGGAAAGTTAAATAAGCGCAGAAAAAGCAACCTGAACTGGAAATTTCAAGATGAAATTGGAATTTAACTTGGAAAGTTAAATGGTTGATTCGAATTTGTAATTTGCGTGATCTCAAAATGGGTTTGTGACTTAAAAATTGAAAAGGGATGGACGTTTTAAAATAAATTGGATGATATCATCCTATTGGTAATAAAAATCTTTAAATTGGAATGGTATTGTATAAATATAATAAATTTGAATAATTGAATTGTAAAATAAGCTTGTTTAAGAACTGGTTTCGAACTGGAAGATAAAATTTAGTAATAAATTAAAATTTTAGAATAAAATTGTATTGAACTCTTATTTGAACCTTGCAACACATAAGTTAAGATAATTTAAAATGGAATTTTGAGAATTGAACTTAGAAATTAAATTGATTAAAAAAAAACTTTGAATAAAGGTCAATTTGGTTTAAAGGGTTAAACCAACCTTTGAGAATTTAACTTGAATTTATATAATTCGGGATAGTTTAAATTCAAGATTGAAATTGAATTAGTTCAAAATCGAAATTTGTTCGAATTAATTGGATTGGTGATTGAAGATGTATAAGTGTAAAAATTTAAATGGGGAATTGGATTGGATTATGTTGAAATAATTTGAATTTAAAATGGGTTAAATTGATAATAGTTCAAATTGATTGGGATAATTTGGAATTATAATATAAGTTGAACATGATTAAACTTAAAGGAAATTTGATTTAAATCGGGAAGAGAATCAAGATTGATTCAACTTGAATTGGGCTTAAATAAATTGCAAGAGAAATTGAAGTTATTCAAGTTAGAATTGAGTCAATTAAAAGGAAGTGGAAATTTAAGTTAAATTGTTGGGGAAGTGAACAGTTGGCTCTGGACTATTTTCAATATAAATTATTTTTAATATAAACTTATTTTTCCAAGTTATTAAATATATACAACCTTTCTTTCTTAAAGCCAAATTATTTTATACTTGTTTTACAATTATTTTTGGAACTATTTAACAACTTTTCAACTATTTTATAAACCAATTACTATTTTCAACTACTATTTACTATTTTATAGATATTTTGCGATTATTTAAAATTTCTATGACTATCTAATTATTTTCCAATTATTTTACAATTACTGAACTATTTTACAACTATTTCACAAACTGTAAATTATTTTTCAACTACTTATCTATTTTTAAAATTTTCAAACTATTTTCTACGTATAAACTGGTCGGAGTTCAAACTATTATTGATTTAAATACCCAATCGAGATAAGAATTGAAGTGATAATCCAAATGGGGATTAAGGCAATTGTAAATAAGTGAAGGGGAATTTAAGGAAATGTGAATAGAAAGGAAATTGATTTGGCTAATTATCAATGGAAATAAATACGTAGGATGTACATATATTATTCTATTCGCATAGTGATTTGATCCAGATTCGAGCACAGAATTTCGAGATAGTTATATCGATCAGAGTGGGATTTTTCACTCGATTTTCGACGGCGAACCTGGATATGGATTGTTGATTGGCTCTGGATATTCTCTATCATAGTTATGGCTATGCAAGGAGAATGACGGTTTCTAATCAAGAAATCAGATCTGAGTCCACACTAGGAAGTCGGGTGGACGATACTAGTTCGGAAGTGAAATTGTGTGATCGAGTGAGCGATCAGATTGGTATAGCGTATGGATGATAAATGTACATCGTACGGATTTGAATGAAATTGATATTGGAAAGAGTAATCAAATTTGAAAATTTGATTTGAATAAACAAAGTTATATATATCTTTATTATATAAGATAAATATTTCCTTGTTAAATCTATTGCTGGAAGAAAAGGATTTTTGGAAGTGTCTGAAGTATAAAAGGGTTTTATACAAGTTTGAAATGATCCAATGTTTTCAAAATTATATATATATGTATATATATATATATAAAAGATCTTATGAGGATTTTGGAAAAGGTCTTGAGAACCTTTGGATTTGGAAAGGCTTTTGATTTTTGGGTAAAATCAATATGAGAATATGGAAAACATAGTTTGAGAATTATCGATTTTGGAATAATCGATTTTGTATAAATGAGCTTTGTATGAGATCATACTAGGTGTATGATTTGAAGATACTATATGTGTATAGTATAAAATGTTTTGATGATGGCTCTGGGAAAAAAGGCGCTCCCTTGAAATGAACTTCTCAGGAGTGCCACCGGGTGGTGCTGCCTTGAGCCCCAAGGGGGGTTCTAAAGTTGATCCTGTGAGGAGTCTGTACAAAACTACTTCCTGAGGATTATTGGGTAGCGAAAGTCGAGGGCGCTAATGCCTACAGAGGCATTTGGGTTATACTGTGACGACAGTGTAACTCGATGTCACTGCGATCTACTATGGGGACCATAGCGAAAATCGTGTGGAGGATGAGTGCCAACGGTCTACACTTGATTTTGCCGGGAAGGCAACGCAACATCGGTAGACTGCGATCTATGGTCAAGTGGAGTGGAGAAGTTTCATTTTTGGCAGGGAAATTCGATGGCGCTGATGCCTATAGTTATATGGGTTTTTGCTGTGATAGTTACGTAACCCCAGTTGTAGCTGCGATCTATCGTGGGTTCCATGGTGTAATCGAGGGGCGCGGAGGCCTACATTTATCTATGGATTTTGTCGGAATGACAACGTAACCATCGGGTTAACTGCGACCATGGATGGGGGTGATGATTTCCAGAGCATTCTCACCAAAGTTATTTCCTCTATTTTCAAAAACTGTATTCAATATTTTTAATAAAATTATTTTCCAAGTATTTTCATTGGGTGTTGAAAACGGGTTTGCCAAGTACTTATAGGTTTTCAGTCTTACGCCTGATCAATGTATGACTGAATTTCTGTGAGAATAAGGATGGACTGGTTGAGACATCAAGTTATAAAAACTATTTTTATAGAAAGCTATTTTTATTGTATTATCTGAATTTAAAGGCATTTCTAAATTTTAAAATAAAAGTGTTGGAATTTTAAACGATGAAAGAAAATCCAAACTGGAATTATAAAATAAAATTTAACCCAGTTAAATAAAATGGATGGTAAATTAATAATGGAGTTTGGAAATGAATTAGAATTTTAAATAGAATTCAACTTAGATTTGATAATGAATTGAATAAAAGGAGATGCTATAAAAATAAAAATAAACAGAGTTGGATAGAAAAATATGATGGTTTGAATTACAAATAAAATCCAAAGATAATTTGAATAATATTTAATGAAATTTGCAAGTAAATTGGATATAAGAGAAGTGATTATAATAGAAATGGTTTGAGTTGCAAAACAAAACCCAGGTGAATAAATTGAGAATGGTCTTATATTAATAAAATAAACTCGATAATGAATTAAGTAAATAAATGAAAAAAAAATTAAAATGGGTTAGTTGAGTTAAATAATAAATGGATGAAGTCTGATAGAATAAAAATTAAACCTAAGTTGTGATTGGAATTGGATTATCAAACTGAACTTAAGTTTGGTGGCATATTAATTTGAAGTGTAAATGAGTTAAGTTTGTGCTTGAATATTATTTTGATAAATTGAGAAGGTGAATTTGAAGTTAAAATTTAAAATGGATGGGCTAACTAAATTAATGGAAGTTGATTAAATGAGAATCCAATAGATGTAAACGTAAGTTGATGTTGGAATAAATTAAAGTAAATTAACTTAAGTTTAAAATTTATGGAAGCTTGACTTCGAATAAAGATGAAAACCTATTAAATAAAGCTTGGATTTAACTAATTTGGGAATGGCTAGTAGTATACAAGAATGAAATGTGTCGAGCTAATGCATGATGGGTTAATAAGTTAGAAATGAAGTGGGATTAATTACAGAATGAGTTGAAAGTAATTTGAAGTAGTTATAGACTAAAAATAAATACTATGTTAAGCGAATATAGTCGAAATTGCATAAAATAGATGTCGTTTGACGTAAACAAAAGTAATTAAAATTCTATAAATAATTGAGGCAAATAAAAATTGATTTTGCATCAATTGAATTGATTATGAGCTTGTTTGGATTAAAAATCAACTGAATATAAGAAATTGAGTTGCAAGCCATTAAATTGAATAAAATGGCATATGAATTGGTTGAAAGTAATTGAATCAGCTTTAAAGTTACATAAATCTCTTATGGAAAGCGTTTTGGTGCTTGTTGCTTATGATATACATGTGTTTAGCTATTGAATATAAGTGGAATGCTAATAAATTTTTATATATGGCACTTACATATTTAAATTGAGCAAGTACAAGTACCTGAAGGCCGTTTGGCTGGATTTGGATTGCACTAATTGCTAAAATAAATAAGCTGCTTGCTTAAAATGCTAAATAAGGTACGCCTACGCAATAAAAATAAGAAATATGAACTGTTTTTGCTTTTTCCGACCGGGTAGGTCGATGTATATATATTTATATCTCTTGTCAAATTGCAAAAGCTCCTCCGTACAAAGGGGACTCTGCCAAAATTTTGGAAGTTAGAAAATTTTTAAAAAATTTTGAGAAATTTTTCGTTAAACCATTAAACGATTTTAAATATGAGACTGAAATAGATTAGTTGATGGAACTAATAAGACTCAGTTATACATGGAAAATAAAATTTAATATTCAAAAATTGAAATAAGTTGAATTCATATTAAAACGGGGAAAAACAAATTTGAATAGAAGTAAATATAAAAACCTATGTAAAAGAATGTATAAAATGATTTGTAAAGTTTCGATTGAATATTGTTGCTAAACAAGATATGCAGGTATTAAAAGGGGAAAAGGAAATTGGATTTTATTCCAAAGGATAAATTTGTATTGCCCGACAAAAAGGTACATATTTAAATTTCTGTGTGAATTGGATTGGGTTTTTGATCTAGCCACTTGGCTTTCTGTTTTCTTTTTGGTATCTGGGAGCCCGTAGAGGCCTTTTGTAGTTGTACCGAGCTAGCCGCGCAAAGGAGACGCTGGCAAAAATTTTTGAAAATTTAGAGAGTTAGAAGAATTTTGAGAAAATTTTGATAATTCCAAATTTGGTTTTAGATTGAAATTTGAATGATTGTGAAAAAAAGGATTGTTTGAAAACTGTGGGAAAATTTGGGAAGTTAGTAAGAAGGATAAGAAGTCTTTTATAAAAGACAGTTGGTAGGATGTTGATAAAACTGTTGGTTTTGGAAAAAGTAAACGGCTATTGGGCCATTCTTCCTAACTAGTAATTTCGGGGACGAAATTCTTTTAAGGAGGGAGAAATGTGACAACCCGGAAATTTTAACGAATTAAATTGGAATAATTAATCGATTTTAAATATTTAAAAGTTAATTTTAACTTGAATTCAAGATATCAATATTTACTTGGTAATTAAATCATTGAATTATATAGTTTAAATATTGAATTTAATAAGTGAACTTGGGTAAATTGTTGAATCTGAAATTTCTAAGCCTGTTTAAATAATTTGAAGGCTTATAAAATTTATAACGATGACACTGAAAATAATAGAATGGTTGAAATTTAATTTAAATGTGATTTGTTCAGTTTTGAAATTATATCGTTTAAATCGATATTTAAAAATAGCCTTCTGAGGCACAGTCTCGGAATTCGACGAAACCAGTTCCATTGGATCCGTAATAGTTAGTTATTATCAGATTTTAATTTTCATAGCAATCAGAGTTGTCATTTGACTCTGGCAGCTCGATACGCTTAGAAACTATACTAATAGATTTATTTAAATTTGATCGTTTTCTTCTGTAACTCGCGTATACGATTGAATTAGCCTCCAAAACACGTTCCATTGTGTTCAGGATGCAGGTATAACCTTATAAATGTCTGTCGGCTCGTCTGATTCGGGGTTTGGATTTTTTTCCGATGCAACATGAGATGTTTTTCAATATTTAATTATATTATATCAAAGCGTACTCTGGAAGCTATTTCTAAACCCCTATTTTATCTCCGCCTTCCTTTATAATTTGCAAACAGAAATGGATCTAAATAAATAAATAAAAATATAATGGCCGAGTTTTTCCCTTCATCTCCTCCCTTTCTATTCGTTTTTTAAAAAAAAAGAGGCATCGTGTCTCCAAGGCATGCGGTCGATTAGGGCAAACCGAAGTTGTTGATGCCTCGTCTAGGAGTGATCGCAGCATGAATTCAATAATCGTTGAGGTTCGGGTTCCGTGTTTGAGGCCATGGCAGGGGACGAGATCGACGTTGATTTCGAGTTATAGGCGACTGTGATTTGGATTCCTTGAGGGCCGTGACATCGAGATCTGGTAGTCGAAACTTGCTGTGGATTCGTGGTAGACGCTGGGGGTACGGCGTTGGTTTGGGGATGCATGCGCGATACTGTTGGGACATTGATGTTTCGGCTGAGTGTCGCGAGGGTAGAAGCAGGAGTATAAGGAGTTGGTTTTGATGTTGTTCTGGAGGAGATGTTTGGGACTGTTCTTCGTTGGGTATGGGTTTTTTCCCTTTTCTGTAAATTTTAAAATATATATAGATATAAGTCAGTTAGGATAACAAAGAAAAAATATATGTATGGATTTAAATGTTGTAGAGTTTAGATAAAGAATTTGAAAAGAAAATATAAATAAATATATTAACTGTAGAAATTTAATTTTTGTATTTGCTGTAATATATATATATATATATATATATATATAAGTCTATATAAAGTTGGAATCTGAATTTATATAGATTTTCAAGCATATACGTAGTTTCAACAAAATAAAAATATTTTATTCTACTAGTTTATTTTTAAAAGAATGGGTTTGATAATTAAGTTGTTTTAAATTAACTCATTTAATTATTTGGTGGCTAGAAATAAATTGATGAAGGAAACCACAAGTTTGAAATTTAAGTTTTTGTTTAAATAAACCATTCAATTAAATATAATTAATTAGCTAATTAAAATTTTAGAGGAAAATTTATTGTTCAAATTTATTCAATCTTAATAAAATTTTATAATTGTTATACAAGGTCAAAAACCCAGGAAACCATGTCGAGAATGAAGTGGATTGCAAATTTAGGGGCAAAGGTGAGTAAATCTCACTTTGTTGGATTTCTATTTAAATTTAAATGGTTAAATTTAAATATGTGGTTGAATGATTGAATTGATTTGATATGCACTGTGAATTGATGACCTGGTGATTTTGGTTTGGATGGTTCTCGAGTTAATTGTTGCTTAACTTGAAATATTGGTAATTTTAAGTTGTTTTAAACTTCAACATAAATAAGGAAATGTTTTCGTTTTAAAAGTTACTAAGGGTTTGAATTAATTAATTAAGGTTAAATTAATTTACTAAGATAAGTAATTCAGAAAAATCATTTGATGGTGTGATAAATAATCACTTGATTAATTAAGATAGTTAAGTAAGGAGTAATTAATTTATGAATGAAGAAAAATGAAAGATAGTTAATTACAGGTTGAGGGTAATCGAGATTTATTAATATTGTGGTTGAATTAAAGTAATTAATTTAGATTGGAACAAATTAAAATATAATTGGAAATAATTAATTAATGTAATTAAAGATGTAATTGAAGATCGATTAATTAAGATGAATTAATCAGTAATAAGCGACTTATGGGAAGTTAATTAGTATAAGTAATTAAGGATTGATGTAATTATATAATTAATTAATTCATGAAGTAATTAAGATTACTCAATGATCTTAGTTGAGACTAATTAATATTGTGAAGTTAATTTAAGGTAATTACTTGAATGTAATTGAAAAATAATTAATCAAGATTGATTAATTAAGATGAATAGTGAAGGGTTGTTGATTTTGGAATTAACTACTATTGAATGAAGGAATCTAAATGAATGTGGTTAGAAATTCAATTAGAACCATTGAATTAATTTGTATGTGATGGATGATTGAATGGTATTGGATGTATTGAATGTGTTGATATCTCTGATGTAAAATGTTGTGTATTTCATTTAAATAATTTGGGATAGGATAACATGAGATTCGAAGAGACCAGGGTCGAGTATAGGAGAAATACCCGAAACCACTTCGAATGTTTGTAGATTGATATATAAAATCTATATGCTAGATTGAAGTGATTTGGAGGCATTGGACTGTTTTAAAATCTAAATCTTTGGTATTTAGGAATTTAAATGTGGACTAAGTGTTGTCTATAATAATTTGTGGCTTGAGAATTGATATATGTCACCCGGGTTTATAAAAGTTGATTTCTTTGGTATTCCATGTTAATTGGGTTTACTTACGCTGGCTTCCAGCCTGACCTGGGTGTTACTTTGGTGTAATGCTCGGGTCAGACCGAGTATTACAGATTTCCAGGTTAGGACGTTCTGGAGCTCAGAAGGCGAGCTGGATGGCAGGAGCGTATAGAGTATTTTCGCTGTATTTATATTATTGTTACCCTGAGATATGATAATTGTAAATATTCAGTGACTGTATATAATGTGAAACTCTGATGTATTAGAATGTAACTGACAGTTATAATATTCTCTTGTAGACTGTTATTATTTATTATTATATTTTATCCGCTGCGAATGTGAGATGTTGTTTCTGTTCTTCTTCTTCTTCTATCTCTTCCTTCTTTTTCATAACTATCTGAAATTTTCGGCTTTGAAAATTTCGGGTCGTTACAATAGCTATATTCAGAGAATTTGAAATTCAAATTTAAATGGAACTTGAATTGATTTTGGGTTAAATTTGAATTGAATTCGTATTGAATTCAAGTCATCGGTTTTGAGATACCCTTCTTAGTTTTCATTGCTTTTGAGAACGGTTTTCACTAAACCATTTTTGAAATACATGGACATTTCAAATTATTATTACATAGTATTTTTTTAAATTATTTTCTAAATAAAGATAGATTTATTTCCTATAATAAAGGAATTTCAAATATAGGTTTTAATAATCGTTTTCGGAAAATCATTTTAAATTTCTGTTTTTTCTAAAAAAAAATATTTTATAGATAAAATTGCTTATTTTTATGAATTTTAGACGTATAAGAAAGACAATTAAACGGTAAAGTAAAACATGTGGTATGAGACACATGGATTTGCTTTATCGCTTAATACCGGACTTATACGATGAAACCCTTTCAATGAACTGTTTGATATGATTTAAGATATTATTAAATTTTGGATAGATTATATGGCCCCAGAACTCCAATTTAGCAGTATAATCGATGAAGGACCATTTTAAGACATGTTTCTTAATCACCGATGAAATGAGGTGAATTAAGAGCTAGAAATTCATAATTGGAATTATGGTTATAAATAACCATTTAGATGTTATTTTTACTTGCCGATGAGATGAGGTAAGCTTTTTTATGATGATTTTATGATGTTTAGATGTATTATGATAATTTTTACTTGTCGATGAGATAAGACAAGTCACGATGCTACTAGTACTCGTCAATGAGATGAGACGAGCATGTTATTGTATTTACTCATCAATGAGATGAGGCTGAGTATATTTTCCTGATATTTATAATGTTTTACCAGTGTGGTACCAATTAACGGCTAGTAAACCGTTAGGTGAGAACGTATGTTATGTGACATACGTTAACACCTATTGGGTTCCTTCCGCGAAGTTGAGACACATTCACGATGTTTACTAGTACTACAGACCACGAGCACTCAATTAGAGTCATCATGATGTAGTTGCTACTCCGATCATCACGACGCTATTAATTCGGATCTTTATGACTGGGAGTCATTATGATGTTATAGACTATAGTCATTCATGATGTTCAAAATATTAAGATGTTATTTGACTCCAGTCATCACGATGTTTATGGTACTTGTAACAACCCATAAATTTTCGATAATTTAATTTGTTAATTTAATGAATCATGTTATTTAATATTGGAAGAAATAAAAGGTTGTAAGGTAATAATGAAATAATAACTAAGTTGAAACGTAACAAGGTTTATTAAAGTTAACAATGAATGAACTTGAATGAATTCCAATTAAACGAAATAATTTAAAAGTTATAACTTGGTTATAAAGTGAATATAAGAAAACAAATGTAAATATTGAATTAATCAATGAATTAATAATAATAAATAGTAATTGAATAAAATCAAGTTCTGTAAGTAATCATAATATTGTTTGGAAATGATAACTTATAAAAGTATAATCAATGGTAATTGAATGAATTCAGTATTAGGTAAGTAATTAGAATAAGTGGTTGAAAACAATAAACTTATAGATGTAATTGAAGGTTAATGGTAACAATCATTATATATTACCCATTTATTTAGTTTATTACATTAAAATTGAAATCAATTGCAATTAATCCACCTAATTGGCGAAGTCAATGTAGATTAAATTGGTAATTGGAGGATGTTAATTCAACATTGAAGTATACAATGTAAATTCCATTCATAGTATGGCAATGGATTGAATAAAAGTAATTGAAATTCATGTTTGATTGATTTATTGGATTTTAAGCTGTAATAAATGGATTATTGAAATTAGCTGGAATAAAATATTATACTAATAGGAATTAATATGAAATGATAAACATTAATGTAGTGAATATAAACCGATGATAATTATACCTATAAGATGATGATTTATTGAATAACAAGATTTAAAATCAAACAAATGGATTTATTGGAGTTTCGATTGATAATTAATGAATTTACTGAAATTGAAATTAAATACGGTAATTGGTAAATTATTTTAACTTTTAATTGATATCTAAATTGTTTAAAGTATTGTAATTGTTTAAGAAATTAAAAATGATAAGGTTTGTTAAGAATTGGAATTTAAAATTTTGATTTAATTAAATTTAATATTAATTTATTTAATTAGCTGAAATATAGCCATTTTGGCCGCTGACTCGGATTTCGACGAAATCAGTTTCATGGGACCCGTAATAGTGAATTGTTGTAGGATTTCAAGTTTCGTAATGATCGGACTTATCGTTTGATCGTATGGACTAGAAAAACCTAAAAATCAATTTAATTGAAATCAATTAAAATCAATGTGGAATAATTTGATTTTACATACGATGGAATTTGGACTTGAAATCAGTTCCATTGCGTTTAAAATATTTAAAAACATCTTTTTGATGTATGGGTTGACTTATTTTCGTTCCGGAGTCAGAACGAACTTTTAGGGCCATTTGTCGTTCAGCTTTCAATCCAAATCAATCCAGTCCATTCTAATTTCAGTTTTGCCTATATATACCCCGTTATAAACTCTAGCCTATTTCTTATGTTCATTATTCTGTGCGTACAATTCCTGTCGTTCCTCCTCATTCCACGGTAGACAAAACCAAAATTCCAATTGCAATTTCAAATAAAATTCAAAGCCAAAAATTCAAGCTCCTCAAATAACATCAAATTATATATCAATCTGAAGCTCTCGATAAGCGCATCTAAGATCCATAATTTGTTTTCCAATTTGAATCGTTGTTTGTTCAGAAATTGATGGTTTCTTCTCGGCCATTCATCACGCGACGATAAACGTCAATGGATCGTCAAATCGATAATACCATCGTGTGGAGAGCATCGCGCACTGCCCATCGACATGGTTCGTTCTTCATTTCAATGGCTGGATCGGTCATATAAATTCGATTAGGGTTTAAGAATCGTCGGTGGCTATGGGTTTTCAGGGCCGATCGATGACGCGTGGGGCCAGAGACTTCGTGGAAGTGGCCTGGGCTACGGCATGGTGGCTACGGCAGTGCACGTGGAGCTGCATGGTGACGCGATAGGGGCAGCCGTAGGGTTTCGATTGATCGTGTCTATGCGTTCGTGTGTGTGTGGGCCTGGTAGAAGGCATTGACATGGCAGGCAACGGTAACAACATGCTTTATTTATTTTTAATTTAAATTTTGATTTTTAACTTGTTCTAATCTACATAACTCTTACATATGAGGTCCATTCCATGCGCAGTTTTCTCCGCTACGATCCTCGTAAAAATTCGGATAGTTGACGCTAGTTTAGATGAATTCGGACACTGTTTGAATTTTAGGTTAATTTGGATTCGAATTCAATTTAAATTCAAAAGGTGAGTGTTTTAATTCACTCACAACTTCTAAAGTTTCTTATGTTTGTTAAATTGATTTATGATGTGATTAGAAAATTATTTATGACTGTTTGGCATATTTTGAATCATCATCTCAATTTATTTGAATTTATTTGGATAAAATAGTTATTTAATTTATTATTGAATATAAACTGCCAGTAAATACCTATTATTTATTATCTGTTCTATATTGATGTTATTGATTGAATTGGATGATGATTATGATAAATGTTTGATGATTGATATTGGATGAATGCATATTGTATTTATATTGTTATAAACTGCAAGTTGTTTTGGATTTTATTTCATTCGGAATTGCGGTTTGAAATGATATATAACCGTATTTATATTTTAAATTGCGGATTGAAATGATAAACATCTATATCACTTGACCATAGGATAGAAAGTTATATACAGACACCATGGTCTATATATAAAATAATTTTGAAATGATTTCTATGGTTTTGTAAAGAAATATATGGTTTTATGTCAATATTGCTTTAGATATTATATAAATGTTATTTTATTCTTGATTTTAAGCAATGTATAAATTGTTTCAATATAGAATGAGTTTAATAATAAAGTTTTATTTTATTGAAGGTAATATGATTAGGTATTTAAATTATATTTTATACAGAGTTTATAATGATTTAAATAAATTAAGATTGGAAGATAAATTTGAAATTATTCTGAAATTAAATTTATTTAAGAATTAAACTCAAATAAGTTTGATTTGAAATTTATTAAGTTTGAAATTTTAAAAGATATGATTTTTATAACTTGATTTTGTTCAAGATGATTTAAATGAATATTTCATGTATAAATGAACTGAAGGAAATATTTAGTTATTTTTTATTTGGGTTTTACTTAAATGGTAATGGATTTGTTAAGTAAAATATTTCAAAACTAAATATTAGAAAATTGGATTTGATATATATATACACACACACACACACACACATATATATATATATACACACACACATATATACATACACACACACACACACACACATGAAATTACCAAACTTAGTTTTGAAAGTATCGAATACTTAATGTCTGAGATATATTGAATTTGAAATGGTTTATCATGTGGATCAAATCTGTTTTGAAATCAATATAATTTGGAATAGTTTATTTGAAAACTGAATTGAATTGAAATTTATGATTTGGGATTTAGTTAAATATAAAATTTAGAAATTCGAGTTGTTTTGGAATTGATTTGTGAAATTGAAGAAGCTATTTTATTATATAAAGTATTTAATATTTAAACCATTTAAGTGGTGAAAGTCATGTTTCAAAGTTATGAGTTTTAAGGTATTATGATTTGAAAGTGTATATTTCAAGTGTCTTGATTTCGAAATGTATAACTTTGAAAGTGTTATGATTTTTGAAAGGATATATTTGAAGTGAAAAATGATAGCGTATTGATTTGGTTTTGAAAAGGCAATGATATTTTGGCTTTAAAGTATAAACTATTTTGAAAATGACCGCGGTGTTATAATAACGGTTGGTTGTTGAAGAGACCGGGATCGGATATGGGCATACTCTCTATCGATACCGAACACCACTTTAACAACCATCTACGCGGTGGAGATTTCAGAATGAAGTAGGATGGCGGCGACGTCCTTTGAGGTATGTACGTGGATCCGAATCCCGTAAGTTGGCATAAGGTGGTTAAAACATGAGCGATTGACGGGCTAATGAGGTAGCACCTTTGATTGGACACATCTATTCGGTATTATACTTTGACTTCTAGATTGATTCGGTAGCCACTTTTGATTTTTGATTAGGGGGTGTGGCTCGAGGTGGGCAGTAGCTGCGCGCTACGCATTACCACCGGTCCGGAAGCGTAATTGGTATATCTACCCTGCCATTGCCTAGTTGTGCCATGTCACCTACCCTAGCGCGTCTTGTACGAGTTTGATTTGTGTCGTATCTATGGAATATCTCTGGTAGCCTCCCGATCAGGAGGTATTACGGTACTGTATAGACTACTAGCGCTATTTATGTGTTAAGGAGAATATTGGATCACTCCCTAACACTATTTTATAGTAAGTTATTTTACTATTAGACATTATTATAATAGCGTATATTACTACATAGTAAATAGTTTAACGGATCCTTAGGAGATGTGAATCCCGAGCATCTCTTAAGTTACTGCACTCACGTTAAACACTGGATAGGAGATGTCAAATCCCGTAAACATCTCCGACGCCGTTCCACTCATATTTATTTTCGTTGATTTAACTCACATAAGATCTTTTAGTTCTGACTCGAATGTTTTGTCTTTTCAACTCGCTCAGGTCAGTCTGAGCATTTCAGGATCCGAAGACTTATTTCTAGAGGACGAAGACGAAGATTTTATTACTATTATCTATTATATTCCACTACATTCATACTGTTCCGCTGCACTATTTATTATTCTCTGGCATTGTGACTCTGATATGTGTTGTATAAGTATAATCAAAGGTTTTGTAAACAGCTTCATGAACTGTTATTTGATTATTATATTTTGTCATTTCGCTGCAAGATTCTGTGTTGTTTTTTCTTTCTCTGCGTTTTCTTATTCACCCCAATAACAATCCGCCATTCTGTATGGTTTGAGTCTGACGTTTGCGGTTTATCATCGATTTAAAGCGTACAAAAAGGCAGGATGTTGCAATTTGGTATCAGAGCTTTGGTTTAGTGATAAACCTTAGCTTTGTGGGGTCTGACTCTTTATTAATATGGTAGTAATACCCTATGATGAGTCACTGAGAGTATATATGAGAGAGCATATTTGTTAGTGTTATAAAAATGTTTTGATATTGTATTAATTTGTTCCGTTTTGTATTTATAAATTCTGGTTGGTGCATAGGACGCTATGACATCAATAGGGATTTCTAAACACTTAATATGACAGACCGACATAATATTTGTTTTGAATATAGGTGAATGAAATAATTTTGCCTATTATATTTTCTATATATAAAATAAATCTTTTAGAAATGATATATATTTATGGTTGTAATTTAATTATTGTTAGGTAGTGAAATTTTTAGATATTAGTTGAAAATAAGATTTGAAATAAATAAATGAAAGATTGGAACTTAGAACTTGAGTTCCAGGATTTTTGGAAAATTTCTTTTGAATGATTTTGGAATATAATAATAATATTAGTTAGAAGTATTTTCTGATATAAATATTTCAATATGATTTGAAAAAATTGTTTTAAAGAAATTTTGAAAGAAATAAGTTCTGTACTCCCCTCTCTATCGTTGGAAAATAATTTCGATGATGAGTGCACACATCATCGATATTCATTTTCGAGTTTCGAAGTGGAAAGACCGCTGTAGTAGTTTTACTGCAGATTTAATTTGATAAACAAATATAAATTTTAAATTGTTTTAAATATAATTAGATATATAAATTGTAAGTATATACATTTATCTATTATTTTTAAAATGACTTGAAATTTAACCCGGTATTTAGTTCTTAAGTTCCCCATTAATTAATAGTTCAATTATGGTAGTGAAATGGAATGTAACTAATTAATAATTGGAACCTCTAATTTAAAATAAGAGATTAAATGATAGGTTATAAAGGAAATTACAAGAAAGTTGAAATTAGTAACATATAAAACAAAAGATATGATTATTGAACATTAAATTAATTTAAAAGAAATGAGAAAAACTTGTATAACTTTCATTTACATTCTTAAAGCATATATATAACTTACCAAAGGATTTAAAAGTTGTAATGTTTAATAAGAAAATGTAGTGGAAATTGTACAAGTGAATTTATGTTATGAAAGTGTTCAATAAATTGCTTTTATTAGTAAGAATTGATGATATAGTGGTTATATACTTAAGTTGTAAATTGGAAGGTTATTGTAATTAAATGTGATAGAAAAGGGATCATTGTAAGTAAAAGATTTTAAACTTAAGTTAATGTATTGATATGCTAAGTAATTGAATCGCACATGAATACTATAAATAAATGAATAAATGAAATTTAGAAATGAACGAATGTAATGCAATAGAATGAAAATTTACAAGAAATAAAGGTAAATTATAAAGATAAAACATTATATGAATCAAAAGGAAATCAAACAACATATGTTATGAAATGAAATTATTCAAAATGAACTTGATCTACTGTTTGGAATTGTTGTTTGTTTGGTTTAAGGTTGTTTGGGCAAAGATGCTTTAATCTATTAGTTCATCTAAGACTGTTGAGTAAATGGTGCACTTAGTAGTTTATTTTCCATTCTGTACAATTTAAAGTTTTAAACCCGAACAACTATTTGTTTTGTTTGCTATGGATATATGAATGGTTGATTTTATTGACTTCATATGATAGTTGTATGTTGTGATTGCAAGTGATTGTTGTTTATTATTGATTTGTTGTTAGTGATTGAAACAACTTTAAATATTTTATTTTATATAATTGTCAACCTTTTTGAGATTATATAAGTGAAATACATGTTAGGAAAGCAATTGCTACTGCTTTTGGTTTCATAAAATAAACATATATTGCCCGACAAATAGGTACGTTCTCGGATTACGGTTTTATACTGTTATTATATTGTTTTACCGTTGTTGGGATATATTATTTTAAGATATTGTGATTTATAATGTTATATTTGACATTATATTTTCTCCCGAGCCTCTCCGTACAAAGGAGACTCTGCCGAAATTTTCCGTAAATTTTGGACTTAGAAAAATTTTGAAAAATGTTTTCCAAACTTTATTAATTTGAGTATTAAAGATTTAATAGTTATAAACTGATATATTTTATTTAAATTATTAAATTTTGTAAATTTATTTTTTCATAAAATTAATATTTTTGAATAAGATGTATTGACTACTTAGCTCTTTCTTTTCCCTTCTTTTTACTTTTCGAGAACGAAAAGTTTTGAGTGGTGGAGAGTGTAACAACCCGTAAATTTTCGATAATTTAATTTGTTAATTTAATGAATCTTGTTATTTAATATTGAAAGAAATAAAAAGTCGTAAGGTAATAATGAAATAATAACTAAGATGAAACGCAACAAGGTTAATTAAAGTTAACAATGAATGAACTTGAATGGAATTCCAATTAAAGAAAATAATTTAAAAGTTATAACTTGGTTATAAAGTGAATATAAGAAAACAAACGTAAATATTGAATTAATTAATGAATTAATAATAGTAAATAGTAATTGAATAAAATCAATATTCTGTAAGTAATCATAATATTGTTTGAAAATGATAACTTATAAAAGTATAACTAATGGTAATTGAATGAAATTTAGTATTAGATAAGTAATCAGAACAAGTGGTTGATTATAGATGTAATTGAAGGTTAATGGTAACTATCATTATATATTACCCATTTATTTAGTTTATTAAATTAAAATTGAAATCAAATGCAATTGATCCACTTAATTGGTGAAGTTAATGTAGATTAAATTGGTAATTGGAGGATGTTAATTCAACATTGAAGTAACCAATGTAAATTCCATTCATAGTATGGCAATGGATTGAATAAAAGTAAATAAAATTCATGTTTGATTGATTTATTGGATTTTAAGCTGTAATAAACAGATTATTGAAATTAGCTATAATAAAATATTACATTAATGGGAATTAATATGAAATAAAAAAACATTAATGTAATGAATATACGGATGATAATTATACCTGTAAGATGATGATTGATTGAATAACAAGATTTAAAATCAAATAAATGGATTTATTGGAGTTTCGATTGATAATTAATGAATTTACTTAAATTGAAATTAAATACGGTAATTGGTAAATTAGTTTAATTTTGAATTGATATCTAAATTGATTAAAGTGTTGTAATTATTTAAGAAATCAAAAATGATAAGATTTGTTAATTATGGAATTGGAATTTAAAATTTCGATTTAATTAAATTTAATAGCATTTTTTGTTAAGTAAATGTCATGAACTAGTCTAACCCTCATTTTGGAGCTGATTGTCCAAGAACAACCAAAGCCTATACTTCCAAATAACATCATTTTACAAATGAAAATAAAACTTAAGATACTTAACTCCAAGTTAAAGTAAAGGCTTGAACAACATTTCCTAAACTTCAAATTAAAGTTTTAGTTTCTAAATTGTATGAATTATGTTATCTCCATGTGTTTAAAATACCTGTTATACACAACAAACATAAGCACTGATATCTACACCATTGCCGTTGTAGTCATGCAACAGTGATTACCTACTTTGAACTTGATAAAGCTCAAAGGAACAATACCGTTGTATGATAATATCGTTAGTAAGGGTGCAACCGATTAAATTTAGTATCACAAAACCACACAATTTGATCCGATATTGGAGTGATAGAAAACAATAATTAGATGCTGTTGATTTAATGATTGGTGTAGGCAACTATTCGAAGGGTGGAGACAATATTCAAGTGAGAAACACTGCTATTTCAGGTTCTGATTGGGTACAGATAAGATCTTGAAATTATGCGCATGGTAGCAACCGGACAGAGGCTGATGGATTTTTTGGTTTCAGAAATAAATACTGTGAAAGTGGTCAAAGTGGTTGCAATTTATGGTCGCTTGTTTGGTGAATCAGAATAGATATATGATATTGCATTAAAATAGTACTACTTATTGATCAACAGAATATCTATTGAAACCAAAGTTGAATTTTCAAGTTTTATCAGGCCTGACTAGGTTTATTGTTTGGGTTTAAATAATAATATTTTCAATGTAAGTTATAAATCATGCGAACATCTTTATATTCAAATGTATACTTGTGTTATGTTGTGTAGTCTCATATAGAAAATATAGAGACTTAAACCTTATTTTCTATTAATTTTTACATTAAAATGATGTACAGAAATAAATAGTTTAGTTGGTCTAGCTATCTTATGCAGAATACTATGTTTCTTATTCCAGTTTACACAAATTTTGAAATAAACAATAAGCATTTTGAAGGTTGATCACAGAAGAAGAAAAAAACTAGAAGTATCAGCAAATTTTTACGATCACAGATATAAGTGCAAAGTTTGCAAGATTGAGTTACATTTGTAAGAACACTTGAAACAGAAAATACATATGCAAAATTATACTCTGCAGCCAATCAAATGAATGAAGAAGACCTAAAGTAAATACAATATGCAGTTCGAAAAACTATAGGCTAGAAATTGAATTCCAAGTATAAAAAAAATAGCTGGTCATCATGGATAGTTTGGTGAATCAAAGAAAACACTTTCTATCGCATTTGACTGCTGCTACCACCTATCAATACAATATCCATACAAGTCAAAGATTAATCTTAATTAGTTATACCATGGTTGAATATTTCTGTTATTTTTTATATCTTATGCAGAATACGACAATTCTTATATCAGATTTTTCATATTGTTATTTTAATGTAGTGTCAACATGCTTTGGAAGTAACCATGTTAGAAGGGAATGAATGGCATATAAGCTCAAGGCATCAACTACAAGACAACTAATAGTTTGCAATAAAATGCAAAAGTGGTTATAAAAAAATCAAAATAAAATCAACGCATACCTCTATGTTAGGATCTCAAATAGATAATTTGTACATAAATTCAAGAATATGTGTTGAGATTCACACCAGCAGCTGTCTTGATACATCCATTGATTCTCCATCAAATACCATATTCAATGAACCTGCTACATGAATATGAACTGATTGATGAGGGATGCAGCTGCAAACCTCATCATTTCAGAGAATTGAATATTAAAAATAAATTGTGGTTATTCATAATATCAACAAAGCTTACCAGACAGTCGTTCTCACCATGTTATGAGTCCACAATCACAGAATCGGCATCTTATTATGTCGATTTTGTAATATCTCAAAAACACTTCATCCTCTCTTATGGCAATACCTCTCCTAATTCATCAGCATGTTCTCAACTTTAGGTTATTCCTCTATAACCTTAGTGTTATCCAAAGTCTAAACACAATATGTTACTCGAGTTTCATGCTCAAAACCAATATCAACCTACTACACCACTTCATTCCCCTCTCTGTCAAGTGTTATTTCTAATACGGCTAGCTATAGCAAATGTATAAATTCAACTTACGGATACAACTAAATGATAAGGGTTGGTTCAAACTGTTCGATCTCACAATTTCTTTTATAAATATGGTTGTAAATAAATCCTTAAGTCATACTTCATGCATCAATCTTTCTAACAAAATGCTATACTATGGTCAATTCAAACATTTAAATTTACCATCAATCGGATAATTTAACAAGAGCTACATTAATAAATCAGCAAAGCAATGCCCAATTTTATTACAACTCTATACACAACCTAAATTTATAAAATCAAACACAGAAGTTGATGATTAAGGAAAATTTTAATTCAATTTACTATTAAGAGCAAACATTTGTGTATTAAAACAATGCATATTCTAAACTTCTGCTTACGATATACAAAATTAATAGGAATGAATTATCATAAAGCATCAAAACCATAATTGATAATTGATGAAATGTGGCATGTATGGTGAACTTTGGGATAATTAATTCAACACATATTACATTAGACCAATTAAAAACTGACAATGAAATGAAACTGAACTAACGAAGCAGAAAACTTACACTTCTAGAAACTAGGTATGAGGTTGAGAGCCCTAGCTTAGTAGAAGAAGAGAACGGAAGGTGGTTTTAGGTAATCAGTATATGAGATGGTGGGCAGTGAAGTTTTTTTTCATAGTCCCACATTCCTAAAAATATCTTCGTCCTTTGAATGTTCAGCTACAGAACATTGCAGGCAGTGCGTTTGATGGGTAACGCAGCTGCGTGGTGAGCACAGAGCGAACTATTCTTTCGCCTTTTACTAAAGAATACCGTGTGCTTTCCACCTATGGCAGCATATGCCATTTTTTGGAGGGTGTTCTTTTTATTGGAAGGGACCCCAGCAAATTTTAAATTAAAATATTTCATCTTTTTCGTTTGGCGAAGGTCGTTGGGCTATTGGTACAGTTTAGAATGGCCCTTTGTCATGATTGAATATGCCTTTTTGCTTCGATGGCATGCTTGTCTTTTGAAAATTGTTTTATGCTAGTACCCTTCCTTACTGAAAATTACGAAGTATTTTCTTTATCCTTTATTTCTTTTTTGTTTGCTTTTTTTCAGTTTTTATATTTCTTATAAGTTTTTTCTTTTAAAGTAAAAATAGTACTTTATTCAAAGAATATTCGTTTTAACGTATAGAGGATCGAAGCAAAACCTTTACAACCTTTACAACCTCAATGTTAGAGCATCTACCACTTGAGTTAATGATATTTTGATAGAATTTATAAGATTTTAATTGTAAAACCGAACTTTAATTATTGCTTAGCCATCTAAATTTTGAATTCCAAGAAGATTCTTTTTTTCTAAAAATAGTAAATATTTCTACAGATTTGTTTTTATTCTTTTGGAACAGGTTAGTTTCTTTCAACAAGCTATTTCTTTACTAGAAAAAAAGAGTTGGTTGAGAATATTTGATCAAATGTTTATTTTTCCTTGAAAAGGTTGGACCTTTCTAAAGATGCGAGATTTTTTTTTTAAAGTCGATCTGTTTGAAAAATAAAATTCAATTTGAACACGAAAATATTGAATTTTTCAGGGCAAGATTGAATATGATGAATAATTTGTTTTATTGTTAATTTTTTATTCTACAAGCACTTTGTACATGATTATAAATAATGTAATTCTACTCGTCGTTGCTTATTTTCTTAATTATAATTCTACCAGCCGTTGCTTATTTTTTAAATTATAATTGCTTATTTGCACTTCAAGTACCAAATATAACTAACAGCTGTATAATAGATGCTAGCATTTGATCCGTTTCTTATTTGCAGCCTTGATGAAATATTCTGAAACCATCATTCATTCTTCTCCACACTTCCACTCAAGTGTTCGAGTATGTTTAGATGGCTTAACTTGTCCAGTGTTTTTGTGAAAATATCTATTAATTGCTCTTTCCTTCTAACAAATGGATTTTCAATTTTCCCCGATTGCATTTTTTCTCTAATAAAATGACAATCTACCTCTATGGGTTTTGTCGTCTTGTGGAAAACTAGATTGGATGCAATATGTCATGTAGTTTGATTATCACAGTACATTTGTATTTTTCTTGTGTGCTCTATCTTCATGTCACTGAGTAATTGCTTAATCCATATAAGCTCACTTGCTGTATATGTCATGGCACGATCTATTTCTGCACTTTATCTAGCCACAACATTCTGCTTCTTACTTCTCCAAGTGAGCAAGTTACCACATACAAATGTACAAAACCCTGTGGTTGATTTTCTATCACAATTTCCAACCCAATCTGCATTAGGAAAACCAACCACGTTGTTAGAATTATTTTTCTTCATTCAAATTTCTTCACTTGAAGTGTCTTTATGGTATCTCAATATCCTATCAACTGCAAGTTTCTGGTACATGTAACATGTATAAATTGACTTATGACATTAACTACAAAGGACAATGTTAGGTCTGATTGCTGTATGATAAATTAATTTGCCTACTATCCTTTGATATTGTCCTATGTCACATAATGTCCCACCTTCTTAAATTTCTAATTTAATACTTGTCTCCGTAGAAGTAATAGTTGGTTTAGCCAATTTACTATTCTCTTTTAACATATCAATGACACATTTTCTTTGAAATAAAAATAATCCTTTAGTCGAGTGGGCTATTTCTATTTCAAGAAAATATGAAAGTTTTCCAAGGTTTTTGATGTCAAATTCATATTTCAAATATTGTTTCACCCTTTTAATTTTCTCATTATTATTTTCGGTAATGATAATGTCATCTACATAAACCAGAATAATAGTAATTATGCTTTACGAGTGTTTGATGAGCATAGAGGAACCAACGGTACTTTAAAAAAAATTAATCTTTAAAATAGAAAAGCTTAGCTTGGTATACCATGCTCTTGGAGATTATTTTAGATTATGGATCACCTTTTTTAATTGACATACTAGTGATGAGTTTGACTAGTTTTTATGGTCCGAAGTAAGAGTCATATAGACTTCTTCTAAATTTACTTGAAGGAATGGATTTTTTACATCCATTTGAGACAAATCTCCTCCCAAGTTGGTCACCATGGATAACAAAATTCTAACCATATTCATTTTTTCTCTTGGTGCAAAAGTACCTTAGTAGTCAGTACAATAAGTCTGGGTAAATCCCTTGGCCACTAACCGAGCTCTATATCATTCAATTATATCATCACTATTGTATTTGATTTTGTATAACCCCATTTGCAACCTATAGATTTTTTGTTTTTTCTTAGTAAATTAGTAATACCACATGTGCCCTTTTTTCTAAGGCTTTAAATTCTTCGTTCATAGCCATACGCCAAATTGGGCTTTGACTGGCTTCATTAAAGTTGGTTGGTTCCTTTTGGTTAGTAATGTTACTCAAGTAGGCTTGGTACAAAGGGGATATCATATTATATAAAATAAAATATTGTATTGAATATATCACCTGTTGGGATACATAATCCCTTAATTTGACGGGAGGTCGAGTTTGTCTTGACGGGATATCATATTATCGCGGCTTATGATTTTAGGATTGAGTGCACACCGGAAAAAGCCAACAAGGTTGCAGATGCACTTAGTAGGAAATATCAGAATGAGTATTGGTGATGATTGCTGAGTGGAAAGATTTAAAACATTGTCAGATTGCAGAGTGCAATGAAGATCCAAGGCTGGGTCTACTGAAGTGACTGTTGTACTATCTTGTTTAGAAGTTCTACCGGTGTTGAAGACCGAGTGTCTTCGAGAACGATAGGATAACCTGTCGATTGACTCTGCACTGAGTTGCTCCAGTATAGAGTTCTCTCTTAGTGACGGGAAGTCCGATCGGTATTGTGGATACTCGGATTTGCAAGGGCTTCTTCGGAAGTGCCTTCGGTTCTGTTCGAACATGGAACAGACTTGTATGGTTGTATGTCCGACATTACACTTTGAGATATTAAATTGATCTCTATCAAATACATTTCTGCTTGGTGGCGGAGAATTTATTCTCTTAGCTTAACACCCTTCTCTGAGACGTACGAGCTTAAAGGTTATTAAGTTGATATTTATCAGTGATATATTCCCAATTTGGTAGTGTGGCATGCTAAGTGCTGCTGTGTGTTGATGATCATTTGTTGATCATTTGTGATCAAAGCATGACTTTTTTATAAAGCGTAGCTTTGTGGACGAGACTGCATCAGGACCTCACACCCCGGAAATGGTCGAAACAGGAAAGATGCGGCAAGGTTATGAGGGTCGGCCCTTTAGGGTGTGTCATTCCCTTCTGGTAAAGGGTGGTATCATGGTATGGAGCCCAGATACTTACTCATATGGATACTGCAGATCTATTACTTTGTGATTGCTTTGTGGTTTAGAGGCGCCTCGGATAAAGGTCCCAAAGGACCGGGGGATGGCATGCTCGAGTAGTAGTTACCTAGTTACAGAGGTAACCCAGCCTTATGTTGGCAGAGATTCGGTTAGGTTCTTGGGACGTCCCGCCAGAGGCAATCCCATTGACAGTAGGAAGTTCCTTAGCCTGACCATTTGTTGGAAATCTTATCAAAACAATACGCGCCCTGTATGGTTTTAGTTGTATAACCTGCCATGGAATGTGGCGGTAACCTGCTATTGAACATGGTAGCTACAGTAGGCATAAGTGCGAAATGCCTATGCTGGCTAGGATTTATATTATACTTTCGAAATGGTTTTCCACACTTTGCACTTATATTAATAATATCAAAGAAATTTTCTCGTATTAACCATATTTGACTATCATAAGGAGAAATCTCCTCCAAGTCTGCGTTTGCATTGTGTGCGTGGTGGGAGGCCTTATTGTAGTTTCATTTTCTAAAAAGCATTGCGGATTTCAAATTTAAATTCTGTTGTTTTGTTTTAGAAAACCAAATTTGTTTGCTCATACCAGTCTCATGATTGATCTGGAGTTTATTGTTCATTTCCTAAACTCTGTGTGCCTACTATTTTCCCACACGGGCAGTCTAGAGTTGGATTTTTTTAGATAATCAATAGTAGGTGTAGATTCGATAGCTTGTAGCCTAGGATTTGGCAATCGCTTTCGGACGAGACTTGCTTATCTTTGTGCATCGTTATTGGGAGTTCGTGCTATTTCTGGATTGGTGTTTCGTAGATGGAGTTCTTTCTTGAAGACCATATTGGAGATTTTTGTTCCGCTGCTAGTGTTATCCTTTCTTGTCGCTGTTATTTCTTGTATCTCTGATGTATATTCGTTGTATCATCTGTTGTATCATATTGTATATGATATTGTATCATTGTTGTATATTGATATATGCTATTCTTTTTCTTCCGCTGTGTTGTTTTACTTAATGGTGTTATAAGCTCCAGCGAACCACATTCGACGTTTGGATCTGCGGCATTTGAATACGAGTGTCGTATATGAAGCCGATTTTTGAAGGCCGAATCAGGGTCGTCACATTTGGTATCAGAGCTAAGGTAAACTTTAGCTCAGGAATATAACACATTAAGTAACTCGTTAGAGATAGGGTGAAGTATACCCTAGAATGAGTATATCCCTGAAATGTCTGTTCAAACGCCTCAGTAAATTCTCTTACTATCCACTGATAGTAAGTATGAGTGCGAGAAGAGGACGAGATAGTGGGCAGGGAAGTACCACTACAAATGGTCAATACCCTGCAACAGTGGAAACAACTTTCTTCTCAATCTCTTTTGATTCGATTCTAAATTCTTTTGATTGCTTCGTAGCAGCTCTAGAAGAAGTTTCGGTGTGATGGTGGCCCTATGTATCGTTGTAGAAAATCCTTACTTCGTATCTTCATCTATTTCTTATCAGCTTTTCGTTTTAAACTCTAATGAATTTGAAAACTGAAATTGAATTTTTTTAATAAATTGGAAATTTTTAAATTGAGTTAAATTGGTTAACAAATATAAGGATAAGTTTGAATTATATCGAAAAAACGATATAAATTAAAACCAAATTCGAAATTCAATTGTAATTTCTTGTGTAGATTGAAGTCCGAAGAGGGACAAGTTGGTATATACTTTGGGGCATTCCGACCCGAATTTGGAATCCATACCTAGTGTTTGAGAAATTTTAGAAGATTGAATCCATCTATCTATTCTCTGGATCCGATATATTCTACGAACGATTAGTTATCCCTTCGAACTAATCAATGCCCTTGCATATTCGTAGACCGGAGGACCCGAATATCTAGTGTAATAATTGTATGAGTTTGTTCTCATATTGTCGATATTCTTATTTGGTAAGCCAAATACAGAATTAATATTCAATTTGGTTTGGAAAGATATTCTCTATCTTTCATCTATTCTTTCTCGTCTTCCTTGCAAATATCGAGGACGAAATTTATTTAAGGGGGGAATCTGTAACGATCTCGATTTTCAATTAGATTTAAATGGATAATTAAAATGAATTTTGGAATAAAATTGTAGATTAATTTGAATTTTTCAAACTTAATAGGATATTTATTTATTTTGACATTTATTTTTAAAAATTTAACTGTGGATCTGAAATTGTGCATTTAAAATCTAATAAATGAAAGAAAATAACATCCAAAAATTTGTCAACATAAGTAATAATATATTTTAAAATTTTGAGATTTAATTTGAAAATAGATTGAAAGGAAATCTCAAACAAATAAAATAAGTAATAACTATATATGGATAAAACTCCAATTTCTTTTGATAAATATTTTGGAAGAGAAAAAAAAGGTCATTTGAATTCAATATTTATATATATGTAATACATTCTTTCTTTTGAAAAAGAAAAAAAATCACCTATTAATAAAATTAGTTTTGAAGTCATTTCTTCCTTTAAATTGGTATAAGTAGAAGTAATAGACATAAATGAATTTTAATTAAAGTGAATTCGAATTTGAAAATTTTAATTTAAAAAAAATGTTTTGAAAAATTAGTGGCATTTAAAAATGTTAAGGAATAATGTATGTAGTAAAATATTGGTTAAAGCAATCCTTTTTTTTACATTATATATATGTATACACAAACCAATATAACATACTTTAAGATCTTATACATACATATATACTAATGGCATCATCATTTTGTTTAAAATAATCAAATTTAAAATTACAAGAAGCTTTTCATTTCCCCATATGTAATCATGGGTATCTTAGCAAAATCTGAAAAAAAAGATTTTGCTTCACAAGTTTCAAAACCAAAGAGCTGTTCAAAAAAAAAATACCAGGCTGCTCCATTCTTAAGAAGAAATATATATTCAGTTTAAACTTAACTCGGTCAGACCAAAGTCTCAAACCTGAAAACAAACCATCTTCAGCTTAACAATTCAAAGTCCCTCCTCTCCAAAAAAAATCTGAAGAAAAAAAAATTCAAAGCAAGCCTGGAAATCAACTTCAACAAGAATTCAAACAATCCAACTTAGTTTAAAAGGGGAAGCAAAGAAATCAAAGCTAGAAGAAGAGTTTCAGCTTTCAATTGGAAAAGAAAAAATATATCAGACAATGCAGATTTGAAAGAAAATAGAAGATCAGGCTTCAAATCTTAAACAATAACATCAGAAGCAAAAAAAAAACAAGTTCAAGCTATAATTCCATCTTTCAGGTTGATAGAGCTTCAGGCTTTGGTTAGCAAGAAACAGTGCAGTGTTTTCCAAATCAAACTCAAGCAAAGTAATCAAAATCAAGACCTTAATCTATTTCCAGTTTCAAGTTCCAGCAAAGAAAGCTCTCTGTTCAATAAAAAAAATTCAAACTGATCAACATCCAGTTTCAACAAGAGCAAATCATCTCCCGGTTTGCAAATTTCCAGTTCTCTGCTATTCTCTGGTCTTTGCATCATCAACAAGTGATCAAACTCTCAAACCCATTTTTAATTTTATTTGGATGTTGCATGTAATTAGCATTGAATGTTTGGTTGTGGATTGTGCTTGCACGAGTATAAATATACCTGTGTGTATATATATGGGGTACTGTGTGTACAGACAGACCCCTGTCTTCTGTTCATCATCTAAAAGAAAGAAAAAAATGTGAGCAAAACCTTCAACTTTGAATATGTTATTGTTGTTTATGGGTAAACTAATCCCTTTTATCCACTTATGCTTGGAGTGATGCTTTGATAGTGTTTGTTGATTGAAAAAATTCTCTGTTACATTTTACAGTTCCCAAAAAAAAAAAATTCAAACTGCACCCTATCTAATTTATTTTAGACTTTGAATTATGAATAGAAAATGATTATAAGAGTACAACATTGCCTTTAATAATAGTTTCAGATACTTATACTCAGTGATTTTTGCAAAAGCAATTCAAGTTACAGTGAAGCTCTAAAAAGAAGGAAAAAAACAATAAGAAATTCGAATGTCCTAACTTTATAATTTGACTTTATAACTCGATTTTAAATCGAAAATGATGATTTTAGGAAGTTATTTCAGGATTTTTAGTGTATTGATTGATGTGGAATATAGGGTTGAACGGAAACAACATATTCATCAAATTACGTTGAACGGTGAGGTGAAGTTCGTCGTGCTTGGGTTGGGGGATAGCTTGAGCATCAGAGATCAACGGAAAAATACAAATGAAATTTTTAAACAATCGAGGCAGGGGATTCGATGTGGAATCAGGGTTCTAAAGCTAGTTTTACGTGTATGGTTTTGAAGAAGGACTGCGTCACCACCGGGACGTTTCAGGCGATCGGTCGTGGGGGAACAGCGGCGAGGTGATGCGGGGTTGCTCTGGGAGGAAAGCCATGGATTCCAGTCAACGCAATCCACGATGGCATGGGTTTTTGTTGTTTGTGCTCGTTCCAGTTTTTGACTCATAATCGAAAATTCGTTTTGCTGTCGAATTGGGCTATTTGGGTGTTCCAGTGGACCGTCGAAGTCGTTGGTGATTTGTGGAAGTTTTCGGCGATGGCTGGAGATCACCAGAGGCCGGTGCATGTGCACGTTCTTCATTGTGCACGGTATTAGTATTTTGGAGTTTGGAAGGAAAGGAAGGAGACGGATAAGACGAGGAACTCGAGTTCGTGTGCGTGCAGTACAACGTTTGACTCGAAGCGGTTGATCGTCGCAAAGGTCTCGAAGTCATACCCGGGGGAATTGAAAAATGGCTCGGGTCTGTTGGTTTCAATAAAAAAAACAGTTTTGAACTTTTAAAATAAATCAATTTTTACTTAACGATTTTCTTAAAAACTACTTCCTTTCAAAATAATAAATTCTTATTTAACCTTGGGATTAACTAATGGTTTTAAAATAAATTTACTTTAAGATAATAAACTTAATGAAGGTGATTAAAGATGAATAATTAACATTTTAAAGATTTATAATCATGTATTTAAAGGCCAATTAACTTGATAAAATAATTAAGGTGATTAATTAATAAAGGTAATTAATTAATAAAGGTAATTAATTTGAAAATAATTAATCAATTAAAAGTAAATTTGAAAACAAATTGTTTTTAAAAGCTTTGATTAAATAAGAAATGTTTTATCTTAAAGATAAATAGAATTTAATGATTTAGGTTCATTAAATTATTAAGTTAATTAATCAAGTAATTAATGAATGGTAAAAAAATATAATAATTACTTAGTGAAAGTGATTAAGAATAGATAATCAAAGATTAGAGGTTGATTAATCAAATATTAAGGGTGAATTACTTTGCAGCATAATTAATTAATGTAATCAAATTAAGAATAATTAATTAAAGGTTAATTAACTAAAAGTGATTAAGGAATCGTTATTAATTAAGGAGTAATTAATTATTATAATCAATTAAGGAATGATAAATCTATAAATTAATCAATTAAGGATAATTAATTATAATTAAGATTTAATAAAAAAATCTAGGGGTTTATTGATTAAAGTGATTAATTAAGGAATAATTAATTAATAACAGTAATTAAGATTCAATTAATTACAATTAAGGATTAATTAAGATAATTAATTAAAGATATGATTAATTAATGAAGGGGGTTAAGACTTAATCAATTGTAGTCAACGATAATTAATCATTGGTTAAAAATTACTAATGAAGGTATTATGTGAGTAATAAATTTAAACCCACACAATTTACTCACCTTAATCAAGATGTTTGATTGTTATTGTATGCTGTGTGATGGATGGATATATTTGATATGTGATGTGATGTTATACTTTGTGCTGAGCTGTTATATCTGTGATGTATATACTATTGTATGTATATGAAAACCCCTTGACCCGTAGAACGACATTTGAATTTCGATGCGACAGGGAGTCGGATTCCAGTCGGTTATCCGAAACCCACATCGAATCGTAATGGTGAATCTTTATGATTGATAAATTTATTTCATTTATGAATCTGTGAATAAAGATAAGCGTTATGGGTTATACCGCTTATCGATATGATTGAATCTGTGATGATTGATGTTGTGCACTATTGTGTTGAACCCCTGGACTACACTTATACACACACAAATATGGATTACACGTGGAAATGGGTTAAGTCACAGATCTTTGAAATTGTTTTAAAATTGAATTTTTGAATCCAAAATAGTGTTGAGATTAGAATTGGAACTTTGAAAATGAATTTTCAAAAATAAAAGTTATTTTGAATAACTTGATTGAGTTTTGAAATTCAAATAATTTGATTTAAATTTGAATTCAGTATTTGGGATTGAATTCTATGGCTTGGAAACTATGGGTTAAAAAGGTTATTCAACTTATAAATGGGTTTATATGGGTTTTTAAACCATTTTAAAAGCGTTGATTGGGAATTTAAATTCTAAACCCAAAGATTTTAACTTGTATAAATATAATTGAATTTTTCTGAAACGGAAACTATATGTCTTCAAATAATAAGAGCTTTCACATAAGAAATGAATTTCCAATTTGATATCAACTCTGAAATAAAAATAGTTTTCCAATTTATAGATAAATCTTTGGAAACATGCTTTGAAAGCTATAAACTAAATCTTTGATTTAAAGATTTAAATGAGTTAATCCAATCGAAATGGAAATTGTTTTGGGAATCTATAAATAGATCTTTGTGAAACTAGGTGAAACTTTGTGAAATGAATCTTTTTTATTTAAAGATTTAAAATGGTAATTTGTTTAACCATTGAAAGAAAAGCTTTGGATTTTCAAGTTGTGACTTAACTGAAATCCCATATCCATATGTTTTTGAATATTGCGCTCGCTATTCGGTTTAGCCGGGAGAGGACCTTGTGTCATATAACCCATCCCGAACAGCGATACGACGTTATGGAATGCATTTGAAGACCGGTGTTGAAGACCGAGTGTCTTCGAGAACGATAGGATAACCTGTCGATTGACTCTGCACTGAGTTGCTCCGGTATAGAGTTCTCCCTTAGTGACGGGAAGTCCGATCGGTATTGTGGATACTCGGATTTGCAAGGGCTTCTTCGGAAGTGCCTTCGGTTTTGTTCGAACCTGGAACAGACTTGTATGGTTGTATGTCCGACATTACACTTTAAGATATTAAATTGATCTCTATCAAATACATTTCTGCTTGGTGGCGGAGAATTTATTCTCTTAGCTTAACACCCTTCTCTGAGACGTACGAGCTCAGAGGTTATGTAGTTGATATTTATCAGTGATATATTCCCAATTTGGTAGTGTGGCATGCTAAGTGCTGCTGTGTGTTGACGATCATTTGTTGATCATTTATGATCAACGCATGACTTTTTTATAAAGCGTAGCTTTGTGGACGAGACTGCATCAGGACCTCACACCCCGGAAATGGTTGAAACAGGAAAGATGCGGCAAGGTTATGAGGGTCGGCCCTTTAGGGTGTGTCATTCCCATCTGGTAAAGGGTGGTATCATGGTATGGAGCCCAGATACTTACTCATGTGGATACTGCAGATCTATTACTTTGTGATTGTTTTGTGGTTTAGAGGCGCCTCGGATAAAGGTCCCAAAGGATCGGGGGATGGCATGCTCGAGTTGTAGTTACCTAGTTACAGAGGTAACCCGGCCTTATGTTGGAAGAGATCCGGTTAGGTTCTCGGGACGTCCCGCCAGAGGCGATCCCATTGACAGTAGAAAGTTCCTTAGCCTGACCATTTGTTGGAAATCCAATCAAAACAATACGCGCCCTGTACGGTTTTAGTTGTATAACCTGCCATGGAATGTGGCGGTAACCTACTATTGAACATGGTAGCTATAGTAGGCATAAGTGCGAAATGCCTATGCTGGCTAGGATTTATATTATACTTTCGAAATGGTTTTCCACACTTTGCACTTATAGTAATAATATCAAAGAAATTTTCTCGTATTCAGCATATTTGACTATCATAAGGAGAAATCTCCTCCAAGTCTGCGTTTGCATTGTGTGTGTGGCGGGAGGCCTTATGGTAGTTTCATTTTCTAAAAAGCATTGCGGATTTCAAATTTAAATTCTATTGTTTTGTTTTAGAAAACCAAATTTTTTTGTTTGCTCATACTAGTCCCATGACTGACCTGAAGTTTATTGTTCATTTCCTAAACTCTGGGTGCCCACTATTTTCCCACACGGGCAGTCTAGAGTTGGATTTTTTTTCAGATAATCAATAGTAGGTGTAGATTCGATAGCTTTCAGCCTAGGATTTGGTAATCGCTTTCGGACGAGACTTGCTTATCTTTGTGCATCGTTATTGGGAGTTCGTGCTATTTCTGGATTGGTGTTTCGTATATGGAGTTCTTTCTTGATGACCATATTGGAGATTTTTGTTCTGCTGCTAGTGTTATCCTTTCTTGTCGCTGTTATTTCTTGTATCTCTGATGTATATTCGTTGTATCATCTGTTGTATCATATTGTATCTGATATTGTATCATTGTTGTATATTGATATATGCTATTCTTTTTCTTCCGCTGTGTTGTTTTACTTAATGGTGTTATAAGCTCTGGCGAACCAGATTCGACATTTGGATCTGCGGCATTTGAATACGAGTGTCGTATGTGATGCCGATTTTCGAAGGCCGAATCAGGGTCGTCACATGATGAATAATTTGTTTTATTGTTAATTTTTTTATTCTACAAGCACTTTGTATATGATTATAAATAATCTAGTTCTACCAGTCGTTGCTTATTTTCTTAATTATAATTCTACCAGCCATTGCTTATTTTTTAAACTATAATTGCTTATTTACACTCTAAGTGTCAAATATAGCTAACAACTGTATAATAGATGCTAGCATTTGATCCGTTTCTTATTTGCAGCATTGATGAAATATTCTAAAGCCACCATTTATACTTCTCCACACTTCGAATAAATTTATAGAACCCAACTTGTCGAGTATGTTTAGATGGTTGAACTTGTTGAGTGTTTTTGTGAAAATATCTATCAGTTGCTCTTTCCTTCTAACAAATGGAGTTTCTATTTTCCCTGATTGCATTTTTTCTCTAATAAAATGACAATCTACCTCTATATGTTTTGTCCTCTTGGGGAAAACTAGATTGGATGCAATATGTCATGTAGTTTGATTATCACAGTACATTTGTATTTTTCTTGTGTGCTCTATCTTCGTGTCGTTGAGTAATTGCTTAATTTAGATAAGCTCACTTACTGTATATGTCATGGCTCGATCTATTTCTACACCTGATCTAGCCACAACATTCTGCTTCTTGCTTCTCCAAGTGAGTAGGTTATCACTTACAAATGTACAAAACCCTATGGTTGATTTTCTATCGCAATTTCCAGCCCAATCTGCATTAGGAAAACCAACCACGTTGTTAGAATTATTTTTATTCATTCAAATTTCTTGACTTAGAGTGTCTTTAAGGTATCTCAATATCCTATAAACTGCAAGTGTCTGGTACATGGAACATGTATAAATTGACTTATGACATTAACTAAAAGGACAATGTTAGGTCTGATTGCTGTATGGTAAATTAATTTGCCTACTATCCTTTGATATTGTCCTAAGTCACATAATGTCTCACCTACTTCAATTCCTAATTTAATAATTGTCTCCATGGAAGTACTAGTTGGTTTAGCCAATTTACTAGTCTCTTTTAACATATCAATGACATATTTGCTTTGAAATAAAAATAATCCTTTACTTGAGTAGGATATTTCTATTTCAAGAAAATTTGAAAGTTTTCCAAGGTCTTTGATGTCAAATTCATATTTCAACTATTGTTTCACCCTTTTAATTTTCTTATTATTATTTTCAGTAATGATAATGTCATCTACATAAACCAGAATAATAGTAATTATGTTTTGCGAGTGTTTGATGAACATAGAGGAACCAACGGTACTTTTAAGAAAAAATTAATCTTTAAAAGAGAAAAGCTTAGCTTGGTATACCATGCTCTTGGAGATTGTTTTAGACTATGGATCGCCTTTTTTAATTAACATACTAGTGATGAGTTTGACTCACTTTTGTGGTCCGAAGGAAGAGTCATATAGACTTCTTCTAAATTTACTTGAAGGAATGGATTTTTACATTCATTTCAGACAAATCTCCTCCCAAGTTGGTCACTATGGATAAAAAATTCTAACCATGTTCATTTTTGCTATTGGTGCAAAAGTCTCTTGGTAGTCAATACAATAAGTCTGGGTAAATCCCTTAGCCACTGACCGAGCTCTGTATCATTCAATTATATCATCACTATTGTATTTGATTTTATATATCCATTTGCAACCTACATGTTTTTTGTTTTTCTTGCTAAACTAATAATATCACATGTGCCATTTTTTCTAAGGCTTTAAGTTCTTTGTTTATAGGCATATGCCAAATTGGGCTTTGATTGGCTTCACTAATGTTGGTTGGTTCCATTTGGTTAGTAATGTTTCTCAAGTCAGCTCGGTATGAAGTGGATATCATATTATATAAAATAAAATATTGTATTGAATATATCACCTGTCAGGATAAATAATCCCTTAATTTGACGGGAGGTCGAGTTTGTCTTGACGGGATATCATATTATCGCTGCTTATGATTTTGGGATTAAGTACACATCGGGAAAAGGCAACAAGGTTGCAGATGCACTTAACATGAAATATCAAAATGCAGTATTGGCGATGCTTGCTGAGTGAAAAGATTTAAAAGCATTGTCAGATTGCAGAGTGCGGTGAAGACCCAAGGCTGGGTCTAGTGAAGTGACTATTGTACTATCTTGTTTGGAAGTTCGACCAATAATGATCGAAAGGATTGCTTTTAAACAGAAGGAAGATCCACTATTAGCTGAAAGGATCTGAAAGTTGAAAGATGGAACCAAGAACGATGACTTAATGGATTTCAGTCTTGACAAAAATGGATGGCTGAGAAAGAAAAAGAGATTGTGTTCCGAGTGTACGAAACATAAGGATAGAAGTTTGAGAGGAATGCCATCGTTTGAAGTTCACTATTCATCTAGATGGAACTAAGATGTATCAGGATATGAAGATAAGTTTCTTCTAGGATGGTATGAAGAGGGATGTAGGCTTATGGGTGAAACAATGTTTGAACTATGAGCAGGTAAGAGCCGAACATCAGAATCCGAGTGGGTTGTTTAGCCATTAGATATTCCAATATAGAAGTGAGATTCTATTTCTATGGATTTTATTAATGGGTTGCTAAGGTCGAACAGTGGAAATGAAAGTATATGTTTCATAGCAGACAGACTAAACAAGAGTGCCCATTTCATTCCAGTTAAGTTAACTAGAACGGCACCTGTTCTAGCAAAGTTGTTTATGAAAGCTGCAGTTAGACTACATGAAATTCCTAGCAGTATAGTTAGTGATGTAGAAGGGTCTACAGGAAGTTTTGGGAACCAAGCTCAAGATGAGTACCGCTTACCATCCGTAGACAGATGGGCAAACACAAAGAGTTAACAAAATCTTCGAAGATTTGTCAAGAGCTTGTGTATTAGATTTCGGGGGATCATGGGAGGTCCATCTGCATTTAGTCGAGTTTTCCTATAACAACATTTATCAGACTAGTATTGGGATGACACCATTTGAAGCTTTGTATGGAAGGCTATGTAAATCTCTTGTTTGTTAGTTAGAGATCGGGGATAGTTTGGTTCTTGGTCCAGATTTAGTTAGAGAAGCTGCAGAAAAGATTAAGGTCATTCGAGTTAGGATGAAGGAGACTCAATCTGGGTAGAAGAGTTATAACGATACAAGACGGAAAGATTTGGAGTTCTCAGTTGGAGATCAGGCTTTCGTCAAGGTGTCATCATGAAGGGTGTGATCAAATTCGAAAGACCGGGAAAACTAGCACCGAAATTCGTTGGACCTTTTCGCATTGTTGAGAGGATCGGGAAACTCGCGTATAAAGTTGAGTTACCGAGCAGTTTGGCAAGAGTCCATGATGTTTTCCATGTTTCTCATCTCATAAAGTGTGTTAGAAAAGCGGAAACTGCTATTGCACCGACTATTCTTGATGACTTAGTAGAAGAACCAAACTTGACCATAGTTAGAAAGCCCAGTGGGTATGGTTGCAAGAGATGAGATGAGAAGAGGCTTAGAACCAAGACAGTTAGATTAGTGTAAGTCTAGTGGAGTGACGATGAGAGAGACTGTACTTGGGACACTGAAAGCAGGATTAGAGATACTTACCTGACTTATTTGATGGTATATTTTACGTCTTTGATTGAATTGTTTTGTACCTTTTTGTAATTTCGAGGATGAAATTCTTGAAGGAGGAGAGTTTGTAACACCCCATATTTTTGGTAACATTATTTAGAATATTTAATTACTTAAATTAAAATAAGTGTTTATTAGAGGATTGATACTTGATTTTATTAAGGGGTAGCCGTGCCATTTGAACAATGAATTAAAAGAAGAGTTAAAATAAAATAAAGGAGGATTAAAATAGAAAAGAGATCATTCCTATATCCTTAAACTGTTGGACGTGTATTCCATACACGTCCATTTTCATTTATCAAAATTTTTGCTTGTGGCTAGCCACAATTAAAAAGAGAAGGAGGAAGAAGATTAAGAAAGCCCGAGGAAGAAACTAAATCCAATCAAATTCATTCAAATTTCAAACTCTTTAATCTCTAAAGATAAGGACTACATCTCTTATTTATTATGATTTTGGTTCTAAGATGAATCTGAACTTATTTGTAATGTTTTACCATGTTTTTGAAAGATGGAACGATTTTATCTACTTGTTGAAGGTTTATGCATGTTCATATTGATTTTATGATGAATTTTAATGTGAAAACCCTATTAAATTCCATGGTTTTCACTGTTTCGATGCTTTCGACAGCAGGCTTCTGCCTCCATACCTTCGCCTTCGACTCTGTCAAAACCAATGCACATGGCTTCAGGTAATAGGTATGTTGAGAATTAGATGTAGGCTGAAGGTATTGGGTCGAAACCAGGGGTTGAAGCGATACTTTGCTAAATGAAAATGCGCCTGCTAGCTTTCAACTAGGTTGGCTTTCGACCAGGTCAATTGTTTTTAAATGAATGGTTTTGATTAGGTTGCACTTTTGTTTTAAATAACTGCTTTCGACTAGGACAAAACCCTGACTATCGCTTTCTGCCTTTCGATCCAGACTGGTTTCGAACAGGGTTGCTTTGCTTTTTAAACTTGACCACTTCTCCAATGCTTTCGAAGAGATGGTTTCGACACCATCACTTCTTTACTTAGGAAAGCTTTCGAAAGAATGGCTTTTGACTTATATGATTTTAAATGTCCCTTTTCTCTACTCAATGGTTTCGGTGTTTTTCGACATTTTTTAAATTGAACCCATAGGCTTTCGAAAGGTCTAATATTTTATTGCTTTCGAAAGGGTTTTGAAAGAGGTGTCGAAGGGGTGGCTCCCCATGGTTTCAAAAGGTTTTGAAGGAAGGTTTCCAATGGTTTTGAAAGATCTAAAAGGAAAGGTTTTCCAATTGTTTCAAAAGGCAATGTTTAAGTGTTTTAAAGAGGATGTATAAGGTTTTAATGCTTCGAAGAATATGTCTTTCAATACTTTAAAAAGGATGGAAATGAATGGTTTCGAAAGGTATGATTTCGAAAGATGTGTTTTGGCCTAAGGTTTTACTTATACTGAAAGTGATACTTTCAAAGTTTTTAAAAAGGGTGCTTATGATGGTTTCAAAAGAGTTGTTTAAAGGTTTTAAACAAAGGTTTTGAATGAATGATTTTGGCAATATAGCCTAGGTGTTTTTAAGTTAAAAAGAGATCTAACTTATTTTGGAAGGATGAGAAATTCTTAATAATTTCATCAACATTATTTTGGATAAAGTATATATAACATGGAAAATAGTTTAAAATAAAGCAAAAAGTATATTTTCCTTGTATATGTATGATTTAAAGATTTAAATCATTTTGGAAAGGTTTTTTAAGGAAAAATTTAAAGGGTAGTTAACCCTGAGAAAATGACTCAGATTAGAAGACCAGATGGGTTGGTGTAGGATCGCGCCCTATACATTTGTTATTAGTCCCAACTAATTTAGTAAAAAATTCCAGCGTGTAAGGCTTTGTCAAATATGATGAAAATTATGATTACACATAAAAAGGAATTTATATTTGTATATAGATAGGTTATTATAAGCCCACAAAACCATTAGGATCAGGTGAGCATTGGAGATGATTAGTTAGGGACAGACCGTCTAGAAGAGAAGTATTTAACAGATAATTAAGGATTGATTATCCAGGAAAAGAACGTCTAACAGGTGTTAGATAAATTGTCTATATTGTCTGGTAGGCCCAAGTCAGCCAATGGTTAGTAGACAGCTAAACAAAACTATAGTTTTTCGGACAGATAGTCCGTTTATTACCGGTTTCATGGATAGATAGTCCATTCGTTAGCATAAAGGATTTTGCTATTGTTGATATAATCAGTTTGATTAACCCGTTTGGTTGTAGGATTCAGATTTGCAAAATTTATGATTTTTAAAGGATATTAGTGAGGGGAAACCTATTCTGCTAAGCGGCGTGGTCCCACTTAATATCAGTAAACTGAGATGTATAGTATTATTCACACCAAACTTTATGTTTGACTCAAAGTTTCTGTTTCCCCTTAAACTCTCAGATGTTCAAAATTGATTTGAGTTGGCTGAGGGTTGAGGTTTTTAGGTTTTAGTAATTTTGGCGAATAAATCTTCCAAAGACGAGCAAGAGATTGACAGATAGCTAACTAGGAATTATAGTTGTTATGTTGATTCTGCTGTGTGTAATAAGTCAAATATGACTATATTGACTCTACTCAACTAAGGGGCATCATCATATGTCACTCTTGACGTATTTTGCAATCGATATATTTAATCATTGGCTGGGAAACATAAGGGAATTATGTAACTTGGATATGAATTATTGTTTTGAAATGTAATCAGTAAAATGTGGTTTTTGAAATCTATGATTTAGTTCATATTCAAGTGCTTTTGATATTATGGATACCATCAGCATTACCATATTTTATCAACAAAATTTAATACTATAGATGACCGCAGCATCTGTAGCAGTTAGCTTTTAGCCTCCAGATACGAGATGTTACAACTTGGTATCAAAGCATAGGTTTATGAAATACTTTATTAAAAATGATTTTTGAAAACATAATCCTTAAGAATTAGGGGAAGATTGGGGTATGGGATAACGCTATAGTAACATACTTTTAATTTTCTATATATAAGTATACACTTTATCCCTAATCTCCTATCTTTGTTAGGTTATTCTTCTATATCTTATGAGGTTCGAATATAGATATGGATGGTAGAAGAAGAACATTTAACCCAGAAGGGGAAGACAGTGAAGGAAACGCCAGATCTAATATGAGGAGAAGCCAAAGTCAGGCACAAGCAGAGAATGTGGATGCTGGAGTCTCGTATATTAGAATGGAAGCTATGTATCAGTTTTTCATGAATATGATGCAAGCGGGAGTTACTGCCGCAGTAATGGGAGGAGGAGTCCAAGAAGCTCCAATTGTCAATGAATATTCCAAGTTGAGTGGAGATTATACTAAGCTCGAAGGAAAGCCATTTATTAGAACAGAGGATGCTATAAAGGTGGATAATTGGTTGCTGCACTGTGAGAGAATGTTTACAGACTTAGGGCTTAATGATGAGCAGAAGAGGAAGCTTGCTTCGAGACAGCATCAGGGGGCATCCTTATTTTGGTAGAATAGTGTGACTGTAGGATTTGATGAGGAGACCATGACATGGGTAGAGTTTAAAGGAGGTTCCAAGAGAGCTTCAATTCATTGATGGCATTGTCTGTTTTGATCCAAAGGTTTGCTGAGTTAGAACAGGAAGAAATGACTATTCTGGAATATGCCAGTAAGTATGAAGAGTTAGCCAGATATGGGTATGCTACAGTGAATGCAATGATGAAGAGGAATGAAAAGTTTATCAGGAGATTAAAGCCTAGTTGGCCAAGGCTGCCTTACTGATATTCGAGATCCTTATAATGTGGTTGTGGAAGTGGCTTTGAGGCACGTGGAGATGCTTTCCTGTCAGGAGAAGAATAAGGTGAAGGAGGTCTAGGTTGGGAAGGGTCAGAAGTGGAAGTTCTTTCACAAGAAGGGTGCTTGAAGGATGGAGCAACAAAGAAGGGAAATATGAGATTGTTTGCTTTAAGTGCGACAAGAAGGGATATTTCGCTAATGAATGTCATGCAAGAAAGATAAAGGAAGTGACCGGGAAGAAGAGTATCAGGTGCTTCAATTGTGATCAGATAGGCCACTATAAGAATCAATGCAAAGAATCCACTAAAGATGGGAAAGGCAATGCATTGGAGCCTACTACTTTGAGTCCTATAGCTCAAGAAAAAGGAAAGGCGGTTTTGGGAGGTATGCTTCAGATTCATGGTATGTCTGTCAGCGTTCTATTTGATACTGGTACATCGCATTTTTTTATATGTAGATGTTTGATAGATAAGCTTAACCTAGAACTCACATACTTAGTTACTTCCTTATGAGTTGCGAATCTAATAGAAGGGTATGCAACTCAAAGGTTAAGATATGATCAGTTAGAGTTTGACTTGTTAGGTTATACTTTTGTTTGCAGATTGCATGTGTATAATTTTGTGGGTTTCGGAATTAATCTTGGGATGGATTCGTTAAGTGAGTACGATGCTAGGATATTTTGCTAGGATCGGAAAATATCACTTAGGCACCTTGATTGTAGTGATATGATTGTTTATATCATAGGGAGCCTTAGCAGCGAGGCGAATGCCTTGTTGGGTGTTAGGGAATTGGAAAATGGGCTGAATCGAGTTTTCGTGGTTAGATAATTCGTGGATGTTTTTGAGTCTATAGTTGGATTGCCACCAAAACGAGCCACTGAGTTTCGGATAGATTTAGTTGCAGAAGCAGAACCAGTGACTAGGTCGCCAAGTAGGATGACACCCACTAATCGTTTGCACGTGCACCCGAGAATTAAGGAAAGGATAGAGATGAGGGAGTTAAAGGCGCAGTTGGTGTATTTAGAAGCCAAAAGTTTTATCAGGCCGAGTAGTTCACCATGGGGAGCAACCACAGTGTTTGCTGAGTAGCTGGATGGATCATTAAGGCTATGTATCGATTACCGTAAGTTGAATGAGAGGACAATAAATAATCGATATCCATTGCCGAGGATTGACGTTTTTTTCAATCAGTTAAGTAGAGCCATGGTATTTTCCTAGTTGGTGGCGACTATTTTTCAATTAGTTTAGAGTGGTAGAGGATAGTATACCTTTGACGGCATTTAGGACTAGATATGGATCGTACAAATGGTTAGTTCTGCCATTTGGACTGACTAATGCGTCTGCATTCTTTATGAATTTGATGAACCGGGTTTTCCAAGAGCACTTGGATAGGTTCATGTTGGTTTTCATAGACGATATCTTGATATACTCTAAGGATGAAAGAGAGCATGAAGTTCATCTCAGAGTGGTGCTTGAAACGCTGAGGCAGCATCAACTAAAGGTGAAGCTTTCGAAGTGCTTTTTTTGAAAGAAGGAAGTGAAATTTCTTGGCCAATTAGTCTCAAAGAAAGGGTTTTCAGTAGATCCGACTAAGATTGAAGTGGTGAATAGTTGAAAGAGACCTAAGACAGTACTGAGATAAAGAGTTTCCTTGGATTAGTTGTTTATTATCGGAGATTCATTAAGGATTTTTTGTGGATAGCAACATCGATGACCAAGCTAACGAGAAAGGATGTGAAGTTTGTATGGATCGATAAGTGTGAAGAAGCATTCCAGAGTTTGAAACACTTATTGACCCATGCACCTATGTTGGTTGTTCCAAAAGGAAATCAGCATTAGGTGGTTTATACAGATGTGTATGGAACGGGATTAGGAGCTGTGGTGATGCAAAAAGGTAAAGTGATTGCCTATGCTTCCAGACAGCTAAGACCGCATGAGGTCGGATATCTGATGCTTGATTTGGAATTGGCTGCAGTGATTTTTGTATTGAAGGTGTGGAGACATTATATTTTGGGAGAAAGTTTTGAGTTATATAGAGATCATAAGTCACTGAAGTATTTGTTCTCTGAAAAGGAGCTAAACATGAGGGAACAAAGGTGGTTAGAGTCTATCATTGCTTATGATTTTGGGATTGAGTACACAACGGGAAAATGTAACAAGGTTGTAGATGCACTTAGTATTGGCGAAGATTGTTGAGTGGAAAGATTTAGAAGCATTGTCAGATTATAGAGTACATTGGAGGTCCAAGGTCGGGTCTAGTGAAGAGACTTTTGTGCTATCTTGTTTGGAAGTTCGACAAATAATGATCGAAAAGATTTCTTCTAAACATGAGGAAGATCCAACATTAGCTAAATGGATCAGGAAGTTGAGAGATATAACCAAGAAAGATAACTTAAAAGATTTCAGTCTTGACCAAAATGGGTGGTTGAGAAATAAGGGAGATTATGATGTGTTTCAAGTGTAGGAAACATATAGAAAGAAGTTTTGGAGGAATGTCATCGTTCAATGTCTACTGTTCATCCAAGAAGAACTAAGATGTATCGGGATATGAAGAGAAGTTTCTTCTAGTAAGGCATGAAGAGAGATGTAGGCTTATGGGTGAAGCATTGTTTGAACTGTCAACAGGTAAAAGCCGAACATTAATAGCCGAGTGAGTTGCTTCAGCCATTATATATTCAGTATGGAAGTGTGGTTCTATTTATATGGATTTTATTGATGGGTTGCGAAGGTTGAATAGAGAAAATGGAAGAATATGGGTCATAGTGGACAGATTGACCAAGAGTGCCAATTTCATTGCAATTAAGTCAACCAAAACGGCACATGTTCTAATGAAATTGTTTATGAAAGCTGTAGTTGACTGCATGGAAATCCTAGTAGTATAGTCAGTGATAGAGATTCCTTATTCACTAGCGAGTTTTAGAAGAGTCTATAGGAAGTTTTCGGAACCAAGCTCAAGATGAGTTCCGCTTAACATCCGCAGACAGATGGGCAAACAGAAAGTGTTAACTAAATCTTAAAAGATTTGTTAAGAGCTTGTGCATTAGATTTCGGGGGATCATGGGAGGACCATCTGCATTTAGTCGAGTTTTCATATAAAAATAGTTATCAGATTAGTATTGGGTTGGTACCATTTGAAACTTTGTATGGAAGGCCGTGCAAATCTCCTGTTTGTTGGTTAAAGACCGGTGATAGGTTGGTTCTTGGTCCAGATTTAGTTAGAGAAGCTACAAAAAAATTGAGGTCATTTGAGCTAGGATGAAGGAGGCTCAATCTTGGTAGAAGAATTATGTAGATAAAGGACGAAAAGATTAGGAGTTCTCAGTTGATGATCAAGTTTTCGTCAAGGTGTCACCAATGAAGGGTGTGATCAGATTCGGAACATCAGGAAAACTGGCACTGCGATTCATTGGACCTTTTCATATTGTTGAGAGGATCAGAAAAATCGCATATAGAGTTGAGTTACCGAGCAGTTTGGCAAGAGTCCAAGATGTTTTTCATGTTTCTCATATAAAAAGTGTGTTAGAGACTAAGAAACTACTATTGCATCACTGTGCTAGATGACTTAGTAGTAGAACTAAAGTTGACTACAGTTAGAAAGCCAGTGGGCATAGTTGCGAGAGATGAGAAGAGGCTCAGAATCAGGACAGTTAGATTGGTGAAAGTCCAGTGGAGTGACGATGGGAGAGACTATACTTGGCAGACTGAAAGCAGGATTAGAGATACTTATCCTGACTTGTTTGATGGTATGTTTTATCTCATTGGTTGATTTGTTTTATACCCTATCGTAATTTTGAGGACGAGATTCTTTAAGGAGGGGAGTTTGTAACACCTCATATTTTTGGTAACATTATCTAGAATATTTAATTAGTTAAATAAAATAAAATAATGTGTTTATTAGAGGATTAAGATTTGATTTTTATTAAGGGGTAGCCGTGCCATTTAAATAATGAATTAAAAGAAGAGTTAGAATGAAATAGAGGAGGGGAAAATAGGAAAGAGGTCATTCCTATATCCTTAAACCCTTGGCCATGTATTCCATACACATCAATTTTCATTTATCAAATTTTTTGCTTCAGGTCGGCGCCATTAACAAGAGAAAGAGGAAGAAGATTAAGAAAAGCTAAGGAAGAAGCTAAATCAAATCAAATCCATTCAGATCTTAAACTCTTTAATCTCTAAAGCTAAGGTGAATAATAACTACATCTCTTATTTCTTATGATTTCGGTTTTAAGATGAATCCGAACTTATTTGCAATGTTTTACCATGTTTTTGAATGATGGAATGATTACATATACTTGTTGATGATTTATGCATATTCATATTAATTTTATGATAGGTTTTAATGTGAAAACCTTATTAAATGACATCTAAATGCGTTGCAAATATTTATATAGACTATAAATAATATTTTAGAGAAGGAATTTTCAGCGTTTTCTAAATTTATGTGGATTTTATATGAATTTTCTAGTAAAGAACATGTTATTTTGGGTTAAAAATTACTTATGGTTAAATAACTAATGGTTTGGGCCTGAAATTTATATATGTTAGGAAACATATTAAAAGTGATTTTTTGGAATTTTTTTAGAATTTTCCTAAGTGTTTTAATATATATATACACACACATATATATAATTGTTTAAGATGTCGGACTATAATGTTTTATATTTTATAAAATGGAGAAGGGTTATTTTATAAATAATTAAATCATTAATTCTAGAATTTGGCAGTATCTTTAGAAAAGAGAAACTTGTAACCTGTCACATTTTGACAAAAATGCAGGTTGATATAAAGAAATAGTTTAAAAAGGACTAAATCTATACTGTTTTTACTGTTTCGAGGCTTTTTGCACCAGGCTTCCACCTCCTTACCTTCGCCTCCGACTCCATCTAAACTAATGCGGATGGTATCGGGTAACTGGTACATAGTGAATTGGATGTAGACGAAAGGTATAGGGTCGAGTTCTGAAGGGGTTGAAGCGATACTTTGTTAAATGAAAATACGCCTACTAGCTTTTGACTGAATATCTTTCGACTAGGTTGACTTTCGTCCAGGTCAATTGGTTTTAAATAAATGGTTTCGATTGGGTTGTGCTTTTGTTTTATATAACTGTTTTCAACTAGGACGAAACTCTTACCGTCGCTTTTTGCCTTTCGATCCAGGCTGGCTTCGAATAGAGTTCCTTTGCTTTTTAAACTTGACCACTTCACCAATGTTTTCGAAAAGATGGTTTCGACATCATCACTTCTTTACTTAGAAATACCTTTGAAAGAATGGTTTTCGACTTATATGATTTTAAATGGCCCTTTTTTCTCTACCTAATGGTTTCGAAAAAGATGATTCAAATGGTTTCGAAAGGTGTTTTTCTACATGTTTTAAATTGAACCCATATGCTTTCGAATGTTTTAATATTTTACTGCTTTCGAAGGGGTATTAAACGAGGTTTCGAAGGGGTAGTTCCCCATGGTTTTAGAAGGTTTTGAAGGAAGGTTTCCAATGGTTTCGAAAGGTCTAAAAGGAAAGGTTTTGAAATGGTTTCGAAAGGCAATGTTTAAGTGTTTTAAAGAGGATGTTTAAGATTTTAATCCTTTCAAAGGAGATGTTTTTCAATACTTTCGAAAGGATGGAAATGAATGGTTTCGAAAGGTATGATTTCAAAAGATATGTTTTCGCCTTTGGCCTAAGGTTTTACTTGTATTGAAAGGGGTACTTTCAAAGGTTTCAAAAGGAGTACTTTTGATGGTTTCGAAATGGTTGTTTAAAGGTTTTAAACAAAGGTTTCAAACAAAGGTTTCGAATGAATGTTTTTGCCAATTTAGCCTAGGCGTTTTTAAGAGATTTAACTTATTTTCGAAGGATGAGAAATCCTTAATAATTTCATCAACATTATTTTAGATAAAGTACATGTAACATTGCGAATAACTTTAGAGTAAATCAAAGAGTATATTTTTCTTGTATATGTATGTTTTAGAGGTTTAAATCATTTTGAAAAGGTTTTCAAGGAAAAATTTAAAGATAGTTAACCCTGAGAAAATGACTCAGATTAGAAGACCTATTAGGATTGGTGTAGGGTCATGCCCTATACATTAGCTATTATCCCCATCTAATTTAGTCCAAAATTCCAGTATATAGGGCTTTGTCAGATAAGACTAAAATTATTATTACACATAGAAAGGAATCTATATTTGTATACATATAGGATATTGGTAATCCCACAAAACCATTAGCATCAGGTAACCTCGAGAGATGACAGGTTAGGGACAAATCATCCAAAAGAGAAGTATTTAACAAATAGTTAAGGACGGATCATCCAGAAAAAGAATGTATAACAAGTGTTAGATAAATTGTTTGTATTATCTACTAGGCCCGAGTTAGCCAATGGTTATAGATAGCCAAACAAACTACATTTTTTCGAACAGATAATCCATTTATTACCTGTGGACGTATAGTCCATTTGTTACATGTTTTATGGACATATAATCCATTTATTAGCATAAAGGATTTTTCTATTATTGACATAATCAATTTGATTAAACAGTTTCGCCGTAGGATACCGATTTGCAAAATTTATTATTTTGAAAAGATATTAGTGAGGGGAAACCTATTTTGCTAAGTGGCGTGATCTCACTTAATATAACTAAACTGAGATGTATAGTATTATTCACACCAAGCTTTATGTCTGACTCGAATTTTCTGTTTTTCCTTAAACTCTCGGGTGCTCAAAATTGATTTAAGTAGGCACAGGGTTTTGCTTTTCAGGTTTTTGTAATTTTGGCAAATAAAGCTTCCAAAAATGAGCAGGATGCCGACGGATAGCTAATAAGGAATTGTAGTTGTTTTTTTGATTCCGCTGTGTGTAATAAGTCAAATATACTATATTGAATCTGGTCAACCAAAAGGAATCGTCATATGTCTCTTTTGGCGTATTTTGTAATCTATATATTTATTCATTTCCTCAGAAATAATAAGGGATTATGTGACTTGGATATGAATTATTGTTTTGAAATGTAAATAGAATTTATTTTTTTTGAAATCTGTAATTATGTTCGTATTTAAGTGCTTCTGATATTATGGATACCATTAACATTACCGTATTTTATCACTAGAATTATGTACTATAGATGACTACAACATCTTTAGCGCTTAGGCTTTGGCCTCCAGATACAGGATGTTGCATTCGAAAAACGGATTCAGGACACATTTTGGTTTTTCATCGAACTAAATATTTTTATAAAACAAAATTGAAAACTATTCCACCATTGTTGTCTATTGTTTAAAAGGGTTTTATTTTTTATTATAAAATCAGTTATTTGAATATTTAAAATTAATTAAATATTCACAAATCAAAATGGTGAAATTTCGGATCGTTACAATGGAGATAAGAGATACTCTAATTTCCTTATCAAATAGCACCAAGGATTCTATGGCGAAGATTGAAGATAAAAGTCTTATAACAAATGAGATTGAAAATTTTGAATTCTTTTTAGATTGTGCATTTTGTATGAAATGTTAAAAACATAAACACTGTTAACAAGATTCTTCAAACTAAAGACATGCAAATTAATGTTGTTATCGCTAGATTATAAGAGCTTATTGATTTTTTTAAAGATTTCAGAAACCCGGGCAATAATTCTACGATAGTTGTTGCCAAAGAGATATCACAAATGTTGGTGCTGAACTAATTTTTTCTCAAAAAAGAATTATTCATAGAAAGAAATAGTTCCATGAAGATGCAAATGTTGAAAATTCGATGCAAACACCAGAAGAGTCTCTCCAAATCAATTACTTTTTGCAAATCATGGATAAAGCTTGTGTTTCGTTGATAAATTGATTTAAGAAATTAAGAGAATATGATGATAGGTTTGGCTTCTTATTCGATTTAAAAAGTTCACTTCCATAGATGATAAGAAACCGAAAGGTCATTGTTAAAACTTAAGGAACATATGAGACATGATTTGCACTCTTATATTGATGGAAGAGAGCTATTTTTAGAAATAAAAAATATTGGAAGTTATTTACCAAAGGAGAAATCAAAAGAAATCGAGTTGCTGAATTTTATAAATTCTTGTTTGAGGGAGTTAAACTTTCTTAATGCTTGGATTGCATATAGAATAATTCTGATTATACCAGGTATAGTTGCCTCGGCCGAAAGAAGTTTTTCAAAGTAAAGTTGGTAAAGTCTTATCTTTATTTCACTATGTCACAGAAAAGATTAAATGATTGGCATTTTTTATCGATGGAACAAGACATGGATAATGAACTTAAATATGAGAAGATTATTAGTAATTTTGCAAGTTGGAAGGTTAGAAAAATGTGCATATGTAATTAATATTAATTCTATTGTATAAGTTGAATTTTTGTTATGAATAAAGTTATTTATTTTTTCATCTTCTTTTTATCGAAAAGCAAAATAAATTATTTTTATGATTTAATTAATGATAATAGCATTAGTTTTTATATAAGGGCATTTTCTGCAATTGGTTATAGGTACCAAAACTCTTAGGACCGGCTCTGTATAAATGTAACAATGTTTTTGGACTAACTTTTATAAATTACAAAATAAAAATGATAATATTCATGTAAAAATTCACAATAAGTAGCAACAAATTATCTATGGTTTCATTTCATGAAAAATAATTATTATCTAAACCGTAATGATTGTAATGACCCACAAATTCCACACTTTATTTATAAATTAATTCTAAAAAGCCATTTAAATTTAATCGACGATTAGGGTAGGGATTTTTTTATAGAGATTATTACATTCCATATGCATTTATAGATATCGAAATCCTATATTTCGATATGTACTATGATGTATGTTTGATGGCATTTGGAAATGAGTGTTTAGGGCCTTTATGACCACATTGGCCCAACACGTCCCTTTTTACCTATACCTACGACGCTTTATGGAAACCCAAGGCAGTTGTCACTCTCTTTTTCTTCATTTTCTAACCACTTCTCAGATCTGAATCATGTCTAGGCTAATGAACATTGTCTCAACTAATCAAAAAATAAGGCAATATACAAATCAATTCGAAACTAAGTCTTATGATATGTCATTTCATACCATGAGACTATATGAACACGACATTCATATTCGTTTGTTGTAATTTAGTCATGCATGAATGGAATATTGTATAAAAGTCATAGAATTATCAGAAATTCCATGGCCATCGATTCTAGGGTTTTTCTATTAACAGAGAAATGGCGAGCAGTCGACGATCAAAGGGTACCAGTGCGTAGAGGATGAAGAATGGAATGCATCCTAGTCGTCGATAGTTTCAGATCGAACTAAGGTGGTTGGAATAATTTGTTAAAGTTGGTGATGACTAAGGTTGCGTGAAGGTGGTCAGTGATGACTTAGGGGACCGAGCCTAGCATGGTAAATAGGCGGCGGCGTTAGAAGTTTAATAGTGGCTGCCGATTGACAAACAATGGTAGGGGAAGATACGGGAGGTCAAGTTGATGGTCAATGGAATTATATGGATTCATCGTGCATGTAGAAGACAGTTTTTAGGAAATTTATTTACTAACTTACTATGCAAGGCAGGCTATGGCTAGGGCTTAAGTAATCTTATGCAAGCTTAGGAATATATGCAAGTCGAAGTCTAAAGATAAAGCCATATGCATGTCCATTGTTCAATAACAATTAAGTATACACATTCGAAGGGAGTATGCTATGCAAAATTAAATGTCCAAGTCCTTATGTGAAAAAAGTTCTAGAGTTACATCTGGGTTTAAAAATCCTCAAACTGATTTAGGGTTTACAACTCAAAACTGAGAAACAGAGAAAGACAGATCACCCCTCTCAAAACAGCGGAGGGTTCTGTTTATAGAGATGGCAAGTAGGTGAAATGGCTGATACGTGTCCCCTCCCTATCCCTTCATATGGTAGATAATTGGTAACCCTAACGTGTTTTGAAGTTTGGCATCTCTTGCCCTTTCTAAAAGCTCATCATCCTTTGCTAATGTTGAACCTCGTCATTCTTTTGGAATTCGCTAGCCCTTCTATTTGTAGAAACTCAGCAACACTTCTTCGTGGAAGCTTGATATCATTTGTTTATAGATGCTCTACAATAGTTATTGTTGTAGAAGCTCGATAATAGTTGTTGTAACAAAGGTTCGTTATCCATAGAAACTTAATATCCTCCTTTATTGTTAGCTGGTCAACATCATCCTTTACATGTGCATGCCTGACAATACCCATTGTTGTTGAGGCTCAGTATCTCTTAGAGATTTAATACCTCTTCATTCTTCGTTAGGACTTGCTAACTACTTAGACGCTCAACATCCCTATTGTTGTAGAGGCTAGACACTATTTCTTATGGTTGTAAAGGCTTGACAACCATACTATCTTCAAGTTCGACAACTTTTGTAGTTCGATAACTCCAACTATTCACTGATTCCTTTAAGTTTTCAACTTTTGAGTAGGAGCTCAACAACTACATTTATATTAGATGCTCAATACCTCCATGTTGTTTTACATCTTATTACCCTTTTCTTCTGGTTAAGTTCTTGACAACTCTCATCATTTTCATGCTTGACATGTTTTCTTCAGATGTTTGAGACTCACAATATGTAGTAACAAAGATAACTTTTGCATTTTAGTTCGAATAAATTAATAATTACAAGTAGAAATTTAAATCTTCTAATTATGTAACACCTTAGATTTTTGGTAATATTACTTAGAAGTTTTAGTTAGCTAAACTAAATAAAATAATGTGTTGACTAGGGGATTGAGATTCGATTTTAATTAATGTAGTTGTGCCTTTTAAAATAAACAACTTAAAAAGGGTTTAAAAAGAATTAGAGGAGGGGTAATATGGGAAAGAGGCCTTTCCTATATTTACTTCCCCTAGCCGTGTACATTATGCACGTTCATTTCATTTCAAAATTTTATAAAAAGAGCCCGGCCACCACTAACAAGGAAAAGGGAAGATGAAATTAAGATAAGTTAAAGGAGAAACTAATTCAAATCAAATCCATTCAAACCTCACGCTCCTTTAATTTCTAAAGCAAAGGTGAATAATGTTTACATCTCTTATCTTTATTGGTTTAGGTTTTAAGATTAATTCCGAATATTTTGCAATGATTTTACATGTTTTTGAATGATAAAATGATTATATATGTATGTTGATGATTTATGAATGTTCATATAGATTTTATTACATGTTTTGAGATGAAAACCCTATTAAATTACATTCAATTGCCTTGCTAATTTTTATGAAGATCTAGAAATATATTTTAGATATGGGTTTCAATTTTCAGATTTTTCTGAAATTTCGTGGATTAATTATGAACTTTCTAACGAAGAAAATGGTGTTTTGGATTATAAAATTATTTACGAAAAATAATTTATTATTTGGGTATGAAACTTTTATATGTTGGAAAATACATATAAAGTGATTTTCTAGAATTTTTTCCAAATTTTTCTAAGGTGTTTTAATAGTTATATAAAATTGTTTAAGGTATGAGACTTAAAGGTTTTATATAACTATATAGGAGAAGGAGCTTTTTATAAATGTGTTTAAAATGCTAAATATAGAAAGTCGGCAGCACTTTTGAATACAAAAATCTGGCAACCAATCAAATTTAGAAAAATAAGGTAGGTTATGTACAAAAGAACTATTTTAAACTACAAATAAACAGGCTTATAACTGTTTCATATCCTTTGGCTACTAAGTTCCACCTTTGTTCCTTACCTTCCGACAAGGTCGAAAGGTTAGCATTCGATAAGCTCAAAAATCAATGCACATGGTATCAGAAAACTTGTACATAGTGAGTTGGTAGAGATCGGAAGGTACAGGGTCGAAATCAAAGAGATTTCGTAAAAGATGAAGTTTTGTTTTTCTTTAAAGAAAATACGCCTACTAGCTTTCAAAAAGAGCTTTCGACAATGTTGCTTTTTACCTAAATGCTTTCAACAAAGTTAGATGGTTTAAAAGAAAAGGTTTAGATTGGGTTGCTTTCTATTTTCAGAATTAGGCGCTTCCAACAAGGTCAACAAGAAAACCTTTCGACAAGGTTAAAATCTTAACCGTCGCTTCCTACCTTTCAATCCATATGCTTTCGAAGGGAATCTTTTGTTTTCTAAATTTGTCGCTTCTCCATTGCTTTCGAAGGGATGGTTTTGACACCATCACTTCATTGTTTATGAAATGGTTTTGAAAGAGTAACTTTCAAAGGGTTTCGAAGCAAATGATATCGACTCTAACGTTTTTCTGATTCTTTTACTCTACTTGAAGGCATAATCCAAATGTTTTAAGTCGAAACGTTTAAATGGTTTCAAAGTAGTCAGCTTCGAATTGTTTCGAAAGGTTTCAACTTGTTTTAAATTGAACCCAAAGTGCTTTCGGAAGAGTTGTTTGATGCTTTTGAAAGGTTTTATAAATTATTTCAAAAGGGAGGGTTCCCCAAGCTTTCGATACGGTCGAAAGGAAACCTTCCGACAAGATCGAAATGAAATCTTCCAACAAGGTCGAAAGAAAATCTTCCGACAAGGTCGAAAGAAAATCTTCCGATAAGGTCGAAAGGTAAAAGCTTTCGACATGGTCGAAAGGTAAGGTTTTTCATTGTTTTCGGAAGGCAATATTTAAATGGTTTTAAAGGCGGATGTCATATATTTTAAGGCTTTTAGAGGAAAGGTTTTATTATAGGTTTCGAAGGGATTACCTTCAATGCTTTTGAAAGGTTTTATTATTGGTTTCAAAGGGGATGCCTTTAATGATTTCAAAAGGTTGTTTAAAGGTTTTAAACAAACGTTTCGAATATAATGACTAGGCAAATAGCCTAAGTGTTTTAAGTTATAAAAGACTTTAAATTATTTTTAGAAGGATACATAATCCTTATTGAACACCATCAAGGTTATTTTGAGTAAAGTATATATAAAATGGCAAAATAGCTTAGAGTAAAGCTAAAGATATATTTTCCTCTTATAAGTATGATTTGATGGATTGAATCATTTTGAAAAGGTTTTCAAGGAAAATTTAAAGGGTAGTTAACCTAAAGAAAATTCGGCCAATTAGCTTATTTAAATTCGGATGGTCAGTCCATTTTGAGGGAAGTCAGCCTAGAGGACAGTCAGCCCAGAGGACAGTCAATCCAATTAAGGGTAGTTAGCCAAGATATGAACATTTAGTTCATTTGTTAGCATGACGGACCTTGCTAATTCTTAAGGACAGTTAGTCTACCTTTTTACCTGTTTTATAGTCAGATAGTCCATTATTTAGCATAAAGAATATTGCTATTTTGATACAATAAGTTTTAGGACAGTTAGTGTAGCAGAGGGCAGTTAGCCCAGATATTGGACAGCTAGTCTGTTTATTTCCTGTTTTTAGGATAATGGATCTTGCTATATTATTACTATAATCAGTTGATTAACCAGTATGGTCATAGGAAAGGATTTACAAAATATATGTTTTGAAAAGAGATATTAGTAAGGGGAAACCCGTTCTGCTAGGCGACTTGATCTCACAATATATTAGTAAATAGAGATATAACATAAATTATTCATACCAGGCTTTAAGTCTAACTTGAAGTTTTTGTTTTCCCATAAACTCTCGGTTGCTCGAGATTTTATTTGATGAGGCTGAGGGTTTAGGTTTTTAGGTTTTAGTAGGTTTTGGCGAATAAAGCATCCAAAGACGAGCATGTGGCTGAAGGATAGCTAAATTAGGAATTCAGATCTTTTTATTTTTTTCACCATGTATTAAGATAGTTATGTCTATATTGCTTAATCTTCCAAGGGACATCTTCATGTGTCGCTCTTGGCATATTTGTTAATTATAATTGATCATTGCCTGGGAATATGTTTGGAGGTTTTGTATCTTGAATATGATTTTATTGGAAATATAATCACTAAAGTTATTATTTTTTAGAAATATGTGATTTTGTTCATATTCAAGTGCTTCTAATAATTTGAATACCATTAGAATTGTCGTATTTCATCATTAAAAGTTAATACCGTGGATGAATGCAGCATCCATAGCGCTTAGCTATTGGCCCCCAAATACGGGATGCTACAAATTACTATAACTTTTGCATAAGACCTCGGTTTCACGTGTTGTAAATTTTGTTGGATTCATGGCGGAATTTTAGATAATTTGGCATATGGTTTGCTACCATTTTGTGTTTTTATAAAAGCAGTTGGTAAGATTAAGTGGTCACAATCATTTATATTTAAAATATATTAAATAAATATTCATCGATAAAAATATACATTTGTTGATTATGCTAAGCCAATTTGATGAATTTTTTTCCTGTTACGACATTTTGATTGGTTTGTGTTTCAATTTGATTATTTATTGTTAGTTGTATTATTGGGTGATGGATTTTTTCAGTAATTAATTGTTAATTTCATAAGAAATTAATTAATTAATAGAAAATGACCGAAAAATAAGATTATTTGCAAATTTTGCATGATATTATAAATAACAATGGTTTAATAATTAAAATTGATGTGCAAATTTTAGTAAGGTTATTATTTATGAAATTATAGAAAAATTCTCAAATGATAACGAAAATCTATATTAAAGAAAATTTGGAGAATTCATAATTATTTATAAAGTAAAGTGAGATTTAATAAATAATAATATGATTTTTGTGAAAACTTTATATAACGTTATAATTGTTTTTATGGATTTTATGGAAAAATATTATTATTATTACTATTATTATTATTACTGTAATAGTAGAAATGATAGACATTGCGACCACCCACCTTTTCGACTCTCAAAAGTCGTCACTAATACCTCCATGATATTCACGTGCCTAGCAATCAAGTGTCAAAAAGATAGATTATTGGTGGAAAAAGAAAGAAAAGACAAAACAGAACCTCACATCTGACGAGCAATATATAATAGATGCTTAGAAAGAAAACTGTAATATACATATATCAAATCTGTGTACACTAATCTGTCATCAGCCTGGACAATTATAACAATCTATCCTCACAAATGCTGATAAATACAACGGGAAAATGCAATAGAAAATAGAATATAAATACTCTCGGCTTTATATAAATATCTGTCGCTATTCACACATAAAGTTTTCCAAACTCCAAACGAAGCGTGCCATCCGGCATTTATAATGTTTTACCTCCATTCCGAACACAATGGAAGTAGTTTCAAGGACTAATTCGATTGTGTTCGGAAGATAGCTTTTCAAATCAATTAATTTTAACTGAATTACTTAAATTAATTTCTACGATTTCAAGCTCGCACAGCCAAACGACATGTCTGATCGCTGCGAAACTTAAAATTGTATTATAATTCACTATTACAGATCCGATGAAATCTGTTTCATCGAAATCCGAGACAGTGGCCAAAATGGCTATTTGTACTTGTTAATTATAACGAGAAATTCCCAAAATTTAATTTGGTCACTTTAAATTCCATTTTAAATGTTAATAATCTTCATTCGTATTTAATAAAATTTAAATCAATTTTCGATGCCATTATCATTCACATTAATTCAAGATTCAATTATCTAAATAATTGAAATATTAAATTAAACAATTCGATTATCAAATAAATTAAACTAATAAATCATAAAATCTCAAATGAATTTTGGTTATCAATTAATTATTTTATTCTCATCTAATTTAATTCAACATTCATTATTCAACTTCAGCTATTGATTATAAACACATCAATTGCATAGAATTTCATTTCAATACTATTATCGCCAAAATCTTTGAAATTGTTTATTTCAAAAATTTATTATATTCAATAAACTACAATAATAAGTCATTAAAATTTTATTTCTAATCATTTTTATTCAATAATTATATCAAATTATATAATTTAAAATAGTTAAAGTACGGGTTGTTACAAGGAAGTAGTTTAATCAAAATGGTAATTTGATTATGATAGATTGCGATTGTGCAGAAATGCATGATTTTGTAAATTGAAAGTTAATAAGAAATCAAAAGAATAGAATAATAATTTTACAATTCTCAATCCTTGGAGCATATATAGGTTTGAATAGATGCATGTGAGGGGTTATTTAACAAACTCTATGTGTTTTAATGGCTGAACCGTTGAACAAGAGATGTAATTATTAGTCCATATGAAATGAAACATCCTTTCAAATTAGAGAAGTTGTCAGATGACAAATGTCTAATGTTTGTGGATTTTCCACAGACGTCTGTGACTTCAGGGAATAATTTCCCAAAAATATTCGCAGATGTTTGTGACTTTCTATTGACGTCTCTAGATGGCCTTATTTGATTATCACAGTTTTCAATGCCAACATTGAATGTTTTTAGTGCTAATTTTATGTATATGAATTCGTGTGTGCATTTATACTCATGGAGACCTTACAATGTTCATCTAAGACTCTTAATACACTAATATAACCTTACTAATCATAGCATGGTCCATACGTCTTTGCTTGTCTTCGATCCCCAATATCTTTGGGCATCACAATCTCTTGTAGTATATACCTGTAATCTTGATAAGATATGTAATATATGCGATTGTATAGTTGTTTTCATTAAAACCATAGAATGGAAGTTCTAACATTCTCCCTCTTTTTGATGATGACAACTATACAATCGTTAATTATGATAAAATAATTTGCCCTTAATTTTGCCTCTCCTTATTTATATGCATATATTTCTCCTCCTTTGTTATTATCAAAACAAAAGAAAAACACATAAAATAGATGTATAATCATAGATATGTCAAAAATAGAACATAAGACAAGTGATGGAGAATACACACGAGTTTTTACTAGAGACATAAGTAACACAAAACGAAATGAAGGGTAAACAACATAGTTTAAAAAAGAAGAAGAAGAGGAAATAAAATAAGCCATCGATACTGGTTTGAAGAATAGAAAAATAAGCCATAATTATCATAATACTCCCAATATGCTGAAGGATTTTGCTCGTATGATGTTGGTTAATTAGTTTGATCGTTATATTCTTCATTTTCTTGAATATAAAGCTGTTGGAAAGCCATGTAATGTTGATGGTAAAATTGGTGAGGGTCGAACAAGGACATATCATCATTTTTTTCCTCCTCTTCAGGTTGTTCTTGCTCAATAGTCTTCCCTTTGTCATGCGAACTTCCTTCATGAGAAGCACAACACTAGAATTGTCGCTTTGTAATGGTTATAACGGTTGGTAATCAAATTCCCAATGGTTATAACTGTTGGTAGTAGGTACGTTATACATTTTTATATTTTGTAACGGTTATAACTGTTGGGAATCTTGGTGTTCCCAACGGTTACAACCGTTGGGATTTTTTTTCTTTTCCAACGGTTATAACCGTAGGGTTATAAAACAGTAGGGTTATAACCGTTGAAAATTACAATTATAACCTATGACTATTTTCATATTCCCAACGGTTATAACCATTGAGAATTTTTTTAATTTCCAATGGTTATTGTAACGACCCGGGATTTTAGACATCCCGAGTTGTGAATATTAATTTATAATATTCAATAATATTGTATTTTTATATACAATATTTCCATAAACTAATAATTAATAATCTTATGAAATTTTCCCAAATCAACATAATTTGGATTGTTAAGTATATATTTAATTTTAGATTGGTTTAAATGAAATTTATTAAATATATATATGTGCAGATTGTTTTGAAAACATATATGCATTTGTTTAGAGATTAAATGTGTATATTTTATTCTATAAGATATACTATATTAAAGGATATAAACTTATTAAAATCAAATAGTCATATATATCGGAAATAGTAAATTTACACATAATGAGAATAGGAATTTATGACATTAAATTAAATTGAGATGTATATAGAATTTGGATAAAATTCATAATGAAGTAAAAGTAAAATTTGTGATTCCGGTATGTATATATATACAATGTTGTCTGTATTAACTAAATAGAAATATTAAGTATTTCCAAAATAATGATATATATTGAATTAGAAAAGTGTAAATGTGTGATGATAAGTTAAAAAGAAACTATATACACATTGAATGAGGAATTTTATAATACTTAATTAATAAAATGTTATAAATAAATTCAGTTGTATAACAACCACTTAAGTATAATAATAGGGGTGTATATAATTGAGTAACTATATACACATAGATAACAAGTGATTTAAAATATTTGTAGATAATATATGTCTATATTATGAACGAAATTTTGGATAGAGTCATATATATATATATATATATATATATATAAGAAGGATTCAAGAATAATTTTATACAACTATAAAGTTTTATAACACATCGAGAATTTAATATTGATAGTCATTCTTTTTTTTTTTTTACATATGTATATGGGGTATTTAATATAGAATGTTACGTTCTATTTAAAAACCCTTTGCTTATAAAAAAATTAGACAAGAAGTTATTTTGATTTATTGAGTTTTCGCCTTTATTTCATGGTATGAACGACAAATGCAAATTTTAATTAAGTCAAAAGCAAAGACAAAAACTTTAGTTATTTTTTCAATTAACATATATATTTTTATAAGATTGAATAAATTAGGAAATATTATTTCAATATAGTTTCTTATTTTTATTTTTAAACGTATTAAAAACAATACAACTATTACTTTGACTAATCATGTGAATTATGAACTGTTTAAATTTTGAATATATTTGCATACGCTTTTAATAGTGTATGATTTACATTATTCTAAAAATATGATAAGAAGAAGGCTGTAAATTATTACAGTAAGCAAGAAACAAGAAAGCATAATATAATAAATAAATATTAATTTAAGTCGAGTAAGCCGGTAAGAGCTAGGTTACTAATTTAATTACTTTTCAAATTTTTATTTCACCCTAAACGCAAACAATTAATTCAACAACCAAGGAATATTTCCATTCGTATACTTAAAATCAATACATATATTTGCCTTTGTAATGGTTCCTGTCAGCATATATATATATATAATTATCCTTGTTCAAATCCAAATACATATACATGTATTTGTCCTTGTAATAATTTCTGTCAGCACATGTATATAGACTTGTCTTTATTCAAATCTAAGTACAAATACCTTTGTAAACCTATTAGTGTAAGTAAAAAGAAATAATGTAGAGGTTAGTAAACCTATTACTGTAAGTAAAAGAACTAAAGAAGCAAACAAATAATCACGGCAGTAAATTGCCTGATGGAAATAAGAAATATCTAACAAAATCTATAGTTTCTTTCACAATCTTTTCAGCAGAAGTAAAAAATCAAATTACAGACCAACAAAATGGCAACTCCAGCATACATTTTGTCTACTCTATTCCCTGTTCTCGATTGCACCTGCATCAATATAACTGAACCATTTCAGGTTCAAGTTGTTGGAAATTTTTGAGGATAAATTCAAGAAACCTAAAGCTTGTTAATGTCTTAAGCAATTAAAGATTAAGAAGAAGAGAATAGTGTTCTGTTGCCAAGAAGAAAACAGTTGGAGTATTTGCTATTCAATTTCAAACTCTGGAACTTTTAGAAATTGTTTAAAAATTCGATTTCAACTCTTAGTCAAGATCTCTACTTCAAGCTTTGAAGCTTCTGGAATCGATGTGGAAGGTGAGAAACTAAGTTTTAAAAACCCTGGAAATTTAATTCACTATGTACTATAAATATAGTGTTCAAACTGCCTTCAAAAATCTTAATCTTTCCACCTAAACTATATTTCAGGTTGATGCAAACTAGGAAATTGTTCATTTGCAAGTATAGTTTGTGGCAAAAATAAATTTGTGTGGATTTGGTTTGTGTAACTCGAGCGAGTACTGTTTACAGTGGGAACTCAATTAAAGTCAAAAATTAATGTTTTTAATTTTATAATTTAATTATGCAATCTCGATCCTTATATGAAAATATGATTTTTAGTGGTTAATTCATAATTTTTAGTAATGACTATGTTGAGAAATCGAAAGGTGAACAGTTTTCAATTAAAAATATTTTTCCAATAAATTAGGAGAAGAGGGGTGACATGGGTGGTTCTGATAGGAGTAGGCGATCATGGTGGAGGCTTCAAACGTGGCCATTTTTTGATTTTCGGTTGGGTTCGGTGGTGCGAATCGAATTTAGGGTTTTAGAGAAGTTTTTGGAAGGGAGGAAACGGAGTTGACTTCCCGAGTGTGGTGGCGACCGAGTGCTTTGGTTTTGGGAAGGACGTGAGTGGGTTGGAGTGGCTTTCAATCTGGACAAGTGGCGTACCCAATAGTGACCGGTGGTGGTCGCGGTGGGTCGATGTGTGGGAATGGGTTAGTTTTCTGGTTGCAGGAAGTGGTGCCGATGGTCGAATTTGTGATCAAAGAGTCAAAGGACTTTGGAAAGGCGGTGGATAGGTTCTAGGGATGAAGTATGATCGATCTAAGGCGTCGTGGGAAGCAAGTGTGGTTGGCGTGGTTCGTACACGTGCACGTCGTGCACGGGGAAACTCAGGTCGTTCGATGCGAGAGTGAGATCAGTATTTGTTTTAAATTCATGTCGAGTTGCGTTAAGTGATGGGTTCGAATGCGATGCTGGGTCGATCGAGGTCGACGTTTTCGGCGAGTCAATGGAATTGAGGTGTTGAAGGGAGTGTGAATCTGGAAATAAGAAGGCTGAGAAGAAGATGAATTTGAGTTTGCTACTGTGTTAGGAATTGTGCTCGGCCCATTTCTGATGTTTTATTTAGTGGAGATTTTGGGTCGTTTAAGAATTGTGTTCCAGCCTTGGGTTTTGTTTTTGTAAACTGGAATTCAATAGTAATAAAGGATCATAAGTTAACACAAAAAAGTAAATTACAACAGATTATCTCCCAGGCATGAAACCAGGAAGTGGTCAGGGTGATTGTGGTAAACCAAACTTTTGTTTTAAAATAAATAAATAAATAAATAAATAGTAATATATATATATAAAAAATGTTACTTATATTTAAATAAAACAAGGAAGTCTGGGAACAGGTTGATCGATTTTGAATTTAACTTAAGTTATTTAATAAGTTACTTTATTACGAACTAGACAAGTTTTTAATAAGTAATTTATTTGACGAATTAACCACCCTTGAGTTAATTCGTAAAAGAAAATAAGTATAAGTGAAATGATTAAGGAAAATTAAATAAACATTACACTTTTTGAATTAATGCAATTGCTTAAGAAATTTTAAAATAATTACATAATTTCCTATATAATAAAGTGTTATTAAGAGGTTTATTCCATCACTAGATCTTACACCATTGTACGATCTATTGTGTAGATTAAAAAAGAAATTTTTTATAAGCCTAACAGACAGAATTAAAATACCATTTGAAAATGTGTGCCGTATGAAATTTTACACGGCTTATCTATCAAGATGTACCAAACTGAAATATATGTGTTAATAATAGATTCTTTTTTTTGACACCCTAACAGCGGAAACTGACACCATTCCGCTGAATAATAAAATTTAACACTTGTTGATTGTATAAGCCATCTATCTGATCTTATCTGTGTAGTTGTTTCTAGCATTGCTAAATTATGAACTGTTATTCATACATGTACCTGTATTTCCCTATTAATCATATTTGGAAATATAATATCGATCTATGGAAGTTGATTGATTGAATATTTGAAATTGTGAAATGTGAATGGTGAATTGATAAGTACCGTTGGGACTGATAAGCCTTATTCTGTTTTGATTGATTTTGTACCTATTTTTGTTAAAAAGATAAATATTTTTAGAATTTATTAAAAGGATTAAATCATAATTTGAAAAAAATCAAATGTAGTTTATATATTATTGTGAAAATCATTTAAAGGGTATAATTTCTATAAGTTTGTATTATTTAAAATTATATCAACTATTAAACAATTTTAAATTGATTCCTTAAATGATAATTTTTATTAAAATAATTTTTCTAGTATAACTTCTTCAATATACACCTATGTTATATAAATGTTGTTTAATTAATATTTAAAATTAACTTTATAAAGAATATTTTATTTACTTAACTTGTAAATAATATTTGGAAACTTCATAAGTATGATTAGGAAAAGCAATGGTGTTATATATATATATATATATATATATATATATATATATATATATATATATATATATATATATATATATATATATATCGAAAGAATTAAGCTTTCTTAGTAAATTTTAATCTGTTAGGATTTGAAATGTGAACAAGGCTTAATGGTTGCAATGGGAAATAACTTGGTTGTGTTGATTGATTATTTGATAGGTAAATAACCGACTATCAATATTGGACAATACGTTAATCGTTTCGAAGAGACCGAGATTGAGATTTTTTCTCGAAAACCACTTCGATCCGGTTTGTACATTTTGCGGAAACGAGTTTGGATTCAAAGATGGAGCAGTGAAGTACAAGGGCTGGTCGCTACTAATCCTGAGGATATTTCCGAAATGGATGTAGTAGGAATAGTGCCTTCGGTTCCGTTCGAACCCGGGACGGACTTGTATGGATGAATGCTTTCGGAACATCGTCAGGTGGACGATGGGCATTCTAAGGGATATTGTTCATAAAGGTAACGCTTAGCCTCAAGCCTCATCAACCGGGAATGACTGAAAATCAGGGGTTATGCAGCAAGGCTAGGTGGTTAGCACCCAAGCAGGGTGAGGTCATCCCTGTCTAGATGTCCCTTTTTATTTCGGCTTAGTGTGCGGTTGCTGATCCCAACCGTGGGGTGATCTCACTCGAGATTATCCAGTAAGGGGTAGTCCCGGTCTTGTGTTGTAGGGGGTCGGGAGTGATCCTGGGTACAGTGATCTAGGCCACATACTGTGACAGGTGGTACCCCAGTGCCTAGTCATTAGTTGGAAATCCATTCTCTCTACGAGCCTTTTACGAGTTTTGTTTGTATTACCCACTCTGTGGCTATAGCTGGAATTTGATCATGTAACAATTTCGGCTATTTTAATAAGTATTTGTAAATAGACCCTATTATAATATCAGAGAATTTTAATAAAAATGTTTTAGCTATAGTAAGGTAAAAACCCGACATGTTTATTTGTGGCGTTGTCTTACGAGATGCTTTTGTTTCAAAGGATTTTCTAACTTTAAAAAAAATTCAAGTTGAGTGTGTTTCTCACGATGGTTTACCAGAATGACCTGGGCTTGGTGTTTTTCCTATATGCTCGGGTCAGACCGAGCATATGTATTCCAGGTTTAACTGGAAGAGTGGAGGCTGTTCAGGAAAGGAGCTGGATCAATATCGTATTCTCGTAATTGTATATATTCAGTCTATTGAATCATGTGGTGATGATTGTAAGGACAAGATTGATATAATTGTCCGAGTTGTATGGTTGTAACTCTGATGTAAAACTTGTATATGATATATAAAATATTAGTTTTGGTTTCATGTAAAGATTTGATTATATTATAATTTAGTTGATCCGCTGTGAGATTCTGATTTGTTCTCTTTTCTCTTTTCTTCTTTCTATTTCTACCTTCTTTCTTTCTTTCATTATCCGTTCTTCCGAACGGTTTGGCTGACAAGAGTGGTTTAAGGTCAGTTTAAATCGGTACGGAAAAATGGGTTATGACATTGTGGTATCAAAGCGAGGTTGAGTGAATACCTAGGTTCGAGCGAGTTGCTCCTTAAGGAATAGAGTCTGTAGCAGCTTGTTAAGTCTGCGTGTATATATATACGAGAGCGCGTACTTGTTAATAATATAAAAATGTTTTTATATTGTGTTAATTGATCGGTTAAGTGGCATATGGATTCTGGTCAATACGAGTAGCTAACGTTATTGATAAGAATCTCTAAACACTTAAACCAGGCAAACAGACACAATCTTTGTTTTAAAGGGGTAAATGAAATAATTTTACCCAAAATATATTTTTCTATATAAAACCCATGTTTTCTAAATATATATGGGATAAAATAAAAAGAGAGTTTGGTAGTGATGATAATAATCCATCATCCTGGATTTAGCGGCCTTAGTTGTCAACCTTGTGTATTTTCATAGGTTTCCCTTCTTCACTTAAACATACCCTTAGAAATAGGACTCCTTAGAAATTTGAATCTTTAGAAAAAGAATTTGCTAAGTTTATTTACGAACAAAAAATTTGAATTTTAAAACTAGTAAATTTTTGGGAAACTTTTCACAGTTTATTTACAAAAATAAAATAATAAGTTGTTCATAAAACTAACTGTATAAAGATATATTTTCTCTATCCAATAATCATTTTTCAAATATGTATTTAAATTATTTCGAAAGGATGATTTTATAAAATCTAGGATAATAGGAATTCAAAGGGATGGAAATAAATGTTGAAATATAATCCTTGATGTATTCTTTAGTTTACAGAATTCTAAAACCCTGAGATCTCATATTTGGGTTTTGGTTTTGATTGTAGAGAACCCAAAGCATTAGCCGGGGTGGGGCTGTCTTTAAGGGCAGTCGGGATAGCGAATATGATTTGGTTGGAAGTCCTCAGGAGGATCCAGGGGAAACGTCAATGTTTGGGGGAATGACAATGGGGCCTAATGAACAGCTACAACCTCAAGAAGAAGTGCCCGGGAGGGAGGCTGAAGAAGAACCAGAAGAGGAGTTTGAGGCTGAGGAGGAACCTGAGGAAGCATTTGACGACGAAGAGGAGTTTGAGGTTGAAGAGGAAGAGTTTGAAGATGGGAATTGGTCGAATCAGAGAATGAAGATGCAGTTATTTGGAATCTTGATAATGCTGTTGAGGTCGATGATGATGAGGAAGAGCTCGACGGCGAGGATGGTGTAGGTTACATTCTGGGAGAGCCTGGTTCGGGGGGTGTTTGGGAAACTGATAGTGAGGCAGAGGTCATCGAATTATCGGGACCGGAAATAGAGGACTCTGATAGTGAGAGTCCATAGTTAGTTGGGTTGTTTTCTGTTAGTAGAATGTGCGTTTTGTAGGTGTTTATGACCCAGGGACGTCATGGTTGTTTGATATTAGATGTGTGGTAGTGTAATATATATATCTATACATATGTAGGGTTGAATGGATGATGGTAACAGCTGTAGAAATGTTCTAGATGGTAATTAATGTAATGTATAAACAGTTCGAATCTATGTATTTACTGGCTTGGCTTGTTATTGATCTGTTCTAATCGGTGTAGATAATTTTACTAAATTAGTTATGGAATTTCGGGGACGAAATTCATTTAAGGGGGAGGAATGTAACGACCCGGGATTTTAGACATCCCGAGTTGTGAATATTAATTTATAATATTCAATAATATTGTATTTTTATATACAATATTTCCACAAAACTAATAATTAATAATCTTATGAAATTTTCCCAAATCAACATAATTTGGATTGTCAAGTATATATTTAATTTTAGACTGGTTTAAATGAAATTTATTAAAAATATATATGTGTAGATTGTTTTGAAAACATATATGCATTTATTTAGAGATTAAATGTGTAATTTTATTCTATAAGATACACTATATTAAAGGATATAAACTTATTAAAATCAAATAGTCATATATATCGGAAATAGTAAATTTACACATAATGAGAATAGGAATTTATGACATTAAATTAAATTCAATGTTTATAGAATTTGATAAAATTCATAATGAAGTAAAAGTGAAATATGTGATTCCGGTATATGTATATATACAATGTTGTCTGTATTAACTAAATAGAAATATTAAGTATTTCTAAAATAATGATATATATTGAATTAGAAAAGTGTAAATGTGTGATGATAAGTTAAAAAGAAACTATATACACATCGAATAAGGAATTTTATAATACTTAATTAATAAAACATTATAAATAAATTCAGTTGTATAACAACCAATTACGTATAATAACAGGGGTGTATATAATTGAGAAACTATACACATAGATAATAAGTGATTTAAAATATTTGTAGATAATATATGTCTATATTATGAATGAAATTTTGGATAGAGTCATATATATATAATTAAGGATTCAAGAATAATTTTATACAACTATGAAGTTTTATAACACATCGAGAATTTAATATTGATAGTCATTCTTTTCTTTTTTTTACATATGTATATGGGGTATTTAATATAGAATGTTACGTTCTGTTTAAAAACCCTTTGTATTCTTATAAGCACAAATTAGACTAGAAGTTATTTTAATTTATTGAGTTTTCGCCTTTATTTCATGGTATGAACGACAACTGCAAATTTTAATTAAGTCAAAAGCAAAGACAAAACTTTAGTTATTTGGTAATATTTGTTTCAATTAACATATATATTTTTATAAGATTGAATAAATTAGGAAATCTTATTTTAATATAGTTTCTTATTTTTATTTTTAAACGTATAAAAAACAATACAAATATTACTTTGACTAATCATGTGAATTACGGACTGTTTAAATTTTGAATATATTTGCATACGCTTTTAATAGTGTATGATTTACATTATTCTAAAAATATGATAAGAAGAAGGCTGTAAATTATTACAGTAAGCAAGAAACAAGAAAGCATAATATAATAAATAAATATTAATTTAAGTCGAGTAAGCCGGGAAGAACTAGGTTACTAATTTAATTACTTTTCAAATTTTTATTTCACCCTAAACGCAAACACTTAATTCAACAACCAAGGAATATTTCCAATCGTATACTTAAAATCAATACATATATTTACCTTTGTAATGGTTCATGTCAGCATATATATATATATATATATATATATATATATATATATATATATATATATATAATTGTCCTTGTTCAAATCCAAATACATACACATGTATTTGTCCTTGTAATAATTTCTGTCAGCACATGTATATAGACTTGTCTTGATTCAAATCTAAGTACAAATACCTTTGTAAACCTATTAGTGTAAGTAAAAAGAAATAATGTAGAGGTTAGTAAATCTATTACTGTAAGTAAAAGAAGTAAAGAAGCAAACAAATAATCACCACAGTAAATTGCCTGATGGAAATAAGAAATATCTAACAAAATCTATAGTTTCTTTCGCAATCTTTTCAGCAGAAGTAAAAATCAAATTACAGACCAACAAAATGGCAACTCCAGCATACATTTTGTCTACTCTGTTCCCTGTTCTCGATTGCAGCTGCATCTATATAACTGAACCATTTGAGGTTCAAGTTGTTGGAAATTTTTAAGCATAAATTCAAGAAACCTAAAGCTTGTTAATGTCTTAAGCAATTAAATATTAAGAAGAAGAGAACTGTGTTCTGTTACCAAGAAGAAAACAGTTGGAGTATTTGCTATTCAATTTCAAACTCTGGAACTTTTAGAAGTTGTTTAAAAATTCGATTTCAACTCTTAGTCAAGATCTCTACTTCAAGCTTTGAAGCTTCTGGAATCGATGTGGAAGGTGAGAAACTAAGTTTTAAAAACCCTGGAAATTTAATTCACTATGTACTATAAATATAGTGTTCAAACTGCCTTCAAAATTATTAATATTTCCACCTAAACTATATTTCAGGTGATGTAAACTAGGAAATTGTTCATTTGCAAGTATAGTTTGTGGCAAAAATAAATTTGTGTGGATTTGGTTTGTGTAACTCGAGCGAGTACTGTTTTACAGTGTGAACTCAATTAAAGTCAAAAATTAATGTTTTTAATTTTAGAATTTAAGTATGCAATCTCGATCCTTATATGAAAATATGATTTTTAGTGGTTAATTCATAATTTTTATTAATGACTATGTTGAGAAATCGAAAGGTGAACAGTTTTCAATTAAACATATTTTTCCAATAAATTAGGCGAAGAGGGATGACGTGGGTGGTTCTGATAGGAGTAGGCAATCATGGTGGAGGCTTCTACTGTGGCCATTTTTCGATTTTCGGTTGGGTTCGGTGGTGCGAATCGAATTTAGGGTTTTAGAGAAGGTTTTGGAAGGGAGGAAACGGAGTTGACTTCCCGAGTGTGGTGGCGACCGAGTGCTTTTGTTTTGGGAAGGACGTGAGCGGGTTGGAGTGGCTTTCGATCTGGACAAGCGGCGTACCCAATAGTGGCCGGTGGTGGTCGCGGTGGGTCGATGTGTGGGAATGGGTTATTTTCTGGTTGCAGGAAGTGGTGCCGATGGTCGAATTTGTGATCAAAGAGTCAGAGGACTTTGGCAAGGCGGTGATATGTTCTAGGGATGAAGTATGATCGATCTAAGGCGTCGCGGCAAGCAAGTGTGGTTGGCGTGGTTCGTACACGTGCACGGGGAAACTCAGGTAATTCGATGCGAGAGTGAGATCAGTATTTGTTTTAAAATTCGTGTCGAGTTACGTTAAGGGATGGGTTCCAATGCGATGTTGGGTCGATCGAGGTTGATGTTTTCGGTGAGGCAATGGAATTGAGGTGTTGATGGGAGTATGAATATGGAAATAAGAAGGCTGAGAAGAAGATGAATTTGAGTTTGCTACTGTGTTAGGAACTGGGCTCGGCCCATTTCTGATGTTTTATTTAGTGGAGATTTTGGGTCGTTTAAGAATTGTGTTCCAGCCTTGGGTTTTGTTTTTGTAAACTGGAGTTCAATAGTAATAAAGGATCATAAGTTAACACAAAAAAGTAAATTACAATAGATTATCTCCCAGGCATGAAATCAGGAAGTGGTGAGGGTGATTGTGGTAAACCAAACTTTTGTTTTAAAATAAATAAATAAATAAATAAATAATATATATAGAAAAATGTTACTTATATTTAAACAAAACAAGGAAGTCTGGGAACAGGTTGATCAATTTTGAATTTAACTTAAGTTATTTAATAAGTTACTTTATTACGAACTGGACAAGTTTTTAAGAAGTAATTTATTTAACGAATCAACCACCCTTGAGTTAATTCATAAAAGAAAATAAGTATAAGTGAAATGATTAAGGAAAATTAAATAAACATTACACTTTTTGAATTAACGCAATTACTTAAGAAATTTTAAAATAATACATAATTTCCCATATAATAAAGTGTTATTAAGAGGTTTATTCCATCACTAGATCTTACACCATTGTACGATCTATTGTGTAGATTAAATAAGAAAATTTTTATAAGCCTAATAGACAGGATTAAAATACCATTTGAATATGTGTGTCGTATGAAATTTTACACGGCTTATCTGTCAAGATGTACCAAACTGAAATATAAGTGTTAATAATAGATTCTTTTTTTTTGACATCCTGACAGCGGAAACTGACACCATTCCTCCGAATAATAAAATTTAACACTTGTTGATTGTATAGGCCATCTATCTGATCTTATCTGTGTAGTTGTTTCTAGCATTGCTAAATTATGAACTGCTATTCATACATGTACCTGTTTTCCCTGTTAATCATATTTGGAAATATAATATCGATCTATGGAAGCTGATTGATTGAATATTTGAAATTGTGAAATGTGAATGGTGAATTGATAAGTACTGTTGGGACTGATAAGCCTTATTCTGCTTTTGTTGATTTTGTACCTAGTTTTGTTAAAAATATAAATATTTTTTCAATGTATTAAAAGGATTAAATCATAATTTGAAAAAAATCAAATGTAGTTTATATATTATTGTGAAAATCATTTTAAAGGGTATACTTTCTATAAGTGTGTATTATTTAAAATTATATCAAGTATTAAACAATTTTAAATTGATTCCTTAAATGATAATTTTTATTAAAATAATTTTTCAAGTATAACTTCTTCAATATGCACCTATGTTATATAAATATTGTTTAATTAATATTTAAAATTAACTTTATAAAGAGTATTTTTTTTATTTAACTTGTAAATAAAATTTGGAAACTTCATAAGTATGATTAGGAAAAGAAATGGTTATATATATACATATCGAAAGAATTAAGCTTTCTTAGTAAATTTTAATCTGTTAGGATTTGAAATGTGAACAAGGCTTAATGGTTGCAATGGGAAATAACTTGGTTGTATTGATTGATTATTTGATAGCTAAATAACCGACTATCAATATTGGACAATACGTTAATCGTTTAGAAGAGACCGGGATTGAGATTTTTTCTCAAAAACCACTTCGATCCGGCTTGTACGTTTCGTGGAAACGAGTTTGGATTCAAAGATGGAGCAGTGAAGTGCAAGGGCTAGTCGCTACTAATCCTGAGGATATTTCCGAAATGGATGTAGTAGGAATAGTGCCTTCGGTTCCGTTCGAACCCGGGACGGACTTGTATGGATGAATGCTTTCGAAACATCGTCAGGTGGACGATGGGCATTCTAACGGATATTGTTCTTAAAGGTAACGCTTAGCCTCAAGCCTCATCAACCGGGAATGACTGAAAATCAGGAGTTATGCAGCAAGGCTAGGTGGGTAGCACCCAAGCAGGGTGAGGTCATCCCTGTCTAGATGTCCCTTTTTATTTCGGCTTAGTGGGCGGTTGTTGATCCCAACCGTTGGGTGATCTCACTCGGGATTATCCAGTAAGGGGTAGTCCCGTTCTCATGTTGCAAGGGTCGGGAGTGATCCTCGGTACAGTGATCTAGGCCACGTACTGTGACAGGTGGTACCCCAGTGCCTAGTCATTAGTTGGAAATCCAATCTCCCTACGAGCCTTTTACGAGTTTTGTTTGTATTACCCACTCTGTGGCTATAGCTGGAATTTAATCATGTAACAATTTCGGCTATTTTAACAAATATTTGTAAATAGACCCTATTATAATATCAGAGAATTTTAATAAAAATGTTTTAGCTATAGTAAGGTAAAAACCAGACATGTTTATTTGTGGCGTGGTCTTACGAGATGCTTTTGTTTCAAAGGATTTTCTAACTTTAAAAAAATCCAAGTTGAGTGTGTTTCTCACGCTGGTTTATCAGACTGACCCGGGGGCTTGGTGTTTTTCCTATACGCTCGGGTCAGACCGAGCATATGTATTCCAGGTTTAACTGGAAAAGTGGAGGCTGTTCAGGAAAGGAGCTGGATCAATATCGTACTCTCGTAATTGTATATATTCAGTCTGTTGAATCGTGTGGTGATGATTGTAAGGACAAGATTGATATAATTATCCGAGTTGTATGGTTGTAAATCTGATGTAAAACCTGTATATGGTATATAAAGTATTTGTTTTGGTTTCATGTAAAGATTTGATTATATGATAATTTAGTCGATCCACTGTGAGATTCTGATTTGTTCTCTTTTCTCTTTTCTTCTTTCTATTTCTACCTTCTTTCTTTCTTTCATTATCCGTTCTTTCGAACGGTTTGGCTGAGAAGAGTGGTTTAAGGTCGGTTTAAATAGGTACGAAAAAATGGGTTATGACAGTTATAACTGCTGGTAATTCCTCGCACACATAGGTAAATAGCAAAATTATCAATACTTATAAGTGTTAAAAATTTGGTATACTTGAACCATATCTTATTCAGCATCTAATTGCATTTCATTCAACTATATCTGCATAAATTTATAACAATTGAAAATACGAAACTAAATTTTTAGAACTAACATATGATCAAATTATAGATAACATCAAACGTATGAAATAGTACATATCAAATTCCACAATGTTCATTGTCACAACTTCAAATTTCACTACTATAACATATTTAGAAAATATCAGCTAACATAAAAATTTCACTTCTACAACAAATTTTGGATTGTGCGAGATATAGCAGCAATTGCTGGTGTGCGTTATAACCAACTCAGTGATCTTATTCATTAGACACTTACAATATACCAAATAGTGAATGACGATTCATTCTGACCAGAAAACTTGTAAAAATTTCCATTCTGATTATTTGCCACCATGTGCAAAATTTCTATCACCTAACACTTCTTCACTGGCTACTGCATTAGATATTTCTTTCAGATCAGTATCATTAGTTTCGTGTTCAAAGAACATATGTTGGCATCAAAGTTCTCTATTTTGGTGTTTCCTGCGGAAAAAAACCACTAGTTAGAACACAATACATTTTAAATCTAAACTCGAAAATGTTTAAATGGTTACAGTTATTTCTATACTTTTATAATCTTTTTTCTTAATTATGTTAAAATTTCAAAATAATTTAATTTAAAAAAAAAATAAAAAAAAAATATGGATTATAAAAGAAATATATGATCATTCACCTAGAATGGGAACTACGTCTTCTCCTTGATGAAGAACCCAAGCTAGAGCTAGTTGAGTAGGAGTATAGTTATGCTTACTCCCTAGCTTCTTCACTTTTGCATACAGAACCTTGTTCTTTTCCACGTTTTCTCCAGTAAATCATGGATGAAACGATTGGTGCAAATGTGTAAAAAAAATGAAAACATCAAACTCAAGCAGTACCATACGCCAAGCATTAAAAAAGATAAAAGTATCGAATGTGGGTATAAATACCAAGAAAGAAGTAGCATCCATTGCCGATCTTCCTCCAAATATCCACGACCTAGAGGACTATAAGGAACTATTCCATTTCCAGGTTCTCTACAAATATTCACTAAATGTATAAGCCCAAGGAAATATATTTGGAGTAGTACTCCCTATATTTTTGTAATGACCCAACTTCCAAATACCAGGAGTCGCATCGCTAATAAGAAAGAAAGGGATAGAAAAGAGAAAGAAAGAGAAGAAGAAGAAACAACACATCAGAATCTAAACAGCGGAACGAATAAATTATATTAATAACATGAAATATTACATAGTTTACAACCACTATCAGATTACACAGATAATACAACACATATTAGATAGTTATAAACACATGTCTAGTATTTACAACATAATACAACTCAGAGACAATCACAGAACACACAGCGGAATACTATATATCTAACGCAGAAGCCTCCTGCTTTATTGCTCCTCCAATATTCGTCAAAGCTAACCTGAATCCCTTGGCTACTCGTAAAAATTTGAGTACCCAAGAGTTTATGAAAACAAAAGATAAACTCCGGGTCAGACATGGGTCTGGTGTGAGTAACAGGTTAAAGTTGCTTAACTTTCAAAAAAATCCTTTTGAAAGAAAGGTATCACGTAAGACTTCCCACACATAAACATGGAAAAGTTTTTACCTTACGCTAACCAAAACATTTGATAGGAAATCCAGTGATTTTATACTAGGTCTAGGGTTTTCAAGTAAATATGAAATAGCCGAAATTGTTACTATTAAATTCCAGCTACTAGCCACAAAAGTGGGTAATACAATTAAAACCGTTGGCACTTATTGGATTTTGGATTCCATACAATGGCAGGGCTACTGGGGTACCACCCGTCATAGTACGTGGCCTAGATCAACGTACCGAGGAGCCAACCTAACTCCCCTGCAACACAAGGCCGAACCCATTCCTTACTGAACAGTTCCAAACAAGACAACCTCGTAGTTGGCGTGCGATTCCAACTGCCCACACAGCCGAATGAAAAGGGACTTCTAGACAGGGGAAAATCTTGCTCTCCAGTGGGAGCTACCCACGAAGCCTTGCTGCACCTCCCCTGTTTTAGCCATTCCCATTTGATGAGGCTTGAGGCTACGATTATCTTTAGAGAACACATTATCTTAGAATGCTCATCGCCCAACTGACGATGTTCTGCAAGCATTCAATCCATACAAGTTCATTTCGGATTCGAACGAAATCGAAGGCATTATCTCATTACACTCGTTTTCGAATCACCCTCAGAGTTAATGACGATAATCCTTGCACTCTGAATCTCTATCTCGAGCCTATAAGTACTATTTCTGTCAAACTCATCACGGAATCACCCCCAGAGTTATACTGACTAATAGTCCTTACACCTCGAGTCTTCCCTATTCACATAAGATTCCCGACCTATTGTTAATTTGGATCGATGTGGTTTTCGGATATCCAAATATGAAAACCCGATCCCGGTCTCATCGAAATCTAAAGCTTGTCTTTTAGGTCCAAGTTGTTTTGGAGTTTAAAACAATTCAATTACATTATCTATATACACACAGATAGATAATTCACAGATTTACAACAGATAATTATCATTATCATAACCACAGATAATCCATATTTATCATTATCAAAGATAATCAATATCATCATCACAATGCAACCAATATATCCATATCACTCAACATTATAAATCTCATAGATGAGATTCCAAATCACTCAAGGCAACAAATGTCAATCATTTATAAGCAATGATCTATAATCACAGCATTTATAATTAATTTAAAATGAATTAAATTGATTACTTACACCATATAAATCTTGCGTACATCATCTTTAGTTAATTATAAATTAATTAATTAACTAACCTCTAATTTATCATTTTAATTAATCAATCTTGATTAATTATACTTTAATTAATTTCACAAAATTAATTACTCTAAACCCATTTACAGTAATTAACCTTAAATTACTTCATAAATCAATTAACTATAATTAACTACAATTAATTAATTACACTTAATCACTTATTATTGATTAATTCGTATTAATTAATCAATCTTAATTACATCATTAATTATATTAATTAACGGTCCTTAATTATATTTAATTAATTACTCCATTAAATTAATTACTTTCAGTAATTAATCTCACTTAATCCATAATTATTAATCACCTTTGATTAATATCAATCTGTAATTAACTACTTTAATTACTTCATTCAACTAATTATTCCTTAATTAATTTCTTTATTTTATCCTTTGATTAATTATACAAAATAATTTAATCTAAATTACATTCACAATTCCATCATTATCCACTAATTACATACAGTAGTTATCTTTAATTACTTCACTGAGTAATCCCATTAATTACATCAAGTAATTATTATCAAATCCAATGTTTAAAATTTAATTAAACTAGATTAATTAATTTAAACCAATCTCAATAAACCCCATTAATTACATTAAGTAATTAATGTCTTATTAAACTTAAATAAACTTCTTAATTTATTATCATTAATTAATCAATCTAATTAATTATTAAAAATTAATTATATTAATCAATTACTAAATAAACCTTAGTTAATGATCCATCATTAACCATTATTTATTATTTAGTTACTTCCTAATTAATCTCTTATTAAAATTAATCCAAATTATTAATTATAAATTAATTAAATGAGTCTCTCCTTAATTATCTTACTTATTTAATTATTTTCATATCTTGATCATTTCTAAGATAACCCATTCCTTATTAATAATTTTATAAATATTAAAGTGTACTTAGAACATTTAAATTCAAATTTCAAAAATTCACAATGATATTTATTAAAGCATTATCCAATTTAAATTCCATTTATATTCTTTCCAAAATAAATGTAAATAACATTTATTACTTATAATTAAAACTTATATAAGATAAGTCTTAACCAATTTGCTTAATTTTCATTTAAAATTGATTTTTTAAGTACATTACCATTTAAATTTCAAATTCAAGATAACAAATCATTTAACTTCTTTTTATAAACCTTTATAAAGAATTTATTCAAAAAGAATCAAGCTCAAATATTTGTCTTGAAAACAAATTTACCTCTAGCAACAATTTAAATTTAACTTGTTTGAAAACATTCAAATTTTAAAACTTATTCAAATACCCCGATTTTAAATTCAATACACTTGAAACCATTCCTTATTCAAATCATTTGAATTTAAAACTTGAACTTTTGATTTCGATTTTGATTTTGATTTTTAAAACTTTTATTTAAAATACAAATTCATTTTAAAAACCTGAAGATTCAAAGAATCTTAAGAAACTGAATTTAAAATTTAAATTCAAACTGCTGTTTTAAAATTTGTTTCAGATTTTCAAAATAAAATTTAGTTTCCAGAAAACTGCCAGGTTTTCTTCTTTCTCTTTATTTTTTTTAAAAACTGAAAACCCCTTTAATTTTTTTTTAAAAACTTATAAGATTCAAAATCATTTGAATCTATAATATAAACTAGATTTAAACCCAACTTAGATTTAGAACTTAACTTCATTTCAATTCAATTTTTAAAATTTTAGTTTTTTTTAAAAAAGAAACAGAACTACAGGTTTTAAAAAAAACTGCAACCTGTAAATATGATTAAACCCGAGAAAGAACAAACTTGCTTCGAGTCAGCAAAACCCCTGCTTCGAGCCAAGTACAGCAACACTCGAGTATTACATCGAGTTCTAAAATACTTCAATACCCAGAAAAAGCATCAGACCAAAAATGCATGCTGCACGTGCACCGTGCCTCCGGCCATCATCCTCCTTCTCCGGTGAACTCCAATCATCAACGACCATCCCCTAAGTTCAATACTACAATCACCTTGCTCCTATTCAACTCGAATTTGAATTCGAGTTGCATTCCCAAAACCTGGAAACAGAAAGGGAAAACTTCACCAAAACCTGTCATCTCTTCAACACCCATCCTCCGACCATCATAAGCCTTGCAACTTCGACCACAACTTCATCGTCACCCAAACTACCATCTCCCAAAGGCCCTTGACACTCGGTCATCCCTGAAGGTTGTATCGTCCACAACAGAATGTTCAAACAAAACTAGGGCTACAGGAAGAAAATTGACATTACTGCAACCATGGTGTTTTGCATCACCATCACTCAATTTTCTTAGCTACACTGATAACTCCCCTACCCACAAGAAAAATCCCGATATCCCCAAATCGTTAGATCATCAGAAATCATCACATTTCCCTTTTCTGTTCAACAGAAAACTGCACCCAAACCCCTTGATTAAAAATGCTGATTTTTATATTGAAATTCCTATTTTTGCTTTGTGTTTCCATTTACATTACTGAACATCATAATTTTCAAAGTTTGATTTTCACTATGTAAATCAAACACTGCTGTTTATATTTTCTTTTTATTTCCAGAGACATTCAGATGGATTTTGGTTTAAATAGGTTCTTAAAGCATTAATCCATGATAATTCACACACTTTGGTTTACAAACTATGTCTTATGAACCATTTTTTGAAGAGGAATGAATTTAAATCTAAATCAGGGAAAAATAAAAGTTAAACAGATGATACTTATATGGGAGCAAAACATGCATACTGCAGATTTCATCATCAAAAATACATTCTACAAATTTAACCACAGAAATAACAACAACCATAATTTATACTTAAAATTTAAAAAAAATAAATAAAGTTACTCACATAAATTTGATGGACAGAGCAGAGGTTTTGAAAAAGAGACTTGTGCTTTTTTTTAAAACTGGGAAATTCCTTTTGCTCTGCTTCTTTAAATTTTCAAACTTTACATCCTGTTTGATTTTGCTCCAGACTTCACTTGCATGCAGACACTCCATATTTTGAAATGCAAGCTCAAACAAAATTTGAAATTGCAGGTGCTTTTACATTTGAAAAGTATGCAGGATTGCTTTGATGCAGGTTTGAATTCCAAAAATGCAGAATTCTTGCTTGATTTCATGCATTTGATTAAATTTTGAAAAAAATTGATATGCATGCTTTTGGTTTGAGGAAAGTTTCTGGTTACAAATTGGGTTTGAGAAGTGGATTTTCATAAAGTTTGGGTTTTAAGGGAAGTGTTTAATTCATTTCAGATTTGTTTTGCCTTTTGGGTGTGAAGATTTATGTTTGGCTTTTGATTTAGAAAAAAGAAAGAAATGAAGAAAGAGATTTGTTTATATAAGCTGAAATTAAACTTTATTAAATAAATAAATAAAAGAAAACCAAATTAAATGACACTTGTTTAAAATTTTACATTTGTCAATTTCCTTAGTTTATTTACTAACATGTGTTATATGTGTCTTAATAATCTTACACATGTCCCTTAAGAGTAATTAGTATTTATAGTTAAAAGTTAATTAGTATTTATTTAGTATGTTATTATAAGATGAATGTCATCCTAGGTTTAAATAAATTAGTTAACATGTATTTATTTACATGTATACAAATTTTAAATAAATCAAATTTAACTTGTAAAATGAAGCTTATACAAATAATTCAAAATCAAAACAAATTAAAATATTTACACTTTAGAATTTAAAAACTTTGAATTCAAGTTCAAATTAAATTCTGAAATCAAGTTTATTTACAAATATAACTACACAATTTAATTTTTTGAAAAACAATTATTTGTGTTAAAAATTGGTTTGTTAAAATAATGTATTATTATATATTTAAAAATAACAACATTTAATAACTATAAATAACTTATAAAAGAAATTATCTTCTTATTAATAAATTATTTATTTTATTACATTATATTTAAAAGAAAATCAAAATAACCTTATTGCTATTTATTTAAATTTTAAACTTGAGTTAAACATATTTTAAATCAGTTCGATATTTATCTTATGTATTTAAAACATATTTATTTATGAAACATCCTTTTAAAAGTTTAACTTTTAAATAAAATCATAATTCACAATTTTACTAAAGATATATAATTTTATAGAAAACATGATTTATTTATTAATTAAATTTAAAACAATACATATTCACAATATACACAATATTCTATACATATTATAAATATAAAACAATTATTAGATTTAAAAAGATAAAATCTATTAATTAACTATTTATTTTATTGGATTATTAATTAATTCAAATCTTACTACAAAGATTATCGAATCAATTTAGTTTTTAACTCAGATTATTAAATTGATATTGTTTAAAATTCCGGGTCATCACATTCCTCCCCCTTGAAAGAATTTCGTCCCCGAAATCTAAAACAAAGGCAATTTAATAATCTATTTAAAGATTTAATTTTAAAACACAAGCATATACCAATGATATGCTAACAACCATAGCAATCAATTTATCCAATCAAACAAAACTAATTATCCAGAAAAATTCTGGATAAAACATCCACGAGTTTCCCTGGTATAAATATCGGGATACTCGCTCTATAGATTCCAAACAATCAACACTATTAAGCTATAGAGCTCTTATTCATCTATATCTACAGAAATAGACAACATACCAGACTACAGACGAGTCTGACTCAACAACCAAACTCCATAACTACTGGTTCTAAAACCAGAGATAGACCATACATGTACTCCATCAGAGATACGCGAAACTCATCGAATCCCAGTTATCCAAACCGGCAATTCAATCCGAAAATCCAAACACTGATCCAACCATAACACAGAAAAGATCCAAACATCATTGAGCTAGCATTCCAGTCTTACACAAAACTTATAGCTCTTTAATCAGAAAAAACCCCAACAACAACGAAGTCTCCAACTTCGAATTCCAAATTTCTCCATCCCTTATCCACAAAAGCCTTCAAACAAATCCTGGGCTGCCAACATCCAAACTGATCAGCTCAACCCTTGCTGATTTCTCTAGAAACAAACAGAACCAGAAACAACCCATCACAATGATCACCTCAAGATTAATCCAAAACCAAAACACAATTCTACTCCATAACCAGCAGAAGACTATATACTTCTCCTAATCCGGAAAAGACAATCAAAAACACTTTCAAACTGCTTCCGCTGCACAACTCTGATCCCAAGTAGATAAGAAAATACTAACGAAGAACACAAGCACCAACTGGACATCACTTCCCAGAAATACGGTTCAACAGATTCATAAAGAAAACTTAGAAATTCCATCAAAACTGAGTTTCTTCATCAAACTCCATCTCTAGAAATCATTCTCCAACTAAACAAAACCACCGTTTCCACTCCTGGAATTCCTAATTGATAAGAAAACTCAATCTCCAGATGTGGACAAATCTCTGTCTTCCCAAAAGACATCCAGAAAAATCTCCAACAATCCAAGAGAACACTCAAACAATCGCAAGTCACTTTTGCGATCAACACAGACCAATTCCCAAAGAAACTGTTCTCTATTTACCAAATAGAACAGCTTACACTGGTCTAGTCAATCCATTGAAGAAACGGATTCGCTCTGCTGCTTCTGAACTCCATCTCCAGAAAAACTACTCAGTTAAGACCTCCCTGTCAGCTCACAGAACACTCCGAGCTGCATTGCTGACACCAATGCCAAAACTTCCTAATCCAAAGCTCTTCGATAAACTTGGACTCTAAAGCTAACCACACATCCTGCTGACTTCAGCCACAACATCGAACCAAAGAAATCATCTTCGGACACATCCATAGTCACTGCATCTCATCATGCGGTTACAACTTCCTGAGGTATCAAAATACCATCACTTGCTCCAGTCCAATCGAACGGATCCAAACCCTGCTCTCCAAACTCTGCACTTCAAAGATGAATCCGAACCTTAACACGTTTCCTTCGGAGATCAATGAAATACTTCAACACAACAAAACTTACTCGAGACGGTATAAGGTCTACAGTCTCGACAGATACACTTCCAACCTCAAACATCAGACTCCAACCAATAGTAGTAATCGTGTTACAAACACTACTACCTTATCTACCTTTATAACCTATATTGGAAAAGTTCTGAACAGGTAACCTAACAGATAAATAGAAATAGATAAATATATATAATTATATTTAAAATTACAAATACGCTCTCTCAAGAAAGACACCACTCTAGAGCCTAGGTATTCACTCAACCTAATGCTCTAATACCACTATAACGACCCAACTTCCAAACACCAGGAAGTCGCATCGCTAATAAGAAAGAAAGGGATAGAAAAGAGAAAGAAAGAGAAGAAAAAGAAGAAACAACACATCAGAATCTAAACAGTGGAACGAATAAATTATATTAATAACATAAAATATTACATAGTTTACAACCACTATCAGAGTACACAGATAATACAACACATACTAGAAAGTTATAAACACCTGTCTAGTATTTACAACATAATACAACTCAGAGACAATCACAGAATACACAGCGGAATACTATATATCTAACGCAGAAGTCTCCTGCTCCATTGCTCCTCCAATATTCGTCAAAGCTAACCTGAATCCCTTGGCTACTCGTAAAAATTTGAGTACCCAAGAGTTTATGAAAACAAAAGATAAACTCCGGGTCAGACATGGGTCTGGTGTGAGTAACAGGTTAAAGTTGCTTAACTTTCAAAAAAAATCCTTTTGAAAGAAAGGTATCACGTAAGACTTCCTACACATAAACATGGAAAAGTTTTTACCTTACGCTAACCAAAACATTTGATAGGAAATCCATTGATATTATAATAGGTCTAGGGTTTTCAAGTAAATATGAAATAGCCGAAATTGTTACATCTATTAAATTCCAGCTACTAGCCACAAAAGTGGGTAATACAATCAAAACCGTTGGCACTTATTGGATTTTGGATTCCATACAATGGCAGGGCTACTGGGGTACCGCCCGTCACAGTACGTGGCCTAGATCAACGTACCGAGGAGCCACCCTAACTCCCCTGCAACACAAGGCCGGACCCATTCCTTACTGAACAGTTCCAAACAAGACAACCCCGCAGTTGGCATGCGATTCCAACTGCCCACACAGCCGAATGAAAAGCGACTTCTAGACAGGGGAAAATCTTGCTCTCCAGTGGGAGCTACCCACGATGCCTTACTGCACCTCCCCTGTTTTAGCCATTCCCGGTTGATGAGGCTTGAGGCTACGATTACCTTTAGAGAACACATTATCTTAGAATGCTCATCGCCCACCTGACGATGTTCTGCAAGCATTCAATCCATACAAGTTCATTCCGAGTTCGAACGAAACCGAAGGCATTATCTTATTACACTCGTTTTGGAATCACCCTATGAGTTAATGACGATAACCCTTGCACTCTAAATCTCTATCTCGAGCCTATAAGTACTATTTCTGTCAAACTCATCACGGAATCACCCCCAGAGTTATACTGACTAATATTCCTTACACCTCGAGTCTTCCCTCTTCACATAAGATTCTCGACCTTTCGTTAATTTGGATCGATGTGGTTTTCGGATGTCCAAATATGAATACCCGATCTCGGTCTCATCGAAATCCAAAGCGTTTCTTTTAGGTCCAAGTTGTTTTGGAGTTTAAAACATTTCAATTACATTATCTATATACACACAGATAGATAATTCACAGATTTACAACAGATAATTATCATTATCATAACCACAGATAATCCACATTTATCATTATCAAAGATAATCAATATCATCATCACAATGCAACCAATACATCCATATCACTCAACATTATAAATCTCATAGCTGAGATTCTAAATCATTTAAGGCAATAAATGTCAATCATTTATAAGCAATGATCTATAATCACAGCATTTATAATTAATTTAAAATGAATTAAATTGATTACTTACACCATATAAATCTTGCTTACATCATCATTAATTAATTATAAATTAATTAATTAACTAACCTCTAATTTATCATTTTAATTAATCAATCTTTGTTAATTATACTTTAATTACTTTCACAAAATTAATTACTCTAAACCCAATTACAATAATTAACCTTAAATTACTTCATAAGTTAATTAACTATAATTAATTACAATTAATTAATTACACTTAATCACTTATTATTGATCAATTCATATTAATTAATCAATCTTAAATACATCATTAATTATATTAATTAACGATCCTTAATTATATTTAATTAATTACTCCATTAAATTAATTACTTTCAGTAATTAATCTCACTTAATCCATAATTATTAATCGTCTTTGATTAATCTCAATCTGTAATTAACTACTTTAATTACTTCATTTAACTAATTATTCCTTAATTAATTTCTTTAATTTAACCTTTAATTAATTATACAAAATAATTTAATCTAAATTACAATCACAATTCCATCATTATCCACTAATTACATATAGTAGTTATCTTTAATTACTTCACTGAGTAATCCCATTAATTACATCAAGTAATTATTATCAAATCCAATGTTTAAAATTTAATTAAACTAAATTAATTAATTTAAACCAATCTCAATAAACCCCATTAATTACTAAGTAATTAATGTCTTATTAAACTTAAATAAACTTCTTAATTTATTATCATTAATTAATCAATCTAATTAATTATTAAAAATTAATGCCTTGCCAAAAAAAATTATTAAAAATTAATCATATTAATCAATTACTAAATAAACCTTAGTTAATGATCCATCATTAACCATTATTTATTATTTAGTTACTTCCTAATTAATCTCTTATTAAAATTAATCCAAATTATTAATTATAAATTAATTAAATGAGTCTCTCCTTAATTATCTTACTTATTTAATTATTTTCATATCTTGATCATTTCTAAGATAACCCATTCCTTATTAATAATTTTATAAATATTAAAGTGTACTTAGAACATTTAAATTCAAATTTCAAAAATTCACAATGATATTTATTAAAGCATTATCCAATTTAAATTCCATTTATTTTCTTTCCAAAATAAATGTAAATAACATTTATTACTTATAATTAAAACTTATATAAGATAAGTCTTAACCAATTTGCTTAATTTTCATTTAAAATTGAGTTTTAAAGTACATTACCATTTAAATTTCAAATTCAAGTCAACAAATCATTTGACTTCTTTTTATAAACCTTTATAAAGAATTTATTCAAAAAGAATCAAGTTCAAATATTTGTCTTGAAAACAAATTTACCTCTAGCAATAATTGAAATTTAACTTGTTTGAAAACATTCAAATTATAAAACTTATTCAAATACCCAGATTTTAAATTCAATACACTTGAAACCATTCCTTATTTAAATCATTTTAATTTAAACTTGAACTTTTGATTTAGATTTTGATTTTTAAAACTTTTATTTAAAATACAAATTCATTTTAAAAACCTGAAGATTCAAAGAATCTTAAGAAACTGAATTTAAAATTTAAATTCAAACTACTGTTTTAAAATTTGTTTCAGATTTTCAAAATAAAATTTAATTTCCAGAAAACTGCCAGGTTTTTTTCTTTCTCTTTATTTTTTTTAAAAACTGAAAACCCCTTTAATTTTTTTTTTAAAAACTTATAAGATTCAAAATCATTTGAATCTATAATATAAACTAGATTTAAACCTAACTCAGATTTAGAACTTAACTTCATTTAAATTCAATTTTTAAAATTTTAGTTTTTAAAAAAAAAAGAAACAGAACTACGGGTTTTAAAAAAAACTGCAACGTGTAAATAAGATTAAACCCGAGCAAGAACAAACTTGCTTCGAGTCAGCAAAACCCCTGCTTCGAGCCAAGTACAGCAACACTCGAGTATTACATCAAGTTCTAAAATACTTCAATACCCAGAAAAAGCATCAGACCAAAAATGCACGGTGCACGTGCACCATGCCTCCGGCCATCATCCTCCTTCTCCGGTGACCTCCAATCATCAACTACCATCCCCTAAGTTCAATACTACAATCACCTCGCTCCTATTCAACTCGAATTTGAATTCGAGTTGCATTCCCAAAACCTGGAAACAGAAAGGGAAAACTTCACCAAAACCTGTCATCTCTTCAACACCCATCCTCCGACCATCATAAGCCTTGCAACTCCGACCACAACTTCATCGTCACCCAAACTACCATCTCCCAAAGGCCCTTGACACTCGGTTATCCCTGAAGGTTGTATCGGCCACAACAGAATGTTCAAACAAAACTAGGGCTACAGGAAGAAAATCGGCATTACTGCAACCATGGTGTTTTGCATCACCATCACTCAATTTTCTCAGCTACACTGATAACTCCCCTACCCACAAGAAAAATCCCGATATCCCCAAATCGTTAGATCATCAGAAATCATCACAATTCCCTTTTCTGTTCAACAGAAAACTGCACCCAAACCCCTTGATTAAAAATGCTGATTTTTATATTGAAATTCCTATTTTTTCTTTGTGTTTCCATTTACATTACTGAACATCATAATTTTCAAAGTTTGATTTTCACTATGTAAATCAAACACTGCTGTTTATATTTTCTTTTTATTTCCAGAGACATTCAGATGGATTTTGGTTTAAATAGGTTCTTAAAGCATTAATCCATGATAATTCACACACTTTGGTATACAAACTAAGTCTTATGAACCATTGTTTGAAGAGGAATGAATTTAAATCTAATTCAGAGAAAAATAAAAGTTAAACAGATGATACTTATATGGGAACAAAACATGCATACTGCAGATTTCATCATCAAAAAAACATTCTACAGATTTAACCATAGAAATAACAGCAACCATAATTTATACTTAAAATTTTAAAAAAATAAATAAAGTTACTCACATAAATTTGATGGACAGAGCAGAGGTTTTGAAAAAGAGACTTGTGCTTTTTTTTAAAACTGGGAAACTCCTTTTACTCTGCTTCTTTAAATTTTCAAACTTTACATCCTGTTTGATTTTGCTCCAGACTTCACTTGCATGCAGACACTCCATATTTTGAAATGCAAGCTCAAACAAAATTTGAAATTGCAGGTGCTTTTACATTTGAAAAATATGCAGGATTGCTTTGATGCAGGTTTGAATTCCGAAAATGCAGAATTCTTGCTTGACTTAATGCATTTGATTCAATTTTGAAAAAAAATGATATGCATGCTTTTGGTTTGAGGAAAGTTTCAGGTTACAAATTGGGTTTGAGAAGTGGATTTTCAGAAAGTTTGGGTTTTAAGGGAAGTGTTTAATTTATTTCAGATTTGTTTTGCCTTTGGGGTTTGAAGATTTATGTTTGGCTTTTGATTTAGAAAAAAGAAAGAAATGAAGAAAGAGATTTGTTTATGTAAGCTGAAATTAAACTTTATTAAATAAATAAATAAAAGAAAACCAAATTAAAAGACACTTGTTTAAAATTTTACATTTGTCAATTTCCTTAGTTTATTTACTAACATGTGTTATATATGTCTTAATAATCTTACACATGTCCCTTAAGAGTAATTAGTATTTATAGTTAAAAGTTAATTAGTATTTATTTAGTATGTTATTATATGATGAATGTCATCCTAGGTTTAAATAAATTAGTTAAACATGTATTTATTTACATGTATACAAATTTTAAATAAATCAAATTTAACTTGTAAAATGAAGCTTATACAAATAATTCAAAATCAAAACAAATTAAAAATATTTACACTTTAGAATTGAAAAACTTTGAATTCAAGTTCAAATTAAATTCTGAAATCAAGTTTATTTACAAATATATCTACACAATTTAAATTTTTGAAAAACAATTATTTCTATTAAAAATTAGTTTGTTAAAACAATGTATTATTATATATTTAAAAATAACAACATTTAATAACTATAAATAACTTATAAAAGAAATTATCTTCTTATTAATAAATTATTTATTTTATCACATTATATTTAAAAGAAAATCAAAATAACCTTATTGCTATTTATTTAAATTTTAAACTTGAGTTAAACATATTTTAAATCAGTTCAATATTTATCTCATGTATTTAAAACCATATTTATTTATGAAATATCCTTTTAAAAGTTTATTTTTTATATAAGACCATAATTCACAATTTTACTAAAGATATATAATTTTATAGAAAACAGGATTTATTTATTAATTAAATTTAAAACAATACCTATTCACAATATATACAATATTCTATACATATTATAAATATAAAACAATTATTAGATTTAAAAAGATAAAATCTATCAATTAACTATTTATTTTATTGGATTATTAAATTAATTCAAATCTTATTACAAAGATTATCAAATCAATTTAATTTTTAACTCAAATTATTAAATTGATATCGTTTAAAATTCCGGGTCATCATAATTTTACCCTAGGTTTCGGACACGTCCTTTACAAAATTCATTGGTACACTTACAATCTCAGTATAAAATTTTTATGTTCAAATTTCAGTTAGCAATGTGCCGCCATCCAAAACTGGGTAAAATATTGTCCATGGCATGGTGTATTTAGCATAACTCTACATTAATGATATCTATACTTAATATGGTAGTAAAGTAGAATAAACCTGCATAAAGGTACCATATCGTCCTCAGTGTCACGACTCTAAAGCGACCACTCCATTTTTCAGATAGTAATTTAATTAAATCAGCTAGGACAGAAATTTTCGAGCCATTTAGTTTAATTGTTTTGAAAAGTACAATTCTGTAAATTGCAAGTGCGGATAGTTAAATTATTGTATGTACCCGAGATGCTTTCACATTTGAAACTATGTGGCTTATGTATAATATATTAGTAATAATATACGTAATTTACTACATATATACTCCAAAATTATGTAATGTAGATGTTGTCAATTTCTTCCGCCTGAATACAAAATCAACTAAAGAAACCTATTCAATATTCTGAGTAAAGTTAATTTGCCAACCATTGCTAAATCAACGTGCAAAATCAATTTAGTTGAAAATTCATTCACTAAAAAAATCAATTTAGTTGGAAATTTTGTTTATGAAAGTCCGATAAAACTTGAATGGTTTTCATACAGGTTTAACTATTACAAAATCCAACTTGAAGTATTTTTGTTCGTGGTAAATAACATATTTTTTTGTGAACTTATTTGTTTTAGAACCCTTACTTTTGGAAATTATTTTCTATATTCCTCTTTTTTTAATTTCTCTCTTTTTGGTTTCTTTCTTTTTCAAATTTAACAGTGACCTACGATGTGTATTTCGATGGTTATGACTCGTGGACATATATCTAGCTAAGTGCAAGTGTTTAGAGGTTAGTAAGATTATCCAAATATTCTCTAAACTCTGAAGTTCACTAAACAAAAGAACATAATGTAATCTATAAAGAAAAATTGAAATGGACCTATTCCTTTTCTCATTTGGAGGGGCAATTCATCTAAACATGCAACTAGTTAAACATAGACAGGTCAAAGTTACAAATAAAAAGCTAGGGCAGTTGCATCAAAAGGATTAATTCTCTCTACAACTAATTCAACTACAATTCTTTTATATATATATATATATATATATATATATATATATAGAAAATGAGATCAATGAATATGCTCACTTTATTTGTCATATAAACATTTAAACTTCATTTGACTATTCAAAAGTTACTTCTTCATTATTATTTTCGAACTTCCCATATTTTTTTTTTGATTTTCTGATGCATGAGGGATCATGTTTAACTTCAGTACATAGCTTAATTTCAAGTATTAAATCTTATTTGAATATATTATGTTGAGGGAAAAGAAAGTAGGTAGGAGAAAGAAGAAACTAAACAAAATAGAATCACATAGTGGACTGAATAATATATAATACCAATAGCTCTTTACATAAATCAAAACTGTAATATACATATCTCACATTAGAGTACATAAATTAATAATTACCAGGCCGGACAGTTATAATAGCCCGTCCTCGCAATTGCTGATAATTTAAACAAAACATTGCAGTGAAATAAACAAGTACGAGAATACGACTCAGTCTCCAGCTCGTCTCCTGAGCTCCAAAGCAATCCAACCTATATATGTAATATTCTTCGTCTGACCCGAGCATTATAATAAAATGACGCCCGGGTTGGTTTGAAAAACCAGCGTGAGAAAACACACTCAATTTGAATTATTGAAGTTATAAAATCATTTGAAAAACAAAGGTATCTCGTAAGACCGCGTCACACATAAACATGATAGGTTTTTGCCTTACGATAACCAAAACACTTTATATCAAAATCATCTGATATTACAGTAGCTTCTAAGTACAAATACTTATTCAAATAGCTGAAATTGTTACATTAATAAAAATTCCAGCATATTAGGCTCTACAACCAAAACGTAAAGGCACGTATTGGAGAATGGATTCAATACAAATGACTAGGCACTAGGGTACCACCTATCACGGTACACATCTAGAAAAAAATATACCAAGGACCTCGCCGTGATCCCCTACAACACAAGACCGAACTACCCCTAAACTGGATAGTACCGAATATGTTATCACCCCGGCTGTTCCCACCCTTGTCGAGAGCTCTTTTGAATGCACCCCCATATCCATAATATATAATATATTCGAGGGCATCTAGGAAGGTGATAACATACCCTAATTAGGTGCGACACTTAGCCTTGCTGTATCTCCTATGATTTTCAATCATACCCAGTTGATGAGGCTTGAGGCTAACGTTTACCTTTCAAGAACAATTCCACTTGGAATGTTCATCGTCCCCCAATGGTGTTGTTCTGATAGCATTCGTCCATACAAGTTGCCCTGGGTTTGGACAAACCGAATCACCACCTTCATCATCTTTACGGTATCCATTTGTAACGCTTAAATCAGATCGAAGTGGTTTTCGGATAATTAAATCTGATCCCGGTTTCTTTGAAACGATCAACGAATTTGGCCAAAACTAATAGTCGGTTATTTAACTATCAATAGAACATCCATAAGCATACATTAGGCCTTATTATAGATTTTCCAAAATTTAGTTCAAAATATCTTTATAAGATATATATTCAAAACCTTCTCAATTTCTAATATTTGAGACAACTCAAATACTTGTATCCATATCCGGATATTTCAAACCATCTCTTATTTCAACACTTAGAATAATATTTTAAAATATATTTTCAAACCCCTTACTTCGCAACACTTAGGAAAAATTTCACTTATTCCACTTTTCTCAAAAACCCTTCACAACTTATATTTTGAATTCCTTAACTCATTTATAACGAATTCTATAAGTTCCGGGTTCCTTAATTTAAATCTCTTTATTTAAAAGTATATACTTATATCACCGAAATAAGTATATTCACAAACTATTTCCTTCAAAAATATATGAAAAATATTTTAAAATAAATATGGAAAGCACCACGCGGTATCAACCATGGTTTCACAGCTCAATGATTATATCTCCATCCCAAAGAAGTCCAAACTTAACTGCAGGAAATCTTTGCCTCCGATTTTGCCATAAAATAATGCTTATAAAGTTTCTATAATAAGTTTTCCAAGTTTAATTTAGGCAAATACTCTTAGATAAAAGTTATTATATAATACATTATTGATATTGAATAACTTATCCTTTAAAATAATAATACGGATTAATTCTTAAATAATAATAAATCATTAACAAATCATTATAAGGTAACTTAATTAATAATTAAATATACTTTAAATAACTTAGAATAATTAAAAAAACTAATTTTCTGGAATATATTTTTAACACTTTTTAAATTACCTAGATATTAAATAAAAATGCTTTTTTAAAAACAAACTCAATTCCTCAATAACAATATTTTTTTTAATTCCAATATAACCAGTCTAATATTTATAGTTCTCTCTCGATTTATCACCAATTTATTTAAGTCCCCAATTTCGTAAATTCCTTTTTTCACATTTCCAAAGAAAAATCTATCCTTTCTTTTCAACCGATTTACTTATACCATTATAAATTCTTACCGTGAATTTATACCTCCAATTTATCAAATGATAATCATTCATTTTATTTATAAACATTGTTTATAAATCTCACAATCTCATTTACCATTTATAACGATTTGTCATTCACTTAAATTGATTATAAATGGACTCCTAAATAAATTTCCATTTATACATCGATTTCTTAAATAATCCAATTATATTCCGAAACCAACCAAACTCGATTTTACTTCCATTTTGTAAGTTAAAAACCTTATTTAAGATCCGGTATAACAAATTTTATACTTACTTCCAAATTCCCTTTTTTACTTTCCAATCTATTTAAAATATCGAATTTTAAAACCTTTTTATATTTAAACAAATATCACTTAAGAATTATTATTAAAGTCCTTTATATATATTATTCCAAAATCCTTGTTTATAAAATCTCGAAATAGTCAAGTAAAAATTTAAAACCATTTATTTTATCCAATCAATTAATCCAAAATTTTATATAAATATTTTAATTCAAAAATCCTTTTTTAATTTCTTCCAAAATTCAACTATTTTTTTATGGTATTTTAAAATACCAAAGACCTAGGTCAACGCTACTATAGCATCCAATTAATTCAAATCACACTATAATCTATCACAGATTATTCACCGGATCATATATCATTATGTATGAAAATTAAATTCAACATTTTTGAGGAATCTAGTTGGATCCCTCCAATCTGTTTTTCCTGCGTCCATATATGTTAATGCAATATAAAAATACCAATCCTGCTTCAAGGCAGAATATCATGGTATATAGGGTCTCCGCTATTATGCAGGGCGCATAGGGTCTCATCCACTCCAATCGGCGGGAAATATATCAAACTACTAATATATATACCATATATATATAATATAACATCCAACTGATAAAAATAATTATCAAATCATCTAATTAACCAATAATTAATTTTAACTATTTAAAATTAATACCAATCATCCAAATGTGTGAGTTTTACTCATCTTTATTTTTATTTGCCAATGTACGGATTTTAAATTAAATCGAACAAGTTCGATTTAACCTAAATCTTTTAGCTAGCTTGTGATATCCCAAAAATTGGGCAATATAAATTTAATAATTTGTGTTATAAATTCAATTTGATTTGATAGTTTTAATAATAAATTTGAAATTGATCTAATAATCATCTTTTAATAAATATTTAAATTGAAAGATTTTATCTTTTTGAAATAAATAAATTGTTTTCTGTTTATAATATATATATATTTGTATATATTGTAAGTTGATAAACTTTGATTTTGAATTTAGTAAATGAATTAATTTTCTGACTCTAATTTATTTTTAGTAAATTAAAAATTTGATTAAAATTTAATAATTGGTTTTTTCAAAGAAATTCAATAAATAATTTTATGGTTTATACTTAAGGAAAATATTATTTGTTTTAACATTTTATTTAGCTTAAAAATATGAATTTAAATTAGATAAATATAAAAGCTAAGTTTTATTTTATTTGAAATTTTTATATAAGAATTTACAATACAAATTACAAATGATCTTAATTTGCTTTTAATCTCTTTTATAAATTATTTAATATTGTTTAATTTGTTATTTTAAATAAAAATGATGATACTTAGTTTTTATAATCATAAATAATTTTTGTAAAAATTAGGATTTGTTATTTTTAAATTTAAAAGAGTTATATATCCATCCATATATAACTTGATCTTTAAAATTGGATTTGATAAATTAATTTAAAATTTTAATTCAATATTTTGAATAAAGGATAAGTATTTTAAAAATATTAGAATAAGCTTATACTTATAATTTGATTATTTTCATTTCTTTTTAATTTAAAAAGCGATAAACTCATTTATATATACATACGAATAGTAAATTAAGATTTAAAAGCTAATAAACAATTTTAAATTAAAATTAGAAAACTTAAATTACATGTGTAAGTTTATTAACATCTTAAAAGATATGTGTTAGGTTTTAAAGCTATCTAAGTGACAAATGTTAGAAACTAAAACAAGTGTTTTTTTATTTAATTATAAATTAAATCAAAAACTTTCTTTTATAATCCTATCTCCTCTAAAAATTCATTTTTTTCTTTCTATTCTTTTTTTCAAAACTTGAGTGATCTTTAGCCATGAAAAATCTGCAAATTTAATCTTCAAAACAGAAATCTTGTTCAAAGACATTCCTGCAAATCTCCTCAAAATCCATCTGCACAAATATTCCTTCAACCTGAAAATCATTTGCAAATCCCCTCAAAAATCATCTGAAGCCATATGAATCATTCTGCAAATAACCTGCATTTTCTTTCTCTGCTTTCTCTGGGAAGCATGCACATGAATCTGGTAACTGCATGCATCAAGGAACAAAGTAATAAATCAAGATTCAAGTCTTCAAATAAGCAAAAGAAAGATGAAAGTTTTAAAGCATCTGCAGTTTATAAACCAAACTGAAGTTCAAAATGCATAAAAAATATAAAAGGAGCAACTTGAAGTTTTAAAGCATGCATACAAATGAAATTGGAAGCATGCATCAGGAAAAGCAATTCTAGAAAATAAGTTGCTCTGCTCAGGGAAATCTGTGAGTAACATTTTTTAAACTTAAATATTTAGTTGCTGTTTTATTTTAGAAATGAAATGTTTGTATGTTTTTTTAATAGCTTATACTAGTATATAGATGAATGTAGGTATAATGCATACCGCAGTGTGAATTTGTTTCTGTTTTTAAGTTTCAGGCTCTAGATATGTTCAAAAATTATGACCTCATGTTAGAACCTTTGTTATAGTTTAAGATGTAAACAAGGTTTGGTATGTAACATAAATTTCAAAGTTTTAAACTTTATTAAAAAAAAATCTTTGTAATTGACTCTGGAAGTAAAAATATAATAGGACAAATTTTTGTAAAATAGAAATTTGATCATCCAGTTCCTTTGATTCAAGAATGTGAATTGATTACTTAGACTAATATTTGAATTTTAAAACTTAAATCAGAAATTTTAGTTTGAAATTAGAAGAGTATTTCTAGTTTGGCAAGAAAAATTGTTTTTGGTAGAATTCTGTCAACCTAAGTGGATGGAGTGGATAGTGTTTTCTCTGGTGATGGAGCAGTGATTATAGAATCATGGAAAAATTTCTGGATGATGGATTAAAGCATTTTGGTGGGGGTAATTTGGGATTGAAGTTGATAAGCCCTAGTTTTCATTGTTGATCAGTAAATTGACCACCGCGGCCAGTATAAGTGATCGAGTCCTTCCTAATTTAAACTGCTGATAGATGGGGTGTGGAAGTGGATATGGCCAGAGGCGTTGATTCTCTAATGGTCAGAATTTGGTGGTTGAGGCGTTTGCAGATTCAACCCTTTTGTTCCAGTTTTCATCTTGAATGCTAGATTTTGATTTAAGGTTTCTGTAGTTGAATTGAAGGTCGATTTGGTGGTTGGGGAGGATTGGTGACTTGCGTAGGGGGTCGCGAGGGGTCGGAGATGGTTGCTCCGGTGGTGTAGGTGCACGATGATAATGGCGAGTCAGTTGTTTTTGGGGAAGAAAGGGGTTCGTGTTTGTACCGGGTATGTTTTTGTTCGGCTCGAAGCTTTAGATTGTTTGACTCGGAGGAGTGGGATGGTGGACTCGAAGTAGATTGCTTGTGGGTTTAGGGGAGGATAGTGTTACAGGTTAAAACATTAAACCTATCAGTGATGTAATTTGATGATTTTAAGATGAATTTAAAAGGAAATTGTTTCTCGAGTTACTCGAGTTATTTTGGTGTTTAGCTCGAGTTGGTTTGTTGCAGTTTGAAAACTTGTCCTATTTAAAAATTTAAAATAAAATTTTAAACATTAAGCAAAGATTTAAAAACGAGTTTACTAGTTTTAATTATGGATGCGAGTTAATTTGAATCTTAAGATGGAAATGAATAGGTTTTCAAACTCAAATTTGTTTAAAATAACTTAAAAAGGGGATTTATGGTTTAAAAATGTTTTAAAGGAATTTGAATTTAAATTGGAAATTGAAATATAAGTAATGTTTAAACAAAGTTTACATTTGATTCAAATTTGGATTTGAATTTTGGTTTCAAAATAGATTTAAATTTTATAAATTTAAGCATTTCAACAAATTTGAATGATAAAGAAAATGTTTGGATTTAAAAAGAAATTTGTTTTAACTTTTGTAAAATTTCTTTTATAATAGAAGTATTATTTATCAATTAAATATTTTAGATTCATTTTAAACTTGTTAAAGTTAATAATAATTTAATATTTTGTATTTCATTTAATTATTAGGGTAATTAAATGAATAATTTATTTATTTAATAAGTTAATAAAATGGGAATTAAGGGTTTAAGCTTAAAGGATTAAGATTAATTATTTTTAGAATAATTAACTTGTAATTAAGAATAATTAATTAAATAAGATTAGTTTTTAATTAATGATTAATAATTAATTAATCAAGTAATAATGGATTAATTAAGTTTTAGTTAACACTTAATTATTTAATTATTTAATTAATTTGGAATTAATTAATGGATTAATTAATGATTAATTAATTTGAAATTAACAATGATTAAAATAAGTTAATTATTTTGGAAAGAAAATAATTAATGAATTGTTTAATAGTTAATGAAGGTCATTAACTAAGGATTATTTAATAATTAATTAATGTGATTAATTTTAATTATTAATTAGATTAATCAATTTAATAATAACCACTTGTGTAAGTTATTAAGATAATTACATGTGGATGTAATTAAGGAATTAATTACTTATTGTAACTAATTGAGTTTAATTAATTTAAATTAATCATTTGAGAATTGTGAAGTGTAATTACTTAATGTAATTAAATAAAGAGAAATTACTTAGGGAAGTAATTTATGGGTAATTACTATATGTAATTATTTGAAGATGATTTATTGATGAAGTAATTTAAGTATAATTACTGTATGAATTATTCAAGGGATTAATTGGAGATAATTAATTAATGAGTAATTTATTTATTTGGTGAAGTAATTAAGGGTAGTTAATTACTGAATGGAGTTAATCAAGGGTGATTAACAATTATGGTTTAAATAAAGATTAATTACTTAATGTAATTAATTTAAGTAGAAAATGTAATTAGAAATCATTAATTACTATAATTAATGATGTAATTAAAAATGGATTTAATTATAAATAATTAAATTGATGAATTAATTAATTAATGTAATTAATTAAGGAGTAATGTAATTAATTCATGGTTATTAAATAAGAAAGTAATTAAAGATTAATTACTGTATTTGGTTAAATATAATTAATTTGAAGAAATTAATTAGTGAATAATTACTTAAATGTAATTAAAGATTAATTAATCAGGATTGATTAATTAAAATAAATAATTGATTGATGATTAATTAATTGATTGATAATTAATCAATAGTGATATAAGCAAGTTGATATTGGTAAAGTAATTAATTTAATTTACTTTAAATTAATTAGGAATGATGTAATTAATTTAATTCACTTTAAATTAATTACATTTGGTATGGTTAATCATTGCTTATATAGATGGATGATGTTGTTTACTTTAGATGAATTGAATCTCAGATATGAGATAGATAATGTTGAGTGGTTTGGATGCATTGGTTGCATTGTGATGTTGATATAGATTATCTTTTTGAATAATGATAATATGGTTTATCTGATATGATGATAATGTCGATTATTTGTGTGAATCTGTGATTTATCTATTTGGATATATAGATAATTGAATTGTTTTAAACCTTTAAGACAACTTGGCCTTAAAAGACACGCTTTGGATTTCGATGAGACCGGGATCGGGTTTCCATATTTGGACATCCGAAAACCACATCGGTCCAAATTAACGATAGGTCGTGAATCACTTGTGAAGAGTGAAGACTCGAGGTGTAAGGACTATACATCAGTATAACTCTAGGGGTGATTACATGATGAGTTTGACGGAACTAGTTCTTATAGGTTCGAGATGGTGATTTAGAGTGCAAGGGTTATCATCGTTAACTCCGAGGGTGATTCCAAAAGAGTGTAACGAGATAATGCCTTCGGTTTCGTTCGAACTCGGAATGAACTTGTATGGACTGAATGCTTTCAAAACATCGTCAGGTGGACGATGAGCATTCTAAGAGATGTGTTCTCTAAAGGTAATCGTAGCCTCAAGCCTCATCAACCGGGAATGGCTAAAACAAGGGAGGTGTAGCAAGGCTTCGTGGGTAGCTACCACTGGAGAGCAAGATTTACCCCTGTCTAGAGGTCCCTTTTTATTTCGACTGTGTGGGCGGTTGGACGTACACTAACTGCGGGGTTGTCTTGTTCGGGATTGTCCAGTAAGGGATGGTTCCAGTTTTGTGTTGCAGGGGAGTGGGCGTACTCCTCGGTACGTTGATCTAGGCCACGTACTGTGATGGGCGGCACCCCATTAACCCTGCCATTGTATGGAATCCAAAATCCAATAGGTGCCAACGGTTTTGATTGTATTACCCACTTTTGTGGCTAGTAGCTGGAATTTAATAAATGTAACAATTTTGGCTATTTCTTATTTACTTGAAAACCCTAGACCTATTATAATATCACTGGATTTCCTGTCAAATGTTTTGGTTAGCGTAAGGTAAAACTTTTCCATGTTTATGTGTGGGAAGTCTTACGTGATACCTTTCTTTTTAAAGGTTTTTCAAAGTTAAGCAACTTTAACCTGTTACTCACACCAGACCCATGTCTGACCCAGAGTTTATCTTCTGTTTTCTTAAACTCTTGGGTACTCAAATTTTTACGAGTAGCCAAGGGATTCAGGTTAGCTTTTGATGAATTATGGCGAAGCAAATGGTGCAGGAGGCTTCTGCGTGTAGATATATAGTTCCGTTGTGTGTTGCCTGTGTTAGTATTATTTTGGTTGAGTTGTATTGAGATGTATAACTAAACAGGTGTTTATAACTGTCTAGTATGAGATGTAAATTCTGTATAACTCTGATTTGTGTTGTATACTATGTAATATTTATGTTATTACTATAATTTATTCGATCCGCTGTTGAGATTCTGATATTGTTTCTTCTTTCTTCTCTTTCTTTTCTCTTTTCTATCCCTTTCTTTCTTCTTGATGATACAACTTTTCTGTGGTAAGAAAGTCTGGTCGTCACAGTTGGTATCAGAGCATTAGGTTGAGTGAGTACCTAGGCTCTGGAGTGGTGTCTATCTTGAGAGAGCGTATTTGTAGTTTTAATATATATATATATAATTACTTCTACCTATTTGTTGGGTTACCTGTTCGGGTTTTCCAATATAAGTTATAAAGGTAGATAAGGTAGTGGGGTGCGTAACACGACTACTACCATTGGTTGAAGTTTGGTGTTTGAGATTGGTAGTGTATCTGTCGAGACTGTAGATCTAATACCGTCTTGAGTGAGTTTTGCTAGGAATATAGGATTTCATAGATCTCTGAAGGTAACCTGTAAAGGTTCAGAGTCTATCTTTGAGTTGGATGAGTATAGTTTGGATCTGTTGGCCGAGCAGAAGCGAGTGATGGTATTTTGATATCTCAGGGAATAGTAGCTGCGTGATGAGATGCAGTGACTATGGATGTCTCCGAAGATTTTTCTTTAGAACAAGTTTGGGAAGTATGTCTGCTTCGATATTGTGGCTGCGTTCAGTAGGATGTTTTTGTCCGGTTTGAGGCCCGAGTTTCTCGAAGAGCTTGGGATTAGGAAGTCTCTGACATTGATGTCAGCAGTGTAGTTTAGAGTATTCTGTGTGCTGGCAAGGAAGCCCAGTTAGCAGTTTTTCTGAAGGAGTTCAGAAGCAGCAGAGTGGATTCCATTTCTTCGATGGATTGGCTAGTTAAGCGTATGCTGTTCTGATTGGTAAAGAGAGAACAGTTTTCTTTGGATAGTGGTCTGGATATTCGCAAAAGTGACTTGCGATAGTTTGAGTGTTCTCTTGAGCTATGAGAAGTTAGTCCGTACCTAGAGGTTGAGTTTTCTTATCGATTGGATTCCAGGAGAGATACTGGGGGTTCAGTTTAGTAGAAGAATCAGATGGGATATCTGAGTTTTCTTTTATGGATTTGTTGAACCATATTTCTAATATGTGTTGTCCATTTTGAGTTTTTCTTCTGCTTCAGATTAGAGTTGTGCAGCAGAAGTAGTTTGGGAGTGCTTTTGATTTATCTTTTACGTATAGGAGGAGTAAGTTAGTCTTCTGATATTTGTGGAGTAGAATTGGTATTCTTGGTTTGGGATTGATCTTGAGGAGATCATTTTGTTGGGTTGTTTTGGTTCAGTTTGTTTCTAGGGGCATCAGCAAAGGGTGAGCTGATCAGGAGAGCTGAAGGCAACCCAGGATCGTCAAGAGTGTTTTGTGGATAAGAAACGAAGGAGTTTGGATTTCGGAGTCAGAGATTTGATTTTGGGTAAGTTTTCTCCGATCTAAGGAGCTATAAGATTGAGTAAGACTGGGTAAGTCAGCTCCGAGGTGTTTTGGATCTTTTCTGTATCCTTGTGAGAATTAGTGTTTGATTTTCAAGGTTTAATTGCCAGTTTGGATAACTGGAATTCGATGTGTTTCACGTGTCTCTGAGGGAGTACGTGTATAAATTATCTCTGTTGTGAAACCAGCAGTTCAGGAGGATGTGATTGTTGAGTCAGACTTGTTTGTAGTCTGATATTCTGTTTAGTTTTGTAGATCTTGTTGGATAGGAGCTCTATAGCTTAATAGTATTGATTGTTTAGATTCTATAAAGCGAGTATCCCGATATTTATATCGGGGAAACTCGTGAAAATTTATCCAGAATTTTTCTGGATAATTAGATTTGTTTGTTTGTGTGGATTGGTTGCTATGGTTGTTAGCATATGTTTGATAATATATGCTTGTGTTTTAAAATAAAATCTTAAGACAGATTATTAAATTACCTTTGCTTTTAAATTTTGGGAACGAAATTGTTTTAAGGGGGGAGGAATGTGATATCCCGGAAAGTGGGCAATATAAATTTAATAGTCCGTGTTATAAATTCAATTTGATTTGATAGTTTTAATAATAAATTTGGAATTGATCTAATAATCATATTTTAATAAATATTTAAATTGAAAGATTGTATCTTTTTAAAATAAATAAATTGTTTTCTGTTTATAATATATATATATATATATATATATTTGTATATATTATAAGTTGATAAACTTTGATTTTGAGTTTAGTAAATGAATTAATTTTCTTACTCTAATTCATTTTTAGTGAATTAAAATTTTGATATAAATTTAACAATTGGTTTTTCAAAGAAATTCAATAAATAATTTTATGGTTTATACTTAAGAAAAATCTTATTTGTTGTAAAATTTTATTTAGCTTAAAAATATGAATTTAAATTAGATAAATATAAAAGCTAAGTTTTATTTTATTTGAAATTTTTATATAAGAATTTACAGTACAAATTACAAATGATCTTAATTTGTTTTTAATCTCTTTTATAAATTATTTAATATTGTTTAATTTGTTATTTTTAAATAAAAATGATGATAAATAATTTTTGTAAAAATTAGGATTTGTTATTTTTAAATTCAAAAGAGTTATATATACGCATCCATATATAACTTGATCTTTAAGAATGGATTTGATAAATTAATCTAAAATTTGAATTCAATATTTTGAATAAAGGATAAGTATTTTAAAAATATTAGAATAAGCTTATATTTATAATTTGATTGTTTTCATTTCTTTTTAATTTAAAAAGAGATAAACTCATTTATATATACAAAAGAACAGTAAATTAAGATTTAAAAGCTTATAAACAATTTTAAATTAAAATTAGAAAACTTAAATTACATGTGTAAGTTTATTAACATCTTAAAAGAAACGTGTTAGGTTTTAAATCTATCTAAGTGACAAATGTTAGAAACTAAAACAAGTGTTTTTCTTATTTTATTTTAAATTAAATCAAAAACGTTCTTTTATAATCCTATCTCCTCTAAAAATTCTTTTTTTCTTTTTATTCTTTTTTTTCAAAACTTGAGTGATTTTTAGCCATGAAAAATCTGCAAATTTAATCTTCAAAACAGAAATCTTGTTTAAAGATATTCCTGCAAATCTCCTCAAAATCCATCTGCACAAATATTCCTTCAACCTGAAAATCATTTGCAAATCCCCTCAAAAATCATCTGAAGCCATATGAATCATTCTGCAAATAACCTGCATTTTCTTTCTCTGCTTTCTCTGGGAAGCATGCACATGAATCTGGTAACTGCATGCATCAAGGAATAAAGTAATAAATCAAGATTCAAGTCTTCAAATAAGCAAAAGCAAGATGAAAGTTTTAAAGCATCTGCAGTCTATAAACCAAACTGATGTTCAAAATGCATAAACAAAATAAAAGGAGCAACTTGAAGTTTTAAAGCATGCATACAAATGAAATTGGAAGCATGCATCAGGAAAAGTAATTCTAGAAAATAAGTTGCTCTGCTCAGGGAAATCTGTGAGTAACATTTTTTAAACTTAAATATTTAGTTGCTGTTTTATTTTAGAAATGAAATGTTTATATGTCTTCTTTTAGCTTATACTAGTATATAGATGAATGTAGGTATAATGCACACTGTAGTGTGAATTTGTTTCTGTTTTTAAGTTTCAGGTTCTAGATATGTTCAAAAATTATGACCTCATGTTAGAATCTTTGTTGTAGTTTAAGATGTAAACAAGGTTTGGTATGTAAAATAAAGTTCAAAGTTTTAAAATTTATTAAAAAAAAAACTTTGTAATTGACTATGGAAGTAAAAATATAACAGGACAAATTTTTGTAAAATAGAAATTTGATCATCCAGTTCCTTTGATTCAAGAATGTGAATTGATTACTTAAACTAATATTTGAATTTTAAAAATTAAATCAGAAATTTTAGTTTGAAATTAGAAGAGTATTTCTAGTTTGGCTAGAAAAATTATTTTTGGTAGAATTCTGTCAACCTAAGTGGATGGAGTGGATAGCGTTTTCTCTGGTGATGGAGCAGTGATAATAGAATCATGGAAAAATTTCTGGATGATGGCTTAAAGCATTTAGGTGGGGGTAATTTGGGATTGAATTTGATAAGCCCTAGTTTTCATTGTTGATCAGTAAATTGACCACCGCGACCAGTATAAGTGATCGAGTCCTTCCTAATTTGAACTGGTGATAGATGGGGTGTGGAAGTGGATATGGCCGGAGGCATTGATTCTCTAATGGTCAGAATTTGGTGGTTGAGGCGTTTGCAGATTCAACCCTTTTGTTCTAGTTTTCGGCTCGAATGCTAGATTTTGATTTAGGGTTTCTGTAGTTGAATTGAAGGTCGATTTGGTGGTTGGAGAGGATTGGTGACTTGCATAGGGGGTTGCGAGGGGTCGGAGATGGTTGCTCCGGTGGTGCAGGTCCACGGTGATAATGGCGAGTCAGTTGTTTTTGGGGAAGAAAGGGGTTCGTGTTTGTACCGGGTAAGTTTGTGTTTGGCTCGAAGCTTTAGATTTTTTGACTCGGAGGAGTGGGATGGTGGACTCGAAGTAGATTGCTTGTGGGTTCTGTGACGCCCCACCTCTATACCCACGCTAGCAAAGAACATTACGAAGAATGCTGTCAACTAGCACGGAGAATAAGGCTGTTGAGGAGCGACCATCCGTGTAATTGCTTTGCGCGAGCATCGATATGTCAGATAGTATAACATGCATTTCTTTATCAAGAGGGAAATCCGACATACCGACACAAACTCAAAGCTACTGCACAGTGGCTATAATATCTTCGGAAACAAATATAGAAATAAACATAACATAAATCAGTCACAGACAATTCATATCACAAAGGCGGAAATAGATATGAATATTACACTAGGAAGTGTACATTAGAGTAGTGGTCTAAAAAGATCCACAATATCACAAAAGAATAGTTACATGAACTACACAAAAGAATAAGTATACATTATGGAGTCTATATCTCAAATGTATACAACAAAAACTACTAATCTAAGTACTTAACCAAAAGTCAGAGAAATCAATCCCAAGAGAGAAGTCAAGCAGAAGCACCTGTAACATCTCGGTCTGACCCGAGTATTATTTAATAAGAAAATAATAAACGGATCGGTCTAACTATAGATATCAGATGAAACGATATAGAATAAGAGATATGACTAAACACATAATACTCACAATTTCAAGCTGTGATATATATAAGTAATTGAAAATCAACGAGAGATTAATCAATATCACCAAATCTACACATGAATCAAAGAAATGCCATACTCCTTATTTCGTTCATCAAACCACAAATATTGACGATTATATCAATGTCAATCACAAAAGTCAATGACACACAAATTCACCAATGCACAAATATTGACAATAATATCAATGTCAATCACACAAGTCATTGACACACAAATTCACCAATGCACAAATATTGACAATAATATCAATGTCAATCACAAAAGTCAATGACACACAAATTCCAGAATTCAATATGCGAAATCCAGAAATCACAAAAGTCAATGACGCACAAATTCACCAATGCACAAATATTGATAAAACTTATCGATGGAAATCACGAAAATTGGTGAAACACATATTCTAGAAATCATCTCAAGAAATCCAGAAATCACAAAGGGGGGAGGCCTATCACAAACGGGAGCATAAAGCCCACCAACAAGTGTATCACAAACGGAATGCTAATTCCATGGTTGCTAACCATCACAAATTGAGCCGAAGCTCCACAAACGGCCCGAAGACCATGGGTTGCTACCCCACCAAATTGAGTCGAAACTCCACAAAACGGGGTTTAGTCTCCCTCGCAGACAAAGAGACATCGCACATTGCTAGTCTAAATCACAAAGATGATCGTCATGATCAACGAGAAGTGTCGATTACAATAAGCTAGTAAATATATGAGCTTAGCATCATGTTCCATAACCACTAGCTTAACTTAAATATTTAGGAACAAATTGTAGATCTCCACTAGAAAATTGTCACAAGAGTTTCAATCGAACAAGTCCAAGAATTAACCAACAAAGTGAACGCAAGCATTTCATACCACTTGTTTTACTAAGTCGTTTAATTAGATTTCTCATACGAGTGAGGTAAAGGTTTGTATATACTAATATATTGGAAAACGGTTTTATAAACGAATTTGGTATTAAAATAGTATTGAAATCGTTTGAGGAAAGAGTTTTGATATTTACTACTAGTATAAAAAACCTTTATATTTTTAAAGTGACAAATCACGAAGAAGATTGTAAGAACAATCAATCACTAAAATTCACATACGAAGACGTGAATAAAATCCAAAGAAATCGATAAAGGATCCATCGAAATGGATATTCAAAAATCCCTAAAAAGAGTCATCAAAGTCATAATAGATGATAACAACAATTAGGAAACAACTCGAATCGATCAAAGTTGGAAATTCACGCGACCAGGCGAAAATAGGCAAAATGCATCAGGTCGGTCGGCCGGCTACAAAGCTCGGTCGACCGAACCCTGTTTTGAAAACTTCTCGGGCATCAGGTCAGTCGACCGAACCAGGGGGGTCGGTCGGCCGAACCAGAAACAGAGAAGTGCAACTGCACTTTTACTAGCAGGTCGGTCGACCGGACCAGGGGGGTCGGTCGGCCGAACCTGATGCTCTGAAAATTGATGCCCATAAATTGATATGCAACCTCCACCAATTCGCAGCCGAACGAGCACGGACGCTAGGGAATTATGCCTAACGGCTACCCGGCCCTATTGGCTCCTCGATGCATCACCAAAAACACATTTGAACCTCAAAGCTATGATTTTTAAGGATTTGGCTTTCAAACACTAAAATTGGAATATTCTCAAAAGCAATCCAAATCAAAAGCAATTGCACAAGAATAAGTGTTAGGAATTTATACCTAACAATCGAAGATAATTCATAGACTTAGATGTGAGATTAAAAATCTCACCTTTTCACAAAATCAAACAAGAAGAAGCTTGAAAGCTAATGGAGAATCAACCTCTCTGCAACACAACCCAAATGAGCTTGAATCTATGCTCAAAACAAGGACATTCCCAAAATTAGGTTTAGGAATTTCTGAAATTGGTAAGAGAGAGAAGAAGAAGAGAATGCTTACCAATGGGTTCTCTTGAATTTGGAGCTAGGAATTGGATTTGCAAGAGGAACTAGGGTTTTGGAGTTTTAATTTCCAATCGCACCCACCATTAATGCCTTAGAACTGAAAAGAGAAGAGAATGAGGGTGAGTGGGGAAGAGTGGCTCAGATTTGAGCATAAGTTAACATAGGGCTGAGCCCAAAACCAAACCCAAAGTGAAAAGTAGCAAAAATCAACTTTCTCCGTACATATCGAAGCTTATACTCAAAAAGGTCGCAAACGGCATTTTAAACTCAATGGGAGTGGTCCCGAGTCCTAATTCGACCGTATGCAAAAAGTAGCTTTTCGGACTAAAATCCGACTAACGATGAAATATTTAAATATAAAATCGATAAATATGCGTGTTGTTACAGACTCCCCTCCTTAAAGAAATTGCGTCCTCGCAATATTTTAAGAAGAAGATATATAGTAACAACCATAAAAGCATATTCAACACAAAAGAAGTTTGAAATAAGAAGTTCACCTCAAAGAGCACGAGAAAGTAAGTCCGGATGTGTTCGCTTGATGTACTCTCTAGATTCCCAAGAACAATCCTTAGGATTTGAAGACCATTGAACTTTAAAAAGCGGAACTTCTTTATTTCGGAGTCGTTTGACCTCCGAAGCAATGATACGAATAGGATGTTGCTCATAAGTTAAATTAGGCGAAATTTCAATCTCTTCCACAACACCGGGCTCAAGAACAGAATCGGAATCTCGAAGGCACTTTCGTAATTGAGAAACATGAAACACGTCATAAATAGCAGAAAATTGAGCCGGTAATAAAAGGCAATAAGCCATGGAACCAATACGTTCGTTGATAGAAAATGGCCCAATATATCGAGGCGCTAGTTTTCCCGATCGACTGAATCGCACAACACCCTTCATAGGCGAAACACGAACAAACACGAGATCTCCCACAGAAAATTCTAATTTCCTTCTCCGATTATCGACATAGGATTTTTGTCTACTCTGGGCTTCTTTCATCCTATGACGAATAAGGTCAATCTTTTCTGTGGAATCACGAATAAAATCTGGACATAAAACCAGCTTCTCACCAGTCTCAAGCCAACAAGAAGGAGATCGGTATGGCCTTCCGTAGAGTGCCTTAAAAGGTGCCATACCAATACTAGATTGGAAGCTATTATTATAGGAAAATTCAACAAGTGAAATATGATCTTCCCAACTTCCACCAAAATCACGAACACAAGCACGAAGAAGATCTTCAAGAGTTTGATTCACACGCTCGGTTTGTCCATCGGACTGAGGATGATAAGCGGTACTAAAATTAAGCTTCGTTCCCAAAGCTTTTTGAAGACTCTTCCAAAATCCACTAGTAAACAATGGATCGCGATCACTAACAATAGAAGTAGGAACACCATGTAATTTAACAATCTCTTTAACAAAGAGTTTGGTCAAAAGAGGAACGGTTCGGTTAGACCAAACGGGAATAAAATGGGCGGATTTAGTAAGTCTATCAACGATCACCCACAAGCTATCATGACCCGAACGAGAACGGGGAAGGCCATCTATAAAATCCATGGAAATTTGGTCCCACTTCCAAATTGGAATTTCTAAAGGTTGCAATAACCCACCGGGCCTTTGATGTTCGACCTTAACGAGTTGGAAAGTCATGCAACGCTTAACGAAGTTAGCGATGTCAAGTTTCATTCCCTCCCAATAATAAAGTCGCTTCATATCTGCGTACATTTTACTACTTCCGGGATGAATGGTAAATTTAGAACGATGAGAATCTTCTAAAATATCTTTACAAAGATCACTAATATTTGGTACGATAAGTCTACCAAATCTCCGAATGTCGCCACGAGAATCGATATGAAAGTCTTTCAAACCTTCAATATCAATTTTATCCTTAATATTTTGGCCAAGAAGAGCCAATTCGGGATCTAGCCTTTGAGCTTCAAGAATGCGGTCCAAAAGAGAAGGATGAGCCTCAAGGCTACACAAAACAAATGATGAGCATAAATCGGATACGCGGTCTCGAATCTCACAAGTGGATAAGATCTCGAGATCGTTCCATTTGGATATCATCATAGAAACAACAGCTTGTTGTTTACGGCTAAGAGCATCGGCGACACGATTACCCTTACCAGGTGTATAAAGAATATCAAGATCATAAGGAGCAAGGAACTCGAGCCAACGTTGTTGACGCAAATTAAGTTCCTTTTTAGAAAATAAATATTTCAAAGACTTATGATCCGTGTAAAGAACAAATTTCTCTCCTAAAAGATAATGACGCCAAATCCGAAGAGCGAAAACAATAGCCGCGAGTTCTAAATCATGAGTGGCATATCTAGTCTCAGCTGGCTTCAATTGCCTAGAAGCGTAAGCAATAACACGTTCTTTTTGCCTAAGAACGGCACCCAAACCAACGCGACTAGCATCGGTATAAACAACGAAATCTTGATTCCCCTTGGGAATAACAAGAATAGGAGCATCAGAAAGGAGTTCTTTTAATTTCTAAAAAGAAGCTTCACATTTGTCCGACCAAATGTATTTAACACCTTTCTTAGTCAAGCTAGCGAGAGGCACGGCAATCTTAGAAAAGTCTTTGATAAAACGACGGTAATAGCCCGCCAATCCGAGAAAACTACGAATCTCTGTCACACTCTCCGGTCTCTTCCAATCTTGAATCGCTTCAATCTTTGAAGGATCCACGGAAATTCCGGATTCAGAAATAATATGACCGAGAAACTTCACACGAGATTGCCAAAAGTGGCATTTAGAAAATTTTGCCCTTAATTGATTACTCCTAAGAGTTTCCAACACAATCCGAAGATGTTTTTCATGCTCCTCCTCGGTTTTAGAATACACAAGAATATCATCGATAAAGATAAGAACAAACCGGTCGAGGAAGTCTTTGAAAACTCTATTCATAAGGTCAACGAAATACGCCAGAGCATTCGTCAAACCAAATGGCATGACAAGCCATTCATAAGATCCATAACGAGTACGGAACGAGGTCAATGGAATACTATTCTCTGCAATACGAAGCTGATGAAATCCAGTAGCTAAGTCTAATTGTGAAAAGACCTTAGCACCACTAAGCTGATCGAATAGATCATCAATTCGAGGTAAAGGATATTTATTTTTGATAGTAAGATCATTAAGCTTGCGGTAGTCAACGCAAAGCCTAAGTGTACCATCGGATTTCTTCACAAAAATAGCCGAAGCTCCCCAAGGCGAGGAACTAGAGCGAATAAATTGCTTCGTCTCCAATTCGGATAATTGTTTACGCATCTCCTCATTTTCTTTATTGGACATACGATACGGAGGACGAGTGATAGGTTGAGCTCCAAGGATAAGATTAATTCTGAACTCAATTGCCCGCTTAGGTGGTAATCCTAAAACGGGTTCGAATATGTCGGAAAATTCACGAACGACGTGAATAAGAGAAATAATATCACCCTCATCATCATCATCGTCATCACGAGGATTTAAAGAATATAAAGATGCGACCAAGCTGGAAACTGAATCTTGAAGATTAATAGAAATCTGCTTAACAGATTGAGGATGTCGAAGATGAATAGTCCGCTTAGGACATAGGATATGAGCTTCATAACGGTTAAGCCAATCCATTCCCAAAATCATTCCAAAGCCTAAATAACGCATGACATGCAAATCGGCTAGGAAAGGAAAATCACACAAAATAATCTCGACATCTTTACACAATAAACTGATTGTTGCGGATCCACCAACCGGATTCGCAATTCTCAAAGAAGTCATTAAACACAAAACATCCAAAGAAAAAGTATCAACAAGTTCTTTTGATATAAAAGAATGGGACGCACCCGTATCAAAAAGAACTCGAATAGGATGATCACGAAATAAAATAATTCCATCCAGAATAGAATGAGAAATACCTTGGCCACGAGATGTGTTTCCAGGGGCTTGAGCAGCATTTAACTTTCCCTCCTTCTTGCCTTGAAGTTTGGGGCATGAAGATATAACATGACCGGGAACTTTGTAGTAGCGACAAGAGAGAGACTTTGGGCACTTGTTCGCATAATGGTCCTTCGAACCACAATTATAGCATTCCCCACGGCCAAAGGAAGAAGTCTTTGCCACAGAGGTTGCTTGCTTCCCTTTCTTATTGGGATAAGGTCCTTTGAATTTATTTGGCCTCTTCTTGTTGTTGAAGTTTGGTTTGGAACCCACCACTTCAATATCATTCTCCCTATCCGCCTCTTCAAGACGAAGAGCGATATCAACGAGTTGGTCGAAAGAAACTTCTAATTTTAGAAGTAATGGCTTCTTGAGATTTTTGTTTAAGCCATGGACGAACCTCTGGTTCTTCTTTAAAGGGGTGTTGATGTATTCAACCCCATATTTGGAAAGCGACTCGAAGGAGGCGACGTAATCAGTCACGGAGGACTCACCTTGAACAAGGTCTATAAATCATCGAGCCAATGTCACTTTCTCAGCTTTCGGTACGAATTTCAACCCGAAGCGTTCCCGGAATTGCTCCCAGGTGAGATCCGCTTCATTAACCTCAGAAATAAGAAGTTCGTACCAGTCCAATGCTCTTTCTCGGAGCATACTAGAGGCCACCTGAACTCGGTGAAGGTCAATAAGATTCATGCGAGAAAAGATTCGATCGCATGACCTTAGCCAAGCCTGTACTTCAATAATAGTTTCGGAACCTTTGAATGGCTCCCCACCCAAATCAGTGTAATCGCTGCACAAGCATGCAAATCTCGACTTTGGGTGAGTATGTTCCGGGTTAGCTCCAGCTGCTTGAGCATTTGTCACTAAATCAAGAAGCTGTTGAGCAGTCATAAAAACTCCATCTTGGGGTAGAGTGCTAGATGGTACGGCTCTGGGGCGGCCTGGTCTAGACATTTTTCTCCCTTTAGAAAGAAAGAAGGTGAAGAAAAAGGTTATTCACCAAATTGAATATCAAGCAATCTGGATAGATAAACAAGGAATCATAAGGAAAATAGGATGAATTGGTACGAAGACTCGAATTAAATCCTAAAGCACGACTCCTAAGATGGACTTAGGACGATGATCCTTGTTATATTATTCCATATTGTTTCGAAGTTTGGCTCTGATACCAAGCTGTGACGCCCCACCTCTATACCCACGCTAGCCAAGAACATTACGGAGAATGCTGTCAACTAGCACGGAGAATAAGGTTGTTGAGGAGCGACCATCCGTGTAATTGCTTTGCGCGAGCATCGATATGTCAGATAGTATAACATGCATTTCTTTATCAAGAGGGAAATCCGACATACCGACACAAACTCAAAGCTACTACACAGTGGCTATAATATCTTCGGAAACAAATATAGAAGTAAACATAACATAAATCAGTCACAGACAATTCATATCACAAAGGCGGAAATAGATATGAATATTACACTAGGAAGTGTACATCAGAGTAGTGGTCTAAAAAGATCCACAATATCACAAAAGAATAGTTACATGAACTACACAAAAGAATAAGTATACATTATAGAGTCTATATCTCAAATGTATACAGCAAAAACTACTAATCTAAGTAGTTAACCAAAAGTCAGAGAAATCAATCCCAAGAGAGAAGTCAAGCAGAAGCATCTGTAACATCTCGGTCTGACCCGAGTATTATTTAATAAGAAAATAATAAACGGATCAGTCTAACTATAGATATCAGATGAAACGATATAGAATAAGAGATATGACTAAACACATAATAATCACAATTCCAAGCTGTGATATATATAAGTAATTGAAAATCAACGAGAGATTAATCAATATCACCAAATCTACACAAGAATCAAAGAAATGCCATACTCCTTATTTCGTACATCAAACCACAAATATTGACGATTATATCAATGTCAATCACAAAAGTCAATGACACACAAATTCACCAATGCACAAATATTGACAATAATATCAATGTCAATCACAAAAGTCAATGACACACAAATTCCAGAATTCAATATGCGAAATCCAGAAATCACAAAAGTCAATGACGCACAAATTCACCAATGCACAAATATTGATAAAACTTATCAATGGAAATCATGAAAATTGGTGAAACACAAATTCTAGAAATCATCTCAAGAAATCCAGAAATCACAAAGGTAGGGAGGCCTATCCGAGCATAAAGCCCACCAACACGTGTATCACAAATGGAATGCTAATTCCATGGTTGCTAACCATCACAAATTGAGCCGAAGCTCCACAAACGGCCCGAAGACCATGGGTTGCTACCCCACCAAATTGAGTTGAAACTCCACAAAACGGGGTTTAGTCTCCCTCGCAGACAAAGAGACATCGCACATTGCTAGTCTAAATCACAAAGATGATCGTCATGATCATCGAGAAGTGTCGATTACAGTAAGCTAGTAAATATACGAGCTTAGCATCATGTCCCATAACCACTAGCTTAACTTAAATATTTAGGAACAAATTGTAGATCTCCACTAGAAAATTGTCACAAGAGTTTCAATCGAACAAGTCCAAAAATTAACCAACAAAGTGAACGCAAGCGTTTCTTACCACTTGTTTTACTAAGTCGTTTAATTAGATTTCTCATACGAGTGAAGTAAAGGTTTGTATATACTAATAGATTGGAAAACGGTTTTATAAACGAATTTGGTATTAAAATAGTATTGAAATCGTTTGAGGAAAGAGTTTTGATATTTACTACTAGTATAAAAAACCTTTATATTTTTAAAGTGACAAATCACGAAGAAGATTGTAAGAACAATCAATCACTAAAATTCACATACGAAGACGTGAATAAAATCCAAAGAAATCGATAAAGGATCCATCGAAATGGATATTCAAAAATCCCCAAAAAGAGTCATCAAAGTCATAATAGATGATAACAACAACTAGGAAACAACTCGAATCGATCAAAGTTGGAAATTCACGCGACTAGGCGAAAATATGCAAAATGCATCAGGTCGGTCGGCCGGCTATAGAGCTCGGTCGACCGAACCCTGTTTTGAAAACTTCTCGGGCATCAGGTCGGTCGACCGAACCAGGGGGGTCGGTCGGCCGAACCAGAAACAGAGAAGTGCAACTGCACTTTTACTAGCAGGTCGGTCGACCGGACCAAGGGGGTCGGTCGGCCGAACCTGATGCTCTGCAAATTGATGCCCATAAATTGATAAGCAACCTCCACCAATTCGCAACCGAACAAGCACAGACACTAGGGAATTATTCCTAACGGCTAATCGGCCCTATTGGCTCCTCGATGCATCACCAAAAACACATTTGAACCTCAAAGCTATGATTTTTAAGGATTTGGCTTTCAAACACTAAAATTGGAATATTCTCAAAAGCAATCCAAATCAAAAGCAATTGCACAAGAATAAGTGTTAGGAATTTATACCTAACAATCGAAGATAATTCATAGACTTAGATGTGAGATTAAAAATCTCACCTTTTCACAAAATCAAACAAGAAGAAGCTTGAAAGAAAATGGAGAATCAACCTCTCTTCAACACAACCCAAATGAGCATGAATCTATGCTCAAAGCAAGGACATTCCCAAAATTAGGTTTAGGAATTTCTGAAATTGGTAAGAGAATAAGTTGGAGAAGAAGAAGAGAATGCTTACCAATGGGTTCTCTTGAATTTGGAGCTAGGAATTGGATTTGCAAGAGGAACTAGGGTTTTGGAGTTTTAATTTCCAATCTCACCCCACCATTAATGCCTTAGAACTGAAAAGAGAAGAGAATGAGGGTGAGTGGGGAAGAGTGGCTCAGATTTGAGCATAAGTTAACATAGGGCTGAGCCCAAAACCAAACCCAAAGTGAAAAGTAGCAAAAATCAACTTTCTCCAAACATATCGAAGCTTATACTCAAAAAGGTCGCAAACGACATTTTAAACTCAATGGGAGTAGTCCTGAGTCCTAATTCGACCGTATGCAAAAAGTAGCTTTTCGAACTAAAATCCGACTAACGATGAAATATTTAAATAAAATATTTAAATATAAAATCGATAAATATGCGGGTTGTTACAGGTTCAAGGGAGGATAGTGTTACAGGTTTAAACATTAAACCTGTCAGTGATGTAATTTGATGATTTTAAGATGAATTTAAAAGGAAATTGTTTCTCGAGTTACTCGAGTTATTTTAGTGTTTAGCTCGAGTTGGTTTGTTGCAGTTTGAAAACTTGTCCTATTTCAAAATTTAAAATAAAATTTTAAACATTAAGCAAAGATTTAAAAATGAGTTTAAATCTAGTTTTAATTATGGATGCAAGTTAATTTGAATCTCAAGATTGAAATGAAGAAGTTTTCAAATTCAAATTTGTTTAAAATAACTTAAAAAGGGGATTTATGGTTTAAAAATGTTTTAAAGGAATTTGAATTTAAATTGGAAATTGAAATATAAGTAATGTTTAAACAAAGTTTAAATTTGATTCAAATTTGGATTTGAACCTTGATTTCAAAATAGATTTAAGTTTTATAAATTTAAGTATTTCAACAAATTTGAATGATAAAGAAAATGTTTGGATTTAAAAAGAAATTTGTTTTAACTTTTGTAAAATTTCTTTTATAATAGAAGTATTATTTATCAATTAAAGATTTTAGATTTATTTTAAACTTGTTAAGGTTAAATTATAATTTTATATTTTGTATTTCATTTGATTTTTAGGGTAATTAAATGAATAATTTATTTATTTAATAAGTTAATAAAATGGTAATTAAGGGTTTAAGCTTAAAGGTTTAAGATTAATTATTTTTAGAATAATTAATTTGTAATTAAGAATAATTAATTAAATAAGATTAGTTTTTAATTAATGATTAATAATTAATTAATCAAGTAATAATGGATTAATTAAGTTTAAGTTAACACTTAATTATTTAATTAATTTGGAATTAATTAGTGGATTAATTAATTTGTAATTAATAATGATTAAAATAAGTTAATTATTTTAGAAAGAAAATAATTAATGAATTGTTTAATAGTTAATGAAGGTCATTAACTAAGGATTATTTAGTAATTAATTAATGTGATTAATTTTAATTATTAATTAGATTAAGTAATTTAAAGATAACCATTTGTGTAAATTATTAAGATAATTACTTGTGGAAGTAATTAAGGAATTAATTATTTATTGTAATTAATTGAGTTTAATTTGATTGGATTAAGTTAATTTATTCATTTTAATTAATTTTAATTAATCATTTGAGAATTGTGAAGTGTAATTACTTAATGTAATTAAATAAAGAGAAATTACTTAGGGAAGTAATTTATGGGTAATTACTATATGTAATTATTTGAAGATGATTTATTGATGAAGTAATTTGACTATAATTACTTTTCGAATTATTCAAGGGATTAATTGGAGATAATTAATTAATGAGTAACTAATTTATTTGGTGAAGTAATTAAGGGTAGTTAATTACTGAATGGAGTTAATCAAGTGCGATTAACAATTATGGTTTAAATAAAGATTAATTACTTATTGTAATTAATTTAAATAGAAAATGTAATTAGAAATCATTAATTACTATAATGAATGATGTAATTAAAAATGGATTTAATTGTAAATAATTAAATTGAATTAATTAATTAATGTAATTAATCAAGGAGTAATGTAACTAATTCATGGTTAATTAAATAAGAAAGTAATTAAAGATTAATTACTGTATTTGGTTAAATATAATTAATTTGAAGAAATTAATTAGCGAATAATTACTTGAATGTAATTAAAGATCAATTAATCAGGAATGATTAATTAAAATAAATAATTGATTGATGATTAATCAATAGTGATATAAGCAAGTTGATATTGGTAAAGTAATTAATTTAATTTACTTTAAATTAATTAGGAATGATGTAATTAATTTAATTCACTTTAAATTAGTTATATTTGGTGTAGTTAATCATTGCTTATATAGATGGATGATGTTGTTTACTTTAGATGAATTGAATCTCAGATATGAGATAGATAATGTTGAGTGGTTTGGATGCATTGGTTGCATTGTGATGTTGATATAGATTATCTTTTTGAATAATGATAATATGGTTTATCTGATATGATGATAATGTGGATTATTTGTGTGAATCTGTGATTTATCTATTTGGATATATAGATAATTGAGTTGTTTTAAACCTTTAAGACAACTTGGCCTTAAAAGACACGCTTTGGATTTCGATGAGACCGGGATCGGGTTTCCATATTTGGACATCCGAAAACCACATCGATCCAAATTAACGATAGGTCGTGAATCTCTTGTGAAGAGTGAAGACTCGAGTTGTAAGGACTATACGTCAGTATAACTCTGGGGGTGATTCCATGATGAGTTTGACGGAACTAGTTCTTATAGGTTCGAGATGGTGATTTAGAGTGCAAGGGTTATCATCGTTAACTCCGAGGGTGATTCCAAAAGACTGTAACGAGATAATGCCTTCGGTTTCTTTCGAACTCGGAACGAACTTGTATGGACTGAATGCTTTCAAAACATCGTTAGGTGGACGATGAGAATTCTAAGAGATGTGTTCTCTAAAGGTAATCGTAGCCTCAAGTCTCATCAACCGGGAATGGCTAAAACAGGGGAGGTGCAGCAAGGCTTCGTGGGTAGCTCCCACTGGAGAGCAAGATTTACCCATGTCTAGAGGTCCCTTTTTATTTTGGCTGTGTGGGCTGTTGGATGTACACCAACTACGTGGTTTTTTTGTTCGGGATTGTCCAGTAAGGGATGGTTTCGGTTTTGTGTTGCAGAGGAGCGGGCGTACTCCTCGGTACGTTGATCTAGGCCACGTACTGTGGCGGGCGGTACCCCAGTAGCCCTGCCATTGTATGGAATCCAAAATCCAATAGATGCCAACGGTTTTGATTGTATTACCCACTTTTGTGGCTACTAGCTGGAATTTAATAAACGTAACAATTTCGGCTATTTCTTATTTACTTGAAAACCCTAGACCTATTATAATATCACTGGATTTCCTATCAAATGTTTTGGTTAGCGTAAGGTAAAAAGTTTTCCATGTTTATGTATGGGAAGTCTTACGTGATACCTTTCTTTTCAAAGGTTTTTCAAAGTTATGCAACTTTAACCTATTACTCACACCAGACCCATGTCTGACCCAGAGTTTATCTTCTGTTTTCTTAAACTCTTGGGTACTCAAATTTTTACGAGTAGCCAAGGGATTCAGGTTAGCTTTTGATGAATTATGGAGTAGCGAATGGAGCAGGAGGCTTCTGCGTGTAGATATATAGTTCCGCTGTGTGTTCTCTGTGTTAGTATTATTTTGGTTGAGTTGTATTGAGATGTATAACTAAACAGGTGTTTATAACTGTCTAGTATGAGATGTAAATTCTGTATAACTCTGATTTGTGTTGTATACTATGTAATATTTATGTTATTAATATAGTTTATTTGTTCCGCTGTTGAGATTCTGATATTGTTTCTTCTTTCTTCTCTTTCTTTTCTCTTTTCTATCCCTTTCTTTCTTCTTTATGATACGGCTTTTCTATGGTAAGAAAGTTGGGTCGTCACATAGCTCCAATCAATTCCAGCATGTAGTGCTCGCCGCCACGATTCCGTCGCCGCTTGTTTCGTCCAATTCCGACCTCGGACGTGAAAAATATGCATTTTTAAAGATTGAATATAATTTATATAAATAAATTTCTTTTTTTAATTTAAAAACCTCAGATCTGGGTTGTTCATATTGCTTCAGGAAAATCAAGTTCGCACATGTTTTCTTCCTTATCGTTTAAGCGCTTCGTGTAACAAACGTTGCCAACTTTCGATCACTACTACCCACACTCATCGATAACTTAATCAGCCACCACCTCTGACTCCGCTTATGAACCCCGCGCCTACACCACCAACCAAGGCGAACTCGATCATCCTTAGATGCATAGAAACCTCCCCGAACGATCCACGAACATTGCTATTTTTTGCCTTTGATCGATGATGATAGCCAAAATCCACCGTTGGATGGAAAGGTCTCGACGGCTCTACGACTTTCCGGTTGGAAATTTTGGGCAGTAGTCGATGGATACGCCAGAAATCCAGGAGGAAGGTGGGAGTTTTTCGGCCATTAATTTTGTAAACGACGGCTAGGTTAAAAATCCTAGGGTTTTACTATTGTGCATAATATATATGCGTGCTTATAATATTTTATTATTATTTTCACAATTCACGTGCTTTTCTGGTCGAACTCCAAACAAAGCACACCGCTTAGCATTTATAACGTTTTACCCCTATTTTAAACACATTGGAACATGTTTCGAGACCTAATTCTATCGCATGTGGATGATAGTTTTCGAATCAAATTAAAATATTAAATTTTCGATATTAATTTCATCATGTTTCTCACATACGATCCAACAGTAACTCCAAACGCTATGAAATTTGAAATCCATTAATAATACACTATTATGGATCCAATGGATCTAGTTTCGTCGAATTTCGAGACAATGCCCTAGAATGCTATTTTAACACTTCGATTAAATCGAGCGATTTTCAAAATCGACAAAATTATTTGAAATTCCAATTATAAAAACTTACTAACTCCTTTATAAATCAAATAGAATTTATATCCATATTAGAAACCATTTCAATTCATATTAAGTCAAAATTTAATTATTTTACATTATTACCATACATTAAATTTCACTGTTAAATATATATATATAAATTTTCAATATTAATTATCGACTTTTAATTCCATTCGAAAGTCCACTATCATCACTCTAATCAAAATAGAGTTTTAAATCAACTTTTGAAACCATTTCTATTTATATTTAACTCTAGATTCCCATATTTACGTAATTTCGAGTATTAAATTTACCATTCAACAAATTCACTTAAACATTATATTTGAAATTCTAAACCATTTTTCTAATTCAACCAAAATTTCCATATTCAAAATCAATTTATTTTTCAAGTCTAACATTCAAAAAATAAATTAAAAGTTCAAAATCAAATGTCCAAAATCTTGGGTCGTTACATATGCAGTGGTGCAAAGCATGACACGTGAAAACTCATTTTTATCTAGTGAGCAAAACATTACATTCATAGCTTTGGTATTTTAGGTGCTGTTGCTTTTTGTGCATCAGCCTAAGTTCTATTGTCAGTGTTAGGTGCTTCATATTTGTTTTGAGTTGCTAGCCATATTTCTAACCCATTTTCTTCCACAAAAATTCTCATATGAGTTGACCAGTAAGCATAGTTAGAGACAGTAAATAGTAGAGGACATACAATTGATTGATCTTCTTGAAAAGTGCTTGCCATATTATTGATTTTTTAACTAATTTTACTGTAGATTGAAATGATCGTGCTTTGATACCAAATGAAAATGTATAAGATCTTATATAATGCAACTCATAAACTAATGTAAAAATATGTACTAATAATTATACTAAGTAGAGTAAATTAACAGAGCATAAGTAAGAAAGATGATAAAAGTGAGCGCACTAGATATTTTGTACTAGTTTGGACCTCCCATCCTGCATTTAGTTCCGAAGATCCCCTTCGGTTTTCCTTTGAGCAAATAACCCTTACTTCATCCGGAGGAATAGGTTAATACAAAAGTAATTCCCCGACAATCGTACGTTCCAAATAACACTGATTTTGACTGATAGTACAAATCTTCGTATAATCTCCTTTAAGTATGTGAATGTGAATACTTTGAGTTATAAGAAGTAGTTTAATCAGAATTGTAATTTGATTATGATGGATTGAGATTATGTAAGCAAGAGATGCACGAACTTGTAAACTGAAAGTAAACAAGAAATCATGAGAATAGAATAATAATATTTACAATTCTCAGTTATTGATGTATGTATAGGTTTGAATAGACGCATATGAGGAGTTACTACCATTAAAAAAACTCTATCTGTTTTAATGGCTGCAACTGTTAAAGAAGAGATGTTATTATTATTCAATATGAAATGAAACGCCCTTTCAAATTAGAGCGGTTTCTAGATGACAAACGTCTGTGATTTTCCACAGATGTCTATGGCTTCAAGGGATAATTTACTAAAAATTTTCACAGACATCTGTGGATTGCCTTATTTAATTATCACAGTTTGCAATGTGTTAACGCGTAAAATTTGAACGCTAACACCCCGGTGTGTAAAGTGTAGCTGTGAAAGCACCACCCGATGATTCGGGAACAGAGTATAAGCAGAAAACCGCAGAAAAAACAGTAAACAACAGTAGTTTTATAGTGGTTCGGCTTAATAGTTTGCCTACATCCACTTTGAATATCTTTATTGATGATTTCGTTACAAGTCGATACAATTCTTCCCAAGTACAATACCCTTTGAATTACTAAACACTTTGAACGAGTAGCTTAAACTTCAATGTCAGTGAAAGTCTTCAAATCCATGTTGGATGTATGAGATTCCTTCTTGAAGTTGTTGGTAGCGTTCTACGTGTCTTGAAAGCTTTGAGTGTCGAGTCGGTTTAGAATGCAGCAGAGTATCGATGCTTGAAAAGAATGAGCCAAAAGTCCTTTTCTAGTTGGAGCTAGGGTCGTATTTATAGACATTTCTTGGAGTTAGGTCGTAACTCGTACACGACTCATGGTAGGTCGCGGCCGACCTACTGGGTTTAGCTCATGGCTTGGTTCAAAGTTATGCACCCATTTGAATGAATGATACAAGTTCTAAGTCGTTCCTGTGTTAACCAAATGCAACTTCCTTTATGCTAGCATGAGTCGTACACGACTCATCATAAGTCGTAAGTCGTCAACGAGTCATTTCATTACAGCATGGTATTGAACTTGTCTCCAAGTCTTAGATCGTGAACGACTTATCTGCAGTTATAAGTCAGCAGCGACTTAAGTGTTGTTGACTCTTCCTTTTAGTGCTTTGAGTCGTCACTCCTTTAGGTCGTGGACTTTCATAAGTCGTAAGTTGTGAGCTGTGGTCGCGCACGAGTTAAATGGTCGTAGCTTCTTGTTTGCTTGCTTGAGTCGCTGACGATTCAAGGTAGGTCGTAAGCACAATTCTTTAACTCGTGCAACTCCTCAATTGTTGAGTCGGTAACTTGCTGAGTCGTGAAGTACCTTGAGTCGTGAAGTACCTTGAGTCGTGAAGTACCTTGAGTCGGCCAACGCCTTTAAGGCATTAAGTTTATAACTCGGTGAGTCGCTGTCCCTCTTGAGTCGTTAAGTCAGCAATCAGTTGAGTCGTCATTCATTTTAGTTTGGCAATGAGCTAAGGCTGTTGAGTCGTGACATTCCTTAAGTCGTGTAGGTCTTAACCTGTTAGGTCGTTAGCTCCTTAACTCGTAAGCTCTTTAACTCGTAGACGCCTTAACTCGTGTGCTCTTTAACTCGTAGACTCCTTAACTCGTGGGCTCATTGACTCGTTAGCTCCTTAACTCGTGGACTCTTTGACTCGTAAGCTCCTTAACTCGTGGTCGAAACGGGGTTAACATTTGCCCCTCGAAGCACACGCTTAAGTCGTAAGTCATGTACTTCGACTCATCATAACCCAGGCACGCCGATTCGAGTTACAGCGCCTCCAGATATAAAATGCTTGAGTCGTTCCTCCTATCTCACTCTTCTCATTACTTATCCCCTGAGCCATTCCTGCCATTATTACATCTTCAAGCTTCCAAAGGCGATCTCGACCCAATTTTACTTCCAACCATCTCTAGCTTCACACCACGTAAGCAACTTTCTCTTTTTCCCAATCGCCGATCACCATCATCAATCTTCGCCCACGATTTACATCCTTGAGCCTTGCAAATACTACTGCATGGATCATCGGTGGACTTAAGGCTATTTGATTTGATTTAGGATAACTCACGATTTATAACGATTTCGTAGTGTGATAAGATGAAGGTCGGGGACTGTGAAGTTACTGGATCAATGGGTTAGGAGAAAAAAGCTTGTGGGTTAGGAGAAGAAGTTAACGGGTTAGGAGTGAATCGTTGTTTTGAGTATGATTCAGCAGTCTTACGCGACCAAGTATTCTCTGCGACATAGCAACCTTTACGACTCGAGCCCTGAGTCGTAGCCGAGTTAAAGCTTGAAATCTTGAGTCGTGGCCGTGTTAGTACTTAGGAAATTTCCCACTGCTTTTCCATTGGAGTCCTTCCTCTGTTTCACGACCTTTGACCCAAAGCACTGCCGACTTAGAACATCATTGATTTAAAATTGAAGCAACTTAAACTGACTCGCCCCTTAATCCTTAAGTCGTGGGCAAGTTGGCTAGAAAACCAATGACCTGACCTAACTTTGAACCGTTGCATGGACTTTGAACTGTTGAACTTTATTGCATTCACTCACTGGTCACTTTAACTTGCAAGCTAATAATCTGTCCAATACAACATTTACAGAAAATTGGGACGAATATACTGCCATCGACTGCCCACATCAAATGACAGATTAGTTAATAACAGATAATTAACTTAAATAAATTGTGTGAACGAAGTGCTTTCATCAATTTCAAGTAAAATATTAAAGCGACACCGAAATAGTCAATTGAAACTGACCAGCCTGCACTAATATTATGCTCGAACTTTAGATTAACAAGTTCTGAAATTTTGTAGTCGATCAATCGTCGACTAGTTTAATTCCAGTTATATTTACTTGTTATTTTTATTAGTTTTGCACGACACTTCACACTTTTAGGAAACGTGCACCTTCACTTTTGAATATCCAGTTGCTTGTGTAGAATGACTTCTCAAGAAGAAGATACAACAGTTCAGACTGGAGAGGCAACTGTTATTCCGGCTCCACTAGTCAATCCTCCCGAAAGAGCCCCTACCACGCTATCATACAAAGTTATTCGCCAGTCGTGCGCTCGGTTTGGCATTGCTGAATCAGATGCCATTCTTCCCGAGAGAAGTAACACTGCTGACATAGCACCCCCTGGCTTTGTGACAGTTAACCAACAAATGTGCCTGAGCGGGGCCATCCCTCCTTTCAACAATTTTCTCCAGCATCTTCTTCGTCAACTGGCCATCGCTCCATCCCAGCTACATCCCAACGGTTATGCCATTCTAATGGGGTTGTGTGTGCTATTTAGGAGGACGCTTGATCGACTTTCGAGCTTTGATGAAATCCGTTACTTATGTTCCTTTACTCGGACCAAAGATCATCCTTCTATTACTGTTGTGAGAAGCGCCCGAAACCGCAAATTGATCGTTGGCCTTCCAGACACTGCTCATGGGTTCCTAACCCAGTTCTTCTTTGTTCGTTGCCCCCCGGGGTTTTATGCTGTGTAGAGGGAAGGAAGTAAGATCATCCATCTTTGTTACTACGTTTGTTATCCGACTTTTGCGAGACTGAATTATTAAGTGTTAACTCCGCTTCTTTTTTACTTTCAGCGCTCCCCCCTCCTTCTAAGGATCTCAGTCATAAGCCAACTTTCGAGAGGCTCAAGGCCGTGCCAGTTGAGGAGAGAGACATTCAATTTCTGTTGAAAGATGAATTTTTGCATCAGTACGGACTTTTGCATACTTCTTGTTCTACACATCCTCATGAAATCCCAGACTCCCTGGCTAGAGCGTCGGATGCCCCAGCTTCTACTGACACATCCATACCAAAAGGACCTGCTCCCGAAGCTTCACTAGTGAAGTGCTCCACTTCTGTTGATGTTGCGGGGCCATCTGACAAACTTGCCCCGGTTATTGAGGAAGAGTCCCAGGGATCTCCCCAATATTCACAGAAACCTGGCGAAGAGGCCGAGAAAACCAGCCCTGCCAAGCAGAGCAGGGACGATACTTTCGAAGGATTGAGCGATCTCTTTGCCACCTCACAAGAGATCTTTAAAGATGATCCTATCACTGCCGGGGTTTCTCCTTCAGTAGTTGAAGCGATTTCCATTCTGCAATAGACTCCGTCAACTCAAGAGTTGACGCTAACTACTACACCCACAACTACTCCACAATTAAAGAGTGGTTCGTAGTTTGATGCGCGTAGTTTGCACATTACACACACTTAGAATTTTTGGCACTTTTATGCTTCTGACTCTCTGTACTTTGGAGACTTCTAAAGCTTATCTTTTTATTTCAGGTTCTCCGATGGGACGTAGCGGCTCCTACTATGATGACTTCCAACGCTGCGGGAGGCGTAGCCAATACGATTATAGGCGCTACCTCCCCTCTTACAGAGAATCCGATGAAGAAAGAGCCGCCCGAAAGGCTCAAGAGAAGAGGGCTCAAGAGGAGCGTTACGAAAGAAGAGAGAGGGAGGAGCGCCACGATTCTTCGCAGAGAGGCGACGACTCCCACAAGAGAAAATCCCATGATGACCGAGGAAAAGGTCATATGGTTGAAGACTCAAGCAAGCGAGCCCGACATGGTGAGAAGCATACCTCTACTACTCCTGAAAAGGTTACTGCCCCCGAGTCGCTAGACATTCCTTACGGCTCCCCCGCTCTTGGGAAAACGGACATTCAAACAATAATTAGCAGGCCTAAATTTCAAGTTGGACCAGGCCCAGCCACTTTGCAAAGTCGGTTTCCACAGTGGTGTCTGAAGGGAGTAAGGTTCGACCTTGACTTGGTCCCCATTGATAAGTCTGCCATGTTACGAAACCTCGATGCCGTCAAGCTTGATATTGAGAGGATGTCGAACTGGCAAAAACTTGTTGACGAGCTCCAAAGGGTTAATCGTGCAAATATAGAGGCCATGCTCACTATGGAAAATGATAAAGCCGAATGGCAAAAGGTTCTTGAGCAACATGATACTGAAATGAGGAGCATCGCTTCTTACAATGAAGAGCTTGAAGCAAAAATTGAGGAACTGAAACAAGATCTTGCTACTTCCTCTACTTCCTATTCTCAAAAAGAAGAAGTGCTCCTAAAACAAGTGAGAGATGCTCATGCCAGCCAAAGAGATGCCGAGGACAGGCTTGAAGTGCAAAAAAGAATTAGTGAGGGCTATGTTGCTGATACTGAAGAGATTCGAAAGAAAAACAGCTCCCAAGAGGCGGAGATTCAAATGCTTAAGCTTTAACTTTCCAAAGCTGAAAGGGAGCGTGATGAGGCTGTTGCCGGCAAAATTGCAGCTGAAGAATATCACGAGGCAACGAGGACCAACATCAGCTCAACATTATTTGACTTCTGCTTGCATAGCATCTTGGGGCGCGGTAGCCTCGCCTTTCTAGGCCCCAAGTATGAAATTACTCTGGCTGAAGTTTGGGAAGCCGCACTCGATATGCTTGGCGGTAAAGGCGCTGGCTATGCTGAGTCAGCTCTTGAGGAGCATTATCTTGATGATGATGCTCGCGCTGCTCTCGCCACGGGGAGAGAACAGCTTGCAAAATTAAGGGCCGAAACAGCGGCAGGAGAATATTCAGGAAAAACTATCTCAGCTGTTCCAATTCAGCCTTCTCCTTCGGCCGAGATTGACATTATCGGTTTCGGTTCTCATTCTCTATCTCCTACCAAAGTTACCGCCGAGATCACAAGCATACAAGGTGGGGATGAAGGCGACGAGAGTGCCGAGGCACAGGCTTACGAAGTTGATGTCAGGAAACCGGCTTCTGCAGGTAACCCTACTGTTAATCTTGCCCAAGTAGACTGCTCATCTATTTCTTACGAGCTTGATGAGCTTCTTGACTACTTCTTGAACCTCAGCGAACCTTTATCTCCGCTTTTTACCGACTTGAACTTTTTCCTTCTGTAGAGAAAACGTCGAGCATCGTTCAAACTTCCACACCTCCAATTATTCCTTCTCCATCTATTCAGGTTACTCCTCCTTCTGCCTCGCAACCGGGATCGCAAGAGGAGCAAATAGAAGCTCTTCAAGACTTGGACGATCCCATTGCTTCACAAGAACACAAGGGAGAAGAAACTGAAGGGAGTGAGAAGACTCCAGAAGCAACTGGTTCCGATGATGAACCATTAGCTAAACTTCTTTCTCCAGGGAGTGGGTCTTCCTCCAAGAAGAGAGGAAAGCAGGGAGTTTCCAAAAAGAAGAATAAGGGATCCTTAACTGGCGAAGAAAAAACGGAAGAAAGTCCGACTGAGCCCCTTTCTCCTTCATCCCCTACTCTTACAAGCCGGCCTAAGAAGTTGGTTATCCGGCCGGGTGCGGGCTCAAAAGGTGGACGGAAGAAGAAATGATGGCTCTGGTTCTGTGGCTTTCATATCGCTTTTTTGCCTTTTTTGCATGTACTGACCGGAAATTGTGCGAGTACTGGCCCCCGCTTTTCTTTTACTCTTTACTTTGGAACTTGTATCTGTACAAAATTTTAACAGTGTTGAATAAAATAATTCTTTTTCTTCATACAAACTTCTGTCTGTATCTGAAAATGCATTTATTATTCATTTTTTGTACAAGTTTCTTTGTACGATATTGCAGTGAGCTTGTGGTATATTGTTCGAGCGCAATTTTACCGATGTAGTTATACCATGTTGCCCCTATACCATAAGCTCGTTGTAATATTTTATATTTTGAGGGGACTTGTACTTTTATTTTCTAGAGAATAATTATTCCATATCGGAGGAATATTATTTCGTTAGAAAACAGAATACAACTTCCTCCAAATGAGTTTTTACGCTTTATCCTTCGAAGATATCACGTTTTCTTTTGTGCATATACACATTTTACTAAGTGAATTCTCTTATGCGATAAAGCAGGCCTATGAAGGACACTTTAACTTCTTTTTGAGGAAGATTATTTTCCAGAATAGGTAAATCATTTTCCCTTCGAAAGTTAAAGTGTGCCTTTGATGAGAATTTTTTTTTTTATATACCACAGTAAAGGGCTTTTTGATTTTTGTTTCTTTGAAAAGTTGCACCTCTGAGGAAGGCTTTTTCACGTTTCAACACCTGGAATTTTTATTTCAATCTTGGTGAAACGTGTGCCTCCGAAGAGATCTTTTTGCTTGATTGTGCCTCCGGGAGGAGGTCTTTTCGTTTCTGCCTTTGGGAAGAGGTCTTTTTTTGTTTTGCATTTCAACTCTGGTGAAGTGAAACTCCGAAGAGCGGCTGTTGCACTTCAACTCCTGGTGAAATGTGCCTCCGAAGAGGTCTTTATTTTGTTTTGCATTTCAACTCTGGTGAAGTGAAACTCCAAAGAGCGGCTGTTGCACTTCAACTCCTGGTGAAATGTGCCTCCGAAGAGATCTTTATTTTGTTTTGCATTTCAACTCTGGTGAAGTGAAACTCCGAAGAGCGGCTGTTGCACTTCAACTCCTGGTGAAATGTGCCTCCGAAGAGGTCTTTATTTTGTTTTGCATTTCAACTCTGGTGAAGTGAAACTCCGAAGAGCGGCTGTTGCACTTCAACTCCTGGTGAAATGTGCCTCCGAAGAGGTCTTTTATTGCCTGGAAGTTACTCTCTCATGGTTGGAGGGTCATGACTCCTCCAATCTTTTTTTGTTGAGTAGAGAACTTTCTTTTTTGCGGCATATGCCTCTTTAGAGGTCTTTATCCTCCGAAGAGTTGTGCCTCCGAAGAGGGCTTGTGCCTCCGAAGAGGTCTTTAGTTGTTCCTTGTCCACTTGCTTATGCCTTTTCAGCGATCCTCTGTCTTTCTTTTCAAGCTCACACTCACTTCTCTTACAAGTAGTTTGTTTAATCCAAAGAAGTGTACTTCATTGCTAGGCAAGTTCGCGAGAACGGGCATAAGCTTCTTAATTGGATGTTTGTTTGTTCAAACGATCTCAATTTATTAGCAAGGGCCCGTTTTCGGCAAAATCATTGGCCGTTCAATTGAAGCACTTCCTATCTAGGATTTGAATTCGGGGCTTTTGTGACTCGAAATTTGTTTGTTAAATGATAGCAAGAATCACTTGGTCTTGTAATATGCAAGTTTTATCTTCATTGTCTGCAAAAATTTAAATCGACACTTCAACAATACATTTAATGTACTTTTCATATCGAAAATAAAGCAAACATGTAATAATAATAAGGAACACAAGATTTATAGTGGTTCGGCCAAGAATTTGGGCCTACATCCACTTTATAGTCTTTCAATATTCACTTGCATCAGCTTTACAATTGCTTTCAATTACAAGAGTCATACATTCATAATTCTTTTTACAATATTTCAACAAAGTTTTCAAGTAAAGTATGGACGCAAGTGATTGCTGTTCCAAGCCCTTGGAATTTGATCTCCTTCGACAGTAGTGAGTTTGAATGTGCCGTCAAGAGGCTTCTGACCTATGACATATGGTCCTTCCCAATTTGGCCCAAACACACCTGTCGCCGTCATAATTCTTTTCAGGACTAGATCTCCAATCTCAAAGCTGCGTTGGCGAACTTTGGAATTGAAATGTCTGGTTATCCTTTGCTGATGAGCTGCAATTCTGAGCTTAGCCTCTTCTCTTTTTTCATCAAGGAGATCTAGTGCTTCAAGCTGTAGTTTTTCATTCTCTGCTTGATTGAAATGAATTCTTCTATGTGAAGGGACCTCTGTTTCTACCGGAATCATTGCTTCTGACCCGTATGCCAATGAAAACGGAGTATGCCCAGTCGCAGTTTTGTGGGTAGTTCTGTACGCCCATAGTGCTAGTGGTAGCTTATCGACCCAACCACCTTTTGCTCTTTCGAGTTGCTTCTTGATGGTTGACTTGATAATTTTGTTTACTGCTTCCACCTGCCCGTTTGCCTGTGGATGAGCCACTGCTGACAAGCTTTTTCGGATTTTGAATCGCTTGCAAAAATCTTGGAATTCTTCACTTTCGAATTGAGTACCATTGTCTGTAATTATCTTTTGAGGCACACCATATCTGCAAATGATACTTTTAGTCACAAAATTTATCATCTTTTTAGAGGTGATAGTAGCCAATGGTTCAGCTTCAGCCCATTTAGTAAAATAATCTACAGCAACAATGGCATATTTAATTCCAGATTTGGCAGTCGGTAAAGGTCCTATAAGGTCTATCCCCCAGATTGCAAACGACCATGGACTGACCATCTGTGTGAGTTCAGTAGAAGGTGCTCTAGGAATTTTGGCAAATCTTTGGCATCTGTCACATTTTCGGGAATAGTCTGCAGCATCTCGATTAATTTCTGGCCAAAAATATCCGTATCGGAGAACCTTCTTTGCTAAAGTTTGACCACCTAAATGATCACCACACTCTCCTCCATGTACCTCAGCTAGGATTGTTTTGGACTCTTCCCTGGATACACATCGAAGTAATGGCATTGAGAATCCCCGTCTGTATAATTGGCATCCTGGACTATATAGCGAGAGGCTTTCCTCAGTAGCTTCTGTCGTTCCTTTGAAATTTCCGGTAAAGAGCCATTAAGCAGATATTCTGTTATTGGAGTCATCCATGATTCTTGCTCTTGAGACACACTCATGATCCAATCAATATCCATCTCATTAATGCTTGGAGCCGACAGGACTTCCACTGGAGCTAACCCTAGAAATTGGGCTTCTCCTGTGCTAGAGTACTTCGCGAGAGAATCTGCTTTCGTGTTTCTTCTCGAGGAATATGGCTTATCGTGTAGTGATCGAAGTCACATAGAAGTTCCCAGGCCTTTGACAAGTAGGCAGGCAGATTTCCCCCTTTCGCTTGAAATTCCTTCTTGACTTGGCATACAATAAGCTGAGAATCACTGAAGATCTGTAATGCTTGGATGTTTAGTTCTTTAGCAATTCTCAAGCCAGCGATGAGAGCTTCGTATTCTGCTTCATTGTTCGTTGAAGGAAATTCCAATCTTAGCGCATAGCATAATGACCGACCTTTAGGGGTTTCAAGTACAACCCCGGCTCTAGAACAGTAGTCATTTCTCGCGCCATCAACATATAACTTCCACTGGATTGGGGAATCATCGATCGTTTCTTCCCCACCGTTACCCTTATCTATGAATTCTGCGATGAAATCCGCTAAAGCTTGTCCGTTGATTGCTTTTCGGGGGTGATAAGTGATGTCATATTGACTGAGTTCAATGTTCCACTTTAGAAGTCGACCCGAAGTCTCAGGGCGAAACAGGACTTGCTTTAGAGGTTGATCAGTGAGGACTCTGATAGGATGAGCTTGGAAATATTGCCTCAACTTCCTCGATGCAATCAGTAGACAATAGGCGAGCTTTTCCAACTTGGAGTAATTCATCTCTGCCCCAGTGAGTCTTTTGCTGATATAGTAAACCGGATGTTGAATCCTCTTGTCTTCTCGTATCAGCGCTGCACTCAGAGCATGAGATGATACTGCCAAGTATATAAGAAGATCCTCACCATCGTCGGGCCTAGAAAGTATTGGAGGCGTTTCCATATGACGAATCAATTCATCAAAGGCTTTTTGGCATTCGGGAGTCCAATCAAAGTTTTTCTTTCCTTTATTCAGAGCGTCAAAGAATGGGATGCATTTATCAGTAGCTTTGGAAATGAACCGACTCAAGGCGGCGACTTTTCCGTTGAGACTTTGCAATTCCTTCTTCGTTCTAGGAGCTTTGACTTCTTTTAAGGCGGTAATTTGAGCTGGACTAGCTTCAATGCCCCTAGCGCTTACGATGAAACCTAAGAACTTTCCGGACTCCACCCCAAACGAACATTTTAAAGGGTTAAGCTTCATTCCGTATTTTCCGGAGGACTGCAAACATTTCTGCTAAGTGTTCTATGTGATCCACTGCTTTCTTAGACTTTACTAACATGTCGTCGACGTAGACTTCCATAGTCTTGCCCAATTGCGGTTTGAACATAGCATTAACAAGTCTTTGGTAGGTTGCCCCCGCATTCTTCAGCCCAAAGGGCATAACTCTGTAGCAGTAAAGACCAACATCGGTGATAAAGCTCGTGTCCTCCTGATCTGGCTCATGCATCATAATCTGGTTATATCCGGAGTAGGCATCTATAAAAGATAACAATTCATGTCCCGTTGTTCCATCTACCAGTTGATCGATCCTGGGTAATGGGAAGCAGTCTTTGGGGCATGGCCTTGTTTAGATCTGAAAAATCGATGCACACTCTCCACTTTCCATTGGCTTTCTTAACCAACACTGGATTTGAAACCCAATTCAGATAGGTAGATTCTTTGATAAAGTCATTCACCATGAGCCGATCAACTTCTTCTTTTAATGCTGCTGACCTTTCTGGACCTTGGCTTCTTCTTTTCTGTTTCACAGGCGTAAACTTTGGATCAATATTCAGAGCATGTACTGCAAATTCTGGGGATATTCCGCACATATCGGCATGAGTCCAAGCGAAAACATCCAAATTTGCTTTCAAAAAAGATATTAAAATATTCTGAATTGACACATTAAGTTGTGAACCCACATTTAACACCTTATTTGGGTCCTTCGGGTCAACAGGTACCGGTACTATCGTTTCCACCGGTACCACTCTATTCTCCCCTGCACTGGCTTTTCTAGGATCCATCTCTTTTCGTGCTCCGCTATGCTCGCCAGTGCAGGGTCCACCCTGTAATTGCTACAAGGTTGGTTCTTTGATGCGGACTGGGGTTGCCGCATCCTTTTCCATTTCTCTTTTTCTTGCCTCTCGCAGCTCTGTCAGATAACACTCCCGCCCAGCATTTTGATCCCCTTTTATAACTCCTACTCCATTTTCTGTGGGGAATTTAATGGTGAGGCACCATGGGGCCAGAACAGCTTTGAACGCTGCAAGGGTTGGACGGCCAAGGAAAGCATTATAAGCAGAAAATTCGTCGACAATCACAAAAGTTTGCTTACGGACTACTTTTCTTTCTCCCTCTCCAAGTTCTACAAGCAAATCAATGGTTCCTATCGGCTGTTTTGGCTCTCCTGTGAAGCCAGCGATTTTCTGCGACGAGGCTTGCACATCAGCCATAGGGATCTTCATTTGGTCGAATGTTTTCTTGAAGAGGATATTGCAGGATGCGCCACAATCAATGAGAACTCTTCTGACAATAGCTGGCCCGATACCAGCCGAGATGACTAAGGGATCCAAGGTAGGAGCTTCAACACCTGTGGAATCCCTGGCTCTGAACACAATATCATCACTGAAAGTTCTTTTTTGTTTCAGGGGCATAGCGTCTTCCAAAACAAAGACATCTTCTTCGGCCGGTACATATTTCAAAGCCCAGGTATACCTTTCCATCTCACCCCAGCTCCTGCCTGCTGGGTGAGGTCCTCCCGTAATGACATTGATAACAGGCCTTCCGGATTCATGCCCTGCAGTCTTCTCACTTGTCCTAGGTTGATGAGCAGGAGCTTGTTGCCCCTGACTAGACGAAGCAGGATTGCTGCTATTCTTTTCCACAAATTGCTGCAGCTTGTTTTCCCTTATCAACTCTTCAATCAAATTCTTCAATTGGCGGCATTCGTCGGTATCATGACCGGGTTGATTATGGAAGTGGCAGAACTTCCCGCTTTGTATAGCTCTTTTCCCGGTTCTCAGAAAAGGAGGTTTAGGATAGTCAACAGAATCTTTAGTGGAAAAGTAAATACGCTCCGGCGTATCTGATAAAGGAGTATATTCCGATGGCTTGAAGGAACGAGGCTTCTTCAGATTTCTCTGTTTCTTTCCATCGTTATTTTCCCTTTTCTGTCCTACAGATTCACTCTTGCATGGAGCAGCAATGTTATCTTCAGCTTTTTCCAATACTGCCTTTACCGGTACAGGACGGCTTTCCAGGCGTATGAACTCATCTGCTTTCTTGTAGAATTTTTCAAGGGAATTTGGTTCCTTCATGTTTAGCCATTTTCCAAATTCTCTCGACTTGTCAATGGCCCTCATCAGATAAGTCAAGATCATCCGTGGTTCTGCATTGTCTACCTCGGCCAGCGCTATATTAAAGCGATTCAAGAAAGATCTGATAGTTTCCCCTGGATTCTGTTCTAAACTTGACAACGACATGATATCTTTGGCTTTTGAAGCATATAGTCTGAACTGCTCTTTGAATTTCCGGGTTAGGTCAGAAAACTGATCTATAGACCGGATTGGTAGCTTGGTGAACCAAAGCAGAGCTACACCTTCCAAATATACAGGAAAATATCGACACTTTATTTCATCAGAAGCTCTGGCACCTGTCATGTGCCAATCATACTTATACAAGAATTCGTTCGGATCGCTTGTCCCCTTGTAAGCTGGAATAGTTGGAGGGACGAACTTCCTTGGGAACTCAGCCTTTAAGATCCTTTCGGTAAACGGGGTTTTACTTGGAGCGAAACCCCATTCTTTCTCGTCTTCATCCCTTTGCATGCTCTCTTTCATGATTTGTCGAACCATTTCAGAAAGATATCCCTCATCATTTCGAGCTTTAGATCCACCAACTTCAGGAAGTGTCTGCTCAAAGGGGCTGGCAGCCCTCTCAGGAACGTTCCTTTCTTCAGCATCATGAACGTTGTCAGCAAAGTTCCTTTCATTACCCGTTGGTTGACGGTTTGCCCCAAGCAAATCGTTCAACCTATTCAAAATTAGGGCATTTTGGGCATTCTGAGCCTCCAATTGTGCATTTTGGGCATTTATCTGCTGGTTCAGCCCTAAAAGTACAGCATCCAACTCCGCTTTTGTAACCCCAATAGGTGGAGTGGCTTGATTAGGTACTGGGGAAGCGGAGGTTCCCTCTTGAACATTTCCAGATTTAACAGATCTACTCCTTCTCCTTGGAGCCATGATTTCAGATAAACTTCTAGTCTTCAGAGAGATTACTTCAACAAACTTTCGTGGAGCAATGATGATAATTCACATGAGTTCAATTCTCAGTGAAAGCACCAAAAATGTTAACGCTTAAAATTTGAACGCTAACACCCCGGTGTGTAAAGTGTAGCTGTGAAAGCACCACCCGATGATTCGGGAACAGAGTATAAGCAGAAAACCGCAGAAAAAACAGTAAACAACAGCAGTTTTATAGTGGTTCGGCTTAATAGTTTGCCTACATCCACTTTGAATATCTTTATTGATGATTTCGTTATAAGTCGATACAATTCTTCCCAAGTACAATACCCTTTCAATTACTAAATACTTTGAACGAGTAGCTTAAACTTCAATGTCAGTGAAAGTCTTCAAATCCATGTTGGATGTATGAGATTCCTTCTTGAAGTTGTTGGTAGCATTCTACGTGTCTTGAAAGCTTTGAGTGTCGAGTCGGTTTAGAATGCAGCAGAGTATCGATGCTTGAAAAGAATGAGCCAAAAGTCCTTTTCTAGTTGGAGCTAGGGTCGTATTTATAGACATTTCTCGGAGTTAGGTCGTAACTCGTACACGACTCATGGTAGGTCGCGGCCGACCTACTGGGTTTAGCTCATGGCTTGGTTCAAAGTTATGCACCCATTTGAATGAATGATACAAGTTCTAAGTCGTTCCTGAGTTAACCAAATGCAACTTCCTTTATGCTAGCATGAGTCGTACACGACTCATCATAAGTCGTAAGTCGTCAACGAGTCATTTCATTACAGCATGGTATTGAACTTGTCTCCAAGTCTTAGGTCGTGAACGACTTATCTGCAGTTATAAGTCAGCAACGACTTAAGTGTTGTTGACTCTTCCTTTTAGTGCTTTGAGTCATCACTCCTTTAGGTCGTGGACTTTCTTAAGTCGTAAGTTGTGAGCTGTGGTCGCGCACGAGTTAACTGGTCGTAGCTTCTTGTTTGCTTGCTTGAGTCGCTGACGATTCAAGGTAGGTCGTAAGCACAATTCTTTAATTCGTGCAACTCCTCAATTGTTGAGTCGGTAACTTGCTGAGTCGTGAAGTACCTTGAGTCGTGAAGTACCTTGAGTCGGCCAACGCCTTTAAGGCATTAAGGTTATAACCCGGTGAGTCGCTGTCCCTCTTGAGTCGTTAAGTCGGCAATCAGTTGAGTCGTCATTCATTTTAGGTTGGCAATGAGCTAAGGCTGTTGAGTCGTGACATTCCCTAAGTCGTGTAGGTCTTAACCTGTTAGGTCGTTAGCTCCTTAACTCGTAAGCTCTTTAACTCGTAGACGCCTTAACTCGTGTGCTCTTTAACTCGTAGACTCCTTAACTCGTGGGCTCTTTGACTCGTTAGCTCCTTAACTCGTGGACTCTTTGACTCGTAAGCTCCTTAACTCGTGGTCGAAACGGGGTTAACACAATGCCAATGTTGAATGTTTTTAGTGTTAATTTTTTGTTTGTAAATTCATTTGCGTATATGTACTCAAGGAGACCTTACAATGTATATCTAAGACTCTTAATATAATAGTATAATCATACTAATCATAGCATGCTCCATAAGTCTTTGTTTATTTTCTAGTCCTGATATCTTTAAGCATGATGATCTTTTGCAGTATATACCTGTAATCTTGATAAGATATGTAGTATGTGTGATTATATAGTTGTTGTCATTGAAACCATAGAATGGAGGTTCTAAAAACTTAGTGGTTTCTTATGCTTAACCATGCTTGGGTTTTATATGAAGTTAAATCGCTGATTGGATTGTTGCTTATTTGATAGTTAATTAACTGTCTTTCAAATCTTGGTCAGCTATAAAACTATTGATTGTCGGTTCGAAGAGACCGGGATTAGATATGTTATCCAAAAACCAATTTGAACCAGCATAAGCATCCGAATTGAATACATGTTGAAGATGATGGAATCAAAGATAGAGTTCTTTGAAGTGCAATGACGGCTTAATGATAATCCCCAGGGTGATTTTAGAAAGGATTTGTAGAAGAAGTGCCTTTAGTTTTTCATATCCTGAACTTGTATGGATGAATGTTGACATTGCATTGTTGGCTGTAGTGTTAGCATTCCTGGTGGTAAAACGTAGCTTCAAGCCTCACTCCTTGTAATGACTAAAAAATAAGATATGCTTCAGTGCTGTGTGGTTCACCTTTCAGTGAGACTGTTATCGAGGCTGATTTTTCTGATAAATTCAATGCCCATGCGATTGATAAGTTTGATGGAACCACCAACCCCGAGGATCACCTTAGCACTTTTGAATACTTTATGGACATCTTGAAGGTTGGGTGGATGGCCTAGTGCAAACTGTTCCCATGTATACTTATCTAGTGCAACTTCAAGGTGGTTCAGAATGTATGGATTGGGAGATGTCAAATATTGGAGGCAATTGTTTGTTTATTTCTTAGGACAATTCAATTTTGGGAAGGAAGCCTCCCTTGAAATTCATACGATGTATTGTGTGAAGTAAGGGGAGAATTAAAGTTTGCACTGTCTTATCAAGTGTTCCAAGACAGAAACTCTTCAGAATGAGGCAACCAATGAAGAAGCATTACTAATGGTGGCTCACGTCGGAACTAGGAGAGGAGCCACTATGTAGGATAAAAATAGCAGGTAATCGTTCCATAACATAAAAGCCTTTTATGAGAGGGCAGCAGGGTGCATCAGGATGGAGGAAGCTGGATGTGTGTTCCAATCTTGTGAAATTTCCACCCAAACTATGACGGTAAAAGAAGGGCGGAAAAGAGGGGCGAATGGGTATCACTTACTCGCTAAATGGCAAAAAGAGCTACACCTCACTACAAAGATCCCCTCACTCATCCCTTTGGGAAGATATATGAGATGATCAATAATGAATTATCTTACAACTTGCCAAATAAAGGAAATAAACCGCAATAGAACAAAGGTGGAGTTTACTGTCTCTCCCACACAGTAAATAGTTACCACACTGATAACGCCAACACCTGAAAAAGAAGATAGAGAGGCAAATCGAGAAGGGATATTTAGGCAGCTTCTAGAAGGAGAATAGGGAGGTAGGGCTGGCAATCTGACTCCAGATTCAAATGAACATCAAGTTGGCAACCCTTCAAACCTGATAGCTTCAATTTATGGAGGGCCATACCTCGCTGGTGCAAGCAAGAAGGCACATGAGAGATACATCCAGGAAGCTAAAACCCAAAGGGCGTTCTTCCATATCGAATAGAAACCTGCACCATAAATAACCTTCATGGCGTCTGAATCCGCATGATTTGTATTCACATATCAAGACCCGTGCAGTTATCAAATTGTACCATGAAGAAAGTCTTCATTGATTCGGGCAGTTTAGTAAATGTCATCTTTAAATCTGCCTATGATCAAATGAAATTACCATCCAAAATCCTGAAATCCATGAACCGATTTTTTTTCGATGGCACTCTAACCATTCTAGTGGAGTCAACACGCTTGTTCATCCCAGTTGGAAGTGCCCTGTTCCATAAATCGTTCTATTCAAGTTTCTTAACCATTGATCAACCTATGCCCTGCAATGCTTTCTTAGGAAGACCTGCTTCGGTTGATCTAGGTGCAACCATCTCTCAAAAGGATTTGATTATGAAATTTAGTACCTTGGCCGGGACAGGATCAGTAAAAGGGGAACGGTTTTTAGCTAGAGAATTATATCATGTAACTCTTAACTCTAGAAATAAAATTGTTCAAAATTATTGTGCTATTTCCTCTGATATTTGTAATGATAAATTGAAGTTAAATCGGGAAACAAGACTGTTGCGGTATTAGACGCTCAAGCTGATACTACAGCGAGTTGTCCGGCAACCCGTGAACCTAGGAGAAAAGAGAAGTGAACATATATGCACATGACTGGCAATGATGAATATAATTTATTTTATGTGTGATGCCCCACCTCTATACCCACTCTAGCCAAAGACACTACGGGGTAATGCCGTCAACTAGCGCGGAGAATAAGGCTGTTGAGGAGCGACCATCCATGTAATTGCTTTGTGCGAGCACCGATATGTCAGATAGTACAACATGCATTTGATTTCAGGAGGAAATCCGACATACCGGTACAAACTCAAAGCTACTACCCGGTGGCTATATATATTCTTCGGAAACAAATATAGAAATAAACATAACACAAATCAGTCACAGACATCCATATCACAAAGGCGGAAATAGATATGAATATATAACACATAAAAGTGTTCATCAGAGTAGTGGTCAGACAAGATCCATAATGTCACAAAAGAATAGCTACAAGTGCTAGACAAAAGAATATGGATACATCAATGAGTCTATATCTCAAATGTATATAACAAAAACTACTAATCTAAGTAGTTAGCCAAAAGTCAAGGTGATAATCCCAGATGTGAAGTCAAGCAGAAGCACCTGTAACATCTCGGTCTGACCCGAGTATTATTTAATAAGAAGATAATAAACGGATCGGTCTAACTATAAATATCAGATGAAATGATATAGAATAAGAGATATGAAAAAAATGTATGATAACCATAAAACCATACTGTGATAAGTATGTAATTGAAAATCAATAAGAGATTAATCAATATCACAAGAATCTTCTCAAAGATAAAAAAGAATGTCATACTCTTTATTTTTGTTCACTAAAACCATAAGTATTGGCAATTATATCAATGTCAATCACAGAAGTTAATGACACACAAATTCAACAATGCACAAATATTGATAAAACATATCAATGTAAATCACGAAAATTGGTGAAACACCAGTTCTAGAAATCATCAATGGAAATCTAGAAATGACAAAAAGGGGGAGGCCTATCACAAAACGGGAGCATGAAAACTCACCAACACGTGTATCACCAAATGGAACACTATTCCATGGTTGCTAACCATTAATTTTTGAGCCAAAGCTCCACAAAACGGCTCGAAATCCATGGGTCGCTACCCCACCAAATTGAGCAGAAGCTCCACAAAAATGGGGTTTAGTCTCCCTCGTAGACAAAGAGACATCGTACATTTGCTAGTCTAAATCACAAAAATGATCATCAACGATCATCAAGAAGTGTCAATTACAGTAAGCTAGTAAATATATAAGCTTAGCTTCATGTCCCATAACCACTAGCTTAACTTAAATATTTACGAACAAATTGTAGATCTCCACTCAAAAATTGTCAAAAGAGATTCAATCGAACAAGTCCAAGAATTAACCGACGAAGTAAACGCAAGCGTTCCATACCACTTGTTTTACTAAGCCGTTTAATTAGATTTCTCGTACGAGTGAGATAAAGGTTTGTATATACTAGTAGATTGGAAAACGGTTTAAGAAACGAGCTTTATAATAAAATAGTGTTGAAATCGTTTTAATGGAAGAGTTTTGATATTTACTACTAGTATAGAAAACCTTTATATTTTTAAAGTGAAAAATCACAAAAATGATTGTAGAAACAAAAAGTCACAAAAATTCACATTCGAAGACGTGAATAAAATCCCAAGAATTCGATTCCAAATCCATCAAAGTGGAAATACCCTTGCGACTTAATAGCCACGACTTACGACTTAACATAAGTCAACACAAGAAATTAGCGTCTCTACGCATGCGACTCCACGGCATACGACCTAAGAGATCGGCGACTTAAGAAATAGCATGCGGCCTAATAGAGCAACTTAACATGGCGCGACCTATGGCATGACGCGACCTATAGCATGGCGCGACCTAAGTTGTTGCGACTTAAATGCAGGTGCAACCCAAGGTATGGCGCGGCCCATCAGCCGTGCGACTTAACAGGCCGAGCGACCTAAGATACTGGGGCAAGCCGAGCGACCTAAGTAATGCGACATAAGTGGTGCGACCAAGCCGAGCGACCTAAATGATACAGGCCGAGCGACCTAAGTGATGCGACCTAAGGGGTGAGAGTAGGCCAAGCGACTTAAGTAATGGAACAACCTAATACATGGCCGAGCGACCTAAGTTAAGTAACGACCTAACTGCTGAGCGACTTAAGTGGTTGCGAGATAAACATGGTGCGATCTAAGGCATACGACCTAACTGCAGGCCGAATGACTTAAATGTGTAGGCCGATTCATTAGCAATGCGAGCGACCTAAGGAATACGACCTAACATGGCGTGACCTAAGTGGTGGAACGACATCCCATGGCGCGACCTAAACATGGCACGACCTAAGTATGGCGCGACCTAAGGGGTGAGAGAATGCCGAACGACTTAAGATGGAATGACCTAAGCATGGCGTGACCTAAGGCGTACAACCTAACTGCAGGCCGAGTGACTTAAAATGGAACGACCTAAGTATGGAGCGACCTAAGTAGTTAGCGCCATAACAGGCCGAGCAACTTAAGATGAAACGAACTATGTATGGCGCGACCTAAGTAGTTAGCAGCATAACAGGCCGAGCAACCTAAGTGGTGTGACTTATAGCATGGCGCGACCTAACTGCAAGCGACCTAACTGCAGACCGAGAGATATGTATGCAGGCCGAACGACCTAGGGGATAGAAGTGCAAAAACTCTCTCAATTTGCAACCGTTCGAGCACGGACGCTAGGGGATTATGCCCATTGGCTACCCGGTCCTATTGGCTCCTCAATGCATCACCAAAAAAGTGTTCAATCATCAAAGTTAAGATTTTTAAAGATTTGAACCCAAAACACTAAAAATTGGGATTTTCACCAATTCAATCCAAACCAAAAGCAAATGCACATGAATAATTGTTAGGAATTCATACCCAACAATCAAAGATAGTTATAGACAAAGACGTGAGATAAAAATCTCACCTTTTCACAAAAATCAATGAAGAAGAGGGTTGAAAGCAAAGGAAGAATCAACCACACTTCAATCTCAACACAAGAAGCTTGAATCAATGGCTTCTCTTTGAATTTGGAGTTGGATGTTGGATTTGCAAATGAACTAGGGCTTGGAGTTTTAATTTCCCATTCCTCCCTCCATTTTTGATGAAGCTTAAGTGTTAGGAAATGAAAGTAAAGTTATGAAGGGAAGCTGGGGTTAAGATAGAGTTAATAGTTTAGGCTAATGGGCTAAACCAAACCCAAAGCCCAAAGTGGAAAAGTGGCAAAATTCCACTAACTCCAAACATATCAAAGTTTATACTCAAAAAGATCGCAAATAGCGTTTTTGACCCAAGGGAAGTGGTCCCGAGTCCTAATTCGACCGTATGCAAAAAGTAACTTTTCGGATTAAAATCCGACTAACGATGAAATATTTAAACAAAAATGTTTAGAAATTCAATCGTAAAATATGCGGGTTGTTACATTATGTGCAGTATTTCTCCGACGAAGCCTAGAAACAAGCATCCTCTTTAAATTCACCACCAGAAGAAGTGCCAGAAAGCGATATAGAACCGAGATTTTGGGCAACAAAGAAAGAGTTAAAACATGTAGATGATACCAAAGATATACAAATAAATCCAAAGGACCCCATGAAGATGCTCAAGATAGGGAAGAACCTCAGTGCAAAGGCTCGGGATGAATTAATAAACTTCTTAAAATGGTCACTGGATGTATTCGCTTGGACACATTCAGACAAGGTAGGAATAGACCTGACGTCATCTGCCATGCACTGAACATCGACCCAGATGCGCATCTAGTCAAACAAAGCATAGAACTCTAGACCAAGAAAGATACGATGCTTTACATAAAGAGGCTAAGAATTTAAGGAGAATGTGCATTGAGAAATGTTGAGTCAACATTCCAAACTCTGAAGGATTATCTGGTCAATACTCCTATATTATCAAAATCGGTAACGGGAGAGAACTTATACATTTATTTAGCTGTAACTGACCAAGCCATTAGTGATGTAGTGGTATGAGAGGACGAAGGGATGCAAAGGCCCATCTATTTCACAAGCAACCAGTTGTCAGGGGCAGAGCTAAGCTACTTATTTTTCAAAAAGCTTGCGTTCAATCTGCTCCTTGCAACGAGAAAGCTGCGGCCATATTTCTAAAGACATCCCATCAAATCCTTTACAGACAAACCACTTAGAAAAATAATGCAGAAGTTAGCGACATTAGGTCGTCGACTAAAGTGGGTCATGGAACTTAGACAATATGACATTACCTATTGCCTTAGAAAGGCAATCAAAGGTCAAGCACTTACAGACTTTATTGCAGAATGTAACTTACCAACTGAACCTCATTCAGAGGAGGAAACAAATACCCCTACAGTGATGGCAACTATTCATATATGGAGCATCAAATGAACAAGGGGCAGGAATTGGATATGTATTGATCACACTGAAATGGCAAGAGCTACATGGGTCACTATAGCTCGATTTTAGAGCAATCAACAGTGTGACAGAATATGAGGCTCTTCTTATAGGACTACAAATGGCCAAGGTAATGAAGGTAATGCACATTAAAGTTCACAGTGATTCTCAGTTAATCATGAATTAAGTGCAGGGAAATTACCAAGCGAAGAAACTGACCCTAGCTAAATATGAAGAATTATCTAATAAATTACTAGAGTAGTTTGAACAATCTAAGATAGAACAAATCCTCGTGAAAGCAACTCATCCGCCAACTCTTTAGCAAAACTGGCTAGTACCAAAATGGCCAATGTGATGAAGGAGATACTAATTGGGCATTAAGGAGAGCCAAGTACAACAGAATCAAATCAAATACTGGTCCCGACCCAAGCCCAGCATACCGCCATTCAAGGCACACAAATCAAGCGATAGTGGAAAGTTAAGAGTAACCCATTACAGAATTGTCACTTAAAAAAACCGAGGTGAACAACTAGATAAATCCCATTAAAAATATCTACTAAATGAAGTCTTACCTCCGAACAGAAATGAGTTCCGAAAGATAAGATACCAGGCTCCAGACTACTCCTTCTTTGATGGCACATTGTACAAGAGAGGGTATTTTACCCCTTATCTTAGGTGTGTTTCCAAGGAAGAGAGGGTATGAGAGATAATGCGATGATCACTCCGAGGGAAACAAATTGGCAAAAAAAGTGCTAAGACACGGCTACTGTTAGTCTATAACATTTCATGGTGCAAAGGAATTTGCGAGGAAATGCGCCAAATATCAACGGTTTGCTAGTATCCCTATACGGCCATCTCATGAGCTCATCCTACTTGCAATCTCGTGGCCTTTCAAGATATAAGGGATAGATCTAATAGGACCACTTTCAATGTCAAAAGGTGGAGCGAAATATGACATGGTAACCATAGATTACTTCACCTAATGGGTAGGGGTGAAGCCTCTAACTACAATTACTACAAAAAAGGTAGTTACTTTCGTAGTAAGGAATACAATTACCAGATATGGGATACTTCATAAAATTATTTTTGAAAATCGCACCTATTTTGAGAGAAAATAATTCACAAACCTTTAGGAGAAAAACATCATAATAAAAAGTTACTCCTCTGTCGCTCATCCGTTGGCAAATGGACAGGTTGAAGCTATGAACAAAACCATCAAAAAAATACTAAAGAAAAGACTATAGAAAACTAATGTAAAGTTGGAAGAGGAACTCTCTTTAGTATTGTAGGCTGTTCGAACTTCAACCGGAAAACCTACAGGTCATACTCCTTTTCGCTAACCTATAGATTTGAGGCCATGCTACCCTTGAAAGTTGAAATCCCATCATAAGAAGAATACCATGTATCGCAGAAAAGATTAAGAAATTAAAAGAAGCTTCCATGGATTTTATCCAAGAGAGAAGGAATGAAGCAACAGTAATAGCGGTCACATATCGACAAAGGATGACAAAGACTTATAATGCAAGGCTCAAAGAAAGAAACTTTTGCAAAGGGGATTTACTATCGTAGAGAGTAATGGCCATTAATAAGGACCCGATGGATGGAGCATTAGGACCAAACTGGTAAGGTCTGTTAGTCATAGCAGAAGTGTTAGAAAACTGGGAATACCAGTTATTTAGACTTAATGGCAACTTCCAAGAACTTGGAACTTAGAGCATCTCAGACCTTACTTTGTCTAACTCACATTGCTTAGGTGTTGTACATTATAGTACTATAAAGAAGTAACAATACTATAAACTGGACATAAAGATATTATACATTTTGAACTAGTATAAAAATCATCGTATGATCCATGGGAAAATAAAGGCACACTCATATGTCACCGCCAATAGTCACTGAATTAGAGAAACACGAAGTCGATAGGCAAAAATGACAATCTCAACATTGAGAACGGTGATACAGGCCCTACACATTTGGACTTGTGTCAATGCGAGTTTGGCATTTCAGCTAAAATACTGCGCTGGATGGGATATTAAGCTGCACCAACCCAGTATGATTATTCCTATAATAACAATCATAGGAAGACTGGTCATAAGGTTTTTGGATGGCCTGAACCAGTATAAAAACCCACTATGTTAGTAAATTCAACAAACTACACTGGACGTATGGATATTAGATAGACAGAACCGGTATAAAAAACAATGTGGTAATGGGATGTATATACATGACCTGAGTTCTTAGTTAAATTTTCTTTACTCTTCATAGCCCACCCCATCATTCTAGAGGTATAGTTCTACCTATGAATGACAATCTCAAAAACGAAAATAGTGATGGTAGAGAAGAATGTGTCGCGACATACGTATGATGCTACGCCTCCAAATAGGGGCCAGGTTGTACCAAGCATGCAGCTAAGGACATTATGCCCCTAAGAAAAGTTGTACAACATAACAAGCATGCAGCCAAAGACATGACCAAGGACATTATTCCCTCAAACATGGAGTAGTTTGAAACAAGCATACGGGCAAAGACACGACCAAGGGCATTCTGCCCCAAATAAAAAGGGTGGATCATCTAAAGCGCACAATGCACCACCATCATTCAATAGTGGTACTAAGAACACTACATGCAAGTGACTACAGCAATCTTGGAAATGAGATCGATGGCATTAAATCAAATGATACAGGTCAGAGCACAAAAGGCCCGTGTCCCAAACAGCTAGAAATGAAAAGAAACTAGGCAGGAATAATAAAAGGTGCAAACCAGGTTGCTTAAGACAACAAGTCTACCAGGACCTATGATCGCAATAGACTAGGGGGCAACTATTACACCCATTCTTGTCGAGAACTACTTTCAAGACATGAGGGAACCGACTCGAAGATACAACACCTAACATAACTCGAGCTCAGCAGACAATGAAACCATAGCAAGAAAGAAATATTGCAAGGATCAAGGAACAGAGGCAAGGCACGGCGGCTACATCTAAAATCAAAATCAAATACCGAAGGATCTAGGCCAGCTCATAGTGGAAGAAATGGATGAATTTCAAAAAAAATTACCCTGTCGGATCTCAGTTGAACCTATGAAGCCAAATTTAATTAGAACATTTCTAAATTTTTTTTAAATAAAATCATTCATTTTATTTAAATTAGTTAAAGGGAAGTCTAAATAAATTTAATTTTAAATACATATTGTACCAAATACTACCATTTATTAGTAAGAGTCATATATATAGGGAAAGAAACCTTTCATTTTTTTCCTAAAACAAGTAATTAATTGAGAGCATATATTTTAACGACTCATATTTTTTGGACGGTTTAAATCGATAATAACCACACATGTCAACTCAAACCATTTAAAAGGGAGGATTGTGAATGGGTAAATAAGAAAATAAGAGAAAAGAAATGAAAAACTAAACACAGAATCTCATAACGAAATAACAAAATATAATAATCAAATAAACAGTTCATAAAGCTATTTTACAAATAACATTCGATTATACTTTTAAAATATAGATCAGAGTTATATATACAGCAGGAATAAATAAATAGTGCAGCGTAATAACATATGCAGTGGAATAAATATAATAAATATTAACAATACACTAAATCTTCGTCTTCGTCCTCTAGAAATAGTCTTCAACACTGAAAAGCTCAGGCTGAGCCGAGCGTAATGAAAAGACAAAACACTCGAGTCAGAACTAAAAGATCTTATGTAAGTTAAATCAACAATAAATAAATATGAGTGTAACGGCTTCAGTGATGTTTACGGGGTTCTACATCTCCTATCCAGTGGCTAACGTTTATGCAATAACTTAAGAGATGTTTGGGATTCCATCTCCTAAGGATCTGCTAAACTATCTACATATGTAATACAATACGCTATTGTAATATGTCTACAGTAGAGTCAAGTGTTAAAATAGCATTAAGGCGTTACCCATATCCCCCTTAGCATATTTTTGTAAATGTCATAGTCTATACAGTACGGCAAACTCCACCAAACCTGTGGGCTATCAAGGAGCACTCCATAGGTACAACACAAAACAAAATCGAAGTGGGCTCGATTAGGCATATGACAAGGCACGCGAGGCAATGCTTAGGGTAGGATACTACCGTTTTGCAGAACCGGGCTGGTGGTAATGCACAACAACTATTACCGTCCACGTCGAGACACACTACCAAAATCAAGTCAAAGGGTGGCCACTAAATCAATCACAAAGTAACATATATAGTATCGAAGAAGCATGTCCGATTGGAGGAGTGACCCCACTTGGCCCAGGTAATGCTCCTGTTTTAGTCATATCAATTTGACCCAAGGGGGTCAGGGCGCGTTCATACTTCATACAGTAGCATTCACAAAAACAATCCTATTTCGTTCTGGATTCTCCTCCATGTGTATAGTTGTTAAAGTGGTTTTTAGTATTGGCAGAGAGTATGACAATATGTGATCCCGGTCTCTTTAACAACCAAACACTTATTTCACACCGATTAGTTCTTTTACATTTCCAAAACCGATTCATAATCGATATCAAAATATCACATTCACTTTAAAAATCATATCGCTTTCGAAATCATATTCACTTTCGAAATCATATTCACTTTCAAAATCATATTCACTTTTAAAATCATATTCACTTTCGAAATCATATTCATTTTCAAATCATAGTCATAAAATAGTTTAAACCATCATATCAAAATATTCACATTTAAATCAATTAAATCTAAATCATAACAGCTCCAACTTTAAGTAGTTTGATTATTGAAAGTAGTTTATATATTAGAATATTTAGACATTAAAAGTACCATAGATATTGAAATATATATAATAAAGGTTGTTTATAAATTTAAAAAAAACAGTATATGTTTTTATAAATTTAAAATAATGTATATTAAAATAGTTTATATTTAAAATAGGTTACAGATAAAAATAATTTATATATTAGAAATAGTTTATATTAAAATGGATTATACATTAAAATATAGTTAATTATTAAAAGTGATTAATATATTAAAATGGTTTATATGAGAAAAATAGTTTATATGTTAAAAGAGTTTGTATATTAAAAGAGTTTGGATCGAAACAATTTCAATTTAGAATTGTTTCTTCTAATTTCACAAATCAATTCAAATCAACTTTATTTCCAAAAATATTCAATTTAAATCAATCTCAGTTCACCGATCCAATCCAAAAGGCTAAAGGTTTCAATTCAAGTTCACATTAAAACCATTTCAATTTATATCAATTCAAATCCATGTTCGTACTAAAAATTTAAACCACTTCAAATTCAATGGGTTTCAAAGTTTAAGCATTCAAACGTTTACAATTACTCGATTTTTAATAAATTTCATTATATTTCAAAATTCAACTATAAGATTTCAATTTAAATCCTTTAAACAATTCATTTGAACCAATTTTAATTTCAACATTTTAAAGCTTAGATTTGTAAAATAATTCAGTTCATATAAATCAAAATTTTATTTCATAACATCATTTAACTGGATTCAAAAGTTAAAGATTTAAAAATCATTTAATGTAACTAATCCGGTGTCCGTATATCATTTTCTACCCTATGGTCAAGTGATACAGATATATATCATTTCAACCCGCAATAAATTTAAATTTATGGGCACATATCATTTCAACTCACAATCCTGAGTAAAATTCAAAATTCATAAAATCGCTCGAGTTTATCATTTCAACCCATAATGATTTTCCCTAACCTATAAGATCGTTCGGGTATGTACCATTTCGGCCCATAGTGATTCTCCTAACAATAACTAAGGGAACTTGCAGTGTGATAACAACATATGAAATAACATAACATCCAATCATCCAAAATGTCAACAAATAAACATCCCTTACAATCATCATTCAAATCAACCAATAAATCATAACATTTAACCGGTTATCATTATCAGGCATTTAACTAGCAATTCAATTCCAATATTAATTCAAATGGCAATTAAATTCAATATAAATTAAATTAAATTTGAGTTACACTTTAAATATACTAAACCACAATCAATAAAGTTCTAATCACATCATAAATCTAATTTAACCAACATAAGATGATTTAGCATTTACGAGTGAGTTAAAACACTCACCTTTGATTTGTCGTCGATTTAAAATCCAAATAAAGGCCTAAATTTCAGCCATTTCAGAATTCAACCAAACTAGTTCTATATTATCTTGAATTTCGATAAGATCGCAATGGAGAAAACCGCGTCCAAAACCAAGCTCGTATGAAAGGTTATTGATTTTAGAAGTTTAAATTTAAAATTTAAATTAAATCAAGGGCAAACTCGTAATAATCTCACCCCTTGCAAACACTAGCACAATCACCGCCTACGTGCAGATTTACTTCAATCAGACCCCTTCGATGAACATGCCGAGCCATGCCGCCCAGACCAAGGCCACTCGAGCCACCTCCGGCTCTTGTTGGTAGCGCCGCCGCACCTTCACTCGAGATTTTCTAGCGATCTAGTCGACCCTATCCATGAATGAACCCCAGATCTGAGACCTGCTCACCCTCCTCTTCAAGACGCCACGAAGATCCACCGTTGGGTTGACAACCCTAGTTTCGACGACCAAGACTAAATCACCAATTTCTGGCCAAACCATGATTCGATTGCAAAAATAAGCAGCAGCAGTATATTATGCTCGTCAAGAGCTTTCTAAGGATATATAATTTGTTATGATTTGAGAAGTTTGATTTTTGAAATTTGATTTGAAATTGAGATTAGTGTTTTGGAATTGGGAATTATCTGCCATTGAGAAGGAGGAGATGATTGAACGAATATGTACAGAACAATGTAATAAGAAATAGTCAGGGTTTATAATAGCCAATATATAGGCAAAGATAGATAAGAGCAAATAGACACACTGAATTGGTTCGAAACGATAACAATGACCCGAAAAGCCCATTCCGTTTTCGAAACGAAAGTAGGTCATCCAATATATCGAAATATATGTTTTCGATATTTTTAAACTCAATAGATCTAGTTTCAAACCTAAATTCAAAAGTATATAGAAGTTAGCTTTTAACATCAAATTATATTCTTTTAAATTCTTTTAATTGGTTTATACGCATTTCGAGCCCGCACGATCAAATGACAAGTCTGATCGCTACGAAACTTGAAATCGTACAATAATTCACCGTTACAGATCCAATGAAACTTGTTTCGTCAAAATCCGAGATAGTGGCCAAAATGCAAATTTTCACGTTAATTAAATAAATTATTATTAGATTATTTAATCACTTTTAAATTCTACATTAAAAGTGAGCCGTTTTCATAATTCTGGATTAACCAGGAATTTATAAACTTTTATAATGCAGTTTTCCATGTTAAATCCAATATTTAAATATTACATAAATTTTAACATTCAATTACAACTGTAATAAAAACCCAGTTAATTATATTTTAATTTCAATCAAATTCTTATATTTTGATTCTCACTTTTATTATTAACTCATAAAATGTCATAATTATATAATTAACATTAATTACACTGTTACATTCAAATTCTAAAGTTATCATCTAAACACATATTAACTGTAATATTTCAATTTCATTAATTCCTTTAATTACCAATTTAATTCCTTATTTACAATTATAACCAAATTAACTTTACAATTATTCAATTGATTAAAATTTCATTAAAGTAATTTTCAATAATATTCAAACCAAATTATTAATGATATTCTAATTATTTTTCGCATAAGTAAATCATAAATTTTAATTGCTCACAATATTTAATTTCAATATCTTATTTAATTTAATAGTTTTAATTATCGAAATTTACGGGTCTTGCATTCTCCCCCACTCAAAACTTTTCGTCCTCTAAGAGGAACAAGAAGGAATTAAGAAACTTGACATAATTTATTCAAATTATTCAATTTATAAACACATCAAGTTTGCATAATTAAGTATTATAAATAAAATGTAACAATTTACAAACAATTAAATCTTTCATATTCAAGTTTAATACAGGTTTGAAAATATTTTCACGTTAACAAAAATATTCTAAGTTCTAAATTCACAGAATATTTTGGCAGAGTCTCCTTTATACGGATAGGTGTGAAATTATTTTTTATCAATAATTACAATATATATATATATATATATATATATATATCCATAGGAAAAAAAATAAAATATCATTATAAAACAGTAGTCCAAAAACGTACATATTTGTCGAACAAACAACTTTATTTTATGAAACCAAAAGCAGTAGCTATTGCTTCCATAAATCTATATTTCACTTATATAATCCAAAAGAGTGAGAATTATATTCAAGAGAAACGTTTGGTTATTTCAATTAGTAATAAAAGCAAATTAACACAAAACATATGTAAAACAAAACAATACGACCATCATATGCAACAAGGAATCAATCACACATCCATAATAATAAAAAATAATGGTCTGTTCAGGTTAAGAAACTTTTCATCGTATAAGGATGAAAAATAAACTAATAAATGTACCTTACTCTCAATAACCTTAGATAATTGCTTAATATATCATTCTTACAACCTTAAACAATTTGAAGTATCATTTCCCAACTTCTTATAAGCCAAAACGACAAGGAATTTTAAACATTATTTATGTTTATTCTATTGGTTCCTTTTCACATTATTAACCTCAGATTTATTTGAAATTCTCGTTTTATTCATACAATGACATCTTTTATTAGTTTACATTCATCTACTTACATACATTATTTCACATTCAATATATGAAGTCATCAATAAATCAATTCTTAAAATATTATGTAAGTTTCCTTCTAATTTAATTCACACTCATTTACATATATACTTGATTTGCATTTACCTAAGTGTTTCTACTTTTAATTCACATTTATCCTTTCTTTTATAATGCCAATTAATAATACACTTATTTATGAATCATTTCAGTCATTTCTTATGTTTATAAACATTTTCTTAGATAATATTCACTTTTTACCATTCAATCTAATTACTAGCATCTCATAACATTAACTTATGCTGATAATATTTCTTGTATATCAAAATTCTTATTTATAGAAATAATTCCAATTGAACACTTTCATTACTTAAGTTTTACTTGCATAATATTTTATTACATATTCCTATTTAACACTACACTTTTTAAACATTTCTGGTAAGTTATATATATGTTTTAAGAATGTAATTGAATGTTACAAAAGCTTATCTTATTCATTTTAGTTAACAAAATGTTCAATAATTACATTTTCCAAGTATTCAGATCTTCTAATTCGCAAGTTACAATTTTCCAATTTATTATATATTTCATTAATCACTTAGCATCTAGGTTCTAATTTTTCATTTTAGAAGTTTCCAACTATTAAATTAGTTACGATTTCATTTCATTACAATAATTGAAATCCCTAATTTTTAAAAACTTAAGAACTGAATGCCGGGTTCATTTCAACTCATTTTGAAATAATATATGTATATGTGTGTGTATGTGTGTATTATGACGACCTACATTTCAGAAGGTTTAAATCGACAATAATCCACATATATCCGACTTAAACAATCCGAAACGTAGATAATCAATGGGGTTAAATAAGAAAAATAAGAAGAGAAGAAGAAAAAAATAGAATCTCACGGCGGAAACGATAAAATATAATAATCAAATAAACTATTCATGAAGCTGTTTACTAGACATTTGATTTAAATCTATACACATTTATCGAAGTTATATATACACATCAGGGATAAATAATCAATACAGCAGAATAGCATGATGCATGGGATAATAATAATCGTAATATACCAAAACTCTATCTTCGTCCTCCAGAGAATAGTCTTTAGTATGCTGAAAAACTCAGGACCGACCCAGCATAATGAAAAGACGAAACACTCAAGTCAAGACTGAAATACTCATATGTAAGTCAAATCAATATCACAATATAAGTGCAATAACTTAAGAGATGTTATGAGATATTCCATCTCCTAAGGATCTGTAACAGCCCGCAAATCCGTACCCCTTGAGTCAACACTATTCTACAACAATCAACTCAAGTTGCACAGAAATACGAACCATTTGGGTTAAAGAAGAAGAGGTAGAAGAAGAGAAAACAAAATCAACATCAGAATCTAACCATCGCAGCGGAATAAAATATGATAGATAATAAATAATCTTTACTCAAAATCAAATATATCAGTTTACATATATTACATCATCAGAGTACATCAGTCACAGCTCACATCCATAACATACAATGTATACACAACAACTCAAACAACGGAATATATATATAACAAGTACGACTATACGTATCGTCAATCCAGCTCGTCTCCTGAGCTCCACAGCATCATATCCTGTACTCTATAATACTCGGTCTGACCCGAGCATTACAGTTAAATAACACCCGAGTCGGTCTGGATTACCAGCGTGAGAAAATCACACGCAATTGATTATTAAAGTTTCAAAAATCCTTTGAAAACAAAAGCATCTCGTAAGACCACGCCACAAATAAACATGTCGGGTTTTTACCTTACGATAGCTAAAACAATTTTTATAGAAATCCTCTGATATTATAATAGGGTCTATATACAAATACTTATAAAATATCCGAAATTGTTACATCTATTAAATTCCAGCTACTAGCCACAGAGTGGGTAATACAAACAAAACTCGTACAAGGCTCGTAGGGAGAATGGATTTCCAACAATGACTAGGCACTGGGGTACCACCTGTCACAGTACGGGGCCTAGATCACCGTACCGAGGATTACTCCCTTCATCCCCTGCAACACAAGGCCGAAACCATTCCTTACTGAACAGTCCCGAACAAGATAAACCCCGTGGTTGGCGCGACCAACCACCCACTAAGCCGAAATATATAAAAAGGGACATCTAGACAGGGGAAATATCTTGTCCTGCTTGGGCATGACCCACCTAACCTTGCTGCATATCCCCTGATTTTCAGTCATTCCCGGTTGATGAGGCTTGAGGCTTAGCGTTATCTTTAGAACGTTTCACTTAGAATGCCCATCGCCCACCTGACGATGTATCACAAGCATTCATCCATACAAGTCCGTCCCGGGTTCGAACGGAACCGAAGGCACTATTCCTACTACATCCAATTTGGAAATATCCTCAGGATTAGTAGCGACTAGCCCTTGCACTTCACTGCTCCATCTTTGACTCCGAACACGTTTTTCGCACGAAACGTACAAATCAGATCGAAGTGGTTTTCGAGAAATAAATCTCGATCCCGGTCTCTTCGAAACGATCAACGCAATTGTCCAATATTGATAGTTGGTGATTTAACTATCAATTCATAGTCATAAACATCCATAAGCATCCATCACACAATGAATAATATCCCATATTATTTATTTACCTCAAATATCTTTAAAAGATATATTTCCAAAGTTTCAAAACTTATTTGAAAACAATTTCCCAAAATTCTTCCTTACAAGGTAAATCCTTTACCATATATTCCCATTGGAAATAACCAAGTTCAAAACATTTAGATTTTAAAAACACTTAATTCCAAAATATACTTTAAAATATGGAAGTTTACTACTAGTTATTTACTCAAAATATAATTTCAAGATATGTACAGTAAAACCATTTATTAAGATATAAACTTTGATTTTAAATAAGGTTTTTAATAAACTAAATTTAAAAGTAGTGTTTTAATAAGTTAAATACTAATTTCAAATGACTTAAGTCCAAAACTAGTCTTTTAAACAAATCCATTTGTAAAAATAATTATTAAGGTATTTATAAAATTTACTATTGCTAATTATTAATAATTATTTTAAAATAATAATTTCCAAACACACTTTTAAACAAGTTTGATTTTTTAAAACTTTCTTTTTATAAAATCAGTTTAAACTCGAACTTGGTTTTCCAAGGGAAGCTCATTCCCACTCAAATATCCCAAAAATCCTTCTTATAAATTTTGTCAATTTATTTAGATTCAGGTTTAAGTTTAATAACATAAATTTACCTTCACGTTTATCATCTGATAACGTTTCTCTTTGTTTATCATTCCAGATTTACCAATTTTCAATTTTCATTCCAAATAGATTTCAAATTTTAATTCCTTTAAATTCATTATTTAAGAATATCTTTTATTTCTCTAAAATTCAATTTATCCATTTATAATTAAATTCTGAATTTATATTTTATCCAACCATATTCTTTATCTCATAAAACCCAAAATTTTATTCCTTTAAATTCTTTATATAACAATTTCTTTTATTTTCTTAAATCCCAATTAATCCCGTTTACAACTAAATTTCAGGATTTATATTTATTTCAACAATATCACAGTACAGTTTAAAACTCAGATTTATCCATCACAATATGAAAACAGATCACAACATCAATTATTAAGATAATTATTATAATGTGAGGAATCCAGTTGGATCCCTCCAACCTGTTTTCCCTGCATCCACAAATATTAGCACAACAACAATATATATCAATTCAGGCTGATATAAATAAACATTTCAACCAATCACACAATTATTTAAATATTAACTATTCAAATCAGCCAACATTCAGATGTGAGTGAGAATAACTCACCTTTGCTTTTAAATTTGCAATCCACTCCATCTCGACTTATTCTTCATTATTTTTGACCTTGAGTCAACATTATAAGTTTTGTTAATATTTGAATTGATTGAACAATTAATTTCTATTTATTTACTTTAAGTTAATAATTTGGTTTTAACCTGAAAATTTACTAACTTAAAATTCTAGTCCTAACTAATAACTAAATAAACTAATTAAACAAGTTAATTACCTTAGTATATATATATCCTAGAGTTTAAACAGTATGCTTACTATATATATATATATATATATATATATATATATATATATATATATATTTAACCAAACTAAATATTTCATTATAATTCTACATATATGTTGTTATTATTATATTATTGTTTTCCTATATATATCTAATCTATAGACTGAAATACAAATAGGCAGTATTTTTTTTTCTTTCTTACTGCAAATAAGTCTCTGTCCACATAATAAATTCAGTAAAACAAAAATTGAATACCTTATTTAAACTGTGACTTCTTTCCTGACACCACACCACGATGGCAAGGAAACCCTCCATCGAGAACTGCATCACCAAAGTCACCTCGCGAACATGAACACCCTGCCGAACAATACCTCGAACCATCAACCTACCTCGCTGCCTCACGTCAAGTCGCCAGAACACGGCTTGAACTCAAACTCCTCGACATCGCGAAACCCTCAAATCTCGGCCTCGATTAAACTTTGCAAACACGAGGGCCACTCGAGATTCAACCGTCTCCCTGAAGCGGCGACCTCGAACTCGATCGAGCTCTCCCCCACCAGTTCGATTCGAAGAAAACGTCGCGAGCTCACGAATCGATTCAAATCGAATTCGGTTCCACCCCTCCCCTCTTCGAAACAATGCGTTCAGTCGTCTCCTTCTGGTTTCGGTTTTGATTTGAGTAAAAGACAAGCGGCCATTGTTATCTTTTTTTTTTTAGGAAGGAACGAATTGGTTTTCGTTCATTTCACTGAGAGTTTGGGGAAAAAGAAGAAGAGGGTTCGGCTTTAATTTCATTTGTTTAGTTATTTATTAATATTTTCTACACGGTTGAATGCTTCCTCTTGAAGCTTCTTTTCCTTTTTTTTATTTTATTTATTACCAACGATTTAACGATTTCGAAAAACAAAGTTACGATGTGAAGGAAATTTGGCTGACGCTGACAAATATAAATATATAAATATATACTTAATTAAATTTGAATTCTCGATATAAACTACAACGCGTTAATCTACCGTGCGATCACACAACAACTCCAAATGCCACGAAAATTGAAATCTAATAATAATACAATATTACGAATCCAATGGAACTGGTTTCGTCGAATTCCGAGACTGCGCATCGGAAGGCTATTTTTAAATTCAATTTAAACGATAAAAATTTAAAACCTGAACAAAACACTTCCAAATTCAATTTTAACACTTTTACTATCTTCCATATTATCAGTACAAATTTTACAAGCTTTCAAATTATTTTTAATAGGCTTAAAATCTCAGATTTCATATTTTATTCAATTTCAAATTATTTAGTTCAATAATTTAATTGTCAAATGAATTATGATATCCGTAATTCAAGTTAAAATTACTCTATTGAATATTTAAAAGCAACTAAATATTTCGATTTAAAAAAAAAGCTTAAAAATTCCGGGTCGTCACATTTCTCCCCCCTTAAAAGAATTTCGTCCCCGAAATTACCTATTAGGAAGAATGGCCCAAAACCTGTTACTTTTCCCAAAACCAAATAGTTTACTAACAATTTAATATCCTACCAACTATCTTTTATAAAAGATCCATTATCTTTTTTATTAACTTCCAAACTTTTCCCTAGTTCCAACCCATACTATTTGTTTAACCATTCAAGTTTCAATTTAAAACCAAATTTTGAATTATCAAAATTTTCTCAAATTTTTTCTAACTCCCTAAATTTCCGAAAATTTTTGCCAGCGTCTCCTTTGCGCGGCTAGCTCGGTACAACTACAAAATGGCTCTACAGCCTCCCAAATCCAAAAAGAAAACAAAAAGCCAAGTGACTCAATCCAAATCCAAGTCCCAATCAAATTTAAATGCGTACCTTTTGTTGGGCAATTCAAATTTATCTCTTGAAATCAAATCCAATTTCCTTTTTCCTTTAAAATACCTGCATATCCTTCTTAGCACTAATATCCAATTACAATATCCCAAAAACATTTTATCAACTTTCTTACCAAATGTCACTATTCATCCAAATATCAACTTAGAATATATTTGCAATATCCAATTTCCAACTAAAAATTGATTATTCCTTACTTAAGTTAACATAAGCACTTTATATGTTTCATCGTCCAGTTTAGTTTATATCTATTTCTATTCAACGTAATTTTTTTCAATTTCATACGAATTCAATTTATTTTCAACTTGAAACATTTGAATTTTATTTTTCATTTATTACTAATTCATGTCATTACTTTAGTTAGTTTCATTTACTAATTAATTTCAATTTCTAGTTTGAAATCGTTTTGCTGTTAACTAAATTTTCCAAAAATCTTCAAAAAATTTCTAACTCCAAAATTTCTGAAATTTTTTGACAAAGTCCCCTTTGTACGGAGGAGCTTTTGCAATTTGACAAAAGAGATAAATATATATACATCGACCCACACGGTCGGACAAACCAAAAACAGTTCATATTTCCTATTTTAATCGCGTAGGCGTACCTTATTTAGCATTTTAAGCAAGCGGCTTATTATTTTTAGCAAATAGCACAACCAAATCCAGCCACACGGCTTCCAGGTACCTGTACTTACTCAGTTTAAACTTGTAAGTGCCAAATATAAGAAGTTTAACACATTTCACTTACTTGCAATAGGTACAACATATGAATTCTAAAAGAAATTCACACTAAACATTTTCCTGTAAGCAACTTATACAGTTTTTCATACTAAACTAACTATTTCAATTAATTTATAAACCATTTTCATTCAATTTGAATGGTTTTCAATCCACTCGTATCCAAATTCACCAATTTGAATGGTTTAAAACTCAACCATTTACTTTTAATTTATTTTTAAGCAACTGAACTCATATTTAATCCAATTGATCTCAAAAATCAATTTATTTTATTCCTATCCATCCAAGGTATTTTAATAACTTCTATTTACATTCAATAACAATTTATTCTTTGCAATTTGACGAGATTTATGTGACTAAATAAGTGCTTACATTTTATAATCAATTTAAATTGACTCCAACTCAACTTACACTTAATTCAATTCCATTTCGGATTTATTCACAATCCATATATTCTCAGTTTCATTGCATTTCAATTTTATTAACCAAACTAGTCCATTCAAAACCATTAACAACCTAAGTTCCATCTCCATTACCAATTGATTCCCTTTTTATTTTAATTCATTCACAACCATTTGTTTAGCTCGACCCATTTCATTTAAATTTCATTTACCATCCATTTATTTGCATTTCATTCCATATTAGTTTATTCCAAACTATTTTATTTAGCTCGAAGACACTCCAAGCTATTTCATTTTATAACCATCTTATAATTTACTTAAGTTATTTATTTCTTCAACTATTACACCCAATAACTTAAGTTTATTCTATTCAACCAACTTCTATTAACTTTAAACTTAAGTTAATTTACTTCAGTTCACTTTCATTTCATAACTTAAGTTCATTCTCATTTTTAATTTATTCATACTCGAATTGGGTTTATTTTCATCTCCAATCATTTTTATTTTAATCCAATTCCATACAATTCAAGCTTTATTTCCAAACTTTATTACCCATTCACAATCTTTGATTTGATTTTCCTTTGATCAATTCCTAACCATTTCACTATTTTATTCAATTGGTTTATTCTTTTATCAATTGTAAATTTTAATTTACATCAACAATTCGTTGTTGAACTTATTAATAATAAGGCAATTCAATTTAGGCTTGAATTGGATTTGTTTATATTCCACACCATATCCAATTTAATCCAATTCGTTTTTTTTTTATTCAATAACATTTCCAATTTATAATCTCATTCTTGATTTCCTTAGGTTCAATCTTATGTTATATTCCAAGTTTAGATTTTTACATTCATTTGTTTGAGTAGAATTTTATTCCATTCAATATTACCTATACTCGACTAAATTTTATTTCAATCCAATTTAATTCAATTTCAATTTCAATTTTATATAACTTATTTCAGGTTAAATTCAAATATATTTTCTCACTTTCGTTCACTTAAGTTAAATTTTAATCCCGGATTAAAAAAATTCAATTTCTTTTTATTAGTATCAACTTCACTTTATAAGTACAATAGTCGATCCATTTATTCATTCACCAATTCATTATTCAATCAATGAATTTTATTTCCAAACACTAATTATTTTTTTTGTCCATCTTGACTAATTTCTCATTCAACCTAACTTCACACAATTCAATTTTAAATTCCAGTGCTCAGTTCCACTTTACTTTTACAAATTGAATAAACTTGTCCTCCCACAATTTACTTCCCTGTAAATTTACTTCGTACAAGATTTAATTACATTCCATTCACAATTCTTTTTAATTCAGTCCATTATATTGGTTTACTATCTTATTTTGATTCCTACTTCTTTTAATACATCCCTTTCAAGTTGAATTTTATTTCAACTAATTCCAAATTTGCAAGTTATCAAACTAATTATATGCCATCAACATTCTTAGTTAAGATTCCGAGGTTTAAGCAGTCTTTTAACATTTCCAACTTCCCCTTGAAATCACAAATATCCAAAATTCCTTGCATTTTTAAAATAAAATTCACCCTTTGCAAACAATTCCAATTCAAAACAATTTAGTAGCAATTTCACTTCTGGAAACTCGAAAACGAACATCGATGATGCTGCAGTCATCACCAAAGTTATTTTCTAGCGACCAAAAGAGTTCAATGCTTTTATTCTCTTTCTAAAATCCATCCAATATTTTTAAATTCCAGATCTCTTTAGATTTTAAATCCGATTCAAAAATATTTCTCAAAATATATTATCCTCCCAACTTTTGAGAATCATTATCCAATTCAAAGAAACTTAAATCTCCAAATTCCAAACCCTTTAGATTTAAATTCAAACTTTTCTTTGGAATTTAATCTTACTTTAATAATTTATTACACTTTAATTTACATTTACAAATTCATTTGATATGAATTGTTTTCTTAGTTTTTAATTATGAATTCAATTCCTAATCCTGTTATGAATCACATTCATAAACTTCATCTATTATGTCAATTTATTCCTTAATCTTTAATTATTATTTCAATCTTTATTCAATTATCATACAATGATAATAATTTAATATTATCACTCCTATCATCCAAACATCCATGTATAGCTATAATAATTAATAAAATCATTTTCTTTTATATACATAAAATAAATTTGGGTAAAATTATTTCATTTACCCTAGTTAAAACAATACTGTGTTGGTTTATCTTGTTCAATAGTTTAGAAATCCCTATCGACAACATGGCGTCCCATATATCGACCAGAATTCATAAACACTCAACCAATAAATCAACACAATATAAAAACAATTTTATATTCACTAACAAATACGCACTCATAGACTCTCAAACTCATTTTAGAGTACTACGGACTCTATTCAATGAGTAATTCCCACCAGAGCCAAGGTTATCACCAACCTAAGCTCTGATACCAACTGTAACAGCCCACAAATCTGTACCCCTTGTGTAACGACCCAGAATTTTTATAAATTAAAATTTGAATATTTAATTAATTTTAAATATTTATAAGTGAATTTATAAGTCAAATAAATTTTTATTTGAATTATTGGATTTAATTGGATAATTTAATCGATAATTTAATACGTTAAATTATGGAAATAATTGAAAATATGGTTAAATATGATTGAAAATAATTTGGAAAATTTTATTTAATCATACTGGAGTTATAGAAATATTTTAGAACTTTTAAAATCGAATTAAAAGTAAATCTGTGAAAATTTAATATTTTAATATTAAATAATCGACTGTAAAATAGTCAATTTTTGAACAGTCTCAGAATTGAACGAAACCAGTTTCATTGGATCCGTAATAGTTAGTTATTACCGGATTTCAATTTTCGTGTCAATCGGAGCTATCGTTTGATCGTGGCAGCTCGAAACGCATCGATTTATTTTTAATTTAAATTTGGCGAGTCAAAATAGCCATTTTTCAAAAAGTCTCGGATTTCGACGAAACCAGTTTCATCGGATCCGTAATGTGATATTATTGTAAGGTTTCAAATTTCAAGTCAATTGGATTTACCGTTTGTCCGGTACGAATTAAAACGCCTAGAAAATCGCTTAAATCGGTTTAATTCAAATTGAGCGTTTTCAGCCATAACTCGCACATACTTCCGAATTAGCTTCCGAAACCTGTTCCATTGTGTCCGGAACGCGGGGTAAACCCTAGGTACGCTGGTTACGGCGCCTAAATCGGAGTTCGGAATTCCCGGGATGAATAGTGTTTACGCTAGCTTTTCCTATAAATATCACCTTAGATCTAAAATAAAAAAAAAAAAAAAACCAAAACCCTAATTTTAATCTACAGCCGCCTCCACCAAATTCAAGGGCCAGAAAACTCTCAACTTCCACCTCGTTTTTCTCTTCATCCATCAATCGATTCGCGAAATCATCAACATGAAAGTTGGAGAGGGGAGTGAGAGCTACAAGTTGAACGGCTATGATCTAAAATGGAGCAGTGTGGAGGGTGCAAAATGGCCGCGTTCATCACGTGCTGACCTACGTGCGCGCGCGTCATAGGGTGGCCGAGCTTCATGGTGGAGGAGGTGGAGATAGCTCGCGTCGAGAGCTTCGCGTTGGCGTTGGTGTGATCGGATTTCGTCGAGTATCGGGGGAGTAAAATGAAACCCTAGTTGATCAAGTTGGGTTCGGCTATACGTGCTCCTTCCTGTAGATTTTCGTGAATGAGGGAAGAAGCTAGGTGCGGCTATGATCTGATGGGGTGGGATCCAAGGGCTATGGTTGGGTAGGGGTTGTAAATAATTAAGTTTATGTTGAATTTAGTTATAAAAATCGTGTACGAACTTTAAAAATTCATAACTTTTTCATACGAGGTCGAAAAAATGCAAACTCAGTTGCGTTGGAATCGTATGGACGAGCACTACGCGATGGAGTTGGTTTGGAGTCGTTTGGAGTTAGTGAGAATTTCGGGTAAAATTAAACGCGCGTTTAATTTTATTCGAAATAAAAGCTAAAACGGAAATTAAAACCGAGGTGAGAATTTCTCACTCAATCGAATAGATTTCGATTTTATTTTAAATAGTTAGATTTAAAATATTTGAATGCATGTTTGAATGATGACTGTAAATTATTGATTGTTAAAATAGACATTATTCGCCGTTAGTAAGCGGATGTTATTTAATATAAACATATACCACGAATATTTCATAAACAGTGAAATTGGTATTATATATAATATCAATATATATATATTGGCATATGTATATATTGCAGTTGTTGATGTCCCGCATTTTTTGTTTAGCGGATGAGACCCTATTACGCCGTTAGTAAGCGGATAATATTTATTAAGAACATATACCGCGATAATTTCGTACTGGAGCGAAATTGGTATTGTGCTAATGTTTTTGGATGCAGGAAAACAGGTTGGAGGGATCCAACAGGATTCCTCAACAATATTTATTTAATTTCAGATATTTTGATATTTGATGGATTATCATATCGATATATGATATCGTTGTTAGTCGTGATTGACTATTTGGTGTGTAGCATCATTGGACCCAGATTTTGGGATTTTAAAATGATTTTAAAAGTGATTTTGAAAATATACTATATTTTTGGAATTGATCCATTATAAATAAATAAACGTTATATAATTTTAGAAGTTACAAAATTATGATTTTTGTGAAATACAGTTAAAAAGCTGATTTTTAGAAATACGATTAAAAGTCGATTTTTGAGAAATATGAACTAATGATTTTATAAAATAGTTAGATTGGATTTTTGAATATATGATAAAAGTTTAAATATAGGATTTATAAAATTTGATTATTTTATAAATCGAAATGATGAAATTATAAAGGAATTTAAAGACGTTTTAGAATAATAATATAAACTGATTTATATTAAGAGATTTATAAATGGATATTTATAAATTGAAATATAGACATTATAAAACGAGTTTTTATAAGTGTTTGAATGTAGTGAAAATGAATTTCATAAATGAATGAAATTTATAGAATTATAAACTGGGAAGTTATAAATGAAATTTATAAATAGTAAGATTTATAAATTTGTGAAGTTAATTGAAGAATAGATTTGGTTAAATAAATGAATCTTATAAGTTATAAGATTTATAATTATGAAGTTTAAAGAACGATTTTATAAAAATAATCGTTTTATAAGTATTTAACTTATAATATAAACATCTAGTTTATAAGTGAGTTATAAACTGAAATAAGTTAATAAATGAGATTTATAACAAGGAAGTTTTTATAATTAAATAAAAATGGAATTTATAAACGTTGCTTTATAAATTCACAAACGACTTATTTTGATAAGTTAATTGTTATAACTTATAAATGGAGTTATATTCACGTTTTAGACAGTGAATAATCCTTTGAATTAAATTGAATAAAAGGATGGAATTTGTTAAAGAAGTATATTCACGTTTTTAAATAGTGAATGATATGTTAAAGAAATTGTTTTGAAGGAGATGTTTAAATTGAATTAAAACTATCTAACGATGTTTTAAAATGTGTTGAGATTCGAAACCATAGATTTCAACATTTATTGTTGAAATAGACGTTTTCGAGGAATAAAAGGAAATGGTGGACTATAACACTATTGTTATAGTAAATGATTTCCGAATGGAAATGTTTTTGTATAATATTGGGATTTATATATCTATTTTAATTTCGAATCCCTATACTAGTGATTTTGGGTTGTCGTAACGATGTTTTTACGCAACATTCGTTTTGACCCAAATAAATATGTTAAGAGAATGATTTCCTTAATAGAATGAAATATATACTTAATTCGGTTTAAGTATATTGAATATTTTCCAAGTGTTGAAAATAAAAGAAATTTGTGAATTACTTATGAATGAATAAGTATGGAAATGTTTTCCAATATGAAGTGAATAATTAGAATTTATCTTTTGAAGATATATTGAAATGAATAATTGAAATCGTATATGCATGGATATTTTGAAATATAAATTCATTATGGAATTTATATGTGAAAAGTGGAACTTGTAAAAAATAAATATTGATTTATTTTTGAAGTGTTGAAATTATATATATCTTGTAAAGATATTTTGGAAAATAAATAATTTGGAAAATTATTTGGAATCTGGTGATGTGTGCATATCCAGTGATAGTTCAATAACCGACTATCAGTATTTCCCTTTGAATGGGTATTGGATGTGAATTGATTGAATTTGAATGCACACTTATTTTTTTGAATAAGCGCTCACTATTCGGGTTAACCGGGAAAGGACCATGGGGTCGTATAACCCACTCCGAATATGTGATACGTCGTTGTGAATCGCATTTGAAGATCGGTGTTGAAGACCCGGTATTTGCGAAAGCGATAGGATGAACTATCGATTGACTCTGCACCGAGTTGCTCCGGTATTGAGTTCTCCATATGTGATGGTGAATCCGATCAGGATTGTGAATATCCGGATTGCAAGGACTTCTTTGTAAGTGCCTTCGGTTTTGTTCGATCCCGGAACAGACTTGTATGGATTGTATGTCTGACATTACAATTTGAGATATAAAGCCGATTTCTTTCAAATATATTTCTGTTGGTGGCGGAGAATTTATTCTTTGCTTAACACCCTTCTTTGAGACGTACGAGCTCAAAGGTTATATAGTTGAAGTTATCAGCGATATATTCCCAATTTGGTAATGTGACATGCTGAGTGATGCTGAAATGATCATTGTGTTGATTATTGTGATAGGATCATTTATTTGATCGTCTATCTTAGTGATCATTGTGTTGATCATTTGTTGACCCAAAGCATGGCTTTTGTATAAAGTATGTTTTTGTGGACGTGAATTCGTCGAGCCTCACACCCCGTGAATGGTCAAAACAGGAAAGAAGCAGCAAGGTTATGAGGGGTAGCACCCTTTAGGATGTGTCCATTTCCTTCTGGAAAAGGGTAGTATCATGGTATGGAGCCCAGATACTTACTCATGTTGAAAACACTTTATGATTGTGTGAATTGATTACGAGCGCTCGGTGAAAAGGTCCCAAAGGACCGGGGGATGGCATATTCGGTCAGTTGTTGCTCAGTTAGGAGTAACCCGGCCTTGTGTTGGTAGAGATCCGGTTTGGTTCTCGGGGATGTCCATCCAGAGGCATTCTCAGTGGCAATGGGAAGTTCCTTGGCCTGACCATTTGTTGGAAATCCAATTCCCAATACGAAACTTGTACGGTATTAGTTGTAGGACCTGCCATTCACTTATGGTGGTCACCACTGTTTGGATGGTAGCTATAGTAGGCATAGTTCGAAATGTCTATGTTGGCTAAGATTTATATTCTACTTTCGAAATGAATTTTTCTCTACACTATGCACTAGTAATAATATAAAATGTTCTTTTAAATGCGTATCAAGCATCTTTGACTATCATAAGGAGAAATCTCCTCCGATTCTGCGTTTGCATTGTGTGTGTGTGCGGGAGGCCTTATGGTAGTCTCATTTTTAAAAGCATTGCGAATTGAATTAAAAATATTCCTCTATTTTGATTTTAAAGATAAATAAACTGTTTTGAGTTCTCACACCAGTCACATGACTGACTTGGAGTTTATTGTTTTCCTTCCTAAACTCTGGGTGCCCACCAATTTCCACACGGGCAGTTAAGAGTTAGGTTTATCAGGATATTCTGGATATTCTGGAGTTGCTGGAGGCAAGCTGGATGACATGGCGTATTACTTATATAGTATTTCTTTTTCCGCTGCACTGTTTGATGTATGTTGTTGTACACTCTGATGATATGATGTAATGTAATGAAATGTAATGTAATAACTGATATAGTTCTTTGTTTAAAGATTATTCATTTATTATTATATGTTGTTCCGCTGCGAATTGTGAGATTCTGTTGTTGTCATGTTGTTTCCTGTTCTGTTCTATGTTCTTTTTGTTTCCTTTCTGTCCGTTCTATTTTTAAAATGCTTCTATCTTCTATTTTCCAAAATTCTCTGTTTTCTAAAAATCGTCTATCTTCTTTCCTCTCTATTTTCTATCTTCTTCTCTCTTCTTCTATCTCTTTCTTTTTCTTTTCTTTTTAAAACCCATAACATCTCGGTTTTCGGCCTTTGATTTCTTAGCAGTCGATAAAGTGAGTGTCGATGTCGAATTTTCGAAAGTCGAAAATTTTCGGGGCGTTACATTTGGTATCAGAGCTCTGATGGTTAAGCGACAACCATGGTTCTGTAGGGTATTACTCGTTAGAGATAGAGTCAGCAGTACTCTAGAATGAGTTGAGTGTAATAATAGCTATGAGAGCGTATTTGTTAGTGAATATAAAATTGTTTTATATTGTGATGATTGGTTTATTAAGTGGTATATGAACTTTCGTCAGCACAGCCTCGAAACTGAGCCGAAGGGGTTTCTAAACACTTGAATAGAACAATTCGGCACAGTATTGTTTTAATTGGGTAAATGAAATAATTTTGCCTTGATTATATTTTATATATAAAGGAATAATTTTTCAGAATTATTAAAGTGTATATAAGTTGATTGTTAGGTTGTTTGAATAATCTAAATTAAAGAATAATTGTATAAGCAAATGAATTATAAGAATTGAATTATAATTAAAGTGCTTACAATTGTGAAATAAACTTATATATATAAGAAGTGAAACTATATGAATATATTTATGAATATGAGTTGTAAATGAATCAAGTGGATTAAAAGAAATGTGAACTTGAGTTATGTAATAGAATTCAACTTTGTAATTGAATTGAATGAATGGCTTGGCTGTTAATCAATTGAATGTGAATAATTGATATGAAAAGATGAATATAAGTGTTAATTCATTAAAATCTAATGTTATTGGGAGTTGAATAAATTGGAATGGAAATCAATTTAATGTTAAACCAAATTGGATGAATATAAGTGAAAAGAATTTGGTTGTAATTAATATAAATTGGTTGTTATATGATTGTTATATGATTGTTGATTGATTATATGTAATTCATTAAGTGTTAATGAAATTGAAAGCTATGTAATTGAATTCAAATTGAAAGTAAATAAATTTGAATAGGATTGAATGTGAATAAGATTTAATTAGTGAATGCAAACTAATTGAATTGAGAATGAATGTTAGTAAATCCAATGTAAATAAATCAAATGTAATTTAAAGTGGAAACCAATTCATTAAGTATTAATGAGAATATGAATGAAAATTCATTTGATTATGGATGGTAGTTGGTTGATATTTGCATTTGTTGTTTAGTTGCATTTGCTATGTGACATATGTAGTTATTATGGATATATATGTTGTATATTGATACTATTTGCATATGTGCATGTTCTCATGTTGTTTGTTGAGTTTAGTAGGTGCGGATCGCGTTTGCTTCGCATTTGGAGTTCGCTTTAGCGCTATATTAGCCGTATATGCTCGCTAATAAAATATAAGGTACATATCTCGGATTAAATATCGCACTTTTACACTTTTTTTTCCCTTCGGGATGCCTCATTACTTGATGAGATGTATATTTGTGATATATATACTGTCATTTTTTTTTTTCGGATCGAGCCGCGCAAAGGAGACTATGGCGAATTTTTCCGGAAAATTAAGGCGTTAGAAAAAAATTTGAGAAAATTTTGGAAAAATTTTGGAAACTTTAAACTTTGATTTGGAATTGAAAGTTAAACAATAGTAGTTGTTTTTGAAAAGATAACTAAGTATGATTTGAAAACTTAGTAAAGATTTGTAAGAAGTTTAATTATGAATTTTGGAAAGTTAATAGATTTTGTAACCTTTCTTACTTGTAATTTCGAGGACGAAATTCTTTTAAGGGGGAAAGATTGTAACGACCCAGAATTTTTATAAATTAAAATTTGAATATTTAATTAATTTTAAATATTTATAAGTGAATTTATAAGTCAAATAAATTTTTATTTGAATTATTGGATTTAATTGGATAATTTAATCGATAATTTAATACGTTAAATTATGGAAATAATTGAAAATATGGTTAAATATGATTGAAAATAATTTGGAAAATTTTATTTAATCATACTGGAGTTATAGAAATATTTTAGAACTTTTAAAATCGAATTAAAAGTAAATCTGTGAAAATTTAATATTTTAATATTAAATAATCGACTGTAAAATAGTCAATTTTTGAACAGTCTCAGAATTGAACGAAACCAGTTTCATTGGATCCGTAATAGTTAGTTATTACCGGATTTCAATTTTCGTGTCAATCGGAGCTATCGTTTGATCGTGGCAGCTCGAAACGCATCGATTTATTTTTAATTTAAATTTGGCGAGTCAAAATAGCCATTTTTCAAAAAGTCTCGGATTTCGACGAAACCAGTTTCATCGGATCCGTAATGTGATATTATTGTAAGGTTTCAAATTTCAAGTCAATTGGATTTACCGTTTGTCCGGTACGAATTAAAACGCCTAGAAAATCGCTTAAATCGGTTTAATTCAAATTGAGCGTTTTCAGCCATAACTCGCACATACTTCCGAATTAGCTTCCGAAACCTGTTCCATTGTGTCCGGAACGCGGGGTAAACCCTAGGTACGCTGGTTACGGCGCCTAAATCGGAGTTCGGAATTCCCGGGATGAATAGTGTTTACGCTAGCTTTTCCTATAAATATCACCTTAGATCTAAAATAAAAAAAAAAAAAAACCAAAACCCTAATTTTAATCTACAGCCGCCTCCACCAAATTCAAGGGCCAGAAAACTCTCAACTTCCACCTCGTTTTTCTCTTCATCCATCAATCGATTCGCGAAATCATCAACATGAAAGTTGGAGAGGGGAGTGAGAGCTACAAGTTGAACGGCTATGATCTAAAATGGAGCAGTGTGGAGGGTGCAAAATGGCCGCGTTCATCACGTGCTGACCTACGTGCGCGCGCGTCATAGGGTGGCCGAGCTTCATGGTGGAGGAGGTGGAGATAGCTCGCGTCGAGAGCTTCGCGTTGGCGTTGGTGTGATCGGATTTCGTCGAGTATCGGGGGAGTAAAATGAAACCCTAGTTGATCAAGTTGGGTTCGGCTATACGTGCTCCTTCCTGTAGATTTTCGTGAATGAGGGAAGAAGCTAGGTGCGGCTATGATCTGATGGGGTGGGATCCAAGGGCTATGGTTGGGTAGGGGTTGTAAATAATTAAGTTTATGTTGAATTTAGTTATAAAAATCGTGTACGAACTTTAAAAATTCATAACTTTTTCATACGAGGTCGAAAAAATGCAAACTCAGTTGCGTTGGAATCGTATGGACGAGCACTACGCGATGGAGTTGGTTTGGAGTCGTTTGGAGTTAGTGAGAATTTCGGGTAAAATTAAACGCGCGTTTAATTTTATTCGAAATAAAAGCTAAAACGGAAATTAAAACCGAGGTGAGAATTTCTCACTCAATCGAATAGATTTCGATTTTATTTTAAATAGTTAGATTTAAAATATTTGAATGCATGTTTGAATGATGACTGTAAATTATTGATTGTTAAAATAGACATTATTCGCCGTTAGTAAGCGGATGTTATTTAATATAAACATATACCGCGAATATTTCATAAACAGTGAAATTGGTATTATATATAATATCAATATATATATATTGGCATATGTATATATTGCAGTTGTTGATGTCCCGCATTTTTTGTTTAGCGGATGAGACCCTATTACGCCGTTAGTAAGCGGATAATATTTATTAAGAACATATACCGCGATAATTTCGTACTGGAGCGAAATTGGTATTGTGCTAATGTTTTTGGATGCAGGAAAACAGGTTGGAGGGATCCAACAGGATTCCTCAACAGTATTTATTTAATTTCAGATATTTTGATATTTGATGGATTATCATATCGATATATGATATCGTTGTTAGTCGTGATTGACTATTTGGTGTGTAGCATCATTGGACCCAGATTTTGGGATTTTAAAATGATTTTAAAAGTGATTTTGAAAATATACTATATTTTTGGAATTGATCCATTATAAATAAATAAACGTTATATAATTTTAGAAGTTACAAAATTATGATTTTTGTGAAATACAGTTAAAAAGCTGATTTTTAGAAATACGATTAAAAGTCGATTTTTGAGAAATATGAACTAATGATTTTATAAAATAGTTAGATTGGATTTTTGAATATATGATAAAAGTTTAAATATAGGATTTATAAAATTTGATTATTTTATAAATCGAAATGATGAAATTATAAAGGAATTTAAAGACGTTTTAGAATAATAATATAAACTGATTTATATTAAGAGATTTATAAATGGATATTTATAAATTGAAATATAGACATTATAAAACGAGTTTTTATAAGTGTTTGAATGTAGTGAAAATGAATTTCATAAATGAATGAAATTTATAGAATTATAAACTGGGAAGTTATAAATGAAATTTATAAATAGTAAGATTTATAAATTTGTGAAGTTAATTGAAGAATAGATTTGGTTAAATAAATGAATCTTATAAGTTATAAGATTTATAATTATGAAGTTTAAAGAACGATTTTATAAAAATAATCGTTTTATAAGTATTTAACTTATAATATAAACATCTAGTTTATAAGTGAGTTATAAACTGAAATAAGTTAATAAATGAGATTTATAACAAGGAAGTTTTTATAATTAAATAAAAATGGAATTTATAAACGTTGCTTTATAAATTCACAAACGACTTATTTTGATAAGTTAATTGTTATAACTTATAAATGGAGTTATATTCACGTTTTAGACAGTGAATAATCCTTTGAATTAAATTGAATAAAAGGATGGAATTTGTTAAAGAAGTATATTCACGTTTTTAAATAGTGAATGATATGTTAAAGAAATTGTTTTGAAGGAGATGTTTAAATTGAATTAAAACTATCTAACGATGTTTTAAAATGTGTTGAGATTCGAAACCATAGATTTCAACATTTATTGTTGAAATAGACGTTTTCGAGGAATAAAAGGAAATGGTGGACTATAACACTATTGTTATAGTAAATGATTTCCGAATGGAAATGTTTTTGTATAATATTGGGATTTATATATCTATTTTAATTTCGAATCCCTATACTAGTGATTTTGGGTTGTCGTAACGATGTTTTTACGCAACATTCGTTTTGACCCAAATAAATATGTTAAGAGAATGATTTCCTTAATAGAATGAAATATATACTTAATTCGGTTTAAGTATATTGAATATTTTCCAAGTGTTGAAAATAAAAGAAATTTGTGAATTACTTATGAATGAATAAGTATGGAAATGTTTTCCAATATGAAGTGAATAATTAGAATTTATCTTTTGAAGATATATTGAAATGAATAATTGAAATCGTATATGCATGGATATTTTGAAATATAAATTCATTATGGAATTTATATGTGAAAAGTGGAACTTGTAAAAAATAAATATTGATTTATTTTTGAAGTGTTGAAATTATATATATCTTGTAAAGATATTTTGGAAAATAAATAATTTGGAAAATTATTTGGAATCTGGTGATGTGTGCATATCCAGTGATAGTTCAATAACCGACTATCAGTATTTCCCTTTGAATGGGTATTGGATGTGAATTGATTGAATTTGAATGCACACTTATTTTTTTGAATAAGCGCTCACTATTCGGGTTAACCGGGAAAGGACCATGGGGTCGTATAACCCACTCCGAATATGTGATACGTCGTTGTGAATCGCATTTGAAGATCGGTGTTGAAGACCCGGTATTTGCGAAAGCGATAGGATGAACTATCGATTGACTCTGCACCGAGTTGCTCCGGTATTGAGTTCTCCATATGTGATGGTGAATCCGATCAGGATTGTGAATATCCGGATTGCAAGGACTTCTTTGTAAGTGCCTTCGGTTTTGTTCGATCCCGGAACAGACTTGTATGGATTGTATGTCTGACATTACAATTTGAGATATAAAGCCGATTTCTTTCAAATATATTTCTGTTGGTGGCGGAGAATTTATTCTTTGCTTAACACCCTTCTTTGAGACGTACGAGCTCAAAGGTTATATAGTTGAAGTTATCAGCGATATATTCCCAATTTGGTAATGTGACATGCTGAGTGATGCTGAAATGATCATTGTGTTGATTATTGTGATAGGATCATTTATTTGATCGTCTATCTTAGTGATCATTGTGTTGATCATTTGTTGACCCAAAGCATGGCTTTTGTATAAAGTATGTTTTTGTGGACGTGAATTCGTCGAGCCTCACACCCCGTGAATGGTCAAAACAGGAAAGAAGCAGCAAGGTTATGAGGGGTAGCACCCTTTAGGATGTGTCCATTTCCTTCTGGAAAAGGGTAGTATCATGGTATGGAGCCCAGATACTTACTCATGTTGAAAACACTTTATGATTGTGTGAATTGATTACGAGCGCTCGGTGAAAAGGTCCCAAAGGACCGGGGGATGGCATATTCGGTCAGTTGTTGCTCAGTTAGGAGTAACCCGGCCTTGTGTTGGTAGAGATCCGGTTTGGTTCTCGGGGATGTCCATCCAGAGGCATTCTCAGTGGCAATGGGAAGTTCCTTGGCCTGACCATTTGTTGGAAATCCAATTCCCAATACGAAACTTGTACGGTATTAGTTGTAGGACCTGCCATTCACTTATGGTGGTCACCACTGTTTGGATGGTAGCTATAGTAGGCATAGTTCGAAATGTCTATGTTGGCTAAGATTTATATTCTACTTTCGAAATGAAATTTTCTCTACACTATGCACTAGTAATAATATAAAATGTTCTTTTAAATGCGTATCAAGCATCTTTGACTATCATAAGGAGAAATCTCCTCCGATTCTGCGTTTGCATTGTGTGTGTGTGCGGGAGGCCTTATGGTAGTCTCATTTTTAAAAGCATTGCGAATTGAATTAAAAATATTCCTCTATTTTGATTTTAAAGATAAATAAACTGTTTTGAGTTCTCACACCAGTCACATGACTGACTTGGAGTTTATTGTTTTCCTTCCTAAACTCTGGGTGCCCACCAATTTCCACACGGGCAGTTAAGAGTTAGGTTTATCAGGATATTCTGGATATTCTGGAGTTGCTGGAGGCAAGCTGGATGACATGGCGTATTACTTATATAGTATTTCTTTTTCCGCTGCACTGTTTGATGTATGTTGTTGTACACTCTGATGATATGATGTAATGTAATGAAATGTAATGTAATAACTGATATAGTTCTTTGTTTAAAGATTATTCATTTATTATTATATGTTGTTCCGCTGCGAATTGTGAGATTCTGTTGTTGTCATGTTGTTTCCTGTTCTGTTCTATGTTCTTTTTGTTTCCTTTCTGTCCGTTCTATTTTTAAAATGCTTCTATCTTCTATTTTCCAAAATTCTCTGTTTTCTAAAAATCGTCTATCTTCTTTCCTCTCTATTTTCTATCTTCTTCTCTCTTCTTCTATCTCTTTCTTTTTCTTTTCTTTTTAAAACCCATAACATCTCGGTTTTCGGCCTTTGATTTCTCGGCAGTCGATAAAGTGAGTGTCGATGTCGAATTTTCGAAAGTCGAAAATTTTCGGGGCGTTACACCTTGAGTCAACACTATTCTACAACAATCAACTCATGTTGCACAGAAATACGAACCATTTGGGTTAAAGAAGAAGAGGTAGAAGAAGAGAAAACAAAATCAACATCAGAATCTAACCATCGCAGCGGAATAAAATATAATAGATAATAAATAATCTTTACTCAAAATCAAATATATCAGTTTACATATATTACATCATCAGAGTACATCAGTCACAGCTCACATCCATAACATACAATGTATACACAACAACTCAAACAGCGGAATATATATAACAAGTACGACTATACGTATCGTCAATCCAGCTCGTCTCCTGAGCTCCACAGCATCATATCCTGTACTCTATAATACTCGGTCTGACCCGAGCATTACAGTTAAGTAACACCCGAGTCAGTCTGGATTACCAGCGTGAGAAAATCACACGCAATTGATTATTAAAGTTTCAAAAATCCTTTGAAAACAAAAGCATCTCGTAAGACCACGCCACAAATAAACATGTCGGGTTTTTACCTTACGATAGCTAAAACAATTTTTATAGAAATCCTCTGATATTATAATAGGGTCTATATACAAATACTTATAAAATATCCGAAATTGTTACATCTATTAAATTCCAGCTACTAGCCACAGAGTGGGTAATACAAACAAAACTCGTACAAGGCTCGTAGGGAGAATGGATTTCCAACAATGACTAGGCACTGGGGTACCACCTGTCACAGTACGGGGCCTAGATCACCGTACCGAGGATTACTCCCTTCATCCCCTGCAACACAAGGCCGGAACCATTCCTTACTGAACAGTCCCGAACAAGATAAACCCCGTGGTTGGCGCGACCAACCACCCACTAAGCCGAAATATATAAAAAGGGACATCTAGACAGGGGAAATATCTTGTCCTGCTTGGGCATGACCCACCTAACCTTGCTGCATATCCCCTGATTTTCAGTCATTCCCGGTTGATGAGGCTTGAGGCTTAGCGTTATCTTTAGAACGTTTCACTTAGAATGCCCATCGCCCACTTGACGATGTATCACAAGCATTCATCCATACAAGTCCGTCCCGGGTTCGAACGGAACCGAAGGCACTATTCCTACTACATCCATTTTGGAAATATCCTCAGGATTAGTAGCGACTAGCCCTTGCACTTCACTGCTCCATCTTTGACTCCGAACACGTTTTTCGCACGAAACGTACAAATCGGATCGAAGTGGTTTTCGAGAAATAAATCTCGATCCCGGTCTCTTCGAAACGATTAACGCAATTGTCCAATATTGATAGTTGGTGATTTAACTATCAATTCATAGTCATAAACATCCATAAGCATCCATCACACAATGAATAATATCCCATATTATTTATTTACCTCAAATATCTTTAAAAGATATATTTCCAAAGTTTCAAAACTTATTTGAAAACAATTTCCCAAAATTCTTCCTTACAAGGTAAATCCTTTACCATATATTCCCATTGGAAATAACCAAGTTCAAAACATTTAGATTTTAAAAACACTTAATTCCAAAATATACTTTAAAATATGGAAGTTTACTACTAGTTATTTACTCAAAATATAATTTCAAGATATGTACAGTAAAACCATTTATTAAGATATAAACTTTGATTTTAAATAAGGTTTTTAATAAACTAAATTTAAAAGTAGTGTTTTAATAAGTTAAATACTAATTTCAAATGACTTAAGTCCAAAACTAGTCTTTTAAACAAATCCATTTGTAAAAATAATTATTAAGGTATTTATAAAATTTACTATTGCTAATTATTAATAATTATTTTAAAATAATAATTTCCAAACACACTTTTAAACAAGTTTGAATTTTTTAAAACTTTCTTTTTATAAAATCAGTTTAAACTCGAACTTGGTTTTCCCAGGGAAGCTCATTCCTACTCAAATATCCCAAAAATCCTTCTTATAAATTTTGTCAATTTATTTAGATTCAGGTTTAAGTTTAATAACATAAATTTACCTTCACGTTTATCATCTGATAACGTTTCTCTTTGTTTATCATTCCAGATTTACCAATTTTCAATTTTCATTCCAAATAGATTTCAAATTTTAATTCCTTTAAATTCATCATTTAAGAATATCTTTTATTTCTCTAAAATTCAATTTATCCATTTATAATTAAATTCTGAATTTATATTTTATCCAACCATATTCTTTATCTCATAAAACACAAAATTTTATTCCTTTAAATTCTTTATATAACAATTTCTTTTATTTTCTTAAATCCCAATTAATCCCGTTTACAATTAAATTTCAGGATTTATATTTATTTCAACAATATCATAGTACAGTTTAAAACTCAGATTTATCCATCACAATGTGAAAACAGATCACAACATTAATTATAAAGATGATTATTATAATGTGAGGAATCCAGTTGGATCCCTCCAACCTGTTTTCCCTGCATCCACAAATATTAGCACAACAATAATATATATCAATTTAGGCTGATATAAATAAACATTTCAACCAATCACACAATTATTTAAATATCAACTATTCAAATCAGCCAACATTCAGATGTGAGTGAGAATAACTCACCTTTGCTTTTAAATTTGCAATCCACTCCATCTCGACTTATTCTTCATTATTTTTGACCTTGAGTCAACATTATAAGTTTTGTTAATATTTGAATTGATTGAACAATTAATTTCTATTTATTTACTTTAAGTTAATAATTCGGTTTTAACCTAAAAATTTACTAACTAAAAATCCTAGTCCTAACTAATAACTAAATAAACTAATTAAACAAGTTAATTACCTTATTATATATATATCCTAGAGTTTAAACAGTATGCTTACTATATATATATATATATATATATATTTAACCAAACTAAATATTTCATTATAATTCTACATATATGTTGTTATTATTATATTATTTTTTTCCTATATATATCTAATCTATAGACTGAAATACAAATAGGCAGTATTTTTTTTTCTTTCTTACTGCAAATAAGTCTCTGTCCACATAATAAATTCAGTAAAACAAAAATTGAATACCTTATTTAAACTGTGACTTCTTTCCTGACACCACACTGCGATGGCAAGGAAACCCTCCATCGAGAACTGCATCACCAAAGTCACCTCGCGAATATGAACACCCTGCCGAACAATACCTCGAACCATCAACCTACCTCGCTGCCTCGCGTCAAGTCGCCAGAACACGGCTTGAACTCAAACTCCTCGACATCGCGAAACCCTCAAATCTCGGCCTCGATTAAACTTTGCAAACACGAGAGCCACTCGAGATTCAACCGTCTCCCTGAAGCGGCGACCTCGAACTCGATCGAGCTCTCCCCCACCAGTTCGATTCGAAGAAAACATCGCGAGCTCACGAATCGATTCAAATCGAATTCGGTTCCACCCCTCCCCTCTTCGAAACAACGCGTTCAGTCGTCTCCTTCTGGTTTCGATTTTGATTTGAGTAAAAGACAAGCGGCCATTGTTATCGGCCATTGTTATCTTTTTTTTTTTAAGGAAGGAACGAATTGGTTTTTGTTCATTTCACTGAGAGTTTGGGGAAAAAGAAGAAGAGGGTTCGGCTTCAATTTCGTTTGTTTAGTTATTTATTAATACTTTCTACATGGTTGAATGCTTCCTCTTGAAGCTTCTTTTCCTTTTTTTTTATTTTTTTTATACCAACGATTTAACGATTTCGAAAAACAAAGTTACGATGTGAAGGAAATTTGGCTGACGCTGACAAATATAAATATATACTTAATTAAAGTTGAATTCTCGATATAAACTACAACGCGTTAATCTACCGTGCGATCACACAACAACTCCAAATGCCACGAAAATTGAAATCTAATAATAATACAATATTACGAATCCAATGGAACTGGTTTCGTCGAATTCCGAAACTGCGCCTCGGAAGGCTATTTTTAAATTCAATTTAAACGATAAAAATTTAAAACCTGAACAAAACACTTCCAAATTCAATTTTAACACTTTTACTATCTTCTATATTATCAGTACAAATTTTACAAGCTTTCAAATTATTTTTAATAGGCTTAAAATCTCAGATTTCATATTTTATTCAATTTCAAATTATTTAGTTCAATAATTTAATTGTCAAATGAATTATGATATCCGTAATTCAAGTTAAAATTACTCTATTGAATATTTAAAAGCAATTAAATATTTCGATTTAAAAAAAAGCTTAAAAATTTCGGGTCATCACAGGATCCGTTAAACTATTTATATAAAACAGTATACGCTATAATAGATAATGTCTATCAGTAAAATAAATATCAAAATAGCGTTAAGGCTTTACAGTGATCCACCTTAACACATTTGTACAGTTTTAAATCAAAGTCGTCATGGATCGTATAGGGATAAATATGACAAGGCACGTAAGGCAATGCCCAAGGCAGGATTCTACCAGTTTACCCTTTTTGGCTGGTCGTAACCCATCCGTGGCCGACCGCGACAATCAATCCAAATGAAAAAAGGTGCACCCACCAAATATGAAATTACAATATTAATAAGAGGGACCAACATCGCTAGTGGTAGCTAACCTCAATGGCCAGACATAGGCTCTTGTTTTAGTCATTTTAATTATGACACGAATGTCAAGGCTATCCATCATCATTCCCTTACTTCATTCAAGTAAATGTCGCCAATTCAACCACTGCATTCTGGATATCATCCACTGCGTACACAGTTGTTAAAGTGGTTCCAATATTGGCAGAGAGTATTCCAATAAGAGGCCCTGGTTTTTTAAACAACCAAACGTCATTTTACACACCAGTTGGTTCTTTTACATTTCGAAAACTATTCATATTCGATATCAAAATATCATATTTGCTTCAAAACCAAATCCATTTCGAAATCATCATATTTATTTCACAAATCGAATTTTACTTCAAAATGTCAATTCAGTTTGATATATTGATTTCATTTCAAAATTTGATTGCAATTATAATTTTGGTTATACTTCACTTTAACTCAATTCGCATTTAAGTCCAAGATTTAAATATAAACATTTCACCCTTTTGACCTGTTTGAATTTTAGAAAATTGTTTAAATGGTTTTAAATTAGTTAAAATAGTTTAATAGAAAATAATTTGAGTATTAAAAATGAATTATATAGTAAAATAGTTGGGAAAAATTAAAATAGTTTGAATATTTAAAGAAAATAGATTTGAAATAGTTTAACTAAAATAGTTTGTTTAAAAATAGTTTCCAAGCCAAACTGATTCAATTCCAAAATTTCCAATTCAAATCAATTTCCATTTCCATTTTCGATTTACTAGATTCAATTTTGATTTCAGGTCGAATTTTAATTGCAATCCCAAACTACTTTGAATTTCCAATTCCAATTTAATTTCACTTCCAATTTCAAATTAATTTCAACTATAAATTTTAAAACATTTCAATTTATGTCAATTCGGAGTTAATTTCAAAAATATCGATTCAAAACACTTATATCAAATTTTCCTTCAATATCCGATTAAAAATCCAAATCTTTAAATATAATTCATTCTAAGCTCAATTTCAAAATATCGTTTTATATTACCTTTCTTAGCAATATTCAAAGTCCAAATGAAAAGTCCAATCCTTAAATAAATAAGTTTCTAAAATTTATGTCATATTTCGGTTATAACTTAAAAAAACTCAACTTTGATTAATTAAACAATTTCATTCCAAATTTAACTTTCAACATTCTGAGTTCCAATTCGAAAATAATTTGATTTTCATAAATTTGATTTTTATTTCTTAAAACCAAATCATTTAAATAATTCCAAATCAAAATTTTAAAGTTGTTTAATTTAACCAATCCGGTGTCCCTATATAATACTCTATCCTATGGCCAAGTGAATTAATTATTCCAGGGATGGATATATATCATTCCAATCCAAAATAAATGTCATAGGTATATATGATTTCAGTTTATTTCTTAATTTATTCGAAATAATTCAATTTGCAGTTTTATATACTATATATAATATACAGGATGATAACATGATATATCAAAAGTAAATAACATTCGAATATCAACCAACAACATCCATTAGAAACAACAGTCGATAAAATTCACAACAATTTCATAATTATCAATATCGGGTATTTTACGAGCAGTTAAATTCTAATTCATTTTAAGTGTCAATTAAATTTCTATCAACCAATTTAGATTTCAATTTAAATGTCAATTAAACTTATCAAACAACAACCAATAAATTTCAATTACTTCACGATATAAATTTAATTACATAAAAATTATTTTCATCAATTGTGAGCGTATAAAAGCTCACCTTTGATTTATCGACGATTTAAAATCCAAATAAAGACCTGAATTTGAACAGTCTCGAAATGCAGTCACCCAGTTCTATAATGTCCGAAATTTTGATACGATCCCAACGGAATAAACCACGCGTGAATCCGAGCTCGTGTGCAAAAGATATGGTCGTTGGAAGATTTAATTTTAAAAAAAATTTAAATTAAAATAAATAAATAATAAAAAGGTCATACCATCTCTTCTTCCACACGTAATAGCCGAGAGCCATCATCAAGCAAAATAGCTTCCAGGCGCACCTCAATTCCAACGACTGGACCATGATCAGTTGCCCTTACACGAGCGCCTCATCGAGAGCTACTATCGCCCCCAAACGCCTTCTATCCAACTGCCTTCATTTGCCTCGAAACCCTCAAAAACTGCCGTGACTTCAAACTTTGATTTTAGCGAATCCGAGACGCTTTGGCACAGATCAACCATTGGATGTTTAGAGCTCGTTGAGCTCAACAACTATGCTTTTGGAAATTTTGGATTTCATTGAATGGATTGAGAGATTGGAGAAGAAGAAGGTGGGAGATTTCTGGCCATTGGAAATAATGGAAACGATGGCCATCTTTTTAAACTAGGGTTTTAGAATATTTTAATATAAAACCATCTCGATATGCGTGATGTATTTATATAGTTTTGTTTGAAATCATCCGAACTCCAACCGACGCATGCCGCCTGGTGTTTATAATGTTTTACCCTCATTCCAAACTTAGTGGAACTAATTTAGAGTCCTAATTCGGTCAACGTGGAAGACAGATTTTCAAAGTTGTTTTGTTTTATCAAATTCCTTAAATTAATTTCTATACATTTCAAGCTCGCATGACCAAACGACCAGTCCGATCGCTATGAAACTTGAAGTCCTATAACAATTCACTATTATGGATCCGATGAATCTGGTTTCATCGAATTCCAAGATAGTTGCCAAAATGACTATTTTTACTCATTAATTAAAATATAAATTTCCAATTTTTCAATTATTCACTTTTAAATTCAATTTTAAATGTTAAACATCTTCATTCATATTTAAATAAAATTTGAACCAATTTTCGATGCCATAATCATTCTCAATAAATCTCGAATTAAATTAGTCGAAAAAATTCAATATTAAATTTAAACAATTTAATTATCCAATAAATCAATATTAACATATAATTAAATTTATTTTTAACCATTTTTACTCGATAATTATATCAAATCCTAAATTTTAAAATAGTTAAAAATACAGGTCATTACATACTCCCCCCTCAAAACTTTTCGTCCCCGAAAAGGCGTCAAATACAAAATTTAAAATACAATATAGTTTCTCAAAATAATCGACTTATAAACATTAAAATTTTATTTACAAAACCTTTAATACACTCTCTCTATACCCTTCCTATATCGATTTTATGAAAATTATAACTTACATATAAAAAATTTTAAAACATCAAAAAATTTCTAACTTCCGGATTTACAGAAAATTTCGACAGAGTCTGCTTTGCGAAGCTCGATTGGAAACTTTTACAATACAATATATAACAAAAATATAACCAATGTATATAAAATATACATCTCATCTCAATGATGAGGCATCCCAAAGGAAAAAAATATAAAATCACGGTATGTAATCCGAGATACGTATCTTATTATTAATAGTACGAGCGAGTTCACTCGTATTAAGCAAGCAAAGAATGTAAAAACCCATGTACACGCCCAAACGGTCTTCGTATGCACCTATCTCAACTCAATTTAAAAAATTAGTTGCATATAATGATATAGTAGCATGTGTAAGTCTAATATAGCCATATAACATGGATTGTAAATCCAAATTATAAATACAAGCACAAATACGCAACAAACACAATCATATGCAATCAAAACGGTAATAACAATGGTTTGAAATAAAAGAAATCATCCAACCATTAATATTCATCCAGTTAATCCAATTAATTCATAACTATGTGAATTTACGTTATCAAATGTCAATTTTTAAATTACACCCTTCATTTCTTATCAACATTCATTTCATTAACGTTTTGATTGATTCATCTCAATTTATTGGCATTAAACCAACTTTTATTTGACTAGATTCACATTAAATTGATTTTTCATTTAATTTATTTACTTCCAACTGATTTGCATGCACTTATCAGCATTAATAAATTTACATTCTATTAATTTACACTCGTTAATATTACATTCATATTTTTTTCTTTCTTCCATTATTACATTTCAATAATTCATATAATTAATTATACATAAGTAATTTAATTTCATACCACATACTTGATTCACATTTACTAATTAATATTCATTTCGTTAATCCTACAATGGATTTATATACAATTCATTTGCTTTTAATTGATTTACGTTCGACTAATTTGGTCTCAATCCATTCTTCTTTCAATCAATATTTATTGCATTCACATTTGATTGATTCCAATTCAATGTATTTACATACAATCGATTTATTTTCAATTGATTAATATTTATTTTAGTGGCATTCATTTTATTTATTATCCAATGGATTTTCATTCCATTCGTTTAAATTTTTATTATGCTCACATTCACTTCCATTTATTTTTAATCGATTCACATTCACTTATTTACATTCACTGAAATCAATTTTTACATTCAAATTTTATTAACCTTTAGTTGGCTCATTTCCATTCATTTGTATCCACCCAACTTACCTTCAATTTGATTCACAACTAATTTGTCAAATTCCATTTGTTTCACTTTTGTCTAACATATTTCATATAAATTCATTTATAAACCATTTATAAAATTATTCCACTTAATCTTGCTTAAGTTAAATTTGTTTTATTTCCACTTAGTATATTCTCCTTTTTATTACACTAACATCATTTATAAATTATCTAAATTTATCAAAAATATTTTATACAATACAACTCACGTCTATTATTATTACATCATCTTAAGTTATTATTAATTCATCAGTTCACTCCATTTATTCTAATTCATATTATTAATTTACTAAAGTAAAGTTTATTTTATACTCAATTCATATATAAGAAATTCCACAATCACTTCATTCAACTTCTCTTAAGTTAATTTCGTCTTATAATTCATTTTGTTAACTTATTCCATAATAAATTAGTTAACATTCCATTTCTTTCACAACTCAAATTATATTTCATTTTAAAAATTCAAGCTCATATTCATTTATTAATTCATTTTATGGCTTAAGTGGAATTAATTAACTTTACTAATTATTTAATTTCATTCAATACCCAATTTAATAAATTTAATCTTCATTAAGTGAAATTTTATGTCATTTAATCCATTTCTCATTTTATTTCACTATCTTTTAAATATTTTCTTCTTATCATCCATAGTCAACCAATTTAAAATTTGTTTTTAGCTCGGTACTCTGAAATCTATAAATTATACAAATTAATTTCTTACATTTCGTTTAGTTATTTTATCTACTTCATTTCAAGTGTAGTTCATTCTTAGTGAAGATTTCATGAGTTAAAGCATATATATTTACTTCATTTTCACTAACCCTATTAATTTAACATTTCTTAAATTAAATATTTTATTTCATATCTCAAATTAAAATTTTCTTTTGTTTGCTAAACCATAATTATTTAAAAGTTTAAATTTTGATTTTACTTTCCAATTCAATCTGTAAGTTATAAACTTTTTTTTACTATACTATTTTCAATTATAGGTTCAAAACTATTTTCATATACTTATTAAATCACACTTAGAATATTTTTTCAAAAATAAAAACTTATTTTAATCGAAAATAAATTTCTTTCGGTAGCGATTCTCACTTATAAACTCGAAAATGAATACTGGTGATGCTGTAGTCATCCCAGAATTATTTTCCAAGTGACCAACTGAGTTTAATGCTTTTATTTTGTTCTCTTTTCAAAATATTTTCTAGTCAAAATTCTTTCAAATAATATTAATATTAATTTTAAAATCATTGAAAAATTATTTTGGAAAAATTATTTCGTTTACTCGATTTTAGAACAATATTATGTCGATTGCCTCGTTTAAGTGTTTAGAAACCACTGTCGATGACACGCGTCTCGCACATTGACCAGAATTTAAAAACAACTCAACAGATAAGTAAAAACAATATTAAACTATTTATAACACTAACAAGTGCACTCTCTTATATATACACACACTCAAACAGACTCATTCTATGGTATTTCTATCCTATCTCTAATGAGTCAAACCCCACATGGCCAAGGTTATCACTAAACCAAAGCTCTGATACCAACTATGATGACCCACATTTCGTAAGGTTTAAATTGACAAAAATCTACACATGTCCAACTTAAACAATCCGGAGTGTAGATAATCAATGGGGTCAAATAAGAAAAATAAGAAGAGAAGAAGAAAACAAAACATAGAATCTCACAGCGAAAACGATAAAATATAATAATCAAATAAACAATTCATGAAGCTGTTTACTATACATTTGATTTTAATCTATACACATTTATTAGAGTTATATATACACATTAAGAATAAATAATCAATACAGCAGAATAGCATGATGCAGGGTTTAATAATAATCGTAATATACCAAAAATCCATCTTCATCCTCAAGAGAATAGTCTTCAGTATGTTGAAAAACTCAGGACTGACCCGAGCATAATAATCGAGTGAGGACTAAAATACTCATATGTAAGTCAAATCAATATCACAATATAAGTGCAATAACTTAAGAGATGTTACCGGATTTTCCATCTTCTAAGGAACCATTAAATTATTTATATATAATAGTATACCCTATAATAGATAATGTCTATTAGTGAAATAAATATCAAAATAGAATTAAGGTTTACATTGATCCACCTTAACACATTTGTATAGTTTTAAATCAAAGTCGTAATGGCTCGTATAGGGATAAATATGACAAGGCACATGAGGCCATGCCTAAGGTAGGATTCTACCAGTTTACCCTTTCTGGTTGGTCGTAACCCATCCATGGCCGACCATGAAAATCAATCCAAACTACAAAAAGGTGCACCCATCGAATACGAAATCAAAATTGTAATGTGAGGGATCAACATCACTAGAGGTAGCTAACCTCAGTGGCCAGACATAGGCTCTTGTTTTAGTCATTTTAATTGTGACACGAATGTCGAGGTTATCTATCATCGTTCTCTTACTTCATTCCAGTAAACGTCGCCAATTCAACCACTGCACTCTGGAATGATCCACAACGTACATAGTTGTTAAAGTGGTTCCAATATTGACAAAGAGTATGCCAATAAGAGGCCTCGGCCTCTTTAACAACCAGACGTCATTTTACACACCGGTTTATTATTTTACATTTCGAGAACTATTCATACTTGATATCAAAATATCATATTCTCTTCAAAATCAAATCCATTTTGAAATCATCATATTCGTTTCACAAATCATATTTTACTTCAAAATGTCAATTCGGTTCATTATGTCTATTTCACTTCAAAATTTGATTCGAATTATAATTTTGGTTATACTTCACTTTAACCCAATTCGCATTTAAATCCAAGATTTAAATATAAACATTTCACTCTTTTGACCAGTTTGAATTTTAGAAAATAGTTTAAATGGTTTTAAAATAGTTAAAATAGTTTGGGAGAAAATGATTTGAGTATTAAAAATGGCCTATATAATAAAATAGTTGGGAAAAATTAAAATAGTTTGAATATTTAAAAAAAATGGTTTTGAAATAGTTTAACTAATTTATTTGAAAATAGTCTCCAAGCCAAACAGATTCAATTTCAAAATTTCCAATTCAAATCAATTTTCATTTTCGATTTACTCAATTCAATTCCAATTTTAAGTAAAATTTTAATTTCAATCCCAAACTAATTTAAATTTCCAATTCCAAATTAATTTCACTTCCAGCTTCAAATTAATTTAAATTCCAATTTCAAATTAATTTCAACTCCAAATTTTAACCATTTTAGTTTATATCAATTCTGTGTTCATTTCAAAAATATTGATTCGAAACATTTAAACCAAATTTTCCTTCAATATCCAATTTAAAATACAAATCTTTAAATATAATTCCAATCCAAGCTCAATTTTAAAATATCGTTTTATATCACCTTTCTTTGCAATATTCAAAGTCCGAATTAAAAGTCCATTCCTTAAACAAATAAATTTCTAAAATTTATGTCATATTTCGATTATAACTTAAAAATCTCAATGTAACGATCCCGGTTTTGAGTTAAATTTAATTTGGTAATTAAAATAAAAGTTTGGAATAAATAGTGAATTAATTGAAATTTTTCCAAAAAGATATGTATTTGTTTCTCAATATAAATAAATTGTAATTTGAAATTTGAATTCAAATATATATATATATATATATATATATATATATATATATATATATATATATATATATACACACTACTAATAAAGAGAATTCGTTCAATAACTTGCTTGGTGTCATTTTGAAATTCCATATTTACACTTCGTCTGTTTTCCCATGAGCATCTCGCATCCGCGTCCCAAACCTGTGTAACCCTAATTCCCTTTCGCTCTCACTGTAGGGAAGAAAAAAAACCAAATTGATTTTCTCCCCTTTTCACCCGTGGCCACGATTGCCGATTATTCACTAGATCTGCTCAAATTTGCTTCGTCTTCCATTACGCTTCCTTTGCCGGTAATTATCAGTACATTTTACTTTACTACATCGGTTACAAGTACTATCTCCATTACCTGCAAACCCATTTAGCTCTGTATGGCCAACAATGGCGGTGAATTCCAAAAGCTAATTTTCTTCAACACTCTGTATGGACAACTGAATCAAAATCCTCAATAATGCAATGCTTCGTCTTGAGGTCAATTCTACCATTGAATTTCCCCTCCTTTTGTGTTTACTGTAATTTTCCCATAAATCTTCAAGTCTTTGCTTATTTGAACTAATTTGCGATGACATGTTGTCACATGACCCTAAGATTTTAACCTACCACTAGCTTTTGCTTTAACCTGACCTTCTGACCTTCATACCAGGCACGGATTTATTATATTCATGTTTATTAATTTCATATCGGCTTTATTCTGTTCTCCTGTATACCGCTATTTATAATTTCCACTTCGTTTCTTTAATCCTACCCTTTCTCGCATTTACTGTGCTTTGTACTTCTCTTTAGTTTATTTGGATTTGATTTGAATTAATGCACATACCATGTTTGTTGTCAATCTACATTCCCTGTTCATTGATTTCTCATCAGTATATCTGCAAGTATGGCTATTATGGGTACCAAATAAAACAAGTGGCCAGTGAAATCCTCCTGCAAATTGAATTGATTTAAAATCATGTTTAATTATTTTGTCGTCTTTTTTTCGGATAATGCTACATTTACATGTTTTTTCTTCAACTCTTTATTCATACTTTGGACATTTTTTTCTCTGTTCAGTGCGTTTTTCTGTAATGTTGGTTCTTTTTTATCATGCTGCTCAATTGAGCATGAAGTCACATTATACAAAATAAGTAATTTGTTCCAAAAGAAGAGAGACAGTAACACTCTAACCATATGTGTTTATGAATTTCCACTTAGCTCTCCGTAATTAAAGAAGTTCATAATATTAAGCTTTTGAAATGTCTTTATATGCAAACCCATTTTGGTTGTACTCACCTAATAAATCAATTGTGCATTTATTTTGATAAGGTAAAAATTTAACAGCATTAAACAATATCAAAATACCATTTACAATCAAAGGATGTATTATTTTTCTTTTCTATTTTTTAGTGCATGAAATGAAACAAACTTAACATGATGTGTGTACATACATTTACACTGAACAGAACAAGTATGAAAGAATGATGGAAGAGCTAAAGCAATTCAAAGAGACATGCAACCCATTCGACAAAGGGTTCTTTGAACATTCAACTCAGTCTACAGCCAGCAACAGCTGATGATTGAGAAGCTCAATCTCCGAAAGCTCAAGCTAGACAAACGTTTGAGGAAACTCAAAGCATGGAGAAGGATCTCGAGCATCATATTTGCGTCGGCCTTCGCAGTGGCTGTAATATGCTCAGTGGTGGCAGCAGCAGTGGCAGCTCCTGCAGTAACAGCCGCTTTCTCAGCAGCCACTTCTGTGCCTCTTAGGTCTATGGGCAAGTGGTTAGACAATCAATGGAAAAAGTTTTAAAAAGTATGAAAACACCCTGAAAAGTCAGAGGGAGGCGGTGACGTCCATGCAGGCTGGAACGTTTATTGCGATAAAGGACCTGGAAAGTGTGAGGGTGCTGATTGAGAGGTTGGAGGTGAGGATAGGGGCTTTATTGCAAACTGCGGAGTTTGCAATAGAGGAGGACGAGAAGGAAGGGGTTGGGATTGCTGTGGATGAAATGAGTAAAATGTTAGAGGGGTTTATAGCAAATATGGAGGAGATTGGTGAGCAGGCTGATAGGTGCTGTAGGGACATTAGGAGGACAAGGACTGTTGTCTTGCAAAGGATTATTAGGGGTCCTTATTAGTTAAGTTTAGTTTTTATGTTTTAGTATGTTGTAATAATAACTATAGTTTCCTTTGTTATATCATTTGCATTTTAGTTTGGTTTAGTTTAGTTTGCCTCTATTAGTAATGTTAGAGCTTGACATCATCTTTTCCAGTTCATTATCCGAATCAAGAAGTTAAAGTTGGTTGTGAGATATTTGTTTGATTTGTACATTTTGTTAGTTATAAATCATATCGAAACTACACCTAAACGAATTACTGAAGTGCAACTATGGTTGTATCCTCCTTCAATCAAATACCACTGTTACACTTTTCACCTTATTTCGTGCATTTTCTGCATGGTTCCATTTGCCTAAATGTTGTATTTTACTATTCCACTTTTTAGTTATTGCTGCATAAAGATATATACATGTAAAGATTGATGAATAAACAGCTCTACATCAGTTTGTTTTCAGTTTTTTTCTCACGCACGGCATTATTTGTTAGCTAAATGTTAGTTCAATGCTTCTTTAGGTGAAAGTTGTTCAGTTGCAAAAGATCTAGAATCGACAGTAGCTGCAAATGCTGTCTACCAAGATAAAACAAACATCTTTTCAGTTAGATTTCTACTATGCTCCTTTTATCACGTTCTCTAAGGATGCAATATTATGATTGTAGATCGCGTCTCTAGCCCATATTAGGATCTGTTATATCTCATTTACAATTAAGTATAAATATGCAGTGAAGTAATACTGCACATAACTTATGCTAAGTTTATAAATAGGTCTGAAATTAGCATGACATATGTGAATATGCGTATTTCTTGCATGAAAATTAAGAAAATGACTTATTTTGTTTAATTGGTCTACCTACTGCATACTTGCCTACGGTGATTTGTGCATAACATTTTTTTCTGTTTTGAATGTTCATTGTAGTCATTTGTATTTAAATGTCAGCATATGTAAATTAAGATTGATATTTAGTTTTTTCTTTACAAACTTTTGTAGCTATTTATTCATGCAAAATGTGGGACGAAGAGATATATGGTAAGCGATGCAATTTATAGTTCTTATGTTTTTTGTGTCCATTGTTGAGATGTAGGTGGATAAAACTTATGATAACAGAAATGGATAAAGCTTGATGGCATCTCTATCAATCACTATACCATGGCATCAAGTGTTTTTGGTCACTAGATAAAGTAATGGAAAATTCATAAAAGTAGCCGGTGGAGTTGACGAGCCGCTACAAGTATTATTAAGCACATAGAAATTATGATCACCCTCTATACTATCTGCAGAATCCAATATTTCATTGCTGTATATGTTGTATTATATTCAAAAACTCCTTCATATCTAGACATTTTTCTAGGTGCATTCACAGTCTGTGTATAATCTGTTTAAACTGCAATTAATGTATTTTATAGAGTGTAAGGAACATGTTTATAGTCAGGATTTTTATAAAATATGCATATTGGTATATGAAATTCTGAAATGGTAATCTTATATTTCAACGGAGTAGATGAGAAATGTATAGAAACATGTTTCTTCTGTTTTGCTATCAAAATATAAAACTATTTTTGGACACATGCTTATGAATCTCAAATTAAGATTCTTTCTTATGATTTTTCAGCATGAAATTTTCGATCATCTACAAATTATTTGCATTGGTTCTCTAAATTTAATTGTAGTTAATTTTCTATCATCTACAATCTACAGGACCTATTTACCATAAATAAATCAAGGTAAGGGAGGAAACTTTAGAGTATTGCTAAAATCCTTATCAACTTTCGTAGAACATTAATATCATATATTGTTCGATTTATTTCTAGGATTTTGAAGGGCATAGTTACCAATTAATTACATAAATATACCACAATAATGACTAATTAATAACTAGAAATGTGTTTGCTGTTTTTGATTAATGATTAACGATTAGATTATTAACACCCTTAATTTATGATAAAAGTAAACTATGTCCTTTTTCATTATATGTGTTCCTAATGGTTTAGTATTTATTTGTTAACCTTCATGGTTGTGTATTTTAAAACTTAAAACTTAAAAATGGTGTTTTACAAAAGTTTTGAAAATTTAATGAATTTCAACAAAATTGTTAATGGTTAACTGCAGTATATGTGTGTATTAAGTATTATATGTATGATATAACACAATTGAAACATACAAATTTTGAATGACATATATCAAATTTAAAATTAGATGATCAATATATATTTTTTCACCATTTTTTATTTATGCATTTCTTCAATTTATAACCTCACCGTGAAAACTTTTAACGTGTTTACTCATTATAAACAACTCATGTTTTATTATTACATCTTCATTGGTTTCGCAGATCGATATATGATGACAATAATGATTATTTCCAACTTTAAACTATCTTAACTGCCTTATACAGTAATATTGTTTTAAATTATATTTGATATAGAAATTTGTTGTGTTGTAATAATTAGTTGACTGTTGTCAGGGGTAAAGCTTCTGCTTGGCCACCAAGGGCAACTACCCTTGCTGAAATAATGAAAAGCGTATACCCATAATTTAATATTAGGCCCTATGACCAGACTTGAAAAGAAAGTTATAGGTTTTTTCCTTTTTTTTATTTTTTGAAAAGATTTTTGTCTAGATTAAAGCCCAACAGCTTTTAACTTATTTTTTAGTCAGTATTTATATACTAAAATATGATCCTAGATAAAATAATGGGCTAGCTATACCACCAAGTCTACTGCATTTGCTCCTTTGTTTATTTCACGTACATAGCGTGCTCATGTATAATTTAAGCCACATAAGGTTTAAGTAGCACTACAATAATTTAGTAATAGGTCTTATCTCAACTAAACCAGAAAATGAATAATACAATTTTGTAAATGTCGTGAAGTTATTTCGACGCTAATATCAATCATTTTTTATTCTATATTTCATGTGGGATCTTAGTTTTATATCGTTTTAATTACACACGTACAATTTGGAAAACCAAACTATACTTCTTCAAATTATTAGATACTATATATTTATATTAACAAAATTTGCATCATTGCAATGTATAGTGCCATAAGTTATACAAAAAGAATTATGACCGTACCATCGGTACGGGCTTCATTATTAGTAGTAAAGATAAAGATAAAGATGTACGATGAGTGTTTTATTTAAAACTCAAGTTTGTTAATGAGCAGACCATTACAAATCATTCGTTTATGAATCTTGATTAACAATTATAGTTCCGAAAGAGTGCAAACAGTTGACAGAACATTGACTTATTATACAAAATAAATTGTTAGAACCCTCCTTCCAGTAATACCACATTAACTTCAATAACTTTGACTACGGATTCAAACATAGTTGAATCTAGAAATAATATGTACGATGCTGCATCCCACTGACTACAGTTACTTGCTGTTTATAGGGTTAATTCTAAATGTTAACCTTACTTCCCATACAACTCAGTTTCCTCAACTAAGGGAAAGCAACAGGTGGAACATGTTAGTCTAGCATGTTACGGTAGATAAGTTTTAACCACATTTAAGTAATCATTTTAGAGTTATACTTTCATGGTATAACATGTAAGTTGATGGAAATGACACTATATTGTTAGCAAATATACTTTAATGGTTATATATGCTTTATAAAATAGTTGAGAATTTTCATGTTCGGAAAATAAGCACAATACAACCAAATGTACAGTTTTCCTAGGAATATATCAACCAGTGCACCTTTTTAAATTATTAAGGGCTAACTACTTTGTTGTTGTAAAGCCAGATAGTAGTTTAGTTTCGCTTCTTCTTCTGTTTTTAATTTTTTTTAAAATATTTTATAAACAAGAGTCAAATACCAGAACCACGAATAGAAGTTCATATGTATAACAAAAACCATGGTGAAAGTCTTATGCATTTAATTCACCCTATTACTAGACAAGATTAGATAAAAGAACAGATACAAGAGATGAAGCCATGTTGTGAAGTCATGATGCATATAATATGTTTCAATATTAGCTAAAAGAACATATGTATGTATAAGTACAAGTATCATTTTCATTTCCAGTAGTATAAAATAAACTAAAACAAAAGAAACGAATATTAAACTTTAATATTATAAAAAATTGGTTCATGGCTGTTCTTTAGTTGTTTTGGTCTTCTCAAATGCTACGTTAGGTTCAGTTTATGCAGACAATGATGCTGTCAAATTTACTTTTAGGAGTATAACTATAAATGCATGCACACTGTGATTTGCAGGCCCACCTGGGCGTGCATATACACTCGTATATTGAAAATAAATTGGACTTAAAACTCTATATTTTAAATTAATAAGAATTTGTTTTGTAGTTATAATATGTGTGTATATATACACACACACATTGTGATTTGAAAGTGATATTTTGAAATTAATATGATAATTTGAAAAGCTACTTAAGGATTAAATTCTAATAATTATTTGTTAATGTATGATTAATTTTAAAATCATTTTTCTTAAGGTTATATAAATAGTTACAAAAGTATAAATAATAAGAAAATATTTGCATGTATAAAACATAACTAAGTATAATTCACTTAAATTAATAAAAGGTCTAAAACACTTTTCCTTTACAATAAATTGTTTATATATATATATATATATATATATATATATATATATGAGATAAACAGATAAAAATATAAAAACGTATATATATGTGTGTGTAAAAATAAATTGAGAATATATACATTTATAAAAACATAATTCTTAAATATATTTATAAAAGTGTAAACATATGTAAATATAAAGTTAAAATAAAATTTAATTAAAGGGTTTAAACATAAAGATGTTCGTTTTTATCAAGTGTAATATAATTAACTCATGTAATAAACATTCGTAATAAGATAACATGCATTTAAGACATTTGTAATAATATTAACATAAAAATACAACAAGTGCCATACTTTTGTATTTTCTTTTCATTTTTAAATTCAAATAATAAAAGAAAATCAAGGTTATAAATACATCTATATCCCTTTCTTCTCAACTTTCTTCCATATATTCAAAGACTACAAATCTGAAAATAAAAACCAGAAAAATAAAATAAAAAACAAAACATATCAAAAGAAAAAAATCAAAAACGTGGAAGCTTTAAAACCTAAAAACAAGAAAAGCTTCATCCTGATCAATCAAGAAAATCAGTGCTTAACTCAATATACAAGCAAGATTCAAGATAATTTCAAACTAGAGTAAAGCATGCAACATACATTAAGTTCAACTTCAACAAATCAAATTCAAATTCAACAAGACAGTTTAGACCAAAGAAAATCAAAATTCAAACTTCAGTTCAACATCATAGAAATAAAAACTGGTGTTAGCCCTTGAGATGATGGTTTTCAGACAACAACCTTAGAATAGATTATAAAATATAAATACTAACAGTATAAGTTTAGATATATATGTATATGCAAGATTTATCCATGCAGGTACGAAGAATGAAGACTGTACAGTATAGAGATTCAAGATATCAAGATTGAAGACTCATGAGTATCAAGATTATCAAGAGTTCAAGATTTCAAGTAATTTATCTTTTAATTTAATTATAAATTTGGTTAAAACTCCTAGAAAAGCACTAGCATCTTAAAATCCAATTTATTCATGGAATGGAATCCACTTTGAGCCTGTTAAAGGGATGGAACCCAAAGTAGGATGGAAACTACGAAAAATCTAGTGGAACATTGTTTTGTATCCGCTAATTTTTATTCAAAATGATTTTCACAAAGTTATATTTTGTTTTCAAAATGTTTTCAAAACCTTCCTTTTAAAAGCATCAAAAACATCTATCTTGATTTCAAAACTTTTAGCCTTAAAACGATCTTTAATTTCAAAATCAAAATTATCCGTAGTTTTAACTATCTTTAATAACAATATATTTAATTTTTAAATGTTTATACTTATATTTAAATATAAAATTATAGCAAAGTTTGGTATTTTTTTAATATAGTTACTTATGTATTTTAACTATAGACAAGTATATTTATAAAGTTTAAAATAGTTTTAATACAAAATAGAAGTTACTTTCAAAGAAAAACAAATCACCAAAAATTCCTTTTGGATGTCGACATGCTCAACCTACCCATGTCAATATAGTGTTAATTGGTTTCAAAATTTAAATTTCAAAAGAAGTGTCTATTCGTCATATCTCTTCATAAATGGACATGGCTATTGTTCTTCTATAAATAGGGGATGTTTTCCAAGAATTTTAACACAGATTTTCTGGTTTTTCACTCCTTTCTTTTTCCACATTTCTTATACATATTCCTACCATTACCCTGTCGAAATCAATATTGAATCTAACTAGATTATCTTTGGTTTGATTCTCTATCATTATCTCAACAAGATTCTCAATGCTATTGAGAGTTATAGGCTTCCTTGTAATCAATTTAGCGAGAAAAGGTGTGATTGTGGCCTTGGAAATCAATCAAGCGAGATAAGGTGTGATTGTAGCCTTGGAAATCAATTGGGTGAACTTGTTGCCCGGGAAATGAAGTATCTCTACCCAGAGGATTGTGTATCTAGAAGGTGTGCCTCGTTGCCTTGAAATCGAGGGTGTAATTGTAAAGATTGTTTTTGAAAGGAAATCCGTACTTGTGTGCGGAACTGGATGTAGGGTAACTCCGAACCAGTATAAAATCCGATGTGTTTTTTCCTTTACTGCTTTTACTTTATATTTGCATCTGTGTTTGATTCTGTGATCATATCTGTGTCTGAATATTGCATACATTTGTGTCTAATTTAACGAAAACTCAAAAAGATTTAACAATTCTCTAAAACACTGTTCACCCCCCTCTAGTGTTTATCTTAGCCTTAAGATCCTTAATCCGCATTTCTCACATTTGTTATCGGAGCAAGGTTTTCAAAGTTTCATAATCTGATTTTTGAAAAAGTTTTAATTGGCTACGTTTGTTAATATTACTTTAGAAATATTCAGATCGTCATTGTCTCTTGAGTCTGCATATAATCAAAATGTTCAAATTCAAGTTGTCTGCTAAAATTTTTTGATGTGCAGGAAACATGATTTATGGGAGTTGAGGAATCAATCCAAAATGGACAAATTACGCAGATAAAAAAGAACAAATGGATACTCGATAATGGATGTTCTAGACACATGACTGGTAATCCAGATATGTTGAATGATATAATATACAAAGACGGAGGACTGGTTAACTTTGGAGACAACTCAAAAGGATATGTCATTGGCATCGGCAAAGTCGGTAATTCTGAAACTCCTATTATTACTAATGTTTTGCTAGTTAAGAATCTGAAACATAATTTGCTAAGTATAAGTCAACTCTGCGATAAAGGATATAAAATTAAATTTGAAAAAGATAAGTGTCACATTGAAGATAATAATTCAACCATAATATTTGAGGGAATCAGAAAAAAGAATATTTATATTCTTAGTATGAAAGTTTCAAATCATAACTTGTGTCTTTTGGCAAATACAAGTGACCCTTCGATTTGGCATAAGAGATTTGGGCATTTGAATTTCAAACTCTTATCTAGACCGTCAAAACATGTTCAAGTAAGAGGTCTCCCTAAAATGAATTTTAAAGTAGATAGTCTATATGATGCATGTCAATTTGGAAAACTTAGAAAAAATTCTTTTAAATTAAAAGATATGATTTCAACTTCAAAACCTCTTGAATGACTTAACCTTGATTTATTTGGTCCATCCCAAATTCTGTCAATAAATCATAGTAATTTTTTTTGTAATTGTAGATGATTATTCAAGATTTACATGGATAGTATTTTTGAAACATAAAGTGATACTTTTGAATGTTTTAAGAACTTTACAAAAAGGATTCAAAATCAAATTTCTCAAAAAATTATAACCATTTGTAGTGATCATGGTGGTGAATTTGAAAATGAAAAATTTGAGGTATTCTGCAATAAAAAGGGAATAACTCATAATTTTTCATTTCCAAGAACTCCACAACAAAATGGAGTAGTAGGACGTAAAAATAGGACGATTCAAGTGTGTGCGAGAACCATGCATTCAACTAGTAAATTGCCAAAGTATATTTGGGTAGAAGCAGTTGCTACTGCCTGTTATATTTTAAATAGAATTTTAATTAGACCTTTAACTAATAAGACATCTTATGAATTTCTTCATAGAAAGAAATCTAAAGTATCTTATTTTAGAATTTTTGGAAGTAAATGTTTTATTTTAAATACCAAAGATAACTTAGATAAATTTGATCCTAAATCCAACAAAGGTATCTTTATCAGATATTCTAATAGAGGTAAAGCGTACAGAGTATTTAATTTAAGAACTAACAACCTCGAAGAAACAATGCATGTTTCGTTCGATGAAAATCTCAAAAATTTTGAAGATACAAACGATGAAGAGGATTTAATCACTCAAAAATCAAGAGTCTACTAAAACTTATAATGAAATTAATAATCCTAACAAAAGGACTAAACTTTTAAAAGATCACCCTATTGAAAATATACTAGGAGATAAGCAATCTGTTATTAAAACTAGAAATCAACAAGTCAAATGAGTAACGTAGCTTTTATATCAACTATTGAACTCAAGAATCCAAAAGAAGCATCAATTGATGATTCATGGATTTTATACAAGAAGAATTAAATCAATTCACTAAAAATGATGTTTGGGAACTTGTTCCTAGACCTAAGAATTAAACTATAATTGGAACTAAATGGATTTATAAAAATAAAATCGAATAAACAAGGAGAGGTAGTTAGAAATAAAGCCCGATTAGTCGCTCAAGGTTTTTGTCAAGAAAAAGGAATAGATTTTGATGAAACCTTTGCTCCCGTAGCAAGATTAGAAGCCATTAGGATTCTACTTGCTTTCGCGAATCATAATAATTTCAAACTATTTCAAATGGATGTTAAAAGTGCATTTTTAAATGGATTTGTAAAAGAGGAAGTATATGTTGAACAACCACCACTTTTTGAAAATCAAAAATTACCAAATCATGTTTACAAACTTAAGAAAGTTTTATATGGTCTAAAACAAGCACCTAGAGCCTAATATGATAGACTAAGATCTTATTTATTACAATGCAATTTTGAAATTGGTAAAGTAGATAATACTCTTTTTATTAAAAGAAATAAAAATGATATTCAACTAGTACAAGTTTACGTAGATGATATCATTTTTGGATCAACTAACTTTGAAATGAATAAAGGATTTTCTGAAATAATGACAAAAGAGTTTGGGATGAGTCATATGGGTGAAATAAACCTCTTCTTAGGATTACAAATAAAACAATTAGATAATGGTATCTTTATTAGTCAAGAAAAATATGCTAAAGACCTAATTAATAAATTTGGTTTGACTACTGTAAGTGGAAAATCCACTCCCATGGCAACTAATGAGTACCTTAGTAAAGAAGATCTCTTGAAAGATGTTGATCAAAAGTTGTATAGAGGAATGATTGGGTCACTACTCTATATCACTGCTAGTAGACCTGATATCATGCATAGTGTTTATCTCTGTGCAAGATATCAATCCCAACCTAAAGAGACCTACTTAAAAGCCGTAAAACGTATCATAAGATATGTTAAACACACTTCTGACTATGGCTTATTTTACCCTAAAAATGATTCTTTTGACTTAATATCTTACTGTGATTCTGATTATGATGGCTGTAAATTAGACCGAAAAAGTACATGTGGAACTTGTCACTTTTTGGGGCATTCTCTGATTTCCTGGTTTACTAAAAAGCAAAACACAGTTTCTTTGTCAACAATTGAAGCAGAATATATTTCTGCTGCTTTGGCTTGTTCTCAAGTAATATATATATGCAACAAACCTTAAAAGATATGGTACCAATTTATTGTGATAATACTAATGCGATAAATTTATCCAAAAATACTAGTCAACATGCTCGAACTAAACATATTGATATAAGACATCATTTTCTCAGAGATAATATAAATAAGGAAGTAATTACTCTAGATTATACTAATTCCGAGAATCAAATTGCTGATATATTAACAAAACCAATAAATGAATCTATATTTACTAAATTAAGAAGAGAATTAGGCATTTATTCAACAACTAAAATATAAATAACAAAATATAATTAAAAATTAAGTCAACATAAATCAATTAATAAAAATTTAAAAGACCATGTCGACATACCCCCCAACCCATGTCGACATATAATGTTTTTTATTTTTGAAATTTTCCCACCAAAATTCAAAACAATTGGTTATATATTCTTCTCATTTTCGAAATTTTATTCATTCTTTCTTTTATTTCTCTTTTCTATCTTCTAAAATCAAATAATCAACAGCCTCCTCTTTCAAATCAAACAAAAATTCTACCTTTTCGTCTCCTCCTCCCAACGTACTACTCTCGCTTGTGTGACGAAAATGGAGGATTCTCTGAAGGATGCACTTAAGTTAGTGACTGAAATCCAAGTGATGCAACTTCAAATGGCCAAGGAACAAGAGAGGCAAGGCAAAAATCCTTAGGAATTTGCATAAATTTCTAATGGACAATCATGCTAACCCAATCTTGATTGACGAAGATTCTCCAGGAGATCAAATACAAGAGGCCAACAAAGAAGAAGAAGAAGAAGTCCACATGGAAGAAGTGTATGTGGAAGATGACGACAAAGTCATTTGCATTGGAGAAGTGTGCTTTGACAAAGATAGAAAGCTTGTCGAACAACATGGAATTTTCTATTTCCACTATCCAAACTGTTCGATTCATAGATCTCCCATTTTCAAAGGCACTCATTTGTTTCTTTTCTCTTTTTCCTTTTAGTGTATGTTCTTTCTTACGTTTCCCACGAAAATGTAAATACAAAAATATAATTAATGAATAATTTGTGTTCTTAAATGTGTTATTATATGGATACTTAGTGACGATAGTTAGTAGTTCAGGACTAAGTTCTAGTTTTAGTTCTAAATGTTGATTATTTATGATAACACTATCATTATAATCACATGTCATAGAGTATTAGATTTAGGGGGAGTGATATAGTTTTTGTAGATATATTTGGAGTAAGTATTTGTTGATGATAAAGGGGGAGAAATATAAAATAGAGTAGTTAGGCATAGATTAAGGGGGAGTTATTAGGATAGAAGAAATATTTTACAAAAAGGTTTTCATCATCAAAAAGGGGGAGATTGTTAGTCCTTGAGATGATAGTTTTGATGACAACAACCTTAGAATAGATTATAAAATATAAATACTAACAGTATATGTTTAGATATATATGTATATGCAGGATATAACCATGCAGGTACCAAGAATGAAGACTGTACAGTATAGAGATTCAAGATATCAAGATTGAAGACTTATGAGTATCAAGATTATCAAGAGTTCAAGTAATTTATCTTTTAATTTAATTGGAAATTTTGTTAAAACTTCTAGAAAAGCACTGGCATCTTACAATCCAATTTATTCGTGGAATGGAATCCACTTCGAGCCTATTAAAGGGATAGAACCCTAAGTAGGATGGAACCTACGAAAAATCTAGTGGAACATTATTTTGTATCCGCTAATTTTTATTCAAAATGATTTTCACAAAATTATATCTTGTTTTCAAAATGTTTTCAAAACCTTCCTTTAAAAGCATCGAAAACAACTATCCTGATTACTGCGTCTTCAAAGTTGTAACCTTCCCATAAATACTTTTATCTTCAAAATAATCTTTAATTTCAAAATCAAAATTATGCGTAGTTTTAACTATCTTTAATAATAATATATTTAATTTTTGAATATTTATACTTAGATTTAAATATGAAATTATAGTATAATTTTGTATATATTATTTCATATATTTACTTATGTATTTTAACTATAGACAGTATATTTATAAAGTTTAAAATAGTTTTAATATAAAATAGAAGTTATTTTCAAAGACAAACAAATCACCAAAAATTCCTTTGGGATGTCGACATGCTCAACCTACCCATGTCAACCTAGTGCCATTTGGTTTCAAAATTTAAATTTCAAAAGAAGTGTCTATTCGTCATATCTCTTCACGAGTGGACATGGATGTTGTTCTTCTATAAATAGGGGATGTTTTCAACGAATTTTAATACAGATTTTTTGGTTTTTCACTCCTCTTCTTCTTGCACATTTTTTATACATATTCCTACCATTACTCTGCGAAATGAAGATTGAATCTAACTAGATTACCTCTGGTTTGATTCTCTATCATTATCTCAATAAGATTCTCAGTGCTATTCAGAGTTATATGCTTCTTTGTAATCAATTTAACAAGAAAATGTGTGATTGTGGCCTTAGAAATCAATCAAGCGAGATAAGGTGTGATTGTAGCCTTGGAAATCGATTGGTTGAACTTGTTGCCTGGGAAATCAAGTATCTCTACCCAAAGGATTGTGAATCTGGAGGGTGTACCTCGTTGCCTTGAAATCGAGGTGTAATTGTAAAGATTGTTTTTGAAAGGAAATCTGTACTTGTGTGCGGGACTGGATGTAGGGTAACTCCGAACCAGTATAAATCCGATGTGTTCTTTCCTTTACTGCTTTTACTTTATATTTGCATTTGTTTGATTCTGCGATCATATCTGTGTCTGAATATTGCATACGTTTGTGTTTAAATTAATAAAAACTCAGAAAGGTTTAACGATTCTCTAAAATGCTATTCACCCCCCTCTAGTGTTTATCCCAGCCTTAAGATCTTAATCTGTATTTCTCATAACTAGTTCTCTGTTTGGTCCCAAGTGAGTAAACCTCTACCTTAAAACCCTTAGTTTTGATATCTGTGATTAATAATTGAAGTGAAGTAATGAAAAATGTTTGCATGGATGTGGATATGTTTATATATGTATATATATATGAAATTGTTTGTGTACGAATGTCTGTATACATATGCAAAATATTGGGGTGTAAGTCTGTAAATAGGCAGAAGAAGGCCTCTGTCTTTTTTTAAAGGTTTTCAAAACCTGTTCAAAGAAAAGAAATTCAAATCCCTGGAACAAAATTCAATATGTCGTCATACAATCAATGTTGAGTTAAGATCTTCAAAGATGAATTAGCTACACAAGTGTAATACGATTTTAAAAATTAATTTCAAGTTTATTTATTAAGCAAATATTTTTTTTAAAACAAAAATTGGAATTACAGTAAAATATGTTCAAAATAGTAAAATCAATTATCACTAATTCAAGTTTGGATTTCATAAATTGATTCATAGTAGGGAATGATGATTTTAGGTAATAAGTTCATGATTTTTAAGCTTGGGAATGATGAGATAATTTGAGTTGATCGGAATTGGAGTTTCGTCAATTTTTGATGGACGATGACTAGTGGTTGGTCGAGCTTGGCCTAGAGGTAGCTCATGAGTCAGGGTTCAAGGGAAAAATGCTTGATGGATTTTTGGTGACGGTGTGGCGTAACGTCGGCGAACTAGGGTTCATTTGCGCATTTGGGTTAAGGGTGAAACCGAGATGATTTCTTCGTCGTCGTTGCATCAGAGTCGACCGGAGAGGAGAGGATCGAAGCGTGAAACTTCAAATGGTGATCTGAATGTGTTCGCGAGTTTTCTGGCAATCGGAGGCGACGACACGAGATGGTTTTCTGGCAGCTGGGTTTTGTTTTAGTGGTGCTGGGTACTCGATTTTGGTTTGGGTCGAGTTCGACGATTCCGGGTGTTCAGGTTAATCAGTGGTGTCGTTGATGATTTGGGGATGGCCGCGGCGATGATCGGAGGCGCTCCGACCAAGTGTACACGTGCACGCGAACTTGTATATGTTTGGGTTGTTTTGTGGATTAGGGAAGATGAAGTGTTCTTGGGTTTAGGCTCGAGAAATCGTGTTGTTTGACTCGAAGTCGATATGGTGAGGGGAAACTCGAAGTAAGGCTCGGGTAAAACAAGTATTTGGCTCGGGTTTTTATATGATAACAGGTTTTAGAAAAAAAAGAAAAAAATACAAGATTTTAAATTTAAACTTATTCTGTCGAAAATGAATATTGATTTAAGTTTGGGATCAATCAAAAGTATAAGATAAGTATTTTGAAGTAATTAAGTTCAACGTTTTTTTATATATACATAATCTTTATTCTAAAGTTTATTTTTAAATAAACTTAATAATGTAATTAAAGAGTTAACTAAGAAGATAAAATATTTTCAAAGATTAAATTAACTTAAAGGTTTAAAGTTAATTGGATATGTATAATTAATCCCAAAGGCTATTAATAAGATTTTAACAGATAAATAATGTAATTATTAAAGATAAATGATTTATCTCTTAATTAATTAAAACTTAAATGATTAAAGATTTATTAATCAATGTAAGTAATTAAAGATTAATTACTTAATGTGATTACTTATAGGTTAATTACTTTAATTAAAGGTTGATTAATTAATAAAAGTAATTAAAGAATAATTAATTACTTAAAGATAATTATTTAATTAAGGATAATTAATTTATGATTAAGGTTAATTAATCAAGTGATTATAGGATAATTACTTAATTAAAAAGTAATCACTAATAATTAAAGTTGATTAATCAAGTGATTAAAGAATAGTTAACTGTAAAAATAATTTATAATTAAAGATTAATTAATAATTAAGGGTTAATCACTTAATAATTAATGGTTAATCAGTTTATTAGAGGATGATTAATTAATGTAATTAATTAAGGGTTAATTTATTTATGTAATTAACATATGGTTAATTAATTTATGTGATTGACTAAGGATACTTAATTAACTTATTAAGGATAATTAATTAAAATGGTTTGAAATTAATTAACCAGAGTTTGGTAATTAATACATAAGTAATTAATTTATATTAAATTAATTATAATCAAGTGATGGATTAATTTATGGATGACTGGATTCTATTGAATGCCTTGGTTTGATATCTCTAATATATGATGTTCTGTGATATGTTTAAGCTGTGAACTGCGATTTATTTATTTGTGATGAATTTACATATATATTTGTGAATCTGTGAATGAAGATAAGCGTTATTGGCTTATACCGCTTATTGATTTTGTTGTGCTTGAATGGATATTGGTTGTGATATGTTATTGTTGTGTGTAAAACCCCTAGACTACACCACACACACAAATATGGATTTCACGAGGAATTGGTTAAGTCATAGATATTTTGAATTTAAATATTAAATGTTTTTAAAAATTGAACTTTGAATCCAAATGGTTTGAAAGTGAAATTGAGTTGAATATAAAAAGCTTTTGGAAAGGAAGTTTTGAAATTGAAATTTAGTTTTGAATATAATATATCTTGTTTAAGTTTTTAAACTATTTTGGAAATTATGGTTTGAAAGGATTATACAAGTTATACAATATATATGTATTTTAAACCATTTTGAAGTATGTTGAATAAATTATTTTGGAGATTTGAATTTAATTCAAATAGAACTTGCCGATGATACGGTAGTTCGTTGATTTTCTGGTTTATACTCCTAAGGCTATAATTTGTGTATATTTGATCGGATTTTTCTAAAATGAAAAGCATTTATTTTCAAATGATAATAGCTTTCATGTAATGAACTTCCGGTTTGGTTGAAAGGATTTTCAAGTTGTGGGTGAATCAGATTTGAAATGGAAATTGTTTTAAAAGCAATGAATGAATCATTGTTAAAGATTTGGTGAACCTTGTTTTCAAATTGAAGAGGATTTTAAAGGTGAATCTTTTGTTTTAAAGATTAAAAGTTGAAAATTGTTTAAACCATTCAAAATGAAAGGTTTTGGGAAACAAGTGTTGAAAGTTGTGACATAACAAAGATCCCATATATCCATATGTTTTAAAAATTTGCGCTCATTATTCGGTTTAGTCGGGAGAGGACTTTATGTCATAAAACCCATTTCGAATTAATGATACGATGAAATGGATAGCATTTGAAGACCGGTGGTGAAGACCGAGTATTTTCGAGAACGAAAGGATTACCTGTCGAATGTCTCTACACTGAGTCACGCCGGTATAGAGATCTCTATATGTGATGGGGAGTCCGATCGGGATTGTGAATACCCGAATTGCAAGGGCTTCTTTGAAGTGCCTACGGTTCCGTTCGAACCCGAAATGGACTGTATGGATGTATATCTGACATTACACTTTGAGATGTAAAGCTGTTTTCTATCAAATACTTTATGTTTGGTGGCGGAGAATTTATTCTCTTAGGATAACACCCTTCTCTAAGACGTCCGAGCTCAGAGGTTATGCAGTCGATGGTTACTAATGATATATTCCCAATTTGGTAATGTGGCATACTATGTGCCTCTGATCATTTGTTGATCAAAGCATAGTTTTGTGAAAAGCATAGCTTGGTGGATGAGACCTTGTTGAACTTCACAACCCAGAAATGGTCGAAATAGGAAGATTGTAGCAAGGTTATGAGGGTCGCGCACTTTAGGGTATGTCCATTTCTTTCTGGAAAAGGTGGTATCATGGTATGGAGCCTAGATATTTAACATATGTGTTGTTGCAAAATTTGTTGGTATTGAGAGCTTCAGATAAAGGTCAGTAACGACCGAGGGATGGCATATTCATGACAGTTAGTTACCTAGCTACAGAGGTAACCCAGCCTTGTGTTGCCAGAGAGCTGGTTAAGTTCACGAGGCGTCCCTCCAGAGGCATACTCATGTGGTGTAGGAAGTTCCTTAGCCTGACCATTTGTTGGAAATCCAATCAAACGATTCGAGCCCTTTACGATTGTAGTTGTATAACCTGCCACCTCAGGTGGTAGCTATAGCAGGCATAATATAATGGTACGTATGTTGGCTAAGATTAATATTATACTTTCGAAAGGTTTTCTGTACTATGCACTAATAGTAATATCAAAAGGATTTTTGCATATCAAGCATGTTTGACTATCATAAGGAGAAATCTCCTCCAATTGTGACTTTGCATTGTGTGTGTTTGAAGAGGCTTTATGGTAGTTTCATTTTCCAAAAAGCATTGCCGATTTCTTTTTATTTCGTTTTTTGTTTTGTTTATTTCAAAAATAAACTTTTTTTGTTTGTTCACACCAGTCCCATGAATGACCTGGAGTTTATTGTTCCCTTTCTAAACTTTGGGTCCTACAATTTTCCACACGGGCGGCCTAGAGTCATATTTTCAGATAATCAACTAGTATATATAGTTTTTGGCAATCTTTGGAATCTGTGATTTGGCGATCGCATTATGCACCGATTTTGCTACAAGTTCAGCATTGATGGTGGTTCCAGCTCATTTTATTAGAGTCTTTGAAGCTTTTGGGTTGAGTTATTTGGTTTTGAAGCATTGGAGATGGAGTTGCAGTATGGATGTTGGATTTTTTTGGAGCCTATTTTGGTGCTACCTTTCTCCTGTTGTGCATTTTTTGCTTTGACAGTGTTGGGCATCTATTGTATCATGTTGTATCCATTATTGTATTAATGATATTCATTTCTTTTTCTGCTATGTTGTTGTACTTAATGTGTTATAAGCTTTGACGAACCAGACTCAACGTTTGAATCTGCAGCATTTGAAAACGGGTGATGTATTTGGATGTCGATTTCGAAGGTCGAGTCAGAGTCGTATCATTTGGCATCAGAGCTGAAGGTTGAGTAAAAACTTTAGCTCGGGAGTATAACACATTAGGTGACTTATTAGAGATAGGGTTACAAATACCCTAGAATGAGTATATCCCTAAGATATCCGTCTGTATGCCTGAGTAAATTCTCTTACTATCCACTGATAGTGAGTATGAGTGCAAGAAGGGGACGAGATAGGGGACAGAGGAGTACCACTACAAATGGTCAATACCCTGTAACAACAAGGAACAACTTTCTCTATCAATTTCTTTTGATCATCATCGATATCAATTCTTTGATGGTTTACTGGCAGCTACAAGAGGAAGCTTTGGTGTGGTGGTGGCCCTGCGAATCGTGTAGATAAGTTCCTGTTTCGTATTCTATCCATCAGTTTTCTATCAGCTTTTCGTTTTAACTTTAATAAATTTGAAATTTTAATTGAAATAAACTGATTAACAAATAGGAAGCTAAAAACTAGATTATATCAATAAAACGATTTCGGTTAAAACCAAATTTGGAAAATTTTTGTTGTGATTTCTTGTAAGGATCCAAGTCCGAAGAGGACAAGCTAGTGTATATTTTGGGATATTCTGACCAGAGTTGAGTATCCATTTGTCTGTTCTTTTGAGGTCTCGATATATTCTATGAACGGTTAGTTATTTCTTCAGACTAACCAATGCCCTTGCATATTTCGTAGACCGGATGACCCGAGTATTTCGAGAAGTATTGAAAAAGTTCATTCTCATATTTATTGATGATATTCTGATTTGATAAGCCAACTGTAGAATTGATATTCAGTTTGGTCTGGTAAAACATTCTTCATCTGTTCTTTGTTGTCTCCCTGTCTAGCAAATTTCGGGGATGAAATTTTCTTAAGGGGAGGAATCTGTAACGGTCCCGGTTTTGAGTTAAATTTACTTTGGTGATTTAAATAAAATTTTGGATTAATTTGTGAATTATTTGAATTTTTCCAAAAAGATATGTATTTGTTTATCTATATAAATAAATTGTAATTTGAGATTTGAATTTGGAATTCAAATATATATATATATATATATATATATATATATATATTGAAAATAAATTGGACTTAAAACTCTATATTTTAAAATCGAATAAGAAATTATTTTGTAGTTATAATATGTATATGTATAATACACACACGCACACACATTATGATTTGAAAGTGATATTTTGAAATTAGCATGATAATTTTCAAAAGCTACTTAAGGATTAAATTTTAATACATATATATAATAATTATTTGTTAATGTATGATTAATTTTAAAATCATTTTTCTTAAGGTTATATAAATAGTTATAAAAGTATAAATAATAAGAAAATATATGCATGTATAATACATAACTAAGTATAATTTACTTAAATTAGTAAAAGGTTTAAAACACTTTTCCTTTATAATAAATAGTCCGCATATATATATATATATAAATGAGATAAACATTTAAAAAAATAAAAACATATATATATATATGTGTGTGTGTGTGTAAAACTAAAATTGATATGTCTATCACACTCCTGTGCTATATATTTTCTTTTTTTTAGTAGTTAAGGTGCTTTTACCTTTCTCCTGTATTTCAAATTTTTATTACGTTCGTAATAAAAAGTGGACGGTCCACTATAAAACTGGCGAGCCTTGCCCAGAAAAAGAGAATATATAAAAGTGTAAAAATATGCAAATATAAAGTTAAAATAATTATTATAAAAATATATTTCTTAAATATATTTATAAAAGTGTAAACACATGTAAATATAAAGTTAAAATAAATTTTAATTAAAGGGTTTAAATATAAAGATGTTTGTGTTTAACAAGTGTAATATAGTTAACTCATGTAATAAACATTTGTAATAAGACAACATGCATTTAAGACATTTGTAATAATATTAACATAAAGATACAGCAAGTGTCAGACTTTTATATTTTCTTTTCATTTTTAAATTCAAATAATAAAAGAAAATCAGGGTTATAAATACATCTATATCCCTTTCTTCTCTACTTTCTTCCATATATTCAAAGACTAAAAATCTGAAAATAAAAACCAGAAGAAAAAAATCAAAAACAAAACAGTTCAAAAGAAAAAAAAATCAAAAACCAGGAAGCTTTAAAACCTGAAAACAAGCAAAGCTTCAGCCTGATCAAACAACCAAATCAGTACTCAATTCAATATACAAGCAAGATTCAAGACCAATTCAAACTGGAGTAAAGCATGCAATAGACATTAAGTTCAACTTCAACAAATCAAATTCAAATTCGACAAGACGGTTCAGATCAAAGCAAATCAAAAATCAAACTTCAGTTCAACATCATAGAAATAAAAACTGGTTCTCAGTTTGGCCTCAGGTGAGTAAACCTCTACCTTAAAACCCTTAGTTTTAATATCTGTGATTAATAATTAAGGTGAAGTAATGAAAAATGTTTATATGGATGTGGATATGTTTATATATATATATGAAATTATTTGTGTATGAATGTCTGTATACATATGCAAAATATTGTTGTATAAGTCTGTAAATAGGCAAAAGAAGGCCTCTGTCTTTGTTTACAGGTTTTCAAAACCTGTTCAAAGAAAAAAATTCAAATCCCTAGAATAAAATTCAATATGTCGTAAATACAGTCAATGTTGAGTTAAGATCCTTAAAGATGAATTGTGTACACAAGTGTAATATGATTTGTAAAAATAACTTCAAGTTTATTTATTAAGCAATTTCTTTGAATTGTTTTTTTGGAATTACATTAAAGTATGTTCAAAACAGGAAAAACCAATGATCATGAATTCAAGTTTGGATTTCATAAATTGGTTCGTAGTAGGGAATGATGATTTTAGGTAATAAGTTCATGATTTTTAAGCTTGGAAATGATGAGATAATTTGAGTTGATCAAGATTGGAAGTTTCGTCGATTTCTGATGAACGGTGACTAGTGGTTGGTCGAGCTTGGGGCTAGAGGTGGCTCATGAGTCAGGGTTCAAGGGAAAAATGCTTGATGGATTTTTAGGTGACGGTGGTGGCGCAACGTCGGCGAACTTGGGTTCATTTGCTCATTTGGGTTGAGGGTGAAATCGAGATGATTTCTTCGTCATCGTTGCATCGGAGTCGACCGGAGTGGTGAGGATAGAAGCGTGAAACTTTGGTAGTGATCTGAACGTGATCGAGAGTTTTCGGGCAATCGAAGGTGGCGACACAAGATGGTTTTCTGGCAGCTGGGTTTTGTTCTAGTTGTGTTGGGTACTCGATTTTGGTTTGGGTCGAGTTCGACGATTCTCGGTGTTCAGGTTAGTCGGTGGTGTCGTTGACGGTTTGGGGATGGTCACGGCGATGATCGGAGGCGCTCCAATCCTGTACACGTGCACGCGAACCTGTGTATGTCTGGGTTGTTTTATCGATTGGGGAAGATGAAGTATTCTCAGGTTTAGGCTCGAGAAATCGTGTTGTTTGACTCGAATTCGATATGGTGAGGGGAAACTTGAAGCAAGGCTCGGGTAAAACATGTATTTGGCTCGGGTTTTATACGATAACAGGTTTTTGAAAAAAAAGAAAAAAAAATACAAGATTTTAAATTTAAACTTATTCTTTTGAAAATAAATATTGATTTAAGTTTGGGATCAATCAAAAGTTTAAGAAAAGTATTTTGAAGTAATTAAGTTCAAAGTTTTTTATATATACATAACCTTTATTTTAAAGTTTATTTTTATATAAACTTAATAATGTAATGAAAGACTTAACTAAGAAGATAAAATATTGTCAAGGATTAAATTAACTTAAAGGTTTAAAGTTAATTGGTTAATGATAATTAATTCCAAAGGCTATTAATAAGATTTTAAAAGATAATTAAAGTAATTATTTAAGATAAATGATTAATCTTTCTTTTAATTAATTAAAACTTTAAGTGGTTAAAGATTTATTAATCAATGTAAGTAATTAAAGGTTAATTACATAATGTGATCACTTAAAGGTTAATTACTTTAATTAAAGGTTAATTAATTAATAAAAGAACTTAAAGGATAATTAATTACTTAATGATAATTATTTAATTGAGGATAATTAATTTATGATTAAAGTTAATTAATCAAGTGATTATAGGATAATTACTTAATTAAAAAGTAATCAATTAATGATTAAAGTTGCTTAATCAAGTAATTAAAGAATAGTTAATTATAAGATAACTTATAATTAAAGGTTAATTAATAATTAAGGGTTAATCACTTAATAATTAAAGGTTAACTAATTTATTAGAGCACGATTAATTAATGTAATTAATTAAGGGTTAATTTGTTTATGTAATTAACTTAAGGTTAATTAATTTATGTGATTAACTGAGGATACATAATTAATTTATTAAGGATAATTAATAAAAATGGTTTGAAATTAATTAACCTGAGTTTGGTAATTAATTTATATTAAAATTAATTATAATCAAGTGATGGATTTATTTATGGATGAATTTACATATTTATCTGTGAATTTGTGAATTAAGATAAGTGTCATAGGATTATACAGCTTATTGATTTTGTTGTGCTTGAATGGATATTGGTTGTGATATGTTATTATTGTGTGTAAAACCCTGGACTACACCACACAAACATATATGGATTTCATGAGGAATTGGTTAAGTCACAGATATTTTGAATTTAAATATTAAATAGTTTTAAAAATTGAATTTTGAATCCAAATGGTTTGAAAGTGAAATTGAGTTGAATATATAAAGCTTTTGGAAAGGAAGTTTTGAAATTTAAATTTAGTTTTGAATATAATATATCTTGTTTAAGTTTTGAAATTATTTTGGAAATTATGGTTTGAAAGGATTATACAAATTATACAATATATATATATATATATATATATATATATATATATATATATGTATGTATGTATGTATGTATGTATGTATGTATGTATGTATTTTAAACCATTTTGAAGTATACTGAATAAATTATTTTGGAGATCTGAATTTAATTCAAATAGAACTTGCCAATGATACGGCAGTTCACAGATTTTTTGGTTTATACCTTTAAAGGCTATAATTTGTGTATATTTGATCGGATTTTTCCAAAATGAAAAGCATTTTTTTCAAATGATAATAGCTTTCATGTAATGAATGAACTTCCAGTTTGGTTGAAAGGATTTTCAAGTTGTGGGTGAATCAGATTTGAAATGGAAATTTTTTAAAAGCTATGAATGAATTTTTGTTAAAGATTTGGTGAACCTTGTTTTAAGATTGAAGAGGATTTTGAAGGTGAATCTTTTGTTTTAAAGATTAAAAGTGGAAAATTGTTTAAACCATTCAAATTAAAGATTTTGGGAAACAAGTGTTGAAAGTTGTGACTTAACTAAGATCCCATATATCAATATATATTTTTTAAATTTGCACTCATTATTCGGTTTAGTCGGGAGAGGACTTTGTGTCTTAAAACCCATTCCGAATTAATGATACGATGAAATGGATAGCATTCGAAGACAGGTGGTGAAGACTGGGTATTTTCAAGAACGAAAGGATTACCTATCGAATATCTCAGCACTTAGTCGTGCTAGTATAAAGATCTCCATATGTGATGGGGAGTCCGATCGGGATTGTGAATACCCGAATTGCAAGGGTTTCTTTGAAGTGCATTCAGTTCCGCTCGAACGCGGAACAAACTTATATGGATGTATGTTTGACATTACACTTTGAGATGTAAAGCTGGTTTCTGTCAAATACATTTCTGTTTAGTGGCGGAGAATTTATTCTCTTAGCTTAACACCCTTCTTTGAGACGTACGAGCTCAGACGTTATGTAGTTGATGGTTACTAGTGATATATTCCCAATTTGGTAATGTGGCATACTAAGTGCTGCTGACATTTGTTGATCAAAGCATGTCTTTTGTGAAAAGCGTAGCTTTGTGGACGAGACCTCGTCGAACCTCGCAACCCGAAAATGGTCGAAACAGGAAGAATGCAGCAAGGTTATGAGGATTGCGCCCTTTAGGGTATGTCCATTTCCTTCTAGGAAAAGGTGGTATCGTGGTATGGAGCCCAGATATTTAACCTATGTGGTTGTTGCAAAAAATTTATTGTTGAGAGCTCTTGGATAAAGGTCGGTAATGATCGGGGGATGACATACTCGTGACAGTTAGCTACCTAGTTATAGAGGTAACTCGGCCTTGTGTTGGCAGAGAGCTGGTTAAGTTCTCTGGGCGTCCCTCTAGAGGCGTATCCATTTGGCGTAGGAAGTTCCTTAGCCTGACCATTTGTTGAAAATCCAATCAAAAAACACGAGCCCTTTACGATTGTAGTTGTATAAACTGCCACCTCAGGTGGAAGCTATAGCAGGCATATTATATGGGTATTTATGCTGGCTAAGATTAATATTATACTTTTGAAAGATTTTCTACACTATGCACTAATAATAATATCAAAAGGATTTTCGCATATCAAGCATGTTTGACTATCATAAGGAGAAATCTCCTCCAATTCTGCATTGCATTGTGTGTGTGCGGGGAGGCCTTATGGTTGTTTCATTTTCCAAAAAGCATTACGTATTTCTTTTTATTTCCTTTTGTTTTGTTTGTTTTAAAAATAAACTGTTTTTTTTTGCTCACACAAATCGCATGACTGAGTGGAGTTTATTGTTCCCTTTCTAATCTCTAAGTGCCCACAATTTTCCACACGGGTAGCCTAGAGTCATATATTCAGATAATCAGCTGGTAGATATAGTTTATGGCAACCTTTGGAATCTGTGGTTTGGCAATCGCATTGTGCACCGTGTTTTCTACAAGTTTAGCATTGATGGTGGTTCGAGCTCATTGTATTAGAGCCTTTGAAGCTTTTGGGTTGAGTTATTTGGTTTTGAAGCATCGGAGATGGAGTTGTAGTATGAATGTTTGATTCTTTTTGAGCCTATGTTAGTGCCACCTTTCCGCTGTTGTGCATTTTTGGCTCTAGTCGTGTTGGGCATCTGTTGTATCATATTGTATCAGATATTGTATCCATCGTTGTATCAATGTTATTCATTTCTTTTTCCGCTGTGTTGTTGTACTTAATGTGTTATATGCTCCGGCGAACTAGACTCAACGTTTGAATCTACGACATTCGAATACGGGTGATGTATTTGGATGTCGATTTTCGAAGGCCGTGTCAGGATCGTTTCACCCAACTTCGATTAATTAAACGGTTTCATTTCAAATTTAAAATTTCAACATTCCGAGTTCCAATTCGAAAATAATTTGATTTCCATATATTTGATTTTTATTTCTTAAAACCAAATCATTTAAATAATTTCAAATCGAAATTTTAAAGTCGTCTAATTTAACCAATTCGGTTCCCACATATAATCCTCTATCCTATGGCCAAGTGAATCAATTATTTCAGGGATGGATATATATGATTTCAATCCAAAATAAATGTTATAGGTATATATCATTTCAATCTATTTCTTAATTTATTTGAAATAATTCAATTTACAGTTTTACGTACTATAAATAAAATACAGAATGATAACATGATATATCAAAAGTAATAGCATTCAAATATCAACCAATAGCATCCATCACAAAAAAAACATCCAAACAGTCAATAAAATTCACAACAATTTCATAATTATCAATGTCGGGTATTCTACGGGTATATAAATTCTAATTCATTTTAACTGTCGATTAAATTTCTATCAATCAATTTAGATTTCAATTTAAATGTCAATTAAACTGATCAGACAACAACCAATAAGTTTCAATCACTTTACGATATAAATTTAACTACATAAAAATTATTTTAGTCAATTGTGAGGATATAAACACTCATCTTTGATTTATCTATGATTTAAAATCCAAATAAAGAACCAAATTTGAACAGTCTACGAATGCAGTCAAATTAGTTTCATAATGTCCGTATTTTCGATACGATCCCAACGGAACAAACTGCGCATGAATCCGAGCTTGTATGAAAAAGATACAGTCGTTAGAAAATTTAATTTTTTTAAAAGTTTAAATTAAAATAAATAAATAATAAAAAAAGTTGTACCATCTCTTCTCCCTCACGTTATAGCTGAGACCCATCATCGTGCAAAAAAGCTTCCAGGCGCACTTCAATTTTGATGATTGGACCTTGATCAGGTTGCCCCCTCGCGAGCACCTCGTCAAGAGCAACTACCGCCCCAAACGCCATCTATCAAACTGCCATTATTTGCTTCAAAACCTTGAAAAACTGTCGTGACTTCAAACTTTGATTTTGGCAAATCCGAGATGCTTTGGCACAAATCTACCGTGGATGTGTAGATCTCGTTGAGCTCTACGACTTTGCTTTTGGAAGTTTTGGATTTCATTGAACGGATTAAGAGATAGGAGAGGAAGAAGGTGGGAGATTTCTGATCATTGGAAATAATGGAAACGATGCCCATGGTTTTAAACTAGGGTTTTAGAATATTTTAATATAAAACCGTCTCGATATGCATGCTGTACTTACATAGTTCGGTCTAAAATCGTCCGAACTTCAATCAAAGCGTGCCGCCTAGCGTTTATAAAGTTTTACCCCCATTTCGAACGCAATGGAACTAGTTTCAAGGCCTAATTCGATCATATGTGGAAGATAGCTTTTCAAAGTCGTTTTATTTTATCGAATTCCTTAAATTGATTTCTATGCGTTTCAAGCTCGCAAGACCAAACGACAAGTCCGATCGCTATGAAACTTGAAATCCTATAACAATTCGTTATTACGGATCCGATGAAACTAGTTTCGTCGAAATTCGAGACACTTTATAAAATGGCTATTTTTACTCATTACTTAAATATAAATTTCCAAACTTTAATTATTCACTTTTAAATTCGATTTTAAATGTTAAACATCTTCATACATATGTAAATAAAATTTAAACCAATTTTCGATGCCATTTTCATTCTCATTAAATCCCGAATTCAATTATTCAAAAAAAAATCAATATTAAATTTAAAAAAATTTAATTATCCAGTGAATAAATATCAACAAATATGGGTTGTTACATAATCCCGCACTCAAAACTTTTCGTCCTCGAAAAGGCATTAATTATGAAATTTAACATACAACATATTTTCTCAAAATAATTGACTTATAAACATAAAATATTATTTACAAAACCTTTACTACACTCTCTCTACACCCCTCTGATATCAGTTTTACGAAAAATATAACTTATATATAAAAACCAGTTATAAAAATTTTAAAACTTTAAAGTTTTTCTAACTCATGGATTTACGGAAAATTTCTGCAGAGTCTCCTTTGCGCGGCTCGATCGGAAAATGTCAATACAATATATAATACAAATATTACCAATATATATCAAATATGCATCTCATCTCAATGATGAGGCATCCCGAAAGGAAAAAATATAAAATCGCGGTATGTAATCCAAGAAACGTACCTTATTATCAATAATATGAGCGAGTTCGCTCGTATTAAGCAAGCAAAGCATGTAAAAACTCACGTACATGCCCAAATGGTCTTTGTATGTACCTATCTCAACTCAATTTAAAATATTAGTTGCATATAATGGTATAGAAGCATGTATAAGTCTAATATGACTATATAACATGGATTTTAAATTCAAAAAATAAATACAAGCACAAATACACAACATGCACAATCATATGCAATCAAAACGGTAATAACAATGGTTTGCAAAAAAAGAAATCATCCAACCATCAATATTCGTCCAATTAATCCAATTAATTCATAACCATATGAATTAACGTTATCAAATGTCAACTTTTAATTTATACCCTTCATTTCTTATCAACATTCATTTCATTAACGTTTTGATTGATTCATCTCAATTTATTGGCATTCCACCAACTTTTGTTTGACTAGATTCACATTTAAATGATTTTTCATTTCATTTATTTATTTCCAATTGATTTGCATGCACTTATCAGCATTAATAAATTTACACTCATAAATAGTTACATTCATTTTTTTCTTTCTTCCATTATCTCATTTCAATAATTCATATAATTAATTATACTTAAGTAATTTAATTTCATACCACATTCCATATATTTTAACTTGATTCACATTTACTAATTAATATTCATTTCGTTAATCCTACAATGGATTTATATTCAATTCATTTTCTTTTAATTGATTTACATTCGACTAATTTGGTGCCAATCCATTCTTCTTTCAATCAATGTTTATTGCATTCACATTTGATTGATTCCAATTCAATGTATTTACATACAATCGATTTATTTTCAATTGATTAATATTTATTTTAGTGGCATTCATTTTATTTACTATCCAATGGATTTTCATTCCATTCGTTTAAATTTTGTTATGCTCACATTCACTTCCGTTTATTTTTAATTGATTCACATTCACTTATTTACATTCGTTGAAATTAATTTTTTCTTACATTCAATGATTAAAGTTATTACATTCAAATTTTTAATAACCTTTAGTTGGCTCATTTCCTTTCATTTTATTCACACAACTTACCTTCAGTTTGATTCATATCCAATTTGTCAAATTCCAATTGTTTCACTTTCGTCTAACATATTTCATATAAATTCATTTATAAACCATTTATAAAATTATTCCGCTTAACCTTGCTTAAGTTAGATTTGTTTTATTTCCACTGAGTATATTCTCCTTTTTATTACACTAACATCATTTATAAATCATCTAAGTTTATTATAAATATTTTATACAACACAACTCATGTCTATTATCATTACATCATCTTTAGTTATTATTAATTCATCGATTCACTTCATTTATTCAAATTCATATTATTAATTTACTAAAGTAAACTTTAATTTATACTCAATTCATATAAAAAAAAATCCCACAATCACTTCATTCAACTTCTCTTAAGTTAATTTCATCGTATAATTCAATTTGTTAACTTATTCCACAATAAATTGGTTAACATTCCATTTTTTCACAACTCAAGTTACATTTCATTTTAAAAATTCAAGCTCATATTCATTTATTAATTCATTTTATAGTTTAAGTGGAATTAATTCACTTTACTCTTTTTTTTAATTTCATTCAATACCCAATTCAATTTATTTAATCTTCATTAAGTGAAATATTATTTCATTAATCCATTTCTCATTTTATTTCACTATCTTTTAAATATTTTCTTCTTATCATTCACATTCAACCAATCTAAAATTTGTTTTTAGCTTAATATTCTCAAATTTATAAATTATACAAATTAATTTTCAAAATTTCATTTAGTTATTTTATTTACTTCATTTCAAATGTCGTTCATTTTTATTTAATTGTTCATAAGTTGAACTATATTTATTTACTTCATTTCACTAACTCTATTAATCTAACATTTCTTAAATTAAATATTTTATTTCATATCTTAAATTCAAATTTTCTTTTGATTGCTTAATCATAAATGTTTAACAGTTTAAATTTGAATTTTACTTTCCAATTCAATCTATAAGTTATAAACTTATTTTTTTACTATACTATTTCCAATTATAGGTTCAAAACTATTTTCATATACTTATAAAATCATACTTAGAATATTTTTTAAATAATCAAAACTTATTTTAATCAAAAATAAATTTCTTTCGATGGCGGTTCTCACTCAGAAACTCGAAAATGAATACTGGTGATGCTGCCGTCATCCCAGAATTATTTCTCACTGACCAAATATTTTCTAGTCAAAATTCTTTCAAATAATATTAATATTAATTTTTAAAATCTTCGGAAAGAAAGGAAGAAAATAATTTTGGCAAAATTATTTCATTTACTCGATTTTAAAATAATATTATGTCGACTTGCCTCGTTTAAGTGTTTAGAATCCCTATCAATGGCACGACGTCCCACACATGCCAGTATTCGATGGCATGACTTATTCCAAGGTATTTCTACCCTATCTCTACTGAGTTAAACCCCATAAAGCCAAGGTTATCGCTAAAAAAATGCTTTGATACCAACTATGATGGTCCATATTTCGAAAGGTTTAAATCGACAATAATCCACACATGTCCGACTTAAACAATTCGGAACGTGGATAGCCAATGGGGTTAAATAAGAAAAATGAGAAGAGAAGAAGAAAACAAAACATAGAATCTCACTGCAGAAATGATAAAATATAATAATAAAATAAACGATTCATGAAGCTGTTTACTATACATTTAACTTTAGACTATATACATTTACCAGAGTTATATATACACATCAGGGATAAATAATCAACACAGTAGAATAGCATGATGCATGGGATAATAATAACCATAATATACCAAAACTCCATCTTCGTCCTTCAGAGAATAGTCTTCAGTATGCTGAAAAACTTAGGACTGATCCGAGCGTAATGAAAAGACAAAACACTCGAGTCAGGACTAAAATACTCATATGTAAGTCAAATCAATATTACAATATAAGTGTAATAATTTAAGAGATGTTACAGGATTTTCCATCTCCTAAGGATCTGTTAAACTATTTATATATAATAGTATACACTATAATAGATAATGTCTATCAGTGAAATAAATATCAAAATAGTGTTAAGGCTTTACATTGACTCACCATAACACATTTGTACAGTTCTAGATCTAATTCGTAATGGCTCGTATAGGGATAAATATGACAAGGAACGTGAGGCTATGCCTAAGGTAGGATTCCATTTTAGTCATTTTAATTATGACACAAATGTCGAGGCTATCCATTATCGTTCTCTTACTTCATTCCAGTAAACGTCACCAATTCAACCACTGCATTCTGAATATCATCCACCGCGTACACGGTTGTTAAAGTGGTTCCAATATTGACAGAGTGTGTGCCAATAAGAGGCCTCGGTCTCTTTGACAACCCAACATCATTTTACACACCGGTTGGTTCTTTTACATTTTGAGAACTATTCATATTTGATATCAAAATATCATATTCGCTTCAAAATCAAATCCATTTCGAAATCGTCATATTCGTTTCACAAATCATATTTTACTTCAAAATGTCAATTCAGTTCGATATATCGATTTCACTTCAAAATTTGATTCGAATTATAATTTTGGTTATACTTCACTTTAATCCAATTCGCATTTAAATATAAGATTTAAATATAAACATTTCGCTCTTTTGACCAGTTTGAATTTTAGAAAATAGTTTAAATGGTTTGAAAATAGTTAAATAGTTAAAATAGTTTAATAGAAAATAATTTGGGTATTAGAAATGGCTTATGTAATAAAATATTTGGGAAAAATTAAAATAGTTTGAATATTTAAGGAAAATAGGTTTGACATTGCTTTACTAAAATAATTTACTTAAAAATAGTTTCCAAGCCAAACTGATTCAATTCCAAAATTTCCAATTCAAATCAATTTCCATTACTATTTTCGATTTACATGATTCAATTCCGATTTCAAGTGAAATTTTAATTTCGATCCCAAACTAATTTGAATTTCCAATTCCAAATTAATTTCACTTCCAATTTCAAATTAATTTATATTCCAATTTCAACTCTAAATTTTAAACCATTTCAGTTTATATCAACTCCGAGTTCATTTCAAAAATATCGATTCAAAACACTTAAATCAAATTTTCCTTCAATATCCAATTTTAAATCCAAATCTTTAAATACAATTCAAATCGATGCTCAATTTCAAAATATCATTTTATATCACCTTTCTTGGAAATATTCAAAACCCGAATAAAAATTCCAATCCTTAAACAAATAATATCTAAAATTTATGTCATATTTCGATTATAACTTAAAAATCTCAACTTCGATTAATTAAACAATTTCATTTCAAATTTAAATTTCAACACTCCGAGTTCCAATTCGAAAATAATTTGATTTTCATAAATTCGATTTTTATTTCTAAAAACCAAATCATTTAAGTAATTCCAAATCAAAATTTTAAAGCCGTTTAATTTAACAAATCCTTGTCGTACATAATTCTCTACCCTATTGCCAAGTGAATCAATTATTCCAACAACGGTTATATATCTTTTCAATCCAAAATAAATGTTGTAGGTATATATCACTTCAATCTATTTCTTAATTTATTCGAAATAGTTCAATTTACAGTTTTACATACTATAAATAATACACTGGATGATAACATGATATATCAAAAGTGAATAACATTCAAATATCAACCAATATCATCCATCACAAACAAATATCCAAACAGTCAATAAAATTCACAATAATTTTATAATTATCAATGTCGGGTATTTTACGACCAGTTATATTCTAATTCATTTTATTTGTCAATTAAATTTCTATCAGTCAATTCAGATTTCAATTTAAATGCAATTAAACTTATCAAACAACAACCAATAAATTTCAATCACTTCACGATGTAAATTTAACCACACAAAAATTATTTTAGTCAATTTTGAGCGTATAACAAAGATCCATCTCTTCTTCCTCACGTAATAACCAAGACCATCATCACGCAAAAAAGCTTCCAGGTGCACCTCAATTCCAATGACCGAACCTTGATCAGGTTGCCCCACGCAAGCGCCTCGTTGAGAGCTACTACCGGCCCAAACGCCTTCGTTTGCCTTGAAACCCTCAAAACTGCCATAACTTCAAACTTAGATTTTTGTGAATCCAAGACGCTTTGGCATAGATCAACCGTTGGATGTATAAAGCTCCTTGAGCTTTACGACTTTGCTTTTGGAAGCTTTGGGTTTCATTGAACGGATTGAGAGATCGAAGAGGGAGTGGGTGGGAGATTTCTGACAGTTATAAACAATGGAAATAGCGGGCATGGTTTTAAACTAGGGTTTTAGAATATTTTAATATAACACTGTCTCGATATGCGTGCTGTATTTATATAGTTAGGTCCGAAATCGTCCGAATTCCAAGCGAAGCGTGCAGCTTAGCGTTTATAATATTTTCGCCCCATTCGAACGCAATGGAACTAGTTTCGAGGCCTAATACGATCATATGTGGAAGATAGCTTTCCAAAGTCGTTTTATTTTATCGAATTTCTTAAATTGATTTCTACGCGTTTCAAGCTCGCACGACCAAATGACAAGTTCAATTGTTGTGAAACTTGAAATCCTATAACAATTTGCTATTATGGATCCGACGAAACTGGTTTCGTCGAAATCCGAGATAGTTGCCAAAATGGCTATTTTTGCTCGTTAATTAAAATATAAATTTCCAATTTTTAATTATTCACTTTTAAATTTAATTTTAAATGTTAAACATCTTCATTCATATTTAATTAAAATTTAAACCAATTTTTAATGCCATTTTCATTCTCATTAAATCCCGGATTCCATTATTCAAAAAAAAAAATTCAATACTAAATTGAAACAATTTAATTATCCAATAAATGTATATTAACAAATTGTTAAATTTATTTTTAACCATTTTTATTCGATAACTTTATCAAATCCTAAAATTTAAAATAGTTAAAAATACGGCTCTTTACACACACACACACATACATATATATATCAAACCATACATAAGAAAATAAAGTTAAAATTTGTTTAACAAGGCGAGTGTGTAGAAAAGCTACCAAGTGCCTTCCCCACTTTGAGACTCGAAAATGAATGTTGATGATGCGGCCGTCTTCAACAAAATTATTTTCCAACAACAGAAGAGAGGAGTACAGAACTTTTTTCTTTTAAAACATTTCTTTCAAATTACACTGAAAACATTTATATCCGAAAATACTTCCAAATAATATTAATATTATATTGTAAAATCTTGTGAAAACCAATTTCAAAACCCTGGAACTTAAGTCTCAAATTTCAAATTACATTCATTTTATTCATAAATCCTATTTTGCAATCAATATTTATAAAATTTCACTACCTAACAAACAAATACATCACATACAATTATATCCATTAATAAAATTTATTCTTTTATATACAAAATATAATGCTAAGTAAAATTATTTTACTACCTATATTTCAAAACAATATTGTGTCTGTCTGCCCTATTAAGTGTTTAGAAATCACAATCGATGCCATAACATCCTATGTACCGACCAGATTTTATAAATACTAAACATAACAAATTTATACAATATAAGACATTTTATAACACTAAAAAATATACTCTCTCATATATACGCTCAAAAAACTCATTCTAGGGTATTACTACCCTATCTCTAACGAGTCAAACCCCACAAAGCTAAGGTTATCGCTAAACCTTGCTTTGATACTAAATGTAACGATCCACCTTTTTTAGACGGTTTAAATCGATAATAAACCACATAAGTCAACCCAAACCATTTAAAAGGGAGGATTGTTAATGGGGTAAATAAGAAAATAAGAGGAAAGAAAGGAAAAACAAAACACAGAATCTCACAGCGGAATGACAAAATATAATAATCAAACAAACAGTTCATGAAGTTGTTTTACAAATAACATTTGATTACACTTTTACAATACAGGTCAAAGTTACACGTACAACAGAAATAAGTAAATAAATAATGCAGCGCAACAACATGATGCAGTGGAATAAATATAATAAATAGTAAAAATATACTCAATCTTCATCTTCATCCTCTAGAAATAATGTCTTCAACACTGAAAAGCTCAGGCTGGCCCGAGCATAATGAAAAGACAAAACACTCAAGTCAGAACAAAACGATCTTATGTAAGTTAAATCAATAGCAAATAAATATGATTGTAAAGGCTTCAAATACATTTATGGGGTTTTATATCTCCAATCCAGTGTCTAATATGCATGCATTAACTTAAGTGATGTTTGGGTGTCACGACATGAAATTCAACGTTCGAAAATTAGACATCAAATACCTCACTTGTACTCGACTGTCAATGATTCAAACATCGAACTCCAGTTCGAATGGAGCTTATAACAACATTAGATGAATATAAGACAACGGAAATAAATTGAATATCATGAATTACCTCACGGATACAACATCATAATAATATCTGTTACAAGAATCACAACTCCAAATAAAATGCCATAATAGAACAACTAGATATGATATGCCAAAAGTCTCTGAGAAGATAGAGAATGATAATGAACTCCAAACTAAGCACCTCGAGATCCAAAAGCTTCCAAAATGTCTCTAAGGTATGAGCCTCCAAAAACCGATAATCTCCAAACCAAAATACTCCAAAATATAGCTAGATCCAAAATACAGAAAACCTGCTATTAGGCTGCCCGTGTAGAGATGGTGGGCACCCAGAGTTTAGAAAGGAAACAATAAACTCCGGGTCAGTCATGGGACAAGTATGAGTAAACAAAGACAGTTGCTTTTAAATAGAACAGATTTATACAAGAAAAACCGGTATTCTTTGGGAAAATGAAACTACCATAAGACCTCCCGCCACACACACAATGCAATCGCACAATTAGAGGAGATTTCTTCTTATGATAGTCAAAATGCTTGACACGGAAAAATTTCTTTGATATGATTACTAGTGCATAGTGTAGAAAATCAATTCGAAAGTATAATATCAATCCTAGCCAACATAGGTACCATGATACTATGCCTACTATAGCTGTCATCTGAGATGACAGGTTGTACAAATTGAAATCGTAAAGGGCGCGTATTGTTTTGATTTGATTTCCAACAAATGGTCAGGCTAAGGAACTTCCTATGCCACATGGGTACGCCTCTGGCGGGACGTCCCGAAAACCTACCTGGTTCTTCGCCAACACAAGGTCGGGTTACCTCTGTAACTAGGTAACTACTACTCGAGTATGCCACTCCCTAGTCCTTTGGGACCTTTATCCGAGGGCCCTCCATCACAAAGCAACAACCACACAGTAGATGAGATTGAAGCAACCACATAAGTAAGTATCTGGGCTCCGTTCTATGAAGCCACCTTTTTCTAGAAGGAAATGACATACCCTAAAGGGCGCGACCCTCATAACCTTGCCGCATCTTTCCTGTTTCGACCATTTCTGGGGTGTGAGGTCCGATGAGATCTCTTCCACAAAGATACGCTTTACACGAAAACGATGCTTTGATCACAAATGATCAAAAAATGATCATCACTATACAGCGGCACTTAGCATGCCACACTACCAAATTGGGAGTATATCACTGATAACCTTCAACTACATAACCTCTGAGCTCGTACGTCTCAGAAAAGGGTGTTAAGCTAAGAGAATAAATTCTCCGCCACCAACAGATATGTATTTGAAAGAAATCGGCTTTATATCTCAAAGTGCAGTGTCAGACACACGACCATACAAGTCTGCTCCGGGTTCGAACATAGCCGAAGGCACTTCGTCTAATAAATGAAGAATCCCTTGCAAATCCAGGCGTCCACAATCCCGATTGGACTTCCCATCACTTAGGGAACCCCTATACCGGAGCAACTCGGTGCAGAGACAATCGATAGGTTATCCTATCGTTTTCGAAGACACCCGGTCTTCACCACCGTCTTCAAATGCTATCCATTCGTCGAATCACTATTCGGAATGGGTTATATGACACAAGGTCCCCACCTAGCTAATCCGAATAGTGAGCTCTCAAATTTAAAACATGTGGGTGTATCAATCACAAGGATTCACATCCAAGGTTCGATGTGGGTTTTGGATAACAAACTGAAATCTGACTCCCTGTCGCATCGAAGTTTAAATGTCGTTCTACGAGCAAATGGGGTTTCACATACATATGGGGACAAATCACAAATCACAGTTCATCACAAAGCAATCACAATATCACAACAGGAATATCAATCTAGTACAGAATATTCGATGATAGTCAATCGTCTTTGATTAAGGTGATTGTGATTAAAGTGAATGAACCATATAATTATTTTAAATTAATGTTTAATTTTTACTTACTTATGAATTAATTTAATTGGCTTAATTAATTAATTATTCTTTAATTTATTATTTTAATTTATTAATTCTTAGTTGTCAATTTATTGAGTTTATTTACTTTTATAAATCGCCTATTCTTTAATTAATTAATTTTAAATTATAAAATCATTACAAAACATTAATTGTTAATTAGTACTACATCATTATAAATTTGGTTTAAAATTAACACTTGAATATTTGATTTTTATTTTTAAACTTTTTATTAAGTTAAATTTTAAAACAACTTGTATAGAATTTAAAATATTCTTGAACTTCATAAATTTAATCAATATTATTTACTTCCAACTTCATTTACAATTATCATTAACTTACTCAGAAAATTATTTAACCTGTTTTCCAAAATTTAATTAAAAACTGGGTTTCTACTGTTTTTATTTACTCACCCGAGGCTTGCTTCGGGTCGTCCCCGAGAATAACGTCACCCAGCTTCGAGTTCTTCCCCAAATTGACCCATGGCACTTTTTTTGCAAAAATTTTGTTAAGTTTTTAAAGACAACACGGTACAATGTCAAAACGACTCGAGATCACCTTCGAGTTTCCACATGATTCCCCCGTGCTGTGCTTCGAGCTTTACTCTTCTTCCCCCCCAAACTATCAACCTAACACCATAATTCACGTGCACGTGCACAGTTAACTGCTCCGCCGTTGGTCGGAGCTGCGGCTACAAACGAGTCGTCGTCCATCCCCTAAAACATAACCAGTACCCAGAATTTGAAAAAAATTCGAAAACGAAAATCGAGACCCTACGACCCCAAAACCCGTCAGAAACGTCATCGGGAAATTTGTCTCGCGCCTCTTCCCCAGATCATTATCGCCCACCAAATTTGGACCCTAGCTTCATCTTCGTGCGACGCAACGATTCGCTTCGTCCCTACACAGTCCGGTCCCCTGTGGATGGTGCATCACCATCATTTCGGTCGCGAACGAAAATGGGTTCTTAAACCCTGGTTTGATCTCAAATCGAACATTCGACGATTTAAAATTTTAGCCAGTATTTTTCTGGTGATCACTGGTGATCACGAACACCAAATCATGCTGTGACCACGAATTCGAGGCCCATAACTACATAGATCACCAGAATTTGTTAAAAGTTCATTTTCTGATCAACTTCCATTTTCCAAAGAAATGTCCAATGAAAATTTTTGATTTTTGTTTTTAAAATCATCATTTTTAGAGTGGATTCACATGGAATTATTGAAATTAAAATTTATTAAGTTCGAAATTCTTGAAATTTTTGAATTGTGGCTGTGTTTATAATTTCCAGAAGAAGAACCATATAAAACCTGTTTTAGTTCATTACTGAAATATATATAGGTTTAAAACAACATTTAACCTGTTTACAAATCTTTGTTAGAATCACAGAGGGAGAGAGATTTAGATATGCTTGGATATTGGTTAACCTGTAAACAAAAAATTACTGTGTTTATTTAGTTCCCAGTAAAAAGATAATTTCAAACCTACTTCGATTAATTACTGGAAAATGTAGTGCAAGTTTAAAAAAAAACCTCCAACTTATTTAGACCTTAATCCCAGAGGAGAATAGAGAGGAAGTTGTTTGAGTCTAGCATGTTTCTTTTTTTTTTTGATAAACCAGAGACTAAGGAGGGAACAGAAGAACAGGAAACAATCCTGATCATAACATTTCAGGAAAAAGAAAAAAAAACTCAAGCATAACAATCCATCCACAACAAAAGGTTTTAGCATCATTCAGCATTCATAAAATCAACAATTTGTAGAAAAAAATCAAGGGTTTACTCGCCCATTTTCCAGATGACAAAAGACTCTTGACAGTTTTTTCAAACAGAGATGGAAGCCTGCACCTTTTCTTCTTTTTTTCTACTTTAAATTCTCCTAAGTTTTAGATCTGCATATTTTTAAACACAGATCTGTGATTTTTCTTGTTATGTTCATTCACTTATTTTCATTAATAACAGAAATTTTCACTTTACTTACAGTTGAATGTTTAAAACAGAGAAGTTTTCCTTTTTCCTGAAACTTGAAAACCAAATATAGAATAAAGCTTTGATCTTGATTTTTCTCCTGCAACAGATGGATTAAATTGATTAATTTCTGCTTTAAATTTTGTTTATCAAACTTGAATTTAAATAAAAAATCCACTTGCCTTAAAAATTATTTCCAGAAGGAAAAAATTATGCACTACTTGAAACCTAGAAACTCCCTGCCTTCACAAATCTGCAATTTAAGTTTTGAATTGTTGTTGAAACATGATTTAAAAATCATAATTTTATAAACTATAAAGTTTAAAACAAAACTTACCTGAATGTATCACTACAGCTTTGAAAACACTTCAGATTTTACTTTGAATTGAAGAAGGCAGTTTCTTTTTTCTGATTTCTTTTTCTTGCTTGAATGTGGAAGTAAAGATTGCGAAATTCTTTTGGTTACTGAACTTCAGTAGTTAGGAGATTTTAAATTTTGAATTGGGAAGGTGAAGATGAAAGTGCGGTGTGTATACAATTATATGTGCTAATATAGTATACACGGATCGTGTAATATGGATTACAATACAAATGCGGAAATAGATGATAATAGCATTGTAAATAGAAAAATAGAAAAATCACACCAGAGATTTTTATACTGGTTCGGAGCACCGTCCTACGTCCATTTCCAGACTTCTATCTGGATTTTCACTATTAACTACCTCGCTTCACCCGGAGGAACAGGTTTACAATACCCGAACAGCCGAACGGGATTTCACGCCTCTAATACACTGAGGACTTCAACACTTGCCTCTTACAACACCGAGGACTTCAACACTTGCCTCTTACAACACGAGGACTTCAACAAAAACAAATACAATTGTTGTTGACAACTTGTGTTCTTGAAAACACGGATTTGTCACTAGTAGTACACCCTTCCTATAATCTTATCCTCAAAGAATATGAATGATGTTTTGTAAAGATTAAAGAAGGTATTTACTTATTGAATCAAAAGATATGAAATAATTTCAATGATTCAATAAGCTAAATTAATTTTTAGAATGCAGGAGTGTTAGAGATTAGATTAGAGAGCGTATATGATCGTGTAAAAAGTTGTGTTTGAATCAATGATTTAGATGAGTATATATAGAGAAAAATAGTTGTAACTCTTTGTGAACAGTTGCCATTAAGAGTTATGATCATTGATGAAAGATAGGAGATGCAACCTTTGGAGAAGAGAAGTGTCTTTTGGAAAAGTTGCTTTCTGTTTAAAAACGGTCGACAGGTCAAAAATGGACCGGTAGACAGGAATTCAAATATATATACGTTATGTGCATGTGTGCATGTTATCTGTGCATTCTGGGCAAAAACGGTCGACCACCTTATTTTCAACCGGTCGACCGGTTTAGTCCAATTTGCACAGTTAATGTGCATATGTATATATATTGAAAGATTGAAGTTATATGATTATTTGAGGATAGATTTTAACATAAATTACTAACATACCAAATAATCAACCTCTAATATATGGAGCTCTTTGTGTTTCTTAAATGAATAACTTTTTTTTGTCGATCACGGCTTATTCCTTTGTCAGAAATCAAAACTCTATAAAAATCTTGACTCAACATTCTCCCCCTTTTTGATTGATGACAACATATATCTGAAGTTCTGAATCTCCCCCTGAATATGTGATCTCCCCCTGAGATTTTGTCTATATATATATATATTCCTGCAAATAATTGTTAGCACTTTCTCCCCCTTTGTCATCGACAAAAAGGAATAATAGATAATGGAATAATATAGGAGTATATCAGCCAGAATATCCATTTTCCTCTTTTCTTAAGTAGGACCTGCAAAAAATAGAATTAAGTCCATGGTACCCACTTTTTATAGGGTCCTAAGAGTTAGGTCTTAGGAGTCCAAACCCATATGGGTCCGGTATCCCCTTTATATATATAATTATTATTAAGATGCACAGTATTCATGAATTGCTGAATGTATTTGTTCCTAATCAAATTGTTATTTGTTTTAGGAACCCATATTTTGATAGTCTTGACATCTTTCTTTTGAAATTTCACTATTGGTTTTGGTTTGAAATATAATAAACTAAGATTTTTCTTAGCTTCAGTTTTTTGTACTTTCTTCTTCCTTTTATTTCTAAGATGTTTCTTAGTTTCATGTTTGTTATATCCCAAACCTTGTTTATTTGAAATAGATTGTGAACTTTCAATGATTTTAGTCAAATTTTCTCGACCTTTGTTAAAGTTAGAAACATTTTGAGTAATGTCATCAAACTTTGTTTGTAAACTAGCTTTTTCTAGGTCTAGAATTTTAACTTTTGCTTTAAGTTCATGATTTTCAGTAGTGAGAGCATTATTTTTCTCTTTTTGAGCTTCTATTTCATGACTCAAAAGAGATATTTGAGAGTCAACATTAGATGATGATTCTTGAATATTTCCAAGTTCTTCTTCTAATATTTTCTTCTCATCTTTAACATATCTCGTTCAAACTCTGCTCTACTTAAATCTGCTTTGACTACTTTTAATTGACGTTTTAAGTCTTTATATTTGACTATCAATTCAGCATTAATATCAAGTAATTCATCAAATGTAGGAATTTGTACCTCATCTTCTGTTGCCATAAAGCAAACATTAGCTTGTTCATTCTCCGAATCACTTTCACTTTCTGATGAAGATGACTCTGAATCATCCCATGTTACTGAGAAGACTCGTTTCTTTGATTTGTCCTTCTTATATTTGAATTTGTCATTTTCTGACTTTTTCTTTTGTTCTGGACAATCCTTCTGCATGTGTCCCTTTTTATGGCAGTTGAAACATTCTATAGCAGATGAAGATGGTTTATTTGATCCAGGTTTCCTTTTATTGTAGCGACTGGCTTTTCGATATTTTAGGAATTTTTTGAAACCTTTAGCAATGAACGCCAAATCTTCATCTTCAGAATCTGATTCATTTTCATCTTTCTCAACATGAAATGCTACATTTTTCTTTTCTTCTTTCTGTTCTTTTCTAGCCTGCAAATTTGCTTCATAGGACATTAAATTTCCTATCAATTCATCTGGCTTCATGACGGAAAGGTCATTAGCTTCTTCAATTGCTAATACTTTTCCTTCCCATTCATTAGTCAGAGAATGTAGGACTGTTGAAACAACATCAAAATCAGAATACTTTTGTCCTAACCCAATAAGTGCATGGTGAATAGTTTGAAACCGTGAATACATGTCATTGATTGTTTCATTTGGTTTCATTTTGAAATTTTGAAATTGACTTTTCAGCATGGCTATTTTGTCTTGTTTAACCTTGTTAGTACCTTCATGAGTGATTTTTAGCGTTTGCCAAATTTGATATGAAGTAGTGCAGATACTAACACGGTTATATTCATTTTGGTCTAATGCACAGAACAACATATTTATTGCTCTTGCATTTACGGCTGCTGCCGTTTTCTCAGCCACAGTCCATTCTGAATAATCAGTTGTTGGATTTACTATTTCTCTTTGAGTAGCATTCCAAGCATCATAGCTACTTGATTGCATAAAAAATGACATACGTGTTGCCCAATAACTATAGTTAAGACCATTGAAAAATGGAGGTCTTTGTGTCGATTGACCTTCCGTGTAAGTGGTGTTTTGAGTGCTAGTACTTGCGTTATTTGCCATATTACAAGAATATATCAAATAACTGTGTTACGATTATATGATAACCTCGCTCTGATACCAAATGAAAGTGCGGTGTGTATACAATTATATGTGCTAATATAGTATACACGGATCGTGTAATATGGATTACAATACAAATGCGGAAATAGATGGTAATAGCATTGTAAATAGAAAAATAGAAAAATCACACCAGAGATTTTTATACTGGTTCGGAGCACCGTCCTACGTCCAGTCCCAGACTTCTATCTGGATTTTCACTATTAACTACCTCGCTTCACCCGGAGGAACAGGTTTACAATACCCGAACAGCCGAACGGGATTTCACGCCTCTAATACACTGAGGACTTCAACACTTGCCTCTTACAACACCGAGGACTTCAACACTTGCCTCTTACAACACGAGGACTTCAACAAAAACAAATACAATTGTTGTTGACAACTTGTGTTCTTGAAAACACGGATTTGTCACTAGTAGTACACCCTTCCTATAATCTTATCCTCAAAGAATATGAATGATTTTTTTTTAAAGATTAAAGAAGGTATTTACTTATTGAATCAAAAGATATGAAATAATTTCAATGATTCAATAAGCTAAATTAATTTTTAGAATGCAGGAGTGTTAGAGATTAGATTAGAGAGCATATATGATCGTGTAAAAAGTTGTGTTTGAATCAATGATTTAGATGAGTATATATAGAGAAAAATAGTTGTAACTCTTTGTGAACAGTTGCCATTAAGAGTTATGATCATTGATGAAAGATAGGAGATGCAACCTTTGGAGAAGAGAAGTGTCTTTTGGAAAAGTTGCTTTCTGTTTAAAAACGGTCGACAGGTCAAAAATGGACCGGTAGACAGGAATTCAAATATATATACGTTATGTGCATGTGTGCATGTTATCTGTGCATTCTGGGCTAAAACGGTCGACCACCTTATTTTCAACCGGTCGACCGGTTTAGTCCAATTTGCACAGTTAATGTGCATATGTATATATATTGAAAGATTGAAGTTATATGATTATTTGAGGATAGATTTTAACATAAATTACTAACATACCAAATAATCAACCTCTAATATATGGAGCTCTTTGTGTTTCTTAAATGAATAACTTCTTTTTGTCGATCACGGCTTATTCCTTTGTCAGAAATCAAAACTCTATAAAAATCTTGACTCAACAGAAGAGTTTTCTGAATTTTTTTTATTTGAATATTTTATTTAGGCAATGATGGTTTGTGCCATTCGTAAGAAGAAATCTTAAACTCTAGATTTTGTTAATTATTCAACTCTATTTTCTATGTGCTATGTATGTTCTGCCCTTTTTGTTATTTACAAGGCAAAAGAAAGTTTTATATGTTCTTATTTTCTATATTATATACACTTTTATAAAATAATGTATCCCTTGTCATTTGTATATATATATACATATGTTAAATGTTGAAAAAATTTAACTAATATATATATATATATATATTGCATCTTAATAATTTTAAATGCTACTTACTTTTTAAAACATTTATTTTAAATTTAAATTCAAACTTAAATTTTGAACTTGAAATATTGACTCTCATGTCCATTTGTATATTCACACTCACCTTGAACAAAATTTAAATTAAATGTCAATGTGTGTTAATATTTACTAATATATGTAATGTTCATATGTATAAGATTTTAAATTCAAATGACTTTTAAAAACATTTATTATTTCAATATTTTCAACTCAAAATAAAATTGGAATTTATTTATATAATATTATCACTTATTTTTTTATTTGTTTTAGATTTTTCTTCCAATTTATTCTCAAATTAAACCCCAAGAGTTCAAATATATTACTTATTTTAATTGATAATTTTGGGATGTTACACATATCCCCTCCTTAAGAAAATTTCGTCCTCGAAATTGAAAGAGAGAGAGAAACAAACAAACAATGTACGAATTCTGAAAGAATAAAGAAAATGGTTTACCGGCTAAGCCGAGATATCCACTCCGCAATTGGGATATGATTTCTGCATATTATCTTCAGTTTCCCTAGTGCGGTCCTTTGGATCGCCGCGACACTGAACTTTAACTTGCTTCATAACTTTGTTCCTCAATTGCTTCTCTTCACGATCCACAATCTTTGTCGGTTCTCTTTTGACGGTTAGATTGGGAGTGAATTCGAGATCCTGTTGGGCAGCTCGTCGATAATACTATCCGGATCGTGCACATACTTCCGAAGGCTAGAAATGTGGAATACATCATGCACACCAGATAACCAGCTAGGCAACTGCACACGGTAGGCTAGAGGGCCGATCCTCTCCAGAATAGAAAAATGACCAATATATCGTGGTGCTAGCTTACTGCTGTCTTCCCAAATCTCAGTACACCCCGCATAGGAGATACTTTAAGAAAAACAGTGTCCCCAATCTGGATTTCCAAATCCCGTCTCCTAACGATCATCATAACTCTTTGACAACTCTGAGCTTTCTTCAATTTCTTTCGAATAAAATCAACTTTCTCCGTGGCCTCTTTAATCATATCCAGTCCAAGAACGAGTCTACCACCTGCCTCGATCCAACATGCCGGTGATCGACACGGCCCACCGTGTAAAGCCTCAAAAGGAGCCATCTCTATACTGGCCTGATAGCTGTTGTTATAAGAGAACTCGACTAGATGCAAATGGTCCTCCAAAGAACCACCAAAATCAAGTATACAAGCTCGCAATAGGTCTTGTAAGATTCGGTTGATCCTCTCAGTCTGCCCATCAGACTGTGGGTGATAAACAGTGCTGAAATTCATCTTCGTTCCCAATGCATCTTGAAACGCCTCCCAAAATCTACTAGTGAAGATCGGATCACGATCACTCAATATGCTGCTAGGAATGCCATGGAGACAGACAATTTCTTTCACATACAAATTAGCTAGACTTGCAGCCGTGCATGTAGCTTTTACTGGCAAGAAGTGCGTTGTCTTAATCAAACGGTTCACAATGACCCAAATTGCTTCATTGCCTTTATGAGTACAAGGCAAACCATCAATGAAATCCATCGATACTTGGTCCCACTTCCTCTTGGGCACCTCTAAAGGCTGAAGTAAACCCCCCACATTCTTTTGGTCTCTCTTGATTTGTTGGCAAGTAGTAGAGCGACTGACATAAATAGATACATCCCTTTTCATCGTCTTCCACCGGAAAGTTCTTTTGATATCTCTATACATCTTGTTAACTCATGGATGGATGCAAAGCTTAGATTTGTGGCATTCGTCCAAAACTTCACGTTTCAGATCAGGGAAGTCTGGAACACATATTCTGCCCTTCAATCTTATTACTTTATTGTCATCAACTTCAAAACTAGTATTTTCACCACGACGCACTTTCTCATAAATTTGATGAAGGAATTCATCTTCTTTTTGTGGGCTGGTGACTTTCTCAAGAAGAGTAGGAGCAATGACAAGATGAGCAAGAATAGCATGCTTCCTACTCATGGCGTCGGCAACTACATTGGCCTTTCTGGGTGTATATAGAATGTCTAGGTCATAAGATGCTAGAAATTCCAACCAACGTTGTTGTCGCAAATTCAGATCTTTCTGGGTGAAGAGATATTTCAAAGATTTGTGATCGGTGAATAATTCGAATTTTTCACCTAGAAATAATGAGAGTTCAATAAGTATGTTTGTTATGTTAAATTAAATTAAATTAAATTCGTAGATTGTTAAGAAAGCTGAAAAGATTCTTACCCAGAAGATAATGTCGCCATATTTTTAAAGAAAAGATAACTGTTAGAAGCTCCAAATCATGGGTTGGATAATTACTTTCATGAGGGCGTAATTGTCTACTCGCGTAGGCAATCACCTTCCCGTTCTGCGTCAATACTGCACACAAGCCTTCACCGCAAGCATCGGTATAAACAGATAAACCCTGATTCTCGTTAATAATAGCTAGAACAGGAGCAGTGGTTAATCTCTTCTTCAACTCCTCAAAAAGCTTCTTCACATTTTGGAGTCCAAATGAACTTTGCATTCTTCATTGTTAGCTTGGTCAATGGACTAGCTAACTTCGAAAAGTCCTGAACAAACTTCCGATAATAACCTGCTAAACCCAAAAAGCTTCGAGATTCCTTTGGGGTAGTAGGTCTCCTCCAATCAAGAATGGCGGAAATTTTGCTAGGATCAACAGAAATCCCTTCTTTATTAACAATATGGCCAAGAAATTTGACTTCTTTGACCCAGAAATGGCATTCGAAAAATTTAGCATATAGAATATTTCTCCTCGATATCTCCAAGACGATTCTAAGGTGTTCGGCATGCTCATGTTCGGTCTTGGAATAGACCAAAATATCATCCATGAAAGCGAGCATAAATTTATTCAATACGTCTCGAAACACACGAGTCATAAGGTCCACAAAGTATGTTGGGGCATTGGTTAGCCCAAAAGGCATGACTAACCATTCGTGGAACATATTGGGACCCCTGAAAGCTGTCAAATGAACACAATCTTCGGCGATTCGTAGTTGATGGAACCCTTGGGCTAGATCCATCTTCGAAAAGAAACAAGCGCCGTGCAACTGGTCAATTAAATCATCAATTCTGGGTAGTGGAAATTTATTCCTGAGAGTTTGCTTATTGAGATCGCGGTAATCTACACACAACCTCAAAGATCCGTCTGATTTGGTAACAAATACGACGGCTGAGCCCCATTCAGAAACACTGGGTCGAATCAACCCTTTTGCTAGTAAATCCCGGGTTCGCTCGACTAATTCAACCCTTTCCCTAGGTGCCATCCTGTGACTTGCATGAACGACAGGACGAGCATTGGGTACAAGTTCGATTCTGAATTCTATTTCTCGGTGAGGAGGTAGAGATTTCACTTCTTCAAATACATCTAGAAAATCTCTAACAATAGGAATGGACTCCAGGCTGGGTTCAGGATAACCCAAATTATACATCAACCCTTCCCTTTTAGGACTAGGGTCCTCACAAGAAATTTCGATGAAATCCCCAAATTCGGTTTTGATTGAAATCAATCGATTATTGCAATCCAATTTGGCTTCATATTTGGCTAGCCAATCCATTCCGAGTAAGATTTTATACTCATTGAAATCAAGAACAAAGAGACCAGTAGGGAACTGATAGCTAGAATATGAGATAGGAACATCTCTACATCGAAGACAAAGATTTTCTTGACCTCCAACTGGAGAATTTACGCATATAGGCACATCAACAAAATTAGATTCAAGGTGCAATTCATTAATAGCTTGTTGAGAGATAAAACTGTGTGTAGCGCCAGTGTCAAAAAGAACTCTAACAATGCTTTCATAAATGGTGAGGTTACCTTCCAGGACTCCTTTCCCCTTTTCCGCTTTGGAAGATGTGGGCTTGTCTTTGACTGAGTACACTTTAGCTCTCTGGGCTTGCTTCATAACTGGGCAGTCTTTAACTTCATGTCCCACTTTCTGACAATAATAGCATTTCCTGGGCTTTGCTTAAGCAGATTGATTTCTTTTTGGCTTCTTGAAGCTGTTAGAATAGTGGCCCTTCTCCAAGAAATTATAGCAAGTAACATTCTCTGTTATGCTCCCTTGATTGCTCCTCTTTTTCACTTTACCGTGACATGGTTTCTTGCCTCCAAATTTCCTCTTCTTCCAATTCTGATTGCTCGAATTTCCTTTCTCCATCGGTGCTTCTTGCATGTCGAGTGTAGCATAACGTTATCCCATATCAACCAAATCTGAGAAGGATTCTTTGACGTGGCCAGTCATCCTTTCGTGAAACTTTTTATTCATCCCATGAATGAACCTGTCATTCTTCTTCAAAGGTGTATTCACTAATTCTGGACCGAAGCAAGACAATTCATTGAATTTGTTGAGATACTCCTCGAATGACAAACTCCCTTGCTTTAAGTCCATGAATTCCTAGTACATACGAGAAATCCCAGCTGATGGCATATAGCGCTTCTCAAATACTTCTTTGAATCTCCCCCAAGTGAACTCGTCTTCAGGCTCATCAATAGTGACTGTCACCCACCATGCTAAGGCTTCATCTTGAAGTTGCCAAGTAGTTATGAGACGCATCTGATTATCTTGCAGCTTAAGCCCTTTAATTATTTTCTCACAAGATCTAATCCATGCCTGGGCCTCAAAAATCGTCTCCTTGCTGGTGAATGGCTTACCACCAAGCCTTGAGAAGTTCTTATATAAATCAGCCAGATTCAGATGATGCTGAGTAGGTAAAGCTGCTTCTGCTGTAGGGGGAACTTGGCTAGGTGTTGTGGCATTTCCTCGCCCCCCAACTCTGCCTCTTCGTCTTCTCATCCTTATTATCTGTAATTAGTAAGAAAAATTGGCTTAGATATTTGGATGAGATATCTTAAGGAATATCAGCAGTTAAAGGAAATAGACTAAGGAAATTTGAGGTTTCGATCAATTATACTCATTCTAGGGTATACTTCACCCTATCTCTAATGAGCCATCTAATGTGTTATACTCCGTAGTTAAAGTTCTTACTCAACCTGGCTCTGATACCACATGTCACGACCCGAAATTCAACGTTCGAAAATTTGACATTAAATACCTCACTTGTACTGGACTGTCAATGATTCAAACATCGAATTCCGGTTCGGATGGAGCTTATAACAACATTAGATGAATATAAGACAGCGGAAATAAAATGAATATCATGCATTACATCATAGATACAACATCATAATAATATCTGTTACAACATCAGAGTATCATAATCATGAATCACAACTCCAAATAAAATGCCATAATAGAACAACTAGATATCATATGCCAAAAGTCTCCAAGAAGATAGAGAATGATAGTGAACTCCAAACTAAGCACCTCGAGATCCAAAAGCTTCCAAAATGTCTCTAAGTTATAAGCCTCCAAAAACCGATAATCTCCAAACAAAAATACTCCAAAATATAGCTAGAGCCAAAATACGGAAAACCTGCTACTAGGCTGCCCGTGTAGAGATGGTGGGCACCCAGAGTTTAGAAAGAAAACAATAAACTCCGGGTCAGTCATGGGACTGGCATGAGTAAACAAAGATAGTTGCTTTTAAATAGAATAGATTTATATAAGAAAAACCGGTATGCTTTTGGAAAATGAAACTACCATAAGATCTCCCGCCGCACACACAATGCAATCACACAATTGGAGGAGATTTCTTCTTATGGTAGTCAAATATGCTTGATACGAAAAAATTTCTTTGATATTATTACTATTGCATAGTGTAGAAAATCATTTCGAAAGTATAATATCAATCCTAGCCAGCATATGTACCATGATACTATGCCTACTATAGCTGTCACCTGAGGTGAAAGGTTATACAAATTGAAATCGTAAAGGGCGCGTATTGTTTTGATTGGATTTCCAACAAATGGTCAGGCTAAGGAACTTCCTATGCCACATGGGTACGCCTCTGGTGGGACATCCCGAGAACCTACTCGGTTCTCTGCCAACACAAGGCCGGGTTACCGCTGTAACTAGGTAACTACTACTCGAGTATGCCACTCCCCGGTCCTTTGGGACCTTTATCCGAGGGCCCTCCATCACAAAGCAACAACCACACAGTAGATGAGATTGAAGCAACCACATAGTTAAGTATCTGGGCTTCATACCATGACACCACCTTTTACCAGAAGGAAATGACATACCCTAAAGGGCGCGACCCTCATAACCTTGTCGCATCTTTCCTTTTTCGACCATTTCTGGGGTGTGAGGTCCGATGAGGTCACGTCCATAAAGCTACGCTTTACACGAAAGTCATGTTTTGATCACAAATGATCAACAAATGATCATCACTATACAACAGCACTTAGCATGCCACACTACCAAATTGGGAGTCTATCGCTGATAACCTTCAACTACATACCTCTGAGCTCGTACGTCTCAGAGAATGGTGTTAAGCTAAGAGAATAAATTCTCCGCCACCAACAGATATGTATTTGAAAGAAGTCAGCTTTATATCTCAAAGTTTAGTGTCAGACACACGACCATAAAAGTCTGTTCCAGGTTCGAACAGAACATAAGGCACTTCGTCCAATAAAGGAAGAAGCCCTTGCAAATCTAGCGTCCACAATCCCGATCGGACTTCCCATCACTTAGGGAAACCCTATACCGAAGCAACTCGGTGCAGAGACAATCGATAGGTTATCCTATCATTTTCGAAGACACCCGGTCTTCACCACCGTCTTCAAATGCTATCCATTCGTTGAATCACTATTCGGAATGGGTTATATGATACAAAGGTCCTCTCCAGGCAATCCGAACAGTGAGCGCTCAAATTTAAAACATGTGGGTGTATCAATCACAAGGATTCACATCCAAGATTCGATGTGGGTTTCGGATAACAAACTGAAATCCGACTCCCTGCCGCATCGAGATTTAAATGCCGTTTTACGGTCAAAAGGGGTTTCACATACATACGGGACAAATCACAAATCACAGTTCATCACAAAGCAATCACAGTATCACAACAGGAATATCAATCTAGTACAGAATATTCGATGATAGTCAATCGTCTTTGATTAAAGTGATGGTGATTAAAGTGAATTAACCATATAATTATTTTAAATCAATGTTTAAATTTTACTTAATTATGAATTAATTTAATTGCTTAATTAATTAATTATTCTTTAATTAATTATTTTAATTTATTAATTCTTAGTTGTTAATTTATTGAGTTTAATTACTTTTATAAATTGCCTATTCTTTAATTAGTTAATTTTAAATTATAAAATCATTACAAAACATTAATTATTAATTACTACTACATCACTATAAATTTGGTTTGAAATTAACACTTGAATATTTGATTTTTATTTTAAACTTTTTATTAAGTTAAATTTTAAAACAACTTTTATAAAATTTAAAATATTCTTAAGCTTCGTAAATTTACTCAATATTATTTACTTCCAGTTTCATTTACAATTATCATTAACTTATTCAGAAAATTATTTAACGTGTTTTAAAAATTTAATTAAAAATTAGGTTTCTGCTGTTTTTATTTACTCACCCGAGGCTTGCTTCGGGTCGTCCCCGAGAATATTGTCATCCAGCTTCGAGTTCTTCCCCAAATTGACCCGTGACACTTTTTTTTGCAAAAATTTTGTTAAGTTTTTAAAGACAACACGGTACAATGTCAAAGCGACTCGAGATCGCCTTTGAGTTTCCACGCGATTCCCCCACGCTGTGCTTCGAGCTTTACCCTTCTTCTTCCCCAAACTATCAACCTGACACCATAATTCCACGTGCACGTGCATAGTCAACTACTCCAACGTTGGTCGGATCTGCGGCCACAAATGAGTCGTCGTCCATCCCCCAAAACATCACCAGTACCTAGAATATGAAAAAAATTCGAAAACCAAAATCAAGACACTTCAACCCCAAAACCCATCAGAAACGTCATCGGGAAATTTACCTCGCGCCGCCTACCTAGACCATTATCGGCAACCAAATTTAGACCCTAGCTTCGTCATCGTGCGACACAACAATTTGCGCCGTCCCTACACAGTCCGGTCCCCTATGGATGGTGCAGCACCATCATTTCGGTCACGAACGAAAATGGGTTCTTAAACCCAAGTTCGATCTCAAATCGAAGATTCGACGTTTTAAAAATTAAGCCAGTATTTTTCTGGTGATCATGAACACCAAATCATGCTGCGACCATGAATTCGAGGCCCATAACTGTAGATCACCAGAATTTGTTAAAAGTTCATTTTCTGATTAACTTCCATTTTCCAGAGAAATGTCCAATGAAAATTTTTGATTTTTGTTTTTAAAATCAAAATTTTTAGAGTGGATTCACATGGTATTATTAATTAAAATTTATTAAGTTCGAAATTCTTGAAATTATTGAATTGTGGCTGTGTTTATAATTTCCAGAAGAAGAACCATATAAACCTGTTTTAGTTCAATACTAAAATATAATATAGGTTTAAAACAATATTTAACTTGTTTACAAATCTTTTTCAGAATCACAAAGGGAGAGAGATTTAGATATGCTTGGATATGGGTTAACCTGTAAACAAAAAATTACTGTGTTTATTTAGTTCCCAGTAAAAAGACAATTTCAAACCTGCTTTGATTAATTACTGAAAATGTAGTGCAAGTTTTAGAACAAAACCCCAACTTATTTAGACCTTAATCCCAGAGGATAATAGAGAGGAAGTTGTTTGAGTCTAGCATGTTTCTTTTTTTTAATAAACCAGAGACTAAGGAGGGAACAGAAGAATAGGAAACAATCCTGATCATAACATTTCAGGAAAAAGAAAAAAAAACTCAAGCATAACAATCCATCCACAACAAAAGGTTTTAGCATCATTCATCATCCATAAAATCAACAATTTGTAGAAAAAATAAAATCAAGGGTTTACTCACCTATTTTCCAAATGACAAAAGACACTTGACAGTTTTTTTCAAACGGACATGGAAGCCTGCACCTTTTTTCTTCTACTTTAAATTCTTTTAAGTTTTAGATCTGCAAATTTTTAAACACAGATCTCTGATTTTTCTTTTTATGTTCATTCATTTATTTTCATTACTAACAGAAATTTTCACTTTACTTATAGTTGAATGTTTATAACTGAGAAGTTTTCCTTTTTCCTGAAACTTGAAAACCAAATATAGAATAAAGCTTTGATCTTGATTTTTCTCCTGCAACAGATGGATTAAATTGATTAATTTCTGCTTTAAATGTTGTTTAGCAACCCTGAATTTAAATATAAAAAAATCCACTTGCCTTTAAAATTATTTCCAAAAAGAAAAAACTATGCACTGGTTGAAACCCAGAAACTCCCTGCCTTCACAAATCTGCAGTTTAAGTTTTGAATTGGTTGAAACTTGATTTAAAAATCATAATTTTATAAACTATAAAGTTTGTTTTAAACTTACCTGAATGTATCACTACAATTTTGAAAACACTTCAGATTTTTCTTTGAATTAAAGAAGGCAGTTTCTTTTTCTTTTCTGATTTCTTTTTCTTGCTTGAATGTTGAAGTAAAGATTGCAAAATTCTTTTGGTTACTGAACTTCAGTAGTTAGGAGATTTTAAAATTTGAATTGGGAAGGTGAAGAGTTTTTTGAAATTTTTTTTTACTTGAATATTTTATTTAGGCAATGAAGGTTTGTGCCATTTGTAAGAAGAAATCTTAAACTCTAGATTTTGTTAATTATTCAACTCTATTTTCCATGTGCTATGTATGTTCATCCCTTTTTGATATTTATAAGGCAAAAGAAAGTTTTATATGTTCTTATTTTCTATATTATATACACTTTTATAAAATATTGTATCCCTTGTTCATTTGTATATATATACATATGTTAAATGTTAAAAAAATTTAACTAATATATATATATATATATATTACATCTTAGTAATTTTAAATGCTACTTACTTTTTAAAACATTTATTTTAAATTTAAATTCAAACTTAATTTTTGAACTTGAAATATTGACTCTCATGTCCATTTGTATATTCACACTCACCTTGAACAAAATTTAAATTAAATTTCAATGTGTGTTAAATTTTACTAATGTATGTAATGTTCATATGTATAAGATTTTAAATTCAAATGACTTTAAAAACATTTATTATTTCAATATTTTCAACTCAAAATAAAACTGGAAATGCCCAGAGTAGGGTTCTACCATTTTGCAGAACCGGGCTGGTGGTAATGCATAGCAACTACTGCCACTCACCTCGGGATACACTCCTAAAATAAAGTCAAAGAGTGGCCATCAAATCAATCACAAAGTAACAAATACGGTATCAAAGAAGCATGTTCAATCAGAGGAGTGACCTCACATGGCCCAGGTATAGCTCCTGTGTTAGTCATATCAAGCTAATCCGAGGAGGTCGGGGCTCCATTCATACCTCATATAGCAGCGTCGCCAAACCATCCTACTTCATTCTGGATTCTCCACCATGTGAACTGTTGTTAAAGTGGTTTTCGATATTGGCAGAGAGTACGACAATATCTGATTTGGGTCTCTTTTAACAACCAAACACTTATTTTACACCGATTAGTTCTTTTACATTTCCAAAATTGATTCATAATTGATATTAAAATATCATATTCACTTCAAACATCATATCACTTTCGAAATCATATTCACTTTTGAAATCATATTAATTTTCAAACTCACAATCACAAAATAGATTAAACCATCATATCAAAATATTCGCATTAAATCAATTAAATCTAAATCATAACAGTTCCAACTTTAAACGGTTTGAATATTGAAAGTAGTTTATATATTGGAATAGCTAGACAATAAAAATAGCATAGATATTGAAATATATATAATAAAGGTTGTTTATAAATTTAAAATAATACATATATATATATTAAAAGTTTTTTATAAATTTAAAATAATATATATTAAAATATTTTATATTTAATATAGGTTATAGATCTAAATAGTTTATATATTAGACATATTTTATATATTAAAATAGGTTATACATTAAAATATAGTTAATGTATTAAAAGTCGTTATTATATTAAAATGGTTTATATGAGAAAAATAGTTTATATGTTAAAAGAGTTTGTATATTAAAAGAGTTTAGATTAAAACAGTTTCAATTTATAATCGTTTCTTCCAATTTCACAAATCAATTCAAATCAACATTATTTCCAAAAATATTCAATTTAAATCAATCTCTATTCACCGATTCAATACAAAAGCTAAAGGTTTCAATTCAAGTTCTCGCTAAAACCATTTCAATTTATAATGATTTCAAATCCATGTTTGTACTCCAAATTTAAACCACTTCAAATTCAATAGGTTTCAAATTTTAAGTATTCAAACGTTTACAATAGCTCTATTTTTGATAAATTTCATTTCTATTTCAAATTCAACTTTAAGATTTCAATTTAAATTCTTTAAACAATTCATTTAAACCAATTTCAATTTCAACGTTTTAAATCTTGGATTTTGAAAATAATTCAATTCATACAAATTAAAATTTTATTTCATAATATTATCTAACTGGATTCAAAATTTAAGGATTTTAAAATCATTTAATTTAACTAATCTGGTATCCATATATAATTTTCTACCTTATGGTCAAGTGATACAGATATATATCATTTCAATCTGGAATAAACTTAAATTTATGAGTATATATCATTTCAACCCGCGATACCGAGTAAAATTCGAAATCCACAAAATCGTTCGAGTTTATCATTTCAACCCATAACGATATTTTCTTAATCTATAAATTATTGGGGTATGTATCATTTCAACCAATGGTGATTTTCCTAACAATAACAAAGGGAACTTGTAGTTTGATAACAACGTATAAAATAACATAACATGCAATTATCCAAAATGTCAACAAATAAACATCCATCATAATCACTATTCATATCAACCAATAAATCATAACAGTTAACTGGTTATCATTATCAGGTATTTAACTTGCAATTCAATTCAGTATTAATTCAAATGGCATTTAAATTCAATTTAATTATGATAATTTATATATACTAAACAATGATCAATAAATTTTTAATCACGTTATAAATCTAATTTAATCAACATAAGATGGATTAGCATTTATGAGCGGCTTAAAACATTCACCTTTGATTTTTCATTGATTTAAAATCCAAGTAAAGGCCTAAATTAGAATAGTCTTGGAATTCAACCAAACCAGTTCTATGTTGTCCAGAATTTCGATATGATCGAAATGAAGAAAACCGCGCCCAAAACCGTGCTCGTATGAAAACGTTATTGATGTTAGAAGATAAAACTTTAATTTTAAATTTAAATTAAATCAAAGAAAACTCTTAATAATCTCACCCCTTGAAAACCCTTGCACTTTGGAGCATGCACAATAGCTTCAGATGCTGCCATTAGACCCTACCAAACGCCACCTCCTACGAGCACATTTACTTCGATCAGAGCCCTCCGATGAACATGCCGAGCCACGCCGCCTAGACCAAGGCCACTCAAGCCACCTCCAGCTTCACGAATTACCAAGGCCGTCGCCCTTTTGCCCAAGATTTTCTAGCCATCTAGTCGACCTTAGCCATTGAACGACCCATAATCTGAGACCTGCTCACCCTCCTCTTCTAGAGGCCATTTCTCGATCGTCGAATGGTCGACGATCCACCGTTGGATTGACAACCCTGGTTTCAACGGACGAGACTAAATCACTAATTTCTTCCCAAACCATGATTCGATTGCAAAAATGAACAATAGTGGTAGATTGCGCTCATCGAGAGCTTTCCAGCGATATATAATTTTCTATGATCTGAGAAGTGTGAATTTTAAAATTTGATTTGAAATTGAAACTAGGGTTTTGAAATTGGGAATTAGAATTTTCTGCCATTGAGAAGGAGGAGATGATTGAAAAAAATACATATAGACCAATGAAATGAGAAATAACTAGGGTTTATAACAGCCAATATATGGCCAAAGATTGATAAGAGCAAATAGACATATTGAATTGGTTTGAAATGATAACAACGACCCAAAAAGCCCGTTTCGTTTTCGAAACGAAAGCAGGTCATCCGATATATCGAAATATACGTTTTTGATATTTTTCAACTCAATAGAACTACTTCCAGACCTAAATTCAGAAGTATATAAAAAATTTCTTGTAACATCAATTATATTCTTTTAATTTCTTTTAATTGATTTCTACGCATTTTGGGCCCGCACGATCAAACACTAAGTCCAATCATTACGAAACTTAAAGTCTTACAATAATTCACTGTTAAGGATCCGATGAACTAGTTTCATCGAAATCCGAGACCATGGCCAAAATGGGTAATTTTCACATTAATTAAATAAATTATTATAAATTAATTTAATCAATTTTAAACTGGTTCCATCAACAATAGGAAACCACTACCATGCTCTTTCAGTCTCTTGGAGAAGGACTTGAAATCTGGTGGCTTGGGAGTCATGCATATTATTAATTGGAATATTGCTGCCTTTAGTACCCATTTGAACTCTATTCTAGTCAGGAAGAACTCTAGCTGGGTTAAGTGGGTTTGGTCTTACAGAATTGGTAGGTCAAATTTCTGGATTATGGCTGTGCCTAATTCATGCAGTTGGACATGGAGAAAGATACTTAGTCTGCGTGAAACTCTACCTCCCCTCCTTGTTCACAAGATGTCCATCTCTTCTGTTGTTAAATTTTAGTTTGATCCCTGGGTTGACAAGGGGGTGTTATTGCTTAAGCTTCTCACCAATCAACAAATGATTCAAACTGGCATCCCTACTGATACTTTTGCTGTTGACTACATTAACAATGGTCACTTGCAACTGCCATACTCAACAAATCAAGTCATCAGGTCATATTGGAATGAAATACAAAGAAAACTCTACCCTGCTGTTGATGTTGATGCATTGTATTGGGATGCCAAACCTCACTCTGTTTCACTTGTGTATAAACATTTGCAAAGACCTGGTAGTCTAGCTTTTAAATGGTGTGAGGTTATATGGTCTGCTGATTCTACTCCTAAGGACAACCTGATGCTTTGGAAAGTTGTTCAGAGTGCTTTGTTAACTAGAAGCAGGTTAATGAAGTTGGGTTTAGATTCTGGTTTGAACTGTCTTTTCTGTGATACTGCTGCTGAGACTATTCACCACTTGTTTCTTCAATGTTCATATACCTTGGTTCTTTTTGATAAAATGATGAGGGTTGCTGGTTGTAATATGCTGTCTGGGCTCAGGGCTGTGGATCTTGATATGATATATAAAGCTACTAGGTGGCAGACTTTGAAAGCTAGATGCATTACTATCTGTCTGAAAAAGTATATGTCAATTGTGTGGCTGGAGAGAAATTTGATATGCTTTGAAAAGAAGAGGAGGGATGGGGATGTGTTATGGGAGGTTTTGAAGAAGGATATTTACCAGGCAATGATGAACATACCATCAATTCCCACTCGATTCAGAGATGTGTGGAGTTAGTTGGTTGTCAGTGTTTTTTCTTCTTCTCTTGTTTGCTTGGTGTGCTTGTTTTCAACTTCTTTTCTTTCCTTGTTAGTCCCTGTGTGTTTTTTCTTATTGCTTGTTCCAATTCGTTGGACAAGCTAATGTTTTTTATTGTGTTGTTGCAATAAAATCAGGTAGGGGCCCTGTTAACCCCGCTAGCCTTTGCTAAAAAAAAAATTTAAATTCTGCATTAAATGTGAACAGTTTCCATCATTCTTGATTAACTAGGAATTTATAAATTTTTACAATACAGTTTTCCATGTTAAATCCAATATTTAAATATTACATAAATTTTAACGTTCAATTACAACTGTAACAAAACTTAGTTAATTAAATTTTAATTTCAATCAAATTCTTATATTTTGATTCTCACTTTTGTTATTAAATCATAAATATCATATGAATATAATGAACATTAATTTACACTTTATTACATTCAAATTCTACAGTTATTATCTAAACTCATATTAACTTTGATATTTCAATTTCATTAATTCCATTAATTATGAATTTAATTTCTTATTTACAATTATAACCAAATTGACTTTACAATTATTCAATTGATCGAAATTTCATTAAAGTAATTTTCAATAACATTCAAACAACATTATTAATCGTATTTTAATTATTTTCTCATAAATAAATCATAAATTTTAATTGCTCACAATATTAATTCAAAATCTTATTTAATTTAATAGTTTTAATTATCTAAAATTACGGATCGTTACATATATACGATTTATTATATATATATATGGAAGGAAACATTTTGTTTCTTCCCTATAGTAAGTAATTAATTGTATTAAATGGGGAGATGAACCTTTCATTTCTCTCTTTAATTTGAATTGATTAATTACATCTAATTTACACACACACACATATATGTATTAAATACATACATACATATATGTATATATGTATGTATTTGTGTGTACGGGTGCGTTGTAACATGGTAATCCATGAAGGGTATAATATGTCCGTATATGAATGTTGGGATTTACATTGCAGTGGACATATCAGCTAGCTCATTTTGTATGTTTTGTAATTTGTTCAAATATGTGCTTGTATAATATGACAAAACAAGATGTTAATATATGTAAATGGATATACATATAAATGTGTGTGTGTGTGTATTATTGAATAAAATTATAACGTCCCGCCTTTTCGCACGTTTTAAATCGGCACGTGTGTCGATTCAAACCATACGGAAGGGCGGATTTTTATGGGGTAAATAAGAAAACAGAGAAGAAGAAAAAGCAAAACAGAATCTTGTAGTGGAACGATAAAATATAACAATCAATATACAGTTCATAAAACTGTTTTACAAAACATTTGATTTTTCTTTATACAATAAATATCAGAGTTCACATACCAGTGAATAACAATGCAGCGGAATACAGTGTGTAATGGAAAAATATAATATAATAATAATGATGAAATTTTCGTCTTCGTCCTCCAGAAATAAAGTCTTCGATCCTGAAATGCTCGAACTGACCCGAGCGAATTGAAAAGGCAAAATACTCGAGTCAGAACTAAAAGATCTTATGTAAGTTAAATCAACAGAAATAAATATGAGTGTAGTAACTCAAGAGATGCTCGGGATTCACATCCCCTAAGGATCCGTTAAACTATTTACTATGTAGTATATTTCGCTATTATAATAATGTCTAATTGTAAAATAAACTTACTTTTAAATAGCGTTAAGGGGTTACCCATATAGCCCTTAACACAAATAATGCCAATAGTCTATACAGTACCGTAATACCTCCTGATCGGGAGGCTACCAGAGGATACTCCATAGGCACGACACAAATAGAAACTCGTACAAGGCGTGCTAGGGCAGGTGACACGGCAGAACTAGGCAATGCCAAGGTAGATATACCAATTACGATTCCGGGTCGGTAGTAACGCGTAGCCGCAGCTACCGCCCACCTCGAGCCACACCCCCAAATAAAGAAATCAAAAGTGGCCATCGAATCAATTCAAAAGTCAAAGTATAATATCGAAGGGATGTGTCCGATCAAAGGTGCTACCTCAATTAACCCGTCAATCGCTCCTGTTTTAGCCACCTTATGCCAAATCACGGGAGTTGGGTTCATGTATTTAACTTAAAGGAAACGCCGCCGCCATCCTACTTCATTCTGGAATCTCCACCGCGTACACGGTTGTTAAAGTGGTTTTCGGAGTTGGCAGAGAGTATGACTACTTCCGATCCCGGTCTCTTCAACAACCAAACGTTATTATAACACCTCGGTCCCCTTTTTCAAAATAGTTTATACTTTAAAACCAGAATGTAATATCCCTTTTCAAAACCATATAAATACGATATTTTTTTCTTTTTTTCTTTTTTTTAAAATCCAAATCAATATGATATCATTTCAAATATATCCTTTTTCTAAAACCATACCACTTTAAATTTGATAATATCTCAAAACCATACATTTGAATTATAACTCTTCAAAACCTAATACTTGGAAATCCATATCTTTAAAACCATAACTTTGAACTTAAATGGTTTGGATATTCAACAATATATAAAATAAAATGGTTTGAATTTAAAATTACTTTATAAAGTAAATAATTTCCACGACTTTAGAATTTTATTCTCTTTAAATTAAGTCTAAATCCATAAATTTTAAATTCACTTTTAGTTTCAATAAACCACTTTAGTTTCAACATATTTCAAACTTTGAGTATTATACAATTAGAAACTAAGGTTGGAAATTTCTATTCAACCATTAAAAGTCCTATCATTCAATTTGAAATATTTGCATAATAAAACCATAATCATTTAAATAAAACTCAAATTACCTATAACTAAATATTTCCTCCAATTTATTTATACTAGAAATATTCATTTAATTCATCTCGAATAAAAATTCAGCTATAAATATCATACCTTTTAACATTTCAAGTTAATAAATTCTACATCAATTATGGAGTTTAATTCTTTAAAAAAACTCAATTCCAAATAGGTTTCCAATTTAACTTCCGATCTTAATTGATTTAAATTATTAAAACTCTATATACACATATTTAATATCTTAACATGTACTTAACCATATACTATGAAATAATCAAACTCTATTATTCAACTTATTTATTTTATTTAACAAATTTATACATAGCTTAAATTCAAAAATTTAACTATATGTATATATAAAATAATATTTACATAAATAAAATTTTGATATTTATTTAACCGTATCCTATCCAAACCATAGAAATCATTTTCAAAATATTTATATATAGACCGACGGTGTTTGTATAAAATTTTATATCCTATGGTCAAGTGATACGGATATTTATCATTTCAATCCGCAATTTAAAATTAAAAATTACGGTTATATATCATTTCAAACCGCAATCCCGAATGAAATGAAAATGCATAATAACTTGTAGTTTATAACCATATAAAATACAACATCCATTCATCCAATATCAACCATCAACCATTTGTCAAAATCATCATCCAAATTCAAACAATACATTAATATATAACGGGTAATAAATAACAGTATTAACTAACCGTTTATATTCAATAATAAATTTAATAACTGTCTAACTGGAAGTTTATATGCAATAAATGAATAAATAACAAATTTTACTTGCAGTTTATATGCAATGAATAGTTAAATAAAATTTAATTAAATAAATGTGATTTAACTGAGATGATGAATAAAAGTATGCCAAATAGTCATAAATAAATTTCTACTCATATCATAAATCAATTTAATAAACATAATAAATTTTAGAAGTTGTGAGTAGGTTAAAGCACTCACCTTTCGAATTTAAATTGAATTTAAATTCTATTTAAACCCAAAAATTTGACCATCTAAGAATTCGTCCAAACCAGCGTCATCAAGTCTGGAATTTCAATACGATCCTAAAAAAAGAAACCCCGCGTAAAACGGATATCGTATGTGAAAGATATAGCGATAATTGATTGAATTTCAATTTTTAAAAATAAGAAAAACAGAACACACATTTACCTACTCTAGTGCCACATTATCATCACTTTCATCACACACAGCACCTTGCTTTCGCACCCGAAGAACACACAATAAAATCCTAGTGCAGCCGTCTCCTTGATTCGAACGACAACCAGCCGCCACGTGGGCACGCTGTGCCACCGCCGTAGGTGCCGCGCCACCTCATGCCTCGCGCGACCTTCCCCCAGGCGATCGTCGCCTCAAAACTGCAATAGCCGCCCTTCAAATTGAAACCCTAGTCATCGATTTCTGCCGCATCTAAGCATTGAATCGCGAGACGAACTCCGCCAATGAACTCCCCTCCGTTCCCTCTTCAAAACCCGAAAATGGTTCGTCGATCCGTCGAGTTTGATTTTGACGTGATGAACGGCCGAGACTTCTTCGATTTTTACCAGTCAAACGACAAACTTAATTGAAAATGAACACCAATAGTGAACTACGCTGGTCGAGAGCTTTAACATATATTTTTTCCAGATTTTTCTGAGGACTTTGAATTTTATGCTTTGGATTTGATTTGCAATTGGATCTGGAAATATAGAATTTTGTCTGCCATTGAGGAAGAGGAGGAATAGAATGAATTTACGTACAGACAAATGGGAATTAGGGAGGCTAGGGTTTATAGGAGGATATTTGTAGAGAAAGTTGGAATAGATCGGGTTGAATACGCGCTAACGACAAAGTGGCCCAAAAAAGCCCGTTTTGACCCCGGAACGAAATTGGGTAAACCTATATATCATAATAGGTATTTTAAAATATTTAAACGCAATGGAAAAAGTTTCACATCCAAATTCCATCGTATGAAGAAGTTATGCTAAAATCAATATTTTTCAAATCGATTTCAATCGATTTCAATTTCGTTTATTTCAAGGCGTTTGAGTCCGTACCATCAAACAACAAGTCCGATCGCTGCGAAACTTGAAATCCAACAATAATTCACTACTACGGATCCGATGAAACTAGTTTCGTCGAAATCCGAGTCAGTGACCAAAATGGCTATTTTTATATTAATTAAATAAATTAAAAATAAATTAATTAAATCACCTTTTAAACTTCAACTCTATAAATAACGAATTTCATCAAATTTAACTTCCTTAATCATTTTCAAAAATTTAAACAAGTCTAGATGTAAATTAAAAGTTGATAAATTTATCAATTGCAGTGTTACATATTTTTCTTTCCATTTATTTTGCAATAAATTCAATTATTGAATTTCATACTTCAATTAAATTAATAAATCTTGCTTTCTATACTTTAAATCAGCCAATGGTCATGTTGTTCAGTCTATTATTATCAAAAGGATACAATTTACATTGGTTTGTAGTTATTGCATTAATATTTTCAAATTTCCTCTAAATTTTCATTAACGTAGTTTTTTTATTTATTACGTTTTATTCCAATGGATTTAAAACTAATTCAATAGATGAAACAAATGGGTAAACAATTAATGATAATCACCAATTTGCCTAATTCAGTCTCATTCTTATAAATTTCATCTCATAACATTTATTGCTTCATTCCCCTTTCTATTCATATAAAGATTCATTCATAAGATTTACATTTACTCATTTTACAAATTTTACTTTTATTTATTGGTTCAATGTTTATCTCAAAATTTTCATTTATTACTCCCAACTATTCGTTTTCATTTATAATTGTCATGTCAGTTTCTTCTTTTGTTGCATTATATATTTATTCATTCCTTCATTATTACATAACCCCATTTATTAACATTCATTTATTAATAGTAATTATGCTTAACCAATTTCTTAGCCTTCCAATTGTATACTTAGGTTTATAACCATTCATTTATTATACTTCCCTTCCTATTATATTCTATTAGAAGCAATTTCAATTATACCTAAGTTTATAATACAAGAACAACAAATTATTATTTATTAAAGAATTCCATCAAATACCTTATTTGAACTTGTTTTTCAATTCACCAATTACGACCTAAAATATAAATTTACGTTTTTATTAAATTACATTCACACTTCCGTTTCTATATTAACAATCAATAAAGTAACGTTTATTCTAAAAAACAACATTATAATTACTTAACATCTAAATGAACTTTATTTCCGAATACACTCTAGTTTAACAACTTCTAAACATTGTATTTGTGACGACCGCCCATGACCCCTGCACTAAACAAGGAAATAGTGCGCTGAAAAGTGTGCCAGGCCGCCATGGACGATCATCAGGGTAAGGTAAAACAATAAACTCTATCGTATTACTCACAGCGCATGGATAAAATACAATAGAAAGTATACATAGTGAAGCTCTATAGAACAGAGTTCTCATCATATAAGCTCATAACAATTTGATACAAACATCTGAATAGTCAATACATCAAGCCTCACTACATAACACTCAGAGAATCATACAAACAGTGGAACATCAAGTACATATAGTAAGAAAACAATATGCAAAAGCCCCCAGCTCGTCTTCGTCATCAATAGCGTTGGTCACTAAGAACATCACTTGTCACCTGCTACCTAGTCTGCCCATCCCAACATGGATGAACAGCCCAAGGTAATAAGAGTTAAACATAAAACCTTGAGTCAGACAAAAGTCTTAGTGAACAGTAAATCAACTATCAAACATACCAAAAGAGCATAAAGGGTAAAAAGGAATAGGAACCCAACCATCCCACTCCACCTCTTCCTATAGTGATAGCCCCCAGACCCACCAAGCAGAAATAAACATAGGAAAGCAGACACTAGAGTAAAACAATTATCACTCGAGTCAAGGTCGATGTTTTCCAGGCACAAACCCCCAAGGCCTAAACCAAGATCAGGTAAGCACCCACAAAACATCGCTCTTGAGACCGAATGATGATACAACCAAACATCCATGACTCTGGCTATCACTGTTATCATTGCTTCGATATCACCATTAATTGAATGACCGGCTCATTCTTTCATCCGTCCTTCAAGGGCTAATGGTAACCCCTGTTCTAGACAGAACTCCGCACGTCGTCGCAGCCCATGCCTAGGACTATCGAATCTGCCCAGAGTACTTAGCACGTCGTCGCAGCCCGTGCCTGGGATTATCGAATCTGCCCAGCGTACTCTTGCTTTGAGCCTGCTAGAACCTTCAATAACGATGAGATCTCAGCCTTCTAGTCATCCTCCTCGACGACTATTCGCATACGAGCTCCAGCGCCCCTCGAGCCAACCATTATCAACAAACTCGAACCATATCACCGAGTTATCAACATGCTTGGGATGATTCCGTCTGGATTAAACCAAGGCTATCTCATATCATGCTTTGCTCCATCGCATCATAGCAAAGTCCCATCTCAACATCATGCTTTGCCTCATCACATCGTAGCAAAGTCCCATCTCAACATCATCATCAAATCTATCCATATGAACTTTATCATCCGCTTCATATGCCACAGGCAGTTTTCCTTATTCAAGAGCCTTACCACTTGGCTTTTGAATCATCTTCGACCAAACTTGTCCAAATCAATCATCAATCAACTAACTTCTAACAATCAATCAAATCAAACATTAATCCAAGTAATCAATCATTCAAACAATATCTAAATAAACAGTTATAACAATAATGGCAATTTAGTAAATAAAGAGTCCAAATCTAACAAGCATGAATTCTAAGTAATATCTTGATGAATGAACTATCATAGGTTAACATGTAGTAAAATGGATCTACATGCAGACTTAAGGAAAATGCATGAAATCACTATTTTTAACACACAAACAAGTCACCAATCCAATATACTCCTTTGGGTCCGTGTGAGAGATAACCACCACTCACCGAATCATCCAAACACTTTAAAAACAACTAACTTCAGATCTGGACAGCAAAGGATCTAGCTTGATCCGCCAAAACTCCGTTTCAAACGATGAAATCTCTCCTCAAAGGATGAAGATCTTCAACTTAAGCTCTTGGATCTTCGATTTGATCTTCAATTTAGATGGATGGAAACACAAGATTAAAGTGGAGAGAAGAAGTGAAGAAGTGTTGTAGTCGAGCTCTAAAAATGGCAGCACTTCGTCGCTTCAAAATCCGGACACCAAAAATGAAGATAGGCACTTCTGTTTATAGGATGGAAATCCCTTAAGTCGGTCGTCCCCTTAAGTCGTCCACGACCTAACCCTAGCCGACCTACGACTCAAGACACCACACGACCTACCGACTCATCATTCCACGGCTCAATGACCTACACATGCGCACGACCCAACGACTCAAGCCAGTACACAAGAATTCCTTAAGTCGGTCAATTCTATGGGTCGGTTACTACTATAGGTCGGTCTCCTCTTAAGTTGGCAACCACTATAGGTCGGTCTCATCTATGAGTCGTTAACTCCTAAGTCGCTAACTCCTAAGCCATCCCAACCGACCCATACTTCTACACCGCATAGCCGACCTATGCCACAACCTTTCAGTCGCTCAACCCTATAGGTCGCTCACTCCACTAAGTCGGTGACCTTCCTAGGTAGGTCCATTACTTAAGTCGTTAACTCCTATGAGTCGGTCACTACCATGAGTCGCTCCAACTCCTTAAGTCGTACAACCCACTTATCTTCTACCCGACTCAAATTCTGAATGACTTAACCACACTAATATCCTAACAAAAATTCTACGATCCTTCGATCCGTAAAATACGGGTCGTTACATTCTCTCCCCCTTAGGAATTTCGCCCCCGAAATTCCAAACAAACAAGAGCAATCAAAACTATTCTGCATGCCTACCATCTATAGCAATCTACAAACCATGCATCCAATTACTAGCCTAGCATGCATAATTCTAAGACTAGAACAAGTTACAAATTCATGAGATGTCACGACACCTTAGGGCCATACCTTGAAGAGTTCAGGATGAGCTGCCTTCATCCTCTCTTCCTCCTCCCATGTACAGTCGTTAACATCATCACTCCATTGTACCTTGAGCAACTTGACTATCTTCCTCTTAAGCTGTTTCGTGTCAGTCTCCACAACACGAAGCGGCTTACGAGGTCTCTTAACTACTGGATCAACCTCCAAATCTTCACAGCTATCAGCAGAAACCACCGTACTTGGGTCGTGCACATACCTCCGTAGATACGATATATGAAAAACATTGTGCACACCCGACATCTTTTCTGGTAATTCCAATTCATACGCGAGCTTTCCAATTCACTCGATGATCGGGAATGGTCCAACAAATCTCGGAGTCAATTTCCCTTTCTTCCCGAATTGAATAACATTCTTCAGTGGAGAAATCTTCACAAAAACCATATCACCTACGTCGAATTCCTGATCCTTACGATGCTTATCGGCATAACTTTTCTGACGGTCTTGGGCTGCCTTCATTCGTCGCCGAACGATCTCTATGCAATCCGAAGTCTGTCGAATCATTTCGGGCCCAAGTATCAGCTTTTCTCCAGTTTCCAACCAACATGTCGGAGAGTTACATGGTCTTCCATACAATGCTTCATACAGTGCCATACCAATGCTTGATTGATAACTGTTATTATACGAAAATTCCACCAAATGAAGATAATCTTCCCATGATCCTCCGAAGTCCAAAACACATGCTCTGAGGAGATCCTCCAAAACTCGGTTGACTCTCTCAGTCTGACCAACTGTTTGAGGGTGATAAGTTGTACTCAAACACAACTCGGTTCCCAAAACTTCCTGGAAGCTCTTCCAAAATCCACTAGTGAACAATGGGTCTCGGTCGCTCACTATACTCTTCGGAATACCATGGAATCGAACTATCCACTTAACATACAACTCAGCCAATTTCGATGCAGTCCTAGTTGATCGAACAGGAATGAATCTTGCACTCTTAGTCAGACGATCTACGATGACCTAAATCCCTTCATTTCCTGCTCTGGTTCTACGTAGCCCATCGATATTTGTTCCCACTTCCATATAGGAACTTCTAACGGCTGAAGTAATCCACTTGGCTTCTTCTGTTCGGCTTTTACCATCTGGCAGTTCATGTATTTGGAAATAAAATTTCCAACATCCTTCTTCATACCTTCCCAGTAATAGGTTCTCTTCATATCCCGATACATCTTATTTCCACCTGGATGAATTGTCGACTTCGAGTGATGACTTTCCTTAAAAACTTCATCTCTCAATTCATCTATATCGGCAACAACTAGTCGTCCTTGCTTCCGAAGCCAACCCTCACGATCGACTTCGAATTCTTTATCCTTTTCTGGGTCCAAACCAGATTCCAAATCTCGGATAATCTTGACAAGCTTATCGTCTCGCTTTTGGCTCTCGCCAATTCTTTCCACAAGGGCAGGTCTTATCGATAAGTTTGCCAACATCTCAGGTTCCAATTCACATCTAGGCCTGAAGTCAAATCCAGCTAAATACTCGAGACTCTTCCATTCTGAAAACATGACTCCCAATTCTGCATGTCTTCGACTTAACGCATCTGCCACTGCGTTACCCTTTCCCGGAGTATAGGCTATACCAAAATCATATGATGCTAAAAATTCTAGCCATCGTTGCTGTCGAAGATTCAAATCCTTTTGGGAGAAAGATAATTCAATGACTTATGATCTGTAAACAACTTGAATCGAACCCCCAATAGGTAATGTCTCCACATCTTCAGAGCAAATACAATCGCCGCTAACTCCAAATCATGAGTCGGATAATTCCTTTCTTGCGGCTTCAGTTGTCGACTTGCATACGCAACAACTTTATCCTTTTGCATTAGCACTGCTCCAAGTCCAGTACCACATGCATCGGTGTAAAACACCATCTCATCATTTCCACTTGGAATAATCAAAACAGGAGCACTTGTCAGTCGCTCTTTCAGGATTTCGAAAGCTTGTTCACACTTAGCATCCCATCTGAACACTTGATTCTTTTTAGTCAATCCTGTTAATGGTGCAGCTATCTTGGAAAAGTCTTTGATAAACCGACGATAATATCCTGCTAATCCAAGAAAACTTCTCACATCAGATGCATTCTTAGGTCTAACCCAATCTTGGATCGCTGCCACCTTGGCGGGATCAACCGCTATTCCATTTCCAGAGATAACATGGCCTAAGAACCTCACCTCGCTCTTCCAGAAGTGACACTTCGAAAACTTAGCCCTCAGCTGTTGTTTTCGCAGGATTTCCAAAACAATACGCAAGTGCGTCTTGTGCTCTTCTTCAGTTCTGGAATAAACCAAAATATCATCCACGAACACAAGTACAAACTTGTTCAACTGATCCCTGAACACTCTATTCATAAGATCCACAAAATATGCTGGTGCATTGGTCAATCCAAACGGCATTACCAGCCACTCATAGAAACCAGTTGGTGTCCTGAAAGCAGTCTTCGGCACACTATACTTTGCCACTCTCAACTGGTGAAATCCCGTTGCCAAATCCATCTGAGAAAACACCTTAGCTTCGTGAAGCTGATCAAACAAGTCATCTATTCTCGGCAATGGATACTTGTTTTTCTTAGTCACTTTATTCAGCTCACGATAATCCACACACAACCTCAACGATCCATCCGCTTTGGTTGCAAACACAACTGGTGCACCCCATTCGGACACACTACGCCGAATGAATACTTTCTGTAAAAGGTCATCAACTTGCACCTTCAACTCTTGCTGTTCCCTAGGTGCCATCCGCCTAAGAGGGATCACAACAGGTCTGCTCCTTCAACTAGATCGATATGAAGCTCGATCTCTCTATGCGGCGGTAACCCTTTGACCTCGTAAAAGACATCCTCAAATCCATTCACAATAGGCACCGATGACAGTCCATCCCGTGGAACAACCAGCGAATACATGAAGCTCATGAAGACGCCTTCCTCATGCTTACATCGTATCACAACCTTTCGCCCTTCCACGTTCTCGACTGTCACCTCTAGCCTTTCACAATCAACCTTTGCCGCATACTTCCTAAGCCAGTCCATACCCAAAATAATTCCGAACCCCGCAAAGTTCAGAACAAAACAATCACAAACAAAAGAGCAAACATGACTCGAGACAACCAGGACACGGCATATCATACACAAACAAGACGAACCCTCAACTGGATTAGTCACAACCAATGGTCTGTCAACAATATCCGGTTCCAAACCCAACCGGCTTACAAGTTCATTACAAACAAAGGAATGCGACGCCCCGGTATCAAATAACACTCTAACTGGAACACTGCAAATGGAAAGAGTACCTTGAACCACCACACTCTTTCCCTCCTCTTCAGCAGTAGGAGCTTTCAAAGATGATGGAACAGCCCCCAAAGCATAGGCTTGCCCAATCTGCTTGTCCTTCCTTGGTTCCGGACAATCCTTCCTAAAATGCCCCGGTTTGTCACAGTTGTGGCACTTCGCCGGCACTTTCGGTTTCTTACAATCGCTGGAGAGATGACCCTTCTGCTGACAGTTGTAGCAGGTCAATTCACCCTTCGGCTTCTTCTGGCCATCCTTACCCTTCTGCTGCTGCTGCTTTCTCTTCTTGTTTCCACCTTGCTCCTTGGTCACAACAACAACAGATCCTTCCTTAGGAAACAGATTCTCATGCCTGAGAGCTTTCTCCACAAGCTTCTCAAATGGATCATCCAGATGATCCACCAACTGCCTCCCAAGATAAGTGTCCAGGCCTGTCACAAACTTCTTATTCTTCTGATAAGGGGAGTCAATATATGACCGAGTATACTTGGACAAAGCTTCAAACTCAGAAACATACTCAAGAACTGGTCTTCCACCTTGCTTGAGTTCCACAAACTTCTTGAACAGAACAGATTTCTGAGCTGTAGAAATGAACTTAGCTTCGAATCTAACTTGGAATTGCTCCCAAGTAATCTCTTCCTCTGGAGTATCAATGGTGATAGAATTCCACCAATCCGAAGCTCTTCCGTGAAGCTGTCTTGATGCAAGCTTCCTCTTAGTTGCATCCTCAATTCCCAAATCACCAAATATTCTTCCACAAGCATCAATCCATATCTGCACTTCAATGGTTGATTCTATTCCCAAGAAAACCTTTCCTCCAAGAGAAGTATAGTCTTTGCACAACTTAGCGAAATCCACTGGTTTTGGGGCTTGAACTTGAACTCCAACATCTACTGATGACCCCGAGGCTGGCATCCTTCTCATGATCGAAGTCATCATGGCCTCAAACATAGTAGCATAATCAGCAGCCCCTTCAGCAGCACGGCCTTCCCTAGCAGCTGGTCTCCCTCTCCGACTCATCCTTAATATCTATAAAAAGGAATGATTAGAACACCTTGAGAAACAACTACATAAGGAGTTCAAATCCTTCTAAGCTACTATATTATATATAGTAATCATCCATCAAAATTACAATTACGTCTCTCATACGTAGTTACGTCAGCGAGCATTGGCTAAAATCGATTAACCAAAGCTCTGATACCAAATGTGACGACCGCCCATGACTCCCGCACTAAACAAAATAATAGTGCGTTGAAAGGTGTGCCAGGCAGCCATGGACGATAGTCAGGGTAAGGTAAACACAATAGTCTATCTTATTACTCACAGCGCAGGGATAAAATACAATAGAAAAGTATACATAGTGAAGCTCCATAGAACAGAATTCATCATATAAACTCATAATAGTTTGGTACAACAATCTAAAAAGTCAATACAGCAAGCCTCACTACATATCACTCAAAGAACCATACAAACAGCGGAACATCCAGTACATATAGTAAGAAAACAATATGCAAAAGCCTCCAGCTCGTCTTCATCATCAACAGCGTTAGTCACTAAGAACAGCACCTGTCACCTGCTACCTAGTCTGTTCATCCATGTTGGGATGGGCAGACTAGGTAGCAGGTGACAGGTGCTGTTCTTAGTGACCAACGCTGTTGATGACGAAGACGAGCTGGAGGCTTTTGCATATTGTTTTCTTACTATATGTACTGGATGTTCCGCTGTTTGTATGGTTCTCTGAGTGATATATAGTGAGGCTTGATGTATTGACTTTTCAGATTGTTGTACCAAACTATTATGAGTTTATATGATGAATTTTGTTCTATGGAGCTTCACTATGTATACTTTTCTATTGTATTTTATCCATGCGCTGTGAGTAATACGATAAACTATTGTGTTTACCTTACCCTGACTATCGTCCATGGCTGCTTGGCACACCTTTCAGCGCACTATTATTTTGTTTAGTGCGGGAGTCATGGGCGGTCATCACAACTGCCAGTTATTACCTGTTATATATTATCAGATATATATTGATATTGATTTATTATTGGATGATGATTGTGATTTGGATGATGGATGATGAATGATGAATGGATGTTTTATTTTATATCATTAAACTGCAGTTATCATGCATTTTTCATTTCATTCGGGATTGTGATTTAAAATGATATACGACCGCAAAATTTTTATTTTAAATTACGGATTGAAATGATAACATCCGTATCACTTGACCATAGGATAGAAAATTTTATACAGGCACCACGGTAAATATATATAATTATTTTTGGAAATGTTTTTCTATGGTTTTGTAAAGTTATATATATATGGTTTATGAGATATTGATTTGGTTATTGATAAAGTCTATTATATATATAGTAATTTCCGGTTTTTAAGCTTTGTATAAATTTGATTTGAAGTTTAAATAAAGTTTGATTTTAAGATCAAATAAGATTAAACATTTATTTAAAATTTAATTTCTGGAGTTTTATGACTTAAATGAGAATAGATTTGGAAGATGAATATTATGTTAAATTGAAATTAAATAAAAATTAGAATTTTTTTAAAGGATATGATTTTTATAACTTGATTTTTGTGTAAAGTGATTTTAATGAATATCAAGTTGACTAAATGAATATATAATAAATTGAAAGATGATCCAGTTATATGAAGTTAAAGGTTTTCTTAAATTATATTGAATTCATTAAGTAAACATTTCAAGTCTAAATAAGAAGTAATTGAATTTGATACATATGGATTTGTCAAATGAGTTGTTTTTTTTTTTGAAATGGTGAAATATTTAAAGCCTTGAAACATAAGAATTGAAATGGTATTTGGAAGTGTAAATCAATATTTGAAATTGGTTTGTGAAATCTAAAGAAGCTATTTTGTTTTATAAAAGTGGTTTAATATTTAACCATTTAAGAGATGGAAATCTAAAGAACCACCACACTCTTTCCCTCCTCTTCAGCAGTAGGAGCTTTCAAAGATGATGGAACAGCCCCCAAAGCATAAGCTTGCACAATCTGCTTGTCCTTCCTCGGTTCCGGACAATTCTTCCTGAAATGCCCCGGTTTGTCACAGTTGTGGCACTTCGCCGGCACTCTCGGTTTCTTACAATCTCTGGAGAGATGACCCTTCTGCTGACAGTTGTAGCAGGTCACTTCGCCCTTCGGCTTCTTCTGGCCATCCTTACCCTTCTGCTACTGCTGCTTCCTCTTCTTGTTTCCACTTTGCTCCTTGGTCACAGCAACAACAGATCCTTCCTTAGGAAACAGATTCTTATGCCTGAGGGCTTTCTCTACAAGCTTCTCAAATGGGTCATCCAAATGATCCACCAATTGTCTCCCAAGATAAGTGTCCAGGCCTGTCACAAACTTCTCATTCTTCTGATAGGGAGATTCAATATACGACCGAGCATACTTGGACAAGGCTTCAAACTCAGAAACATACTCAAGAACTGGCCTTCCACCTTGCTTGAGCTCCACAAACTTCTTGAACAAAACAGATTTCTGAGCTGTAGAAATGAACTTAGCTTCAAATCTAGCTTGGAATTGCTCCCAAGTAATCTCTTCCTCCGGAGTATCAGTGGTGATAGAATTCCACCAATCAGAAGCTCTTCCTTGAAGCTGTCTTGATGCAAGCTTCCTTTTGGTTGCATCCTCAATTCCCAAATCACCAAAAATCCTTCTACAAGCATCAATCCACCTCTGAACTTCAATGGTTGATTCTTTTCCCAAGAAAACCTTTCCTCCAAGAGCAGTATAGTCTTTACAAAACTTAGCAAAATCCACTGGTTTTGAGGCTTGAACTTGAACTCCAACATCTACTGATGGCCCTGGAACTGGCATCCTTCTCATGATCGAAGTCATCATGGCCTCAAACATTGAAGCATAATCAGCGGCCCCCTCAGCAGCACGGCCTTCCCTAGCAGCTGGTCTCCCTCTTCGACTCATTCCTAATATCTAAAAGAAATGTTTAATATACCTTGAGAAACAACTTCATAAGGAGTTCAAATCCTTCTAAGCTACTATATTATATATAGTAATCATCCACAAAAATACAATTACGTCACTCATACGTAGTTACGTCAGCGAGCGTTGGCTAAAATCGATTAACCAATGCTCTGATACCAAATGTGACGACCGCCCATGAATCCTGCACTAAACAAGGAAATAGTGCGTTGAAAAGTGTGCCAGGCCGCCATGGACGATCATCAGGGTAAGGTAAAACAATAAACTCTATCGTATTACTCAAAGCGCATGGATAAAATACAATAGAAGTATACATAGTGAAGCTCTATAGAACAAAGTTCTCATCATATAAGCTCATAACAATTTGATACAAACATCTGAATAGTCAATACATCAAGCCTCACTACATAACACTCAGAGAATCATACAAACAGCGGAACATCCAGTACATATAGTAAGAAAACAATATGCAAAAGCCCCCAGCTCGTCTTCGTCATCAATAGCGTTGGTCACTAAGAATAGCACCTGTCACCTACTACCTAGTCTGCCCATCCCAACATGGATGAACAGTCCAAGGTAATAAGAGTTAAACATAAAACCTTGAGTCAGACAAAAGTCTTAGTGAGCAGTAAATCAACTATCAAACATACCAAAAGAGCATAAAGGGTAAAAAGGAATAGGAACCCAACCATCCCACTCCACCTCTTCCTACAGTGATAGCCCCCAGACCCACTAAGCAGAAATAAACATAGCAAAGCAGACATTAGAGTAAAACAATTATCACTCGAGTCAAGGTCGATGTTTTCCAGGCACAAACCCCCAAGGCCTAAACCAAGATCAGGTAAGCACCCACAAAACATCGCTCTTGAGACCGAATGATGATACAACCAAACATCCATGACTCTGGCTATCACAGTTAGCATTGCTTCGATATCACCGTTAATTGAATGACCGGCTCATTCTTTCATCCGTCCGTCAAGGGCTAATGGTAACCCCGGTTCTAGACAGAACTCCGCAAGTCGTCGCAGCCCGTGCCTAGGACTATCGAATCTGCCCAGAGTACTTAGCACGTCGTCGCCGCCCGTGCCTGGGATTATCGAATCTGCCCAGCGTACTCTTGCTTTGAGCCTACTAGAAGCTTCAATAACGATGAGATCTCAGCCTTCTAGTCATCCTCCTCGATGACTATTCACATACGATCTCAAGCGCCCCTCGAGCCAACCATTATCAACAAACTCGAACCATATCACCAAGTTATCAACATGCTTGGGATGATTCCATCTGGATTAAACCAAGGCTATCTCATATCATGCTTTACTTCATCGCATCATAGCAAAGTCCCATCTCAACATCATCCTTTGCCTCATCACATCATAGCAAAGTGCCATCTCAACATCATCATCAAATCTATCCATATGAGCTTTATCATCCGCTTCATATGCCACAGGCAGTTTTCCTTATTCAAGAGCCTTACCACTTGGCTTTTGAATCATCTTCGACCAAACTTGTCCAAATCAATCATCAATCAACTAACTTCTAACAATCAACCAAATCAAACATTAATCCAAGTAATCAATCATTCAAACAAGATCTAAATAAACAGTTATAACAATAATGGCAATTTAGTAAATAAAGAGTCCAAATCTAACAAGCATGAAATCTAAGTAATATCTTGATGAATGAACTATCATAGGTTAACATGTAGTAAAATGGATCTACATGCAGACTTAAGGAAAATGCATGAAATCACTATTTTTAACACACAAACATGTCACCAATCCAATATACTCCTTTGGGTCCGTGTGAGAGATAACCACCACTCACCGAATCACCCAAACACTTTAAAAACAACTAACTTCAGATCTGGACAGCAAAGGATCTAGCTTGATCCACCAAAACTCCGCTTCAAACGATGAAATCTCTCCTTAAAGGATGAAGATCTTCAACTTAAGCTCTTGGATCTTCGATTTGATCTTCAATTTAGATGGATGGAAACACAAGATTAAAGTGGAGAAAAGAAGTGAAGAAGTGTTGTAGTCGAGCTCTCAAAATGGCAGCACTTCGTCGCTTCAAAATCCGGACACCAAAAATGAAGATAGGCACTTCTATTTATAGGCTGGGAATCCCTTAAGTCGGCCGTCCCCTTAAGTCGTCCACGACCTAACCCTAGCTGACCTAACGACCTACGACTCAAGACACCACACGACCTACCGACTCATCATTCCACGGCTCAACGACCTACACATGCGCGCGACCAAACGACTCAAGCCAGTACACAAGAATTCCTTAAGTTGGTCAATTCTATGGGTCGGTTACTACTATAGGTCGGTCTCCTCTTAAGTCGGCAACCACTATAGGTCGGTCTCATCTATGAGTCGTTAACTCCTAAGTCGCTAACTCCTAAGCCGTCCCAACCGACCCATACTTCTACACCGCATAGCCGACCTAAGCCACAACCTTTCAGTCGCTCAACCCTATAGGTCGCTCACTCCACTAAGTCGGTGACCTTCCTAGGTCGGTCCATTACTTAAGTCGTTAACTCCTACGAGTCGGTCACTACCATGAGTCGCTCCAACTCCTTAAGTCGTACAACCCACTTATCTTCTACCCGACTCAAATTCTGAACGACTTAACCACACTAATATCCTAACAAAAATTCTACGATCCTTAGATCCGTAAAATACGGGTCATTACAGTATTGCTTCGCACATTAATGTAACTTTTATTTATTTTATTAACATTTATTTAAAATTCAAATTCCATCAACAAATTAAACATGTAACTTATAATATATGCTTACCAGCCAAATATTTCACCAATTGTCATATTCTGAATGGAGCTAGCATTAATTTCAAAATTTTATCTAAATTTTACATTAAGATACTATTTACTTTCCTTTAATGAAATTAAATTCCCAATTTATTTAATGCTATAAATATTTGACCTTTCAGTTATTTCAATTAATTGGGGTTGCGCAAGATTAATTATTTATTAACATAAATTAACATAATTGCATTAATTTACATTCCGTTACACATAAATTAATACACTGATTTCATTTGTAAATTAAATGCTTACCTTTATAAGTTTTCATTCCCAAACAATATTTCAATTACTACAGGACATTGATTTAATTTAATTTACTATTTACTATTACTAATTCATTAAATAAATTCACCAATTTCCTTTGTTTTCTTATATTCAATTCTCAGCCTAGTATAACAATTTACATCACTTCAATTTAATCGTAATTTTATTTCAACTGTTAATACTTAGCTTTAATTTCCATGGTTTCATTTCATTTCAACATTTGCTTCATTATTAATTATAAAATTTTTATTTCTTTCTAAACTAAATTACATAAATTTATTTACAAATCTTACAAATTTAACCAATTTTAATTATCGAAATTTATGGGTCGTTATAAAAATAGTTTCTGCCATACTAAATTAATGTAGAATAATTATATGTAAGATTATAAGTTTTATAATTTTAGGAAATATAAAAAACGCATTTCGAACTTATAATAATTTATGAACTTTGTCAATGAAAATAATATTTAACATTCGATAATTGGTAACAGCTCAAAATTAAACTAATTATTAGAAATATGAAATAAAGTAGAAAAATTCAAAAACTTTTTTGAAGTTACACGAGAGGTATTTTAGGCCTAGGAATTTTTTTAGAACTTTGTCAATTGAAATTATATTTTTCATTAAATAATTGATTGCAAACTGAAAATAAATTAATTATAAAATTTATTAAGTTATAAAAATTTGAATTTTTTTCTAAAGGCACCCGAGACAACTTGTAACCTGAAGAATTTTTTTTCATTTTGTCAAATGAAATTATATTTTTAATTAAAAACGCAGGTCGAAAGTAAATTAATTTTTTAATAAAATATTCATTATGTGTTAAAAACCTGAAAATTTTATGGTAAGCTTCATGTATGGTGCAGGAAATGAAAAAATATATAAAATTGAACTTTGAACCATTAATTATTTTATACATAATAAACAACACTTAAAATCATTAAATAATATATATATACACACATATGTAATAAAATATTTTTATATTTTACGATTCATAATAAGTGTAAAATATCATAAGAAATTTTAAGATCATATATATATGATGTATATAATCATTTATATAATTATACATATTGGCAATTTGTAGATCTTTATATATTTAGTGTGTGTATATATAAATTAAAATTAAAAAACTTTTATTTATGGAAATTTTAATTAAAACTTAAATCAATAAAAAATTACAACAAGCACATAACCAATCCAATTGTAACAGACACATGTACCCACAAAAATCTCACATAATCTAAACGATAAACAGATCTGAATACAAATAGATGATTTGGATACAAATCAAATTTTATATGATCAACCTGTTATTAAAGCAATAATAATAAATGAAAGCTCACCTCTTAATGAAGACTTTGAGTCTTTGTTGAACAATGTTTCTCTTCTTAGAACAATTCCCCTTTCGTTAGGTTGCTAACCCAGGATTAGAGACCCTCCACTACAAAATTGCAGTTTTAAATTTGAATTGGATTTGATAATTTTTGAAATTTTTTTAGAGGATAGTTGTTGCAATTAAAATGAGGAAGAAGAAGAAGAAAGTGAGCACCGAAAAAATGAAAATAGCCTAAGATTAGGGTTTTGTGTTTAGTATTTATATGCATAGGATAATAGGGCAAATTATGTATGTTTTTCACTAGACCTTAGCCACACAACTCCAAACTTAATCCTATGTTGTAGCCAGCTCCAACCTCTCCAAACCAACATTTATCCTCTCCAAAACTCATGTGTTAACCTAAATTAAATACAATCATATGTAACCTATTTTGTTATCGATATCTCATATCGACCAATATATTCATAGCTTTTAAAAATACATGCAATAATTTTATTTCTCAAATCCAACTAAAATTCCATAATTAATGTTTCAAAAATATTAGTTTATTTAATTAATTTATAATAATTCGATCTACGATTAACGTGGAACTATTTGAACATTAACGTTCACACTTCACTTAGCAGCTGGCGTAATAATATGGCCAAATTAATAGCTTGCTCATTTTTGAAACAAAATCTCATATTAATTTAATAAGTGTTGCCCAACTGTGACAATTATTCACACCGATTCTCTTCGTCAAAACAGTATCACTTTGGACTTGTTGAATTAGCTAACGGACAAAATTCCAACATCGTTCACGTTCAGTTCTATAATCCAAACACAAAGTCCTTGGTTCAATAATAAGAATTATTAACCGAATTACTATGGCTAGAGTTTTTGACTTTAGGTTGACTTGAGTTGACCGTAATACTAACCCTATATAACCGAGGAGACGAATCCTCTCTTAAATAGTGGTTCACTTCGAATACTTCCACTCGACCCAACTATAGCCACTTGATGGACGGTGTGCCATGATTCGACTATAATCAAAGCAGAGCTTTCATATTAAAGATTAACAGAGTTCTCAGGTCGAAAGAACCGTGTAAATTATTCGCAGCGATATTTTCTGTTTGACCTTAGTTATATTAAAAACTATCAAATGAGTCGTACTATATTTATCCAATAACTATTAGTACGTAACCTCTAGATACCCCCAATAGTCATGAGTACTACACTGCCCAACATTTGAACAGCATCACGTACTCTAATCTCAACGGATATATCGATATCCAATCTCGATGCATCTTGGATAGAAACATTTAAAATGGTGTATTTAATTTTATTGCGATAAATTACTCATGGTGACAATACTTTGTAACTACTATCATAAAATAACCATTTGTGGATTTTCTATTAAATATACTTTTGATTAAATTAATCAATATTACCATGTTATATCAAGTATATAATAGAAAGTAAACACAAAACCTAATCTAAAAATCAACAATGCGTTTTTTATTTATATTTAAGAAATATCATTGTACCTTTTGACTTTCTTACTTATGAGCACACACTTCCTCTACATTTTGATTAACAAGCAAATTATTTAATATTTTCAATAAAACTTTGTTCAATTTTGACGCTTCTAAAATGATACTTTCGTTCATTCATTGAATCATATCCAAAATTCCATAAACTCAACATCGCTTCCATTGACTTTGGGACACTTTGCTTGTTATTTGCAAATAGTCTAGTTTAAATCTATATTTAACTTTCTGTTTCAACGCATATATATATATATATACATATATATATATATATATATATATATATATATATATATATATATATATATATCAAAACCTAAAGTCATACTTGGCGATAATTTTGTTAGTAAATCCGAATTATCTTGAGTACGTTGAATGATGAATCTATTACGTTAATTTCGACAATTGGAATTTACGAGGTTATTCTTATCAATGTTGCTCATTAAATTCCAACTACATAACTCTCTTAAAGACACAATCCCGACTGATGGGTCACATCCCTTCGGATACGAAAACTAAAATCATATTCAGGTCATGGAAACCCTTCAGATTTGCATATCATACCGTATCATAGAGTCGGTACTCTTTATGGCTTAATTAACAACTGGAATTACTATTCTCGACATTGGTAAGAAACTCATTATTTCTCTTCAATGTACGAGAATACTCATTAGACACTCTAATGTGATGTGTTCATTGAGGTTAGTTAATTTCGTCTCATCTAATCAAGTCTATATATAGATCGTATCCAATTCAATTTAACTACTAATAATTCCTCAAAGAAATTTCTTCACAATGATTGAAACAACAATTGATTCTGAGTGCAATAGAATAGGTATTCATAAATGCTTTATGAATTTATTTATTTATAAAACTCGTTTGGCTTTAGTTTACAAAACTTGTATTCAAAACATAAGTATGTCATCTAATAGCATTCTTTCCTAAAATCCTATTGGGAAGATTCATACAAGATCCCTCATGAACAATTACTACGTGCAATCTTTCGACTTGCACAAACTGCCAACTTCTTAGCGTAGGATATGCTCGGGTTTCTTATGAACCCTTATATTGTGTAATTTTGTAAACTGTTATTTACATGAAGTAATATTAACATTGTGTACTACTCTTAAGTACATGATCTTTGTGATGACACTTAAATTCGTACCATCTGAACCGACAATAAACCACACATATCGACCCAAAGAGCGCGAACAGAATTACTGTAACAATCCGCACCCCAATAGGCTTAAATTTTCGATGAACCGAAAATCCAAGTCTACTGAAGCACGAATTGCTAGTTTGGTATCCTGCAAATTACAAAGGCAAGTCGGAGTAATATTTATAAAATCTCACAGTGGAATAATGATAAAATATTCAACATATGGTTACTAACCAGGATTAGGCTACTTTCCCCAACAGTGTTGAACCTAGGAGTGAAACTTGCCTTTTTACTTAATCCCCATAGTTGCTGAACTTCCTATGATTTGGGGAAAATAGGAAAAATAGGAAGGGGTCAGGCATAAAGTCTGGTGAATGAGAAATAAAATGAAGCAGAAAGAATGAAACTCTTTAATTCCATGTCTTCCCTGGATATTGCAGAGGGTGAATAATATAATGCAGTGAATCCTTCTTAGATACAGTTTCTAAGAAGCCAAAGTCCACGGTCACTCTAGGGAGGTCAACCATGCAGTATTACTAAATGTCAATCGGCATGTCGAACCTGTTGTCCTTACCTATCCACGTGATATAGCGGAAAGTCATGCTCTTCACCCGTGCATTGTGACAGTCTATCCATGTGCTATAGCGTGAAAGTCATGCTCTTCACCCATGCACTGTGATTAAATGCCTCTTACGCCTGACCGGCGCTGACTCAAACAACTTCGCAGGACCCCGAAGTTACGCTCAGGCTCCACCAAACTGGACTTCTATCCTTCTATCTCCTCAGTCGCCAACATGGACTTGCCCCTATCCAAAGTATCGGTCCTCCGAAAGAGCGCTCACTGCTGGGTCGGTTGCGCAAAATCCTCCAACGATCTGCCTAAAGAAGCCTACGTCGGAGCACACTTATCATGTTTCATCCGCATCGATCTACCTGAAGAAGCTTACGATTGTGGATGTTACCTATCCTACGTACTAGCAACCTATGAAAGGTAGCAAACATCCTTGCAAACCTACTTGCCCGCTCCTAGTACGTACAGCCAAAACTATATCTTGGTCTTAACTGCATGGAATACCTATCCAGACCTTTACAAGGTTTGCCTACCAAATCGCTTTAAGATTAATTAATTTTACCATTACAGTTTACATACTGTTTATTTCCATTAATCCGCTTTAGGCCATTTTTACATCCGATTTGGTTATTTCACAATTTCTCGTTTTCTTACATAAACGGTGATTTAATTTCACGTCCATTCAGTCTGTATGGTTTGTCTGTGATTTTTATACCATTTTGTTACAGATTTACATTAGCCTTTAAGGTCCATTTTATTTACATTTTTTTCACCCTAATTTACATTCTCCTTTTAGAGATTTAATTATACAAATTTTTATCCAATAGCCATAAACCATTTATTGATACAAAATTCCACTTTTTACATTTAAGGCCGCATATGGAATAAACACATATACTAATTAAAATTCCCAATTTTTTTCCATAACCATATTTAGAATTATGTAATTATACCAACCAAATTTCCAATTCTATTCAAAGAGCATATTTTGAATTTACCTAACTAACCCATTGTGCAATTAAAAATTGAATAATAATTCTAACTCAATTTAATTAAACCAATCACATTTATGCCATAAAACGTGAATAAGCAATTTATATGTTTCATATTTTTAAACCAAACATGAATTAGAATTGAGAAGTGGTTGAAGATGAAGTTACAATAATTTGCACCAAACCTCAATTATTAACAGAAGTTAGTTCATATTATCGTACTAGAAAAGAACTAAATTTAAACTACTTTATTTTTCTATTTCATATTAATTCCTACTCACCTGGCACTTGAGCTTATGAAAAGCTTTTCTTCTTCTTATCTTCCTCTTTCTAAATTCTTCAGAATTCTTCGAATAACTCGTTTATATATTTTTAATTTGATTTGGAAGAGAATTATTTATTTAGTGGAGAAAAGGAGGAAGAATAATACACACAAATGTTTTTGTAGGCTTATGGCGACGGTTGAATAAAAGATTAGGATTTAGGTTAGATGGTTTATTTATAGATAGCGTGAGTGCATATAATCCATTAGATTTTCTTAGGTTAAATCATGTTCATATGAACATATTATGGTTATCCACTCTGGCTCATACACATCACTGGACCAATAGAATGCTAGGAAATCATAAACCACGTCACTAAATCAAATAAAAAACCGCCACCACAGAAAATAAATCAACATTCATGGATTATTCCCATTAATTGATTGCATTGCAAAATTTCCAATTTTGTTGTTTGTGTGTATACACTTTTAAGAGGTTAAACTCTACCTCTTAATTGACTTTACAAATTATTTCCCATTTTATAAATCTCATTAGATCTTTATTTTAAATATTTGCATTTTGTGATGGCCCTGACTGGACCTTTGAAAATCGGCACTAAATACGACACTTATATTCAAATGTCGTAGATCCAAATGTCGAATCTGGTTCGCCAGAGCTTATAACACATTAAGTATCACAACACAGCGGAATAAAAAGAATATCAATATATATAACATTGATACAATGACAGATACAATATCTGGTATAGTATGATACAACAAAATGATACAATAGATATCAATATTATCAGAGATACAAGACACAGCGGACGGAATATCCTCAGAAGAATGCATATCCAAATCCAATGCACCAATCCAAAGCTAGCTCGAACCAACATCACGTTTCACAAAGATAAGCAAGTGCAACCCTGATCCAAAAGCTGAACTAGCTTCAGATAATCTACTAAACCTGACTATCCGAATAACCCAACTCTAGACTGCCCGTGTGGAAAAATTGTAGGCACCCAGAGTTTAGGAAAGGAACAATAAACTTCAGGTCAGTCATGTGACTGCTATGAGTAAACAAAAACACTGGTTTTGAACAAAAGAAATAAAATGAAATCCGTAATGCTTTTTTGGAAAATGAAACTATCATAAGGCCTCTCGCTACATACACAATGCAAACACAGAATTGGAGGAGATTTCTCCTTATGATAGTCAAATATGCTTGATACGAGAAAATTTCTTTGATATTATTACTAGTGCATAGTGTAGAAAGCCTTTCAAAAGTATAATATTAATCCTAGCCAGCATAGACATTCTGAACTATGCCTATTATAGCTACCATCTAAACAGTAGTGACCACCATAAGTAAGTGGCAGGTTATACAACTAAAACCGTACAAGGCACGTATTGAAGATTGGATTTCCAACAAATGGTCAGGCTAAGGAACTTCCTACTATCCATGGGTACGCCTCTGGCGGGATGTTCCGAGAACCTAACCGGATCTCTGCCAACACAAGGCCGGGTTACCTCTATAACTAGGTAACTACTACTCGAGCATGTCGTTCCTCGGTCCTTTGGGACCTTTATCCGAGGCGCCTCTCAACCAACAACCACAAAGCAATCACAAAGTAATAGATTTGCGGTGACCACATGAGTTAAGTATCTGGGCTCCATACCATGATACCACCCTTTTCCAGAAGGGAATGACACACCCTAAAGGGCGCGACCTTCATAACCTTGCCGCATCATTCCTGTTTTGACCATTTCCGGGTTGTGAGGTCCTGATGCAGTCTCGTCCACAAAGCTACACTTTATACAAAAGCAATGCTTTGATCACAAATGATCACCAACACACAACAACACTTAGCATGTCACACTACCAAATTAGGAGTATATCACAGATAACCTTCAACTACATAACCTCTGAGCTCGTACGTCTGAGAGAAGGGTGTTAAGCTAAGAGAATGAATTCTCCGCCACCAACAGATATGTATTTGAAAGAAATCTGCTTTATATCTCAAAGTGTAGTGTCAGACATACAACCATACAAGTCTGTTCCGGGTTCGAACAGAACCGAAAGCACTTCCGAAAAAGCCCTTACAATCCGGTTATTCACAATCCCGATCAGACTTCCCATCGCTTAGGGATCCTCTATACCGGCGCGACTTGATGTATAGACAATCGACGGGTTATCCTTTCGTTCTCGAAAATACCCGGTCTTCACCATCGGTCTTCAAATGCTATCCATAACGACGTATCATTATTCAATTATATAACACAAAGTCCTTTCCCGGCTAAACCGAATAATGAGCGTAATATTTAAAAACTTATGGATAATGGGATTTTAGTTAAATCACAACTTAAAACCCAAAACTTTCTTTAAATGGTTTAAACAAACTACCATTTTAAATTTTTTAACAAAAAGATTTGTTTCACAAAGTTCACCTAGTTTCACAAAGGTCCATTCGTACTTTTCAAAACAATTTCCATTTTAATTGGGTTAACTCATTTAAATCTTTAAACAAGAATTTATTTTATAGCTTTCAAAACACGTTTCAAAGATTTATTCATAACTTGGAAAACCATTTTCATTTTAAACTTGCAATCTTTTTAACACAAATTGGAAGTTCATTCCTTATGTGAAAGCTTTTATTATTTGAAGACAAATAGTTTTCGTTTCGGAAGAATCCAAATATATTTGCACGAGTTAAAGCCTTTGAATTTAAATTCAAATCCCCAAATCAATACCTTTAAAATAGTTTAACCCATATATAACCTGTATAACATCTTTAATCCCTAGTTTCAAATCATAGAATTCAGTTTTAATTTTTGAATTTAAATTTAAATCAAATTATTTAAACTTCAAGGCTTAATCAAGTTATTCAAAAATAAATGTTATCTTTGAAATTACTTTTCGAAAACTTTTTTACTTTAATCCCAATCCATTCCCAAAACTATTTGGTTTTAAAAATTCAATTTTTAAAACTATTTCAAAAATCTGCAACTTAACCAATTTCCACATGCAATCCATATTTGTGTGTGTATGGTGTAGTCCAGGGATTTCACATAATAGTGCAACATCATCAATCACAAAGATTTACCATTACGATTCGATGTGGGTTTCGGATAACCAACTGGAATCCGACTCCCTGTCGCATCGAAATTTAAATGTCGTTTACGGGTAAAAAGGGTTTTCACATACACATAGAAACAAATCACAAATCACAGTTCAGCACAAAGCAATTCACATTACATAGCATCACAATCACATATCAGAAATATCAATCCAGTACAAAATATTTGACAATTAACTTAAATTAATCAAATTAAACTCAATAAATTACAATGAGCAATTAATTTCTTAAGTACTTTCATAAAGTAAATACACTTACACAATTTCATAAATGATTATCATTAATTAATTAATTGTTAAAATTAATCACATTAATTAATTATTTAAATAATATTTAGTTAATTATCTTCATTAACTAAAAATAATTCTTTAATTGCTTTCCTAATTAATCTCCAATTATAGATTAATCTAAATCATTAATTTATAAATTAAATAAATAAGTCATCCCTTAATTATCTTATTCATTAAATCATTTTAATACGTTAATTATTTCTAAGTTAATTCATTTCTTTATTAATGACTTCATTAATATTAAAGTGTATTTAAAACATAACATTTCTACATGTAGATTCAAATTTCATTTTGAATTTAAGATTCAAAATGATTATATATTTCAACATTAACCAAATTTAAATATCAACTTATAAACCTATATAAGAAAAGTTCTAACTAAATTACTTAATTTTTTATTTAAAATTTAAGCTTTAAAATACATTACATTTTAGCTTGCAAATTCAAGTTAAGACAAATTATTTAACTTTTCATTCCAAATCCTTTTTATAAAAGAACTTTATCAAAATCCAATTCAAATGTTCATTTGAAAACAAATTACTTTAAAAAGCTATTTGATTTAAACTCGTTTAAAACATTCAGATTTAAAAACTGATTTAAATCACGGATTTGAATTCAAGAACTTGAATCCATATCTAAACATTTGACTTAAACTTGGCTTTAAACTTTGATTTAAAACTTTTGATTTAAACTTACTTTTAAAAACCTTGATTTTAAATTCTTGATTTAAAATCCCAATTCATTTTAAAAGCTTAAGATGCAAAAGTTTATTTGAAAACTAAACTTAACTTTTGAATTTAAACCCAGTTTAAATTCTGTTTTCAGATTTTAAATTAAATTTTAAAATCTAGGAAACTAACAGGTTTTTTTTAAAAACCTGAAACCCTCTTTTAAATATTTTAAAACTTTAAGATTTCAAAGCCATTTTGAATCTAACTTCATCTACATTTAAACTTATTTTTAAATCTATCTCACAACTTAAATTCTATTTAAATTTGCTTTAAATTCAAATTTTTACTGTCAGGTTTGCTAAAACCTGTAGCAATTCAAAAACAACCCGAAGAAACTATTTTACTTCAAGTTCAAACCCCTATTGCTTCGAGCAAATCACAAAATAACTCGAGTAAAACTCGAGTATCCCTCTCCTGCTCCAAAAAAAAACAACATCGCCAGAATTTATGCACTGTGCACATGCACATCGCCGCCATCCACCTCCAATCGACGCTGCATCGTCGAACAAGTCGACGATCCTCCATGCTCCACTCCCCGACCATCAGAATCTCCATCATCCCTTCAAAATCGAATTCGAGTTAAAACCCAAACCTGGAAATAGCAAGACCTACCACCACCAAAACCTGTCATCGTCTCGTTCTCCCAGCTCCGACCACCAGAATTCATACAACTCCGGCCATGACCTCATCAACCTCCCCTCTTCCATCCCCCAGAACCACGTCGCACTCGATCGATCACTGACGACGAACGAAACGAAATACAAACCCACCTCAAAACTAGGTTTAGAAATGAAAATTCCTCGACGACGTCACCTCGATGATCGAGTACATCTCCAACCATTTTTCCCAGCGGCGCCGTAGAATCCTCCACCTCCTCGTGAAACCCCGACCTCTCTAGTGCCTCCGACCGTCAGAATTTGATTGAAACCCATTTTCCGTTCATCTTTGAACTGCTCTTAAACCATGATGCTAAAAATTACCAAACTATTCTCAAAAATCCTATTTTTAAGTAAGGATTCAGATTATATAATTAAACCTTCAAATTACTATGGTCGAATTATGTCAAAATTTGAATTTGCACTGTAAAAACAAATTTGTTCATACTATATATTCTTTTGTTTTCTTGAAACTATTTTTAAATTATAGTTCATACGTAAATACACATGTTTTGTTTGGAAATCAAAGTCTAACAATGATCAAATGATTTAATATTTGAATTTTTGATCGAGCCTTATGCTCTGAAATAAGAAACAGGAATGTTAACATATATAGGCAGAGGAGATTTGTATATGTATATACATAATAAAGCAATTTCAAATCTCAGATTAACAGGCAACAAATAAATATACTTAAATTTCTTTTTAAGTTGTTTACTCACATTGATTTGAAAATGAAGAGAGTACTTCTTTTTGAACCAGGCTTTGAAACTGTTATCTGAAACAAGCTTTTGAGCTGCTGGCTGAAGATCTTCTTTTAATCTTTGAGTTGCATTGATATGTATTGTGGTTGATGTTGAATTGGTGTTTAAGTTATGAGATGATATTACTTTAGATTTTCTCAGCTTGGAATGGTCGAACTGAAATGAATGGATTGTATATATAAAGAGAAACAGTTTGTACAGGTGATTATATAATTTTGTACAATATTAGAGATATTTTTTTCCTTCATTTGGCTAAGCAGATTTTTCTTACTTTACTTTGGTGGCTGATGAGATATATTGTGGCTAGCAGTAATTACCTTTTTTTGTTTTCCTCAAGTCTACATACTTATCTATATACATTTGTTCAAACTTGAATATATAACATTGTCTTCTTTTGTAAGCTTCATAGATATTTATATTCCTCCTTTTGCAATACGTTCATATATGTGTTTACTTGTTCCATATTTGAGTATATATTTCTTTCTTTTCTTTTGCTTTGTCTTATTACTTTATACTATAAATAAATTTCTATTTTAATATGTTGTTTAAATTTTAGCTAACGTGTTGACTTTATATTTTACATATATGAGTGTATTTCTAACTTAAATATTTATTATCTTGTATATCTACATATATATTTTTATTATTTTTGTAGTATATTCTGTTTGTATTCATACATATTATTTAAATTCAAATACAAATTCAATATTCAAATTCAAATTCTAAAGTCAAATTCAAATCTACCCATATATACATATACATATATATCTCAAATTCAAATTGATTCCAAAATTTATTCCAAAATTTACATTAAATATTAATTTAAAATTAATTCAAAATTGGGATCGTTACACATTTGTTAGCAATCAATTCATCTTAATTTTCCAAATTTACATCCATAATAATTTCCTTTGTTATACATTCTCATTAATGTCAATTATGTCATTAATTCAGCGATTAAATTTATTCCCAATCCTTCTCAATTCATCAATTGGGTATGTTACACATTTATTTACACTTTTGAATGTGTACAATTAATTAGGATATATGCATATATACATATACAATTTAAATTAATCAATCCCTTGGTTAATTTTATTCATTCATAGTTAATTTTCTTAATTAATTGCTTACTAATTTTAACCATTCCCCACTGATTCTTGTCTGTCGCAACATTTATTTGTTAACAGTTTATCCTCCTTTCTAAATCTTCTGTTTATAAACATTAAAGATTTAAACTTCAAGAATACATATATTTTATAATAAATTTAGTTTCCTCATCTTATATGTTTACAATGTACGTTAATTTTCAATTAACATACATTAGTAAATGTTGTAACGCATGTTAGTTACAATTGTAACGTACAATAATTACTAGTGTGCATTTATTGTTAACACATCTTTTTACCACTTCTCTCCTTATACATATGTGTGTATTAATACAATACTCTTGTTTCCAATTTATTTCATTAATCAAATTCAAACGTTTAAATGTGCACATAAACGCGTAAGCTATTGAATTAATTCCAAACTTTGTGTATATAATATGTTTTCCTTTTTAATAAATTCTACTCGTTGCTGACTGTGTACTTATGTAATTTCACACACATCAACAATCAATCAATCAATTATAATTAATGTAAGTTACCAATTTCATACGTGTAATTATTTCTGATACCAAAGCTTCAAATGGCAATAACTTCTTTGTTTGAACTCCATTTGGAAAACATTATATATGAAAATTGATCAGAAAATTACTAGAAACCCAACGGTATAAGTTTCGTAGCCAAATTCTAATATGTGCAAAATGTCCAATTTTCATAGTTGTCCAAGTTTATTAATTATATTTCCATTAATTAATTAGTTTAAAAAACATGAGTTGTACTTTAATTTACATGTTTCCTTTAAATTTTATTTTAATAATAACTTCTTTTATTTTAATTCCTTTTTAATTATTTTTTCTCTGAAATATTGGGGTGGTACAATTAAAAATGATCATGAGAAAGAAAAGAGAGGGTGAGAAGAAAGAGAGAAGAAAGAAGAAAAGAAGTGAAGAAGAAGAGAGAGAAGCGGAACCAAAACAATACAGAATCTCACATCGCAGCGGATAACATATAATATAAATCAATAATCTTCACAGAGAAACTGTAATTTACATAAATCAATATCAGAGTACATAATAATTAATCATTAGCTTGGAAAGTTTTAATAACCTGTCCTAACCAATGCTGATAATTTACAATAACAAAATGCAAAGCAGTGGAAAATAAAAAATACATGCATACGACATGAAGATCTCCAGCTCATTTGCTGAAGCTCCAAAAGAACTAATCTAAACCTGTAAAAAAGACTCGGTCTGACCTGAGCATTGAAAGGGAAGAATGCCCGGATCAGTCTGGTAAACCAGCATGAGAAAAAACACACCTCAATTGAATTTATAAAGTTACTAAACTTTTCTTTTATCAAAATGAAAGGTAACTCTTAAGACCACGTCGCAAATAACTACCGACAAGATTTTTACCTTACGATAACCAAAACATTTCATATCAAATTCTGTTATATTATAATAGTGTCTATTATAGTAATAATATTAATTATAGCAGAAATAGTTACATTATTAAATTCCAACATACACCTTGTAATACAAGGGTTTCTGCAACTGAAAATAGCAAACACATATTGGAGTTTGGATTCCATACAAATGACAAGGAGAAGGGACTACCTTTACGAAGTTGGTACATCTCTAGAAGAATGTACCTAGGGTCGAGATACCCGGTGCATAAACCAACACAAGGCCGACTTACCGATTCTTGGATAGTAGCGAATACGTCATTACTCCGGTCGTTACCGACCTATAATCAATGGCCAAAAGCATACATCAACAATAATTAGATACACGACGTCATAGCGTGTAAAGATACATCTAGAAGAGTGATGACATCTCCTACTTGGGAGTGACACACATAGCCTTGCTGCTTCTATCCCTTTTTCAGTCATTTTTCGAGGAGTGAGGCCAAAAGAGGTAACGATTACCCTTCACATATCACATCATCATCATCTTTAAATGCCATATTGCCATTCCCATTGACTATTAATTGCCTTACACAAAAATACAACCCTTGAGCTCCTATGTCTCAAGGAGGGTGTTAAGCTAAGAGAAGTTGTCGTCTCCTTCACCACAGATGGACGTTTGTAAAAACCAATGTACGTAATCATAGAAATGCAATGCCAGACACTCATCCATACAAGTTGTCTAGGTATAGGATAAATCAAAAGCACTCTCCTACCACATCCTATAGGATTAGTAGCGACAACCCTTGCAATGGATATTTCATAACGAAGAGACTACTGCTATTGCATGTATATTGGAATTTTAACCTTAAATGATCAACAACTAGTTCTTCACTACGAAAACCTAAATATCAATATCATCGATCAACCTGCATAATCGTCGCATATACGTTGGTCTGAAGTGGTTTTCAGATAAATCTGATCTTGGTCTCTTCACACCAGCAATGCAAAAGCGTTTCTCAATCTCATAAGGAAAACAAGTCTTGTAGACTTATCATGTCTCTAACTTTTAACTTGCTATCCTTCGACCAAGAAGGAAGCTCGATAGATTGGAGTAATCACTCTGCAATACACAAATCAACATCCTCAACACAAATGATAATCAAGCCTACATAATCAATTACGTACTAAGTGTACGACTAATTAGTTACTACATCAAGTTAAGAAACTAAAATTGCCAAATTTTATAGTCGGTTATTTAACTACCAAAGAACCAAACAAAATCTAGTAGATAAGTAGTCACTGAGGCTGATTTTATTAATCATTTATAAATCAAATCGCTTTCCAAATCATTTACTTCAAATTATCTTTAAAAAGATATAATTCCAAAACCATTTCAATATTTGGAAAACATTTCCTTACACTCATTTTAATAATATGTAAATTTACAAATCATTTCATTTCAACACCATTTAAACTCCATTTTATAATATCACTTTCCAAAACATTCATTTAAAGAATTGTTCTCTTTAAAAACAATGTGAATGTATTTCCTCTTATAAAAATCCATATATAGCTTATCAAATTAAATTGAGTTCACATTTATAAAACAATGTTTATAATTCACATTTCTATTTTATAAAAATTTCCATTTATAAAATTCCATTATTAACCAATTTCCCATTTATCTCATTTATATGTCAAAATCGCATTATACATTTATTTACTTATAAATCTCATTATTTACAAATCCATTCTTTTGTAATCTCATTATTTATAAATTCCATTATAATTTCATTTCTAAATTTTGATTACCAATCCATAAATAAATTTGATTACAATTCCATTTTTAGTATTTATAAAACACTGTTTATAAAATTTATTTCATTAAATCTCTTTATTAATAATCTTCATTTTATAACTTTCATTTTAACACTCATAAAACTCGTTTATAATTTCATTACTTTATCTATAAAATATAAATCTTATAAATCTTATATATATAAACCATTATAATAAGTTCAAAATTCTTAATTTATCTTATTTTTCAAAATAGTTAACTTCGTATTTCAAAAATCATATTTAAGTATCTTTCAAAAAAAATTCATAACATAATAATTATAACTTTTTATTCATTCAAAGTAAATTCATTTCTTTAATCATTCAAAAATTTATTAAAACATATATATTTTCAAAATCACTTTGAAATCCTTTTTAAATTGAAATCATCATTCCTATTTTTTTAATTCCAAAAACTATGGTCCAAACTGCAAAATTACTAAACAACGAGATTCGCATCAACAATAGCAAACATGGCATCTATCACATCAAATATCACATAATACAACATATATAACAATATGTGTAAATAAACATCAACCATAGTAAGGAATCCTATTGGATCCCTCCAACCTATGACCTGCAACAACTATACATATGAGAAAATATGTATAATGTCTGCTTTAAGGCAGATGCACGTACAACGGGTCATCCACTCATATACGAGAATGTATAGGGTCTTATCTGCTCCAATCGGCAGGAATATATCCAACTACTACAGCATAACAGCCAAACATCTAATATACATACATACATACATATATAACACTCAACAGTCATCAAAATAGCATAATAAAAATATTCCCACTTATATAAAAATATAAGCGGGTCCGAAAGAGTGAGTTTTACTCACTATGGTTGCATTCGTCGTTGCAGCGTTTTATTTCAATTAAAATTAAACGAGTGTTTAATTTTACTCAAAAATCCTATGATCTCCAAATCTATCCAAACTAGCTCTAAAATGTAGTGCTCGTCAATACGAATCAAACACAATTCGTTTCGCGCGATACGAACCTCGTATGACAAAGTTATGAATTTTACAAAATTACACGATTATTTAAAACAAATTATATTTTTTTGTATATTTTAACTTAAAATGAATCAGGGCCGTTGGTTTCTAGGGCATCAGATCTTGATCGATTCTTCCTTTCTTCTCCCTCTCATTCATTTTTTGTTTCAAAATAACCCGCCATCGCCCTTTTTTTGAATTGATTGTCGCCCCTCCACCTCGACTTCTAAAGTCGATCCAACACCACCACGTCGTAGCCCATCCCATCGTGCACCCACGGCTAGAGACCGCACCTCCTAGATCCTTCTAGGCCTCCAAAAACGTGCATGAACAGCAACCCTTTGTGACTCGATTTTGGCCTCCATGTGACTAATAAGACGATCAGAGCCATTGGATTTATATAAGTCACCAAGCTCTTTAATTCTCTAGTTGGAAGTTTTGGGTAATAGTTGATGGATTCGTTAGAAATTGAGAAGGAAGGATCGAAATTCCTGGTCGTTAAAATGAAGGTGGCAGCTACTCTATTAGGTTTAGGGTTTGGGACAAATTGTAACAACCCTGTATTTTGTAATTATTTTATTGTATATTTTAATTATTTTTAATGTAAGATTTTGATTTAAAAACTTATTTTACTTATTTGAAATGATTAAATTTATTATTTAAATATAATCTTGATCTTTATATGAGTTATAATTCCAAACTTGTGCAAGTTGAATATTTGCCTGAAATGCTGATTTTGGTCAAAATAGTCAAAATGTGACTTTCAACTTAAAATTTTAAAAAATTTAATTTTTTATTTTATTATGAAAGTACATAAAATTCTAAGAACACCACTTTTCGTTTCGTTGAATTTGGATGTAAATTGTGAAAGTTATACCCTTTACAATATTGTGCGTATATATGGTTATTTAACAATGACTATTTTAAATTGCATAAATTACTTCTTCTTGGTTTTATTTTATGTTAATATGTGATAATATGTTATATTATGTATATTTTGACTTTTAAGTATTTTTAAAATGATAATATAATTTTTCTAAAGTTTATTTGAATTTATTTCAATTTATAAAGCCTAGTTGGTATTTACTGCATTTTTCTTTATTTAACTTTCTATTTAATAAAAATTAAATTGTTATTTTACCTTGAAAATGTTTTAAAACCATTTTTAATTCAAATTTTGTGTTATAATTTTTTTTTGTGAAGTAATAAATTTCCCAAAGTCATTGGAGATTTTCTTGTAATTTTTATGTCAGGGTTGCTATTTTAAGCAATTTCTTATTTCCTTTTTCAATTTTACTTAAAATAAATTACTTATTTTATTTTATTCTTACTTAGTTTCAGTTTTAAATAACATTTCTGAGTTTATTTTGTTTTTATAAAATTAAAAAGAAAAGGAAATGCAAAAGGTTTAGAAAGTTAAGAGATCTTAAAAGCCTGAAACGTAAAGGCGTTTTATCCGTTTCTTTTTGCAATTAATACATCAATTTATTGATTTATTTTATACATTCACTTTTATTGCTGTGTTTTACTTTATTTTATTCATTTTACATGTATTTAAATTTAAGAAATTTTTTCCAAAGTGTATTGAAGTTATTTCTAATTCCTAAGTCCAGTTTTCATTTTTCTGTGCCATTTTTCTTATTTTAATCATATCTAATTAAGAATTAATTATTAATATTTTGTTTATCTTTTATATTTTTGAATTCTAACTGAAATTTATAAGTGTTTTCAGTTATTTAAGATGTATATGAATATATATATAGGAAGTTTAAAAGGTTTGAAAGCAAAAAAACGTAAAACCGTTTTAACGTTTCTTCTTCCGTTTCTTTTCCAATTAATAGATTTAATTTCCTTTGACCGTTCCTTTCTTTATTGTAGCTGTGCATTTCTTACCTCATTTTCACGTGAAAACATTCCTCTCCACTTCATTTTTCGCGGCTAGAAAGGTTTGGTAATGGCTCCTCTTTTCCTCTTCTTTTTGCTCTTCTTTTTCCATTGTTTTCTTATATTTTGCTTAGTTTTCTATGCTTTCTGGATTGGCCTCTACCACCCACCATCACCACCGTACTCTCCACCATCCCCTACCACTCTTCCTTGGCATCATCTCCAGCCATCATTTCAGATCCATCCATGGCCACACCTCCCTTGGTGACAAAACTCCACAAAATTGCAAATAATGTCCAAAACAATGCACTAGCCACCACTATTACTTCACCCCTTTCATCCACCACCATAGGCCGCCACCACCACCTTTTCTAGACCTCCCCACACCCCTTCATCTACTGCCCAAACCTGTACAAGTATGGCCAAGCCCCTCTTGACCCAAGGCCGAGCCTTGTTGTGCTCAAAAACTTCATATATGTTGCCTTGACCAATTGTATGCTTCATGTTATAACCCTACCACTCCATACTCCTTCTAGCCGTGAGTTATGGTGCCAAAACTGAGCTATATCATCATCATGGCTGAACCCAAGAACCTCCTAGGCCAAGCATTTGAATGATTAAAGCAAGGTCAAGTAATCTATTCCTTTATTGCTTCGTATTTTCATTGTTTCAACATTGTTTTGCGTTGAATATTTATGTGTGTATTGTCTTGTTTTGGTTATTGTTTACAAGACAAATATCAAGGCTCTTCATTCATTCAAATCAAAAGTCATGTTATATCGTGCTTGTCGTGCTTTTGGAATCGTACTTGTGTTAGTTGTTTTGGTCTTCAGCTTGAAAAAGTGAGTCTTCTCACTCTGACATTTATACTTATGAAAAGTGAATTGATGACAAGTGTTTAGTAATAAAAAATGTTTATGCAAGTTAATGATGATCATATGATATGCTATGCCATGCTATTACCATGTTATTACCATGTTTAAACTGTTAATTTTCACCTGACATCTGATATATGACTGTATATTGTGATATTGACCTTGTTTATATTATTTCTGCATATGATCACACTGCAAGTTCCCTGTTAGAAAAAAATGTTATGGGCTGAAATGGTAGGCCTGAATGGTTTTAAATTTTTCATTTTTACTTGGGATTGCGGGTTTGAAATGATAAAACCCGGATTTTCTTTGTAAATTATGGGTTGAAATGATATATTACCCATATCACTTTACCTAGCGTAGAAAATTATATACAGGCCCGTAGTTAAAATATGTTTTTCTAAAATTTTAAAATATTTTAGAAATTTAATTATTTTAATATTTTGATTTGAAATTTAATAAAAATAAAATTTTTGTAAAATATTATTGATTTTCTGAATAATTGTAAGTGAAATGAATTGATGAAAAAGTTAGAAATTTTGAACGTAAGTTATTTTGGAAATTTTGATTTAATTTTAATTGGAAATTTAATTGAGTATGAAATTATGATAAATTTTTGACAATTTGAATTTAAATAAATTTAAAGTGATTTTTATATCATATTAATGATTTTAATAAAGTTGAAATGTGAAATGAATGAATATTGTAAGTTGAAATTTTGAAATATAACTAAAACTGGAAATTTATGAAATTGACGTAACGGTGAACTTTTAGTTAAGTAAATAAAAATAAAACTAAGTTATATTTGATAATTTGAACTTAAGTGTTAAGTTGAAATTTAATGTAATGGATTTTAAAAATTGAACATTGCATTTTAATAAGTGGGTTATTACTCTTGATTTTTGAATGGAAATTTAACCCTGTAAAATCATGAACTTGAGGAAAATTAAATGATGTTATAAATGTGAAAATGTATGACTTTATAAGTTAAAAATGTTTTAATAAAAATATGACTGGTTGAGAAATTTTATTGAATATTTGAAATTAATTGACTGCATTTTTGAAATGATATTAATTACAATGTAAATGATATTACAGCAATTGTAAATACTGTAGTTGATGATAATGAACTAAAAAAAAGCTATTGAAAAAAATTATTACAGAAATTGTTGTAAGTACTATGATTTTTGAATTTAACTAAGTTTATTTGAAATTTAAGAAAAATCTATTAAAACATTTTTAAACGTTGTCTTTTGTTAAATTGAACTGTTTTGAATGTAACTTTCCGTAGAGTTTTCTAAATGATGCGAAAAGTGAATTTTCACTGTTTTGACAAACTTAAGTGAATAAATGAACTTTGGAAGTTGAAATTTTTGGAAATTTAATAATTTAATTATTAAGCATAATAACTTCATTGAAATGACAAAAAAAGAGAATTTTTGGAATATAAACTGTTTTAAAATATGAATTGAAATGGTATTTTAGATTGAATAAAATGAATAATGATTTGAAATGAATGAAGTTTTGAAAAGATACGACATTTTGGTATATTAAAATTATTTGAAAATGAATTTTTGAAAGGATATGATATTTTGATATATTAAAATGATTTGAAACGAAGTTTTGAAAGATATGATATTTTTGATATTAAATGAATTGGAAACGGAGTTTGAAAGATAGGACATTTTGATATTAACATGATTTAAACAGAAGTTCTGAAAGATATGATATTTTAGAACTGAAAGGTAGTGTTGAAAGGGTATGAAAATTTTATATATTGAAATGGTTAGAAATGACTTGATATTTATTTTGAGAAATATTTGAATTGAAAGATATTTTACGATGATATATTGAAATCGTTTTGGAAATGATTTAATCTTTATTTTGATAAAGATTTGGATTGAAAAAGATATTCTATTTTGAAGTATAAAATATTTTTAAAGTTATAACTACGGGTTATAATAACGATGGGTTGTTAAAGAGACCGGGATCGGATATTATCTTATAGCCGGCCAATACCGAAAACCACTTTAACAACCGTGTACGCGGTGGAGATTCCAAAATGAAGTAGGATGGTGGCGACGTTCTCGAGGTATATATTACGTGGACCCAACTCCCGTGAGTTAGCATATATGACTAAAACAGGAGCTATACCGGGCTACACAAAGGGTCGCACCCTTTCATCGAGCATGCTCCATCGAAAACCATTCTATTACCGTTGTGATTCGATTCGGTGGCGCCACTTTGATTCGGGGGTATTGTTCGAGGTGGGCGGAAGCTGCTGGCTTGCCGTCACCACTGGTCCGGGAGTGCAAACGGTGTATCCACCCTGGCATTGCCACGCGTGCCGTGTCATATCCTTATATCGAGCCCAATACGATTTTGGTTTTAAAGATCCGACCGCGTTAAGGTTCACTATCCCCTTAACGCTATTTTCTATATGATTATACTTTACTGATTAGACACTACTGTATATAGCGTATATTACTACATAGTAAATAGTTTAACGGATCCTTAGAGGATGGGCGGTCCCAAGCATCCTTTAAGTTACTGATGCATTTTGTTACTGTTCACTTTAGTTGATTTACAGTTTATAAGTATTTATGTCCCAACTCGAGGGTTTTGTGTTTTGCTTTACGCTCGGGTCAGATTGATTGAGTTAGCATTCAAGATTCACCTTCGGCGTTGGAGCTTTCCTTGAAGATCCAGCCATCTATTTTGTTTCAGTATCCAGTGGTTCAGTGATCTATCTGATTTGTACCTGATGTATCCAGTTACTCTTCTGTTGTATCTTATTTAACTCTGACGTATCTCATATTTATATAGTAGCTTCATGAACTACTATCTCTTTTTCTTCCGCTGCATTTTTATATACTCTGTGTCTGTGATCTGTGATTTTTATTTACTGTATATTATGAGGTTTGCCAAAATTTTATTTACAACACGGTATTTTGAGCAATTCAATTCCGGCATGAGTGTCTGCCTATGCACTTATAATGGATGCAAATGGTTGAAAATACCGAGTCGTTACACAAATGAAGGTCCTTATATAGACAACTAAAAAAATTATTCACCAGAAATATTTTTGAACTCCAAACAAAGCGTGCCGCCTGGCATTCATAATATTTTACCCCTATTTCGGACACAATGGAATATGTATCGGAGCTAATTCCATCATATTTGGAAGATAGATTTTCGAATCAAATTATTTTAATTATTATTTTTTAATTAATTTCTACGTGTTTCAAGCTCGCATGGTCAAACGGTAAGTCCAATCGACACGAAATTTGAAATCCTATAATAATATACTATTACGGATCTAATGAAACTGGTTTCGTCCAAATCCGAGATAGTGTCAAAAGTTACTATTTTTACATATTAATTAAATATTAAAATTTCCAATTTTTTCTTATTCAATTTTAGAAATTCTCTAACTTCATTCTAATTCCAATAGATATAAATCGACTTTAGAAATCATTTTTATTCACATTAGATTCAATGTTTAATTAATTGATTGATTTAACTTATAATATTCATTTTTAAATATTTAAATTCAATTAAATATTCTAAATTCAGAAGAGTGAAAAAACTGGGTCGTTACATTCTTTGCCACTTAAAATAATTTCATCCTTGAATTACTAAGTAAGAAAGATGCTACAACTCCATTAGCTTTCAAAGCCAATTAGTTGAAATAGATTATCAAATTGTTTTAAGTGTTTACCTTTTCCAAAATCATTTAGTTGCAACTTTTTTTTACAAAACTTTTCTAGGTTTCCAAATTCATTTTTATTTATTAACTAATACTACTTCAAAGATCAACTAATATCATTTTAATTTATAACTCAAAAATCAAAACTTTTAGTTATCGATTTTTTTCAAAAATCTCAAAAAATTTCTAACGCCTTAAATTTTCGAAGAATTTCACTAGAGTCTCCTTTGCGCGGTTTGATCAGAAAAAATATCAATATATATGATATCACAAATATACATCTCATCTCAGTGATGAGGCATCCCATAGGAAAAAAAGTGTAAAAGTACGATATGTAAACCGAGATATGTACCTTATATATTTAGCGAGCATATATAAGCAACATAAGGTGAAAGTGAGCTCTAAATGTGAAGCAACGCCAGCCACACCTACTAAGCACTCAACAAACAATAAGTACATGTATATATGGAAAGTAATATCAATATACGACATGTACAACACATGCTATACAATAATTATATGCAAAGGAAGCACAATGCAACATAACAAGCCATCCAGCAACCAATATCTATTCAATGTAACCAAATCAATATACACTCATTTCAAATTAATATTCATTGAATTGATTTTCAATTTTTTCGCATTCTATTCACTAACATTGGATTTTACTAACATCCATTTATTCATATTCAATTAGTTTACATTCACTAATTTACATCCAAGTTAACTAACAATCATTTTATTACATTCATTCTCATTTTACTTTCATTTGATTCTCATCAATTTAGTTTGCATTCATTTCTTCATATTCAATTAGTTCACATTCTACTAATATACATTCATTCCAATTCATTTATTCACTTTATATTTGTTAACTTTACTTCCAATTCATGTTTAACAACATCTCATTATTCACTTAGTTTATGCACTTCCATTTCTATTATCATTCATTGAATTGATTTTCAACTTATTCATACTTGTTTTATTGACTTCCAATTTCATTTACATTCAACTTTTTAACATCAAATTCATTAATCATTCAATGTATTCACCTACATTTTTCACAGTAGTTAACAATCATGTCCATCTATCTACATTTACATTAATTCTTCACTTAGTATACTTTCTTTAATACAAATATTGACAATACTTAATAACCATTTGATAAGATTCTTACTTGAGTTCATTTTCATATTCTTATACACACTTCTAATGTATATATTTAATTCACAACTTAAGTTACATTCTTATTACTTCGATTCATTCATTTAGTTTTGATAACAAATTTCAATTTCATTCTACATTACGTAAGTTAGATTTCTTTCCAAATTTCATTTTATATTACTTAAGTTTCATCTTACAATTCAAATTTGGATTTCCATGGCTTAACAATCATATTTTAACAATTTCAAAATCTTGTTTCTAACTTGTTATTACTACATGTGTAAGTTGTATAACTTGTTATTTACAATTTCAAATTCATGGTTACATAATCACTCTAAAACTTAAGTGTATATTCATTTAAAGTTCAATTCATTTTACTTCACTTAAGTTAAACCTCAGTTCATGTAATCCATTTAATTCAATTCACTAACTTAAATTTATTTAACTTCATGAAAGTTAAATTCAATTTTATATCTTTATCTATGCCACTTTAAATTTGATAAGTTAAAAACTCATTTTCCTTTATTTATCAAACCATACTTGGATTTTAAATTTTCAATTCTTATTTGTCATAGCAAAACTTCAATATCAATTTACTAAGGTAGCAAATTCATCACACGGAAACTTTAAAATGATACTGATGATTCGGTCCTCGTCATCCTGATTATTTTCCATCAACTATAGTGTAACGACCCGTAAATTTTTGTCAGTTAAATTAGTCATTTTAATAAGATTAGATAATTTAACTTTAGAAAGAAGTAAAGATTTATAATTTATAATGAAGCATATGTTGAAAAGGAAATGAAACCATAGGAATTTAAGCTAAGTATTATCGGTTGATATAAAATGACGAATAAATTTGAAGTAATGTAAATGGTTATACTAGGCTAAGAAGAGAATATAGGGAAACAAGGGTAAGTTGTGAATTTATTTAAATGAATTAATATTATTAGATAGTAAATTGAATTAGATCAATGTCCTGTATGGTTTAGTAAAGAAAGCTTTTAAAGGAAAACCTTTAATTTATAAATGAAAATCAATGCATTAAATTAGGTGTAACTGAATGTATGCAAATAATTTTGTAAGAATAAGTTAATAAACAATTTATTTGCATATACCCGATTTAAATTGGAATAACAGAAAGGACAAGAACTTGATTTGCCTAGGCATTTATATATTTATAAACTATAACTAAATAGAAAGTTTGGCAGTAAATAGGATATAAGAAGACAAAGGCAACTAGTAAATTAATAAATGAATTCATAATAATAAGTAGTAATTAATGCATATATATTTGGCATTAGTGATAATTACAAAACTTTACCCATTTAATTAAATCTAAATCTATGGCAACATTGTTGTAATGATGGTTGTAAGTGAATTTGAATGTAAAAGGGTAACAATTATTTAGGTTAACCATTTTGAGTATGTTAAGTTAAGAATGACAATCAATTGAAATAAATCTAAATTAATTATTTTGTTTTGGCTAATGTGTTCTAGTTAATAAAGGGGAATTTATATGAATTGAAGCATGCACTAATGAAATGTATTATAATTCAAATATTATTTGTACCCATAAAATGTCTATTTATTGAATAGAAAGATTTTTAAAATCAATAAACGAATTTATTGAGGTTCCAATTTATAATTTATAACATTTAATGTAGACTCAATTATAATTAATTGACTTAAATCGTGCAGTTAGCGTAGATTTGTTTTGTAATTGGAGTAGTTAATTCTATAAGATGAAGTTAATGCTAATTCTATTTAAAATTGGACCATTTGTTGATATAGATTATAGAAAGCAAGATTTATAATTTAATTAAAGTATCAAAATTCAACAATTGTATTTATTGCAATTAAAGTGGAATTAAACGTTTAAATATTATGTTTTTGAAATTAAAATGGAATTTGTGGATAATAAGGTGAAATCATGAACCAATGTTAGTGGCATCCTTATTTTTGGTAAAAGTTGAGAATATAAAAGTTTAAAAAAAAAATCTAATAAATGGGTTTTGAGAATTTAATTTATAATTCCTAAATATACGGAAGTGGGGAAATTAACACTGCGATGGATAGACTTATCAGCTTTTAATTTACATCTAAATTTGTTTAGATCAATTTGGAAATTAATAAAATTGTGGATATATTTTGAAACGTAAACGAAACGTCTAGATTTACATTTGTAAATATGTTTAAAATAAAATGTAAATGATAAGGAATTTATTTATTTCCTAAATCCGTAACGTGTGTAATTAATATTATTTATCTTTTGGGACCACTTCCGTTTGGACGTTAAAATTCGTGCACACCTATTCTTTTGCGATCTATCTATAAATAGACGATTATAAACCCTAGCCTCCATCTTCTATCATTTGTCTGTACGTTCTTTTCTTCAACTCATTCTCCTCCTCAAATGGATGTAAACCTAGATCTATTTCTATTCAAATTTCAAATGAAAATTCAAACATCTCAGAAAAATTCCAAAAAAATATATGTTGTAGATTTCATCTATACGAATCTACGAACAGTCTCTGTTTTCGAAATCGATACTCGAGTCAGCGGCAAATCGCGGTCAAAATCAGGAAATTCGAAACCTAAGTCAATTTGGGCGTTTTGATTTGGAGCAACTATTTGCAAATTGGTTTCTGGGTATTGAAGAGCTCGGCTAGGGAAGTCGTTTGGTGGTAGCCGCTTGGCTTATTGCGACCGGTGGTTGGAAATGGCCTGGTGGCCGGAGGCGCACACTAGAGCTCGGTCAAACATGGTGTATGTGGCGGCTTTTGGGTTCTGTAGGGCTGTTAACACGCGTGTAGGAGATGAAGGTGACGTGGCATAGTAAACTAGGTTTGTTTTGTTTTATTTTTAATTTTGTTTTCAACCGCAATTTTCGCCATAACTTCTTCATACCTTATCCGTTTCACACGATTTTTTTTTATTAGGATCGTAATAAAATTCCTCACACGTTGACGCTGGTTTGGATAGATTTGGAGACCGTCGAATTTTTGGGTTTAAATCGGATTTAAATTCGATTTAAATCCAAAAGGTGAGTGTTTTAACCCACTCACAACTTCTAAAACTTCTTATGTCCGTTAAATTTATTTTAGATATGAGTAGAAATTTATTTATGACTATTTGACATGTTTTATTCCTTATCTCTGTTAAATCGCATTTATTTAATTTAACTGTTCATAAATTTTATTACTGCGTATAAATTGACAGTTATAGTTATTTATTTGCATATAAACTGTTAGTTTAATAGTTGTTAAATTCATTTTTGAATATAACTGCCAGTTATTACCTGTTATATATTATCAGATATATATTGATATTGATTTATTATTGGATGATGATTGTGATTTGGATGATGAATGATGAATGGATGTTTTATTTTATATCATTAAACTGCAGTTATCATGCATTTTTCATTTCATTCGGGATTGTGGTTTGAAATGATATACAACCGCAAAAATTTTATTTTAAATTGCGGATTGAAATGATAAACATCCGTATCACTTGACCATAGGATAGAAAATTTTATACAGGCACCACGGTAAATATATATAATTATTTTTGGAAATGTTTTTCTATGGTTTTGTTAAGTTATATATATATGGTTTATGAGATATTGATTTGGTTATTGATAAAGTCTATTATATATATATAGTAATTTCCGGTTTTAAGCTTTGTATAAATTTGATTTGAAGTTTAAATAAAGTTTGATTTTAAGATCAAATAAGATTAAACATTAATTTAAAATTTAATTTCTGGAGTTTTATGACTTAAATGAGAATAGATTTGGAAGATGAATATTATGTTAAATTGAAATTAAATAAAAATTATAATTTTTTTAAAGGATATGATTTTTATAACTTGATTTTTGTGTAAAGTGATTTTAATGAATATCAGGTTGACTAAATGAATAAATAATAAATTGAAAGATGATCCAGTTATATGAAGTTAAAGGTTTTCTTAAATTATATTGAATTCATTAAGTAAACATTTCAAGTCTAAATAAGAAGTAATTGAATTTGATACATATGGATTTGTCAAATGAGTTTTTTTTTTTTGAAATGGTGAAATATTTAAAGCCTTGAAACATAAGAATTGAAATGGTATTTGGAAGTGTAAATCAATATTTGAAATTGATTTGTGAAATCTAAAGAAGCTATTTTGTTTTATAAAAGTGGTTTAATATCTAACCATTTAAGAGATGGAAATTTGTTTCAAATCTATGTTTTTCAAGGTAGTATAATTTGGAAATATTATGTTCAAGAGTTGATTTCTAAATATTTTACTTTGGAAACCCTATGATTTTGGAAGGAATATATATTGGAAAATAAATGATATCGTATTGATTTGGGTTTTAAAGGAAATGATATCGTTTTATATGGTTTTGAAATGGATAATTATTTTCTAGTTTTAAAGTATAAACTATTTTAAAGACCGCGGTGTTATAATAACGTTTGGTTGTTGAAGAGACCGGGATCGGAAGTTGTCATACTCTCTGCCAACCCCGAAAACCACTTTAACAACCGTGTACGCGGTGGAGATTCCAGAATGAAGTAGGATGGTGGTGGCGTTTCCTTTAAGGTAAATACGTGGACCCGACTCCCGTGAGTTGGCATAAGGTGGCTAAAACAGGAGCGATCGACGGGTTAATAAGGTAGCACCTTTGATCGGACACATCCCTTCGATATTATACTTTGACTCTTGGATTGATTTGGTGGCCACTTTTGATTTCTTTGATTTGGGGGTGTGGCTCGAAGTGGGCGGTAGCTGCGGCTATGCGTTACCACCGACCCGTAAGCGTAATTGGTATATCTACCCTGGCATTGCCTAGTTGTGTCGTGTCACCTACCCTAGCGCGCCTTATACGATTTTGGTTTTGTACCATACCTATGGAGTGCCCTTTGACGACGCCCAGTACGGGGGAGATTACGGTACTATATAGACTATGGGAATATATAACTGTGTTAAGGTGGAAAATGTAAAGCCTTAACGCTATTTAAAAGTAAGTTTATTTTACAAATGGACACTATTATAATAGCGCAATATACTACATAGTAAATAGTTTAACGGATCCTTAGGAGATGTAAATCCCGAGCATCTCTTGAGTTACTGTACTCATATTTATTTCTGTTAATTTAACTCACATAAGATCTTTTAGTTCTGACTCGAGTGTTTTGTCTTTTCAATTCGCTCAGGTCAGTCCGAGCGTTTCAGGATTTGAAGTTTTAGCTCTGGAGGACGAAGACGAAGATTTGTAGTATTACTGTTACTATTTATACTAGTGCACTACACACTGTTCCGCTGCATTGTTATTGGTATGTGTAACTCTGATATGTATTATATAAATGTTTGTAAACAGTTTTATAAACTGTATATTTTATTATTATATTTTATCCTTCCGCCGTGAGATTCTATTTTGTTTATTTCTTCTCTATTTTTCTTATTTACCCCATAACAATCCGCACTTCCGTATGGTTTAAATTGGCATGTGTGTCGATTTGAAGCGTGCGAAAAGGCGGGATGTTACAGCTGGTATCAGAGCCTTGGTTTAGCGATAAACCTTGGCTTTGTGGGGTTTGACTCTTTGTTAATAGGGTAGTAATACCCTATGGGAGTCGCTGAGTGTATATATATGAGAGAACGTATTTGTTAGTGTTATAAAAAGATTTTGATATTGTGTTAATCTGTTCCGTTTTGTATTTATAAATTCTGGTTGGTGCATGGGACGCTATGACGTCAATAGGGATTTCTAAACACTTAATAGGACAGACCGACATAATATTTGTTTTTAATATAGGTGAATGAAATAATTTTGCCTATTATATTTTCTATATATAAAATAAATTTTTAAATGATATTATATATATATATATATATATTTGGTTGCAATAGATGGGTTGTTAGGAATAAAATTTATAAATAATAGGTAAAATAAGATTGGAATTAAAATCAATGAAATTTGGAAATTTTAGAACTTAAGTCCGGGATTTTGGAAATTTGCTTTCAAAGGATTTATGAATTATAATAATTTTGTTTATAAGTATTTTCTTATATAAATATTTAGTATAATTCGGAAGAATTGTTTTAAAGAAGATTTTGGAGAAAATAAGTTTCGTACTTTCCTCTCTGTCGCTGGAAAATAATTTCGGTGATGGCGGCCGCATCATCGACTTTCATTTTTGAGTTTCGAAGGGGAAAGGCCACTGTAGTAAATTCTACTGCAGATTTATTTTGACATATCTAAATTTTAATTGTTTAAATATAATTAGAGATATATAAGTTATAAGAATATACTTATCTATTGAAATTTAACCCGGTATTTAATTCTTAATTTCCATTAATTAATTGTTTCAATTATGGTAGTGAAACAGAAAATAATTAATAATTTAAACCCTAAATAAAATAAGAGATTAAAATACTAAGATATAAAGGAAGTTAAATTTTTAACTTATAAGGGAAAATTTAAGATTTATTGAACATTAAATTAATTAAAAGATGAGATAAAACTTGTATAAGTTCTTTTGCATTTTCTTTAACATAAATAAATTACCAAATATGAAAAGTTGAAATGTTAAATAAGAGATTGGAATAGAATATTATACAAGTAGAAATTTTGGAGATAATGAAGTATTCAATGAATTGCTATTATAAATAAGAATTTAATGGTATAAACTTAAGTTATAATTGAAATTTTACTAAAATTAAAGGTAAGTATTATTAATAGGTGATTTTAAGCTTAAGTAAATAAAATGAATTTCTTTAATAAATAAGGATTGATGTGTAGGAATTTTAAACTTAAGAATGATTTAATGCTACTAGTTTAATAGGAAGTAGGTAATATAAATAAATGACTGTAAACCCTAGGTAATAAATTAATAAAATCCTTTATTTATAAGAATGGAGGTTATAAGGTTAAGAATTTAAGTGTAATTAAAAAAAGGGTTACTGTAATTAAATATAATAGAATGTAAGCATTTAATAAATGATTGAATTTGAGAAGTGAATTTAATGTAATACAAATAAAAGAGACTTACATAACCTAAATAAAATAAAAATGAATAATGGTAAGTAATAAGTAGAAATGAGGAAACAACCATTGAATGAGAAATAAAATTTGAAGTTTGTTAGAAATAAATGTAAATTATAAAAAAAAGGAAAATTTATGTGGTTTGAATAAAAGAAAGGAAATCAAACAATTAAAGTATGTAATGAACTTATATAAGTTGAATTGATTTGTTGGTTTAAATCGATATTGTTTGCTTTGTAGTTGGCTGGGTAAGGAAATTTGAAGTTGTTGGATGAATAAATAATCTATTTCTGTCCCATCTAAGACTGTTGAGTAAATGATGCACTGGATAGTTATTTTTCATTCCGTACCATTCCATGTTTTGAACCCGAACAACTATTTGTTTGTTTGATTGATTGATTGTTTGTTTTGTTGTGTGTGCTGTTTGTTAAAATTGATGGTTGTTGTATTGATTTGTTGTTAGTGATTGAAACCACTTAAATATTTCACTATACATAAATAGTTAATCTTTTGGGTTTTTATAAGAGAAATGCAGGTTATGGAAGCAACTGCTACTGCTTTTGGTTCCATAATAATAAGCGTAAATTGCCCGACAAATAGGTACGTTTCGAATTTCGGTTTATAGCGCTATTTTGTATATTTTTTCCCGTGTTGGGATATACTATTTTGAATATTCTATATGATATTTTGTGATATTTTAATATTATATTTTCTTCCGAACCTCTCCGTACAAAGGAGACTCTGCCAAAACTTTCCGTAAATTTTGGACTTAGAATTATGTTAAAAATGTTTTTCAACTTTAATTATTTAAGTATAAAAGGATATAATGATTATAAAACGGGTATATTTTATTTAAGGTAATAAATTTAGTAAAATTATTGTTTATAAGTTAATATTTGAAATAAGATGTACTGTTATTAAATTCTTCCTTCTCTTCTTTTTTTTCCTTTTCGGGGACGAAAAGTTTTGAGTGGGGGAGAGTGTAACGACCCGTAAATTTTCGTCAGTTAAATTTGTCATTTTAATAAGATTAGATAATTTAACTTTAGAAAGAAGTAAAGATTTATAATTTATAATGAAGCATATGTTGAAAAGGAAATGAAACCATAGGAATTTAAGCTAAGTATTATCGGTTGATATAAAATGACGAATAAATTTGAAGTAATGTAAATGGTTATACTAGGCTAAGAAGAGAATATAGGGAAACAAGGGTAAGTTGTGGATTTATTTAAATGAATTAATATTATTAGATAGTAAATTGAATTAGATCAATGTCCTGTATGGTTTAGTAAAGAAAGCTTTTAAAGGAAAACCTTTAATTTATAAATGAAAATCAATGCATTAAATTAGGTGTAACTGAATGTATGAAAATAATTTTGTAAGAATAAGTTAATAAACAATTTATTTGCGCATACCCGATTTAAATTGGAATAACAGAAAGGACAAGAACTTGATTTGCCTAGGCATTTATATATTTATAAACTATAACTAAATAGAAAGTTTGGTACTAAATAGGATATAAGAAGACAAAGGCAACTGGTAAATTAATAAATGAATTCATAATAATAAGTAGTAATTAATGCATAAATATTTGGCATTAGTGATAAATACAAAACTTTACCCATTTATCTAATTTATTTAATTAAATCTAAATCTATGGCAACATTGTTGTAATGATGGTTGTAAGTGAATTTGAATGTAAAAGGGTAACAATTATTTAGGTTAACCATTTTGAGTATGTTAAGTTAAGAATGGCAATCGATTGAAATAAATCTAAATTAATTATTTTGTTTTGGCTAATGTGTTCTAGTTAATAAAGGGGAATTTATATGAATTGAAGCATGCACTAATGAAATGTATTATAATTCAAATATTATTTATACCCATAAAATGTCTATTTACTGAATAGAAAGATTTTTAAAATCAATAAACGAATTTATTGAGGTTCCAATTTATAATTTATAACATTTAATGTAGACTCAATTACAATTAATTGACTTAAATCGTGCAGTTAGCGTAGATTTGTTTTGTAATTGGAGTAGTTAATTCTATAAGATGAAGTTAATGCTAATTCTATTTATAATTGGACCATTTGTTGATATAGATTATAGAAAGCAAGATCTATAATTTAATTAAAGTATCAAAATTCAACAATTGTATTTATTGCAATTAAAGTGGAATTAAACGTTTAAATATTACGTTTTTGAAATTAAAATAGAATTGTGGATAATAAGGTGAAATCATGAACCAATGTTAGTGGCATCCTTATTTTTGGTAAAAGTTGAGAATATAAAAGTTTAAAAAAAAAAATCTAATAAATGGGTTTTGAGAATTTAATTTATAATTCCTAAATATAAGGAAGTGGGGAAATTAACACTGCGATGGATAGACTTATCAGCTTTTAATTTACATCTAAATTTGTTTAGATCAATTTGGAAATTAATAAAATTGTTGATATATTTTGAAACGTAAACGAAACGTCTAGATTTACATTTGTAAATATGTTTAAAATAAAATGTAAATGATAAGGAATTTATTTATTTCCTAAATCCGTAACGTGTGTAATTAATATTATTTATCTTTTGGGACCACTTCCGTTTGCACGTTAAAATTCGTGCACACCTATTCTTTTGCGATCTATCTATAAATAGACGATTATAACCCTAGCCTCCATCTTCTATCATTTGTCTATACGTTCTTTTCTTCAACTCCTTCTCCTCCTCAAATGGATGCAAACCTAGATCTATTTCTATTCAAATTTCAAATGAAAATTCAAACATTTCAGAAAAATTCCAAAAAAATATATGTTGTGGATTTCATCCATACGAATCTACGCGCAGTCTTTGTTTTCGAAATCGATACTCGAGTCAGCGGCAAATCGCGGTCAAAATCAGGAAATTCGAAACCTAAGTCAATTTGCGCGTTTTGATTTGGAGCAACTATTTGCAAATTGGTTTCTGGGTATTGGAGAGCTCGGCTAGGGAAGTCGTTTGGTGGTAGCCGCTTGGCTTATTGCGACCGGTGGTTGGAAATGGTCTGGTGGCCGGAGGCGCACGCTAGAGCTCGGTCAAACATGGTGTATGTGGCGGCTTTTGGGTTCTGTAGGGCTGTTAACACGCGTGTAGGAGATGAAGGTGACGTGGCATAGTAAACTAGGTTTGTTTTGTTTTATTTTTAATTTTGTTTTCAACCGCAATTTTCGCCATAACTTCTTCATACGTTATCCGTTTCACACGAATTTTTTTTTGTTAGGATCGTAATAAAATTCCTGACACGTTGACGCTGGTTTGGATAGACTTGGAGACCGTCAAATTTTTGGGTTTAAATCGGATTTAAATTCGATTTAAATTCAAAAGTTGAGTATTTTAACCCACTCACAACTTCTAAAACTTCTTATGTCTGTTAAATTTATTTTAGATATGAGTAGTAATTTATTTATGATTATTTGACATGTTCTATTCCTTATCTCTGTTAAATCGTATTTATTTAATTTAACTGTTCATAAATTTTATTACTGCGTATAAATTGACAGTTATAGTTACTTATTTGCATATAAACTGTTAGTTTAATAGTTGTTAAATTCATTTTTGAATATAACTGCTGTGACGACCGCCCATGACTCCCGCACTAAACAAAATAATAGTGCGCTGAAAGTTGTGCCAGGCAGCCATGGACGATAGTCAGGGTAAGTTAAACACAATTGTAACAACCCGGTATTTCGCGTCTATTTTTAATCGACATTAAATAATTAATATTATTGCAAATTTCCTTTTTGAAGTTTTTAAATTTGAATTTAAATTCTTTTATAAATTTTTTAAAAGGAATTTTGGGCTTTGAAAATCAAGTAGTGGCCCATGTTTTTAAATGTTGCCGTGAAATTAGCAAAATGAATAATCGATCCCCTTTTCTTGTTTTCATTCATTTCAAACCCGATCCCCTCTTTCTTTTTTTCGAACCCTAATTAAAACAACACGAGAGAAAAATATGGCGCCTCGTGTTCATCGTCCAAATTAGGGTTTTGAGCTAAATCGAAGGCCGACTTCAACTGCACGATTCGACTTGGTGCTCGCCGATACTAGGGTGAGTGGTTCCACTCACATTCTAATTCAAGCCCTAGTGCTTTGCTGTAGTCAATTGATTTCCTTTAAATAATGTTGGTTTCTCTGTTTTTTTTTGTGGTTTTGAACTGTGATATGATTCGACTTTTCGATTGCTAGGATTTTCTGGCACTGGTGGGTTTTCGTGGCCATTTTGGTTTCACATGTTTTCATTACTTTACTGGGTTTACGCGAGTTGAATCTAGACATTGGTTTAGGTTGTAACTTGGTTTTCGGATCTCTGTAGCATTTATCTAGGCTACAACATGTTCATAAGTTTACACAAAGCACGGTGGTGCACTGTAAAATTCCAGTGTGCTTCAGTATACTTTGATCTCTGACTTTGGCCACTTCGTTGATTTTAAACTAGTGACTTCGGTCTTGATTGTGGTGATGGTTTTAGATTATCACTACACATCTTTCTTTTGCATTAATTCTGACCTGTTGGCACACAGTTTTCATTCTATTTAGTTTGTGTCAAGTCAGCCGCGTTCATAAATTTCTGTAGTTCACTGTGTTTTGGCTACCGGTGCATTGTTTTGACGGCCTTGTTCAATCTGTGATACATGTGCACTGATGCATTGTATTCATTTGTATTTGGTACAACTGCCATGTGCACTGTGTTGTTTGGGTCGAGTTCCTTCATGCTGTTAGTATGCATAACTGTCTGTTTCCTTTATTACCTGTTCTCCAAGGCATGTAGTCTGGGGATAATTTGATTTATCACTTGCTGTGTGTGAGACAGCCATCCACTTCATTTCAAGGTTGTACCTCTTGATCTTTGATTGGAGTTCAGTAGTTTGCCTTCATTTTGGCTGGGTCTTCATGGACCCTTTTATATTTGAGCATGTTGTATAGGTGTTGCATATCTAGCTTTGTTGTCTCGACCATATTTGGTTTTCTATTCTACCTGATTTTGTCTTCGAGACAATCTGCAGTGTTTTATGATGTAGCTTCTTCTTATTACATCATATAGTTTTCCCTTATGAACTACATGTGTAGTTGTTATTGGTGCCATGTATCTGTACCATTATGTTCTTGTACATTGGTGCTGCTCCCTGATCGTATGCATTTGTGTCATGCTGTGCATATGTGCATTTGTAACCTTGAGTATGGTGTCACCTTTATTGGCCTATATGTCTGCATTCCATTTGCACCTCTGATTCATTTGTCAATGTGCAGTGTTATTACATTCCCTTAGTGGCATTTGGTTTGCATTCCATTTGCACTGTGCAGCCCTACCCACTGCTGCATTTGTTTCGATTGTGCATCTGAGTTTTTGGTTGTGGTCTTGCCCTTATGACCTTGAGGTGGCTGTCGTTTTGTTGCAGTTGCCTTGAGTTCTTGTGGTGACTGCAGTACTTCTGATTTTTTTAGTGGTTGCACTGAAATTGATTCTTCAATGATTTTGGTTCGTTGAGCTTTTGTGTACATCATCACTTTAGTGGCAAGGCAGTGCACGCAAGCGTGAACTGCAGCCACACGGTATTCGGTTGAGTACATCATCACTATAGTGGCAAGGCAGTGCACGCAAGCGTGAACTGCAGCCACACAGTATGGTTTTGTGATATTCTATTTCGTTTTGATTTATTAATCTTTTGCGTAGTTCATGTGCTGTAGTGGCGAGGCAGTACACGCGTGCGTGTACTGCAGCCCTACTCATCTTAATGTTTTAATTGATATTCCAATGGTTTGAACTGTTTTGTTTATTTCAATTCAATGTTCTGAATTGCATTCTGATTTGGTTTAATTACTGTCGTCTATTCAGTATTTATTTATTATTGCTTCTGTGCACTAATAACTGAGTTTGAATTAGACTGACCCGAGTATTATTTTCTTTTGAATCTAATACTCGGGTCAGACCGAGTATTTACAGGTTGTAGATATTCTGCTTTGGGTTGCTGCTAGAGCTATGAAGTTCTTTCATATCTTTTGGAGTAGTCGTCATTTGTAGTAGTCTGTATTATTGTATAGGAAGATATGTATTCATGTATATTATATACGTTAATGTACTTGTATATGTAACTTCCTGAGTTGACTATTGTAGTTGTATCACATGTACCGTGTAAACGTATTGTAACTGACATCAGTTATATATATATGAGATTTTCTGATTTATCTGTGTTCCGCATTTATATTTATCTGTGTTATTAGTTTATATTTGTCCTAGACTATTATAGCCACCGTGTGGTAGCTTTGAGTTTGCATCGGCATGCCGGATTATCTTCTGAAATTAAAAGCATGTTTTTACTATCTGACATATCGGTGTTCGCACAAAGCAATTACACGAATGGTCGCTCCTCAACAGCCTTATTCTCCGTGCTAGTTGACAGCACTACACCGTAGTGTTCTTGGCTAGCGTGGGTATAGAGGTGGGGCGTCACAGCTTGGTATCAGAGCCTGGGGTTTAGAACAAATATAAAACATAACTTAGATAGTACATGTGTTACAACTATTTGTCGATGTTTTATTTCACATCTTTGTCTTAAGATCATCTTTGATTGTTAGGAATGAATTCCTAACGCTTATTCGTGAGCATTGCTGCTATTCTCTATCGCACTTGCTCACTTGAGTTTACACTTCTAAGTATCAGTGTATATATGCTCTACCAAGTTGCATATTGCTGCAACTAGTACCCACTTCGATTTGAACTCGCATTGTTTATTCGAACTGCTATATATATGCATTCTTATCTCTGATTCGTGTACTTAATGCAGTTTCCATACAATTGGGTTTTGGGTATCAATCTTTGAGACAAATTGCATTCCAATTGTCGACTCTGTCTGTTTATCCATGGTTTGTTGGTTTTCATGTGCCTCTCTCTGATAGTTTTAAAATTTCTTTGGTATAAAAGAAATTGTCTTGGTCTCTGCCTTGTCGATATCGATGTTGACTTGACTTTTACTTTTGCTAAAAGTCATTCAAGCATTTATACTCGTTCTGCTTTGTTTTTCCAATTGTTGATCGGTTCTTCTTTTCCGGTTAGTTGTTATCACCTTTGTCGACTTTGATAACTTCTATTTCAGGAATTTTGGGTATTCCAACTTTGATGGATTTGGAATCGAATTCTTTGTATTTTATTCACGTCTTCGAATGTGAATCTTAGTGAATTGATTTGGTTTTCGAATTTAATCGATTCTTGATTATTTCCCGATTTGTTGCTATCATTTATTAGCAACTTTGATGACCTTTTCTTCGGGATTTTTGTGAACATACCTTTCGATGAATTCGGTATCGATTTCTTTGGATTCTATTCACGTCTTCGTATATGAATTCTTGTGATTGATTGTTTTTACAATCATTTTTGTGATTTGTCACTTTAAAAATATAAAGGTTTCAATACTAGTAGTAAATATCAAAAACTCTTTTATCAAAATGTTTTCAACTCTATTTTCAATACCAAACTCGTTTTTGAAACCGCTTTCCAATCTATTAGTATATACAAATCTTTATTTCACTCGTATGAGAAATCTAATTAAACGACTTAGTAAAACGAGTGGTATATAACGCTTGCGTTTACTTCGTCGGTTAATTGTTGGACTTGTTCGATTGAACCTCTAGTGACAAATTTTATTAGTGAAGATTTACAGTTTGTTCGTAAATATTTAAGTTAAGCAAGTGGTTATGGGACATGAAGCTAAACTTTTATATTTACTAGCTTAGTGTAATTGACACTTCTCGTTGATCATGACGATCATTTTTACGGTTAGACTAGGCCTCATCGGTGTGATTTCGTCTCACACATATCTCTTGGGCTTTGAGGATTGTCTAGACACCACTTGTGTGATTTCATTCACACATACTTTTCTTTTGATTGTGAGGTTAGACTAGACACCACTTGTGTGATTCCACTCACACATACCTCTTTTGATTTTTGGTTAGTCTGGACCTCAATCTGTGTGATTTCGACTCACACATGTGGGGTAGCGCCCCACGGTCTTCGGGCCATTCGTGTGTCAAAATTAATGGCTTGCAACCATGAGATAGCGTCTCGTTATGCGTTGCACGTGTTGATGATTTTTCATGCTCGCGGGTAGGTGAGATTCCGTGCTCCCGTTCTCGCTTTGCGTTGCACGTGTTGATGATTTTTCATGCTCGCGTGTAGGTGAGATTCCGTGCTCCCGTTCTCGCTTTGCGTTGCCCGTGTTGGTGATTTTCATGCTCACGTGTAGGTGAGATTCCGTGCTCCCGTTCTCGCTTTGCATTGCACGTGTTGGTGATTTTCATGCTCATGTGTAGGTGAGATTCCGTGCTCCCGTTCTCGTTATGCGTTGCACGTGTTGATGATTTTTCATGCTCGCGGGTAGGTGAGATTCCGTGCTCCCGTTCTCGCTTTGCGTTGCACGTGTTGATGATTTTTCATGCTCGCGTGTAGGTGAGATTCCGTGCTCCCGTTCTCGCTTTGCGTTGCCCGTGTTGGTGATTTTCATGCTCACGTGTAGGTGAGATTCTGTGCTCCCGTTCTCGCTTTGCGTTACATGTGTTGATGAATTTTCATGCTCGTGTGTTGGTGAGTTTCCATACTCTCCGTTTGAGTTTTCATACTCTGTTCGAGTTTTCATACTCCGTTCGAGTTTTCATACTCCGTTCGAGTTTTCATACTCCGTTCGAGTTTTCATACTCCGTTCGAGTTTTCATACTCCGTTCGAGTTTTCATACTCCGTTCGAGTTTTCATACTCCGTTCGAGTTTTCATACTCCGTTCGAGTTTTCATACTCAGTTTGAGTTTCCATACTCTCCTTCGAGTTTTCATACTCGCGTTCGAGTTTTCATACTCCGGTTCGAGTTTTCATACTCCGGTTCGAGTTTTCATACTCGCGTTCGAGTTCTCATACTTTTAGCTTGTGTTTTCTGGATTTCTTGTGAGGATTTCTAGAATTTGTGCTTCACCAATTTTCGTGATTTCTATTGATAAGTTTTATCAATTCTTGTGCATTGGTGAATTCGTGTGTTATTGACTTGTTATGAATACAAGTTTAGGGTATGATACCCTTTTCTATCTTTGAGAAGATTCTTGTGACTCTTTGGATGAATGAAAATCCACTTATCGGAGTTGCTTCTGATGTCGTTGTTTTAATCACATATTTAAAAAAAAAAAAAAAAATTGTTTCAAAATATAAATCAAAATTGTTTTCAAAATTTTTACGATTTGCGCTTTCAAAAGAATGAGGAAGCGAATTAAACGTTTCAGTAAAATCGAGGACTATGACCCCTTTCTTTTACTGATTCGCTTAATTCCGGACTTGTCCGTTTGAGAACGTAAAATGTTATTTATTTAAAATACACAATTTAACACTTTCAAGGAAACGATGAAGTGAATTAAACGATTTAGTAAAACTCGTGGTTATGAGTCATGTGCGTTTGCTATTTCGGTTAATTTCGGACTCGTTAATTGAAAAATTTGTAATTTGAAATTTGATTACCGTTGTGGTAATTTCTGATGATCGTTTTGATAATCAGATATTTATTATTTCTAATTATCTATTGATAATTAGATACTTGAGATTTAATTGTCGTTTGTGATAATTAAATATTTGTGATTTAAGATTGATTTTCGATTTTGATAATCGAATACTTGTTGATTTGATTATCGTTTTTGATAATCGAATATTTGTGATTTGAGATCTCTGAATTATCTATTGATAATTAGATTTTGTTGATAATTTGTGAATTTCCTTTATAAAATTAAAAGATTTCTTTGGCGTTTATATTGTACTACGCCAGTATACCGGCTCAATTTTCTGCTATTCATGACGTTTTCCACGTCTTCCAATTACGGAAATGCCTTTGGGATTTCCGATCTTTATTCTTGAGCCCGGTATTATTGAAGAAATTGAAGTTTCACCAGATTTGACGTTGAGCAACATTCTATTCACATCAATGTTTCGGGGGTTCGGCACCTTCGAAATAAAGATGTTTTCTCGTGAAAGTTTATTGGTTCTCAAATCCTTTGAATTTCACTTTGGAATCCAGAGAATTCATCGAGCAATCACGATCAGGCTTTCTCTATCATGCTCTTTATGGTGAACTTCCTACTTCGAATTTCTTCATCTTGTGATGATATGCTCTTTTGGTTGTTACCTTTTATCCGTTGTTCCTTATGATTGCGAGGACGCAATTTCTTTAAGGAGGGGAGTCTGTAACAACCCGGTATTTCGCGTCTATTTTTAATCGACATTAAATAATTAATATTATTGCAAATTTCCTTTTTGAAGTTTTTAAATTTGAATTTAAATTCTTTTATAAATTTTTTAAAAGGAATTTTGGGCTTTGAAAATCAAGTAGTGGCCCACGTTTTTAAATGTTGCCGTGAAATTAGCAAAATGAATAATCGATCCCCTTTTCTTGTTTTCATTCATTTCAAACCCGATCCCCTCTTTCTTTTTTTCGAACCCTAATTAAAACAACACGAGAGAAAAATATGGCGCCTCGTGTTCATCGTCCAAATTAGGGTTTTGAGCTAAATCGAAGGCCGACTTCAACTGCACGATTCGACTTGGTGCTCGCCGATACTAGGGTGAGTGGTTCCACTCACATTCTAATTCAAGCCCTAGTGCTTTGCTGTAGTCAATTGATTTCCTTTAAATAATGTTGGTTTCTCTGTTTTTTTTTGTGGTTTTGAACTGTGATATGATTCGACTTTTTGATTGCTAGGATTTTCTGGCACTGGTGGGTTTTCGTGGCCATTTTGGTTTCACATGTTTTCATTACTTTACTGGGTTTACGCGAGTTGAATCTAGACATTGGTTTAGGTTGTAACTTGGTTTTCGGATCTCTGTAGCATTTATCTAGGCTACAACATGTTCATAAGTTTACACAAAGCACGGTGGTGCACTGTAAAATTCCAGTGTGCTTCAGTATACTTTGATCTCTGACTTTGGCCACTTCGTTGATTTTAAACTAGTGACTTCGGTCTTGATTGTGGTGATGGTTTTAGATTATCACTACACATCTTTCTTTTGCATTAATTCTGACCTGTTGGCACACAGTTTTCATTCTATTTAGTTTGTGTCAAGTCAGCCGCGTTCATAAATTTCTGTAGTTCACTGTGTTTTGGCTACCAGTGCATTGTTTTGACGGCCTTGTTCAATCTGTGATACATGTGCACTGATGCATTGTATTCATTTGTATTTGGTACAACTGCCATGTGCACTGTGTTGTTTGGGTCGAGTTCCTTCATGCTGTTAGTATACATAACTATCTGTTTCCTTTATTACCTGTTCTCCAAGGCATGTAGTCTGGGGATAATTTGATTTATCACTTGCTGTGTGTGAGACAGCCATCCACTTCATTTCAAGGTTGTACCTCTTGATCTTTGATTGGAGTTCAGTAGTTTGCCTTCATTTTGGCTGGGTCTTCATGGACCCTTTTATATTTGAGCATGTTGTATAGGTGTTGCATATCTAGCTTTGTTGTCTCGACCATATTTGGTTTTCTATTCTACCTGATTTTGTCTTCGAGACAATCTGCAGTGTTTTATGATGTAGCTTCTTCTTATTACATCATATAGTTTTCCCTTATGAACTACATGTGTAGTTGTTATTGGTGCCATGTATCTGTACCATTATGTTCTTGTACATTGGTGCTGCTCCCTGATCGTATGCATTTGTGTCATGCTGTGCATATGTGCATTTGTAACCTTGAGTATGGTGTCACCTTTATTGGCCTATATGTCTGCATTCCATTTGCACCTCTGATTCATTTGTCAATGTGCAGTGTTATTACATTCCCTTAGTGGCATTTGGTTTGCATTCCATTTGCACTGTGCAGCCCTACCCACTGCTGCATTTGTTTCGATTGTGCATCTGAGTTTTTGGTTGTGGTCTTGCCCTTATGACCTTGAGGTGGCTGTCGTTTTGTTGCAGTTGCCTTGAGTTCTTGTGGTGACTGCAGTACTTCTGATTTTTTTAGTGGTTGCACTGAAATTGATTCTTCAATGATTTTGGTTCGTTGAGCTTTTGTGTACATCATCACTTTAGTGGCAAGGCAGTGCACGCAAGCGTGAACTGCAGCCACACGGTATTCGGTTGAGTACATCATCACTATAGTGGCAAGGCAGTGCACGCAAGCGTGAACTGCAGCCATACGGTATGGTTTTGTGATATTCTATTTCGTTTTGATTTATTAATCTTTTGCGTAGTTCATGTGCTGTAGTGGCGAGGCAGTACACGCGTGCGTGTACTGCAGCCCTACTCATCTTAATGTTTTAATTGATATTCCAATGGTTTGAACTGTTTTGTTTATTTCAATTCAATGTTCTGAATTGCATTCTGATTTGGTTTAATTACTGTCGTCTATTCAGTATTTATTTATTATTGCTTCTGTGCACTAATAACTGAGTTTGAATTAGACTGACCCGAGTATTATTTTCTTTTGAATCTAATACTCGGGTCAGACCGAGTATTTACAGGTTGTAGATATTCTGCTTTGGGTTGCTGCTAGAGCTATGAAGTTCTTTCATATCTTTTGGAGTAGTCGTCATTTGTAGTAGTCTGTATTATTGTATAGGAAGATATGTATTCATGTATATTATATACGTTAATGTACTTGTATATGTAACTTCCTGAGTTGACTATTGTAGTTGTATCACATGTACCGTGTAAACGTATTGTAACTGACATCAGTTATATATATATGAGATTTTCCGATTTATCTGTGTTCCGCATTTATATTTATCTGTGTTATTAGTTTATATTTGTCCTAGACTATTATAGCCACCGTGTGGTAGCTTTGAGTTTGCATCGGCATGCCGGATTCTCTTCTGAAATTAAAAGCATGTTTTTACTATCTGACATATCGGTGTTCGCACAAAGCAATTACACGGATGGTCGCTCCTCAACAGCCTTATTCTCCGTGCTAGTTGACAGCACTACACCGTAGTGTTCTTGGCTAGCGTGGGTATAGAGGTGGGGCATCACAACAATAGTCTATCGTATTACTCACAGCGCAGGGATAAAATACAATAGAAAAGTATACATAGTGAAGCTCCATAGAACAGAATTCATCATATAAACTCATAATAGTTTGGTACAAAAATCTGAAAAGTCAATACAGCAAGCCTCACTACATATCACTCAGAGAACCATACAAACAGCGGAACATCCAGTACATATAGTAAGAAAACAATATGCAAAAGCCTCCAGCTCGTCTTCGTCATCAACAGCGTTAGTCACTAAGAACAGCACCTGTCACCTGCTACCTAGTCTGCCCATCCCAACATGGATGAACAGCCCAAGGTAATAAGAGTTAAACATAAAATCTTGAGTCAGACAAAAGTCTTAGTGAGCAGTAAATCAACTATCAAACATACCAAAAGAGCATAAAGGGTAAAAGGAATAGGAACCCAACCATCCCACTTCACCTCTTTCTACAGTGATAGCCCCCAGACACACTAAGGAGAAGCAAGCATAACAAAGCAGATAATCAAAGTAAAGCAATAATCACTCGAGTCAAGGTCGATGTTTTCCAAATACAAACCCCCAAGGCCTAAACCAAGATCAGATAAGCACTCAGAAAACACCGCTCTTGAGTCCGAATGATGATACAACCAAACATCCATGACTCTGGCTATCACTGTTATCATTGCCTCGATACCATCGTTAATTGAATGACCGGCACATTCTTTCAGCCGTCAGTCAAGGGCTAATGGCAACCCCGGTTCTAGACACAACTCTGCACGTCGTCGCAGCCCGTGCCTAGGAATTTTCGCAACTACCCAGAGTACTAGCACGTCGTCGCAGCCCGTGCTTGGAACGTCATCGCAGCCCGTTCCAACGTACTCTTGCTTTGAGCATGCTAGAACCTTCAATAACGATGAGATATCAGCCTTCTAGTCATCCTCCTTGACGACTATTTATATACTAGCTCAAGCGCCTCTCGAGCCAACCAATATCAACAAGCTCGAACCACATCACCGAGTTATCAATATGCTTGGAATGATCCCGTCTGGATTAAACCAAGGCTTTCTCATATCATGCTTTGCTTCATCGCATCATAGCAAAGTCCCATCTCAACATCATGCTTTGCTTCCTCTCATCATAGCAAAGTCTCATTCCAACATCACACTTTGCTCTATCGCATCATAGCAAAGTCCATCATCATCGAATCTATCCATATGAGCTTTAACATCCACTTCATATGCCACAAGCAGCTTTCACCATTCAAGAGCCTCTCTACTTAGCTTTTGAATCATCTTCGACCAACTTGTCCAAATCAACTATTAGCTAATTTGCAACAATCTGTCAATCAAAGCAATCATTAATCCAAGCAATCAAACATTCAAACAAGATCTAATAAGCAATTATACAAGAATGGCAATTTAGTAATTAAAATGTCCAAATCTAACAAGTATGAATTATAAGCAAATATCTCTACAATTTGATGAATAAACTTATATAAGTTAACACGTAGCAAAATGGGTATCCAAAACTTCATAGACAATGGATCTACATGCAGACTTAAGGAAAATGCAAGAAATCTCTATCTTTAACACATAAACAAGCCACCAATCCAATATACTCCTTTGGGTCCGTGTGAGAGATAACCACCACTCACCGAATCACCTAAACACCTCAAAAACAACCAATTCCAGATCTGGACAGCAAGGAATCAAGCTTGATCCTCCAAAGCTCTGCTTCAAACGATGAAATCTCTCTTCGATAGATGGAGATCTTCAACTTTGGCTCTTGAATCTTCGATTTGATCTTCAATTTAGATGGAAGGAATCACTAGATTAGAGTGGAGAAAAGAAGTGAAGAAGTGTTGTAGTCGAGCTCTCAAAATGGCAGCACTTCGTCGCTTCAAAACCCGGTGCCAAACAGTGAACCAAACCCCTCTATTTATAGGCTGAAATCCCCATGAGTCGCCCCCCCTTAGGTCGTCGCCGACCCAACTGCCCCGACCTACGACCTAAGCAATCACACGACCTACCAACCTAACTCCTATGCGACCTAACAAACACGGCCGACCTAGCGACTCAACACACCCTGCCGACCTAACCACTTAACCTGATGCCGACCCAACGACTCATCCCAGGCGTGACTTAACAAACATGCGACATACGACTTATCGAATGCCGCGACCTACCAAACCCAGGCCACACGACTTAACTATGTGACGACCTAAAAACACACACGACTCAAGCCTTAGGTCATTCACGCCTAACTACAACACATGGTCACACGACCTAACAACACACGAACATACGCGACTTAGAACACATGCCAACCTAAAAACCTCACGACCTACGACTCAACAGGTCCTGCGACCTACGACCTAACTCCAACACAGGCTAACCACTAGGTCGCTAACATCCTATAAGTCGTAACTCGCTAATCCACTCTAACTAATAACTCGTTAACGACCTATTCCCTAACTCGTTAACTAGTTCTAACATACTAACTCGCTAACTACTGGGTCATACTGTCTTAAGTCCTCTTCTTCCTTAGGTCGCTCACCCCTTAGGTCGCTCAACCGACCTAACTTCCACACGACCTAATCCTATACGACTTAACCCCTACACGACCTAACTCCTAGGTCGTTCCAAACCTATAAGTCGCTCAACTCAAATCCCTTATACAACCTAAACTCCACATGGCTTAACAACATCAACGACTTAATGGCAACTATTTTACAATATGTCGACACGTAAAATACGGGTCGTTACATTCTCTCCCCCTTAGGAATTTCGTCCCCGAAATTCCAAACAAACAAGAGCAATCAAAACTATTTTGCATGCCTACCATCCATAGCAATCATCAAACCATACATCCAATTACTAACCTAGCATGCAGAATTCTAAGATTAGAATCAAGTTACAAATTCATGAGATGCCACGACACCTTAGGGCCATACCTCGAAGAGTTCAGGATGAGCTGCTTTCATCCTCTCTTCCTCCTCCCATGTACAGTCGTTAACATCATCACTCCATTGTATCTTGAGCAACGTAATCGTTTTCCTCCTAAGCTGTTTCGTGTCGGTTTCAACAACACGAAGTGGCTTACGAGGTCTCGTAATAACTGGATCAACCTCTAAATCTTCACAGCTATCAGCAGAAACCACTGTATTCGAGTCGTGCACATACTTCCGTAGATAAGATACATGAAAAACGTTGTGCACACCCGCCATCTTTTCTGGTAACTCCAATTTATATGAGAGCTTTCCAATTCGCTCAATGATCGGAAATGGTCCAACAAATCTCGGAGTCAACTTTCCTTTCTTCCCGAATCGAATAACATTCTTCAGTGGAGAAATCTTCACAAAAACCATATCTCTTACGTCGAATTCCAAATCCTTACGACGCTTATCGGCATAACTTTTCTGTCGATCTTGGGCTGCCTTCATTCGTCGCCGAATGATCTCTATACAGTCCGAAGTCTGTCGAATCATTTCTGGCCCAAGTATCAACTTTTCTCCAGTTTCCAACCAACATGTCGGAGAGTTACACGATCTTCCATACAATGCTTCATATGGTGCCATACCAATACTTGACTGGTAACTGTTATTATACGCAAATTCCACCAAATGAAGATGATCTTCCCATGATCCTCCGAAATCCAAAACACATGCTCTGAGTAGATCTTCCAAAACTCGATTGACTCTCTCGGTCTGACCATCCGTTTGGGGATGATAAGCCGTACTCAAACACAGCTCGGTTCCCAAAACTTCTTGGAAGCTCTTCCAAAATTCACTAGTGAACAATGGGTCTCGATCGCTCACTATACTCCTCGGAATACCATGGAATCGAACTATCCACTTAACATACAACTCAGCCAATTTCGATGCAGTCCTAGTCGATCGAATAGGAATGAATCTTGCACTCATAGTCAAACGATCTACGATGACCCAAATCCCTTCATTTCCTGCCCTGGTTCTAGGTAATCCATCGATAAAATCCATCGATGCTTGCTCCCACTTCCACGTAGGAACTTCTAATGGCTGAAGCAATCCACTTGGCTTCTTCTGTTCGGCTTTTACCAACTGGCAGTTCATACATTTGGAAATAAAATTTCCAACATCTTTCTTCATACCTTCCCAGTAATAGGTTCTCTTCATATCCTAGTACATCTTATTTCCACCTGGATGAATTGTCAACTTCGAGTGATGACTTTCCTTAAGAACTTCATCTCTCAATCCATCTATATCGGGAACAACTAGTCGTCCTTGCTTCCGAAGCCAACCCTCTCGATCGACTTCAAATCCTTTATCCTTTTCTGGGTCTGATCCAGATTCCACATCACGGATAATCTTGACAATCTTATCGTCTTGCTTTTGGCTCTCGCCAATTCTTTCCACTAGAGTAGGTCTTATTGATAAGTTTGCTAACATTTCAGGTTCCAATTCACATCTAGGCCTGAAGTCAAATCCAGCCAAATACTCAAGGCTCTTCCATTCTAAAAACATGACTCCCAATCCTGCATGTCTTCGACTTAACGCATCTGCCACTGCGTTACCTTTTCCCGGAGTATAGGCTATACCAAAATCATATGATGCTAAAAACTCTAGCCATCGTTGCTGTCGAAGATTCAAATCCTTTTGGGAGAATAGATACTTCAACGACTTATGATCTGTAAACAACTCGAATCGAACTCCCAATAGGTAATGTCTCCACATCTTCAAAGCAAAAACAATCGCCGCTAACTCCAAATCATGAGTCGGATAATTCCTTTCATGCGGTTTCAGTTGTCGACTTGCATATGCAACAACTTTATCCTTCTGCATTAGCACTGCTCCAAGCCCAGTGCCATATGCATCGGTGTAAACCACCATCTCATCATTCCCACTTGGAATAGTCAAAACAGGAGCATTTGTCAGTCGCTCTTTCAGGATTCCAAAAGCTTACTCACACTTAGCTTCCCATTTGAACACTTGGTTCTTTTTCGTCAATCTTGTTAACGGTGCAGCTATCTTGGAAAAGTCTTTGATAAACCGACGATAGTATCCTGCTAATCCAAGAAAACTTCTCACATCAGATGCATTCTTAGGTCTAACCCAATCTTGGATCACGGCCACCTTGGCAGGATCAACCGCTATTCCATTTCCAGAGATAACATGGCCTAAGAACCTCACTTCGCTCTTCCAGAATTGACACTTCGAAAACTTAGCCTTCAGCTGATGTTTCCGCAAGATTTCCAAAACAATCCGCAAGTGCGTCTTGTGCTCTTCTTCAGTTCTGGAATAAATCAAAATATCATCCACGAACACAAGTACGAACTTGTTCAACTGATCCCTGAATACTCTATTCATAAGATCCACAAAATACACTGGTGCATTGGTCAATCCAAACGGCATTACCAGCCACCCAAAGAAACCGGATGGTGTCCTGAAAGCCGTCTTCGGCACACTATCCTTTGCCACTCTCAATTGGTGAAATCCCGTTGCCAAATCCATCTGAGAAAACACCTTAGCTTCGTGAAGCTGATCAAACAAGTCATCTATTCTCGGCAATGGATACTTGTTCTTCTTAGTCACTTTATTCAGCTCACGATAATCCACACACAACCTCAACGACCCATCTGCTTTGGTTGCGAACACAACTGGTGCACCCCATTCGGACACGCTACGCCGAATGAATCCTTTCTGTAAAAGGTCATCAACTTGCACCTTCAACTCTCGCTGTTCCCTAGGCGCCATCCGCCTAAGAGGCATCACAACAGGTCTGGCTCCTTCAACTAGATCGATACGAAACTCGATCTCTCTATGCGGCGGTAACCCTTTGACCTCGTCAAAGACATCCTCAAATCCATTCACAATAGGCACCGATGACAGTCCATCCCGTGGAGCAACCAGCGAATACATGAAGCTCATGAAGACGCCTTCTTCATGCTTACATCGTATCACAACCTTTCGTCCCTCCACATTCTCGACTGTCACCTCAAGCCTCTCACAATCAACCTTTGCCGCATATTTCCTAAGCCAGTCCATTCCCAAAATAATTCCGAACCCCGCAAAGTTCAGAACAAAACAATCACAAACAAAAGAGCAATCATGACTCGACACAACCAGACCACGGCATACCATACACAAACAAGACGAACCCCCAACTGGATTAGTCACAACCAATGGTCTATCAACAATATCCGGTTCCAAACCGAACCGGCCTACAAGTTCATTACAAACAAAAGAATGCGACGCTCCAGTATCAAACAACACCCTAACTGGAACACCACAAATGGAAAGAATACCTTGAACCACCACACTCTTTCCTTTCTCTTCAGCAGTAGGAGCTTTCAAAGATGATGGAACAGCCCCCAAAGCATAGGCTTGCCCAATCTGCTTGTCCTTCCTTGGTTCCGGACAATCCTTCCTAAAATGCCCCGGTTTGTCACAGTTGTGGCACTTCGCCGGCACTTTCGGTTTCTTACAATCGCTGGAGAGATGACCCTTCTGCTGACAGTTGTAGCAGGTCAATTCACCCTTCGGCTTCTTCTGGCCATCCTTACCCTTCTGCTGCTGCTGCTTTCTCTTCTTGTTTCCACCTTGCTCCTTGGTCACAACAACAACAGATCCTTCCTTAGGAAACAGATTCTCATGCCTGAGAGCTTTCTCCACAAGCTTCTCAAATGGATCATCCAGATGATCCACCAACTGCCTCCCAAGATAAGTGTCCAGGCCTGTCACAAACTTCTTATTCTTCTGATAAGGGGAGTCAATATATGACCGAGTATACTTGGACAAAGCTTCAAACTCAGAAACATACTCAAGAACTGGTCTTCCACCTTGCTTGAGTTCCACAAACTTCTTGAACAGAACAGATTTCTGAGCTGTAGAAATGAACTTAGCTTCGAATCTAACTTGGAATTGCTCCCAAGTAATCTCTTCCTCTGGAGTATCAATGGTGATAGAATTCCACCAATCCGAAGCTCTTCCGTGAAGCTGTCTTGATGCAAGCTTCCTCTTAGTTGCATCCTCAATTCCCAAATCACCAAATATTCTTCCACAAGCATCAATCCATATCTGCACTTCAATGGTTGATTCTATTCCCAAGAAAACCTTTCCTCCAAGAGAAGTATAGTCTTTGCACAACTTAGCGAAATCCACTGGTTTTGGGGCTTGAACTTGAACTCCAACATCTACTGATGACCCCGAGGCTGGCATCCTTCTCATGATCGAAGTCATCATGGCCTCAAACATAGTAGCATAATCAGCAGCCCCTTCAGCAGCACGGCCTTCCCTAGCAGCTGGTCTCCCTCTCCGACTCATCCTTAATATCTATAAAAAGGAATGATTAGAACACCTTGAGAAACAACTACATAAGGAGTTCAAATCCTTCTAAGCTACTATATTATATATAGTAATCATCCATCAAAATTACAATTACGTCTCTCATACGTAGTTACGTCAGCGAGCATTGGCTAAAATCGATTAACCAAAGCTCTGATACCAAATGTGACGACCGCCCATGACTCCCGCACTAAACAAAATAATAGTGCGTTGAAAGGTGTGCCAGGCAGCCATGGACGATAGTCAGGGTAAGGTAAACACAATAGTCTATCTTATTACTCACAGCGCAGGGATAAAATACAATAGAAAAGTATACATAGTGAAGCTCCATAGAACAGAATTCATCATATAAACTCATAATAGTTTGGTACAACAATCTAAAAAGTCAATACAGCAAGCCTCACTACATATCACTCAAAGAACCATACAAACAGCGGAACATCCAGTACATATAGTAAGAAAACAATATGCAAAAGCCTCCAGCTCGTCTTCATCATCAACAGCGTTAGTCACTAAGAACAGCACCTGTCACCTGCTACCTAGTCTGTTCATCCATGTTGGGATGGGCAGACTAGGTAGCAGGTGACAGGTGCTGTTCTTAGTGACCAACGCTGTTGATGACGAAGACGAGCTGGAGGCTTTTGCATATTGTTTTCTTACTATATGTACTGGATGTTCCGCTGTTTGTATGGTTCTCTGAGTGATATATAGTGAGGCTTGATGTATTGACTTTTCAGATTGTTGTACCAAACTATTATGAGTTTATATGATGAATTTTGTTCTATGGAGCTTCACTATGTATACTTTTCTATTGTATTTTATCCATGCGCTGTGAGTAATACGATAAACTATTGTGTTTACCTTACCCTGACTATCGTCCATGGCTGCTTGGCACACCTTTCAGCGCACTATTATTTTGTTTAGTGCGGGAGTCATGGGCGGTCATCACAACTGCCAGTTATTACCTGTTATATATTATCAGATATATATTGATATTGATTTATTATTGGATGATGATTGTGATTTGGATGATGGATGATGAATGATGAATGGATGTTTTATTTTATATCATTAAACTGCAGTTATCATGCATTTTTCATTTCATTCGGGATTGTGATTTAAAATGATATACGACCGCAAAATTTTTATTTTAAATTACGGATTGAAATGATAACATCCGTATCACTTGACCATAGGATAGAAAATTTTATACAGGCACCACGGTAAATATATATAATTATTTTTGGAAATGTTTTTCTATGGTTTTGTAAAGTTATATATATATGGTTTATGAGATATTGATTTGGTTATTGATAAAGTCTATTATATATATAGTAATTTCCGGTTTTTAAGCTTTGTATAAATTTGATTTGAAGTTTAAATAAAGTTTGATTTTAAGATCAAATAAGATTAAACATTTATTTAAAATTTAATTTCTGGAGTTTTATGACTTAAATGAGAATAGATTTGGAAGATGAATATTATGTTAAATTGAAATTAAATAAAAATTAGAATTTTTTTAAAGGATATGATTTTTATAACTTGATTTTTGTGTAAAGTGATTTTAATGAATATCAAGTTGACTAAATGAATATATAATAAATTGAAAGATGATCCAGTTATATGAAGTTAAAGGTTTTCTTAAATTATATTGAATTCATTAAGTAAACATTTCAAGTCTAAATAAGAAGTAATTGAATTTGATACATATGGATTTGTCAAATGAGTTGTTTTTTTTTTTGAAATGGTGAAATATTTAAAGCCTTGAAACATAAGAATTGAAATGGTATTTGGAAGTGTAAATCAATATTTGAAATTGGTTTGTGAAATCTAAAGAAGCTATTTTGTTTTATAAAAGTGGTTTAATATTTAACCATTTAAGAGATGGAAATTTGTTTCAAAGCTATGTTTTCAAGGTAGTATAATTTGGAAATATTATGTTCAAGAATTTGATTGCTAAATATTTTACTTTGGAAACCCTATGATTTTGAAGGAATATATATTGGAAAATAAATCATATCGTATTGATTTGGGTTTTAAAGGAAATGATATCGTATTTATATGGTTTTGAAATGGATAATTATTTTCTAGTTTTAAAGTATAAACTATTTTAAAGACCGCGGTGTTATAATAACGTTTGGTTGTTGAAGAGACCGGGATCGAAAGTTGTCATACTCTCTGCCAACCCCGAAAACCACTTTAACAACCGTGTACGCGGTGGAGATTCCAGAATGAAGTTGGATGGTGGTGGCGTTTCCTTTAAGGTAAATACGTGGACCCGACTCCCGTGAGTTGGTATAAGGTAGCTAAAACAGGAGCGGTCGACGGGTTAATAAGGTAGCACCTTTGATCGGACACATCCCTTCGATATTATACTTTGACTCTTGGATTGATTCGGTGGCCACTTTTGATTTCTTTGATTTGGGGGTGTGGCTCGAGGTGGGCGGTAGCTGCGGCCATGCGTTACCACCGACCCGGAAGCGTAATTGGTATATCTACCCTGGCATTGCCTAGTTGTGCCGTGTTACCTACCCTAGCGCGCCTTATACGATTTTGGTTTTGTACCATACCTATGGAGTGCCCTCTGACGACGCCCAGTACGGGGGAGATTACGGTACTGTATGGACTATGGGAATATATAACTGTGTTAAGGTGGAAAATGTAAAGCCTTAACGCTATTTAAAAGTAAGTTTATTTTACAAATGGACACTATTATAATAGCGTAATATACTACATAGTAAATAGTTTAACGGATCCTTAGGAGATGTAAATCCCGAGCATCTCTTGAGTTACTGTACTCATATTTATTTCTGTTAATTTAACTCACATAAGATCTTTTAGTTCTGACTCGAGTGTTTTGTCTTTTCAATTCGCTCGGGTCAATCCGAGCGTTTCAGGATTTGAAGTTTTAGCTCTGGAGAACGAAGACGAAGATTTGCAGTATTACTGTTACTATTTATACTCACACTGTTCCGCTGCATTGTTATTGGTACGTGTAACTCTGATATGTATTATATAAATGTTTGTAAACAGTTTTATAAACTGTATATTTTATTATTATATTTTATCCTTCCGCTGTGAGATTCTATTTTGTTTATTTCTTCTCTATTTTTCTTATTTACCCCATAACAATCCGCCCTTCCGTATGGTTTAAATTGGCATGTGTGTCGATTTGAAGAATGCGAAAAGGCGGAATGTTACATGTAGTGATTTCAGTACTTTAAATTCCTTTAAAATCCATTTATTTATAAATCATATTTCTAAATTTATACTTATATAATTTCACTCATTCACTTTATTTATATAAGGTTTATTCCAAATTTATTTATCTTGTTGTTTAGCTTTATAATATTACGACATCTTCAAACTTTTGCAAAACAACTGTCAAAATCAACGGGATTCAAATTTTCAAATTTTTAGTTTAAATCTATTTAATTCATAACTCATGTTTATAAATATACTCATGTTATTTCATTTCTTATATATAAGATTATTTCACAATTGTACATCATTTTAATTATAATTCCATACTTTATAATTCACTTACTTATATAATTTATTCTTTTACAATTGTTGTTTTTACTTAGATTATTTAAACAGCTTTTATTAACTTTTATATATATTTACATTTTCAAACAACCAAACAATCAATTTATATCCACTATAATAATTTTTGAAATTTTTTCCCTTATATATAAAACATAATCGAGGTAAAATTATTTCATTTACCCAATTTAAAAACAATACTGTGTCAATATGCCTTGTCCAAGTATTTATAAACCCTTACTAATAACGTGGCGTCCCAAGCACCGACCAGATTTCATAAACAACTCAATAGATACATCACACGATATAAAACATTTTTATATCACCAACAAATACGCGCTCATATATATATATATATATATATATTACACACTCAACTCAATCTAGGTTTCTGTTGACCCTATCTATACTGAGTACACATCGAAGCCTAGGAATATACTAAACCTAAGCTCTGATATCAGTTGTGATGACCCGCGAATTCGTACGCTCTGAACCGACAATAAACCACACATGTCGACCCAAAGCGAAAAAAATTTCAGATGATCATGAGAAAGAAAAGAATGGGTGACAAGAAAAAGAGAGGAAATAAGAAGAGAAGAGAAGAAGAAGAAGAGAGAGAAGCAGAACCAAAACAATACAAAATCTCACATCGCAACGGAATAACATATAATATAGATTAATAATCTTTACAAAGAGAAACTGTCAGTTTACATAAATCACTAGAGTACACAATAAGTAATCATCAGCTTAAATAGTTATAATAACCTGTCCTCACAAATGCTGATAAATTACAACAATGCAAAGCAGTGGAAAAATAAATAGGTACGTGTACACAACATGAAGATCTCCAACTCGCCTACTAAAGCTCCAAAAGCACCAAATCTGAAATGGAAAATATACTTGGTTTGACCCGAGCACGCTCGAATCAGTCTGGTAAACCAGTGTGAGAAAAACAGACCTCAGGTGAATTTATAAAGTTACCAAACTTTTCCTTTATCAAAACAAAAGGTATCTCGTAAGACCCAAATAAATACCGACAAGGGTTATACCTTATGATAACCAAAACATTTAATATCATATTCTCTTATATTATAATAGTGTCTATTATACAAATAATGTTAATCATAATTGAAATTGTTACATTATTAAATTCCAGCATACACCTTGTTACAAGGGTTTCCACAATAGAAAATGGCAGACATGTATTGGAATTTGGATTCAATACAAATAACCAGGTGAAGGGACTACCTTTCCGAACTCGATATGCCTCTAGAGGAATGTACCTAGGGTCGAGATAGTCGGTGCCTAAACATACACAAGACCGGCCTACCCATTCCTAGATAGTACCGAATATGTCATCATTTCGGTCATTACCGACCTATAATCCATGGCCACAAACATACATAAAAAATAATAAGATACACGACATCATAGCGTGTAAAGATACAATTAGAAGAGTGATGACATATCCTAATTGGGAGCGACCCACTTAGCCTTGCTACTTCTATCCCTGTTTCAGTCATTTTTCGAGGAGTGATGCCAAAAGAGGTATCGATTACCTTTCACATATCAAATCATCTTTGAGTGACACATTGCTATTCCCATTGACTACTAATTGCTTTCCACAAAAATACAACCCTTGAGCTCGTATATCTCAAGGAGGGTGTTAAGCTAAGAAAAGTTACCTTCTCCGCCACTACAGATGTGCGTTTGTAAAAACTAATGTACATAATCTTAGAAATGCAATCTTAGACACTCATCCATACTAGTTGTCCAGAAGTAGAACAACCAAAGGCACTCTCCTACAACATCCTATAGGATTAGTAGTGACAGCCTTTGCAATGGATATTTCATAACGAAGAGACTGCTACTATTATACATATTGGGATTTTAATCCCAAATGATCAACAAGCAGTCCTTCACTATAAAAATCCTAAATATCAATATCATCAACCAACCTGCATAATTGTCGCACGTACGTTGATCCGAAGTGGTTTTAAGATAAATCTGATCCCGGTCTCTTTGCACCAACAACGCAAAAGCGTTTCTCAACCTTATATAGAAACCAAGTCTCGTAGACTTATCACATCTCTAACTTTCAACTTACTATCCTTTTGCCAAGAAGAAAGCTCGACAGATTAGAGTATTCACTCCGCACTACACGAATCAACATCCTCAACACAAATGATAATCAAGTCTACATAGTCAATTACGTACTAATTGTACGACAAATAACTTTCTTCATAAAGTTGAGAAACTAAAATGGCCAAATTCGATTGTTCGTTATTTACTATCAAAGCAACAAACAAAATCTAGCACATAAGTTGTCACTGGGTCTGATTTTATTAATCGTTTATAAATCAAATCACTTTTCCAAATCATTTAGTTCAAATTATCTTTAAAAAGATATACCAAAACCATTTCAATATTTGGAAACATTTCCTTATACTTATTTTAATAATAAGTAAATTTACAAATCATTTCATTTCAACACCATTTAATCTCCATTTTATAATATCACTTTCCAAAACATTCATCTAAAGAATTATTCTCTTTAAAAAAATATGAATACATTTCCTCTTATAAAAATCCATGTTTATCTTATCAAATTAAATTTATTTCACATTTATAAAACACAGTTTATAATTCACATTTTTATTTTATAAAAACTTCCATTATTAAATAATTTCCCTTTTTTTCATTTATATGTCAAAATCGCATTATAAGTTTATTTACTTATAAATCTCTTTATTTACAAATTCATTCTTTTGTAATCTCATTATTTATAAAGTCCATTATAATTTCATTTCTAAATTTTGGTTACAAGTCCATATACAAATTTGATTACAATTCCATTTTTAATATTTATAAAACACCGTTTATAAAATTTATTTCATTAAATCTCTCGATTAATAACATTCCTTTTATAACTTTCATTTTAACACTTACAAAACTCATTTATAATTCCTTTACTTTTATTTATAAAATATCAATTTTTAAAATCTTATATTTAAACCATTTATAATAAGTTCAAAATTCTCAATTTAACTTATTTTTCAAAATAGTTAACTTCGTATTTCAAAAATCATATTTAAGTATATTTCACAGAAACAAAATTTTTATAACATAAAAATTATAACTTTTTATTCATTCAAAATAAATTCATTTCTTTAACCATTCCAAATTTTTTTGAAACATGTATATTTTCAAAATCACTTTGAAATCCTTTTTTAACTAAAATCATCATTTCTATTTTTTAAATTCCAAAAAAATGGTCCAATGCTATAAAAGTACTAAATAAGGGGATTCACATCAATAATAGCAAACATGCATCCATCATAGAAAATATCACAAGATACAACATATATAACAATATGTGTAAATAGACATCAACTATAGTGAGGAATCATGTTGGATCCCTCCAACATGTCACCTGCAACAAACATACATATGATAAAATATGTACAATGTTTGCTTTGAGGCAAATGCGCGTACAAAGGGTCATCCGCTTATACATGGAAATGTATTGGATCTCATCTACTCCAATCGGTAGGAATATATCAAACTACTAGTTACTCTAGCATAACATCCTAATATACTATATATATAACGTCCAACAGACATCAAAATAGCATAATAAAAATATTCTCACTTGCATAAAAATATAAGCGGGTCTGACTTTTACTCACTTTGATTGCAGTCGTCGCTGCAACGTTTTATTTCGATTAAAGTTAAACGAGCATTTAATTTTAATCGAACATCCTAAAAGCTCTAAATCTATCTAAACCAGCTCTAAATGTAGTGCTTGTCAATACAAATCTATTGCAATTCATTTCGTGCGAAACAGACCTCATATGACAAAGTTATGAATTTTATAAGATTAAACAATTATTTAAAACAAATTAATCTATATTTTTTTTTATATTTTAACCTAAGTCAAATCTGGGTCGTTGGTCTAGAGAAATAAGTTTCGGCCGCTCCTTCCTCTTTTCTCCCTCTCATTCATCTTCAGTTTCCTATAACCTATCGCCGCCGTTTTTTTGAATCGACCGTCGTCCCTCCGCCTCGACTTCTGGAGTCAATCCAACACCACACATCGTAGCCTATCCCATGGCACACCCACGACTAGAGACCGCATTCCCTAGCTCCTCCTAGGCCTTGAAAAAGGTGCACGAATGGTAGCCCTTTGTGGCTCGGTTTTGGCTTCCATGCGACGAATTAGATGATCATAGCTGTTGGATTTATAGAACTCACCAAGCCCCTCGATTTTCTAATTGGAAATTTTAGGTAATAGTCGATGGATTCATCAAATATTAAAGAGGAAGGACCGAAATTCCTGGCTGTTAAAATGAAGGTGGCGGCTGCTCTATTAGGTTTAGGGTTTGGGGAAAATGAAGGTCCTTATATAGACAACTACAAATCACTATTCCCCCGAAATATTTCCAAACTCCAAACAAAGCGTGCCGCCTGACATTCATAATGTTTTACCCCTATTTCAAACACAATGGAATATGTATCAGAGGCTAATTCCATCGTATTTGGAAGATCGAATTATTTTAATTAAAATTCCTTTAATTAATTTCTGTGTGTTTCAAGCTCGTACGGTTAAACGGTAAGTCTGATCGACGCGATATTTGAAATCCTATAAAAATATACTATTACAGGTCAAATGAAACTAATTTCGTACAAATCCGAGATAGTATTAAAAATGACTGTTTTTACACGCTAATTAAATATTAATATTTTCAATTTCTGCTTATTCACTTTTAAATCAATTTTAAAAGTTCTCTAACTCCATTCTAATTCCAACAGAATATAAATCAACTTTAGAAATTATTTTTATTCACATTAGATTTAATATTCAATTAATTAACCGATTTAACTTATAATATGCATTTTTTAATATTTAAATTCAATTAAATATTCTAAATTTAGACGACTGAAAAACTGGGTCGTTACAATCTTATAGAAAGAAACTAACTCAACTTCACTCACAATTAACCGTACATTGTCCAACAAAGTTCGATTACTTCTTATCGATGCATCATTATGTATTACATGGAGGAGAGACTTTTGGGATTGAATCTTTATTCATTTTTAGGTACATTTGAATCCTTTTCCAGTATACTCACTCATTCGATCAAATCAAATCATTTCTATCGCATGTTATTTTATTAACTTCTTTTTTATACTCTACGGGTTTACCGTAGACATACTATATGTGTATCAAATACACATGTCCATTTTGGTAATAACTCATTGGTGAATATGACAAAATACATGGAACCGTTTTGGTATTAATAGACTTATGACTGCATATATCTATACATATCAATGCGAAGAGTTCATCAACTCTTATAATGCTCTCACTGAATGGATGCATAGCCCTTAATTGTTTGAGATATACTTAACCAGTGTCATATGATTCATAATCATGTAATAAAATTATTTCTCGAAACTGTGGCTTAGTCTATAATTCCAAAATAACTGTAAATAATATTAGATAATTCTATATTTTCCATTGCATCACTTTTTTTATGAAAACAAATACCACATTATAGTTTTAGTTCTTAACGAATATTTATAATATTTATATTGAAACATAGCTATGTCTATTTCTCAATCGATACCAAAAAACAGTATTTATTTCATAAATAATGTTCAATATGTTTTACCAAAAAAGTTCGTAATATGATGCAATCAATAAGTGCTATATGACATGCTCTCACTATTTTTTAGATTACTATAATAGTATACTAAATTCGAAGGTCCATCACTCACTTAATATATATTTATGTCACATATTCCAATTAGATTATCGTGGAGAGTTCTTCAATCAAATATCCTAAACTCAAGAGAAATAAATATCATAATATAATCTTCTATATGAAAATACATTTCGGAATAGAAATAATATTTCTACTTCCAATTTTAAATATCAATCACTATTATTACAACTCTTATTTTCGTTGTTTCTTTATGAAGCAGAAATGACTATTCACTATCTTCATCCCAACTGTATCTTAAGTCACATATACTCCTGTAAATTTATTATTTTTTCTAAACAGTCAAACCATTCAAAGGAAAAACCTTACTATAATATCATAATGAACTCTTTACAAAAGCACACTCGATCATCTTGAACATTTAAGAACATAAATATATTGCCTTTTTCATAAACTGATCAAACTGACATTTCGACGAAAGAATTCTTAGACCTGTCTCATAGTTTTGGTCTAGTGTCATAGTTAACACAATATGATCCTTTTGTAATCAATCGAATACTTGATCTTACATTAAAGTTTATTTGGTTTTTGGACGAACTAATTTCATCGAAATATTGTATATTACAAAATTTGACCTTTCACTATATCACATTTATATTTGATTGTTTATGGATTAAATATTCATAGTCTTGTATTGTTTTAGAGTTCAAAACTTGTAGAATGCAATACATGGTTTCGACTATATAAATGCGTAAATGACCAAAATACGAATGTATTTAGTAGTTGTAATATCAGGCACTTACATGGATGTTGAAATTTTAACATGCAATAATCTTTTATTGGTAGATATTTTTATATTTCCATCTATCAATCTTTAGTTCATTTGTATATCATAATTGATAAAAATTTATCAATTTTATTAAATGCACAAATTTACCAATGTGTATAATGTTATAATTATATAACATATGTTCTTACAATATTAAAAAGGTTAAATGTTATCATTTTTTTAATAAGGCTCCCGCTAGTCTTTTATGTTACACCAAACCCTAAGCAAAACATCGAAGTCGTTTAACTGCATTAGTAGATGTTAGGGCTCGTTCATCTTGGAATTCTGACCTTGAGTTTGCTCAACAAATCATACCTTCACGAACGATAGATAACTCCTTATCGGTTGCATTACATACAATCCGTAACCCTTGGTTCCTTGTCCTGATCACTTTTAAACTTGAGTTGCTCAACAAACCAAAAGAGATTATTCACTCGTACCTACCATATCGCGACGGCTTAAGTATGGTATATGTACCTTGAGTTTGCTCAACAAATACAAATAGTTATCTTACGTCGTCTATTCAATATATCAATAATACTACACATAATCTCCTTAGCTTGAATTTGCTCAACAACTATGGGGTATGCTAGTAATTTATTAATATATATATATATATATATATATATATATAGGGTGGAGGAAAACATAATATTGAAGATTCACAATTTTCAATATATTATATTGAGTGATATCGACTTATGAAATAAATTATTACTTATGAAATGCCCTTACAATTAAAGTGTTAAGCATACCTAAAATCATGGTATACATACGATATATATGTATTTATTCCTTAAGTCTATTTATGGTTTCTTTAATGTTCCATATTTAGTTTGTACATTCATATTATGTAAGTTTTATTATTATATAACTTTTATATTTTATATTACTTATATAATAATCTTATGTAAAACATTATATTAACTAAATCTTATTTAATAAATATTAATTAATTAACATTTTGATTAATTTTATATCAATATGATATTTATATTTAATATTTATTATATAATATATAACCTTTATAGTATAACACATATATCATACACATGTGTATATTATTTAATTAATTAACCTTTATTTAATTTATTATATTAAATTGTATCAGTTTCAAAATTTATCTTACATACATGTATACTTAAGTTATCTTAAATACTTTTAAAATAACATAACATATATCAACATATATAATACATGCATATAAGTACAAATTAATTAACTCTTTTAATTAATTTATTTTATTAATCTATTATTAAATTTTAATTTTGAAACTAATATTCAAATAGATTCAAACAATTAGAAATTTTCATTACCGTTTCAAACATTTTGAAAATATATGTTATATTATAACCTTTTATAATAAACATATTTTATGTTAAACTTTACCATCAAATATAAATTCTTTAACTTTAATTTTTAAAATAGGGTAATTGATTATCCAATTCTAATCCTAAACATTATCCTTCTAGACACCGTATAAAGTGAGCAAGCTTAATTAGTTCTCTCTAATATGATTAATTTAGACCACATATGCTATTGGTCACTAATACCATTAAAGGATACAAGCCAGCTCACAGCGAAAGAAATAAGTGAATTTCAAAAAAAAATTATCCTGATGAATCTTAGTTGAGCCTATGAAGCCTGATTTAGTTGGAACATTTCAAAATTTCTTGTTAAAAAAAGTATTTATTTTATTTAAATTAGTTAAATGGAAGTTTCATAAATTTAACTTTAAATGTATAGTGTATCAAATACATCTAACATTTATTAGTAAGAGTTGCTATATATATATATATATATATATATATATATATATATATAGCAAAGGAAATCTTTCATTTCTTTCCCTCAAACAAGTACTTAATCGAGAGCATTTAATAAAATTTAATGCACACATAAAGAAGGAAAACTTCCATTTTTCTTTCTCTAAAACAAGTAATTAACTGAGAGCATTAATAAGATTTAATGTATATACAGGGAAGGAAACCTTTTATTTATTTTCCTTAAACAAGTAATTAATTGAGAGCATTAATTGCATTAAATGAAGTTTTGTTTATCTCTTTAATTTGAATTCATTGATTATATTTAGTTACATACACACACACACACACATATCTGTGTGTGTGTTGAATACATACATGATACATATGTGTGCATAGCATGATAACGCTTGATGAGTATAATGTCCCCGTATGTAGATGTTGGGATTTACATTGCAATGAATACATTAGCTCATTTTTTGTATATTATACTTTGTCCAAATATGTGCTTGTACAATATGGCAAAACAAGATATTAATATACGTAAATGAATATACATATATATGTATACATAATATATATATATTATTGAATAAATGATTTCTACCATAATAAATTAATGTAAAATAATTATATAATTTTTATAACTTAGAAAATTTGGAAAACACATTTTGGGCTAAAAATAATATATGAAATTTTCTCAATTAGAATAATATTTATCATTAAATAATTGATAACAACCCAAAATCAATTAAATCTTTATAATACGAAATCAAGTTGAAAAATTATAAAACTTTTTCTGAAGGTTACTAAGATATAATTAAGGCTTAGGAAAAATTTCTAAAATTTTCTCAATAGAAATTATGTTTTTAATTAAATAATTGATTGCAAGCTGAAAATAAATTGATTATAAAAATTATTAAACTAAGTTATAAAAATCTACATATTCATTTAAAGGTACCTGAGACACAATTTAGGCTTTAGAATAATTTCTAGAATTTTCTCAACTGAATTAAACTTTTAATTAAATAATTGATTATAGGATGAAAGTAAATTAATTTTAAGAAATATTAAATAAAATTTTAAAGTAAGCTTCTTATATGGTGTAGCATATTTAATATATATAAAACTGAAATTTTTAACCGTTAATTATTTTATACATAATAGACAACATACAAAATCATTAAATAATAATAAAATATTTATATACATATTTAAAAAAAAAATTATATTTTATGATTTATAATAAGTATAAATCATCATTTTTTTTAAGATTAAATATATACGATATATATGATCATATATACAATTATACATATTGACTATTTGTAGATCCCTATACATTTAGTCCTAATCCATATATATAGACACACACACACTAATATAAATCAAAACTAAACAGTTATTTTTTTGGAAAGTTAATTAAACAATAAGTCAATAAATAAAACATTACAATAAGCACATAACCAATACAATTGTAACAAACACATGTACACACAAAAATCTAACATAATCTGAATAATAAATAGGTCTGGATACAAATAGATGATTTGGATCTAAATCAACTTTATTATGATAAACTTGGTATTAAAACAATAATAATAAATGAAAGTTCACCTTTTAATAAATCCTTTGAGCCACATTGAACAATGATTTCTCTTCTCAGAACAATTCCCAATTCGTCAGGTTGCAAATCCGAGATTGGAGACCTTTTACTACAAATTAGTATTTTTAATTTGAATTGGATTTGGGAATTTTTGTGATTGTTTATGATAGTTTCTACATTAAAACATAGAGGAAGAAGAAGAAAGTGGCAGATATAAAAATGAAATTAGTCCGAGATTAGGGTTTTGAGATTAGGGTTCATATATGTAGGATAAGAGAGCAAACTACGTAAGTTTCTCAGCAAATGTTAGTCACACGTCTTCAAATCCTATGTTGTGGCAGCTTCCAACCTCTTTCAAACTAACGCCTACGTCTCCAATCCCATCTATTGTGAGCCCATTTAACCCAAATTAAATATGTACAATTATGTTTAACCTATTTTGTTATTGATATCTCATATCGATTAATACATTTATAACTTTTAGAAATATATGCGACAATTTTATTTCTCAAATAACATTAAAATTTGTTAACTATTTTTTCATAAATATTAATTTAGTTAATTAATTTATAACAGTTATAAACTAGTTAAATCATTTGGTCTAAAGAGAATTCATCGTTTCGGTTGTGTGACTCTTAAGTGTAAATTAGGTTAGCGGTAAACGTCCACTACAACAAAAGTTACTTTTTCACTGCAATGGTTCTCAGCGTGCTAATCACAAACGCAGTCAAAGTGATTTAAATGAAAAGAAAATTTATGTCCAAATGTTCCTATGATGTATCAAGCAAAATTATAAGGCGGAGGAATGAAATTACATGGTGGGCTTTTCCTTTTATTTTTGTGGCCAAATCCTTTTACTGTTATCTTTTCTTGCTCTTGTTTCCAAAAGCAAAACGGTACAAAACCCTAGAATGATTCTCGTCGGTACCTATTTACTGAAAAGCATCGATCGGCCTCCTCCTCCATGTTAGATTTAGTTCTTTGATTAATCAAAACTTCCTTATAAGCAATCGTTAGGTCTCATGAAGCAATCGTTCAGCCTCCTCCTTGATGGATGGAATTGTCCAGTCGTTTAGTTTCCTCCATGCAGATGTACTCAATTTTCAGATCGATATTTCTTTTTTTTTTCCTTCGCAGTTCAACGTGATTTATCATTTTTCAGTTCTCAAGTCAATTTTTAGGTAATGCCGAAATTTACTTACAATATTTCTTTTTTCCCGTTCATAAACATCGAGTTGAGTTATTGAGCTCTTTCATAGACAGACGCAATGTAAAATTGCTTTCGAGGTGAAATACTTATCTGTTATCTGAGTTGTTCTCTGTATTTCGTCTACGTGTGAAAGAATGCAGTATACTTAAAGAAGAATTCAGGACTAATTTGAAGTAAACTAGAACTGAGTTAAATTATACCAAGTATCATCCTGTCATGTCATTGAATATTGTTTCTTTTTTCCTTCCAAAAAACAATAAGCTGAGTTGTTGAGCTCTTTAACAGGCGGACACAATCTAATGTGTTTTATGTTCCTTATCCAAAGGAAATGTGTTCAATGAGCCTAACACTTTAGATGATTTGGTTATGTAACCTGAAATGACTTTTGTACATAGATTTAAAAAAGAATTGCCTGATATGTCTTTTATGCATAGATATAACACTATATACTATTGATTTACAACCTTCCAAATGCTAAAAGAAGATTAAAGTTGGATTAACAATTGTTTAAGGTTAGTTGCTAATGATAATTTGACAAGTTAAATAGGTGTTAGTAGATTTGAGCCTCTGTTTTCCAAAGCGAACCTGCTTAAATCTTCTTCATTCAAAGGATATTATTTGTTGTTGAAGCATGGTATCTATTGTAGTTGACATGCAAAAATTTGTTGCTATTTTTAATATTTGGCCTTAAGCTTGGCAACTTAGTAATGCTCGTAGGCAGAAAAATATCATAAAGTGTTTTGTGTTGTCATCAACTTATTCTTCTGTATTCACCAGATTTGAGTCAAATAACAACACAATATTTCATTGATATATAACACTTTTATGATTCAGTTATGTTCTTTTGGTTTTACCCTTTCGATTATTAGATGGGTGCATTCTATTCTCATCTTCAGTATTTGGTTAAGTTCAATGAAATAATTCAATTCTGAATATTGTGCGAGACATTTCGTTTTAGTTCTGGAGTTGGAACAAGTGGATGGTTATTTTGTAGTTGTCTGGTCTTTTAAAGATCAGAAATGCAAAATTAACGGACTTTGATTTTGTTAAATCATGTTGTTTAAGACAGCATAAGCGTAGGGGTCCGTGACTGAATTTCTTTTATAGACAATAAAGGACAATGAACTATACAAACTATAAACATATCAAGAAGAAAATTCGTTTTTGTGCATTTTCAGTCGTTTCTTTTTATAAGTAGTTTGATTACGTAGGTCTCCTATAATATCCCATAGCACTAATGCTTGATAATGCTGTAGGTCATGTGCTGTTGTATTCTTTACTCGACAAGTCTTCAACTAGTCATTTACCTCGACTTCCCCGTCAACGTGTTAATTCTGCCACGCTTGTCAGGTGCGTTGGAGAGCCAAGCTGAATATCCTCTGCTGTGCTATTTGAAATATAATTTTGCTCTGTGCCTCTATCTGGTAGTCTCTATATTTTTATTGTAGTCTAATTAAATAACACAATATTATGTGCAAATACAGAAATCTCAGTTCATGACAGAAATGATTTAACATTTCCTTATCTTTTTTTTGATAATGACAACATATAACATGATTTAGACACTATTTTTAAAAGGTCCCAAAATAGCATGCTTAATATCTGGAATATATTTTGTTGATGTTACTCAGGACACGTAGTGTTCCTAACATATTAGGTTGAAATCTGGCTTAGCATATAAGCACATAATGGACTGTTGTGGGAAATGATTAACTGTTCCACTTGTTACCTCTTCCTGGTGCATGTGTCCATCGATTAGTTTTATGCAAGAAATTTGCATTAGCAATATAAAATGGTTCTTAAACATATATTTTTCATATACCTTAACATCAACGAATAAAAGTACACCTTGAATCCTCTGCTAATTTAGTTTTCCTTTTTTTTTGAAAAATTAGTAATCATGTTCCTACCAACATTAGCATAGCTGAAATTGTTTTGCACCTAATGTTTCCTCTCACCTGTTTCATTCCCTTACAATGAAGCAAAGGGAAAAAATAGTTTTATTATTTATTTATAACGTTTAAAGTTCATATCTATTTATTTATAATATTATTATTATATATAATAGTGTTTTAAAGTAAATGATTGTTATTTATTTATAAATGTTTTCGAGATTTATAAATAAGGTTGTATAGACAAATTTTGGCTTATAAGAGTAGTTTATAGATGGTTTTGGAAATGTAAAGGAGATTCATTTATAATGTATGAAGAGGGCTTTGTAAATGGTATTTGACATTTATAAAGAGCTATTTGAGAAATGGTTTATAGATTTATAAAAAAAATAATTATAAGTAATTGCATGGTTTTATAAAGGGTTTATAATTGACTTGCGAAATAATTTATAAATGGTTTATAAAGGATTTAATGGAGTTTATAAATGATTTTAGAATTGGGTAAAAAGGAGATCTTCCCCAGTTTTCGGTAAATATATTTATACAGTTGAGATAAGTATATGGAGACCTAATTACAAGTTAGTAATAGGATTTGCATCTTTGATTTCTTTGTTCTGTTGTTCCACACATTTGGCCTTATTCAAGGCACAACATTTTCATATTGGGATATACATGTTTGTGTATGTGATCATGCTACAAAAATTTAGTACCTCCTGCCATTAAAACTAGATACCCCTGAATGATAGTGAGAATGTCCAAATTATTTATTATAATTATATTATTCACTTTTTGAGTTCAAATATATACCTGTAACACGTGTCAGCACATGGGCTTGTTGTATCATGTTACCTAAAAAGAATTTTAGGTCTAAAGATTCTATCTTAATTGTGGTAGACATGAATAATGCACTTATTCTTGTTATGCATATCCATTGCTCACGGTTTAGATTGCTAATTTACCATTTGGAATTATTTGCACTTGAAATTTCTTTTGTCATGCATGTACAAACAATTTATATTTTGCAAGCACCGTTTGTGATTTAATCTCATGTTTTACAGTTTTGAACCAAAGTATAGAGCTGATATGTACCTGCTAATTTCTATAATATCCCTCAACTAAATAACTGAGCAAATACCATTCTAAATAATAGATAATGCCCACACAAAGAAATCCAAATTAATATATTTAATGGACTACTTATTTAGTAGTACACAAGTAGCATGTTATAGCTTACTAAGTTGCCATTTAAAAGGGGAAAAAAGTCAAATAAAACAACCAATTCATGAACTTAGAATCTTTTTGTTCAGTAGTTTAGCTTGATGCAATATAAAAAAATGATGCAGATTTCGTACAATTTTGTTTCATTGCTGTAATTTGTTAATTAAGAGCAACGTTGCATGATTTCAACACCATAAGTCAATTAAGATTCTTGATGATCAAGATCACATTGTCTAAAGAAAAATTTGCATGGTAATTATATGTTCTTAAATTATTTTAAAAACAAATCATGCAAGGATGCTTCTAAGTCTCAGTACACGGTACATGTAATTAGCTCTACATAACTTATGAACAACCATGTGCATTAACTAATACGAGTGACATTACCATGATTCTAGTAAGAAACATAATGACATTGTTTTTCAATGTTATGCAGCACTTTCTGATACCACTGCAACAAAGATATTGGTGGGAATAAAATGTGATTTGAAGAACATAATAGCTGCGTCGGTAGAAAAAACCAACCTACCCTTTTTACGATAATGGCAGATATGCTATTGGTGGACTTAAGAGTGGCGAAGATAAGGATTCGTTTTGGCTTGTTGTAGCCCATTGCACTACTGCACTGCCAGAAGATAAATTAAGCTATTTGATGGTAATATTTTATCCATATTTGTATTTAGTTATTTGGTTAGCTTGTGTTATACACCAAGGTTTTCCAAATGAGATTTAAACCGTAAATCGTAAAGTTCAAATTTTAAATCGAAACGAGATTAAAATAATAAATTGTAGATTTAAAGGACCACATTTTAAAGTTTGTACACACAATTGAAATTGACTTTGATATTTAAATCTATACAACTAAACTTAGAACTCAATTTTCTCTCTTATTTCCTTTTTACTTTATTTTGAAAACATTATGATTGAATTTGTGAATTCAAATAAGTATGTTAAATATGTTAGTTTGAGCTGAATGTTTTTTTAGCTGTGGTTTTAACTATGTTTGAATTGAATATAAATAAAATCTTAAGGGAGAGATCCAATATGAATTGGGATTTAGATTGTAAGATTTTAATATTTTTGACAATAATGTTATACACTACCATCTTACTTATTATGACTTGCACTATCTGATTTAGCATTTGAAGAGATTATACGTGATAACCCAGATTTTTGGACATCTGTTAATTGGGTAATTAACATGAATTTTTTTTAAAATAAAAATTTGTAATTTGAATAAATAAAATTCTGGTTAATGTCAGAATATTTCGGAATTTTTGGCAAATAGATATGAAAGAATTTCTTTTATAAATCATTTATTATAAGCTAGATTTTATTCTTTTTCCTAAACAAATAAAATAAGCATTAATTTGTTATATATTTATAAAAATAGATTTTTAAATAAGATTTGGATTTGAAATTCAATTGAAAATAAATTGGAATTAAAACTCTATATTTTGGAACTAGTAAAATTTGTTTTCAAATTTTATAAATATATATAAGGAAATGTATATAATATGAATTATATGTATAAATATTTATTATCTAAAGAGTATAATAGTTAAAATAAGAACTAAATAAAATAATTATATATTTCCTTTTGAAGCTTAATATATAAATATAAAACATTTAAACGTATGTTAATATAATACTTAAATCAACTAAAGACATTTTAATTTGCAAAATTTCAAGTGTAAGATAAATATATGTATAATTTAACGAATGGAAGCTTAGGAATTCGTCTAATTACAAGTGTAAACAAAAGTAAGTTGATTTTAACAAATGTCTTTAACCTCCTTTTATTTTCAAAATAATTAATTAATAAGAAAACTAAGTATATAAACATTTCCATATTCCTCTTTCATTTTCTTCGATCGGTTGATTCTCTAAAACAAGAAAGAAAAAATGAATGGAAACCAGAACAAAATCAAACTGAGAAATCAAAATCCTGTAGCAAACCAGAGAAGAAATTAAATTCAAAACTACCTCAAGCCTTGGCAATCTAATAGCTGAAGCTCAACATAATTGAGATTCAACTCAGATCAGAACAAATCCGGATGTAATCAAGCAAAACAAAACCTCCAGATCAAAGCATTTTCTTTCAACTCCATGTTCATCATCAAACAGGTGAGTAACAAATTTCAAATATGTTTTAAATCTTGTTGCATGTAGTAAATTTTAAGCAAAATATAAAAAAATTGTTTGCTTGATTGTTTCATATGATTTCATGTGTATGTATATTAGGAGTATATTTGAGTTCATGTCTATGTTGAGGTGTTTGTTCTGTTCTTCACTTACAGTTGCAAATAGGATTCAAAAATTTACTATTCTTCATCCGATATTCTTGAGACTTCAATATATAAATGAAGTTTGCTTGTTATATCAAGATATCAATTTTAAAAAATAATAATAAAATATTTCCAAGTTAAATCTGAAGCTAGTTAAAAAAAGAGGAGAAGAACAGTAAGAATTAAAACATATCAAAATTTCGATATTAATATTTGGATGATTCAAGTTTATGATCTGATGAGTTATCGAAATTGATGATTTTTAAAATTAAAATTATGATTTTTAGACTTAATAATCGAGAGGAATGACGAGTGGAACAGAAAATGGGTTTCGAGCATTTTCTGACGATCGAGGAATTCGGGGGACTCGAGATCAATGCTGAGATTAGTGTGGGGATTGGCATTGTTGGCAAAAATAGTAAGTGGATTCTAGTTCCCCACGGCGGAGGCAAATCGTCAGAGTAGGGTTTAGGTTTTGTTTTGGGTCGGTGTCAGAATTTTGGTTGATGCGACGTCGACAAAGCTCCGGGCTCGATCGCAATGGGGGAATTTGGGGCATGGGCCTATGATGAAGAGTTGGATGGAGTATCGATATGGCTGGTGGTCGGAGGTGGCAGCATAATGGGGAATCTTGGTGATGGTTCTTTCAGTTTTGGGTTCACGCAAGCTCGATTTTGCTATCGAGTTCGATTTGAGGTACGAGTGGTCGTTGTTGGGTAGAGAGGTCAAGGACGACTCGCGGCGAAGGTTTCGATGATCGGAGCAATGTCCGAGGCCGTGTGCACGTGCACGCATAATTCTGTGCATTTGATGGTTGCGTAATGTTCTTCTTTGGGTAAGGTAAGGAATGGCTTCTTGTTGTACTCGAGATTTTTAGAGGAAGGAATGCTTGGGTTATTAGTTGATTAGCTTGTGTTGTTTGATAACTAACCGGTCCTTTTAGAAAGTAAGGAAGAATGTATGAACAAATTTTATTATCTTAAAGATCCTAAGTTAAATTTTAGATCAATGATAATTAATTCAAAGTTATCAAATAAGATTTGAAATGATAATTAAGAAGTTATCTTTTAATTAATTAAGATTTGGGTGATTAAGATTTGTTAATTAATAAGAGTAACTAGTGGATTCATTGATTGATAATAAAAGATTAGTTAATGAAGTAATTAAGGAATAATTGTTGATTTATTAATTAATTAAGTGATTAAAGAAAATAAATAAATTAATGGTTAAGAATTAATTAATTGATAATTGAGGGTTATAAGTTAATTAATTATAGATTAAGTAATTGGTAACTAGAAATTAATTACTTAAAAAATAATTACTTAACGTAAGTAGTTAAAGTATAAATTTGTTAAGGATTAATTAATTTAACTAGTAATCAAGGGTAAATTAATTAATAATTAAGGGTTGATTTATTAAAGGTTAATTGATAAGTACTTAAAGATTAATTATTGATTAATAAAAGAGTAATTAAGTATTAGCAGAAGAATAATTAATAATTGTGATTAATTATTGAATTAGGTTAATTAATCAATGTAATTAATCAAGGTAATTAATGGAGAATAATTAACTAATGGGACAATTACTTGATGAATGTAATTAAAGGATAATTACTTAAGAAAGTAATTAAGAATTAATTACTTAGTCTAATTAACTAAAGGATTGACTGATTTGGGAAATTAATTAAGGGTTAGATGATTAATGAGTGTGATTTATTAATCAATGTAAGTGTTTATAGAATAATTAATTTGGGTAATTATTTAAGGATAAGAGATTAATGTGAAGGGTGAGGGTTAATTAAATTGTGTATTTAATTAAATGCCAATTACTTAATGTAATTTAAAAGGGATAACTAAGGGATGATTGATTATTGGTTTATAATTAATAAAGGTTAAGTAAGCAGGATTAAAAGTAATTGAAGGAATTAATTTAATTTGTTTTAAATTAATTAGAAACGGTATGTCAAATTAATCTTTCTTACGAATGATTAGACGACATTGTATGCCTGAGATTAGTGGATATCTCTGATGTGTGATTTGTGATGCTATGTGATATGAGATGATTGGTTTAAACAGTGATAATGTGGTTATATATCGATGATGAATTGTTGTGTAAGAAGTGACATCCTATTTGAAGTTGAATTGTATTTCACTTGAATAACTTAGGTTAAGATGGTATTGAATTCGAAGAGACCGGAGTCGGGTATTAGTAAATACCCGAAACCACTTCGATTCTTTATAGATTGATATGTGAAATCAATAGGCTGGTATGGAATGATTTAAGTGAATTGGACCATTTAATCTAAGTTTTGGTACTTAGAAATTGATGTATGAAATAAATGATGTCTATAACAAATTGTGAATTTGTAAATTGATACGAGTTACCCTAGGTTTTACATAAGTTTTATGCTGTTAGATGGGTTTACTCACGCTGGTTTCCAGCCTGACCCGGGTGTTACTTTGATGTAATGCTCGGGTCAGGCCGAGTATTACAGATTTTCAGGTAAGGACGTTCTAGAGCTCAGGAGGCATGCTAGATGGTAGGAACGTATGGAGTATTTCCGCTGTGATATATAATTTCTGTTTATCCGGGACATGTTGATTTGTATATGTCCAGTGATTGTGTATGAGGGTAACTCTGATGCATTAAATTGTAATTGACAGATACAGTATTCTTTTGTGAACTGTTATTATTTGATATTATATTTTGATCCGCTGTGAATGTGAGAATCTGTGTTGTGTTTCTATTTCTTCCTCTTCTATCTCTTTCTTCCTCTGCTAACTATTTGGAATTTTCGGGTTCGAAAATTCCGGGTCATTACATTTGGTGTCAGGGCTGAAGGTTAAGCGAGAACCTTGGCTCTGGTGGGGAATACTCATTACGGATAGGGTCAGTGGTACCCTAGAATGAGTTGAGTGTGTGTGTGTGTGTGTGTGTGTGTGTGTGTGTGTGTATATGAGAGCGTATTTGTTATTTTCTTATATAAGATTTTGAAATTGGTTTTAAATTGAATGATTTTATATAAGAAATTTTTTCCAATTATAAATATATAAAGACAATTGGTTGTTGACTGTTGAAATAAAATAAAATAACGAGAATTAAGTAATAATAGTGATAAAACCAAATTGAAATTGTATGAAGATAAGTTTGAAATGGATTCAAAATGAAATTAGAATCCTAAATTTGGAAAAGAGTTTTCAGAATAAGATGATAATAAATGGTTTCCAGATATGATAATCTAGGTTATTATCATAAATAGTTGTTGTGTTTAGTTACAAAATGTTTATTAATGAGTAAGCAAAATGAAATGTTTTAGGGAAGTGAAACATTTGGGTAAGTATGACCTATAAATTGGAACTGAAGATGATCTAAATTGTAAAGTTTTAAATTTAGGTCTAGAAATTTGAAATTTGTTTCAAAGTGATAAAGAAATAATAAATAATATTATTTGAATGAAAGAGCTTGATTCAAACAGGAGTTGTTCGGAAATTTTAAAGGAATTTGTTTTGAATTTAAAACCAAAGGTGGTTTAAAATTTAAAGTAACTTAGTGTATAAAGGAAATAATATGTATATATGAGGAATATACATAATATCAAAGATGGTTTGAAATAAACTCTAAATGTTGAATTTTAAATTTGGATGTGATGTGATACCCAAAGTAATATAAGTTTTTGAACTTATAAGTGGGAAGATTATTAATGTGAAGTTTAGAATTTGAAATGGGAATTCAAATTGGATAAGGTTGGTTGGATTAAGTAAATTGAATTTAACTTTGGAAAGTTAAATAATTTAACTTTGGAAAGTTAAGTAATTTAACAAGCAACCTGAATTGGAAATTTTAAGATGAAATTGGGATTTAAATTGGGAAGTTAAATGGTTAATTTGAATTGGGAGTGTGTGTGATCTCAAAATGGGTTTGAGATCTAGAAATTGGAAATGGATTGATGTTTTAAAATAATTTGAATGATACCATCCTGTTGTTATTAATAATCTTTAAGCTGAAATTGGATTTGTTTAAATGAATGAAGAAATGGGGTATGGTAATATAACCATTATTAAGATAAAATGGAATCATTTTGGACTTAAGATTTGAATGTTTAAGATAAAACTTCAAAGGTTTGGTTTCAAAATTGAAATTTGGTGATAAATTGTATTTCAAAAATTTAGTTGTTTAAAAAGGATTTGAATTATTATTTAAACTTTGAAATGGGTTAAAAATGGAATTTGGATTCAGAATTAAATGATTTAAAGTTGATTTGATTTAAAGGATTAAATCAATATTTAAAAATTTAAATCGAATTTATATGATTCGAGATGGTTTAAATTTGAAATTTGAATTGAATTAGTTCAAATTGAATTTGAAATTTGAATTAATTGGAATTGTGATTGAAGATGGATAAGTTTAAAAATTCAAATGGAAAATTTGAATTGGATTAATTTGAAATGAAACTAAAGTTGAATGAGTTCAAATTCAAATAGGAATTGAGATTAATTCAAACTGGAATTGATATGAATTGAAATTGGTTCAATTTGAAATTTATTTGAAATAATTTAAAATTGTGACTAAAATTGAATAAGTAAATTCAAATGGAATTTGAATTGAATTTGGAAAGAAATCTAGATTATTGGGGTTAAATCAATTTCAATGGAAATTGAAGTTATTTAAATTGGAATTGAGTCAATTTAAATGGAAGTGGGAATTTAAATTGAATTGATTGGAAATGGAGATTGGGAATTGAACAGTTTGACTCTGGACTATTTTCATAATAAATTGTTTTAATATTAATCTATTTTTCCAAGCTACTTACTATACAATCTTTCTTTTTAAAACCAAACTATGTTATACTTATTTTACAATTATTTTTGGAACTATCTAACAATTTTTCAACTGTTTATAAACTAATTACTGTTTTTCAACTACTTTATAACTAATTACTATTTTACAACTATTTTGCAATTATTTAAAATTTCTATAACTATTTGACTATTTTCCAACTAATTTACAATTACTTAACTATTTTACAGCTATTTTACAAACTAATAATTATTTTTCAACTACTTATCTATTTTTAACTTTTCAAGCTATTTTCTAAATATAAGCGGGTTAGAGTGCAACCTGTTTATGATTAAAAATACATTTGAGATAAGAATTGAGGTGATAATCCAAATGGGGATTGAGGAAATGGTGAATAAATGAATAAGAACCTAAGGGAATGTGAATAGAAAAGAGAATTGATTTGGTTTATATTCAGTGGAGATAAATACGTAGGATGTACATATATTATTCTATTCGCATAGTGATTTGATCCAGATTCGAGCACAGAATTTCGAGATAGTATTATCGATCCGAGTTGGGATTTTTCTGTGACGACTCAAAATTTTCGAGCATTTAAAATCATATTATTTCATTGATTTTAAATATTCAATAGAGTAATTTTAACTTGAATTACGAATATCACTAATTATTGATAATTAAATTTATTGAATTAAATAATTTGAAGTTGAGTAAAATGTTGAATCTGGAATTTTAAGCTGATTGAAAATAAATTGAAGGCTTGTAAAATCTTATATTGATAGCACTGAAATAATAGAGGTTGTAAAATTGAAACTAACAGTGGTTTGTTCAGGTTTAAAAATATATTGTTTAAATGGAATTTAAAAATAGCCTTCCGAGGCACAGTCTTGGAATTTAACGAAACCAGTGTCATTGGATCCGTAATATTTTATTATTGTCGGATTTCAAATTTCGTAGTGTTTGGGTTTGCTGTGTGAGCACACGATATATAAACGCGCTGAAATTTAATTGATATTAATCGAAATAAAATATACTTATAAAAGAAAAATCAAATCTAAAGTCCAATCTTCCTCTACAGTCAAATCTTCTTCTATACGCTTCCCTTCCCTTTTATTTCTAAGCCGAGCCTTCTTCACGAATTCACGTATCAATCTTTTTGGTGAAGCCATTCTCGTTCAAATTAAATACTTTCCCTTTCATCCTTTTAAGTCCAACCCTGTTAAACGAAATAAAAAAAATTCGCTCGAAGTCTTCTCGGATTAATGGCAGTCGAAATCAATTGAGGGGATTTCGAAATCGCGTTTTGGTGAGGGTTTTGCGTTCGCATTTTGCTTTTCCCAAATCCAATCTAATCCCTCACAAACGCGTGGAGGCATAAGGGGCTGGGAAATAGGAAGGGGCGGCGTCGTCACCGGTTGCAGAAGCTCCGCGGTCGTGCGAGAGGGGTGAGAGAGGAGACTCGTGTAGTTTGAGCACGCGTGGAAGAGACGATCGCGAGGTCATGTTCAAATGGGTAGGTCGCGTAGTCGACGAGTTGGAGTGGAGGATCGCGGGTAGGTTCGACAAATAGGGAGGGTTTCATGCGAGCTCGTGCGCGGGCAAGTGATGGTAGCGGCGCTACGCCAGTGGGGACTCGCGGGTCGAAGCTGTGAAGGTATTTTTTTCCTCTGTTTCAATTTTAAAACTGTAGGATTTGGAAAATAAATGAATGGAAATATATATATATATATATAAATATATATATATATATATGACATATGAGATTAGGGAAAAATATTTTTGAATTTATAAACTGTTGTTACGAAAGAAAATGTTTACAGTAAAGAAATTAAGCAGTTTTGTTTTGACGTTAATTCGATATATATATATATATATATATATATATATATATATATATATATACATACATATATATATTACAGAAATATGCATACAGATAAGCAGAAAAATAAATTGATTTCAGTCAGTATAAAACATTTTCTGTTTAATATATATAAGCTAGGTTGGTTTAACTTTCATTTAAAAAGTTAATTAAAATTATTAAAAGGGTGACTGATTTTAGATTTACATCGGATATTTATAACTGGAGTACCGAATTTATAAGATGAAAATAAAATTCACACATATATATTTTATGAAAAAGGAAATTTAGTTTAAATCAAATAATCTGTTAATTTAAATATATTAAATGGTAGTTGATTATTCATTCGGTTCGAATGTTAAAAAAATCATATAAATTGTTATATAAGGTCTGAAAAAAAGGAAGGAGACTAATTAGTGTAATTAACTTATATTAATTATGTTTAAACAAAGGGATTTATATAGGAAAATTGTTAGTTAAATTAAAATTAAAAAATAGTAATGGATTATCCAATTATCTCAGATATTAATAAATTATATAAGGTTGTTCAAGGTCTAAAATTTTGGTGGAATTGGCGAGATGGAAATGGATTGCCAAACAAAAATCAAAGGTGAGTTAATCTCACTCAATTGAACTTAAATTTAGATTTAAATGAGTAAATTTAAATAATTGTTGAATGATTGGATTGTTTGATGTGCTATATTTTGATATATATTTAGAATTGGCATTTATATTGTGCTAATATCTGTGGATGCAGGGAAAACAGGTTGGAGGGATCCAACTGGATCCCTTAACATTTATTTAAATTTATTTAATATTCTCTACTATGAATATTGATATTCTATGATGAGTTGTATTGGAATGTTGAATGTTATGGTTGATTGGGTATATTTGAGTGAATGAAAAATCAAAAATTACATAGATTGGATTTTGAAAAGAAAATAACAGAAAAGAATTTGTAGGAAAAATAATTATAGAAAATTTGAATAAATTTAAGAATCAATTGGAAAAGAAATAAAGTGCCCATAAAAGGTTAATAAATACATCTTAAGTTTAGTAAGGGATATTTGAATAATCAGAAGATTAATGAAATTTTAAATTTTAGTGTACTGGTTTAAAAGAATAAAACATTTATTTAAAATTTAAAGATTCAATTTATTAAATAGAATCAAGAAGAAAAATGGAAAAGCCTGAAATTTGTATACTTCAGTTAAAGGATTTAAAATCAAACAACAAACAATAATAATAATAATAATAATAATAATAATAATAATAATAATAATAATAAATAATAATAATAAAGTCCATAATTAATGAATTTTGAAACGAACTGATAAGTAAAAAAATTTATTTCAAATGGAATAAATTGGAAATCAATTTGGAAAATTGATTTAAGTAATTGAGATTGAAAACTTCTCTCTGAATAACCAAGTACGTTTTTAAAGTAACTTTTTAAATATAAATTAAAAAGTTTAAAGTTGTTTTAAGAAGTATGTTTTGAAAAATTTACTTTAAAAGTAAAAATCTAGTTTTATATTTTATTTAGTAACCTTATTTTCAAATATTCATATAGTATGTATTTTTAACAAAATCATTAAAGTAGTTTTGAAAAAAATGTTTTAATGTATATTTCAAAGTAAAGTGTTTTAAATTATTTTAAAATCAAGTTTTGTGCTTGGTGATTTCAGAGGAGATAGAAAATATTTGGAAAAGTTTATTCTGAAAGGAAAGATGGTTTTGAAACTGTTTTCAAAGGATTGAAAATAGAAATATATCTTGTAAAGATATTTTTGAGATTAATAAATAATTTAGAAAATTATTATTGGTTGATGGTTGTTTTGTGAATATAATTGATAATTAAATAACCGACTATCAATATTGGACAAATGCGTTAATCATTTCGAAGAGACCGGGATCGAGATTTATTTCTCGAAAACCACTTCGATCCGGTTTGTAGGTTTTCGTGAAAAACGATTTTGGATTCGAAGATGGAGCAGTGGAGTGCAAGGGCTAATCGCTACTAATCCTGAGGATAATTCTAAAATGGATGTAGTAGGAATAGTGCCTTCGGTTCCGTTCGAACCCGGGACGGACTTGTATGGATGAATGCTTGCGAAACATCGTCAGGTGGACGATGGGCATTCTAAGAAATATGTTCTATAAAGGTAACGTTTAGCCTCAAGCCTCATCAAATGGGAATGACTGAAAATCAGGGGATATGCAGCAAGGCTAGGTGGGTAGCACCCAAGCAGGGTGAGGTCATTCCAGTCTAGGTGTCCCTTTTTATTTCGATTTAGTGGGCGATTGCTGATCCCAACCGCGGGGTGATCTCACTCGGGACTATCCAGTAAGGGATGGTTCCGGCCTTGTGTTGCAGGGGAGCGGGCGTACTCCTCAGTACGGTGATCTAGGCCCCGTACTGTGACAGGTGGTACCCCAATGCCTAGTCATTAGTTGGAAATCCATTCTCCCTACGAGCCTTGTACGAGTTTTGTTTGTATTACCCACTCTGTGGCTAGTAGCTGGAATTTAATGAATGTAACAATTTCCGCTATTTTATAAATACTTGTATTTAGACCCTATTATAATATCAGAGGATTTCTATAAAAATTGTTTTAGCTATCGTAAGGTAAAAACCCGACATGTTTATTTGTGGCGTGGTCTTACGAGATGCTTTTGTTTTCAAAGGATTTTTAAAACTTTAATAATCAATTGGGTGTGATTTTCTCACGCTGGTATTCCAGACTGACTCGGGTGTTATTTAACTGTAATGCTCGGGTCAGACCGAGTATTATAGGATACAGGATATGATGCTGTGGAGCTCGGGAGACGAGCAGGATGGCGACACGTACTCTCGTGCTTATTTATATATATTTTCCGTTGTGTTGAGTTGTTGTGTATTCAGTTGTATGTTATTGATGTTGAGCTGTGAGTGATGTACTCTGATGAAGTAATATATGTAAACAGATATATTTGATTTTGAGTAAAGATTATTTACTATCTATTATATGTTATTCCGCTGCGATGGTTAGATTCTGTTGTTATTTTCTATTTTCTTCATCTACCTCTTCTTCTTTAACCCAAATGGTTCGTATTTCTGTACAACTTGAGTTGATTTAGGTAGAATAGTGTTGACTCAAGAGGTACGGATTTGCGGGGCGTTACAGTTGGTATCAGAGCTTAGGTTGGTGATAACCTTGGCTCTGGTGGGAAATTACTCATTTAAAATAGAGTCCGTAGTACTCTATAATGAGTTTGAGCGTATAAATAAATATGAGCGCGTATTTGTTAGTGAATATAAATTGTTTTAAAATTGTGTTGATTGGTTTATTGAGTGGCATATGAACCTTCGTCGGCACAGTCTGTACAACTGTGTCGAAGGGGTTTCTAAACACTTGAATAGAACAATTGACACAATATTGTTTTAAATATGGGTAAATGAAATAATTTTACCCAAAAATATATTTTGATATAAAGAATAGTTTTTGTAAACTATTTAGCAAATATATGTTTGCTTGGATGTTAGGAAGAATAATATTAAAGCATTATCATTGTTAAGTGGGAATTTGACAAGAAATAGAAATATAGCTAAAAATTTAAGGGAATAATTTCATTATAAAATGGAATTTATAAATATGAATTAAAAATGCAAATTATAAATTGAAATATAAGTAATTTGGGATTTGTATAAGCATAAACTATACAAATCCATTTTAGTCAAAATTTGAATTAAAATAGAATTTGAAACTTTAAAACCCGAAGATTTCGGAAGTATTTTGGAGGTAAATAGTATTATTGATGTTTTTGGGCTATTTCTGAAAGGAAATTTGTTTTAAAATGGATTTTGGAGGGTATATAGCATTGAATTCACTTCAGTCACTGGAAAATAACTTCGGTGATGACTGCAGCATCGTCGATGTTCATTTTCGAGTTTCTAAGTGATGGATTGTTGCCAAATTGTTTTGTTTAGGAAAAGCTAGTTGTTTGAAATTTCCAAAGGAAATATGTTGGGAATAAAACCAGGATTGGTTCATTTTTTTTTAGAAATGTGATTTTGAGATGTTGGAGATTTCAAAATGATTTTTGAAACCAAAGACGGGTATTTAAAAAAAAATCCTGATGAGATAGTTGTAAGCTTATAAATTGAGATGATTTTAAATCATGAAGGAAATATAAGCTTTGAATAATGGAATTTAAATTTAGAAGGACAAAATGAGGTTAACTTGGATTGGAAAATAAAAACTTAACTGGATTGAAATTAATTAATTGATTAGGCTGAAAAATAATATCCAGTAGTTTTTCGAATTAAGTTGAAATCGAATTGAGTTAAATAAAACTGAGTTAAAATAAAATTGGTTTGGAATAAGAATTCAATTGAATTATTAAATGAAATTAGATTCTTACCTGAATAAATGGAAAATAAGTTGGATAAGGATTGGGTTGAAAAAATAAATCAGGATAACTTGTAAAGAAATTAAAATCCATAGGAATAAAAAATATGCTTGGGTTATAAATAACTAGAAGACTTGAGTTAAAAAAAATAAAAATAAAAGATGAATATATTCAAGCTTATGATGAATGGAATTGTATAAAACAATAAGTTGTGACTTATTAAATTGAAAATGGAATACAAAGCCCAAATTTAATATTTTGATGAACTGGAAAATGAAAAGAAAATCCAAACTTGAATTATAATTATATTGAACTTAAGAAAATAAAATGAAGTGATATTTGGAAAAAGAATTCAAGTGTTGGATTGTAAATAAGGGAAGAAATAATTGATAATAAATTAGTTAATGAAATGTGTAAATGGAGTTCAATGTAGTTAAATAGAAGCTGAATTGTAAGCTAATAATGAAGATTGGAAATAGAACTCAAGTTATAAATTAAAATTGATTCAAATTGTTGATGAAATGAAAGTAATTGAGAATCAAGCTGAATTATGAGTTAATAAATTGGATGGTAAATTGAAAGTGAATAATAGAATCAGAACTAGAGTTATTAAATTGAAAATTTAGCTAGAAGTGTTAACAAATTAACTATTATTAAAGTGTATCGGATAAAAATGTAAATGGATTAAAATAGCAATGATTTGAATGTGCAAATAAAATCCATAAGTGAAGATACTTGGAAATAGCCAGGAAATAAATTGAATGGGTTAAATCTGGAAAGTTAAATTTTATAATAACTAATCAAATAAATTTGTAGTTTGAAATACGATTGGATTGAGATAGAATCAAATTAAATTGAAAAGAGAAATTTATTTGCAAAAAGGAAATGAGCTTAAGAATAGAGAAAAAAAAGAGATTTACTTGAAAATAAAATGGGCTTAAGTGTAAAATTGGAGTGAATAAACTTAAGCTAAAAAAAAATGGAAATGAGTTGAATTGCATTCAACTTAAAATTAAGTTTAATAATAGTGAATTGGATTTAAATCAAGTAAGAATAAATTTTAATTGAAATAAAATTCGGTGTGATGCCGATAATATTTAATGGAGTGAAAATGCTTAAATAAATAATTGTAAGCCATTTAAATTATTAAGGGATTGAAATAACTTGAGACAATAAGGGAAATAGAATGTTTTGAGTTTATTAGAATGGTTTAAGTGAATGTGGATAAACTAATTATATTGAATAAATAAATGATGGAATAAATAAGTATCAAAAGAAATGTGGTTTAAATAAGTTGAGAAATGGTTATGGAATGAAATAGCTTGGATTGTTTCCGAGCTAAATAAAATAGTTTGGAATAAACTAACATGGAATGAAATGTAAATAAATGGATTGTAAATGAAATTTAAATGGAATGTGTCGGGCTAAATAAATGATTGTGAATGGATTAAATATGAGTTCAGTTTGCCTAAAAATAAATTAATGTAAGTGATTGAGTTTTAAACCATTCAAATTGATGAAGTTGTATACGAATGGATCGAAAACAATTCGGATTGAATGAAAATGGGTTGTAAATTGATTGAAATAGTTGAATTAGCATGGAAGCTATATAAATTTCTTACGGAAAAATGTTTGGTGTAAATTTCTTTTTAGAAGTCATGTGTTCACTATTGCAAATAAGTGAAATAGAATTGATTTTGAAGTCAATTGAATTGACTATGAGCTTGTTTGGGGGTTAAAATTAATGAAAGGTAAGAAATGGTATTGTAAACCATTAAAATTAAATGAAATGGCGTATGGGTTGGTTAAAAAAAAATTGCGTAAGTGTTAAAAACCATATAAGTGCTTATAAACATTGTTTAGCTACATTGTTTCTTATATTCATGTGTTGTAGTTGCTTAAATGGAGTGGAATGTCAATAAACTTCATATATTTGACACTTACATGTTTAAACTGAGTAAGTACAGGTACCTGGAAGCCGTGTGGCTGGATTGGGTTGCGCTAACTGCTAAAATAATAAGCTGTTTGCTTAAAATGCTAAATAAGGTACGCCTACGCAATTAAAATAGGAAATATGAACTGTTTTTGGTTTTTCCGACCGTGTGGGTCGATGTATATATATATTTATCTCTTTTGTCAAATTGCAAAAGCTCCTCCGTACAAAGGAGACTCTGTCAAAAAATTTCAGAAATTTTGGGAGTTAGAAAATTTTGGAAAATTTTTATTAACGACAAAACGATTTCAAACTGGAAATTGAAATATAATTAGTAAATGAAACTAACTTAAATAATGACATAAATTGGTTATAAATGAAAAATAAAATTTAAATATTCAGAGTTAAAGATAAATTGAATTCATATGGAAATGAAAGAATCGAATTGAATAGAAATTGATATGAACTTAAGTGGTAAAGTGAAAATAAGTATAAGAAACATATAAAATGCTTATGTTGACTTAAGTAAGGAACGTTCAATTCTTAAATGAAAATTGATACTGGAATGAATAGATGTTGACATTTTGTGAGAAAAGTCGATAAAATGTTTTGGAATGTTATGATTGGATATTAGTGCTAAGCAGGATATGCAGGTAATCTAAAGGGAAAAGAGAATTGAGTTTGATTTCAGAAAGATAAATTTGAAATGCTCGACAAAAAGGTATGTATTTAAATTTGGTGTGAAATTTTGATTGGGATTTGGATTTGGATTGAGTCACTTGGCTTTTTGTTTTCTTTTTGGATTTGGGAGGCCGTAGGGCCATTTTGTAGTTGTACCGAGCTAGCCGCGCAAAGGAGACGCTGGCAAAAAATTTCGAAAATTTAGAGAGTTAGAAAATTTTTGAGAAAATTTGAAAATTTTAAACTTGGTTTTGAATTATAATTTGAATAGTTGAATAAGTAAGGTTGGTTGGGACTAGGGAGAAGTTTAAGAAGTTAATAAGAAGATAATGGATCTTTTATAAAAGATAGTTGGTTAGATGTTGATTTGTTTGGTTTTGGAGATAAGTAAACGGGTATTGGACCGTTCTTCCTAGCTAGTAATTTCGGGGACGAAATTCTTTTAAGGGGGAAGGAATGTGACGACTCGAAATTTTCGAGCATTTAAAATCATATTATTTCATTGATTTTAAATATTCAATAGAGTAATTTTAACTTGAATTACGAATATCACTAATTATTGATAATTAAATTTATTGAATCAAATAATTTGAAGTTGAGTAAAATGTTGAATCTGGAATTTTAAGCTGATTGAAAATAAATTGAAGGCTTGTAAAATTTTATATTGATAGCACTGAAATAAAAGAGGTTGTAAAATTGAAATTAACAGTGGTTTGTTCAGGTTTAAAAATATATTGTTTAAATGGAATTTAAAAATAGCCTTCCGAGGCACAGTCTCGGAATTTAACGAAACCAGTGTCATTGGATCCGTAATATTTTATTATTGTCGGATTACAAATTTCGTAGTGTTTGGGTTTACTATGTGAGCACACAATATATAAACGCGCTGAAATTTAATTGATATTAATCGAAATAAAATATACTTATAAAAGAAAAATCAAATCTAAAGTCCAATCTTCCTCTACAGTCAAATCTTCTTCTACACGCTTCCTTTTCCTTTTATTTCTAAGCCGAGCCTTCTTCACGAATTCACGTATCAATCTTTTTGGTGAAGCCATTCTCGTTCAAATTAAATACTTTCCATTTCTTCCTTTTAAGTCCAACCCTGTTAAACGAAATAAAAAAATTCGGCCGAAGCCTTCTCAAATTAATGGCGGTCGAAATCAATTGAGGGGATTTCGAAATCGCGTTTTGGTGAGGGTTTCGCGTTCGCATCTTGCTTTTCCCAAATCCAATCTAATCCCTCGCCAACGCGTGGAGGCATAAGGGGCTGGGAAATAGGAAGGGGCGGCGTCGTCGCCGGTTGCACAAGCTCTGTGGTCGTTCGAGAGGGGTGAGAGAGGAGACTCGTGTAGTTTGAGCACGCGTGGAAGAGACGATCGCGAGGTCATGTTCCAATCGGTAGGTCGCGTAGTCGACGAGTTGGAGTGGAGGATCGCGGGTAGGTTCGACAAATAGGGAGGGTTTCATGCGAGCTCGTGCGCGGGCAAGTGATGGTGGCGGCGCTATGCCAGTGGGGACTCGCGGGTCGAAGCTGTGAAGGTATTTTCTTTCCTCTGTTTCGATTTTAAAACTGTAGGATTTGGAAAATAAATGAATGGAAATATATATATATATATATATATATATATATATATATATATATGACATATGGGGTTAGGGAAAAATATTTTTGAATTTATAAACTGTTGTTAGGAAAGAAAATGTTTACAGTAAAGAAATTAAGCAGTTTTGTTTTGACGTTAATTCGATATAGATATATATGTGTGTGTGTGTGTGTGTGTGTGTATTACAGAAATATGTATACACATTAGCAGAAAAATAAATTGATTTCAGTTAGCATAAACCATTTTCTGTTTAATATATATAAGCTAGGTTGGTTTAACTGTCATTTAAAAAGTTAATTAAAATTATTAAAAGGGTGACTGATTTTAGATTTACATCGGATATTTATAGCTGGAGTACCGAATTTATAAGATGAAAATAAAATTCACACATATATATTTTATGAAAAAGGAAATTTAGTTTAAATCAAATAATTTGTTAATTTAAATATATTAAATGGTAGTTGATTATTCATTCGGTTCGAATGTTAATAAAATCATATAAATTGTTATATAAGGTCTGAAAAAAAGGAAGGAGACTAATTAGTGTAATTAACTTATATTAATTATGTTTAAACAAAGGGATTTATATAGGAAAATTATTAGTTAAATTAAAATTAATAAATAGTAATGGATTATCCAACTATCTCAGATATTAATAAATTATATAATGTTGTTCAAGGTCTAAAATTTTGGTGGAATTGGCGAGATGGAAATGGATTGCCAAACAAAAATCAAAGGTGAGTTAATCTCACTCAGTTGAATTAAAATTTAGATTTAAATGAGTAAATTTAAATAATTGTTGAATGATTGGATTGTTTGATGTGCTATATTGTGATATATATTTAGAATTGGCATTTTATATTGTGCTAATATCTATGGATGCAGGGAAAACAGGTTGGAGGGATCCAACTGGATCCCTCAACATTTATTTAAATTTATTTAATATTCTCTACTGTGAATATTGATATTCTATGATGAGTTGTATTGGAATATTGAATGTTATGGTTGATTGGATATATTTGAGTGAATGAAAAATCAAAAATTACATAGATTGGATTTTGAAAAGAAAATAAAAGAAAAGAATTTGTAGGAAAAATAATTATAGAAAATTTGAATAAATTTAAATCAATTGGAAAAGAAATAAAGTGCCCTTAAAAGGTTAATAAATACATCTTAAGTTTAGTAAGGGATATTTGAATAATCAGAAGATTAATGAAATTTTAAATTTTAGTGTACTGGTTTAAAAGAATAAAACATTTATTTAAAATTTAAAGATTCAATTTATTAAATAGAATCAAGAAGAAAAATGGAAAAGCCTGAAATTTGTATACTTCAGTTAAAGGATTTAAAATCAACAGCAAACAATAATAATAATAATAATAAATAATAAAGTCCATAATTAATGAATTTTGAAACGAACTGATAAGTAAAGAAATTTATTTCAAATGGAATAAATTGGAAATCAATTTGGAAAATTGATTTAAGTAATTGAGATTGGAAACTTCTCTCTAAATAACCAAGTACATTTTTAAAGTAACTTTTTAAATATAAATTAAAAAGTTTAAAGTTGTTTTAAGAAGTATGTTTTGAAAAATTTACTTTAAAAGTAAAAATCTAGTTTTATATTTTATTTAGTAACCTTATTTTCAAATATTCATATAGTATGTATTTTTAACAAAATCATTAAAGTAGTTTTGAAAAAAATGTTTTAATGTATATTTCAAAGTAAAGTGTTTTAAATTATTTTAAAATCTAGTTTTGTGCTTGGTGATTTCAGAGGAGATAGAAAATATTTGGAAAAGTTTATTCTGAAAGGAAAGATGGTTTTGAAACTGTTTTCAAAGGACTGAAAATAGAAATATATCTTGTGAAGATATTTTTGAGATTAATAAATAATTTGGAAAATTATTATTGGTTGATGGTTGTTTTGTGAATATAATTGATAGTTAAATAACCGACTATCAATATTGGACAAATGCGTTAATCGTTTCGAAGAGACCGGGATCGAGATTTATTTCTCGAAAACCACTTCGATCCGGTTTGTACGTTTTCGTGAAAAACGATTTTGGATTCGAAGATGGAGCAGTGGAGTGCAAGGGCCAATCGCTACTAATCCTGAGGATAATTCTAAAATGGATGTAGTAGGAATAGTGCCTTCGGTTCCGTTCGAACCCGGGACGGACTTGTATGGATGAATGCTTGCGAAACATCGTCAGGTGGACGATGGGCATTCTAAGAAATATGTTCTATAAAGGTAACGTTTAGCCTCAAGCCTCATCAAATGGGAATGACTGAAAATCAGGGGATATGCAGCAAGGCTAGGTGGGTAGCACCCAAGTAGGGTGAGGTCATTCCAGTCTAGATGTCCCTTTTTATTTCGGCTTAGTGGGCGGTTGCTGATCCCAACCGCGGGGTGATCTCACTCGGGACTGTCCAGTAAGGGATGGTTCCGGCCTTGTGTTGCAGGGGAGCGGGCGTACTCCTCGGTACGGTGATCTAGGCCCTGTACTGTGACAGGTGGTACCCCAATGCCTAGTCATTAGTTGGAAATCCATTCTCCCTACGAGCCTTGTACGAGTTTTGTTTGTATTACCCACTCTGTGGCTAGTAGCTGGAATTTAATGAATGCAATAATTTCGGCTATTTTATAAATACTTGTATTTAGACCCTATTATAATATCAGAGGATTTCTATAAAAATTGTTTTAGTTATCGTAAGGTAAAAACCCGACATGTTTATTTGTGGCGTGGTCTTACGAGATGCTTTTGTTTTCAAAGGATTTTTAAAACTTTAATAATCAATTGGGTGTGATTTTCTCACGCTGGTATTCCAGACTGACTCGGGTGTTATTTAACTGTAATGCTCGGGTCAGAACGAGTATTATAGGATACAGGATATGATACTGTGGAGCTCGGGAGACGAGCAGGATGGCGACACGTACTCTCGTGCTTATTTATATATATTTTCCGCTGTGTTGAGTTGTTGTGTATTCAGTTGTATGTTATTGATGTTGAGCTGTGAGTGATGTACTCTAATGAAGTAATATATGTAAACAGATATATTTGATTTTGAGTAAAGATTATTTACTATCTATTATATGTTATTCCGCTGCGATGGTTAGATTCTGTTGTTATTTTTTATTTTCTTCATCTACCACTTTTTCTTTAACCCAAATGGTTCGTATTTCTGTACAACTTGAGTTGATTTAGGTAGAATAGTGTTGACTCAAGGGGTACGGATTTGCGGGGCGTTACATTTTCACTCGATTCTCGACGGCGAACCTGGATATGGATTTTTGATTGGTTCTGGATATTTTCTATCATTGTTATGGCTATGCAAGGAGAATGTCGGTTTCTGATCAAGAAACCAGATCTGAGTCTGCATTAGAAAGTCGGGTGGGCGATACTAGTTCGGAAGTAAAATTGTGTGATCGAGTGAGCGATCAGATTGGTATAACGTACAGATGATACGTGTACATCATACGGGTTAGAATGAAATTGATACTGGGAATTTGTGGATAAGAAATGTGAAATGGTTTTTGAAATTAAAGGTATATTTTGTGAAATATATGATGAAGTAAAGTGGGAATTTGATATTTCTTTGATAAAAATTTACTTTATTGAAGTAAGTAATATGGTAAGTGACTTTACAGGGTAATCAAATTTGAACATTTGATTTGAAATAAACAAAGTTATATATCTTTGTTATATAAGATAAAACTCCCCTTGTTAAATCTTTTGCCGGAAGAAAAAGATTTTTGTAAGTGTTTGAAGTTTAAAAGGGAATTTATACAAGTTTGAAGTGATCCAAAGATTTTTAAAGTTATATATGTATATGTATGTAAAGGATCTTATGAGAATGATTTTGAGAAAAGGTTTTTGGAACCTTTGGATTTGGAAAGGCTTTTCGATTTTTAGGTAAAATCAATATTGGAATTTGGAAAGCCTAGTTTGAGAATTTTTGATTTTGAAATAATCGGTTTTGAGAAAGGAGATTTATATGAGATTCATACTAGGTGTATGATTTGGAAGATACTATATGTGTAACAACCCGGGAATTTGTAATAATTAATTATCGTTGTTAAATGATAAATGTTGACAGATATTTGCTGTTAGGAGTTTTGATTCGGGTTTTCGTTATTTTCAAAAAAAATTTTGTTAAGTGTAGTTTGGGCTTTAAAAATTAATCTCGGCCCACGTTTGTTATTGGTGCCATGGTAAAGTCGAACCTTTCCTCTCTCTCTCGTTTCATTCGTTCGTTCAAACCCTAAACCTAAACAATCGGAAAAAAACGGCGGCTTCGTTCGTTTCTTCGATCGCTCCTCTTTGACAAATTAGGTTTATTTTTGTTCTTGGCTTCGCTCGTCTTCGTGATGCCTTTAGCTTCGTTTTGGGTTGGGCTCTTCAAATCTAAGGTGAGTGATTTTTATTACGCTCACATCCAATTCTACTTAGTACTGTGCTTCGATTGTTTGATTTTGTTTAGAGATTGATGTTTTCTTTGATTTAATCAAATTCGTATATATTGATACTTATTTTAGATTGGTTCAATTATACCGATTTGATGATTTTTGAACTGTGGACTTTGGTCTTGTTTTTGTGTATGGGATTCCATGACATCAGCCATCGCCATTGCTTTGATATCGAGTTGTACTCTGTGGATTTTGGTCTTACTGTCCACTGTTTGACCAGGTTCGATTTCACTGTTTCAGGTCTCAGGCTATTTTTTCTTTGACTAAGTTCGAATCTTCCTGACTTTTGATCTTGTTGGCATTTGTTTGTATTTGGTCTTGAGTATGATAGTTGCACTATCTAGTTTACAGTGCATACATGTTATATTTTGTTCATGTCACTCTTTTGGTTTGTGACTTCATTACGGCCTTGACTCTGCATACATTTACTGATGTTGTCACTGCACACTTGTACATCATGTAGTTCATTTGTGTTGGGCATTGAGATGAACTGTGCTGCATCCGCAGTGTGGTTTCATCGAGTTTGATCATTCATTTCAGCTGTCTTGACCATTTGAGACAGTTAGCATACCTGTTTCATGTAGTATTTGGGTTCACTAACCACTTATGTACATGCTTACTTATTGGTCTGGTCATTCATTTATGAGAAGCAGTGTTGCATTTCTTTGTGCTCGACCCTGATCTGTTGGCACTGTTGAACTTTGAGGCATATCATATTTTAATCATGGTTCATGTCAGCGGCACGTCTTTTGCATTTTGTTGTATTTTGGGTTCCTTCATGTTGTTGGATCTGGTTTACATGTGCATTGCTACTGCTGCTATGCACATGCTTCACTGTGTTTTGCAAATTGAAGCTATATTGTAGTTGCTGTTCGTACTTTGTGCACTGTGGTGTACTGGGTTTTGGACTTTGACCATTTTGAGTTTGTTTCTTTTGAACTGTATATGTGATTTGGTTGAACTTGTCACAGTTTTGATTTTTGATTTGAGATTTGCTACTTTTAAATTCTGTGTTCAATGTTGCTTTGACTGATCAAACATTTTGGTTGTTGTTTCAATTGCAGTTGTAAATTGATTCCTCATTGGTTGATGTTGTTTCTCACAAGTATGTCGAGATTTTCCTTTGTCTGCGATATTGCCTTTTTATGGTGATGTTCACACTGCTGCATTGATTTGGAGTTGATGCATATTGAACTGTTGTCGATTTGTGCTCATGTATATGAAGCAGTGTTACATTTCCTGGTAACCTTCATTGTACTATCCACTGAACTTCGAGTCATGTAGTTCACTGCTTCATGTATTTTGGGCCTACTTCTTTGATGTCGAGACTGCTGTACTAATTCTTGTTCCATTTTATGGTAGCTGCTTCACTGGTTTTGCATGTAGGCTTCTTGGGGGTGTGTGTGTGTGTATACGCACAGGTTCTATTTTACTTTGGCATTGAACCAGATCCTTTGGGTCTGGTCTTTGCTGATGCTTTTCATATTATGCCGTCCTTTGATCAAAACTGGCACTTGATGTTGGTGCCTGGTCTTTGCATTTTGTTTTCCATATGCACTGAGTCAATTCTCATGTGCACTGATTTCATTTGCATTGTGATGGATCATCTCGGCTGTAACTTGGTCTTTGATGATTTGATTTGCATTGCGTTGTTTGGTCTGGACATTGTTGTATTGTGACTTGTACATTGATTTGTACATTGAGTTGAATCCAGTTTAAACGCTTGGGTTTGACCTTGTACTCGTGTTGTGATTTTATTGGTATTGCATTTGAGTTGAACCTAACTTTTCCTTGGGTTTGACCTTGTGCTCGTTTGTGAATTTCCATTGGGCTTTTGGGTACATCATCACTGTAGTGGCAAGGCAGTGCACGCAAGCGTGCACTGTAGCCACACGATATAACTTCTTATTGATATTTTATTTTGTTTTGATTTATTGATCTTTTGTGTATTTAATCACTGTAGTGGCGAGGCAGTACACGCGTGTGTGTACTGCAGCCCTACCCGAATTGGCGTTTTAATTGATATTTCAATTGTTTGAACTGTTTCGTTTATTCAATTCAATATGTTTTGAATTGTATTTTGATTGGTTTAATTTGACGATTTTGTTATTGTCTAATTATCAATTTGATAATTAGATTATGAGTTTCTAATCATTTACTTAATAATTAGATTTTGTCGTTAATTGCCGTTTAGGCAATTATGTTGTTTTCTAAATTATCTTCATTGATAATCTTTTTAATTTATCTTCGATGATAATTTGGATTTGCTGATTTGTTGTTTAACACTGTTACGTGTTATATTTATCGTTATCCGATTTCTTTGTTTAAGGATCGGATAGACGAGATTTATTGTGGCTGTCATCTATTTGTTACTTAATTATTATTGCTTCTGTGCACTAATAACCGAGTTTGAATTAGACTGACCCATATATTATTTTCTTTGAATTTAATTCTCGGGTCAGACCGAGTTAGTACAGGTTGTAGATATCTTGCTTCGGGTTGCTACTTGAGCTATGAAGTCTTTTCATATCTTTTGGGGTAGTTGTCGTCATTTTATAGTAGTCAGTGTATTTGTATAGGATGATATGTATTCATGTATATTAATGATATTAATGTACTTGTATATGCAACATCCTGTGTCAACAGTTGTAGTTGTATCATATGTACTGTATCACATTTATCGTAACTGACATCAGTTATTATATATATGAGTCCTTTTGTTTTATCTGTGTTCCGCATTTATATTATCTGTGTTATTATTATATTTATTGTCCTAAACTATTATGAACCATCATAGTTCGTTTTATACTGGAATTGGGTATGTCGATGGGAGTAAATAAATAAGAGATGAAAAAAAAATATACCACTCCTATCGAAATAACCAATACTAGTGTAAGGCCTAACTACGGATGGCCGCTCCTATCTAGCCTTATTCTTCGTAATAACAGACGATATTTCTTTTAATACTCTTTGTTATTGTGAGCATAGAGGTGGGGCGTCACAATATGTGTATAGTATAAAGTGTTTTGAAAATGGCTCTGGAGAAAAAGGCGCTCCCTTGAAATGAACTTCTCAGTAGTACCATAGGTTGGTACTGCTTTGAGCCTCCAAGAGGGAGGTTCTAAAGTTGATCCTCTGAGGTGTCCGGACAAAACAAGTTCCTGAGGATTATGTATAGTGTGTTGCGAAAGTCGAGGGCGTTGAGGCCTACAGAGGCATTTGGGTATGCTGTGACGACAGTGTAACTCGATGTCACTGCGATCTACTGCAGGCCATAGCGAAAGTCATGTGTGCCGCTGAGAGCCAACAGTCTACGTTTGATTTTATATCGGTAGACTACGACCTATGGTAACATAGCGAAAGTCGTGCTGCTGCTGAGAGCCAACAGTCTGCGTTTGATTTTACATCGGTAGACTGCGACCTATGTGGGAATGAAGAAGTTTCATTTGACAACGAATATCGAGGGCGCTGATGCCTACAGTTACATGGACTTTTACTACGATGGCAACGTAACCCTAGAATGCAACTGCGATCTGTTATGGGTTTCATGGCGTAATAGAGAGGCGTGGAGTGCCTACAGTTGCATGGACTTTTGTGTGATGGCAACGTAATCCATGATGTAACTGCAACCATGCATGGGGCTAATGATTTCCAGAGCATTCTCACCAAAAATGTTTCCTCTATTTCAAAAATGTTTCCTATATTTTTCAGTAAAATTATTTCCAAGTATTTTCACTGGATGTTGAAAAAGGGTTTGCCAAGTACTTATAGATTTTCAGTCCTACGCCTGATCAACGTATGACCGAATTTCTATGAGAACAAGGATGGACTGGTTGAAACATCGAGTTATAAAAGTATTTTTATAAAAACTATTTTGTAATATTACATAGATTTTAAAAGTGTTTTAAAAGTGATCAAAGAATAATTTTCTGATATTAAGCATTTTAATAAATTATGGCTTCACTCCTTTTCGAGGACGAAAAGATTCAAAAGGGGGATGAATGTGATAACCCAGATTTTTGGACATCTGTTAATTAGGTAATTAACAAGAATTTTTTTTGAAATACAAATTTGTAATTTGAACAAATAAAATTCTGATTAATGTCTGAATATTCTGGATTTTTTGGCAAATAGATATGAAATAATTTTTTTTATAAATCATTTATTATAATCTAAAATTTATTCTTTCCTAAAAAAATAAAATCAGCATTAATTTTTTATTTATTTATAAAAATAGATTTTGAAATAAGATTTGGGTTTGAAATTCAATTGAAAATAAATTGGAATTAAAACTCTATATTTTGGAACTAATAAAATTTGTTTTCAAATTTTAATATAAATATATATAAGGAAATGTATATAATATGAATTGTATGTACAAATATTTATTATCTAAAAAGTAAAATAGTTAAAATAAGAATTAAATAAAAGAATTATATGTTTCCTTTTGAAGCTTTATATATAAATATAAAACATTTAAACATATGTTAATATAATACTTAAATCAACTAAAGACATTTTAATTTGCAAAATTTCAAGTGTAAGATAAATATATGTACAATTTAACAAATGGAAGCTTAGGAATTCATCTAATTACAAGTGTAAACAAAAGTAAGTTGATTTTAACAAGTGTCTTTAACCTATTTTTATTTTCAAAATAATTAATTAATGAGAAAACTAAGTATATAAACATATTCATATTCCTCTTCCATTTTCTTTGATCAGTTGATTCTCTAAAACAAGAAAGAAAAAATGAATGGAAACCAGAACAAAATCAAACAGAGAAACCAAAATCCTTTAGCAAACCAGAGAAGAAATTAAATTCAAAACTACCTCAAGCCTTGGCAATCTAATAGCTGAAGCTCAACATAATTGAGATTCAACTCAGATCAGAACAAATCCGGATGTAATCAAGCAAAACAAAACCTACAGATCAAAGCATTTTCTTTAGCTCCCTGTTCATCATCAAACAAGTGAGTAACAAATTTCAAATTTGTTTTAAACCTTGTTTCATGCAGTAAATTTTAAGCAAATTATAAAAAAAATGTTTGCTTGATTGTTTCATATGATTTAATGTGTATGTATATTAGGATTATATTTGAGTTCATGTCTGTGCTGAGGTGTTTGTTCTGTTCTTCACTTACAGTTGCAAATAGGACTCAAAAATTTACTATTCTTCATCTGATATTATTGAGACTTCAATATATAAATTAAGTTTGTTTATCATATCAAGATATCAATTTAAAAAAATAATAATAAAATATTTCCATGTTAAATATGAAGCCGGTTAAAAAAGGAGAGAAGAACAGTAAGAATTAAAACATATCAAAATTTCGATATTAATATTTGGATGATTCAAGTTTATGATCTGATGAGTTATCAAAATTGATGATTTTAAAAATTAAAATTATGATTTTTAGGCTTGATAATCGAGAGGAATGACGAGTTGAACAGAAAATGGGTTTCGAGCATTTTCTGACGATTGAGGAATTCAGGGGACTCAGGATCAGTGCTAAGGTTAGTGTGGTGGTTGACGTTGTTGGAAAAAATAGTAAGTGGATTTTTAGTTCCCGACGGCGGAGGCAAATCGTCGGAGTAGGGTTTAGGCTTTGTTTTGGTTCGGTGTCGGAATTTTGATTGATGCAACGTCGACAAAGCTCCGGGCTCGATCGCGATGGGGGAATTTGGGGCGTGGGCCTGTGATGAAGAGTTAGACGGAGTATCGATATGGCTGGTGGTCGGAGGTGGCAGCATAAGGGGGAATCATGTTGATGGTTCTTCCAGTTTTGGGTTCACGTAAGCTCGATTTTGCTATCGAGTTCGATTTGAGGTACGGGTGGTCGTTGTTGGGTAGAGAGGTCAGGGATGACTCGCGGCGAAGGTTTCGATGATCCAAGCAACGTTCGAGGTTGTGTGCAAGTGCACGCATAATTCTGTATATCTGAAGGTTGCATAGTGTTCTGCTTTGGGTAAGGTAGGGAATGGCTTCGTGTTGTACTCGAGATTTTTGGAGGAAGGAATGCTCGGGTTATTAGTTGATTAGCTTGTGTTGTTTGATAACTAACCCGTTCTTTTAAAAAGTAGGGAAGAAGGTATGAACAAATTTTGTTATCTTAAAGATCCTAAGTTAAATTTTAGATCAATGATAATTAATTCAAAAATTTATCAAATAAGATTTGCAACGATAATTAAGAAGTTATCTTTTAATTAATTAAGGTTTGGGTGATTAAGATTTGTTAATTAATAAGAGTAATTAGTGGATTCATTGATTGATAATAAAAGATTAATTAATGAAGTAATTAAGGGATAATTGTTGGTTTATTAATTAATTAAGTGATTAAAGAAAATAAATCAATTAATGGTTAAGAATTAATTAATTGATAATTGAGGGTTATAAGTTAAATAATTATTGATTAAGTAATTGGTAACTAGAAATTAATTACTTAAAGAATAATTACTTAATGTAAGTAATTAAAGTATAAATTTGTTAAGGATTAATTAATTAGTAATCAAGGGTAAATTAATTAATAATTAAAGGTTGTTTGTTAAAGGTTAATCGATAAGTACTTAAAGATTAATTATTGATTAATAAAAGAGTAATTAAGTATTAGCAGAAGAATAATTAATAATTGTGATTAATTATTGAATTAGGTTAATTAATCAATGTAATTAATCAAGGTAATTAATGGAGAATAATTAACTAATGGGATAATTACTTGATGAAAGTAATTAAAGGATAATTACTTAAGAAAGTAATTAAGAATTAATTAAAGGATTGATTGATTTCGGAAATTAATTAAGGGTTAGATGATTAATGAGTGTGATTTATTAATCAATGTAAGTGTTTATAGGATAATTAATTTGGGTAATTATTTAAGGATAAGAGTAATTAATGTGAAGGTTGAGGGTTAATTAAATTGTATATTTAATTAAAGGCCAATTACTTAATGTAATTTAAAAGGGAAAATTAAGGGATGATTGATTAATGGTTTATAATTAATTAATGTTAAGTAAGCAGGATTAAAAGTAATTGAAGGAATTAATTTAATTTATTTTAAATTAATTAGAAATGGTATGATAAATTAATCTTGCTTATGAATGATTGGATGATATTGTATGCGTGAGATTAGTGGATATCTCTAATGTGTGATTTGTGATGCTATGTGATATGAGATGATTGGTTTAAACAGTGATAATGTGGTTATCTATCGATGTCTGTGTAAGAAGTGACATCCTATTTGAAGTTGAATTGTATTTCACTTGAATAACTTGAGTTAAGATGGAATTGAATTCGAATAGACCGGAGTCGGGTATTAGTAAATACCCGAAACCACTTCGATTCTTTATAGATTGATATGTGAAATCAATAGGCTGGTATGGAATGATTTAAGTGAATTGGACCGTTTAATCTAAGTTTTTGTACGTAGAAATTAATGTGTGAAATAAGTGATGTCTATAACAAATTGTGAATTCGTAAATTGATATGAGTTACCCTGGGTTTTACATAAGTTTTATGCTGTTAGATGGGTTTACTCACGCTGGTTTCTAGCCTGACCCGGGTGTTACTTTTTGGAGTGTTTCCGCTGTGATATATTATTTTTGTTTATCTGGGACATGTTGATTTGTATATGTCCAGTGATTGTGTATGCGTGTAACTCTGATGTATTAAAATGTAATTGACAGATACAATATTCTTTTATAAATTGTTATTATTTGATATTGTATTTTGATCCGTTGCGAATGTGAGAATCTGTGTTTTGTTTCTGTTTCTTCTTCTTCTTCTGTCTCTTTCTTCCTTTTCTAACTAACTGAAATTTTCGGGTTCGAAAATTTTGGTTCATTACATTATATGGTTCAAAATTTCAAAGATTTTACGGAGGTTGGCCCTTTATTATCAAGGTATTTGGTTTAGACCCGTAGTAGTTAAGAGGTAAATATAAGTCCGAGTATGTTATATTGGGCTTTATTAACTAAATTTTAATTCATTCAACTATTTATAAATATTAAAATATTTTATTAACGATAATTCTAAGTCATTCAACCATTTAAATATTTTATTTAACTATTTAATAACTAAAATTATAATCCATTTAACTATTTATAAATATTTAAATATTTTATTAACTAAAATTCTAATTTTAACTAATTATAATTTATTCACCTACTTAAATATTTTATTAGTTAAATTTTAAATCATATTTTATTATATAAGTATTTAAATTTTTTATTTAACTACTTCATTTAGTAACACTTAAATTTAACTATTTCAAACAACTAAAATGTTTAAAATTCAAAATTTAACTATTTAATTAACTAAAATTAAATTTTAAACCAGATTTACAATCAATCACATGACTAACATGTTAATATGATTATAATACATATATAAAATCTTACTAACGTAAATAATGATTATCTTTGAGAGTAGCCATTAACATTAAGACATGAAATATACAACTATCAAAATGAAGGATTGCAAAAGTAAAAGCATGTTTAGTAATATCATATTGACCATGTGAAATAATTTATTTAACTTGACAACTTCATCTCAAAAGGTTTGTCAATCCTCTACTGATTAGATAGTCATTGCTACCAACAATCTATATTTGCTTAAAATCTTCAACCATCAAATAACAGTAACATAAAAGGCCAAAAAATTAATTAAAAACCTTCGAATAAGGAAAGTGTTAACAATTAGAATATTTGCATTGGTAAGTAGTCACCGTGGAGATGTACCTAAGACGCTATTAAGATAATTCTGTGTATTATTGTCAGATTGACATACACCTAAGTTTAAGTTATTATAATTATATTTTTCTTTTATTGGGTTTACTTGAGTGAGTTTGTGACGACCCTGACTCGACCTTCGAAAGTCGGCATCCAATACATCACTCGTATTCGACGGCGGATATTCAAACGTTGGAGTCCGGTTCGTCGGAGCTTATAACACATTAGGTGAAAACAACACAAAGGAAATAAAGAAGAATTTTATTGATACACAATGGATACAACATGAATTACAACAAGGTAATAACAATGCCCAACAACATCAGAGCCAAAATAGATACAACATCGGAAATACAATATGACAGCGGAAGAATAACAGCAATAGAGGTCTTCCAAGAGAGAGAGAGAGAGAGAGAGAGAGAAAGATAGAGTCCAACATACTGCATCTTCATCAACTATCCAATCAAAAAGCTCAAAACCATAATCATTCTGTAATATAGCAAATGCGAACCCAAATCCACAGACTTCTAAATCCACATCAACTATCCGACTACCTCCACAACCTACTGATGATCTGAACTAGCTACAGAACCTTAGTAAATAACCTGACTCTAGACTGCCCGTGTGAAGAATTATGCGCCCAAAGTTTAGAAAGGGAACAATAAACTTCAGGTCAGTCAAGGGACTGGTGTGAGCAAACAAAAATAGTTATTTGAACAAAAATAATAAAAAGAAATAAAAAGAAATACGCTATGCTTTCTGAAAAATGAAACTACCATAAGGCCTTCCAGCACACACTTAGTGCAATCGCACACAAAGGGGAGATTTCTCCTTATGATAGCCAATCATGCTTGATACACGAAAATCCTTTTTGATATCAATATTAGTGCATAGTGTGAAAACATTTCGAAAATATAATATTAATCTTAGCCAGCATAAGTACCATTATAGTATGCCTACTATAGCTACCATGTTAAATGGCAGGCTCTACAACTAAAACCGTATAGAGCTCATATTGGATGATTGGATTTCCAACAAATGGTCAAGGCTAAGGAACTTCCTTTCCCAAGGGTTACGCCATTGGAGGGACGCCACGAGAACCTAACCGGATCTCTGCCAACAGAAGACCGGGTTACCTCTGAAACTAGGTAACTAAATGTCACAAGTATGCCATCCTCCGGTCGTAACCAACCTCTACCGAAGCCTCACCAACAAATTCCAACAACCACATAAGTTAAATTTCTGGGCTCCATACCATGATATCACTTTTTATCCAGAAGGAAATGCACATACCCTAAGGGAAGCGACCCCCGTAACCTTGCCACATCCTTCCTGTTTCGACCATTTTCGGGGTGTGAGGTTCGATGAAGTCTCGTTCCATAAAGCTACGCTTTTCATAAAAGCCATGCTTCGATCAACCAATGATTAGCACTTAGCATTCCACATTACCAAATTGGGTATATATCACTAGTAACCATCAACTACATGACCACTGAGCTCATACATATCAGAGAAGGATGTTAAGCTAAGAGAATAAATTCTCCGCCACTAATCAGAAATATTTTTGATAGAAACCAGCTTTACATCTCAAAGTGTAACGTCAGACATACATCCATACAAGTCTATCCTGGGTCTGAATGGAACCGAAATCACTTCCTCCAATTAAGGGAAAAAGTCCTTGCAAATCCGGATGTTCCCTAATCACATCCGGACTCCCCATCACTTAGGGTAATCTCTATACCGGAGCAACTCAATGCAGAGACCATCAATAGGTCATCCTTTTTCTTTGGAAAATACCCGGACTTCACCACCATCTTCAAATGCCATCCATTTTGTGACGCCCCACCTCTATACCCACGCTAGACAAGAACATTACTGTGAATGCTGTCAACTAGCACGGAGAATAAGGCTATTGAGGAGCGACCCTCTGTATAATTGCTTTGTGCGAGTACCGATATACCGGATAAAAATATAACTTTTCATCTTAAGAGGAAATCCGACATACCAATACAAACTCAAAGCTACTACATAGTGGCTATAAAGGTCTTCGGAAACAAATATAGAAATAAACATAACACAAATCAGTCACAGACAATTCATATCACAAAGGCGGAAATAGATATGAATATTACACATGAAAGTGTATATCAGAGTAGTGGTCTAAAAAGATCCACAATATTACAAAAGAATAGTTACATGAACTACACAAAAGAATAAGTATACATTATGGAGTCTATATCTCAAATGTATACAACAAAAACTACTAATCTAAGTAGTTAACCAAAAGTCAGAGGAATCAATCCCAAGAGAGAAGTCAAGCAGAAGCACCTGTAATATCTCGGTCTGACCCGAGTATTATTTAATAAGAAAATAATAAACGGATCAGTCTAGCTATAAATATCAGGTGAAACGATATAGAATAAGAGATATGACTAAACACATAATAATCACTATGCCAAGCTGTGATATATATAAGTAATTGAAAATCAACAAGAGATTAATCAATATCACCAAATCTACACAAGAATCAAAGAAATGTCATACTCCTTATTTCGTTCACCAAACCACAAATATTGATGATATTATCAACGTCAATCACAAAAGTCAATGACACACAAGTTCACCAATGCACAAATATTGACAATAATATCAATGTCAATCACAAAAGTCAATGACACACAAATTCACCAATGCACAAATATTGATAAAACTTATCAATGGAAATCACGAAAATTGATGAAACACAAATTCTAGAAATCATCTCAAGAAATCCAGAAATCACAAAGGGGGGAGGCCTATCACAAACGGGAGCATAAAGCCCACCAACACGTGTATCACAAACGGAGTGCTAATTCCATGGTTGCTAACCATCACAAATTGAGCCGAAGCTCCACAAACGGCGCGAAGACCATGGGTTGCTACCCCACCAAATTGAGTCGAAACTCCACAAAACGGGGTTTAGTCTCCCTCGCAGACAAAGAGACATCGCACATTGCTAGTCTAAATCACAAAGATGATCGTCATGATCATCAAGAAGTGTCAATTACACTAAGCTAGTAAATATATGAGTTTAGCATCATGTTCCATAACCACTAGCTTAACTTAAATATTTACGAACAAATTATAAGTTTCCACTAGAAAATTGTCACAAGAGATTCAATCGAACAAGTCCAAGAATTAACTGAACAAGTAAACGCAAGCGTTTCATACCACTTGTTTTACTAAGCCGTTTAATTAGATTTCTCATACGAGTGAGGTAAAGGTTTGTATATACTAATAGATTGGAAAACGGTTTAAGAAACGAGCTTTGTTATTGAAAATAGAGTTGAAATCATTTTGTTGAAAGAGTTTTGATATTTACTACTAGTATTGAAACCTTTATATTTTTAAAGTGACAAATCACAAAAATGATTGTAGAACAATCAATCACCGAAATTCACATTCGAAGACGTGAATAAAATCCAAAGAAATCGATACCGAATCCATCAAAATGGATATTCCCAAAAGTCACGATGAAAATGTCATCAAAGTCCATAATAAATGATAACAACAAAAAGGGAATCAACACGAATCGATTAAAGTTGGACATATACTCAAAAACAGCGAAAATAGGCAAAACTGCACATTTCAGACGTCTGAAATTACCTTCCAGACGTCTGAACCACTAACCAGACGTCTAGATGGATTTCCAGACGTCTGAAATTCTTCTCTGCCTTTTCGCGTTTTCAGGGACCGATTCTAGACGTCTGAATTTCCAAACCAGACGTCTGAATTTGAAACCAGACGTCTGAAATTGGGTTCAGACGTCTGAAATCCCCCTGTAGGCAAAAATCAGCCTTGCCCAAAAATGGGCGAAAATCCAAACGGAAGCGATCGGACAAGCGACGAAGACAAGGGATTAATGCCAAGCGACAACCCTGCCTTATAGGCTCTCCGAAACACCTCTTAAAGCATGATCAAACGTCAAAGTTATGATTCTTAAATATTTGGCTTCAAACACCAATAATTGGAATATTTACAAATCTAATCCAAATCAAATGCAATTGCACATGAATAATTGTTAGGAATTCATACCTAACAACCAAAGATACTTATAGTCATAGATGTGAGATAAAAATCTCACCTTTTCACAAAATCAAACAAGAAGAAGCTTGAAAGCAAATGGAAAATCAACCTCTCGTCAACACAACCCAATTGAGCTTGAATCTAAGCTCAAAAACAAGAACATTCCCAAAATTAGGTTTAGGAATTTCTGAAATTGGTAAGAGAATAAGTTGGAGAAGAAGAAGAGAAGCTTACCAATGGGTTCTTCTTGAGTTTGGAGCTAGGAATTTGATTTGCAAGAGAAACTAGGGTTTTGGAGTTTTTAATTTCCAATCTCTCCCACCATTAATGTTATAAAAACTGAAAAGAGAAGAGAATGAGGGTGAGTGGGGAAGAGTGGCTCAGATTTGAGCATAAGTTAACATAGGGCTGAGCCCAAAACCAAACCCAAAGTGAAAAGTAGCAAAAATCAACTTTCTCCAAACATATCGAAGCTTATACTCAAAAAGGTCGCAAACGGCATTTTAAACTCAATTGGAGTGGTCCCGAGTCCTAATTCGACCGTATGCAAAAAGTAGCTTTTCGGACTAAAATCCGACTAACGATAAAATATTTAAATATAAAATCGATAAATATGCGGGTTGTTACAGACTCCCATCCTTAAAGAAATTGCGTCCTCGCAATATTTAAGAAGAGAACATAAAGTAACAACCATAAAAGCATATTCAATCACAAAAGAAACTTGAAATAAGAAGTTCACCTCAAAAAGCACGAGAAAGTAAGTCCGGATGTGTTCGCTCGATGTACTCTCTAGATTCCCAAGAACAATCCTTAGGATTTGAAGACCATTGAACTTTAACAAGCGGAACATCTTTATTTCGAAGTCGTTTGACTTCCGAAGCAATGATACGAATAGGATGTTGCTCATAAGTTAAATTAGGCGAAACTTCAATCTCTTCCACAACCCCGGGCTCAAGAACAGAATCGGAATCTCGAAGACATTTCCGAAGTTGAGAAACGTGAAACACGTCATGGATAGCAGAAAATTGAGCCGGTAATAAAAGGCGATAAGCCATGGAACCAATACGTTCAACGATAGGAAATGGCCCAATATATCGAGGCGCCAATTTTCCCGATCGACTGAAACGTACAACACCTTTCATAGGTGAAACACGAATGAACACAAGATCTCCCTCAGAAAATTCTAACTTCCTTCTCCGGTTATCGGCATAGGATTTTTGTCTACTCTGGGCTTCTTTCATCCTATGACGAATAAGATCAATCTTTTCTGTAGAATCACGAATAAAATCTGGACCTAAAACCAGCTTCTCACCGGCCTCAAGCCAACAAGAAGGAGATCGGCATGACCTTCCATAAAGTGCCTCAAAAGGTGTCATACCAATACTAGATTGGAAGCTATTATTATAGGAAAATTCAACAAGTGAAATATGATCTTCCCAACTTCCACCAAAATCAAGAACACAAGCACGAAGTAGATCTTCAAGAGTTTGATTCACACGCTCGGTTTGTCCATCGGACTGGGGGTGATAAGCGGTGCTAAAATTAAGCTTCGTTCCTAAAGCTTTTTGAAGACTCTTCCAAAATCCACTAGTAAACAATGGATCACGATCGCTAACAATAGAAGTAGGAACTCCATGCAATTTAACAATTTCTTTGATAAAGATTTTGGCCAAAAGAGGAACGTTTCGATTAGATTGAACGGGAATAAAATGGGCGGATTTAGTAAGTCTATCAACGATCACCCATAAGCTATCATGACCCAAACGAGAACGGGGAAGGCCGTCAATAAAATCCATGGAAATTTGATCCCACTTCCAAATAGGAATTTCTAAAGGTTGCAATAACCCATCGGGCCTTTGATGTTCTGCTTTAACGAGTTGGCAAGTCATGCAACGCTTAACGAAGTTAGCGATGTCAAGTTTCATTCCCTCCCAATAATAAAGTCGCTTCATATCCGCGTACATTTTACTACTACCGGTATGAATGGTGAATTTAGAACGATGTGAATCTTCAAAAATATCTTTACGAAGATCACTAATATTTGGCACGATGAGTCTACCAAATCTTCGAACGCCGCCACGAGAATCGATATCAAAGTCTTTCAATCCTTCAATATCAATCTTATCCTTAATATTTTGGCTAAGAAGAGCCAATTCGTGATCTAGCCTTTGAGCTTCAAGAATGCGGTCTAAAAGAGAAGGATGAGCCTCAAGGCTACATAAAACAAGAGATGAACATAAATCGGGAACACGCTCTCGAATCTCACAAGTGGTTAAGTTCTCGAGATCGTTCCATTCGGATATCATCATAGAAACAACAGCTTGTTGTTTACGGCTAAGAGCATCGGCGACACGATAACCCTTACCGGGGGTATAAAGAATATCAAGATCATAAGGAGCAAGGAACTCGAGCGAACGCTGTTGACGCAAATTAAGTTCCTTTTGGGAGAATAAATACTTCAAGGACTTATGATCGGTATAAAGAAAAAATTTCTCTCCTAAAAGATAATGACGCCAAATACGAAGGGCAAAAACAATAGCCGCGAGCTCTAAATCATGAGTGGCATATCTAGTCTCAGCAGGCTTCAATTGCCTAGAAGCATAAGCAATAACACGTTCTCTTTGCATGAGAACGGCACCCAAACCAACGCGACTGGCATCGGTATAGACAACGAAATCTTGATTCCCCTCGGGAATAACGAGAATAGGAGCATCAGAAAGAAGTTCTTTTAATTTCTAAAAAGAAGCTTCATATTTGTCCGACCAAATGTATTTAACACCTTTCTTCGTCAAGCCAGTGAGAGGCACGACAATCTTGGAAAAGTCTTTGATAAAGCGACGGTAATAGCCCGCCAATCCAAGAAAACTGCGAATCTCTTTCACACTCTCCGGTCTCTTCCAATCTTGAATCGCTTTAATCTTTGAAGGATCCACGGAAATTCCGGATTCGAAAATAATATGACCGAGAAATTTCACACGAGATTGCCAAAAGTGGCATTTAGAAAATTTTGCCTTTAATTGATTACTCCTAAGAGTTTCCAACATAATCCGAAGATGTTTTTCATGCTCCTCCTCGGTTTTTGAATACACAAGAATATCATCGATAAAGATGAGAACAAACCGGTCGAGAAAGTCTTTGAAAACTCTATTCATAAGGTCAACGAAATAGGTCGGGGCATTCGTCAAACCAAATGGCATGACAAGCCATTCATAAGATCCATATCGAGTACGGAACGAGGTCAAAGGAATACTATCCTCTGCAATACGAAGCTGATGAAATCCAGTAGCTAAGTCTAATTGTGAAAAGACTTTGGCACCACTAAGTTGATCGAATAGATCATCAATCCGAGGTAAAGGATATTTATTTTTGATAGTAAGATCATTAAGCTTGCGGTAGTCAACGCAAAGCCTAAGTGTTCCATCGGATTTCTTCACGAAAATAGCTGAAGCTCCCCAAGGCGAGGAACTAGAGCGAATAAATTGCTTCGTCTCCAATTCGGATAATTGTTTACGCATCTCCTCGTTTTCTTTATTGGACATACGATACGGAGGACGAGTGATAGGTTGAGATCCAGGAATAAGATTAATTCTGAACTCAATTGCTCGCTTAGGTGGTAATCCTAAAACGGGCTCGAATATGTCGGAAAATTCACGAACGACGTGAATAAGAGAAATAATATCACCCTCATCGTCATCATCGTCATCACGAGGATTTAAAGAATATAAAGATGCAACCAAGCTGGAATCTGAATCTTTAAGATTAATAGAAATCTGCTTAACAGATTGAGGATGTCGAAGATGAATAGTCCGCTCAAGACATAGGATATGAGCTTCATAACGGTTAAGCCAATCCATTTCCAAAATCATTCCAAAGCCTAAATAACGCATGACATGCAAATCGGCTAGGAAAGGAAAATCACACAAAATAATTTCGACATCTTTACACAATAAACTGATTGTTGCGGATCCACCAACCGGATTCGCAATTCTCAAAGAAGTCATCAAACACAAAACATCCAAAGAAAAAGCATCAACAAGTTCTTTTGATATAAAAGAATGGGACGCACCCGTATCAAAAAGAACTCGAATAGGATGATCACGAAATAAAATAATTCCATCAAGGATAGAATGAGGCATACCTTGACCACGAGATGTGTTGCCAGAGGCTTGAGCAACATTTAACTTTCCCTCCTTCCTGCCCTGAAGCTTGGGGCATGAAGATATAACATGTCCGGGAACTTTGCAGTAGCGACAAGAGAGAGACTTTGGGCACTTGTTCGCATAATGGTCCTTCGAACCACAATTATAGCATTCCCCACGGCCAAAGGAAGAAGTCTTTGCCATGGAGGTTGCTTGTTTCCCCTTTTTATTGGGATAAGGACCTTTAAATTTGTTTGGCCTCTTCTTGTTATTGTTGAAGTTTGGTTTGGAACCCACCACTTCAACATCATTCTCTTTATCCGCCTCTTCAAGACGAAGAGCAATATCAACGAGTTGGTCGAAAGAAACTTCTAATTTTAGAAGTAATGGCTTCTTGAGACTTTTGTTTAAGCCATAAACAAATATCTGATTCTTCTTCAGAGGGGTGTTGATGTATTCAACCCCATATTTGGAAAGCGACTCGAAGGAGGCGACGTAATCAGACACGGAGGACTCATCTTGAACAAGGTCTATAAATCGTCGAGCCAATGTCACTTTCTCAGCTTCTGGCACGAATTTTAATTCGAAGCATTCCCGGAATTGCTCCCAGGTGAGATCCGCTTCATTAATCTCAGAAATAAGAAGCTCGTACCAGTCCAATGCTCTTTCTCGGAGCATACTGGAGGCCAACTGAACTCGGTGAAGGTCAATAAGATTCATGCGCGAAAAGATGCGATTGCATGTTCTAAGCCAAGCTTGGACTTCAATAACAGTTTCGAAACCTTTGAATGGTTCCCCACCCAAATTGGTGTAATCACCGCACAAGCGTGCAAATCCCGACTTTGGGTGAGTAGGTTCTGGGTTAGCTCCAGCTGCTTGAGCATTAGTTACCAAATCAAGAAGCTGTTGAGCAGTCATAAAAACTCCATCCTGGGGTGGAGTGCTAGATGGCACGGCTCTAGGGCGGCCAGGTCTAGACATTTCTCTTCCTTTAGAAAGAAAGAAGAGAAAGAAGAAGGTTATTCACCAAATTGAATATCAAGCAATCTTGATAGACAAAACAAGGAATCATAAAAGAAACTAGGATAAGACGGTACGTAGACCCGAATAAAATCCTAAAGCACGACTCCTAAGATGGACTTAGGACGATGATCCTTGTTATAATATTCCATATTGTTCCGAAGTTTGGCTCCGATACCAAGCTGTGACGCCCCACCTCTATACCCACGCTAGACAAGAACATTACTGTGAATGCTGTCAACTAGCACGGAGAATAAGACTGTTGAGGAGCGACCCTCTGTATAATTGCTTTGTGCGAGTACCGATATACCGGATAAAAATATAACTTTTCATCTCAAGAGGAAATCCAACATACCAACACAAACTCAAAGCTACTACACAGTGGCTATAAAGGTCTTCGGAAACAAATATAGAAATAAACATAACACAAATCAGTCACAGACAATTCATATCACAAAGGCGGAAATAGATATGAATATTACACATGAAAGTGTATATAAGAGTAGTGGTCTAAAAAGATCCACAATATCACAAAAGAATAGTTACATGAACTACACAAAAGAATAAGTATACATTATGGAGTCTATATCTCAAATGTATACAACAAAAACTACTAATCTAAGTAGTTAACCAAAAGTCAGAGGAATCAATCCCAAGAGAGAAGTCAAGCAGAAGCACCTGTAACATCTCGGTCTGACCCGAGTATTATTTAATAAGAAAATAATAAACGGATCAGTCTAGCTATAAATATCAGGTGAAACGATATAGAATAAGAGATATGACTAAACACATAATAATCACTATGCCAAGTTGTGATATATATAAGTAATTGAAAATCAACAAGAGATTAATCAATATCACCAAATCTACACAAGAATCAAAGAAATGTCATTCTCCTTATTTCGTTCACCAAACCACAAATATTGACGATAATATCAACGTCAATCACAAAAGTCAATGACATACAAGTTCACCAATGCACAAATATTGACAATAATATCAATGTCAATCACAAAAGTCAATGACACACAAATTCACCAATGCACAAATATTGATAAAACTTATCAATGGAAATCACGAAAATTGGTGAAACACAAATTCTAGAAATCATCTCAAGAAATCCAGAAATCACAAAGGGGGGAGGCCTATCACAAACGGGAGCATAAAGCCCACCAACACGTGTATCACAAATGGAATGCTAATTCCATGGTTGCTAACCATCACAAATTGAGCCGAAGCTCCACAAATGGCCTGAAGACCATGGGTTGCTACCCCACCAAATTGAGTCGAAACTCCACAAAACGGGGTTTAGTCTCCCTCGCAGACAAAGAGACATCGCACATTGCTAGTCTAAATCACAAAGATGATCGTCATGATCATCAAGAAGTGTCAATTACACTAAGCTAGTAAATATATGAGTTTAGCATCATGTCCCATAACCACTAGCGTGACTTAAATATTTACGAACAAATTGTAAGTTTCCACTAGAAAATTGTCACAAGAGATTCAATCGAACAAGTCCAAGAATTAACCGAACAAGTAAACGCAAGCGTTTCATACCACTTGTTTTACTAAGCCGTTTAATTAGATTTCTCATACGAGTGAGGTAAAGGTTTGTATATACTAATAGATTGGAAAATGGTTTAAGAAACGAGCTTTGTTATTGAAAATAGAGTTGAAATCATTTTGTTGAAAGAGTTTTGATATTTACTACTAGTATTGAAACCTTTATATTTTTAAAGTGACAAATCACAAAAATGATTGTAGAACAATCAATCACCGAAATTCACATTCGAAGACGTGAATAAAATCCAAAGAAATCGATACCGAATCCATCAAAATGGATATTCCCAAAAATCACGATGAAAATGTCATCAAAGTCCATAATAAATGATAACAACAAAAAGGGAATCAACACGAATCGATTAAAGTTGGACATATACTCAAAAACAGCGAAAATAGGCAAAACTGCACATTTCAGACGTCTGAAATTACCTTCCAAACGTCTGAACCACTAACCAGACGTCTGGATGGATTTCCAAACGTCTGAAATTCTTCTCTGCCTTTTCGCGTTTTCAGGGACCAATTCTAGACGTCTGAATTTCCAAACCAGACGTCTGAATTTGAAACCAGACGTCTGAAATTGGGTTCAGACGTCTGAAATCCCCATGTAGGCAAAAATCAGCCTTACCCAAAAATGGGCGAAAATCCAAACGGAAGCGATCGGACAGGCGGCGAAGACAAGGGATTAATGCCAAGCGACAACCCTGCCTTATAGGCTCTCCGAAACACCTCTTAAAGCGTGATCAAACATCAAAGTTATGATTCTTAAAGATTTGGCTTCAAACACCAAAAATTGGAATATTTACAAATCTAATCCAAATCAAATGCAATTGCACATGAATAATTGTTAGGAATTCATACCTAACAACCAAAGATACTTATAGTCATAGATGTGAGATAAAAATATCACCTTTTCAAAAAATCAAACAAGAAGAAGCTTGAAAGCAAATGGAGAATCAACCTCTCTTCAACACAACCCAATTGAGCTTGAATCTAAGCTCAAAAACAAGAACATTCCCAAAATTAGGTTTAGGAATTTCTGAAATTGGTAAGAGAATAAGTTGGAGAAGAAGAAGAGAAGCTTACCAATGGGTTCTTCTTGAGTTTGGAGCTAGGAATTTGATTTGCAAGAGAAACTAGGGTTTTGGAGTTTTTAATTTCCAATCTCTCCCACCATTAATGTTATAAAAACTGAAAAGAGAAGAGAATGAGGGTGAGTGGGGAAGAGTGGCTCAGATTTGAGCATAAGTTAACATAGGGCTGAGCCCAAAACCAAACCCAAAGTGAAAAGTAGCAAAAATCAACTTTCTCCAAACATATCGAAGCTTATACTCAAAAAGGTCGCAAACGACATTTTAAACTCAATTGGAGTGGTCCCGAGTCCTAATTCGACCGTATGCAAAAAGTAGCTTTTCGGACTAAAATCCGACTAACGATAAAATATTTAAATAAAATATTTAAATATAAAATCGATAAATATGCGGGTTGTTACACATTTCGTCGTATCATTATTTGAAATGGGTTTTATGACTTAATGTCCTATCCTGGCTTAACCGAATAACGAGCACTAATTTTAAAAACTGGGTACAGTTACAAAAAATTTCCATTTTTTAATCTTTTAAAGAAAAGATCCATCTTTAAGACTCAATGTGGTTTTCGGATAACCATTTGGAATCCGACCCCGGTTGCATCGAAATTCAAATGTCATTTTAAAGGCCAAATTGTTTAAGTAAACAATTTCAATTCAATTCAGATGCTCACAATCACACAGCAATTCATCACAGATCATGGCTCAATCCAAAATAATTCATATCACAGGACAATACATATCAGAGATATCAAACCATTCAAGCATTCAATATAATAAAATCATCCATAAGTAAGATTTGTTGTTCAATTCCTAATTAATTCAATTTTAATTCCCAAATAAATTAAATTAATTACTTTAATCACTTTTAAATCCTGCTTAATTAACATTAATTAAATATAAACCATTGGCTATTATTTTAACGAAATTTATTAATCATCCTTTATTATTCATCTTAAGTAATTATCCTCAGTTACTTACATTAATCACATAAATTAATTAACCTTAAGTTAATTACATTAATAAATTAACCCTTAATTAATTACATTAGCATATTAACCCATTAATTACTTTTGTAATTATCCTATAATCACTCGATTAATTAACCTTTAATCATTAATTAATTAATTATCCTTAGTTACTTAATTAATTAACCCTTAATCATTAATAAATTAACCTCTAATTATTAATTGATTAACCTTTAATCATTAATTAATTATTCTTAATTATTAATTAATTAACCTCTAATTTAATTTCATTTAGTAATTAAGTAATCATTCTTTAAGTAATTACTCATATTAATTAATCATTCTTAAATCAATTACATTAAGTAATTATTCTTTAAGTAATGAATTATCCCTTAATTTCTTTCATTAAGTAATTTCCCCTTAATTAATTAACTTATTTTAATTAATTAATTATTCTCAATTAAGTAATTACTCCTTAGTTACTTATATTAATTAATTAATCTTTAATTATTTCCATTAATTAATCGGCCCTTAATTAATCCATTATCCTTTAATTAACTACATTAATTAATTATCCCTTAATTAATTAATGATCCTTTAATTACATTAAGACCTTAATTAATCAAAGGTAAACCCTTTATCTTCATTGATTACTTAATTACAATATTTAAATCTTTTTTAAATTATAGATTGTTATTAATTTATTCAAAATCACCTAAGGTCTTTTTATTAATTAAAGCTCAATTCACTTATCTTAATCCTTTACTAAATTACATCATCATACTTTGAAAACACTTAGGTATTTAAATTAAATAATTATCCTGATATATAAAATTATTTTAAATCAAAAGAAATCTAAAAACATTATACTTTAAAATTCCAATCTTTGAAACTTTTTTGAAAAACTTGATCAATACTTTTATTGAAAACCCCTTAAAATTTGTTTAATAAATTTATCACTAACAAATGAATTAAAAAACATTTCATTTTCTTAATTAATTACTTAATTTCATTATTACATTTATTTAAAAATAAACTTAAGAATTAATTCGAGTTAAAATAAATCACAACTATTATCTAACCAAATATTTAAATAACATTTATTATTTAAAAGAATTTGAATTAAGAAAGTTGTTTTAAAACTTGATTATAATTTTTTTAAACTTGTTTTTATACTCTTATATTTCTGACCCGAGTCATTCCCGAGCCCAAACCCAAAAAATACCCCAGTCAACCCCGAAGTAAACCCTTTTTTTAAATTTTAAACTATTATAACATGTAAACACTCGCGTACAACCCGACAACATACTCGAGCCAAAACATAATTTCCCCGAGTACGACTTCAAGCTCCCTCCTTCTTCCTTAATCCTGTAATCAACATATACGAAATGAACTCGTGCACGTGCACACGAATTTTGGTTACCTCTGACCAGAGCCATGATCATCAACAAGTCGTCGTCGACCTAGCCGACCAACACAACCTCCCAGTTCGACGAATTCGTGAGGAAATAATAAACGAGCTATACGATTACATCCAGGAAACCAAACCCAATCGACAAAATCGGCTCCTCTCGCCACCTCCGACCATATGAACCCACGTCGATCGATCCAAAGCTTCGCCATGAAACAAGCTTTAGTTCCCCCAGTCTGATCGATTCTGGTGCCCTATCGACGACGAACAAACCCCGAAACCAACGTTGACCAAAATTGGGTCTAAAACCCTACATTGACATCGACCAGCAACCACAGTGGTCTAAACCTCCATCGAGTATTTTTCCCATGACCTCCACTATCCCATCTTCCTCCAGCCTTGATCACGACAGCCCTACCTCCACCGATCGTCGAAATTCGACGAAAACCCAAAAACTGATCATCTTGAGATATCTCCAAATTTACAATGTTAAAAATCTTGAATTGATTATCGAAATTCTTAATTTTGCAATACGAATCAGGTGGTAAAATCCAATCTTGATTTCCAGACATTTAAATTTTAACTTGTATATGATTATTGCTATATTTTCTGATTTTCCTAGAAAAACGTTAACCAATTATACTTGAAATTATTTTTAGAACTTAGATTATATTAATTCAAACAGTTTTTGTTTGAACATCAAAGTCTGAAAAGGATTAGGGAATGAGATTTTAAATTTTGAATTTGATTTTCAAACCTGTAAACTAGAATAAAGGCATATTTGCCTGTACATTGATATGCACAGACATTTCTTCATATTTTTCTATATACACGCAAGCATATTTATATCTACACAAACAATTTCACAGTATTCTTTCAAGTATCAATCACAAACACCTAGGTATATAACATATCCAAGAAGTTTACTCACCTGGTTAATGATAAACGAAGAGAGAGACGAATCTGGAATGTTTATTTTTGAAAATCTAGAAACAGATCTTGCTTGTTTGATTTAGTGCTGAGTTGAACTTGCATGCTTTTGATTTTGCAACTGAACTTATTTCGATTCATTTTGAATTGAATCCATATATTTGCTTTACTTTAGATTCTTTTCTGGCTTTGTAGTTTCCAGGTTTTAATTTTGAATTTTATTATTGCTTTCAGGTTTTAAAATTTGAAGAGATTGCTTGCTTGGATCTTTAATCTCTGGTTTTGCTTTTTTCCTCAGGTTTTAGTTTTAGTTTTTGAAAAGAATGAAATAAAATGAAAGAGAAGGGGAAGTAGATGTGTTTATAAATCTTGTTTCATTATTTTTGAAAATAAAAAGAAAATTGATACTTGTAAATTGCATGATATCTTTAGCTTATATTTGTTAATGCATGTTTTTATTAAGTTGAAAATGTTTTAATTACATTTTAAAATTGTTACACTTGCCATGTGCATGCTAATTAATGTTTAAGTATGTTTTTATATTATTTTATCTTAGTTGTATATATACATATGTTCTTTTATATTTTTATTAATTCATTTTCTGTTTTAATTAATGCATTTCCTTTTTATATTAACATACGTTATATATGTATACGAACTATATTTATTCATATATAATTTTCTATTTATATTCATATGTATATACTCAAACTATATTTATTTTAAATTTTAAAAGAAAGTATTTAAACCTTTTATTAAATCTTTTTCAACTAAAGCTATTATATCTAATACTAATAAATATTAAGATATAGAGTTTTTAAGTATAGAATTTAATTTTTAAATAGCTTTTGAAAATTATTATATTAAATTCAAAATATAACTTTCAAATCACAATATATACATACATACATGCATACATACATATATATATATATATTATAATTAGAAAACAAACTTTTATTCGTTTTAAAAATATAGAGTTTTTAAATCCAATTTATTTCTAAGATACTTATATTTGAATTTCAAATTAAAATTTAATTTACAATCTATATGTATATATAAAACGAACACATATCTTATTTATTTTGGAAAAATTCAAATTTATCCACAAATTAATTCCAAAAATTATATTAATTATTAAATTAAATTTGGCTTAAAAACGGGATCGTTATAGATCCCCACCTAAAGAAAATTTCATCTCCAAAATTTGCTTGGCAGGGAGACAAACAAAGAACAAATGAACACATAGAAAGATAGGGAAATGGCTTACCAGACCAAATCGAAATATTTATTCTACATTTGGCTTACCAAATCAGAATATCAACAATAAATATGAGAAAAAGTTATTCAGCACTTCACGAGATACTCGGGTCATCAGGTCTACGAAATATGCAGGGCATTGGTTAGTCCGAAGGGCATAACTAACCATTCGTAGAATGTATTAAGACCCTAAAGAACAGACTAACGGATACAACTTTTTGTAATTCTCAACTGATGGAATCCTTGGGCTAGATCCATCTTGGAAAAGAATCGAACACCATACAATTGATCGAACAGGTCGATGATTCGGGGCAAAAGAAATTTTATTTTTAAGAGAGTTAACCTATTAGGATGATAATCTACGCACAATCTCAAAGATCCATTGGACATGGCTACAAATATTACGACTGAAACCCAACTGGAACGACTAAGTCGTATAGATCCTTTCTCCAGTAAATCTTGAGTTTGCTCAACTAACTCTACTTGGTGTCATCCTATGACTTACATGCACAACCGGACGGGCATTGGAAACAAAAATCAAATTTAGAATCAACTTTTTCAAATACGACAGGAAATTCTCGAACAATAGGTATGGATTTCAAACTCAAGTCGAAATACCCAAAAGTATACATTAGCTTGTCCCTCTTCGGACTTGGATCCTCATAAGAAATCACAACAAAATTCCCAAATTTGGTTTCGATCGAAATCTTTCTATTGATACAATCTAATTTAGCTTCATATTTTGTTATAATTTCAAATTCATTAAAGTCAAAAACGAAAAGCTAATAGGAAAATGATGATGAGAATATGAAATAGCAACTTTTTTATAACATAAATAAAAATTCGCAGGGACGCCTACCGGATTCTTCACACAAATAGGTTCGACTACGAATTCGTGTTCAAGATTTAACTCTTCTATGATTGGCTGGGAAATAAAACTATTTGCGGCTCTAGCGTTGAATAGAAAACTAACAAATTTTATCATAGATAAGAAAATTAGGTAAGAAGTAAGGTAACTTCTTGATACATCCTGGAAATACCAACGAAAGGATATTACGCTGGTCAAATACTTACTTGAATTTATCCCATGTGAACTCATCTCCGGTTCGGCTAAAGTAATGGTCTCCACCATGCCAAAGCTGTGCTACCAGGAAACCATCAAAGAATTGAAATTTGATGATGATCAAAGGATGTTGATGGAAAAAGTTGTTCCTTGTTGTTACAAGGTATCGACCATTTGTAGTGGTACTCTCATGTACCCTACCTCGTCCTTTTGTTGCACTCATTCTCACCATCAGTGAATAGCAAGAGAATTGACTGAGGCGTACGGACAAGATATCTTAGGGATACTCATTTTAGGACACTTCAAACCCTATCTCTAATGAGTAACGTAATTAGTTATACTCCAAAGCTAAAGTTCTTACTTAACCCTTATCTCTGATACCAAATGTGACGACCCTAACACGACCTTCAAAAATTGGCATTCAATACATCACCCGTATTCGTATGCTGGAGATTCAAGCGTTGGAGTCTGGTTCGCCGAGCTTATAACACATTAGGTTAAAACAACACAGCGGAAACAAAGAAGAATTTTAGTGATACACAGTGGATACAACATGAATTACAACAAGCTGATAACAATGCCCAACAACATCAGAGCCAAAATAGATACAACAGCGGAAATACAATATGACAGTGGAAGAATAATAGCAACAGAGTTCTTCCGAGAGAGAGAGTGAAAGATAGAATCCAACAAACTACATCTTCATTGCCAAAGCTCCAAAGCTCAACCAAAAAGCTCAAAACCACAATCATGCAGTAATATAGCGAATGCGATCCCAAATCCACAGACTTCCAGATCCACATCAACTATCCGATTAGCTCCACAACCTACTCATGATCTGAACTAGCTACAGATACTGAATAACCTGACTCTAGGCTGACCGTATGGAAAATTATAGACACTCCGAGTTTCGAAAGGGAACAATAAACTCCAGGTCAGTCATGGGACTGGTATGAGCAAACAAAAACAGTTATTTGAACAAAATAAAAAAAAGAAATAAAAAGAAATCCGCCATGCTTTTTGAAAAATGAAACTACCATAAGGCCTCCCGGCACACACTCAATGCATTTTATAATTTCCCTTAAACCACATCGAATTTAACCACCATTTTTTCATTGAGTTTTCCTGCTCCTCATTTTATTTAATGAAAATAGAGGGATCTCCGAATGGGACAGCCTATTATTAGTAATGTGATAATATAAAATCATTAGGTTTATACATTACTTCGGGAGGAATGTTCAGTACTGATTCTTATAGTACTGTTCGGGGAGTCGATAAGTTAATTCCCGTGGATGTCTATTTGCCGGGCTGCCCGCCTAAACCAAGTGAAGTTGGTGAGCCGTATGATGGGCAACTATCTCCTGCGGTCAGATTTTTAAATTAAGGAAAGATATTGAAAAATGGATTTAGTTTTAGCCATTTTTTATATTATATTTAATTTCGTCGATAATCTTTTTTTATACAAATCTACGAGTTTATGGATTGAACGAGATTCAAGCTGGGAAAATGGTTGAATTTGCCAGCGGTGTGAAAGGAATAGCCTTAAATCTTGAGAATGAGAATGTAGGTTGCTCCTTATGATAGTTAAACATGCTTGATACGCGAAAATCCTTTTGATATTATTATTAGTGCATAGTGTGAAATTTTTTTGAAATTATAATATTAATCTTATCCAGCATATGTGCCATTGTAGTATGCCTACTATAGCTACCATGTTAAATGGTAGGTTCTACAACTAAAACCATATATGGCTCGAATTGGGTGATTAGATTTCCAACAAATGGTCAAGGCTAAGGAAATTCCTTTCCAAATGGGTACGCCTCTGGAGGGATGCTCCGGGAATCTAACTGGATCTCTGCCAACACAAGGCCGGGTTACCTCTGTAACTAGACAACTAACTTCACGAGTATGTCATCCCATGGTCGTAACCGACCTTTACTGAGGCCTCACCAATAAATTCCAATGACCACATAAGTTAAATATCTAGGCTCCATACAATGATATCACTTTTTATCCAGAAGGAAATGCATATACCATAAAGGACGTGACCCCTGTAACCTTGTCGCATCCTTCCTGTTTCGACCATTTCTGAGGGTGTGAGGTTCGATGAAGTATCGTCCTACAGAGCTACGCTTTTCACAAAGCCATGCTTCGATCAACCAATGATCATCACTTAGCATGCCACATTACCAAATTGGGAATATATCACTAGTAACCATCAACTACATAACCTCTGAGCTCATACGTCTCAGAGAAGGGTGTTAAGCTAAGAGAATAAATTCTCCGCCACCAATCGGAAATGCATTTGATAGAAAATAGCTTTAGATTTTAAAGTATAATGTCAGACATACATCCATACAAGTCCATCCTGGGTCTGAATGGAACCGAAGACACTTCCTCCAATTAAGGGAAAAGTCTTTGCAAATCCTGATATTCCCTAATCACGTCCAGACTCCCCATCACTTAGGGTAATCTCTATACCAGAGCAACTCAGTGCAGAGACAATCAACAGGTCATTCTTTCATTTTTGAAAATACCCAGTCTTCACCACCTTCTTCAAATGCCATCTGTTTCATCGTATCATTATTCGGAATGGGTTTTATGACTTAATGTCCTCTCCCGGCTTAACCGAATAATGAGCGCTTATTTTAAAAACACGTGGATACAGTCACAAAAAATTTCCATTTTTTAATCTTTTAAACAAAAGATCAATCTTTAAGACTCGATGTGGTTTTCGGATAACCATTTGGAATCCGACCCCCGGTTGCATCGAAATTCAAATGTCGTTTTAAAGGCCAAATTGTTTAAGTAAACAATTTCAATTCAATTCAGAAGTTCACAATCACACATCAATTCATCACAGATCATAGCTCAATCAAAAATAATTCATATCAAGGACAATACATATCAGAGATATCAAACCATTCAAGGCATTCAATATAATCCAATCATCCATAAGCAAGATTAGTTGTTCGATTCCTAATTAATTCAATTCTAATTCCCAAATAAATTAAATTACTTACTTTAATCACTTTTAAATCCTGCTTAATTAACATTAATTAATTACAAACCATTGGCTATTATTTTAATTAATTAATTAAATTTATTAACCATCCTTCATTATCAATCTTAAGTAATTATCCTCAATTACTTACATTAATCACATAAATTAATTAGCCTTAAGTTAATTACATTCATTAATTAACCCTTAATTAATTACATTAGCAAATTAACCCATTAACTAATTAAGTAATTATCCTATAATCACTTGATTAATTAACCTTCAATCATTAATTAATTATCCTTAGTTATTTAAGTTGTTAACTCTTGATCCTTAATAAATTAGCCTTATTATTAATTGATTAACCTTTAATCATTAATTAATTATTCTTAAGTATCAATTAATTAACCTCAATTAATTTCATTAAGTAATTAGTAATCATTCTATAAGTAGTTACTCATACTAATTAATCATTCTAAAATCAATTACATTAAGTAATTATTCTTTAATAATTAATTATCCCTTAATTACTTTCATTATGTAATTTTGCCTTAATTAATTAATTAAGTTTTAATTAATTAATTATTCTCAATTAAGTAATTACCCCTTAATTTCTTATATTAATTAATTGATCTTTAATTATTTCCATTAATTAATTAGCCCTTAATTAATTAATCATCCTTTAATTAACTACCATAATCAATTACCCCTTAATTAATTAATGATCCTTTAATTACATTAAGACATTAATTAATCAAAGATAAACCCTTTATCTTAATTGATTACTTAATTACAACATTTAAATATTATTTAAATTAAAGATTGAAATTAATTTATTCAAAATCACCTGAGGTCTTTTTATTAATTAAAGCTCAATTCACTTATCTTAATCCGATACTAAATTGCATCATTATACTTTGAAAACACTTAGGGATTTAAATCAAATAATTATCCTGATATATAAAATTATTTTAAATCAAAACGTATCTAAAAAAATTATACTTTAAAATTCCAGTCTTTGAAACTTGTTTGAAAAACTTGATCAATACTTTTATTGAAAACCCCTTAAAATTTGTTTAATAAATTTATCATTAACAAGTGAATTAAAAAACATTTCATTTTCTTAATTAAATACATAATTTCATTATTACATTTATTTAAAATAAAATTAAGAATTAATTCAAGTTAAAATAAATCATACAACTATTATCTAATCAAATGTTTAAATAACAATTATTATTTAAAAGAATTTGACTTAAGAAAGTTGTTTTAAAACTTGTATAATTTTTTTTAGAACTTGTTTTTATACTCTTATATTTCTGACCCAAGTCATTCCCGAGCCCAAACATAAAAAAAATACCCAAGTCAACCCCGAGTAAACCCTTTTTTCCGTTTTAAATTTTAAACTATTATAACATGTAAACACTTGCGTACAACCCGACAACATACTCGAGCTAAAACATAATTTACCCAAGTACGACTTCGAGCTCTCCCTCCATTGTCCTTAATTTTGTAATCAACAGATACACAAATGAAGTCGTGCATGTGCACACGAATTCCTTTCACCTCAGACCAGAGCCACGATCATCAAAAAATCATCATCGACCTCGCTGACTAACACAACCTCCAAGTTCGACGAATTCGTGTGGAAACAAAAAACGAGCTATACGATTACATCCAGGAACCAAACCCGATCGACAAAATCGGGTCGCCTCACCGCCTCCGACCATTTGAACCCACGCCGATTGATCCAAAGCTTCGGCATGAAACAATGCTTTAGTTCCCCCCAGTTCAATCGACTATAGTGCCCTATCGACGACGAACAAACCCCGAAACCCACATTGACCAAAACCGGGTCTAAAACCCAACATTGACATCAACCAGCAACCACGGTGGTCTAGAACTCCAGCGAGTATTTTTCCGATGACCTCCACCATCCCGGCTTCCTCCAACCTTGATCACGACAACCCTACCTTCAACAATCGTTGGAATTTGTCGAAAACCCAAAAACTGATCATCTCGAGATATCTCCAAATTTACAATTTTAAAAATCTTGAGTTGATTATCAAAATTCATAATTTTGCAATATGAATCAGGTGGTAAAATCCAATCTTGATTTCTAGACATTCAAATTTTAACTTGTACCTGATTATTATTGTATTTTCTGATTTTTTTGGAAAAATTTAACCAATTATACTTGAAAATATTTTGTAACTTAGATTATGTTAATTCAAACATTTTTTGTTTGAAATCAAAGCCTGAAAAGAATTTGGGTATGAGATTCTACATTTTGAACTTGATTTTCACACCTGTAAATTAGAACAAAGGCATATTTGCCTGTACATAGATATGCACATACATTTCTTCATATTTTTCTATATATATGCAAGCATATTTATATATGTACAAACATTTTCATAATATTCTTTCAAGTATCAGTCACAAACACCCAGGTATATAACAAATCCAAGAAGTTTACTCACCTGGTTAATGATAAACAGAGAGAGAGACGAGCCTGGAATGTTATTTTTGAAAATCTGGAAATAGATCTTGCTTATTTGATTTAGTGCTGAGTTGAACTTGCATGCTTTTGATTTTATAACCGATTTTTTTTGATTCATTTTGAATTGAGTCCATATATTTGCTTTTCTTCAGATTCTTTTTTGGCTTTGTAATTTCGAGGTTTGAATTTTGATATTGCTTTCAGGTTTTAAAATTTGAAGAGATTGCTTGATTTGATCTATAATCTCTGGTTTGGCTTTTTTTCTTAGGTTTTAGTTTTAGTTTTTGAAAAGAATGAAAGGAAATGAAAGAGAAGGGGAGTAGATGTGTTTATAAATCTTGTTTTATTATTTTTGAAAATAAAAAGAAAATTAACAATTGACACTTGTAAATTGCATGATATCTTTAGCTTACATTTGTTAATGCATGTTATTATTAAGCTACGAATGTTTTAATTACATTTTAAAATGGTTACACTTGTCATTTGCATGCTAATTAATGTTTAAATATGTTTTTATATTATTTTATCTTAGTTTTATATATACATATGTTTTTTATATTTTTATTAACTCATTTTCTGTTTTAATTAATGCATTTCTTTTTATATTAACATATGTTATATATATATATATAAACTATATTTATTCGTATATAATTTTCTATTTATATTTATATGTATATATTCAAAATATATTTATTTTAAATTTTAAAAGAAAGTATTTAAACCTTTTATTCAATCTTTCTCAACTAAAGCTATTATATCTAATATTAATAAATAATAAAATATAGAGTTTTTAATATAGAATTTAACTTTTAAATAGCTTTTGGAAATTATTATATTAAATTCAAAATATAACTTCCAAATCACAATATATATATATATATATATATATATATTAATTAGAAATTTTTTTATTAGTTTTAAAAATATAGAGTTTTCAAATCCATTTTATTTCTAAGATGCTTATATTTGAATTTCAAATTAAAATTCTATTTACGATCTATATAAATATATGTATATATATATATATAAAGCAAACACATATCTTATTTATTTTGGAAAATTCAAATTTATCCACAAATTAATTCCAAAAATTATACTAATTATTAAATTAAATTTGACTTAAGAAGGGGATCATTATAGATTTTAACAAAGTAAGTAGTGTCAACTTAGTGGCTACACTTTAAAATAGTTATGTGATATTAAGAATCATCTAAGAAAATATACCTTAATTATTTGCTAGAGCTTAGGCATAATTAATTCACTCTAATGGATCATTGTTCCAGTACGAACCTGAAACTTAGCATATACCACTTTCATACTGCTCAAAAAAGTAATATATATATATATATATATATATATATCTATGTATGTATGTATGTATGCGATAAAACATTGATTGATTTGGCTATACTTATTTACTCAGAAATCATATAAATTAAATTCTGGTATATTAAAAGATAACAACATAACGAAATGTGTAATTTGGTGGGAAATACAGAATTTTAGTGCAAGATAAATTGAGTAGAGGGTCAAAACATACATGAGGAAATGGAATAAAGATTCGACTATAGCAACACTTTGAAAAAAATAGTTATGAACATTTAGCCCAAGATAAAATTAAAAGAGATTTTTTGTCAACTTTTTTACATTTTTGTTTGACATCTGTATATTTGACATTATGTTGGATATGCTGGTGGTTTGAAAATGTTTAGATGTATCAACTATTTGAGTGTATTTTAATTAGTTTGAGTTCTAAACTGTTTTTTGACTATAGTCTTAATATGTGATAACATATACTACCATTAATATCAACTTTACTAAGGACAAGTCAACCATAATTTGTAGTGCTTTGTTTTGTCCTAAACAGTTTAGAAATGGGGGTAATCCTTTTATTGCTTTGTTTCTCTTTAGACCAGTGGTGCTCTAGGTTCCCATGAACATCCAACTCTGTTAATTCTTTGTTAATCTATCCAGCCATGTATTTATGTGCACTATTAACTATATGTAGTTAGGGAAAGCACAGCCTGAGACATGATTATTTGTAAGGCAATCTATTCATAATGCGGATGATTATTTGTAAGGCAATCTATTCATAACGCGGATGATTATTTGTAAGGCAATCTATTCATAACGCGGATGATTATTTGTAAGGCAATCTATTCATAACGCCTCTAAAATTTTACTATGCAACATATAATACTACCTTTTCCTTTCCACAGGATGTATGAATGAGGGTTATATATATTCCCATACCAATTTTTGTTATTCCCGTACATAGCTAGTGTGGGAAGGATAGGAATAAAATTTCAAGATAGAACATTCTAAAACTTTTCATGCATAGCCATTGTTTATTTTTTATGTTTTCACCTTACCATATTGACCAAGGAAAATTTTATTTCTATATTCTATTCTCAGCTTGAAATGAGGGATGGTTACAAATTTGTTTTTTGGCCTAAATGTATACTTGAGTGAAAGTTCATACCAGAACAGTTTAATTGTATATATGAGGGATGATTACAAACCGTGGCATTTGCCTCAGATTTCTTATAAGCATTATAACCTCTTATACCTAGCCAGGTCAGGAATATCGTTGGTCATTATGTTGGGGAAATTTTATGCATAATCTAAGCAGTGTGATCCCATACTACTCAGCATGTCAAAAATAAAGTTAATTAAAATAAATTAACCATTAATGTAATATTATATAGTGGTAATTCTAAAGTAAAAGCAAACTATCATGTCAAATAACAGCGACATCTAGTGTGTTTGTCAAACTAAAAATGCACAATAGTGAGATCCAAATTTCTAGACCATGCTCAAGTCCCCTAATCTGCATTTTTTAAAAGGTGATGCTTTATTAAAGAGCGAATTAAAATTTAGACTTTAAGATGTAAAAAGCGAAGCACTAAAATAGTGATTTGGCTACATTTTATTTGTGATACTACAGCTCGTTTTTGTAAAATAACTCTTAAGTGACATTTTATGTCTTTTTAGTTTTTATGCTCTTTTGAACTAATTATTCCCTTATTTAACTTATATAATACTATCATTACGACATATACTGCAGATATGGGATATTGCAAATTATTAGATCTAGCAGATGAATGTGAGGATCCACACAAGAGAGTGGCCTATGTTTGTAAGCAGTGCAATTTTTATTTACTGTATATGTTGATTTATCCATTTATTTTTAATTATAACGTCCATATGCCATGAAAACGCAACTTCCTGGGCTATATTTGTACTTCATTATGAGAAGGATTGAAATGTAATATTATTTTTCTTAAACTTACTAGAACAATTACAGGTTAAAATCTAACAACCAGGAGTATCCAAAATCTTTTATACTTTATGGCATTGGCAATCTTTCCTGGGAATTTTTGGTATGACATATTGACTCTTTGGCGCATCTCGTCATTCATTATAAATTATATTTGTCATTATGTGTTCTCTGATATGTTTTCGCATAAAACTTATGATGTTTTGTACGGAAAAAGAAAAGTTTCAAATTCATTTTTTCACATGTTTGTTTTATAAAGCTTAAAAATAACTTGAGAACTGGCTACTGAATGTACTATTGTATGAAAAGCATACATTTTATTTTCCTGAAAGTGAAATTAAGACAATGGCATTTTTATCTTTAAGGTCACGTTGCTTTGCTAAGCCTTGAAAACTCTTAGTAATTTTATCTTAGATGAGTATAGCATTGCATACGCCATTTTGACTTTATTAGGCCATAAGAAGAAAATAATATTGATTGCTATTTCTTAAATGCATAGTTTGAATTTTTTTCCCCTTGTTGTTTGCTATAGCCTGAGTTAGGTACTATTGTGTTCCATTAAATTTCCAACGGATGGAGATGGTACTCTTCTGATTTCATTTAAAGAATTTCAACGATTAGAAGTTCGAATTTTGAATAAAACAAAGAGATTTCATTTTTTTCCTTTCCAAAATGCGAAAATTATGATTTAGAGAACAAAGAAAATTCACATGTACTGCAAATATATATTAGAAACACATTTATATACTAGATACTAACGTGGAGTCTAAGACTCTAAAATCACATTAACGGTACAATGGATAACTGATAAAACAATACACATTGAATTATATAGTGATCCAACACAAACGGTACAAGTTTATATTGTAACTAACCTTGCAATTAATAATAGCAAAAAACAAGTATAAAGAAAAGTTTCAAGTTCATTCTTTCACATATTTGTTTTATAAAGCTTAAGATAACTTGAGAATTAGCTACTTAATGTTTCCTTCTTTTAATCCTAATCAAGTACGTATAACGAGGACTTTTCCTTTGTGAGTGGATTGATATATTAACCTACTATAGCAAGTTATGGATTCGATGTTACTTTTTATGTCATAACTACATTTTGGTTTGTATGCTTGTATGTATTACTACTTTTGGTCACTAGTTCCCGCTTGTTCTATATTGAAATATTATGAACTTATTATCTATTTTGATGTAAGAATATTGTGTATGTTTATTATGTAATGTTTCATGTTAATTATGAGATGTGTGGTTAATATAATATATTGATTGTAAAATGTGTGATTAATATAATATATTTTTGTTATGAAATATATGTGTTTATAAAAACTATGTTATACATAAATTGTGGCTGCATATAGAATTGGAACCTGCTATGTATTAGTTAGGAACTGAGCAAAATACGACATGGTCAACAAAATGATATGGAAATACTTAACAGCGTTTACAAATCGCTGAGAAAAGACAAAATGGTGTTTTCTAAATGCTAAAGAAATTTTAACAACGTTTTCGAAATGCTATAAGATAGCACTCAAGGATTCTAGAAAATGCTATAAAAAGAAATCACAGCAATGAAAATAACGTTGTAAAAAGTTAACATAGCATATTATGACCGCTATTGAATATATTTCTAAGCAAAGACGAAAGCTAAGAAAAGAAAGTTTGCTCATCTACAAAAACACTATAAAACGTATTAATGATATCAAAAAACGCTATAAATATGTGGATTCTACAGTGTTTTCTGTCTTGCTATGGTATATGTCTGAGCTATAATGGCATGTTAATATACAACATAGTTAAAAACACCGATAAAAGTTTTTATAGAGTTTTTGAAACGCTATGATAGATACATTATGTTGTAATGGTCGAACTATTTGAACTTTAACTTTCATACTTAACTTAGCAGGTAGTGTGATTATATGGCCAAATTTATCGGTTACTCGTTTAAAGGAAAATCTCATTTTAATTTAATAAGCATTACCCAGTTGTGACAATTACTTACATCAATTCTCTTCGTCAAACTATATCTGTGACAACCCGAAAATTCTGGATATTTGAAATTGGAATATTTAATTGATTTTAAATATTTGAACGTTATCACTGTTTATTTGGAAATTAAATTTATTAAATTTAATAATTTGAAATTGGTTTAAATAGTGAATCTTGGATTTTAAGTTGGTTAAAATATTTCAAAGGCTTGTAAAATTTATACTGGTAGTACTAAAGACAGTAAAAGTGTTTAAAACTTGAATTTGGAAGTGTTTTGTTAAGTTTCGAAATTTTATCATTTAAATTGATATTTAAAAATAGCCTTCCAGGGCACAGTCTCGGAATTCGACGAAACTAGTTCCATTGGATCCATAATAGTGTATTATTATCAGATTTCAATTTTCATAGTGTTTGGAGTTGTCATGTGATCGTAGGGTAGATAAACGCGCAAAAATTTGTATCGAAAATTAAATGTAATAAGTGGTCCAAAAAGCTATCTTCTCCATACGATCGAATTAGGACTCGAAAACTTTTCCATTGTGTTCGAAATAGGGGTTTAACATTATAAACTCCTAGCGGCACGCATGGATAGGAGTTCGAGTTTTAAGCTGCGAATTCTTAACGATTTAAATTCAAATTCAAATTTAAATACAATTTTGACTGGTCAAACTTCTTCACATTATAAATTTATCCTTTATATCATGGCCACTTATCTTATGTTTCTTGCCATTTGTCTTACATGCGTCCTCTTTAAAAATAAAAATAAAACAAAAAGAGAAGCAAGAATGCTGAAAAAAAAACGAGGGGCCAAGCCGAATAAAAAAAAGAGAAAACCAAACAGAAGAAAATAATGGCCGACTAAAGAAATTGCCTCTAGTTCTTTCATCCCTTCCCAATTCTTTATTCAAGTTCAAAATGATAGAACCAAGTCCTTTCCCTTTCAAAAGGGAATCCATAAATATATATATATATATATATATATATATATATATATATATATATATATATATATATATATAATATCGAACGAAATTCTTCGGCTCAAATTTGTTTGACCCAGTGGATCGGGATGCTCGCATGCAAGGGCGTAGGCCGCTTGAAGCCCAGTGGTGAGCGCTCGCGCTCGTGCAAGAGTGGCAGGATTCGCGATCGTGCCACGAGGTGGTGGCGCTTGCGAGAAGGGTAGGGCGATCGATGGGGAGACTCGAGTTGAGTAGCTAGAGTGGGAGAGCGAGGCGAGCAACAAGGCGAGAGCTTTAGATGGCAGGCGCACAGAATCGTTGTTTGATCGTGCTTGAAGGGGTCTGTGGCACGGCATCGGGGTTGATCACGATGGCAATCAGGAGGAACTTACGCGAGGGCAGTAAGGTACGATAATACCATTTTAATTAAATATATTAAATTTATATATATATATATATATATATATTCTCTCATACATATTTTAATTCAAAATAGTAAATTTTAAAATGTTTAGTCCTAATTTAATTTTTATATATCTATTTATAGGAAATAGGAAAATTATTTTTACAGATTAGATTTTAAAAGAAAAATAGGAATTTGAAAATGTTTATGTGAAAATAGATTTTTGAAGTCTATAATGTATTATTTATATATATATGTTTGGTTCAAAATTAAAATAAGTATACATATTTTAAATATTATTTTAAAATAATGGATTCAGTGATTAATTGTTTAATCTACTTATATTAGTTATTTTAGTTACTAAAAGATTTTTAAAAGGGAAGTAGTTAAAATAAAATCCTTATTTAAGTAATTTATAAAATGAGATAAATGGTCCGGTTTATTTCGAATATTAATAAATTATATAATGTTTATATAAGGTCTGAAACCGTGAAGAAATGGTCGAATGGAAAAGGATTGTAAAACAAAAATTAAAGGTGAGTTAAACTCACTCATTTGGATACCATTTAATTTTAGCAGTTAATTTAAATGATTGGATGAATGATTGAATTGACTGGATGTGATATTATATATAATAGTTTATATATATTGGAGTGACTGATTTTCCGCATTATATAGCGGATGAGATCCTATGCGCCCGCATAATAGCGGATGACCCTTTATACCGTGGTATGCCGCCTTGAAGCGGGAATGGTATTCATTACATTATGCTAACATCTGTGGATGCAGGGTTGGAGGGATTCAACTGGATTCCTCAAAAATTATTTTGATTGTTTAATATTTTGTGATATGGTTTATTTGATAATCTGTGATAAACTATTGGTAATTGAAAATATTGGATGCTATGGTTTGATTGAATATATTTGGGTATACTGAGTTATCAAAAATATATAGATCGGATTTTTAAAGGGAAATAAAAGGGAGAATTCTTAAGTAAATAATTATAGAGGTTTGAATAAATAAATTAAGAAAGGATAAAAGTTGATTTTTAAATTCTAATAAATATATTTCGAGTATGGGAAAGGAGATTTTGAATAAATGAATTTTTAAACTTAAGTGATATTATTTAAAGGAATAAAGATTTAATTTTTTAAAATTTAAAAGTTTTCAATTTGTTTGGAAAAGATAAAGAAGAAATGTGGAAAAGGTATGAAATGGGTATTTTCAGATTAAATAAGAATTTAAATCATAGATAAGAAGTTAAATCTAAAATTAATGAGTTTTGAAATAAATTTGGATAAGTAAAGAAATTTATTTTAAAATGGACTTAATTTTGAAAATCAATTTGAAAATTGATTAAGTGTTTGAAACTATGTTTATTAAAGGGAAGAAGAGACTATGGAATTTATAAACTGGGTTTATAAATAAAGTGAAATAAGATATCAGTGGATATTTGAAGTATAAATTCTGGATGAGAATTTATAAAGGATTGGGTAATTTGTTTCAAAAATAAATAAGTGGTTTGTTTTTAAAAAATGTGGAAAAGAAAGTGTATTTCTCTGGAAAACCAAGTATATTTTCAACGGAAGATTTTCCGAGTATAAGCTAGAGGTTTTAAAATGGTTTTAAAAGAGTATTTAGAAAGGAAGATTATTATTTAATGGTTTTAAAAGTAAATATTTATTAAAGTAATTTTAATAGTAATTATTTTTAAGGGTTTAGCTAGTATTATGATTTAAAAGATAATTATTTAATATTTGTACCTTATAGAATAATTTTTATTTTGGCCTTAGTTTTACATGAGAGATAGGTATATACTTTTAATAAAGGGTTTTAAATAGTTTTATTTTCAAGTATTATAAAGTATATTTTTTAACAAAAGTGTTTTAAATATTTTTTTATTTTAAGCGTTTTAAAGAGTTTTATTTTAATGTTTTAAGAATATATATATATATATATATATATATATATATATATATATATATGTATATATTTTGGATAAAGTGATTTAAAATATTAAGATTTGGAAATTTTCAGTGGAAATAAAACAAGTGGGTAGGAATTTTCTTCTGAGAGAGAAAAGTGATTTGAAATCTATTTTTCAAAGGGTTGAAGTGTGAAGAAATATCTTGCGAAGATATTTTGAAATAAACAATTTGGAAAATTGTTTAAATCTGATGGATGTTTGTGGATGTTGTTGATGGTTAATAACAGACTATCAATATTTGCCAATGCGCTGACCATTTCGAGGAGACCGGGATCGGGATTAATTTCTCAAAAACCACTTCGATCCAATTTGAATGTTTTCTTGATGAAGGCAAGATCTTGGAGTCAAAGATGGAGCAGCGAAGTGGAAGGGCTAATCGCTACTAATCCTGAGGGTGATTCCGAAATGGATGTAGTAGGAGTAGTGCCTTCGGTTCTGTTCGAACCCGGAATGGACTTATATGGACGAATGCTATCAGAACATTGTTAAGAGGACGATGAGCATTCTAAGTGAATGTGTGCTAAAAAGGTAACACATAGCCTTGAGCCTCATCAACTTGGAATGGCTAAAACAGGGGAGATGCACACAAGGCTAAGTGGATAGCAACCTATTAGGGTAAGGTCACCCCTGTCTAGATGTCCCTTTATTTCAACTGTGTGGGCAGTTGCTGATCCCAACCGCAGGGTGAATTTATTCGGACTATCTAGTATGGGGTAGCTCCGGTCTTATGATGCAGGGGATCAGGGTCGATCCTCGGTATGGTGATCTAGACCACGTACTTTGATGGGTGGTACCCCAGTTGCCCTATCATTTTATGGAATCCAATCTCCAATAAGCATCTGTACGGTTTTGATCGTGCTCAACTATTACTGGAACGTGAGATGCAAGCATTTTAGCTAGATTCTATTTACTTTCTATTGACACTATTATAACATCAGACGAGTTTGATAAAAATATTTTGGTTATCATAAGGTAAAACCAGGCATGTTTATTTGTGGTCTTACAAGATACCTTTGATTTCAAAGGATTTTGAAAACTTTAATAATCCAATTGGGTGTGTTTTCTCACGCTGGTTTTCCAGACTAACTCGGGTGTTATTTCGCTATAATGCTCGGGTCAGACCGAGTATTATAGGATACGGGATGGGATGCTAGTGAGCTCAGGAGACGAGCTGGATGTTGAAATGTTTCACTCGTATTTGATGTATACTCCACTTTGTCTGATTAACTTCATAGTCAGTTTTGTGAGGACATGTTAATATAACTGTCCAAGTGTATGTTATGAATTGTGTTGTTGATTGTATTGTACACTGATGATGTAATGCATAAACAGACATAATTTTTTCCGTTTTAAAGATTAATCATTTATCAATTATATATTGTTTCACTGCGATTGTGAGATTCTGATATTGTTTCTATTTCTTCTTCTTCTACCTCCTTCTTGTTTGACCCTAATGGTTCGGTTTTCCGGCATTCGATTGTCGGCATTTGATACAGTGGACGTATTAATGTCAATTTTCGAGCGTCGAAAAATTGGGCCGTCACACTCGGTATCAGAGCAAAAGGTTAAATGAGAACCTTGGCTCTACTGGGGCTTACGCATTTGAAATAGAGTCCGTAGTACTCTAGAATGAGTTTGAGAGTATTAATAGATATGAGCATGTATTTATTAGTGAATATAAAAATTGTTTTTATATTGTGTTGACTTATCGGTTGAGTGTTTATGAATTCTAGTCGGTGTGGGAAGTACAACCGTATCGATAGAGATTTCTAAACTCTTAAACAAGATAAATCGACACAGTATTGTTTTAAAATAGGGCAAATGAAATAATTTTACCCAAATTATTTTTGTACATAAAAGAAATAATTTTGGTAAATTATTACAGTATATGGTTGCTTGATTGTTAGGAAGTGATAACATTAAAATATTATCATTGTTGTGTGTAAATTGAAAATAAGAAAATAATGTTATAACCAAAGTTAAGGAATAATTTATATAACAGAACGAGATTTTAAATGTAAATTATAAATATGTTTTATAATTGAAATGAGATAAAATACCTGTGACATCCCGCCTTTTTATACGGTTTAAATCGACACACCTACCAATTCAAACAATACGGAAGGGCGGATTGTTATGGGGTAAATAAGAAAAACAGAGAAGAGAAAAAATTAAACAGAATCTCATAACGGAAGGATAAAATATAATAATCAATATATAGTTCATAAAACTATTTACAAAACATTTGATTCTTCTTTATACAGTAAATATCAGAGTTCACATACCAATAAATATCAATGCAGCAGAATACAGTGTGTAGTGGAAACATATAATATATAATAATAATGATGATGAAAACTTCGTCTTCGTCCTCCAGAAATAAGTCTTCGATCCTGAAATGCTCGGGCTGACCCGAGCGAATTGAAAAAAAACAAAACACTTGAGCCAGAACTAAAAGATCTTATGTAAGTTAAATTAACAGGAATAAATATGAGTGTGGTAACTTAAGAGATGCTCGTGATTCATATCTCCTAAGGATCCGTTAAACTATTTACTTTGTAGTAATATTTCGCTATTATAATAATGTTTATTAGCAAAATAAACTTACTTTTAAATAGCGTTAAGGCTTTACATTTTCCACCTTAACATATTTATATATTCCCATAGTCTATACGGTACCGTAATCTCCCCTGTATCGGGCGTCGTCAAAGGGAACTTCATAGGTATGGCACAAAACCAAAATCGTATAAGGCACGCTAGGGTAGGTGACATGGCACAACTAGGCAATGTCAGGGTAAATATACCAGTTACGCTTCCGGGTCGGTGGTAAAGCGTAGCCGTAGCTACCGCCTACCTCGAGCCACAACCCCAAATAAAAAAATCAAAAGTGGCCACTGAATCAATCCAAGAGTCAAAGTATAATATCGAAGGGATGTGTCCGATCAAAGGTGCTACCTCAATTAACCCGTCAATCGCCCCTGTTTTAGCCACCTTATGCCAACTCACGGGAGTTGGGTCCACGTATTTACCTCAAAGGAAACGTCGCCCCCATCCTACTTCATTCTAGAATCTCTACTGCGTACACGGTTCTTAAAGTGGTTTTCGGGGTTGGCAGAGAGTATGACAACTTCCGATCCCGGTCTCTTCAACAACCAAACGTTATTATAACATCGCGATTATTTAAAAATAATTTATTTTTTAAAACCAGAATATAATATCTGTTTCAAAACCATATAATACAATATCATTTCTATTTTAAAAACCAAATCAATATGATATCATTTTAAAGAAATCCCAAATCAATATAATATTATTTTTATTTCAAAAATGTCCTTTTCCCAAAATCATAGCACTTTCAAATCATAATACCTTAAAATTCATAGCTTTGAAACATAACTTCCAATACTTAAATGATTTACTATTAAATTACTTTATATAACAAATTAGCTTCTTTAATTTCAAAATCAATCCCAATACAGATTTAAATCCTCAAATAAACCATTTCAAATTTCATATATTTCAAAGCTTTAATATTCAAAATTCCTAAACTAAATCTGATAATCTAGATTCAAAAATCAAATCTTCTATTATTTAGTTTTGAAATAATTTACATAATAAATCCATTTTATTTAAAGAAGATCAAATTTCAAATATTAAATATTTTCTTCAATTAATTTATACTTGAAATAATCATTTTATTCACCTAGACCCCAAAATCTAGTTATAATAATTATACCTTTTAAAATTTTCAATTTAATAAATTCCACATCAACCTTTTAGAGTTTAATTCTTAAATAAATTCGATTCCAAATAAATCTCCAATTTATCTCTCAACCTTAATTTATTTAAATCATCATACTCTCTATATTAAAATAAAATTTAAATACTTACTCACATTTATTTTAATAAAAAAATCAAACTCTATTATTAAACTAATTTTTTATTTAACAAACTTATACATAGCTTAAATTCAAGCATTTTAATAATATTTATATAATATCAAAAATCAATATTCATTAAACCTTATTATATAAAATAATTAAACTTTATTATTAGGCTTATTTTATATTTCAAGCCTATTTATATATAGCTAAAATCAATAATAAATTTGACATTTATATAACATCTAAAATCAATATTTATATAATCCGTATATTTCTCTAAAAACCATAGAAATCATTTGAACATATTTTTATATATATAGACTGCGGTGTCTGTATATAATTTTCTACCCTATGGTCTGGTGATACGGATGTTTATCATTTCAATCCGTAATTAAAAATAAAAATTACGGTTATATATCATTTGAAATCGCAATCCCGAATCAGTAAAAATGTATAATAACTTGCAGTTTATAAAAATAAAATACAACATCCATTCATCCATCACAAATCATACATCCATCACAATCATCATCCAAAACAGTCAACCAATATCAACAGATAACTGATAATATATATAACAGGTATTTAACTGGCAGTTATATTCAAAAATAAATTAAATAACGATTTAATTTAATAAATGAAATTAACTGAGATGATGATTAAAAACATACAAAAAAATCATAAATAAATGCATAATCACAACTAAATTTAATTTAACAAACATAAGAAATTTAGAAGCTATGAGTGGGTTAAAACACTCATCTTTGATTTTAGCCCATAAAAATCAAACAGAAGCGCAAAACTCAACAATCTCCAAATTCAACTAAATCAATTTCATGTTGTTTGGAATATAGATTTGAATCCAACAGAAGAAACTGCACGTGAATCAAAGTTTATATGCAAAAGATATTCATGTTACAAGAAATATTATTAAAATAAAAATTAGTACGCGTTAAAAATATATATAAATAAACAAATTTTAATACTTACGTTTTCTTAAGATGAAGCTTCAGGAAAAGATTGAAGAATAACTAAGATGAGGACAGGAAGTGTACGAAAAAGGAAAAAAAATCATTTTTATAAAAGAATGCTTTTGGATTTGCAAGAATAAGAGCTTTTGAATATGAGGTGTTAGGATAAACAAAATGTAAAAGAAGAAATAAGATGTAGGTTATTTATAATTAGGATATGAATGTGGAGTGACAAAAATAAATGTCACATTTTATTAGTTTGATTCTAAATTAATTAAGTGCTAGATACAGAAAAGTTTGAATACATCATATATATTCATACTTTAACTATCTGTCGAAATTGCTAAACATATATCAAGTACGATTAATTGGTGACAATATATGGGAATAAACAAGAATAAATGTAGATGCAATCACATAAGGATCTAATAGGGAGGGAGATAAAAGGTGACGACATTGATTAATTCCACTTTCCCATTTTAGCCAATTTTATTAATACGACATTTAATTATCATGCAAGTTGTATTATGACTAGAAAATATAAACAACAAAAAATAAATTAATATGTATATAATATTACCTCACTTTTAAATTGTTTGATAATAATGATAAAAATTAAATCATGCTTTAGGAATTTGAAATTAAAAATTAAATGTTTATATGTATATACATGCACACAAACACACATACATGTGTGTATAAAGATTAAACCAAAGCTTATTAATTAATTCAAAGCATACTTCCATACCACATTAAATTGTCTAATGCATTTGTAAACTTATGTATACTTGAAGTAAAAAATAAATATATACATATAAATTAAATCTTTTTACCTTAATGAAATTTATTTAATTTTTTAACAAAGCAAAAATGGAACACGCCAAATTAAGCAATATAGTAACAAACCTTTAAGATCCTTAAATAAGGACATTTGAGATAATAAATTAGGTAACAAATTTAAATATTGTTGTAATCAAAATCAAAGCTTAGATTTATCATCGAAAAATTGTTAAGCATATGTAAACTTCTATTATAATTTATTAGATTAAGAACAAATAATTTATTCAACAAAGTATTCAAATTTCATGATATTTTCAATTCAAGATAAAGTGACAATATGTGTATACAATATTTCTGTTTCAACACAAATGCAAATTATATATATATAAACTTTCAGATCTAAAATAATGTAATTTGGCTTAAGAGTTTAAAACATGGATCTATAATTAAAACATTCTTTCAAATATATAAAAAAAAATATTGTTTTGATTTATCAAATTAAAAGTCAAATTAATTCATTCAACAAAAAATTCAAATAACATAACAATTTCAAAACAAATGAGGAAATAGCATATACATACAAACCATGATAATAACATTATACTTAATATAACATTTTAAAATAGAAGACATCTCTTAGATCTAGCCAAAATTCACTCCTTGATTTGTACTTTCTCCTCAGATCGTCAAGACCTACACCCAACCCTTGCAAGAGCTGGATGAATCACCTTTATTTTTATTTAGCTTGATGTTTGACGTTAAATTGTTACTGGTTTATTTTGTTTAAATGAAGATGATGGCAGCCTTTTTTTTGGAGAGGAGGAGGAAGGATTTTATAAAAAAGGAAAGTAAAATGAAGAGATTTTTTTTAATAGGGTAAAAGAATCTTTTTCTATTCTCCTTATTTAACTTTCTTATTTAATTCAATCAACATTTTCATTTTCTCCATGTGTTGGCTGATCTTAGCATGCATTCATAATACATAAGGTTTCCAATAAAATAAAACATCAATGTAGTTATTTATTTAAAACCTTGTTTCAAAGGTGTGCCGATATTGAATATTGATATTTGCATAACTTTTTATACATGCATTCAAATAATTAATAATAACATTCACATAATTTAATCATGATTAACATTTATTATTATAATCACCGTTATTAATTACATTCAAACAATGTCATTAAATACACCAGACGTATGTTATCATTTTTTTTTTAATCTTACTGTAATACATGTTATTAGTAGAAGTTCAAATTAAGATCATAAACATATCTCTTAACATATGTTAACAAAAATAAAATCATGAATTTTTATTATTCTACCACTTATATTCCTCAATTATATCCCTTATTACAATTAGCCTTTGGTATTCCTATCCATTAATTACACAAATAACATAGTTAATATTTGTTTGTCTTTCACTACATTAATACTATCCAATTTTAGTCCTTTATTTATATTAGTTACTATATTTCAATTTAGATTGAATTTTTTTCAGTTTTATATATTAATAAAAATTAAAATCCCAATTAATTATTTTATCTTGGTTTCATTCTTTTTATTACATCAATTGTTAACTTATGAAATAAAATTAACATTTCTATTCATTTTGTTACATTTATATATTTCAGTTATTGTCTAGATCTTTTAGTGTAACATTAAAGTTCATTTAATTGTAATCTTGGAAAAAGTTCGGTTATAAATATCATATCTTTTAAAATTTCAAGTTTAATACATTCATCAACTTATGGGGTTAAATTCTTAAATACCTCTCAATTTTAATTTATTGCCATATAAATATTAAATTGTTAACATTTAATTACAGTTGCTTCATCAAATTTCTACATTCGCTCCAATATAAACTTTAAGACTTTTATTTCTTTGTAAATTAAATTAGAAAACCTATTAAATTAAGTCTTTTAAAATCATCGAATTTTACGGGTCGTTACAATTCCAGAGTTTGAATATAGATCGGAAGGATTTGAAATTTTGAAATTTTGGGAAAGGTTTAAATTCCTTTGGGTTTGGAAATGGTTTCAAAAGTTTGGAGAAATAATAGTAATATTATTCCAAAAATATTTTTGAATTGGACTTGAAATCTAGTGAGATTTGGAATTTAAAAATATTTTGAAAGGATTTTTGGAAAGAATAAAAGCACTGAACTCACTTCGATCGTTGGAAAATAATTTCGGTGATGACAGCAGCAACAATAATATTCATTTTCGCATTTCCAAGGGAGGAATTGCTGCTAAAATAATTTGAATCTAGTGTTTCTTTGCGAAAAATTGGATCAATTTTGGAATGCAAGGAATAATTTGGTTTGGATATATATATAATTTCAAAAATGTTTTGAATGTTTAAGTAGTTGTTTAAAAGACTCTGGAATCTTATTAAAATGTTTATAGACCAATAAATAAGTTTGGAAACTTATAAAAATTTAAATTTCTTTAAAATAAAATTTAACTTAAGAAGAGTTAAATTAAAATAAGTATGAAACAAAATAAGCTAGTGAAGTAAACCAATTAAATGAAGTAAAAAGATTAGTGAATGAAATAATTAAATTTGGAAAACTTATAGAAGTTTAAAATTGAATTTAATTGGAATGTAATTGTATCTAGTTAAATAAAAGTAAATTTGAGGAAAATTCTAAGTAAACTAAATAGAAGGATAATGAAATAAATTTGTGAAGGAACAAGTTAATTTAAAATTTGTAAATAGATGGGAATTTAGTCAAGTTGGAGTAAATAAAACAAAAGTTTTGAGATTAAATCAGTAAGTAACTAAATGACAGAAAAGATGATGATTCCCGCCAAGAATTTGATCGCCGGGTCGGGCTAATTCCATACGAATCAGTACGGAGAAGCATGTGCCCATCACTCCAGCAATGGCAGCAAAGATGAAACAGAGAGTACCGATATCTTTGTGGTTAGTAGTGAGTTTTACGGACCACTGAGCCCTTTTCAAGCTCAAGCATTTACTTTTCTAATTAGAGACCCCAGTATATTAGGGGGCTAAGGTGGACTTCTAGTAGTAAGCATGTACGAAGATCCACACATGTGTCCCGGATGAGAAGAACAAGGGTGCCGCTAATTCCCAAGTCATAAAGTATGGCATTGAAAAAGACAAGTCAAATCCCCGGTTCCCTACTACTAGTAGTGGCAAGCGAAAGGGGAAAAGCAACTTTCGTCCGAGCGAAGTGAGCGGAAGGCCAGTATATTAATTAAGGCAAAGGTTAAATGGTAAGCCAGTAAATTGAAATTGAACATGGGGATGATATTTAATTTAAATTATACAAAATAAAGTGAAGTTATAGAATTAATTTAAAGAGGACTAAAAATAATTAAAGTTTAGAAATAAAGAGTGTTTGAGATTCAAAATAAATCAGTAGTGGGACTAATTAAGGCAATAATTAATTGAACATGGTTTGAGATAAAGGTAAATAGAATTCAATTGATTTGGAATAAATTAAGAATTGAAGATAAAATTGAATTCAGAATGGAGTTGAAATTTTAAATTAAATGAAAACAAATGTGAAAGCTTAAGTGATGTAGTAAAAATAAATATTAAAGTATATAGAATATTTATAATGAACTTAAGGAATGGTGAAATTCTTAAGTAAAATTTTGATATTTAAGAAAATGTTATAAGTTAACATTTGAATAAGATTATGTTAAGTATGAAATGAATAATTATGAATAAGTGAACAGAAATCAAAATAAATGTGAATACAATAGAAAATTGATACAGCTAATAATAAATTGGAAATTAATACATAGGATATACGTATATTATTTTATTCGCATAACGATTCGATCCAGATTCGAGCATAGAATTTCAAGATAGTTATATCGAACCGAGTTGGGATTTTTCACTCGATTTTCGACGGTGAACCCTGGATATGGATTTTTGATCGATTCTAGAAATTCTCTATCATAGTTTAGGACTATACAAGGAGAATGACGGTTTTTGATCAAGAAACCAGATCTGTGTCCGCACTAGGAAGTCGGGTGGACGATACTAGTTCGGAAAGTGGAATTGTGTGATCGAGTAAGCAATCGAATGTGATATAGCATATGGATGGTATATGTACATCGTACAGGCTTAAGTAAAATAAATTTTGAAGCTTTGGTAAAGAAATGGATAAAATGATTTTGAAATCTGTAATTAGATATTATTGTTAGTATGATATACATGTGTTTTAAAAGCAAAAGGAAATTGGTGTTTTGAATTTGGAGGATAAATTGAATTGCTCGACACAAGGTACGCATTTAAATTTCTCTGTGAAATTTGATGATTTCTGATCTAGCCACTTCGCCTTTTGTTTTCTTTTGAAATCTGGGGCCATAGAGGCATTTTGTAGTTGTATCGATCTAGCCATGCAAAGGAGACACTGGCGAAATTTTTCGAAAATTTAGAGAGTTAGATAAATTTTGATAATTTAAAAACATGGGTTAAATTTAAAATTTGAACGATTGAGTAAGCAGTGTTGTTTGGGAACTATGGATGAGTTTGGAGAGTTAATAGAATTGATAGTCTGTCTTCAATAGAAAAGATTGTTTTGGGATGTTGTTAAAATTGTTTGGTTTTGGGAAAACGGTAAACGAGTTGGAGCATTCTTCTTAACTAGTAATTTCGGGGACGAAATTCTTTTAAGGGGGAGGATGTGACGACCCGGTATTTCTGTATATTTGAAATTGGAATATTTAATTGATTTTAAATATTTGAAAGTTAGCTTAACTTGAGTTTCAAATATCACTATTTATATGGCAATTAAATTTATTAAATTTAATAATTTGAAATTGGTTTAAATAGTGAATCTTGGATTTTAAGTTGGTCAAAAATATTTCGAAGGCTTGTAAATTTTATATTGATAGCACTGAAGATAGTAAAAGTGTTTAAAACTTGAATTTGGAAGTGTTTGATTAAAATTTGAAATTTTATCGTTTAAATTGATTTTTAAAAATAGCCTTCCAGGGTATGGTCTTGGAATTCGACGAAACCAGTTTCATTGGATCCGTAATGGTGTATTATTATCGGATTTCAATTTCCATAGTGTTTGGAGTTGTCGTGTGATCTTATGGTAGATAAACACGCTAAAATTTGCATCGAAAATTAAATATAATAACTGGTCCAAAAAACTATCTTCTCCATACTATCAAATTAGGACTCGAAACTTTTTCCATTGTGTTTGGAATAGGTGTTTAACATTATAAACGCCTAACGGCATGCCTGGATAGGAGTTTGAGATTTTAAGCTGCGAATTCTTGACGATTTGAATTTAAATTCAAATTTAAATATAATATATATTTTGACTGGTCAAACTTCTTCACATCAAAAATTTATCCTTCATATCATGGCCACTTGTCTTATGGTTCTCGTAATTTGTCTTACATGCGTCCTCTTTAAAAATAAAAATAAAATAAAAAGAGAAGTCGGAAGGCAGAAACGAAAAAAAAAGAAAAAAAAAGGCAAGCTGAATCAAAAAAAGAGAAAACCAAACAGAAGAAAATAATGACCGACTCAAGAAATTGCCTACAGTTCTTTCATCCCTTCTCATTTTTTTATTCAAGTTCATAATGATAGAGCCGAGTCCTTTCCCTTTCGAAATCAAATCGGTAATATATATATATATATATATATATATATATATATATATATATATATATATATATATATAATATCGAACGAAATACTTCGGCTCAAGTTTATTCGTCCTAGTGTATCGGGATGCTCGCATGCAAGAGCGTAGGCTACTTGATGCCCGGTGGTGACCTCTCGCCCTCACGCAAGAGTGGCGGGATTCGCGATCGTGCCTCCAGGTGGTGGCGCTCGTGAGAAGGGTTGGGAGATCAATGGGGAGACTCGAGTCGAGTTGCCAGAGTGGGAGCGCGAGGCGAGCGACTAGGCGAGACTTTAGGCGGCAAGCGCGCGGCATCGTTGTTCGATCATGCTTGAAGGGGTCTGTGACACGGCGTCGGGGTTGATCGCGATGGCGATCTGGGGGAACTGACATGAGGGCAGTAAGGTGCGATAATTCCATTTTAATTTAATACAGTAAATTTATATATATTCTCTCATACATATTTTAATGCAAAAAGGTAAATTTTAAAATGTTTAATCCTAATTTAATTTTTATATATCTTTTTACAGGAAACCGGAAAATTATTTTTATAGATTAGATTTGAAAAGAAAAATAGGAATTTGAAAATGTTTATGTAAAAATAGATTTTTGAAGTATATAATTTATTATATATATGTAGGTTCACAAATAAAATAAGTATACATATTTTAAATATTATTTTAAAATAATGGGTTGAGTGATTAATTGTTTAATCTACTTATATTAATTATTTTAGTTACTAAAAGATTTTTAAAAAAGAAGTAGTTAAAATAGAATCCTTATTTAAGTAATTTATAAAATGAGATTAATGGTACGATTTATTTTTAATATTAATAAATTATATAATGTTTATACAAGGTCTGAAACCGTGAAGAATTCGTCGAAATGGAAATGGATTGCAAAACAAAAGTCAAAGGTGAGTTAATCTCACTCATTTGGATACCATTTAATTTTACTAGTTAAATTTAAATGATTGGATGAATGGTTGAATTGAATGGATGTGATATTATATATAATTGTGTGTGTATATATATACATATACACACACACACACATACACACATATATATTGGAGTGATTGATTTTCCGCATTATATAGCGGATGAGATCTTATGTGCCCTGCATAATAGCGGATGACTCTTTATACCGTGATATCCCGTCTTGAAGCAGGATTGGTTTTTTATATTGTGCTAACATCTATGGATGTAGGGAAACAGGTTGGAGGGATCCAACTGGATTCCTCAAAAATTATTTTGATTGTTTAATATTCTATGATATGGTTTATTTGATAATCTGTGATAAACTATTGGTAAATGAAAATATTGGATGTTATGGTTTGATTGAAAATATTTGGGTATACTGAGTTATCAAAAATATAAATATTGGATTTTTAAAGAGAAATAAAAGGGCGAATTCTTAAGTAAATAATTATAGAGGTTTGAACAAATAAATTCGGAAAGGATAAAAGTTAATTTTTAAATTCTAATAAATAACGAGTATAGGAAAGGAGAATTTGAATAAATGAATTTTTAAACTTAAGTGATATTATTTAAAGGAATAAAGAATTAATTTTTTAAAATTTCAAAGTTTTGAATTTGTTTGGAAAAGATAAAGAAGAAATGTGGAAAAAGTATGAAGTTGGCATTTTAAAATTAAATAAGAATTTAAATCATAAATAAGAAGTCAAATATGAAATTAATGAGTTTTGAAATAAATTTGGATAAGTAAAGAAATTTATTTTAAAATGGAGTTAATTTTGAAAATCAATTTGAAAATTGATTAAGTGTTTGAAATTGTGTTTTTTAAAAGGAAGATGAGACTATGGAATTCATAAACTGGGTTTATAAACAAAGTGAAATATAATATCAGTGAATATTTGAAGTATAAATTCAGGATGAGAATTTGTAAAGGATTGGGTAATTTGTTTCAAAAATAAATAAGTGGTTTATTTTTAAAAAATATGGAAAATAAAGTGTATTTCCCTGGAAAGCCAAGTATATTTTCAAAGGAAGATTTTCCAAGTATAAGCTAGAGGTTTTTAAATGGTTTTAAAAGAGTATTTAGAATGGAAGATTATTGTTTAATGGTTTTAAAAGTAAATATTTATTAAATTAATTTTAATAGTAATTATTTTTAAGGGTTTAGCTAGTATTATGATTTAAAAGATAATATTTTAATATTTGAACCTTATATAATAATTTTAATTTTGGCCTTAGTTTTACATGGAAGATAGGTATATACTTTTAAAAAAGGGTTTTAAATAGTTCTATTTTCAAGTGTTATAAAGTATATTTTAAAAAAAAAGTGTTTTAAATAGTTTTGATATTCAAGTGTTTTAAATAGTTTTTATTTGAAGTGTTTTAAATAGTTTTATTTTAATTGTTTTAAGAATATATATATATATATATTGGATAAAGTGATTTAAAATATTAAGGTTTTAAAATTTTCAGTGGAAATAAAACAATTGGGTGAGAATTTTCTTTTGAGAGAGAAAAGTGATTTGAAATCCATTTTTCAAAGGGTTGAAGTGTAGAAAAAATATCTTGCGAAGATATTTTGAAATAAACAATTAGAAAAATTATTCAAATCTGATGGATGTATGTAGATGTTGTCGATAGTTAAATAACCGACTATCAATATTTGCCAATGCGCTGATCGTTTCGAAGAGACTGGGGTCGCAATTGATTTCTCGAAAACCACTTCAATCCAGTTTGAACGTGTACGTGATGAAGACAAGAGCTTGAGTCGAAGATGAAGCAGCGAAGTGCAAGGGCTAATCGCCACTATTCCTGAGGGTGATTCCGAAATGGATGTAGTAGGAGTAGTGCCTTCGGTTCCATTCGAACCCGGAACAGACTTATATGGACGAATGCTATCAGAACATTGTCAGGAGGACGATGATCATTCTAAGTAAATGTGTGCTAAAAAGGTAACGCATAGCCTCGAGCCTCATCAACTGGGAATGGCTTAAACAGGGGAGGTGCTCACAAGGCTAAGTGGTTAGTAATCAATTAGGGTAAGGCCACCCCTTTCTAGATATCTCTTTATTTCGGCTATGTGGACGGTTGCTGATCCCAACCATGGGGTGAACTTATTCGGACTATCCAGTAAGGGGTAGCTCCAGTCTTGTGATGCAGGGGATCAAGGTGGATCCTCGGTACGGTGATCTAGACCACGTACTGTGACGGACGGTACCCCAGTAGCACTGCCATTGTATGGAATCCAATCTCCAATAAGCGCCTGTAAGGTTTTGATTGTGCCCAACTATTACTGGAACGTGAGATGCAAGCATTTCAGCTAGATTCTATTTTACTTTCTATAGACACTATTATAATATCAAACGAATTTGATAAAAATGTTTTGGTTATCGTAAGATAAAACCCGTCATGTTTATTTATAGCGTGGTCTTACGAGATACCTTTGATTTCAAAGGATTTTGAAAACTTTAATAATCCAATTGCGTGTGTTTTCTCACGCTGGTTTTTGAGACTGACTCGGGCGTTATTTCGCTATAATGCTCGAGTCAGATCGAGTATTATAGGATACAGGATGTGATGCCGCGGAGCTCAGGAGACGAGCTGGATGGAGAGATGTATCACTCGTATTTGATGTATACTCCACTGTGTCTGATAAACTTCATAGTCGGTTTTGTGATGACAAGTTAATATAACTGTTCAGATGTGTGTTATGAATTGTGTTGTTGATCGTATTGTACTCTGATGATGTAATGTATAAACAGATATAATTTTTTTCGTTTTAAAGATTAATCATTTATCTATTATATATTGTTCTACTGTGATTATGAGATTCTGATATTGTTTCTATTTCTTCTTCTACCTCCTTCTTTAACCCTAATGGTTCAGTTTTTTGGCATTCGACTGTCGGCATTTGGTACAGTGGATGTATTAATGTAGATTTTCAGGCGTCGAAAAATCAAGCCGTCACAATATCATTTTGGACTTATTGAATTTGGTAATAGTCAAAATTCCAACATCATCCATATTTAACTCTATAGTCCAAATACAAAGTCTTTGGTTCAATAATAACAATTATTATTAACCGAACTCCTTTGGCCAGAGATTTTGACATTGGGTCGACTTGAGTTGACTGTGATATTAACCCTTTGAGATAATCTTCTCTTGAATAGTGCTTCACTTCCAATACTTCCACTCGACTCAACTATAGTCACTCGATGGACGTTGTGCCTTGATTTGACTATTATCAAACCGAAGCTTTCATATTAATGATTCACAGTATTCTCAAGTCGAAAGAACTATGTAAATGATTCACATCTATATTTTATGTTTGATCTTAGTTACATTAACCAAAAGAAAACTATGGAATGAATCGTTCCATAGTCATCTAATAACTATTAGTACGTAACCCCTGCATCCTCCAACAGACATAAGTAATACATTGCCTAACATTTGGAGAGCGTTACTACTCTAGTCTCAACGGATACATCGATATCCTGTCTCGATGCATCTTGACTAAGAACATTTAAAGTGGTATATTTAATTTTATAGATTACTCATGGTTACAATACTTTATAACTACCATCACAAAACATATCATTCATGGATTTTATATTAAATATATTTTTAATTAAATTAATTAATTAATTAATATAACATGTATCAAGTATATAATAGAAAGAAAACGCCTTTATTTCTAAAAAGATTGGTCAACGAGTTAGATATATGTAACAAATTACATACCCTAACTCTATCAAATATGGCATACTGCATCGAAGTTTGGGGACAATATATACCGATCTGAGCTGGGTGTGTCTTCAAGGCTCGTGTTTTGTCAAGCTTATAGGAACAAAATCAAACCGGCACAAACGAAGGGCTCCTAGACCACTCTATACATAGTTGAATGCATATCAAATGGGCTATATACGGGGTCAATTCAATATATACTTCAACGCATAACCATACTTACAATTGAAATCAAAAAAATTCAGGCATATTCCAACCCGATATGCTGTCTAGTCAAGCAAAGACAACAAAAATATTAGCAGGGTAGCATGACCTAAGCACTGTGCAATATTTACCATTGTATCTCTTCATATACATCAACACCGTAACATCGCATATTGGTAAGCACAGATATAACAAGGTCAACAAGTGACAACTTATATCTCTTTATAGGCCTATAAGCAAGGTCAATTCAAATTTGAATTCTCCCGCCACAATGTTGGAATTTTCTGCTCTAATTTCGGTATGCCTACCTCCATTCTAACTTCCCACCGAAGACTCGTTAGTAATCTGGTCATGTGAAATAGACAATATGGATAAACAACATCTAGCAATATCCAAGGGTTAAGGCATAATGTCGAGAAAGAAATTCTAGAAATCCATGTAAATTTCAGGAATATAAATAGAAAAGGCACTATAGCATGAAATAGGCTTCTTCCTTTTTGACATTTTCTTCTTTTGAAAATCTTTAAGGTTCAATTGTACATTCTTCCATGAAATTATGCACCAAAATCACTAAAAAAGGACGAAAGAGAAACTTTTTCGTGGACGTAGAATTTCTTAAAATACGAACCACGTAAATACCATGTCATTTACTATTTTAAGTTATTTCCTCGTTAGTTGTGGTATTAAACTCTTTTTTACCTGTACTTGAGTTAAATATTGGTTAGATCTGAAATATTTACAAATAGTTAAAGTGCAGCTATTCGATTGTGTAAGCGTTCAACGGTATAATCAACAACCTCACGATAAATTTAAAATTTCTTAGTTTTTCTAGTTCAAAATCAACAAAGTGATTAATGAATTGATTATTTTGTACGTATTCAAGGAGTTGTAGGATGAAAAAGTTCCTAAACAATGTCTTTAAAGAAAATTAGGAAAAAAAGCTTCAAAAGTGACAAGCAATGCTCGGGCCTGCTCATTAGAACCTATTAACACCCAACGGATCGTGCCCAATTACTGTACTTAAAAGGTCATGTAAAGTGATGAGTGGCATCTTCAAAGACTGGCTTTTGACACGGCATAGCTAAAGAGAATAAAACTATTATTGAGAAGAATCAAAGTTGAAAAAATTGATTTCAATATCATTTTTCAATCCTTCAAAATATTTAACTAGAACCTCATACATAGTCAACATTTTATTATTCTAGCCAAAATCACAATTCTTGCATTTGACAAAACAATAAACTGATGTTATTTTTGTACAAAAGAAGGCAGAAGTTTCTAAAATTTGACTTTAAAGCATGTCAAAGTCGCATATGGAACTCCATAAAAATTTCAAACTGCATAATGTATTATGTTTATGTATACATAAAAATTTCAAAAGGAACATCTTATGCCCTTTGTTATATGTGTACATTGCTCAAGCATGCTATATACTCAAATGTTCCATGTATGTTGATGGAAATATAGTAAGAAAGTTTGTAAAAATACAATAGAACAAAATCTCTCAATTTTATTCACCAGTACCCAATTTCAAATGCAAAAATGAGCTGAACATATTCTCAAGCAAACCACATAAACATATGTATACCATGAGGCGAGGGGTTTAATCAGTGGGATATGATGTTCCTTTTTTTATTATTATAGTTTTCTTTTAAGAAAAAATAGTTTGATAAAGGGAAGCATATCTTTATATATACTACATTTAATATCTCAAATTTCGAAGAAAAATAACAAAATATCAAACAAGTACCCTATCATGATCATGCACTCTTCAACATACTTACTCTTAATAAGCTCTAAATTTGAGCCCTTATTCTTTGATGCAGAAGAAAAATCAAATCATTGTTTAAATCGACTTAAATAACTCGTGGATCCAATATTATGCAGTCTGTGCAGTATTCCGTTTAATTCTTTTGAAGCTTGGCGAAAATGTACAACGGAAGGAATAGACCGATGGATTTTGCAAGCTTAGGTGATTAATCTTGCAGCAGATTCGGCACAGTGGAAATTGCCATAATAGCTAGGGTTTTAGTATATGAAGTGCAGGGTTTAAGAAGAAAAAACGAAAAGCGCCGAAACACGGTTCTACCGAAAAATTAAAAAAGGGAATTTTTTTGGTTTAGATTGATTGCACGGACTAAAAAGGACAATGTCTACGGTCTAAATCCTGTAGATATGCCCCTGTTTTGATCCGTGAAGACTCATATATATTGATCATCGAGGACGGGTACACCCATGATCCGTTCATAATTAAGTGCTCCGGATTTAGAGTCGGATCAGGACTTAGCTGACCCGTTCTCACCCAACCCGTACTAACGAGATCTTATAAAATCGCTTAATTACTATGATGATGAATTGTTAATCCTTTTATACATAAGTTGCTATAATATGGATATTCTCCCGTTCCATTCAATAGTTATATGATCTTTATGGTATTAAGTTGCATTAATACAAATTATATAATAACGTATTCATATTTTTCTTGAATCGTATATCATACACCTCATTTTTATTACCTAAATTATCGTTGTAAACATATTGATCTTCATATTTATTGTATTATTTAGTGGTAATCCTCTTATAATTAAAATAAGTAAACATAAGTACATTAATACATAATTTTGAATGAATGTGTAAAGCCTCATTGATTTTTGGAGTGGGATAGGTCTACCCTGATCCGTATAAGTTTTCGGTACGGGATGAAAATCCAGACCCGCATCGGGTCTACGGGCGGGTATGTGGGTCTGGAGCAGGATTTAAAAATCTCAAGGCGGGTCTGGGGCATAAAAAACATGCCCCGCTGCCATTCCTAGCAGGAGCAAAATTCCTGGCTTTCTTGTTAATTTTAGTAGTTTTGTATTGTACCTTAATTTTTTTTGATATTTAAAATAAAATCTTTTAGTTTATCGATTTACATCTATTTTACTAAATCTCTCCAAAATTCTATGCTCTAGTAGGTACATTTAAAAATCTAGAAAATTATCTACAAATAATTTATCAATTACATAATTATATTCAAGTTTATATATTTATGTTAATTTCAAAATCAAACATTTAAACTGTTTAGATAATTAAGTTGACTAATATTTATTAATATTTCTAATAAAAACTGAATAATGGCAATTTCAATGTATAAACCACTAATGTAACGACCAATATGCTAATAAATTTTCTTTCAAGTACGAATATAAATTAATAAAAAATAGCAATAAAAAATTTAGTTTGTAATTCATTTATCTCGAAAAATTTATCATTGCATTGTAAAACTCTATTTTTAACTTCAAATGCCTACATCTTAGTTCCTAGAATTATTTACAAAATCCACCTTTCTTTTCTCATGATATTTTATGTTTCAATCCATATAGTTAAATTAATTATGTAATTTTAAATTTAAACTAATTGAATAATTATAATTAAATGATATTCATTTGGATCATCTATCAAATTATGAAAATATGAAAATTTTAATATATATACCATACTTGCATTAACAAAAATGGTAAAACTACATTTTCATTAAAGTAAGATACATAAAACCACAACTATAAGAAAATAGGCAATTTTTGACAGATAGCAACCGTCAGCGGCTGTCGCTAGTCATCGAAAATGTCATTGAAATTCGGACCACGACTTCCATCCGTTTCCACCGGCTTCAACAACATAGTAGCGACGGCAATTGATGGCTGTTCCGACTGATTTTCCAATGGCGACGACGTCCACGTGGAGTGGTAATTTTCCATTAAGCCGTCGGGAGCCGTCGCTAACCATCGGATATTGGTCCAAATTACCATCGGAAGCCATCGCTTGCCATCGAAAAAGTGGCCGATAGGCCGTTGGGAGCCGTCGATAGCTGTCGGTAATCTGGACAAATTTTTTTTCCCTGCAGCATAGCTTCCCTTCCATACCTAAATCAAAATATAACTCATCAAAATCAATATATAAGCCACATATATAAACTGATATCAAAATCAATATAAAACTCAAATATCATAATATCAAATGCAGGCATATTTACATCCAACATCAAACTCCAATATTTACAAAACAAACCATGCATCATCACTCTCACCCATCCAACTTTAATATTTACGTCTAACGTCAAAATCTACATATCAACTCCATAAATCAACCACCAAATTAATGTCAAACACCACATGTCTATAAAATAACCTCACCATCACTCAATGTTTATATATGCAAACTACATCCGACATCACATGTCCATAAAAAAACTACAAATCGTACATCGAGACTCATTGTCGGCTCCGGAACCATCGAATGAAAGGATTGTACCATGACGCTCCATATAATCAACCAAGCGCTGGTTGAGCTGCTCCATTTGCATTGCTCGAAGGCGGTCCTGCTTCTACAGAAGTGCAATCTGCTATCTAAGCTCATTAATGTCTGCATTGTTCTAAGCCTTTTGGTAAGACCAATATGATTTCTGAGACTACAAAACAAGGCGAAATATATTTAAGTTATTACGTAAATTTTATAAAATTTAAGCAAATTTTACAGCGTAGTTAATTTTTACAAATTACCGATTGGTTGTCGTAGCCGTATCACCTATTTCTCTGGACCGGGTCCATAACATAGTCAAAGATCGCGCCTGTGACAACCCGGAATTTTCGAGCAATATCAATTTAATAATCTGCATTAAATATTAAATTGATTTGATATATCTTCATTAATTAAATCTGAATTGATACTTTTCTTTGAATAAATATTTAATTGGTAAATGGTATCTGTTAAAATTAATTAAATTGTTTTCTATTTATAAATGTATATATTTGTATACATTGTAAATAGATGAGATTTGTTTTAAAGTTTAACTAATATATACATTTTAGTGAATTAGGAATTATGATTTATTTTATATAAACTTTTCAAAGCTAAATAAATAAATAAATATGTGATTTTAAATACATAAGATAAATGCTTAAATAGTTGAAACTTATTTTAACTTAAGTTTAAATTTAAATTTATTAACAAAAAATTTTGTTTTGTTTTCTTTTTAGTATAGCTTGATTTAAAATATGAATTTAAAAATATATATGAGTTTTAATATAATTTTGTCAAACGATACTTTAATATATATTATAAAATATGTAGTTTATAATAAAAAGATGATTTATTTTATTTATCATTTCAAATTTGTAGATGAGTTACTTTAAAATTATGTTAACAAAAAAATAAAGAAAAATATAAATACAAGACTATAAGATAAATTGGAATATAAGTAAGTACATTAGTTAAATTATAATAACAGCTATCTAGTTAAATTAATTTCCAAATAACAAAATAATAATGATAACATTCACATACATTTCAAATTTATAATAACAAGATAACAAATAAACTAGACATAACTCAATAATAAAACTAGAAACAAAAGAGTCTTCAAGTTTGTAACTGACTAACCAAAACAATTATATCTGATTGTACAAAGGGAATCAAAGAAGCAAAATCAAAAATGTGTGCAGGCTGAGATTTCAAATCTAAGTATAAATATATTAAAGACAATAACATTTAATGCTTGCCTCAATGATTCTTGTCTCAGCCACTAAGATAACAATAAGAATATCTGTAGGCTTGCATAAGTAATATACTCTAGTGTGATAGGCATGAACATAAAAGTAAAAGACAGTAACAAAAGAAAATACTAGAATGTATAGAATGGGTATGCAGACAAGAACAAAAGAAGAACTGCAGCATATACATATATGTTTAAAGCATTTAGGTTGAGAATGTGTGCAGGTCAAAGTAGATAAAACAAAGAAAGACAGTAACAAAAATTAAATAAAACAAATGTGTATATGAAGCTTGCAAGGGAAGACTGTATAATGCATTCTTTAATAAACAAACAAAAGTAATTAATGAAAGATCTTTTAGTACACACTTTTATTTCATATCAGCCTCCATTTATAAAATATCTTTGTTTTACAATCTGCACAAACAAGATTTTCATGCTTATTGGTACAAATATTGTCCCAGTAATATAAAACATAATAATACACTGTAGGTGTGATCAACCTGCATATTTGTTTATAAATTAGCTTCATCTGCATATTAGTTCGAACTATGTAGAAATTAAAATAAACTTCATTTCAAACTAAAACATGAAAGTAAAACTATTTCAAAACTTAAACAAAATTCAGGAAGCAAAGCAAAAAAAGAAGCTTCAGATTGTATTTAAGCCTGTAAAATTTCAAGGTATGTTTCAACAAAGTGTCTCTGTTCTACTCTGCAGATTTGTGAGTAACTTATTTCTTAAAAATCTGAAGTTTAAATTTGTTGTTATTTATATAATTGTGAATAGGTTATATGTATGTATGTATGTGGATCCCCTGAATATAAAAGACAACTAGAATTGTTATCTCAGGCTGTTGGTTACTCAAGTACCCTGTTTGAGTTCCTAAATACTAATGGTTGATGTTAGAATCATTTCTCTGGATATTCTGAATTGTTTGTGCTAAGAGATAAAACAAATATTGATTGTTATATTCTAACTAAAGATTTAAACATATAGTTGAGTTAAAAACAACTGAAATAACTCTGTAAAAGCACAGTACTGAGAAATATCATCATATATACAAAATTTCGAATGTTCTAATTCTCAAATTTAAAGATATAATATGAATTCTTATATCTTGTCTTGAATTTTAAGACAGGAATTGGAATTTTTAGATAGGGTTTGGAAGTGTAGTGCTGGGTTGTTCGAAAAGTGAGTTTTTGTCGATCTCTGATGATCCATGGGTTTGTGGTGGATGGGATCTTGGACGAAGGTGCAAGAGGGAAGGGTGGTCGCAGGAAAAATACTTGTATGGTGGTTCGTTGATCGTGGAGAAGGCGGTGAGCATTTTTTTCTCGTAAACCTAGTTTGGAATGTTTGGAGTTTTTGGTCTCGTTCGTCACCTGTTGAGGATCGAGCTCGACGAGGCTCTGGGGTATGATGGCAGAGAAGTTGACGAGGGGATGGCCGGAATTTTTGACTTTCTGGTGGTCAAGGTTGTGAAGGCGTGGAGTTTCCCAGGTTCGGAGGTAGTTCCGGTTCGTCACTTCCAGGTTTGGGATTGTCGAACTTGAATTTGATTTCGGGCTTTGAGTGACAATCTGATGATCGAAGTTGGATTCTTGGATGGTTTCAGATACGTGGAGGTCTGTGTTGACGATCATCAATGAGCGGCGCCACCGTGCATGTGCACGGTGGACAACTTTGAGTTCTGCTGAGATGGAGTTGAAGGGGAGTAAGTTGCTCGAGTTTTTCTCGAGTAAATATCGGGTACGGCTCGAAGCATATAGGGTTTTGTCTCGAAGTTTTTCAGGGGGGTCTCGGGTAGATTATATGTTACAGGTTTAAGACCTGTAAGTTTAGAACAACTTAAACTGGAATTTAAATATTTCAAAGGAAGGGTTTAAATGGAGTTTAAATTCAAGTTTAAATATAAAGTCCAGTATGGTTTAAAATGTAGTTTGGGAAATTTGCAGTTAAGCCTGAGATAAGAAGTTGGATTTCAAATCCAAATTTGAATCAAAATTTCAGAAATAAAAGAAACTTTAAAAATTTAATTGTTTAACTAACTTGGAACTTTAAGTTGTATTTTAAAAAAAATATGACTTGTATTTTGATGAATTTGGTTTTAAACTCTTTTAAACTTCTTATAAAACAAAAGGGAAATATGTAACCATTAATAAGAAAACGTTCTTATTTTCAAAGTTAATTAAGATTATTTGAACTTTGTTAAAGTCAATTTATTTCCATTTTTTTTAATTGAAATTTAAAAGTAAAATTTTGATGTCAATTTTTTAATACCCTGTTAATGAAAATTTGATCATTTAAAATATTTTTTATTCTTGAGATAAACGAAGATTTAATGATTTATAATCATTAAGTAAATTAAAATGAAAAATTAACCAATGCAATTAATTAATGATTTGGTTTAATTGATGTAGTAATTAAGAGTTTGAATTAGTTAATTAAGATTTAAGATAATTTATTTAGGATAAATAAATTAGTAATTAAGGATCATTAATTAAATAGGGTTTTAATATTCAAATTAATGATTAGTAATTAAGTAATTAAGTAATCAAGTAATTAAGGATTAATTAAGTTATAGTTAACACTTAGTTAATTAAATAATATTGGATAAATTAATGAGTTATTAAAGATATATTGAATTGTAATTAATAATGGATGAATCTTAGTTAATTACTTTAGAAAAGTAATTAAAGGATTGTTAATAGTTAATGATGGTCATTAACTAGAATTATTTAATAATTAATTAATGTGATTAATTTTTGATAATTAATTAGATTAATTAATTTATGATAATCAATTGTAAATTGTTTTAAGTATAATTACTTAATGAAAGTAATTAAGGAATTAATTACTCATTGTAATTAATTCTATTTAATATCAATTATTTGAGTTACCTAATTAAGTTTAATTAATTTAAATAATTATTTGATGATGTAATAAGTATAATTACTTAGGGAAAGTAATTAATGATAATTACTAGATGTAATTAACTGAGGATGATAGTGGAAGTAATGTGAATATGCTTGGTATAATTAATCAAGGGATTAATTAGAGGAATAAATATTGGAGTAATTAATTTATTGGGTAAAGGCAATTAAGCGTAATTAATTACTAAATGGGGTTAATCAAGGATGATTAACAATTTGATCAAATTGAAGATTAATTACGTAATGTAATTAATCGAAATAGAAAATATAAGTAGAGAACATTAATTGTTATAATTAATAATTTAATGAATTTATTTGGAAATAATAAATAAATGAATTGATTTATTAATGTAATAATTAGGAAGTAATTTAGTAATTTAAGGCTAATTTCTATATTGGTTAAAGAATAGCTAATTTGTGAAAATAATTAATGGATCATTATTTAAATGTGATTAAAGATAATTAATCAAGAATGATAAATTAAAAATGAATAATTGGATGATGACTAATTAATTGATTGTTAATTGATTAATAGTGAAATAAGCAAGATTTTTAATGGTGAAGTAATTAATTTAATTTACTTTAAATTAATTAGAAATGAAGTAATTAATTTAATTCATTTTAAATTCATTATAGCCGATGTGCTTGCTTATGTATGGATGGATGATATTATTTGCCTTGAATGGTTTGAGACCTCAGATATGAGATATTTATGTTGTGTAATATATATGCTTAGTTTAAGTATGATAAACTTTAATTATCTGTTTTGATGATAATATGAATTATCTGTTTATGATGATGTGATTATCTATTGTGATATTGTGAATTATCTATCTGTGTGTATATTGATGATATTGAATTGAACTGTTAAGACTAAATAGACAACTTGGCCTTAAAAGACACGTTTTGGATTTCGATGAGACCGAGATCGGGTTTCCATATTTGGAATCCGAAAACCACATCGATTCCAATTAAACGTTAGGTCGTTAATCCAAGTGGAGCAAGTGAAGACTCGAGGTGTAAGGGCTATACGTCAGTATAACTCTGTGGGTGATTCCGTAATGAGTTTGATGGAATAGTACTTATAGATTCGAGATGGTGAATCAGAGTGCAAGGGTTATCGTCGTTAACTCTGAGGGTGATTCCAAAATGAGTGTAACGAGATAATGCCTTCGGTTTCGTTCGAACCCGGAACGAACTTGTATGGATTGAATGCTTCCAACACATCGTCAGGCGGGCGATGAGCATTCTAAGGAATTTGTTCTCTAAAGGTAATCGTAGCCTCATGCCTCATCAACCGGGAATGGCTAAAATAGGGGAGGTGCAGCAAGGTTAGGTGGGTCATGCCCAAGCAGGACAAGGATATTCCCCTGTCTAGATGTCCCTTTTTATTTCGGCTGTGTGGGCGGTTGGTTCGCGACAACTGCCGAGGTTTATCTTGTTCGGGACTGTTCAGTAAGGAATGGTTTCGGCCTTGTGTTGCAGGGGATGAAGGGAGTAATCCTCGGTACGGTGATCTAGGCCCCGTACTGTGATGGGCGGTACCCCAGTAGCCCTGTCATTGTATGGAATCCAAAATCCAATAAGTGCCCACGGTTTTGATTGTATTACCCACTTTTGTGGCTAGTAGCTGGAATTTAATAGATGTAACAATTTCGGCTATTTTCTATTTACTTGAAAACCCTAGACCTATTATAATATCACAGAAATTTCCTATCAAATGTTTTGGTTAGCGTAAGGTAAAAACTTTCCCATGTTTATGTGTGGGGAGTCTTACGTGATACCTCTTATTTTCAAATGTTTTTCAAAGTTAAGCAACTTTAACCTGTTACTCATACCAGACCCATGTCTGACCCGAAGTTTATTTCTGTTTTTCATAAACTCTCGGGTACCCAAATTTTTACGGGTAGCCAAGGGATTCAGGTTTAGCTGTGACGAATTCTGGAGGAGCAATGGAGCAGGAGGCTTCAGCGTTGTAGATATATACATATAGTTCCGTTGTGTTGGTATCTCTGAGTCATATTGTTGAGTTGTATTGTATTGAGTTGTATTAACTAGACAGGTGTTTATAACTGTCTAGTATGTGATGTATTATATGTATAACTCTGATTGATGTTCTATATTATGTAAATACTTATGTGATTATTATAATTTATTCGTTCCGCTGTGAGATTCTGATGTTGTTGTTCTTTCTTCTCTATCTTTTCTATTTTCTCACCTCTTTCTTTTCTTATTAACGATACTTCTTCCTGGGCGTTGGAAGTTGGGTCGTTACAGTGGTATCAGAGCGCTAGGTTGAGCGAATACCTAGGCTCTTAAGTGATTTCTTTCTTGAGAGAGCGTATTTGTAATTTTGATATATATATATTTATTTCTACCTATTTTTTGGGTTACCTATTCGGGTTTCCCAATATAAGATATAAAGGTAGAAAAGGTAGTGGTGTGTGACACAACTACCAATGATTGGAGTTTGTATGTTGGAGGTGTATCCGTCGAGAATGTAGACCAATTACTGTCTCGAGTAAACTTTTGGTGGTGTAAGAATTTCATCGATCTCTGAAGGTAACCTGTTGAGGTTCGGAGTCCATTTTTGTTGTACAAGTTTGGATGAGTAGGATTTGGATTTTGTCAGTTGGGCTGAAGCTAGAAATATTATCTTGGTAACTCAAGAAGTAGTAGTTGAGTGTTGAGATGCAGTAGCGATGGATGGTTTGTTTCCGAAGAAGTTCTCAAGGATCTTTGGATAAGGAGGTGTGTCTGCATTAGTTTTGAGGCTGAGTTCAGCTGAATGTTGTGTTTGGCTTTGAGGTTCGAGTTTTCCAAGGAATTTTGGATCAAGAAGTTTTGGCATCAGTAGCAGAGTTGCAGCTCAGATTATTCTGCCGGCACGCGAGGAAGTCATCTGTCAGCAGTTCTTTAGAGGTGAAGTGCAGAGGCAGTTTTGTGGTTCCATTTCTTCAATAAATTGGCTGGATAAGCTTAAGCTGTTCAAATTGGTAGGTGAGAGCGGTTTCTTTGGATATTAGCCTGGGTTGATCGCAAAAGAGACTTGCGATGGTTAAGTACTCTCTAGGATGGCAGAAATTTTTCTGGATATCTTTGAAGGAGTCAGTCGTTTGCCTTTGCATCTGAGGAATTGAGTTTGTTATCGACTGGATTTCGGAAGTAGTACCGATGGTTCAGCTTAGTAGTAGAATGGTTTCTAGAGAGGAATTGGTTAAGTAACTCAAGTTTTGGAGGGACTTCTGAGTTTTATTTTGGATCCGCTGAATCATATTTTGTAATGTGTTGTCCAGTTTGTGCTTATGTGCACCATCAGCATTTTCATCTACCTAGATCAGAGTTGTGCAGCGGAAGCAGTTGGGAGTGCATCTGTTTTTCTTTTCTGGAAAAAGAGGAATTGTTTTCTTCTGATGACAGTGAAGGTTGAGTTCTTGGTTTTGGATAATTTTGAGAAGCTCATTCTTCTGGATTGTTTTTGGATTCAGTTTGTTTTAGGAGTTATCAGCTAGGGTTGAGCTGATCAGTAGGATGAAGGCAGCTCTGTATCATCAGAAGTATTTGGTGAATAAGAGACGGAGGAATTTGGATTTCGAAGTCGGAGATTTGATCTTAGATGAATTTTCCCTGATTCAAAGGAGTTCTGTAGATTAGCAGTATAGGCTGTTTGGATTCTATAGATCGAGTATTCCGGTATTATACTGGGAAACTCTAGGGAGCTCTACCCAGAATTTTGTCTGGATAGTTAGTTTTGTTGATTAAGTAGATTGGTTGTGATGATTGTTAGCATGTGATTGACATATGCGTGTGATTTAAAATTAAATAAAATCTTAAATATATTATTAAATTACCTTTGCTTTTAAATTTCGGGGACGAAATTCTTTTAAGGGGGAAGGAATGTGACAACCCGGAATTTTCGAGCAATATCAATTTAATAATCTGCATTAAATATTAAATTGATTTGATATATCTTCATTAATTAAATCTGAATTGATACTTTTCTTTGAATAAATATTTAATTGGTAAATGGTATCTGTTAAAATTAATTAAATTGTTTTCTATTTATAAATGTATATATTTGTATACATTGTAAATAGATGAGATTTGTTTTAAAGTTTAACTAATATATACATTTTAGTGAATTAGGAATTATGATTTATTTTATATAAACTTTTCAAAGCTAAATAAATAAATAAATATGTGATTTTAAATACATAAGATAAATGCTTAAATAGTTGAAACTTATTTTAACTTAAGTTTAAATTTAAATTTATTAACAAAAATTTTTGTTTTGTTTTCTTTTTAGTATAGCTTGATTTAAAATATGAATTTAAAAATATATATGAGTTTTAATATAATTTTGTCAAACGATACTTTAATATATATTATAAAATATGTAGTTTATAATAAAAAGATGATTTATTTTATTTATCATTTCAAATTTGTAAATGAGTTACTTTAAAATTATGTTAACATAAAAATAAAGAAAAATATAAATACAAGACTATAAGATAAATTGGAATATAAGTAAGTACATTAGTTAAATTATAATAACAGCTATCTAGTTAAATTAATTTCCAAATAACAAAATAATAATGATAACATTCACATACATTTCAAATTTATAATAACAAGATAACAAATAAACTAGACACAAGTCAATAATAAAACTAGAAACAAAAGAGTCTTCAAGTTTGTAACTGACTAACCAAAACAATTATATCTGATTGTACAAAGGGAATCAAAGAAGCAAAATCAAAAATGTGTGCAGGCTGAGATTTCAAATCTAAGTATAAATATATTAAAGACAATAGCATTTAATGCTTGCCTCAATGATTCTTGTCTTAGCCACTAAGATAACAATAAGAATATCTGTAGGCTTGCATAAGTAATATACTCTAGTGTGATAGGCATGAACATAAAAGTAAAAGACAGTAACAAAAGAAAATACTAGAATGTATAGAATGAGTATGCAGACAAGAACAAAAGAAGAACTGCAGCATATACATATATGTTTAAAGCATTTAGGTTGAGAATGTGTGCAGGTCAAAGTAGATAAAACAAAGAAAGACAGTAACAAAAATTAAATAAAACAAATGTGTATATGAAGCTTGCAAGGGAAGACTGTATAATGCATTCTTTAATAAACAAACAAAAGTAATTAATGAAAGATCTTTTAGTACACACTTTTATTTCATATCAGCCTCCATTTATAAAATATCTTTGTTTTACAATCTACACAAACAAGATTTTCATGCTTATTGGTACAAATATTGTCCCAGTAATATGAAACATAATAATACACTGTAGGTGTGATCAACCTGCATATTTGTTTATAAATCAGCTTCATCTGCATATTAGTTCGAACTATGTAGAAATTAAAATAAACTTCATTTCAAACTAAAACATGAAAGTAAAACTATTTCAAAACTTAAACAAAATTCAGGAAGCAAAGCAAAAAAAGAAGCTTCAGATTGTATTCAAGCCTATAAAATTTCAAGGCCTGTTTCAACAAAGTGTCTCTGTTCTACTTTGCAGATTTGTGAGTAACTTATTTCTTAAAAATCTGAAGTTTAAATTTGTTGTTATTTATATAATTGTGAATAGGTTATATGTATGTATGTATGTGGATCCCCTGAATATAAAAGACAACTAGAATTGTTATCTCAGGCTGTTGGTTACTCAAGTACCCTGTTTGAGTTCCTAAATACTAATGGTTGATGTTAGAATCATTTCTCTGGATATTCTGAATTGTTTGTGCTAAGAGATAAAACAAATATTGATTGTTATATTCTAACTAAAGATTAAAACATATAGTTGAGTTAAAAACAACTGAAATAACTCTGTAAAAGCACAGTACTGAGAAATATCATCATATATACAAAATTTCGAATGTTCTAATTCTCAAATTTAAATATATAATATGAATTCTTATATCTTGACTTGAATTTTAAGACAGGAATTGGAATTTTTAGATAGGGTTTGGAAGTGTAGTGCTGGGTTGTTCGAAAAGTGAGTTTTTGTCGATCTCTGATGATCCATGGGTTTGTGGTGGATGGGATCTTGGACGAAGGTGCAAGAGGGAAGGGTGGTCGCAGGAAAAATACTTGTATGGTGGTTCGTTGATCGTGGAGAAGGCGACGAGCATTTTTTTCTCATAAACCTAGTTTGGAATGTTTGGAGTTTTTGGTCTCGTTCGTCACCTGTTGAGGATCGAGCTCGACGAAGCTCTGGGGTATGATGGCAGAGAAGTTGACGAGGGGATGGCCGGAATTTCTGACTTTCTGGTGGTCGAGGTTGTGAAGGCGTGGCGTTTCCCAGGTTCGGAGGTAGTTCCGGTTCGTCACTTCCAGGTTTGGGATTGTCGAACTTGAATTTGATTTCGGGCTTTGAGTGACAATCTGATGATCGAAGTTGGATTCTTGGATGGTTTCAGATACGTGGAGGTCTGTGTTGACGATCATCAATGAGCGGCGCCACCGTGCATGTGCACGGTGGACAACTTTGAGTTCTGCTGAGATGGAGTTGAAGGGGAGTAAGTTGCTCGAGTTTTTCTCGAGTAAATATCGGGTACGGCTCGAAGCATATAGGGTTTTGTCTCGAAGTTTTTCAGGGGGGTCTCGGGTAGATTATATGTTACAGGTTTAAGACCTGTAAGTTTAGAACAACTTAAACTGGAATTTAAATATTTCAAAGGCAGGGTTTAAATGGAGTTTAAATTCAAGTTTAAATATAAAGTCCAGTATGGTTTAAAATGTAGTTTGGGAAATTTGCAGTTAAGCCTGAGATAAGAAGTTGGATTTCAAATCAAAATTTCAGAAATAAAAGAAACTTTAAAAATTTAATTGTTTAAATAACTTGGAACTTTAAGTTGTATTTTAAAAAAAATATGACTTGTATTTTGATAAATTTGGTTTTAAACTCTTTTAAACTTCTTATAAAACAAAAGGGAAATATGTAACCATTAATAAGAAAACGTTCTTATTTTCAAAGTTAATTAAGATTATTTGAACTTTGTTAAAGTCAATTTATTTCCATTTTTTTTAAATGAAATTTAAAAGTAAAATTTTGAAGTCAATTGTTTAATACCCTGTTAATGAAAATTTAATCATTTAAAATATTTTTTATTGTTGAGATAAACGAAGATTTAATGATTTATAATCATTAAGTAAATTAAAATGAAAAATTAACCAATGCAATTAATTAATGATTTGGTTTAATTGATGTAGTAATTAAGAGTTTGAATTAGTTAATTAAGATTTAAGATAATTTATTTAGGATAAATAAATTAGTAATTAAGGATCATTAATTAAATAGGGTTTTAATATTCAAATTAATGATTAGTAATTAAGTAATCAAATAATTAAGGATTAATTAAGTTATAGTTAACACTTAGTTAATTAAATAATATTGGATAAATTAATGAGTTATTAAAGATAAATTGAATTGTAATTAATAATGGATGAATCTTAGTTAATTACTTTAGAAAAGTAATTAAAGGATTGTTAATAGTTAATAATGGTCATTAACTAGAATTATTTAATAATTAATTAATGTGATTAATTTTTGATAATTAATTAGATTAATTAATTTAAGATAATCAAATGTAAATTGTTTTAAGTATAATTACTTAATGAAAGTAATTAAGGAATTAATTACTCATTATAATTAATTCTATTTAATATCAATTATTTGAGTTACCTAATTAAGTTTAATTAATTTAAATAATTATTTGATGATGTAATAAGTATAATTACTTAGGGAAAGTAATTAATGATAATTACTAGATGTAATTAACTGAGGATGATAGTGGAAGTAATGTGAATATGCTTGGTATAATTAATCAAGGGATTAATTAGAGGAATAAATATTGGAGTAATTAATTTATTGGGTAAAGGCAATTAAGGGTAATTAATTACTGAATGGGGTTAATCAAGGATGATTAACAATTTGATCAAATTGAAGATTAATTACGTAATGTAATTAATCGAAATAGAAAATATAAGTAGAGAACATTAATTGTTATAATTAATAATTTAATGAATTTATTTGGAAATAATAAATAAATGAATTGATTTATTAATGTAATAATTAGGAAGTAATTTAGTAATTTAAGGCTAATTTCTATATTGGTTAAAGAATAGCTAATTTGTGAAAATAATTAATGGATCATTATTTAAATGTGATTAAAGATAATTAATCAAGAATGATAAATTAAAAATGAATAATTGGATGATGACTAATTAATTGATTATTAATTGATTAATAGTGAAATAAGCAAGATTTTTAATGGTGAAGTAATTAATTTAATTTACTTTAAATTAATTAGAAATGAAGTAATTAATTTAATTCATTTTAAATTCATTATAGCTGATGTGCTTGCTTATGTATGGATGGATGATATTATTTGCCTTGAATGGTTTGAGACCTCAGATATGAGATATTTATGTTGTGTAATATAGATGCTTAGTTTAAGTATGATAAACTTTAATTATCTGTTTTGATGATAATATGAATTATCTGTTTATGATGATGTGATTATCTATTGTGATATTGTGAATTATCTATCTGTGCGTATATTGATGATATTGAATTGAACTGTTAAGACTAAATAGACAACTTGGCCTTAAAAGACACGTTTTGGATTTCGATGAGACCGGGATCGGGTTTCCATATTTGGAATCCGAAAACCACATCGATTCCAATTAAACGTTAGGTTGTTAATCCAAGTGGAGCAAGTGAAGACTCGAGGTGTAAGGGCTATACGTCAGTATAACTCTGTGGGTGATTCCGCAATGAGTTTGACGGAATAGTACTTATAGATTCGAGATGGTGAATCAGAGTGCAAGGGTTATCGTCGTTAACTCTGAGGGTGATTCCAAAATTAGTGTAACGAGATAATGCCTTCGGTTTCGTTAGAACCCGGAACGAACTTGTATTGATTGAATGCTTCCAACACATCGTCAGGCGGGCGATGAGCATTCTAAGGAATTTGTTCTCTAAAGGTAATCGTAGCCTCATGCCTCATCAACCGGGAATGGCTAAAACAGGGGAGGTGCAGCAAGGTTAGGTGGGTCATGCCCAAGCAGGACAAGGATATTCCCCTGTCTAGATGTCCCTTTTTATTTCGGCTGTGTGGGCGGTTGGTTCGCGACAACTGCCGGGGTTTATCTTGTTCGGGACTGTTCAGTAAGGAATGGTTCCGGCCTTGTGTTGCAGGGGATGAAGGGAGTAATCCTCGGTACGGTGATCTAGGCCCCGTACTGTGACGGGCGGTACCCCAGTAGCCCTGCCATTGTATGGATCCAAAATCCAATAAGTGCCCACAGTTTTGATTGTATTACCCACTTTTGTGGCTAGTAGCTGGAATTTAATAGATGTAATAATTTCGGCTATTTTCTATTTACTTGAAAACCCTAGACCTATTATAATATCACAGAAATTTCCTATCAAATGTTTTGGTTAGCGTAAGGTAAAAACTTTCCCATGTTTATGTGTGGGGAGTCTTACGTGATGCTTTTTATTTTCAAATGTTTTTCAAAGTTAAGCAACTTTAACCTGTTACTCATACCAGACCCATGTCTGACCCGAAGTTTATTTTTGTTTTTCATAAACTCTCGGGTACCCAAATTTTTACGGGTAGCCAAGGGATTCAGGTTTAGCTGTGACGAATTCTGGAGGAGCAATGGAGCAGGAGGCTTCAGCGTTGTAGATATATATATATATATAGTTCCGCTGTGTTGGTATCTCTGAGTCATATTGTTGAGTTGTATTGTATTGAGTTGTATTAACTAGACAGGTGTTTATAACTGTCTAGTATGTGATGTATTATTTGTATAACTCCGATTGATGTTTTATATTATGTAAATACTTATGTGATTATTATAATTTATTCGTTCCGCTGTGAGATTCTGATGTTGTTGTTCTTTCTTCTTAATCTTTTCTATTTTCTCACCTCTTTCTTTTCTTATTAACGATACTTCTTCCTGGGCGTAGGAAGTTGGGTCGTTACAGCGCCCTCCTCGTCAGTAGTCAACTACTCCCCTCTGAAATGCTCAAGCATATGCGCACATGCCTGCATAAATTTTTCCTACAACGTAAAATTAAATGCAATTAGATATTACATGACATTATTATAATAATTTATAATTAATTAATTAAAATAAACATTATTAATAACTTATAACTTAAAATATACTCACACGTGCGACATACGCTCTGTCATCCTCATGCTAGGCGTACACATTGATCCCTCTCATCTGTCTACCTAACGACATGGGTCTGATCAAAAACATTCAAAGAGATTGGACCCCCCAACCCACGTTCTTTTCTGCAATAATTAGTGTATATGATTGTTGTTCATATAAATTTATACTAAAAATGTAATAACTGTTCATAATTACAATTAATTAATTTACCAGGTCCTCGTGATGGTGCTGGAATGAATTTGAGCTACCACGGTGTGTGATAGGATTTTTCTACCTATTCATGGAGTTCCTGTCCAACTCCGTCAGCAACTTAAAATTTTGGATTAAAATTTACAGGTATAAATTATGTATTTGTACTGAATAAATTAAGATGATTCTGATAGACTTACCTTGAATTCGTCGCTACCCCACCATGTGACCCAAGCATCCCAGACAATGGGGCCCCTCCATTGTGGCTTCTTCCAAGATTTTCTTAAGAAGACACCGTATCCCTAAAATTCTTTGCCACTTTTGAGTTCCAGTGGTGCTGGCAAAGGGACACATCTGTTAATACCCTAGGTATTGATTTTGATGACAACAACCACATAAATATTACTACTGACGTATCTTCGAGTTACGCAGTCATATCAGGTATATCATGGAGACATTTACAGAGATAAACAAGAATACAGTGGAAGAAAATGAATTATAGAAGAAGGTTAATCAGAGCAATTGAAGAACAAAACCCAATTAGAGAAGAATTCTGAAGGATAAAGGTGTTTGAAGTAATGAGGAGTTGGTTGAACCTTCGAATATCTTATTAAAGATCTCATGGCAATTATACTTGAAGATCATCAACCATTGACCTCAACCGAATCACAAAAATCCACAAATATAAGGTAATTTGAAATGCTAAAAATTTGCAACACTTATTAGTGTTGCTGTTCATTTTGCACACCCATGTCAACATACTAGGTAGGGGGATATCGACATACTAACAGTTTTTTAGAATTTCAAATTTTAAATGAAGAGACATTTCCCTCCATCTCTTCACCAAAAGACACGTCTCTTCAACCACTATATAAAGGGCTTTGAAAACGAATTTTAACATCAAGAATTCTTATTTTCTTTTACTCCTTCCCCAAACATTTGCAAAAGAAATCCATTGCATACTCTTCGAATCTCCTTGTAAATCGATACTATATCACTCCATTTCTTCACTGATTTGCAAGCCACACAATATCAAAGAGTTGTACTTTAATTCACATCATTCTCTCTTTGATTTTATCATATTCCTCAAAAAATTCAAAGATATATTGCCATTGGAGGTCTATAGGATCATTGTACCGAATCTGCAAGAATCCGTATTGAAGATACAACCACTTGCCATAGTTTGTTGTTGATGATAAGGAGAAGGTGTTCTTGTAGCCTGTAAAATCAAGAGGGAGTGTCTTGTAGCCCGTGAAACCAAGATTGTAAAGGTGTTCTTGCCACCCATGGAAAGAAAGCGATTATAGTGGAATTCTGCACGATAGAGTGCAGGACTGGATGTATGATTGTTTAATCCAAACCAGTATAAAAATCCGGGTGCTATTTACATTACTGCATTTTACTTTATTACTTACTTATTCTCTTATTACTTATTTCTATTTGCAATTTGAGTAAATACAGTTTTATATTCATAAGTAAGTAGTTAATACACAATTCACCACTTTTAGGCAAAATGATAGGGGGGGTGCATAGAGTTAGGGGGAGTCAAATATAAAAGTATTATATTTTATCTCTCAAATATTTATATGGTTGCCATCATCAAAAAGGGAGAGATTGTTAATACCCTAGGTATTGATTTTGATGACAACAACCACACAAATAGTACTACTAACATATCTTTGAGTTATGCAGTCATATCAGGTATATTATGGAGACATTTACAGAGATAAACAAGAATACAGTGGAAGCAAATGAATTATAGAAGAAGGTTAATCAGAGCAATTGAAGAACAAAACCCAATTAGAGAAGAATGCTGAAGGATAAAGGTGTTTGAAGTGATGAGGAGTTGGTTGAACCTTAGAATATCTTGTTAAAGATCTCATGGCAATTATACTTGAAGATCATCAACCATTGACCTCAACCGAATAACCAAAATCCACAAATATAAGGTAATTTGAAATGTTGAAAATTTGCAACACTTATTAGTGTTGTTGTTCATTTTGCAACACACCCATGTCGACATACTAGGTAGGGGGATGTCGACATCCTAGCATTTTTTCATAATTTCAAATTTTAAATGAAGAGACATTTTCCTCCATCTCTTCACCAAAAGACACATCTCTTCAACCACTATGTAAAGGCCTCTGAAAACGATTTCTAACATCAAGAATCCTTATTTTCTCTTACTCCTTCTTCTCAAAACATTTGCAAAAGAAATCCATTGCATAATCTTCAAATCTCCTTGCAAATCGATACTATTTCACTCTAATTCTTCAGTGATTTGCAAGCCACACAATATCAGAGAGTTGTACTTTAATTCACATCATTCTCTCTCTGATTTCATCCTATTCCTCAAAGAATTCAAAGGTATTGCCATCGGAGGTCTATAGGGTCATTGTACCGAATCTGCAAGAATATGAATTGAAGATACAACCACTTGCCATAGTTTGTTGTTGATGATAAGGAGAAGGTGTTCTTGTAGCCTGAAAAATCAAGAGGGTGTGCCTTGTAGCACGTGAAACCAAGATTGTAAAGGTGTTCTTGCCACCCGTGGAAAGCAAGCGGTTATAGTGAAATTCTGCACGATAGAGTGCAGGACTGGATGTAGGATTGGTTAATCCGAACCAGTATAAAAATCCGAGTGTTATTTACATTACTGCATTTTACTTTATTACTTATTCTCCGATTACTTATTTCTGTTTGCAATTTGATTAAATACAATTTTATATTCATAAGTAAATAGTTGATACATAATTCACCACTTCTAGTGTTTGAATAGCCTTAAGATCCAACATTGTGTTATAGCCCCAGTTTCTAACATTTGGTATCGAAGCCTTGGTTTTCAAAAATTCATAACCTGGTTTTTGAAAAATATAAACTGCTAATGACACTAGTAACATATTTTTAATACTTTTGTAGAAGGGCAATCACCTCTAGACCCCCTCTATTTGATGGCAGTAGTTATGCATATTGGGCTTGTAGGATGAAATGTCATTTGCAGTCTAATGGTTTGGATATTTGGAACATTACCCAAATAGAGTACATAGAGCCTCAAACTTTAATAACTCTAAGGCTATGAACATTTTATTTTGCTTCTTAAATAGAAATGAATTTAATCGAGTGTCTATTTGTAATTCTGCATATGAAATTTGAAGAACTCTGCAAGTCACACATGAAGGCACCAATAAAGTAAAACAAACAAAGATATCTATGCTAACTAACCAATTTCAACTCTTACAAATAAAACCAAATGAGTCTATTTCTGATATGTATTCTAGATTTTAAGATATAGTACATGCCTTAATATCATTAGGAAAGAAAATTACTGAAGAAGACCAAGTCAGAAAGATCCTGAATTCACTTCACAGTGAATGGGATCAGAAGACTCTGGCAATGGAAGAAGCCAATGTTATTAGTATTATGAAAATAGAAGATTTAATTGGTAACCTAATGTTTTATGAAGTAAAGCTGCAGATTTGAAAAGAGAATCAAGCAAATGAGAAGAAATCACTAGCACTCGATGCTATGAATGACAAAGATGAACCAGATGATGATGTTATTGATGATGATATCGAGTTTATGTCCAAAAAGTTCAAGAAATTCTTGAAGTATTGGATAACAAAAAAACTTCGAAAAACTAACAACAATAATTCTAGTAATGGAAATGTTGTTAAGTGTTTCGAATGTGATAAACCTGGTCATTTGAAAAGAGACTGTCCCAAACTGATGAAATCTAAGTCAAACACTTTCAATAAGGAGAGGAAACAGGCATTCAATGCAAAATGGGACGATTCAGATACATCATCAAGTGATAGTAATTCGAAACAGAAAATGCCAACATGTGCTTTATGGCAAAGGATGACCAGGTATGGAATTTTAATAAAGAAATTACTAATTCTTTGAATGATATGAATCGGGATATAAAATACTTAGGAAAGAGTACAACAATAGTTTGGTAGAGATAGATAGATTAAAAATATTTAATGAAAGGTTAACTGAAGAAAAATAATGTCTAAAAGATGAAATTGAAAGACCTAATGGGTATAATGATGAAAAGGATTTGACACTTGGAAGTTTTGAAAAACTAAAAAGTGAAAATGAATCCTTAAAATCAGAAAATCTTTCAATGAAGTCACAGATCACTAATCTGAATGACAAAATAACATCTCTAGACAATGTTATTCTTAACCGTAATAAGGATTTTGACGAAGTGAAAACTGATGTTGATAAATTTAACAAAGGGAAGGATAATCTAGAAAAATTATAATCTGCATCTAAATACACTAGAAATAAACATGGACTTGGATACACCCCTAAGACTAAATCAAAGAAAAATAGCATTCCAAATACCAAGTTTGTTAAGGCTACCAAGTTCAAACCAAAACCTAGAAAATTAAAGTTAAAACCTCCAAATAGGTTCATTAATTTGTGGGTTCCAAAAAGGTTGGATGATATTGAAAAAGAAAAATATATTGATAATTGTATTAATAAAGTTCATTCATCTAATGATTATATTTGAGAGGACATTCAAACTCTTTATGGGTTTGGAATCCCAAAACTTAACCCCATGGACCCCAGAATAAAAAGGGTACCAGTATGCATATTTTATAATTTTCAGGTACCAAACAATGTATATCAGATAGCAGATGCTCAAAGCATATGACAAGAAATCAATTGAACATTGGATAAATATGAAAAGAATTTGTTATTGGCATCACCAAAGTCGGTAACTCTAAAACTCATCTTGTTATCAGATAAGTTTATTTCATGTTTTGAATTGATTTGGTTTCCCCTCATGTGTTTTATTTATAAGCATTTATCTCTATATAAAAACTCCACATATTGTCTAGCAGTGATTTAAGCGACACTTTTTCGCCCTTTTTTTGTTGATGACAAAGGGGGAGAAAAGGTATAAATATACTAGGCAAAATGATAGGGGGAGTGCATAGAGTTAGGGCGAGTCAAATATAAAAGTATTATATTTTATCTCTCAAATATTTGTATGGTTGTCGTCATCAAAAAGGGGAAGATTGTTAATACCCTAGATATTGATTTTGATGACAACAACCACATAAATATTACTACTAACGCATCTTCGAGTTATGCAGTCATATCATGTATATTATGGAGACATTTACAGAGATAAACAAGAATACAGAGGAAGCAAATGAATTATAGAAGAAGGTTAATCAGAGCAATTGAAGAACAAAACCAATTTAGAGAAGAATGCTGAAGGATAAAGGTGTTTGAAGTGACGAGGAGTTGGTTGAACCTTAGAATATCTTATTAAAGATCTCATGGCAATTATACTTGAAGATCATCAACCATTGACCTCAACCGAATCACAAAAATCCACAAATATAAGGTAATTTGAAATGCTGAAAATTTGCAACACTTATTAGTGTTGCTGTTCATTTTGCAACACACTCATGTCGACATACTAGGTAGGGGGATGTCAAAATACTAGCAGTTTTTTAGAATTTCAAATTTTAAATGAAGAGAAATTTCCGTCCATCTCTTCAACAAAAGACAAGTCTCTTCAACCACTATATAAAGGCCTCTGAAAACGAATTTTAACATCAAGAATTCTTATTTTCTTTTACTCATTCTTCTCCAAACATTTACAAAAGAAATCCATTGCATACTCTTCAAATCTCCTTGAAAATCGATACTATTTCACTCTAATTCTTCACTGATTTGCAAGCCACACAATATCAGAGAGTTGTACTTTAATTCACATCATTCTCTCTCTAATTTCATCCTATTCCTCAAAGAATTCAAAGATATATTGCCATTGGAGGCCCATAGGATCATTGTACCGAATCTGCAAGAATCTGTATTGAAGATACAACCACTTGCCATAGTTTGTTGTTGATGATAAGGAGAAGGTGTTCTTGTGGCCTGTAAAATCAAGAGGGTGTGTCTTGTAGCCCGTGAAACCAAGATTGTAAAGGTATTCTTGCCACCCGTGGAAAGCAAGCGATTATAGTGTAATTCTGTACGATAGGGTGCAAGACTGGATGTAGGATTAGTTAATCCGAACCAGTATAAAAATCCAAGTGTTATTTACATTAATACATTTTACTTTATTACTTACTTATTCTCTGATTACTTCTTTCTTTTTGCAATTTGAGTAAATATAGTTTTATATTCATAAGTAAGTAGTTAACACACAATTCACCACTTGTAGTGTCTGAATAGCCTTAAGATCGAACATTGTGTTGTAGCCCCAGTTTCTAACAACATCCTCCTTTTGTAAGTATATTACCTCCTATGTATAGGTTGAAAAAATATAATTTATGCATTATACTTAGTTAGCAAATTGTAAAGTGATTATATATAATGGTATATAATTTTACACTTACCATGAAGTCCTGCCATCTGCTCTAGCGTACATGGTCTGAGATCCTGCTCCACTTCGACCAGCATGCAGACATGCGACTCATATATGCCTGCTTCGATATGCTGAGTACAATGTTAGAAGGCTCAAGCTCAAAAACCCTACATTAAATATGATAGAGACAAATCATGACTAATATACTATACAAAATATTTACAATGCTGAAGTAACTTTAATACTTACGAGCCATTGGCTTTCAGTAGTTATCTAACTACCGTACGTGGCACCTCCACTAAAGGTCCGCTGCCATAATCACAGCCGCGACATGTACCTCTCTGAGACCCAGAGGGAGAACCAGTCTGTGAAAAACTCCACCACCTAAAAAATGACATCTGTAATACTTGTGACATACATATTATTTTACTATGGCAGAATACATCATTCAATTATGAGTAAACATATCAAGATTTAACATCAATAATCGCAGATAACATACAAAAAAGTGTAACATCGATACTTCTATAAATTACCTTTTTTCAATACGTATACTATTAAATTAGCCCTCGTCGTTTTTTTGATTTAGACTATGTCTCGTACTCTATATTGTTTTCCTCTGTTGTCTCAAATTCTTCTACTAATACATTTGATTCATCGATTTAGAGGTCCTAAATCGATATGATCATCTTTTATTGCAAATTTTCCATTTTCCACGATATCCGCTTGGTATGCTTGTTTGTCTGGAATATTCTTTCCATCAAACGTAAATCTTACCTACTTTTTAAAAACCAATGGTCAATCTGCTTTACCTCTTTTTAGAGATGGATAAGGAGCATAATAAACTTATAGGGCCTGTTTTGCTAGTATAAACGGATCGCACTTGTGATAAACGTGATGTATGCTTTATTTCAATAACATTGTATTTTTGGTGCACTTTGATTCCAGAACCTGGAAAATTACTGAACCAGTTGCATCTAAACAAATAAACTTCTTCCGGAGGTCTGGTGAAATATGTTAATTGCAAGACCCGAGTTAACACGCTACAAAAATCATTTATGTGATCATTTGGATCATCACTACCTTTAAGATATACAACGGTCTTGGTAGTTAATTTTTCAGCCCGTATTCTTTGGTGTTGAATTTGTATCCATTGACAAAGAATATTGGATATGTCTTGACTTTACTTTTTGGTCCTGTCGTGAGATGTTTCACCCCTTCATTGACTGCACAATTTACTGGATCATAAACGTGGTTCCAAAACCAAGTAGAATTTTTTTTGCTGATACCCCTGCTTGGATGCTATGATTCATAAATATTGCATATATAGATAATATATTATGTTATAATTAATACACACGTGTATTATTCAAGTAAATAATTCAAGATGTGTTATTCATTAGTACCTAACAAATGACGCAACTTTTTCACAGTTAAGAAGAACATATATGTGGGCTACATGGTAATCTCTGTCGTCTAACCATACTTCCATACATTTTCCAACATGGCATCCCTATTTTATAAAAGTAGATAGCATTGTTAAAGAAGAATCTTGTTCAATGCCCTCATTTAGCACTTTTAAAAGACAAGTTCATATAGTCACTGAAATAATGATAGAAAAAGAAGCTTCTTCTTCGATACATGATTTGCATATCGAACCTTTAATTTGTGCTTTTTTCTTACTTGTTTTCTTTAGGTGATTTAAGTACCTATTAAGAATAGTTATAATTAAATTTATTACATGTGGCTAAACTAAAATTTAAAAACTCAATAGTAATGCCTTACAAATGGATACATCCATCCAGATTGCACAGGACCTCGAAGATGTGCTTCAAACGGAAGATGAATAGGTAAATGCTCCATTACATTAAAAAACATGAGGAAATATTTTCTCCAGTTTGCAGAGCATTATAGGAATATCTTCCTCAATTTTACGTATACGAACAACTTTTAAGGTAGCTGAACAAAGATCCTTATAAAACAAACTAAGTTCTGTTACAATCGTCCAAATTTTTATGGGCAACAATTGTTTGAAAGTGACGGGTAACAATGTTCCATCATTATATAACAATCATGACCTTTCACCCCACTCAGTTTACCGTTCTTATAGTCGACACATCTACGAAGATTAGAGGAAATCCCATCAAGAAATCTTAATTCTTTCGCCCACTTTAACAGTACTTTAACTTGGTTACTATCAAGCTAGCAGCATGCTTTGGGTTTTTTTGTGTCATTTGACTTCATATGAAGCTCAAGATGATTGCATGTTGCTTCTATATCAGGTTTTGATTTCAAATCATATTTAGTCTTTCCTTTAACATTCAGAACCGTGTTAAATACATTATCGAACACATTTTTTTAATTGTGCATCACATCGATATTGTGATGAATTAGAAGATTCTTCCAATAAGACAACTCTTAAAATATACTTTGTTTGCACCAATTATGAATCATCGATTTACTTATATTGCAATTTGTTCGTCGGTTTCATGTATCTTTCATAATCCTTTACAAGCTCATAAATATCTTCCTTAGCCAAATTATTGGTGGTTGCAAGGTCTCAACTCTATTACTTGTAAAGTTTTTTTTATCTTTTCTTAAAGTATGATTAATATGGAGAAAACGCCAATACAGTCAAACTATGAAATTTTATTCCCATACGGTAAAGAAAATGCTGTTGTTTCTTCCATGCAATAAGGTAAAGCTAGATGACCAGCCGTACTCAAAACCGGTAGCATTACATACGTAGGAAACTCGCTTATAGTCCATATTAGAGAAGCGAACATACGATTTTTTTTTAAATGTCGTATGTTTCAACACCTTCATACCATAATGTTTTCAACTCTTCAATCAACCGTTGTAAATATACATCGATTCCTTGTGTCGGATCACCAGAGCTAGGGATGATGATAGTGAAAAACATATATGGAGTTTCCATATACATCCATGGAGGTAAATTGTAAGGTGTAACAATTATAGGCCAAGATGAATATTTTGAACCAAATTGAGAGAATGGTGAAAATACATCTGTACATAAACCAAGTCTAACAATACGGCTCTCCGTTGCGAAAATGGGGTATGTCTTATCAAAATGCTTCCATGCTTCTTCATCAGTTGGGTATGTTAACGTACCTTCTTCCTGTGCTCTCACACAATGCCATCTCATATGATGCACGGTTGCAGAAGATGCATATAACCTTTGAAGCCTAGGAGTAAGTAATGCATACCCTTATACAAAACTTCCATTCCTTTCTTTTTTCTTAGTTTATATCTTTCTTGATTACATATTTTACAATTCCTAAGATTGGTGGTTTCTTTCCAAAACAATATGCAACTATTTAAACATGTATCTATTTTTTGATACGGCAAATCAAAAACGGACATAGGTTTTTTCACTTCATAGTGGTTTTCGCAGATTAAATTATCGAGTGGCATATGCCATTTTGCAGATTGTACTATAGCTATAAACTCGGTTTCTGTGGAGTTGTATTTTGAGTTCATCGCAATGTATTTTGAAATTATTAATAGTTGAGTACCGCTTATACAACTATCCCAAAGGGGTTTCTTAGCAGTCTTCAATAAATCATAATTTTTTTTGCTCCAATACTTGGTCCTTCTTCGACATTAACATCATTACCGTCAATTTCAACGGTAGGGAACATTGAACATGATGCATCTTCAACCATATCTTCTATGAAATTCGTCGGAACAAGTTCATTATCTACCTCTTCCTTTGAATGTACGGGATTAGGCGCTATAAGTTCTCCGTGACGATCCCACGTCAAATAATTTGACACGAAACCATATTGGTGTGAATAAACTTTTACCATATCCAGTATCAAATACTTCAATAGTTGGCATCTACTATATAGACAACGAATTTCTTCGTCGTTTCCATTATTACGTAAAGCAAATTCAATAAAAACATGTACACCATTTTGTAAATGTTCACTTATTGAGCCTTCAAATTTTCTTCTTTGTTATCCAGCTCTGATCGATAAAATAATTGACCATGTTTCTTACTTAAAAAAATAAAAGCTCATTTATTATTTACGTCTTGACATTTTATTTTTTAAATAAACCATACATTTAAATTTTCGCAAATATATAATATTATTCTATTTAATTAATTTTCAAACAGATTTACATAAATTTTTAGGTTATTGTTTTACACTTTGATGGCTGGTCATCCTACTTTCTATTACAAATACAATAGTAATTACATTTCGCAAAATATTTATTTCAAACGATTCAACAAAATTTCGGCATCACTTCCCCTTTGTTTCCTGCATCGTACATATATGTGTGTGCATAGGGAACAAAACTAAAATTTTGTGAATCGTTTAAAATAAAATTATTTGAAAAATATAATTACTACTGTATTTGTAACTTGTCCGATACAGGGAGAAATTCAGTAAATATTATATCGGATGAATACAAATGCCCGTTCTATGATAAAAAGGAATATTCATACAAGATCATATACAATATTTATAAGACGGGGCCAAAAACACTCTAAGGTATTTACAAAAAGTAAACCGTATTATATAACAATTTTTACAATAATTTATTTACATTCTAAAAACGCGTACACTGAATCGTCGTTTTTGTCATCTTGAAAACACATACACCAAATTTTGAGCATTGACTATCATTAATCCAAAGTAGCCCTAATGCACATATGCACAAATTAATCAATGCATATGGCCAATTAACGCACATATACGCTAAACAGAAAAAAATTCTCAACGTTTCAGTGATAAAAAATTGTAATGACACCTAATTAGCATTCAATATGGTATACCAAACAATCAATGTAGTATTATACAATTGTAACAATAAATTAACTCAAATTTAACAGATCAAATTTAAATATAGGGTTTAGGAATTAAACCTTCTTACCAAGAAATAAGAAATGGAGCTAGCCAAAAATCGAAGATGGAGACCTACTGGTGGTGTGCAAGCTTGTTGACGACGTGGAGGTGGGGTTGGAGGAGGGTTTGGAGGAGGGCGATGGCTGATTTGGGGAAGAAAGGAACACTAGAATACAAGGTTCGTTCAATGACAGTAGCTAGCAATGGCTAGTGACAGCTAAAAAAAGCGGCTAACGTTAGCCGTCGCTTAACGCGTATATGTAGCAGCAATCCACGAACAGAAACATTATCTTCTTCCCTCAAAAAAATTCAGTCGCTCCTCCACCGACGCTCCAGCCGCCACCCCTCGACACGAGCCGCCTTTCTCTCCATCACGAAAGCTACAACTCCCCATAGCTCGAAGGTATGTCACTGCTCTTTAATTTCTGCTTAATCTAAGTTTAATCAAAACCCTAATTTCTAAAAATGGTTAATTATGTAGTAAAATTAATGATTATTTTGTACTAGTTGTGATAAGAGCATATTGATAGATTTGGGAATATGTTGAGAACACTAATTTGGAAAATTAGTTAATTATGGGTTTATTATTATATATTAGTTAATGGTAATATCGTATTTGTTGAGTTGGTGATATTAACTAGTGGTTTGATTATTTAATTTGTAATTAAAAATTAGAGTTTATTTATAATCTGTGTATAATTACCGATTGATATGCTAATGGATACAAGTTTACGCGAATATTTGTTATAGTTAATTAAAACAATGTTTGTTATAGTTTACACAAAAATTAGTGTACAATTATTGACTAATACGCCGCTAGATTGATACGGTTAAACATAAGTAATATTTTTTTATTTAATTAGCATGTGTACATTATAAGTATTAGTCGTTAGTATAAAATAAAATTAATTTAATTTATTACAAGCTCTAACATCTAATTTTCGTCTACAAAATCGATAAAAAAAATTAAATTGTTAACTGAATTTCAAAATACGTTTTAAAATTTCAAACGTATTAAATAAAATATTTAAATGGTTGAATGAATTATATAATTTTGAAATGAGCACAACAACAACAAATGTTTATTGAAATCAATTTTTGTAAAAATTAAGAAATGAATTTAACAACAATAAATATTCTACTAAAATCGATTTTGTAAAAAATGAGGGAATGAATATAATAACATTAAATATTTTGCTAAAATCGATTTTCTAATAAAAATTAGGAAATGAATATAACAACAACTAATATTGTACTAAAATCGATTTTGTAGAAAAATTGAGAAATAAATATAACAACAAATATTCTATTAAAATCGATTTTGTAAAAAAATTAAGAAATGAATATAAAAAAATTAAATGTTCTACTAAAATCGATTTTAAAAAAAATTAGAAAATGAATATAACAACAACAAATATTGTACTATATTGATTTTGTAAAGAGATTTAAAAACTAATATAACAACAACAAATATTCTGCTAAAATCGATTTTGTAAAAAAAATTAAGAAATGAATATAAGAACAAATATTGTACTAAAATCGATTTTCAAAAAATTGAGAAATTAATATAACAAGAGTAAATATTATACCCAAGTCGATTTTCACTAGTACAAAAACTGCATATTGCTTCGCCTCATTTGCATCGGTTGGAGTAAAAACTGATGCAAATAGAACTATTTGCATCAGTTCTATCTTAATAACCGATGCAATTGGTACGTGGAAAGCAATAGGTAATAAAAATGTAATTTGCATCAGTTCTCACCAACAACCGATGCAAATAGTTTTAGTCGCATCGGTTTTAAGTCAACCGATGCAACTACATGTTGATGGAAATATGAAATTTGGGTGGGAAATAATGAAAAATTGGCTCCAAAGTTTGCTTCGACAAATGTACTCCTTCTTATCTCGGCACATTACCCAAATCATAAACAACTTATCTTCCCCAAAATCAATAAACGTGTTCTATCTTCTCTCTTCTTTTTTTGGTTCAAAGCAAAAGAATTCCCGAAATTAAAAAAGTCTTCCTTTTCCAATCCTCAACAGAATTCCCCTCAAACAAATTCCAAATCAGAATTCGCTAATCGGTTTATGGTATTGAAGCTTCAGTCTACATGGGTAGGCAATTTGGGGATTGCGCATGTGAGGAAGTGGCGTTGTCGGTGTCAAAGTCGAGGTTGCTGGAGGTCGTGGCGATGTTGTTTGAAGCAATGAATTGGGAAGTAATGTCGAAGGTGGCGGGTGAAGTACCGTGTTCGAGTAGTTTTGTGGGTGTATGGATGATGTGGTCAGTTGTTTGATGGATGTGTGGAAGTCGGAGTTTGTAGGCGTCGCAGTCAAACCCGATATACAGAAAGGTTCCGGTCTTGATTCGTAAAGAAAAACCAGTTTGTGAGTCGATGATCATTGTTCAATACATCGATGAAGTTTTTGAAGGTCCCTCTATTCTCCCTTCTGATACTCTTGAGCATGCTCAAGCCAGATTTTGGGCTTATTGCATTGATGACAAGGTATGTAAAATCTCCTACCTTTATACACGTGTATCGTTATTCACTTTATATGTTCATTTCTAATTGATGTTACTTTACTATAGTTGTTAACCGGCTTCATTAGCATAGTAGAGACGAACATGACAAAAGATGATAAACTGCAAATGGTAGAAAATATTATTTCAAAGTTGAAACCATTGGAAGAATATTTGGCAGAGAAGCCATTTTTCGGAGGAGACAGCATTGGTTATGTAGACATTGCACTTGGAGCTTCACTATGTTGGCTAAAAGTAACCGAAGAAGTCGAAAGCGTTAAAATGTTAGATGAGGTAAAGCTGCCAAAGTTAGTTAAGTGGGCAGAGAGATTCAGTTCAGATGATACGGTGAAGGCAGTAGTGCCTAAACATAACAAGCTAGTTGAGTATTGCAATGTTATTCAGGAAAAACTCTGGAAATCTAGGCCTGCAAATTGAATTAGTTTGATGTTTGATCTTACTTTGTCATACGGATTGCTTGCTTTCAGGTTATAACTGATTCTCTACAGCTTGCTTTCAGGTAAGTTATCTCACTCTGCAAGTCAATGATCTTCTATACTATGTGTCAATTTTGTCCATCAATTTCTGCTATATATCTGAAACCAATAAATGTTCCATTTACACAATATTCTGTTAACTTAAAGGTGAAATGTGACAGAGTGTTTATGCCAATTGTAGAGATATAATTTGAATTCACAAAATCTATTAAGTGACTGATCTCATAGGACTTGTCCGTTTGTAACATTTATTTGATTTTTTCCTCTCTAAATATTTCCCTGTTTTGATATCAGTGTGTACTTCTGTTTCTTTTGTAGCATGACACAAAATATTACTATGAGGTCGGTATTAGGCAGTCGCCAAGAAAATAAGTACACTTTATTCTAAAGGTTAAATTTTGGCAATAATATAGTGGTATATTATGGCAGGAGGCCTTGGGCAAACATTCGACTCAAATGCCACACTAACACATTATGAGATGAACCCAGCTAAAGGTCAAACTGTGCTTTTTGTTGGTGATCTTTCATATGCGGATAATTACCCTAATCATGATAATGTGCGATGGGACACTTGGGCTAGATTTGTGGAGAGAAGTGTTGCTTATCAACCTTGGATTTGGACTGTTGGAAATCATGAGCTTGATTTTGCTCCTGAATTCGTATGTTGGATACTTTTGTTTTTTCAATTTTGGATTAAAAATAGGTCTTTGAGATCTAATAGTGACTAAAATAATTAGATAATGTGGATAGGAAATGCATATGATTTGGATAATATATACTGTTTCTTTTTAATTTTTCAAGGAGAGATTGAGCCAATGAAGCCATTTAGACACAGATATCATACCCCATATAGAGCTGCTGGTAGTGTCAGGTAATGAAACGGTAATTACAAGCCTGTTAAATTCTTCTATTTTTTGTGTGTCAAAGTTCATAATGCCATGGTTATTTTAGTTATTTCAAATTATCTTTCTAAGTGTAAAATAACATTACTTCTCTATAAAAAAGAATGCAAGGATGATAACCATTATGTCTCTAATCATCTATGAAAAATAAAGGTAAATGTGATCTTTCTAGGCAATCAATCAGTTTGGGCGCAGTAAAGTGCATGTAAACCATATTCAAAGTTCATAGCACTTTACAGACCTGTATATATTTATTGAAGATTTGTGGTTGCAAATGTACTCTATTGAACTTGATTGTTAAGAATACTAATGCTACTCGAGACCTAAATTTGCAGTTCTACTATTCCTTGATTTTGGAATCTTTTTTTAAAAGTTTTTGTTTATTCTTTAATTATCCACGTACCCAACGTTGTTATCACTATATTAAATGGAGAAACATTTCCAGATTTAACATTATTGACATCAATACTACCATGGTCTGAAAAAGGTAGGTTGTACCTTAAATGCTTGGCCTTGGGTTTTTCGTGTTTGTGAGTTGAAGATTGTCAATTTGTAAAACACTGATAGTCCAGTGAATCCAGTCCATACATATTCAAGTTAGTTAAATTTACTAAAGATAATACTAGTGGTTATCTGAGATTATCTTATTTTATGAAGATTATAACTGTAAATCTAATTGATATGGCTGATAAAAGATTTTACAAGTGATTAGAAGCTACCGGTTGCACCCCTTTCCCGTATTTGCATATTTTTATACTCTGTAAATCATGGTTAACCGATATATCTTATAATATTCCATATATGAAAGTGATTCCTGGTCAACATTTTTTTTTCTTTTCTGTTTCCCATGTTTTGTTAGGTATGGAAATCTATTCAGAATCATAACCAGTCTGATTGTTGAACAATAACAAAATAGAGGTGTGCATGGAGTACGCTATCAAAAACCACCTGAAAATCCACTATCTAATGAATGAATTTTTAATGAGAATATTAGAAGCAAACAACAAACTTTGTCCAACACAATGTTTCATTTTGTTTTTGTGACCAGTTGAAGCAGTTGCTTTTCCATACCTTACGTTGTAATTGTTAGAGCAATGGACTAATTCCTTTGCATAAACAACGACATTAGATCTATCAAAAAATTCTTAGTCTAACATTTAAAATAGAGTGAGATTATATCAAACAACTTGTATACTTAATATATTCATATCAATTTAGTAATAAAAAAAATTATTTATTTTAATTGAAGAAGCACTTTACAGACCTGCTTAATAAGAAGCACTTTACTAGACCAATGCTCAAAGACGACGATTTATATATAAATATTTTCTGATCTGAATTTAAGATAGAATAGAGTTATAGTAAAACCTGTGAGCAATTTGTCCTAATGCACTTTCCAATGTGTGTATAATTCCAAGTCAGTCAGGAAGAGTGGTTGCGATGATGTTAAAATGATGCATCACTAAACATTGGTTAAGCTAACTTAATTATTTGGAATAAGTTTATTTCTTGAAGGTCCTTTGTGCTAACAACTTGTACATTTTTTAACAGCGTTATTATTTATAACTGTATCAAAAACCAACCAAATGCAATAACAAAACATAGATTTATATATAGTAAATAATTGAAAAAGCAGGACATGAAGAAAAATAGTGGGAATATTGAATGTAAAATCTATTCTGAAATTTAATACAGGGACCTTTTCTTTATCAATATCATCATCATTGCATAATCAGTTGAATGGGTGTGTAACGGGGCATAGTTCTGTGCATTTTAAACAATTAAATTATAAACAATTATAAGAGTAATATAAGCTTAAATTATTTGTGTCCTTCAAACTCCATCGTGCATTTTAATAGTGAAACCTTTCTAGCTTAAATTGTTATTGCATATAGTACAATTAGTAATGTACGAACTGGAGAGTACAACCTTTATGCATATGTTCCGGGCATTATATGAGATTACAAGATGGATGTAACGATAACTATTAATGCAGGTGAAGTATAGATTGTTTGTAGATCTTTATATACAGCTCCAATACAAAAATGGAACCACCAATGCAAGTGATGTAATGATTTTTTTAAAAATCTATTTATTCATCTACTTTGCTGTTTGTAGTAGGTTCTTTCATTATTTTGGGTGATCTTGTATATGAACCTCCAAGGGATGGTCCTACAATTTGGGAGATTGGAATTCCTGATCGTACTGCTGCTGAATTCTTTATCCCAGGCCCAGTTCATCGTTATATAAATAAACTATATGCCAATCATGATAAGTAATCAGTTTTCTTCTTCACATATTTGTTTCCGTTATCTAATATACTAGTTATACTAAGGTCAAAATGTACTCATGTTTGCCTAAGTTAGAGCTCAATGAAATATAAATATTCTCAGATCTTTTATATTGAATAAAGTATATTTAAGGCAGATGCAGTTGAGTTGGATTTATTTCATAGTGCATGGTGCCAGAAGTTACAATCAAATAATAACTCATAATATCACACTCTCAACGTGATAGCGTGGGTCATATTTTTCTTTAGTGAGCTAGAGAAACAACATTGAGTAGAATCAGTATAAATAGTGACCTGGATATAGTAAATTCTAAGATTTGAAACCTTGACTAAAAATCGTTTATGTAACAAGCTTAAACAATAATGCGCTTAAATTATAGCAGGCTGAATATTACTGTTGATTTGGATGCTATTATCTCTCAAACTGTTCTCCATAACAATGTTATTCATAGTTATATACCAATAACAACCTTTGCTTTCATTTCAGATTTAGGCAATATGGTTTGTGGGAGAGGTACAAAGAATTATATCCTAACAGAGATCTAATTTATACTGTTGGGAAAAGTAACTACACTAAAGATTGGTTCTTCGCCCAGGTTACTAGGTATATATTAATGAACATTTCATATTTAAAAGTTAAAATTGCATCATACTGCGATAAAAATGTGAATTTGTGGTAGTAACAGCAACCTATTTTTCATACCAAATGTTTTCGCGGATCATGCAGAAATGTTGGTCAGAAGAGTTACGTGGGTACAACGTGGCAAGTGGAATTTGGACTAAAGCATGTGAACAAAACCAGACCTTACATCCTACAGGTGGCACTCGCATCATTCGCACATGCTGAATTACAAGTACGCTTCTTCCTCCTACTTTATTTTATTTATTTATTTGGTACCACTTAACTTACTATGTTGTCAAGCAAAAAAGGCCACAATAAGAAGTAAATATTTGATTGATATTTACATTTTAATAAAGAGGAGTTTTTGGTTTGTTTAAAGGTTTGTGTCAATGACTTGGGTGCAATGACTCCTCATTTTACAACTGGATCAATTGGACAAGACAATTCAATTGCAAGACACGGGATTCATGGTTTATATTGGTTATATAGCATTGATGTTAGCAAATGGATCAGTTAAGGTTCAAATACTATATATCTCACACAACCAAGAAGTACCAGCCCCTTTCCAAGGACTCATGTATGACTACATACAACTTGAAGGACCGTGAATTTAGTGTCTGAACATGTTTTCATTCTTTTGTAGAATTATTAAATCCGATTATGTATTTGCCATAAAATTTAATTTTGAATGATAGTAATATTGCATGCAATAATTGCTTGTTATAATCAATAATATATATAGTCTATTTGAGTACTGTAATAATGGTATTTGAGAATGATTTTTTTGCATCAGGTATAAATAGCTGATGCAATAGAGGGATTAGTTTGCATCGGTTTTCATTACAACCGATGCAATAGAGGGATTAGTTGCATCGGTTTTCATTACAACCGATGCAACATGGGGGCTGTGTCCAAGCAACCAACCATGATATTTTGCATCAGTTGTTAGTAACAACCGATGCAAAAAGGACCTTTTTGCATCGGTTTCAGAACTGATGCAAAAGTGTTAAGCCTGTTGCATCGGTTGCATATGCATCGGTTGTTGAACTGATGCAAAAGGGGGGTAAACAACCGATGCAAATGGCCTGTTTTGTAGTAGTGGTTCTAAAAAAATTTGAAATAAATATTATCTTGATTTGAAAATAAGCACTAAATATTATTTCAACAAATAATTGATGCTAAAAATTAAAGTCTTTAGTCCTAAAAGTTTTAATTTAGTTTAGAAAATACAACAACAAAAATACACCCTCTAGATGTAATGTTATGCGCAGAAGAGAAGTGAAGTGCTGTCGAAATTAGACAGAAGTGCTGTATGTGAAGCCTTTAGGCCTAATTGTCTTTACTTTAGTTTAGAAAATACAACAACAATATACCATTTGAGTGCAAGTTATGCATAGAAGAGAAGTGAATTAAAGTGTTGTCTAAATTACTAACATATATATTTAAACTAGGGACAATGTTCGATTATTTTCTCGACCGTACTTAGATGTATGAAGTCAGAACTGGTATGAAAGGTTGGGTGAAAGAATATTTCTACAATGGTGTACGCGAATTTATTAGATTCGCTACATTTAATAATCGAAATAAAGAAAAACTTTGATGCCCTTGTAATAAGTGCCAACATTAGAAGAATTGAAAACCAAACACAGTTAAAGTACATTTGTATACATCTGGTTTTGTGCCAAATTATTATTTGTGGGATTGTCAGAGAGAACATGCTACACCTACACTTAATTTTGCAGCATCGAAGGACAATCATGTTATGACGAACCAAATAAAAGATATGGTGGAAGATGCAGCATGATCAATGTTCCCTACCGTCAAAGTTGACGATCAAGACGTAAACATCAAAGAAGAACCGAATGTGGGAGCAAATTTTTTTAATGATTTATTGGATGTTGCTAAGAGGCTTTTATGGGTAGTTATAAAAGTGGAATCGAATTATCAGTAAACGTCGAATACATCACTATGAAATCAAAATTCAACTTTATAAAAGCTGGATTGACAGCAGTTATACAAGCTGCAAAATGACATATACCACCTAATAATCTTATGTGCGATAGTCATTATAAAGTGAAAACACTTGTGTCAGCTTTCGGCCTGCGTACCAAAAGATACATACATGTATAAAAGGTTGTATGTTTTATTGGAAAGATGACATTAACCTTAGAAATTGCAAAATATGCAATGAGGAAAGATACAAACCAAGAAAAATAAAAGGCAAGGAAGTTCCGTACAAGAGAATGCATTATTTACCCACCACTTCTAGACTTCAGTGATTGTATGCGTCTTCAGCTACAGCATGTCATATGCGATGGCACAGTGTGAGAACACGAAAAGAGGAAACTTTGACACATCATCTGATGGAGAAGCATGGAAACATTTCGATAGAACATACCCTGCGTTTGCTGGAGAGTCGTAACGTGAGACTTGGTTTATATATGGATGGATTTTCACCATTCTCTTAGTTTGGTAGTAAATATTCATCTTGGTATATTATCGTTACTTCGTATAATTTACCTTCATGGATGTGTATGAAAACTCCATACATGTTTCTGACTATTGTCGTCCCTGGACCTGATGATCCAACATAAGGAACAGATGTTTATTTACAACCATTGATAGAGGAGTTGAAAACACTACGGCATGAATGATTTGAAACATAAGACATTTCAAGAAAAAAGAATTTTCATATATCCGTCTCTTTACTATGGATTATCAGTGATTTCCCTGCATATGGATGCTTTTAGGTTACAGTACAGCCGGTCGTCTAGCTTGTCCTTATTGTATGGAAGAAACACGAGCATTTTCCTTATGTTATGGAAAGAAAATTTCATGGTTTGATTGTTATCGGTATTTTCTCCATTCCAATCATACTTTTAGAAGAGATAAAATAACTTTAAAGCTAAAAGAGAAGAGAATATGCAACCATCAAAGGTTTGGTCAAGCGAAAAAATATATGAGATTGTGAAGGACTATCCAAAAATACATGAAACTAGAGTATAGACTGAAATTCTAGGTAAATCAGACATTCATAACCGGTGCAAACAAAGTATATTTTGGGAGATACCATATTGGAAAGATGTCTTACTCTGACATAATATTCACGCGATGCACAATAAAAAAAACGTGTTTGATAACGTGTTTAATACTGTTATGAATATAAAGGGAAAAACTGAGGATGATTTGAATTCGAGACTTGATATAGCACACTTTTGTAAACGTCCCGAACTTCATATGAAGCCCGATGACAATAAAAAGTCCAAAGCATGCTATGAATTGGACAACAAGCATGTAAAACTCATGCTAAAGTGAGTGGAAGGACTAAGATGTCCTGATGGGATTTCTTCTAATCTCTGTAGATGTATTGACTTTAGAAACAATAAACTTAGTGGGATCAAAGTCACGATTGCCATATCATGATGAAATATTTATTACCGTGGTTTTTAAAGAACTATTGCCTGTAATAGTATGGAATGTTATAACATAATTAAGTATGTTTTATAAACAGCTTTGTTCAACGACTTTAAAAGTCGACCGTATATGAAAACTTGGAGTAGAAATCCCTATACTGCTTTACAAACTCAAGAAAATATTTTCGCCAGGTTTCTTCAATGTAATGGAGCATCTACTATTCATCTTTCATCCAAAGCACTTCTTCGAGGTCCTGTGCAATATGGATGTATCCATTTGAGAGGTAATACTGACTATCCGTAATATTTATGTTATTCCAAACTGAATTGAATTAATTTTCTAATAGGTCTTCGTTTGAGAGGTAATTCAAATTTACATAAGAAAATTAGAATTGAAATAATTTTCTAATAGGTACTTGAATCATCTGAAGAAAAATGTTAGACAAAAAGCATGAGTTGAAGGTTCGATTTGCAAATCATATCTTGAAGAAGAAGCTTCATTCTTTTTCTTTCATTACTTAGATAACCATGTGAATTTATCATTTGTAAGTATTCCTCGTAATGATGAAGCCGTTGAACAAGATTACTCTCAAACAATGTTATCTATTTTTAGATAATATGGAAGACCTATTGGAAAATGTGTGGAAATATGGTTAGACGATAGAGATTATATATAGCGCATACATATATTCTTCTTAATTGTGCTGAAGTTGCACCATTTGTTAGGCAATAATAAATTCATACTTATTTCAATTATACTTACATGTTACTTATAATGGAACATATTACATATATGTTCGCAGTATATACGAATCACAACATCCATTTGGCGATCTCAGTAAAGGCTTTACTAAATGGTTTTTGAACTACATTTCCGATCCAAGAAAAGTGTCATTGATGAAGGATTGCAGCATCTTGCATTTGGACCAAAAAGAAATGTCAAGACTTATCCAATATTCTTCATTAATGGATTTAAACTCAACACCATAGATTATGGTGCTATCAAATTAACATATAACAACGGTATATTTGTCAAAGGTGATCCAAATGAGCATACAATAGATTTTTATGGTGTCTTAACACAGGTTTTAGAATTGACATATTATATGCAACTTGTAGAAAAAGTCTTTTTATTCAAATGTAATTGGTTCAGCAATGTTCTTGGTTCTGAAATCAACGTGCACAAAGGTTATAAGCTTATTGAAATAAAGCATACCTCACATTAGTATAAGTATGATCCTTTCGTATTAGCCAAGCAAGCATTACAACTTTATTTTGCTCTGTATCCATCCTTAAAAAGAGATAAAGTAGATTGGTCGGCTATTTTTAAAACAAAGGCAAGATTTACATTTGATGGAATTAATATTCCAAACGAAGCAGCGTATCAAGCAGATCTTGAGCAAAATGATGAAATAGTAATAACTGATGAAATTGATGTAGGGTTGTTGAATGATGAATCGAATGAATTAATAGAAGCCTTTGAGAGCACAGAAAAAAAACGACATAGAGTACGAGACCGAGTCTGAATCAAAAAACGGCGAAGATTGATAATTCTAAATGATGACTATGTTATTAGCAATGTGTCGGTTGTGGTATATTATGTATTTTGAGTTTCTGATGTTATATGTTAATATCGATAACTATGTTGTGAGCTATGCAACGGTTGTTGTATATTGAATATTCTGATTTATTGATGTTATATGTTAATAATGATGAGTATGTTATGAGCTATGTATTTTTATGTTTTATGAATTCTTTGAAATGATATATATTATCACTATATAAAATGACTTGCTTGTAGCAGATATACCTTTCAGGAGACATTCCAACAGATCTCAGCCTTCGCACCCTTCTCTTTCTCCTTCTCCTGGTGCGGGTGGGTGCTAGTGGCACAACGTCAAATGTAGGTCCAGTGGTAGAGGTTGTTCCTAAGAGTGCATGGTAAGTATCAAATTTATTGCTTGTTTTAATATTTAAAATTATACTAATTAAATTCCTATATTAAAATTTATACAGGGGTTTTGAAGTTGAGCCTTCGGACTACATCTTATAGGTAGACAGGAAGACCTATATGAGTCGGATGTCCGGATGTTGGCCCCAATGAGATGACATCCCAAACCATGTTGGGAACGCTATATGGACCGACTTGAAGGTAAGTATAAATTAATAATTCATTTAGAAAATAATATAATGTACATAATTCTAATTAATTTCAATATACAGACCGTCGTCCGTGTCGATCCGCAGGATAGGGTTTTTGCAAAAAACTGGAACTAGAGGATGTGGAAAAATTACAGTGATACCCTATCCCAAGTAAAGAACATGAGAAAGAAACCATCGTGGATGAGCGCGGATGTTTGGGCCGAATTTCTCCAGCTGTGGGAAGCCCTGAAATAAAAGTAAGTCATCTAATTCATACTGTTATTATAATTTTCCTTAAATTTCGTATATTAGTTGCATTAAATTAACCAAACATTTCTTTAAATTTATAAGAACTATAGCATGAAACCGTGCAAATAGTAATAAAAATCCTGCTTTTCACCATGGTGGATCTAAATCCTTTCAACAACATCGCACAGAGTTGGTAAGTTTAGCAATCTCGTTTATAAATAGATGTAATATTATTTAATCATATTTGTAAAATTGTTCGTTGACATTGTTCATTAATCATATTTATAGTATTATTTAATCATATTTGCAACAGCGTAGGAAGTTAAATCGTGAATGTACAATGGCTGAGGTCTTCACAGTGACGCACGCCATCGAGCAAAAAGACGAGGAAGACAATGTTTCATATACTTGGACAGATGATAAATCTAAATCAATAATGGTAAACATGCTTAATTTTTTTTACTTCAAACATCAAAATTTGTAAATTAAATATTTATTGTGGAAAAATTTTGTTCGTGATCATGGGAAAGATATAACACAGAGCATGCTCGATTGGCGCAGTCCACTGGTCATCAGTTGACCTTAGAGGAGTCAAACAGTATATGAGATGCTTTGATTGACTCTCCTTCGCGAAATAGGCATTACAGTTTTGAAAATTAGGAGGTAAAATGCTTTATTAACTAATATATAAGTAATATTTAATATTGAGAATAAATTATAACCCGCTGTTAATAATTTATAGGCGATGATGATCCAGTCGTCCTACAGGAGATCCCAGACTGAAGAGGTGATAACTCAATTGAAACAACAGCTGGCGGAGATCAACTATTGGTGAAATATAGGGGCGGTGGCGCAACAACTAGATAAACATATTACGGTATACTTAGCTGAGCATGCGACAATGCCGGGGGACGACGACGACAATGAGAATGATGAGTAGGTATGGCTATGTTTCTGATGGATTTTGATCATTGTCTTTTGTATACATGTGACATGTGTTACATTTGTGGATTTGATACTTGCTTGTTGGTTGGGTTATTTGATGGATTAATGGATATTTTGATGGATTTACATAAGTTGGTTGGGATGTTTTGTTTGATGTACTTGTTTGTATGTATGGTTTGTAGTTTGATGAGATATTGGTGTTAGTTGATGAAATGGTTGTGTAAATATTGATATTTGCAACATATATTTGATTATGCATGATATATATGAGATTATACGATTCTTGCACTGGTAATGGTTGTGAAACTGAGTATATATGTGTTGTAATGAGATGGATGGAGATTTATGTGTTTGGATGGCTTAAGAAGGAGTTTGGTGCAGGAATTTGGTCTCAGATTAGCGACGACTAGTAAAGGCTATCTGGTCCCAGATTAGCGATGGCTGTCTGGTCTCAGGTTAGCAACGGCTGGTGTCGGTTAGTGGTAGCCCTTCAACTTCTTGGATGTTGCCATGTGTCCACTTAACCGCCACTAACCGTCGCTAATATGGCTATTGAGCCGTCGCTTTCTGTATTGGTAACGTGGTAAATAGCGACGGCTTTTAGCGAGGCTAGCAACAGCTAGCGACGACCGCCAACGTCTTTTAGCCCTCGCTAAATGAAGCCACTCTTGTAGTGGAAATGAAAGAAGATTTTGGCCTGGGCAACAGGTATTTGCGATTTTTCAATGGCTGTCGACGACCGCGAACGGCTAAATTAGCGACGGTTTCCAACGGCTAGGTTATTTTAATTTCAATTATGCCATGAAAATTTCTTGCCGTCGGTAGCCGTCGCTAATTGGACGACGCACCGTCGGCCGCCATCGGAAACATTCGTCGCGATTTATTGTGCTTCTAATTGTGCACATAACATTCATTATATACTTAAATGATAATAAAAAATTCTATTTATAATTCATTTATCTCGATAATCTCATTGATGTGGTGCATTATAAAATTAAACCGACAATCTCATGCAATATAGAAGATATAATGTATACCGCCTCATGTTATCTAAGTTAAACCACTGAAACAATCTTATTTAATGTAATTATATAATTAAGCATTATCCATGTTTGAAATTCATTGATTATAATTAAATTAGTAAAATACTTAACAAAAATTAATCAAAACACAACAACCATGAATATTAGATATCAACTTGGCATGGTGCAATAATTCTCATTTTAACCTCTTTTTCTTCATTCACTATTTTGAAACACTACACCAAACAGTCATTTGGCAACACTTTTTTTTCATTTGGCGACACTTATATGGGTTGCATTTTAGTCTCGCTAATAAGTGTCGCTATCCAATATAAGTGTTACTGAAAATAAAAATTTACACTTTTCAATGCGGCAACACTTATTTTCGTTGTAAACCATGGTTTAACTGGAGTTAATTGAAATATACTAGGGCAAAATTATAATTGAATAACATATCACGCTTAACCCTAGCCACGCTTATCCCTGGCCGCATTTTCCCCAAATCGTTTCCCTCTCTGACGTTCATTCTCCAATTCGCACGCTCCACTTTTGGCGACGGCAGGCTCTAACGTTCATTCTCCAATTCGCAGGCTCCACCTTTGGCGACGGCAGGCTCCACTTTTGGCGACGGCAGGCTCCAGTTCGCAATCGACTATGGCAAGGCTTCAAGTTAATAATTTTTTCGACTAGGGTAATTTGATTTGTTGTTGTTTTCCCTGTCATTTCATCATCTTCTGATCGATTGTTAATTGTTTTGTACCTTTCTTAAAGATCAAAAGATGATGAAAAATTGTTTTGTACTTTTTTCGACAACTGCAAGTTGTTGTTAAGCTAGAGTAATTTTAATTTTTCTTCCCTCGGAACTGTAAGTTTGCGTATCATGGCGATAACGTCTGTTTTATTAATAAAGTTGATATAACACGAGTTTAATATACTAGCTAAAAACCAATGAATGTGCTTCAGTTCAAAGATTTAATTTTATACCTGAACAAAAATAGTAGTCATTTGTCTCTACGTGAAAAGAAAAAAACATTAGAAAAAGGTGTTATTTCACTTGTATTTTGCCTACAATGTTACGGTCATAACCTTATTTAATGTGAGTGAACATCTGAACCTCGATGGCATAAATCCTTTGCTAATTCGGATGTATATTACCAAGAATGATAAATGATAAGAATAATTTTTCACTGAGCTTCCTTGGTATGTACTCGAACAGTTTCTTTTATGTACACGACCATCAGTAATCATCGAGGTGTACCATTAGGCATTATGCATAGCAAGCTGCCATTAGCATATTCAATATAATGAAGATCAATATTGCTCCCTTATGAACTACTACTCCTTCATGATTGCACCCTAGAATGCTCATTCTACACTTCATTCTATATATCCTTCGGAACAATCAAACTGCCGTATGCTCCATAAAGTGGTTGCTTCAATTTCATTGTTGTTAAAACCCTTACCATACTAGAAGTCCACTTCAGTTCATTTCACTTTAGTTCACTAATTAAATTCATCGTCATTTTTAGGTCATTTCATCTTTGTAGTAGGCAAAAGTGGCTTTAAATTTTTAGTTCAGGACAGTTTTGGTTCATTTGACTTCAATTCATTTCAGTTCTCTCCAGTAGCAAGCATATTTCATTCTGATGTTTAATTCACCTCAGCTTTTCCAAAGCTTGCCACTTCAAAATTTGGTGTTGGTGTTTGTGATGGGAAGTAGGATGACCGACCTTCAAAGTTATTGTAATGAAACTTTAAAATGAAATGAACAATATTTTTTTTTTAACAGGTTCAAAAGGTAAAACTTGAAATTTATGTCTAACTCAAGTTCAAGAGAGTGGATTAAAAGTCCATACAGAAAAACTGAAGAATATAAGCAAGGCGTTCGAGACTTCATTAGTTTTGTGAAGAATCACTCATCCCCCGATGTCGAAATATGCACTTGCCCTTGTATCAAGCGCAAGAACTCTAAAAAGCTCTCATTGGAAAGCGTTGAGAAACATTTAATCATTCATGGTATGATTAAAACATATAATAGATGGTTTTTCCATGGAGAGATGAACAAGAATAACACGGGGGTGAATCATACGCAAAATATTATTCCAGATTCTCATATCTAAGATCAAATTCAAACCAACCATTGTGTAGAAGGAGCTCTTAGAAATCTCATAGACGATGCTTTTGGAGTGCATAATATGCCCCAAACTAGCCGTGAAGAGGATGTTCAAGAGATAAATATAGACGATTCTCATTCGTACCACGGAGAAAAGCACAAAAAATATACAAACAAAGAAAACGAAAAACTTTATTCTTCTTGTGAAGATGGGCTTACAACATTAGGCGTAATTTTTAGCTTCATAACCTTAAAAAAAAAATTTAATTGGTCGGGAAACAGTATGACTGAGTTGTTGAAGCGATTAGAACGTTGGCTTCCAAAGGAAAATAATTTACCTGACAAGTATCCCACAACGAAGAAAATATTAAAGGATCTGGGAATGGAGGTGAAGTGCATACATGCTTGTGAAAATGATTGCATATTATTTTGGAAAGAAAATGTTGATGCGAAAGAATGTCCTCAGTGCCATACACCAAGGTATAAAACTAAAAAAACAGTTTTAGGGGAGGTCAAATTAACGAAAGAACCAAGAAAAGTTTTAAGATACTTTCCTATAATTCTGAGATTAAGTAGGTTATACACTATATCATGGATAGCTCGTAAAATGCAATGGCACAAGAAAGCCACACCCTCTTGGAATTCCATGCGACATCCTATGGATTCAGCTGAATGGAGATCAATCAAAAGTCGATGGCCAGAATTTGCTAATGAAGGACGCAATGTGTGGCTTGGTATTGCTACCGATGGGTTTAATCCAAATGGCGTTCTCTCCAATAGTTATAGTTGTTGGCCTGTTTATATGATACCTTATAACCTACCCTCTTCGTTGTGTATGAAATCACAATTTCAAATGTTGACTCTTTTAATTCCTGGACCAAGAGCACCAAGTCAGGACATTGATGCATACTTGGAACCTCTTATATATGATTTAAAACATCTTTGGGACGAAGGAGTGTCTGTTTTTGATGCGGATAAACAAGAAATTTTCAATATGAAAGAAATATTATTATGGGGAATTCATGATTTACCAACATTTGGTAATTTATCTGGTTGTGTGACCTACGGTTATAAAGCGTGTCCTGTCCGTGCTATCGAGACGGAATCAGAGCACATCGGCAACAAGATCGTCTATCCAAAATATAGAAGGTTTTTGAAGGATGATCATCCATATAGAGCATTGAAACACGGATGGTATAAGGATAGTGAATATAAAGAGCCTCCGACTCGGCTAAGGGGCTCGTCTCCTTTAGAAAAGCTTGATCATATCAAATATATTCGTGGAAAACTACCACAAAGCAAAAGGAGAATGATTTCTGAAGCTTGTGATAATGTAGATTGTCTTGTTGATGATGAAGAAAGACCGGCATGGTATAAGAAGTCAATTTTGTTTGACTTGGATTATTGGAGCAGTCATAAAGTTCGTCATACTATTGATGTTATGCATACTGGGAGAAATGTTGCTGAACATCTCATCAACTTTATGTTTGATAAAGGAAAACAATCTTCTAAATATGCATGGGATAAGATTCACAAGCTACAATGTTGTCAAGTCCTTAAAGATGCAAAACTTCCATCATGTCTTGCAACAAAGTTACATGGTCTTATAGGTCTTCAACCACCTAGTTTGCAAATTAAGAAGACATATGCTTATCATATTATGATTCAATATTTGCTCCCTATCATGGTTCAACATGCATATCCAAAGTGTCGCGAGTTAAGACGAGCACTTCTACAAATAAGCTTGTACTTCAACATAATATGCTCGAAAATTCTAGTTCGAGAACATGTACAAGCGACCAAAGATATGATTGCTGAAGCATTATGTGTCTTGGCACACTATCTTCCAATGCACTTTTTTGATATAAGTATCCATTTGATGGTACATTTAGCAAATCAAGCTCTACTCTGTGGACCATCAAATTATATATGGATGTATCCATTTGAAAGGTAAATATTGTTTTTGCATTCGAATTATTTTACCTAACTACTTTGAAGTAACTAACTGTAAATATGCATATTAATTTTGTGTCCTAGGGCTATGAAGGATTGTAAAAACATACCTAGTAATAAAAGGTATATTGAAGGATCAATTTCTGAAGCATACCTTGTTTCAGAATCAGTTCGATACGCAATGGAATATATGCCAAACCCACATGATGGAAATCATAGCTCTAAACAGGCATCCTTTTTAGATGAGAATGGTGATGATATATATGAGCGTTCCATCGTTGAAGGTAAACCGTTAAAATTATCTAGAGTGCAACGATCACAGATTCGACGATGGTTACTATTTAGAATTGATATACCAGAACGAGATGAATACTATAGGTTATCTATTTTCACCTTTTTTCAAATACTTGTAGCACAATATATAAATAATATATATATTTATTTACCATGATATTCAATCTGTAGCGCATACCGCTTATCTTTAGAAGATGATCTTCGTGGTAAAAGGAAACCAATCACAAAAGCAAAAGTAATAGTTCAATCTGAATTTGTTGATTGGCTACACAAGAAGGTATGCTATATTTATCTGAAAGTAATGTGTTTCTTTTTATCTAATCTTATTCTATTAATTTTGTTAATTTTAACAGCTTGCGGGAAAAAAAATGCATGAACACAATATTATGGTTGTATGTCAGTGGTCCAAAGTGGGATGTCAGAACTTATCTTAAGTATAGAGTGAATGGCTATACGTTCTCTCCTCAGCATTATGACGACACCATTTCAACGCAAGATAGTGGTGTCTGCATGGATGCGATCACTACATTTGTTGCAAGTTCAAAAGATCTAAATCCTACGGATGATAATACTACTTGGTATGGTATTATTAGAGAGATCATGAAAGTTGATTACTGTGATTTTCAACATGTGGTATTCTATTGCGACTGGGTGAATGTTGCAGATAAGAAAAATGGTTGTAAGGTTTGCCCTGATACAAATTTGTTGATGGTAAACTTAATGAAGCTCAAGAATACCGATGGAGAATATGATGAACCTGCTATTCTCGCGTCCGAAGCAAGTCAAGTATTTTACATAAAGAACACACAAAATTCCAATTGGTCCATTGTTCGACCCTCTCCTAAACGCATGATGGATAACATAGATGATTATGAAATACCAACCACGTATCAATCTATTTTGAAAGAACAACCAAACTTAGAACCATTATTGAAATGTATTCAATAGAAATCAACTTGTTGATTGGAACTATATTGCATGTATTTTGCTTATTTTGATCCATGTATTAACTCTTATTGATGTATCGTACAATCGTGTTGTGTTGTGAAATGTATGGTTTTCTTTTATTAATCGTGTTGTGTTGTGAAATGTATTAACTTTTATCCATGTATTTTGTTTGTCTTTTTTATATAGATTTTTCATCAAAATGAAAAACGAATATAGCGCAAATGCAAATTTAAGTACAACTGAGACTGTTGAACCCCCCTCCAAAGGTAAAATGTTCTTTATAACAGTTAGCGTTGAGGGTGCAAAGGGGGATGATGCAGATAAATGGAGTTCACGTTGTGGTGCTTTGATTCATTGTCATATACCTATTGGCTACAAAGAATGGAGGGCGGTAGATGGCTTCTATAAGGATAAACTATGGGAAGGACTTTTGGTACTAGTCTTATTTATATTTTTATTATCATCAATTTCACCATCAAGTTTAAATTATGATATATTTAACCATTTCATGATTTCTTTATTTTTTTCCTTTTTTGTGATAGGAAGAATTTGACATGGATGTAGATCCTACCATAGCTCGACCATTATTAGAGAAACATTTTCCACCGTTTTATAGATCATTGAAGTCAACATTACGAAACAACCTTCTTAAAGTTGATAAAACTATGATTCCTAAATGTGTTGCTATTGATAGATGCCCAAAGGATATAGATAAAGTGTGGTGGGAAAAATTCCTTGATATTGAGTATACGAATGTAAAGATGGAGCAGTGTAAGGCAAATGCAAAAAGTAGAGCAAAAAACTCGATCGCTCATACTCTAGGAAGGAAACCTTACCATAGAGTGCATGATGAAATGGTATTAAAATTATCTTTTGTAAATAGTTTATAAAATGTTATATTAATTACGTGTTGTCAACTTTGATCTTTCTTGTAGGTAGTAGCAAATCCAGAAGCAGATATTTCACGAACAACGGTTTGGAAGGCTGGACATAAAAGACAATCAGGAGAAATACTACCATGTGCCGCGGAAAAATATGTAAGTGTCAGTTTAAAAAAAATTTCAACTTATTCCATTGTGTGTTTAGTTTAAATTTGAACTAAATAAATGAAAATTAGGAACAATTTAAAAAGGAACATTGTTCCTAACTTTCTAAGTAGTCTATCAATAAAAGAACTAGCCTTTCAAACCTTTTATGTTGTTAGAATTGAAACAACAAGATGTGGTGAATAAAAGGTTTCTCCATAAAAAAGTCAGAGGTATTGAACTGAATTTTGGGGCATGTGTAAAAAAATTGCTTAGTTTGATTCATTTTACTGTCTCATTGTTTAAGTTGCCTACTTTTGCTTCATTTGCCATGTTTCTTTAAATCTATACGTCCATGCCTCCCTATTGTTTTGAAAAATGGACACACCCATGCATTTTTGCCTGTTCATAGATTAATTAGCACGTCCCATGTTGTCTGATTGCATAACTTATCTTCACTTTATTAGTTAATGCCAGTAGCCTTAGTTGTATTTCCATTTATGCTATTGTACATATTTAGTTAGACTTAATTGCAAAACTTTTTGTAAAATAGTAGCAACTCTTATTGCTTTAACATTAATACATCCTTCACCCTTGCCTGTAGCTTAAAGTGGTCACATATGTTTGCTTATATTTGCTTTTGCATTTTGACATACGTCCCTGACAATTCCTATGTGAATAGTAGCAACTTGTGTTGACATTGCAGTATTCTCTTTCTCTTTGTACAATAAGGGGCACAACTTTTTTGCTTTGCTTTTATTAGCTTTAATGACACTAGTTGTATTTCTATGCTTGTTTTTGCACTTTCCTTATGCTGGAATGTGTTCTTTGGTTGATTCCTTCTCCTTTATCTTCGGTTTCTTATGGATGAATTTTTATTACTTTTACTTCCATGATCTCTGCTAACGTGAACAAAAATTCATCTGTATCATTAGCACATAGTTTGAATAGTTATGAGGTTTTAACTTGTGATTCTGTCTGTCATATGCATACGCCCTTGCCAACTGTTTCTTGTGCTTTTATGTTTTAGCTAGTTTATTTTCCATTTGTTCTTGTATTATAAGTTGCACAAAAATATTTGCTATGTTGTAATTGTATACCTCTTTTTACCATGTTATAGATGCTGTTATACTTTGGATTGATTTTTGAATTTGGTACCAATGTTTAATTTAGATAATTATTAGACTTTTTGGCAAATTCAAGTAAAATGAAATAATTGTACTCAAAAAATGTGTCTCATTTGGCATAAGCATAGTTATTTGCAACTGATTACCGTAAGATTTTCTCAAGTTAGACATGCAAATTTCCAAAACTAACACAGCATAGCAATGATACTTTGTATATTTTCATAATTACTTCAGTAACCTTGTCCATTGTAGAAACGGAGAAATCCACAAGGAGGATAAACACAAGCATATAAAATTCCTTTGGAAGATAGTAGAATAAACAATGTACCTGAAGAATACGTAAGACCAAAATAGATATCCCAAGTCCTCTGTGCGTTGAAACATTTGCATGTATTTTATCATTAAAACTGAGCCGTTTCGACTCAGTTTCGAAACTGAGCCAAAAACTGAGCCGGGCTCAGTTTCGAAACTGAGCTGGGGCGCAGTTTGAGCCCAGTTACATTATTAATTATCAACTTAATTTAATGTTCAATTTAATTTTTATAAAGGAACCGCAAATTCAATTAAACGTGATATTAAATGCAGACACTTCTAGAGGAAGCGGAAAAAAAGAGGAAGTTGGATGATAGTTCTAAGGGTGGAGTCGAAGATCTTGAAGATGACCCAATTGCGGAAGTTTTTGGCTCCGACACGAAGAAAAATTATTGTCGAGCAATTACTTCTACTTCTTCTATAAAACAAGTGAAGATGGCTCAAGCTGTAAAAGCCGTAACTGAAAAGAAGCAAGCCGTGGATTTGTCTATTTGGAAATTGGAGATAGAAAGGCAAGTAGCTAATCAAGTTAATAATGCCATCAATTCAATTACTTCAACTTTTATGAAATTTATGCCTAGTTTGCAAGAAAAATATGTTGCAAGTCCTATGACTCCACAAACGGAAGGTGCTTCTAATTTAGGAGATTCTCATACAAACAATAATGTAGTTGTTACTCCAACCATGTCAAATAATAATATTCGGTCATCTACAATGGAAAATACATATGTAATGCTATTGTCACAAGATTTAGAGAAGAAAGTAGCTAAAGGTTATGTTGGAACACAAACTATTTGTCATTTTAGGAAGGTGATACCGAATGTAGAGAAAGTAATTTGGGCGGTTGATGTTCTTGAACAGGATGCACCAATTTATGATGGTCCTCAAAATGGAATGTACAAGTTATGTGATTTTTCAGATGGAGGTTTCGTTATATGGCCGGAGTTTCGTATTTGGTATTTGTAGAATTTCACTATGAAATTTACGTTGTCTTTTGTATTCCAATTTGGCATTGGTAATACAACATATTTTGTATTCCAATTTGATTATGTATTGAATTAACCAACTTAATTATGTATTGTACTTGTTATGAAGTAGTTGACATTGTTATGAAGTAGTTGACTATGAAATTTATGTTGTTATTTGATCATGAATATTGTAATTTTGGGTTCCTATTGATGTAGTATAATAATGCATATCATGTTAGTTATTAATTGTTTATTAATGTTAAAATAATTGACTATATTGAGAATGAAAATATTTCAGCGTTATAAGCGTTGGCAATTAAAATTTACCAACGCTTATAAGCGCCAACATAGAAAATTAAACAATGTTGGATGGTTAATTTGCCAACGTTTATAAGCATTGCTAAATAATATACACCAATGTTTATAAGCGTTGGCGAATTCAACCTTCCAACGCTTATTAGCGTTGGGAAACTAAACTCTCCAACGCTTTATAACCGTTGGCAATAAATTGCGACGCCGCTATAGCGATGCTAATAAGCGTTGCTGAAACTGTTTGCGACAGTTATACTCGTTGGGAATCACCTGTTTTGGTGTGGTGAAAATAAAATGTATATGTTCAACCAGCATCATCTTTTTCTAATATATAAGATATACAATATAAAGTGCACTCATTCAAATTAACCCTTGAACTTTAATTTCAATTTAAAATTATCAAGATGAAAAGTAAAATGTTGAAAGAACTAATATAATACTATATTATATGAATTTTGATCCACCCTAATTTATTAATTTTTCTTACAGTTTAAAAAGAAAATTCCAAACATCACAATATTCCATAAATATCCAAGTTTTTCATTTTTCAAATAAATAAGTTAATACGAACGTAACTCAAAATTAATGAATTCGTCCATCTGTTAGTAGACAAATTTTTCCGGTCTTTGTTTTTTTATTTCCACTCAACACTTATTTTATCAATCTCTATTTATCTTATTTCACTATTTCTTTTATTTATGCTTACTTTTAGAAAAAATGTAATATAAATTGAATATAAATATCCTAAATAAAACAATGCTTTACTTTTACCTACAAAATAAGTATTGATCTATCATCACTCTCTTCAATAAGAAATCATGGGTCGCACCTTATCAATATTAACATGGAAATTTTCCCTCTGGATTTTTAACCACCAGCTCCCTTTCTATAATTTAATCACACCTCAATGTGTTAATATTTAAAGTTCACTTGATGATATATTTTCAACGTTAAATCCAATATATGTTATTATTATTTGACATGTTTGTTTTTTCAATTTTCTTTGGAATCACCATTGTAGAATATCACATGAATTAGTTAATTAATTTAATTAATACTGTTTTCATACTATCTTTTGATTAACCACTGCATCTAAATTAAAATACATGACCTAAATCACCATGGATCATCGACAAAAGAATGGAATACCTCACAAGCATAAACTCAAACGTCGTACCTTCAGTCAAAAACAACAATTATAAATACAACTATTATATCACTACAAGGGGAAGGGGGATTTCCGACGGCTGAAAACCGTCGGCGGCCGTCGGAAAAAGCCGTCGGAAATGACGGCGTCGGGGAGCAGTGTTTCCGACGGGTGCTGCCGTATAGATTACCGACGGCTTCCGACGGCTTCCGGCGGTTTCCGACGGCTTCCGTCGCCCGTCGGAAGCCGTCGGAAACCGCCGGAAATCAGGCCGCCGGGAGCCGTCGGTAACCGATGAAAATTTCGACCTATAAGCCGTCGGGAGCCGTCGGAAATCTGCTGTTTTTTTTTTAAATCTGCTGCAAATAGAGCCTTCCAACCACATTTCTCTTCCAAACACTACAATATCAATACTGCACAATCCAATAAACAATAATCCAACCAAACATGCAAACCAATACTCCAAAATATTCAATAGACACAGAAATAAACAAAATTGGAATAAAAATAAAATACAAAATATACATAACATTCCAACATTAACAATAATACTAACAATAACTGTTCTAATCATGCATATCCTGATACAGCTACAGAACCAAGTGTATTATACATAATTATACATATCAACAATTAATTGTTCCATCTACCAAATCATTGTAAACTAAAACTAAACATACCTGCACGAACGAATCAGAAAGCAATGAATCAATCTGCCCCAGATCCAGAGCCAGCCGATGAAGGGAAGCGGCCACCAAACTGCTGCATGTACTCAAATAACTGTGCCGTCTGCATGGCCTGTTGGTGGTTCTGCTCCTCCAACTGCTAAACTCTAGTCTGCAATTCTTCTATACTTGCTAGCTCGCTCTGAGGTCTACTCCACCGTCTCCTACTCTGACTACTGGACTGCAATAATTGAAAAATAAATAAAATCAAAGTTTATTGTTTTGAAAAGGTAAGAATATCATATTTTAAGTATTTTAAGAAAAATTAAATTATTTACCGCTAAATTGCCGAATCCGTATCATCGACCATGCTCTGGTGGACTCATAACGGACTCAAAAATAACGTCCTCTTCATCGGTCGTCAGCTGCTCTCGACCCGTATCAGAAAGGAGTTTCTGTCGCTGCTCCATAAACATCTCCTGCATTGACAAATTAATAATATCATATCTTATTTCATAATAATTTGACAACTAAAACAATTACTAATACTGAATAAAATGAAATATTCTTACATGGCTTTTACTGGATTTATCGTCCTGCCATGTGTATGAAACAGTCCCGTCTGGATTAACATGCTCGACAGCATGCGTACGGGTGAACACGTCCATATAGCTGACAGGACCATGTGCCTCGGCTTCCTGAAGTTGATTGTTACATACAATTATTATACATTTAAAATCATATAGCATAAACTATTTACATTTATTATTCAGTAATTAAATTTACCAACTCCTGCCGATACTGCTGAAACGACTTCGATCCTCCGCGATGAGTAACAGGATTCTTATTTCTATTTGCAGAGTTTCTACCTGACTCTGCCTGTACATTCAAAATTTGATACATTATTTTCCAATCACGTTAAATTAATAATTCAAAAAAAATTAGTATACTTTCCTTCGCCTCGTCCGTCTCCCAGTAGCTCAACCAAGCTTGCCACACGCTCTCCCCCATCCACCATGGTCTCTTCCCGGATTTCTTAACCTCAGATATCGTGTCTCTGTAGTTCTTTCGCATCTTCCTCATCCAGTATGCTCGTGCCAGCTGCATATCATCTGTCTGGATGTCTATCTCAGCCTGTGTTAAAAAAAGATTACACTTTAAACGATAAACGGTAGAAAAGTTTTTCTTGACCATATCGTCGGTGGTTGTCTGTTTTCTACTCTATTAGCTAAAAAGTTTTTCTTGTCTCCTCTGAAGGGATGATTTACATGGAGAAAATATCGATGACAATCAAACCATGAAATTTTCTTACCATGAGGTAAAGAAAACGCTCGTGTTTCATCCATGCAATATGGACATGCTAGACGACCGGCAGTACTCCATCCCGAAAGCATTGCATAGGCAGGAAAATCACTTATAGTCCACAACAAAGAAGCAAACATACGAAAATTTTTCTTCTTTGACACATCGTATGTTTCTACTCCTTCGTTCCACAGTATTTTTAACTCCTCAATCAACGGTTGTAAATATACATCGATTCCTTGTGTCGGATCGTCGGGGCCAGGAACGACAACAGTAAGAAACATATATTGCGTTTTCATGCACATCCATGGAGGTAAATTATACGGTGTGACGATAATGGGCCAGGATGAATATTTAGAACCAAATTGAGAAAATGGAGAAAAACCGTCCGTACATAATCCTAATCTAACATTTCGACTCTCCGCTGCAAAATTTGGATACGTTTTATCGAAATGCTTCCATGCTTCTCCATCGGCCTGATGTGTCAACGTACCCTCTTCCTCCGTTCTCACGCTATGCCACCTCATATTAGACGCAGTTACAGAAGATGCATATAATCTTTGAAGTCTTGGAGTTATGGGTAAGTAGTGCATACGCTTGTACGGAACTTCCTTACCCTTCTTTTTTCTTGGTTTGTATCTCTCCTGGTTACAAACTTTACAATTTCTAAGGTTTGCGTCTTCTTTCCAAAACAACATGCATCCTTTTAAACATGTATCTATTTTCTGATACGGTAAACCAAAAGCCGACATAAGTTTTTTTAACTTCGTAGTGATTTTCACACATTAGATTATCGGGCGGCATATGTCTTTTTGCAGCTTGTACAACAGCCGTAAACCCAGCTTCAGTGATGTTGTATTTTGACTTCACCGCAATGTATTCTGCGATTACTGACAGCTGCGTGCCGCTTTTACAACCATCCCAAATAGGTTTCTTAGCTGCATCTAGTAAATCATAAATTTTCTTAGCTTCAATATTTGGTTCTTCAACATTTACATCATCGTCGTCAACTTCAACCATAGGAAACATTGATCGTGTTGCATCTTCGACCATATTTTCTATACGGGTCGTTGAAACTATTTCGTTAACGACACTTTCAGACTCTACAGAAGTATTTGCTACAACTTCTCCATGCCGATCCCAAACATAATATTCGGGTGTGAAACCGTGTTGGCACAAATGAACTTTCACAATATCTGGTAACAAAAACTTCAAATGTCTACGCCTACTACACGGACAACGAATTTCTGAATCGTTTCCGTTATTACTTAAGGCGAATTCAACAAACACGTTTATACCATTATAAAAATCTTCTTTTATTGAGCCCCTCAGTCCTTTTCTTTGGTACATCCATCTCCTTCGATCAACAAAATAATCAATCATTTTTCCTATTTGACAAAATGAGAAGTTCAAAATTTAATATTTATTTTGAAGAATACATATTCGAAAAAGATTATTTTCATGTTCGTATAATATTTTGAATTTAAAGAACAACTTCACAAATTTAAAAATATTTTCAAATAGGGCACATTTCATTTTTTAACGTACGTAACGATTAAAAATATATATAATTTTTTTTCATTGGTCAGACATCCTACTTCCCATTACAAACACAGTAAGCATTTACATTTCGTATATTACTTCGTCTCAAACGATTCAATAAAATTTCGGCAGCATTTCCCTTTTATTCCCTGCATTGTACACAAATGCGTGTACGCAGGAAACAAAAAAGAAAAGTTAGGGCGAAATTTTATGAACCGTTTGAGACGAAGTAGTATACAAAATGTAAATTCTTACTGTGTTCATAACTTGTCCAATACAGGGACAAATCCGACAAACATTGTACCAGATGAATATAAATGGTCGTTTTTCGAAAAAAACGACTATTTATACAACGATCATGTACAACACTCGTCAGACGGGGCCAAAAACTCTCTAAGGGACATTTGTCGGTTAACATGCGCGCATTTTACTCAAAAATACAGTTTTACTCACTGTTCACATTTATATATTAATTTCACACATTTATTCGACGTATTACGCATCAACTTAGGGCTGGTTTAACATTTTGTCATTTTTCAATACACACAATTATAATTTAGAGTAATGCATTTTTTTTGTGTCATAAGTAAATACGTGCACAATATAATACTCCTAGTTCATTCAATCATTTTATCTTATTCCAAATAACGTATACAATCGTCGAATCAAGACATACACAACAAAATACATATACATAAACAAGCACAAATTATACGTGTTTATCACAATTTCACGATAAAAGATGAAATCGGTATACCATGTGATGCTATAAACCGTTATTACGCTAGTGGAAACAATTGCAATCATTAATTCGCCCTAATTTATCAATTTATGCAAATCTATATTTAGGGTAAAAACTGAATTTTTCATAAAAATAAGAGATTATACCTGAGATTAAGAGTAATGAAGCTTGATTAGAGAGCCTTGGAAGATCCGGAAGCTAGAAATTAGGGATTGGAAGCTTGGGGGTTGAATTTGGGGGGTTTTTTAATTTATTTTCGTATGGAATGGAAGAGGAAGAAAGAGCTCGGCTGGCAGGTAAATCGCAAATTTCCGACGGCTTCCGACGGCCGCCGACGGCCCGTCGAAAGCCGTCGGAAAATGGCCGTCGGAAGCCGTCGGTCTTGGCTGTCGGTATTCTGCCTTTTTCTTGTAGTGTATCTTCAATCCAAAACATCACTTCATATACCTGTAATCCAACTATAATAGGAAAATAAGTAAATCGCGGTCGATTGAGAGGCTTTGAGTTAGAATTTCTCATCGATCTTCCACACTGATTACGAAAGTCATTGTTTTTTATTTATCAACGCCAAACCAAAGTGTGCGCTGTACTTTGCTCCTATGCTAACTCCTACATTCGACTTCTTTTTCGGCCTCTCCTTCATGCTTGACGGTCTCGTTTTCTTCTTTTCTTTTTTATTTGCTGATATGGTCTGCATTTAAATTTGAATTTTACTTTTCACGTTAAAGGAGTATGATAGGTTGACATATATAGCATCTAATGTCCTTGTATCTAATACTAAAATTTTGTTTTTTGCCCATCAATTTCTGTTTCCCCCTCAAAGTAAAACTAAACAGACCGTGTCATGTTCACCTAAATCAACTGCTTCCCTCTGTGAGCACTCTGATAAGGACTGTAACTCGCTAGTTTTTTGTTCGGCTTTTTTTTTTTGTTTTTTTTGTTTTTATCCCATAAGATTTAAAAAACTCTTCTCAAGCTTTTGCCTTTGCAAACATGGGTGTTTGACGTGTCAAATGACAACCGGTCATTTTCATCGCCTTGGCTCAGTCGCTCAATTTGCGAGGATGCGTATAGTTTAATGCATACGGCAACGTGTGAAATGCAACAATATTTCATTTAGCTGGCCAATTGAACCTTGAATTCTAAATCAATTGTAATCATATATTTGAAAATTTCGTCTGTTAAAAGTCTAATAATTAAAATCAGAATTCAAAACAACTCCTTCAGAACATAGCTTCACCTCACAACTTCTCAATCCATGGAATTGCGATGACGGCAAAACAGGAATCAGTGAAGCAGGACGAAATTGTTACCACGTTAAAGCATATATATGTAATGTGAAAGAAAAATCAATAAGATTTGCATGCTACCATGCAACATCTTACATCAACACGGACTTAATTAATAAATATGAAAGAAGGGAAAAGCATGCTCTCGATCTCCCGCAATCCTCCAGCTGGAGGCCTTTGAGGGAGATTGGGAACAAACTAGCTCATATTTATGTGATTACATATGACCATTCCTTACTCATTGATTATACATATTATTTGTATTGCACTCAACTTATTCATTATACATGTTATATTGAAACTGGCCAAGTGTTTATATAGAGCCAAAACTGATGCAAGAAGTAACTCGGATATTATTCGATTCTATTATGATAAAGTGAGTCGCATGATCTAATAGACATGTCTAAGAGCATAACCTAAAGTCAACAAGATGAGGATCAAATCTATCGAGCATAAACTAAGTATGGTTATTTTTACTGCCTTGTTCGCATTCGATCAACTGAACTTCATCTTTAGATCTCCTCAGAATCTCAAGTACATGCACACTGGCTCTTGTTCCAGTGAAGAGCCATTACACTGACCCCTCATTTTATTGGTCAATTATTCTTAACTATAATCTAACTAAGAATATTTTTCAACAGTTGTTCTTATAAAACACATGACAACACTTACTGATTATGTCCACTAAGAATATACCCACTTGCTACCCCGTTTGTGGTATCAAGTTAGTAACTATACTCACAAATAACTAACACTATTGATTATGTTTTAAAGAAATTTTTTGCTTCATATAACAACATTCATATAAACTTGGGAATCATCCTTATTGATGTCCAACAACTCCAGGTGCCAAAGCAGATGAACAAAAGACAACAGGAGGCTTATCTCAAATGGACAAAGGAGCAGTTCTAATAGTGTGCCGTACATGTGGCAAAAAGGGAGATCAGAAGGAGCACTGGCAAAGTACCTATGTACCCCCAGCATGAGAGGAGGCGCTGAAAGAGTAGGCACTGAGATGAGGAGGAGGAACGATGAGAACTCGGTTAGGGTTACTTATCTGCCTGAGGATACCCGTCAGCCCGATCTTTTGGAGCTTTTCCGTACCTTTGGACCCGTTAGCACTGTGTATGTTGTCATTGATCAGAAGACTCGGCTCAGTAGAGGTTTCGGGTTTGTTAATTCTGTTGACATTAACAAGGATGATGTTGAGCGGGCTATCAGTAAGCTTAATGGGTATGGGTATGGGCATGATAACCTTATTCTTAGCGTTGAGTAGGCCACTCCTAGGCCCAATTAGTAATAATTTATGCTATATATTGTGGCTTCTGAGATTATAATACTTTAGGGTTTGCTTCTGCTGTGGTAGACTGCTATTATAATAACTATTGCTTTGACCTCCCCTACGGTATCTATTGCCATTTTACTGTGTTAAAATGCACCTTTTTTTGGGTACTGTTACCGCAAGTGCAATATTGCTCTTGTGAGTTGTTTCTGAAATAAAGTCTTGTATGGGCACGAAACTCAATGTAAATATTGGTCTGTAAGTTTAAAATTCCGATTTTTTTATTTTACACATTGTGAAATGAAATCTCCAATTCTAAACATTGTATTTTATAGCACTAAAGGTTAACAAACATTTGGTTTTGATATATAAGCAATTTTTAATATTTAGACATGTCTGCACATTGAAGTAATAAAATCATTTTGTTGTAATATGTGACATATTTTTACTAATTTATTTTATATTCTCTGACCATTGTTGCCATGTAGGAATTAAATTGTGAAGGATTGAAGACGTTGATGGAGAAAACGATATTAAAATGAATCGTGTCTGGAAGCTGGATGTGATAGTTTTAGTATTATGTTATTATACACCATTGTTTTTACCTGCTTTGTCGTTCACAGAACAATCGATTGCCATATAAACTTTGAGGGAATTCCTGCGATTTTGAGATTCATCCAGGTTTGTTTTAAAATAAAGAGGTCCTATATGTACTAATATAAATTGCATGATACGTGCATCTAATAGCTAAAGATATTTGGTTTTATTTTTTAAAAAAAAAATTGATGGATATGTGATATAAGTGCAAAATATTTGATGGTCACAACGCTTTTATTTCAAATAGTTGTTGGTGTTGTTGGTTGCAACTGATAGTGAAATTCTTTAGTGGGTTGTCGTAAAGAGAACGGTGGTAGAGATAGTTCACCGATAATAAGATTCCGTTGATAAAAGAGATTATTTTGAAATTTCAAAAAAAACACCATGGAAATTCTATCTATTAAATTCCATATATTAATAAAGGGAATTGTAGAATATGTGCATCATTCAAAATTTGAGATGAAGGAATGCGTTGACTCAGTAATCCATCCGTGTTTTAAATTTTGATCATCCGATTTTTGATCCAGCATTAAAACAAACCTGTGTATATTATAGTACCTAAAATTTCATTCCAACTGCTATTTCAGTAAATGCAGGTTATTATCGTATGTGCAAATTTTAAGAAGAGAAGACTACTTATTGCAAAACCAAATAATGAAGAAGAGAGTGGTTCAAAAACTCATACTAATACATAGAAACATAATTTAGTTGCGTTGCTAATCATCCGATGGCAACAAAAGCATATAATAATAATACAGCAGTATAAAAAATTAACTATAAATTGTAATGGATACGGCTCGTTGGAGAAGACGTAGAAATCGCTGTGATGTAAAGTTAATTTTGTTTAGTGGACAATCGATTGATGTAGTTGCAGTAGTGGAGGGTTGCGTCGATATAGTTGAAGTAACGGAGGATTAGAAAATGAGATTGACATTGTTTTCATGGGCTAGCAAACAGATAATAAAGGGGCGACATGTGAAGGGTGGTTTGGAGATTTCAAAATGACACGGTTAATTCCAGTCCATTGAATTATCATTGATAATAGACATCTGACTGAAGTTTTCGGAATATCATAACAAAACCCTTATACATTATGCTTTGCCTTCTTATTTCCTGAATTAAACAACTCCGTTGTTTAGTATCATATAATCTAAACTTCTTTACGAAGAAATTGGTCTGTGCATTTCTTCTATTTTATAAACAACATGCACCAAAGATTTTTTGAATTGTGCTATGCTAAAACATAGAAGAAATCTACAGTTCTTATTCATATATCCATAATGCAATGAGCAGAGCGTTTTTTTTTCCTCCTGCTTTCTTTGCAGGATACTTGCACATATACATAGATGGATGATTTACATAGAAAGCTAACCAAACACAAGGACATATGGATCTCCATTTGGAGTTGATTCCATTGACCTTACATTTAGGCATTAAAAGTAAATAACATAAATTATCTGTTACTCACTCACTAAGCTTCACCTACGTCTACATGATGTGGATATATTAGGAGTGGACAAAGCAGCATACATAGGCGATGAAGCAGTTGATGAATTTGAGTTTCTTTGTGGCACATGAAACCTACTTGAATCACCCGACAACCGAACATAAGAGTTTGTAGGAGAACTAATTAGCCATGAATTTCCCAAAGGGATTTGACCTCCGTTCTTGTATTGTACAATTACTTTGTACACATAAGGAATAAGCCCTTCCATTTACAGTTTTAGAAAGAATAAACTTTTTTTTGTTTTTTGTGTAAATGAATCAGGAATGCACGGGTTTATAAGGATTGGTTGGGTGTTTGTATAATCAAGCTACCTAAAATATGGATAGTAGACTTAAAAGCAAAAGTTACATCATAATATAGTCTTCAAGCAAAAAACACACTATAAAAAACTCTTGTTACGTCTGCTTTGTACTTGTTTCATTTTTTTCTTTTCTTAATACGACTTTGATATAGGCGAAGCACGGCCAAAAAATAAAGAGAATCTTATAATTCAATCCTTCTAGACGTGGCCATTATGGTTATCATGTCCATTTGTTTTATACCAACTTTCAATGTTGTTTTGAACCATGTCAAAAACCATGTAGTTTATTCCTACAACGGATAAGCCAAATGATTGGGGCACCAGCTAACGTAAATGGTCCAGTTTTTTAAATTTCAATTATGACCTTTCTTAGTTTCCCCGGATGAAATGTACAGTTGTGCAGCAAGGCGACAGAAAGAAACCATTGCATTATTTCTTACAAAATTGGTCAAATTATTATTATGTAATATATATATATAATATATATATATATATATATATATATATATATATATATATATATATATTCTATGGGAAGTGGTTGAAATCACGATCTTTGGATGACGACGGATTGACGTTATATGTCACCTAAGGAAACTTCTTTTATGGTTTTTCAGTATGAAATTGCAGTTTAATACCTCAATCCTCAAAACTCATGTGTCCCTCTCACAATTGTATCTTCAGCATTTACTATTAACCACTTAATCAGTTCAATTAGTTAATGTAATGGAATGAAAGATTGTGATTGCATGAAACATATTATGATTTGATGAAAAAGTAATTTGAAGAAACAGAGATGATTTGTATTGAATGAAAAATTGAAGTATTGAATACAGAGGTGGACTGTTTATATAGTCATTTGTATGAGATATCGACCTTTGGGCATTGTTACCCGTATCCGCATTATCATACAATACAATATGTGACTTCATATTATCTCGTTCATTTACATCCTTTAACTAGACAGAAGAATTAAACCCTTGAAATTGTAAATTGGAGATGTTTGGTTAAATTAGTTTGTATTGTAAAATGTAAATGGTCGATGCCTTCTTTGCAAATCATGGGATGATGACATTAAAGCTATATATTAAAAAATGTTAATAAGTAAACATGATTAGATAACATTTAATTTTGTATTGGGGTAATTCAGACTGCAAGTAGGACATGTAGGATCGATTTCACCCTAGAGGGGGTGAATCGGATGATACTATCAATTATAAAAAAAATTATGCGGAAGTATATAAAATATTCGCAACACAGATATAGTCGTGTAATAGCAGCACAGATAATAGCAGAATAATAAAAAAAATTCAGAAATAAAACATACAGATTTACCCAACTTCGGTAAAACCTTGCATACGTGTTGCCCTCAAGATTTCTACTAGAAATTAAGCAATCAAACGCTTGCATACTTAAACTCACGACTCCCGCTATTGACTAATCTTAACTCTACGTTCAAAACCCTGCCACAACTCAGCCATTGAGCTGCGAATTCTCGAACTACACCACCGTAGTTCGTCTCTTAATCACACGACTAGAAAATACAATCGTTTAAAAGAGAAAATACAATAAAAACAAATTAAATAACACAAAACTCTAATTTAATATTATAGCCCAAATATTATAGAGCCAGCCCAAAACAAAATACTAAAAATAATCTCCTTTTCTCTTTTATTTGTTCGGTCCGTTCTCTTCTTCGTTTGTGAAAATGGCTTCTTGCTTTTCTTTCTTCTGTGCGAAAACTAGGGCTTTGCAATTTAAGAAGCCGATTGATCGTTGATCGATTACAATTGTTGTTCTTCTGATTTGCTTCGGCAACCGATCGTCTCCTTGAGTTGCACTCGGTTGCTTCAGTTCGTCGAGGTTGAATGTTGCTTTGAATTTGGTATGTTTGTTCCCTTTTCGATTATATTACCCTCGACTGTGATTCGAGCTCCTAATTGATTCTATGCACTGTGATATTACTTGAACTCGAATACTTTTTCACAGCTGATGATGTATGGGTTATATATGATTTTGAATCCCTAAACTTTCATTCATCTGATAATTTGCTTGGTCGTTTGATTTTGATCGAATGCTGTGATTTATTTTTGACTTGTTCAAATTCTTATAAATGATTGCTTGGTTCTCACGGCTTCGATTTTGAATCTGCTCGATTCCTTGATTTCCACGGCTCTGACTTTGCTGTGACTTCGGTTATGTTCTTTGTGCTTGTTGACTTCGGCCAATTTTTTTATGCGACGATATTATCTGGCTTGGATTGGTTTCATTTTGACTTCAGCCATTTTCTGTCATCATTCGATTTTGTTTAATTATTTTTTAACTGTTGTATATATGTATTTCTTATGTGTTCATCCTTGTAACTTTTTCAACCTGATGCTTGATGTTGACCATTATCTTTGTTAACCATTCACATGTGTTTGCATTGTATTGATTCTGACATTCAAACTGATGTATTGTGTGCGTAAGTCTTTGGTTCAGGTTGCATATGTACTGGGTTGTAACCTCGAGCTTTGTTAACTGTTTATTCGAATCTGCACTGTGATGTAAACTTCTTGTCTTCATGTATATTGTTTTGTCATCGGTACTTGAAGTCGTAGCTTTGTCTCTTTGTAGTCTGGTATCAATGTGTATGCACACCTTTCTGTTGAACTTCATGTTCTTCATCTTTGATCAAAACTGCTACTTCATGCTTGCATCCCTGTGCTTAATGTTGTTTGGTCTAGTTTTCATTGTGTATCCAAACATCTCTATTAGCATTGTTCCTTGTCGTCATGATGCATTGCATTTGTTGAGCCACTGGTTTGAGTTTTATTCATGTGTACAGTTTATATGAGATCTGGCATACTCGATGTTGTTGTCTTCATTTTGCTTGACCATTTGAACCATTGATCGATAGCTGCAGCGTTCATTGTACATTGATGTTGGTCTGATGCACTTGAATATGCTGTGCACTGTACTTCATTGTGGAGGCTGCTGCACCATGTAATTTGATGTTGTTGTCTTTGATTATACTTTCAAGTTGGCTGGTCTTGGTCTCTTGATGCATTCTGGTGAGTTGCTCTGACTAGTTGACTGTTGCATTCATGTTAACACTTGAAGTTTACAAGTGAGTATGCTTCGAGTCTGAAATGCTTGCAGTCATAGAGTCTTTGTACATTTGATCATATGCATGATGTTCATTAGCTTGGTCTTATTCATAACTGCATTTGTAAGTTTGGCCATTTGAACCATTCCTGCCTTTGTTCTGACCAGTTCATTGAGACTTGCTTATGCTCTATACTTCAGTTTGGTTGCCATGTATATGATGCATGTTTTGTTGACTTTGTTTGCTGCCTGGTCGACATGTATATATGTATACTTTGATCATAGCATTCATGTGTACATTTGAGTTGCACCTGTGTTGAATCCAGCTAATAGCTCGGGTTTGACCTTGTGCTAATATCGCGACTTTATTTGTGTTTCACTTGAGTTGAACCTGGCTTTTGTTTTGCGTTTGATCTTGTGCTCACCTATCTCTGTAATTTTATCAAGTGTATATTGGTGTGCATGGCCTTGTGGGATTTACAGTGATACACTATACATGTCACAAGTTATTCGTGTATGATGGATTCAAAAATTAAATTATGACGAACAACCCAAATAACCGAGGAAAATAATTTCAAAATCACATTTTATTTTGTATTGCAAAAATATTTCTTTTTTAATTTTACTGTGTCATTGTGTATTTTTGCAGATTGCTCAGATGTTGGACTCGGTCTGGAATAGAGTTGAAGATAAATTTGAGTGAATGAGCGATATATAGTGAGGAAATTTGTAAATGAAAAATTGTGATGTAATCAAAATTGTATTGTTCAAAAATTGTGTATATAGTGAGAGCTCAAATTTGTGCTATTCAAAATTTTAATAAATATTTGTTTGAATAAAATATCTGTTTAAATTTAAATTTTTTGTTATTCGTTTTATTCAGCAAATATTTATTAATTACATGAAAAATAAAATAGTACATTAACAAATACATTTAAATGAATATATATATATATATGTTTATTATCATCAAAAAAAATCATATACTTTCATATTCAACAATCTTCCCCTTTTGATGATAACAAATATATATTTAAGATTTTGATTTTATTAAATTTATTTGATCATTCAATATGCTCTCCCTATTTGAATGCTCCCTCTATACACAAAGCTCCTCCTTCATATATGCATGTAAATAAATAAAAACGAATAAATGAACCTAGATGCATATAGAAAATACAAAATAAAATATTTGACTTTTATTTGCCAAAATCTTGACCTTTCTTTCCCCATTTTGTTATCAGAAAAAGATTAATAGCGTTAGAAAAATAAGAGATAAAAGTGATAGACATTAATACAACATTAATACCCAATCTAGTATAAATGTTAAATTTCAATAAAAAATCAAACAAAAATCATAAATACTCTTATAGGCGCATATTCCACTTTAGAATGATAGGGATGATGCCATCATATAAAACCATATAGTTGTGTCTATTTGTGGTATATTTATTTCAAGAATTTGAATATCTACTAACCATGCAAAACCCTTAGGACTTTTAAAAGAGATTAGTAGTATTCCATTTTTTTTAAATGAATTCAAGTATCTTCTAACCATGCATAAGCGTGAGGACTTTTAAATGGGATTAAAATCAACTTGTCTGTTTAATTAATCAATTTTGATATACGTTCCATACATGCATAACTGTGATGACTTTTAAATGAGCATGGAAGCACATAATCAAAAATTCCAAGTAATTCACCCATGCATAACTGTGAGGACTTTTAAATGAGAGTGAATACTTTGGATTTATTTATTAGTAAAAAAAAATAAACTGAAAAACGAATGATTTTCCATTTAAAAATACCATATATTGACATACTATATTGGATTTTGATGAGTGATGGTCGATAGAAATATGATAGAATTAGAGATGGTCTTGGAATTTTTTTACCAACAAAAAGTTTTATAACTCTTGTTTAAATTTCTAAAGAAATTTACTAATTATATTGTCTCAAGTTATAATATATGCTTAATATCAACACTCATCACTTTTTCAATCACTATTTATCCTTTCGGTAATTAACGGAGAGTCAGATTAGATAATGTAGTCATTTAAAATCAAATCCAAAGATAATTATAATATCAAAATTTTCGAAAATGACTAATCTAAAACAAGGTCAACAAAAACGATTTTCTTAAAGGGGCTTTATAAAAGAAAATTTTATGCTATTTGAAAATTATTTGAAATGAAAAATAGGCAGATATTTTCTTCGAAAATGTGATGCAGTTCTTGAATGTCTCTTAAATCATGTTCCACTAGTAATTTTTCTATCGACTAGATTACCAATGTAGTCTGCGTCTGAATTTTCTTTCACTCAAAATTATCGTTTGTTGAATGTTATAGACCAGACCGTGATGTGTGCAACGAATATCCTTAAAATGGAATTGAATTAAAGCCATGCAAATAGTGAAAATAGCGATAGATCCAAAAATATATCCACGTGAATCAACGGTAATCATCAAAACATCATCATTAATCCAAACAAATCTTTATAAACTAATTCAAAGTCTGTAGTTTTCTTAGCATAAACAAATAATTGGCCAACGATTTTGAAAAAGTCAGAATCATTATCAACATTCATTTCACTATCACATTACTGGCTGATTTAATTCAGATTACGGCGCAGTTGTCACATTTCATATATCGTTCAAAATAAATATACCATTACCTGTTTTACCTTTACGATAATTTTTCGCTGTTTCCCATTGTGATTCTATCACCTTTGTACTAGGAAAAGGAATCTTTGTTTTGTCACCCGTTGTATGCTTGGAACAGCCAGAATTTAAGTAACTCTATTGTGGTTCCTTAGTCCACATCTACACCTACACGAGAAAAAAAAAATTATGACCTATTTGTTTTTATAGGTCCATGATTGTTAGTGGCAACGGATTTTGAAAAAATCAAAAAAAAATTCTCATCTATTCTATCACACCTATTTTCAATAATATTCCAACATTTAACGTTAACAGATTTTAAATAAAATTTCATTTTTAATTTCCAATTCAGATTATATGTTCCATCAAAAACAGGAGAAATAATATTGGACCGATCCCCGGCAAAAGTATTATTAAAAGAAGCCATTTTAAAATTCAAATTTGTAAAACAAAAATTGGTCGTTAAAAAATCGAAATTTTAAAACAAGAATGGATTTTATTCCTAGCTTCGATACACTTATAGGATCGATTTCACCCAAGAGGGAGGGTGATTAGGGTGATACTATCAATTATAAAAAAATATATGCGGAAGTACATAAAATATTTGTAACACAGATATAGTCGTGTAACAACAGCACATATAATAGTAGAATAATAAAAATATGCAGAAATGAAGCATACAGAGTTACCCAACTTCGGCGAAACCCTGCCTACGTGCTGCCCCTAAGGTTTCTACTAGAAATTAAGCAGTCAGATGCTTACACATGTAAACTCGCGACACCCGCTATCGACTAATCTTAACTCCACGCTCAAAACCGTACCACAACTCAGCCACTGAGTTGTGAGTTCTCGAACTACACCACCGTAGTTTATCCCTTAGTCACACGACTAGAAAATACAATCGTTTAAAAGAGAAAATACAATAAAAACAAATTAAATAGCACAAAACCCTAATTTAAATATTAAAGCCCAAATATTAAAGAGCCGGTCCAAAACAAAACACTAAAAATAATATCCTTTTCTCTTTTATTTGTTCGGCCCGTTCTCTTCTTCGTTTGTGAAAATGGCTTCTTGCTTTTCTTTCTTCTGTGTGAAAACTAGGGCTTTGCATTTGAAGAAGCCGATTGATTATTGATCGATTACAATTGCTGCTCTTCTGATTTGCTTCGGCAACCGATCGTCTCCTCGAGTTGCACTCGGCTGGTTCAATTCGTCGAGGTTGAATGTTGCTATGAATTTGGTGTCCCCTTTTCGATTTATATTACCCTCGAATGTGATTTGAGTTCCTAATTGATTCTATGCACTGTGATATTACTTGAACTCGAATACTTTTTATCGGCCGATGATGTATAGGTTATATATGATTTGAATCCCTAAACTTTCGTTCGTCTGATAATTTGCTCGGCCGTTTGATTTTGATCGAATGTTGTGATTTATTCTTGACATGTTCAAATTTGTATAACTGATTGCTTGGTTCTCACGGCTTCGATTTTGAATCTGCTCGATTCCTTCATTTCCATGGCTCTGACTTTGCTGTGACTTCGGTTATGTTCTTTGTGCTTGTTGACTTCGGCCAATTTGTTTATGCGATTATATTATCTGGAATGGATTTGGTTTCATTTTGACTTCAGCCATTTTCTATCATCATTCGAATTTGTTTAATTATTTTTTAACTGATGTATATATGTATTTGTTGTGTGTTCATCCTTGTAACGTTTTTAACCTGATGCTTGATGTTGACCATTGTCTTTGTTAACCATTTACGTGTGTTTGCATTATATTGAGTCAGATATTTAAATTGATGTGTTGTGTGTGTAAGTCTTTGGTTCAGGTTGCATATGTACTAGGTTGTAACCTCGAGCTTTGTTAACTATTTAATCGAGTCTGCACTGTGATGTAAACTTGTTGTCTTCATGTATATTGCTTTGTCATCGGTACTTGAAGTCGTAGTTTTGTCTCTTTGTAGTTTGGTATCAATGTGTATGCACACATTTCTATTGAAATTCATATTCTTTGTCTTTGATCAAAACTGCTACTTGATGCTTGCATCCCTGTGCTTCATGTTGTTCGGTCTGGTTTTCATTGTGTATCCACACATCTCTATTAGCATTGTTCCTTGACATCGTGATGCATTGCGTTTATTGAGCCACCGGTTTGAGTTTTATTCATGTGTACAGTTTATATGAGGTTTTTGGCATACTCGATGTTGTTGTCTTCATTTTGCCTGACCATTTGAACCTTTGATTGATAGCTGCAGTGTTCATTGTATATTGATGTTGGTCTGATGCACTTGAATATGCTATGCACTGTACTTCATTGTGGAGGCTGCTGCACCATGTAATTTGATGTTGTTGTCTTTGATCATAATTTAAGTTGACTTTGGTCTCTTGATGCATTCTGGTGAGTTGCTCTGACCAGTTGATTGTTGCATTCATGTTAACACTTGAAGTTTACATGTGAGTATGCTTCGAGTCTGAAATGATTGGAGGCATGGAGTCCCTGTACATTTGAGTCATATGCATGTTGTTCGATGGCTTGGTCTTATTCATAGCCGCATTTGTAAGTTTGGCCATTTGAATCATTCCTGCCTTTGTTCTGACTAGTTCATTGAGACTTGCTTATGCTCTATACTTCAGTTTGGTTGCCACGTATATGATACATGTTTTGTTGACTTTGTTTTCTGCCTGGTCGACATGCATATATGCATACTTTGATCATAGCATTCATGTGTACATTTGAGTTTCACCTGTGTTGAATCCAGCTAATAGCTCGGGTTTGACCTTGTGCTAATATCGTGACTTTATTTTTGTTTCACTTGAGTTGAACCTGCCTTTTGATTTGGGTTTGACCTTATGCTCATCTGTCTTTGTAATTTTATCAAGTGTATATCAGTGTGCACGGCCTTGTGGCATGTACAGGGATACACTATGGATGTCACAAGCTGTTCGTGTATGATGAATTCAAAAATTGAATGATGACGAACAATCCAAATATCTGAGGCAAATAAAATTTTCAAAATCACATTTTATTTATACTGCAAAAAGTATTTCTTTTTCAATTTTACTACGTCGCTGTGTATTTTTGCATATTGCTCAGTTGTTGGACTCGGTTTGGAATAGAGTTAAAGATAAATTTGAGTGAATGATCGATATGTAGTGATGACATTTATAAATGAAAAATTGTGATGTAATCAAAATTGTATGGTTCGTAAATTGTGTATATAGTGAAAGCTCAAATTTGTGCTATTCAAAATTTTAATAAATATTTGTTTGAATAAATTATCTGATTAAATTTAAATTTTGTGTTATTCATTTTATTCAGTAATTTTTTTTTAATTACGTGAAAAATAAAATAGTACATTAACAAATACATTTAAATGAATATATATATGTTTATTATCATCAAACAAAAATCATACACTAGCATATTCAACATGACCTTTCCTCCCTGAGTGTGTTGCTGGTGAAGCAAAATAAGTACTAAAGAAACTGAAAAGAAAAAATTTGAGGAAAAAAAAGGTATGTAATTTGTATTGCAAAAGGTTAGTGATTATTTTAATATTAATACAACTATACAACGGTGGAGAAACAGTGGGAAAATTGATTTTAGTTGCATAGTTTGAGGAAAAAATATATATATTGGAGTTTTTCATTAATTTCAAAACATAAAATGATAATGTATTGAAAATAATTTACAACTTGGGATTCGAAATTGAGAAATAAAATTTAAAAGACAGAATTAGGGAGAAGAACAAAAGCATTGTAGAAAAATTATGCTGAAAGATAACAAGTTTCATTTTTGGGCTGAAGGACAAACTTTGAAAAAAAATTATACTGAAGGACAATACTAATTATAACAAGCATTATTTTCAGTTTTTACATTATATAAAATACTAGTTATAACTAACATTATATTCAATTTTACAGTACAAAATGTTGACTATAATAACATTGTCCACCCGTCTAAATTTTTTCAAAGTTTGTCATTTAGCCCAAAAACGAAATTTACTGTCCTTCAGCGTAATTTTTTTTCAAAGTTTGTCCTCGTGCCTATTTTCCACAATTTAAAATATATAAATTTTAAATTTAAATATTAAAAGTCAGTTCTGAATTTTAAATTAGAAATTCAAAATTGAAGATTTTGGTTTGAAATCATAGAAGTCGAAAATCAAATTAAAAAACGAAATTATAATTTGAAATTTTGAATTTATAAGTGAATTTTGAATTGAAATTTTGAACTTTTAAATAGAAAATTTTCCAAATCAACATAATCCTATAATATTTTAACCAAATCCATATTTAACAACGATAATATATCGATAAAGCATAACAATATAATAAATAAACACAACTACCAAATTCTTGAACCATAATTTGTAAAACAAATTTAAAATCATCAACTCAACAAAACCATATAGAACATTTGCGTAGTAATGTGATTCCATCTTCATACAACAATCATACACGTTAACTCCAAATAATAATTAATCACATATGTTACAACAGTCCAAATTAATGTATTTACACCTATCAATTCCTCTTTAAGTATAAAATCATCTTATTATTGTTTATCATAAATATCTTTATTATCTCAAACAATAATATTTCCCAAAAATGATCATGTAATTCAAAAATCCTTCAATATATATTTATTACCTCAAATATCTCACAACATCGTTATTTAATCAATATTCTTAGTCCAATTACTTTTAAAAATAACAAGATTGTTACTTTACGTCAAAACAATAATATCTATTTAAATCCCATTATTATCTTTCAAAATCAGTTTATTAATATTTACCTTTAAAATAATAATATTCATTTCATGTTCGCTGATATTTATTACCCGATCTCCCCTTACATATTTATCACGGTGATGGAGCTGCTTAATTCCATTTTCACCAAACATGTTTTAAATAAGACCTTCAAGCTCCACCCAAAGTGCAAGAATCCAGTTATTACCTCTCTCATGTTCGCCGATGACATTGTTGTCTTCGCCAAGCCTGATGTAGGTACCATTTCTGCCATCAACGATACTCTTATTCAATTGCACGAAATGACTGGGCTACATATTAATAAGAATAAGTCGAATATTCTGATTGCGGGCCTTAGTGAAAATGATAATAGCCGTATCACTACACTATCGGGTCTTCATACTATGCCTACTGATGCTGTGTACTTGGCGATTCCTTTCACTAAAGCTAGGATCAGTACTACACAATGCATCCCCATGTATGAAAAGATTATTGTTAAACTTAAAACTTGGCCTACTCACCTACTTTCTCAAGCAGGTAGAATTTCAATTGTTAAATCTATTATTTTTGGCATGACAACATACTGGGCTCGCATTTTTATATTGCCAAAAAAATTAATATCCATGGTTAATGCGGCTATGAGCCATTTCTTATGGCATGGGGATTGCAATTCTCGGAAACCTATTCCCATTGCTTTCTCCAAGATTTGCAGATCGAGGAAACAAGGGGGTTTGGGTATAATAAATTTACGATATTGGAATCTCGCGGCGGCATCAAAACACATCAATGATATACTCTCACACAATATGAATTTATGGATACGCTGGTTAAGATTGAACTACCTTTACGATAAGAATTTCTGGAGTACCAGTCCCACTGCCACTTCTAGCTACTTCTGGCGGAACATCCTTAGTATTCATGATATCATTCTTCCACACATTAAATACAATATTTTCCATGATCAGCCCATCTCTTTCTGGCATTCACCGTGGTCATCTCCTGGTGTCATACTAAACAATGTGCTCAGTAATATGGAAAATATATCCACTGGGATTCCTGATGGCGCAAACATTCGACATTTCATCAACCATGGGGTGATTCATTTACCATACGCTGCATCATGAGGTTATAAATCTCTGGAGGAAAATTACACAGGTTAACCATATTAACACTGTGCACTTTATGCAATGGACTGACAAATACACACCTCACTGCATCGCAACTATATACAAAGCCATTCTCACATATAATAATAATAATTACAATGTATGGTATCATCGAATATGGAGTAAACTCGGATCTGAAAAAGAAAATTTCATCCTCTAGAAAACTATACATAACCCTCTGCTTACTAGAGACAAACTTTTGGAGAGGGGTTTCATTGCGTCTAATACATGCATTTTCTGCAATACACACCCCGAGAGCAAGGACCGCATCTTCTTCCAATGTACGGTCACTTATCGACTATGGAAGGCTGTTCTTCTTGCAGCTGAGATATATTACCCTAACACGAGACGAGAGCAACAATGGTTTGAGATATTTCAACGATCCAGATGGCGAAATGAGAAGGGGGAGCGAATGCTTATTATCATCAGATGTTTTGTCTTTGCTATTTGGCGTGAGAGGAAAGCTCGTATATTTGAAAACAAAATTAAAAACAAAAGGGAGTTGATCGCTGAGATGAACGGAGCTTTTAAGAAGCGTGCGAGATGGCTTCAATTAGTTGGACATATTGGATTTACGGTGCATTAATTAGTCTGGTATTTGGGCTATACGGGCCTAGATCCTATTTTAATTACTGTTTTTTCTGTTTTCGCGGTTTTTGGTTGTTTTATTTACTTTGTTTTTTCGATCTTTTGATACCTCTGTTTGTAATTACTTCTTCTTTTTAATCTGATCTGGTAGAGCCCAGTATAAAATACTCGTTTGCCTTTAAAAAGAAATATTCATTTCAAATCCCAAAATATTTTTATTGTTATTTATCCCAAAATCAATAATAACATAACCCAAAATGCTTTTGAAAATTCATCACTACTGCTAATACTATTATCTTCAGAATGTATGTAATGAATCGAAATTTTAGTCATTCGATTTTGAATATTTAATTTAATTTAAATATTGAATAATTGGTTTTTAAAGTTTATAGCTTGAATTCAATTGTAGAGGTTATTTAAAATATTTGAATTTATGAACTTAAGATATTTGAATGGTGATTTAAACATAGTGTTTTTTAACCGAATGCTAATTTAATTGATTTAATAGTCTAATTTAACTCCTTTTAAATTAATAACTATTAATGATGAATTCATTTGCAAATTTGTTTAGAGTAATAAATGGCTCAAATAAATAATAAGAAAATTTATTTATATTTTTATGACTCGATTTCTATTGATGTATTTTTAATTTAATTTATTTGATTTTTCCATAATTTTTAATTTGAAAATTGTTATTTGATGATTTATCGACAAACAACGTTGTTTTTGTGATTTTATAGAAACGGTAATCAATGTATATTATTATTGTTTTGAGGTCGTGCCGCTATTTTGAGTGCGACCGCATTTTTATTTTATCGTTTGGAGTTCATATGCAAATAAAAATATGTAGGCGAAATATCGACGACCACAAATAAATATAAGTCAACCCTTACAACTCCACCATCTCATGTTCTTCTCTTCCCTTTTAGTTTGTTGTCCATCACTGTGTACTGATCAAAGAAAGAAAAAAAAGTAAAATTTTAAAATTTTCAAAAATTGCTAACTCACACTCAATGAAAAAAATCTAAAGTAAGGCTCTTTGGATTCATCGTAGCGAGACTCTCGTTTTGGTATAGGATTGGATGGGCTCGGTGAAGATCTGCGATGCTTGACAGTGAAGGAGTGGGTTTGGCTGGACTAAGATTAAGGATTTCTCGGGCTATGTTAGGCGTTAAGGGATGAGGTCGATTGCATTGGGTTAGTGGCGCAAAGGAGTAGCTCGTGCCAAATTCCAAGAGGGTGCGGTTGTGGGAGGAGGTTTTTGGCCAGGGCCTTGTCATGATGTGGTCTCGAAGTCATGATTTACTAGGATGAGGCGAGATAGATATTTTTGGCATAAGCATGTGGAGATCGGTGAGAGATGATTAACGGTGAAGGCGGATTCAAGTTTCATAGAGAATCGGGCACGGAAGAGGGAGGGAAAGGTTCGTCCATGGTGAGTTGAGTGTCAAGTTGAGGTGGTGTGAGTTTACGTGTGTGGAAGATGGATTAGTATAGGGTAATTATCTTTTAAAAAGTAGTTAGTGTGGATTTATATAATCTAATTCAAATCGATAACTTATAAATGCAATATCACTCTCATACGAGGTCCAATCGAGACGAAACCTTTTGCGTTGCGCTCATATTCGCTATAGCATTGATTTGGTTGAATTTGAAGCAAGTGAGTATTTGGACTAAAATCGGACGTTGCTCAAATTTAATTTAAATCGGAATGCTTTGGCGTCAACTGGAAATTCCGTGAGTAGAAGTCACCTATTTTGATAAATCGGTATGTTATATAGTGCATAAAAACTTACTGTTTATGTTTGGATGAATTTTTGTCTGATTGGTTAAAATATCCGCTTTTAAAAAGCGTTGACATTTAAATTGAAAATACATTGAATTTTGTAGAGAAATCCGGATTTCTCAAAATTATGATTAAACTTTCAAGTACATATTTTATTTTTGTATATTATTGTTAAATAGATTGTTAAACGCTGAAATTTGACTGTGTGGCCATAATGGATGTGACACCAATACTTGTAAAAAGTTAAACCTTGTTAGTGGAAAAGTTAAACCTTTTATATGGTATTTTGTAAATACTGTTAAATAATGTATGATTTTGGAAATGGTTTCCGATTTGGAAAATGATTTAAAATTGATCTTGGGGTTTTCGTGTTATTTTATTTTTGAAAAAAAAAATGAGTTTTTAAAGTTTTCTATTTTAATCAAACTTCTTTACTTATTCTTTTAAATTCAGATATATCTATAAGTATGGTTTTTAATAATTATTTTAAATATTCAACTTTATAAGAAACTTTTTTAATAATTAGTGTTATTATTAAAAGAGAAATTGAATGATTTATGTTTTATTTTGAAAAGGGAGGTCTTATGTTAAAGGAAGGTGAAGGTTTTTTAGAAATGGATATTTGTGAAACCAGTTTATATAAAATGTTGTAAATAAAAGAACTTATTTATAGATGGTGTGTTATAGATTTACAGGAGATTTATAATCGGTATCTTATAAATAAAAACGAAATCAATATCATTTTGATAAATTGGAATAAATAATTCCATTTGTGAATTTATGGAAATATATGGAATGACCTATTTATGAGAAGTATAAGAGCTTTATAATTATATATTGAAGTTATGGTTATATTTAGAGTTTTAATTTTACAAATGGGGAGTTTGTATTTCTATTCAGAAATTTATAAAAGAAGTTATAAATGAATTTGGAATTTGTAAAGAGTTGTAATAAGTTTGGAAATTTATAAAAGGAGGTTGTAATTATGTTATATATGTACTTATAAAGTTTTTATAAATGATATTTTATGAAAGGAACTCTAAAATCAACTTAGAGTTCATTTATACTTATAAATGGGTTTTATAAATTATTTTAGAGATTAATAAAGGAGTTTTATAACTTAAAAAGATATTTTAAAATTTGAGAAGTTTTATAAATTATTTTGGATATTTGTAAAAGAAGTTTTATAAATGGTTTTCAATATTTATAAAAGGGTTTTATAAATAAACTTGAGATTTATCAAGAGTTTAATAAATGGATTGGAAATTTTAGTAAAGGAGATGTTCATAAATGAAAGAGATTTATTAAAAGGATTTATCGAAGAAAATTTATAAAAGAAATTAAGATTGAATTTCCCCAAATTGACCTTCTTAATTTTGGTCGTGTGGACATTCATTCCTTGCTTAACACCAAATGAATAGTGTTTGGATTTATCCTTATCTCCGTTTCTTTTAATACAATATTTGTTTAATCCTTTTGATATGATTTTGAAATAAGTAATCTTTCATAATGCTTTATGCATATACTTATACCATTGGGATAAGTATATGAATACATTTTCTAAGCAGAAAAAAATATAGCATTTTAATGAATATGCTTATATCATTAAGATAAGTATATGAATATATATTCTAAGTAAGGAAAACGTAGTGTTTTTGTCAATATACTTATACCGTTAAGACAAGTATATAAATACATTTTCTAAATATGGAAAAGTGTGGCGTTTTTGTGATTATACTTATGATGTCGAGATAATTATATAGATACTTTTTCAAGTATTGAAATGATAATAAAGGGTTTGTAAATATATATTTGTAGAAGTATTTTGATACAAGTATTTACAAAGTGATTTAATTAGTGAAAGGATTAATTAAAGAGATTAGTGGTTGCTTATGTGCTTAACTAATGCTGGTTTTCCTATGGAAATAAATCCCTGACTTGATTATTGTTTTTATTTGATAGTTAAATAATCGACTATCAAAACCTTGGCCTATTTTGAAATTATCATTGTCGGGTTCAGAGGGACCAGGATCGATACATTAACCAAAAAACACTTCGAACCAGCATAAGCATTCGAACTGTGGATATCTTAAAGATAATCGAAGATGGAACTCTTTGACGTGCAAAGGCTACTTGCTACTTATCCTAAGGGTGATTCAATTAATGGCCGAAAATTCGCCATGTTCTCTCCTCGATATCTCTAAATCCGTTCATCGAAATCGAAAACTACCAAAAGGAAAAACGTAGATCCTATCGAGATCTACACATCCAATGGTTGATTTGTGCCAAAGTGTCTCGGAATCGCCAGATCTTGCTCGTGTACTCGCACGTGTTTTTGGGTTTTTGTGCTCGAACGAAGGCGACATGATGGTCGTGCTTGGAGTGAAGGCGTATAGGGAGGTGGCGCACGCTATGACGGTCGTTCATGGTGGTCTGGGAAGCGCACATGTGGAGGGGTAGTCGCATGATATTGGGTTTGTTGAAGTTTGGAGCGTACGGGGAAGAACAAGTAACGATGTATTTCATTTTATTAATTGTTTATTTAATTTGTTAACTATGTTTTGATTATCAAATGTTATAATTATATAATTTTTGCATACGAGGTCCATTTTGGACGAAACGAGAGGCGTTGGAACCATATCAACGTCATCTACTGCTTAGCATCGAAGTGGTATTTTTTTGAAGCTGAAATATTTTCATTTTCAAATAAAAGGTGAGCGTTTTAACGCTCACGACATGCTAAATTATTTTTATGTTTGTTAAATTGAAATGATTGAGATTATTGATTGTTGTTCGGCAAATTTTATTGACATGAAAATCGATGTAGAATTTATATGTAAGAAATTTTGAATTAACAGTTAAATTGAGATTGGAATTAAATTTCTAGTTAAATTCCCGATTAGTGACAACTAGTAAGTTGTTATGATATTTTGACTGTTTTGGATGTGGATGGTGATAGATGCTATTGATTGATATTTTGGATGTTTATTTATTTTAATTATATCCTGTTATCATCCTATTTATTATTTCAGTGTATAAAACTATAATTTGAATTATTTTGAATAAATTAAGAAATAGGTTGAAATGATATATACCCATGACATTGTGATTTGGATTGAAATGGTATATATCCATTATTGAAATTAAATTGAAATAACTGATCATTTGGCCATAAGATAGAAAATTATATATAGACACTGGAGTGGTTAAATTAAAGGATTTTAAAATTTTTGATTTGAAATTATTTAAATGACTTGTTTTAAAGAAATAAAATCAAATTTATGAAAATCTAATTATTCTCAAACTTGAGCTTGGGATGTGAAATTTAAATTTGGTAATAGGAATTGTTTAAATAATCGAAGGTGGGATTTTGAAATTATAATTGAAAAATGATTTGAATTCCAGAATTTGATTTGTTTTAAAGAATTGACTTTTATTCGAACTTTGAATATTGATAAGTAAAGTAATATAAAACGATATTTGAAAATTGAGCTTAGAATTGAATTAGATTTGAAGATTTGGATTTGAAATTAAATATTGAAGGTTAATTTGATTTAAGTGATTTGAACCGATATTTTTAAAATCAAACTCGAAATTGATATAAATCGATATGGGTTAAATTTGAGAATTGAGTTGAAATTTAATCACTGAATCAGATATTTGGATTGAAATTGGAATCGAAGTAAAATTTGACTTGAAATCAGAATTGAATTGATTAAACTGAAATGTAAATTGAAATAAAGTTGAGTAGGAAAATTTGGAATTGAATCAGTTTAGCTTAACTATTTTCAAATAAATTATTTTATCATAAACTATTTAATGATCTATCTTCTTAAATATTCAAATTATTTTGATTTTCTAAACTGTTTTACTGCATAAACCATTTTTAATACTCAAATTATTTTCTATTAAACTGTTTAAGCTATTTTAAACTATTTTCTAAAAATTCAAAATAGTCAGGATGGAATGTTTATATTTTAATCTTAGTTTTAAGTGCGAATGAAGTTAATTAAAATGATGTTTTAACCTTGTTTGCGCCGAAAATGGTCATAAACACCCAATTGTCGATGAAAGCACTCGTCTACAATCACAGATCTCAGATAACAAATACGTAGAGAAAATAAATGTGAAGAACAGTCAAAATTTAAAAAGAATCACATAGAAGCACATAGATCTAGAGTGGTTCGTCATGTTGCTTACGTCCACTATGAAATGATTGTTCTTTATTAGACTTTTCTTGCTGGTTATAGTGGATAACAATAGAGAAATTCGAGTACAGCAGTGAATTTTGAATACAACAATGATTTCTGTAGAGTCTGGACGTCGAGGAGCCAAAAAGTCCCCTTTCTATAGACTTTGGGATGCTATTTATAGGCGTAGGATGCAAATATCTCGCTCGGATCTTGGAAGACCTCTTCTAGCACGTGCGTCGGCCAACGCGATCGATCTCATGTCATCTGCACTCGGTCCGTGATCGATGTGAATGAATTTTTTATCGATCAAGATTTGATCCAATTGAGTCGAAATTGAGCATGATCATTCATTAGGTTGTACCTAATCTCCTATGAAAATTTTGTGGCATTTGGACTTATAGATTATGAGTTATGATCAATGCAAGTTTGGGCTTTTTGATTGTTGTTCTCTTCGCATCGATCTCCTTCGTATCGATGTTGTCCGCATCGATAAGTCTGCACGTGATGCCATTTGACGTGGCGCTTGCATTTAGGATCGATCCTAAGTTCATGCCTGGTCGATCGAGTCTTCCAATGTTTATGCCTGTTTCTTATCGCCCTATCTTGATCTCTTTCTTATCAATTGCAACATCTCTATTCTTATCGATCGATTATGAGTACATTTCACACTGTTCGTATTGATCGATCACCGCTTCGTTCGTATTGATCAATCACCGCTTTGTTCCTATTGATCGATCTCTGCTCTGCTCGTATCGACCGATCATTATTGTATTTTGCAACGGTTCACCTTGCACTGTTCGCACTGATCACTAGCTGATCGATATGAGTAAGGTGTATGTTAATGGATCAATACAAAGTAGCGGCCTTGCGTGGTTTTGATAGACACGAAGTTGAACTTGGTTGGTAGATACAAGGTTGACCTTGGTTGATCGACACAAATAAGCTGGAGATGATGGATACAAAGCAGATCGATACGAAGGAGGCTTCTTCCTAGTTGCTTGATGGATACGAATAGACCTATGCATGTGAGTTGATTTCCTTGGATCGTATCGATCGTATCTTGAGCATGCGAACTCCGATTGACTTGAAACTTGGAACGCTGGCTTTCATAGCTTCGCTAGTCCTGTCATCGATCCGGACTCGAATTTTTTTTACCGGTATCCATAGTAGACATGTCTATCAACAATCTCTAGGATGAACTATCCTTGGTTTTCTCGTCAAGTTCTTGGTCTCACGACATTGCTAAAAGACAGGATAACTTTTTCCTCCCAAAATATGACTTGCGATAGGAAGGTATGTTTTGTAATGTGATAAGATGGATGTTCATACTACGTTAATGACCTGCAAAGAGATCGATAATCCTACCAGGCCGCGAATGGCGATCGTTCGAGATCGTATGCCGTTCGGGGTGGTATGTGACCGTTCGTGGTCGGATGCTGTTCGAGGCGAGTTGTGACCATTCGTGGTCCGGTGCCATTCGAGGCGAATTGTGACCGTTCGTGGTCGGGTGCTGTTCGAGGCGAGTTATATGTGCTCGGGAGGGGGGGGGGAAGGGGCTTAGTATGATTAATGTCAGATTTTACGTTCGAGTGAGTTTCTGAATTGTTTGTTATGGCCGGTTATCGTCACCTCAGAGCGTGCCTAAGGACCGTTCACGATCATGTATATGTGTAAGTGGCTTAGCCGTTATGGAATCACAAATAGCAGATTTACATTCAAAATGATTCTTTTAACAAAAATGTCCAACAAAACCAAGTCCAAACATGAGAAATAGCAAACAAAAGCAAAACAAAGACGTCAAAGTGCAAACACCTACATTGATGTGATTAGATAGTCGTATCAGAGCATGGTTGAGGACCGTTCACGATCTCGTACGTGTGTAAATGATTTAATCATGTTGATGTGGAGTTTGCCACTTATTCTTCATTATTTCAATCAGTTGATGACAAGCTGATGCCTTGATCTTGAGTTGTTTCCAGTTGGTGCAGGTGGTGGTCGTTCTTGCTCCACCATCGCGGTTTGCTTCCTTACGTACTGTAACAACATGCCATTCTGAATATGCCCTTCTATCTCATCCCTCAAGTGGCTGCAATCAATGATATTATGGCTACTCAGCTCATGGAATAAGCAATACTTGTCTGATTTCCTCTCATTGTTGATCGGGTCCCTCCTCATTGGATTTCGATAAGGAACCTGGCCCCTGGTGTCCTGGTAGATCCGTTCCAAAGTTTCATTCAACTCCGTATAAGAGGTAAATCTCTGTTCTTTTCGTGGTCGCTTTGGTCCATCATCGTTATATTCAGTTTTTCGTATCCCTTTGTCCTTGCTTGAATCCTTTCCGGGCGGATCTTCGCTTTTGACTACATACACATTAACTCCCTCTCCTTCCTCTCTTTCAACATTTGCATCCTCAAATCATAGAAATCCTTTAGCCTCATGATAAAACTCCCTAAGATCCATAGGTGGATCCCTTGTCGATGAATTTTTGAACTCTGTTCCATCAGCTATGCCAGATACAGCTGCCATTAAGACCATGGAGGGATCTGGGTGATCCACCGATTCTCCTGCTGCATTAAATCATGTTAAGAAGTTCCTCAAAGATTCTTCGGTCTTCTTCTTCAGCGCCGCTAGACTCATCACATTCTTGGGCCTTGAGATGTGAACTCTGAACTGCCTCATAAACTTCTCGGTCCACATTCCAATGGAACCGCTCTCCAATTGTGTAAACCATAATGCTGCTATGGCTGTCAAATACAGTGAAAAACACCAGGCCATGACTTCCTCCAATGCCCCAGTACTTCCATATGTCTCATGTATCTTGTCAGATGAACAGCTAGATCTGTCCTTCCATCATATGTCTCCAATGTCGGTAGCTTGAATTCTGGTGGATTCCTGGCCTGCCTAATTGCAGGAGCAAAGAGGCTCTTGTTAACATCTTCCAAATCTTTATTCACCAGTCCGCCTCTCATGGCTCGTGTAACCATCTCCGTTAATTTGTCACTGTTGCCAAGCTGTAGCCCTTTTCCGTTGCCTCCAGTCTACCCCCGAGTTCGCGAGGGAATCCTGGAATTTGCTCTCCTGGACGAGCATCTGTTCCTCTATCAATGCCATGTTGAATAGATGCATCTGGTATCCTACCTGAAGTTGGATCAACATGCTCTTATGGAGTGCCCCCTAGTTCATGGGCTGCTCTAGACGGTCCTGCTCTATTCTGGTTTCTGGTCGCTCCTTGCTTCTGATCTCGTTCTCTAGCATTCTCTCCCATAGTGTTCCCTTGATTCTGCATTCTAGTTTGTCCAACTTGTTGGAGTAGGTTATGTATCATCTCTTCTTACCTTTTCAACATTCCCTCCTGCATAGCTTCAATCATCGTCTCCATCTTGTCTCGGGTAATGAAGACCGAGGCTTGATTTTCTCCTAAGGAAGCTTCCTGACTTCCTTCATGCTGCCTTCTTTTTTCTCTTGATCTCCTTGCTGATTGCTTCACCATTGCTTTCTAGATCTAAGTCCTTAAGTTCAGATCAAAGTTCCAAGCTGTAGAATCCCTGAATGTTAGCCTTCTCAGTGAAAGCACCAAAATGTTTGCGTCGAAAATGGTCATAAACACCCAATTGTCGATGAAAGCACCCGTTTACAATCACAGATCTCAGATAACAAATACATAGAGAAAATAAATATAAAGAACACTCAAAAATTAAAAAGAATCACATAGAAACACACAGATGTAGAGTGGTTCTGCATGTTGCCTATGTCGACTATGAAATGATTGTTCTCTATTAGATTTTGCTTGCTGGTTATAGCAGATTACAATAGAGAATTTCAAGGAAAGCAATGAATTTTGAATACAAAAATGATTCCGGCAGAGTCTGGGCGTCTAGAAGCCAAAAAGTTCCATTTCTATAGACTCTGGGATGATATTTATCGGCGTAGGATGCAATATTTCACTCTGATCTTAGGAGACGTCTTCTGGCATGTGGGTGGCCCACATGATCGATTCCATGTCATCTACACTCGGTTCGTGATCGATACCAACGAATTTCATATCGATCAAGATTTGATCCAATCGATTCGACATTGCGCATGATCATTCATTAGGTTGTACCTAAGACCCTGTGAAAATTTGGTGGCATTTGGACTTTAGATTGTTAGTTATGATCGATGCAAGTTTGGGCTTTCCAATTGCTGTTCTCTTCGCATCGAACTCTTCGTATCGATGTTTTTCGCATCGATAAGTCTACACATGATGCCAGTTGATGTGGTGCTTGCTTTTAGGATCGATCCAAAGTTCATGCCGGGCAAGTCTTCCTAATGTTTACGCCTCTTTTGTATCACCCTATCTTGACCTCGTTGTGATTGATTGCAACGGCTTTATTCATATCAATCGATTATGAGTATATTTCGCACTTCGTATCGATCGATCAACGCTTTGTTCGTATCGATCAATCACCGCTTTGTTCGTATAAATCGATCTCTACTCTGCTTGTATCGACCGATCATTAGTGTATTTTGCAACGGTTCACCCTGCATTGTTCGCATCGATCACTGGCTGATCGATACGAGTGCGGTGTATGTTAATGGATCGATAAGAAGTAGTGGCCTTGCGCGGTTTTGATAGATACGAGGTTGACCTTGGTTGATCGATACGAACAAGCTGGAGATGATGGATGCGAAGAAGATCGATACAAAGGAGGCTTCTTCCCAGTTTCTAAATGGATACAAACAAACATATGCATGTGAGTTGATTTCCTTGGATCGTATCGATCGTATCTTGAGCAGACGAACTCCGATTGACTTGAAACTTGGAACGCTGGTTTTCATAGCTTCGCTCGTCCTATCATATCAATTGCAGCATGATCCGGACTCGAATTTTTTTTTATCAGTATCCATAGTAGCCCTGTGTATCAACGATCTTCAAGATGAACTATCCTTGGTTTCTAGTCAAGTTCTTGGTGTCACGGCCTTACTAAAGGGTGGGATAACTGTAACATTCCTGAAAATTTACCAAGTTAATTTGGTAATTAAATTAATTTTTGAAGATAAATGGCTAATTTATTTATGAATTAATTAGATAGTTTCTAGAATAAATAAATTTTTTAGATTATAAAGTAGAATTGGTTTAAAATTTAGGGATAAGTATTTTTTAAACAAATATTGAATTTAAAAATAAGATGTATAAAAAAAATAAAGTAGAAATTAAAAGCTTTAAAAAGTTAATGGTAGTTTGTTTTTCTAAAATATTAATTATATTTGGGAAATGTATTAACTTTCAAAGAATCAATGTACTAATTTTCAAAATATTATTTTTTCAAGTTAAATTTTCTTATATAAATAAAAGTGATTAATTGTTAATATGCAACCAAAATTTTTAAAATCATTCTTTTCTTTTCAAAAATTGTACAAAAATAAATGATAAAAAAATGCACGAATGAAAGATGCATAAAATATATGTATATAAATATGTTAGCTAAATTAAAGATTTTAAAACAAAATCTATAAAATAATTTAAACTAAGGAGTTAAATATGATTTGTATATTTAACATTAAAGATAGAATTCATAAATCAATAAAAATATGATTTGTACAATGACTTGAGTTTAAAATTTAAAAACAAGAATGAATGTAAAGTATTTACCCTTTTGAAATTTAATGAATGTATTTTAAATAAAATTGATTTAATAAATAAATTTACAAAAGCTTTATAAACTAAGAAATGTACATGTGTATGGTTTATTTGTTGAGTGTACAAGTTATGATAATCCATTTCTCTTTAAAAAGTTGTAAAAGTAAAATAAATATAAATGTGTGTAAATAGTTTGTAAATAAAATAATAAAAAGGGCTAAAACATAAAGCATGTTTTCATAAATTCAAATAAAGTAAGAATAAAAAAACAAAGTTACAAATAAATTTTAAACCAAAGTTTTGAAACTAATTTTAACTAAGGGTTTCAACATAAAAATACAAGTTTGGACCAATGTTAAACATGCAATAAGGAAGTAGACAAGCGGCAGGCTATTTTCATTTTCAAAAAATTTCCCAAATCTGAGAAAAATTGTTCAATAATTTTCAGTCCAAGATTTCAAACCCTTCACCTCCCAATTTCTTCATTCCTAAAACCTGGCTACCCATTTCATATCCCCTTCCTCAAAACTCTTCTTATCTTCATTTCAAAAGAAATCTCAATAAACCTGAAAATACAAATTACAAACTGGGAAATGAATTCAACACTTCAAAGCCTAAGAAGTAGATGCAAATTAAATTCCAGATCTTGCTTTTTTTTCAAACACTTGAGCAGTTCTATAAGCATCAAGAAACTATCAAGATCAAAGTTCAAAGTTTCAGCTTTAACTGGAAATCAAACAACAAGCTTGAAAACAACCGAAACAAAGTTTTTCCAAATATTCAAATGCCTGGAAGTTCAATCCCGGGTTTAGTTAAAGAAATTTCTGTTTTGAAAGCAAACAATCAACCTGAAGCAATCTTCAAAACAACTCAGGTAAAAATTAAGCAAACTCACAAGTAAAAAAATTTGAATTTAAAATCTGAAGCAATTGAAAACATAATTAACTCTAGTATTCTTTACCTGAGGGGATGATGATCAAAAACAAAGATAAAAAAGGCAGAGGAGTTTAAGAAGAATTGCATGTTCCAGATTCACAACCAAAACAATTTCCAGGAAAATATCTTTGTTCCTTCCCAATCCAGGTGAGCAACTTTAATTTTTAAAACCAGTTCTTTGAATTCAATGCCTAAGAATCTGTGAGAAAACCACTTTTATAAACTCTTTAAGTTGATATATATGATCTGCCGGTGATGATTTTTCGAGTTTGCTATGTATTATGATGTGCATGTGTGGTTATGTATCTGTGTATAGAGATATATCTCTGATCTCAAGTTACAGTTTTCAAATAGATATAAGAAAACTCAGGTTTTCTTTAATTATTCTCTGATAACATTTAGTATTTGAACGAGTTACGTTTTTTAAACATAAACTAAAATCTAAGAACAGTTAAGTATGTTTGTTTATAAACTTTCTGGAAAATTTAGAAAAACAGTGAAATTTTAAACTATATCAAAAATCTCAACTTGAATAATTCGTTCTTTCAAGTATATAAATTGGTTTGTTATCAAAATCCATGAATTTGAAAATTAAAATCATGATTTTTAAGCTCGAATTTCAAGCGAAATTGCAAGATGAACGGAAATGTATTTCGGCCAATTTCCGATGAACCATGGCGAACTGGGTGTTCAAATTCGTGGTGAAGAAAGCTTATGCGTCAGAGGGTATTGGAAAAATGCTTGTTAATTTTTCAAGCAATCAGGGAAGTTGATTTAAGTTGTAGTAGGGTTTAAAAGCATTTTTAGATCGACGTTGTTTCTCGAATTCGTGTGATGTCGTCAAGGGACCGGAGGGGATCAGACCTGAGGGATGGAAGGGTTGGCGGTGGCGAAGCTTCGGCAAGGCTCGCGTTGGTTCTGGGGGCGTGGTTGGCGAATATGAGGCGTTTGCAGGTGATAGGCTTTGTCATAGTGTGAATCGAATTGTTAAATTTCGAATGACGGTGAAATCAGGGGACCTGGGTGGTCAGAAGGATAGGACAGATCATCGATGACCTAAGTGCGGCGATGGAGTTGGTCGGAATTGGCCGAGCCACCTGTACACATGCACGTGGGGAAGGTACGTTTCCGTCGTGTTCGAAAATTGGGGAAGACGAAGTTTATTGGGGACGAACTCGAAGACTTGCACGAAATGACTCGAAGCAGAGGATAGCGAAGATAACCCGTAGTCAAGCTCGGGTGCATCTCGAAATAGCTCGAGTTGGTAATCAAAACAGTTTTTGAATTAAAAACTTAATCAAGTTTTTAAAACACTGTCCCAATCAAATGTTCTATACCAGTTTTGTTAGTTAGATAAAGTCCTAAAGATAATTAAGTCTTGGTGTTTTAATTCCTTGTTTAAAAGAAAAAAAATCTTAAGTTTATTATAAATAAATTTAAAATGATTTAGTGATATACATAAACCCTTATTTTTGAAAGTTTAACTCAATAATATTAAAGATTTGTTAAAGAATGTTGAAATGGTTAATTAACTTTTAAAAGTTTAAATTAAATTTATTTGTTAAACGCAATTAATTACTTGAAGTTAATGACTTAATGAAAGTGATTAAGACAAATTAAATAATAAATTTAAGTTTGATTAATCAAGAAATAATTAAAGATAACTAATCAGTTAAAATTAATTAAATTGAGGTAGTTAATTACTTAATCAAAAGGAATCAACTAATAATTTATGTTGGGGGATTAAGTGATTAAGGTTAATTTTCGATTAAGGATAATCATTTATTAATTAAGAATAATTAATTAAAATGATGATTAATTGAGGGGTTAATTTATTAATTAAAGATAATTAATTAAAGGATAATTGAGTAATTAAAGGTTAATTATTTAAAATAAAGAGTTAATTGTCTAATGATTAAAGATTGATTAATTTGTTAATCAAATTTGATTTAAATTAATTAACAAAGGATTTATTAATTAAGGTTGATTCATTAATAGTTAAAGAATTAATTAATTTATTTATTGAGGTCAATTAATAAATAATTAAAGGAAAATTAATTAACGTAAACTGTAACTAATTAATGTGAATCAACCAGAATAGTGATTAATCTGGTTCTAATTAATCCAATGATAAATTAACCTTATTATGGATGATTATCTTCTATTGAATACTGTGAATTGTTTTGTCATCTCTGCTGTGTGATGCTTTGTGATTTGAATTGTTTTAATTCAAGTTGTGATGAATTTATTTATTTATTTATAATGCAGTCATATTCTCTATCTGTGATTCTGTGTATATAAATAAGCGTAATTGGAATATACCGCTTATCGATATTGTTATGATTGAATCTATAGTGTGATTGATGTTGTTGCACCATGGTGTAAACCCTCTGGACTACACCTTACATACATAAATATGGATTGCACGGGGAAATCGGTTAAGTCATAGATTTTTAATGATTTTTAAAGATTGAATTTTTGAATACAAAATAGTTTTTGAATTGGAATTGAAAACTTTTGAAATTGAGTTTCAATAATAAAAGTTATTTTGAATAACTTAATAAAGTTTTGAAATTTGAATAATCTGATTTGAATTTGAATTCAATATTTGAAATTAAATCCAATAATTTGGAAATTATGGTTAAAAAAAGCTTATACAAGTTATGAAGGTGTTTATATGAGTTTTTAACCATTTAAAAATTTTGTTTTGAGAATTTAAATTTAAACCCAAGTTTTTACGTAAATGGCTTTAACTTATGTAAATGTAATTAGTATTTCCCAAAACGAAAACTATTTGTTTCAAACAATAATAGCTTCCATAAAAAGAAAGGATTTCCAAATTGTATTGAAAGATTTCAAGTTTGAAATGAAATTGTAAATAGTTGGAAAGAACTATGAATTAACCTTTGTGAAAGATTATTAAACCTTGTTTTTTTGAAATCTAAGAGGATTTTAAATGGTATATCTTTCATATATAAGATTTGGATTGGAAATGGTTTGATAGTTATGAATTTAATCTTTAAGTTAAAGATTGGGTAAGTTAATCCAATTTGAAATGGAATTATTTTAAAAAGCCATGAATGAACCTTTGTGGAAGATTGGTAAACTTTGTGAAATAAATCTTTTTGTTTAAAAGATTTAAAATGGTAATTTTTTTAAACCATTTGGAAAGAAAGTTTTAGATAATAAGTTTTTACTTAACTGAAATCCCATATCCATATGTTTTTGAATATTGCGCTCATTATTCGGTTTAGCCGGGAGAGGTCCTTGTGTCATATAACCCATTCCGAATAGTGATACGTCGTTATGGATAGCATTTGAAGACCAGTGGTGAAGACTGGGTATTTTCGAGAACGAAAGGATAACCCGTTGATTGTCTCTGTACTGAGTCACGCCGGTATAGAAATTTCCTAAGTGATGTGAAGTTCGATCGAGATTGTGAATACCTAGATTTGCAAGGGCTTCTTCGAAAGTGCCTTCGGTTCTGTTCGAACCCAGAACAGACTTGTATAGATGGGTGTCTGACATTACACTTTGAGATGTAAAACCAGCTTCTATCAAAGACATTTTTGTTTGGTGGGGGAGATTTATTCTCTTAGCTTAATACCCTTCTCTGAGACGTACGAGCTCAGAGGTTATGTAGTTGATGGTTACTAGTGATACGTTCTAAATTTGGTAATGTGGCGTGCAAAGTACTGCTGATCATTTGTTGATCAAAGCATGGCTTTGTGAAAAAGCGTAGCTTTGTGGATGAGACCTCATCGAGCCTCATAACCCGGTAATGCTCGAAACAGGAAAGATGCGGCAAGGTTTCAGGGGTAGTTCCCCTAGGGTATGACCATTACTTCTGGAAAAGGGTGGTATCATGGTATGAAGCCCAGATACTTAATCATGTGGACACTGTAGTATATTTATTACTGTATGATGTTGTTGGAGGGCCCTCGGATAAAGGTCCCAAAGGACCGAGGGTGGCATATCTTAGGTTTTATTCCCCGGGAAGGGGGTAGCCGGCCTTGTGTTAGGAGAGAGCTGGCTGGTTCTCGGGGCATCCCTCCAGAGGCGTTCCCATGTGGCAATAGGAAGTTCCTTAGCCTGACCATTTGTTGGAAATCCATTTATCCAATACGCGCCTTGTACGGTTTTAGTTGTATTACCTTCCATCTACTTATGGTGGCGCCCCACTGTTTGGATGGTAGCTATAGTAGGCATAGTTCGGAATGTCTATGCTGGCTAGGATTAATATTATACTTTAAAAATGGTTTTTCCACACTTTGCACTTATAGTAATAATATCGAAGAATTTTTCTTCGTATCAAGCATATTTGACTATCATAAGAAGAAATCTTCTCTAATTCTGCGTTTGCATGGTGTGTGTGGTGGGAGGCCTTATGGTAGTTTCATTTTCCAAAAGCATTGTGGATTTCAAAATTTGAATGTTTGTTTGTTTTAAAGATAAAATCTGTTTTTGTCTGCTTACACCAGTCCGACGAATGACCTGGAGTTTATTGTTCCTTTCCTAAACTCTAGGTGCCCACTATTTTCCACACGGGCAGTCTAGAGTTGGGTTTTTCAGATAGTCGAATAGTAGGAATTGATTCGATAGCCTTCGAAGCCTTTTGGATTTGTAGATTGCATTTGCCACACATCAGCATTCACAGCTGAACTTGCTTATCTTTGTGCAACTTGATGATGGTTCGAGCTATCTTTGGATTGAAGATAGAGTTTTTTTGGAGTTTGGCATTGAAGACATTATTCTTTCCGCTGCTATTTCTTGTATCTCTGATAGTATTGATATCTATTGTATCATCATTGTATCTAGATATTGTATCAAACGTTGTATATCAAATGTATTATTTCTTTTTCTTCCGTTGTGTTTTACTTAATGTGCTATAAGCTCCGGCGAACTAGATTCGACGTTTGGATCTGCGGCATTTGAATACGAGTGTTGTATTCGGTGTCGATTTTCGAAGGTCGAATCAGGGTCGTTTTAATAACAAACCTAAATTGAAATCCGAAACAATTTTGGAAGCAAAATTGAGATATTAAGATAAATGATATGGTATATTTTGAGTAAATATGACGATTTCGAAATGGATTTGATTTTCGAAGTGAATATGATATTTTAATATCAAGTACGAACTATTTTCAAAATGTAAAAGAACCAACCGGTGTGTAAAATGACGTTTGATTGTTAAAGAGACCGGAGCCTCTTATTGGTATACTCTCTGTCAATAATGGAATAATTTTAACAACTGTGTACATGAAAGAGACTCTAGAACGAAGTGGTTGTATTTGGCATCGTTTGCTGGATTTGAAGAAAGAGAACGATGATGGATTAGCCTGATGCTTATGTAAATTTGAAATGACTAAAATAGAAGCCATACCGGCCAATGAGGTTGGCTACCACTAGCAGACACTTCTTCGTATTACTATCATGGCATTGTTATTGATTGATGCGCGCCCTTGGATTTTAGGAGTGTTGGACACAGTGGGCCGTTAGAGGTTACCACCGGCCGGGAAGGGTAATCTGGTAGTATCCTACCTTGAGCATTGCCTCACGTGCATTGTCTTACTTTTATCTTTATATGAGACCCCTAGGATTTTGGTTTAGTGTTGTCATATCACGACGCATCCCTATCCACCGACGGTTTACTAGTGTTTTATATGCAAATTGTACGACAATGCTTAAAAATGCATTAAAAGGTATTAATGTAAAACCTTAATGCTATTTTGATAATTTATATTATGGGTAGACATTAGATATATAGCGTATCCTACTATATATAGATAGTTTGACGGATCCTTAAGGGACGGAAAATCCCGTAACATTTCTTGAGTAATTGCAACTAGATAGGAGATGTGAAATCCCATAAACATTTCTAACACTATTACACTCATGTTATTTGATACCGATTTGACTCACATAAGAATATTTTATTTCTGACTCAAGTGTTTTGTCTTTTCATTACGCATGGGTCAGTCTTGAGTTTTTTTTCCAATGCACTGAAGATTATTCTCTGGAGGATGAAGACGAAAACTTGGTATACTAGTACTATTATTGTTATTTCCTACATCATGTTGTCTACTGCATTATTTTATTTATCCTTGTTGTGTATATAATTCTGATAAATATAATATAAATTATAATCAAATGTATAATATAAATAGATTTATAAACTTTTTATTTGATTATTATATTTTGTCGTCACGCTACGAGAATTTGTGTTTGTTTTGTTCTTCTTTTCTTGTTTTCTTAATTAACCCCAATGATTATCTATATTTTGGATTGTTTAAATTAGACATGTGTGGATTATTGTCGATTTAAACCATCTGAAATGTGGGTCATCACATTCCTACAACTCAAAATATTCACATTCATATACTCAAAGGAGATCATATAAAGATTTATACTATCAGTATAATCCATGTAATTTGGAACACACAATCGTCAAAGAATTACTTGTGTATTGCCTATTTGTCCGGGTGAAGTGAGGGTTATTTGGTCAAAGGAAATACCCAAGGGAACTTTCGGGACTGGACTTAGTATGGGAAGTCCGAACCAGTATAAAATATCTAATGTGCTTGCTTTTTTTATCTTTCTTATTTATACTGTTAATTTACTCTACTTAGTATAATTATCGGTACATACCTTTATATTAGTATATAAGTTGCATTATATAAGATCCTATACATTTTCATTGCCTCTTTAATTAATTCTTCCATTAATTAAAATCACTTCATAAATATAATGATATACATATGTATACTACTCATTCACTATTCATTTATACTCTTTTAATGCTCCAAAAATGTTTATGTACTTATCTCATCGGTATAAATATATTCACAAAACACTACACTTTCAATACTTAGAAAGTGCACTCATATACTTATCTCATCGGTATAAGTATATTCACAAAAGCTTAAGAAAGATTTCATTTTCAAAATCATACTTAATTGGGTTAAAACAAATATCCTTTAAAACATTGTTAAAAATGTAATCAGACAAGTTACGGTTACTATACTTGCCTCAACGTACAGTCTTAAACTCTCACAGATAGAGACGCGTTTTCTTACCTCGAAGATTGGTGTTAAATATGAAAAGAATACTTTACGTACCATCATAATATAAAATGATCATTATAGAAATCAAATCTCATTACTTTTTTAAAACTGTATTTATAAATCTCTAAATTTATTTATAAAACTCAATTTATAAATCTCTAAATTTATTTGTAAAACTTCTTTTGTATATCTCGTGCTTTTAAATCTTATATACTTATTACAAATCTTCAGTTTCAAGATATGACTAAACACTTTTCATTAAACGATCATTTCAAATATCACTATAAATTCATAAATGTGAATTATTATTCTAGTTTATCAAAATGATAACATTTCTCTTTATAAAATATCATTTATAAATCTATTCTTCCAATATAACATTTTATACAAAGCTTTCACAAATATTTATTCTAAAATATTTCTATCTTCTCCAAAACAGAATCACCTTATTATAAAAAATAAATTTCTCTTTTCTTTATGATAAATACTTGTTAATATATTAATTTTCTGTAAAATAAATACCTTTTGAAATAATTTTAAAACATTTCTACACAAACTTGAAGCTAACTAAAAAGTAGGGGTAAAATATAGAAGTTCAAATACCCTTTCTAAATAAAATACTATATAAAATTCTAAAGTCACATTTAAAATCATTCTTCGAATTAAAAGCATTCTCAAATCAAAATGGAAAATAATAGTATTTTTAAAATACTATAGTGAGGTCTAGAGCTACCATAGCACTTAATAAGTGCTTTCCATATAAATGTAACAAGTGTAACAACAATAAGACCAAAATCAAAGTCACATATCAAGTTACATCCAATAAGGCGAAGGTAGCAAGCTTTTAGCATAAAACAATTTATACAATAAGTATATAAATGAAATTAAAATCAACATCTGTAACATCCTATTCATTCTAACAAAGGAAAGAGTGGGAGGAGGAAGAAAGAAAATAATTTTGATATTATTTGAAAGGCAGAAACAAGAAAAGAACATTTTTAGTTTTCTGTATTAAAACATTGACGTGCTCTGTAACGGTCATCGTGGACAACGTGGTTGTCAAAGTAGAGGAAAAAGTGGTCAAAGTGGCTGCAACTGATGGTCATCACGGCATATTTGGTGAATCGAAATTGATATATGTTATTGCATTAAATTAATACTGCTTACTGATTAACAGAATACCTATTGAAACCAAAGTTGAATTTACAAGTTTTATCAGGTCTAACTATTGAAATATTAAACTTAATTTGTTAATTTCTAGAAGTTTCTTATTATTAAAGTTTCTAGAGTCTTCTTGTATTTGATAGAATTTGGTGAGAGCTCTATAATTTTATATTAGTTTCTAGAAATAAGAATTATATAATAGTTATGTTTCTAGAGTTGCCTAAAGAGTCATTTCTAGAGTTGTCAAATGAGTCATGTTTCTAGAGTATTCTATATGTAGAGTGTTCTATTGAGTCATATAAATAGAGGAGCTCTCCCCTCATTTTGTATCAATTAAGCAAGAAATAAATCATCAATAAAGAAAAGTTTTCTATAATAAAATAAAAAAAATCTTCCTTCTTATATTCTCTCCCTCTTCTCTAAAAATATTCAACAAAGTGGTATTAGAGCGAGGATTTAAAAAAAAGATAGAGATGGCGAATAATGACGTTCCCCTACATGTTCCAATGCTCGCCAAGTGCAATTATGATAAATGGAGTTTAAGGATGATGGCTCTGCTTGGAGCACACGACGTGTGGGATATAGTTGAAAATGGCTATACTGAACATGAGAATGAAGATGGTTTATCTCAAATTCAAAGAGATGGTTTGAGAAAATCAAGGACAAGGGACAAGAAGGCTCTTTGTCTAATTTGTCAAGCATTGGATGATGATACCTTTGAAAAAATTTCTGGATCAAAGTCGGCCAAAGAAGCATGGGAGAAGCTTCGAACGTCTTATAAGGGAGCTGATCAAGTCAGAAAGGTACATCTTCAAACTTTAAGAGGAGAGTTTGAAACTTTGCATATGAAAGAAGGTGAACTTGTTTCTGATTACTTCTCAAGAGTTCTAGTGGTTAGTAATAATCTTAAAAGAAATGGTGAGAAGTTAGATGATGTAAGAATTATGGAGAAGATTCTTAGATCATTAGATACAAAGTTTTAACATATTGTCGCCATTGTTGAAAAACAAAAAACTTGAAGACCATGTCAATAGAGGAACTTCTGGCTTATTGCAAGCTTATGAAGAAAAGAAAAGGAAGAAGGAAGAGACTGTAGAGCAAGTCCTTAAGACACGGATTGATTCAAAAAAGAAAGAAAGTAATCGAAGCCAACAAAGATGGAGTGGTGGCCAAGAAAGAGGAAGAGGTCGTGCATATGGACATGGACGAGATTGGAGGCCCAACTATGAAAACAACAACAACAACAACAACAACAATAAAAGAGGAGAAAGCTCAACAAGAGGTCGTGGGAGAGGAAATTCAAGGTATGACAAGTCACGTGTTAAATGCTACAATTGTGAGAAATTTGGGCATTATGCTTCTGAATTTAGAGCTTCAAAGCATAATAAAGTTGAAGAGAAGACCAACCACGTTGAAGAAAAAAGCCAAGAGGATGGTACATTATTACTGGCTTACAAAGAAAATGAAAAAAGAGAGGAAAACCAATGGTACCTAGATAGTGGTGCAAGCAACCATATGTGTGGAAGAAAAAATATGTTTGTGGAGCTTGATGAATCAGTGAAAGGCAATGTGGCATTTGGAGATGAAACAAAGATAGCGGTGAAAGGTAAAGGAAAGGTTCTTATCCGATTGAAGAATGGAGAGCACCAATTCATTTCCAGTGTTTACTATGTGCCAAACATGAAGGGCAACATTTTGAGCTTAGGACAAATCTTAGAGAAAGGTTATGATATTCGATTAAAAGATAATAATCTTTATATAAGAGATGGTGCAAGTAACTTCATTGCAAAGGTATCAATGTCAAGAAATAGAATGTTTATGCTCAACATTCAAAGTGGTGTCGCATAATGCCTTAAGGTGTGCTATAAAGATACTGCTTGGCTTTGGCATCTTCGTTTTGGACATATTAACTTTGAAGGACTAGATTTGCTATCCAAGAAGGAAATGGTAAGAGGATTACCATGCATAAGCCATCCAAATCAAGTGCGCGAAGGATGTTTACTTGGAAAGCAATTTAAAATGGGCTTTCCAAAGGAGTCATACTTAAGTGCTAAAAATCCGTTGGAACTCATACATACAGATGTGTGTGTTCCGATCAAGCCAAGTTCACTTGGTAAGAGTAACTATTTTCTTCTTTTCATCGATGATTTTTCAAGAAAAACTGGGTGTATTTTTAAAAGAGAAATCAGAGGTTTTTGAGAACTTCAAGAAGTTCAAGGCCCATTTTGAGAAGGAAAGTGGCCTTATGATTAAAGCCATGAGATCTAACTGTGGAGGAGAGTTCACATCAATAAATTCCAAAAGTATTGTGAAAATAATGGAATCAGATGACAACTGACATTGCTTAGATCCCCCAGCAAAATGGAGTAGCAGAAAGGAAGAATAGGACAATTCTTGAAATGGCAAGTAGCATGCTCAAAAGTAAGAGGTTGCTAAAGGAATTTCGAACGGAATCTGTGGCATGTGCGGTTTATCTATCAAACCGATCTCCAATAAGAAGTGTGTGGGGAAAGACACCACAGGAAGCATAGAGTGGAAGGAAACCTGGTATTTCCCATCTAAGAGTCTTTGGAAGCATAGCTCATGTACATGTACCAGACGAGAAGTAAAGCAAATTGGATGACAAAAGTGAGAAGTATATTTTCATTGGTTATGGCACCAACTCTAAAGGATATAAGCTCTACAATCCTGATACGAGAAAGATAATAATTAGTCGAGATGTTGTGTTTGATGAGGAAGGAGAATGAGATTGGAGATCACATAATGAAAATTAGAACTTCTTTCCATACTCTGAAGAAGATGAAATACCACAACCAAGAATCGAGCAATTAAGGGAGGAGCCTACTTCCCCACTAGTTTCTCCTACCACAAGTTGTCAAGAAGATGAGAGCTCAAGTGAAAGGGATCCAGGCTTTAAAAGCCTTCAAGAAATTTATGAGGTAATATAAAAGACAAAACTACTCTCTTTTATTTATTTGCGGATTGTGAGCCTATGAACTTCCAAGAAGCTTTGCAAAAGAAGAATCGGAAAAATGCTATGGATGAAGAAATCAAGGCCATCATGAAGAATGACACATGGGAGTTAGCTTCACTTCCAAAAGGACAAAAGGCGATTGGTGTGAAGTTGGTATACAATGAAAGTTGAAACTGCCACAAGAGAAGCCGACCTAGATTTTCACTGACAATAAATCAGCAATTACTTTTGCTAAGAATCCAGTTTTCCATGATCGAAGCAAGCATATTGATACAGGCTATCACTATATTAGAGAGTGTGTCTCCAAAAAGGATGTGCAACTAGAATACGTAAAGACACATGATCAAGTAGCTGATATCTTCACCAAGCCTCTGAAGCATGAAAATATTGTCCGGTTGAGAAATCTGCTTGGAGTGATCAATCAAGATTAAAAGGGGGTGTTGAAATATTAAACTTGATTTGTTAATTTCTAGAAGTTTCTTATTGTTAAAGTTTCAGAGTCTTCTTGTATTTGATAGAATTTGGTGAGAGCTCTAGTATTTTATATTAGTTTCTAGAAATAAGAATTATATAATAGTTATGTTTCTAGAGTTGGCCAAAAGAGTCATTTCTAGAGTTGTCAAATGAGTCATGTTTCTAGAGTATTCTATATCTAGAAAGTTCTATTGAGTCATATAAATAGAGAAGCTCTCCCCTCATTTTGTATCAATCAAGCAAGAAATAAATCATGGAAAGTTTTCTGTAGTAAATAAAATAAAATGAAATAAAATAAAATGAAATAAAATAAAACAAAAAACTCCTCTTTCTTATATTCTCTCCCTCTTTCTCCAAAAATATTCAACACTAACGAGGTTTATTGTTTTGGTTAATAATATTTTTAATGTAAGTTATAAATCATGTGAACATCTTTATATTCAAATGTATACTTTTGTTATGGTATGTAGTCTTATATAGAAAATATAGAGACTTGAACCTTATTTTTTATTTAGTTTTTACATTAAAATGATGTACAGAAATAAACAATTTATTTGGTTCTGCTATCTTATGCAGAATACTATATTTGTTATTTTAGTTTACATACATTTGGAAATAAACAATAAGAATTTTGAAGGTTGATCACAGAAGAAGAAAAAACTTAAAAAAGAAGTATCAACAAATTATTACGATCACAGATATAAGTGCAAAGTTTGCAAGATCGAGCTTCATTTTGTAAGAATACTAGAAATAGAAAATGCATATGCAAAATTATAGTTTGCAACAAATCGAATGAATGAAGAAGACCTAAAGTGAATAAAATATGCAGTTCGAAAAAATATAGTTTATGAGTCAACATCTTATTATGCCGATTTGGTAAATATCGCAAAAACACTTCATCACTCTCTTATGGCAATACCTCTCCTAATTCATCAGCATGTTCTCAACTTTAGGTTATTCCTCTATCACCATAGTGTTATCGAAGGTCTAAACACAATATGTTACTCGTATTTCATGCTCAAAACCAATATCAACCTATTATACCACTTCATTCCCCTCTCTGTTTTTGACACCCATTATAGAAAGAGTTAAGGATCGAAGTAGAAAGTTCAGTATTTGATTGATCTGCTTGATGGTGTAATGGTCAGAATTTGCTTGTTTATTTTTTAAAGCTACTTAGGGATTATGAGATGTGGGAGAAGAGAACAAAGAAAACCATAATTGATTGGCCTTATGGCCCTTATCAAGTGGTGGATCATTTCAAAACCATGATTAACTCATAGTCAAGTGTTATTTCTAATACGGCTAGCTATAACAAATGTTAAATTCAACTTACGGATACAACTAAATGGTAAGGATTGGTTCAAACTGTTTGATCTAATAATTTCTTTTATGAATATGGTTGTAACTAAATCCTTAAGTCATACTTCATGCATCAATCTTTCTAACAAAATGCCATACTATGGTCAATTCAAACATTTAAATTTACCATCAATCAGATAATTTAACAAGAACTACATTAACAAATCAGCAAAGCAATGCCCAATTTTATTACAGCTCTATACACAACCTAAATTTATAAAATCAAACACAAACGTTGATGATTAAGGAAAATCTGAATTCAATCTACTATTAAGAGCAAACATCTGTGTATTAAAAAATGCATATTCTAAGCTTCTGCTTACGATATTCAAAATTAATAGGAATGAATTATCGTAAAGCATCAAAACCAGAATTGATAATTGAGGAAATGTGGCGTGTACGGTGAACCTTAGGATAATTAATTCGACACATATTACATTAGACCAATTAAAAACTGACAATGAAATGAAAATGAACTAATGAAGCAGAAAACTAACACTTCTAGAAACTAGGTGAGAGGCTGAGAGCCCTAGAGAAGTAGAAGAAGAGAACGGAAGAAGGGTTAGGTAATTAGTTTATGAGATGGTGTGTAGTGAAGTTTATTTGTCATAGTCCCACATCGCTGAAAATATCTTTGTCCTTTGAATGTTCAACTATAGAACATTGCAGGAAGTGCGTTTGTAAGGTAACGCAGCTGCGTGGTGAGCACAGAGCGAACTATTCTTTCGCCTTTTACTAAAGAATACCGCGTGATCTCCACCTAAAGTAGCATGTGCCATTTTTTGGAGGGTGTTCTTTTTATTAGACGCATCTAGCAAATTTTAAATTAAAATATTTCATCTTTATCGTTTGCCAAAGGTCGTAGGTATATTGGTACAGTTTAAAATTGTCCTTTGTCATGATTGAGTATGCCTTTTTGCTTTGATGGCATGCCCATCTTTTGTTAAAAAAAATTATGCTTTACCCTTTTTTATTGAAAATTACAAAGTATTTTCTTTATCCTTGATTTCTAAATTTCTTTCTGGTTTGCCTTTTTCATTTTTTATATTTTTTGTAAGTTTTTTCTTTTATATTAAAAATTGTATTTTATTCAAGCAGAATGTTCTTTAACGTATCGAGGATCGGATCAAAACCTTTACAACCTCAACATAAAACCTTTATAACCTCAATGTTAGAGCGTCTACCGCTTGAGCTAATGATATTTTGATAGAATTTATAAGATTTTAATTGTAAAACCAAACTTTAATTATTGCTTAGTCATCTAAATTTTGAATTCCAAGAAGATTCATTTTTTCCTAAAAGTAGTCAATGTTTCTAAAGATTTGATTTCTATCATTTTGGAATAGGTTAATTTCTTTCAACAAGCTATTTCTTTACTAGAAAAGAAAGAGTTGGTTGAGACTATTTGATCAAATGTTTATTTTTTCTTGAAAAAATTGGACCTTTCTAAAGATGGAGATTTTTTTTAAAGTCGAACTATTTGAAAATTAAAATTCAATTTGAATACAAACATATTGAATTTTTCAGGAGAAGATTGAATATGATGAATAATTTGTTTTATTGTTAATTTTTTTATTCTACAAGCACTTTGTACATGATTTTAAATAATCTAATTTTACTAGTCGTTGCTTATTTTCTTAATTTTAATTCTACCAACCGTTGCTTATTTTCTAAATTATAATTGCTTATGTACACTCTAAGTACCAAAAATAGCTAACAGCTGTATAATAGATGCTAGCATTTGATCCGTTTCTTATTTGTAGCCTTGATGAAATATTCTGAAGCCATCATTCATACTTCTCCACACTTCCCCTCAAGTGTGGTTCGGATAAATTTAAAGAACCCAACTTGTCGAGTATGTTTAGATGGCTGAACTTGTCGAGTGTCTTTATGAAAATATCTATCAGTTGCTCTTTCCTTCTAACAAATGGAGTTTCTATTTTTCCCACTTGCATTTTTTCTCTAAAGAAATGACAATCTACCTATATATGTATTGTCCTCTTGTGGAAAACTAGATTGGATGCAATATGTCGTGTATTTTGATTATTACAGTACATTTGTACTTTTCTTGTGTGCTCTATCTTCATGTCATTGAGTAATTGCTTAATCCAAATAAGGTCACTTGAGTATATGTCATGGCTCGATCTTTTTTTGCACTTGATCTATCCACAACATTCTGCTTCTTGCTTCTCCAAGTGAGTAAGTTACTACCTACAAATGTACAAAACCCTATGGTTGATTTTCTATTGCAATTTCTAGCCCAATCCAAATTAGGAAAACCAACCACATTGTTAGAATTATTTTTCTTCATTCAAATTTCTTGACTTGGAGCGTCTTTAAGGTATCTCAATATCCTATCAACTGCAAGTGTTTGGTACATGGAACCTGTATAAATTGACTTATGACATTAACTACAAAGGACAATGTTACGTCTGATTGTTGTATGGTAAATTAATTTTCCTACTATCCTTTGATATTGTCTTACATCACATAATGTCTCACCTTCTTCACTTCCTAATTTGATACTTGTCTCCATAGAAGTACTAGTTGGTTAGCCAATTTACTAGTCTCTTTTAACATATCAATGACATATTTTCTTTGAAATAAAAATAATCCTTTACTTGAGTGGGCAACTTCTATTTGAAGAAAATAAACGTTTTTCCAAGGTCTTTGATGTCAAATTCATATTTCAAATATTGTTTCACCCTTTTAATTTTCTCATTATTATTTTCAGTAATGATAATGTCATCCACATAAACCAGAGTAATAGTAATTGTGTTTTGCGAGTGTTTGATGAACATAGAGGAACCAATGGTACTTTTAAAAAAAATAAACTTTAAAAGAGAAAAGCTTAGCTTGGTATACCATGCTCTTGGAAATTATTTTAAACCATGGATCGCCTTTTTTAATTGACATACTAGTGATGAGTTTGACTCACTTTTGTGGTTCGAAGGAAGAGTCATGTAGAATTCTTCTAAATTTACTTGAAGGAATGGATTTTTAACATCCATTTGAGACAAATCTCCTCCCAAGTTGGTCATACAGACTTCTTCTTTGATTGATTTGTTTTGTACCTTATCGTAATTTCGAGGAAGAAATTCTTTAAAGAGGAGAGTTCGTAACACCCCATATTTTTGGTAACATTATTTAGAATATTTAATTTGTTAAATTAAAAAAATATGTGTTTATTAGAGGACTGAGATTTGATTTTATTAAGGGGTAGCCGTGGCATTTAAATAATGAATTAAAAGGAGAGTTAAAATAAAATAAAGGAGGATTAAAATAGGAAAGTTGTCAATCCTATATCCTTAAACCGTTGGACGTGTATTCCATACATGTCCATTTTCATTTATCAAAATTTTTACTTGTGGCTAGCCACAATTAAAAAGAGAAAGAGGAAGAAGATTAAGAAAAGCCAAGGAATAAACTAAATCAAATCAAATCCATTCAAATTTCAAACTCTTTAATCTCTAAAGCTAAGGTAAATAATTACCACTTCTCTTATTTCTTATGATTTCGGTTCTAAGATGAATCCGAACTTATTTGTGATGTTTTGCCATGTTTTTGAATGATGGAACGATTTTATATACTTGTTGATGATTTATGAATGTTCATATCGATTTTATAATGAATTTTAATGTGAAAACCCTATTAAATGACATCCAAATGCCTTGCGAATTTTTTCTTAAAGCAAAAATGATATTTTAGAGGTGGGTTTCAATTTTTAGGGTTTTCTGAATTTATGTAGATTTTATATGAAATTTCTAGTAAAGAAAATGTTATTTTGGATTAAAAATTATTTACGCTTAAATAATTAATGGTTTGAGCCTGAAATTTGTATATGTTAGACAACATGTTAAAAGCGATTTTTTGATATTTTTGTTGAATTTTCTAAGTGTTTTATTGGATGTAGAAAATTATTTAAGGTCTGAGACTTAAATTTTTGTATATTTTATAAAAAGGAGAAGAGGTATTCTATAAACAATTAAAATTTTTAATTGGGAAGCTCGTAGTACTTTTAGAAAAGAGAAACTTGTAACCAATCACAATTTGACAAAAAAGGCAGGATAGGTATAAAGAAATAGTTTAAAAAGGACTAATTTACATGGTTTTTACTATTTCGATGCTTTCGGCAGTAGGCTTCCGCCTCCACACCTTCGCCTCCGACTCTATCAAAACCAATGCACATGGCTTCAGGTAATAGGTATGTAGAGAATCAGAAGTAGGCGGAAGGTATTGGGTCGAAACCAGGGGTTCTGAAAGGGTTGAAGTGATACTTTTCTAAATGAAAAAGCGCCTGCTAGCTTTCGACTAGGTTGGCTTTCGACCAAGTCAATTGGTTTTAAATGAATGGTTTCGATTAGGTTGCGCTTTTGTTTTAAATAACTGCTTTCGACTAGGATGAAACCCTTACTATTGCTTTCTGCCTTTCGATCCAGACTGGTTTCAAATAGGGTTGCTTTGCTTTTTAAACTCGACCACTTCTCAAATGCTTTCGAAGAGACGATTACGACACCATCACTTCTTTACTTAGGAATGCTTTAGAAAGAATGACTTTTGACTTATATGATTTTAAATAGCCCCTTTTCCTCTACCCAATGGTTTTGAAAGGTGTATTTCGACATTTTTTAAATTGAACCCATAGGCTTTCGAAATGTTAAGATATTATTGCTTTTGAAAGGGTTTTAAACGAGGTTTCAAAGGGGTGGTTCCCCATGGTTTCAGAAGGTTTTGAAGGAAGGTTTCCAATGGTTTTGAAAGATCTAAAAGGATAGGTTATCCAATTGTTTCGAAAGGCATTATTTAAGTGCTTTAAAGAGGATGTCTAAGGTTTAATGCTTTCGAAGAATACGTTTTTCAATACTTTCGAAAGGATGAAAATGAATGATTTCGAAAGGTATGATTTCGAAAGATATGTTTTGTGTAACAACCCTGGTTTTTGCGATTATCTGAAAATATTAAATTATAACGGCAGTTATAATTTAATAGCGTAAATTAATAATTAAAGAGGAAATTAAATGTTTATTGGGAATAAACAATATATTTAAGGATAAAATGAGGAAAATGTGTTTTATTTAGAGTTAATGCAATAATTTTGTTAATTATTGCTCTTTACTTCATTTTTTTTTTAAAGAAGTAATTACTTTTAAAATGGGATATATTTAATAAAATGATGGAATTGAGTTTAAAAATATAAGTTGAGCATAAAACTATATTTGAAATGAGTTATAGAATTTTATGACACAAAATTGTGATTTTTGTGTAATTTATAGTGTTAATTACAATGAGTTTTGTAATTAAATGTAAATTTTCTATTTTCTTTAAATAGAGAAATATGATAATAAATATGTTCTAATTATGTAAATCATCTTTTAATTGGGTATAAAACATTTTTATTATCATAAGTAATGAATTTCATAATTTTAAAGAAGTAGAGCTTGAAATATTGATAAGTTCATTTCTTAACATACTTGGTTAAGTGATTAAGTAAAAAAAAAAAACATAATCTTATTTCTTTTATTTTGTTGGACCTTAGCCCAATTAGTGTAAATATTCTTTACTGGCCTATTAACCTAAGAAATGAGAAGAGAAAAGTTACAGTACGTACATTTTCATTCTCTTCTCTAACCCTCCAAAGAACTCAATTCCTCTTTCAAAACCTAGAAAAAAAAATCAAATCTCTTCTTCAATTCATGGTAAATTAAACATCATTAGGAGCTTATTTGTGCAGGGTTTACTAGTTTGGAAATTTGGGCTGAAGTGATAATAACGATTGTTGAATTAAAGGATAGAGGTGAGTTAATCACTCACATGCCTATTTCTTAATCTTTGTTTGCTGCACATTATTATTTGAATGATTTTTGATTCAATTGTGTGCAATTTGGTTGAAAACTTGTGTGATTTTTGTGTTATTGTTTGCTGGAAATTTGATAAAAAAAAGTAGCTGCAGTAAAACAACGATATTATAAGGTAGACTAATCCAAATTGACTCAATCTTTTTGTGTCTGAAAGCTATTTCAATTAGCTACAACTTTTCTTTTAATCATATTTTGAAATTCTGCTGTTAAATTGGTCGAAATTGTGTTTGAAACTAATGTTATAGCACAGCCATATAAAACATTTCCGAGTTAATACCTGAAAGTAAAATGGACATAATTTTTGATTGGTAAATCCAATTGTGTTGAATCTTTTTGCAGTAGAAAGACAATTTTCTGTGGAAGAACTTTTGTTTTAGTTACTTTCTCATATTTTGAAGATTTCTTGGTCAAAATCCCTTTTTTAACAGAGTAATAGTCTCTGCCCTGTCAAATTTCAGTACTAATATTGTTAGTAATTTAAGCATAACTCTTTCGTTTCTTAACCAAATTTAAGAATATTAGATGTTTTGGAAAGCTTAAATCATATACTACAAGTTTCATGTTTTGTGTTTTTCATAATTTTGAAGTTATCTGTTTCAAATTTGAGTGTTTCTATTGTAATCCCGAGAGCAAAACTATTATTTGCTCTGTTGTTGAATCTGAAACTAAATTAAGCATAACTTCTTCAATATTTATCCAAATTCAATAATCTTTAATGTTCTGGAAAGCTAAGAATTTGCTCTAAAAGTTTCATGCTTTGAGGTTTTTGAAATTTTGAAGTTATATTGATCAAAACTGCATTTGATCGTTGCTATCCCGAGATCAAAATGACAGCAGTGTTGAATTTAGATCTCTGAACTATTTTTATCATAACTTTCTCATTTCTTATCCAAAATTAATAATCTTACATGTTCTGGAAAGCTTAAACTTTGTACTAAAAGTTTCATGTTTTGCGTGTCTTGAAATTTTGAGGTTTGCTTGATCAAAACTGTGTTTGTTTGTCGTTGTTGCGAGAGCAAAACGACAGCAATAACAATTATTGACCCGAGAATTGTATTAGTTTATTTTTCCTCTCATTCTTATTCGATTTTGATGTTGTTTTGAGATGTTTTGAAAGCTATGATGCCTATCAATAGGCTAGCTATATTTGAAGAATTTGAAATTGAAATTTAAATAGAATTTGAATTGATTTAGGGTTAATTTTGAATTGAATTCGTATTGAACTCAAGTTATCGGTCTTGAGTTATCTTTCTTGTTTTTCTTTATTTTCGAGCACGGTTTCCACTAACCATTTTTGAAGTGATTTTTGAAATATATGAAAATTTCAAATTATTATTATATATTATTTTAAAATTATTTTTCTAATATAAAATCTACTTATTTCCTATAATAAAGGAACTTCAAATATTGATTTTATTAATCTTTTTAGAAAGAAAAAAAGTTTTAAAAGCTTGTTTTCTCTAGTAAACTATTTTAAATATAAAACATACACTTTTGTACTATTTGAACGTATAAGAAAGAGAATTAAACGATTTAGTAAAACACGTGGTATGGGACATGTGCGTTTACTATTTCGGTTAATTTCGGACTTGTACGATCGAAGCTATTTGAGTTTAATGATTCTGAGATGTTTTGCCATTTTATGGCGTATTTTGAGTTTTATAATTCCTATTTATTGGAATTATTTAAGATGACCAATATTTGGCAAGTATTATGGTTTTAGATCTCCTATGTAGGAGTTTGATCGATGAGAACCATCACGATGTTTTATTTACTTGCCAATGACATAAAGCAAGTCTTGAGTTTATGATTTCATATTTTGAGATTTATGGTTTATGAGAAACCATCATGATGTTTTTCACTTGTCGATGTGATGAGACAAGTATGGTATCTCTTTATCACTAGCCAATGAGACTGGGCGAGATATAATTTTCTGAGTTTTATGATGTTTTTAGTGTGGCATCGACTAACGGCTAGTAAACCGCTAAGTGCGAATGTGTGGTATGGGACACACGTTAACACTTTTCGGGTTCCTATCCGTGAGTTTGTGACACATTCACGATGTTTACCTAACAGAACTGCTTTGAGAGGTGTCAGCGACCTTGTCATAAGTACGAACTGCTTTGGAGGTGTTAGCGACCTTGTTAGGGATGACATAATGGCTTGGAAAGGTATCAGCGACCTTGTCATGAGGACGAACTGATTTGGAAAGGTGTCAGCGACCTTGTCATGAGGACGAATTGCTTTGGAAAGGTGTCAGCGACCTTGTCATGAGGACAAACTGCTTTGGAAGGTGTTAGCGACCTTGTCTAAGGCTTCGGCCGTTTGAGTTTAGCACGTGCAGCATTGCTTCGGCATTGTATTCAGGGATATGGCCAAATTGGGTTTTCTGAGCTTTGAATTCGCCGTTTTTAGCGCATTAGTATTAAGATTTTTTGAGTTTGAACATGCATCGAATTCTTTATTGAGTTTGATATTTTATGAGTTTGAATTCGTATCGAGTTCCATGAGTTTTATTGATTGAGATGTATGTGTGAGATTTAGTCGCCTTGGCCTACTTATGAGTTTGAGATCTCACATTCTTATGGAGTTGTCTTGTGTTGCTTTCATGACTTCTATTTGTGATTGAGATGAGTTTTCTCCTTTTTGGGGTAATGGTTCATCGAACCATTTGAGTTTTGCTTGAGTTTTATATGAGTTGATTTGAGTTCATTATGGGTTATCACTAATGATATGAGGCACTTGTGTTTTATTTGAGTATTGAGTTTGAGTTGCCTCTTTCGAGGTATTTAGTCACTTAGGTAGCGTTTGTTACTTAAGTATTGAGCTATGAGTTATCTAATCCTTCTCCTCATTCGAGAAGAAGTATCACTATGTCCATTCTGCTTCATATTATCGATATTGACTGATTTGGGTAGCTAGACTGACCCGTGTATTTATACTCGGGTCAGACCGAGTTGTTTCAGGTTTCATCTATTGGACTTAGCTTGAAGTTGGTGTTGGATATCATTTCTTCTTTCGCTTGAGTAGTTTATTTCTTCCGCATACTCTGATGTTTTTACATTTGATTTGATGTATATGGTGTGGTCGAGTACCACCTTTATTGTATTCATATTGTATTGTACTAAACATGTATCAGTGTATATGTATATATATGATGTCGATTACTGTTCTGTGATGTGCTTTACATTAAGTTATTGTATTTTGTTCTGATAGATCCGTCAACCACCTATAGTTTTGGATTAAACATTTACTGTGTATGTCGATCCATTGAGATAGAAAAGAAAATTGTATTGCATTTATCAACGTATTCAGTAGATGTTTAAGACAAAGTTATAGATGGTCGCCCTTAACCAGCCCTATTCTCCGCTTTAGTAGACAGAATTACTCGTTAATTCTCTTTACTAAGGTGGGTCTCGAGGTGGGGCGTTACATTTTGGCCTAAGGTTTTACTTATATTGAAAGGGATACTTTCAATGGTTTCAAAAGGGGTATTTTTGATGGTTTTAAAAGATTTGTTTAAAGGTTTTAAACAAAGGTTTTGAATGAATGTTTTTGGCAATATATCCTAGGTGTTTTCAAGTTAAAAAGAGATTTAACTTATTTTGAAAGGATGAGAAATCCTTAGTAATTTCATCAACATTATTTTGGATAAGGTATATATAACATGGAAAATAGCTTATAAAGAAAAGGTATATTTTCCTTGTATATGTATGGTTTGAAGATTTAAATCATTTTGAAAAGGTTTTTAGGGAAAAATTTAAAGGGTAATTAACCTTGAGAAAATGACTCAGATTAGAAGACCGGATGGGATTAGTGTAGGATCGCGCCCTTTACATTAGCTATTAGCCCCAACTAATTTAGTCCAAAATTCCAGTGTGTAGGGCTTTGTCAAATATGATGAAAATCAGGATTACACATAAAAAGGAATTTATGTTTGTATATAAATAGGTTATTGGTAAGCCCATAAAACCATTAGGATCAGGCGACCCTGGAAGATGATTAGTTAGGGACTGGCCGTCCAGAAGAGAAGTATTTAACAAATAATTAAGGATAGCCAGAAAAAGAATGTCTAACAGGTGTTAGATAAATTGTCTACATTGTTTGGTAGGCCCAAGTCGGTCAATGGTTAGTAGACAGCCAAACAAAACTATAGTTTTTCGAACAGATAGTCAATTTGTTACCAGTTTTATAGACAGGTAGTCCATTTGTTAGCATAAAGGATTTTGCTATTATTGATGCAATCAGTTTGATTAACCTTTTTGGTTGTAGGATTCAGATTTGCGAAATTTATGATTTTGAAAGGATATTAGTGAGGGGAAATTTGTTCTTCTAAGCGGCATGGTCTCATTTAATATCAGTAAATCGAGATGAACAGTATTATTCACACCAAACTTTATGGCTGACTCTAATTTTCTGTTTCCCCTTAACTCTCAGGTGTTCAAAACTGATATGAGTTTGCTAAGGGTTGAGGTTTTTAGGTTTTAGTAATTTTGGCGAATAAAGCTTCCAAAGACGCGCAAGAGGCTGACGTATAGCTAATTAGGAATTACAGTTGTTATGTTGATTTCGCTGTGTGCAATAAGTCAAATATAACTATATTGACTCTACTCAACTAAGGAGGCACCATCATATGTCGCTCTTGACGTATTTTGTAATCGACTGGGAAACGTAAAGGGATTATGTAACTTGGATTTTCATATTGTTTTGAAATATAATCAATAAAATGTGGTTTTTGAAATCTATGATTTTCTTCATATCAAGTGCTTCTGATATTATGGATACCATTAGCATTACTGTATTTTGTCACCAGAAGTTAATACTATAGATGACCACAGCATCTGTAGCGCTTAGCTTTTGGCCTCCAGATACGAGATGTTACAACTTGGTATCAAAGCATAGGTTTATGAAATACTTTAATTAAAAATGATTTTTGAAAACATAATCCTTAAAAATTAGGGTAAGATTGACGTTATAGTAACATACTTTCATTTTCTGTATATAAGTGTACTCTTTATCTCTAGTCTCCTACCTTTGTTAGGTTATTCTTCTATATCTCATGAGGTTTGAATACATGTATGGATGGTAAAAGAAGAAGAGTTGACCAAGGAGGGAAGACAATGAAGGAAATGCCAAACCTAATATGAGGAGAAGTCAAGGTCATGCACAAGCAGAGAATGTGGATGCTGGAGTCCCGCATTTTGGAATGGAAGCTATGTATCAGTTTTCATGAATATGATGCAAGCGAAAGTTGCTGCTAGAGCAATGGGAGGAGGACTCCAGGAAGCTCCAGTTGTCAATGAATATGCTAAGTTGAGTGGAGATTATATTAAGCTCGGAGGAAAGCCATTTATTGGAATAAAGGATGCTATGGAGGAGGATAAATGGTTGCTGCACTTTGAGCGAATCTTTGCAGACTTGAGGCTCAATGATGAGCAGAAGAGGAAGCTTGCTTCAAGATAGCTTCGGGGGATAGCCTTATTTTTGTGGAATAGTGTGACTGTAGGAGTTGATGAAGAGACAATGACATGGGCAGAGTTTAAAAGTAGGTTCCAGGAGAGGTTCAAGTCAGTGATGGCGCAGTCTGTTTTGATCTGAAGGTTTGCTGAGTTAGAACATGAAGAAATGATTGTTCTAGAGTATGCCAGTAAGTTTGAAGAGTTAGCCAGATATGTGTATGCTACAGTGAATGCAGTGATGAAGATGAATGAAAAGTTTATTAGGAGATTGAAGCTAGAGTTGGCCAAGGCTGCCTACTTGCATATTTGAGATCCCTATAATGTGGATGTGGAGATGGCTTTGAGGCACGTGGAGATGCTTGCTTGTCAGGGGAAGAATAAGTTGAAGGAGGTCCGGGTTGGGCAAGGCCAGAAGAGGAAGTTCTTTCACAAGAAGGGTGCTTAGAAGGGTGGAGCAACCAAAAAGGAAAATATGAGATTGTTTTCTTTAAGCGCGACAAGAAGGGGCATTTTGCTAATGAATGTCTTGCAAGAAACGTAAAGGAAGTAACTGGGAAGAAGAGTATCAGGAGCTTCAATTGCGATCAGATAGGCCACTATAAGAATCAATGCAAAGAGCGCGCTAAGGATGGAAAAGACAAGGTGTTTGCATTGGAGCCTGCTGCTTTGAGTCCTACAGCTCAGGAAAAAGGAAAGGCATTTTTGGGAGGTACGCTTTTGATTCATGGTATGTCTGTTAGCGTTTTATTTGACACCAGTGCATCGCATTTTTTTATCTAGATGTTTGATAGATAAGCTTAACCAAGAACTCACATATTTAGTTACTTCCTTACGGGTTGTGAATCTAATAGGAGGTATGCAACTCTAGGGTTAAGATGTGACCAGTTAGAGTTTGACTTGTTAGGTCATACTTTTGTTTGTAGATTGCGTGTGTTTAATTTTTTGGGGTTCGGAATTATTCTTGGGATGGATTGCTTAAGTGATTACGATGTTTGGATATTTTGCTAGGATAGGAAATTATCGCTTAGGCACCCTGCTTGTAGAGAAAGGATTGTTTTTATCGTAGGGAGCCTAAGCAGCAAGGTGAATTCCTTGTTAGGTGTTAGGGAATTGGAAAATGAGCTAAATTGAGTTTTCATGTTAGATAGATCGTGGATGTTTTTGAGTCTGTAGTTGGATTGCCACCAAAACGAGCCACTGAATTTTGGATAGATTTAGTTCCGGGAGCAGAACTAGTGAGTAGGTTGCCAAGTAGGATGACCCCTACTAATTGTTTGCGCGCGCACCCGAGGATTAAGAAAAGGATAAAGATGAGGGAGTTAAATGTGTAGTTGGTGGATTTAGAAGCCAAAAGTTTTATCAGGCTGAGTAGTTCACCATGGGGAGCAGCCGTAGTGTTTGCTGAGAAGCCGGATGGATCATTAAGGCTATGTATCGATTGTCATAAGTTGATTGAGAGGACGATAAAGAATCAATATCCATTGCCGAGGATTGAGGATTTTTTCAATCAGTTAAGTAGAGCCATGGTATTTTCCCAGTTGGTGGTGAATATTTTTCCATTAGTTCAGAGTAGTAGAAGATAGTATACCTTTGACGTTATTTAGGACTAGATATGGATCGTACAAATAGTTAGTTATGCCGTTTGGCTTGACTAATGCATCGGCATTCTTTATGAATTTGATGAACCAGGTTTTCCAAGAGCACTTGGATAAGTTCATAAGTCACTGAAGATATCTTGATATACTCTAAGGATGAAAGAGAGCATGAAGTTTATCTTAGAGTGGTGCTTGAGACGATGAGGCAGCATCAACTAAAGTCGAAGTTTTTGAAGTGCCATTTCTGAAAGAAGGAAGTGAAATTTCTTGGTCATGTAGTCTTAAAGAAAGGGTTTTCAGTAGATCCGACTAAGAATTAAGCGATGAATAGTTGAAAGAGACCTAGGAAATACTGAGATAAAGAGTTTCCTTGGATTAGCTGGTTATTATCGGGGATTCATTAAGGATTTTTCATTGATAGCAACATCGATGACCAAGCTAACGAGAAAGGATGTTTAGTTTGTGTGGACCGATAAGCGTGAGGAAGCGTTCCAGAGTTTGAAACACTTATTGACCCATGCACCTATGTTGGTTGTTCCAGAAGAAAATCAGGATTAAGTGGTTTATATAGATGTGCATGGAACATGATTAGGAGCTGTGCTGATGGAAAAAGGTAAAGTGATTGCCTATGCTTCTAGACAGCTTAGACCGCATGAGGTCGGATATCTGATGCATGATTTGGAATTGGCTGCAGTGATTTTTGTATTGAAGGTGTAGAGACATTATATTTTGGGAGAAAGGTTTGAGTTATATACAGATCATAAGTCACTGAAGTATTTATTCTTTGAAAATGATCTAAACATGAGGCAACAAAGGTGGTTAGAGCTTATCGCTTCATATGATTTTGGGATTGAGTATATACTGGGAAAAGGTAACAAGGTTGCAAATGCACTTAGCAAGAAGTATCAATATGTAGTATTGGCTATGATTGTTGAGTGGAAAGATTTAGAAGCATTGTCAGATTACAAAGTATAGTGGAGATCCAAGGTTGGGTCTAATGAAGAGATTGTTGTACTATCTTGTTTGGAAGTTCGGCCAATAATGATCGAAAATATTGCTTCTAAACATGAGGAAGATCAAGCATTAGCTGAATGGATCATGAAGTTGGGAGATGGAACCAAGAACTATGATTTAAAAGATTTCAGTCTTGACCAAAATGAGTAGTTGAGAAAGAAAGGGAGATTATAATGTGTTCCGAGTGTAGGAAACATAAGGAAAGAAGTTGGGGAGGAATGCCATCGTTCGATGTCCACTGTTCATCCATGAAGAACTAAGATGTATCAGGATATAAAGAGAAGTTTTTTCTCGAAAGGCATGAAGAGGAATGCATGCTTATGGGTGAAGCGGTGTTTGAACTTTCAATAGTAAAAGCCAAACATTAATAGCCGAGTGAGTTGCTTCAGCCATTAGATATTCAGTATGGAAGTGTGATTCTATTTATATGGATTTTATTGACGGTTTGCCAGGGTCGAATAGAGAAAATGGAAGAATATGGGTCATAATGGACAGATTGACCAAGAGTGCCCATTTCATTGTAATTAAGTCAACCAAAACGGGCACATGTTCTAGCGAATTGTTTGTAAAAGCTATAGTTAGACTGCACGGAAATCCTATTAGTATAGTTAGTGATAGTGATTCCTTATTCACTAGCGAATTTTGAAAGAGTCTATAGGAAGTTTTAGGAACCAATCTCAAGATGAGTTCCGCTTACCATCCGCAGATAGATGGGCAAACGGGAAGTGTTAACTAAATCTAGAAGATTTGTTAAGAGCTTATGTATTAGATTTCAGAGGATCATAGGAGGATTATGCATTTAGTCGAGTTTTCGTATAACAACAGTTATCAGACTAGTATTAGGATGGCACCGTTTGAAGCTTTGTATGAAAGGCCGTGCAAATCTCCTGTTTGTTGGTTAGAAATCAGTGATAGGTTGGTTCTTAATCCAGATTTAGTTAGAGAAGCTGCAAAAAAGATTGAGGTCATTTGAGCTAGGATGAAGGAGGCTTAATCTTGGTAAAAGAGTTATGTAGATAAAAGACGAAGAGATTAAGAGTTCTCAATTGAAGATCGGGTTTTCGTCAAGGTATCACCATTGAAGGGTGTGATCAGATTCGGAACATCAGGAATGAAATTGACTACTGTGTGACTAGTTATCACTTAGGATCGTGTAAGATGGAAAGAATTATAATCTAAATGCGGAAGTAGATAATAATAGTAAAGTAAATAAGAATAAGCACATCAGTAGTTTTTATACTGGTTTGAACTTCCCGTTCTACGTCCAGCTCCAGACTTTCCTCTGGAATTTCACTCAATAACCCCTCATTTAACCCGGAGGAATAGGTAAACGACACCTGAGCAGCCGAACAGGATTTTTCCGCCTCGGCAACCGAAGAGGACTTTTCCGCCTCATACAAACTAACAGGACTTCTACAGTTACAATAAAGTTGTTTGACACTTTATGTTCTCGATAACATGTCTTTGATAGTACACCCTTCCTATAATCTTTTCCTAAAGTATATATTGTATGTGTAAAGATTAGGAAGGAAAAATATTGTTTTAAATCGAAGAATAAGTTAATTACTTTAGAGATTCAAGCAATATAAACTATGATTGCTTGTAGATTGCATAGATATATATATATAGATAGATAGATAGATAGATAGATAGAGAATATTGCAAGAAATCAAAATAAAGATTGGTGATTTGAGAAGTGATTCTAACGTGTTTATATAGTCAACAAATAGTTGAAGATTTTCAATCAAAAAGATGCAGTCATATCTCTTCAATTTGAAACGTAACTCTTCGTAGATAGAAGTGTCTCTTCAAGAAAAATGACTGTTAGAGTCGTTCAGTCGACTAGGGAAAAACGATTAGTTGATTGAAAATTCAAAGACAGTGAAAAACAGTGCATATCTGTGTACTGACCATGATCAGTCGACTGGCTGTTTTCGATCGGTCGACTGACCTAGTTATCAGTGCACAATTTGCCTATTTTCTTAAAAAATTGAATATTAAAGCAACTTTGATTTTTTTGAGTAAACTACTTGAGGATAGATTTTGGGAATTTCAAACTATATCTAAGACGTAAAACTTTGATAAATAATCATATTATACTTAAGTTTGAAGTCTTGTCTCCTTTGAGTTTAATAGCATATCTCATTCTCTGTTTGTCGCTTGATCATATAGTCTCATCACTGATTGGTCAAGCTCTTTGTCATGAATCAAAACTTATGATTCAACATTCTCTCCCTTTTTGATTGATGACAACCTATTTTAGATGATATTATATATTTTAAGAAATACATAACTGAAGTTATATATATATATATATATATATATATATATCCCCTGAATATCTGGCGAAAAAACTAAACCTGAAAAAATTGGTTAGTCATACATAATTTCTCCCCCATTGTCATCGACAAAAAGGAAATAAACAATAATTTCATATTATGAACTAACAACATAATAATCACAAAAAATACTGTTTTGAATTGTACCGAGCTACTTATACAAGCTCATAAAAATAAACACTAGTATAATATTGGTGAAATTAAAAAAATAACTTACTACCACCAAGAAATATCAATATCACTCATCAGAGTCAGACTCTGTTTCTTCTTCCAATTGCATTGGTCCTTTTCCGCTTAAAGAACTTTCCACAAATTGTCTGCAACCCCCATTCCCGCTAGTGTCTGAACTTGCGTGTTCTTTGGGTGTAGACCAAGTGAAACGAGGTGTTGGACGTTTGCCCAGATCACGATGTGAAGTGTCCACAGTTCTGGAGGAAGAACAAGATATTGCATCCCATAAAATCCCGAAAAAGCTTTTTATCTTTCCAAACTTCTTGTCGATCTTCTTGTCGAGATTTTTGATGCGAGAATCCAAAATGACTTGATTACACACAAGTAGATCAATGGACTCTCGGGTGCTTTGGGATGGGGTTGGGGCACGAATGTCATCTCTTTGTTGCTGTGGAGTAGCAGCTTGCTGACGAGGTCGTGATTGCCAGTCTTAGAAACACATGATAGTGTGAGGTCTAGGAGGCAATTTCATTAGACTAATTGTGCAACTATTTAGATTTTTAGTAGTGGAGGTATCAGATTCTGGAATAGGAAGTTGTAGGTGCATAAGTAGCCGCATAATATACTTGCCGTAATAGATGATGTTATTCGACTTTGGTTGAAAGACAAGAACTCGTCAAGAATAAGCTTAGGCCAATTGATTTGGACATCTCCCAAATTGCATATAAAGCCCTTTACCGATGATATAACCTTTTGAATTATCTCCAAAAGTGACCGATCCTCCATTTGAGTAGACAATGTTAGTTAACATGTCCTTATTACCAGTCATGTGTTTCGAGCAACCGCTTTCTAAAATCCATTTTCCTCTCTTTTTAAGTGGTACCTACAAAACATAAAGATTATGTTGGTACCCACTTTTCTTTTTAGGGTCCTAAGTGTTAGGTCTTAGGAAACCAAACCCAAGCAGGTTCAGAATTACCTTTATAAATATAATTCTCATTTTTATGAACAGTTTCCATTAATGTTTAGATATGTCTATTCCGAATTAAATTATTATTTGTTTTAGGAATCCACATTTTAATAGTTTTAAGATCTTTAGAAACTGTTTTCTTAATATCTTTCTTAATTTTGTTATAAACTTATTTTAAAACTTTCCATATTTCTTTGGATTTTCAATTTTCTTATATCCTAGTCCCATTTTATTTGAAATAGACCGAGAATTTTCTATTATTTTAGAAAGACTTTCTCGTCCTTTATTGAAGTTAGAATATTTTTATTAATATCTTCTAACTTAGTTTTGGGACTAGATTTTCTAACTCTAATACTTTAGTGTTAGATTTTAAATCATTAATTTCAGCTGATAAATCATCATTTTCATTCTTCTGTATTTCTAATTCCTGAGTTATCATAGAAAGTTGAGATGTTAAATTAGAATTAGATTCTTGAGATATTTCAAGTTCTTCTTCCAGAATTTTCTTTTCATCTCTTAGCATACTAACTTCTAATTCAGATCTATTTAGTTCACCTTGTGACTCTTTATTTTGCTTTTTAGTTTGTTTTACAAAGTTCACTAGTTCTGAATTAATTTCAACCAAATCTTCAAAACTTAGTTCACTTACATCATCACTTGTAGCCATGAAGCATTCATTTTCTTGCTCAATGTCACTATCACTGTCACTCTTTGATGATGAAGAGGAATCTGAATCATCCCATGTTACTGAAAATGCTCTCTTCTTGAATTTTTCCTTCTTGAGTTTATTTTTCTGTTTCTCTAGACAACCTTTCTTCATATGACCCTATTTATGACATCATGACATTCCATGATAGAGGATGATGGTTTATTGTTGTTATTGGTGTTGTTAGAGTTATTTTTGTAACTCCTGAACTTGTTATTCTTTTTGAATTCAAAAACTTTTTGAAATTTTTAGCAAAAAGTGCCATATCCTCTTCATCTGAATCAGAATCATCTTTTTCTGCATGAAATGCTAGATTCTTCTTATCCCGTGCTTGAATTTTCTTTGTTTGCAAATTTATTTCATATGACATTAGATTTCCAATTAACTCTTCTGGTTTCATAGTGGAAAGATCGTTTGCTTCTTCAATAGCTAAGGCCTTTCTTTCTCATTCATCCATTAAAGAGTTTAGGATTTTTGATACTATATCAAAGTTAGAAATTTTTCTCCTAGTGCCAATAGTGAGTGATATATATCTTGAAATCTAGAGTACATGTCATTTATAGTTCCGTTTGGTTTCAATTTGAAATTTTGGAACTGATTTTTAAACATAGAGATTTTGATTTTTTGACTTCGTTAGTTCCTTCATGAGTTACTTTTAGAGTTCTCCATATCTCATAAGCAGTTGTACACATACTGACCCTATTAAACTCATTTTTATCTAATGCACAAAATAACATGTTCATAGCTTTAGCATTTGAAGTAGCATCAGTTTTTTGTGCAGTAGTCCAAGTTGAAAAATCTTCTGTTGGCATGGTATATTCCTTTTGGATAATATTCCAGGTTTCAAAACCATTAGCTTGCATATATATTCTCATTCTAATTGACCATTAATTATAGTTAAGACCGTTAAATAGTGGTGATCGAGCAGTTGATTGACCTTCAGTGAAACTAGAGTTAATGTTAATGCTAGAAATGGTGTTACTGTCCATATTGAAAAAATCAAAAGACTTTGTTACGGTTATAGGATATCCTCGCTCTGATACCAAATAAAAGTGACTACTATGTGACTAGTTATCACTTAGGATCGTGTAATATGGAAAGTATTATAATCTAAATGCGGAAATAGATAATAATAGTAAAGTAAATAATAATAAGCACACATGAGTTTTTATACTGGTTCGAACTTCCCGTTCTACATCCAGTCCCAGACTTCCCTCTGGAATTTCACTAAATGACCCCTCACTTAACCCGAAAGAATAGGTAAACAACACCTGAGCAGACGAACAGGATTTTTCCGCCTCAACAACCGAAGAGGACTTTTCCGCCTGATACAAACTAACAGCACTTCTACTGTTTCAATAAAGTTGTTTGACACTTTGTGTTCTTGATGACACTGATTTGTCTTTGATAGTACACCCTTCCTATAATCTTTTCCTCAAGTATATATTATGTGTGTAAAGATTAGAAAGGAAAAATATTGTGTTAAATCGAAGAATAAGTTAATTAATTCAAAGTTTCAAGCAATATAAATTATGATTGCTTGTAGATTGCACAGATAGATAGATAGAGAATATTGCAAGAAATCAAAATAAAGATTGGTGATTTGAGAAGTGATTCTAACGTGTTTATGAACAAATAGTTACAACTATTCATGAAGAGTTTCAATCAAAAGATGCAACCATATCTCTTCAATTTGAATCGTAACTCTTCGTAGGTAGAAGTGTCTCTTTAAGAAAAATGACTATTAGAGTCGGTCAGTCGACTGGGGAAAAACGATCAGTTGACTGAAAATTCAAAGACAATGAAAAACAATGAATATCTATGTACAGACCATGGTCAGTCGACTGGCTGTTTCCGGTCAGTTGACTGACCTGGTTGTCAGTACACAATTTGCCTTTTTTTTTAAAATTGAACATTAAAGCAACTTTGATTTTTTGAGTAAACTACTTAAGGATAGATTTTAACACTTTCAAACTATATATGAGACTTAAAACTTTGATAAATAATCATATTATACTTAAGTTTGAAGTCTTGTATCCTTTGTAGTTTAACAGCATATCTCATTCTCCATTTGTCGCTTGATCATATAGTCTCATACTGATTGTTTAAGCTCTTTGTCATGAATTAAAACTTATGATTCGACAAGGAAAACTGGCACCGAGATTCATTGGACCTTTCCATATTGTTGAGAGGATCAGAAAACTCGCATATAGAGTTGAGTTACCAAGCAGTTTGGCAGAAGTCCAAGATGTTTTTCATGTTTCTCATATCAGAAAGTGTGTTAGAGACCGGAAAACTACTATTGCACTACTATGCTAGATGACTTAGTAGTAGAACTGGACTTGACCATAGTTAGAAAGCCAACGGTTATAATTGCGAGGGATGAGAAGAGGCTCAGAATCAAGACAGTCAGATTAATGAAAGTCCGGTGGAGTGATGATGAGAGAGACTTTACTTGGAAGATTGAAAGCAGGATTAGAGATACTTATACTGACTTGTTTAATGGTATGTTTTGCCTCTTTGATTGATTTTTTGTACCTTATCGTAATTTTGAGGACGAAATTCTTTAAGGAGGTGATTTTGTAACACTCCATATTTTTGGTAACATTATTTTGAATATTTAGTTAGTTAAATAAAATAAAATAATGTGTTTATTAGAGGATTGAGATTTGATGTTTATTAAGGGGTAGCCGTGCCATTTAGATAACGAATTAGAAGAAGAGTTACAATGAAATAGATAAGGGAAAAAATAGAAAAGAGCTCATTCCTATATCCTTAAACCCTTGGCCGTGTATTCCATACATGTCCATTTTCATTTATCAAAGTTTTTACTTCAGGCATTCTACAATAACAAGAGAAAGAGGAAGAAGATTAAGAAAAGCTAAGGAAGAATCTAACTCAAATCAAATCCATTCAAATCTTAAACTCTTTAATCTCTAAGGCTACGGTGAATAATAACTACATCTCTTATTTCTTATGTTTTCAATTTTAAGATGAATCCAAACTTATTTGCAATGTTTTACCATGTTTTGAATGATGGAAAGATTATATATACTTGTTGATGATTTATGATGTTACATGGCACTGTGGCCCAGCTACAAGATCATAGTTGAAGATATGATAGTTGACACCATATAAGATCCTGATAGAGGAAAGGTTGGTGGTGTAAAGGGTTTGGTGCATTCGATGTATTGTGGCGTTCCTGTGTGGCTCGTTCAAAAGGAGGGGACGCCTCGTTCGGTCTGAGTTGGTTGTAATGCCTCATTCAGTCATTATGGTTCGGCATATCGTTGTTCGGTCTCGAGAAGTTCTATTAAAATGTAGTTCGGCCTGGAAGGACGACTCGTCTTTCGGCCTGTAAGGTGCACTCGTCATTTGGCTAGAAGAGAAAATCGTCGCTCGGCTAAGATGGGAAGAGCAAGGTGGCTCGGTCAAGAAGGGTTTGCCTCAGTTGCTCGGCATGGGTAAGGTTAATCTTGATGGTTCAGCTGGTCATGGACCGGCCTCAGAAGGACTAAGCCACATGTCGTTCGATCAAAGGCGCATAGCCAACACAGTATAGTCAGTTGTGTTTCAGTATGCATGGTTCGAAAGACCTTGGTTCGGCATTGCTTCACTTTGAAATCCATTACAAGTCGCTCCGAGTCCATTGAGACCTACTTCGAGTCACTTGCTAAATGACCATTGGTTGGTCATACATCGTTCGGCCTCGATAATTAGCTAATTCTCAACAAGACAATGTGATCAGCTTCTTTCTACTTCGGGTTGCATCGCTAGCTGCTCCGAGTTATGGGAGACTTTGTTTCAAGGCATACATGGGGAAGTCGTGGTTCAGCCAGAGAGGCTTAGGGGTTATCGGCTCGGTGAAAGTGGCTCGGCTAGACTCGTTCGGCCAATATTGACTTACAACCATGGGCCAAGCTACCCTGTTCTAGGGCCTATGCAAGGGATCCTACCTGTCTTCATCTATAAATAGAGAGGCAGGGGCACAGTTTAAAGGAACCTTTTTTGGGAGAACACTGGGGAGATTCTACCAATTTCAAGACTCATTTCTTTTCTGTTAAAACTTGTATCCAAGTTGTTGGTGTATGGATTGTATCTATGTTCAATTACTTGAAGAAGCAATAAAGATTACGATCAAAGTTAATGTAGGTTGTTACACCGAACCATTATAATTCTGGTGTTCTCATTTCTTACAGTTCTTATTGCATTCTATTGTGTTATTCCTCGGTATTAATTTACTTTCTTCATTAATCTCTACACAATCCTACTCAAGGTTGGTAGTGACCAATTTTGAAGCTAACATTTTGGTGCTTTCACTGAGAAAAGCATTCTCACGCTGTTAGGATCTGCTTTGCCGCTACTGGATTGAAGAAATCTCCGAGGAAGATTTGAGTTTGTTCACAAAAATTCATAGATTCTACGTAGGGTTCCAAGAAATAACTCTATAATGGGAAGACTGCGTACCAGATCAGCCTCTCACAATATGGATGTCAACGAGACCGCTAGCATCTAACAAGTAGGACCCAGCAACCAATAAGCTACTCCAGGTGCAAGGACCGCCACCGTCCTAAACCAACCAGAGGTTGTCACCGGGACGGAGTTCAACGAGCTGATGAGAGAACTCATGGAAAGCAGGAGACGGCTTAATGAGCAAATTCAAACGAACTCTAACCTCATGACCCGGCTTACGCAACAACAACATCAGAATGCTGGAGGAAGTCCCGCTGCCTACTCCTCGTCCGATTGCTCCGATTCATCTGATGAACCACCCAGGCGTAGACGCCGTAGAACTAAAACAACGCTAACAGGTGCAGCTGAACGATCACTAGGGATGGTCCAAGTTCCCTACCTAGAACCGTGGCCCCTCACTTACACCAGGTAATCGTATTCAAGTTGGAATAGGAATTTTAGGACCCAAAGCACGAGTGGAAGCGAGAAGACCGGTTCACCAAGGTCACAATGAAGCAGGTCCCCAGGACACGCATTTAGTAGATCGCCAACCGAGGAGACACTAACTGAAATGGTCCCGCTAGACCGATTCCAACTTGCCACCTTCCATACAAACTCCAGACCTATCAGCTATGATCAGAGAGCTGATGAGGGAAAATCAAGGCTTATTTAATGATGATTGGAGTGTGTCTAGGGGCCATAATCCATTCCCGGATGCTATCATATAGGCTGAGTACCCCAGGAAGTTTAACATGCCGACTATTTCGACCTACGAAGGGAAAACTGATCCCCGACGGCATGTGATGAGATATGAGTGGATGATGGATTCAGCTAGGGCAAATGATGCAACTAAGTGTAGATGCTTCCCAATAATTTTATCTAGAATCGCTACCATATGGTTCACTTGACTTCCTCCACGGTCTATATCAAACCTTGATGAGACGTGATGTCCTTATCCAGTGTGATGCAGGCTCCAAGGGATTCATTAAAGGAATATTTACAAAGATTTCACGTTGCTGCTACTGAAGTTAGCAACCCGAATGACCATGCTATTTTAATGGCCGTGATGCGAGGAGTAGATCCAGATCGGAGTTTGGTGACTGGCTGACAGGAAAACCTCCGACTACTCTAGAATGTTTTATTCAAAGGCGCATCAATTTATAAAAAGAAAGGGAGCCAGGTGGATGAGGCGAGATAATGCACCAGGGCTTGGCAAGGAGACTGTGAAGAGCTGCATTGCTGTAAAAAATCTGGTGATAACTCTAGGAAGGTCCAGGTCAATGTTCAGAACAAACCAGAGCAATCTAAAGGATCCAGAGGAGGAAATACCGAAAAGAAAAGGGAAGCAGGAGAGTGGAAACCAAGGATCCCAACTTATATTGAATACACTCCTCTGAATGTATCTTTGAAAAGTATTTACCTATCGACTTGTAATACTTTTCAATATCGAAATCCATGCCCAAAAGAGTCCACTAAGGAAAAAAAGCGGAGTAGGAAGTATTGCCACTTCCATGAGACTTACGGGAACAATACTGAGGATTTTAGGCACCTCCACGATGCTATAGAAAAGTTGATTCGATAGAAAAAGTTACAGGAGTTTGTCAAGAATCCGCAGGAGGGAAGACAAGAAACATCAGACCCCGGTCATGGGCAAGCTCCACGCCATCCATAGGAACTTACTCAGACTGTAGGTAGACTAGTCATAAACACGATAGTTGGTGAGCCTCACACTATAGACAAGAATTGGAAATAAATGGAGCAGTATGCTAATTCCCTGAAGCATGCAGATTTTGAATGTTGTTCAAACACGGAAGATGGGACCCCAGCTAAGTAGTAGCGAATGATGACTGCTGATATAGTGTTCAGGAGTAGAGATGTTGATCAAGTGGAGGCGCCTACCATCGATCCAATGGTCATCTCGACCACTATTGGGCCAGCATTTGTGAGGAGAATACTGATTGACTCCGGAAGTTTTGTTAACATTATCTTCAAAAAAGAATATGACCAGATGAAGATGGAGAAAAAGGATCTAAAACCATCTAAAGCCCATGTTCATGGCTTTAATTGTGCAGCTACTGATGCAGTGGGTTTTGTTGACTGGTTGAACTTGGAGAAGGTGAATGTAGGAGGGTGCGAATCCTACCGTTCATCATTTTGGATGTTGATTCTTTGTATAATGTGTTTCTGGGTCGACTGACCCTGGCAGAGTTTAGGGCTACTTTAGCCCCTTGGTGTTTAACCTTGAAATTTTCGACCGATACAGGAGTTGGTGTTGTGCATGGCGATTAGGTGACTGGTTGTGCGTGTTATCTGGCTGAGCAAAGAGAGGCACAGCTGAGAGAGAAAGAAAAGGTCGCGGACAACTCCGTTGCAGAGGAGCCACTGAAGATTTACAAGTAATGCCCGAGCCTTGGCTTGGGCAACATGATCGGATCTATAGAGATATAGATTCGATGATGATGAGGAATCCAAGGAGGCAAAAGCAGCACCGGCTAAGCTAACGATTGACATTCCAGTCAACCGCGATGACCCATCGTGGGTACTTAAGATTGGAACACAAATCAACCCCTCGATGGTCGAGGATCTTACTGATTTCCTCCGAGCGAATCTGGATGTTTTCACTTGGACACATTCCGATATATGCGGGATTTCTACTACCGTTGCGAGTCATATATTGAACATAGACCCAAAATACGTTCCGGTGAAGCAAAAAAGGAGAGGCATGGACCCGGAGAGGTCGGCAGCTCTTAGAGAGGCGGTGGACGAACTCAAAGCTAGTGGGTTCGTCCACGATGCCCTCTACCCAGAGTGGGTCAGTAACCCCATATTAGTGAGCAAAGAGAATGGGAAATGGAGGACATGTGTAGATTACTCAGATTTGAACAAGGCATGCCCTAAGGATAGTTTTCCTTTACCCAAAATTGATCAGTTAGTCGACTCAACAGCAGGACACGAGCTATTGTCATTTATGGATCCGTATTCGGGACATAATCAAATCCCGATGCACATTCCAGATCAGGAATATACTAGTTCTGTCACAGACGTTGGATTGTATTGATATGTGGCGATGCCCTTGGGGCTGAAAAATGCAGGAGCGACTTATCTACGCTTAGTAAATCGGATGTTTAAAGACCAAACTGGTAGAACAATGGAAGTCTATATGGATCACATGCTCATGAAGTCACGGCAGTCAAACGACCATATTCGAGACTTGGCGGAAATAATTGAGATACTAAGATACTGCGGAATGAAAATCAATCCTCTGAAGTGTTTCTTCGGCGTTGCGTCGAGGAAGTTTTAGGGTTTTATCGTCAAAAGCTAACCCACAAAAGATTCAGCTGTTTGAGACATACAAGTGCCCAGAACTATAAAGCAAGTATAAAGCCAAAATGGAAAAGTGGCTGCGCTGAGTCGATTTATATCCAGAGAGACGGACAAGTGTATCCCTTTCTTCGATGTAATAAAGAAAGGAAAGAGAAATTTTAAATGGACGTCCAACTGCGAGGATGCATTTCGAGCTCTGGTAAGGCATTTGGAAAGTCCCCCAGTGCTGTCGAAGCCTATAGACCATGAAGCGTTGTATGTATACTTGGCCATATCCCAACATGCCATCAGTACAGCTTTGGTTCGTGAGGAGGACCGAGCTCAAAAGCCGGTGTACTACGTCAGTAAACGTTTAACGGGGGCAAAAAGAAATTATCCTAAAATTAAGAAGCTAGCCTACTGCTTGGTGAATGCTTCACGCAAGCTTCATCCGTACTTTCAGGCACACCCATTCGTGTTTATACCGGTCAACCCTTGCGATAGGTACTCTAACGACTAGAAAACTCTAGAAAGCTATTAAAATGGAATATTGAGTTGAGTCGGTTCGATATCACCTACATTCCACGAAGGGACATACAAGGGCAGCGCTAGCGGACTTCATCGCCGAATTTACCATATCAGACGAACCAAACAATGATGATGTTATTCCCTCTATTCGATGGAAACCATACACCGACGGTGCATCCAACGATCGTTGTTCTGGATCTAGTGTAATGCATGCAACTCGTGAAAGCCGATCAATTTCTTATGCTTTGAAGCTCGATTTTCCGGCTACAAATAACGAAGCCGAGTATGCTGCATTGATTGCTGGCTTGAAACTTGTCAGGGGACTTGGAGTAAAATCGGTTGAAATCTTTTGCGACTCATAATTGATGGTGTACCAGATGCGGGGAGATTATCAGGCAAAGGGGCAGAGACCTGCCCCCTACCTTGCTCGGGTTCAAGAGTTGTTGGCAGACCTCGAATATTACGATATTTCACACATCCTGCGTGAACAAAATTGGAAAGCCGATTCATTGGAAAAATTCACAAGTATCGGTGACACACAGCAGATGGGGTTGGTTCTCGTCGAAATCTTACATGCTCCGATATAAGTGAGATGGAAATAAATTTTGTGTTAGAAACAAAAATCGATAAGGAGTCATGATAACCTCATTCAAGCAATACCTGCTGCATGGGGTTTTGGCTGAAAGTAAGAACGAAAGACGACAAGTCATACGCAAAGCTTCACGATATGTAATGTAGGACAGAATAATGTATCGGAAGGGATTCTTGGTCCCCTTAATTCGATGCATTGCCCAGCTGAGATAAAATGGGTCTTAAAAGAAGTTCATGAAGGAGAATGTGGTGACTATACTGGGGGCAGACACTAGAAAAAAGATCCTCCGCTACGGATACTATTGGCCAACTGTAAATCGAGATGCTGCAGACTACCTAAGAAGATGTGACAAATGTCAAAAATATGTGAAAATCCCGAGAGCTCCGCCAACAGAACTCTGACAAATGGTTAGTCCATGGCCATTTTCAATATGGGGAATCGATATAATCGGCTCCTTGTTAATCTCCACAGGTAGGGCGAAATATGCAATAGTTGCGGTCGATTGCTTTACCAAGTGAGCGAAAGCAAAGCCCTTAGCAACAATCACCACCAAAATGGTCATTAATTTCACTGTGCGAAACATCATATGCCATTTGGCCTCCCGCGAACTATCATTACGGATAATGGAACTCAGTTCGAAAGTAGGGAGTTCAAAGAATTTTGTCAAAAGTATGGCATTGATAAAAGGTTTGCAGCAGTTACTCATCTAAAAGCCAATGGACAAGTAGAAGCCGTAAACAAAATAATCAAATCCATATTGAAAAAAGTTTGAAGAAGGCTAGAGGCAAATGGGTGGATGAGCTTCCGACAGCACTTTGGGCTTACAGAACCACCCATAAGTCCGCAACTGGCCACACTCTGTTCTCATTGGCATATGACATGGAAGCTGTTATACCCGTGGAACTTGAAGTTCCTTCATATCGGGTAACTTATTATGACCTTAAGATGAATTGGAATCTCTCACTGGAATGACTGGACTTTGTTGACGAAAATGTGAAGAAGCCGATTTAAGGGTGGCTGCATATAGGCACCGAGTCGCTCGATATTATAATGAAAAAGTCCGTCCGAGAATCTTTGATGTGGGCAATCTCATTTGAAGCGAGTTTTTCCGATCCCATCGCATATGAATCCCACATGGGAAGGTCCATACGTCATTGAAGGAAGCTTGGAGAGGGAGTTTTCAAGCTAGCGACCGTTGATGGCACGAAACTCCCTCGAGCATGGAATAGCGAGCATCTGTGACGTTATTACACTTAGTCTATTTCTTTTGCATTTTAGTTGCAACTATTTCCAGTGTATTTTTATTTTTTTGCTCTTAGTTTTCAGCATGTCATAGACAATTTAGTTTATTTCCATTAATAAAGGCTTGAAGCCATCTTTTCCATGAACTATTAATGTTTCCGTATGTTGTAATTCCGTGGCAAAAATTAAAATTACATTATTATGTCTGGCGTGTGAACGCGCACAAAAACTTAAAAATTTTAAAGTCCCCAGAGTGCAGACTAAAGTACTCTCAGTCCCCAAAGTGCGGACTAGAGGAGAAACGACTTAAAAATCTCTATGTCCCCAGAGTGCGGACTAGAGTACTTTGAGTCCCCAAAGTGCGGACTAGAGTATAAACGACCTAAAAATCTCTAAGTCCCCAGAGTGCGGACTGGAGTACTCTAATTCCCCTGAGTGCGGACTAGAGTATAAACGACTTAAAAATCTTCAAATTCCCAGAGTGCGGACTGGAGTACTCTGAGTCCCCAGTGTGTTAACTAGAGTATAAATGACTTAAAAATCTCCAAGTCTCCAGAATGCGGACTGGAGTACTCTGAGTCCCCAGAATGCAGACTAGAGTATAAACGACTTAAAAAATTTCATGTCCCTAAAATGCGACTGGAGTATTCTGAGTCCCCAGAGTACGGACTAGAGTATAAACGACTTAAAAATCTCCAAGTCACCAGAGTGCGGACTAGAGTACTCTAAGTTCCCAGAGTGCAGACTAAAGTATTAAAAATCTCTATGTCCCCAGAGTGCGGACTAGAGTAATCTGAGTCCCCAGAGTGTGAACTAGAATATAAACGACCTAAAAATCTCTAAGTCCCTAGAGTGCGGATTAGAGTACTCTGAGTCCCAGAAGTGTGGACTAGAGTATAAACGACTTAAAAATCTTCAATTCCTCAGAGTGCGGACTGAAGTACTCTAAGTCACCAGAGTGTGGACTAGAGTATAACGACTTAAAAATCTCCAAGTCCCTAGAGTGCGGACTGGAGTACTCGGAGTCCTCAGAATGCGGACTAGAGTATAAATGAATTAAAAATTTCCAAGTCCCCAGAGTGCGTACTGGAGTACTCTGATTCCCCTGAGTATGGACTAGAGTATAAATGACTCGAAAATCTCTAGGTCCCCAGAGGGCGGACTAGAGTACTCTAAGTCCCCAGAGTGTGGACTAGAGTATAAAAGACTAAAAAATCTCCAAGTCCTCAGAGTGTGGATTGAGTACTCTAAGTCCCCAGAGTGTGGACTAGAGTATAAATGACTTAAAAATATCTAAGTCCCCAGAGAGCGGATTAGAGTACTCTGAGTCCCTGGAGCGCGTACAAGAGTGTAAACAACTTAAAAATTTATAAGTCCCTTGAGCGTGGACTGGAGTACTCTAAGTCCCCAAGGCATGGACTAGAGGATTTACGATTCCAAAAATTTCTGAGTCTTATGGAAGTGAACTAGAGCTTGTGTAACTCACACGACTTTGAGTTTCGGCTACAAGTTATACAGTAAGCTGAACAACGAAAATCATCGAAAGAAAAGAAACAAAGTTTTATTCACCAATCCAAACAAAGTTCCACTACAACTTCTCCTAAACTCAAAGTAAAAAAGTTTATTTACAACGACTATGGAAATAAAAAGAAATAATTACGTGACCCAGGCATATCCGCGTTGAACGAGGCATGATAGCTACTTTTTTGACTTCTTTTCCTTCCTTGGTTTTTCTGAAGACTCCTCCCCTAGGAGTTTTCTCTTGGACTCCTTGCTTGCTAGGGAAGTGGTGCCCGAGGAAGGGAGAAGAACTTCCAATGGATAGGTCCCACCGAGGAGGATAACCTTCAGAGGCCTCTTCAATGGATCATCCAGTTCCACCACTTGGGCCTCAGCCTTAATTTTAGTTTTCTTCTTCCCCTCTTCGATGATTTGTTCCTCCATGCTCAGTTTTGAAGTGTATTTGAAGGCGTCTGTAATTTCAACTTTATCATGTTCTTCGATGGGCGATGGATTTTCAGATTTGTCTTCGTCAAGCGCCTCAATCACTTGAGCGTCAGGTCCGGGAGTCTCCCCCGTTTGAATTGACTCTCCTACTTTCTCCTCCCTTTCCATGGCGACATCGCTCCTCGGAGTAGGTTCGGGATCGGAATGGCCTATATGAAAACATAAGAGACAAATGTTATAATACATTCACTACTCGCAAAAATGATGGCCCTATGGACTCTAGGAAGAAAAAGTTATGTACCAGTTTCTGGCTGACTCTCAACTGTTCGGGGAGTTTCACCTTATAGAATAGGAGATAGAGTGTGAATATCAAGTCCAGGCTCCTCTGGGTCATAGCCAATGTGTTGCTCGAAGGGATCGAGTAGTGTGCGACCAGTCGGCTGAATAGGAGGAGGAATTGAGGACTCGGTTCTGGATGGAACAGCAGTGTCAGTTTTTCCCTTTGATGAGGAAGAGTCCCTTCCGTAAAGGGCCTTTGCCGTAGATAGGTCGGTGCGCTCATTCTCGCAAAACGCTTCTTTAACAAGGGAATCCTCATCAACCTCTTCAGTTCCCAACTCAACCTTTTTAATTTTTTATTAAAGTGTCACATGCTTTAGCAAAAGATTCGAGGTAACCCTCGCCAAGAAATGTTAGGTCATGGTGCATAAGAACTCGAGCATTGTACTTGGCTATGAGTGGATCAAACATGCACTTTATCTCCTCCCTACTAGCCTCAGAAGCCGCCTTGAGTTCGAGAAACTTTTTCCGAAAGCGCCATCCTTTTTCCCTCCTCATGGGCTTCGTCCTTCAGCGCTTCACCCTTGGAGAGCTCCTCATCGAGCCTTGTTTTTAGGAGTCGTGTAGCAACAATCTCGTCACAATATCGTTGTGACTCCTCTTGAGCGGCAGTCTTCTCTTCCTTTTCTTTGAGAAGTAGCTCCTACAATTTTTTGACTTGTTTTGCGAGGACATCTTTCTCCTTTTGAACGGAGTCTATATCTAAGGCTAAGGCGCCACAGTACTGAACCGCTTCATCAATTTCTTTTTTGTGGGTAGCCACTAGGCGATTGACTGCCTCAACAGTATCTTTAGCATTCTTCTGAGTAGCCTCAAGTTGAGATTTATACAAGGAAAGCTCTTCATCCTGGGCTTTGATGATGTCTTTATCATGAATGGCCTCAAGCTTCAGGCGACCGATTTCATGCTTGCGCTCCGTCGAAACTTCAGGAAATTTTCGACCAAGTGAACGAATGCATCATGTTGGGCATATACATCGTTATTGCAAGCAATGGCACTTTGTTTAACATGCCTTGGAATAGGATGGATCGCAAGAAGAAATTTTAATCCATCAAAGCATATTTTTGGGAATGTGGCTTTAAGCTTAACTAGTCTTTCTTCTATCGATGGATCATGTGCAGGGGCTGAACTAGCATGTTTAGCCGAAACCATGGACTTCTTGTGAGGCTCGTGAGTTCTCCTAGTGCTTAATGAACCAGAGTATTGGTTGCGAGGAGTTTCAAATTGGAATTCCCTTTGAGCTGATTTCCCCCTGCTTTTTTTGGTTGAGGAGGAGGATCATGGGGTACGAAGAATGGCTGTAAGTTTTCCTTCGAGATGACCACGAAACTCGGGGACGATAGTCTCTATCGCTGTTGTCATCTCTATCTTGGCATTTACCGAACCCTGAGTCTCGACTGGAATAATGGAAAATAAAGGACCCGCGAAGGCAGTCGAATCCATGAGAGCGTCCCATATCACCTGCACTGAAATTAACCGAGGGCAAGTTAGCAAGAATAACATGGTGGATGAAGTTTAAGTGCAAGGTGAAGTGTAAGTGTTAGTGTGTGTCCTAGTGTTTCCCCCCGATGGACCAATTTCTTTAGCTTTACTGATGTGCACGTAAATGTGCATATTTTTACCACCATATTTATTCTTTTTAAATTAAATAAATGATCATATTGGGTATTTTAACTTATCGGAATTTTTTCTCTCCTTGGTGATGGGCTTGAATGCCTTCATCGTCTCTTGCGGACAAATGAAGTTTTAGGAGTTTTGGATCGTCGAAGCCGTAATTGAGCAAATCATCGGGAATAGTAAGGTCTGATAAGCCTTTCAATGAACCCTCTAAGTGTTGTAGAGATGTCTCTTTCTCCATTGGAGTAATTTTAACCTTCGAGGTTCCGTCCACCATCTTCTTCCTTAGTTTGTAAGCTAGTTTCATTTTCCCCTTTGAAGGAGGAGGTGTTTCATCAATGCCAGTTGCCTCAACCACCGGTTCCGGAAGAGGACTTATATGCTTACTCGGTGCTTCTGGCACCTCAGTTTCTCTAATCTCATCCTTCTCAGATGTGTCGCGGGCACCACTTGTAGGAGGCACTGAAGTTTCGGCCTGTTGTTTACCTATCTTCGACGTGGATCCGGTTATAGTGGCATCAGATGGAAGATTTGTTCGACGACCCTCCGCCAACAATCCGAACTTTGAAAGCGATTCATTAGAGATGACGGATTTGATCTCTCAGTCTCCCGTTGGAACAACTCGAATGGCCTCGACGGCCTCAGAATACGCGGTACCTTCGGGACATGGGACGATACTTTTAAAAATTTAAAGAAGTTTAGAAACAATCCACTTCGTGCTTTAGACAGGTATCGATCCAGAAATGGAACTTACTTCCTTCCAGCAATCTTCTCGCAAAGCCCGAGGAGCAGCGTACATAGAACCATTCCTGCTTATATTGGAAGAATTTACTTCACGCCCCCGTCAGGATCTAACCTTGGAGTGTGGCTAGAGGAATATGAAAAATGGGCTGTTGGACCGTCTCTTGAAACGATAGATATAGTGGATATCACCGGGAGTGGGAAGCCTAGATAGGATGCTTATAAAAAGAATACAAATGCTATAGATGAACGCATGACTATTGGGATGTAGCTGTGCCGGGCTGTTCCCGATGTACTGTAACACATCATGGAGAAAGGAGTTGAAAGGTGGCATGCTACTATCCCAACACATAAATTTATTACAAGATGTATATCCGGCTGGGGGCAGGTGAGGTCGATCTTGCCCCGATGGAACTAAAACGTCATCAAAAGGGATTTCGTGAATTGTGCACAATCGACGAAGACCGGCTTCGCTGATTTTTGAAGCTTGGGAATCAATAGGATTATCTAGAATAACCGCTCCATCTATCACATCAGGAGCCAGATCAATAGTTGCAGTCGATGGATTTGGGATATCCTGTGTAGGAGTTGTTAGTGGATTCAAAGTTCCCACCATTTCCTGCTGAGAACTTGACTCGGGTTTGTTTGAAACTGTGGCGGAGCTCAACTTTTTAGACATCCTCAACGAGCGCTGAATTTGGGTAAATACCTATTTGAACTATACTTGAAAGGCAATCGATATTAGATATAACAACAAAAATATTCCCCTCGTGTGCTGTGTGGACTAGTGCAATTGTTTAAGCATGAGAGTACAAGAATTAGAGCTTTAAAAAATCGATGAAGTGTGATTAAGCGTTAAACTATCGCCTTTGAAGACCATCATCACTGTCCGTCTCCGAGTGTGATTCGGTAGTAGAGATCTTGAAATCAGACAGTGGTATTATAGGTTGAAGGCTGTTGTTGGTTTTTGTTAAGTTGAACTCGTATTTATAGTTCTCGGAAACTACGGAGCCATTGGTTCAAACAAGTTCCATGTGTTCATGAACTTATATTCTTGTCATTATTCATTGTCCTATGGTTAGGGGTGGAGGTATATGATCTAAACATGTGTTGTGTTTAAGTGGACAAGATTTTGGTTGTCAATGCCGACCCGAAGTCCGAGGCCAATCTCCTTCCTGAACTCGTGTATCGAACATCATACTTCCAAATTCCCACTCTAAATGTCGAGCGCCTTACTTAACATATGCCCACTCACTTACTATCTCCCATAGACTACCGACCGGCCTCAGTCGAACCCTTACCGACCTAGATCCCCTATTGGTTCGGTCACACTCGCTACACTCGTCCACCTTGCTTACTCCCTAATTGCTTAACGGTCCACTAGGTTTAAATCGAGCCACCTTCCCAGTTTTGGACCAAACCTTTATTTTCCCTTAAGACCGAGCGGTATCCTCACTCGGGATACCGAACCACTTCCCTGGATTCTGAACGAACCACAACATCGTGCATAACTACCAAACCGCATTCTCATTTCCCTCAGCGTGACTTATTTGCATGCGCTCTCGCACCTCTGCACCGTACTGAACCTTTAGGGTCCATCATCGAGCGACCCCTTCTTTCCTCCTCCTAAGTCCTAACTTTCGAACTATGTGGGCAACGACTACTCAAAAAACTATCATCGAAGGCCGTCGAAGACCTAGCTTTAAGCCTAGCCCTCCTCTTGATTCAACTGTTCCTCTCTTTCCAATTGTCCACTACCTACTCCTATAACCAAAGAAAAGGGGAAGCTATCCACTTGAGCATTCGAACTCAGTACACGATTCCAGATTTGAGGGAAAATTCGTACCTATAGAGAAACTTGGAGCCTGCAGGAGTTTCGAGTTTTTATCTTGGAGAGTTAGTCAAATTCAAAGGCGATTGGATTTTCGAAGAGAAAGGTACTGAGCTATAATGGGAGCAGGTTAGAAGATTTGTGAGAATAGGAAGGTACCAGGCTCGTGAGTGTAAAGAGATAATAGAAGTGAGAAGAAAAGGATGGAGGTATAGCTTTTATACGGAGAAGGGAAGGTGAACAGGTTTTCCCTCTATGGAACCTGTCAAAACACTTCGGTGCTTCAGTAAGTCGATAAACCGTACAACACCGAGTAGACTGGGCGAGTGGTTCGGCACCCGTGTACCGACACACATAATAAAAAGGAAAAAAAGAGAGGAGAGAGAGAAGAGAAGCAAATAGAATCAAGAGTGTACAAGATGTTAGGAAGGTCCTTCATGTTTCGTCCTTTGTGAGATTATATACATTCGGCTTTTGAAAGTAAGAACTGATTATCGATTCAAACCGTATCGTGTTGTTTCACACGACACTCTTTGGGGGGAAAATGTTACTTGGCACTTTGTCCCGACTACAAGATGATAGTTGCAGATATGATAGTTGGCACCATATAAGATCCTGATCAAGGAAAGGCTGGCGGTGTAAAGGGTTTGGTGCATTCGATGTATTGCGGCATTCCTGTATGGCTCGGTCAAAAGGAAGGGAAGCCTCGTTCGGTTTGAGTTAGTCGTAATGCCTCATTCGGTCATTATGGTTCAAGATATCATCATTCGGTCTCGAGAAGTTCTGTTAAAATGTCGCTCGGCCTGGAAGGAAGACTCGTCGTTCGGCCTAGAAGGTACACTCGTCGTTCGGCCTAGAAGAGAAAATCGCCGCTTGGCTAAGATAGAAAGAGCAAGGTGGCTCTGCAACGACTCGGAATTTTAGGCAATATCAATTTAATAATCTGCATTAATAATTAGATTGATTTGATGATTTTTCTTTATAATTTTAATTCAAATTGGTAAATTTAATCTTCTCAGGGTTAATAAATTTTTAATCTGGCAATATTGATAAGATTTATTTTTCAAAGGTAATGAAATTTTATTCTGTTTATAATATATTTATTTTTGATATATATTGTGAATGGAAATATCTTTTGTTTAAATAAAAGATTGAATTTTCAAATTGTAATATATATGTATGTATATGTTATAATTTGATGTTGTTTTGAAATTAAATATAATTTGTTAACAATTTATATATGAATGAATACTGTAATTTAAAGCTTTGTTTTAAAAAAATTATTTTTCAAAAGTTAATTTATATTTATCCAATTGTTTTCAATTATAAGATAATCGTTTGTTTTTAAAAATATAAAATAATTGTTTGTTTTTAAAATATGATAGTTTAAAAAGAATTTAAACAAGCTTTGTTTTGTTTTCTTTTAAAATGCTTATTATAAAATGGTTATAAGTGTATAAATATAAATGTTAAATTTTAAATACATGTATAAGACGTATATTTATATTATAATTAGTTTTAGAATAATTTCTTTTAAAAGTGAATTTATTTATACATATGTGAACATTTATTAATTAAGAAATTAAAACAAGTAAGTTCTATTATCTTTTAAATTAAATAAAAAATTAATTAAAAATGTTAAGAACATGTGTAAACATGTTAACACATTCTAAATAACACTTGTAAGTAATTAAATCAATTAAATGACAAATGGCTTTCATTTTTGAATTTAAAACATATCTTTCTTCTTTCTTCTTTCTTCTTCTTAAATTATTTTCTTCCTCCATGAATTAAAAAGCAAATTAATGGCAAAATAGTAAACCCCCTTCAAATTTGAGATTAATATCCAAGAAAAAATCAGAAATTCTTTTTCAAAATCTAGAACTTGAATTTAAAAGCAAAATCCTGCAAACTTCAAGCTGCAGTTCAATTTCAATCTGCAAAATGAAGTTCAACTGCATTTCAAAGTTGTAAATCAAACCTGCATTTCAAAATGAGATCAACCTGCAACTTCAAATCAATCTGCCGTTCAACATCAAGTTTATCAGCATCAAATAGAAGACTTGCAATAAGGAAAATTTGCTCTGCATATTATTTTTAAAGGTGAGTAAATTTTATTTTAAAAACAGTTTCGATATAATCTATGATTGAACGTTGCATGCAAATGAATTTGGCTTTGATGATGAATAATTGTTTACCTGAATGTATGTTTAAAAAAAATATTGAATTGCCTGTAAAATTAAGGATGGTTATTGTGTTTATTAAACAAAGTTTCAAATACTTTAATAATCTCAGTAACTTGATTTTGAACACGAACTGGACTGTGATTTGTAAATGAAAGTTGTTTGCAATCACGTAATTTATCATCTAAAAATAGTTATAGGGTTTTTAAATGAATGATTAACTCATATGTTTCAATTAACAGCGAAAAATCAAATTTGGGAAAAATTTTATGATTTCAAATCCTTGTTTTGAATTTATAATTAAATTAAAATTGGAAAGTTAAGATTTTTAGAGCTTGTATCATAATTTTTAATTGTGTAATTAAGGTGAATTTGGGGTTTGTTTGAAATTTGGGTTTTTGTAATTTGCCGAAGAACGACATGATAATGGAAGCTAGAACTTGAGCTGAAGCTTGCTTGTGAATCATGGAAGAGGGGAAAAATGTTCAAGATTTTTTTCCATAGGTCGTGGTGATGGGATTAGATCGAAGTAGGGTTTTTCTTGTTTTTCAGCTGGGATTGGTTGGCGTAATCATTGCGACTTAAACGTTTGACCAGAAGTAATCGCGATGGTGCAGAGACGAAGCTCGTGGAAGTGGTGTTCGATGGTGAGGATGGCGAAGTTCGTCGTCGTCGTGATTCGTCGACCGTGGGTAGTTTGGGGGTGGTATCAGCTGCACTTTCGCGTTGATTTGGCCGTTTTTCGATTCGCATACAAATCTTTGAGTCTAGGTTTAGATTCGAGCTCGCACGCATTCAGGTGACCGTCGTCGTCGATCGCGACGAACCATCGTGGCGGAGGAGGTCGCGCGTGTGCACCGTGCACCTACGTGTGCACTTGGGAATGGGAATTTGGGGAGATGAGTTGAAGCCCGAAGATTCTCTTGTGATTGCATCGGGGTCGACTCGGGGTAGTTGAGGGCTAGGTTTGCTCGAAGTAGGCACGGGGTTGGTAGGTGTTTGTCTCGGGTTTTAGGACGTTTGCTTTGGTTAGTAATGTAAGATTAGGTTTGCAAGTTTAAACCTGAAAATGAAATAAAGTTGCCAAGTAAGTTGTAGTTTGCAATAAGTATAGATCAAGCTTTAAACTATAAACAAGATTTATAAAAGAAACGATTTAAATTTGGTTAGTTAAATAAGTAAATCAAACTTTAAAGGATATGAATTGAATTTATTTTAAATTTTAGATTTGTTTAAAATGATTCTTTGTGAAAGTAATTTAATTTAATTACATTTTGGTTTTTAAATTTAAAGAAGTATGTTTTTAATTAAATTATTAAATCAAAATTTTAAACAAGATTTTTAAAGTAATGTTTAAAACGTAAGTTTCAAATTTAATTTAAAATAAATAGGTTCAAATTAGATAATTGAAGTGTTTCAAATTTTAAATTTGATTTCCAAATTCCTTATTTTCAAATAGGGTTATTATTATGATTTTGAAAACCAAATAGAATAATTTGTTTAAATTATTAAAATCTGATAAAATTCAAATAATTTATTTATAGGATAAATAAGGTTAATTTAACTTTGTTTGAATATAAGAATAATTAATATGATTTGTTAATAAGTGAGTTTAATTAAGAATAATGTTTTCTTAATTAATTAAGGATTGTTTAATATAAGAAATTAATTAATTAATTGTTTAAATTAATTTTAAACAATTAGTTAATTGTTTATTTAATTTTAAATAATCACTTAATTATGGATTAATTAAGTGTGATTACTTAATGAAGTAATCAATGGTTAATTTTTGAATGTAATTAGGATGGTAATTACTTATGGAAGTAATTAGAGAAGTTACTCATGGGAGTAATTAATTGAAGTGATTAATGGAGTCACTTAATGTTATCAATTAAAGAATTGATTAATATAATTGTTGAAGTTAATTAATTATGAAGTAATTAATTAATTAAAGAATTAAGGATTGGTTAATGATGGAAGTAATTACTTGTTAAGTAATTAATTTAGAGAGTAATTAAGATTTATTAATGATAGTAATTAGAAAATAATTACTTATTAAGTAATTAAGAGTTAATTACTCAATTATTTTAGATAATTAATTAATGTGATTAATTAATTAATAAATGTGATTAATTTAAGATTAATTACTAAGTGTAATTAATTAAAGTGTAATTAATTAATAAGGTAATTAATTAAGGATTATTTATGAATTTAGTTGGTTAATAATTACTTAATGAAGTAATTAAAGGTTAATTAATTAGATTAATTAATCAAAGGTTAATATAATTAATTAAGATGTTATTAATTAAGATAAGTAATTACTAGTTGTTAATTACTGTTTATGATTAATGAGATGATTAATTACAAGTTAATTATTTAATTAATTAAAAGAATTTTTAATTAATAAGGATCATTAGTTAATAAATGATATCAATCAAGATTGATTTATAAAAGTAATTAATTTAAGTGTGATTAATTAATTGTAATTAATTGAGGTTTAACGTTTAATGTAATTAATTATAGTTAATAAATGGAAGTAAATGAAGGATCATTAATTATTGTAATTAATGATAGTAATTAAAGGTTAATTATTGAATGTGGTTAAGGATGATTACTTGAATGTAATTAAAAGATAATTAATCATGGAAGATTAATTAAAGAAGATCATTAAAGATGATTAATTTATTTATTTGGAATAAATAAATGAAGAAGGATTAAGGTAATCAAATTGATTATGAGTTAATCAATTCTGTTTTGGATAATTGATTAATACTGTTTGATTGATTGATATTTGGTGATTGATATTGGATGATCATTTGATATTAGATGATTGATATTGGGTGATTGGTTGATACTGGATGATTTGGATGTAATATTCATGTTATGTGATATGTTGCTTTGTAAGATGAATGATTGTTTTGAATTATCTATTGTGATAATGTGATTCATCTATCTGTTTATATCATCCTGAATATAAGTTAATTGTTAAAACCCTTAAGTACAACTTGGACATTAAAATGGCGTTTGGTTTCGGTGAGACCGGGATCGGGTTTCCATATTTGGATATCCGACCGTTAGGTCGTGAATCCAAGTGGAGCTTTGTGAAGACTCGAGGTGTAAGAACAATACGTTAGTATAACTCTGCGGGTGATTCCGTAATGAGTTTGACGAAATAGTACTTATAGATTCGAGATGGTGATTTTGAGTGCAAGGGCTATGGTCATTGACTCTGAGGATGATTCCAAAACGAGTGCAGCGAGATAGTGCCTTCGGTTTCGTTCGAACCCAGAACGAACTTGTATGGATTGAATGCTTTCAGCACATCGTCAGGTGGGTAATGAGAATTCTAAGATAGATGTGTTCTATAAAGGTAATCGTAGCCTCAAGCCTCATCAACCGGGAATGGATAAAACAGGGGAGTGCAGCAAGGCTTCGTGGGTAGCCCCCACTTGAGAGTGAGATTTACCCCTATCTAGAGGTTCCTTTCTATTTCGGCTTAGTGTGTGGTTGGTCGCGCCAACTACGGGGTGGTCTTGTTCGGGACTGTCCAGTAAGGGATGGTCCCGGCCTTGTGTTGCAGGGGAGTTAGGGTGGCTCCTCGGTACGTTGATCTAGGCCACGTACTGTGACGGGCGGTACCCCAGTAGCCCTGCCATTGATGGAATCCAAAATCCAATAAGTGCATGTACGGTTTTGATTGTGCCCAACTATGTTGAAACGTGAGATGTAAGCATTCCAGCTATTTCTATATTTTATTTTGAAAACCCTAGACACTATTATAATATAACCGGATTTCCTATCAAACGTTTTGGTTAGCGTAAGGTAAAAACTTTTCCATGTTTATGTGTGGGAAGTCTTACGTGATACCTTTTCTTTTCGAAGGATTTTCTAAAGTTAAGCAATTTTAACCCGTTTACTCACACCAGACCCCTGTCTGACCCGAGTGTTTATTTTCTGTTTTATTAAACTCTTGGGTACTCATATTATGTATGAGTAGTCAAGTGATTCAGGTTTGCTTGACGAATTCTGGAGGAGTTATGGAGCAGGAGGTTTCCACGTGTAGCTATATTATGGTTCCGCTGTGTTTGTTTGGTATCTGTATCTATTGTATTTGAGTTGTATAGTTAGAAAGATGTTTATAACTGTCTAATATGTGTTGTATAAGTTGTGTACTCTGATGTAATATGATACTATGTAATATTTTATGTGATATATTATATTTCATTCGTTCCGCTGTGAGTTCTCTGATGTTGTTGTGTTTCTTCTTTCTCTTTCTTTTATTCTTCTATCCCTTTCTTTCTTCATGATGATGCGATTTCCTGGAGATAGGAAGTCGGGTTGTCACATTTGGTATCAGAGCATTAGGTTGTGTGAATACCTAGGCTCTGGAGTAGTGTCTTTCTTGAGAGAGCTTACTTGTAATTTTTATGTATAACTATATTTATATATATCTATATCTACCTGATTTGTTGGGCTGCCTGTTCAGATTTTCCAACATAAGTTTTAGAGGTAGATGGAGTAGTGGTGTGTGTGTGTAACACGACTACCACTAATGGATGAGGTCCATATGTTGAGGTGGGAAGTATATTTTGTCGAGACTGTAGACCTAGTACCGTCTTGAGTAAGATTTGTAGTTTGGAGTATGGAATTCTCTAATATCCGAAGGAAATCTTTTAAAAGATTCGGAGTCTATCTTTGAAGTGTAAGTTTGGATCTGTCAGAAATGCAAAATTTAGTGATGGTATCATGATAACTGCGTGATGAGATGCAGTATCCATGGATATTTTTCTAAAGGTGTTTTCTCTTGGAGCAGTTTTAGAAGTGGTTGAGAAGCAGTCTTTACCTGCCGTAGGGAAGATTCATCTGTGTAGAAGTTGTCTGGATCTTCAGCATGGAGGTTGGCTGTTTTGGGAATATGAGACTAAGGTCTATAAATTGTTTTGCTTCGGCATGGTCTCATTTGTCATTCCTTTAGGAGAGAGAGATGTTGATGCTTGGTTGGGAGCCCGAATTTCTTGAGAGGTTATCTACCATCTCGAAGGTCCGTTGTGTGGTTTGTTGATGGTTTTGGTATTCGAGAAGCCTTTGGATTAGAGGTCTTAGGTTAGCAATGGTAGAAGTGCAACTCGAAGTGTTTGGTGTGATGACGAGGAGGTCTTTTGGCTTTGCAGTATCATCAAAGTAGAGTTTGCAACTGCATTTCAAAGTTCTAAATCAAACCTGCATTTCAAAATGAGATCAACCTGCAACTTCAAATCAATCTTCAGTTCAACATCAAGTTCATCAGCAAGTTTTAAAGCATCAAATAGAAGACATGCAATAAGAAAAATTTGCTCTGCCTATTATTTCTAAAGGTGAGTAAATTCTATTTTAAAAACAGTTATGATATAATCTATGATTGAATGTTGCATGCAAAAGAATTTGGCTTTGATGATGAATAATTGTTTACCAGAATGTATGTTTAAAAAAAATATTGAATTGCCTGTAAAATTAAGGATGGTTACTATCTTTATTAAAAAGAGTTTCAAATACTTTAATAATCTCCGTAACTTGATTTTGAACACGAATTGGACTGTTATTTGTAAATGAAAGTTGTTTGAAATCACGTAATTTATCATCTAAAAATAGTTATAGGGTTTTTAAATGAATGATTAACTCATATGTTTCAATTAACAGTGAAAAATCAAATTTGGGCAAAAATTTATGATTTCAAATTCTAGGGAAAGTTAATATTTTTAAAGCATCATAATTTTTGATTGTGTAATTAAGGTGAATTTGGGGTTTGTTTGAAATTTGGGTTTTTGTAATTTGCCGAAAAATGACATGATAATGGAAGCTAGAACTTGGGTCGAAGCTTGCTTGTGAATCATGGAAGAGGGCAAAAATGTTCAAGATTTATTTCCATAGGTCGTGGTGATGGGATTAGATCGAAGTAGGGTTTTGCTTGTTTTTCGACTGGGCTTGGTTGCCGTGATCGTTGCGACTTAAACGTTTGACCAGAAGTAACCGCGATGGTGCGGGGACGAAGCTCGTAGAAGTGGTGTTCGATGGTGAGGATAGCGAAGTTCATCGTCGTCGTGATTCATCGACCATGGGTAGTTAGGGGGTGGTATCAGCTGTAGTTTCGTGTTGATTTGGTCGTTTTTCGATTCGCGTACAAATCTTTGAATCTGGGTTTAGATTCGAGCTCGCACGCGTTCAGGTGACCGTTATCGTCGATCATGACGAACCATCGTGGTCGGAGGAGGTCGCGCGTGTGCACCGTGCACATACATGTGAACAGGGGAATGGGAATTTGGGGAGATGAGTTGAAGCCCGAAGATTCTCTCGTGATTGCATCGGGGTCGACTCGGGGTTGTTGAGGGCTGGGTTTGCTCGAAGTAGGCACGGGGTTGGTAGGTGTTTGTCTCGGGTTTTAGGACGTTTGCTTTGGTTAGTACTGTATGATTAGGTTTGCAAGTTTAAACCTGAAAATGAAATAAAGTTGCTAAGTAACTTGTAGTTTGCAATAAGTATAGATCAAATTTTAAACTATAAACAAGATTTATGAAAGAAACGATTTAAAACTTGTTGGTTAAATAAGTAAATCAAACTTTAAAGGATATGAATTGAATTTATTTTAAATTTTAGATTTGTTTAAAATGATTCTTTGTGAAAGTAATTTAATTTAATTACATTTTGGTTTTTAAATTTAAAGAAGTATGTTTTGAATTAAATTATTAAACCAAAGTTTTAAACAAGATTTTTAAAGTAATGTTTAAAACGTAAGTTTCAAATTTTATTTAAAATAAATAAGTTCAAATTAGATAATTGAAGTGTTTCAAATTTTAAATTTGATTTCCAAATTCCTTATTTTAAAATAGGGTTATTATTATGATTTTGAAAACCAAATAGAATAATTTGTTGAAGTTATTAAAATCTGATAAAATTCAAGTAATTTATTTATGGGATAAATAAGGTTAATTTAACTTTGTTTGAATACAAGAATAATTAATATGATTTGTTAATAAGTCAGTTTAATTAAGAATAATGTTTTCTTAATTAATTAAGGATTGTTTAATATAAGAAGTTAATTAATTAATTGTTTAAATTAATTTTAAATAATTAGTTAATTGTTTATTTAATTTTAAATAATCACTTAATTATGGATTAATTAAGTGTGATTACATAATGAAGTAATCAATGGTTAATTTTTGAATGTAATTAGGATGGTAATTACTTATGGAAGTAATTAGAGAAGTTACTCATGGGAGTAATTAATTGAAGTGATTAATGGAACCACTTAATGTTATCAATTAAAGAATTGATTAATATAATAGTTGAAGTTAATTAATTATGAAGTAATTAATTAATTAAGGAATTAAGGATTGGTTAATGATGGAAGTAATTACTTGTTAGATAATTAATTAAGAGAGTAATTAAGATTTATTAATGATAGTAATTAGAAAATAATTACTTGTTAAGTAATTAAGAGTTAATTACTCGATTATTTTAGATAATTAATTAAGGCTATTAATTAACTGATAAATGTGATTAATTTAAGATTAATTACTAAGTATAATTAATTAAAGTGTAATTAATTAATAAGGTAATTAATTAAGGATAATTTATTAATTTAATTGGTTAATAATTACTTAATGAAGTAATTAAAGGTTAATTAATTAGGTTAATTAATCAAAGGTTAATATAATTAATTAAGATGTTATTAATTAAGATAAGTAATTACAATTCGTTAATTACTGTTTATGATTAATGAGATGATTAATTACAAGTTAATTATTTAATTAATTAAAGGAATTTTTAATTAATAAGGATCATTAGTTAATAAATGATATTATTCAAGATTGATTTATAAAAGTAATTAATTTAAGTGTGATTAATCAATTGTAATTAGTTGAGGTTTAATGTAATTAATTATAGTTAATTAATGGAAGTAAATGAAGGATCATTAATTATTGTAATTAATGATAGTAATTAAAGGTTAATTGCTGAATATGGTTAAGGATAATTACTTGACTGTAATTAAAAGATAATTAATCAAGGAAGATTAATTAAAGAAGATCATTAAAGATGATTTATTTATTTATTTGGAATAAATAAATGAAGAAGGATTAAGGTAATCAAATTGATTATGAGTTAATCAATTCTGTTTTGGATAATTGATTAATACTGTTTGATTGATTGATATTTGGTGATTGATATTGGATGATCAATTGATATTGATGATTGATATTGAATGATTGTTTGATACTGGATGATTTGGATGTAATATTCATATTATGTGATATGCTGCTTTGTGAGATGAATGATTGTTATGAATTATCTATTGTGATAATGTGATTCATCTATCTGTTTATATCATCCTGAGTATAAGTTAATTGTTAAAACCCTTAAGTACAACTTGGACATTAAAATGGCGTTTGTTTTCGGTGAGACCGGGATCGGGTTTCCATATTTGGATATCTGAAAACCACATCGATTCCAATTAACGTTAGGTCGTGAATCTAAGTGGAGCTTTGTGAAGACTCGAGGTGTAAGAACAATACGTCAGTACTACTTTGTGGGTGATTCCGTAATGAGTTTGACGGAATAGTACTTATAGATTCGAGATGGTGATTTAGAGTGCAAGGGCTATGGTCGTTGACTCTGAGGGTGATTCCAAAACGAGTGCAGCGAGATAGTGCCTTTGGTTTCGTTCGAACCCGGAACGAACTTGTATGGTTTGAATGCTTTAAGCACATCGTCAGGTGGACGATGAGCATTCTAAGATAGATATGTTCTATAAAGGTAATCGTAGCCTCAAGCCTCATCAACCGGGAATGGCTAAAACAGGAGAGGTGCAGCAAGGCTTCGTGGGTAGCCCCCACTTGAGAGTGAGATTTCCCCCGTCTAGAGGTCCCTTTCTATTTCGGCTTAGTGTGTGGTTGGTCGCGCCAACTACGGGGTGGTCTTGTTCTGGACTGTCCAGTTAGGGATGGTTCCGGCCTTGTGTTGCAGGGGAGTTAGGGTGGCTCCTCGGTACATTGATCTAGGCCACGTACTGTGACGGGAAGCACGCCAGTAGCCCTGCCATTGATGGAATCCAAAATCCAATAAGTGCCTGTATGGTTTTGATTGTGCCTAACTATATTTGAACGTGAGATGTAAGCATTCCAGCTATTTCTATGTTTTATTTTGAAAACCCTAGACATTATTATAATATCACTAGATTTCCTATCAAATGTTTTGGTTAGCGTAAGGTAGAAACTTTTTCATGTTTATGTGTGGGAAGTCTTACGTGATACCTTTTCTTTTCAAAGGATTTTCTAAAGTTAAGCAATTTTAACCCATTTACTCACACCAGACCCCTGTCTGACCCGAGTGTTTATTTTCTGTTTTATTAAACTCTTGGGTACTCATATTATGTATGAGTAGTCAAGTGATTCAGGTTTGCTTGATGAATTCTGGAGGAGTTATGGAGCAAGAGGCTTCCACGTGTAGCTATATTATGGTTCCGCTGTGTTCGTTTGGTATCTGTATCTGTCTTATTTGAGTTGTATAGTTAGCAATGGTAGCAGTGCAACTCGAAGTGTTTGGTGTGCTGACGAGGAGGTCTTTTGGCTTTGCAGTATCATCAAAGTAGAGTTTGGAAGTAGCTGTGTGCTCGTTTCTCCGATGGTTCAGGAATCTTGGTGTTTCTTCCATCAGCATCCCGGGCAGTTGGTGAAAGTTTTCTTAAAGAGTTAACCCTGTTTGAAAAAGCTTAAAACTGTTCTAATTGGTAAAGAGAGGATGGTTTCTTTGGAATCCGAACTAAGGTTGGATCGCAAAAGTGACTTGCGATTAATTTGGGAATTTTTTCTTATGCAATCTTTTGTTTGAGACTGAGGATTCTCATGTGGATAGGAGCTACCGATGTAATCAGGAGTTTGTCTGCATCTGGAGTTGAGTTCCATTTGTTTTGGTTCCAGAAGCGATTTTGGTAGTTAGCCTGGTAATATAAGAGTTGATTTAGCAACTCAGAATATTTTTGGATTTGGATTTGGTCAGATCTAGTTTTTAAGTTGGATTTCTGTTATAAGGTTGTGTGACTGAGTCAGATGAGTCACTTAGATTTTATGGATTTGATGAACAAAGCTTCCCTGATATATTGGATAAGTTTGTATTCGTGTTCATCAACAGTATTCTCATCTATTTCAGAATCAGAGTTGTGCAGCGGAAGCGATGTAGCAGCTGTGCAAGGAAGGAAGCAAGTTCTGTTTACTATTGCTTGGGAAGTAGAGCTTGTGTTTTGGATTTTGACGGATCGTGAAAGATTTTTTCTGTTGAATAAGATCCAGAAAATAGTATGCTTTGGTCTAGTTGTTTCTGGAAGTATCAGATAGATTGAGCTGATCAGGAAGAGATTAGCAGCCTTGGATTGTCTGTTTAGTTATGCTGGTATGAGATAAGGAGTTTGGAATTCGAAGTTGGAAACTTCATTGTCGTTAAGATTTCTCTGGTTAAGAGAACGGAGATTGGATGGCTAGTTTTGAGGCATTTGGGATTTCTTATTTGTGTTTTGATAAGATAAGATTGAATTGCCAGTTTGGATAGCTGGAATTCATTGTGTATCACGTATCTTTGAGGGAGTACGTGTATGATTCATTGTTGGTTGTTGGATCTGCAGTCCAGTTGGATTTGAAAGTTGTTCTGGACTTGAGTACAGTCTGATCTTCTATTCAGATTGATGGATCTAGAGTTGAGAGGAGCTCCGGACTTTGGTGGTGTAGTTTGTTTAGCTTCTGTAGAGCGAGTCTCCCAGTGAATTATACTTGGGAAACTCTAGATAGTATTAGAAGATTTATTCTGATTTGTGTCAGGATAATTAGTTAGGTTGATTTGTTTGATTGATTGCTATGGTTGTTAATAACTGGTTGATAGGTATGCCTTGCTGATTGAAATTAAAATCTTTACTGGGTTATTAAATTACCTTTGCTTCTAAATTTCGGGGACGAAATTCTTTTACGGGGTAGGATTGTAACGACCTGGAATTTTAGGCAATATCAATTTAGTAATCTGTATTAATAATTAAATTGATTTGATGATTTTTCTTTATAATATTAATTCAAATCGGTAAATTTAATCTTTTCAGGGTTAATAAATTTTTAATCTGGCAATATTGATAAGATTTATTTTTCAAAGCTAATGAAATTTTATTCTATTTATAATATATATATTTTTTGATATATATTGTGAATGGAAATATCTTTTGTTTAAATAAAGGATTGAATTTTCAAATTGTAATATATATGTATGTATATGTTATAATTTGATGTTGTTTCGAAATTTAATATAATCTGTTAATAATTTATAATGAATGTTTAAAGCTTTGTTTTAAAAAATTTATTTTCAAAAGCTAATTTAGATTTATCAAATTGTTTTCAATTATAAGATAGTTGTTTGTTTTTAAAAATATAAAATAATTTTTTGTTTTTAAAATATGATAGTTTAAAAAGAATTTAAACAAGCTTTGTTTTGTTTTCTTTTAAAATGCTTATTATAAAATGGTTATAAGTGTATAAATATAAATGTTAGATTTTAAATACATGTATAAGACGTATATTTATATTATAATTAGTTTTAGAATAATTTCTTTTAAAAGTGAATTTATTTGTACATATGTGAACATTTATTAATTAAGAAATTAAAACAAGTAAGTTCTATCATCTTTTAAATTAAATAAAAAATTACTTAAAAATGTTAAGAACATGTGTAAACATGTTAACACATTCTAAATAACACTTGTAAGTAATTAAATCAAATAAATGACAAGTGGCTTTCATTTTTGAATTTAAAACATATCTTTCTTCTTTCTTCTTCTTAAATTATTTTCTTCCTCAATGAATTAAATAGCAAATTAGTGGCAAAATAAAAAACCCCTTTCAAATCTGAAATTAAAATCCAAGAACAAATCAAAAATTCTTTTTCAAAACCTGGAACTTGAATTTAAAAGCAAAATCCAAGCAAACTTCAAGCTGCGGTTAAATTTCAATCTGCAAAATGAAGTTTAACTGCATTTCAAAGTTCTAAATCAAACCTGCATTTCAAAATGAGATCAACCTGCAACTTCAAATCAATCTGCAGTTCAACATCAAGTTCATCAGCAAGTTTTAATGCATCAAATAGAAGACATGCAATAAGAAAAATTGCTCTGCATATTATTATTAAAGGTGAGTAAATTCTATTTTAAAAACAATTTTGATATAATCTATGATTGAGTGTTGCATGCAAATGAATTTGGCTTTGATGATGAATAATTGTTTACCTGAATGTATGTTAAAAAAAATATTGAATTGCCTGTAAAATTAAGGATGGTTACTGTGTTTATTAAAAACAGTTTCAATTACTTTAATAATCTCAGTAACTTGATTTTGAACATGAACTGGACTGTGATTTGTAAATGAAAGTTGTTTGCAATCACGTAATTTATCATCTAAAAATAGTTATAGGGTTTTTAAATGAATGATAAACTCATATGATTCAATTTACAGTGAAAAATCAAATTTGGGCAAAAATTTATGAATTCATATTCTAATTTTGAATTTATAATTGAATTACAATTGGAATGTTAAGATTTTTAGAGCTTGTATCATAATTTTTAATTGTGTAATTAAGGTCAATTTGGGGTTTGTTTGAAATTTGGGTTTTTGTAATTTGCCGAAGAACGACATGATAATGGAAGCTAGAACTTGGATCGAAGCTTACTTGTGAATCATGGAAGAAGGGAAAATGTTCAAGAATTTTTTTCCATACGTCGTGGTGATGGGATTAGATAGAAGTATGGTTTTGCTTGCTTTTCGGCTGGGCTTGGTTGCCGTGACCATTGCGACTTAAACGTTTGACCAGAAGTAACCGCGATGGTGCAGAGATGAAGCTCGTGGAAGTGGTATGCGATGGTGAGGATGGCGAAGTTCGTCGTCGTCGTGATTCGACGACCGTGGGCAGTTTGGGGGTGGTATCAGCTGCAGTTTCGTGTTGATTTGGTCGTTTTTCGATTCGCGTACAAATCTTTGAATCTGGGTTTAGATTCGAGCTCGCATGCGTTCAGGTGACCGTTGTCGTTGATGGCGACGAACCGTCGTGGTCGGAGGAGGTTGCGCATGTGCACCGTGCACATACGTGTGCACTGGGGAATGGGAATTTGGGGAGATGAATTGAAGCCCGAAGATTCTCTCGTGATTGCATCGGGGTCGACTCGGGGTAGTTGAGGGCTGGGTTTGGTCGAAATCGGCACGGGGTTGGTAGGTGTTTGTCTCAGGTTTTAGGACGTTTGCTTTGGTTAGTACTGTATGATTAGGTTTGCAAGTTTAAACCTGAAAATGAAATAAAGTTGCTAAGTAACTTGTAGTTTGCAATAAGTATAGATCAAGCTTTAAACTATAAACAAGATTTATAAAAGAAACGATTTAAATTTGGTTGGTTAAATAAGTAAATCAAACTTTAAAGGATATGAATTGAATTTATTTTAAATTTTAGATTTGTTTAAAATGATTCTTTGTGAAAGTAATTTAATTTAATTACATTTTGGTTTTTAAATTTAAAGAAGTATGTTTTTAATTAAATTATTAAATCAAAGTTTTAAACAAGATTTTTAAAGTAATGTTTAAAACGCAAGTTTCAAATTTTATTTAAAATAAATAAGTTCAAATTAGATAATTGAAGTGTTTCAGATTTTAAATTTGATTTCCAAATTCCTTATTTTCAAATAGGGTTATTATTATGATTTTGAAAACCAAATAGAATAATTTGTTCAAGTTATTAAAATCCAATAAAATTCAAATAATTTATTTATGGGATAAATAAGGTTAATTTAACTTTGTTTGAATATAAAATAATTAATATGATTAGTAAATAAGTGAGTTTAATTAAGAATAATGGTTTCTTAATTAATTAAGGATTGTTTAATATAAGAAGTTAATTAATTGATTGTTTAAATTAATTTTAAATAATTAGTTAATTGTTTATTTAATTTTAAATAATCACTTAATTATGGATTCATTAAGTGTGATTACTTAATGAAGTAATCAATGGTTAATTTTTGAATGTAATTAGGATGGTAATTACTTATGGATGTAATTAGAGAAGTTACTCATGGGAGTAATTAATTGAAGTGATTAATGGAATCACTTAATGTTATCAATTAAAGAATTGATTAATATAATTGTTGAAGTTAATTAATTATGAAGTAATTAATTAATTAGCTAAAGAATTAAGGATTGGTTAATGGTGGAAGTAATTACTTGTTAAGTAATTAATTAAGAGAGTAATTAAGATTTATTAATGATAGTAATTAGAAAATAATTACTTGTTAAGTTAAGAGTTAATTACTCAATTATTTTAGATAATTAATTAAGGTGATTAATTAATTAATAAATGTGATTAATTTAAGATTAATTACTAAGTGTAATTAATTAAAGTGTAATTAATTAATAATGTAATTAATTAAGGATTATTTATTAATTTAATTGGTTAATAATTACTTAATGAAGTAATTAAAGGTTAATTAATTAAAGGTTAAAATAATTAATTAAGATGTTATTAATTAAGGTAAGTAATTACAAGTTGTTAATTACTGTTTATGATTAATGAGATGATTAATTACAAGCTAATTATTTAATTAATTAAAGGAATTTTTAATTAATAAGGATCATTAGTTAATAAATGAAATTAATCAAGATTGATTTATAAAAGTAATTAATTTAAGTGTGATTAATTAATTGTAATTAATTGAGGTTTAATGTAATTAATTATAGTTAATTAATGGAAGTAAATGAAGGATCATTAATTATTGTAATTAATGATAGTAATTAAAGGTTAATTACTGAATGTGGTTAAGGATGATTACTTGAATGTAATTAAAAGATAATTAATCATGGAAGATTAATTAAAGAAGATCATTAAAGATGATTAATTTATTTATTTGGAATAAATAAATGAAGAAGGATTAAGGTAATCAAATTGATTATGAGTTAATCAATTCTGTTTTGGATAATTGATTAATACTGTTTGATTGATTGATATTTGGTGATTGATATTGGATGATCAATTGATATTAGATGATTGATATTAGATGATTGATATTGGGTGACTGGTTGATACTGGATAATTTGGATGTAATATTCCTGTTATGTGATATGCTGCTTTGTGAGATGAATGATTGGTTTGAATTATCTATTGTGATAATGTGATTCATCTATTTGTTTATGTCATCCTGAATATAAGTTAATTGTTAAAAGCCTTAAGTACAACTCGGACATTAAAATGGCGTTTGGTTTCGGTGAGACAGGGATCGGGTTTCCATATTTGGATATCCGAACACCACATCGATTCCAATTAAACGTTAGGTCGTGAATCCAAGTGGAGCTTTGTGAAGACTCGAGGTGTAAGAACTATACGTCAGTATAACTCTGTGGGTGGTTCCGTAACGAGTTTGACGGAATAGTACTTATAGATTCGAGATGGTGATTTAGAGTGCAAGGGCTATGGTCGTTGACTCTGAGGGTGATTCCAAAACGAGTGCAGCGAGATAGTGCCTTCGGTTTCTTTCGAACCCGGAACGAACTTGTATGGATTGAATGGTTTCAGCACATCGTCAGGTGGACGATGAGCATTCTAAGGTAGATGTGTTCTATAAATGTAATCGTAGCCTCAAGCCTCATCAACCGAGAATGGCTAAAACAGGGGAGGTGCAGCAAGGCTTCGTGGGTAGCCCCCACTTGAGAGTGAGATTTACCCCTGTCTGGAGGTCCTTTTCTATTTCGGCTTAGTGCGTGGTTGGTCGCGCCAACTACGGGGTGGTCTTGTTCGGGACTGTCCAGTAAGGGATGGTTCCGGCCTTGTGTTGCATGGGAGTTAGGGTGGCTCCTCGGTACGTTGATCTAGGTCACGTACAGTGACGGGCGGTACCCCAGTAGCCCTGCCATTGATGGAATCCAAAATCCAATAAGCGCCTTTACGGTTTTGATTATGCCCAACTATGTTGGAACGTGAGATGTAAGCATTCCAGCTATTTCTGTATTTTATTTTGAAAACCCTAGACACTATTATAATATCATTGGATTTCCTATCAAATGTTTTGGTTAGCGTAAGGTAAAACTTTTCCATGTTTATGTGTGGGAAGTCTTACGTGATACCTTTTCTTTTCAAAGGATTTTCTAAAGTTAAGCAATTTTAACCCGTTTACTCACTCCAAACCCCTGTCTGACCCGAGTGTTTATTTTCTGTTTTATTAAACTCTTGGTACTCATATTATGTATGAGTTGTCACGTGGTTCAAGTTTGCTTGACGAATTCTGGAGGAGTTATGGAGCAGGAGGCTTCCACGTGTAGCTATATTGTGGTTCCGCTGTGTTTGTTTGGTATCTGTATCTGTTGTATTTCAGTCGTATAATTAGACAGATGTTTATAACTGTCTAATATGTGTTGTATAAGTTGTGTACTCTGATGTAATATGATACTATGTAATATTTTATGTGATATATTATATTTCATTCGTTCCGCTGTGAGTTCTCTGATGCTGTTGTGTTTCTTCTTTCTCTTTCTTTTCTTCTTCTATCCCTTTCTTTCTTCAAGATGATGCGATTTCCTGGAGATAGGAAGTCGGGTTGTCACACGCTCGGTCAAGAAGAGTTCGGCCTCAGTCGCTCGGTATAGGTGAGGTTAATTTTGATGGTTCAGTTGGTCATGGACCGAACTTAGAAGGACTAAGCCACACGTCGTTTGTTCAAAGGCGCATAGCCAAAATGGCATAGTCAGTTGTATTTCAGTATGCATGGTTCGACAGACCTTGGTTCGGCATTGCTTCACTTCGAAATCCATTACAAGTCGCTCCAAGTCCATTGAGACCTTACTTCGAGTCACTTGCTAAATGACCATTGGTCAGTCGAACATCGTTTGGCCTAGGGAGTTAGCGAATTCTCAACAGGACAATGTGATCAGCTTCTTTCAACTTCGGGTTGCATCGCTAGCTACTCCGAGTTATGCGAGACTTCGCTTCGAGCCATACACGTGGAAGTCGTGGTTCGGCCAGAGAGGCTCGGTGGTTATCGGCTCAGTGAAAGTGGCTAGGCTAGACTCGTTCAGCGAACATTGACTTACAACTTAGGGCAGAACTACCTTATTCTCAGGCCTATGCAGGGGATCCTACCTATCTTCGTCTATAAATAGAGAGGCAGGGGCACAGTTTAAAAGGACCTTTTTTGGGAGAACACTGGGGAGATTCTACAATTTTCAAGACTAATTTCTTTTCTGTTAAAACTTGTATCCAAGTTGTTGGTGTATGGATTGTATCTGTATTTAATTATTTGAAGAAGTAATAAAGATTAGATTAAAGTGGACGTAGGCAGTTACGCCGAACCACTATAATTCTGACGTTCTCATTTTTTACATTTCTTATTACATTCTACTGTATTATTCCCTAGTTTTAATTTACTTTCTTCATTAATCTCTCTACACAATCCTACATAAGGGTGTTAGTGACCAATTTTGGCGCTAACATATGCATATTCGTATTGATTTTATGATAGGTTTTAATGTGAAAACTCAATTAAATGACATTTAAATGCATTGCAAATATTTACATAGGCTATAAATAATATTTTAGAGAAGGAATTTTCAAGATTTTCTGAATTTATGTAGACTTTATACAAATTTTCTAGTAAAGAAAACGTTATTTTGGGTTAAAAATTACTTACGGTTAATTAACTAATGGTTTGGGCCTGAATTTATCTACGTTAGAAAACATATTAAAAGTGATTTTTTGGAATTTTTTTAGAATTTTTCTACGTGTTTTAATATATATATATATATATATATATATATAATTGTTTAAGGTGTATGACTTTAATGTTTTACGTTTTATAAAATGGAGAAGGAGTATTTTATAAATAATTCAAATTATTAATTCTAGAAATTGGCAGTATTATTAGAAAAAAGAAACTTGCACCCAATCACAATTTGACAAACAAAGTAGGTTGGATACAAAGAATTAGTTTAAAAAGGACTCAATTTATATGGTTTTTACTGTTTCGATGCTTTCTGCACCAGCTTCCACCTCCTTACCTTAGCATCTGACTCCATGAAAACCAATGCGGATGGTATCTGGTAACTGGTATATAGTGAATTGGATGTAGACGGAAGGTATAGGGTCGAAACTAAAGGTTCTGAAGTGGTTGAAGCGATACTTTGCCAAATGAAAATGCGCCTGCTAGCTTTCGACTGAATAGCTTTTGACTAGGTTGACTTTCGACAAGGTCAATTGGTTTTAAATGAATGATTTCGAGTGGGTTGTTCTTTTGTTTTAAATAACTACTTTCAACTAGGATGAAACCCTTACCGTTACTTTTTCCCTTTCGATCCAGACTGGTTTCGAATAGATTTTCTTTGCTTTTTAAACTTGACCACTTCACCAATGATTTCCAAAAGATGGTTTCAACAACATCACTTCTATACTTAGGAATGCTTTCGAAAGAATGGTTTCCACTTATACGATTTTAAACGGCCCTTTTTTCTCTACCCAATGGTTTCGAAAGGGATGATTCAAATGGTTTTGAAAGGTGTTTGCTACATATTTTAAATTGAACCCATAGGCTTTCGAAAGGTTTAATATTTTACTGCTTTCGACAAGGTTTTAAACGAGGTTTCGAAGGGGTGGTTCCTATGGTTTCAAAAGGTTTGGAAGGAAGATTTCCAATGGTTTCGAATGGTCTAAAAGGAAAGGTTTTGAAATGGTTTCGAAAGGTATGATTTTGAAAGATATGTTTTCGCCTTTGGCTTAAGGTTTTACTTGTATTGAAAGGGTTACTTTCAGAGGTTTCAAAAAGAGTGCTTTTGATGGTTTTGAAATGGTTGTTTAAAGATTTTAACAATGGTTTCGAGTGAATGTTTTTGGCAATGTAGCCTAGGCGCTTTTAAGTTAAAAAGAGATTTAACTTATTTTGGAAGGATGGGAAATCCTTAATAATTTCATCAACATTATTTTGGATAAAGTATATGTAACATTGCGAATAACTTAAAGTAAAGCAAAGAGTATATTTTCCTTGTATATGTAAGTTTTAAAGGTTTAAATCATTTTGAGAAGGTTTTCAAGGAAAAATTTAAAGATAGTTAACCCAATGAAATTGACTTAGATTAGAAGAACAAATAGGATTGGTGTAGGGTCACGCCCTATACATTAGCTATTAGCCCCATCTAATTTAGTCCAAAATTCGAATGTATAGGGCTTTGTCAAATAAGACTAAAATTATTATTACACATAGAAAGGAATCTATATTTGTATACATATAGGTTATTGGTAAGCCCACAAAAACATTAGGATCAGGTGACCCTAAGAGATGATAAGTTAGGGACAAATCGTCTAGAAGAGAAGTATTTAACAAATAGTTAAGGATAGATCATCCAGAAAAAGAACATATAAAAAGTGTTAGATAAATTGTTTATATTGTCTAATAGGCCTGAGTCAGCCAATGGTTTGCAGATAGCCAAGAAAAACTACAGTTTTCGCACAGATAATCCATTTATTACCTATGGATAGATAGTCCATTTGTTACCTGTTTTATGGACATATAGTCTATTTATTAGCATAAATGATTGTGCTATTTTTGACATAATCAATTTGATTAACCAGTTTGTTCATAGGATTCAGATTTGCAAAATTTATGATTTTGAAAAGATATTAGTGAGGGAAAAACTGTTCTGCTAAGTGGTGAGATCTCACTTAATATCAGTAAACCGAGATGTATAGTATTACTCATACCAGGCTTTATGTCTCAATCAAATTTTTTGTTTTTCCATAAACTCTCGGGTGCTCAAAATTGATTTAAGTAGGCAAAGGGTTGTGGTTTTCAGGTTTTTGTAATTTTGATAAGTAAAGCTTCTGGAAGCGAGCAGGATGGCTACGAATAGCTAATTAAGAATTATAGTTGTTTTGTTGATTCTACTGTGTGTAATAAGTTAAATATGACTATATTGAATTTGTTAAACCAAGGGGGCATCGTCATATATCGCTCTTGGCGTATTTTGTAATTTATATATTTGTTCATTTCCTTGGAAACGTTAAGGGGTTATGTAACTTGGATATGAATTATTGTTTTGAAATGTAACCATAAAATGTCTTTTTTTTTAAATCTATGATTTTGTTCATATTCAAGTGCTTCTAATATTATGGATACCATTAACATTACTGTATTTTGTCACTTGAAGTTAGTACTATGGATGAACGCAACATCTGTAGCTCTTAGCTTTTGGTTTCTAGATGTAGGATGTTACACGGAAAACGGATTCCGGTCACATTTTTGTTTTTCATCGAACTAAAAATTTTTGTAAATCAAAATTGAAAACTATTCCACCATCATTTTCTACTATTTAAAAGGGTTTTATTTTTATTATAAAATCAATTGTTTGAATATTTAAAATTAATTAAATACTCGCAAATCAAAATGGTGAAATTTTGGGTCGTTACAATGAAGATAAGAGATACTCTAATTTTCTTATCAAATAGCACCAAGGATTCTATGGCGAAGAGTGAAGCTAGAAGTCTTATAACAAACGATACTGAAAATTTTGAATTCTTTTTTTATTGTGCATTTTGTATGAAATGTTAAGAAACGTAAACACTGTTAACAAGATTCTTCAAACTAAAGATATGCAAATTGATGTTGCTATCACTAGATTACAAGAGCTTATTGATTTTTTTAAAGATTTCAAAAACCCATGTTATAATTCAATGATAGTTGATGCCAAAGAGATGGCATAAATGTTGGATGTTGAACCAATTTTTTCTCAAAATAGAATTATTCATAGAAATAAATAGTTCTATGAAGATGCAAATTTTGAAAATCCGATGCAAACACCAGAAGAGTCTTTCTGAATTAATTACTTTTTGCAAATTATGGATAAAGCTCGTGTTTTGTTGATAACTAGATTTGAGCAATTAAAATAATATGATGATAGGTTTGGCTTCTTATTTGTTTTAAAAAGTTCACTTCCATAGATGATAAGAAACCGAATGGTTATTGTTAAAACATAAGGAACATACGAGACAAGATTTGCACTCTTATATTGATGGAAGAGAGCAATTTTTAGAAATAAAAGTATTGAAAGTTATTTACCAAAGGAAAAACAAAAGCAATTGAGTTGTTGAATTTTATAAATTCTTGTTTGGGGGGGTTAAACATTCCTAATGCTTGGATTGCATATAAAATAATTCTGATTATACGAGGTATAGTTGCCTCGGTCGAAAGAAGTTTTTCAAATCTAAAGTTGATAAAGTCTTAAGTTTATTTCACTATGTCACAAGAAAGATTAAATGATTTGGATTTTTTATCGATGGAACAAGACATGGCTAATGAACTTAAAAATGAAAATATTATTACTAATTTTTCAAGTCAGAAGGTTAGAAAAATGTGCATATGTAATTAATAATAATTCTATTGTATAACTTGAATTATTGTTATGAATAAAGTTATTTTATTTTTCATCTTCTTCTTATTGAAAAAATAAATAAATTATTTTTATGATTTTATTAATGATAATAGCATTAGTTTTTATATAAGGACATTTTTTGCAATTGGTTATAGGTACCAAAATTCTTAGGACTGGCTCTATATAAATGTAACAATGTTTTTAGATGTAACTTTCACAAATTACAAAATAAAAACGATAATATTCATATAAAAATTCATAATAAGTAGCAACAAATTTTCTATGGTTTCATTTCATGAAAAATAATTATTATCTAAACCAAAATGATTGTAATGACCCCAAATTCCACACTTTATTTATAAATTAATTCTAAAAAGCCATTTAAATTTAATCAACGATTTGAGTAGGTATATTTTCTTATAGGATTTTGACATTTCATATGCATTTATATTCGAAATCCTATATTTCGATATCCATGATGTACGTTTGTTGGCATTTGGAAATGGGTGTTTAGAGCCTTTATGACCACTTTGGCCCAAAACGTCTCATTTTGCCTATACCTACAGAGCTTTATGGAAAACTATGGCAGTTGTCACTATCTTTTTCTTCATTTTCTAACCACTAATCAGATCTAAATCATGTATGGACTAATGAAGATTGTCTCAACTAATTACAAAATAAGGCAATATACAAATAATTTCGAAATTAAGTCTTATGATATGTCATTTCATACCGTGCAACTATATGAACACGACATTCATGTTCGTTTGCTGTAATTTAATCGTGCATGAATGGAATATTGTATAAAAATCATAGAATTATCAAAAATTCCATGGCCATTGATTCTAGGGTTTTGTTATCAACAGAGAAATGGCGAACAGCCGACGATCGAAGGGAACCATTGCGTAGAGGATAAAGAATGGAATGCATCCATAGTCGTCGATGGTCTCAGATCGAACTGAGGTGTTTGGAATAATTTATTAAAGGCGGCGATGAATAAGGTTGCATAAAGGTTGTCGGTGATGATTGAGGGGACTGAGCCTAGGATGGTAAATAGATGGCGGCATTAGAAGTTCAATAGTGGCCGCCGATTGACGAACAATGGTCAGGGGGAGGTACGGGCGGTTAAGTTGATGGTTAATGGGATTATATGGATTCATCGTGCACGCAGAAGACGGTTTTTAGCAAATTTCTTTACTAACTTAATACGCAAGGCAGGCTAAGGCTAGGGCTTAAGTAATCTTATGCAAGCTTAGGAATATATGCAAGTCGAAGTCTAAAGATAAAGCCATATGCATGTCCACTATTCAATAGCATTCAAGTATACACATTCGAGGGAAGTATGCGATGCAAAATTAAATGTCCAAGTCCTTACATGAAAAAAATTCAAGAGTTACAACTGGCTCTAAAAATCCTCAAACTGATTTAGGGTTTACAACTTAAAACTAAGATATAGAGAACGAAAGATCGCCCCTCTCAAAACGATGGAGGGTTCTGTTTATAGAGATGGAAAGCAGGCAAAATGGCTAATACGTGTCCCCTCCCTGTCCCTTCATATGGTATCCCTTATGTCTTTTGAAGTTTGGCATCTCTTGCCGCTTTTAAAAGCTCGTCATCCTTTGCTAATGTTGAACCTCTTCATTCTTTTGGAATTTGTTAGCCTTTCTATTTGTAGAGACTTAGCAACACTTCTTCATAGAAGCTTGATATCATTTTTTTATAGATGCTCTACAATAGTTATTTTTGTAGAAGCTCGATAATAGTTGTTGTATCAAAGGCTTGTTATCCATAGAAACTCAATATCCTCCTTTATTGTTAGCCGGTCGACATCATCCTTTACATGTGCATCTTGACAATACCCACTATTGTTGAGGCTCAACATCTCTTAGAGATTGAATACCTCTTCATTCTTCGTTAGGACTTTTCTAACTACTTAAATGCTCAACATCCCTATTGTTGTAGAGGCTAGACACTATTTCTTATGGTTGTAAAGGCTTGACAACCTTACAGTCTTCAAGTTTGACAACTTTTGTAGTTCGATAACTCCAACTATTCACTGATTCCTTTAAGTTATTCAACTTTGGAGCAAGAGCTCAAAAATTACATTTATATTAGATGCTCAATACCTCCATGTTGTTTTAGAGCTCATTACCCTTTTCTTATGGTTAAGTGCTCGACAACTCTCATCATTTTCAAGCTGGACATGTTTTCTTTAGATGCTTGACACTCGTAATATGTAGTAACAAAGATAACTTTTGCATTTTAGTTTGAACAAATTAATAATTACAAATGGAACTTTAAATCTTCTAATTATGTAACACCCCAGATTTTTGGTAACATTATTTAGAAGATTTAGTTAGTTAAAGTAAATAAATAATGTTTTGATTAGGGGATTGAGATTTGATTTAAATTAATGTAGCTGTGCCTTTTAAAATAAACAACCTAAAGAAGGGTTTAAAATAAATTAGAGGAGAGGTAATATGGGAAAGAGACCATTCCTATATTTACTTCCCCTAGCCGTGTACATTATGCACGTTCATTTCAATTCATTTCAAAATTTTATAAAAAGAGGTCGGCCACCATTAACAAGGACAGGGGAAGAGGAAATTAAGATAAGTTAAAGGAAAAGCTAATTCAAATCAAATCCATAGAAACCTCAAGCTTCTTTAATTTCTAAAGTAAAGGTGAATAATATTTACATCTCTTATTTTTATTGGTTTCGGTTTTAAGATTAATTTCGAATATTTTGCAATGATTTTCCTGTTTTTGAATGATAAAATGATTATATATGTATGTTGATGATTTATGAATGTTCATATAGATTTTATGACATGTTTTGAGATGAAAACCATATTAATTGACATCCAATTGCCTTACGAATTTTTATGAAGATCTAAAAAGATATTTTAAGGGTTTCAATTTTCATATTTTTTTGAATTTTCATGGATTTATTATGAATTTTCTAAGGAAGAAAATGGAGTTTTGATTATAAAATTATTTATAGGAAAATAATTTATTATTTGGGTCCGAAAATTTTATATGTTGGGTAACATATATAAAGTGATTTTCTAGAATTTTTCCAAGTTTTTCTAAGGTGTTTATTAGTTATATAAAATTATTTAAGGTATGAGACTTAAAGGTTTTATATAACTATATAGGAGAAAGGGCTTTTTATAAGTGTGTCTAAAATGCCAAATATAGAAAGTCGGCAACACTTTTGAATATAAAAATCTAGCTACCAATCAAATTTAGAAAAATAAGGTAGGTTATGTACCAAAAAATTATTTTGAAGTACAAATAAACAGGCTTATAACTGTTTCATCTCCTTTGGCAACAAAGTTCCACCTTTGTTCCTTACCTTCCGACAAGGTCGAAAAGTTAGCGTTTGAAAAGCTCAAAAATCAATGCATATAGTATTAGGCAACTTGTACGTAGTGAATTGGTAGAGGCCGGAAGGTACATGGTCGAAACCAAAGAGCTTTCAAAAGAGAGAAGTTTTATTTTGATTTAAAGAAAATACGCCTACTAGTTTTCGAAAAAGAGCTTTCGACAATGTTGATTTTTACCTAAACGCTTTCAGCAAAGTCAAATGGTCTAAAAGTAAAGGTTTAAATTGGGTTGCTTTCTAATTTTATAATAGAGTGCTTCCGAAAAGGACAAAAAGAAAACCTTTCGACGAGGTTGAAACCTTAACTGCTGCTTCCTACCTTTTAATCCATATGCTTTCGAAGGGAATCCTTTGTTTTCAAAATTTGTCGCTTCTCCATTGCTTTCGAAAGAATGGTTTTGACACCATCACTTCATTGTCTATGAAATGGTTTTGAAAGAGTTACTTTCAAAGGGTTTCAAAGCAGATGCTATCGACTCTAATGTTTTTCTGATTCTTTTGCTCTACTCGAAGGCATAATCCAAATGTTTTAAGTCGAAACATTCAAATGGTTTCAAAGTAGTCAACTTTGAATGGTTTCAAAAGGTTTCAACTTGTTTTAAATTGAACCCAAAATGCTTTCGAAAGAGTTTTGTTTGTTGCTTTCAAAAGTTTTTATAAATAGTTTTAAAAGGAGGGTTCCCCAATCTTTCGATAGGGTCGAAAGGAAACCTTCCGACAAGATCGAGACGAAATCTTCGGACAAGATCGAAAGAAAATCTTCCGATAAGGTCGAAATGTAAAAGCTTTTGACAAGGTCGAAAGGTAAGGTTTTTCAATGTTTTGGAAGGCAAATATTTAAATGGTTTTAAAGGCGGATGTCATATATTTTAAGGTCTTTAGAGGAAAGGTTTTATTATTGTTTCGAAGGGGTTACCTTCAATACTTTCAAAGGTTTTATTATTGGTTTCGAAGGGGTTGCCTTTAATGATTTCGAAAGGTTGTGTAAAGGTTTTAAACAAAGGTTTCGAATATAATCACTAGGAGGATAGCCTAAGTGTTTTAAGTTATAAAGGACTTTAAATTATTTTTAGAAGGATACATAATCCTTATTGAACACCATCAACATTATTTTGAGTAAAGTATACATAACATGGCGAAAAAGTATAGAGTAAAACTAAAGATATATTTTACTTATATAAGTATGATTTGACGGACTAAATCATTTTGAAAAGGTTTTCAAGGAAAATTTAAAGGGTAGTTAACCCAAAGAAAATTCATGCACTTAGCTCATTTAAATTCGGACAGTCGGTCCATTTTGAGGGCAGTCAACCTAGAGGACAGTTAGCCCAATTAAAGGCAGTTAGCCAAGATACGAACAGTTAGTTCATTTGTTAACATAACGGACCTTGCTAAGTCTTAAGGACAGTTAGTCCACCTTATTACCTTTTTTATAGACAGATAGTCCATTATTTAGCATAAAGGATATTGCTATTTTGATATATGCAGTTTTAGAACAATTAGTCTAGCAGAGGGCATTTATCCCAGATATTGGACAGCTAGTCCATTTATTTCGTGTTTTTAGCATAATGGATCTTGCTATATTATTACTATAATCATTTAATTAACCAGTTTGGTCGCAGAAAAGGATTTGCAAAATATATGTTTTGAAAAGAGATACTAGTAAGGGGAAACCCGTTCCATTAGGCGACTTGATCTCACAATATATCAGTAAATAGGGATGTAACGTAAATTATTCATACCATGATTTAAGTCTGACTCGAAGTTTTTATTTCTCTGTAAACTCTTGGGTGCTCAAAATTTGATTTGATGAGGCTGAGGGTTTTGATTTTTAGGTTTTAACAGGTTTTGGCGAATAAAGCATCCGAATACGAGCATGTGGCTGAAGGATAGCTAAATTAGTAATTCAGATCTTCTTGTTTGTTTCCGCTGTATATTAAGATAGTTATGTCTATATCGCTTTAATCTTCCAAGGGGGCATCTTCATATGTCGCTCTTGGCATATTATTGTTAATTATAATTGATCATTGCCTAAGAATATGATTGGAGATTTTTGTATCTTCGATATAATTTTATTGGAAATATAATCACTAAAATTATTGACTTTTAGAAATATGTGATTTTGTTCATATTCAAGTGCTTTTGATAATTTGAATACCATTAGCATTGTCGTATTTCATCATCAAAAGTTAATGCTGTGGATGAATGCAGCATCCATAGCGCTTAGTTTTGGACCTCCAGATACGGGAAGCTATAAATTATTATAACTTTTGCATAAGACCTCGGTTTCGTGCGCGGTATGTTTTGCTGGATTCATGGCGGAATTTATCATCTAAAAATAGTTATAGGGTTTTTAAATGAATGATTAACTCATATGATTCAATTTACAGTGAAAAATCAAATTTGGGCAAAAATTTATTATTTCATATTCTAATTTTGAATTTATAATTGAATTACAATAGGAATGTTATGATTTTTAGAGCTTGTATCATAATTTTTAATTGTGTAATTAAGGTCAATTTGGGGTTTGTTTGAAATTTGGGTTTTTGTAATTTGCCGAAGAACGACATGATAATGGAAGCTAGAACTTGGATCGAAGCTTACTTGTGAATCATGGAAGAGGGGAAAATGTTCAAGATTTTTTTTCCATAGGTCATGGTGATGGGATTAGATCGAAGTAGGGTTTTTCTTGTTTTTCGGCTGGGCTTGGTTGGCGTAATCATTGCGACTTAAACGTTTGACCAGAAGTAATCGCGATGGTGCAGAGACGAAGCTCGTGGAAGTGGTGTTCGATGGTGAGGATGGCGAAGTTCGTCGTCGTCGTGATTCGTCGACCGTGGGTAGTTTGGGGGTGGTATCAGCTGCACTTTCGTGTTGATTTGGTCGTTTTTCGATTCGCATACAAATCTTTGAGTCTAGGTTTAGATTCGAGCTCGCACGCATTCAGGTGACCATCATCGTCGATCGCGACGAACCATCGTGGTCGGAGGAGGTCGCGCATGTGCACCGTGCACCTATGTGTGCACTTGGGAATGGGAATTTGGGGAGATGAGTTGAAGCCCAAAGATTCTCTTGTGATTGCATCGGGGTCGACTCGGGGTAGTTGAGGGCTAGGTTTGCTCGAAGTAGGCACGGGGTTGGTAGGTGTTTGTCTCGGGTTTTAAGACGTTTGCTTTGGTTAATAATGTAAGATTAGGTTTGCAAGTTTAAACCTGAAAATGAAATAAAGTTGCTAAGTAAGTTGTAGTTTGCAATAAGTATAGATCAAGCTTTAAACTATAAACAAGATTTATGAAAGAAACGATTTAAAACTTGTTGGTTAAATAAGTAAATCAAACTTTAAAGGATATGAATTGAATTTATTTTAAATTTTAGATTTGTTTAAAATGATTCTTTGTGAAATAATTTAATTTAATTACATTTTGGTTTTTAAATTTAAAGAAGTATGTTTTGAATTAAATTATTAAATCAAAATTTTAAACAAGATTTTTAAAGTAATGTTTAAAACGTAAGTTTCAAATTTAATTTAAAATAAATAAGTTCAAATTAGATAATTGAAGTGTTTCGAATTTTAAATTTGATTTCCAAATTCCTTATTTTCAAATAGGGTTATTATTATGATTTTGAAAATCAAATAGAATAATTTGTTTAAATTATTAAAATCTGATAAAATTCAAATAATTTATTTATGGGATAAATAAGGTTAATTTAACTTTGTTTGAATATAAGAATAATTAATATGATTTGTTAATACGTGAGTTTAATTAAGAATAATGTTTTCTTAATTAATTAAGGATGGTTTAATATAAGAAATTAATTAATTAATTGTTTAAATTAATTTTAAACCATTACTTAATTGTTTATTTAATTTTAAATAATCACTTAATTATGGATTAATTAAGTGTGATTACTTAATGAAGTAATCAATGGTTAATTTTTGAATGTAATTAGGATGGTAATTACTTATGGAAGTAATTAGAGAAGTTACTCATGCGAGTAATTAATTGAAGTGATTAATGGAGTCACTTAATGTTATCAATTAAAGAATTGATTAATATAATTGTTGAAGTTAATTAATTATGAAGTAATTAATTAATTAAAGAATTAAGGATTCGTTAATGATGGAAGTAATTACTTGTTAAGTAATTAATTAAGAGAGTAATTAAGATTTATTAATGATAGTAATTAGAAAATAATTACTTATTAAGTAATTAAGAGTTAATTACTCAATTATTTTAGATAATTAATTAATGTGATTAATTAATTAATAAATGTGATTAATTTAAGATTAATTACTACGTGTAATTAATTAAAGTGTAATTAATTAATAAGGTAATTAATTAAGGATTATTTATTAATTTAGTTGGTTAATAATTACTTAATGAAGTAATTAAAGGTTAATTAATTAGATTAATTAATCAAAGGTTAATATAATTAATTAAGATGTTATTAATTAAGATAAGTAATTATTAGTTGTTAATTACTGTTTATGATTAATGAGATGATTAATTACAAGTTAATTACTTAATTAATTAAAAGAATTTTTAATTAATAAGGATCATTAGTTAATAAATGATATTAATCAAGATTGATTTATAAAAGTAATTAATTTAAGTGTGATTAATTAATTGTAATTAATTGAGGTTTAATGTAATTAATTATAGTTAATAAATGGAAGTAAATGAAGGATCATTAATTATTGTAATTAATGATAGTAATTAAAGGTTAATTACTGAATGTGGTTAAGAATGATTACTTGAATGTAATTAAAAGATAATTAATCATGGAAGATTAATTAAAGAAGATCATTAAAGATGATTAATTTATTTATTTGGAATAAATAAATGAAGAAGGATTAAGGTAATCAAATTGATTATGAGTTAATCAATTCTGTTTTGGATAATTGATTAATACTGTTTGATTGATTGATATTTGGTGATTGATATTGGATGATCAATTGATATTAGATGATTGATATTGGGTGATTGGTTGATACTGGATGATTTGGATGTAATATTCATGTTATGTGATATGCTGCTTTGTAAGATGAATGATTGTTATGAATTATCTATTGTGATAATGTGATTCATCTATCTGTTTATATCATCCTGAATATAAGTTAATTGTTAAAACCCTTAAGTACAACTTGGACATTAAAATGGCGTTTGGTTTCGGTAAGACCGGGATCGGGTTTCCATATTTGGATATCCGACAGTTAGGTCGTGAATCCAAGTGGAGCTTTGTGAAGACTCGAGGTGTAAGAACAATACGTCAGTATAACTCCGTGGGTGATTCCGTAATGAGTTTGACGGAATAGTACTTATAGATTCGAGATGGTGATTTAGAGTGCAAGGGCTATGGTCGTTGACTCTGAGGGTGATTCCAAAACGAGTGCAGCGAGATAGTGCCTTCGGTTTCGTTCGAACCCGGAACGAACTTGTATGGATTGAATGCTTTCAGCACATCGTCAGGTGGACAGTGAGCATTCTAAGATAGATGTGTTCTATAAAGGTTGTCGTAGCCTCAAGCCTCATCAACCGGGAATGGATAAAACAGGGGAGGTGCATCAAGGCTTCGTGGGTAGCCCCCACTTGAGAGTGAGATTTACCCCTATCTAGCGGTCCCTTTCTATTTCGGCTTAGTGTGTAGTTGGTCGCGCCAACTACGGGGTGGTCTTGTTCGGGACTGTCCAGTAAGGGATGGTTCCGGCCTTGTGTTGTAGGGGAGTTAGGGTGGCTCCTCGGTACATTGATCTAGGCCACGTACTGTGACGGGCGGTACCCCAGTAGCCCTGCCATTGATGGAACATCAATCCAAAATCCAATAAGTGCCTGTACGGTTTTGATTGTGCCCAACTATGTTGGAACGTGAGATGTAAGCATTCCAGCTATTTCTATATTTTATTTTGAAAACCCTAGACACTATTATAATATCACCGGATTTCCTATCAAATGTTTTGGTTAGCGCAAGGTAAAAAGTTTTCCATGTTTATGTGTGGGAAGTCTTACGTGATACCTTTTCTTTTCAAAGGATTTTCTAAAGTTAAGCAATTTTAACCCGTTTACTCACACCAGACCCCTGTCTGACCCGAGTGTTTATTTTCTGTTTTATTAAACTCTTGGGTACTCATATTATGTATGAGTAGTCAAGTGATTCAGGTTTGCTTGACGAATTCTGGAGGAGTTATGGAGCAGGAGGTTTCCATGTGTAGCTATATTATGGTTCCGCTGTGTTTGTTTGGTATCTGTATCTATTGTATTTGAGTTGTATAGTTAGAAAGATGTTTATAACTGTCTAATATGTGTTGTATAAGTTGTGTACTCTGATGTAATATGATACTATGTAATATTTTATGTGATATATTATATTTCATTCGTTCCGCTGTGAGTTCTCTGATGTTGTTGTGTTTCTTCTTTCTCTTTCTTTTTTTCTTCTATCCCTTTCTTTCTTCATGATGATGCGATTTCATGGAGATAGGAAGTCGGGTTGTCACATTTGGTATCAGAGCATCAGGTTGTGTGAATACCTAGGCTCTGGAGTAGTGTCTTTCTTGAGAGAGCTTACTTGTAATTTTTATGTATAACTATATTTATGTATATCTATATCTACCTGATTTGTTGGGCTGTCTGTTCAGATTTTCCAACATAAATTTTAGAGGTAGATGGAGTAGTGGTGTGTGCGTGTGTAACACGACTACCACTAATGGATGAGGTCCATATGTTAAGGTGGGAAGTATATTTTGTCGAGACTGTAGACCTAGTACCGTCTTGAGTAAGATTTGTAGTTTGGAGTAAGGAATTCTCTGATATCCGAAGGAAATCTTTTAAAAGATTCGGAGTCTATCTTTGAAGTGTAAGTTTGGATCTGTCAGAAATGCAAAATTTAGTGATGGTATCATGATAACTGCGTGATGAGATGCAGTATCCATGGATATTTTTCTAAAGGTGTTTTCTCTTGGAGCAGTTTTAGAAGTGGTTGAGAAGTAGTCTTTGCCTGCCGTAGGGAAGAATCGTCTGTGTAGAAGTTGTCTGGATCTTCAGCATGGAGGTTAGCTGTTTTGGGGATATGAGACTAAGGTCTATAAATTGTTTTGCTTCGGCATGGTCTCATTTGTCATTCCTTTAGGAGAGCGAGATGTTGATGCTTGGTTGGGAGCCTGAATTTCTTGAGAGTTTATCTACCATCTCGAAGGTCCGTTGTTTGGTTTGTTGATGGTTTTGGTATTCAAAAAGCCTTTGGATTAGAAGTCTTAGGTTAGCAATGGTAGAAGTGCAACTCGAAGTGTTCGGTGTGCTGACGAGGAGGTCTTTTGGCTTTGCAGTATCATCAAAGTAGAGTTTGGAAGCAGCCGTGTGCTCGTTTCTCCATTGGTTCAGGAATCTTGGTGTTTCTTCTGTCAACAGCCCGAGCAGTTGGTGAAAGTTTTCTTGAAGAGTTAACCTTGTTTGGAAAAGCTTAAAACTGTTCTAATTGGTAATGAGAGGACGGTTTCTTTGGAATCCGTACTAAGGTTGGATCGCAAAAGTGACTTTCGATTAATTTGGGAATTTTTCTTAAGCAATCTTTTGTTTGAGACTGAGGATTCTCATGTGGATAGGAGCTACTGATGTAATCAGGAGTTTGTCTGCATCTGGAGTTGAGTTCCATTTGTTTTGGTTCCAGAAGCGATTTTGGTAGTTAGCCTGGTAATAGAAGAGTTGATGTAGCAGCTCAAAATATTTTTGGATTTGGATTTGGTCGGATATAGTTTTTGAGTTGGATTTCTGTTATAAGGTTGTGTGACTGAGTCAGATGAGTCACTTAGATTTTATGGATTTGATGAACAAAGTTTCCCTGATATATTGGATAAGTTTGAATTCGTGTTCATCAACAGTATTCTCGTCTATTTCAGAATCAGAGTTGTGCAACTGAAGCGTGGTAGCAGCTGTGCAAGGAAGGAAGCAAGTTCTGTTTGCTATTGCTTGGGAAGTAGAGCTTGTGTTCTGGATTTTGAAAAATCTTGAAAGATTTTTTCTGTCGAATAAGATTCAGAAACTGGTTCGCTTTGGTCTAGTTGCTTCTGGAAGTATCAGGATAGATTGAGCTGATCAGGAAGAGATTAGCAGCCTTGGATTGCCTGTTGAGTTATGCTGGTATGAGATAAGGAGTTTGGAATTCGAAGTTGGAGACTTCATTGTTGTTAAGATTTCTCTGGTTAAGAGAACAGAGATTGGATGGCTAGTTTTGAGGCATTTGGAATTTCTTATCTGTGTTTTGATTGGATAAGATTGAATTGCCAGTTTGGATAGCTGGAATTCATTGTTTATCACGTACCTCTGAGGAAGTATGTGTATGATTCATTGTTGGCTGTTGGATCTGTAGTCCAGTTGGATTTGGAAGTTGTTCTATACTTGAGTATAGTCTGATGTTCTGTTCAGATTGATGGATCTAGAGATGAGAGAAGCTCTGGATTTTGGTGGTGCAGTTTGTTTAGCTTCTGTAGAGTGAGTCTCCCGGTGATTTTTACTTGGGAAACTCTAGGTAGTATTAGAAGATTTATTCTGATTTGTGTCCGGATAATTAGTTAGGTTTATTTTTTTGATTGATTGCTATGGTTGTTAGTAACTGGTTGATAGGTATGCTTTGCGGATTGAAATTAAAATCTTTACTGGGTTATTAAATTACCTTTGCTTCTAAATTTTGGGGACGAAATTCTTTTAAGGGAGGAGGATTGTAATGACCCGGAATTTTAGGCAATATCAATTTAATAATCTGTATTAATAATTAAATTGATTTGATGATTTTTCTTTATAATTTTAATTCAAATTGGTAAATTTAATCTTTTCAGGGTTAATAAATTTTTTATCTGGCAATATTGATAAGATTTATTTTTCAAAGCTAATGAAATTTTATTCTATTTATAATATATATATTTTTAATATATATTGTGAATGGAAATATCTTTTGTTTAAATAAAAGATTGAATTTTCAAATTGTAATATATATGTATGTATATGTTATAATTTGGTGTTGTTTTGAAATTTAATATAATCTGTTAATAATTATATATGAATGAATATTGTAATTTAAAGCTTTGTTTTAAAAAATTTATTTTTCAAATGTTAATGTAAATTTATCAAATTGTTTCAATTATAAGATAATCGTTTGTTTTTAAAAATATAAAATAATTGTTTGTTTTTAAAATATGATAGTTTAAAAAGAATTTAAACAAGCTTTGTTTTGTTTTCTTTTAAAATGCTTATTATAAAATGGTTATAAGTGTATAAATATAAATGTTAGATTTTAAGTACATGTATAAGATGTATATTTATATTATAATTAGTTATAGAATAATTTCTTTTAAAAGTGAATTTATTTATACATATGTGAACATTTATTAATTAAGAAATTAAAATAAGTAAGTTCTATTATCTTTTAAATTAAATAAAAAATTAATTAAAAATGTTAAGAACATGTGTAAACATGTTAACACATTCTAAATAACACTTGTAAGTAATTAAATCAATTAAATGACAAGTGGCTATCATTTTTGAATTTAAAACATATCTTTCTTCTTTCTTCTTCTTAAATTATTTTCTTCCTCCATGAATTAAAAAGAAAATTATTGGCAAAACAGTAAACCCCTTTCAAATCTGAGATTAAAATCCAAGAACAAATCAGAAATTCTTTTTCAAAACCTGGAACTTGAATTTAAAAGCGAAATCCTGCATACTTCAAGCTGCAGTTCAATTTCAATCTGCAAAATGAAGTTCAACTGCATTTCAAAGTTCTAAATCAAACCTGCATTTCAAAATGAGATCAACCTGCAACTTCAAATCAATCTTCAGTTCAACATCAAGTTCATCAGCAAATTTAAAGCATGAAATAGAAGACATGCAATAAGAAAAATTTGCTCTGCCTATTATTTTTAAAGGTGAGTAAATTCTATTTTAAAAACAGTTATGATATAATTTATGATTGAATGTTGCATGCAAAAGAATTTGGCTTTGATGATGAATAATTGTTTACCAGAATGTATGTTTAAAAAAAATATTGAATTGCCTGTAAAATTAATGATGGTTACTATCTTTATTAAAAAAAGTTTCAAATACTTTAATAATCTCCGTAACATGATTTTGAACACGAACTGGACTGTGATTTGTAAATGAAAGTTGTTTGCAATCACGTAATTTATCATCTAAAAATAGTTATAGGGTTTTAAATGAATGATTAACTCATATGTTTCAATTAACAGTGAAAAATCAAATTTGGGCAAAAATTTATGATTTCAAATTCTAGTTTTGAATTTATAATTGAATTACAATTGGAAAGTTAATATTTTTAAAGCATCATAATTTTTAATTGTGTAATTAAGGTGAATTTGGGGTTTGTTCGAAATTTGGGTTTTTGTAATTTGCCGAAAAACAACATGATAATGGAAGCTAGAACTTGGGTCGAAGCTTGCTTGTGAATCATGGAAGAGGGGAAAAATGTTCAAGATTTATTTCCATAGGTCGTGGTGATGGGATTAGATCGAAGTAGGGTTTTGCTTGTTTTTCGACTGGGCTTTGTTGCCGTGATCATTGCGACTTAAACGTTTGACCAGAAGAAACCGCGATGGTGCGGGGACGAAGCTCGTAGAAGTGGTGTTCGATGGTGAGGATAGCGAAGTTCGTCGTCGTCGTGATTCATCGACCATTAGAAGTTTGGGGGTGGTATCAGCTGTAGTTTCGTGTTGATTTGGTCGTTTTTCGATTCGCGTACAAATCTTTGAATCTGGGTTTAGATTCGAGCTCGCACGCGTTCAGGTAACCGTCATCGTCGATCATGACGAACCATCGTGGTCGGAGGAGGTCGCGCATGTGCACCGTGCACATACATGTGAACAGGGGAATGGGAATTTGGGGAGATGAGTTGAAGCCCGAAGATTCTCTCGTGATTGCATCGGGGTCGACTCGAGGTTGTTGAGGGCTGGGTTTGTTCGAAGTAGGCACGGGGTTGGTAGGTGTTTGTCTCGGGTTTTAGGACGTTTGCTTTGGTTAGTACTGTATGATTAGGTTTGCAAGTTTAAACCTGAAAATGAACTAAAGTTGCTAAGTAACTTGTAGTTTGCAATAAGTATAGATCAAGCTTTAAACTATAAACAAGATTTATGAAAGAAACGATTTAAAACTTGTTGGTTAAATAAGTAAATCAAACTTTAAAGGATATGAATTGAATTTATTTTAAATTTTAGATTTGTTTAAAATGATTCTTTGTGAAAGTAATTTAATTTAATTACATTTTGGTTTTTAAATTTAAAGAAGTATGTTTTGAATTAAGTTATTAAATCAAAGTTTTAAACAAGATTTTTAAAGTAATGTTTAAAACTTAAGTTTCAAATTTTATTTAAAATAAATAAGTTCAAATTAGATAATTGAAGTGTTTCAAATTTTAAATTTGATTTCCAAATTCCTTATTTTAAAATAGGGTTATTATTATGATTTTGAAAACCAAATAGAATAATTTGTTGAAGTTATTAAAATCTGATAAAATTCAAGTAATTTATTTATGGGATAAATAAGGTTAATTTAACTTTGCTTGAATATAAGAATAATTAATATGATTTGTTAATAAGTCAGTTTAATTAAGAATAATGTTTTCTTAATTAATTAAGGATTGTTTAATATAAGAAGCTAATTAATTAATTGTTTAAATTAATTTTAAATAATTAGTTAATTGTTTATTTAATTTTAAATAATCACTTAATTATGGATTAATTAAGTGTGATTACATAACGAAGTAATCAATGGTTAATTTTTGAATGTAATTAGGATGGTAATTAGTTATGGAAGTAATTAGAGAAGTTACTCATGGGAGTAATTAATTGAAGTGATTAATGGAACCACTTAATGTTATCAATTAAATAATTGATTAATATAATAGTTGAAGTTAATTAATTATGAAGTAATTAATTAATTAAAGAATTAAGGATTGGTTAATGATGGAAGTAATTACTTGTTAGGTAATTAATTAAGAGAGTAATTAAGATTTATTAATGATAGTAATTAGAAAATAATTACTTGTTAAGTAATTAAGAGTTAATTACTCAATTATTTTAGATAATTAATTAAGGCTATTAATTAATTGATAAATGTGATTAATTTAAGATTAATTACTAAGTGTAATTAATTAAAGTGTAATTAATTAATAAGGTAATTAATTAAGGATTATTTATTAATTTAATTAGTTAATAATTACTTAATGAAGTAATTAAAGGTTAATTAATTAGGTTAATTAATCAAAGGTTAATATAATTAATTAAGATGTTATTAATTAAGATAAGTAATTACAATTCGTTAATTACTGTTTATGATTAATGAGATGATTAATTACAAGTTAATTATTTAATTAATTAAAGGAATTTTTAATTAATAAGGATCATTAGTTAATAAATGATATTATTCAAGATTGATTTATCAAAGTAATTAATTTAAGTGTGATCAATCAATTGTAATTAATTGAGGTTTAATGTAATTAATTATAGTTAATTAATGGAAGTAAATGAAGGATCATTAATTATTGTAATTAATGATAGTAATTAAAGGTTAATTACTGAATATGGTTAAGGATAATTACTTGAATGTAATTAAAAGATAATTAATCAAGGAAGATTAATTAAACAAGATCATTAAAGATGATTTATTTATTTATTTGGAATAAATAAATGAAGAAGGATTAAGGTAATCAAATTGATTATGAGTTAATCAATTCTGTTTTGGATAATTGATTAATACTGTTTGATTGATTGATATTTGGTGATTGATATTGGATGATCAATTGATATTGATGATTGATATTGGATGATTGTTTGATACTGGATGATTTGGATGTAATATTCATATTATGTGATATGCTGCTTTGTGAGATGAATGATTGTTATGAATTATCTATTGTGATAATGTGATTCATCTATCTGTTTATATCATCCTGAATATAAGTTAATTGTTAAAACCCTTAAGTACAACTTGGACATTAAAATGGGGTTTGGTTTCGGTGAGACCGGGATCGGGTTTCCATATTTGGATATCCGAAAACCACATCGATTCCAATTAAACGTTAGGTCGTGAATCCAAGTGGAGCTTTGTGAAGACTCGAGTTGTAAGAACAATACATCAGTATAACTCTGTGGGTGATTCCGTAATGAGTTTGACGGAAGAGTACTTATAGATTCGAGATGGTGATTTAGAGTGCAAGGGCTATGGTCGTTGACTCTGAGGGTGATTCCAAAACGAGTGCAGCGAGATAGTGCCTTCGGTTTCGTTCGAACCCGGAACGAACTTGTATGGTTTGAATGCTTTAAGCACATCGTCAGGTGGACGATGAGCATTCTAAGATAGATGTGTTCTATAAAGGTAATCGTAGCCTCAAGCCTCATCAACCGGGAATGGCTAAAACAGGAGAGGTGCAGCAAGGCTTCGTGGGTAGCCCCCACTTGAGAGTGAGATTTCCCCCGTCTAGAGGTCCCTTTCTATTTCGGCTTAGTGTGTGGTTGGTCGCGCCAACTACGGGGTGGTCTTGTTCTGGACTGTCCAGTTAGGGATGGTTCCGACCTTGTGTTGCAGGGGAGTTAGGGTGGCTCCTCGGTACGTTGATCTAGGCCACGTACTGTGACGGGAAGCACCCCAGTAGCCCTGCCATTGATGGAATCCAAAATCTAGTAAGTGTCTGTACGGTTTTGATTGTGCCCAACTATATTTGAACGTGAGATGTAAGCATTCCCGCTATTTCTATGTTTTATTTTGAAAATCCTAGACACTATTATAATATCACTAGATTTCCTATCAAATGTTTTGGTTAGCGTAAGGTAAAAACTTTTTCATGTTTATGTGTGGGAAGTCTTACGTGATACCTTTTCTTTTCAAAGGATTTTCTAAAGTTAAGCAATTTTAACCCATTTACTCACACCAGACCCCTGTCTGACCCGAGTGTTTATTTTCTGTTTTATTAAACTCTTGGGTACTCATATTATGTATGAGTAGTCAAGTGATTCAGGTTTGCTTGATGAATTCTGGAGGAGTTATGGAGCAGGAGGCTTCCACGTGTAGCTATATTATGGTTCCGCTGTGTTCGTTTGGTATCTGTATCTGTCTTATTTGAGTTGTATAGTTAGACAGATGTTTATAACTGTCTAATATGTGTTGTAAAAGTTGTGTACTCTGATGTAATATGTTACTATGTAATATTTTATGTTATATATTATATTTCATTCGTTCCGCTGTGAGTTCTCTGATGTTTTTGTGTTTCTTCTTTCTCTTTCTTTTCTTCTTCTATCCATTTCTCTCTTCAAGATGATGCGATTTCCTGGAGATAGGAAGTCGGGTTGTCACATTTGGTATTAGAGCATTAGGTTGAGTGAATACCTAGGCTCTAGAGTAGTGTCTTTCTTGAGAGAGCGTACTTGTAATTTTTATATATAACTATATTTATATATATCTATATCTACCTGATTTGTTGGGTTATCTGTTCGGATTTTCCAACATAAGTTTTAGAGGTAGATGGTGTAGTGGTGTGTGTGTAACACGACTACCACTAATGGATGAGGTCCATATGTTGAGGTTGGAAGTATATTTTGTCGGACTGTAGACCTAGTACCGTCTCGAGTAAGATTTATAGTTTGGAGTAAGGAATTCTCAGATATCCGAAGGAAATCTTTTAAAAGATTCGGAGTCTATCTTCGAAGTGTAAGTTTGGACTGTCGGAAATGCAGAAGTAAGTGATGGTATCTTGATAACTACGCGATGAGATGCAGTATCCATGGATATTTTTCTGAAGGTGTTTTCTCTTGGAGCAGTTTTAGAAGTAGTTGAAAAGCAGTCTTTACCTGCCGTAGGGAAGATTCGTCTGTGTAGAAGTTGTCTGGATCTTCAGCATGGAGGTTGGCTGTTTTAGGAATATGAGACTAAGGTCTATAAATTGTTTTGCTTCGGCATGGTCTCATTTGTCATTCCTTTAAGGGAGCGACATGTTGATGCTTGGTTTGGAGCCCGAATTTCTTGAGAGGTTATCTACCATCTCGAAGGTCCGTTGTGTGGTTTTTTGATGGTTTTGGTATTCGAGAAGCCTCTGGATTGGAAGTCTTTGGTTAGCAATGGTAGCAGTGCGACTCGAAGTGTTCGGTGTGCTGACGAGGAGGTCTTTTGGCTTTGCAGCATCATCAAAGTAGAGTTTGGAAGCAGCTGTGTGCTCGTTTCTCCGATGGTTCAGGAATCTTGGTGTTTCTTCTATCAGCAGCCCGGGCAGTTGGTGAAAGTTTTCTTAAAGAGTTAACCTTGTTTGAAAAAGCTTAAAACTGTTCTAATTGGTAAAGAGAGGACGGCTTCTTTGGAATCCGAACTAAGGTTGGATCGCAAAAGTGACTTGCGATTAATTTGGGAATTTTTTCTTATGCAATCTTTTGTTTGAGACCGAGGATTCTCATGTGGATAGGAGCTACTGATGTAATCAGGAGTTTGTCTGCATCTGGAGTTGAGTTCCATTTGTTTTGGTTCCAGAAGCGATTTTGGTAGTTAGCCTGGTAATATAAGAGTTGATGTAGCAACTCAGAATATTTTTGGATTTGGATTTGGTCAGATCTAGTTTTTAAGTTGGATTTCTGTTATAAGGTTGCGTGACTGAGTCAGATGAGTCACTTAGATTTCATGGATTTGATGAACAAAGTTTCCCTGATATATTGAATAAGTTTGTATTCGTGTTCATCAACAGTATTCTCATCTATTTCAGAATCAGAGTTGTGCAGCGGAAGCGATGTAGCAGCTGTGCAAGGAAGGAAGCAAGTTCTGTTTACTTTTGCTTGGGAAGTAGAGCTTGTGTTTTGGATTTCGACGGATCTTGAAAGATTTTTTTCTGTTGAATAAGATCCAGAAACTAGTTTGCTTTGGTCTAGTTGTTTCTGGAAGTATCAGGATAGATTGAGCTGATCAGGAAGAGATTAGCAGCCTTGGATTGTCTGTTTAGTTATGCTGGTATGAGATAAGGAGTTTGGAATTCGAAGTTGGAAACTTCATTGTCGTTAAGATTTCTCTGGTTAAGAGAACGGAGATTGGATGGCTAGTTTTGAGGCATTTGGGATTTCTTATTTGTGTTTTGATAAGATAAGATTGAATTGCCAGTTTGGATAGCCGGAATTCATTGTGTATCACGTATCTTTGAGGGAGTACGTGTATGATTCATTGTTGGTTGTTGGATCTGCAGTCCAGTTGGATTTGAAAGTTGTTCTGGACTTGAGTATAGTCTGATGTTCTGTTCAGATTGATGGATCTAGAGATGAGAGGAGCTCCGGACTTTGGTGGTGCAGTTTGTTTAGCTTCTGTAGAGCGAGTCTCCCGGTGATTTATACTTGGGAAACTCTAGATAGTATTAGAAGATTTATTTTGATTTGTGTCAGGATAATTGGTTAGGTTGATTTGTTTGATTGATTGCTATGGTTGTTAATAACTGGTTGATAGGTATGCTTTGCTGATTGAAATTAAAATCTTTACTTGGTTATTAAATTACCTTTGCTTCTAAATTTCGGGGACGAAATTCTTTTAAGGGGGAGGATTGTAACGACCTGGAATTTTAGGCAATATCAATTTAGTAATCTGTATTAATAATTAAATTTATTTGATGATTTTTCTTTATAATATTAATTCAAATCGGTAAATTTAATCTTTTCAGGGTTAATAAATTGTTAATCTGGCAATATTGATAAGATTTATTTTTCAAAGCTAATGAAATTTTATTCTATTTATAATATATATATTTTTGATATATATTGTGAATGGAAATATCTTTTGTTTAAATAAAGGATTGAATTTTCAAATTGTAATATATATGTATGTATATGTTATAATTTGATGTTGTTTCAAAATTTAATATAATCTGTTGATAATTTATATATGAATGTTTAAAGCTTTGTTTTAAAAATTTTATTTTTCAAAAGCTAATTTAGATTTATCAAATTGTTTTCAATTATAAGATAATTGTTTGTTTTTAAAAATATAAAATAATTTTTTGTTTTTAAAATATGATAGTTTAAAAAGAATTTAAACAAGCTTTGTTTTGTTTTCTTTTAAAATGCTTATTATAAAATGGTTATAAGTGTATAAATATAAATGTTAGATTTTAAATACATGTATAAGACGTATATTTATATTATAATTAGTTTTAGAATAATTTCTTTTAAAAGTGAATTTATTTATACATATGTGAACATTTATTAATTAAGAAATTAAAACAAGTAAGTTCTATTATCTTTTAAATTAAATAAAAAATTAATTAAAAATGTTAAGAACATGTGTAAACATGTTAACACATTCTAAATAACACTTGTAAGTAATTAAATCAAATAAATGACAAGTGGCTTTCATTTTTGAATTTAAAACATATCTTTCTTCTTTCTTCTTCTTAAATTATTTTCTTCCTCCATGAATTAAATAGCAAATTAATGGCAAAATAAAAAACCCCTTTCAAATCAGAGATTAAAATCCAAGAACAAATCAAAAATTCTTTTTCAAAACCTGGAACTTGAATTTAAAAGCAAAATCCTGCAAACTTTAAGCTGCAGTTCAATTTCAATCTGCAAAATGAAGTTTAACTGCATTTCAAAGTTCTAAATCAAACCTGCATTTCAAAATGAGATCAACCTGCAACTTCAAATCAATCTGCAGTTCAACATCAAGTTCATCAGCAAGTTTTAATGCATCAAATAGAAGACATGCAATAAGAAAAATTGCTCTGCATATTATTATTAAATGTGAGTAAATTCTATTTTAAAAACAGTTTTGATATAATCTATGATTGAATGTTGCATGCAAATGAATTTGGCTTTGATGATGAATAATTGTTTACCTGAATGTATGTTTTAAAAAAATATTGAATTGCCTGTAAAATTAAGGATGGTTAATGTGTTTATTAAAAACAGTTTCAATTACTTTAATAATCTCAGTAACTTGATTTTGAACACGAACTGGACTGTGATTTGTAAATGAAAGTTGTTTGCAATCACGTAATTTATCATCTAAAAATAGTTATAGGGTTTTTAAATGAATGATTAACTCATATGATTCAATTTATAGTGAAAAATCAAATTTGGGAAAAAATTTATGATTTCATATTCTAATTTTGAATTTATAATTGAATTACAATTGGAATGTTAAGATTTTTAGAGCTTGTATCATAATTTTTAATTGTGTAATTAAGGTCAATTTGGGGTTTGTTTGAAATTTGGGTTTTCGTAATTGCCGAAGAACGACATGATAATGGAAGCTAGAACTTGGATCGAAGCTTACTTGTGAATCATGGAAGAGGGGAAAATGTTCAAGATTTTTTTTCCATACGTCGTGGTGATGGGATTAGATCGAAGTATGGTTTTGCTTGTTTTTCGGCTAGGCTTGGTTGCCGTGATCATTGCGACTTAAACGTTTGACCAGAAGTAACCGCGATGGTGCAGAGACGAAGCTCGTGGAAGTGGTATTCGATGGTGAGGATGGCGAAGTTCGTCGTCGTCGTTATTCGTCGACCGTGGGTAGTTTGGGGGTGGTATCAGCTGCAGTTTCGTGTTGATTTGGTCGTTTTTCGATTCACGTACAAATCTTTGAATCTCGGTTTAGATTCGAGCTCGCACGTGATCAGGTGACCGTCGTCATTGATCGCGACGAACCGTCGTGGTCGGAGGAGGTCGCGCATGTGCACCGTGCACATAAGTGTGCACTGGGGAATGGGAATTTGGGGAGATGAATTGAAGCCCGAAGATTCTCTCGTGATTGCATCGGGGTCAACTCGGGGTAGTTGAGGGCTGGGTTTGGTCGAAGTAGCCTCGGGGTTGGTAGGTGTTTGTATCCGGTTTTAGGACGTTTGCTTTGGTTAGTACTGTATGATTAGGTTTGCAAGTTTAAACCTGAAAATGAAATAAAGTTGCTAAGTAACTTGAAGTTTGCAGTAAGTATAGATCAAGCTTTAAACTATAAACAAGATTTATAAAAGAAATGATTTAAAATTGGTTGGTTAAATAAGTAAATCAAACTTTAAAGGATATGAATTGAATTTATTTTAAATTTTAGATTTGTTTAAAATGATTCTTTGTGAAAGTAATTTAATTTAATTACATTTTGGTTTTTAAATTTAAAGAAGTATGTTTTTATTTAAATTATTAAATCAAAGTTTTAAACAAGATTTTTAAAGTAATGTTTAAAACTTAAGTTTCAAATTTTATTTAAAATAAATAAGTTCAAATTAGATAATTGAAGTGTTTCAGATTTTAAATTTGATTTCCAAATTCATTATTTTCAAATAGGGTTATTATTATGATTTTGAAAACCAAATAGAATAATTTGTTTAAGTTATTAAAATCCAATAAAATTCAATAATTTATTTATGGGATAAATAAGGTTAATTTAACTTTGTTTGAATATAAAATAATTAATATGATTTGTTAATAAGTGAGTTTAATTAAGAATAATGGTTTCTTAATTAATTAAGGATTGTTTAATATAAGAAGTTAATTAATTGATTGTTTAAATTAATTTTAAATAATTAGTTAATTGTTTATTTAATTTTAAATAATCACTTAATTATGGATTCATTAAGTGTGATTACTTAATGAAGTAATCAATTGTTAATTTTTGAATGTAATTAGGATGGTAATTACTTATGGATGTAATTAGAGAAGTTACTCATGGGAGTAATTAATTGAAGTGATTAATGGAACCACTTAATGTTATCAATTAAAGAATTGATTAATATAATTGTTGAAGTTAATTAATTATGAAGTAATTAATTAATTAGTTAAAGAATTAAGGATTGGTTAATTGTGGAAGTAATTACTTATTAAGTAATTAATTAAGAGAGTAATTAAGATTTATTAATGATAGTAATTAGAAAATAATTACTTGTTAAGTTAAGAGTTAATTACTCAATTATTTTAGATAATTAATTAAGGTGACTAATTAATTAATAAATGTGATTAATTTAAGATTAATTACTAAGTGTAATTAATTAATAAGGTAATTAATTAAGGATTATTTATTAATTTAATTGGTTAATAATTACTTAATGAAGTAATTAAAGGTTAATTAATTAGATTAATTAATTAATGGTTAATATAATTAATTAAGATGTTACTAATTAAGATAAGTAATTACAAGTTGTTAATTACTGTTTATGATTAATGAGATGATTAATTACAAGCTAATTATTTAATTAATTAAAGGAACTTTAAATTAATAAGGATCATTAGTTAATAAATGATATTAATCAAGATTGATTTATAAAAGTAATTAATTTAAGTGTGATTAATTAATTGTAATTAATTGAGGTTTAATGTAATTAATTATAGTTAATTAATGGAAGTAAATGAAGGATCATTAATTATTGTAATTAATGATAGTAATTAAAGGTTAATTACTGAATGTGGTTAAGGATGATTACTTGAATGTAATTAAAAGATAATTAATCATGGAAGATTAATTAAAGAAGATCATTAAAGATGATTAATTTATTTATTTGGAATAAATAAATGAAGAAGGATTAAGGTAATCAAATTGATTATGAGTTAATCAATTCTGTTTTGGATAATTGATTAATAATGTTTGATTGATTGATATTTGGTGATTGATATTGGATGATCAATTGATATTAAATGATTGATATTAGATGATTGATATTGGGTGACTGGTTGATACTGGATGATTTGGATGTAATATTCCTGTTATGTGATATGCTGGTTTGTGAGATGAATGATTGGTTTGAATTATCTATTGTGATAATGTGATTCATCTATTTGTTTATGTCATCCTGAATATAAGTTAATTATTAAAATCTTTAAGTACAACTCGGACATTAAAATGGCGTTTGGTTTCGGTGAGACCGGGATCGGGTTTCCATATTTGGATATCCGAGCACCACATCGATTCCAATTAAACGTTAGGTCGTGAATCCAAGTGGAGCTTTGTGAAGACTCGAGGTGTAAGAACTATACGTCAGTATAACTCTGTGGGTGATTCCGTAACGAGTTTGACGGAATAGTACTTATAGATTCGAGATGGTGATTTAGAGTGCAAGGGCTATGGTCGTTGACTCTGAGGGTGATTCCAAAACGAGTGCAGCGAGATAGTGCCTTCGGTTTCTTTCGAACCCGGAACGAACTTGTATGGATTGAATGGTTTCAGCACATCGTCAGGTGGACGATGAGCATTCTAAGGTAGATGTGTTCTATAAAGGTAATCGTAGCCTCAAGCCTCATCAACCGAGAATGGCTAAAACAGGGGAGGTGCAGCAAGGCTTCGTGGGTAGCCCCCACTTGAGAGTGAGATTTACCCCTGTCTAGAGGTCCTTTTCTATTTCGGCTTAGTGCGTGGTTAGTCGCGCCAACTACGGGGTGGTCTTGTTCGGGACTGTCCAGTAAGGGATGGTTCCGGCCTTGTGTTGCAGGGGAGTTAGGGTGGCTCATCAGTACGTTGATCTAGGTCACGTACAGTGACGGGCGGTACCCCAGTAGCCCTGCCATTGATGGAATCCAAAATCCAATAAGCGCCTTTACGGTTTTGATTATGCCCAACTATGTTGGAACGTGAGATGTAAGCATTCCAGCTATTTCTGTATTTTATTTTTAAAACCCTAGACACTATTATAATATCACTGGATTTCCTATCAAATGTTTTGGTTAGCGTAAGGTAAAACTTTTCCATGTTTATGTGTGGGAAGTCTTACGTGATACCTTTTCTTTTCAAAGGATATTCTAAAGTTAAGCAATTTTAACCCGTTTACTCACTCCAAACCCCTGTCTGACCCGAGTGTTTATTTTCTGTTTTATTAAACTCTTGGTACTCATATTATGTATGAGTTGTCACGTGGTTCAAGTTTTCTTGACGAATTCTGGAGGAGTTATGGAGCAGGAGGCTTCCACGTGTAGCTATATTGTGGTTCCGCTGTGTTTGTTTGGTATCTGTATCTGTTGTATTTCAGTCGTATAATTAGACAGATGTTTATAACTGTCTAATATGTGTTGTATAAGTTGTGTACTCTGATGTAATATGATACTATGTAATATTTTATGTGATATATTATATTTCATTCGTTCCGCTGTGAGTTCTCTGATGCTGTTGTGTTTCTTCTTTCTCTTTCTTTTCTTCTTCTATCCCTTTCTTTCTTCAAGATGATGCGATTTCCTGGAGATAGGAAGTCGGGTTGTCACACGCTCGGTCAAGAAGAGTTCGGCCTCAGTCGCTCGGTGTAGGTGAGGTTAATTTTGATGGTTCAGTTGGTCATGGACCGACCTTAGAAGGACTAAGCCACACATCGTTTGTTCAAAGGTGCATAGCCAAAATGGCATAGTCAGTTGTATTTCAGTGTGCATGGTTCGACAGACCTTGGTTCGGCATTGCTTCACTTCGAAATCCATTACAAGTCGCTCCAAGTCCATTGAGAGCTTACTTCGAGTCACTTGCTAAATGACCATTGGTCAGTCGAACATCGTTTGGCCTAGGGAGTTAGCGAATTCTCAACAGGACAATGTGATCAGCTTCTTTCAACTTCGGGTTGCATCGCTAGCTACTCCGAGTTATGCGAGACTTCGCTTCGAGCCATACACGTGGAAGTCGTGGTTCGGCCAGAGAGGCTCAGTGGTTACCGGCTCAGTGAAAGTGGCTAGGCTAGACTCGTTCAGCGAACATTGACTTACAACTTAGGGCAGAACTACCTTATTCTCAGGCCTATGCAGGGGATCCTACCTATCTTCGTCTATAAATAGAGAGGCAGGGGCACAGTTTAAAAGGACCTTTTTTGGGAGAACACTGGGGAGATTCTACAATTTTCAAGACTAATTTCTTTTCTGTTAAAACTTGTATCCAAGTTGTTGGTGTATGGATTGTATCCGTATTTAATTATTTGAAGAAGTAATAAAGATTAGATTAAAGTGGACGTAGGCAGTTACGCCGAACCACTATAATTCTGATGTTCTCATTTTTTACATTTCTTATTACATTCTACTGTATTATTCCCTAGTTTTAATTTACTTTCTTCATTAATCTCTCTACACAATCCTACATAAGGGTGTTAGTGACCAATTTTGGCGCTAACATATGCATATTCGTATTGATTTTATGATAGGTTTTAATGTGAAAACTCAATTAAATGACATTTAAATGCATTGCAAATATTTACATAGGCTATAAATAATATTTTAGAGAAGGAATTTTCAAGATTTTCTGAATTTATGTAGACTTTATACAAATTTTCTAGTAAAGAAAACGTTATTTTGGGTTAAAAATTACTTACGGTTAATTAACTAATGGTTTGGGCCTGAATTTATCTACGTTAGAAAACATATTAAAAGTGATTTTTTGGAATTTTTGTAGAATTTTTCTACGTGTTTTAATATATATATATATATATATATATATATATATATATATATAATTGTTTAAGGTGTATGACTTTAATGTTTTACGTTTTATAAAATGGAGAAGGAGTATTTTATAAATAATTCAAATTATTAATTCTAGAAATTGGCAGTATTATTAGAAAAAAGAAACTTGCACCCAATCACAATTTGACAAACAAAGCAGGTTGGATACAAAGAAATAGTTTAAAAAGGACTCAATTTATATGGTTTTTACTGTTTCGATGCTTTCTGCACCAGCTTCCACCTCCTTACCTTAGTATCCAACTCCATCAAAACCAATGCGGATGGTATCTGGTAACTGGTATATAGTGAATTGGATGTAGACGGAAGGTATAGGGTCGAAACTAAGGGTTCCGAAGTGGTTGAAGCGATACTTTGCCAAATGAAAATGCGCCTGCTAGCTTTCGACTGAATAGCTTTCGACTAGGTTGACTTTCGACAAGGTCAATTGGTTTTAAATGAATGATTTCGAGTGGGTTGTTCTTTTGTTTTAAATAACTACTTTCAACTAGGATAAAACCCTTACCGTCACTTTTTCCCTTTCGATCCAGACTGGTTTCTAATAGATTTTCTTTGCTTTTTAAACTTGACCACTTCACCAATGCTTTCGAAAAGATGGTTTCAACAACATCACTTCTATACTTAGGAATGCTTTCGAAAGAATGGTTTCCACTTAGATGATTTTAAATGGCCCTTTTTTCTCTACCCAATGGTTTCGAAAGGGATGATTCAAATGGTTTTGAAAGGTGTTTGCTACATATTTTAAATTGAACCCATAGGCTTTCGAAAGGTTTAATATTTTACTGCTTTCGACAGGGTTTTAAACGAGGTTTCGAAGGGGTGGTTCCCATGGTTTCAAAAGGTTTGGAAGGAAGATTTCCAATGGTTTCGAAAGATCTAAAAGGAAAGGTTTCGAAATGGTTTCGAAAGGTATGATTTTGAAAGATATGTTTTCGCCTTTGGCTTAAGGTTTTACTTGTATTGAAAGGGTTACTTTCAAAGGTTTCAAAAAGAGTGCTTTTGATGGTTTTGAAATGGTTGTTTAAATATTTTAACAATGGTTTCGAGTGAATGTTTTTGGCAATGTAGCCTAGGCGCTTTTAAGTTAAAAAGAGATTTAACTTATTTTGGAAGGATGGGAAATCCTTAACAATTTCATCAACATTATTTTGGATAAAGTATATGTAACATTGCGAATAACTTAAAGTAAAGCAAAGAGTATATTTTCCTTGTATATGTAAGTTTTAAAGGTTTAAATCATTTTGAGAAGGTTTTCAAGGAAAAATTTAAAGATAGTTAACCCGATGAAAATAACTTAGATTAGAAGAACAAATAGGATTGGTGTAGGGTCACGCCCTATACATTAGCTATTAGCCCCATCTAATTTAGTCCAAAATTCCAATGTATAGGGCTTTGTCAATTAAGACTAAAATTATTATTACACATAGAAAGGAATCTATATTTGTATACAAATAGGTTATTGGTAAGCCCACAAAAACATTAGGATCAGGTGACCCTAAGAGATGATAAGTTAGGGACAAATCGTCCAGAAAAGAAGTATTTAACAAATAGTTAAGGATAGATCATCCAGAAAAAGAACATATAAAAAGTGTTAGATAAATTGTTTATATTGTCTAATAGGCCTGAGTCAGCCAATGGTTTGCAGATAGCCAAGAAAAACTACAGTTTTCGCATAGATAATCCATTTATTATCTATGGATAGATAGTCCATTTGTTACCTGTTTTATGGACATATAGTCTATTTATTAGCATAAATGATTGTGCTATTATTGACATAATCAATTTGATTAACCAGTTTGGTCATAGGATTCAGATTTGCAAAATTTATGATTTTGAAAAGATATTAGTGAGGGAAAAACTGTTCTGCTAAGTGGTGAGATCTCACTTAATATCAGTAAACCGAGATGTATAGTATTACTCATACCAGGCTTTATGTCTGAATCGAATTTTTTGTTTTTCCATAAACTCTCGTGTGCTCAAAATTGATTTAAGTAGGCAAAGGGTTGTGGTTTTCAGGTTTTTGTAATTTTGATAAGTAAAGCTTCTGGAAGCGAGCAGGATGCCGATGAATAGCTAATTAAGAATTATAGTTGTTTTGTTGATTCTACTTTGTGTAATAAGTCAAATATGACTATATTGAATCTGTTCAACCAAGGGGGCATCGTCATATATCGCTCTTGGCGTATTTTGTAATTTATATATTTGTTCATTTCCTTGGAAACGTTAAGGGGTTATGTAACTTGGATATGAATTATTGTTTTGAAATGTAACCATAAAATGTCTTTTTTTTTAAATCTATGATTTTGTTCATATTCAAGTGCTTCTAATATTATGGATACCATTAACATTACTGTATTTTGTCACTTGAAGTTAGTACTATAGATGAACGCAACATCTGTAGCGCTTAGCTTTTGGTTTCTAGATGTAGGATGTTACACGGAAAACGGATTCCGGTCACATTTTTATTTTTCATCGAACTAAATATTTTTGTAAATCAAAATTGAAAACTATTCCACCATCATTTTCTACTATTTAAAAGGGTTTTATTTTTATTATAAAATCAATTGTTTGAATATTTAAAATTAATTAAATACTCGCAAATCAAAATGGTGAAATTTTGGGTCGTTACAATGAAGATAAGAGATACTCTAATTTTCTTATCAAATAGCACCAAGGATTCTATGGCGAAGAGTGAAGCTAGAAGTCTTATAACAAATGATACTGAAAATTTTGAATTCTTTTTTTATTGTGCATTTTGTATGAAATGTTAAGAAACGTAAACACTGTTAACAAGATTCTTCAAACTAAAGATATGCAAATTGATGTTGCTATCACTAGATTACAAGAGCTTATTGATTTTTTTAAAGATTTCAAAAACCCATGTTATAATTCAATGATAGTTGATGCCAAAGAGATGGCATAAATGTTGGATGTTGAACCAATTTTTTCTCAAAATAGAATTATTCATAGAAATAAATAGTTCGATGAAGATGCAAATGTTGAAAATCCGATGCAAACACCAGAAGAGTCTTTCTGAATTAATTACTTTTTGCAAATTATGGATAAAGCTCGTGTTTTGTTGATAACTAGATTTGAGCAATTAAAATAATATGATGATAGGTTTGGCTTCTTATTTGTTTTAAAAAGTTCACTTCCATAGATGATAAGAAACCGAATGGTTATTGTTAAAACATAAGGAACATACGAGACATGATTTTCACTCTTATATTGATGGAAGAGAGCTATTTTTAGAAATAAAAGTATTGAAAGTTATTTACCAAAGGAAAAAACAAAAGCAATTGAGTTGTTGAATTTTATAAATTCTTGTTTGAGGGGGTTAAACATTCCTAATGCTTGGATTGCATATAAAATAATTCTGATTATACCAGGTATAGTTGCCTCGGTCGAAAGAAGTTTTTCAAAGCTAAAGTTGATAAAGTCTTATCTTTATTTCACTATGTCACAAGAAAGATTAAATGATTTGGATTTTTTATCGATGGAACAAGACATGGCTAATGAACTTAAAAATGAAAATATTATTACTAATTTTTCAAGTCAGAAGGTTAGAAAAATATGCATATGTAATTAATAATAATTCTATTGTATGACTTGAATTATTGTTATGAATAAAGTTATTTTATTTTTCATCTTCTTCTTATTGAAAAAATAAATAAATTATTTTTATGATTTAATTAATGATAATAGCATTAGTTTTTATATAAGGACATTTTTTGCAATTGGTTATAGGTACCAAAACTCTTAGGACTGGCTCTATATAAATGTAACAATGTTTTTAGATGTAACTTTCACAAATTACAAAATAAAAACGATAATATTCATATAAAAATTCATAATAAGTAGCAACAAATTTTCTATGGTTTCATTTCATGAAAAATAATTATTATCTAAACCAAAATGATTGTAATGACCCCAAATTCCACACTTTATTTATAAATTAATTCTAAAAAGCCATTTAAATTTAATCAACAATTTGAGTAGGGATATTTTTTTATAGATATTTTGACATTTCATATGCATTTATATTCGAAATCCTATATTTCGATATGTACCATGATGTACGTTTGTTGGCATTTGGAAATGGGTGTTTAGAGCCTTTATGACCACTTTGGCCCAAAACGTCTCATTTTGCCTATACCTACAGAGCTTTATGGAAAACTACAGCAGTTGTCACTATCTTTTTCTTCATTTTCTAACCACTTCTCATATCTAAATCATGTATGGACTAATGAAGATTGTCTCAACTAATTACAAAATAAGGCAATATACAAATAATTTCGAAACTAAGTCTTATGATATGTCATTTCATACCGTGCAACTATATGAACACGACATTCATGTTCGTTTGCTGTAATTTAATCGTGCATGAATGGAATATTGTATAAAAATCATAGAATTATCAAAATAACCATGGCCATTGATTCTAGGGTTTTGCTATCAACAGAGAAATGGCGAACAGCCGACGATCGAAGGGAACCATTGCGTAGAGGATAAAGAATGGAATGCATCCATAGTCGTCGATGGTCTCAGATCGAACTGAGGTGTTTGGAATAATTTATTAAAGGCGGCGATGAATAAGGTTGCATAAAGTTAGTCGGTGATGATTGAGGGGACTGAGCCTAGGATGGTAAATAGGTGGCGGCATTAGAAGTTCAATAGTGGCCGCCGATTGACGAACAATGGTCAGGGGGAGGTACGGGCGGTTAAGTTGATGGTTAATGGGATTATATGGATTCATCGTGCACGCAGAAGACGGTTTTTAGCAAATTTCTTTACTAACTTAATACGCAAGGCAGGCTAAGGCTAGGGCTTAAGTAATCTTATGCAAGCTTAGGAATATATGCAAGTCGAAGTCTAAAGATAAAGCCATATGCATGTCCACTATTCAATAGAAATAAAGTATACACATTCGAGGGAAGTATGCGATGCAAAATTAAATGTCCAAGTCCTTACATGAAAAAAATTCAAGAGTTACAACTGGCTCTAAAAATCCTCAAACTGATTTAGGGTTTACAACTTAAAACTAAGATATAGAGAAAGAAAGATCGCCCCTCTCAAAACGGCGGAGGGTTCTATTTATAGAGATGGAAAGCAGGCAAAATGGCTAATACGTGTCCCCTCCCCGTCCCTTCATATGGTAGCCCTTATGTCTTTTGAAGTATGGCATCTCTTGCCGCTTTTAAAAGCTCGTCATCCTTTGCTAATGTTGAACCTCGTCATTCTTTTGTTAGCCTTTCTATTTGTAGAGACTCAACAACACTTCTTCATAGAAGCTTGATATCATTTTTTTATAGATGCTCTACAACAGTTATTTTTGTAGAAGCTCGATAATAGTTGTTGTATCAAAGGCTCGTTATCCATAGAAACTCAATATCCTCCTTTATTGTTAGCCGGTCGACATCATCCTTTACATGTGCATCTTGACAATACCCACTATTGTTGAGGCTCAATATCTCTTAGAGATTGAATACCTCTTCATTCTTCGTTAGGACTTTTCTAACTAGGTAAATGCTCAACATCCCTATTGTTGTAGAGGCTAGACACTATTTCTTATGGTTGTAAAGGCTTGACAAACTTACAGTCTTCAAGTTCGACAACTTTTGTAGTTCGATAACTCCAACTATTCACTGATTCCTTTAAGTTATTCAACTTTTGAGCAAGAGCTCAAAAATTACATTTATATTAGATGCTCAATACCTCCATGTTGTTTTAGAGCTCATTACCCTTTTCTTTTGGTTAAGTGCTTGACAACTCTCATCATTTTCAAGCTGGACATGTTTTCTTTAGATGCTTGACACTCATAATATGTAGTAACAAAGATAACTTTTGCATTTTAGTTTGAACAAATTAATAATTACAAATGGAACTTTAAATCTTCTAATTATGTAACACCCTAGATTTTTGGTAACATTATTTAGAAGATTTAGTTAGTTAAAGTAAATAAATAATGTTTTGATTAGGGGATTGAGATTTGATTTAATTAATGTAGCTGTGCCTTTTAAAATAAACAACTTAAAGAAGGGTTTAAAATAAATTAGAGGAGAGGTAATATGGGAAAGAGACCATTCCTATATTTACTTCCCCTAGCCGTGTACATTATGCACGTTCATTTCATTTCATAATTTTATAAAAAGAGGTCGGCCACCATTAACAAGGACATGGGAAGAGGAAATTAAGATAAGTTAAAGGAAAAGCTAATTCAAATCAAATCCATAGAAACCTCAAGCTTCTTTAATTTCTAAAGTAAAGGTGAATAATATTTACGTCTCTTATTTTTATTGGTTTCGGTTTTAAGATTAATTTCGAATATTTTGCAATGATTTTCCTGTTTTTGAATGATAAAATGATTATATATGTATGTTGATGATTTATGAATGTTCATATAGATTTTATGACATGTTTTGAGATGAAAACCATATTAATTGACATCCAATTGCCTTGCGAATTTTTATGAAGATCTAAAAAGATATTTTAAGGGTTTCAATTTTCATATTTTTTGAATTTTCGTGGATTTATTATGAATTTTCTAAGGAAGAAAATGGCGTTTTGATTATAAAATTATTTATAGGAAAATAAATTATTATCTGGGTCCGAAAATTTTATATGTTGGATAACATATATAAAGTGATTTTCCAGAATGTTTCCAAGTCTTTCTAAGGTGTTTATTAGTTATATAAAATTATTTAAGGTATGAGACTTAAAGGTTTTATATAACTATATAGGAGAAAGGGCTTTTTATAAGTGTGTCTAAAATGCCAAATATAGAAAGTCGGCAGCACTTTTGAATATAAAAATCTAGCAACCAATCAAATTTAGAAAAATAAGGTAGGTTATGTACAAAAAAATTATTTTGAAGTATAAATAAACAGGCTTATAACTGTTTCATCTCCTTTGGCAACAAAGTTCCACCTTTGTTCCTTACCTTCCGACAAGGTCGAAAAGTTAGCGTTTGAAAAGCTCAAAAATCAATGAATATAGTATTAGGCAACTTGTATGTAGTGAATTGGTAGAGGCCGGAAGGTACATGGTCGAAACCAAAGAGCTTTCAAAAGAGAGAAGTTTTATTTTGATTTAAAGAAAATACGCCTACTAGCTTTCGAAAAAGAGCTTTCGACAATGTTGATTTTTACCTAAACGCTTTCAGCAAAGTCAAATGGTCTAAAAGTAAAGGTTTAGATTGGGTTGCTTTCTAATTTTATAATAGAGTGCTTCCGAAAAGGGAAAAAAGAAAACCTTTCGACAAGGTTGAAACCTTAACTGCTGCTTCCTACCTTTTAATCCATATGCTTTCGAAGGGAATCCTTTGTTTTCAAAATTTGTCGCTTCTCCATTGCTTTCGAAAGAATGGTTTTGACACCATCACTTCATTGTCTATGAAATGGTTTTGAAAGAGTTACTTTCAAAGGGTTTCAAAGCAGATGCTATCGACTCTAATGTTTTTCTGATTCTTTTGCTCTACTCGAAGGCATAATCCAAATGTTTTAAGTCGAAACATTCAAATGGTTTCAAAGTAGTCAACTTTGAATGGTTTCAAAAGGTTTCAACTTGTTTTAAATTGAACCCAAAATGCTTTCGAAAGAGTTTTGTTTGTTGCTTTCAAAAGTTTTTATAAATAGTTTTAAAAGGAGGGTTCCCCAAGCTTTCGATAGGGTCGAAAGGAAACCTTCCGACAAGATCGAGACGAAATCTTCTGACAAGATCGAAAGAAAATCTTCCGATAAGGTCGAAATGTAAAAGCTTTTGACAAGGTCGAAAGGTAAGGTTTTTCAATGTTTTGGAAGGCAAATATTTAAATGGTTTTAAAGGCGGATGTCATATATTTTAAGGTCTTTAGAGGAATGGTTTTATTATCGGTTTCGATAGGGTTACCTTCAATACTTTCAAAGGTTTTATTATTGGTTTCGAAGGGGTTGCCTTTAATGATTTCGAAAGGTTGTGTAAAGGTTTTAAACAAAGGTTTCGAATATAATCACTAGGAGGATAGCCTAAGTGTTTTAAGTTATAAAGTACTTTAAATTATTTTTAGAAGGATACATAATCCTTATTGAACACCATCAACATTATTTTGAGTAAAGTATACATAACATGGCGAAAAAGTATAGAGTAAAACTAAAGATATATTTTACTTATATAAGTATGATTTGACGGACTAAATCATTTTGAAAAGGTTTTCAAGGAAAATTTAAAGGGTAGTTAACCCAAAGAAAATTCATGCACTTGGCTCATTTAAATTCGGACAGTCGGTCCATTTTGAGGGCAGTGAACCTAGAGGAAAGTCAGCCCAATTAAAGGCAGTTAGCCAAGATACGAACAGTTAGTTCATTTGTTAACATAACGGACCTTGCTAAGTCTTAAGGACAATTAGTCCACCTTATTACCTGTTTTATAGACAGATAGTCCATTATTTAGCATAAAGGATATTGCTATTTTGATATAATCAGTTTTAGAACAATTAGTCCAGCAAAGGGCAGTTAGCCCAGATATTGGACAGCTAGTCCATTTATTTCGTGCTTTTAGCATAATGGATCTTGCTATATTATTACTATAATCATTTGATTAACCAGTTTGGTCGCAGAAAAGGATTTGCAAAATATATGTTTTGAAAAGAGATACTAGTAAGGGGAAACCCGTTCCATTAGGCGACTTGATCTCACAATATATCAGTAAATACGGATGTAACGTAAATTATTCATACCAGGATTTAAGTCTGACTCGAAGTTTTTATTTCTCTATAAACTCTTGGGTGCTCGAAATTTGATTTGATGAGGCTGAGGGTTTTGATTTTTAGGTTTTAGCAGGTTTTGGCGAATAAAGCATCCGAATACGAGCATGTGGCTAAAGGATAGCTAAATTAGGAATTCAGATCTTCTTGTTTGTTTCCGCTGTATATTAAGATAGTTATGTCTATATCGCTTTAATCTTCCAAGGGGGGCATCCTCATATGTCGCTCTTGGCATATCATTGTTAATTATAATTGATCATTGCCTGAGAATATGATTGGAGATTTTTGTATCTTCGATATAATTTTATTGGAAATATAATCACTAAAATTATTGACTTTTAGAAATCTGTGATTTTGTTCATATTCAAGTGCTTTTGATAATTTGAATACCATTAGCATTGTCGTATTTCATCATCAAAAGTTAATGCTGTGGATGAATGCAGCATCCATAGCGCTTAGTTTTGGACCTCCAGATACGGGATGCTATAAATTATTATAACTTTTGCATAAGACCTCGGTTTCGTGCGCGGTATGTTTTGCTGGATTCATGGCGGAATTTTGTTAATTTGGCATATGGTTTGCTACCATTTAAATTTTAAATTTATTAAATAAATATTCATCGATAAAAATACACATATGTTGATTATGCTATGCCCATTTGATGAATTTTTTGCTATTGCAACATTTTGATTGGTTTGTGTTTCGATTTGATTATTTATTGTTAGTTGTTGTATCATTGGGTAATTGATTTTTTTCTGTAATTAATTGCTAATTTCATAAGAAATTAATTAATCAATAAAAAAATGAGTAAAAATTATGTAATTTTGAAAAATAAGACTATTTACAAATTTTGCATGATATTATAAATAACAATGGTTTAATAATTAAAATTGATGTGCAAATTTTAGTAAGGTTATTATTTATGAATTTATTTGAAAAATTCACAAATGATAACGATATATTAAAGAAAATTTGGAGAATTCATAATTATTTATAAAGTAAAGTGAGATTTAATAAATAATAATATGATTTTTGTGAAAACTATATTTTTAGTACATAACATTATAAATGTTTTTATGGATTTTATGGAAAAATATTATTATTACTATTATTATTATTGCGTAATAATAGAAATGAGAGACATTGCGATGACCCACCTTTTCGACCCTCAAAAGTCGACTCTAATACCTCCATGGTATTCACGTGCCAAGCAAGTGTCAAAATGACAGATTATTAGGAGAAAAAGAAGAAAAGACAAAACAGAATCACACATTGTGATGAGCAATTTGTAATAGATGTTTAGAAAGAAAACTATAATATACATATATCAAATTAGTGTACACTAATTTGTCATCAACCTGGATAATTATAACAACCTATCCTCACAAATGCTAATAAATACAACGGACAAATGCAACAGAAAATAGAATATAAATGAATACGTCTTAGGCCTCCAACTCGTCTCCTGAAGCTCCAAAGTATCCAAACTAGATCTGTAATATGCTCGGTCTGACCCGAGCATTATAAGAAAATAACACACGGACCAGTTTGCTAAACCAGCATGAGAAACACACTTCAATTGAATTTCAATGTTATAAAATCCTTTCAAAAATAAAGGAATCTCGTAAGAACACGTTGCACACAAACGTGGATAAGATTTTACCTTACGATAACCAAAACATTTCATATGAAATCTTCTGATATTATCATAATTTCTAGGATTTAAAATAAATATTGAACATAGTTGAAATAGTTACATTAATTAAATTATAGCATAATAGACATATAACTAAATCCGCACAACGCTTATTGGAGAATAGATTTCAACAATGGTAAGGTAAGAGACTACCTTCTGTGCAATACATCTCTAGATAAAATGTACCGAGGGCTACATACGCGTTAGCCCCTCTACCAACACAAGACCGGCCCACCCCTTACTAAATGGTACCGAATATATCATCACCCCGGTTTCTTTTCAACCTTAACCAAGAACTCTCATCCATAACCAAATCCATAATATAATGATCTAGAAAGGTGGTGTCACACCCTAAAGGGTGCAACCCACATAGCCTTGCCATATCTACCCTGTTTTAACCATTTCCTGGGTTGTGAGATATAAGGCAATGGTTTTACCTTTTCTCTTAGCAAATCCTACTTGGAATGCTAACACTGCCCTCTAGGTAGCAATTTCAATGTCAGTATTCATCTGTACAAATTGTTCAGGATAAGAACTAACTAAAGACACTGCTTCTACTACATCAATTTTGGAATCACCCTCTGGATAAATAGCAAGTAGCCTTTGCACTTCAAAAAAGTTCCATCATCGATTATCTTTAAGATATCTTCATTAATTAAATCACTTTGTAAATACTTGTATCAAAATACTTTTACAAAGATATATTTACAAACCCTTTGTTATCATTTCAATACTTGAAAAAATATTTATATAATTATCTCGACGTTATAAGTATATTCACAAAAACACCACACTTTTCCGTATTTATAAAATGTATTTATATACTTATCTCAATGGTATAAGTATATTCACAAAAACACTACGTTTTCCTTGCTTAGAATATATATTCATATACTTATCTTAATGGTATAAGCATATTCATTAAAATGCTACATTTTTCCTGCTTAGAAAATGTATTCATATACTTATTCCAATGGTATAAGTATATTCACAAAACATTGTGAAAGATTTTTTATTTCAAAATCATATCAAAAGGATTAAACAAATATTGTATTAAAAGAAACGGAGAAAAGGATAAATCCAAACACTATTCATTTGGTGTTAAGCAAGGTATGAATGTCCACACAACCAAAATTAAGAAGGTCAATTTGGGGAAATTCAATCATATTTTCTTTTATAAATTTCATTAATAAATCCATTTTTAATAAATCTCTTTCATTTATGAACATTTCCTTTACTAAAATTTCAAATCCATTTATTAAACTCTTGATAAATCTCAAGTTTATTTATAAAAACCTTTTATAAATATCGAAACCTATTTATAAAACTTCTTTTACAAATATCCAAAATCATTTATAAAAATTCTTCTCAAATTTTAAGATCCCTTTCCAAGTTATAAAACTCCCTTATTAATCTCTAAAACAATTTATAAAACCCATTTATAAGTATAAATAAACTCAAAATTCATTTGTGAATTCCTTTCATAAACTATCATTCATAAAAACTTTATAAATACATATATAACATAATTATAGCCTTCTTTTATAAATTTCCAAACTTATTACAACTCTTTACAAATTCCAAATTCATTTATAACTTCTTTTATAAATTTCTGAATAGAAATACAAACTCTCCATTTATAATTCAAATTATAGAACTCTTATACTTCTCATAAATGGGCCGTTCCATATATTTCCATAAATTCACAAATGGAATTATTTATTCCAGTTTATCAAAATGATATTGATTTCCTATTTATTTATAAGATACCGCTTATAAATCTCCTATAAATCTATAAGACACCATCTCTAAATCAATTCTTTTATTTACAACATTTTATATAAACTGGTTTCACAAATATCGATTTCTAAAAAACCTTCACCTACCTTTAACATAAGACCTCCCATTTTAAAATAAAACATAAATCATTCAATTTCTCTTTTAATAATAAACACTAATTATTAGAAAAGTTTCTTATAAAGTTAAATATTTAAAATAATTATTAAAAACCATACTTATAAATATATCTGAATTTAAAAGAATAAGTAAAGAAGTTGAATTAAAATAGAAACGTTTCAAAACTCTTTTTTTTTTTCAAAAATAAAATATCACAGAAACCCAAAGATCAATTTTAAATCATTTTCCAACTCGAAAACCATTTCCAAAATCATACATTATTTAATAGTATTTACAAAATACCACATAAAAGGTTTAACTTTTCCACTAACAAGGTTTAACATTTTTCAAGTATCGGTATCACATCCACTATAGACACACAGTCAAATTTCAGCGTTTAACAATCTATTTAACATGAATATAACTAAAATAAAATATGTAATTTGAAATTTATAATCATAATTTCAAGAAATCTGGATTTCTCTACTAAATTCAATGTATTTTCAATTCAAATGTCAATGCTTTTCAAAAGAGGATATTTTAACCAATCAGGCAATAATTCATTCAAACATAAACAGTAAGTTTTTATGTACTATATAACATACTAATTTATCAAATAAGTGACTTATACTCATGGAATTTCCTGTTGACGCCAAAGCATTCCGATTTGAATTAAGATCGAGCAACGTCCAGTTTTAGTCCAAATTCTCACTTGCTTTAAATTCCACCAAATTAATGCTATAGCGAATATGAGCGCAACGCAAAAGGTTTCGTCTCGATTGGACCTCGTATGTGAGAGATATTGCATTTATAAGTTATCAATTTGAATTAAATTGTATAAATCCACACTAATTACTTTTTAAAAGATAATTAACCTATACTAATCCATCTTCCACATACATAAACTCTTACCGCCTCAACTTGACACTCAACTCACCATGGACGATCCTTTCCCTCCCTCTTCCATGCTCAATTCTCCATGAAACTTGAATCTGCCTTCACTATTGATCATCTCTCACCGATCTCCACATGCCTATGCCAAAAATATCTACCTCGCCTTATCTTAGTAAATCGCGAGTTCAAGACCACAACACGACAAGGCCGAGGACGGAATTCTCCTCCCATAACCTCACCCTCTGGAATTTACCACGAGCCACTCCTTTGCGCCAGTAATCCAATCCAATCGACCTCATGCCTTAACGCCAACCATAGCCCAAGAAATCCTTAATTCTAGTCTAGCCAAACCCACTCCTTCACTGTCAAGCATCGTCGATCTTCACCGAGCCCATCCAAACTTATACCAAAATGAAGGTCTCTCTACGACGAATCCAAAGAGCCTTGCTTTAGATTTTTTCGTTGAGTGTGAGTTAGGAATTTTGAAAATTTTAAAAACTTACTTTTTTTCTTTCTTTGATCAGTACACAGTGATGGACAATAGACTAAAAAGGAAGAGAAGAATGTGAAATGTTGGAGTTGTAAGGGTTGACTTCTATTTGTTTGCGATCGTCGATATTTCACCGTACAGATTTTTGTTTGCATATGAACTTCAAATGATAAAATAAAAATACGGTCATGCTCAAAATAGCGATGCGACCTCAAAACAATAATAATATAAAGTGATTATTGTATTCTGTAAAATCACAAAAACACTGTGTTTGTCGACAAATCATCAAACAATAATTTAAATAATTTTAAAATTAAAAATTATGGAAAAGTCAAACGAATTAAATTAAAAATGCGTCAATAGAAATTGAGTCATAAAAATATAAATAAATTTCTTATTATTTATTTGAACCATTTATTACTCGAAACAAATTTGCAAATGAATTCACCATTAATAGTTATTAATTTAAAAGGAGTTAAATTAGACCATTAAATCAATTAAATTAGCATTCGGTAAAAAACCCTATTTTAAATCACCATTCAAATATCTTAAGTTTACAAATTCAAATATTTTAAATAATCTCCGAAATTGAATTCAAACTATAAACTTTAAAAACCAAATATTCAATATTTAAAATAAATTAAATATTCAAAATCGAATGACCAATATTTCGATTCATTACAAACTTTCTTAAGATAATAGTATTAGTAGTAGTGATGTGTTTTTAAAAGTATTTTGGGTTAAGTTGTTACTGATTTTGGGATAAATAGCAATAAAAGTATTTTAGGATTTGAAATGGAGTAATATTATTTTAGAGGTAAATATTAATAAACTGATTTTGAAAGACAATAAAGGGACTTAAATAAATATTATTGTTTTGAGGTAAAGTAACAATCTTGCTGTTTTTAAAAGTAATTGGACTAAGAACACTATTTTTGATTAAATGACGACGTTGTGAGATATTTGAGGTAATAAATATATATTAAAGGATTTTTGAAGTACATTATCATTATGGGGAAATATTATTGTTTGAGATAATAAAGATATTTATAATAAACGATAATAAGATGATTTTATACTTAAAGAAGAATTGATAGGTGTAAATAAATTATTTTGAATTGTTGTAACATATGTGACTAATTGTTAATTGGAATTATCGTGTATGATTGTTGTATGAAGATGGAATCACATTACAACGCGGATGTTCTCTATGTTTTGTTGAGTTGATGATTTTAAATTTATGTTGCGAATTATGGTTCATGAATATGGTAGTTGTGTTTACTTATTATATTGTTATGCTTTATCGATATCTTATCGTTGTTAAATGTAGATTTGGTTAAAATACTTTGAGAGTATGTTGATTTGGTAGAAAAATTTCCATCTAAAAGTTTGAAATTTCAATTCAAATATCGCTTATAAATTCAAAATTTCGAATTATAATTTCATTTTTTAATTTGATTTTTAAAATTTGTGATTTCAAACTAAAATCTTCAATTTTGTATTTCTTATTAAAAATTCAGATCCAACTTTTAATATTCAAATTTAAAATTTATATATTTTAAATTGTGAAAAATAGGCACGAGGACAACATTGAAAAAAAAATTAGGTTCATTTTTGGGATGAAAGACAAACTTTGAAAAAAATTAGGCTAATGGACAATGTTATTATAGTTAACATTTTGTACTGTAAAAATTGAATATAATGCTAGTTATAACTAGTATTTTGTACAATGTAAAAACCGAAAATAATGCTAATTATAATTAGTATTGCCTTCAGTATAATTATTTTTCAATGTTTGTACTTCAGCCCAAAAATGATACTTGTTATCTTTCAGCATAATTTTTCCCCAAAGTTTGTTATTCTCCCTAATTCTCTCTTTTAAATTTTAGTTCTCAATTTCGAATCCAAAATTCTAAATTATTTTCAATACATTATCGTTTTATGTTTTGAAATTAATGAAAAACTCCAATATAGATTATTTCTTCAAATTATGCAACTAAAATCAGTTTTCCCACTGTTTCTCCACCGTTGTATGGTTGTTTTAGTATTTAAACGATCACTAGCCATTTGTAATACAAATCACATACATTTTTTTTCTCAAATTTTTTCTTTTCAATTTCTTTAGTACTTATTTTGCTTCACCAGCAACACACTCGGGGAGGAAAGGTCCTACTTGCAGTCTGAATTAGCCCAATACAAAATTAAATGTTATCTAACCATGTTTATTTACTAACATTTTTTAATGTATAGCTTTAATGTCATCATCCCATGATGTAAACTGTTTGCAAAGAAGGCATCAACCATTTACATTTTACAATACAAACTAATTTAACCAAACATCTCCAATTTACAATTTCAATGGTTCAATTCTTTTGTTTAGTTAAATGATGTAAATGAACGAGATAATACAAAGCTCATATTGTATTGTATAATAATGCGGATACGGGTAACAATGCCCAAAGGTCCATATCTCATATAATGTACAAATGATTGTATAAACACAGTCCAACTCTATATTCAATACTTTAATTTTTCATTCAATACAAATCATCTCTGTTTCTTCAAATTACTTTTTCATCTAATCATAATATGTTTTATGCAATCACAATCTATTATTCCATCACATTAACTAATTGAACTGATTAAGTAGTTAATAGTAAATGGTGAAGATAAAATTGTGAGAGGGACACGTGAGTTTTCAGGATTGAGGTATTAAACTGCAATTTCAAACTGAAAAACCATAAAAGAAGTTTCCTTAGGTAATATATAACATCAATATGTCGTCATCTAAAGATTGTGATTTCAATATTTCCCATAGTATGTATATATATATATATATATTACATAATGATAATTTGACCAATTATGTAAGAAATAATGCAGTGGTTTCTTTCTGTCGCCTTACTGCACGACTGTATATTTCATCCGGGGAAACTAAGAACGTTCACGGTCATAATCGAAATAAAAAAAATGAACCTTTTATGTTTCGACTTGGTAGTTGGTGCCCCAATCATTTGGTTTATCCGTTGTAGGAATAAACTTCATGGTTTTTGACATCGTTCAAAACAACATCGAAAGTTGGTATAAAACAAATGGACATGATAACCATAATGGCCACGTCTAAAAGGATTGAATTATAAGATTCTTTTTATTTTTTGGCCATGCTTCGCCTATATCAAAGTCGTATTAAGAAAAAAAATGAAACAAGTACAAAGCTGACGTAAGAAGAGCTTTTTATAGTGTGTTTTTTGCTTGAAGACTATATTATGATGTAACTTTTGCTTTTAAGTCTACTATTGTTGGGGAAATCTCGGTCTTCCCCGCTTCGTGAAGTTAAGATAGCCACTTTAAGATTAAAAGTAGCAATGGAAGCACAAGAGTTTATAATTCTCCAATATGGAGATTCTTCCACTATACAAAAGAATAGTAGGATTACAATAATATGATTACAAAAGTAACTCACACTTGGTGGCTCACTCAAGCTTGAGGATAAAGACTTATCAAGCTATCACTCTTTTCTCTCAAAGAGGATCTCTCTGACTCTCAAGTTTTTTTTTCTCACTCTAAGAAGTGGCTTCTTCCTTGGATTCTTCGATGGCTAGTAATAGGGCGCCTTCTCCTATTATACTACTCAACCTCCATAATGAATGATGGAGATTACTTGCATCCGACGGTAGAGATTGATTCTCTAGAATGCTCCACACTCTCTAGGAATCTCTACACTCTTCCATTCCCTTCATTATTCTTCCATACTCTTCCGTAAGGTTCCAGAAGGTTCCACACATCTCTAGAATATTCCAAAGGGTTCCACACTCTTCCACAAGCTTCTAGTTAGTTCTACACTTCTCTAGAGTTCTCCGGAACATTCTAGAAAATTATAGATTTCTCTAGAAACGTCTAGAATTTTCTAGAAACTCTTCAATTAAGGAGGGATCCCAACAAATCTCCCACTCTCGACTTAATTGGGGGGTAGTAGTACGCCGGCACCTTGACAGCAGTCTTCAAACTTCTTTGTTGGTACTACCTTGGTCATCATGTCAGACCAGTTCTCATCTGTGTGAACCTTGTCAAGATGTATTTGCTTTCCCTCGAGGACTCCTCGGATCCAGTGATATCTTGTATCAATATGCTTTGTGCGGGAATGAAATGTTGAATTCTTTGCCAAGTAAATTGCACTTTGATTGTCACACTTCAAGACATACTTTTCTTGATCCACTCCCAATTCATGCAACAAGTTCTTCACCCACAACATCTCCTTGCAAGCTTCGATAGATGCGATATACTCTGCCTCTGTAGTGGATAATGCAATACACTTTTGCAGCTTTGATTGCCATGAAATAGCCCCCCCTGCAAAAGTGGTTAGGTATCCTGATGTTGATTTCCTTGAATCAATGTCACCAGCCAAGTCTGCATCTGTATATCCTTCTAACACAGATTTTCCTTTTCCAAAGCATAAACATCTTTTGGAATTTCCACGTAGATATTGGAGGATCCATTTGACTGCAACCCAATGCTCATTCCCTGGGTTAGCCAAGAAGCGACTGACGACACCAACTGCATAAGCGATATCTGGTCTTGTGCATATCATTGCGTACATGAGACTGCCTACAACAGATGAGTATGGTTTCTTCTTCATTTCCTCCTTGTCTTTTTCACTTGTCGGACTCTGCTTCGAACTTAGATTGAAGTGCCCAGCTAGTGGAGTGTTAACCGGCTTTGATTTGTGCATGTTGAACCTTTCCAAGACTTTCTCGATATATCTCTCTTGGGATAGCCATAACAGTCTTTTTGATCTATCACGAGTTATTCTCATCCCAAGAATATGTTTAGCTGGCCCCAAATCTTTCATGGCAAAGCTCTTGCTTAGATCTTTCTTTAAAGCAGCTATCTTTATGCGGTCTTGTCCAATGATTAGTATATCATCAACATAGAGCAGAAGTATGAGAAAGTCACCACTTACATACCTCTTTGTGAAGACACAATGATCGCTTTCCTTTTTTGAAATCATGTTCTGTCATGAATGCGTCGAACTTCTTGTACTATTGCCTTGGTGCTTACTTAAGTCCATATAGACTCTTTGTGAGGCGGCACACTAGATCTTCTTTGCCTGGAACTTTGAATCCCTCAGGCTGTTCCATGTAGATCTCTTCCTCTAGGTCACCATGTAGAAACACCGTCTTGACATCGAGTTGTTCAATCTCCAAATCTTGCACGTCTGCTAGGCTAAGCACAACTTGGATTGATGACATCTTTACCACGGGAGAGAATATCTCTTCAAAGTCAGTACCTTTTTCTTGTCCAAATCCTTTGACGACTAATCGAGCTTTGTAGCGAGGCTTTGAATGGTTCTCTTCGATCTTGATTCTATACACCCACTTATTCTTTAAAGCTCTTCTCCCTTTTGGTAGCTCCACTAGTTCATATGTGTTATTCTCATGCAAGGATTGCATTTCTTCTTGCATGGCTATTCTCCACTCTTCTTTATGACAATCACTCATTGCTTCTTTATAGCTTTGAGGCTCCCCCTCATCAGTGAGCATAACGTACTCCTTTGTGTTGTATCGGGTGGATGGTCTTCTGTCCCTTGAGGATCGTCCTGGCTCTGGTGCGATTGGAGTGCTAGATTGAGGTTCTTCCTGAACTGGTTCATCATGAATTTCATGATCTTCAGCTTCACTGCTTTCTTGTGTGTTGTTATCTTCATGTCGAACCAGAGTAGGTTCAATGTTCTTACTGCTTCTCAATCTTGGCCTCTCTGGATTCTTGATATCTTCAATTGTTTGGTCTTCGAAGAATACAGCGTCTCTACTGCGAATAACCCTCTTGTTAATTGGGTCCCACAACCGGTACCTAAATTCATCCTTAGGTGAACGAAGATAAATACACTCCTTTGTCTTTGCATCAAGCTTAGCTCTCTCATCTTTGGGGATGTGAACAAATGCCCTACACCTGAACACCTTGAGATGATTATATGAAGCCCTCTTGCCCGTCCAAACTTCCTCAGGAATGGCCCCATCCAAAGGAACTGATGGTGTGAGGTTGACAATGTCGGCCACAGCCATTATAGCTTCTCCTCGGAATGATTTGGGTAACTTAGCATGAGAGAGAACACAACGAACTCTTTCTTCAATGGTTCGGTTCATTCTCTCAGCTAGCCCATTCAATTGTGGTGTCTTGGGTGGGGTCTTCTCTAGCCTAATGCCATATTTCTTGCAGTAGTCTTCAAAAGGACCTCTATACTCACCTTCGTTATCTGATCGTACACACTTGATCTTCCGTCCAGTCTCACGCTCCACCAGAGCATGGAATTCTTTGAAGGCATCAAGCACTTGATCCTTTGATTTTAACAGGTGCAACAATAATTTCCTTGAACGATCATCAATGAAGGTGACAAAATATACAGCACCACCAATGGATCTCTCAGACATCGAACATACGTCAGTGTGCACGAGGTCTAGAATGTTCTTTCTTCTTGTGGGCGAAGAAGATCTTTGGAAAGCAACCCTATGTTGTTTTCCAGCTAACAATGAGCACAAGGATGAAGTGGTTTACCTTTCACGTCAGGGAGGAGTTGTTTCTGAGCGAGTATGTGAAGACCTTTCTCACTAATGTGCCCAAGTCGTTTATGCCATGTCTCCATATTATCAGTAGAGATGTTTACTTCTCCTTTGCATAGCTTAGCTTGCATTACATACAATGATCCTACCTTCTTTCCTCGAGCTATTGTCGAACTTCCTTTGGTGAGCATCCACTTACCTTCACCAAGTAATTTATTAGACCGTCATCATCTAGCTTTCCAGCGGAGATAAGACTGAGGCGCATGGTCAGGACATGCCTCACATCTTTCAGAACAAGCTTGCACCTGGTGCTTGTCGTCAGAGTGATGTCTCCTATTCCAACAATCTTGCTTTTATCTTGATTTCCCATTTGCACCGTGCCAAAGTCACCTCTTTGGTAGGATGAGAAGAAGTTTTCATGTGGAGTAACATGGAAGGAAGCACCAGAATCAACAATTCAAGAACTCTCATCACAAGCAATGTTTAGAATGTTACTTTCACCAACGAGATATAGCAGATCTTCCTTTAATACTATGGCAGTAGTATTCTTTTCTTCTTGCTTCTTTGTTAGGCTTATTTGGTCAGGCTTAACATTACCGGCCTTTTGGTCTCTTTTGAAGCTTCGACAATCCATTTTCTTGTGACCCATTCTTCCACAGTAATAGCATGCAATCTTCGAGCGTGACTTGGATCTACCTCGAGATTGATGGGGATTTCGGCTCTTACTACGTCTACGGGTTTCATTCCTACCCTGATTCTCAACAACATTAGCTTTGGGATGGATAGACTCATCTCGTTCCATTCTCCTTGCTTCTTCACCAAGAAGGCTGTCACTGACGGTATCCATAGTTAACTTTCCTTCCGGAGCTGAGTTACTTAGCGTGACAACAAGTGTGTCCCAACTTTCCGGTAAGGAACTAAGGAGTAGAAGGGCTTGTGGCTCATCATCAATCATCAATTTTTGCTAGTTGATTTACGAGCCCCTTGAAGTTATTCAAGTGCTCAATCATACTATGACCATCCTTATACTCCAATTTCACCAACCGTCGAACTAAATTGGCCTTGTTGCGAGGCGTTTTCTTCTGAATCATGGACTTAAGCTTTGTCCATAATTCATAGGAATTCGTATAAGTAGAAACATGCTTGAAGAGAGTTTTGTCGATATACTTACGGATCATAGCAATAGCCTTACGGTTCAACAGCTCCCACTGAGTATCACTCTTTCCTTCCACCTTATTTTTGTAGATGATGGGCTCATGCAAATCCTTACAATACAAGTGGTCCTCCATCATTGGCTTCCAATAGGAGTAGTTGTTAGCTGTGAGCTTGAACATGTCTCCATCATGAGCGACAATATCCTCCATCTTGAACTTACACGAGCTTGATTACGGCTACGGATGAACCTGGCTCTGATACCACTGTTGGGGAAATCTCGGTCTTCCCCGCTTCGTGAAGTTAAGATAGACACTTTAAGATTAAAAGTAGCAATGGAAGCACAAGAGTTTATAATTCTTCAATATGGAGATTCTTCCACTATACAAAAGAATAGTAAGATTACAATAATATGATTACAAAAGTAACTCACACTTGGTGGCTCACTCAAGCTTGAGGATAAAGACTTCTCAAGCTATCACTCTTTTCTCTCAAAGAGGATCTCTCTAACTCTCAAGTTTTTTTTCTCACTTTAAGAAGTGGCTTCTTCCTTGGATTCTTCGATGGCTAGTAATAGGGCTCCTTCTCCTATTTATACTACTCAACCTCCATAATGAATGGTGGAGATTTCTTGCATCCGACGGTAGAGATTGATTCTCTAGAATGCTCCACACTCTCTAGGAATCTCTACACTCTTCCATTCCCTTCTTTATTCTTCCATACTCTTCCGTAGGGATCCAGAAGGTTCCACACATCTCTAGAATATTTCAGAGGGTTCAACACTCTTCCACAAGCTTCTAGTGAGTTCTACACTTCTCTAGAGTTCTTCGGAACAGTCTAGAAAATTCTAGATTTCTCTAGAAATGTCTAGAATTTTCTAGAAACTCTCCAAATAAGGAGGTATCCCAACAACTATCAATATTTTAGGTAGCTTGATTATACAAACGCCCATCCAATCCTTATAAACCCACGCATTCCTGATTCATTTACACAAAAAACAAAATTCTTTCTAAAACTGTAAATGGAAGGGCTTATTCCTTATATGTATAAAGCAATTATACAATATAAGAACGGAGGTCAAATCCCTTCGGGAAATTCATGGCTAATTAGTTCTCCTTCAAACTCTTATGTTCGGTTGCCGGGTGATTCAAGTAGGTTTCAAAAAACTCAAATTCATCTCCTGCTTTATCGCCTATGCATGCTGCTTTGTCCACTCCTAATATATCCACATCATGTAGACGTACGTAAAGCTTAGTGAGTGAGTAACAAATAATTTATGTTATTTACTTTTAATGCCTAATAATGTAAGGTCAATGGAATCAACTCCAAATGGAGATCCATATGCCCTTGTGTTTGGTTAGCTTTCTATGTAAATCATCCATCTATGTGTATGTGCCAGTATCCTGCAAAGAAAAACAGGGGGAAAAAACACTCTGCTAATTGCATTATGGATATATGAATAAGAACTATAGATTCCATCTATGTTTTGGAATAGCACAATTCAAAGTCCTTGGTATATGTTTAATTTTTGTTTATAAGATAGAAGAAATGCACAGACCAATTTCTTCGTGGAGATGTTTAAATTATATGAGACTAAACAACAAAATTATTTAATTCAGAAAATAAGAAGGCAAAGCATAATGTATAAAATATTCCGAAAACTTCAGTCACATACATATAGGACCTCTTCATTGTAAACAAACCCGAATGAATCTCAAAATCGTAGGAATTCCTCTCAAAGTCTACATAGCAATCGACTGTTCTGTGATCGATAAAGCAGCTAAAAACAATGGTGTATAATAACATAACACTAAAACTATCACATCCCACTTCCAGACGTGATTCATTTTAACATCGTTTTCTCCACCAACATCTTCAATCCTTCACAATTTAATTCCTACATGGCAACTATGGTCAGACAATATAAAATAAGTTTATAAAAAATCTATTACATATAACAACAAAATGGTTTTAGTAACTTCAATGAAAACATGTCTATATATTAAAAATTGCTTATATGTCAAAACTAAGCAGTTGTTAACCCTTACTACTGTAAAATACAATGTCTAGAATTGGAGATTTCATTTCACTGTATAATAAAAAAATTGCCATATCACATTATAGATACCACTAACATCAAGATTGAAGATTGGAAACCGAATAAATTGTTAATTATCTAGATGATATTTATTTTACATCAAAATACATATATGGATTGGAGATGCTCCAAAAGGAATTTTAAACTAGCAGAACAATATTTACATTAAGTTTCATACCCATATACCCACAAGAGTAATATTGCACTTGCTGGAACAATACCCAAAAAAGTAACATTTTAACACGGTAAAATAGCGATAGATACAGTAGGGAGGTCAAAGCAATGGTGTTTGTAATAGCAGTCTACCACAGCAGAAGCAAATCCAAAAGTATTATAATCTCAGAAGCCACAATATATACCATAAATTATTACTAATTAGGCCTAGGAGTGGCCCACTCAACCCTAAGAATAAGGATATCATACCCATATGCCCATTAAGCTTACTGATAGCCCGCTCAACATCATCCTTGTTAACAGAATTAACAAACCCGAAACCTCTACTGACCCGAGTCTTCTGATCAATGGCAACATACACTGGGCTAACGGTTCCATTTAATATTTTTGAATTTTATGAAGAAGAAAGTTTTATTGATGAAAGAACGGAAAAAAAATTGAATTGTATGTCAGTTTGTACATTGTCGTATAGCTTTATACTGTAAGCTATTTGAGTCAGTCTTGTACATATAAGAGTTATACAAAATTTCCCTTAAAACCATTCATATATGTATTTCTCAATACAATCAGAGAATACACTATTCTATTTGGTTGCTTCATTTCTCTCCTTTGTTTCAAGCTAGGGATTTCTTCTCGTCCGCAAAACTTGCATCGCTCCTCTTTCCTTGAAAAATACTAGTCTTTTAGCTGTCGGTAGGTTGTTTTTTCTTGATTGTGGGTAAAGGTTCCTTCTTGTCCTCGATTTTGTTGCAGTTGCTTTTAATTTTCAACTCTTCTCTCAAACGAAGAATATTTTTAGCCGATAAAGCTTTCGTAAGTATATCAGCCCTTTGATATGTTGCAGGTACATGATTTACAATTAATTTTCTAGTATTTACATGCTCATGAACGAAGTACAAATCAAGCTCTATATGCTTGGTTCGTGAGTGTAACACTGGATTTGCTGACAAAGAGACGGCACTGAGGTTGTCGCACCATATTACTGGCTCTTTGCCTGTGTTGATCTGTAGCTCTTGTAGTAAGGATCCTAACCATATAATTTCTGATGTTGTGCTGGCAAGGCTTCGATATTCTGATTCGGTACTTGAGCGCGATATTGTGGGTTTCTTCTTTAAACACCAGGATGCTGGATTTTCTCCAAGGAAAATGCAGTATCATATTGTTAACGTACGATCATCGTGATCTGATGCCCAGTCCACTTCTGGGAAGCTACTGATGGATAGAACTTTGTTTGATTTTAGAATCAGACCATGATTTAAAGTGCCATTTAAATACCTGAGTATTCTCTTTACTGCCTTCCAATGTTCATTTAATGGTTGATGCATGAATTGGCACACCTTATTCACACTGTATGCAAGTTCTGCTCTTGTGATTGTTACATACTGTAGAGCTCCAACAACACTTTTGTATTCCTTTTCATTGGTTATAGCTTCAGCTCTATATTTTGATAAGTGGAGATTGCTTGTCATGGGTGTGGGTAATGGTCTAGCTTCATTCATCCCTGTCTTGATAAGTAATTCTTTGATGTATTTTATTTAACATAGATGCAATTCTGAGTTTGACATTTGAGTGACCTCTATTCCAAGGAAGTAGCTTAGCTGTCCCAAGTCTTAAATTGAAAATTGTTAATCTAGAAATTAAATAACATGATTTATCTCTTCCTTGCAACTGCCAGTAATCAGAAAATCATCAACATAGACTAAAATATATGTTGTGTTGTCTTTGTTTGCCTTAAGGAAAAGTGAAGTATCTGATTTTGCTGAGTTATATCCCAAGTGAATAAGAGTGCTCTTTAATTTGTCAAACCATACTCTTGGAGCTTGTTTTAAGCCATAAATTTCTTTATGAAGTTTGCATTCCATGTTACTTTTGTCTGCATGCTTGAATCCTAGTGGTTGTTCCATATAGACTTCTTCTTGTAGTTAACCGTTTAGGAATGCATTGCTTACATCCAATTGCCTGATATCCCATCCCTTGTGTAGAGCAATGGTTAATATAACTCTTATTGTTGTTGGTTTGACTACTGGAGAAAAGATTTCGTAGAAGTCAAAACCATATTGCTGTGTGTACCCTTTTGCAACTAGTCTTGCTTTGTATTTCTGAATAGTACCATCTGGATTCTTTTTCAACTTATATGCCCATTTGCAACCTATTGTATTTTTGTGCTTTGATGCTGGAACAAGACTCTGAGTCTTGTTTCTCATCAATGCAGAGTATTCTTCATTCATTGCTTGTTTCCATCATCTTTGATAGCCTGCTCATTTGTGACTGGCTCTATATTAACATCACATGTTGTATATAACTTTGGTTTAAATATGCCACTTTTTGATCTAGTTATCATGTGATGCCTCTTGTCTGGTTGTTCCTGTTGTATAATAATTTGATCTGAAGTTGCTTGTTGTTCATGCTCTTCACTTCTGTTTTGTTGATTATCTACATTTGTTGTAGAGTGACTGAGATGTTGCAAATGTTCTGAAAGGACTTGACCTGATCTACTATATGGCACTGTGAGTTGAGCATCTTAATCATTTTGACTCTGAGTATACTTCCGACTTTCAGTGTTGTTGTATATTGGTATGGGTGGTATTGACACCACTGGATTGTGTACCTTCTGTGTTGTCTTTGTGCTGCCGCTTTTACATGGAAATGACTTTTCATAAACATAACATGTCTTGACAAATAGTTTTCCATTGTTGTCAAGATATTTATATCCTTTCTGATTCGCTCCATATCACAAAAAGGTACATGTAGTGGATCCGAAACTTAACTTATGAGTATTGTATGGCCTTAGGTGAGGGAAGCATAGACACCTAAGGCCATATCTAACAGAAATCTGATGCAGCCAAATTTCTAACTAAAATTTATGGCAGGATATCTCTTGATCACTAAATCACTTTTGAATTCTGATCTCAGATGATGATTCACGTTTTCAGATGAGATCTTTATAATCTGAGTTATCAAATGGTGATGTTTCTAATGATATCTGGATTGTAAATGGGTGTGCCGTTAGGCTGTGATGATTTTTGCTCTGATGTCAAGTTAAGATATTTGAATTTGATGAAAAAGAAAGTTTTATTAATGAAAGAATGGAAAACAACTGAATTGTATATCAGTTTGTACATTGTTATATAACTTTATACTATAAGCTATTTGACTCAGTCTTGTACATATGAGAGTTTTACAAAATTGCCCTTAAAACCCTTCGTATATATATTTCTCAATACAATTCAGAGAATACACTATTCTATTTGGCTGTTTCATTTGGGCCAGAGGTACAGAAAAGCTCCAAAAGATCGGGCTCACGGGTATCCTCAGGCAGATAAGTAACCCTAACCGAGTTCTCATCGTTCCTCCTTCCCATCTCAGTGCCTACTCTTTCAGCGCCTCCTCTCATGCTGGGCTTACATAGGTACTTTGCCAGTGCTCCTTCTGATCTCCCTTTACCGTAACTCAACAGGACAGACCTTAGGAAACAAGGCAATATAGTATAGTGCAATGAGTAAGCATGGTGGATTTCAACTCCACCACATCAAGTACTACGGTTATTAACTACAATATTCACGTATTATAATGCAGCAGATAAGAAGTTCTACGTACATTGTAGCTATATTTATAAACTAGTAAGATGAGAAGAAAAAAGATCAATATAAAGTTGGAGATTCAAACCCTGAAATCATCTGCGTGAATTCGGAGGAAGTCAACTTACCATCACCATCCCGGTCTGCTAAAGCAAAAATCAGAGAGAACAATTCATTAGACATTGAGATTCCATGTTGTTCAAAGAAGGATTTGAGTCCTTCATAGTCTAGCTTCGCATTAAGCACAAAAGCCTCTTCTCTGGCTGCTTCGTTATGACCATACTGATCATACAATGATACGAGCTCATTAACCAGAGAGAGGTTCTGAAACATGATAAAAAATGCATTATTATACATATATATTGTCCAAAAAGCAAATGCAGTGCGTCATTTACATATTGTAGTAGTACGAATACTGCTTACTTCCAATTCTAGATGCATCAGCTTTGCATATGCCTCAAAGTTCAAGCCGCCTTCCCCACGTTTGTCCATTTGTGCAATTACATGGGCCAACAGTTAATTATATATCTTAAATCAAAATACAATAATTATAGAAAATACCGTCATTATCTAGGTCAATTTCTTTAAAGTGGGAGGCCAAAGCCTTCAGCATAGCAGAATGCGGCTGCGCAGACTAATTTTTTTTTGTTTTTTCAGGTTAAATATATGAGCCTATTCCAAAGTAGGATTTGAAAGTTATGTCATGCATGATAGAAAAAATTAACTTACAAGGTAGTCAACAAGGCTAACTGAACCACTGTCTTCCACACCGGGATCAGCCTCCGGCACTTCCCCCTTCAAATTCTGGAATTACGTTTTTTTAATCAAGTAAAGACGTTTCTAGAATTACGTTTTATTTATAATTAAGTAAAGGCGTTTCTAGAATTACGTTTTCTTTGTAATCAAATAATTTTAGAATTACCGATTAGGGCTTATAAATAAAAGAGCTCTCCTCATTTGTATGTATGCAATCAAGCAGAGAAAATAATATTAAATCATTATTAGTGAGAACAAGTTTCTTCTCTTGTGTGTGAGTTGTGTGGATTAGTGAGAACAAGTTTCTTCTCTCTAGTCTCCAACCCTTTTTTTTTCTAAACATATATTCCAACAAAGTGGTATCAGAGCAAGGTTTAGGGATGACTTCCAATAATATATTGCAACCTCAACTTCCTCGTTTGACGGGAAAGAATTACAATCAATGGAGCATTCAAATGAAGGTCTTGTATGGCTCTCAAGATCTTTGGAAGATTGTTGAAAATGAATACGAAGAACCGGAGAATCAAGCAACACTTTCAACACAACAATTGAATACTTTGAAAGAGATTCGAAAGAAGGACAAGAAGGCTCTTTATTTTATCTATCAAGCTGTGGATGAAGCAATTTTTGAAAGGATCTATACGACATCAATATCAAAGGAGGCATGGGACATCCTCAACAAGGCGTACAAAGGTGAAGAAAAGGTAAAGATGGTAAGACTTCAAGCTCTAAGAGGTGAGTTTGATTTACTCAAAATGAATGAAAGTGAATCGGTGGAGGAATTTTATAATAGAACTATTTCTATTGCTAATCAACTTCGAATCAATGGTGAAGAAATTTCGAATAAAAGAATTATTGAAAAAATTCTTCGAAGTATAGCAGGGAAATTTGAGCATGTTATTGTTGCTATTGAAGAATCAAAAGATTTGAATACTTTCTCTCTTGAATAATTGTTGGGCTCACTACAATCTCATGAGCTTCGCATCAAACAATTTGATTCCTCTCCTTCTGAGCAAGCTTTTCAAATTCGAGACACCAACCATGGTGGTTTTAGAGGAAGAGGTGGAAGATCAACCCGTGGTAGAGGAAAAGTAAGAGACCAAATTCAAAGTGAAAATTCAAGCCCATATCAAGGAGGAAGAGGAAGAGGTCGTGGAGGATACAGTGAAAGAGTAAGATGTAACTCTTATAATATTCAATGTCATTATTGTCATAAATATGGGCATATGCAAAAGGATTGTTTTAAAAGAATTAATGATGAAAAAGATAATTCTAATTTTCTACATGAGAATTTGGAGACACAAGATGAAAGTATGCTTCTTGCTTTGAATGTTCAAGAAGCTTCTTTTGATGATATATGGTATATTGATAGTGGTTGTAGTAACCACATGACTGAAAATAAAAGATGATTTGTGAATTTTGATGAAAGTGTACAAAGAGAAGTCAAGACAGGTGATAACAAAAGGCTCATTGTCAAAGGCAGTGGCGATATTCCGATAAGGACAAAGCAAGGTACAAATTATATTTCTAATGTGTATTATGTTCCTGATCTTAAATACAATCTTTTGAGTGTTGGGCAACTTTTAAAGAAGGGACATAATGTGAATTTCAAAAATGATTTATGTGAGATCAAAGACAAAACTAGTGTTCTTATTGCAAAAGTGAAGATGACACCAACAAAAATGTTTCCGTTGAAAATTAAAAATGAAGCATTTCCATGTTTTGCTAATATTGTTAATGATAAGTCATGGCTTTGGCATCTTCGTTATAATCACTTGAGTTTTAGCACTCTATCCAAGATTTGCAAAGATCATATGGTGAGAGGCATCCCAAATATTAGCAAACAAGATCAAGTATGTGAAAGTTGTGTTTTTGGCAAGCACCATCGAGATCCATTTCCAAAAGAAAAGGCATGGCGAGCACAGAATCCTTTGAAGCTAGTGCACTCGGATTTATGTGGACCTATGCGCACAAACTGTCTTGGAGGTAATCGGTATTTTCTCACTTTTATTAATGACTATAGTCGCAAGATGTGGATTTACTTTCTCAAAAAAAATCTCAAGTATTTGAAGTATTCAAGATTTTTAAAGCACTTGTGGAGAAGCAAAGTGGTTTTTCTATAAAGAAATTTCGATCCGATCGTGGTGGAGAATATATGGCGGAAGAATTCGAAATTTTTTTAAAGGATCATGGCATTCATCATCAACTAACGTCCACTCAACCCCTCAACAAAATGGGGTGGCAGAAAGAAAGAATCATATCATCATAGAACTTGTTCGAAGTATGTTAAAGACAAAAGGATTGCCAAAAATATTTTGGGCCGAAGCTGTAGCATGTGCATGCTATGTTCTCAACCGTGCAGCAACTAAAAGTGTTCAAGGAAAGACTCCACAAGAAGCATGGAGCGGTCACAAGCCATGTGTCTCCCACTTCCGAATTTTTGGAAGCATTTGTTACTCTCATGTGCCAGATGAAAAGAGAGGAAAACTTGATGACAAATCTGAAAAATGTATCTTTGTTGGCTATAGTGAAAGATTCAAGGCATATAAATTATATAACCCCATCACAAAGAAGACTATTATTAGTCGTGATGTAATTTTCGATGAGGAAGAAGCATGGGAATGAAAAAATGAAGAAAAGAGCACAAGTATCTTGCTTGATAATGATGCATTTGAGCCAATTGAAGAAGAAGTATCGACTCCACCTACTCCACTATCTAATTCTCCTCCAAGCTCATCATTTTCAAGTTCAGAATCAACACCTAGAAGAACAAAACCTCTTGCGGCGATCTATAGAGAAACAAGAAGAATTTTAGAAGATGAATTTGTTGATTTTGCTTTATATGCAACTGCGGATCCAGTTGATTTTGAAGAAGCCGCCAAGGAAGACAATTGGAGACAAGCCATGGATCAAGAAATCGATACAATTGAAAGGAACCAAACATGGGTGTTGGTTGAAGTACCTGAAGGGAAGAAACCCATTGGAGTCAAATGGGTTTACAAGACAAAGTTGAATGCACAAGGTGAAGTTGAAAAACATAAAACACGATTAGTTGTGAAAGACTACAAGCAAAAGTATGATGTTGATTACAAAGAAGTTTTTTTCTCCCGTAGACTTGGTTGGGAAAGGAGAAGTAGTTGTCAAGCATTGCAAGACGCAAGATCAAATTGCTGATATTTTAACAAAGCCTTTGAAGTTGGAGATTTTCAAAGAATTAAAGAAGAAACTTGATATGCGTAAAAGTTTAACTCAAAGAGAGGCAAATCAAGTTTAAAGGCGGGTGTTAGAATATAAACTTGATTTATTGAATTACGTTTTTTTTAATCAAGTAAAGACGTTTCTAGAATTACGTTTTATTTGTAATTAAGTAAAGGCGTTTCTAGAATTACGTTTTTTTTGTAATCAAGTAATTCTAGAATAATCTATTAGGGCTTATAAATAGAGAAGCTCTCCTCCTTTGTACGAAGACAATCAAGCAAAGAAAATAATATTAAATCATTGTTAGTGAGAAAAAGTTTCTTCTCTTGTGTGTGAGTTGTGTGGATTAGTGAGAACAAGTTTCTTCTCTCTAGTCTCCAACCTTTTTTCTAAACATATATTCCAACAGATTCCACATCTACACTTAGCTTATTCATAATTTCTTCCTTGCTACATGTATACCCTAGCTGTTTTATGGCCTCACACGTTTCAGTTATGGTCAGGAAACCTGATAGACAAATCAAATATCAGTAGAAGGATTCATTTCTATAACAAATATCAAACCATTATAATTCACAACTTCGAGCTTTGTAAATGTAAATGCAGCATAGGATGCCTTTTGAATAAGCAAAGCGGAAGCATGTGTAACGGTTAAACTACTATAGGTCAAAATCCATTGCAAATCACAACTACTTTGGTCTTCTTAAGTGCGTGTGTATGAGATTTAATTTCTGTATGATTTACGTACAGCATCACATTCGATCCCTGTTCTAAAAGATCCGATAATTTATTTATTGTGAGATCTGATAATTCAGTGCAACTAGCTGTTGGATGAGATAGGGCATGACTAGAGGATCGCTTTCCTACTGATTCGAAGACAGCAAAAATAAGAAATAGCTACTAAGTAGTACTTAGCTATATTTCTCCGATTTTTCCTCTCTCCACCGTCTCTGATAGATCTTATAATTTTTTTCTCGTAACCTGCAAAACTCACATTCGTTCCTAGATCCAACCATTAACATTCACACTGCAGGTTCACGTTGATTAATTAGCACAAGTAAATCCATACATTAACATTCACACTGCAGATTCACGTTAATTAATTAGCATAAGTAAATCCAGACATTAACATTCACGATCTCGTTCCTATATCCAACCATCAGATAGTGGTGGGATGATTCGATTTTGATGAAGCGAATTTCAAGTTGGATGCAGCTTAGTCAATGGAAATCAGTTTCTAAACTTCTGGGCTTACATGTGGGTATATTTACCCGGCTTCTTGCAAATGAGTAGCTAAAAACGTGCTACCAAGGAGAATTATCTGAAAATGCTCCTGTACTTGATGCTGCACCAAGCCGAATCAATTAACCACTTGGACATGTTAAAGTAGAAAAAAGAGAGAGAATTATAATTTTAGAGAAGAATAGACAATTTTTTTTTTATAACTTGCTTTTTGTCTTGTCTACAACTTGCTTTCAACACAACAAAATGACCACATATATATAGTGGTTTACAACCCTTACAAACGGACATAACCTTTTTGAACAGACACCCTTTCACTTCAATAGACATGACTTTTACTTAATAGACACGACTCTTCATTTCAATAGACACGACTTTTCGGTGAACAGACACGACTCTTCACTGAATAGATATGACTTTTCATTCGAATAGACATGACTCTTCATTCGAATAGACATGACTTTTCACATCAGCAGACACGACTCTTAATTTTGGTTTACACCAACAATCCTCCCCTAAACCAAAATTCCTTCGAACACCTAATGCAGCAACAATTCTTGAGAAAGTAGTCCCTCCAAGCGGCTTTGTGAAGATATCAGCAATTTGTTCTTCACTTCGACAATACTCAAGACTCACTTCTTCTTCACGAACGAGTTCGCGTAGGAAATGGAAACGTAGACGAATATGTTTTGTTCTTCCATGCAAAATAGGATCATTTGAGACAGAGATAGTAGAACTATTGTCACAATAAATGATCGTAGGATCTTTTTGCTTGAAGCTTAGATTTTCAAGAATTCCTCTTAGCTATAAAGTTTGACATCCTGCTAGAGATGCTGCGATGTACTCCGCCTCAGTGGTAGAAAGTGCCACAACTGGTTGTTTTTTTGAACACCAAGAAATAATTCCACTTCCAAGGTTAAATGCATAACCCGAAATACTCCTTGAATCATCGATGCTTCCACCTAGATCGTTGTCCGTATATCCAACAAGCTTCACAGGCACATGAGCTTCATAGAAAATGCCATAGTCAATAGTTCCTTTAACGTATCGTAAAATTCTTTTTGCAGCTTCCCAATGGTTTGAGAAAGGCTTCTCCATGAATCTGCTAATCAAGCTTACTGCGTACATGATGTCGGGTCTTGTAGCAGTGAGATACATCAAATTTCCAACTAGGCTTCGAAAAATAGTTGGATCCACAAACTTTCCTTCACCATTTTTGCACAATTTCGAACCTGCAACACAAGGAGTTGAAACTAGATTTGCATTCATCATATTGAACTTCTCCAATACTTGAGCAGCATATTTTTCTTGCGAGATAAAAATCCCACATTTTGATTGCTGAACACCTATCCCTAGAAAATGATGTAATTCTCCCAAATCCGTCATCTCGAACTCCTTCATCATTGAATTTTTGAATTCAGATAACATCTTCATATTATCTCCAGTAAAAATCAGATCATCCACGTATAAACTCACGATCATGAAACCTCCTTTTGAATGCTTCTTCATGTAAAGAGTGTGTTCAAAAGGACACCTTTCAAAACCATTCTTTAAGAAGAAATTGTTGATACGATCATACCATGCACGGGGGGATTGCTTTAGCCCGTATAAAGCTTTCCGCAGCTTATACACCTTTTCCTCTTCGCCCCTCTTCACAAAACCAAGAGGTTGTTGAAGATAAATTTCATCTTGAAGAAAACCATTCAAGAAAGCTGATTTCACATCCATATGCAGCAGCTTCCATCCATTTTGGGCAGCAAGAGAAATCAACAATCGAATTGTATCAAGTCGAGAGACAGGAGCGAATACCTCATTGAAATCTTCCCCTTCCTTTTGCTTATACCCCTTCGCAACCAAACGTGCTTTGTACTTGTTGATGGAGCCATCAAGATTTGTTTTGGTTTTGAACACCCATTTTACACCAATGGCTGATTTGTGTGAAGGCAAAGTGGTAAGCTCCCACGTACCATTTTTCTCAATAGACTTGATTTCATCCTTCATTGCATTCATCCATTTTTCTTCCTTTGATGCTTCTTCATAAGTGATTGGATCTTCTCCCGCAAAAAATGCAAAATATACATGATCCGTAGTGTCAACTTCTTCGGTTGCATCATAGATTTCTCTAAAGGATCGCGTCCTTCTTTCCGCCGTTGGTGGTGAATTTTGCTCCTGCTCAACCCCATTATTTTTAAGCTGTTGTTCTTCAATACCAACATCAGCATCAACATCTTGTTCCAAAGAAGTTTCCTCTTCAAGATTTAGAGTTTGCCATCCAGGTAATTCTGCAAAATCTGAAAAATTATAACACCCATTTTCATCAAAGCGAACATCTCTGCTGATAATCATCTTCTTCGTCTTCGGATTGTAAAGCTTGTATGCTTTAGTCCTTTGGCTATAACCAATGAAAATGACTTTTTCAGATTTGTCGTCGAGCTTCGATCTTAAAGCATCAGGAATATGAGAGTATGCAAGACAACCAAAAGTTTTTAAATGAGCAACATTTGGTTTCTTGCCATACCAGACTTCATTTGGAGTGGAATCCTTTAAGCTCTTTGTTGGTGATCGGTTGATTAAGTAAACGGCAAAAGAGACCGCTTCAGCCCAAAAACATGCAGGCAAGTTCTTATTCTTCAACATGCATCTGACCATATTCATTATTGTTCGATTTTTGCGCTCTGCGACTCCGTTTTGTTGAGGTGAGTACCTAGCAGTTAACTCATGGCGGATTCCATGATTTTGGCAGAATTCTTCAAACTGAGAGGACATGTATTCTCCTCCACGGTCACTCCTTAGATTTTTTATTTGATGACCGGAATGTTTTTCAACTTGAAATTTGAACTCTTTGAAGCAAGAGAAGGCATCTGATTTTTCTTTGACACAATAAACCCAAATTTTTCTTGTGTAATCGTCAACAAATAACAAGAAATATCTGCTGCCTCCAAGCGATGGTACTTGCATTGGTCCACAGAGGTCGGTGTGAACAAGCTCCAGAGGTGATTGAGAAATCCACTTCGATTTGGATGGGAAAGATTCACGATGTTGTTTTCCTAATTGGCATTCCTCACATGCTTCGTTTATCACTTCAAGTTTAGGCAGCCCTCGGACTATTTCTTTGGTGGACATCTCCTTCAAACTCCGGAAGTTTAAATGGCCAAACCTCTCATGCCATAACTTGGAAACTTCATCATTAGAAGTAGCAATCATGCACGTACTGCTTACGATGTCAAGTTTGATCGGAAATAATTTGTTGGATCCCATCACAATATTTGCCACTTGTTGGTCGTTCTTCTTCATGCTACATTGATCTCCAACGAATCGAAAATCAAATCCTTTCTTCAGCAAGTGACCGACGCTAAGAAGATTGCTACGTATGCCTGGTACATAAAGAACCTCCGGCATTTTTTCAACTTTTCCAGCCTTGGTTTTGAAAGAAATTTCGCCAACACCTTGAATTTTGTATGATTTTGCATCTCCAATAGTAACCTGACCATCATCAGCTTCCACAAGACTTGAAAATAGATTTTTATTTCCAGTCATATGCCTACTTGCACCACTATCCAAGTACCATACGTTTTCAACATTTCCATCCGAAGCGATCAACAAAGATTCAGATTTTTCTGCTTCATTATGCATAAAACCAGCAATTGGCTTCTTTTCAGGATGTTTCTCCCAACAATCATTTGCTTTATGACCCGGCTTGTGACAGAAATTGCATTCAAAATATGGTTTTTTGCCTTTGTATTTGCCTCGCGCCTTGTTATTTTGGAATGATCGCTTCTCCTCCTTTGATTCTTCATGTTTTCCACTATTCATGCTGTTACTTTTGCCATGGGATGAGCCTTGAACTTTTATGGATGTGAATTGAGATTTTAAGGCTTAATCTTGAGAAGAATTTGTTTGTTTACTTCTCATCAAGATCCTAGCCTCATGAGCTTCCAGCCTTCCTTGCAAGCCTTCAAGAGAAAGTGAAGCAATATCATTTGATTCCTCAATTGCAACCACAATATGATCGAACTTGATTGGTAGGCTCCGTAGAATTTTTTCAACGGCTCTTTGAGTCTCCATGACTTCTCTGTTTGAAGCCATCTGATTTATGATGGAAGTGAGACGAGTAAAATACTCTGAGATTTTCTCACTGTCCTTCATTTCGAGCTTTTCGAATTCGGCTCGTAGTGACTGCAGGCGAACCTTTTTTACTTGATCTTGGCCAGAATACGTTGTATTCAATATTTTCCAAGCCTCCTGAGCATTTGCAACTTTTGAAACTCTCTCATAAACTTGAATTTCAAGTGTCTGATAGATTTGGAAGAGAGCCTTCCGATCTTTCTGTTTTTTGCTTTTCAGAAGATCTCTTTGGGCAACTGTGAGTTGCATCTCATCTTCCGGCGCACCAACACCTTCTTCAACAACTGTCCACAAGTCTTGAGATTCAAGACAGAGCCTCATTAGATTGCTCCAATAATCAAACTTTTCACCGTTGAATCGAGGAACAAGGGAGACAAGATTGTTTGACATTTTTCAACCAAGCTCTGATACCAATTTGTTAAAGTAGAAAAAAGAGAGAGAATTATAATTTTAGAGGAGAATAGACAATTTTTTTTTTATAACTTGCTTTTTGTCTTGTCTACAACTTGCTTTCAACACAACAAAATGACCACATATATATAGTGGTTTACAACCCTTACAAACGGACATAACCTTTTTGAACAGACACCCTTTCACTTCAATAGACACGACTTTTACTTAATAGACACGACTCTTCATTTCAATAGACACGACTTTTCAGTGAACGGGCACGACTCTTCACTGAATAGATATGACTTTTCATTCGAATAGACATGACTCTTCATTCGAATAGACATGACTTTTCACATCAGCAGACACGACTCTTAATTTTGGTTTACACCAACAGGACAATGGTGCTTGTCGGCTTTTTTTTTTTATAAATTTCATGTTGCTCCCTTCCAATCACGTATACTCTGTCTTATTATGAATCAGAAAGAAGGCATTTTCCCATGAAATTGTAAACATTCGATTATAACTTTTGCCCACCAAACCATTTTGCAAAAGATCTTAGACTTTTTATAAGTTCTCCAAACAGAAGACATAAATCCCCACCTTTCAAATTTGTTTTGCTCATTTCATGTCAATTCCTTCCCATCACAATACTTTGTCTTGTCATAAATCATAAAGCTTGACGTTTTCCCATAAAATTATAATTCTTTGATCACCAAACCATTTTGCAGGCTAAATACCAATGTATAGGGAAGTGATATCATATATACCAAATATTTTGCCATATATACTACCAATGACTAACTAAGTGATATCATAAAGCTTAACATTTTGCACTCTAAAAACCTATGTATAGTTCAGAACGCATAATGTGCCGGCTAATTAAGGATGCAAAGTACTTGGCCAATTTGCATTAGAGGTCCGATGAGACCTTGAAAAGCTTTTTGAAATGATTCAATGTCGCTGTGATAGAGGTGAAGAACCCAATGATGAGATTGTTTGGATGGCTTTCGTAGGATGACTCCATCGTCAAACATTTCAAAAAATGACTTAGGATGAAGAATCCTGCTTCACCGAAAGAATTCTACAAAATGACGAATCAATTTATGCGTTTAGAAGAGACGGAAATAGAAGGAGGATTAGACACTGACGATCAGATTGGACCAAGCAGTGTAGTTTGGAAATAATGTGCCTGTCAACCAAGATGGTGACAGCGGCTAGTAATAGAAACAATAACTCCAGAAACGGAAATAAGCGAAAGAACAATACTATTGGGGATGGGAGGTAGAACCACAAGGAACTTTCACCGTTCCTTTGTGAAGGAAATTTCACGGAGCCGAATAACTCTGTGGAAAACATATACGTTGCGTAACTAATTGAAAATAAAAAAATAATTAAAAAGATTCATAACTATTCCTGTAGAAAACAACAAAATTTAAGAAGAAAAAGCAGAGACTAGCTAAATATATAAAGTTCTCCAATGTTACATTTTCAGATACATCTCTGAAAGAAAAACCAAGCATGTCAGTTAAAATTGTTTACTGAACCACTGTTTTGCACACACAGAGTAAATGGAATCATGTTTAAATCTGTGTATTTTCGCAAACTGGAATTTTTGATCCTTCAGCCAAAAATTAATCAAAACGTTGAAGTTCATAAGTTGAACACAGTTAAACTCAGTTAAAGCCAACTTATCATTTTCTTTCGACCAAAATAAGTACAGTATTTCTCTTATGAAAGCATACAAATGCATGCATATAACATTTAACTTATCATAAGAAAGTGTTGTCATGTGTCTTATAAGAACAACTGTTAAAAAATATTCTTAGTTAGATTATAGTTAAGAATAATTGATCAATAAAATGAGGGGTCAGTGTAATGGCTCTTGGCTGGAACAAGAGCCAATGTGCATGTACTTGAGATTCTGAGGAGGTCTAAAGATGAAGTTCAGTTGATCGAATATGAACAAGGCGGTAAAAATAACCATACGTAGTGTTAATAGGTTGACTATTCTCGATAGATTTGATCCTCATCTTGTTGACTTTAGGTTATGCTCTTACACAAGTCTATTAGATCATGCGACTCACTTTATCATAATAGAATCTCGAATAATATCCGAGTTATTTCTTGCATCAGTTTTGGCTCTATATAAACCCTCGACCAGTTTCAATATAATATGTATAATGAATGAGTTGAGTGCAATACAAATAATATGTATAATCAATGAGTAAGGAATGGTCGTATGTAATCACATAAATATGAGAAGTTTGTTCCCAATCTCCCTCAAAGGCCTCCAGCTGGAGGACTGCGGGAGATCGAGAGCATGCTTGTCCCTTCTTTCATATATATATTAATTAAGTCCGCATTGATGTATGATGTTGCGTGGTAGCATACAAATCTTATTGATTTTTCTTTCACATTGCACATAAATGCTTTAACCTGGTAACAATTTCATCCTGCTTTTCTGATTCCTGTTTTGCCGTCATCGCAATTGCCTGGCTTGAGCAGTTGTGAGGTGAAGCTATGTTCCGAACGAGTTGGTTTGAATTCTGATTTTAATTATTATACTTTAACAGACGAAATTTTCAAATATATGATTACAATTGATTTAGAATTCAAGGTTCAATTGGCCAGCTAAATGAAATATTGTTGCATTTCACATGTTGTCGGATGCGTTAAACTATATGCATCCTCGCAAATTGAACAACTGAGCCAAGGAGATGAAAATGACCGGTTGTCATTTGACACGTCAAACACCAATGGTTCATTTAGGACATAGTCATTCAACTATATCTAATCCTCCTTCATCGTCTCTCCACTATAGCCGAATTTCGAATTTGAGCATTCAATCTTCTACTTTTTTCGAATTTGATAGGCTTTTATGTATCTTTTTATATTAGGATTATTTCAATTATCTTTATAACAATTTTTTTATACTATTGTAATTTTTGCTTTTAAATATAGAATGTCGACGGAATTCTCTGAATCATCATCTCAAATCATTGTCAACAAGACTCCATTGTGGACATTGACATTCGTCGATCTCTGCGATTGAATGATAGAAATCTATAAAGGACGAGATGGACTATTGCAATGACCAAGGAAAATAAAGTATATGGTTACCATGTGATGATTGTTGTTTGCAAAGGAAAAAGCTTGAGAAGAGTCTTTAAATCTTATGGGATCGGAAAAAAAAGAGAAAAACGAACAAAAAACTAGCGAGTTACAGTCATTGTCAGAGTGCTCACAGAGGGGAGCAGTTGAATTCGGTGAACATGACAAGGTCTGTTCAGTTTTACTAAGAGGGGAAAACAAAAATTGATGGCGGAAAAACCAAATTTTAGAATTAGGTACAAGGACAGTAGATGCTCTATATGTCAACCTCTCATATTCCTTTAACGTGAAAAGTAAAATTCAAATTTAAATGCAAACCATGTCAGAAAATAAAAAAAGAAAAGAAGAAAAGAGAGACAATCAAGCATGAAGGAGCGGCCGAAAAAGAAGTCGAAGGTAGGAGTTAGCGTATGACCAAAGTATAGCGCACACTTTGGTTTGGAGTTGATAAATAAAAAACAATCACATTCGTAATCAGTGTGGAAGATCTATGAGAAATTCTAACTCAAAGCCTCTCAATCGACCACGACTTACTTATTTTCCTATTATATTTGGATTACAGGTATGAAGTGATGTTTTGAATTAAAGATATAATAGTTGTATTTACAATTGTTGTTTTTAACTGAAGATACGATGTTTGAGTTTATGCTTGTGAGGTATTCCATTCTTTTGTCGGTGATCCATGGTGATTTGATTTAGATCATGTATTTAATTTAGATTTAGTGGTTAATCAAAAGATGTCGACTCCAAAATGCAGCCAATGCAGACCATGCTATGCATATAATGTATAAAAATAGTATTACTTAAATTAATTAACTAATTCATGTGATATTCTGCAATGGTGATTCCAAAGAAAATTGAAAAGAAAAACATGTCAAGTAATGATAACATATATTAGGTTTAACATTGAAAATATATCATCAAGTGAACTTTAAATATTAACACGTTGAGATGTGATTAAATTATAGAAGGGGAGTTGGTGGTTAAAAATTCCCCGGTGAAGATTTCCATGTTAATAATGATAAAGTACGACCCATGATTTCTTATTGAAGAGAGTGATGATAGATCAATACTTATTTTGTAGGTAAAAGTAAAGCATTGGTTTTATTTAGGATATTTATATTCAATTTATATTACCTTTTTTCTAAAAGAAAGCATAAAAAAATAGTGAAATAAGAAGAATAGAGATTGATAAAATAAGTGTTGAATGGAAATAAAAAAACAAAGACCGGACAAATTTGTCTATTAATAGACAGACGAATTCATTAATTTTGAGTTACGTTCATATTAACTTTTTATTTGAAAAATGAAAAACTTGGATATTTATGGAATATTGAGATGTTTGGATTTTTCTTTTTAAATTTTAGGAAAAATTAATAAGTTAGGGTGGATCAAAATTCATATAATATAGTATTATATTAGTTCGTTCAACATTTTACTTTTCATACTTGATAATTTTAAATGGAAATTAAAGTTCAAGGGTTAATTTGAGTGAGTGCACTTTATATTGTGTAACAACCCGGGGTTTTGCGCCGGTTAATATCGTCATTAGGCGATTAAATCTACTGGCTAATTGCTATTGGTAGTTTTTAATCGGGTTGAATTCTTTTATAAATTTGATAAATGTTGTGTGGGCCTTAAATATTAAATCTTGGCCACGTTTCTTTTTATTTTGGGCCGTGTTATCTCAAGTATATACCCGTTCCTCCCTTCACTCATTTTCGGCAAGCCTTAGCAAAATAAACGGAAAAAAAAGAATGGCGGCTCGTGCTCGTTCCTCTTTTTTCAGTAATTAGGGTTTTCATAAATCCGAAGATGGCGACTTTAAATGCTCGATTGAACTCAATTTCCTTGCTTTGTTTGTTGATCGTCTCTTATGATGCACGCGACTGCTCCTTCTCAGTCGCATTCGAGGTTGCGTGAATCGGTGATTCAATGACTTCGGTTGTCGAATTGGGTTCTTCGGAAAAATAAGGTGAGTGATTTTCACTCACACCTCTAATTCAAGCTTTCGTATATTCGTGATTTTTGATTACCACGGCTTGTTTGAATTCTTGGTCGTCACGGCGTTGAATTGCTTTGGGAATTTTTCTTACTCACCACGGTTTCGATTTTCTGGTATTCAAATTTGTTGACTTCGGTCACTTGACTTTGTTTATGCGATGATATTTAAGACACCTCTGTCTTTGTTTGAAACAGCTATAACATGATTTTGGAACTTGCATGATTCTGTCTCACTGTCGTGTTGGTGTTGCACTTGTACTTGTTGACAGTGATAATCTTTTTGCTCTGTGAATTTGGTCATTGATATTTAAGTCTTCATTTGGTCTTCATTATTGAGGCTACACTTTGTAGTTTGCATTGCTTTGTCATCAATATGCTTGTAGTGTTCACTGTTTTATATGTGGTAATTTGTGAATTTTATCCCTGATTGCACTTTCGACCTGTACCTAATATATGTGAGTTGTTTGCATTTTTACTTGTTCGCATTGCTCTATCCACTTCTGAAACGACCCGCAAATCCGTACCCGTTGAGTTAACTCTATTCTACAACAATCAACTCAAGTTGCACAGAAATACGAACCCTTTGGTTAAAGAAGAAGAGGTAGAAGGAGAAAATAGAAAAAAAAACAACAGAATCTAACCATCGCAGCGGAATAAAATATAATAGATAATAAATGATCTTTACTCAAAATCAAATATCTCTGTTTATATATTACATCATTAGAGTACATCAATCACAATTCAACAACAGCAACATACAAATGGATACACAGCAACTCAACACAGCGGAATATATATAATAACAAGTACGGAAGTACGTATCAACATCTAGCTCGTCTCCTGAGCTCCACAGCATCATATCCTGTATCCTATAATACTCGGTCTGACCCGAGCATTATAGTTAAATAACACCCGAGTCAGTCTGGAATACCAGCGTGAGAAAATCACACCCAATTGATTATTAAAGTTTCAAAAATCCTTTGAAAACAAAAGCATGTCCTAAGACCACGCCACAAATAAACATGTCGGGTTTTTACCTTACGATAGCTAAAATAATTTTTATAGAAATCCTCTGATATTATAATAGGGTCTATATACAATGTAACGACCCGTATTTTACGTGTCGACAGATCGTATAATAGTTGCCACTAGGTCGTTAGTACTAGTTATGTCATCCAGAGCTTAAGTCGTATGGAAATTGCTCATGTGAGCGATTTAGTGAGGTAGTTAAGTCGTGTAGTGTTTAGGTCGGTAGAGCGACTTATAGAATTGGACCGACCTAAAAGAGTGACCGGCTTAAGGAAGTTAGTAGGTTAGCGATTTAGAGGTTGACCGACTTATAGGAGTTAACGACCTATAGAAGTGAGCGGCCTAAAGGAGGGAACGAGTTAAGGAAGTAAGCGGGTTAAGAAGATGGGCCGACCTAAGAGCTAGCGGCTTAAGGGTGTGAGCGGGTTAACGAGTTAGCGACCTAGTAGTTAATGCTGTGTTGAGATAGGTCGTGGAAGCCTTAAGTCGTTGGGTCAGCACTTGTGTTAGGTCCTATGTTTGGTTAGGTCGGCTGGGTATGTTAGGTCGTGTGTTTAGTCTTAGGTCGTAGATAGTGGACTCGTTAAGTCGGCAACCAGTTAAGTAGTTAGGTCGGCACCTAGTTAGGTTGTCCAGAAGACTTAGGTGCAGGGTCGCTTATAGTGTTAGGTCGGTAGCATGGATGAGTCGTTGGGTCGGCATCTGGTTAAGTCGCTAGGTCGGCAATACAGTTGAGCCGCTTAGTTGTTGAGTCGTAAGCCGTGCAGTTGCTAAGTGGTAGGTCGTTGGGTTTTGTTAAGTCGTGGACGACTTAAGGGGACGGCCGACTTAAGGGATTTCCAGCCTATAAATAGAAGTGCCCGTCCTCATTTTCTTTGGGATCCATATTTTGAAGCAACGAAGTGCTGCCATTTTGAGAGCACGACTACAACACTTCTTTACTTCTTTTCTCCACTCTAATCTAGTGCTTACATCCATCTAAGATCGAAGATCCAAGAGCTAAAGTTGAAGAACTACATTCTTCAAAGAGAGATTTCACCGTTTGAAGCGGAATTTTATCGGATCGAGCTAGATCCTTTGCTGTCCAGTTCTGAAGTTAGTAGCTCTTGAGTTGTTTAGGTGATTTGGTGAGTGGTGGTTATCTCTCACACGGACCCAAAGGAGTATATTGGATCGGTGGCTTGTTTGTGTGTGTTAAATATAGTGATTTCATGCATTTTTCCTTAAGTCTGCATGTAGATCCATCGTTCATAAAGTTTTGATATCCATCTTACTACATGATAGTTCATTCATCAAGATATTACTTAGAATTCATGCTTGTTAGATTTGTACTCTTTATTTACGAAATTGTCATTATTGTTGTAACTGTTTATTTAGATCTTGTCTGAATGATTGATTGTTTGGATTAATGATTGATTTGATTGATTTTTAGAAGTTAGTTGATTGATGACTTGATTTGGACAAGTTGGTCGAAGATGATTCAAAAGCAAAGTGGAAAGGCTCTTGAATAAGGAAAGCTGCTCGTGGCATATGAAGCGGATGAGAAAGCTCATATGGATAGATTTGATGATGCTATTGAGATGGGACTTTGCTATGATACGATGAAGCAAAGCATGATATGAGATAGCCTTGGTTTAATCCAGACGGGATCATTTCAAGCATGTTGATAACTCGGTGATATGGTCCGAGTTCGTTGATAATGGATGGCTCAAGAGGCGCTTGAGCTAGTATGAGAAAAGTCGTCGAGGAGGATGACTAGAACGCTGAGATCTCATCGTTATTGAAGGTTCTAGCAGGCTCAAAGCAAGAGTACGCTGGGTTGATTCGATAATCCCGGGCACGGGCTGCGATGACGTGCTAAGTACTCTGGGCCTATTCGATAGTCCTAGGCACGGGCTGCGACGACGTGTGGAGTTATGTCTAGAACCGGGGTTACCATTAGCCCTTGACTTACGGCTGAAAGAATGTGCCGGTCATTCAATTAACGGTGGTATCGAAGCAATGATAACAGTGATAGCCAGAGTCATGGATGTTGGTTGCATCATCATTCGGTCTCAAGAGCGATGTTTCCTGGGTGCTTATCTGATCTTGGTTTAGGCCTTGGGGGTTTGTGCTTGGGAAACATCGACCTTGACTCGAGTGATAATTAGCTTACTTTAAATGTCTGCTTTGTTATGCTTGTTTCTGCTCTGTGTGTCTGGGGGCTATCACTGTAGAAAGAGGTGGAGTGGGAGGGTTGGATTCCTATTCCTTTTACCCTTTACGCTCTTTTGGTATGTTTGATAGTTGATTTACTGCTTACTTGGACTTTTGTTTGACTCAAGGTTTTATGTTCAACTCTTATTACCTTGGGCTGTTCATCCGTTTTGGGATGGGCAGACTAGGTAGCAGGTGACAGATGCTGTTCTTAGTGACCAACGCTGTTGATGACGAAGATGAGCTGGAGGCTTTTACATATTGTTTTCTTACTATATGTACTGGATGTTCCACTGTTTATATATACTCTGAGTGATATGTAGTGAGGCTTGCTGTATTGACTTTTCAGATTGTTGTACCAAACTATTATGAGTTTACATGATGAGATTCTGTTCTATGGAGCTTCACTATGTATACTTTTCTATTGTATTTTATCCATGCGTTGTGAGTAATACGACAAAGTTTATTTGTTTACCCTACCCTGATGATCGTCCATGGCGGCCTGGCACACTTTTCAGCGCATTATTTCCTTGTTTAGTGCAGGAGTCATGGGCGGTCGCCACATTGGGTATCAGAGCTATGGTTAATCGATTTTAGCCAACGCTCGCTGACCTGACTACGTATGAGAGACGTAATTGTAATTTTGATGGTTGATTACTATATATAATATAGTAGCTTAGAAGGATTTGAACTTCTTATGCAGTTGTTTCTCACGGTATATTAATAATTTTCTTATAGATATTAGGAATGAGTCGAAGAGGGAGACCAGCTGCTAGGGAAGGGCGTACTGTTGAGGGGGCTGCTGATTATGCTTCTATGTTCGATGCTATGATGGCTTCGATCATGAGAAGAATGCCAGCTCCAGGGCCATCAGTAGATGTTGGAGTTCAGGTTCAAGCCCCAAGACCGGTGTATTTTGCTAAGTTGTGTAAGGACTATACTGCTCTTGGAGGAAAGGTTTTCTTGGGGACAGAATCAACCATTGAAGTTCAGAGATGGATTGATGCTTGTAGAAGGATCTTTGGTGATTTGGGAATTGAGGATGCAACCAAGAGGAATCTTGCATCAAGACAGCTTCAAGGAAGAGCTTCTAATTGGTGGAACTCTATCACCATTAATACTCAAGAGGAAGAGATCACTTGGGAGCAATTCCAAGCTAGATTTGAGGCTAAGTTCATTTCTACAGCACAGAAATCTGTTCTGTTTAAGAAGTTTGTGGAACTCAAGCAAGGTGGAAGACCAGTTCTTGAGTATGTTTCGGAGTTTGAAGCTTTGTCCAAGTATGCTCGGTCGTATATTGACTCCCCTTATCAGAAGAATGAGAAGTTTGTGACAGGCTTGGATAGTTATCTTGGGAGGCAGTTGGTGGATCATCTGGATGACCCATTTGAGAAGCTTGTGGGGAAAGCTCTCAGGCATGAGAATCTGTTTCCTAAAGAAGGATCTGTTGTTGCTGTAACCAAGGAAGGGTCTAAACCACAGCAGGGTGAAAATAAGAAAAGGACGCAGCAGCAACAGAAGGGTAAGGATGGCCACAAGAAGCTGAAGGGTGAAATGACCTGCTACAACTGTCAGCAGAAGGGACATCTCTCCAGAGATTGTAAGAATCCGAAGGTGCCGGCGAAGTGCCACAACTGTGACAAACCGGGGCATTTCAGGAAGAATTGTCCGGAACCGAGGAAGGACAAGCAGATTGTGCGAGCTTATGCTTTGGGGGCTGTGCCATCGTCTTCGAAAGCTCCTATTGCGGAAGAGAAAGGAAAGAATGTGGTGGTTCAAGGTACACTTTCCATATGTGGTGTTCCAGTTAGAGTGTTGTTTGATACCGGAGCGTCGCATTCCTTTGTGTGTAATGATCTTGTAGGCCGGTTGGGTTTGGAACCAGATATTGTTGATAGACCATTGGTTGTGACTAATCCAGTCGAGGGTTCGTCCTGTTTGAGTATGTTATGCCGTGATCTAGTTGTATCGAGTCATGATTGCTCTTTTGTTTGTGATTGTTTTGTTCTGAACTTTGCGGGATTCGGAATTATTTTGGGTATGGACTGGCTTAGGAAGTATGCGGCAAGGGTTGATTGTAAGAGGCTGGAGGTGACAGTCAAGAATGTGGAGGGGCGAAAGGTTGTGATACAATGTAAGCATGAAGAAGGCGTCTTCATGAGCTTCATGTATTCGCTAGTTGTTCCACGGGATGGACTGTCATCGGTGCCTATTGAGAATGGATTTGAGGATGTCTTTGACAAGGTCAAAGGGTTACCGCTGCATAGAGAGATCGAGTTTCGTATCGATCTAGTTGAAGGAGCCAAACCTGTTGTGATGCCTCTTAGGCGGATGGTGCCTAGGGAACAACAAGAGTTGAAGGTGCAAGTTGATGATCTTTTACAGAAAGGATTCATCCGGCGAAGTGTGTCCGAATGGGGTGCACCAGTTGTGTTCGCAACCAAAGCAGATGGATCATTGAGGTTGTGTGTGGATTATCGTGAGCTGAATAAAGTGACTAAGAAGAACAAGTATCCATCGCCGAGAATAGACGACTTGTTTGATCAGCTTCACGAAGCTAAGGTGTTTTCTCAGATGGATTTGGCAACGGGATTTCACCAGTTAAGAGTGGCTAGGGATAGTGTGCCGGAGACTGCTTTCAGGACACCATCCGTTTTCTTTGAATGGCTGGTAATGCCGTTTGGATTGACCGATGCACCAGCGTATTTTATGGACCTTATGAATAGAGTGTTCAGAGATCAGTTGAACAAGTTCGTACTTGTGTTCGTAGATGATATTTTGATTTATTCCAGAACTGAAGAAGAGCACAAGACGCACTTGCAGATTGTTTTGGAAATCTTGCGGAAGCATCAGTTGAGGGCTAAGTTTTCGGAGTGTCACTTCTGGAAGAGTGAAGTGAGGTTCTTAGGCCATATTATCTCTGGAAATGGAATAGCGGTTAATCCCGCCAAGGTGGCAGCAATCCAGGATTGGGTTAGACCTAAGAATGCATCTGATATGAGAAGTTTTCTTGGATTAGCAGGATACTATCGTCGGTTTATCAAAGACTTTTCCAAGATAGCTGCACCGTTAACAGGATTGATGAAAAAGAATCAAGTATTCAGATGGGAAGCTAAGTGTGAGCAAGCTTTCGGAATCCTGAAAGAGCGACTGACAAGTGTTCCTGTTTTGATTATTCCAAGTGGGAATGATGAGATGGTGGTTTACACCGATGCATGTGGTACTGGACTTGGAGCAGTGCTGATGCAAAAGGATAAAGTTGTTGCGTATGCAAGTCGACAACTGAAGCCGCATGAAAGGAATTATCCGACTCATGATTTGGAGTTAGCGGCGATTGTATTTGCTCTGAAGATGTGGAGACATTATCTATTGGGAGTTCGATTTGAGTTGTTTACAGATCATAAGTCATTGAAGTATCTCTTCTCCCAAAAAGATTTGAATATTCGACAGCAACAATGGCTAGAGTTTTTAGCATCATATGATTTTGGTATAGCCTATACTCCGGGAAAAGGTAACGCAGTGGCAGATGCGTTAAGTCGAAGACATGCAGGATTGGGAGCCATGTTTTCGGAATGGAAGAGCCTTGAGTATTTAGCTGGATTTTACTTCAGGCCTAGATGTGAATTGGAACCTGAGATGTTGGCAAACTTATCGATAAGACCTACTTTGGTGGAAAGAATTGGCGAGAGCCAAAAGTGAGACGATAAGCTTGTCAAGATTATCCGCGATTTGGAATCTGGATTGGACCCAAAAAAGGATAAAGGATTCGAGGTCGATCGAGAGGGTTGGCTTCGAAAGCAAGGACGACTAGTTGTTTCCGATATAGATGAATTGAGAGATGAAGTTCTGAAGGAAAGTCATCACTCGAAGCTGACAATTCATCCAGGAGGGAATAAGATGTACCGGGATATGAAGAGAACATATTACTGGGAAGGTATGAAGAAGGATGTTGGAAATTTTATTTCCAAATGCATGAACTGCCAGTTGGTAAAAGACGAACAGAAGAAGTCAAGTGGATTGCTTCAGCCATTAGAAGTTCCTACATGGAAGTGGGAGCAAATATCGATGGATTTTATTAATGGGTTACCTAGAACCAGGGCAGGAAATGAAGGGATTTGGGTCATCATAGATCGTTTGACTAAGAGTGCAAGATTAATTCCTTTTCGATCAACCAGGACTGCATCGAAATTGGCTGAGTTGTATGTTAAGTGGATAGTTCGATTCCATGGTATTCCGAAGAGTATAGTGAGCGATCGAGACCCATTGTTCACTAGTGGATTTTGGAAGAGCTTCCAGGAAGTTTTGGGAACCGAGTTGTGTTTGAGTACAACTTATCACCCCAAACAGATGGTCAGACCGAGAGAGTCAACCGAGTTTTGAAAGATCTCCTCAGAGCTTGTGTTTTGGACTTCGGAGGATCATGGGAAGATCATCTTCATTTGGTGGAATTTTCGTACAATAACAGTTATCAGTCAAGTATTGGTATGGCACCATATGAGGCATTGTACGGAAGACCGTGTAACTCTCCGACATGTTGGTTGGAAACAGGAGAAAAGTTGATACTTGGGCCAGAAATGATTCAACAGACTACGGATTGCATAGAGATCATTCGGCGACGAATGAAGGCAGCCCAAGACCGTCAGAAAAGTTATGCCGATAAGCGTCGAAGGATTTGGAATTCGACGTAAGCGATATGGTTTTTGTGAGGATTTCTCCACTGAAGAATGTTATTCGATTCGGGAAGAAAGGAAAATTGACTCCGAGATTTGTTGGACCATTCCCGATCATCGAGCAAATTGGAAAGCTCGCCTATAAATTGGAGTTACCAGAAAAGATGTCGGGTGTGCACAATGTTTTTCACGTATCGTATCTACGGAGGTATGTGCACGACCCAAGTACGGTGGTTTCTGCTGATAGCTATGAAGATTTGGAAGTTGATCCAGTAGTTAAGAGACCTTGTAAACCACTTCTGACACGAAACAGCTTAGGAGGAAGGTAGTCAAGTTGCTCAAGGTACAATGGAGTGATGATGTTAACGATTGTACATGGGAGGAGGAAGAGAGGATGAAGGCAGCTCATGCTGAACTCTTCAAGGTTTAGCCCTAAGATGTCGTGGCATCTCATGAATTTGTAACTTGTTCTAGTCTTAGAATTCTACATGCTAGGCTAGTGATTGGATGCATGGTTTATTGATTTCTATGGACGGTAGGCATGTAGAATAGTTTTAGTTGCTCTTGTTTGTTTGGAATTTCGAGGGCGAAATTCCTAAGGGGGAGAGAATGTAATGACCCGTATTTTACGTGTCGACAGATCGTATAATAGTTGCCACTAGGTCGTTAGTACTGGTTATGTCGTCCAGAGCTTAAGTCGTATGGAAATTGCTCGTGTGAGCGACTTAGCGAGGTAGTTAAGTCATGTAGTGTTTAGGTCGGTAGAGCGACCTATAGAATTGGACCGACCTAAGAGAGTGACCGGGTTAAGGAAGTTAGTAGGTTAGCGATTTAGAGGTTGACCGACTTATAGGAGTTCATGAACTATAGAAGTGAGCGGCCTAAAGGAGGGAACGAGTCAAGGAAGTAAGCGGGTTAAGAAGATGGGCCGACCTAAGAGCTAGCGGCTTAAGGGTGTGAGCGGGTTAACGAGTTAGCGACCTAGTAGTTAATGCTGTGTTGAGATAGGTCGTGGAAGCCTTAAGTCGTTGGGTCAGCACTTGTGTTAGGTCCTATGTTTGGTTAGGTCGGCTGGGTATGTTAGGTCGTGCGTTCAGGCTTAGGTCGTAGATAGTGGACTCGTTAAGTCGGCAACCAGTTAAGTAGTTAGGTCAGCACCTGGTTAGGTCGTCCAGAAGACTTAGGTGCAGGGTCGCCTATAGTGTTAGGTCGGTAGCATGGATGAGTCGTTGGGTCGGCATCTGGTTAAGTCGCTAGGTCGGCAATACAGTTGAGCCGCTTAGTTGTTGAGTCGTAAGCCGTGCAGTTGCTAAGTGGTAGGTAGTTGGGTTTTGTTAAGTCGTGGACGACTTAAGGGGACGGCCGACTTAAGGGATTTCCAGCCTATAAATAGAAGTGCCCATCCCCATTTTCTTTGGGATCCGGATTTTGAAGCGACGAAGTGCTGCCATTTTGAGAGCTCGACTACAACACTTCTTCCCTTCTTTTCTCCACTCTAATCTAGTGCTTACATCCATCTAAGATCGAAGATCCAAGAGCTAAAGTTGAAGATCTACATTCTTCAAAGAGATATTTCACCGTTTGAAGCGGAATTTTATCGAATCGAGCTAGATCCTTTGCTGTCCAAATCTGAAGTTAGTAGCTCTTGAGGTGTTTAGGTGATTTGGTGAGTGGTGGTTATCTCTCACACGGACCCAAAGGAGTATATTGGATCGGTGGCTTGTTTGTGTGTGTTAAAAATAGTGATTTCATGCATTTTTCCTTAAGTCTGCACGTAGATCCATCGTTCATAAAGTTTTGATATCCATCTTACTACATGATAGTTCATTCATCAAGATAATACTTAGAATTCATGCTTGTTAGATTTGGACTCTTTATTTACGAAATTGCCATTATTGTTATAACTGTTTATTTAGATCTTGTCTGAATGATTGATTGTTTAGATTAATGATTGATTTGATTGATTGTTAGAAGTTAGTTGATTGATGACTTGATTTGGACAAGTTGGTCGAAGATGATTCAAAAGCTAAGTGGAAAGGCTCTTGAATAAGGAGAGCTGCTCATGGCATATGAAGCGGATGAGAAAGCTCATATGGATAGATTTGATGATGATATTGAGATGGGACTTTGCTATGATACGATGAAGCAAAGCATGATATGAGATAGCCTTGGTTTAATCCAGACGGTATCATTCCAAGCATGTTGATAACTCGGTGATATGGTCCGAGTTCGTTGATAATGGATGGCTCGACAGGCGCTTGAGCTAGTATGAGAAAAGTCGTCGAGGAGGATGACTAGAAGGATGAGATCTCATCGTTATCGAAGGTTCTAGCAGGCTCAAAGCAAGAGTACGCTGGGTAGATTCGATAATCCCAGGCACGGGCTGCGACGACGTGCTAAGTACTCTGGGCAGATTCGATAATCCTAGGCACGGGCTGCGACGACGTGCGGAGTTCTGTCTAGAACCGGGGGTACCATTAGCCCTTGACTTACGGCTGAAAGAATGTGCCGGTCATTCAATTAACGGTGGTATCGAAGCAATGATAACAGTGATAGCCAGAGTCATGGATGTTGGTTGCATCATCATTCTGTCTCAAGAGCGATGTTTCTTGGGTGCTTATCTGATCTTGGTTTAGGCCTTGGGGGTTTGTGCTTGGGAAACATCGACCTTGACTCGAGTGATAATTAGCTTACTTTAAATGTCTGCTTTGTTATGCTTGTTTCTGCTTTGTGTGTCTGGGGGCTATCACTGTAGAAAGAGGTGGAGTGGGAGGGTTGGATTCCTATTCCTTTTACCCTTTGTGCTCTTTTGGTATGTTTGGTAGTTGATTTACTGATTGCTAGGACTTTTGTCTGACTCAAGGTTTTATGTTCAACTCTTATTACCTTGGGCTGTTCATTCATTTTGGGATGGGCAGACTAGGTAGCAGGTGACAGGTGCTGTTCTTAGTGACCAACGCTGTTGATGATGAAGACGAGCTGGAGGCTTTTGCATATTGTTTTCTTACTATATGTACTGGATGTTCCGTTGTTTATATATACTCTGAGTGATATGTAGTGAGGCTTGCTGTATTGACTTTTCAGATTGTTGTTCCAAACTATTATGAGTTTACATGATGAGATTGTGTTCTATGGAGCTTCACTATGTATACTTTTCTATTGTATTTTATCCATGCGCTGTGAGTAATACGACAAAGTTTATTGTTTTACCCTACCCTGATGATCGTCCATGGCGGCCTGGCACACTTTTCAGCGCATTATTTCCTTGTTTAGTGCAGGAGTCATGGGCGGTCGTCACATACAAATACTTATAAAATAGCCGAAATTGTTACATCTATTAAATTCCAGCTACTAGCCACAGAGTGGGTAATACAAACAAAAATCGTACAAGGCTCGTAGGGAGAATGGATTTCCAACTAATGACTAGGCACTGGGGTACCACCTCTCACAGTACGGGGCCTAGATCACCGTACCGAGGAGTACGCCCGCTCCCCTACAACACAAGACCGGGGCTACCCCTTACTGGATAATCCCGAGTGAGATCACCCCGCGGTTGGGATCAGCAACCGCCCACTAAGCCGAGATAAAAAGGGACATCTAGACAGGGATGACCTCACCCTGCTTGGGTGCTACCCAACTAGCCTTGCTGCATAACCCCTGATTTTCAGTCATTCCCATTTTATGAGGCTTGAGGCTAAGCGTTACCTTTATAGAACATATCTCTTTGAATGCCCATTGTCCCCTGACAATGTTTCACAAGCATTCATCCATACAAGTCTGTCCCGGGTTCGAACGAAACCGAAGGCACTATTCCTACTACATCCATTTTGGAAATATCCTCAAGATTAGTAGCGACTAGCCCTTGCACTTCATTGCTTCATCTTCGAATCCAAACTCGTATCCATGAAACGTACAAACCGGATCGAAGTGGTTTTCGAGAAATAAATCTCGATCCCGGTCTCTTCGAAACGATCAACGTATTTGGCCAATATTGATAGCCGGTGGTTTAACTATCAATTAATATTCACAAACACCCATCAACCAATAAATAATTTCTCACATTATTTATTTATCTCAAAATACCCTTACAAGATATAATTTCACTTTCAAACCCCTTTGAAAACAGTTTTCAAACTATCTCCCTTTTTCTCAGAATAAATTCCGAGTATTTCCATTTCCACTGGAATCACCAAACACAAAACTTTAGATTTTTAAAATAATTTAAAAACACTTTATTGTAAAATATATTTAACATTTGATTTAGAAAATTTTACTTTAATACTTAATTTAAAATAATACTTTGAACAAAATACCAAATCATTCTTTAAATAATTATTACGATAATAGATTAAACAAAAATACTTACTTTGGAATTTACTTTTAAACACTTAAGTTAAAACTACTTTAATAATTTATTAAAAATACATACTATATAAACATTTGAAAATAAAGTTACTTAATGAAATACAAAACTGGGTGTCTATTATAAAAAAACAAAATACTAAGTTACTTCCTAATAATTACTGCTAAATAGATTAAAGGGAAAATACTTATTTTAAACTTTAAATATTATAAATAATAGATTTTACAAAACTTGCTTTCTTTAACACAACTCTAAAACATTTAATTTATATTTAACATTTACTTTTAAAAACATGTACTTGGCTATCCAGAGAAAATTCCAACTTCAATCACTTAAATCAATTTTCCCAATTGATTTCCAATTTATTCCATTTGAAATAAATTTCTTTACTTACTCATTTCATTTCAAAGTTCATTCATTATGGATTTTTTTGTTATTGTTATTATCTTCCGTTTGATTTTTAATCCTTTAACCGAAATATATAAATTCCTGATTTTCCCAATTTCTTCCTTATTCTTTTCAATAACTTAAATCTTAAATTTTAAATAAATGTTTTCTTCTTTTAATTAATATCATTGAAGATTTAATATTCATTAACTTTCTGTTTATTCAAATTTCCTTTCTATACTCAAGATCTATTTATTAGAATTTTAAAGTCACTTTATTTCTTTTCCAATTCATTCTTAAATTTATTCAAATTTCTATAATTATTTTACTTACAAATTCACTTCTTTATTTCCTTCTCAAAATCCAATTTATATATTTTTGGTAATTCATTATACCCAAATATATCCAATCAAACCATAACATTTAATATTCCAATATAACTCATCATAGAATATCAATGTTCACAGCAGAGAACATTAAATAATTTAAATAAATGTTGAGGGATCCTGTTGGATCCCTCCAACCTGTTTTTCCCTACATCCACAAACGTTAGCACAATATAGTACACAAATTCCAAAATATCATACTATATCACATCAATCAATTCAGCCATTCAAACAATTAATTAAATTTAATCATTTAAATTTAAATTTAACTGAGTGAGATTAACTCACCTTCGATTTTTGTTTTGCCATCCAATTCAAACTCGCCTGGTTTTTCCCACGACTTCAGACCTTATATAAATATTTACAGTTTATTAACATTTGAACCACTTGAATATTCAATTACCATTCAATAAATTTAATTCACTAATTATTTTATTAATATCCGAATAAATCGAACAAATAATTTCCATTTGCTAAATTTAATTAAATTAACAAATGATTTTTATTTAAGCTAATTGAATAATCACTTATCATAAATAATTAAATAATACTTTGGGTTTAAAATAATTTCTCTTTAACCATTTCTAAATTAATTAAACGAGTAAATTACAAAGTTATCTTCCTTTTGAAAACATATTTTATTTGTTGTTTACCAATAAACATATTTTATTGAATTCTTAAGAAAATAAAATTCCTATTTCAGCCTATATATATACTTATAAAAATAATTTATATTACCATTTTAAAAGTTTTCTACTACCTAAACCTTACATACAATATCTTTTTCTGTTAGATTCATCGATTACTGAGTTGAATACTTATGTATAAATTAATTTAAATTAAAACAAACTTTTAAATTATACCTTACTGGAGTTCTAAGCCCAGAACAGTCCCTTTGCTTCGATAACGACGCGAGCGCCACCGCACTGCCCTAGCCCCTACTGTCGCACGCGAGCTCGAGCCACGATGAAACCCAAAAATCGATCAGAAACCCTCGACTGCACCGATGCAGTGCCACCCACCTTAGGTCGCGTGCGTAGCCGCACCTCGACTCACACCCCCCCCCGATGCAACTCCCTTCATGCTCCGACACTCACAGCGCCGCCGATCCTCCCTCGATCGCCTCGATCAATAGCTCCAGCTCGAAAGACAGAAAATGGGGAAAAAGAAGTCGCGATTTGGTTTAAATCAGAAAGAAGTGGGGCGGGTTGGATTTTGATTTTGATTTGAGAAGGGGGGTTTTTGATTTAGAACAGAGATATTTGGTTTTGATTTTGTAATGTAAAGAAGCGACATTTTTATTTTCTTTTCTGAACGATGAAGGCCACCCGCGTGATAAAATTAATAACGAAGGGAACAGGAATAGACATTATCGTACTAGAAGCTGAGAAAAAGGAGACATGATTTGAGGGAAATTACAGTGATGGTGATGGGAATTCGGTTGAAGGGAAATTTGATAAGTAAGAATATAATATATTTGAATTTAAATTGTCTCGATACAATTTCAACGTGTTTATATATCGTATGCTCACACATTAACTTCAAATATTACGAAAATTGAAATCCGGAAATAATTCAATATTTCAGATCCAATGGAACTGGTTTCGTCGAATTCCGAGACTGTGTCTCGGAAGGCTATTTTTAAATTCAATTTAAACGATATAAATTTCAAAACCGAACGAATCAGTGTTGAATTCAATCTTAAAACCTCTATTGTCCTCAGTATTATCAATATAACTTTTACAAGCCTTCAAATTATTTTTAACAGGCTTAAAATTCTAAATTCAACAATTTACCCAACTTCAATTATTTAATTTAATAATTCAATTATAAAATAAATTGTGATATTCGTAATTCAGTTTAAAATTGCTCTATTGAATACTTAAAATCACTTAAATATTCCGATTTTTATTGCTTGAAAATTCCGGGTCGTCACATTCCTCCCCCCTTAAAAGAATTTCGTCCCCGAAATTACTAGTTAGGAAGAATGGTACAATACCCGTTTATTTTTCCTCAAAACGAAACAATCCAACATCTAACCAACTATCTTTTTATGAAAGACCCATTATCATTCTTGTTAACTTCTCAACTCTCCCAGAGTTTCAAACTATACTATTTGTTTAACCATTCAAGTTTTAATTTAAAATCATATTTTGAATTATCAAAATTTTCTCAAAAATTTTTCTAACTCTCTAAATTTTCGAATTTTTTTGCCAACGTCTCCTTTGCGCGGCTAGCTCGGTACAACTACAAAATGGCTCTACGACCTCCTAAATCCAAAAAGAAAACAAAAGGCCAAGTGGCTCAATCCAAAACCCAATCAAATTTCACAGAATTTTAAACACATACCTTTTTGTCGAGCAATTCAAATTTATCTTCTGAAATCAAAATCAATTCTCTTTTCCCTTTTATATTACCTGCATATCCTGCTTAGCACTAATATCCATTCACAAAATTCCAAAACATTTTATCGACTTTCTCACAAAATGCCAATATCTATTCATTCCAATATTGACTTAAATTATATTAGCAGTATCAATTTTCATTTAAGAATTCACCATTCTCTCTTAAGTTTAGTATAAGCATTTTACATGCTTCTTATATTTATTTTCATCTTACCACTTTAGTTTATATCCATTCCTATTCAAATTGATTCTTCCATTTCCATATGAATTCAATTTATCATTAACTCTAAATTTTAAATTTTATTTTTCATTTATACTGATTCATGTCATTATTTTACATTAGTTCATTTACACATTTATTTCAATTTTAAATTTAAAAACGTTTGTCGTTAACAAAATTTTCCAAAAATTTTCAAAAATTTTCTAACTTCCAAAATTTCTGAAATTTTTTGGCATAGTCCCCTTTGTACGGAGGAGCTTTTGCAATTTGACAATAGATATAAATATATATACATCGACCCACACGGTCGAAAAAACCAAAAACAGTTCATATTTCCTATTTTTATTGCGTAGGCGTACCTTATTTAGCATTTTTAAGCAAACAGCTTATAATTTTTAGCAATCTAGTGCAACCAAATCCAGCCACATGGCTCCCAAGTACCTGTACTTACTCAATTTAAACATGTAAGTGCCATACATATAAAGTTTAACAACATTTCACTTATTTGCAATAGTTAAACATATGAATTCTAAAAGGAATGCACATTAAACACTTTTCATAGGCAATTTAAATGTTCCAACATTAAATTTAATTGCTTACAACCAATCACCCATCGTTTCACTTAATCCAAATGGTTAACAACTCACAAGCTTACATTAATTTATTTTTAAGAAAAACAAACTCATTTTTGATCTCAAAATCAATTTATTTTATTCCTATCAATTCATAGCATCTTAATTGCTTCCATTGACATCCAATGACAATTTATTCTATGCAATTTGACGAGATCTATGTGAATAAATAAGTATTTATGTTTTTATAACCAATTTAAATTGATTTCAACTCAGTTTATACTTAATTCTATTCCATTTTTAAAATTTATTCACAATTCATATATTCTCATGTTCATTGCTTTTCAGATTTGAATCCATTCACTTGCATTTCATTCCATATTTGTTTATTCCAAACTATTTTATTTAGCTCGAAAACAATCCAGGCTATCCCATTCAATAATTATTTCTCAACTCATTTAAACCATACTTCATTTTGAGTTCAGATTTTATTCAACACTTACTTAAGTCAATAACTTAAGTTCATTTCCATTTCTTTTTATAATAAGTTCTACTTCCATCTTTCATTTGGTTCTTATTTATTCTATCCATTTATTTATTCAACATAATTAGTTAATCCACTCAATCCATTATGAATTTTCATTTCCTTAAATATTATTTACAACCCACCAAATTCTATTTCGATCCAAATTCATTTTTACTTGATTCAAATTCAATCCAATATCATTAAACTTGGTTTTAAGTTGAATTCAATTCAACTCTCCCCCTTATATTCAGCTTAAGTCAACTTATTTTGATTTATTCAAAAAAAAATTTTTTTTTTTCTATACTTAAGCTCATTTCATTTTGCACATAAATTTCTCTTTTCAATTTAACTTGATTCTATTTTAATCCAATCCCATTTCAAACTACAAATTTTATTTGATCAATTATTATACATTTTAACTTTTTAGATTCAGCTCATTCAATTTATTACAAGGCCTTTCCAATTTATTTCCACTTATTTGGATTTTATTTGCAATTCATACCATTACTATTTTAATCCATTTACATTTTTATTCGATACATTTCAATTATATTTAATTTGTTAACACTTCACGTTAAATTTTAATTGATAACTCAAGTTCTGAATCCACTATCCAATTTCAATTTACCACCAAATTTCATGAACTCACAATTCAGTTACATTTACTTTACTGACAATTCAAGTCGAATTCAATTTATAGCTTGAGTTTTATTTCCAAACTTCATCATAATTTCACAATTCAGCTTCAATTAAACAACATTACGTTCCCATTTACACATTTTATTAACTAATTTATTATAAAATTAGTTCTCTCCTATTTATAGTTCAATACTTAATTTTTGATTTCAAATACCACTTCATTTTATTTTCTTAGTTCAATTTTATTATATAATTCAAGTTTAGATTTCCATTTCATTATCCAAAACATCAAACAACATTTATTTTGGATTTTCTATTCCACTTTCAAAATTTATAAGTCACAACTTATTATTTACACAATTCCATTCATCATAGGCTTGAATATATTATTCTTTTATTTTAACTCAAGCCTTATGCTTATTTATATCCCAAGCATATTTTTATTCCATGCAATTTAATTCTGATTCTTTTATAAGTTATTCTAATTTATTTACTTCAGTTCCAATCCTTATTCAATTTATTTCCCATTCGTTCAAGTAAGAATTTAATTCCATTCATTGATTCAATTGAATTCTCATCCCAATTCAATTTTACTTTAACTCAGATTTATTTAACTCAATTCGATTTCAACTTGATTCGAATACAACTGGATATTAATTTCAGCCTATCCAATTAATGTCAATCCAGTCAAATTTTTATTTCCCATCCAAGTTAATTTCATTTTTGACTTTTCTCTTCAAATTTAAATTCCAACATTCAAAGCTTATATTCCCTTCTTGATTTAAATATCATCTCAATTTATAAGCTTACAACTATCTCATCAGGATTTTTAAACACCCGACTTTTGGTTTAGAATCATCTTGAAATCACCAACATCTCAAATCTCATTTCTCAAAAAATTTAAACCAATCTTGGCTTTTATTTTCAACAAATTCCCTTTTGAAATTTTCAAAACAACTAGCTTTCTGAACAAATCAGTTTTTTGGCAGCAATCCGTCACTTAGGAATTCGAAAATGAATACTGATGATGCGGCCGTCATCATCAAAATTATTTTCTAATAATCCAAGTGATTTCAATGTTATATCACTTTCAAAATCCATTTAAAATAGATTTCCATTCAGAAATATCTCCAAAACAATAATGCTGTCATTTATCTTTAAAACACTTCGATAAACACTTCCAAAGTCTCCGGGATTTTAAATTTCCAAATCCTGCTTAAATAAGCTTTAACTATATTTCATTTGTACAGTTTATGCTTATACAAATTCTCATTTGATTATATTTCAATTTTATAATTTACATTTATAATTCATATTTATAAATTTCATTTTATAATGAATTTATTCCCTTAAATTTTAGTTATATTTCAATTTCTAGTTAAATTTTCACTTAACAATGATAATACTTTAATATCATCATTTCTAACATCCAAACAACCATATATTAGCTAAATAGTTTTCAAAAACTATTCTTTATATCAAAATATGTTTTTGGGTAAAATTATTTCATTTACCCATATTTAAAACAATATCGTGTTGATTGCTCTATTCAAGTGTTTAGAAACCCCTTCGATACAGTTGTCGGGACTGTGCCGACGAAGGTTCATATGCCACTCAATAAACCAATCAACGCAATATTAAAACAATTTATATTCACTAACAAATACGCGCTCATATTTATTAATACGCTCAAACTCATTATAGAGTACTACGGACTCTATTTTAAATGAGTAATTCCCACCAGAGCCAAGGTTATCTCCAACCTAAGCTCTGATACCAAGTGAAACGACCCGCAAATCCGTACCCCTTGAGTTAACTCTATTCTACAACAATCAACTCAAGTTGCACAGAAATACAAACCATTTGGTTAGAGAAGAAGAGGTAGAAGGAGAAAATAAAAAAAAACAGAATCTAACCATCGCAGCGGAATAAAATATAATAGATAATAAATGATCTTTACTCAAAATAAAATATCTCTGTTTATATATTACATAGTTAGAGTACAACAATCACAGTTCAACAACAACAACATACAAATGGATACACAGCAACTCAACACAGCGGAATATATATAATAACAAGTACGGAAGTACGTATCATCATCCAGCTCGTCTCCTAAGCTCCACAGCATCATATCCTGTATCCTATAATACTCGGTCTGACCCGAGCATTATAGTTAAATAACACCCGAGTCAGCCTGGAATACCAGCGTGAGAAAATCACACCCAATTGATTATTAAAGTTTCAAAAACCCTTTGAAAACAAAAGCATCTCGTAAGACCACGCCACAAATAAACATGTCGGGTTTTTACCTTACGATAGCTAAAACAATTTTTATAGAAATCCTCTGATATTATAATAGGGTCTATTTACAAATACTTATAAAATAGTCGAAATTGTTACATCTGTTAAATTCCAGCTACTAGCCACAGAGTGGGTAATACAAACAAAACTCGTACAAGGCTCGTAGGGAGAATGGATTTCCAACTAATGACTAGGCACTGGGGTACCACCTCTCGCAGTACGGGGCCTAGATCACTTACCGAGGAGTACGCCCGCTCCCCTGCAACACAAGACCGGGACTACCCCTTACTGGATAATCCCGAGTGAGATCACCCCGCGGTTGGGATCAGCAACCGCCCCTAAGCCGAGATAAAAAGGGACATCTAGACAGGGATGACCTCACCCTGCTTGGGTGCTACCCACCTAGCCTTGCTGCATAACCCCTGATTTTCAGTCATTCCCATTTTATGAGGATTGAGGCTAAGCGTTATCTTTATAGAACATATCTCTTTGAATTCCCATCGTCCCTTGACGATGTTTCGCAAGCATTCATCCATACAAGTCTGTCCCGGGTTCGAACGGAACCGAAGGCACTATTCCTACTACATCCATTTTGGAAATATCCTCAGGATTAGTAGCGACTAGCCCTTGCACTTCACTGCTTCATCTTCGAATCCAAACTCGTATCCACGAAACGTACAAACCGGATCGAAGTAGTTTCCAAGAAATAAATTCAATTTAAGCGATACAAATTTCAAAACCGAACGAATCAGTGTTAAATTCAATCTTAAAACTTCTATTATCCTCAATATTATCAATATAACTTTTACAAGCCTTCAAATTATTTTTAACAGGCTTAAAATTCTAAATTCAACAATTTACCTAACTTCAATTATTTAATTTAATAATTCAATTATCAAATAAATTGTGATATTCGTAATTCAAGTTAAAATTGCTCTATTGAATACTTAAAATCACTTAAATATTCCGATTTTTATTGCTTGAAAATTCTGGGTCGTCACAACTTCGAGTAGGTTTACATTAGTTTTACTTGAGTCTGTGCATTTAGGTCATGTTGATGGTGAGGCTTTGTATTGATTTCTTGTGTTCACACTTCATGTTTTAGCTGAGTCTGGTTCGGTCTCGACCTGAGCTGACCATTGAAGTGTTGCATTGTATTCATGTTGTAACTGTATCACGTCTGGTGCACCACTTCATTTGTGCACTTGATTACATATGCTTGGACTTGACTATTTGGTTACCAGTTCATTTGAACTTCATGTGCACTGATCAGTTCATAATTGTGGTCTTTGTTTTCTTGATGTTGTGTTTGAGTTTTGCCTCCATGTGTTTGGTATTTTGTTTCACTATTCTGGTTTCCATTGATGATGCTATGCATCTGCATATGCATGTGTCATTTCTTTGCTTACATCTGCATATCCCTGTCATACTTGTTGATGTCTTGGTATTGCTGTTAGCTTTAGTTTGGTCTTGCAGTTGTGTTGAGTCATGATAGCCATGACTTGACCTTTGCAGTTTCGATTTGCTGTTAATATTTGGAGTTGTGTTGACATCATATGCTGTATTGGCGAGGCAATGCACATGAGCGTGTACTGCAGCCATTCAGAATTGACATTTTAATTGATATTTCAATTGCTTGCATTGTTTCATGAGTCCAATTCAGTATTTTGAAATTGTATTTTGATTTCGTTAAATTTGATCATTTTGTGATATCTAATTATCTACTAGATAATTAGATTACGTGATTTCTAATTATCGTATCGATAATTAGATTTTGTGGTTTATGCTGTTCACTGGCTTGAGTTTTGCTTTGGCCACCTGTTGTTAATTGCTGTTTAGGCAATTCTATTTTTTTCTCAATTATTTTCATTGATAATCCTTTTATTTATCTTTGTTGATGATTTGGTGTTGTTGTTCGTTGTTTAATGCTGTTACGTGTTATATTTACCGTTATCCGATTTCCTTATTAAAGGATTGGATAGGTGAGATTTTTGTGATTGTCGTCTAATTGTTATTTAATTATCATTGCTTTCGTGCATTAATAACTGAGTTTGAATTAGACTGACCTACATATTATTTTCTTTTGAATTAATACTCGGGTCAGACCAAGTTATTACAGGTTGTTGATATCTTGCTTTGGGTTGCTGCTTGAGCTATGAAGTCTCTTCATATCTTTTGGAGTAGTCAGTGTTAATTCTTAGGATGATATGTATTCATGTATATTATTTACAATAATGTACTGTATATGTAACTTCAAGTGTCGACATTTGTAGTTGTATTACATGTATAGTATCACATGTATTGTAACTGACTTCAGTTATATACATATATATAAGATTTATATTATCTGTGTTCTATGTTTAGCTTATCTATGTTATTATTATATATGTGTCCTGAACTATTATGAACCATCGTAGTTCGTTTTATACTATAATTGGATATGTCGATGGGAGTAAATAAACAAAGAGATGAAAGAAAAATAAATATTTATACCACTCCTATCGTGGTAACCAATACTAATGTAAGGCCTAACTACGGATGGCCGCTCCTATCCAGCTTTATTCTTCGTAATAACAGACAGTATTTCCTTTTAATACTCTTTGTTATTATGAGCATAGAGGTGGGGCGTCACAGTTGGTATCAAAGCGAGGGGTTTATGGACATATTATATAACATAACTTAGATGGAACACGTGTTACAACTAATTGTTGATGTTTTTATTTGTGCCTTGAGTCAAAACTAAAGTTTTGAAATTATGACGAAATTTTTAAATATCTTTATTTAAAAAATAAAAGTGGAATTGTGTTTTGATGATTGATTAATTCGTGTTCTGTTTATCAGAGTGCGCAGCGGAAACTGTGAGACTGTCTTCGCTGAGTACAACTGATAACTCTTTCAATTTAAAAATCAAAATATGAAAATGAAATTAAATTCATTGTGTTGTTACATAGATGTGTTTATTTTTGTTTTCTTTGAAAATTTCGAATCCGATTTGAGGATCCGAAGCGATTGCAGTTATGTGATTTTGTTGAGATTTTTGCTGTTTTAAATTATCTTCATTGAAGATATAATCGAGTGATTTTTTTGTTCATCTTGTAGTGTGCGTGCAAATATGAGTTGCACGTTGCTGCATTAGTTTTACGTTGAACCGGTGTTTGGTTTTAAACGTATTTTGTTGCCGTTATTTTTATAACGGGATTTTTACACCGGTGCTAAAATTTTGAAGCACGGTGTTTTGTTGACATTTTAATGAATGAAAATTCACTGGTATTATATTTTGATGCAAATTATTTTTATGAGATTTTGATGTATAAAAAATTATTGTCGCTTTGACTTAAGTAACCATCAATTTTAAAGTGAATTTTCAAGCGGTTATCCCGCAATGCTGATTTTGAGATCCGTTTTTACGGTGTTTTGAGAAGTGCAATTTCCTCATCGAAATTGCTATAGTTGTTGCTGTTTTAATCATGGGTTTTCTAATCGTTTTACAATAAAATTGTTTTCAAAAAATTTACAATTTGCGCTTTCAAAAGAATTAGGAAGCGATTTAAACGCTTCAGCAAAATTGAGGACTATGAACCCTCACTTTTACTGATTCGCTTAATTCCGGACTTGTCCGTTCGAGAAAGTAAAATGTTGTTTATTTAAAATACCCAATTTTGCACTTTCAAGGAAACGATGAAGAGATTTAAATGATTTAGTAAAACACATGGTATGGGACATGTGCGTTCACTATTTCGGTTAATTTTGGACTCGTTAATTGAAATATTTGTTGTTTGATGATTCTGATGAATTTGTTGGGCTTTCGAGCCACTTTGTTGGATCTTCGGGTTATTGTTGGACCTTCGGGTCAATACCAGTACTAGACCCTCGGGTCATTTGTCGGACCTTTGGGTCATTTGTTGGGCGCCAAAAATATAGTACTTGATAGGCTTCGGCCATTTGCTGATGCACGTGCGACGTAGCTAAAACTCGCCATTTGTTGGAATCAATCCACCTTTTATGTTGATTTTCTAGTCATCTTAATTGATTTCTAGATATTTTTTATTTCTAATTATCTGCTGGTAATTAGATATTTGTTGATTTGAGATTTCTGATTATCGTTTTTGATAATTAGATATTTGTTGATTTGAGATTTCTGATTATCGTTTTTCATAATTAGATATTTGATGTTTTCTAATTGTCGTTTTTGATAATTAGATATTTTTTGATTTAAATTCTGATTATCTTTGTTGATAATTAGATATTTGTTGATTTGAGATTTCTGATTATCGTTTTTGATAATTAGATATTTGTTGGTTTGAGTTTTCTGATTATCGTTTTTGATAATTAGATATTTGATGTTTTCTGATTATCGTTTTTGATAATTAGATATTTGTTGATTTGAGTTCTGATTATCTTTGTTGATAATTAGATATTTGTTGTTTTCTGATTATCGTTTTTGATAATTAGATATTTGTTGATTTGAGTTTTCTGATTCACATTTTTGATAATTAGATATTTGATGTTTTCTGATTATCGTTTTTGGTAATTAGATATTTGTTGATTTGAGATTTCTGATTATCGTTTTTGATAATCGGATATTTGTTGTTTTTGATTATCGATTTTGATAATCGGATATTTGTTGTTTCTGATTATCGTTTTCAATATCGGATATTTGTTGTTTTGATTGTCGTTTAGGTAATTAGATATTTGCGGTTTTGCGATTTGTGATTTGTGTTTTCTAATTATCTTTGTTGATAATTAGATTTTGCTATTTTCTAATTATCGTATCGATAATTAGATATTGTTGTTTTGTGATTTCTGTATTCTAATTATCTAATTGATAATTGAATATTGCTGATAATTGTATTTATTCAGTTTTTTTGTTTCTGATTATCTATTTGATAATTAGATTTTGTGAGAATTTGTGAATTTCTTTTATGAAATTGAAAGATTCCTATGGCGTTTGTATCCTTGACCTTTATTTTTCTAGCTTAACCAGCTTATGTTAGAAAAATAATTTTTATTGGCGACCTTAATTATGAAAATTGCGGGGACGCAATTTTTATAAGGAGAGGAGTCTGTAACAACCCGGGGTTTTGCGCCGGTTAATATCGTCATTAGGCAATTACATCTACTAGCTAATTGCTATTGGTAGTTTTTAATCGGGTTGAATTCTTTTATAAATTTGATAAATGTTGTGTGGGCCTCAAATATTAAATCTTGGCCACGTTTCTTTTTATTTTGGGCCGTGTTATCTCAAGTATATACCCGTTCCTCCCTTCACTCATTTTCGGCAAGCCCTAGCAAAATAAACGGAAAAAAAGAATGGCGGCTCGTGCTTGTTCCTCTTTTTTCAATAATTAGGGTTTCAGAAATCCGAAGATGGCGACTTTAAATGCTCGATTGAACTCGATTTCCTTGATTTGTTTGTTGACCATCTCTTGTGATGCACGCGGCTGCTCCTTCTCAGTCGCATTCGAGGTTGCGTGAATCAGCGATTCAATGACTTCGGCTGTCGAATTGGGTTCTTCGGAAAAAAAGGTGAGTGATTTTCACTCACACCTCTAATTCAAGCTTTCGTATATTCGTGATTTTTGATTACCACGGCTTGTTTGAATTCTTGGTCGTCACGGCGTTGAATTGCTTTGGGAATTTTTCTTACTCACCACAGTTTCGATTTTTTGGTATTCAAATTTGTTGACTTCGGTCACTTGACTTTGTTTATGCGATGATATTTAAGACACCTCTGTCTTTGTTCGAAACAGCTGTACCATGATTTTGGAACTTGCACGATTCTGTCTCACTGCCGTGTTGGTGTTGCACTTGTGCTTGTTGACAGTGATAATCTTTTTGCTCCGTGAATTTGGTCATTGATATTTGAGTCTTCATTTGGTCTTCATTATTGGGGCTACACTTTGTAGTTTGCATTGCTTTGTCATCAACATGCCTGTAGTTTTCACTGTTTTATATGTGGTAATTTGTGAATTTTATCCCTGATTGCACTTTCGACCTGTACCTAATATATGTGAGTTGTTTGCATTTTTACTTGTTCGCATTGCTCTATCCACTTCGAGTAGGTTTACATTAGTTTACTTGAGTCTGTGCATTTAGGTCATGTTGATGGTGAGGCTTTGTATTGATTTCTTGTATTCACACTTCATGTTTTAGCTGAGTCTGGTTCGGTATCGACCTAAGCTGACCATTGAAGTGTTGCATTGTATTCATGTTGTAACTGTATCATGTCTGGTGCACCACTTCATTTGTGCACTTGATTACATATGCTTGGACTTGACTATTTGGTTACTAGATCATTTGAACTTCATGTGCACTGATCGGTTCATAATTGTGGTCTTTGTTTTCTTGATGTTGTGTTTGAGTTTTGCCTCCATGTGTTTGGTATTTTGTTTCACTATTCTGGTTTCCATTGATGATGTTATGCATCTGCATATGCATGTGTCATTTCTTTGCTTACATCTGCACATCTCTGTCATACTTGTCGATGTCTTGGTATTGCTGTTAGCTTTAGTTTGGTCTTGCAGTTGTGTTGAGTCATGATAGCCGTGACTTGATCTTTGCAGTTTCGATTTGATGTTAATATTTGGAGTTGTGTTGACATCATATGCTGTATTGGCGAGGCAGTGCACGTGAGCGTGTACTGCAGCCATTCAAAATTGATATTTTAATTGATATTTCAATTGCTTGCATTGTTTCGTGAGTTCAATTCAATATTTTGAAATTGTATTTTGATTTGGTTTAATTTGATCTTTTGTGATATCTAATTATCTACTAGATAATTAGATTACGTGATTTCTAATTATCGTATCGATAATTAGATTTTGTGGTTTATGTTGTTCACTAGCTTGATTTTTGCTTTGGCCACCTACTGTTAATTGTTGTTTAGGCAATTCTGTTGTTTTCTCAATTTTCTTCATTGATGATCCTTTTATTTATCCTTGTTGATGATTTGGTTTTGTTGATTCGCTGTTTAATGTTGTTACGTGTTATATTTACCGTTATCCGATTTCCTTATTCAAGGATTGGATAGGTGAGATTTTTGTGATTGTCGTCTAATTGTTATTTAATTATTATTGCTTTCGTGCATTAATAACTGAGTTTGAATTAGACTGACCTGCGTATTATTTTCTTTTGAATTAATATTCGGGTCAGACCGAGTTATTACAGGTTGTTGATATCTTGCTTTGGGTTGCTGCTTGAGCTATGAAGTCTCTTCATATCTTTTGGAGTAGTCAGTGTTATTTCTTAGGATGATATGTATTCATGTATATTATTTACAATAATGTACTATATATGTAACTTCAAGTGTCGACAGTTGTAGTTGTATTACATGTATAGTATCACATGTATTGTAACTGACTTCAGTTATATATATATGAGATTTTATATTATCTGTGTTCCGTTTTTAGCTTATCTGTGTTATTATTATATATGTGTCCTGAACTATTATGAACCATCGTAGTTCGTTTTATACTGGAATTGGATATGTCGATGGGAGTAAATAAATAAAGAGATGAAAGAAAAATAAATATTTATACCACTCCTATCTAGGTAACCAATACTAGTGTAAGGCCTAACTACGGATGGCCGCTCCTATCCAGCCTTATTCTTCATAATAACAGACAGTATTTCCTTTTAATACTCTTTGTTATTGTGAGCATAGAGGTGGGGCGTCACATATTGTATATCTAATATATTAAAAAATGATGATGTGCTGGTTGAACTTATACATTTTATTTTCAAAATAGTGAGTGAAGAAAAGAGGTTAAAATGAGAACTATTGCACCATGCCAAGTTGATATCTAATATTCATGATTGTTGTGGTTTGATTAATATTCGTTAAGTATTTTACTAATTTATCTAGAATCAATGAAATTCAAACATGGATCATGCTTAATTATTTAAATAAATACATCAAATAAGATTGTTTCGGTGGTTTAACTTAGATATCATGAGGCAGTCTACATTATGTCTTCTATACTGCATGAGATTGTTGGTTTAATTTTGTAATGCACTATATGAATGAGATTATCGAGATAAATGAATTGTAAATTGAATTTTTTATTATCATTTAAGTGTATAATGAATGTTATGTGCACTATTAGAAGCACAGTAAATCGCGACGAAAGTTTCCAATGGCGGCGGATGGTGCGTCGTCCAATTAGCGACTGCTACAGACGGGAAGTGATTTTTATGGCATAACTGAAGTTAAAATGACCCAGCCGTTGGAAGCCATCGCTAATTTACCATTGGCGGCCATCGACAGCCGTTGAAAAATCGCAAATACCTGTTACCCAGGCCGACATCTTTCATTTCCACTACAAGAGTGGCTTCATTTAGCAAGGGCTAAAGGACGTCGGCAGCCGTTGTTAGCCTCGCTAAAAGACGTCGCTGTTTACCCCCTTACCAACACAGAAAGTGACGGCTCCGTCGCCATATTAGCGACGATTAATGATGGTTAAGTGGATACATGGCAGCATCGAAGAAGCTGAAGGGCTGCCGCTAATCGGCACCAGCCATCGCTAACCTAAGACCAAACGGCCTTCGTTAGCCGTCGCTAATCTAGTACCAGATGGCCGTCGCTAGCCGTCGCTAATCTGAGACCAATTTCCTACATCAAACTTCTCCTTAGGCCATCCAAACGCACAAATCTCTATCCACCTCATTTACAACATATATATACTCAATTCAGAACTACTACCATTGCAAGAATCGTATAATCTCATACATATCGTGCATAATCAAATATATATTGCAAATATCAATATTTACACAACCATTTCATCAACTAACACCAATATCTCATCAAACTATAAAACCATACCTGCAAACAAGTACATCAAACAAAACATCCTAACCGACTCATGTACATCCAACAAAATATCCACTAATCCATCAAACAATCCAACCAAAAAACAAGTATTAAATCTATAAATGTAACACATGTCACATGTGAACAAAACACAATGATCAAAATCCATCAGAACCACAGTCATACGTGCTCATCATCCTCATTATCGCTGTCATCCTCCGGCATTGTCCCATGCTCAGCGAAGTATGTCGTAATATGCTTATCTAGTTGTTGCGCCAACGCCCCACTCTTTCACCAATCATTGATCTCCGCTAGTTAATGTTTCTATTGAGCTATCTCCTCTTCAGTCTGGGATCTCCTGTAGGACGACTGGATTATCGTCGCCTGTAAATTATTAATAGCGGGTTATAATTTATACTCAATATTAAATATTTCTTATATATTAGTTAATAAAGCATTTTACCTCTTGATTTCTGAGACTGTAATGCCTATTTCACGAAGGAGAGTCAATCAAAGCAATCTCATATACTGTTTGACTCCTCTAAGGTCAACTGACGACCAGCGGATTGCACCAATCAAGTATACTTTGTGTTATATCTTTCCCGCGATCAAGAAATTTATTTTACCACAATAAATATTTAATTTAGAAATTTTGAAGTTTGAAGTAAAAAAAATTAAGCATGTTTACCATTATTGATTTAGATTTATCATCTGTCCAAGTATATGAAACATTTTCTTCCTTATCTTTTTGCTCGACGGCGTGCGTCACTGTGAAGACCTCAGCCATTGTACGCTCACGATTTAACTTCCTACTTTGTAACAAATATGATTAAATAATGTTATAAATATGATTAATGAACAATGTCAACGAACAATGTTACAAATATGATTAAATAATGTTACATCTATTTATAAACGCGATTACTAAACTTACCAACTCTGCGCGATGTTGCTGAAAGGATTTAGATCCACCATGGTGCAAAGCAGTATTTTTATTACTATTTGCACCGTTTCATGCTGATAATTGCTATAAATTTAAAGATATGTTTAACTAATTTAGTGCAACAAATATATGAAATTTAAAGAAAATTATAATAACAATATGATTAGATAACTTACTTTTATTTCAGGGGTTTCCCACAGGTGGAGAAATTTGGCCCAAACATCGACGCTTATCCACGGCGGTTTTTTTCTCACGTTCTTTACTTTGGAAAGGTTGTCCCTGTAATTTTTCCGCATCTTCTTGTTCCAATGATTTGCAAAAACATCCATATCCTGTGGATCGACACGGACGGCGGCCTGTATATTGAAATTAATTAGAATTGTGTACATTATATTATTTTCCAAATGAATTATAAATTTATACTTACCTTCAAGTCGGTCAATATATCGTTCTTAACATGGTTTGAGATGTCATCCCAATGAGGCCAGCATCCGGGCATCCGACTCACATAGGCCTTCCTGGATACCTATAGGATGTAGTCCGAAGGCTCGACTTCAAAACCCCTGCATAAATTTTGGTGTAGGAAATTAATTAGTATAATTTTAAATATTAAAACAAGCAATAGATTTGATACTTACCCTGCACTCTTAGGAACAATCTCTACCACTGGACATAAATTTGACGTTGTGCCACTAGTACCCACATCAGGAGAAGGAGAAGCTGTGAGGCTAAGATCTGCTGGAATTTCTCCTGAAAGGCATATCTGCTACAAACTAATCATTTCATATAGTGATAAAATATATCATTTCAAAGAATTCAAAAAACAGAGCAATACATAGCTCACAATACAGTCATCATTATTAACATATAACATCGATAAATTAGAATATGCAATATACAACAACCGATACATAGCTCACAACATAGTTATCGGTATTAACATATAACATTGAAAACTCAGAATACACAATATACAACAACCGATACATAGCTCACAATAGAGTCATCATTTAGAATTATCAGTCTTCGTCGTTTTCTATTTTAGACTCGGTCTCGTACTACGTCATTTTTTTCTGTGCTCTCAAAGGCTTCTATTAATTCATTCGATTCAACATTCAATAACCTACATCAATATCATCAGTTAATTTGGCTCAAGATCCGCTTGATATGCTGCTTCGTTTGAAATATTAATTCCATCAAATGTAAATCTTGTCTTTGTTTTAAAAACAGCCGATCAATCAGCTTTATCTCTTTTTAGGGATGGATACAGAGCAAAATAAATTTGTGATGCTTGCTTGGCTAATACGAAAAGATCATACTTATAATAATGTGAGGTATGCTTTATTTCAATAAGCTTATAATCTTTATGCACATTGATTCCAGAACCAGAAACATTACTGAACCAATTACATTTGATTAAAAACTTTTTCTACAAATTGCATATAATATGTCAATTCTAAAACCTGTGTTAAGATGCCATAAAAATCTGTTGTATGCTCATTTGGACCATTAACACCTTTGACAAATACACCACTGTTACATGTTAATTTGTTAGCACCATAATCTATGGTGTTGAACTTAAATTCATTACTGAAGAATATTGGATAAGTCTTGACATTTTCTTTTAGTCCGAGTGCAAGATGTTTTAGTCCTTTATCAACGACACTATTTCTTGGATCATAAACATAGTTCGGAAACCATTTAGCGAAGACTTTACTGAGATCGCCAGATGGATGTTGTGGTTCGTATATACTGCGGACATATATGTAATATGTTCCATTATAAGTAACACGTAAGTATAACTGAAATAAGTATGAATTTATTATTACCTAACAAATGGTGCAACTTCAGTGCAATTAAAAAGAATATATGTGTGCGCTATATGTTAATCTCTATCGTCTAACCATATTTCCACACACTTTCCAACAGGTCATCCATGTTGTCTAAAAATAGATAACATTGTTTGAGAGGAATCTTTTTCAGTGGCTTCATCATTACGAGGAACACTTACAAATGATAAATTCGCATGGCCACCGAAGTAATGTGAGAAAAAGAATGAAGCTTCTTCTTCAAGATATGATTTGCAAATCGAACCTTCAACTTGTGTTTTTTGTCTAACAATTTGCTTCGGATGATCCAAGTACCTATTAGAAAATTATTTCAATTCAAATTTTCATATGTAAATTTGAATTACCTCTTAAATGAAGACCTACTAGAAAATTAATTCAAATCAATTTAGAATAACATAAATATTACGGATAGTCAGTATTACCTCTTAAATGGATACATCCATCCCTACTGCACAGGACCTCGAAGAAGTGCTTCGGATGAAAAATCAACAGGTAAATGCTCCAATACGTTGAATAAACCTGGCAGAAATATTTTCTCCAGAATGTAGAGCAGTATAGGGATTTCTACTCCAACTTTTCGTATATGGTTGACTTTTAACGTCGTCGAACAAAGCTGTTTACTTAATTATGTTGTAACATTCTATACTTTTAAAGGCAACGGTTCTTTAAAAACCACTGGTGATAAATATTTCATCATGATATGGCAATCGTGATTTTTAATCCCACTAAGTTCATTGTTTCAAAAATCTACATATCTACGGAGATTAGAAGAAATCTCATCAGGACATCTTAGTCCTTCTACCCACTTTAGCACGATTTTACATACTTATTGTCCAGTTCATAGCATGCTTTGGGCTTTTTATTGTCATCGGGCTTCATATGAAGTTTGAGACATTTACAAATGTGTGCTATATCAAGTCTCGAATTCAAATCGTCCTTATTTTTTACCTTTATATTCATAACAGTATTAAACACGTTAACAAACACATTTTTTTATTGTGCATCACGTCAATATTATGTCGGAGTAAGAGATCTTTCCAATATGGTGACTCCCAAAATATATTTTGTTTGCACCAATTATGAATGTCCGATTTACCTGGAATATCAGTCCGTACTATAGTTTCATGTATTTTCTGATAGTCCTTCAAAATCTCATATATTTCTTCGCTTGACCAAACCTTTGATGGTCGCATATTCTCTTCTCTATTAGCTTTAAAGTTATTTTATCTCTTCTAAAGTATTATTGGAATGGAGAATACACTGATGACAATCAAACCATGAAATTTTCTTTTCATACCATAAGGAAAATGCTCGTATTTCTTTCATACAATAAGGACAAGCTGGACGACCGGCTGTACGCCAACCTGAAAGCATCCCATACATAGGGAAATCACTAATAGTCCATAATACAGAAGCAGATATATGAAAATTCTTTTTTCTCAAAATGTTGTATGTTTCAAATCATTCATGCCATAGTGTTTTCAACTCCTCTATCAATGGTTGTAAATAAAAATCGATTCCTTGTGTTGGATCATCAGGTCCAGGGACAATAATAGTCAGAAACATATATGGAGTTTTCATACACATCCATTGAGATAAATTATATGGAGTAACGATGATAGGCCAAAATGAATATTTACTACCAAACTGAGAGAATGGTGAAAATCCATCCACACATAAACCAAGTCTCACGTTACGACTCTACAGCAAATGCAGGGTATGTTCTATCGAAATGTTTCCATGCTTCTCCATCAGATGATGTGTCAAAGTTTCCCCTTCCCGTGTTCTCACACTGTGTCATCGCATATGACATGCTGTAGCTGAAGACTCATATAACCTTTAAAGTCTCCAAGTGATGGGTAAATAATGCATTCTCTTGTACGGAACTTCCTTTCCTTTCATTTTTCTTTGTTTGTATCTTTCCTCATTGCATGTTTTATAGTTTCTAAGGTTAATGCCATCTTTCCAATACAACATACAACCTTTTATACATGTATGTATCTTTTGGTACGGCAGACCAAAAGCCGACATAAGTATTTTCACTTTATAATGACTATCACACATAAGATTATTAGGTGGTTTATGTCATTTTGCAGCTTGTATAACTGCTGTAAATCCAGCTTCTGTAAAGTTGAATTTTGATTTCATAGTGATGTATTTGGCGGTTACTGATAATTCGATTCTACTTTTACAACCATCCCACAACAGCCTCCTAGCAACATACAGTAAATCATAAAAAAAATTCGCTCCCACATTCGGTTCTTCTTTGATGTTTACGTCTTGATTGTTTACTTTGACAGTAGGGAACATTGATCGTGCTGCATCTTCCATCATATCTTCTACTGGGTTCGTCATAACATGACCGTCCTCTGATGCTACAGAATTAAGTGTGGGTGCAGCATGTTTTCTATGACGATCCCACAAATAATAATTTGACACAAAACCATATTTATACAAATGTACTTTAACTATATTTGGTTTCCAATTCTTCTAATGTTGTCACTTACTACAAGGGCATTGAAGTTCTTCTTTATTTCGATTATTTGATGTAGCGAATCTAATAAATTTGTGTACACCGTTATAGAAATATTCCTTCACCAAACCATTCATATCAGTTCCGACTTCAAACATCCAAGTACGGTCGAGAAAATAGTTGAACATTGTTCCTAGTTTAAATATATATGTTAGTGATTTTGACAACACTTCAGTTCACTTGTAACAACCCAAAATTTTCAGCCATTCGCATCCACACATGTCGTACTTGAATTGCTCAAAATACCGCATTGTAAATAAATTTGGAGCAAATGAAGTACAATCACAAAATCACAGACACGGAAATATCAGAATAACTCGCAGCGGAAATTAAAATACCATAGTAGTTCATGAAGCTACTATAACAAACTCTCAAAACATAATACATAATATCAGTCTGAAAAACATATACAATAGAAATCTCAATTACATAGCAGTTTATCAATACCAAAGATGAAATAGATCAATTGAAACTGAAGGGATAGATAACTAGACAGGCAGAATCTCCAGCAATTCCTAGCTCCAGAAAGAAATCCAAAGCTAAGCTGGAAATACTCAGGCTGACCGAGCGTAAAGTAAAACACAAAACATTCGAGTCAGGACAATATATACTTATATAATGTAAACCAACTCAAGTGAACTGTAGTAGAAATGCACAATAACTTAAAGGATGCTTGAGATCGCCCATCCTTTAAGAATCAGTTAAACTATAAATTAAATACATCCCGTGGTTAAAATTTCAAAATGGTATTTTATACTTCAAAATCAAATATCATTTCAAAATTCAATATCATTCAAAATCCATTTCAAAATATCAAAAATATAATATCTTCCAAACCACATTCATTTTTATTTAATTTAAATACCATTACAAAACACATTTCAAAATAGTTTATATTTCAAAACAAATTACTTCATTTTAAATCAAAAAATGAAGTTATTATATTTAATAATTAAATTATTAAATTTACAAAATTTTAGTCTTTAAAAATTCATTTATCCACTTAATTTATTAAAAAAGATGAAAATTCAACTTTCGCAGCATTTAGAAATTGCTAAAGAAAGTTACATTCAAAACAGTTCAATTTAACAAAAGATAGCATAAAAAAATGCTGTGATAGGGTTACATTAGTTTCAAATAAAACTTAGTTAAATTCAACAATTATAGCATTTACAAAAATGCTATGATAGCCTTTAATTAAACTTAGCCATTTGGTTCATTATTATCAACTACAGCATTTACAAATGCTGTGTTATCATTTACATTAGAATTAATAGCATTTCTGAAATGCAGTTAATTAACTTCAAACATTCAGTATAATTTCACAAATAATTATATTTTTATTTAAATCATTTTTAAATTATAAAATCATATAATTTCACTTTTAAAACAATCATTCAAATACCCTTATATTCATGATTTTATAAAGTTAAATCTCCATTCATAAATCAAAATTTAATAATAATTCACTTATTAAATTCCAACATAAAATTTCAAATTCATTAAATTAAATTGAACTTAACACTTAAGTTTAAAATTTTCAAATATAACTTAATTTCATTTTTGTTTACTTAACTTAAAATTCACTTTTAAGCCAAATTCACAAATTTCCGATTTTAGTTATATTTCAAAATTTCAACATAAATATTCATTCATTTCACATTTAACTTTATTCAAAAATCATTAATGTATTACAAAATCATTTTAAATTCATTTGATTCAAAATATCATAAATTTATCATATTTTCATATTTAATTTAAATTCCATTTATCACCAAATTATAATTTCCAAAATAACTTACATTTCAGATTTCTAACTTTACCCTTTATTTATTTCACTTATAAATTTTCAAAAAATCAATAATGCTTTACAAAAATCATTTCTAATCAAATCTAATCAAAATATTATAATATTTAGATTTCTAAAATATTTTAAATTTTTTTAGAAGAACATATTTTAACAACGGGTCTGTATTTCATTTTCTAGCCTAGGTAAAGTGATATGGGTAATATATCATTTCAACCCGTAATTTACAAAGAAAACCCAGGTTTGATCATTTCAAACCCGCAATCCCAAGTAAAAGAAAATAATTGAAAATCATTCAGGCCTATCATTTCAGCCCATAACGATTTTCTCCTATTCTAAAGTCCGTTCGGGTATGTATCATTTCAACCCATGGTGATTCTAGTCTACAGGGAACTTGCAATGTGATAAACTGATGAAAGTAATAGAATAGCATGAAATAACAATAACATATGATATAACAGGGGTAAATATAGGTGTGAACATCATATGAATACGATATAGTAGTTATAACAGGATGATATGCATTTACAGATTCAGGTGATGTCAGTTTATCACTACATAAGTACATATTAGTCTGGTGAGATTTACTCACTGTTTTGAGCTGATGACACAACGACGAATTGCACAACGGGATCTACACAAGCACAAAAGCACGATACAGATACAAAATGGAGGAGCCAAGGATTAATTCCCTTGAATTCAAATCAAACAAACAATATAACAATTATAAGGTTTCAGACCAAAAATACGATAAACGATGCTAGAAATAACTTCATAAAACAAAGCTGAAATGCTTTGCACTTGCTTCCGACATCTCATAGGCTCGACCAGAGGTAGAGTAAAGGTCTAAGACAATGATTTAGGGTCAGGTCTGGGTTGCTAAGGTCGGCCTAACATGAGTTTGAGTGATGGTGTAAAGGTGGGTGAAGGCAAGAACACAAATTCATGCATACACATGGGTTTTTGGGCCATGAATTGGGTTCGGCCAAGGCCTTAGGTGTCACGGCCAGAGGAGTGGGGTCCACTGTGGTGGTGTGGCCATGGGTGCTGGAGGTGCTGGAGGTGGTGGTGGTGGAGCAGGGGCGGCCATGGTTGGTGGAAGTGGTGGATGTGGAAGCTAGTGCTCGGCTAGGTCAATATGAAGGGTGTTTTGAAACTTTTGCGGATATGCATCACCAAGGGGGTTCATGGCTTGGGTGGCTGGTGAGGAGGAGGTGCTGGTGGTGTGTCATCAGGTGGTGGAGGCGGCTAGGCAGCAAGGTGGCATGGTTGAACCTACATGAGGTGAAGCAAGTGCAAAATCAAACTAGAAAAATCAACATAAGTGAACAAAAGAAGATAAAAGGAAATAGAATTTTACCAAACTTCTCAATCAAGAGGAGGCCGAAATTTTTTTTAGGAAGGAGGAAAAATATGTACATGAATGAAGAATGGAGGTAGGCAGCTGAATTATGTGAGTAGTTATGGCTAATTGATGGCAAGAGTAAGTTAAAATGTGAAAATGTGGGAAAATCAAAAGCCATAGGAAACAAAAGGTCACAAACCCTTTCAATTTACCTTTTATTATTTATATAAATTTATGTAGCTGAAATAATAATAATATAAGATAATATTTCGAAATTTTTAACAAATATACAAATATATATAATATTTATCAATTATGTAAAGTAAAATTAAGGAAAATAATTAAAACAGTGAACTAGACTAGCAAAATTTGAAGTTAAATGAAATAGTTTTTAAAAAATTCATATAAGCTTGTAAAGTATTTTTAAACATAAATAATAACATAAAATACAAATATATTCACAAAATAAATATTTAAAATTTAATTTAAATATAAAATTTTAATGCAGAAAATAGCAGAAAATGGGAAAACAGCCCTTAAAAATAGGAAATCAACACAGTAATTTTTGGAAAAATTCTATTACTATTTTAAAAATATTTAGAGATGAATTTTCACAAATAAAACAAATTTAAAATAAAATGAAGAAAATAGCATAAAAATTAGAAAACAGCCTTTAAAAATAGGAAATAAATACAGTAAATTTTGGAAAAATTATATTATCATTTAAAAAAAGTTTAGAAATGATATCACACAATTAAAACAAATTTAAAATAATTTCAAAATGAAATAAAGTCAAATTTAAATATATAGTCAAAATCTAAGGTTGTTACATTCTCACCCACCCAAATCTTTTCGTCCTCGAAAAGGAAGGAAGCGGAGACACAACAAGAAAGAGCAATAGGTTGGAATACATCCCCGAAAGAAGGTAGGGAAAAAAAGATAGCTAGGAGGTAAAGCAGTTTGAAAGACAAGGATGAACCATTATTTGAACCATTATACATTTCAATTTAATATTTTTTTTTAGTATGATGAATAGTCATTTGATTCAAATCTGATGGTTCAAGGTAAACAATATTTAAAACATTTAAATTTTTAGAAGGGAAAATAACTGATCAAAATATTCTTTATACAGTACTTTATCAAGATGCTTTTATCAAAATACTTTTATAACTCGATGTCTTAACAAGTTTACTTTCGTTCCTGCAGACTCTGGCTATGCGTTGATCAGGCGCAAAGCTAGAATTCTCCAAGTACTTAGTAGACTTGTTTCAACACCCAGTGAAAATAATGAAAACACTTTTAGAAACAGATATGGAAAGTACAATCCAAACAAATCAACCAAATCGAAACAGTTGTCTAACCATGGATCGCAGATACACAATGGTTACGCTTGGATCCCCCAGGAAACAATCCGTATCCGTAAGCTTTCTCAGCCCTGCGAGTTACGCCACGATGACGAGTAGAATGCAGGATACACAATGGTTACGCCTGGATCCCCCAGGAAACAATCCGTACCCCCAGGCCAGCTCAGCCAGGCATTTGCGCTACTAATGCGACCTACATAGAGTGCAGGATACACAATGGTTACGTCTGGATCCCCCAGGAAACAATCTGTACCCCTAGGCCAGCTCAGCCAGGCAGTTGCGCTATGCAGTCGCGATCATAAGACCATGGAGATCGCCATGGAATTCGATGGACACTCGAGTATCATATCCGGAAAACCCAAATCAAAGAGAGAGAATAACATCGATAGAATGAATCCACAGTGTGGCCACAAAGCGGATATCAAGCAGAAGGCACTTTCCATATCTTTACTTCGAAAATATGTATCATATAGTACCTTTCAAAATCACTTCCAAATATCATACTCATATAAAGTTCATTTTATATAAGATTTCATTTCAAATCAAATACTTTTCAAAAAAAATAGTATATCAAATCACACTTATATAGATTTCGATTATAAGATTTCACTTTTCAAAATTGGGTACCTTTTCAAATCAACAGTTTTCAAATCAATAGTTTACAAATCTACTGCATACTTATACAAATCAATTTTATATAAGTTCGATAACTCCCAAATCAAAGTATTTTTTTTTTTAAAAAAAAAAGGGTTCTCAATTTTAGTTCATTTCAATAGTATTTCAGTTTAAAAATCATATATGATTTCACCAAATCATTTCTTCCAAATTACATATATTCAGTTTCAAAGTTTCTTAAAACAATAAATTTAGAAAATAATCCAAATTTCTAAATCTACAAAATTTAAGTCAAACAAATTCATTTCCATTTCAAACATATATTCACTTCAAAAGTCATAATACTTTCAATGTTATGAATCTTTCGAAACCAAAATACTTGAAATCATTACACTTTGAAAATCATAACATTTAGAAATCATGCATTTAAAATCATAAAACATCCCTTTAGTTCTTTACATTTCACAAATTTATTCAATTAAACCAAAATCTAAAATTTCCAAATTTAATTCCATTCAAACCATCAGTTTCAATTCAATTTAGTTTTCCAACGAAACCATTTCAAATATTATCCAATTTCAAATATAGATTTAATTTACAAAATAAACTATTCAATCTTAAATATGTTTCAAGGCTTAAATATACCATATTTCAAACTAAATTTTATAATTTCATATATCTCAAATTTTACTTCATTATTACTTAGTGTTGAAATATTTATTTCATAAATCCATTATTTTTAAATAAACTCAAATTACAGGTAAACCAAATATCCTTTCATACTAATATAAGCTTCAATTATAGATTTATCAAGATCAATGGTTTTCAAAATCATTTTATACTTACATAAAGTTTATCTTATATAAGGATCAAAATTTTCAAAAAAATAAATTTCGCTGCATGAAAAGCCATATGGGATTGAACATCTTTGCTTACTAAAAGATTTTTAATTAAGAATAGTTTTGTATATAAAATAGTTTTTATGAAAAATAGAATAAAACAGTTAGTTTATGAAAAAGAAAAATAGTTTTGCAAAATGGTTTTAAATTTGATAGTGGTTTTTCATAAAAGAAAAATTCCAATTAAATTACAAAGATATCCAACCCAACAACTTTCAATTTCAGCGTCAATGATATTAGGATATAAGATGTACATATGTCATCATTTCGCAACATTACCTTCGATCGCTCGCTCGATCACACAAGTTCGCTTTCGAACTAGTATTGTCCATTCGACTTCCCTAATGCGGACTTCGATATGGTTTCTCGACTAGAAGCCATCAGTCTCCTTGCATAGCCATATACCATGATAGAGAATTCTAGAATCAAGCCCAAAATCCATATCAAATGTTCGCCATCAAGAATCAAATGAAAAATCCTAACACGAAATGGTGTAATTCACCTCGAACTTGTGTACTCAAACTTGGATCAAATTAATTATGTGAATAAAACAACATACGTACAACTTATGTATCTATTCCAACTTGTTAAATAAATAGTTTCATAAAGATGTTAGTAAGTTAAAACATTTAAAACTAAATTTTTCTCAAACATTTGAAGGCTAATTTTTATCCAAAACATTTCAAAACTATCATATTAGTATAATTCAAAATAGTATTATTTATTTACTTAACAAAACAGTTTCAACTTATACAAATCATATTATTTCATACTTGAAACATACAAACTAAACTTATATTCTTTATAATACTTTATACCTTTCAAAAAAATTTAGCTTTGAAAAAAATTAACCTTGATTTGGAAGTGCTCGAATCTTAAAATAGTCGAAGAATTCATATTTTCAATCCAAGGGTTGAAAATCAACACTAAATCAGTAAATCAATTTCAAAAGTTAGGTTTCAAAATCTGAAAATCGAGAACTGAACACCGGCTTACTTTAAATCTTTTCAAATATATATATATACGGATCTATCTTTCGAATATCAAACCATACTTCGAAATCTGAAATCAAAATTGGTTTCACGAAATCACTCGCATAGCAAAGCTACTAGAGCGGCCTCTCCCTCACTCAGAAACTCAAAAATCAATGTCGATGATGCATGCATTCATCATCGAAATTATTTTCCAGCGACATAAGTGAGTTCTGGACTTCAATTAACTTTGAAAAACTTCTTTGAAATTCCTTCGAAATCATTGAAATTCATTCGAATACATTTGAAACATTTCTTATTTGAAAAAAATATATCTTTAAATCATATTATTATTATATATTTTCCAAAATATTAAAACCGATTTCAAAACACCGGAATTCGATTGCTCGAAATTCAAATTCAGAACCCTTCAGTTATAAACCATTTTTGTATAAATCAAGTTCTTATAAAATTTTCAAAATTTCAAATTCTTTCGAAATTCAAATTTTCATTTTGAAAGGTATATAGTCCTTATCGAAAACATTTCACTTTTATATATAAAAATATGGCCATCCTTAATAATTTCGATGTATGCACAATTTCAAAATACAATCAAACACAAATTTCCAAAGGATGATTCAAGGAAGGATTTCAAACAAACAAAGATTCAAAATTAGAGGAACTCTAATCAAATATAATTCTAGTTCGAAGATAAACTCAAACGAAGATGAGATAATTTAATTACCAAATAGAGGAGGAGATAGATAGCATTGACATCCGAGGATACAGAAATCTCCGGTGAATCAATGCCAATTATAAAGGAATTTCACCCCTTTATAAATCATTCAAAGATTTACGAAATCACCGCTCTGTAGAGAGGTCATTCCAAAGTGGGGTTACGGAATGCCAAAATCAAAAGGGTAAAATAGGGAAGACAAGACTGGAATTCAGAACAAGTGGGAGCGTTCCACAGTTCAAGGAATCTTAATCAATAAGAATCCTAACCAAGAGATTTCTAACAAGGTGGATACAGAAGTAATGAAGTTCAAAAAAAATCTTGATTCCAAAATAAGAAAATTTTTATACCAAAATAATCTTTGAAAATCCTTTGAAAATCATTTGAAAATCATTTTATACTTCCAAAATACGTTCTCTCACAAGGAAAGGATTCTGAGATTGATTTCACTCGTTCTAGGGTATTTCTACCCTATCTCTAATGAGTTTTTGCTCCGTAGGCTAAGGTTTTCCTAAAACCAAAGCTTTGATACCAACTGTAACAACCCGAAATTTTCAGCCATTCGCATCCACACATGTTGGACTTGAATTGCTCAAAATACCGTTGTAAATAAATTTGGAGCAAATGAAGTACAATCATAGAATCACAGACACAGAAATACCAGAATAACTCGCAGCGGAAATTAAAATACCATAGTAGTTCATGAAGCTACTATAACAAACTCTCAAAACATAATACATAATATCAGTCTGAAAAACATATACAATAGAAATCCAATTACATAGCAGTTTATCAATACCAAAGCTGAAATAGAACAACTGAAACTGAAGGAATAGATAACTAGACAAGCAGAATCTCCAGCAATTCCTAGCTCCAGAAAGAAATCCAAAGCTAAGCTGCAAAATCCTCAGGCTGACCCGAGCGTAAAGTAAAACACAAAACACTCGAGTCAGGACAATATATACTTATATAATGTAAACCAACTCAAGTGAACTGTAGTAGAAATGCACAATAACTTAAAGGATGCTTGGGATCGCCCATCCTTTAAGAATCAGTTAAACTATAAATTAAATACATCCCGTGGTTAAAATTTCAAAATGGTATCTTATACTTCAAAATCAAATATCGTTTCAAAATTCAGTATCATTCAAAATCCATTTCAAAATATCAAAAATATAATATCTTCCAAACCACATTCATTTTTATTTAATTTAAATACCATTACAAAAAACATTTCAAAATAGTTTATATTTCAAAACAAATTACTTCATTTTAAATCAAAAAATGAAGTTATTATATTTAATAATTAAATTATTAAATTTACAAAATTTTAGTCTTTCAAAATTCGTTTATCCACTTAATTTATTAAAAAAGACGAAAATTCAACTTTCGCAGCATTTAGAAATTGCTACAGAAAGTTACATTCAAAACAGTTCAATTTAACAAAAGATAGCATAAAAAAATGCTTTGATAGGGTTACATTAGTTTCAAATAAAACTTAGTTAAATTCAACAATTATAACATTTACAAAAATGCTATGATAGCCTTTAATTAAACTTAGCCATTTGGTTCATTATTATCAACTACAACATTTACAAATGCTGTTTATCATTTACACTAGAATTAATAGCATTTCTGAAATGCAGTTAATTAACTTCAAATATTCAGTATAATTTCACAAATAATTATATGTTTATTTAAATCATTTTTAACTTATAAAATCATATAATTTCACTTTTAAAACAATCATTCAAATACCCTTATATTCATGATTTTATAAAGTTAAATCTCCATTCAGAAATCAAAATTTAATAATAATTCACTTATTAAATTCCAACATAAAATTTCAAATTCATTAAATTAAATTTAACTTAACACTTAAGTTTAAAATTTTCAAATATAACTTAATTTCATTTTTATTTATTTAACTTAAAATTCACTTTTAAGCCAAATTCACAAATTTCCGATTTTAGTTATATTTCAAAATTTCAACATAAATATTCATTCATTTCACATTTAACTTTATTCAAAAATCATTAATGTATTACAAAATCATTTTAAATTCATTTGATTCAAAATTTCATAAATTTATCATATTTTCATATTTAATTTAAATTCCATTTATCACCAAATTATAATTTCCAAAATAACTTACATTTCAGATTTCTAACTTTACCCTTTATTTATTTCACTTATAAATTTTTAGAAAATCGATAATGCTTTACAAAAATCATTTCTAATCAAATAAAATCAAAATATTATAATATTTACATTTCTAAAAAATTTTAAATTTTTTTAGAAGAACATATTTTAACTACGGGTCTGTATTCCATTTTCTAGCCTAGGTAAAGTGATACGGGTAATATATCATTTCAACCCGTAATTTACAAAGAAAACCCGGGTTTGATCATTTCAAACCCGCAATCCCAAGTTAAAGAAAATAATTGAAAATCATTCAGGCCTATCATTTCAGCCCATAACGATTTTATCCTGTTCTAAAGTCCGTTCGGGTATGTATCATTTCAACCATAGTGATTCTAGTCTACAGGGAACTTGCAGTGTGATAAACTGATGAAAGAAACAGAATAGCATGAAATAACAGTAACATATGATATAACAGGTGTAAATATAGTTGTGAACATCATATGAGTATGATATAGCAGTTATAACAGGATGATATGCATTTACAGATTCAGGTGATGTCAGTTTATCACTACATAAGTAGATATTAGTCTGGTGAGATTTACTCACTGTTTTGAGCTGATGACACAACGACGAATTGCAAAACGGGATCTACACAAGCACAAAAGCACGATACAGATACGAAATGGAGGAGCCAAGGATTAATTCCCTTGAATACAAATCAAACAAACAATATAACAATTATAAGGTTTCAGACCAAAAATACGATAAACGATGCTAGAAATAACTTCATAAAACAAAGCTGAAATGCTTTGCACTTGCTTCCGACATCTCATACGCTCGGCCATAGGTAGATTACAGGTCTAAGACAATGATTTAGGGTCAGGTCTGGGTTGCTAAGGTCGGCCTAACATGAGTTTGAGTGATGGTGTAAAGGTGGGTGAAGGCAAGAACACAAAATCATGCATACACATGGGTTTTGGGCCATGAATTGGGCTCGGCCAAGGCCCTAGGTGTCACGGCCAGAGGAGTGGGGTCCACTGTGGTGGTGTGACCATGGGTGGTGGAGGTGCTGGAGGTGGTAGTGGTGGAGTAGGGGCGGCCATGGTTGGTGGAAGTGGTGGATGTGGAAGCTAGTGCTCGGCTAGGTCAATATGAAGGGTGTTTTGAAACTTTTGGGGATATGCATCACCAAGGGGGTTCATGGCTTGGGTGGCTGGTGAGGAGGAGGTTCTGGTGGTGTGTCATCAGGTGGTGGAGGCGGCTAGGCAGCAAGGTGGCATGGTTGAACCTACATGAGGTGGCAAGTGCAAAATCAAACTAGAAAAATCAACATAAGTGAACAAAAGAAGATAAAAGGAAATAGAATTTTACCAAACTTCTCAATCAAGAGGAGGCGGAAATTTTTTTCAGGAAGGAGGAAAAAGATGTAAGCGAATGAAGAATGGAGGTAGGCAGCTGAATTATGTGAGTAGTTATGGCTAATTGATGGCAAAAGTAAGTTAAAATGTGAAAAGGTGGGAAAATCAAAAGCCATAGGAAACAAAAGGTCACAAACCCTTTCAATTTACCTTTTATTATTTATATAAATTTATGTAGCTGAAATAATAATAATATCAGATAAGATTTCGAAATTTTTAACAAATATACATATATATATAATATTTATCAATTATGTAAAGTAAAATTAAGGAAAATAATTAAAACAGTGAACTAGACTAGAAATGAAATAATTTCTAAAAAATTCATATAAGCTTGTAAAGTATTTTTAAACATAAATAATAACATAAAATACAAATATATTCACAAAATAAATATTTAAAATTTAATTTAAATATAAAATTTTAATGCAGAAAGTAGCAGAAAATGGGAAAACAGCCCTTAAAAATAGGAAATCAACACAGTAATTTTTGAAAAAATTCTATTATTATTTTAAAAATATTTAGAGATGAATTTTCAAAAATAAAACAAATTTAAAATAAAATAAAGAAATTTAAAATGAAGAAAATGGCAGAAAATTAGAAAATAGCCTTTAAAAATAGGAAATAAATACAATAAATTTTGGAAAAATTATATTATCATTTTAAAAATGTTTAGAAATGATATCACACAATTAAAACAAATTTAAAATAATTTCAAAATGAAATAAAGTCAAATTTAAATATATAGTCAAAATATAGGGTTGTTACATCACTTCTCTTCTACGCATAACTTGCACTCAAATGGTATATTGTTGTTGTATTTTCTGAACTAAAGTAAAGCCATGTAGGACTAAAGGCATCACACACCGCACTTCTATCTAATTTCGATAGCACTTCACTTCTCTTCTACGCATAACTTTGCATCTAAGGGGTGTATTTTTGTTGTTGTATTTTCTAAACTAAATTAAAACTTTTGGAAGGCTTTAATTTTTTAGCGTCAATTATTTGTTGAAATAATATTTAATGCTTATTTTTAAATCAACATTATATTCATTTCAAATTTTTTTAGAAAATACATTTGGGTATAATATTTATTTCTCAATTTTTTAGAAAAACGATTTTAGTACAATATTTGTTCTTATATTCATTTCTTAATATTTTTTTACAAAATCGATTTTAGCAGAATATTTGTTGTTGTTATATTCATTTTTAAATTTCTTTACAAAATCAATTTTAGTACAATATTTATTGTTTCTATATTCATTATCTATTTTTTTTAAAATCGGTTTTAGTAGAATATTTAATGTTCTTGTATTCATTTCTTAATTTTTTTTCAAAATCGATTTTAGTAGAATATTTGTTTCTTAATTTTTTTACAAAAGCGATTTTAGTACAATATTAGTTGTTGTTATATTTATTTCCTATTTTTTATTAGAAAATTGATTTTAGCAAAATATTTAATGTTATTAAATTCATTTCCTCATTTTTTACAAAATCGATTTTAGTAGAATATTTATTGTTGTTAAATTCATTTCTTAATTTTTTACATAAATTCATTTTAGTATAATAATTATTTTTGTTATGCTCATTTCAAAATTATATAATTCATTCAACCATTTAAATATTTTATTGAATACATTTGAAATTTTAAAACGTATTTTAAAATTCAATTAACAATTTAAATTTTTTTCATCAATTTTGTAGATGAAAATTAGATATTAGAGCTTGTAATAAATTAAATTAATTTTATTTCATACTAACGACTAATACTTATAATGTACACATGCTAATTAAATAAAAAAATATTACTTATGTTTAACCTTATCAATCTAGCGGCATATCAATCAATAATTGTACACTAATTTTGTGCAAACTATAACAAACATTGTTCTAATTAACTATAACAAACTTATATATCCACTAGCATATCAATCAATAATTATACACTAAATTTCGGATTATAAATAAACCCTAATTTTGAATTACAAAATCTATATCTTCTTGTTTAAAACAAATTCAAGCAACCTGAAGCAATCAAAACTAAAAGAAGAGGAAATCAAGATTTAAAATCGAAAAAAAAAACCCTTTAAGCCTGAAAACATTTTAAACCTGAAAAAGGAAAAAAATTCCTCTGTTCAAACTGAATATAAAGTGAGTAAACAGTTTTATTTATAGATTTAAACCTGTATAATCTAGATGATTAAATAATCAAACCACTAATTAATATCACCAACTCAAAAAATACAATATTACCATTAACAAATACATAATAAAAAACCCATAATTAACTAATTTGCCAAATTAGGGTTCTCAACATATCCCTAAATCTATCAATATGCTATTATCGCAAATATTACTACATAATCATCAATTTTATTACATAATCAACCAATTTTCGAAATTAGGGGTTTGATTAAACCTATATTAAGTAGACACTGGAGAGCAATAACATACCTTCAAGCTTTGGGGAGTTCTAGCTTTCATGATGGAGAGAATAGCGGCTCGCATCGGGGGGCAACGGCTGTAGCATCGGTGGAGGAGCGGCTGAATTTTTTTTAAGGGAAGAAGATAATGCTTTTGTTCGCAGGTTGCTGCTGTATATACGCGTTAAGCGACGGCTAAAGTCAGCCGCTTTTTTAGCCGTCGCTAGCCATCGCTAGACATCTCTAGCTACTGTCGTTAAACTAACCCTTTTTTCTAGTGTTCCTTTCTTCCACAAATCAGACATCCCCTCCTCCAAACCCTCCTCCAACCCCACCTCTACATCGTCAACAAGCTTCCACGCAGCCAGTAGGTCTCCATCTTCGATTTTTGGCTAGCTCCATTACATATTTCTCGGTAAGAAGGTTTAGTTCCTAATCCCTATATTTAATTTTAATTTGTTAAATTAGGGTTAATTTATTATTACAATTGTATAATACTACGTTGATTGTTTGGTATACCATATTGAATGCTAATTAGGTTGTTATTACAATTGTTTATCATTGAAATATTGAGAATTTTTTTTTGTTTAGTGCATATGCGCGTTAATTGGTGTATATGCATTGATTAATTTGTGCATACGTGCATTAAAGCTACTTTAGATTAATTAAAGTCAATGCTCAAGATTTGGTGTATGCGTTTTAAGACGACGAAAACGACGATTCAATGTATGCTTTTTTTAGTATGTAAATAAATTATTGTAAAAATTGTTGTATAATACGGTTTACTTTTTGTAAATCTCTTAGAGTGTTTTTAGCCACGTCTTACAAATATTGTATACGATCGTTGTATGAATATTCGTTTTTATCATAGAATGGACATTTATATTCATCCGATATAATATTTGTTGAATCTGTCCCTGTATTGGACAAGTTACAAATGAAATAGTAATTATATTTTGCAAATAATTTTATTTTAAATGGTTTCCAAAATTTCAACAATGCTTTTGTTTTGTTCCCTGTGCACACACATATATGTATGATGCAGGAAACAAAGAAGAAGTGCGGCCGAAATTTTGTTGAATCGTTTGAAATAATATTTTTTACGGAATGTAATTGCTACTGTGTTTGTAATGGGAAGTAGGATGACCAACCATCAAAGTGTAAAACAACAGCCTAAATTTTTTTGCAAATCTGTTTGAAAATTAAATTAAATAGAATAATATTATATATTAGCGAAAAATTTAATGTATAATTTATTTAAAAAATAAAATGTCAAGATGTAAATAATTAATGCACTTTTATGTTTTTAAGTAAGAAAAATGGTCAATTATTTTATCAATCGGAGCTGGATGTACCAACAAAGAAGAAATTTTGGAGGCTCAATAAGTGAACGTTTTCAAAATGGTGTACATGTTTTTATTACACTTGCTTTACGTAATAATGGAAACGACGAAAAAATTCGTTGTCTATATAGTAGGTGCAAACAATTGAAGCATTTGATATCGAATATGGTTAAAGTTTATTTATGCCAAGATGGTTTCGTATCGAATTATTTGGTATGGGTTCGTCATGGAGAACTTATAGCGCCTAACCCCATACATTCGAAGGAAGAGGTAGATAATGAACTTATTCCGACGAATCTCATAGAAGATATGGTTGAAGATGCAGCACGTTCAATGTTCCCTACTGTTGAAGTTGATGGTAACAATGTTAATGTCAAAGAAGAACCAAGTATTGGAGCAAAAAAATTTATGATTCATTGGAGACTGCTAAGAAATCCCTCTGGGATAGTTGTACAAGTGGTACTCAGCTATCAGTAACTGCAAAATACATTGTGATGAACTCAAAATACAACTTCACAGAAAATGAGTTTACGGCTATAGTACAAGCTGCAAAATGGCATATGCCACTCGATAATTTAATGTGCGAAAGCCACTATGAAGTGAAAAAACTTATGTCTGCTCTTGGTTTGCCATATCAAAAAATAGATGCATGTTTATATGGTTGCATGTTGTTTTGGAAAGAAGACATCAGTCTTAGAAATTGTAAAATATGTAATCAAGAAAGATACAAACCAAGAAAAAAGAAGGGAACGGAAGTTTTGTACAAGCGTATACTCCTAGGCTTTAAAGGTTATAGCCATCTTCTGTAACCGCGCATCATATGAGATGGCACTGGGTGAGAACACAGGAAAAAGGTACGTTAACATACCCGACTGATGAAGAAGCATGAAAGCATTTCGTTAAGACATACCCCACTTTTGCAACGGAGAGCCGTATTGTTAGACTTGGTTTATGTACGGATGTATTTTCACCGTTCTCTCAATTTAGTTCCAAATATTCATCTTGGCCTACAATCGTTACACCTTACAATTTACCTCCGTGGATGTGTATGAAAACTTCATATATGTTTCTCAATATTGTCATCCCTGGCCTTGATGATCCAACATAAGGAATCGATGTATATTTACAACGGTTGATTGAAGAGTTGAAAACATTGTGGTATGAAGGTGTTGAAACATATGACATTTCCAAAAAAACATATGTTCGCTTCTCTACTGTGGACTATAAGAAAGTTTCCTGCGTATGCAATGCTATCGGGTTGGAGGACAGCTGATCATCTAGCTTTCCCTTATTGCATGGAAGAAACACCAGCATTTTCTTTACGGCATGGGAAGAAAATTTCATGTTTGACTGTCATCAGCGTTTTCTCCATATTAATCATCCTTTTAGAAAAGATAAAAAAACTTTACAAGCAATAAAGCTAAGACCTTGCGACCAACAATGATTTGGTCAAGGAAGATATTTATGAGCTTCTAAAGGATTATCTTGATACATGAAACCGGCGAACAAATTGAAATACAAGGTAAATCGATGATTCATAATTGGTGCAAACAAAATATATTTTAGGAGTTGTCTTATTGAAAAAATCTACTAATTCGTCACAATATCGATGTGATGCACAACAAGAAAAACGTGTTCGATAATATATTTAACACGCATCTGAATGTTAAAGGAAGGACTAAAGATGATTTGAAATCAAGACGTGATATAGAAGAAATATGCAATCGTTCTAAGCTTCATATGAAGCCAAATGACACAAAAAAACCCAAAGCATGCTACGAGGTTGATAGTAACCAAGTAAAAGTACTTTTAAAGTGGGCGGGTGGATTAAGATTTCTTGATGGGGTTTCCTCTAATTTTCGTAGATGTGTCGACTATAAGAATGGTAAACTAAGTGGGGTGAAAAGTCATGATTGTTATGTGATGATGGAACATTTATTACACGTCGCTTTCAAAGTACTGTTGCCCATAAAAGTTTAGACGGTTGTAACAGAACTTAGTTCGTTTCATAAGGAGCTTTGTTCAGCTACCTTAAAAGTTGATTGTCTATGTAAACTTGAAGAAGATAGTCCTATATTGCTCTGCAAACTGGAGAAAATATTTCCTCATGGTATTTAATGTAATAGCGCATTTACATGTTCATCTTTCGTTTGAAGCACGTCTTCGAGGTCCTATGCAATCTGGATGGACGTATCCATTTGAAAGATATTACTATTGAGTTTTTAAATTTTAGTTTAGCAACTTTAATAAAATTTAATTATAATTATTATTGATAGGCACTTGAATCACCTAAAGAAAAAAGTGAGACAAAAAGCACGAATTAAAGGTTCGATATGCAAATCATATATCGAAGAAGAATCTTCGTTATTTTTCTCTCATTATTTCAATGACTATATGAACATATCTTTTGAAAGAGCTAGGCGAAACGATGAAGGCATTGAACAAGATTCTTCTGAATCAATGTTATCTACTTTTATAAAACAGCGATGCCCTGTTGGAAAATGTATGGAAGTATGGTTAGACAACAGAGATTACCACATAGACCACACATATGTTCTTCGTAACTGTGCAAAAGTTGCATCATTTTTTAGGTACTAATGAATAACACATCTAAAATTATTTGCTTGAATAATACACGTGTGTATTAATTATAACACAGTATATTATCTGTATATGCAGTATTTATGAATCACAGCATCTAAGCAGGGATATCAGCAAAAAAATTGCTACTTGGTTTTTGAACCATGTTTATGATCCAGTAAATTGTGTAGTTGATGAAGGATTGAAACATCTTGCGATGGGACCGAAAAGAAAAGTCAAGACATATCCAATATTCTTTGTCAATGGATACAAATTCAACACCAAAGAATGCGGGCTGAAAAATTAACTAACAAGACCGGTGTATATCTTAAAGGTAGTGATGGTCCAAATGATCACATAAATAATTTTTACGACGTGTTAACTCAGGATTTGCAATTAACATATTTCACCAGACTCGCGGAAGAAGTTTATTTGTTTAGATGCAACTGGTTTAGTGGAGTTCCAGGTTTTGGAATCAATGTACACCAAAAATATAATATTATTGAAATAAAGCATACATCACGTTTATCACAAGTGTGATCCGTTTATACTAGTAAAATAGGCCCTACAAGTTTATTATGCTCCTTATCCATCTCTAAAAATAGATAAAGTAGATTGGTAGGTGGTTTTTAAAACGAAGGCAAGATTTAAGTTTGATGGAAAGAATATTCCGGACAAACAAGCATACCAAACGGATATCGAGAAAATGACAAATTTGCAATAAAAGATGATCAAACTGATTTTGGACCTCTAAATTATGAATCAAATGTATTAGTAGAAGCATTTGAGACAACGGAGGAAAACAACATAGAGTACGAGATGGAGTCTGAATCAAAAAACGACGAGGACTAATTTAATAGTTTACATGTTGAAAAAAGATAATTTATGGGAGTATTGATGTCACACTTTTTGTATGTTACATGTAATTATTGATGTTAAATCTTGATATGTTTACTCATAATTGAATGATATATTCTTCCATAATAAAATAATATGTATGTCACAGGTATTACATATGTTATTTTTTAGGCGGTGGGGTTCTTCACAGACTGGTTCTCCCTTTGAGTCTTAGAGAGGGACATGTCGCGGCGGTGGTGATGGCAGCGGACCTTCACTGGAGGCACTACGTATGGTAGTTAGATTACTTCCGAAAGCCAACAACTCGTAAGTATTAAAGTTACTTCAGTATTGTAAATATTTTGTATGATATATTAGTCATGATTTATCTATATCATATTTAATGCAGGGTTTTTGAGCTTGAGCCTTCTAACATTGTGCGCAACATATCAAAGCAGGCATATATGAGTCGCATGTCTGCATGTTGGTCGAAGTGGAGCACGATCTCAGACCATGTAAGGGAGAGCAGATGGCAGGACTTCCTGGTAAGTGTAAAATTATATACCATTATATATAATCACTTTACAATTTGCCGACTAAGTATAAATGTATAACTTATATTTTTTTAACATATATACAGGAGGCAATATACTTACGAAAGGAGGATGTGTCACTTTAGCCAGCGCCACTGGAACTCAAAAGTGGTAAAGAATTATAGGGATACGGTGTCTAGCATAAGCAAATCTAGGAAGAAGCCATAATGGAGGGGCCTCAGCGTCTGGGATGCTTGGGTCGCATGGTGGGGTAGGGACAAATTCAATATAAGCCAGATATCACCTTAATTTATTCGGTACAAAATACATAATTTATACCCGTAAATTTTAATCCTAAATTTTAATTTGTTGATAGAGTCAGACACAAACTCCGCGAACATGTAGAAAAATCCTATCATACATCGTGGTAGCTCAAATTCATTCCAGCACCATCGCGTGTACTTGATAAATTAATTAATTGTAATTATGAACAATTATTACATTTTTAGTATAAATTTGCATGAACAACAATAATATACACCAATTATTGTAGGAAAGTGTGCGGGTGGAAGGGGGCTTCAATCTCGCTCAATGTGTTTGAGCAAACCCATGCCGTTAGGTAGACATCCGACGAGGGATCAGTGTGCATGCCTAGCATGAGGATGACAGAGCATACGCCGCACATGTAAATACATTTTAAGTTATAAGTTATTAAAAATGATTATTTCAATTAATTAATTATAAAATATTATAATAATGTCATGTAATATTTTTTGCATTTAATTTTACGTTGTAGGAAAAATTTATGCAGGTACATGCGCATATGCTTGAGCATTCTGGATGGGAGTAGTTGACCACTGACGAGGAGGACGCGATCTTTGACTATGTTATGGACCCGATCTAGAGAAATAGGCGCTACGGCTACAACAACCAATCGGCAATTTATAAAAATTAACTACATTGTAAAATTTTCTTAATTTTTATAAAATTTACTTAATAACTTAAACATATTTCGACTTGTTTTGTAGGCTCGGACATCATAGTGATCTTACCAAAAGGCTCAGGACAACGTGGACATTAATGAGCTTACACAACAGATTGCACCGCTGCAGGAGCATGACTGCCTCCGAGCAGTGCAAATGGAGTAGCTCAATCAGCGTTTCGCTGAGTATATGGAGCGTCATGGTACAGTCCCCTCATTCGGTGATTCCGGAGCAGATGACGAGTCTTGATGTACGATTTGCAGTTTTTTATGGACATGTAGTGTTGGATGTAGTTGGCGTATATAAACATTGAATGATGGTGAGGTTAATTTATAGACATGTGGTGTTTGACATTGATTTGGTGGTTGATTTGTGGAGTTGATATGTGGGTTTTGACGTTAGATGTAAATATTGGATGTAAATATTGAAGTTAGATGGGTAAGTGTAATGATAGATGGTTTGTTTTGTTAATATTGGAGTTTGATGTTGGATGTAATGTGTTTGCATTTGATATTATGATGTTTGATTTTAATATTTATATTGATTTTGATATCATTTTATATGTGTGGCTTATATATTGATTTTGAAGAGTTATATATTGATATTAGTATGGAAGCGAAGCTGTGCTGCAAGGAAAAAAATTTGCGCAGATTATCGACCGCTATCGACGGCTCCCAATGGCCTATTGGCCACTTTTTCCGATGGCAAGCGATGGCTGCCGATGGTTATTTGGACCAATATTCCACTGGCTAGAGACGGATCCCGACGGCTTAGTGGAAAATTACCATGCCACGTGGACGTCGTCGCCGTCGGAAAATCCATCGGAACAGCCGTCGATTGCCGTCGCTACTATGTCGTTGAAGCTGTCGAAAACAGATGGAAGTCGTGGTCCATACTCCGACGGCATTTTCGATGACTAGCGACAGCCGCTGACGGCTGCTAGATGTCGGAAATTGCCTGTTTCCTTGTAGTGGTGGTTTTATGTATCTTACTTCATTGAAAATGTAATATTACCATTTATATTAATGCGAGTATGGTATATATATATATATTGAAATTTTCATATTTTCATATTTTGATAGATGAACCAATGAATATCATCTAATTTTATTTATTCAATAAGTTTAAATTTAAAATTACATAATTAATTTAGCTATATGGATTGAAACATAAAATATCATGAGAAAAGTAAGATGAATTTTGTTTATAATTGTAGTAACTAAGATGTAGGCATTTGAAGTTGAAAATAGAGTTTTACAATGCAATGATAAATTTTTTGAGATAAATGAATTACAAACTAAATTTTTTATTGCTATTTTTTATGTAATTTATATTCATACTGGAAAGAAAATTTGTTTACAATTTGGTCATTACATTAGTGGTGTATATATTGAAATTTTCGTTATTCAATATTTATTCGAAATATTAATAAATATTAGTCAACTTAATTAATCTAAACAGTTTAAATGTTTGATTTTGTTATGAACATAAATATATAAACTTGAATATAAATGTTATTATGTAATTGATGAATTATTTATAGATAATTTTCTAGATTTTTAAATGTACCTGACAGAGCGTAGAATTATGGAGAGATTTCGTAAAATAGATGCAAATAGATAAACTAAAAGATTTTAATTTAAAATATCAAGAAAAAATTAAAGTACAATACAAAACTACTAAAATTAACAAGAAAGCCAAGAATTTTGCCCCCGCTAGGAATGAATGCGGGGCACCTTTTTGTGCCCCGGACCCGCCTAGAATTTTTTAAATCCTGCTCCAGACCCGCAGACCCGCCTTGTAGACCCGATGCACGTCTGGATTTTCACCGTGTACCGAAAACTTATACGGGTCAAGGTAGACCTATCCCACTCCAAAACTCGATGAGGCTTTACACATTCCTTCAAAATTATGTATTAATGTACATATATTTAATTTTTTTTATTCATAAGAGGGATTATCACTAAATAATACAATAAATAAGGAGATCAATGTGTTTACAATGATAATTAAGGTAATAAAAATGAGGTGTATGATAACGATTCAAGAAAAATATAAGTATGTTATTATATAATTTTTATTGATGCAACTTAATACCATAAAAATCATATAACTATTGAATGGAACGGGAGAATATCCATATTATAGCAGCTTATGTATAAAAGGATTAACAATTCATCATTATAGTAATTAAGCGATTTTATAAGATCTCGTTAGTACGTGTCAGGTGAGATCGGGTCAGCTAGCATACTCGCATTACTTTTCTCATGATACTTTATGTTTCAATCCATACAGCTAAATTAATTGTCAGCTAGCATACTCGTGACCCGTTCTCACCTGAGAAGTAATACTGAGATCGGGTCAGCTTATGTATCATCTAATTATAAGCTCTTCAACATACTTGCTCTTAATTTAGCTATATGAACGGGTCACGAGTGTACCCATCCTCGATGATCAAAAGATATGAGACTTTGCGGATCAAAATAGGGCATATCTATCGGATTTAGACCGTTGACATTGTCCTATTTAGTCCGTGCAATAAGTCTAAACTAAAAAAATTCCCTTTTTTAATTTTTCGATAGGACTGTGTTTCGGTGCTATTAATTTTTTCTCCTTAAACCCTGCACTTCATATACTAAAACACTAGCTGTCATAGTAATTTCTGCTGTGCCGAATCTGCTACAAGATCAATCACCCAAGCTTGCAAAATGCGTCGGTCTGTTCATTCCATTGTACATTTTCGCCAAGCTTCAAACGGATTAAATGGAATACTGCACAAACTACATAATATTGGATCCACGAGTTATTTAAGTCGATTTGAACAATGATTTTATGTTTCTTCTATATCGAGAAATAAAGGCTTAGATTTAGAGCTTATTAAGAGCAAGTATGTTGAAGAGTGTGATGATCACGATAGGGTACTTGTCTGATGTTTTGGTGTTTTTCTTCAAAATTATAGATATTGTAGTATATATAAAGATAAGCTTCCGTTTTTCAAATTGTTTTTTCTTAAAAGAAAACTATAATAATAATAAAAAAGGAACATCATATCCCACTTATTAAACCCCTTCGCCTCATAGTATACATATGTTTGGGTGGTTCTGCTCGAGAATATGTTCAGCTCATTTTTGCATTTGAAATTGGGTACTGGTGAATAAAATTGAGAGATTTTGTTCTATTGTACTTTTACAAACTTTCTTACTATATTACCATCAAACATACATGGAAACATTTGAGTATATAGCATACTTGAGCAATGTATACATATAGCAAAGGGCATATGATGTTACTTTTGAAATTTTGAAATTTTTATGTATACATAAACATAATACATTATGCAGTTGAAATTTTTATGGAGTTCCATATGCGACTTTGACATGCTTTGAGGTCAAATTTCAAAAACTTCTGCCTTCTTTTGTACAAAAATAAGATCAGTTTATTGTTTTGTCAAATGCAAAATTTTTGATTTCGGCTAGAATAATAAAATGCTGACTATGTCTGAGGTTCTAATTTAAATATTTTGAAGGATTGAAAAATGGTTTTGAAATCAATTTTTTCAACTTTGATTCTTCGCAACAATAGTTTTATTCTTTTAAGCTATGCCGTTTCAAAAGTAAGTCTATGAAGACGTCGCTCGTCACTTTACATGACCTTTTAAGTACACTAATTGGGCGCTATCCGAATGCACTATGGTGTTAATAGGTTCAAATGAGCAGGCCTAAGCATTGCTTGTCACTTTTGAAGCTCTTTTTTCCCAATTTTCTGTAAAGACATCATTTAGGAAACTTTTTTGACCTTCAACTCCTTGATTGCGTACAAAATAATCGATTCATTAATCACTTTGTTGATTTTGAACAAGAAAAACTAAGAAATTTTAATTTTATCGTGAGGTGGTGTGACGCCCCACCTCTATACCCACGTTAGCCAAGAACACTACGGAGTAACGCTGTCAACTATCACGGAGAATATGGCTGTTGAGGAGCGACCATCCGTGTAATTTCTTTGAGCGAGCACCGATATGTCAGATAGTATAACATGCATTCTATTTCAAGAGGAAATCCGACATACCGATACAAACTCAAAGCTACTACATAGTGGCTATATGAATCCTTCGGAAACAAATATAGAAATAAGCATAACATAAATCAGTCACAGATAATTCATATCACAAAGGCGGAAGAAGATATGAATATATATAACTAACACATGAAAGTGTATGTCAGAGTAGCGGTCTAAAAAGATCCGCAATATCACAAAAGAATAGTTACAAGAATTACACAAAAGAATAAGTATACATCATAGAGTCTATATCTCAAATGTATACAACAAAAACTACTAATCTAAGTTGTCAGGACACGATTCTTCGTCTTCCGAAAATTCGACATCGACACTCACTTTATCGACTGCCGAGAAATCGAACGACGGAAAACCGAACACTGAGGGTTTTTAAGAAAAAGAATTTAGGAAAAGAAAAAGAAAAGAAGAAGATAGAAAATAGAAATTAGAGAGAATAGAAAATGGAGAGGAAAGAAGATAGAAAATTTTAAAATAGAACAGAAAGAGAGAATAGAGGAAAAGAGAAAAACATAGAAGAAAATAGGACGGACAGAACACAACAGAATCACATCAGAATCTCACAATTCGCAGCGGAACAACATATAATAATAAATGAATAATCTTTAAACAAAGAACTATATCAGTTATTACATTTTATACATTTCATTACATCATATCATCAGAGTGTACAACATCAACAAATAGTGCAGCGGAAAAAGAAATACTATATACTAGTATTACGCCATGCCATCCAGCTTGCCTCCAGCAATTCCAGAATATCCAGAATATCCTGATAAACCTTAACTCTTGACTGCCCGTGTGGAAATTGGTGGGCACCCAGAGTTTAGGAAGGAAAACAATAAACTCCAAGTCAGTCATATGACTGGTGTGAGAACTCAAAACAGTTTATTTATCTTTAAAATCAAAATAGAGGGATATTTTTAAATTCAATTCGCAATGCTTTTAAAAATGAGACTACCATAAGGCCTCCCGCACACACACACATGCAAACGCAGAATCGGAGGAGATTTCTCCTTATGATAGTCAAAGATGCTTGATACGCATTTAAAATAACATTTGATATTATTACTAGTGTATAGTGTGGAGAAAATTCATTTTGAAAGTAGAATATAAATCTTAGCCAACATACGACCATTATCGTATGCCTACTATAGCTACCATCCAAACAGTGGTGACCACCATAAGTGAATAGCATGTTCTACAACTAATACCGTTCAAGTTTCGTATTGTTTCTTTGGATTTCCAACAAATGGTCAGGCCAAGGAACTTCCCATTGCCACATGAGAATGCCTCTGGAAAGACATCCCCGAGAACCAAACCGGAACTCTGCCAACACAAGGCCGGGTTACCCCTAACTGGGTAACTACTGACACGAGCACGCCATTCCCCGATCGTAAACGACCTTTCTCACGGGATCCCGAAAGCCAACAACCACAAAGTAATAAATTCGTAGTAACCACATAGGTTAAATATCTGGGCTCCATACCATGATACCACCTCTATCCAGAAGGAAATGTACATACCCTAAAGGGTGCTACCCCTCATAACCTTGCCGCATCTTTCCTGTTTTGACCATTTCCGGGGTGTGAGGTTCGACGAAGTCACGTCCACAAAAACATACTTTATACAAAAGCCATGCTTTGGGTCAACAAATGATCAACACAATGATCACTAAGATAGACGATCAAATAAACGATCCTATCACAATAATCAACACAATGATCATTTCAGCAACACTCAGCATGTCACATTACCAAATTGGGAATATATCGCTGATAACTTCAACTATATAACCTCTGAGCTCGTACGTCTCAGAGAAGGGCGTTAAGCTAAAAGAATAAATTCTCCGCCACCAACAGAAATATATTTGAAAGAAATCTGCTTTATATCTCAACTTGTAATGTCAGACATACAATCCATACAAGTCTGTTCCGGGATCGAACAAAACCGAAGGCACTTACAAAGAAGTCCTTGCAATCCGGATATTCACAATCCTGATCGGATTTCCCATCACTTAGGGAGTCTCTATACCGTTGCAACTCAGTGCAGAGACAATCGATAGGTCATCCTATCGCTCTCGCAAATACCGGGTCTTCAACACCGATCTTCAATGCAATTCACAACGACGTATCACATATTCGGAATGGGTTATACGACCCCATGGTCCTTTCCCGGTTAACCCGAATAGTGAGCGCTTATTCAAAAATAAGTGTAGCATTCACATTCAAACAAAACACATCAAATACCCATTCAAAGGGAAATATTGATAGTCGGCTATTGAACTATCAATTGATATGCACACATCACCAGATTCCAAATAATTTTCCAAATTATTTATTTTCCAAAATATCTTCACTAGATATTAAATTTCAATACTTCAAAAATAAATCAATATTTATTTTTAAACAAATTCCACTTTCTTTTATAAATTCCTTAGTGAATTTATATTCCAAAATATTCATGCATATACGTTTTCAATTATTCATTTCAATTTATCTTCAAAAAGATAAATTCTCAAAGTATTTACTTCATATTGGAAAACAATTCCATACTTATTTAATAAGTAATTCACGAATTTTATTTATTTTCAACACTTAGAAAATATTCAATATACTTCAATCGAAATTAAGTATATATTTCATTCTATTAAGGAAATCATTCTCTTAAACATATTTATTTGGGCCAAAACGAATGTTGCGTAAAACATCGTTACGACAACCCAAAATCACTAGTATAGGGATTCGAAATTAGAATAGATATATAAATCCCAATACTATACAAAACATTTCCTTTCGGAAATCATTTACTATAACAACAGTGTTATAGTCCACCATTTCCTTTTCATTTCTCGAAAACGTCTATTTCAACAATAAATGTTGAAATCTATGGTTTCGAATCTCAACACATTTAAAACATTGTTCGATCGTTTTAATTCTATTTAAAACATCCAAATCCAAAATAATTTCTTTAACGTGTTATTCACTATTCAAAAACGTGAATATACTTCATGAACAATTTCATCCTTTTATTCATTTTAATTCAAAGGATTATTCACTATTCAAAAATGTGAATATAACTCCATTAATAGGTTACAACAATTTTCTTGTCAAAATAAGTCATTTGCGAATTTATAAAACAACGTTTATAAATTCCATTTCTATTTATTTATAAAAATTTCCTTTTTATAAATTCTTTTATTAACCTATTCCAGTTTATAACTCAATTATAAACTAAAAGTCCATATTATAAGTTAAATGCTTATAAAACGATTATTTTACAAAATCGTTCTTTTTAACTTCCCAAAATGTAAATCTTGTAACTTATAAGATTCATTTATTTAACAAAATCTATTCTTTCAATAACTTCACAAATTTATAAATCTTACTATTTATAAATTTTATTTATAACTTCCCCATTTATAATTCTATAAATTTCATTCTTTAATGAAATTCGTTTTCACTTCATTCAAACACTTATAAAAACTCGTTTTATAATGTCAATATTTCAATTTATAAATATCCATTTATAAATCTCTTAATATAAATCAATTGATATTATTCTTTTAAAACGTCTTCAAATTCCTTTAAAAACTTCATCCTTTTGATTCATAAAATAATTAAATTTTATAAATCCTATATTTAAACTGTTCACAAAAATTCTAAAATCCCGATTAAACTATTTTATAAAATCGTTAGCATCATATTCTCAAAAATCAGTTTTTAACTGTATTTCACAAAAATCATAATTTTTATAACATTAAAAATTATAACGTTTATTTATTTAAAATGGATCAATTCCAAAATTATTTTATAAAACGTATAGTTTCTAAAATCACTTTAAAAATCATTTTAAAATCCCAAAATCTGGGTCCAATGATGCTACACACCAAATAGTCAATCACGACTACAACAATATCATATATCAATATGAAAATCGATCAAATATCAAAATATCTGAAATCAAATAAATACTGTTGAGGAATCCAGTTGGATCCCTCCAACCTGTTTTCCTGCATCCAAAAACATTAGCACAATACCAATTTCGCTCCAGTACGAAATTATCGCGGTATATGTTCTTATTAAATATTATCCGCTTAATAACGGCGTAATAGGGTCTCATCCGCTAAAAAATGCGGGGAATCAACAACTGCAATATATACATATGCCAATATATATATATTGATATTATATATAATACCAATTTCACTGTTTATGAAATATTCGCGGTATATGTTTTTATTAAATAACATCCGCTTACTAACGGCGTATAATGTCTATTTTAACGATCAATAGATATCAATCATCATTCAAACATGCATTCAAATATTTTAAATCTAACTATTTAAAATAAAATTGAAACCTATTCGATTGAGTGAGAAGTTCTCACCTTGATTTTATTTCCGTTTTAGCGATTTATTTCGAATAAAATTAAACGGACGTTTAATTTTACCTAAAATTCTCGCTAACTCCAAACGACTCCAATCCAACTCCATCGCGTAGTGCTCGTCCATACGATTCCAACGCAACTGGTTTCGCGCGTTTTCGACCTCGTATGAAAAAGTTATGAATTTATGAAGTTTGCACACGATTTAAATAAACAAATCAACATAAACTTTATAATTTTAAACCCTGATAAATTAGAGCCATTGGATCCCACCCCCATCTGATCATAGCCGCACGTCTCCTCTCCCTCTCCCTTCGTTCTCCTTCCCAGTAACAAACACGCATACAAAACCCATCACTTCCAAATTAGGTTTTCAAATCACGGCAACAACATCGACTTCGAAGACGATCAAGTGGTGCCATCATGACCGTCCCCCTCCACTCCACCCACGGCCTGAAGGACAGCAAGCTCGGCCATCCCTGTAGCATAGAAACGCGTGCGCAACAGCCCAGGGACGCGGGCCTGTAGCTTCCTCCACACGACTCCGTTTCCGATCATAACCGTTGAATCTCTAGCTCTCATCGCCCTCTTCAATTCTCTAGTTGAACATTCCTGCTAATTCTTGATGGATTTGGAGATTTGGAGGGAGGAAGTTCATGAGTTTCTGGCCGTTCAGGGGGGGGGGGGGGGTGGTGGCTGCAGTTTTGCTAGGGTTTTATTTCTTTTTTTTATTTTTTATTTTGAAGGGGTAGGGGCTATTTATAAGGAACGAGCGACACTATTCATCCCGGAAATTCCGAACTCCGATTTAGGCGCCGTAACCAGCGTTTCTAAGGTTTACCCCGCGTTCCGGACACAATGGAACAGGTTTTGGAAGCTAATTCGGAAGTATGTGCGAGTTATGGCTGTAAACGCTCAATTTGAATTAAACCGATTTAAGTCGATTTCTAGGCGTTTTAATTCGTACCGGACAAACGGTAAATCCAATTGACTTGAAATTTGAAACCTTACAATAATATCACATTACGAATCCGATGAAACTGGTTTCGTCGAAATCCGAGACTTTTTGAAAAATGGCTATTTTCACTCGCCAAATTTAAATTAAAAATAAATCGATGCGTTTCGAGCTGCCACGATCAAACGATAACTCCGATTGACACGAAAATTGAAATCCGGTAATAACTAACTATTACGGATCCAATGGAACTGGTTTCGTTCAATTCTGAGACTGTTCAAAAATTGACTATTTTCACTAGTCGATTTAAATATTAAAATATTCAATTTTCACAAATTAACTTTTAATTCGATTTTAAAAGTTCTAAAATATCGTTCTAACTTCAATATGATAAAATAAAATTTTACAAATCATTTACAATCATATTTAACTCTATTTTCAATTATTTCCATAATTTAACGTATTAAATTATCGATTTAATTATCCAATTAAATTCAATAATTCAAATAAAAATTTATTCGACTTATAAATTCACTTATAAATATTTAAAATTAATTAAATATTCATATTTTAATTTCTAAAAATTCTGGGTCGTTACAATCTTCCCCACTTAAAAGAATTTCGTCCTCGAAATTATTAAGTAAGAAAAGTTACAGAATTTATTTACTTTCCAAAATCCATAGTTAAACTTCTTACAATACTTTACTAAGTTTTCAAATCTTACTTAGTTATCTTTTCAAAAACAACTACTATTGTTTAACTTTCAATTCTAAATCAAAGTTAAAGTTTTCAAAATTTTCCCAATTTTCTCAAATTTTTCTAACGCCTTAAATTTTCGGAAAAATTCGCCATAGTCTCCTTTGCGCGGCTCGATCCGAAAAAAATATGACAGTATATATATCACAAATATACATCTCATCAAGTAATGAGGCATCCCGCGGGGAAAAAAAGTGTAAAAGTACGGTATGTAATCCGAGATATGTACCTTATATTTTATTAGCAAGCATATACGGCTAATATAGCGCGAAAGCGAGCTCCAAATGCGAAGCAAACGCGATCCGCACCTACTAAACACTCAACAAACAACATGAGAATCATGCATATAGACAATAATCTCAATATACAACATATAGCAACATAATAACTATATATGTCAGCATAGCAAATGCAACATATTCAAACATCAACCAACTAACATTCATAACCAATAATATTCATTTATATTCTTATTAATATTCAATGAATTGGTTTTCAATTTAATCACATTTGATTCATTAACAGTGGATGTTTCTAACATTTATTTTCAATTAGTTTATATTCACTAATTCATATTCAAGTTGGTTCACTTCCAAATCAAATTCAATTCTATTCAAGATTCACTTAACTTCCAATTGAATTTCAATTACATAGCTTTCAATTTCGCTAATTCACTTTCATTAATACTTAATGAATTATAAACAATCAACCAACAATCAAATAACAACCAATGTATATTAATTACAACCAAATTCCTTTGCTTATCAATTGGTTTAATTAATTGATTTTCATTCAATTATTCAACTTTCTAATAACATTAGATTTTAATGAATTACACTTATATTCATTATTTTATATCAACTTAATTCACATTTAATTGATTATCATTCAATCCTTTAATCCAATTCATTAAATTCATATTCAATTACTAAAGTTGAATTTCATTTATAAAACTCATGTTCACATCCACCACTTAACTTATTAATTTACTTTGATACTAATATCAACTTCATTCCATATCACTTAAGTTATATTCCATTTAACTTTAAATTCATTTTTTGTTTACAACTCATATTCATAAATATATTCATATAGTTTCACCTCTTATATATAAGTTTGTTTCACAATTTTAAATCACTTTAATTATAATTCAACTCTTATAATTCTTTTTAGTTATACAATTCCTTTATTTAGATTATTCAAACAACCTAACAATCAACTTATATACTTTAATAATTCTGAAAAATTATTTCTTCATATATAAAATATACTTAGGTAAAATTATTTCATTTACCCAATTTAAAACAATACTGTGCCGAATTGTTCTATTCAAGTGTTTAGAAACCCCTTCGGCATAGTTGTACATACCGTGCTGACGAAGGTTCATATGCCACTCAATAAACCAATCATCACAATATAAAACAATTTTTATATTCACTAACAAATACGCTCTCTTAGCTATTATTACACTCAAATTCATTCTAGAGTACTATTGACTCTATCTCTAATGAATAATACCCAACAGAACCATGGTTGTCGCTTAACCATATGCTCTGATACCACATTGTCAGGACACGATTCTTCGTCTTCCGAAAATTCGACATCGACACTCACTTTATCGACTGCCGAGAAATCGAACGACGGAAAACCGAACACTGAGGGTTTTTAAGAAAAAGAATTTAGGAAAAGAAAAAGAAAAGAAGAAGAAAGAAGATAGAAAATAGAAATTAGAGAGAATAGAAAATGGAGAGGAAAGAAGATAGAAAATTTTAAAATAGAACAGAAAGAGAGAATAGAGGAAAAGAGAAAAACATAGAAGAAAATAGGACGGACAGAACACAACAGAATCACATCAGAATCTCACAATTCGCAGCGGAACAACATATAATAATAAATGAATAATCTTTAAACAAAGAACTATATCAGTTATTACATTTTATACATTTCATTACATCATATCATCAGAGTGTACAACATCAACAAATAGTGCAGCGGAAAAAGAAATACTATATACTAGTATTACGCCATGCCATCCAGCTTGCCTCCAGCAATTCCAGAATATCCAGAATATCCTGATAAACCTTAACTCTTGACTGCCCGTGTGGAAATTGGTGGGCACCCAGAGTTTAGGAAGGAAAACAATAAACTCCAAGTCAGTCATGTGACTGGTGTGAGAACTCAAAACAGTTTATTTATCTTTAAAATCAAAATAGAGGGATATTTTTAAATTCAATTCGCAATGCTTTTAAAAATGAGACTACCATAAGGCCTCCCGCACACACACACATGCAAACGCAGAATCGGAGGAGATTTCTCCTTATGATAGTCAAAGATGCTTGATACGCATTTAAAATAACATTTGATATTATTACTAGTGCATAGTGTGGAGAAAATTCATTTTGAAAGTAGAATATAAATCTTAGCCAACATACGACCATTATCGTATGCCTACTATAGCTACCATCCAAACAGTGGTGACCACCATAAGTGAATAGCAGGTTCTACAACTAATACCGTATAAGTTTCGTATTGTTTCTTTGGATTTCCAACAAATGGTCAGGCCAAGGAACTTCCCATTGCCACATGAGAATGCCTCTGGAAAGACATCCCCGAGAACCAAACCGGAACTCTGCCAACACAAGGCCGGGTTACCCCTAACTGGGTAACTACTGACACGAGCACGCCATTCCCCGATCGTAAACGACCTTTCTCACGGGATCCCGAAAGCCAACAACCACAAAGTAATAAATTCGTAGTAACCACATAGGTTAAATATTTGGGCTCCATACCATGATACCACCTCTATCCAGAAGGAAATGTACATACCCTAAAGGGTGCTACCCCTCATAACCTTGCCGCATCTTTCCTGTTTTGACCATTTCCGGGGCATGAGGTTCGACGAAGTCACGTCCACAAAAACATACTTTATACAAAAGCCATGCTTTGGATCAACAAATGATCAACACAATGATCACTAAGATAGACGATCAAATAAACGATCCTATCACAATAATCAACACAATGATCATTTCAGCAACACTCAGCATGTCACATTACCAAATTGGGAATATATCGCTGATAACTTCAACTATATAACCTCTGAGCTCGTACGTCTCAGAGAAGGGCGTTAAGCTAAAAGAATAAATTCTCCGCCACCAACAGAAATATATTTGAAAGAAATCTTCTTTATATCTCAACTTGTAATGTCAGACATACAATCCATACAAGTCTGTTCCGGGATCGAACAAAACCGAAGGCACTTACAAAGAAGTCCTTGCAATCCGGATATTCACAATCCTGATCGGATTTCCCGTCACTTAGGGAGTCTCTATACCGTTGCAACTCAGTGCAGAGACAATCGATAGGTCATCCTATCGCTCTCGCAAATACCGGGTCTTCAACACCGATCTTCAATGCAATTCACAACGACGTATCACATATTCGGAATGGGTTATACGACCCCATGGTCCTTTCCCGGTTAACTCGAATAGTGAGCGCTTATTCAAAAATAAGTGTAGCATTCACATTCAAACAAAACACATCAAATACCCATTCAAAGGGAAATATTGATAGTCGGCTATTGAACTATCAATTGATATGCACACATCACCAGATTCCAAATAATTTTCCAAATTATTTATTTTCCAAAATATCTTCACTATATATTAAATTTCAATACTTCAAAAATAAATCAATATTTATTTTTAAACAAATTCCACTTTCTTTTATAAATTCCTTAGTGAATTTATATTCCAAAATATTCATGCATATACGTTTTCAATTATTCATTTCAATTTATCTTCAAAAAGATAAATTCTCAAAGTATTTACTTCATATTGGAAAACAATTCCATACTTATTTAATAAGTAATTCACGAATTTTATTTATTTTCAACACTTAGAAAATATTCAATATACTTCAATCGAAATTAAGTATATATTTCATTCTATTAAGGAAATCATTCTCTTAAACATATTTATTTGGGCCAAAACGAATGTTGCGTAAAATATCGTTACGACAACCCAAAATCACTAGTATAGGGATTCGAAATTAGAATAGATATATAAATCCCAATACTATACAAAACATTTCCTTTCGGAAATCATTTACTATAACAACAGTGTTATAGTCCACCATTTCCTTTTCATTTCTCGAAAACGTCTATTTCAACAATAAATGTTGAAATCTATGGTTTCGAATCTCAACACATTTAAAACATTGTTCGATCGTTTTAATTCTATTTAAAACATCCAAATCCAAAATAATTTCTTTAACGTGTTATTCACTATTCAAAAACGTGAATATACTTCATGAACAATTTCATCCTTTTATTCATTTTAATTCAAAGGATTATTCACTATTCAAAAATGTGAATATAACTCCATTAATAGGTTACAACAATTTTCTTGTCAAAATAAGTCATTTGCGAATTTATAAAACAACGTTTATAAATTCCATTTCTATTTATTTATAAAATTTCCTTTTTATAAATTCTTTTATTAACCTATTCCAGTTTATAACTCAATTATAAACTAAAAGTCCATATTATAAGTTAAATGCTTATAAAACGATTATTTTACAAAATCGTTCTTTTTAACTTCCCAAATTATAAATCTTGTAACTTATAAGATTCATTTATTTAACAAAATCTATTCTTTCAATAACTTCACAAATTTATAAATCTTACTATTTATAAATTTTATTTATAACTTCCCCATTTATAATTCTATAAATTTCATTCTTTAATGAAATTCGTTTTCACTTCATTCAAACACTTATAAAAACTCGTTTTATAATGTCAATATTTCAATTTATAAATATCCATTTATAAATCTCTTAATATAAATCAATTGATATTATTCTTTTAAAACGTCTTCAAATTCCTTTAAAAACTTCATCCTTTTGATTCATAAAATAATTAAATTTTATAAATCCTATATTTAAACTGTTCACAAAAATTCTAAAATCCCGATTAAACTATTTTATAAAATCGTTAGCATCATATTCTCAAAAATCAGTTTTTAACTGTATTTCACAAAAATCATAATTTTTATAACATTAAAAATTATAACGTTTATTTATTTAAAATGGATCAATTCCAAAATTATTTTATAAAACGTATACTTTCTAAAATCACTTTAAAAATCATTTTAAAATCCCAAAATCTGGGACCAATGATGCTACACACCAAATAGTCAATCACGACTACAACAATATCATATATCAATATGAAAATCCATCAAATATCAAAATATCTGAAATCAAATAAATACTGTTGAGGAATCCAGTTGGATCCCTCCAACCTGTTTTCCTGCATCCAAAAACATTAGCACAATACCAATTTCGCTCCAGTACGAAATTATCGCGGTATATGTTCTTATTAAATATTATCCGCTTAATAACGGCGTAATAGGGTCTCATCCGCTAAAAAATGCGGGGAATCAACAACTGCAATATATACATATGCCAATATATATATATTGATATTATATATAATACCAATTTTACTGTTTATGAAATATTCGCGGTATATGTTTTTATTAAATAACATCCGCTTACTAACGGCGTATAATGTCTATTTTAACAATCAATAGATATCAATCATCATTCAAACATGCATTCAAATATTTTAAATCTAACTATTTAAAATAAAATCGAAACCTATTCGATTGAGTGAGAAGTTCTCACCTTGATTTTATTTCCGTTTTAGCGATTTATTTCGAATAAAATTAAACGGACGTTTAATTTTACCCAAAATCTCACTAGCTCCAAACGACTCCAAACCAACTCCATCGCGTAGTGCTCGTCCATACGATTCCAACGCAACTAGTTTCGCGCGTTTTCGACCTCGTATGAAAAAGTTATGAATTTATGAAGTTTGCACACGATTTAAATAAACAAATCAACATAAACTTTATAATTTTAAACCCTGATAAATTAGAGCCATTGGATCCCACCCCCATCTGATCATAGCCGCACGTCTCCTCTCCCTCTCCCTTCGTTCTCCTTCCCAGTAACAAACACGCATACAAAACCCATCACTTCCAAATTAGGTTTTCAAATCACGGCAACAACATCGACTTCGAAGACGATCAAGTGGTGCCATCATGACCGTCCCCCTCCACTCCACCCACGGCCTGAAGGACAGCAAGCTCGGCCATCCCTGTAGCATAGAAACGCGTACGCAACAGCCCAGGGACACGGGCTTGTAGCTTCCTCCACACGACTCCGTTTCCGATCATAACCGTTGAATCTCTAGCTCTCATCGCCCTCTTCAATTCTCTAGTTGAACATTCCTGCTAATTCTTGATGGATTTGGAGATTTGGAGGGAGGAAGTTCATGAGTTTCTGGCCGTTCAGGGGGGGGGTGGCGGCTGCAGTTTTGCTATGGTTTTATTTCTTTTTTTTTTATTTTGAAGGGGTAGGGGCTATTTATAAGGAACGAGCGACACTATTCATCCCGGAAATTCCGAACTCCGATTTAGGCGCCGTAACCAGCGTTTCTAAGGTTTACCCCGCGTTCCGGACACAATGGAATAGGTTTCGGAAGCTAATTCGGAAGTATGTGCGAGTTATGGCTGTAAACGTTCAATTTGAATTAAACCGATTTAAGTCGATTTCTAGGCGTTTTAATTCGTACCGGACAAACGGTAAATCCAATTGACTTGAAATTTGAAACCTTACAATAGTATCACATTACGAATCCGATGAAACTGGTTTCGTCGAAATCCGAGACTTTTTGAAAAATGGCTATTTTCACTCGCCAAATTTAAATTAAAAATAAATCGATGCGTTTCGAGCTGCCACGATCAAACGATAACTCCGATTGACACGAAAATTGAAATTCGGTAATAACTAACTATTACGGATCCAATGGAACTGGTTTCGTTCAATTCTGAGACTGTTCAAAAATTGACTATTTTCACTAGTCGATTTAAATATTAAAATATTCAATTTTCACAAATTAACTTTTAATTCGATTTTAAAAGTTCTAAAATATCGTTCTAACTTCAATATGATAAAATAAAATTTTACAAATCATTTACAATCTTATTTAACTCTATTTTCAATTATTTCCATAATTTAACGTATTAAATTATCGATTTAATTATCCAATTAAATTCAATAATTCAAATAAAAATTTATTCGACTTATAAATTCACTTATAAATATTTAAAATTAATTAAATATTCATATTTTAATTTCTAAAAATTCTGGGTCGTTACATAAGTAGTTAGCCAAAAGTCAGAGTAATGAATCCCTGGGGAGAAGTCAAGCAGAAGCACCTGTAACATCTCGGTCTGACCCGAGTATTATTTAATAAGAAAATAATAAACGGATCAGTCTAACTATAAATATCAGATGAAACGATATAGAATAAGAGATATGACTAAACACATAATAATCACAATGCCAAGCTGTGATATATATAAGTAGTTGAAAATCGTCAAGGGATTATTCAATGTCACAAAATCTACACAAGAATCTAAGAAACGTCGTACTCCTAATTTAGTTCACCAAGCCATAAATATTGACGATAATATCAATGTCAATCACAAAAGTCAATGACACACAAATTCCAGAATTCAACACACGAAATCCAGAAATCACAAAAGTCAATGACGCACAAATTCACCAATGCACAAATATCGATAAAGCTTATCAATGGAAATCACGAAAATTGGTGAAACACAAATTCTAGAAATCATCTCAAGAAATCCAGAAATCACAAAAAAAGGGGGGAAGGCCTATCACAAACGGGAGCATAAAGCCCACCAACACGTGTATCACAAACGGAACGCTAATTCCATGGTTGCTAACCATCACAAATTGAGCCGAAGCTCCCCAAACGGTCCGAAGACCATGGGTTGCTACCCCACCAAATTGAGTCGAAACTCCACAAAACGGGGTTTAGTCTCCCTCGCAGACAAAGAGACATCGCACATTGCTAGTCTAAATCACAAAGATGATCGTCATGATCAACGAGAAGTGTCAATTACACTAAGCTAGTAAATATATGAGTTTAGCTTCATGTCCCATAACCACTTGCTTAACTTAAATATTTACGAACAAACTGTAGATTTCCACTAGAAAATTGTCACAAGAGATTCAATCGAACAAGTCCAAGAAATTAACCGACGAAGTAAACGCAAGCGTTTCATACCACTTGTTTTACTAAGCCGTTTAATTAGATTTCTCATACGAGTGAGGTAAGGTTTGTATATACTAATAGATTGGAAAACGGTTTTATAAACGAATTTGGTATTAAAAATAAAGTTGAAATCGTTTTGAGGGAAGAGTTTTGATATTTACTACTATTATAGAAAACCTTTATATTTTCAAAGTGACAAATCACAAAAATGATTGTAGAACAATCATCCACCAAAATTCACATTCAAAGACGTGAATAAAAATCCAAAGAAACCGATCCGAAATCCATCAAAATGGGTATTTCCAAAAATTCCAAAATAAAAGTCATCGTAGTCGAATAAGTGATAACAACAACTAGGAATCAAAATGAATCGATATAAATTGGATACCTAGCGAAACTAGGCTCAAATAGGCATAGGAGACAAATAGAAGCAGGTCAGTCGACTGACTTACTGAGTTCAGTCGACTGATCACAGTCCCAAAAAACTCTCGGGATGCAGGTCAGTCAACTGAACTCAGTGAGTCAGTCGACTGACTGCAGTTGACAGAGAATTCCAAGGCTCTGCAGGAAGCCTTTGTACTGCATATTAGCTACAGCCAGTCGACTGGCTTAGAAATCCAGTCGACTGACTGGAGCTAAGGCAGTTTTTCTGCCTTTGCACAAGATGTGCAAACCCAACCAATTCTCAACCGAATTCGAGCAATCGCACTAGCGGTTTATGTCAATCGACTACCCGGCCCTTATGGCTCTTCGATTTGTCACCAAAACGTGTTCAAACTACAAAGCTATGATTTTTGAAGATTTGAACTTGAAACACTAAAAATTGGAATATACACCAAATCAATCCAAACCAAAACCAAATGCACATGAATATGTGTTAGGAATTCATACCTAACAATCGAAGATAATCATAGACCTAGATGTGAGATTAAAAATCTCACCTTTGAACCCAAACGATTGAAGAAGATGCTTGAAATCAAATGGAGAATCAACCTCTCTTCAACACAACCCAAATGAGCTTGAATCTATGCTCAAAACAAGAACATTCCCAAAATTAGGTTTAGGAATTTCTGAAATTGGTAAGAGAATAAGTTGGAGAAGAAGAAGAGAAGCTTACCAATGGGTTCTTCTTGAGTTTGGAGCTAGGAATTTGAAGTTGCAAAAGGAACTAGGGTTTTGGAGTTTTAATTTCCAATCTCTCCCACCATTAATGCTATAAAAACTGAAAAGAGAAAGAAGTGAGGGAGAATGGGGAGGAGGAGTTCAGTTTTTAAGTATAAGTTAGCTAATGGCTAAACCAAAACTCAAACCTAAAGTGAAAAGTAGCAAAAATCAACTTTCTCCAAACATATCGAAGCTTATACTCAAAAAGGTCGCAAACAGCATTTTAAACTCAATGGGAGTGGTCCCGAGTCCTAATTCGACCGTATGCAAAAAGTAACTTTTCGGACTAAAATCCGACTAACGATAAAATATTTAAATATAAAATTGATAAATATGCGGGTTGTTACAGACTCCCCTCCTTAAAGAAATTGCGTCCTCGCAATATTTAAGAAGAGAACATAAAGTAACAACCATAAAAGCATATTCAACACAAAAGAATTTGAAATAAAAGGTACACCTTAAAGAGCACGGGAAAGCAAGTCCGGATGTGATCGCTCGATGAATTCCCTAGACTCCCAGGAACAATCCTTAGGATTTGAAGACCATTGAACTTTAACAAGCGGAACATCTTTATTTCGAAGTCGTTTGACCTCCGAAGCAATGATACGAATAGGATGTTGCTCATAAGTTAAATTAGGCGAAACTTCAATCTCTTCAACAACACCGGGCTCAAGAACAGAATCGGAATCTCGAAGGCACTTCCGAAGTTGAGAAACGTGAAACACGTCATGGATAGCAGAAAATTGAGCCGGTAATAAAAGACGATAAGCCATGGAACCAATACGTTCAGTGATAGGAAATGGCCCAATATATCGAGGCGCCAATTTTCCCGATCAACTGAAACGTACAACACCCTTCATAGGTGATACACGAATGAACACAAGATCTCCCACAGAAAATTCTAACTTCCTACTTCGGTTATCGGCATAGGATTTTTGTCTACTCTGGGCTTCTTTCATCCTATGTCGAATAAGTTCAATCTTTTCTATGGAATCACGAATAAAATCTGGACCTAAAACCAGCCTCTCACCGGTCTCAAGCCAACAAGAAGGATATCGGCATGGCCTTCCGTAGAGTGCCTCAAAAGGTGCCATACCAATACTAGATTGGAAGCTATTATTATAGGAAAATTCAACAAGTGAAATATGATCTTCCCAACTTCCACCAAAATCAAGAACACAAGCACGAAGAAGATCTTCAAGAGTTTGATTCACAAGCTCGGTTTGTCCATCGGACTGAGGATGATAGGCGGTGCTAAAATTAAGCTTCGTTCCCAAAGCTTTTTGAAGACTCTTCCAAAATCCACTAGTAAAAAATGGGTCACGATCACTAACAATAGAAGTAGGAACTCCATGCAATTTAACAATCTCTTTGATAAAGAGCTTGGCCAAAAGAGGAACGGTTCGGTTAGACCGAACGGGAATAAAATGTGCGGATTTAGTAAGTCTATCAACAATTACCCATAAGTTATCATGAACCGAACGAGAACGGGGAAGGCCATCTATAAAATCCATGGAAATATGGTCCCACTTCCAAATTGGAATTTCTAAAGGTTGTAATAACCCACCGGGCCTTTGATGTTCGGCCTTAACGAGTTGGCAAGTCATGCAACACCTAACAAAGTTAGCAATATCGAATTTCATTCCCTCCCAATAATATAGTCGCTTCATATCCGCGTACATTTTACTACTTCCGGGATGAATGGTAAATTTAGAACGATGAGAATCTTCTAAAATAACTTTACGAAGATCACTAATATTTGGCACGACAAGTCTACCAAATTTCCGAATGCCGCCACAAGAATCGATATCAAAATCTTTCAAACCTTTAATATCAATTTTATACTTAATATTTTGGCCAAGAAGAGCCTATTCGGGATCTAGCCTTTGAGCTTCAAGAATGCGGTCTAGAAGAGAAGGATGAGCCTCAAGGCTACATAAAACAAGTGATGAACATAAATCGGATACGCGGTCTCGAATCTCACAAGTGGATAAGATCTCAAGATCGTTCCATTCGGATATCATCATAGAAACAACAGCTTGTTGTTTACGGCTAAGAGCATCGGCGACACAATTACCCTTACCGGGAGTGTAAAGAATATCAAGATCATATGGTGCAAGAAATTCGAGCCAACGCTGTTGACGCAGATTAAGTTCCTTTTGAGAGAATAAATACTTCAAAGATTTATGATCGGTATAAAGAACAAATTTCTCTCCTAAAAGGTAATGATGCCAAATACGAAGGGCGAAAACAATAGCCGCGAGCTCTAAATCATGAGTGGCATATCTAGTCTCGGCTGGCTTCAATTGCCTAGAAGCATAAGCAATAACACGTTCTCTTTGCATAAGAACGGCACCCAAAGCAACGCGACTAGCATCGGTATAAACAACGAAATCTTGATTCCCCTCGGAAATAACAAGAATAGGAGCATCAGAAAGGAGTTCTTTTAATTTCTGAAAAGAAGCTTCACATTTGTCCGACCAAATGTATTTAACACATTTCTTAGTCAAGCTAGTGAGAGGCACGGCAATCTTAGAAAAGTCTTTGATAAAACGACGGTAATAACCTGCCAATCCCAGAAAACTATGAATCTCTGTCACACTCTCCGGTCTCTTCCAATCTTGAATCGCTTCAATCTTTGAAGGATCCACGGAAATTCCGGATTCGTAAATAATATGACCGAGAAACTTCACACGAGATTGCCAAAAGTGGCATTTAGAAAATTTTGCCTTTAATTGATTACTCCTAAGAGTTTCCAACACAATCCGAAGATGCTTTTCATGCTCCTCCTCGGTTTTAGAATACACAAGAATATCATCGATAAAGATGAGAACAAATCGGTCGAGAAAATCTTTGAAAACTCTATTCATAAGGTCAACGAAATACGCCGGAGCATTCGTCAAACCAAATGGCATGACAAGCCATTCATAAGATCCATAACGAGTACGGAACGGTGTCAAAGGAATACTATCCTCTGCAATACGAAGCTGATGAAATCCAGTAGCTAAGTCTAATTGTGAAAAGACTCTAGCACCACAAAGTTGATCGAATAGATCATCAATCTGAGGTAAAGGATATTTATTTTTGATAGTAAGATCATTAAGCTTGCGGTAGTCAACGCAAAGCCTAAGTGTTCCATCGGATTTCTTCACGAAAATAGCCGAAGCTCCCCAAGGCGAGGAACTAGAGCGAATAAATTGCTTCGTCTCCAATTCGGATAATTATTTATGCATCTCCTCGTTTTCTTTATTGGACATACGATAAGGAGGACGAATGATAGGTTGAGCTCCAGGAATAAGATTAATTCTGAACTCAATTGCTCGCTTAGGTGGTAACCCTAAAACGGGCTCAAATATGTCGGAAAATTCACGAATGACGTGAATAAGAGAAATAATATCACCCTCATCATCATCATCGTCATCACGAGGATTTAAAGAATATAAAGTCGCGACCAAGCTGGAAACTGAGTCTTGAAGATTAATAGAAATCTGCTTAACAGATTGAGGATGTCGAAGATGAATAGTCCGCTCAGGACATAGGTTATGAGCTTCATAATGGTTAAGCCAATCCATTCCCAAAATCATTCCAAAGCCTAAATAATGCATGACATGCAAACCGGCTAGGAAAGGAAAATCACACAAAATAATCTCGACATCTTTACACAATAAACTGATTGTTGTGGATCCACCAACCGGATTTGCAATTCTCAAAGAAGTCATTAAACACAAAACATCCAATGAAAAAGTATCAACAAGTTCTTTTGATATAAAAGAATGGGACGCACCCGTATCAAAAAGAACTCGAATAGGATGATCACGAAATAAAATAATTCCACCCAGAATAGAATGAGAAATTCCTTGGCCACGAGATGTGTTGCCAGGGGCTTGAGCAACATTTAACTTTCCCTCCTTCTTGCCTTGAAGTTTGGGGCATGAAGATATAACATGACCGGGAACTTTGCAGTAGCGACAAGAGAGAGACTTTAGACACTTGTTCGCGTAATGGTCCTTCGAACCACAATTATAGCATTCCCCACGACCAAAGGAAGAAGTCTTTGCCACGGAGGTTGCTTGCTTCCCTTTCTTATTGGGATAAGGACCTTTAAATTTGTTTGGCCTCTTTTTGTTGTTGAAGTTTGGTTTAGCTCCCACCACTTCAACATCACCCTCCTTATCCGCCTCTTCAAGTCGAAGAGCAATATCAACGAGTTGATCAAAAGAAACTTCTAACTTTAGAAGTAATGGCTTCTTGAGATTTTTGTTTAAGCCATAAACAAATCTCTGATTCTTCTTCAGAGGGGTGTTGATGTATTCAACCCCATATTTGGAAAGCGACTCGAAGGAGGCGACGTAATCAGTCACGGAGGACTTACCTTGAACAAGGTCTATAAATCATCGAGCCAATGTCACTTTCTCAGCTTCTGGTATGAATTTTAACTCGAAGCGTCCCCGGAATTGCTCCCAGGTGAGATCCGCTTCATTAATCTCAGAAATAAGAAGCTCGTACCAGTCCAATGCTCTTTCTCGGAGCATACTAGAGGCCACCTGAACTCGGTGAAGGTCAATAAGATTCATGCGAGAAAAGATTCGATCGCATGACCTTAGCCAAGCCTGTACTTAAATAACAGTTTCGGAACCTCTGAATGGCTCCCCACCCAAATTAGTGTAATCGCTGCACAAGCGTGCAAATCCCGACTTTGGGTGAGTAGGTTCCGGGTTAGCTCCAGCTGCTTGAGCATTCATCACTAAATCGAGAAGCTGTTGAGCAGTCATAAAAACTCCATCCTGGGGTGGAGTGCTAGATGGCACGTCTCTGGGGCGGCCTGGTCTAGGCATTCTCTTCCTTTAGAAAGAAAGAAGAAGATTATTCACTAATGAATATCAAGCAATCTTGATAGACAAAACAAGGAATCATAAAAGAAAATAGGATGAATCGGTACGAAGACTCGAATAAAATCCTAAAGAACGACTCCTAAGAAAGACTTAGGACGATAATCCTTGTTATAATATTCCATATTGTTCCGAAGTTTGGCTCTGATACCAAGCTGTGACGCTCCACCTCTATACCCACGCTAGCCAAGAACACTACGGAGTAATGCTGTTAACTAGCACGGAGAATAAGGCTGTTGAGGAGCGACCATCCGTGTAATTTCTTTGAGCGAGCACCGATATGTTAGATAGTATAACATGCATTCTATTTCAAGAGGAAATCCGACATACCGATACAAACTCAAAGCTACTACACAGTGGCTATATGAATCCTTCGGAAATAAATATAGAAAGAAGCATAACATAAATCAGTCACAGATAATTCATATCACAAAGGCGTAAGAAGATATGAATATATATAACTAACACATGAAAGTGTATGTCAGAGTAGCGGTCTAAAAAGATCCGCAATATCACAAAAGAATAGTTACAAGAACTACACAAAAGAATAAGTATACATCATAGAGTCTATATTTCAAATGTATACAACAAAAACTACTAATCTAAGTAGTTAGCCAAAAGTCAGAGTAATGAATCCCTGGGGAGAAGTCAAACAGAAGCACCTGTAACATCTCGGTCTGACCCGAGTATTATTTAATAAGAAAATAATAAACGGATCAGTCTAACTATAAATATCAGATGAAACGATATAGAATAAGAGATATGACTAAACACATAATAATCACAATGCCAAGCTGTGATATATATATAAGTAGTTGAAAATCGTCAAGGGATTATTCAATGTCACAAAATCTACACAAGAATCTAAGAAACGTCATACTCCTAATTTAGTTCACCAAGCCATAAATATTGACGATAATATCAATGTCAATCACAAAAGTCAATGACACACAAATTTCAGAATTCAACACACGAAATCCAGAAATAACAAAAGTTAATGACGCACAAATTCACCAATGCACAAATATCGATAAAGCTTATCAATGGAAATCACGAAAATTGGTGAAACACAAATTCTAGAAATCATCTCAAGAAATCCAGAAATCACAAAAAAAGGGGGGAGAAGGCCTATCACAAATGGGAGCATAAAGCCCACCAACACGTGTATCACAAACGGAACGCTAATTCCATGGTTGCTAACCATCACAAATTGAGCCGAAGCTCCACAAACGGCCCGAAGACCATGGGTTTTTACCCCACCAAATTGAGTCGAAACTCCACAAAACGGGGTTTAGTCTCCCTCGCAGACAAAGAGACATCGCATATTGCTAGTCTAAATCACAAAGATGATCGTCATGATCAACGAGAAGTGTCAATTACACTAAGCTAGTAAATATATGAGTTTAGCTTCATGTCCCATAACCACTTGCTTAACTTAAATATTTACGAACAAACTGTAGATTTCCACTAGAAAATTGTCATAAGAGATTCAATCGAACAAGTCCAAGAAATTAACCGACGAAGTAAACGCAAGCGTTTCATACCACTTGTTTTACTAAGCCGTTTAATTAGATTTCTCATACGAGTGAGGTAAAGGTTTGTATATACTAATAGATTGGAAAACGGTTTGATAAACGAATTTGGTATTAAAAATAGAGTTGAAATCGTTTTGAGGGAAGAGTTTTGATATTTACTACTAGTATAGAAAACCTTTATATTTTCAAAGTGCCAAATCACAAAAATGATTGTAGAACAATCATCCACCAAAATTCACATTCAAAGACGTGAATAAAAATCCAAAGAAACCGATCCGAAATCCATCAAAATGGGTATTTCCAAAAATTCCAAAATAGAAGTCATCGTAGTCGAATAAGTGATAAAACAACTAGGAATCAAAACGAATCGATATAAATTGGATACCTAGCGAAACTAGGCTCAAATAGGCATAGGAGACAAATAGAAGCAGGTCAGTCGACTGACTTACTGAGTTCAGTCGACTGATCACAGTCCCAAAAAACTATCGGGATGCAGGTCAGTCGACTGAACTCAGTGAGTCAGTCGACTGACTGCAGTTGACAAAGAATTCCAAGGCTCTACGGGAAGCCTTTATATTGCATATTAGCTACAGCCAGTCGACTGGCTTAGAAATCCAGTCGACTGACTGGAGCTAAGGCAGTTTTTCTGCCTTTGCACAAGATGTGCAAACCCAACCAATTCGCAACCGAATTCGAGCAATCGCACTAGGGGTTTATGTCAATCGACTACCCGGCCCTTATGGCTCTTCGATGCGTCACCAAAACGTGTTCAAACTACAAAGCTATGATTTTTGAAGATTTGAACTCGAAACACTAAAAATTGGAATATACACCAAATCAATCCAAACCAAAACCAAATGCACATGAATATGTGTTAGGAATTCATACCTAACAATCGAAGATAATCATAGACCTAGATGTGAGATTAAAAATCTCACCTTTGAACCCAAACGATTGAAGAAGATGCTTGAAATCAAATGGAGAATCAACCTCTCTTCAACACAACCCAAATGAGCTTGAATCTATGCTCAAAACAAGAACATTCCCAAAATTAGGTTTAGGAATTTCTGAAATTGGTAAGAGAATAAGTCGGAGAAGAAGAAGAGAAGCTTACCAATGGGTTCTTCTTGAGTTTGGAGCTAGGAATTTGAAGTTGCAAAAGGAACTAGGGTTTTGGAGTTTTAATTTCCAATCTCTCCCACCATTAATGCTATAAAATCTGAAAAGAGAAAGAAGTGAGGGAGAATGGGGAGGAGGGGTTCAGGTTTTAAGTATAAGTTGGCTAATGGCTAAACCCAAACTCAAACCCAAAGTGAAAAGTAGCAAAAATCAAATTTCTCCAAACATATCGAAGCTTATACTCAAAAAGATCGCAAACGGCATTTTAAACTCAATGGGAGTGGTCCCGAGTCCTAATTCGACCGTATCCAAAAAGTAGCTTTTCGGACTAAAATCCGACTAACGATAAAATATTTAAATATAAAATCGATAAATATGCGGGTTGTTACAGGTAGTGATTATACTGCTAAACGCTGACACAATCGAATAGCTGCACTTTAACTATTAGTAAAAATTTCAGATCTAACAAATATATAATTCAAGTACAGGTAAAAAGGAGTTTAATACCACAACTAACGAGGAAATAACTTAAAATAGTAAATGACATGATATTTATGTGGTTCGTATTTTGAGAAATTCTACGTCCACGGAAAAGTCTCTCTTTCTTCCTTTTTCAGTGATTTGGTACAGAATTTCGTAGAAGAATGTGCAATTGAACCTTAAAGGTTTTCAAAAGAAGAAAATGTCAAAAGAGAAAGAAGCCTATTTCATGCTATAGTGCCTTTTCTATTTATTGTCCTGAAATGCAGGTGGATTTCTAGAATTTCTATCTCATCATTGTGCCTTAACCCTTGGATCTTGCCAGATGTTTTTTATCTGTATTGTCTATTTGACGTGACCAGATTACTGACGAGTCTTCGGTAGGAAGTTTGAATGGAGGTAGGCATACCAAAATTAGAGCGGAAAAATCCAAAATTGTAGCAGGAGAATTCAAATTTGAATTGACCTTTCTTATAGGCCTATAGAGAGATATCTGTTGTCACTTATTGACCTTGTTGTATCTATGCTGACCAATATGCGATGTTAAGGTGCTGATGCATATGAAGAGATACAACGGTGAATATTTCCCAGTGCTTAGGTCAGCTGCCCTGCTAATATTTTTGTTGTCTTTGCTTGACTTGACAGCATATCAGTTTGGAACATGCCTGTGGCTTTTTATGATTTCAATTGTAAGTATGATTATGCGTTGAAGTATATATTGAGAGACCCGTATATAGCCCATTTGATGTGCATTCAACTATGTACAGAGTGTTCTAGGTGCCATCCGTTTGTGCTGGTTTGATTTGTATAAGTTTGACAAAACAAGAGCCTTGAAAGCACGCTCAGCTCAGCTCGGTATATATTGTCCCCAAACTTCTTTGCGGTATGCCATATTTGATAGAGTTAGGGTATGTAATTTATTACATATATCTAACTCGTCGATCAATCTTGTTAGAAATAAAGGCGTTTTCTTTCTATTATATACTTGATATAATGTTATATTAATTGATTAATTAATTTAATTAATTAAAATATATTTAATATAAAATCCATAAATGATATGTTTTGTGATGGTAGTTATAAAGTATTGTAACCATGAATAATTTATAAAATTAAATATACCCTTTTAAATGTTCTTAGTCAAGATGCATCGAGACTAGATATCGATGTATCCGTTAAGACTAGGGTAGTGACGCTCTCTAAATGTTGGGCAATGTATTACCCATGTCTGTTAGGGGACCTAGGGGTTACGTACTAATAGTTATTAGATGACTATGGAACGACTCATTCCATAGTTTTCTTTTGGTTAATATAACTAAGGTCAAACATCAAATATCGATGTGAATAATTTACATAGTTCTTTCAACTTGAGAATACTGTAAATCTTTAATATGAAAGCTTCGGTTTGATTATAGTCAAATTAAGGCACGATGTCCATCGAGTGACTATAGTTGAGTCGAGTGGAAGTATTGGAAGTGAAGCACTATTCAAAAGAGGATTATCTCCTCAGTTACATATGGTTAATATCACAGTCAACTCAGGTCAACCCAATGTCAAAATATCTGGCTAGAGGAATTCGGTTAATAATAATTGTTATTATTGAACCAAGAACTTTGTATTTGGACTATAGAGTTAAATATGGACGATGTTGAAATTTTGACCATTACCAAATTCAATAAGTCCAAAATGATATAGTTTTGACGAAGAGAATTGGTGTAAATAATTATCACAACCGGTAACGCTTATTAAATTAAAATGAGATTTTTTTTAATATGAGTAAGCGATAGATTTGGCCATATAATCACACCACCTGCTAAGTGAAGTATGAAAATTAAAGTTCAAATAGTTCAATCACTGCAACAAAATGTACCTATCATAGCGTTTCAAAAACACTATAAAAACCTTTAACGGTGTTTTTAACTATGTTGTATATTAACATGCCATTATAGGTCAGACATATACCATAGCAAGACAGAAAACGCTGTAGGATCCATGTATTTGTAGCATTTTTTTTGATACCATTAATACGTTTTACAGCATTTTTGTCGACGAGCAAACTTTCTTTTCTTAGCATTCGTCTTCGCCAAGAAATATATTCAATAGTGGTTAAAATATGCTATGTTAACTTTTTACAACGTTATTTTCATTGCCGTGATTTCTTTTTATGGCGTTTTCTAGAATGCTTAAGTGCTATTTTATAGCTTTTCGAAAACGCTGTTAAAATTTCTTTAGCATTTAGAAAACGCTGTTTAGTCTTTTCTTAGCGATTTGTAAACGCTGTTAAATATTTCCATAGCTTTTTATAAATTCTGTCGTATTTTACTCAGTTCCTAACCAATACACAGCAGGTTCCAATTCTATATGCAACCACAATTTATGTATAACATAGTTTTTATAAACACATATATTTCATAACAAACATATATTTTATTAATCTCACATTTTATAATCAACATATTATATTAATCACACATCTTACAATTAACATGAAACATTACACAATAAACTACACAATATCCTTACATCAAAATAGATAATAAGTTCATAATATTTCAATGTAGAACAAGCAGCAACCAGTGACCAAAAGTAGTAATACACACAAGCATACAAACCAAAATGTAGTTATGACATCAAAAGTAACTTCGAATCCATAACTTCTGCAGTAGGTTAATATATCTATCCACCCGCAAAGGAAAAGTCCTTATTATATGTACTTGATTAGGATTAAAAGAAGGAAACATCAAGTAGCTAGTTCTCAAGTTATCTTAAGCTTTATAAAACAAACATGTGAAAAGATGAACTTGAAACTTTTCTTTATACTTGTTTTTTGCTATTTTTAATTGCAAGGTCAGTTAAAGTATAAACTTGTACCGTTTGTGTTTGATCACTATATAATTAAATGTGTATTGTTTTATCAGTTATCCATTATACCATTAATGTGATTTTAGAGACTTAGACTCTGCATTAGTATCTAGTATATAAACGTATTTCTAACCATTATTTGCAGTGCATTGAATTTTCTTTGCTCTCCGAATCATAATTTTTGCATTTTGAAAAGGAAAAAAAAAGAAATTTCTATGTTTTGTTCAAAATCCGAACGTTTGATCGTTGAATTTCTTTAAATGAAATCAAAAGAGTACCATCTCCAACCGTTGGAAATTTAATGGAACACAACAGTACCTAACTTAGGCTATAACAAACAATAGGGAAAAAATTCAAACTATGCGTTTATGAAATAGCAATCGATATTATTTTCTTCTTATGGCCTAAGAAAATCAAAATGGCGTATACAATGTTATACTCTTCTAAGATAAAAATACCAAAAATTTTCAAGGCTTAGCAAAGCAACGTGACCTTAAAGATAAAAATGTCATTGTCTTAATTTCACTTTCCGAAAGACAAATGTATGCTTTTCATACAACAGTACATTAAATAGCCAAATCGCAAGTTATTTTAAGCTTTATAAAACAAACATGTGAAAGAATGAATTTGAAACTTTTCTTTTTCCGTACAAAACATCATAAGTTTTACGCGAAAACATATCAGAAAACACATCATGACAAATATAATTTATAATGAACGACGAGATGCACCAAAGAGACAAAAAGTCATATCATAAATTCCTAGGAAAAATTGCCAATGCCACAAAGTCTAAAAGATTTTGGACACTCCTGCCTGTTAGATATTAACCTATAATTGTTCTAGTAAGTAAAAGAAAATAATATTAAATATCAATACTTCTCATAATGAAGTACAAATGTAGCCTGGGAAGTTGAATTTGTAAACGATTGTAAAACGTTTGTAAAATCAAATAAGAAGAAAAAGATAATTCATATTATTCAGTAAGATGGCTGAGCAAACAAAGATTGATTGCATTAGGGTTACAGAGATAGGTTTATATAGATAGAAAACATAAACAATAAAAAGGCTAAAAGGCCCAACCTAGACAGGAAATGGATCAATATGCTAACATCCCCCCTCAAACACGCGATGGTATGGCAAGAAGCATCGAGAGTTTGCCAATGAAGAATCTATGACGTTCAATAGTGTGAGCCTTCATGAAGAAATCAGCAAGTTGCGTCGATGACGAAGTAAAAGGCAGAGAAATAGTTCCATGCAGCAAGTGATACCGAGTGAAATGACAGTCAATCTCAATATGTTTGGTGCGCTCATGAAAAACAGTATTGTAGGCAATTTGAATAGCACTCTTATTGTCACAATACATAGAAGTGGGAGAAGAAATCGAAACACCCATATCCTCCAACAGCCAACGTAACCAAATAATCTCAGATGTAGTGGAGGCCATAGCACGATACTCTGCCTCAGTGGAAGACCGAGAAACAATATCCTGTTTCTTACTCTTCCATGAAATAAGGGAATCACCTAAAAATATACAAAATCTAGTTGTGGATTTTCTATCCGTTGAGTCACCAGCCCAATCTGCATCAGAGAAGGCACGAAGCTCCAAAGATGAGGTCGATGGGAACAAAAGACTCTGATAAAGTGTTCCTTGCAAGTAATGAAGAATGCGCATAACAGCAGCCCAATGAACAGAGGTAGGGGAAGATACGAACTGACTAACAATGTGGACAGCATAGGCAATATCTGGACGAGTGAAGGTCAGATATACAAGGAAACCAACGATAGAACGATATAAAGTGGGATCAGAAAGAGGACTCCCATCGGTCGGAGTATATCGGGCATTTACCTCAAGTGGTGAATCAACATGATGTGTATCAGTAAGACCAGCACGATGAATAATGCCAGTAGTGTATTTGGACTGGGAAAGAAGATAGCCTTTTTCTGAGGAAGCTATTTCAATCCCTAAAAAATAACGTAGATGACCCAAATCCTTCATATCAAAACAACGAGACAATGTGGCTTTAATACTCACAATACCATTACTGTCATCACCTGTAATGATCATATCATCTACATATAGTAGAAGAAGAATACAGCCTGCAGAAGTCAATCTGACAAAAAGTGCTGAATCATGGGGACTAGGGGTAAAACCAAGTGATGTAACTACATTCGAAAATCTCTCATACCAAGCACGTGGTGCTTGCTTAAGGCCATATAGAGCTTTCTTACGCCTACAAACCTGACCTGGAGCATGAGAAACACCAGGTGGAGCAACCATGTAAACTTCTTCCTTAAGATCTCCATTCAGAAAAGCATTTTTAACATCCATTTGAGAGATGTCCCACTTACGACTGGACGCAACAGCAATAAGAACCCGAACAGATGTCATCTTAGCCACAGAAACAAATGTTTCCTCATAATCCATGCCATACTCTTGGGCAAATCCTTTAGCAACTAAACAAGCTTTGTATCGCTCAATAGAACCATCTGACTTGGTTTTAATCTTATACACCCATCGACAACCAATAGTCTTCTTCCCAGTAGGAAGGTACACAAGATCACAGGTACCAATTTTGTCTAAAGTAGACATTTCCTCAGACATAGCACGTTGCCACACAGGAGAATGAACAGCCTCCGAGTAAGAAGAAGGCTCATAGAAAGTGTCAATGGAAATAAGAAATGAAGCAAAAGCCCGAGAGTAACAAGAGTAAGCAAAATCAGATAATTGAGTAGATTTACGTGTGCGAGTGGGATAGCGAGGTTGAACAGGATCAGTCATCACAGGAGGTGTTTGAGCAGTCGTAGTAGCAGGGGATAAAGTGTCACCTGCAGAAGGAGGAGGAACAGAGTGTATGGATGACGGAGTATCGATGATAAGAGGTGGTGAATCAGAGGAGTTATCAGCAGGAAATGGATCAATGTGAATAAGATCAGACTTAGTCATACTATGAGGACTAGCTGGAATAGAGTAGAAGGGAATATGTTCAATAAAGGAAACATGACGAGAAACATATAGTTTATTTGAAGAAGGATCATAACAACGATAGCCTTTTTGTCCAATACCATACCTAAGAAAAACACATATAACAACACGTGAAGATAATTTTGTACGTTCTACGTGTGGACGAAGAACAAAACAAGTGGAACCAAACACTTTTAGGTAAGAGTAATCAAGAGTTTGACCAAACAACTTGGCATGAGGAGAAATACCAGAGTTATGAGAAATCGGGATCTTATTAATAAGATAAACGGAAGTGAGAACAGCTTCTCCCCAAAATTCTTTTGGAATGCTAGCTGAAAGAATCATAGAATGGGCAGTTTCAACAACGTGTCTATGTTTTCTTTCAGCAACACCATTTTGTTGCGGGGTATCAGTGCAGGAAGTCTGATGCAAAGTACCATCAACCGTGAATATGTTAGAAAGGGCTCCCTTAGTGTATTCCCCCCCCCCCAAATCATAACGAAAGCATTTAACAATAGCAGAGTGTTGTGTTTTAACATATGCTTGAAAGGCAGTATATATATCAATAAACTCAGAACAACATTTCATCAAATAAACCCAACAATAACGAGTATAGTCATCGATAAAAGAGACATAATATCTGCACCCATCTTTTGTGGGGATGGGTGTTGGACCCCAAACATCAGAATGAACTAAATCAAAAGGTGCATTGGAAGTAGAAACACTTTGATTAAAGGGCAAAGCAGAAAATTTTCCAAGTTTACAACCACTACAATCTGAAATATCATGAGAACGTAAATCTCCCAAAACACCAGAATTACACAAGAATTTAAGACGAGAGCTTGAAATATGACCAAGTCTAGAATGCCACAAATAAAACTTAGAAGACAATGGAGTTAAATGAAAAGAAGAAAGGTCAATACTAGCAGCAGCGGCATGACTTGGAATGTGCAAGTCATCCAAAACATAGAGACTGCCCTGCCTACGGCCTGTCCCAATCAACTTCTTGGAGTTGGGATCCTGCACGGAGCAAGTGGTAGAAGAAAAATGAACAAGATATCCAAGATCACAAAGTTGTCCGACCGACACAAGATTCATAGTTAATTTAGGAATACAATAAACATTTGGGAGGGAAACGTGTGTGGTTTGAATTGTACCGATTCCTGTTAATGGCAAAGGTATGCCATCAGCAGTCAAAATAGAAGGTGAGCGAGAATCAAAAGACATAGATATAAATGATGAACAGCATGGGACATATGATATGAGGCACCAGAATCCAAAATCCTCAAAGGAGAATGCAAACCTGATATGGAGGGAGCTGACATGGCAAAGTGCTGAGATTGAGGAGCAGTCATGTTTTGAGACAAAAACTGGCTAGCAAGGAACTTCTAAAATTGTTCTGCAAGAGAGTCTATAGAGGAATCCACAACTGATTCACCGGAAGGATGTACCAATGCAGCAGTCCTAGGCTGGGAACTACCTCGTGACTGTCCATGTACTTGTGCAGTAGAGAGGGACTGCTGTTGGCTACCGCGTTGTTGCTGTTGTGATCTATCACCTGGCTTAAAACTTTGATTTTTTTGACGAGCCAATAATTCAGGACATTGATTCTTCCAATGACCTGGTTGTTCACAATAATTACAATCACGACCATTCTTGATATTTATCTTGTTGCGTTGAGATGGGATTGGTAAAATCCCTGTAGCAAAAACAGATGCAGAAGAAGTCTGTGCAACTTTCTCATTTTGAGACTTCAAGCGAGTTTCTTCAGCTAATAATTCATGTCGAACAGAATCAACAGAAGGTAAAGGAGTGCGATGTAGGATGGACGCACGACAATGCTCGTACTCTGGTCGAAGAGCCATCAACAATTGAACAAGACGTTGTTCCTCCCTACGAGCGACATATGGAGCAAATGACCTAAGCTCAGCAACCTCGGTCATAGCCAATTGATCCCAAAGAGCAGTAATTTCAGAATAAAAATCTTGATATTTCGATCATTCTGAGACAATGACCGAATATCAGCCTCTAATTGATATTGAATGGCAAAGTTAGAACGCACAAAAAGTCGCTCCAAATAGTCCCAAACTTGCTTAGCAGTATCATACTTAGCCAATTGCATACCAATTTTATTCTCAACAGAATTATTAATCCAAGTGATGATCTTTGAATTGTTAGTATCCCATTTCTCCATCGATTCAACATTAGCAGCTTTAGGAGCCACAATAACACCAGAAATATATCCCCACATCTGTTTTCCTTTCAGAAAATTTTTCATGACATAACTCCAATAAGAATAGTTTTTTCCATCTAAACGAACACTAATAGCCTGTAATGAATCATCACCTCCTGCCATATTTTGAAGTCAGCAACTGCTTCAGGTCGAGACAGGTATCAAATGGGCTAGAGTTTTGGGGAACTAGGGTTTCGGGTTGATCAGCAGGCTAGGGTTTCAGGACAGGGAGATCGGAAGGCTAGGGTTTTAGGGTTCTAGGGTTTCGGCAGGGAGATCGGCAGCTAGGGCAGGGAGATTGGCAGCTGGGTCAGCGAGATCGGCAGCTAGGGCAGGCTGGGGACTCGGGTTTCTACAGGCTGGGGACGGGGCTCTGGGGTTTTGGGACAAGATCGATGACAGGCTAGGGTTTTGGTGGTGCTAGGGTTTGGAGCAGGTGATGATACCAGGCTAGGGTTTCGGGTTGAGGCAGGAAGACAAGACAGCGACGAGGCAGCGACGAGGCAGCGACAAGGCAGCAGGCAAAAACAAGAACGAGGCTTTGATACCATGTAAACATTTGTAAAACGTTTGTAAAATCAAATAAGAAGAAAAAGATCATTCATATTATTCAGCAAGACGGCTAAGCAAACAAAGATTGATTACATTAGGATTACAGAGATAGGTTTATATAGATAGAAAACATAAACAATAAAAAGGCTAAAAAGCCCAACCTAGACAGGAAATGGATCAATATGCTAACAGTGTTTTCATGGAATATGGACGTTACAATGAAAAATAAACTGATAAATCAACATGTACAGTGTATAAAAATTGAAATGCTTACATAGGCCACTGTCTTGTGTGGATCCTCACATTCATCTGCTAGATCTAATAATTTGCACCATATTCGCAGTATATGTCGCAATGATAGTATTAAATAAGTTAGATAAAGGAATAATTGATTCAAAAGTGCATAAAAACTAAAAAGAAATAAAATGTCACTTAAGAGTTATTTTACAAAATGAGCTTTAGTATCACAAACAAAACGTAGCCAAATCACAACTTCAGTGCTTCACTTTTTAGATCTTGAAGTCTAAATTTTAATTCGCCCTTTAATGAAGCATCACTTTTTTAAAAATGCAGATTGGGCGACTTGAGCATGGTCTAGAAAGTTGGATCTCACTGTTGTGCATTTTTAGTTTGACAAACACACTATATGTCACTGTTAAATAACATGATAGTTTTCTTTTACTTTAGAATTACCACGGTATAATATTACACAATGGCTAATTTATTTTAATTAACTTTATATTTGACATATGGGATCACGCTGCTTAGATTGTGCATACAATTTCCAAAACATAATAACCAACAATATTCCTAGCCTTACTAGGTATAAGAGGTTATAATGCTAACAAGAAATCTGAGGCAAATTCCACGGCTTGTAACCATTCCTCATATATACAATTAAACTGTTCAGGTATGAACTTTCACTCGAGTATACATTTAGACCAGAAAAAACAAATTTGTAACCATCCCTCATTTCAAGCTGAGAATAGAATATAGAAAATAAATTTTCCTTGGTCAATATGGTAAGGTGAACATGTAAAAAATAAACAGTGGCCATGCATGAAAAGTTTTAGAATGTTTTGTCTTGAAAGTTTATTTCTATCCTTCACCACAATAGCTATGTACGAGAATAACAAAAATAGGTATGGGCATATATAACCCTCATTCATACATCCTATGGAAAAGGAAAAAATAGCATTGTCTGTTGCATACTAAAAGTTTAGAGGCATTATGAATAGATTGCCTTACAGATAATCATCCACGTCATGAATAGATTGCCTTACAAATAATCATCTCTCAGGCTATGCTTTCCCTAACTACATATAGTTAATAGTGGACATAAATACATGGCTGGATAGATTAACAAAGAACTAATAGAGTTGGATGTTCATGGGCATTCAACCCAGAGCAACACTGATCTGAAGAGAAACAAAGCAATAAAAGGATTACCCTCATTTTTAAACTGTTCAGGACAAAACAAAGCAATATAAATTATGGTTGACATGTCCTTAGTAAAGTTGATATTAATGGTAGTATATGTTATAACCTATTAAGAATATAGTCAAAAACAGTTTAGAACTCAAACTAATAAAAATACACTCAAATAATTGATACATCTAAACATTTTCAAACAACCAGCATATCCAACATAATGTCGAATATACAGATGTCAAACAAAAATGTAAAACAGTTGACAAAAAATCTTGTTTAATTTTATCTTGGACTGAATGTTCATAACTTTTTTTCAGAGTGTTACTATAGCCGAATCTTTATTCCATTTCCCCATGTAAGTTTTGACCCTCTACTCAATTTATCTTGCACTAAAATTCTGTATTTCCAACCAAATTACACATTTTGTTATGTTGTTATCTTTTAATATACCAGTATTTTAAGTTATATGATTTCTTAGTAAATAATTATAGCCAAATCATTCAATGTTTTATCGGATATATATATTACTTTTCTGAGCAGTATGAAAGTGGTGTATGCTGAGTTTCAAGTTAGTACTGAAACACTGATCCATTAGAGAAAATTAATTATGCCTAAGCTCTTGCAAATAATTAAGGTATATTTTCTTGGTTGATTCTTAATATCGCATAACTATTTTGAAGGGTAGCCACTAAGTTGACACTACTTACTTTGTTAAACTCACTCAGTTAAACCCAACAAAAGAAAAATATAATTATAATAACTTAAACTTAGGTTTATATCAATCTGACAATAATACACAAAATTATCTTAATAGCGTCTTAGGTACATCTCCACCGTGACTACTTACCAATGCAAATATGCTAATTGTTAACACTTTCCTTATTCGAAGGTTTTAAATTAAAATTTTTGGCCTTTTATGTTACTATTATTTAATGGTTGAAGATTCTAAGCAAATGTAAATTGTTGGTAGCAACGACACTTTAATCAATAGAGGATTGACAACATAAACCGTTTGAGATGAAATTGTCAAATTAAATAAATTATTTCACATGCTCAATATGATATTACTCAACATGCTTTTACTTTTGTAATCCTTCATTTTGATATTTGTATATTTCATATCGTAATGTTAATGGCTACACTCAAAGATAATCATTATTTAAGCAAGATTTTATATATGTATTATAATCATATTAACATGTTAGTCATGTGATTGATTATAAATATGGTTTAAATTTTAAATTTTAGTTAATTAAATAGTTAAATTTTGAATTCTAAATATTTTAGTTGATTGAAATATTTAAATTTAAGTTTTACTAAATAAAGCAGTTAAATAAAAAATTTAAATGCTTATATAAATTATAAAATATGATTTAAAATTTAACTAATAAAATATTTAAGTAGGTGAATGAATTATAAATAGTTAAAATTAGAATTTTAGTTGATAAAATATTTAAATATTTATAAATAGTTGAATGGATTATAATTTTAGTTATTAAATAGTTAAATAAAATATTTAAATGGTTGAATGACTTAAAATTAGAATTATAGTTAATAAAATATTTTAATATTTAAATCTCGGTTTGGCTTAGCCTCTTTCTACACCAGTTCCCTTGTTGGGCCGGCCTACTCGATAACCATTATTTTAACTCCCCTCATTAACCCAACTTTGTGTAGGATTGCATTAGTCATCAAGAATCTCAGATCTGCGTAGTTCATGGTAACCATCTTCAGCAGGTTTGGTTTTCAATCGACGTCCCAAAACTGAGGCCAACTTAAGCAAGAACGTCCCCAGTCAATGGGTAAAGTTAAGCAAAGGAAAGGAAAGAGGCAAAGGGAAAAGAGCGGCAAGGAAAACTTACTAGGAGTATGGAGCTCAATGTGCTCTAATTCGAGGTTCACCCCAGAAGGAACAAAGAAGTACTTTCCCATCCTGCCTGAGGCTGCTTGTTAGGAATGCTTGTGAAGCTGACGGGCTTAGTTTTTGCTTGGAAATGGAAGTAAGGGCGAGTTGGGTACCCGATTTCCTTCTACAACCAGAAGACCATCTCTATAAAATTAGCATTTGGTTTAGGAAGGCTGAGTCCACGCAAGCAACGTAGACCTTGCACACGAATCAATAATGGTTGGTAGTAATCTAAACGGGTTCAAGCCTGTGGACGTACAAAATGGAGACAAAGAAAGGGTGGAGGGGCAACATGACTCCCAACTTCAACTAGCCCAGAGATAAGGCGAAAATGCTCACTGGAAGGTGGTCAGGATAGTCAACAGTGGTGGAATATCTAACCATCCCTCTATCGTATCTATGGCCTGTTAGACTGTTGGCCGATTAATTTTCCCATTTTCCAGTTTAGAAGCTTTGAAGCTAGCAACACCAGCTGAAGAAGGCCCAATGGATTTCATTTGAAACACAAATGGCTTTGTTAAACAATAGCTCTACGTCAAGTCTAGCAAACCCAGGGTCAAGCCCTCCAGCAAAAGATGGGACAGCCGCTTCCATGGCGTGCCCTGGCTGAGCACCCCATGACGATGGGCTATTGACTCAAATGATTTCTAAGCTAAGTAACTGGCATTACGACCCTATATATTACTCGCCATTTTTACTTCAAGCCCATGGCTATAGATTTGGGTCTAATTCACGGTCCATTATTGAATTATTACTGATATCACTACTCAAAATCGTATGCCCACAGTGGAGTTCGCTAATGTCGATCGACCACTATTGACATGGAAACGATGGTTGATCGACGTCCAAAAATGGTAAGGAAAAGCATAATCTGGCCATAACACAACTTAAAAATAGCAGCATTGTCAAGCAAAGCAAATAACAGCAGCGAAACACAAAAGTGTGGAAAAACAAAATTGTAAAAGCTTGAAACTTGGCAATGGTCATGGCCTTCGCAATGTAGGAGTAAGAAGCATTTTGTTTCTTGAAGAAGCACTTGGAAATTCGATGGTTTTTGTGACGTTTAAAAGCTTTTAATAGTTGAATTTCTTTGGCCTTTGGAAAGAAGAGAAGTTAAAGGCTATTTAAATACATACCTCTCAATCTCAACCATTGGATTTGAAAAGTAATCGGATATCGTCCATCTAGGTATAATTAATGCTTTTGTAACTTCATACATGTTGGAACCATGGGGCCCCTTGTCACGTTTGAAAAAAGTGAACTATTTTGGCCATTAACAAAGCGCCACATGTGGCACGCATTCAATGACTATAGAAGAACCGGTTAGCAGAATCTTGGCAATTTGATATGCCCGCCCCTGCTCATAGAGACAAGCTTGGAGAGCAAAATGTTTCTATATTTCTCGCAAGTATAATTAACAAGCCAATTGAGCACTTCTCGGCACACTCCAAGCCGAATCATTAAATCTCAATCTTAACCAGTATATGCTGGCCCAAACCAAGTCTGGCGCTAGGCCAGCCTATTTACTCAAAAACCCTCCAAGTCTATTTTCGGTCGGCTCTACTCAAGCCGACTTTAATAGTCAAATCATCAGACAAGGCTTGACTCAAGGGTGACTCGTCTCTAGCCCGATTCTATCACGACTCGCCTTAGATCGGTCCTAGGTAGTCCATCTCGTCATCTCATAACTAACCTGACACATCCTTTACAACATGGTACTTAGCAATATTCAACTTTACTCAACAAGCTTTGGCAGTAGGTCATCGACCAACATAACCCAAAAGAGGCTACTCATTTTCCTTGCCGCATAAGGATGCAAAATCAAATGATAAATTGTACAGCCAATCATACTAGGTACTATAATATATTTGCCAAAAGCTTATCTACTCCTATAGCACGTCACCAACATTAAATGCAAAGAATTCGCCTAGTACGAAGGGACAATCAACATACTTCATAGCCACACATTCCAGCCTACCTTTATAGCTATCTTCCATCGATCTATGTGACCAGATTAATGGTCAAGCACGCTTCATGTCTGTTTTCCAACACAATCTCAGCCATTATCCATCTCTTCTACTATAAATACCATCATGTCATGCAACACAAAAGGTGCTGAACATTGATTTCTAGCCATCCCCTCACAATAAACTTACAGCCCTAAAATTATCAACTTTTTAGCCTTAAGTGTTATATTTTTTTTATTATTCTCTTGTAATTTCTTGCAATTGTAAGAGAGAAACATAGTAAGCGACCTTCATGGTGGATGTAGGCAAGCTTGGTCAAACCATTCTACATCTTTGTATCATTTACTTTAATTTGCATATTTCTTCCTCATTTTACATTTTTAAGCCAAGTGCTAGCAAGTAACTTTTGCTTTCACAAACGCATTAGTCTAATTTAGATATTGATTAATTTATTAGTCAACAATATCAAAGATCTATTGTATGGGTTATAGGAATAATATACTGAAAAGTGACATTTGTATATTGAAGACACACAACAGTCTATTGTATGCTTTACCATACCATCAAGCTCCTAGACGTCATTAAGCGAGGCCTCCACGACCACTACCTTAGCATCAAGCTCGGCCATCTACTACAAAACCGTCCAAAACCATCATCTCCCCAAGCCGTACACAGTCGCACATCCTTAGACATGATCGCACCATCCAATCTTCCTCACCGAGGTGTCTTTTCGCCCCTACGAACCCAAATATCAACTCCATTTCCCGATTCGAAAGCCAAAGCCGAAGAAAACTCAAACCCTAGCCCACTAACCCTCATGTCCATCCCTACAAACCGCACCTCCACACGGCTACACCAGATCGAAGAGGATGGAGAAACTAGATTTTTAAAACAAGTTTCAGGATTTTTTGTTGTGTAGAATGGAAGAAATTGATTGTTGAAGTTCTTCCATTTTTTTCCTTTTACTATAAGCTCGGCTGTGATGACAAAATGAACAACGACGTGATATGAAAAGGAAGGAAGCGTGTTTGCATCAGCTTGCTACAGTGACTGAAGTGAAGGCGGAAAAGTTGATGTGAAAATGGTCAATATATATATATATATATATATATATATATATATATATATATATATATATATATATTTAAATCGTCTCGAAATCGTATTCCAATTTCGGTATAGTGTTTACAGTATTATACCCCTATTCCAAACGCAATGGAAAAGATTTCGAATCCTAATTCGATTGTATGGAAAAGATAGCTTTTTGGACTCAATTATTACATTGAATTTTCGATATAAATTTCAGTGTGTTTATATTCTGTGTGACCAAACAATAACTCCAAATGCTACGAAATTTGAAATCCGATAATAATTCACTATTACGGATCTAATGGAGCTGGTTTCATCAAATTCCAAGAGTGTGCCTTGGAAGGCTATTTTTAAAAGACAATTTAAACGATATATTTTAAAACTGAACAGATCACTTTTAAATTTACTTTTAAAACTTTTATTGCATTCAGTATTATTAATAATATTTTATAAACCTTTAAAATATTTTTAACAGACTTAAAACTCCAGATTCAATATTTTACCCAATTTTTAATTATTAAATTCAATAATTTAATTATCCAATAAATGGTTATATTCAAAACTCAGGTTAAAAATTAACTTTTAAATATTTAAAATCAATTAAATATTCTAATTTCAAATATCCGAAATTCCGGGTCGTCACAATTGTACCGTGTTAATTGGAATAAGGCATGAGTCGTGTAACATCTTGACTTGTGCAACAATAATGAATGCACGAGCCTAAAAGAAATTTGACAGTATTGGAAAATGACAACAATACTAAAGTAGCTTTATTCGATGAAATACGCGGAATAAATGTGGTACGTTAAATTTTTTTGAAATATATAAAATTAGTAAAAAAAATTATAAAATACTTTTTTACGTCCCTTAAAGAATTTTTGGCCCCGTCCGATGGGTGTTGTACACGATATTTATATAAATAGTCGTTTTTGTCACAAAACGACAATTTATATTCATCCGGTACAATGCTTTTTGGATTTTACTGTATTGGACAAGTTAAAACAATTACATTTTGCACATTATTTCGTTTCAAACGATTCAAAAAATTTCGCCGTCACTTTTATTTTTTGTTTCCTACGTACATGCATTTGTGTACAATGCAGGAAACAAAAGGGAAGTGCAGCCGAAATTTTATTGAATCGTTTAAAATGAAATAATGTACGAAATGCAAGCGTTTGCCGTGTTCGTAATGAGAAGTGGGATGACTGACCAAAAAAAAAAAGATAACCATAAATCAATATTTCTATATTATATTCTTAAGTGAGCTAAAATTTACGCGTATAAGTTTTTGTATCGATACGTTGAAAAATAAAATGTAAATTCCTAATATGACCAATATTTATTTTTGAATTTGTGACATATTTTTTCAAATAGAAAAAATGATCGATTATTTTGTTGATCGGAGGAGATGGACCTATCAAAGAAGAGGGTTGAGAGGCTCAATAAAAGAAGATTTTTATAATGGTATAAGCGTATTTGTTGAATTTTCTTTAAGTAATAAAGGAAACGATGTGGAAATTCGTTGTCCATAGTAGGTGTAGACATTTGAAGTATCCGCTACTCAATATTATGAAAGTCCATTTGTGCAAAAACAGTTTGTGCTGGGGTATTATGTTTGGAATCGTAATGGAGAAGTTCTAGCAAATACTTCTGCAGAGTCTGAATTAGACATTATTGGTAATGAAATTGTTACGACGAACCTTATAGAATATATGGTCAAAGATGCAACATAATCAATGTTCCCTATGGTTGAAGTTGATGACGATGTTGAAGATCCAAATATTGAAGCAAATTTTTTTATGATTTATTGGATGCTGCTAAGAAACCTCTATGGGATGGTTGTAAAAGCGACACCAGCTATCAGTAACCGTAGAATACATTGCGATGAAGTCAAAATACAACATTATCGAAGCCGGATTGTAACAACCCGGTATTTTCAACCATTCGCATCCATTATAAGTGTATAGGTAGACACTCATGCCGGAATTGAATTGCTCAAAATACCGCGTGGTAAATAAAATTTGGCAAATCTCAGAATATACAGTAATAATAATCACAGATCACAGACATAGAGTATTTAATAATGCAGCGGAAGTAAAAGAGATAGTAGTTCGTGAAGCTACTATGTAAATATATCAGAGTTAAATAATAATACAACATAATAAATAAAGTACCATAGAAGTCTCAAGATGATAACCAAGTACAAGCCGAATAGAACAACAGAACTGGAATAGATAAAACTAGATAAACAGATAATCTCCAGCGATTCTAATCTCCAGAAAGTGGAATCCAAATCTGTGAATAACTCAGGCTGACCCGAGCGTAAATAAAAATACAAACACTCGAGTCAGGACAATATATACTTATATAATGTAAACCAACTCAAGTGAACTGTAATAAGGTACAAGTAACTTAAAGTATGCCTGGGACCTTCCATCCTCTAAGGATCCGTTAAACTATTTATTATGTAGTAATATTGCGCTATTATAATAATGTCTACAGTAAAATAAACTTACTTTAAAATAGTGTTCCGGCCTACCCATACCACCCTTCACACATAATAGTCCCAGTAGTCCATCCAATATCTGCATATCTACTGATCAGAAGACTACGAGAAGATACGCATGGGCTACGGGAGAAAACCAAACTCGTAGTAAAGGCTCGATATGGTAGGTGACACAGCACACAAGGCAATGCAAGGGTAGATATACCAATTACGCACTACGGGATGGTGGTAACGCAGCAGCCACATACGCCCACCTCGGAACACACTCCCAAAACAAAATCGGAGGATGGCCATCAAATCAACCACAAGTAAGAGTATAGTATCGAAGAAATATGTCCGACCAGAGGAGCTACCCCTTTTGGCCCGAGATCGCTCCTATTTTAGCCACCTTATGTCAACTCACGGGAGTCGGGTCCATGTAATATACCTCAAGAACGTCGCCACCATCCTACTTCATTCTGGAATCTCCACCGCGTACTCGGTTGTCAACGTGGTTTTAGGTATCGACAGAGAGTATGCCAGATATCCGATCCCGGTCTCTTTGCCAAACAATCGTTATTATAACCCGCGGTTATAACTTTTAAAATAATATTTATACTTCAAAATAGAATATCATTTCAAATCCAAATCTTTATCAAAATAAAGATTAAATTAATTCCAAACCATTTCAAAAACATCATATCTTTCCAAAACTTCCTGTCAAATCATTTCAATATATATCAAAATATCATATCTTTACAAAACTTCATTTCCAATCATTCTAATATATCAAAATATCATATCTTTACAAAACTTCCTTTCAAATCATTTCAATATATATCAAAATATCATATCTTTACAAAACTTCATTTCCAATCATTTTAATGTATCAAAATATCATATCTTTACAAAACTTCATTTCCAATCATTTTAATATATCAAAATATCATATCTTTACAAAACTTCATTTCCAATCATTTTGATATATCAAAATATCATATCTTTACAAAATTTCCTTTCCAATCATTTTAATATATCAAAATATCATATCTTTACAAAAAACATTTCCAATCATTTTGATATATCAAAATATCATATTTTTACAAAACCACATTTCAAATCATTTTAATATATCAAAATATCATATCTTTTTAAACCCACATTTCAAATCATTTTAATATATCAAAATATCATATCTTTTCAAAACCACATTTCAAATCATTTTAATATATCAAAATATCATATCTTTTCAAACCCACATTCATTTTATTTAAAATATCATTTCAACACACATTTCAAAATATTTTATATTTCAAAACAAATTACTTCATTTTAAATCATAAAAAAATGAATTTATTATATTTAGTAATTAACTTTCAAAGTTCATTTATTCACTTAAGTTTATCAAAACAGTGAAAATTCACTTTTTGCAGCATTTAGAAAACGCTACGGAAAGTTACGTTCAAAACAGTTCAATTTAACAAAAGACAGCATTTTAAGATGCTGTAATAGGGTTTACTTAAATTTCAAATAAACTTATTTAAATTCCACAATTATAGCACTTACAAAAAATTCTATAATAGCATTTGTTCAATTTAGCTTTTTAGTTCATTATCATCAACTATAGCATTTACAAATACTGTAATATCATTTACATTACAATTAATAGCATTCCAAAAATGCAGCTAATTAACTTCAAATATTCAATATAATTTCACAACCAATTATATTTTTATTTAAACATTTTTAACTTATAAAATCATACATTTTCACATTTATAAACATCATTTAATTTTCCTTAAGTTCATGATTTTATAAAGTTAAATTTCCATTCAAAAATCAAGATTTAATAATAATTCACTTATTAAATTTCAACGTTCAATTTTAAATTCATTGAATTAAATTTCAACTTAACACTTAGGTTTAAAATTTCAAAATATAACTTAATTTCAATTTTATTTTTTTAACTTAAAATTCACTTTTAAGCCAAATTCACAAATTCCCATTTTGGTCATATTTCAAAATTTTAACTTAAATAATCATTCATTTCACATTTTAACTTTATTCAAAAATCATTAATATATTATAAAATCACGTTAAATTCATTTTAAATTCAAATTATCATAAATTTATCATAATTTCATATTTAATTTAATTTCCAATTATAACTAAATCAAAATTTCCAAAATAATTTACATTTAAATTTTCTAACCTTTCCACAATTTATTTAACTTGTAAATTACCAGAAAATCAATAATACTTTACAAAAATTATTTTTTTAAGTTTAAACCAAAATATAGTAATAATTACATTTTAAAATATTTTAAAAATTTTAGAAAACGTATTTTAACTACGGGTCCATATATAATTTTCTACGCTAGGTAAAGTGATACGGGTAATATATCATTTCAACACGTAATTTACAAAGAAAATCTGGGTTTTTATCATTTCAAACCCGCAGTCCCAAGTAAATAAAAAAAATTAAAATCGCTCAGGCCTATCATTTCAGCCCATAACGATTTTCTCCTTTTCTAAAGTCCGTTCGAGTATGTATCATTTCAACCCATAGTGATTCTAATCTAAAGGGAACTTGCAGTGTGATAAACTGATAAAAATAATAGAACAGCATAATATAACAGTAACAGATGTTATAACAGGTGTTTAAGCATGGGTGAACATCATATAATCATAATATAGCAGGTGTAACATGATAATGCATTTTACAGATTCAAAAATGGGTCAATTCACTAGTTATATATGTACATATTGTCTGGTGAGAATAACTCACAGGTTTGAGCTGGAGACACAGCGACGAATGCACGAAAAGGAACCACACAACCACGATAACACGACACAGAGATGAGTGGAAGAGCCAAAGAATCAAATCTCTTGAATACAAGTCACACAAAACAGTAATAATAACATAAGTTTTCAAATGCAAAATACGATAGAATAAGATAGAATCAACTGCACGAATCAAAGCAGAATTGCTTTGCACTTGCTTCCAACAACCTTCAGGTTCAGCCATAAGGTGTACTACAGGTCTAAGGCAAGATTTGGATCAGGTATTGGTTTGGTATGGTCGGCCTACACACGGTTGTTGATGGTGCAAAGGTGGATAGTGGTGAAAACAACATAACAAGTCAATATCACATGATTCAAGGCCAAAACAAGGCTCGGTCAAGGCAAGTTTATGGAGTTTTGTTGGATTCTGGTGATGGATAAATCCACAAGGAGGCACGACTTGGGGTTTTGTCAGAGAAGAGGTGATGATGGTGGTGTTCTCAGGTGGTGGTGGAGGCGGCAGGGGCGGGAGAGGAGGTGTCTGATCCTATGAGAGAAAAGATCAAGTGTAAATCAATGTCAAACAATAAGAAGAATAAAATTAAACAAAGAAAAGAAAAAAAGAAATTTTACCCAAACTTCTCAAGGCTATGGCCGAATTTTTTTTTCAGTTTGAGAAAAAGAAATTTACGTGAATGGTGAGTGAAGGTGGTCGGCTGAAAGATGTGGAAATAATGTCTAATTGATGAAAAAGGTAAGTTACAAATATGAAAGGTTGGAAAATAAAGAGCCATTGGAAACCAAAAGTCAAAACCTTTTCAAATTACCTTTAATTTATTTATATAAGTTTATATTACTGAAAATAATAATAATTTCAGTCACAAATTCGAAAATATAACCAAATATAAAATATATATAAATATTTATTAATTATGTAAGGTTAAAATAAGAAAATAACACAAAATTGCAAACTGGTCTAGAAAAATGGAAAATAAACAGAGTGAACTTTGGAAAATTTATACGGACTTGTAAAAATATTTATAACAAAGATAATAACATAAAAATAAAACGCATTCGCAAATAAATATATAAATTTTAATTTAAATATAATTTAGATAAAGAAAATAGCAGAAAAATGGAAACTAGGCTTTAAAATTTGGAAATAAATTCAGTAAGCTTTGAAAAAATTCAAAAATCACTTTAAAAATATTTAAAAGTCAAAATATACATAATATAACATAAATATACAAATTATAATAAGATATATCAAGTAAAAATATCATCTATATAAATTAAAACAAAGAATATTGTTAAATAACCCTATATACACACAATATTGTAAAGGGTATAACTTTCACAATTTAAATCCAATTTCAACGAAATGAAAAGAAATATTCATGATATTAAATCTATTTTTAAAATAAAAGATAAAATTTAAGAATTCAAGTATTTAAATTCAAAATTTAAAAGTCAAAGTTTGACCAGTTTTGACCACAAATCCATTTTTTAGGAAAATATTCAATTTATACCAGTTTGAAATTATAATTCATATAATAATCAAAATTTATATTTAACAATGAAATGTTTGAAATAAAACAAGTTTAAAATAATTTAAAAATAAAATAAAGTCAAATTTAAGTTATATGCAAAAGGTCTAGGGTTGTTACACTCTCCCCTACTCAAAACTTTTCATCCCCGAAAAGGAATGAGGTGCGGGAAAACATAGAAAAAGATAAAGTGAAATAAGATTAAGACAAGATAACAAGGAGATTGAAATTATAACTGATAATTATTGTTATAGGTAAGTTTAACAAGGTGGAGATTATCAAAGATTATAGAAAGATTTCTAAACAGAAAAATTATAGAAAAATGCCTACACCAGCCTGAAGCAAGATAAGGAAAATAAAGACAACCAAAAGATAGTTTGAAAAACAAAATAATATAATAAGTTAGAAACCATGGAAATTTCAACTTAAATAGGTAATTAATTTTTACACAAGTTAAATAATTCTTAACTATCTCAAATTTTTTTATCTTATCTTCTAATCATCTTAAATTAACAATTTCTAAGATCATAGATTTGAAAAATAACATTCATTATACTCATAATGTACTTAATAAATTTAATTCTTCTTTATTCATACTTAAAGTTAAATGTATTCTTCTCAATTTATTTTATCATCTATGCCCATTATACTTACTCTTATTATAACTGCTTTAATTTATTGTTAGTTCCATTAACATCATTTTATATTGTAAATTATTCAATTAACCTTTTATTCTATTAACTATTAATAATTTTATAACTAAAATTTAAGTGTATAACATTTATATTAACCATTCAAATTTTATTTATAAAATCTTTTTTTATATTGTACATTATCCAATTACAATTGTTAACTTCTGTATAATTTGGGTAAGTTATATTTAAATGCAATTGAGTATTATACAAATAAAACTTTCTAATTCCCTCATCTCAAGTTTGAATCATTTATCTAAAATTTTGATTTTCTTTTTATAATTCAAATGATTCTTTAAGAAAAAGTTTAAGAATAAAGTTTTCGATTCCTTCAAACTATTTAGAGATAAATAAATATATATACATAATATGTCAAATCAAATTTAAATCATATATCTATATATATTATAAATTCAATCTTATTTTAGAAATTCAAATCAATTAAATTTCCCAAAACAAAGCTGTAGCATGACTACAGAACGGTCTCTTCACTTCGAAACTCGAAAATGAACGTCGATGATGTCGCGGTCATCAGCGAGTTATTTTCTAGCGACAAAGAGAAGAGCACTAATTTTAAACTTTAAAATTTCTTGGAAACAAATTTCTATTAGAAAATACTTTAAATAATATACCCCTTTTAAAACTTTAAATAGAAGGTTTGAAACCATCGGAAATTAAATTCTCAAGTTTCTTGTTTTAAACTCATTTCAGTTCCCAAATCAATTTATAAACAGCTATTTATAAATTCATTTATAAAACAATAAATGAGAAATCAAGTATTATCATTTCAAATGATTAATCTAAACCAATTTATTAAGTTCCATAAATCTAATTATATCAAAATTTATTTCATTAACCAAATTTTTAAAATAATATTGTGTCAGTTTGTTCTGTCAAAGTGTTATAGAAATCCTATCGATAGCGTTGATCAGACGAATCAATCGGAAACCCAAATCAACATCAACAGCTCAAACAACACAATATAAAACAAAACATTAATACTGATTTACAAGTACAATTCAAAATGTTTGGAAGATAGATTGGAAACAAAAGACAAGATGATTGAATAACAAAATAGGAAGGTAGATAAGCTTAAATAAATCGCGGGCAACCTTAACCTGGTCAACCGTGACTTAAAGAATAAGATCGATATGGATTTTCTACGGTAAATCAACATTCGATCTCAAGATATAAAGTTTGGAATAACAAAAGATATTAGCAACTAAACCAAGGATAGATATAAGTCTCTGGTGAATCGATGCTAATTGTAAAGGAGTTTCCCCCTTCACAAGTTATTTTTTTTTGAGATTGGCGGGACCGCCAATTCACTATAAAGCTCATTCGAAGTGGAGTTATGGGATACTCCACAATCAAAAGGAGATGAATAGTGAGGGACTCGAATGAATTTTGGAACCGTAGGGAACGTTCCAAAGTTCAAATGGAATTTGAATCAAAGAGGAAGAGATTCAAGTTTGGATGAAAGTGATTCTGTAACTAAATTTACCATACATTCTAAGTTTTGCCTCAAATCTAAAGCTCTGATACCAACTGTAACAACCCGGCATTTTCAACCATTCGCATCCATTAAAAGTGTATAGGTAGAAACTCATGCCGGAATTGAATTGCTCAAAATACCGCGTTGTAAATAAAATTTGGCAAATCTCAGAATATACAGTAAATAATAATCACAGATCACAGACACATAGTATTTAATAATGCAGCGGAAGTAAAAGAGATAGTAGTTCATGAAGCTACTATGTAAATATATCAGAGTTATATAAAATACAACAGAATAAATAAAGTACCACAGAAGTCTCAAGATGATAACCAAGTACAAGCTGAATAAAACAACAAAACTGGAATAGATTAAACTAGATAAGCAGATAATCTCCAGCGATTCCAATCTCCAGAAAGTGGAATCCAAATCTGTGAATAACTCAGGCTGACCCGAGCATAAATAAAGATACAAACACTCGAGTCAGGACAATATATACTTATATAATGTAAACCAACTCAAGTGAACTGTAATAAGGTACAAGTAACTTAAAGGATGCCTGGGACGCCCATCCTCTAAGGATCCGTTAAACTATTTACTATATAGTAATATTGCGCTATTATAATAATGTCTACAATAAAATAAACTTACTTTAAAATAGCGTTCCGGCCTACCCATATCACCCTTCACACATAATAGTCCCAGTAGTCCATCCAATATCTGCATATCTCCTGATCGGGAGACTACGAGAAGATACGCATGGGCTACGGGAGGAAACCAAACTCGTAGTAAAGGCTCGATATGGTAGGTGACACGGCACACAAGCAATGCCAAGGTAGATATACCAATTACGCACACGGGCTGGTGGTAACGCAGCAGCCACATACGCCCACCTCGGAACACACTCCCAAAACAAAATCAGAGGATGGCCATCAAATTAACCACAAGTAAGAGTATAGTATCGAATAAATGTGTCCGAACAAAGGAACTACCCCTTTTGGCCCGAGATCGCTCATGTTATATCCATCTTATGCCAACTCACGGGAGTCGGGTCCACATAATATACCTCAAGAACGTCGCCATCATCCTACTTCATTCTGGAATCTCCACCGTATACATGGTTGTCAAAGTGGTTTTCGGTATCGACAGAGAGTATGCCAGATATCCGATCCCCGTCTCTTTGTGATGCAGCGCACCATGTTAAGTCGTTCAACCTTAAGTCGCTCAATCTTAAGTCGCCTGTGAGTTATGTCAATCGTATGCCAACTGCCTTAAGTCGCTCAACCTTAAGTCGCTCATCCATAAGTCGCTCAACGACCTACATTATAAGATAATGGCTCAAGAAATCAAGCCGCATTTCCATAAGTCGCATCTCTATAAATCGCTCAGTTATGCCGCATTTCCTTCAGCCGTTCACTTATGCCGCATTTCTTTAAGCCGTTCACTGATGTTGCATTTCTATAAGTCGCTGATTTCTTATGTCGCATGAAGTTTATGTCGCTCAAGTCGTTTAAGTCGCTTATGTCGCTTAAGTCGCTTAAGACACTTATGTCGCTTAAGTCGCTTAAGTCACTTAGGTCACTTAAGTCGTTCCAGAAGCTTATGTCTTATGCCGCATGAAGCTGCGCTACCCTCTTAAGTCGTATGCTGATTTCTTAGGTCGTATATTGTTAAGTCGCATGTGTGTTGTATTGTTAGGTCGTGTGTTGTTGTAAATCGCGTATGATGTTGAGTCGCTTGTATTGTATTATTAAGTCGTGTGATGTTATAACTTGTAATTGTTGTTAAGTCGTATGTCGTGAGTCGCATATGTTAAGTCGTGTGTGTGTTGTAATTTCCAATAAATAGGGGTGTGTTGTCATTTGTAAAGAGAGTTGATTTTGAAATAAATTTGTGTGTGAGCTTTGGCCACCATTGTTGGAAGTTGGGTGTGATCTCCTTCTACTTTCCATCTTCGGGTTATTCGTGAGCGAATCAACTAATTTGAAGCCAATTCTCGGTATCACTTGCGAGTGATCAATGATCGGATTGTAGATCTTTCAACACGGCATCTTACGAGATCAACGGGTTGGAGATAGCTAGATTCCAGCATCATCACGATCAATGGAACTGAGCATTTATCGTTCTATCGGTTTATTGACACGAAATCATCATTTCGTGAGGAAGATCCTAGATAGGTTGCGAAAGTTTGTATCTAAACTGTTCGAGCCTACTCTAAGCTGCGTTAATTGGTATCAAAGCTAAATCAGAGACAGAAACGAGATTGTTTAATGGTCATGCCTCCGAGACGTGCTAATCGCTATCATAATGTTGAAGATTTGTATAGAAGACAAGAAGCTGAGCAGATGGAGCAGCGTATCAATGAAAAGTTCAATGAAGGTATTGAAAAATTGGAGAAATTGATGAACGACATGAATCGAAATCAAAGGAGAACGTCACCAGTTTCGAACCAGAGTAGAAACAGGGTTTCACCATCAGTTTCAGAAGAAAGGAGGATGTCACCTCAGTTTTATCGAGATAGGAGAGAATCATCAGTTTCAATGATGCGAGACCACCATGGGTACCGAAATGAAGAGGAAAGAACTCAACGTGGGTTTGAAAATGAACCATATCGTGATGCTGAAAGACAGGGTAGAAGGGACATGCGTAGTCGTAGGGACGTAGATGGTCAGGATCGATATCGAAACACATATGATTTTGAGGAGGATGGTGATGGAGGTAGTATTAATTATCGAAATTGAGGCCAAGTGCGAAATCAATATCTGGATTCAGAAAATGATCGTAAATGGGAGTCGGGTATGAGGATGGAAATTCCAGAATTCAAAGGTAGTATGCAAGCAGAAGAATTCATTGATTGGTTATCGAATGTTGAAGAAATTTTGAAATTCAAGGTGGTGCCTGAGCATCGTAGAGTCCAATTAATTGCTACAAAACTAAGGGGAAGAGCTATGGCTTGGTGGCAACAAACTAAACTAACTCGGGAGAAAATGGGAAGATCAAAAGTTGTCACTTGGGAGAAAATGAGAAAGATGATGCAAGCGACTTTCTTGCCGTACAATTATCAATCTCTTATGTATCAACGTTTGCAGAATTTGAGACAAGGGACGAAGACAGTGAATGACTATGCAGATGAATTCTATCAATTGATTGCAAGGAATGATATTATGGAAATCGAGGAACAACTAACGGCTAGATATATTGGAGGGTTACGAATGCAAATTCAAGACATGGTTAATATGTTTAATCCAATGTCTGTTGCTGAAGCACATCAGAAAGCTCTACCTTGGGAGAAACAAGGGAGACGAGGAAGTGGTGTGTTTGCGGGTTCTAACAACCAGAATAAGGGTGCTAGTAGCAGTGCTAATGTTTCCAAGGCAGTCAATGAAGCCGCTAAAGCAAAGGTCAATAACAGTATCAAGTGCTATAATTGTCAGGAGTTTGGCCATAAAAGTAATGAATGTACAAAGCCAAAGAAGAGAGCATTAGTTGCAGAGGAATGTGAGTATGAGGATGAGGAAGCTGAAATTGATTATTCTCAACCATCAAAGTTTGATGAAGATGAAGAAGTTGTGTCAGGAGACGAAGGGTGTAACTTGATAATAAGGAGGCCTTGTTTAGTGCCAAAGCATGAGAATGATTCTAGTTGGCTGAGAAGCAATATCTTTTAGTCTACATGTACTATATTGGGAAAGGTTTGTCGATTGTTATTGATGTGGGAAGCTGCGATAACATTATTTCTAAAGAAGCCGTCACGAAGTTAGGGTTGAAGACTGAAAAACACTATAGACCTTATAAACTGGCATGGCTAAAGAAAGGTAGAGAAGTGACAGTGGGAAGACGAGCATTTGTTACATTTTTTATTGGGAAGAAGTACAAAGATGATATATGGTGTGATGTTGTCGATATGGATGTGTGTCATTTACTATTGGGAAGGCCATGGCAACATGATAGAGCTGTACAACATAATGGTCGCACCAACAGCTACAGTTTCATGTTCGAAGGTACTCAAGTTACCTTAGTTCCTAAGAAGCGTGAACAAAGTGAAATCAAGTCAGAGAAGAAAGTGGAATCAACTAGTCTATTATCTACGAGAGAATTTGTTAAAGAAGTGGAAGATAGTGCTGAATTGTTTATGTTGATTGGGTATGAAACAAGTGAAGATCTTGAAATTCCTACGGAGGTTAGACCGGTGCTAAATGAATTTGAAGATGTCTTTCCTACAGAATAACCCAAGGAATTGCCGCCACTGAGGGATATACAACACCAAATTGATCTAGTGCCAGGTTTTGTTTTACCGCATAGGCCGCATTATCGTATGAGTCCAAAGGAGCATGAAGAGTTGAGGAGACAGGTTGAGGAGTTGCTTGAGCAAGGGCATGTTCGAGAGAGTCTCAGTCCTTGTGTTGTACCAGCTCTGTTGGTACCGAAGAAAGATGGTTCATGGAGAATGTGTACCGACAGCAGGGCTCTCAACAAAATAACTGTCAGATACAGATTTCCTATGCCAAGACTTGATGATCTATTGGATCAACTCAGCGGGTCTGTAATCTTTTCTAAGATCGATCTTAAAAGTGGTTATCATCAGATTCGTATAAGACCAGGTGATGAATGGAAGACATCATTCAAGACTCAGGAAGGATTATATGAATGGTTGGTCATGCCATTTGGTCTATCTAATGCACCAAGTACATTTATGAAGGTGATGAATCAAATTTTCAGACCTTACATCGGGAAGTTTGTTATAGTCTACTTTGATGATATCTTGATATATATAGTGCTAGCACAGAGGAGCACATTCAACACTTGCGAAAGGTGTTAACTATTCTTCATCAAGAACAGTTCTATGCAGCGACGAAGAAATGCGTGTTCATGACGCCAAGTGTTTTATTTCTGGGTTATGTCGTGTCTAAGGAAGGGATACAAGTGGACCAGAGTAAAGTAGCCGTAATCAGAAATTGGCCACAACCCAAAACTATAACAGAAATCAGATGTTTCCATGGGTTAGATTCATTTTATCGAAGATTTATACCGCACTTTGGTAGTGTAATGGCTCCTATTACCGATTGTATGAAGGGAAAGCAGTTTTCATGGACGAAAGAGGCAGGATCTGCTTTTGAACAAATCAAGGAACTTTTAACCTCAGCGCCGATTCTAGTGTTGCCAGATTTTCAACTACTATTTGAGTTACATACAGATGCATCCAAAGTTGGAATCGGAGGAGTGTTGAGTCAGAAGGGACGTCCAATCGCCTATTTCAGTGAAAAACTTTTTGGACCAAAGATGAGATACAATACTTATGATGTGGAGTTTTATGCTATTGTGCAGGCTGTGAAGCATTGGAGACATTACTTGTTCCACAAAGAATTTGTTTTGTATACGGACCATGAAGCGTTGAAACATTTACAAGGGCAGAATAAAATTGCAGCTAGGCATGCATCGTGGATAGCTTATTTGCAACAATTTACATTCGTCGTACAGCACAAGTCTGGAGTAACTAATCGCGTCGCCGATGCATTGAGTCGGAGGGAGAATTTACTAACAACCATGCGATAGAGGTGAAGGTTTTTGACTTAATTCCAGATTTGCTTACTTCAGATTCATATTTTTCCGAAATCCTAGACAAAGTCAAACAAGGAAACATGGATGGATATATGTTGGTTGAAGGTTTTCTATTCAAAGGAAATCATTTGTGTATTCCAGATTGCAGTCTACGAATGAAAATCATCAAAGAATTACATGAAGAAGGACACGTGGGCCGCGACCGTACTATGCAGTTGATCTCAAAGTCTTATTTTTAGCCGTCAATGAGGAAGGAGATTGAAAAGTTCTTTCAGAGATGTCATATTTGTCAAGTTTCAAAGGAGACCGCAACAAACGCAGGTTTATATATGCCATTGCCTATACCTACTAAACCATGGGTGGATGTTAGTATGGACTTTGTATTGGGCTTGCCGAGGATGCAACGTGGCAATGATTCTATCTACGTGGTGGTTGATCGGTTTTCAAAAATGGTACATTTTATCGCATGCAAGAAGACGGCAGATGTAGTTAATGTCGCACAGTTATACTTCAGAGAGATCTATCGACTTCACGGGTTTCCTGAATCTATTGTATCGGATAGAGACACTCGTTTTCTGAGTCATTTTTGGATGAGTCTATGGAGAATGGTCGGGACAAAGCTGAAATTTAGTAGTGCTTATCATCCACAGACGGATGGACAGACAGAAGTTGTGAATAGATCCCTAGGTAATCTATTGAGATGCCTTGTGAATGATAATTTGAAGAGTTGGGATTCCAAGTTGTGTCAAGCTGAGTTTGCACACAACCATGCAATTAATCCTAGCACTGAGTTCAGTCCATTCCAGGTCGTTTACTCAATAATTCCTAAGGGACCATTAGATTTATCTATAGTACCACAGCAGAAAGGAGTGATCAAACAAGCTAGTGATTTTGTGAATGAATTGCAAGAGTGCCACAAGGTTGTGCAGGAACGATTGCTTAGCGAATGAGAAATATAAGCAATCCGCAGATATTAAACGATGAAATGTTGAGTTCAAAGAAGGAGATTTTGTGTATGCGGTATTGACTAAGGATCGATTTCCTATTGGTACTTACAACAAACTAGCTGCTAGAAAGATTGGCCCTTTGGAAATTGTGAAAAAGATTAATGAGAATGCTTATCAGTTAAGATTGCTGGATCATATCCATACTACTGACGTTTTCAACGTCAAACACTTGATTCCATATCATGAGAATAAGTATGTCGAAGAAGAGGAAAGTGTAAATTCGGGGTCGAATTCTTTTCAACCAGGGGAGGATGATGCAGCGCACCATGTTAAGTCGTTTAACCTTAAGTCGCTCAATCTTAAGTCGCCTGCGAGTTATGTCAATCGTATGCCAACTGCCTTAAGTCGCTCAACCTTAAGTCGCTCATCCATAAGTCGCTCAACGACCTACCTTATAAGATGACGGCTCAAGAAATCAAGCAACATTTCCATAAGTCGCATCTCTATAAATCGCTCAGTCAGGTCACATTTCCTTAAGCCGTTCACTTATGCCGCATTTCTTTAAGCCGTTCACTGATGCCGCATTTCTATAAGTCGCTGATTTCTTATGTCGCATGAAGTTTATGTCGCTCAAGTCGCTCAAGTCGCTTATGTCGCTTAAGTCGCTTAAGACACTTATGTCGCTTAAGTCGCTTAAGCCACTTAGGTCGCTTAAGTCATTCCAGAAGCTTATGTCTTATGCTGCATGAAGCTGTGCTACCCTCTTAAGTCGTATGCTGATTTCTTAGGTCGTATATTGTTAAGTCGCATGTGTATGATGTATTGTTAAGTCGCATGTGTGTTGTATTGTTAGGTCGTGTGTTGTTGTAAGTCGCGTATGATGTTGAGTTGCTGTATTGTATTGTTAAGTCGTGTGATGTTGTAACTTGTAATTATTGTTAAGTCGTATGTCGTGAGTCACATATGTTAAGTCGTGTGTGTGTTATAATTTCCTATAAATAGGGGTGTGTTGTCATTTGTAAAGAGAGTTTGTTTTGAAATAAATTTGCGGGTGAGTTTTGGCTACCAATGTTGGAAGTTGAGTGTGATCTCCTTCTACTTTCCATCTTCGGGTTATTCGTGAGCGAATCAACGAATTTGAAGCCAATTCTCGGCATCACTTGCGAGTGATCAACGATCGAATTGTAGATCTTTCAACACGGCAACTTGCGAGATCAACGGGTTGGAGATAGCTAGATTACGGCATCATCACGATCAACGGAATTCAGCATTTATCGTTCTATCGGTTTATTGACACGAAATCATCATTTCGTGAGGAAGATCCTGGATAGGTTGCGAAAGTTTGTATCTAAATTGTTCGAGCCTACTCTAAGCTGCGTCACATTGCCAACCAATCGTTATTATAACCCGCGGTTATAACTTTTAAAATAATATTTATACTTCAAAATAGAACAGCATTTCAAATCCAAATCTTTATCAAAATAAAGATTAAATTAATTCCAAACCATTTCAAAATCATCATATCTTTCCAAAACTTCATGTCAAATCATTTCAATATATATCAAAATATCATATCTTTACAAAACTTCATTTCCAATCATTTTAATATATCAAAATATCATATCTTTACAAAACTTCCTTTCAAATCATTTCAATATATATCAAAATATCATATCTTTACAAAACTTCATTTCCAATCATTTCGATGTATCAAAATATCGTATCTTTACAAAACTTCATTTCCAATCATTTTGATATATCAAAATATCATATCTTTACAAAACCACATTTCAAATCATTTTAATATATCAAAATATCATATCTTTTTAAACCCACATTTCAAATCATTTTAATATATCAAAATATCATATCTTTTCAAAACCATATTGCAAATCATTTTAATATATCAAAATATCATATCTTTTCAAACCCACATTCATTTTATTTAAAATACCATTTCAACACACATTTCAAAATAGTTTATATTTCAAAACAAATTACTTCATTTTAAATCATAAAAAATGAAGTTATTATATTTAATAATTAATTTATTAAATTTCCAAAATTTTCAACTTTCAAAGTTAATTTATTCACTTAAGTTTATCAAAACAGTGAAAATTCACTTTTCGCAGCATTTAAAAAACGCTATGGAAAGTTACGTTCAAAACAGTTCAATTTAACAAAAGATAGCATTTTAAGACGTTGTAATAAGGTTTACTTAAATTTCAAATAAACTTAGTTAAATTCAACAATTATAGCACTTACAAAAAATGCTATAATAGCCTTTAATTCAATTTAGCTTTTTAGTTCACTATCATCAACTACAGCATTTACAAATGCTGTAATATCATTTACATTACAATTAATAGCATTCCAAAATGCAGCTAATTAACTTCAAATATTCAATATAATTTCACAACCAATTATATTTTTATTTAAACATTTTTAACTTATAAAATCATACATTTTCACATTTATAAACATCATTTAATTTTCCTTAAGTTCGTGATTTTATAAAGTTAAATTTCCATTCAAAAATCAAGATTTAATAATAATTCACTTATTAAATTTCAACATTCAATTTTAAATTCATTGAATTAAATTTCAACTTAACACTTAAGTTTAAAATTTCAAAATATAACGTAATTTCAATTTTATTTATTTAACTTAAAATTCACTTTTAAGCCAAATTCCCATTTTGGTCATATTTCAAAATTTCAACTTAAATAATCATTCATTTCACATTTTAACTTTATTCAAAAATCATTAATATATTATAAAATCACTTTAAATTCATTTTAAATTCAAATTATCATAAATTTATTATAATTTCATATTTAATTTAATTTCCAATTATAACTAAATCAAAATTTCCAAAATAATTTACATTTAAATTTTCTAACTTTTCGATAATTTATTTAACTTATAAATTTCTAGAAAATCAATAATACTTTAAAAAAAATCATTTTTTAAGTTTAAATCAAAATATAGTAATAATTACATTTTTAAAATATTTTAAAAAATTTAGAAAACATATTTTAACTACGGGTCTATATATAATTTTCTACGCTAGGTAAAGTGATACGGGTAATATATCATTTCAACCCGTAATTTACAAAGAAAATCCGGGTTTTATCATTTCAAACCCGCAGTCCCAAGTAAATGAAATAAATTAAAAACCGCTCAGGCCTATCATTTCAGCCCATAACGATTTTCTCCTATTCTAAAGTCCATTCGGGTATGTATCATTTCAACCCATAGTGATTCTAATCTAAAGGGAACTTGCAGTGTGATAAACTGATAAAAATAACAGAACAGCATAATATAACAGTAACAGATGTTATAACAGGTGTTTAAGAATGGGTGAACATCATATAATCATAATATAGCTGGTGTAACATGATAATGCATTTTACAGATTCAAAAGGGGTCAATTCACTAGTTATATATGTACATATTGTCTGGTGAGAATAAATCACAGGTTTGAGCTCAAGACACAACGACGAATGCACGAAAGGGAACCACACAAGCATGATAACACGACACAGAGATGAGTGGAAAAGCCAAAGTATCAAATCCCTTGAATACAAGTCATACAAAACAATAATAATAACATAAGTTTTCAAATGCAAAATACGATAGAATAGGATAGAATCAACTGCACGAATCAAAGCAGAATTGCTTTGCACTTGCTTCCAACAACCTTCAAGTTCAGCCATAAGGTGTACTACAGGTCTAAGGCAAGATTTGGATCAGGTTTTGGTTGGGAATGGTCGGCCTACACTTGGTTGTTGATGGTGCAAAGATGCGTAATGGTGAAAACAACACAACAAGTCAATATCACATGATTCAAGGCCAAAACAAGGCTCGGTCAAGGCAAGTTTATGGAGTTTTGTTGGATCAATTCACCAGGAGGCACGGCTTGGGGTTTTGTCAGAGAAGAGGTGATGATGGTGGTGTTCTCAGGTGGTGGTGGAGGCGGCAAGGGCTGGAGAGGAGGTGGCCGATCCTATGAGAGAAGAGATCAAGTGCAAATCAATGTCAAACAATAAGAAGAATAAAATTAAACAAAGAAAAGAAAAAAAAAAGAAATTTTACCTAAACTTCTCAAGGCTATGGCCGAATTTTTTTTCAGTTTGAGAAAAAGAAATTTACGTGAATGATGAGTGAAGGTGGTCGGCTGAAAGATGTGGAAATAATGGCTAATTGATGAAAAAACTAAGTTACAAATATGAAAGGTTGGAAAATAAAGAGCCGTTGGAAACCAAAAGTCAAAACCTTTTCAAATTACCTTTAATTTATTTATATAAGTTTATATTAATGAAAATAATAATAATTTCAGTCACAAATTAGAAAATATAACCAAATATAATATATATATACATATATTTTTTAATTATATAAGGTTAAAATAAGAAAATAGCACAAAATTGCAAACTTGTCTAGAAAAATGGAAAATAAACAGAATGAACTTTGGAAAATTTATATGGACTTGTAAAAATATTTATAACAAAGATTATAACATAAAAATAAAATGAATTCACAAATAAATATATAAATTTTAATTTAAATATAATTTAGATAAAGAAAATAGCAGAAAAATGGAAACTAGGCTTTAAAATTTGAAAATAAATTCAATAAGCTTTGGAAAAATTCAAACATCACTTTAAAAATAGTTAAAAGTCAAAATATACATAATATAACATAAATATAAAAATTATAATAAGATATATCAAGTAAAAATATCATCTATATAAATTAAAACAAAGAATATTGTTAAATAACACACAATATTGTAAAGGGTATAACTTTCACAATTTAAATCCAATTTCAACAAAACGAAAAGAAATATTCACGATATTAAATCTATTTTCAAAATAAAAGACAAAATTTAAGAATTCAAATATTTAAATTTAAAATTTAAAAGTCAAAGTTTGACCAGTTTTGACCACAAATCCATTTTTCAGGAAAATATTCAATTTATACCAGTTTAAAATTATAATTCATATAATAATAAAAATTTATATTTAACAATGAAATGTTTGAAATAAAATAAGTTTAAAATAATTTCAAAATAAAATAAGGTCAAATTTAAATTATATGCAAAAAGTCTAGGGTTGTTACACGGATTTACAACTGTTGTATAAACTGCAAAAAGACATATGCCGCCCGATAATTTAATGTGTGAAAATCACTATGAAGTTAAAAAACTTATGTCGGTTTTTGGTTTACCTTATCAGAAAATAGATACATGTTTAAATGGCTGCATATTGTTTTGGAAAGAAAACATAAATTTAAGAATTGTAAAATATGTAATCAGGAAAGATACAAACTAAGAAAAAAAGGAAAATGAAGTTCCATACAAGCGTATGCATTACTTACCCATCACTCCTGAGCTTTAAAGATTATACGCATCTTCTGTAACTACATCTCATATGAGATGACATAGTGTAAGAACGGAGAAATGGTGGCTGAAACACTAAGATAGTGATGAGGCGAAGGTAAATGTACTAAACTTTTATTAATTATTTGATTGATACGTAAATATCAAAAATATATTTGGCTGGTAAACAATGTATTAAATTTAAATGTACAGGCGAAATCGGAAAGAAACTCTACAAATATGAACAAAAGTCCCGTCACTCATCGAGGAGGGTCGAAGTCGTTTCAGCAGTACCGCCAGGAGTTGGTAAATTTAATAAATGTGAATTGTAAATAGTTATTGTGCTATATAATTTTGAATATACAATAACAGTACGTAATAATCAATTTCATAAAGCTGAGGCGTAGGGTCTTGCGTCGTATATGGATGTATTTACCCGTACGCATGCCGTCGAGCATGTAAATCAGGACGGGACAGTTTAATATACATGGCACGACGATCAATCTAGCAAGAGCCATGTAAGCATATTTTAGTTTATGTACTATTAGTAATTGTTTTAATTGTTAAATTATAATGAAATAAGATATCATGATACTAATTTTAACTGCATTTTTATTTGTTCATGCAGGCAAGATTTATGAAACAACGCCAGAAACTCTTGGAGGATACTGGCTGTTAACGCTTAAAATCGAACGCTAACACCCCGATGTGTGAAATGTGAATCTGAAAGCACCACCCGACGATTCGGAAACAGAATATCAGCTAAAATAACAGAAAATACAGTAAGAGACAGCGATTTTATAGTGGTTCGGCTTAAGGAGTAGCCTACGTCCACTTTAAGTATCTTTATTACTGATCTTGTTACAAAACGATACAATGCTCTTCAAGTACAAATCTCTTTAGTTACAAAACACTTTGAGCAAGTAGCTTGATCTTCGATGTAGATGAAAGTCTTCTTCGAATCCATGTCGGACTTGTGAAAGTCTTTCAAAGTAGCTTGTAGTGTTCTTCGAAACTTCAAGTATAGAGTCGGTTTAGAAACTGGCAGAGTATCAGCGCTTGAAGAGATTGTCCAAAAGTCCTTTGAAAGTTGGAGATGGCAATGTATTTATAGAGAATTTTGGGCTGGAATTATTGCCAAGTCCTAAGTCGTGGCTGACTTAGGATAAGTCGTCACCAACCTATCGAGCCAAGTCCACGGTTTAGTAGAGGTAAGCTTGTCTACCTGAATTCATGTCATAAGTCCTCAGTCGCAAACGAGTTAAAAAGATGCGGCATAAGTATCACGGCATTGGATTTTAACTCGGTAGCTTTAGGTCGTGGCCGACTCAAGCTGAGTCGTGGGTCGTGGCCCAACTGGTAAGCTTGCTCATATATATCGCAAGTCCTAAGTCGCAAACGAGTCAACCGGTCCCCTCGTAAGTGATGCGGCATTGAATCTTGACTCCGTAGTCTTAAGTCGTGAACGACCTAGAAAAGGTCGTAAGTCGGTTGCGACTTAAGTATAGTTGTCTTAACCTTTTCGTGCCTTGAGTTGTTGAGTCGGTAACTACCTTAAGGTATTAAGTCGGTAACCCTTTAAGGCTGTTGAGTCGGTAACCCTTCGTGGCTGTTGAGTCGGTAACTCTTCTCTTAACCCGCTAAGTCATGGCTTCCTTAAGTCGGTAGGTCGTTAAGTCGTAGATTGCTTTAAGTCGTAGACCTTAAGTTGTTAAGTCATGGAGTACTTTGAGCTATTAGATCGGGGTGACCTTAAGTCGTAAGTCGTTCATGCCTTAACTTGTTAAGTCGTCATACACCTTAAGTCGTGAGGTTTCCTAAGTCGTAGATCCCACTTGAACCGTTAAGCACCTTAAGTCGTGGATTGTCCAAGGCCTTAACTCATTGACTAAACGGGGTTAACATTTGCCCCTCGAAGTACACGCCTAAGTCGTAGGTCGTGTGCTTCGATTTCTCTAACTCGTGCTTTGAAGAGTCGTTAGATCGCAGACGACCTATGAGAAAATAGTGCCGTGTGTCCCGATTCGAATTCCACTGTCCTGGTGTACAAAAGGCTTAGGTCGCTTCTTCTTCACCTACTTGCTTCCGTGTTTACTTCCGCCATTATTGACCTTCGAAGCTTCCAGAAACGAATCCAATCAGTTTACCTCGTCACCAATCAAGTTCCTACAATCTTCATCATCACACTGCGTAAGTAAACTCATTACTCACTCGATTTCGCGATTACTGCTACCTTTCGAACATGGACTTCCCACTTTCTAACCCCAATCCAGATCCTCACACCATGCTTCATCTCAAATCACGTTACGATCGATTGCCGACAAACTTGGAGCGGTTCGATCGAGTTTTTAGATGACTTGCAAGGGGAAGACGATGGGTTACCATATTTCGAGTCAGCTGATCCACGAATTTAGAGGAGACGATATTGTCCTATACGGGTTAACGGGTTAGGAGGATGACGGGTTACTGATTTAAGAAGAGGTCGGCCGGTCAAAGGAAGCGTGACATTAGCTTTGATGTGACTCAGTAATTTTGAGCGACCCAATAACCTCCGCGACTTAACTCTGGACCGACTTACCAACTTTTGCGACATAAGTCTTAAGTCGTGGCCGAGATAGGACTTGGAGAATTTCACGTCGCTTCGAACTGAAGTCTTTTCCCCTTACTATGCCTTACGACTTAAAGATCCAATGACTTAAGGCATTAACGACTTAGAGCACAAACGACCTAACTTAACTTGTCCCACATTCTTTAGGTCGGGGAAGAGTTAGCACTTCGAACTGTCATGAAGCATAATTCTGACTTGAACTTTAACTTGAATTGTTGAAGTAAACTGCCTGAATACTGAATTGTTTGGACTTTGAACTGTTTAGTCTTTAAACTGTTAAACTTTGTCGCATTCTTTCACAGATCACTTTTGACTTGCAAGCTAACAATCTGTTCAATACATCATTTACATAAAATTGGGACGAATATACTGTCACTGACTGCCCACATCAAATGGCAGATTAGTTAACAACAGATAATCAGCTTAAATAGATTGTGTAAACGAAGTGCTTTTAAATCATCAAATTCAAGTAAAGTATTAAAGCAACATTGAAATAGTCAACTGAAACTACCCAGTTTGCACTAATACTATACCTGAACTTTAAATTAACAAGTCCTGAAATTTGGTAATCGATCAGTTGTCGACTAGTTTAATTCCAGTTATATTTACTTGTTATTTTTATTAGTTCTGCACAACACTTCACACTTTTAGGAAACGTGCACCTTCACATTTGAATATCCAGTTGCTTGTGTAGAATGACTTCTCAACAAGAAGAGATAACAACCCAGACCGGAGAAGCCACTCTTATTCCGGCTCCCCTCGTTAATCCTCCAGAGTGAGCCTCTACCACTTTATCATACAAAGTTTTTCGTCAGTTATGCACTCAGTTTGGCATTGCTGAAGCAGATGCCATTCTTCCTGAGAAAACTAACACTGCTGATGTGGCGCCTCCTGGCTTTGTAGCGGTCAACCGCCAAATGTGCTTGTGCGGTGCTATTCCTCCCTTCAATGACTTTCTTCAACAGTTTCTTCTTCGATTGACCATCTCTCCGTTCCAACTGCACCCCAATGGTTATGCCATTCTGATGGCGTTGTGTGTTTTATTCATGAGAACTCTAGATTGACTGTCGAGTTTCGAGGAAATTTGTTATTTATGTTCTTTCACAAAGACTAAAGATCATCCATCTATTGTTGTTATAAGAAGCGCTAGGAATCGCAAAATCATCACTGATCTTTCCGAAAGCGTTCATGGCTTCTTAAATCAGTTTTTCTTTGTCCGCTGCCCCCAAGGGTTTTACGCCATCTGGAGAGTAGGAAGTAAGATTACCTGCTTCTATTCTCCATTCCTGATCTTTTCGAGATCTGAGTTGCTAAGTGATAATTTTACTCTTTTTCTTTTTCAGCACTTCCTCCACCCTCTAGAGATCCAGGTCATAAGCAAGTTTTTGAAAGATTGAATGCTGTGACCGCTAAAGAGATAAGTATAAAGTTTTTTTTGAGGGATGAACTTTTGCATCAGTATGGACTTTTACACACTTCTCGCTCTACACACCCCCATGAGGTTCCAGACTCCCCATCTAAAGCATTAGATGCCCCAGTTTCCACTGACGAACCCATACCAAAAGAACCTGCCTCCGAGGCTTCTCTGGTGAAGTGTTCTACTATTGCCGACGTTGCGGGGTCGTTTGGTAAATTCGCACTTGCCCTAATCATTGAGGAAGAAGAGCCTCAGGGATCTCCCCAACATTCATAGAAGTCTTGTGAAGAAGCCGGGAAAACAAGCCCTGTCAAGCAGAGCGGGGACAACACTTTCGAAGGGTTGAGCGACCTGTTTGTCACCTCACAGGAGCTCTTTAAAGACGACCCTGTCACTACTAGGGTTCCTTCTTCAGTAGTGGAAGCGACTTCTACTTTGCAAAAAACTCCGTCGACCCAAGAGTTGATGTTAACTACTACCCCCATGATTCCTCTGCGATCGAAGAGTGGTTCGTAGTTTGACGCGCGTAGTTTGCACATCACACACACTTAGAACTTTTCAGCACTTATTCGTACTTAACTTCTTTTCTCTGAAGAATTTTAAGACTTGTCTTTTTTCAATTTCAGATTTTCCGATGGGGCGAAGTGGTTCACATTACGACGACTTCAAGCAATACGGAAAGCGTGGTCAGTATGACTATAGGCGTTATCTTCCCACTTATAGGGAATCTGATGAAGAGAGGGCTGCTCGAAAGGCTCGAGAGAGACGTTCTTATGAAGAATGCTATGGAAGAGAGGATGAGAGGTACGATTCTTCCCATAGAGAGGGTGATTCCCATAAACGTAAATCCCATGATGACAGAGGGAAGAGCCACATGGCTGGTGACCCAAGCAAACGGGCTAAAGTTAGTGAGCAATCGGTGCCTGCAATTTCTGAGAAGACCACTGCTCCCATTCCTTCTCAATCTCCTGCCCCTTCCCGTACCGATATCCAAACAATCATCAACAGGCCTTCATATCAAGTTGGGCCAGGTCCAGCTACTCTCCAAAGCCGGTTTCCACAATGGTGCTTGAAGGGGGTTCGCTTTGATCTCGACTTAGTTCCAATTGACAAGCCTGCCATGTTGCGAAATCTTGATGCCGTCAGACTTGATATTGAGAGAATGTCGAGCTGGCAAAAACTTGTTGACGAACTCCAGAGAGTGAACCGTGCGAATCTTGTAGCTATGTTGACCATGGAGAATGATAAATCTGAATGGCAAAAAATTCCCAATGAACATGACACAGACATGAGGAGCATCACTGACTATAACGAAAAGCTCGAAGCGGAAATTGGAAAACTTAAAGAGGAGCTTGCTACTTCCTCTACTTCCTACTCCCAGAGGGGGAAAGTGCTTCAGGAACTAGTGCGGGACGCTCATGCTGCTCAGAGGGATGCCGAAGATAGGCTCGAGGTGCAAAACAGAATTAACGAGGGCCATGCTGCCGATATTGCTGAGCTTCAAAAGAAAACTAGCTCCCAGGAGATGGAGATCGAAATGTTAAAGCTTCAACTCTCCAAGATTGAAAGAGAGCGTGATGAGGCAGTGGCCGGCAAAGTTGCAGCTGAAGAAGCTCATCAAGCTACTAAAGCCGATGTCAGTTCAACATTATTTGGCTTCTATTTGCACAGCGTCCTAGGGCGCGGTAGTCTCGCCTTTCTCGGCCCCAAATATGAAATTACTCTGGCTGAAGTGTGGGAGGTCGCACTTGACATGCTTGGTGCTAAAGGTGCTGGCTACGTCGAGTCGGCTCTTAAGGAGCATTACTTGGATGACGAAGCTCGCGCCGCTCTTGTCAGGGGAAAAGAACAACTTGCGAAATTAAGAGCCGAAATGGCAGAAGGGGAACATTTAGGAAAAACAACTTCAACTGATCCAGTTCAGCCTTCACCTTCGGCCGAAATCGACATTGTCGGCTCCAGTTCTCATTCTCTGCCCCCTACCAAAGCTATCATAGAAGGTGCAACTGTCCATAACGGAGACGAAAGCAAGAGAGCGGTGAAGCGCTGGGTTTTGAGATTGACGTAGCAAAGCCTACTTTGCCAGGTAATCCTAATGTTGATCTTGCTCAAATAGACTGTGCATTTGCTTCCTGTGAGTTTGATGAGCTTCTTGACTACTTCCTGAATCTCAACGAGCCTTTATCTCCTCTCTTTATTGACTTTAACTTCTTTTCTTCTATAGAGAAAGTGTCGAGCATCGTTCAGACTCCCCCTCCTTCAGTTGTTCCTCCCCCGCCCCTCCAGGTCACCCCTCCATCCGCCTCTCAACCCGGGTCGCAAGAGGAGCAAATAGAGGCTCTCCGAGACTTAGATGATCCTAATGCTTCACAGGAACATGGGGGAGAAGGGCTTGGAGAAGGCAATGAGTCCCCGGAGCGAACCATTTCCGATGATATAAAATTGTCTGCTCTTTTTACTCCAGGAAGCGAGTCTTCTTCGAAGAGGAGGAGGAAGAGTACTACTTCTAAGAAGAAAAGGAAAAGCACTTTCGTTACTGAAAAGGAAGCAGAGGTTGATCCGGCAGTAGCCCTATCTCCTTCTTCCCCAACTCTCCCAAGCCGTCTTGAAAAACTACCTATTAGGTCAGGTGAAGGCTCCAAAGGTGGTGGTAAGAAGAAGAAGTAATGGGCCCTGCTTCCCCTTCCTTGTTTTTACTTTTTACTTTTTGCTTTTAGCTTTTTGTTTGTAATGACCGGACGTTGTGCGGGTACCGGTCCCCGCTTTTCTTTTATTATGAAACCTGCATATGTACATAATTTTCATAACGTTGAATAAAATGATTCTCTTGCTTGTACAAACTTCTGTCTGTCTGTGACAATGCATCTATTCTTTTCTTTTTTTTTATATGCAAGTTTCTTTATATAATATTACAGTGAGCTTGTGGTATGTTGTTCGCGTGTTGCTTTTACCAATGCAGCCATACCGTATTGCCCCCATACCATAAGCTTATCGTAATATTTCCAATCTCGAGGGGACTTGTACTCCTATTTTTGGAGAATAATTATTCCATATTTGTGGAAATATCATTTCTCCCTAAACAGAGTACACCTCGTTTCATATAAGTTTTTACTCTTCAACCTTCGGAGATATCACTTTTTCTTTAAATGAATTCTCCTGTGTGGTAAAGCGGGCCTCCGAAGGGCACTTTAACTTTTTTGAGGAAGAGTATTTTCAAGAATAGATGAACCAATCTTCCTTTGAAAGCTAAACTGTGCCTTTAAAGAGGGCTTCCCTTTTTTTTTATATTGCGCCTCGGTGGAGGGCTTTTTGATCTTTGTTTTTCATTTCTGATGAAATGCTTCTTTGAAAAGTTGTACCTCTGAGGAGGGCTTTTTCACGTTTCAACACTTGGAAGTTTTATTTCAATCTCGGTGAAACGTGTGCCTTCGAAGAGTTGTGCCTCCGAAGAGGGCTTTCCACGTTTCAACACTTGAAAGTTTTATTTCGATCTCGGTGAAACGTGTGCCTCCGAAGAGGTCTTTTTGTTTGATTGTGCCTCTGGGAAGAGGTCTTTTTGTTTCTGCCTCTTGGGAGAGGCTTTTATCTTTTCCCTATTCACTGGGAAGCGGGCCTCCGAAGAGGGCTTTTTACATTTTGACTCGTGTGAAGTTTTATTTCAGATCACGGTGAAATGTGTGCCTCTGTGTAGGGCTTTTGCCTGGAAGTTTGGAGCTTCTTTCTCTTAGTTGGATGGATTCATGGGGGTGTGCCGCCGATCAGTCCGCAACTTTATGTCGAGAAAGAACTCTATTTTTCTGGCGAGGCCCGCTCAAGGTCTTTTAGCATTTCAACTATGGTGAAATGGGCCTCCGAAGAGGGCTTTTCACATTCCAACACTTGTGAAGTTTTATTTCAAATCTCGGTGGAATGCGTGCCTCCGAGACTACCTAGAAGTTTCTTTCTCATGATTGGCCGGATTCACGGGGCGAGCGCAAGTTACTTGGACGTTTGTTTGCGTATATTGTCTCAACTAGTGAACGAGCGCCTTGCCTTCCACTTGGGAAGGTGCCTCCGGTCGTCTTATGGACTCACGGGGCGGACGCAAGTTACTTGGACGCTTGTCTACGCAAACTATCTCAACTAGTGAACAAGCGCTTTGCCTTCCTATTGGGAAGGTGCTTCCGATCATTCCATACCATGTCGAGAAAGTCTTCTGGCATGCCCCATTTGAGGTCTTTATCCTCCGAAGAGTTGTGCCTCCGAAGAGAGCTTGTGCCTCCGAAGAGGTCTTTTGCTGTTTGATGCTTGCTCGCCCATGACTCTTTGCCATCTATTCATGTCGACGATCCTCGTTATCTTTTCCAAATATCATCCTTTTTTAGTTGCCAACAATTTTCCTTATCCAAAGAAATATACTTCATAGTTAAGCGAGTTGGTGGTGGTAGACACAGGCTATTTAACTGGATGCTCGTTTGTACAAACATTCGCAGTTAGTTAGAAATGGTCCACTTCCATCCACATCGCTAACTCTTGTTCGAAGCACTTCTTTCGTAGGATTTGAGTATGGAAATTTTGAATGGTTTAGCGTTTGCTTGCTGGGTGATGTCGGAGATCGCTTGGTCTTGCGATGGGTAAGCTTTGTTTTTATGGCCTGCATTATTAAATCGATATTTTAGTAACACAATTAATGTATTTTATATGTCGAAATAAAACAAAGCAGTTTATAGTAGTAGAGAACACAAGATTTATAGTGGTTCGGCCAAAAGCTGGGCCTACATCCACTTTATAGCTTTTCATTATTCACTTGCTTTACAATTGCTTTCAATACAAGAATCATATATTCGTAATTCTTTTACAACATTTCAGCAAAGCTTTTAAGTAAAATATGGACGCAAATGATTGTTGTTCCAAGCTCTTGGGATTGGTTCTCCTTCGACAGTTGTGAGTTTGAATGTGTCATCCAGAAGTTTCGTGCCTATGACATATGGCCCCTCCCAGATTGGCCCAAACACACCTGTGGCTGTCATAATTCTCTTCAGGACTAGGTCCCCAACGTCAAAGCTGCGCTGACGAACTTTGGAATTGAAGTGCTTGGCTATCCTTTGCTGATGGGCTGCAATTCTAAGCTTAGCCTCTTCTCTTCTTTCATCAAGGAGGTCAAGCGCTTCCAGTTGCAGTTTTTCATTCTCATCTTGATCAAAATGGATCCTTCTGTGTGAGGGAACTTCCGTTTCCATTGGAATCATCGCTTCTGATCCGTATGCCAATGAAAATGGAGTATGCTCAGTCGCAGTTTTGTGGGTAGTTCTATATGCCCATAGTGCAAGTGGTAACTTATCGACCCAACCACCTTTTGCTTTTTCCAGCTGCTTTTTGATGGTTGATTTGATGATTTTGTTTACTGCTTCCACTTGCCCGTTTGCCTACGGATGAGCCACCGCTGAGAAGCTTTTTCAGATCTTGAATCGTTTGCAGAAATCTTGGAATTCTTCACTTTCGAACTGCGTACCATTTTCTGTGATTATCTTCTGAGGCACACCATACCTGCAAATGATATTTTTAGTCACAAAACTTATCATTTTCTTAGAGGTAACGGTAGCCAATGGTTCATCTTCAGCCCATTTAGTGAAATAATCAACAGCAACGATAGCATATTTAATCCCCGATTTGGTAGTCGGCAAAGGCCCAATGAGATCTATTCTCCAGATGGAAAACGGCCATGGACTGACCGTTTGTGTTAGCTCAGTGGAAGGTGCTCTAGGAATTTTGGCAAATCTCTGGCATTTATCACACTTTCGGGAATAGCCAGCAGCATCTCGATTAATCTCTGGCCAAAAATATCCATAACGGAGAATTTTCTTTGCTAAAGTTTGACCTCCTGTATGATCTCCACACTCCCCTCCATGTACTTCAGTTAGAATTGTCTTGGCTTCTTCTTTAGTTACACAGCGGTGTAGTGGCATTGAAAATCCCCGTTTGTACAATCGGCCATCCTGGATCATATATCTAGAGGCTTTCCTTAACAGCTTCTGTCGTTCTTTTGAACTTTCTGGCAAAGAACCATTGAGCAAATATTCAAATATCGGAGTCATCCATGATTCTTGCTCTTGGGATACATTCATAATCCAATCAACATCCATTTCATCTGTGCTCGGAGCTGACAAGACTTCGACGGGAACTAAACCCAATAGTTGAGCTTCACCAGTACTTGAATACTTTGCGAGAGAATCCGCCTTCATGTTCTCTTCCCGTGGTATACGGCTTATTGAATAACGGTCAAAATCTTCAAGAAGCTCCCAGGCTTTTGATAAATAGGCGGGTAGATTCCCTCCTTTAGCTTGAAATTCCTTCTTGACTTGGCAGACAATAAGCTGAGAATCACTGAAGATCTGCAATGCCTTGATGTTTAGTTCTTTATCGATCCTTAAACCAGCGATGAGAGCTTCATATTCTGCTTCATTATTTGTCGAAGGAAATTCTAGTCTCAGTGCATAACATAGCGATCGCCCTTCTGGGGTTTCAAGGACAACCTCTGCTCCAGAACAGTAATCATTCCTTACACCATCGACATACAATTTCCATTGGATTGGGATGTTATCAGTGGCTTCTTCCTCACTATCACCTTTATCCGTACATTCTGCGATGAAATCTGCTAAAGCTTGTCCATTGATTGCTTTCCGGGGATGATAAGTGATGTCATATTGGCTGAGTTCAATATTCCATTTCAAAAGACGGCCCGAAGTCTCAGGACGGAATAGGACTTGCTTTAGAGGTTGATCAGTGAGGACCTTGATGGGATGAGCTTGGAAATACGGCCTCAATTTTATTGACGCGATCAACAAACAATAGGCGAGCTTTTCCAACCTTGAATAGTTCATCTCTGCCCCAGTGAATCTTTTGCTGATATAATAGACTGGGCGTTGAATCCTTGCGTCTTTCGGTACCAACACTGCACTGAGAGCATGAGATGAAACTGCCAAATATATGAAGAGATCTTCACCGTTGTCAGGCTTTGAAAGTATCGGAGGCACTTCCATATGACGAACCAACTCATCAAATGCTTTCTGACATTCAGGAGTCCACTCAAAGTTTTTTCTTCCTTTCTTCAGAGCATCAAAGAATGGAATGCATTTGTCAGTAGCTTTTGAAATAAACCGACTCAAGACAGCAACCTTTCCATTGATACTTTGCAATTCCTTCTTCGTTCTAGGAGTTTTGACCTCTCTCAGGGCAGTGATCTGCGCAGGATTAGCTTCAATGCCCCTAGCGCTCACAATGAAACCCAAAAACTTTCCAGACTCCACTCCAAATGAACATTTCAAGGGATTAAGCTTCATTCTGTACTTTCAGAGTACTGCGAACATCTCTGCCAAGTGATCCATGTGGTCCACTGCTTTCTTAGACTTCACTAGCATATCCTCAACATAAACTTCCATTGTCTTGCCAATCTGCGGTTTAAACATGGCATTAACAAGCCTTTGGTAAGTTGCCCCTGCATTCTTGAGTTCGAAGGGCATGACCTTGTAGCAGTAGAGTCGAACATCTGTAATGAAGCTTGTGTCCTCTTGATCTGGCTCATGCATCATAATCTGGTTATATCCGGAGTACGCATCCATAAAAGATAACAATTCATGCCCCGCCGTCCCATCCACCAACTGATCGATCCTGGGCAGCAGGAAGCAGTCTTTGGGGCAGGCTTTGTTCAGATCTGAAAAGTCAATGCATACTCTCATTTTCCGTTAGCTTTTTTAACCAGCACTAGATTTGATACCCAATTTGGATAAGTAGATTCCCTGATGAAACCGCTCTGCATGAGCCGATCCACTTCTTCCTTTAATGCTGCCGTCCTCTCAGGACCCTGAGTTCTTCTTTTCTGTTTCACTGGTGTAAACTTTGGATCAATGTTCAGAGTGTGTACTGTAATCTCTGCGGATATTCCACACATGTCAGCATGAGTCCAAGCGAATACATCCAAATTTGCCTTCAAAAATGAAATCAGAACATTCTGAACTGTTGTGTTGAGTTGTGAACCCACATTCAGCACTTTGTTTGGGTCCTTTGGGTCAACAGGTACCGGCACTGTTACCTCTACCAGTACTACCCTATTCTCCCCTGCACTGGCTTTCCTTGGATCCATCTCTCTTCGTGCGCCACTACATTCACCAGTGCAGGGTCCACCCTGTAATTGCTACAAGGTTGGTTCTTTGATGCGGACTGGAGCCGCCGCACCTTTTCCCGTTTCTCTTTTCCTTGATTCACGCAACTCTGTAAGATAACATTCTCGCCCCGCATCTTGGTCTCCTTTAATCACACCAACTCCATTATCTGTGGGGAATTTTATAGTCAGACACCATGGCGCAAGAACAGCTTTGAATGCAGCAAGAGTTGGTCGGCCTAAAAAGGCATTGTATGCAGAGAATTCTTCAACAATTATAAAGGTTTGCTTTCGAGCCACCTTCCTCAGCCCTTTTCCAAGTTCCACAAACAAATCTATGGTCCCAATCGGCTGTTTGCGTTCCCCAGCAAACCCAGCAATCTTAAGTGATGAAGCTTGAACGTTAGCCATTGGAATTTTCATTTGATCAAAAGTCTTCTTGAAGAGAATGTTGCATGAAGCTCCACAATCAACTAGAACTCTTCTCACAGTAGCCGTCCCAATACCAGCGGATATGACCAAAGGATCTATGGTAGGAGCCTCGATACCCAACGAATCTCTGGCTCTGAATACAATATCATCTGTGGAAGTTTTTTGTTGCTTTAAAGGTGCATCATTTTCTAATACAAAAACATTCTCTTCAGCTGGTACATGCCTCAAGGCCCGGGCATACCTTTCCATCTCGCTCCAGCTTTTGCCTGCTGGGTGAGGCCCTCCAGTTATTATCTTGATGACAGGTCTTTCCGACTCATGTTCTACGGCCTTCTCACTTGAGCCAGGACGGTAAGTGGGAACTTGTTGTCCTTGAGTCGACGAGGCTGGGGCATTTCTATTCCTTTTCACATACTGTTGGAGTTTGTTCTCTTTCAAGAGTTGTTCAATTACCTCTTTCAAATGACGACATTCGTTGGTGTCATGGCCGGGTTGGTTGTGGAACCGGCAGAACCTTCCACTTTTTTCCATCTTACTTCCAACTCTCATTTTAGGTGGTGCCGGATAATTGACATCATCCTTGGTTGCAAAGAAGATGTTCTCAGGGGTATCGGTCAAGGGTGTGAAATTGAAAGGATGGCCTTTCTTAGCATCTCCCTGTTTCTTTCCACCATCATTTCCCCTTTTCTGAGTGTTAAGTTCTTTCTTGTTCGAAGCAGCACCATTGTTCCCGGCTTCTACTGATACCACCTTAGCCGGTGTGTGGAGGCTCTCCAAGCGCATGAATTCATCCGCTTTCTTGTAGAATTTATCAAGCGAGTTTGGTTCTTTCATTTTCAACAATTTTCCAAATTCGCTTGATTTGTCAATCGCCCTCATCAAGTATGTTAGGACCATGCGTGGCTCAGCATTATCTACCTCAGCCAATGCTATGTTAAAACGATTCAAAAATGATCTAATGGATTCTCCTGGATTTTGCTCTAGACTTAACAATGACATTATATCCTTTGCTTTTGAAGCATACAATCGAAATTGCTCCTTGAATTTCCTGGTCAAATCGGAGAACTGATCAATGGACCTGAGCGGCATTTTTGTAAACCACAATAGAGCCACACCTTCCAGATATACCGGGAAATATCGACATTTGATTTCATCGGACGCTCTGGCACCCGTCATATGCCAATCGTACTTATACAGAAACTCATTAGGATCGCTTGTCCCTTTGTATGCCGGAATAGTAGGAGGAACGAATTTTCTTGGGAATTCTGCCTTCAAGATTTTCTCAGTAAACGGAGTTTTGCTTGGAGCAAAACCCCATTCTTTCTCATCTTCATTCCTTCGCATACTTTCCTTCATGATCTGACGAACCATGCCTGAGAAATACTCTTCATCATCTAAAGGCTCTGGAGGGCAAACATCAGTCATTCTCTCTGAATTCTGTCTTGACAACCGTTCACGGAGGGTCGGCTACGGTCCTGATCCTCCAGCCTGGAGAGGTGTCTTTTCCACAGGGTCTGCGGCTCTTTGAGAAACGTTCCCTCCTTCAAAATCTTGAACTCCCGCAGTAGGGTTTCCATCATTATTAACGTGTTGACGGTTAACCCCAAGTAGATCATTCAACTTACTTAAGATCAGGGCGTTCTGGGCATTCTGAGCCTCCAACTGTGCATTCTGGGCATTCAATTGTTGATTCAACCCCAAAACTATGGCGTCCAATTCCGCTCGCGTAACTCCAATAGTTGGAACTGCTTGACGTGAAGGAGGAGAGGTAGCGGTATTCTCTTGAACATTGTCGGATCTTACAGAACTTCGTTTTCTCGCAGGAGCCATTATTTCCAATAAACTTCTGGTTTTAAAAGAAATCCTTTCCACAAACTTTTGCGGAGCAATGATGGAAGTATCCTGAGTTGGGTTCTCGGTGAAAGCACCAAAAATGTTAACGCTTAAAATCAAACGCTAACACCCCGGTGTGTGAAATGTGAACATGAAAGCACCACCCGACGATTCGGGAACAGAATATCAGCTAAAATAACAGAAAATATAGTAAGAGACAACGATTTTATAGTGGTTCGGCTTAAGGAGTAGCCTACGTCCACTTTAAGTATCTTTATTACTGATCTTGTTACAAAACGATACAATGCTCTTCAAGTACAAATCTCTTTAGTTACAAAACACTTTGAGCAAGTAGCTTGAGCTTCGATGTAGATGAAAGTCTTTTTCGAATCCATGTCGGACGTGTGAAAGTCTTTCAAAGTAGCTTGTAGTGTTCTTCGAAACTTCAAGTATAGAGTCGGTTTAGAAACTGGCAGAGTATCAGCGCTTGAAGAGATTGTCCAAAAGTTCTTTGAAAGTTGGAGATGGCAATGTATTTATAGAGAATTCTGGGATGGAATTATTGCCAAGTCCTAAGTCGTGGCCAACTTAGGATAAGTCGTCGCCAACCTATCGAGCCAAGTCCACGATTTAGTAGAGGTAAGCTTGTCTACCTGAATTCATGTCATAAGTCCTCAGTCGCAAACGAGTTAAAAAGATGCGGCATAAGTATCACGGCATTGGATTTTAACTCGGTAGCTTTAGGTCGTGGCCGACTCAAACTGAGTCGTGGGTCGTGGCCCAACTGGTAAGCTTGCTCATATATATCGCAAGTCCTAAGTTGCAAACGAGTCAACCGGTCCCCTCGTAAGTGATGCGGCATTGAATCTTGACTCTGTAGTCTTAAATCGTGAACGACCTAGCAAAGGTCGTAAGTCAGTTGCGACTTAAGTATAGTTGTCTTAACCTTTTCGTGCCTTGAGTTGTTGAGTCGGTAACTACCTTAAGGTATTAAGTCGGTAACCCTTTAAGGCTGTTGAGTCGGTAACCCTTCGAGGCTGTTGAGTCGGTAACTCTTCTCTTAACCCGCTAAGTCATGGCTTCCTTAAGTCGGTAGGTCGTTAAGTCGTAGATTGCTTTAAGTCGTAGACCTTAAGTTGTTAAGTCGTGGAGTACTTTGAGCTGTTAGATCGTGGTGACCTTAAGTCGTAAGTCGTTCATGCCTTAACTTGTTAAGTCGTCACACACCTTAAGTCGTGAGGTTTCCTAAGTCGTAGATCCCTCTTGAACCGTTAAGCACCTTAAGTCGTGGATCGTCCCAGGCCTTAACTCGTTGACTAAACGGGGTTAACACCGGCCGAGAGCAGCTCACGACGGATGAGGAGGACATTATTTTTGAAGCAGTCATGGATCCACCATCATGGAACAAGCACTACGGCTTTGGCAATCAAGTGGTAATGAATAATATATTAAGATATAACAATTTTTAATTTTTTAATTATTGGTGCTTCGCTTTAGTTCCAGCTATAAATTTATAGATATAGCAATTAACATATTATATTGTAACTTTGATAGTAAGATTATAGACTAAATTAAATAAATGTTGTAGTCTAACAGACAGAGGCGAGCCAGCCAGCCGACTAGAGCTGATATCGATCAAGCAGAGATTGAAGAGTTGAAAGCTAGGGTGGCGCAACTGGAAGATCAAAACTGTCAGCAGACCATCGAGACGACACAGCTGCTGGATCAGCGTATTGCTGAGTACATTCAACAATATGGTGGTCGGTTTCTATCTTTTGTTGGTTCGGGAGGTTTGGAGATGATTGACCGGATTGATAGGTATGTTTTTTTGCATGTCATTGTTTTGTAAGTTTGGATGATACATTGAGTTGGTGAATTTAGATTTGAACTGCTATGTATATTGTTTGATGATACACTTGGTGGTAGTGATTCTGACGTTTGGGAGTTGATTGTGAGGGGTTGGTGAAGCATTGATGTATATATTGTACAATTAGATGTATGAGAATTATGGTAGTGGAGTTTGATTTGATTTTATATGATCTGGGTTGGATTTCATATGAATTGTTTTTTATTTATGTTTTTTTGATATTTGGTTATCTTCTATTGTTTGATTTCATGTTGGATATCTGAGTTGGATATATTAAGTTGGTTGAAAAATATTGTATTTATGAATTGTGGATGGAAGGCCAAATTGCATCTGAAATGCAGAATTTTTTTTTGCAGATTTTCCAACAGCTTCCGACGGCATCTATGTCAAATTTTACCGACACGTTCTGACGGCTACCGACGGTTAAAATCGACAGCTTCCGACGGCTTCCGACGGTTTTCGCTAACAAACGTAACCAGCCACGCGGCTTCTGATCTTCCGACGGCCGTCGGAAGCCGTCGGAAATACAGTTGACGGCCCTGCCGGGAGCCGTCAGAAAATATGTTCACCGATGACTTAATTTGTGGCGTCATTTTCCGCCGGCTTCCGACGGTGGGGAGCCGTCGGAAAGGAAAATGCTCTGTTTCTTATAGTGGTTGTCCTCATTAGTAAATTTAAACTACTAGGTACAAATATTGATTAAGTCTCGGCTTAAATAATATTAATTTGCATGAGTGGCCTTTAAAGTTGAAAATTATATTTTAGCAAATCAATTTGATGAACCAAAATCATTTTAATTTATCACAAGCAAAACATATAATTTTATTATCATATGTCACTGATCACAAATTTCCATCATAAGGTAGTAAACAAAAGAATCATGATCATAAAAACAAACTCCAAAGCATTTTTTGTTAAAGAAAATATCATGAACAAGTCTAACCCTCATTTTGGAGCTGATTGTCCAAGAACAACCAAAGCCCATACTTTCAAATAACATCATTTTACAAATGAAAATAAAACTTAAGATACTCAACTCCAAATTAAAGTAAAGGCTTGAACAACATTTCCTACACTTCAAATTAAAGTTTTAGTTTCTAAATTGTATGGATTATTATCTCCATGTGTTTAAAAAACCTGTTATACACAACATACATAAGCACTAATATCTACACCATTGCTGTTGTAGTCATGCAACAGTGATTACCTACTTTGAACTTGATAAAGCTCAAAGGAACAATACCGTTGTATGATAATATCGTTAGTAAGGGTGCAACCGATTAAATTTAGTATCACAAAACCACACAATTTGATCCGATATTGGAGTGATAGATATTATAAAACTGAATGTTTTGATATTATTTTTAACTCTTTGAATACATGTATAATCAAATACAATCAGCCTAAAAAAATGTGCTACAGCATTTTGTATATAAATACATAATATGGGCCGGGCCCAGAGAGTGGTAATCTGCGGCGACACTTTTGAATGAATAAGAACCCTCGGATGTTGCTTGATCTGACGGTTGCGAGAAGCCCATGCTGAGGGTTTGAGATATGTTGCCATTGTGTTTGTTGTGTTATTCCAAACAGCCGCCCTCAAATTAATCTAGGGTTTCTCTCGTCCCCCTTTCTCGTCTTCACTCTGAAGAACTTTCAGTTCTTCTTTCAATCTGACAAAATTTTTGGCTGAAAGAGCCTTGGCTAAGATGTCAGCACGCTGGTAGTAAGTAGGAACGTGCCTGACGTCCAATCTTCCATCTTCTGTACGCTCACGTACAAAATGCAAGTCAATTTCTATGTGTTTTGTACGTGAGTGTTGAATAGGGTTGGCGGAGAGGGAAATGGTGCTCAGATTGTCGCACCATACAATCGGCCTCCTTCGAAGTTTTAACCCCAATTCAGACATTAAAGTTTCGATCCAAGCAATTTCAGCAGTGACGCTTGCAAGGGATCTGTACTCATTCTCTGTGCTAGAGCGGGAAGTCGTGGTTTGCTTTTTCGTGCACCATGAAATTGTATTTGGTCCGAGAAATACGCAATATCCAGAGGTCGATCTTCGGTCGTCTACATCACTAGCCCAATCTGCATCACTGTAAGCATTTATGTCTATGTTATTGCATGCCTTTAAAGACAATCCATGATTTTGAGTCCCTCTTAAGTATCTTAAGATACGTTTGACGTCTCTCCAGTGTACGTCGAGAGGATTTTGCATATGTTGACAAACTTTATTCACACTAAAGCATATGTCTGGTCTCGTTATAGTCACATATTGCAGAGCACCGACGATACTTCGATATTGTTTGATGTTGTTGATTGCTTCGCCTTTGTGTTTTGATAAATGCAAATTTGTAGTCATGGGAGTAAGTAAAGGCTTGGCTTCATTCATGTTAGCTCTTCTAAGAATTTCACCAATGTATTTCTTTTGTGATAGAACAAATTCTGATGTGGATTTTTTTGTGATTTGTATGCCTAAAAAATAATTTAAGTCTCCTAGATCCTTGATGGCAAATGATTTATCAAGTAGCTGAATGGTGTTGGTGATTTCAGTATTATTGTTTCCAGTGATAATGATATCATCCACGTAGACTAATAAGTAAATGATGCTATCATTATTCTTCATATATAATGAATTGTCTGATTTGGTAGGAGTGAATCCAAATTTTAGGAGAGTAGTCTTTAATTTGTCATGCCATGATCTCGATGCTTGTTTCAAACCATAAATGGCCTTGTGAAGTCTGCAAACTTTATTACTTTCTGTGATGTAACCTTCTGGTTGTTGCATAAAAACTTCTTCATGTAGATCCCCATTTAGAAATGCATTGCATACATCCAACTGTCTGATATTCCAATTATTGCATAAAGCTAGGGTTAGCATGATTCGAATAGTAGTAGGCTTTACTACAGGAGAGAATGTTTCATTGAAGTCAAACCCAAACTGCTGTGAATAGCCCTTTGCAACTAGGCTGGCTTTGTATTTGCATATGCTACCATCTGCATTTTTCTTAATCTTGTAAGTCCATTTGCATCCCACAATATTCTTGTGTTTTGGCTGATCAACTAAGCTCCATGTCTTGTTTTTTATGAGTGCATGATATTCTTCATCCATGGCCTTTTTCCATTTATCATGTTTAATAGCCTGCTCATAGTTTTGGGGTTCTGTGTTGCTGATTGAAACTGAGTATATTTTTGGCTTGAAGATGCCACTTTTTGACCTTGTTGTCATATGATGACCAGTGCTGGCAATATTTTGTTGTTCTTGATCACTTTCACTTGATGTGTCTCCTGAGTTAGCATTTTTATTAGATGTGTTGCTTCCAATATTTCCAGTTGGTTGTGTCTCTTCATGTGGCAATGTGTCTGTGTGAATGATCTGAACTGTATTCTGACCTTATATCAGAAGCATGATCTTCAGTATTATTTTGATCTTTGTTATGCTTGTTACTGATAGATTGTTTGAGTAGAACTGGAATAGGTTGAACAACAATATTTGTGGTATCTGGTTGCTTACCTGCAATAGTACCTTTTTCAGCAAAAGGAAATATGTGTTCATTAAACATCACATGCCTTGAGATATAAATTCTTCCTTTATTGTCCAAGCATTTATAGCCATTTTGGTTACTAGCATAACCTAAGAAAGTGCAAGGGCTAGACCTCAAACTTAATTTGTGTTTGTTGTAAGGCCTAAGATATGGGAAACAAAGGCATCCAAAAAATTTAAAAAAATCATAATTGGGTTTTATGCCATAAAGTTTTTCATAGGGGCATATGTTCTTTAGAATTTTAGTCGGCATTCTGTTTATCAGATAAACTGATGTGTGAAATGCATCATCCCAGTATTTCATGGGCATAGTAGCTTGTGACATTAATGTTAGACCAGTGTCTACTATATGTCTATGTTTTCTTTCAACTAACCCATTTTGTCCTGATGTGTGAGGACATGTGACTCTATGAAAGATGCCCTTTTCTTGAAAAAATTCCTTAAGAGGTAAGAACTCCTTTCCTCCATCACTTTGAAAAATCTTTACACTATAACTAATTTGCTTTTCTATAAGAGTAATGAACTTTTTTACTGTGTTGACAGTTTCAGATTTTGATTTGAGAAAAAATATCCATGTATACCTTGTATAAGCATCAACTAAGGAAAGATAGTACCTGTGGCCAGAGAAAGAATCATGTGGTGCTGGCCCCCATAAATCTGCTGCTATCAAATTCAGTGGCTGTTCGTACACTGTTTCAGATCTAGCAAATGGTAACTTGTGTGATTTGCCAATTTGGCAGTGTGTGCAAACATTAGAAATGGGTATATCATTAAACCTTATTTTATTATCTACCAGAATTCTTTTTACAATGTCATTACTGGGATGTCCCAGTCTCCTGTGACAACATTCAAGAACATTTTCTTTACATAATATGCTAGTATTCACATGATTACACCAATTTCCCTTTATGTTGTCTTTATTTGCCTTGATGGAAGTGAGTTTGTATAATCCCTTGTCCAAACTACCCTGTAGCAATATGTTATTATTTAGTAAATCCCTAACTAGACAGAAATTAGGGTGAAACTCAAAGTATACATTGTTGTCATTGGCAAATTGAGAGACACTTATCAAATTTTTCTTGATTTTGGGTACCCTTAATAGGTTATTTAAGAATAATTCTCTTTTACCTATAATATTGCCAGTTCCAACATGTGATATACTAATGGTTTCACCATTGCCCATATGTATAGCTGCCATACCTGAGTAGCTTTTGTTCCCAAGATTTAAATTTTGAAGATTATTGGTGATATGATTTGTTGCTCCAGAATCTGGATACCAATCTTCAATGTTTACATCATCTGGTTTGACTAACTCATCACCATTGTTGTTTTGTGTCTTATGGCCTTCACTGTTAGTCTTCTGCTGTTGATTCATCTGAGCCATGTTAGCATTCAACACCCTTTGATTTGATTGCCCAGTATTGAATTCAGAATTGAATCTGAAATAGCATTTATTTGCTGTATGACCGAGCTTTTCACATATTTAACACTTTATTCTGTTGCTGTAGTTGTTTCTGCCTCTACCTCTTCCTCTTTGCAATGAATTATTCCTTTGTTGTTGACTGTCTGGTCTGTAATTTTGGCCTTGAATGGGCTTTTGTTGGTTCTTGTTTCTTGAATTAAAACCAGATGCATAATTGACTATTATTTCTGTTTGCATTGCTTTTCTTTGCTCTATTCTGCCTTCATAAGCAAGAAGGGTAGACTGCACATACTGTAAATCTGGAAGCGTCTTTTGTGATGCGATGAAGGTAACCACTGATTCATATTCTTCGTCAAGACCATTAGTTATAGAGAGGATCTGTTCGCTGTCTGAAATCTTGTGACCTACATCATTTAGTTTATCACATAGGTTCTTGATTTTAGCGAGATAATCTCTCAAGCTTGTATCATCTTTTCTTGCACTTTGAAGCTGTCTCTTATAATGCATTATCCTTGCTGTTGATTGTGAATTGAAAATTTGTTCAATACGCGACCATATTTCATGAGAAGAATTACATCCAACAACTTGCGATAATAGGGTAGTAGTTATAGAAGACAGTAGCCATGAAGATAGTAGACTATCTTGTTTTTGATAGTTGATGTAATCTGGATTATTAACAAGATTTCCTTCTCTGTCTTTGCTCATGACAGATGGAATGATTATGGTGCCATTGATGTAATCTTGAAGATCATAACCCTTCAAGGCTGTGTCAATTTGGTATTTCCACAAGATGTAGTTATCTTCGTCAAGAGGAGTATTTATGACGTTGTTCTTGAGTTTTACAAGGGATGGTGAAGTTTCTTTTACATCATTTCTTGATGTTGCTGATGTTACATCGTCTTCTTCATTTGCCATTGCAGAAATGTGATAAGAACTGATTACTGCCTTGTTTCTTGAATAGGTACTGAGATGCAGCCAGAGTGGGAGATGAAGATGCTAATCTGATCCCTTCTTGGCAGGGCACAGGCTGTTTGATGGAACACGAGAATTGCACTTGATCGGAGAGGTATGATCCCTGATGATGAAGATAGATTCTGAAGGGAAATAAGCAGAGCTTCGCCTCAGTGATGATCCCCAGAAAATAATATGCCTTTAGGCAAAAAATAGCTCCGATACCATATTATAAAACTGAATGTTTTGATATTATTTTTAACTCTTTGAATACATGTATAATCAAATACAATCAGCCTAAAAAAATGTGCTACAGCATTTTGTATATAAATACATACTATGGGCCAGGCCCAGAGAGTGGTAATCTGCGGCGACACTTTTGAATGAATAAGAACCCTCGGATGTTGCTTGATCTGACGGTTGCGAGAAGCCCATGCTGAGGGTTTGAGATATGTTGTCATTGTGTTTGTTGTGTTATTCCAAACAATAGAAAACAATAATTAGATGCTGTTGATTTAATGATTGGTGCAGGCAACTATTCCAAGGGTGGAGACAATATTCAAGTGGAGGCAACTATCCCATATGCTGATGGATTTTTTGATTTCAGTAATAAATATTGTGAAAGTGGTCAAAGTGGTTGCAATTTATGGTCGCTTGTTTGGTGAATCAGAATAGATATATGATATTGCATTAAAATAGTACTACTTACTAATCAACAGAATATCTATTGAAACCAAAGTTGAATTTTCAAGTTTTATCAGGCCTGACTAGGTTTATTGTTTGGGTTTAAATAATAATATTTTCAATGTAAGTTATAAATCATGTGAACATCTTTATATTCAAATGTATACTTGTGTTATGTTGTGTAGTTTCATATAGAAAATATAGAGACTTAAACCTTATTTTCTATTAATTTTTACATTAAAATGATGTACAGAAATAAATAGTTTAGTTGGTCTAGCTATCTTATGCAGAATACTATGTTTCTTATTCCAGTTTACACAAATTTTGAAATAAACAATAAGCATTTTGAAGGTTAATCACAGAAGAAGAAAAAAACTTAAAAAAGAAGTATCAGCAAATTTTTACGATCACAGATATAAGTGCAAAGTTTGCAAGATTGAGTTACATTTTGTAAGAACACTTGAAACAGAAAATACATATGCAAAATTATACTCTGCAGCCAATCAAATGAATGAAGAAGACCTAAAGTAAATAAAATATGCAGTTCGAAAAACTATAGGCTAGAAATTGAATTCCAAGTATAAAAAAAATAGCTGGTCATCATGGATAGTTTGGTGAATTAAAGCAAACACTTTCTATCGCATTTGACTGCTGCTACCACCTATCAATACAATATCCATACAAGTCAAAGATTAATCTTAATTAGTTATACCATGGTTGAATATTTCTGTTATTTTTTATATCTTATGCAGAATACGACAATTCTTATATCAGATTTTTCATATTGTTATTTTAATGTAGTGTCAACATGCTTTGGAAGTAACCATATTAGAAGGGAATGAATGGCATATAAGCTCAAGGCATCAACTACAAGACAACTAATAGTTTGCAATAAAATGCAAAAGTGGTTATAAAAAAATCAAAATAAAATCAACGCATACCTCTATGTTAGGATCTCAAATAGAAAATTTGAATATACATAAATTCAAGAATATGTGTTGAGATTCACACCAGTAGCTGTCTTGATACATCCATTGACTCTCCATCAAATACCATATTCAACGAACCTGCTCCATGAATATGAACTGATTGATGAGGGGTGCAGCTGCAAACCTCATCATTTCAGAGAATTGAATATTAAAAATAAATTGTGGTTATTCATAATATCAACAAACCTTACCAGATAGTCGTTCTCATCATGTTATGAGTCCACAATCACAGAATCGGCATCTTATTATGTCGATTTTGTATTATCTCAAGAACACTTCATCCTCTCTTATGGCAATACCTCTCCTAATTCATCAGCATGTTTTCAACTTTAGATTATTCCTCTATCACCTTAGTGTTATCCAAAGTCTAAACACAATATGTTACTCGAGTTTCATGCTCAAAACCAATATCAACCTACTACACCACTTCATTCCCCTCTCTGTCAAGTGTTATTTCTAATACGGCTAGCTATAACAAATGTATAAATTCAACTTACGGATACAATTAAATGATAAGGGTTGGTTCAAACTGTTCGATCTCACAATTTCTTTTATAAATATGGTTGTAAATAAATCCTTAAGTCATACTTCATGCATCAATCTTTCTAACAAAATGCTATACTATGGTCAATTCAAACATTTAAATTTACCATCAATCGGATAATTTAACAAGAACTACATTATTAAATCAGCAAAGCAATGCCCAATTTTATTACAACTCTATACACAACCTAAATTTATAAAATCAAACACAGAAGTTGATGATTAAGGAAAATCTGAATTCAATTTACTATTAAGAGCAAACATTTGTGTATTAAAACAATGCATATTCTAAACTTCTGCTTACGATATACAAAATTAATAGGAATGAATTATCATAAAGCATCAAAACCATAATTGACAATTGAGGAAATGTTTCATGTATGGTGAACTTTGGGATAATTAATTCAACACATATTACATTAGACCAATTAAAAACTGACAATGAAATGAAACTGAACTAACGAAGCAGAAAACTTACACTTCCAGAAACTAGGTGAGAGGTTGAGAGCCCTAGCTTAGTAGAAGAAGAGAACGTAAGAAGGTTTTAGGTAATCAGTTTATGAGATGGTGGGCAGTGAAGTTTTTTTTCATAGTCCCACATTCCTAAAAATATCTTTGTCCTTTGAATGTTCAGCTATAGAACATTGCAGGCAGTGTGTATGATAGGTAACGCAGCTGCGTGGTGAGCACAGAGCGAACTATTCTTTCGCCTTTTACTAAAGAATACCGTGTGCTCTCCACCTATAGCAGCATACGCCATTTTTTGGAGGGTGTTCTTTTTATTGGAAGGACCCCAGCAAATTATAAATTAAAATATTTTATCTTTTTCGTTTAGTGAAGGTCGTTGGGCTATTGGTACAGTTTAGAATGGCCCTTTGTCATGATTGAATATGCCTTTTTGCTTCGATGGCATGCTTGTCTTTTGAAAATTGTTGTATGCTAGTACCCTTCTCTACTGAAAATTACGAAGTATTTTCTTTATCCTTTATTTCTTTTTTGTTTGCTTTTTTTCAGTTTTTATATTTCTTTTAAGTTTTTTCTTTTAAAGTAAAAATAGTACTTTATTCAAACAGAATATTCGTTTTAATGTATCGAGGATCGAATCAAAACCTTTACAACCTCAATGTAAAACCTCTACAACCTCAATGTTAGAGCATCTACCACTTGAGTTAATGATATTTTGATAGAATTTATAAGATTTTAATTGTAAAACCGAACTTTAATTATTGCTTAGCCATCTAAATTTTGAATTCCAAGAAGATTTTTTTTTTCTAAAAATAGTAAACATTTCTACGGATTTGATTTTTATTCTTTTGGAACAGGTTAGTTTCTTTCAACAAGCTATTTCTTTACTAGAAAAAAAGAGTTGGTTGAAAATATTTGATCAAATGTTTATTTTTTCTTGAAAAGGTTGGATCTTTCTAAAGATGCGAGATGTTTTTTTTTCTGAAGTCGATCTGTTTGAAAAATAAAATTCAATTTGAACACAAAAATATTGAATTTTTCAGGACAAGATTGAATATGATGAATAATTTGTTTTATTGTTAATTTTTTATTCTACAAGCACTTTGTACATGATTATAAATAATGTAATTCTACTCGTCGTTGCTTATTTTCTTAATTATAATTCTACCAGCCGTTGCTTATTTTCTGAATTATAATTGCTTATTTGCACTTCAAGTACCAAATATAACTAACAGCTGTATAATAGATGCTAGCATTTGATCCGTTTCTTATTTGCAGCCTTGATGAAATATTCTGAAACCATCATTCATTCTTGTCCACACTTCCCCTCAAGTGTTCGAGTATGTTTAGATGGCTGAACTTGTCCAGTGTTTTTGTGAAAATATCTATCAGTTGCTCTTTCCTTCTAACAAATGGATTTTCTATTTTCCCCGATTGTATTTTTTCTCTAATAAAATGACAATCTACCTCTATATGTTTTGTCCTCTTGTGGAAAACTAGATTGGATGCAATATGTCATGTATTTTGATTATCACAGTACATTTGTATTTTTCTTGTGTACTCTATCTTCATGTCACTGAGTAATTGCTTAATCCATATAAGCTCACTTGCTGTATATGTCATGGCACGATCTATTTCTGCACTTTATCTAGCCACAACATTCTTCTTCTTACTTCTCCAAGTGAGCAAGTTACCACATACAAATGTACAAAACCCTATGGTTGATTTTCTATCACAATTTCCAACCCAATCTGCATTTGGAAAACCAACCACGTTGTTAGAATTATTTTTCTTCATTCAAATTTCTTCACTTGGAGTGTCTTTATGGTATCTCAATATCCTATCAACTGCAAGTGTCTGGTACACGGAACATGTATAAATTGACTTATGACATTAACTACAAAGGACAATGTTAGGTCTGATTGCTGTATGGTAAATTAATTTGCCTACTATCCTTTGATATTGTCCTATGTCACATAATGTCCCACCTTCTTCAATTTCTAATTTAATACTTGTCTCCGTAGAAGTACTAGTTGGTTTAGCCAATTTAATAGTCTCTTTTAACATATCAATGACACATTTTCTTTGAAATAAAAATAATCCTTTAGTTGAGTGGGCTATTTCTATTTCAAGAAAATATGAAAGTTTTCCAATGTTTTTGATGTCAAATTCATATTTCAAATACTGTTTCACCCTTTTAATTTTCTCATTATTATTTTCAGTAATGATAATGTCATCTACATAAACCAGAATAATAGTAATTATGCTTTACGAGTGTTTGATGAGCATAGAGGAACCAACGGTACTTTAAAAAAAATTAATCTTTAAAATCGAAAAGCTTAGCTTGGTATACCATGCTCTTGGAGATTATTTTAGATTATGGATCACCTTTTTTAATTGACATACTAGTGATGAGTTTGACTAGTTTTTGTGGTCCGAAGTAAGAGCCATATAGACTTCTTCTAAATTTACTTGAAGGAACGGATTTTTTTACATCTATTTGAGACAAATCTCCTCCCAAGTTGGTCACCATGGATAACAAAATTCTAACCATATTCATTTTTTCTCTTGTTGCAAAAGTACCTTAGTAGTCAATACAATAAGTCTGGGTAAATCCCTTGGCCACTAACCGAGCTCTATATCATTCAATTATATCATCACTATTGTATTTGATTTTGTATAACCCCATTTGCAACCTACAGATTTTTTGTTTTTTCTTGGTAAATTAGTAATACCATATGTGCCATTTTTTCTAAGTCTTTAAATTCTTCGTTCATAGCCATATGCCAAATTGGGCTTTGACTGGCTTCATTAAAGTTGGTTGGTTCCATTTGGTTAGTAATGTTACTCAAGTCGGCTTGGTACAAAGGGGATATCATATTATATAAAATAAAATATTGTATTAAATATATCACCTGTTGGGATACATAATCCCTTAATTTGACGGGAGGTCGAGTTTGTCTTGACGGGATATCATATTATCGCGGCTTATGATTTTAGGATTGAGTGCACACCGGAAAAAGGCAACATGGTTGCAGATGCACTTAGTAGGAAATATCAGAATGAGTATTGGTGATGATTGCTGAGTGGAAAGATTTAAAAGCATTGTCAGATTGCAGAGTGTAATGAAGATCCAAGGCTGGGTCTACTGAAGTGACTGTTGTACTATCTTGTTTGGAAGTTTGACCAGTAATGATTGCTTTTAAACAGAAGGAAGGCCCGGTATTAGTTGAATGGATCTAGAAGTTGAGAGATGGAACCAAGAACGATGACTTAAGGGATTTCAGTCTTAACAAAAATGAATGGTTGAGAAAGAAAAGAGATTATGTGTTCCAAGTGTAGGAAACATAAGGAAAGAAGTTTTGGAGGAATGCCATCATTCGAAATTCACTATTCATCCAGGCGAAATTAAGATGTATCCGGATATGAAGATAAGTTTCTTTTGAGAAAGTATGAAGAGGGATGTAGACTTATGGGTGAAATAGTGTTTGAACCGTCAACAGGTAAGAGCCGAACATCAGAAGCCGAGTGTGTTGTTTAGCCATTAGATATTCCAGTATGGAAGTGAGATTCTATTTCTATAGATTTTATTAATGGGTTGCTAAGGTCGAACATAGGAAATGAAAGTATATGTGTCATAGTGGACAAACTAAACAAGAGTGCCCATTTCATTCCAATTAAGTTAACCAGAACGACACCTGTTCTAGCAAAGTTGTTTATGAAAGTTGTAGGTAGACTGCACGAAATTCCTAGTAGTATAGTTAGTGATAGAGATTTTTTATTCACTATGGAGTTCTGCAAGAGTTTATAGGAAGTTTTGGGAACCAAGCTCAAGATGAGTACCGCTTACCATCCGCACATAGATTGGCAAACAAAAAGAGCTAACAAAATCTTAGAAGATTTGTTAAGAGCTTATGTACTAGATTTCGAGGGATCATGGGAGGACCATCTGCATTTAGTCGAGTTTTCATATAACAACAGTTATCAGACTAGTATTGGCATGACACCGTTTGAAGCTTTGTATGGAAGGCTATGTAAATCTCTTGTTTGTTAGTTAGAGATCGGGGATAGTTTGGTTCTTGATCCAGATTTAGTTAGAGAAGCTACAGAAAAGATTGAGGTCAGTCGAGTTAGGATGAAGGAGACTCAATCTAGGCAGAAGAATTATGATGATAAAAGATGGAAAGATTTGGAGTTCTCAGTTGGAGATCAGGTTTTCGTCAAGGTATCATCGATGAAGGGTGTAACTAGATTCGAAAGATTGGAAAAACTAGCACCGAGACTCGTTGGAACTTTTCGTATTGTTGAGAGGATCAAGAAAATCACGCATAGAGTTGAGTTACCGAGCAGTTTGGAAAGAGTCCACAATATTTTCCATGTTTCTCATCACAGAAAGTGTGTTATAAAAGCGGAAACTACTATTGCACCGACTGTGCTTGATGATTTAGTAGTATAACCGAACTTGACCATAGTTAGAAAGCTAGTCGGTATAGTTGCGAGAGATGAGAAGAGGCTTAGAACTAAGACAGTAAGATTAGTGAAAGTCCAGTGGAGGGACGACGAGAGAGACTGTACTTAGGAGACTGAAAGCAGGATTAGAAATACTTATCCTGACTTGTTTAATGGTATATTTTACCTCTTTGATTGATTTGTTTTGTGCCTTATCGTAATTTCGAGGACGAAATTTTTTAAGGAGGAGAGTTTGTAACACCCACATTTTTTGTAACATTATTTAGAATATTTAATTAGTTAAATTAAAAAAATATGTTTATTAGAGGATTGAGATTTGATTTTATTAAGGGGTAGTCGTGCCATTTAAACAATGAATTAAACGAAGAGTTAAAATAAAATAAAGGAGGATTAAAATAGGAAAGAGGTCATGAAAGAAGTTATGCGGTAGGATCGTATAATATGGAATAGTGGATGGTATAGGTAAATAACAATAAGCAATAAGTAAAGTAGACACCGGGATTTTATACTGGTTCGAACCTCTAGCCCTACGTACAGTCCCTAAGCTTCACTTAGGAATTCTACTAACTAAAACCCTCTCTTAACGCGGAGGAATAGGTTTACAACTTACTCGAACAATAGAACAGGATTTCTTGCCTCAACTACCGAAGAGGACTTCAACTCAATTACTAAAAACAATTATTCGACTTGTTGTGTTCTTGTCAACACTAATGAGTCCAATGTAGTACAATATTTCTACAATCTTATCCTCGAGAGTATGCAATGTGTTTGTGAAGATTTAGGAAATGTGAATTGCTATGAATCCAAAGAATGTTATGAACAATGCAGAGATTCAGGCAATAGATTGGTGATTTCTTTGAAAACTTTTAGAGAATATAAAACATGTTCAAGAAAGTAGTGAGATTAAAGCATAAGAAAATTGGTAAATTGAAGATGTTAGAACCATGTATATATAGGTGTAGAAGAGATGCATTTGTTGGCTAGAGATGCAGACATGAGGTGCTTCCATTTCCATTGGAGAATGGTTGCAACTCTTGGGAGGAAGAATGTGTCCATTCAGAGAAAATTCGCAGGTTTAAATTCAGTCGACTGCGCAGGGATTTCAGTCGACTGAAAATGTAAAGAAATTTTGTTTAGGAATAGATTCAGTTGACTGAGCAGGTTGTTTCAGTCGACTGGAACTGTGCATGTGTATATGTGTAACAGGTCCAGTCGACTGGGCTTACCTGTTCAGTCGACTGAACTATTGGTTTTTGCACAGTGAATGTTTATCTAGAAAATGAAGTTTATCAAACGTGTTCTAGTGTTTGTGCAAGCCTCTTGAGGATATATTTTAATAATAGATCTAAACTAAGACCTATATTTAAATTATACTCATGCTATCCTCGGTCTTCATCGTTCTTCCTTTAGCTTTGCACATATCTCTCCCTTTTTGTTGATGCACATTGTCATTGATCAAAATATAGCGTATCAACATTCTCCCCCTTTTTGATTGATGACAATACTGAAACGTGTAGAGATGTAATTGTTTCCTCCCCCTGAATATATGCACTGTCTTTCCTACAAAACAAGGTTAGTAACATAGATTTCTCCCCCTTTGTCATCGACAAAAAGAAAGTAATAATTGCAGAAGTATATTATCAAAACAATCACCGATATGCATATAACTATAGTTTCAAAAACTTAGAATGTAGCATAAATAAATGAAACATAGAAGGCTATTTATACAAGCCTTTTGAATAGTGTTTTTTTTTTGAAATAAAAAATCAAACCATAAGAGAGTTATTCGTCTTTATCACAATCATATGAGCCTTCTATCCCTCCCTCCGGTTCGCGAATAACGGGTCTACCGGTGGGTGGTCTATAAGCTCTTCCACCTTGACCACCTCTATTCCTACTTGTGATGCTGCTTGGATTTTCTTCGGATGACGTCCATGTGAAAGTTGGTGTTGGACGCTTGCCACGGGAGGTTGAAGCAGTAGTGGAGGTCATGCATGAGATGGCATCCCATAATTTGTTGAAGAACCTTTTAATTCTATCAAGTTTATGATCCACCTTCTTGAGGCGATTATCAAGAATTTGTTAATTTCTTGATAAAATTCCTAACGATTGATTGGTAGTAAAACTTGGTTCAACGATACGAATTTCATCATCTTGATCAAAAGGTTCTTCATGTTGGGCTCGAGAAGGTTGTTGCGGTTCTTGATGTCTAGTTTCCCATTCGGCAAGAGATATGATGCGAGAAGGTCTAGCTGGAAGTTGCATAAGGCTTATAGTTCGATGGTTAATTTGATGAACCATTGTATTTTCGGACTCCGGTAATGGCGTATCAACGTTGAGGAGTAGTCGCATGATATACTCGCCAAAATATATTGTTCGTATTTTTCCATTATTGAAAGTAAGAAATTCATCAAGAATTAGTTTGACCCAATTAACTTGAATATTGCCCCCAAATAGCATATAGTGCTCTACAACTGTTTGGGTATACAATTTCATATGAGCCCGTTCGAGGAGTGATGGTTCGCATAAGAGCTTTGTGGAGAAGCCTTGCTCTTGGTCGTAAGGAAGTTGATTTAATATCCCGGATGTTGATGCTATCATCCAAAAATTGATGATTTATGTTGTCTCGAATATGTGGATTAAATTCGATTTCTTCAAGCTTCCTTCCCATGTTAGGAGATCCTAAAATGTGTGCAATTCGGTCTAGGGAAAACCATACCTTTTTGCCGCACACCATACTCCAAACACTATCGTTTGGATTTTTTGGAGTTTGATGTTCAAGGTTAAGGTTTACATAGAACAATTTGACCATAATATGATTGATTGCATGGTCATTTCGTTTTATGACTAAGAGAGATGTTAAACCTGTTTGATCCATCAAAGCTTGTATGTTGTACGTTTGGAGACTCTGAAAATCAACGAATGAGCGTTCAAAGATCCGAGAATTCTTCATTTTGTTCCACCTTGTGACCGCCACTCCATCATAAAGCCATTGAGCAATTTGAGCGTCAATTGGCTCGGAGGATGTTGAAGCCCTTGATCTTTTTGGAGCCATTGTTGTGAGAGTTTTGAGAGGGATTTGAAAAAAGATGAAGATCGGGGGCTAGGGTTTTGAAGAATAATAGTGAAGTAGGAGCTTTTAGAATGATAAAAGTAAGGAGTAAAGGTAGAAATTGATGGTAAAAAGGGAAAAAGTAGCATGGGAAACGACGTTCAGTTGACTGAATAGTCTGTTCTGTCGACTGAATTGGTGGCCGAAAATTTTCTGTGTTAAATTCAGTCGACTGATCAGTGTTTTTAGTCGACTGAACTATTGTCTGAAAGTTTATGTGGTAAATTTAGTTGACTGTGCAGAGCAATTAGTCGACTGAGCTATTGGAAATTGTTTTCTGCCTTATGTTCAGTCGACTGAGCAGTAAGGTTCAGTCGACTGAACCTTGTGTTTTTTGTGTTCTAAATTTTTTGACAAAAGATTTTCATTGAAAGAAACGATTACAATTGTATAGACATATTACAATATAACAACATGATTTGACCAAAAATAAAAAATAATCATTTCTTTGGAGATGGACTATTTTTCTTTTGCGGTTTATTTCCTTCATTCGCCATATAGTTTTTGTCCCATGAATTTGAACTATATTGAGGAGTTTTTGGCGACATCCAAGGATTCAATGGATCGGCTGGTGTACGGTGACGAAGATGGATCATACGAACTAACTGGCCGAGGTAGGGGCTCAGCCATATCGTTTTTCTTCGAGCTACAAAAACGTAAACCGATTTGCTCAAGAAAGCTTAATCGTTTAGCCATTACTTTTTGTTCAAAATATAATTCACGTTGAAGGACAATTTGTTGCTGTTGAAAATGAGGAATTTCATCAATCTTTCTTTTCGTATCAGGAGAGATAAAAAGTCCACGTTTTGCCTTCTTCGAATCCGGTGTATAGCCAGTTCGATAGTTTCCCATTTATAAACCTCTTACTAATTCATTTTTAGAAAGTTTTCTAATAGTTTTAAAATTAATATGACAAACTCTTTTGTGCCATAACCAAGGATCATTATCTTTGTCTAGTAAACACATACTTGTATTATGATTAATTTTCATATTCAAAACATAAATATCCTATCTCTATTTCCCTCAAAAACAAGATTTTGGTTTTGATCAAAAATACTACATTTATTTTCCGAAAAAGTTATTTTAAAACCCTTGTCACAAAGTTGACTTATGCTTAGTAGATTATGTTTTAGATTTTCAACTAACGAAACATTTGTTATAGAAGCTAAATTCGATGTACCGTAATTGCTCACATCTCCTTTGCCAATGATATAACCTTTTGAATTGTCTCCTAAGGTAATCGAGCCACCATCAAAGTATGTGATGTTTGTAAGCATATCTTTGTCACCGGTCATGTGTTTTGAGCAACCACTATCTAGTATCTATTTCTTCTTTTTGAGTGGGACCTGAAAATAAATATGAAATTATTGTTACCCACTTTTTAATAGGGTCCTAAAAGTTAGAGCTTAGGAAACCAAACCCAATTCGGTTCAGTATCCTTTTTATAAATATAGTTTTTATTATTATGAACACTATCCATAAATGTTTTAATATATTTATTCCTAATTAAATATTGTTAGTTTTTGGAACCCAAATTTTGACTATCTTGGTTTCTACTTTTGTTTTAATAGTTTCTCTTAATAACATTTGTTGTTTTGAATCAATATTCCTCTTAAAATTTGTATTTTTCTTTTTAGGAATTTTTGGCTCCTTTTTATATCCTAATCCATGTTTATTTGAAGAGAATTGAGAATTTTCTAAAATCTTAGATAAATTTTCTCTTCCTTTGTTAAAGTTAGAAACGTTTTAGTGATGTTATCTAATCTAGCTTGAAGACTATTATTTTCTAACTCAACTTGTCTAATCTTAGTTTTTAACTCATGATTTTCAGAAAAAATTATATCATTCTTTGTCTTTTGAGTTTCAATTTCTTGACTTAAAAGTGATAATTGAGTTTCCAAATTTGAATGAGATTCTTGAACTTTTTCAAGTTCTTCTTCTAGAATTTTCTTTTCATCTTTTAACATATCCCTTTCAAATTCAGCTTTGTTTTGATTTTCACGAGTTTTCTTGAGTTTCTTTTTAAGAGTTTAAATTGTGCTCAAAAGTTCAGTGTTTACTTCAATTAAATCATCGAAAGTTAAATTACTAACCTCAGATTCTTGAGCCATAAAGCATACATTCGCCTGTTCATTGTCGCTATCATTTTCACTTTCAGATGAAGAAGAATCTGAATCGTCCCATGTTACAGAGAATGCCTTCTTTTTGAATTTCTCTCTCTTGTTTTTATTATTGAGAGCTTACTGATTCTCCTTCTTTTGCTTTGGACAATCCTTGTGCATGTGACCTTTCTTGTGACAGTTGAAACATTCTATATTCGAGGATGTAGGTTTGTTCAAGAAATTCTTATTGAATCCGTTTTTATTTCCTTTTCTATATCTTAAGAATTTTTTGAAATTTTTGGCTATAAATGCTAAATCCTCATCTTCAGACTCTGATTCTTCCTTTTCCGCATGAAAAGCTACATTCTTTCTTTCTTGAGCTTGATCTTTCTTAGCTTGCATATTTACTTCATACGACATAAGATTTCCAATTAATTCCTCTGGTTTCGTTGTAGATAGATCATTTGCTTCCTCGATTGCTAGTATTTTTCTCTCTCATTCATCAGTGAGTAAATTTAGAACTTTAGACACAATGTCAAAGTCCGTGAATTTTTCTCCTAGTCCTATTAAGGCATGATGAATGTCTTGAAATCTCGAGTACATGTCATTGATGGATTCATTTTGTCGCATTCTAAAGTTTTGGAATTGGTTCTTTAGCATGGATATCTTTGTTTGTTTGACCTTGTTTGTGCCTTCATGTATGACTCTAAGTGTTTCCCATATCTGATATGCAGTAGTACATATGCCAACACGGTTGAATTCATTTCTATCTAGGGCGCAAAATAGCATATTAATAGCTTTGGCATTTGCACTAGCTTCATTCTTCTGAGTTTGTGTCCATGTAGGATAATCGGTCGTGGGTGTTATCCCGCTTTTTGGCAAAGCCGTGATACCAAAAGATCGGTCGAGGACAAAGGACAGTTCGTCTCAGAGATTGGTCATACTTCGTTTCACCATGGATATCGCCGAATTTTGCCCGAGTCCAGATTGAGCTACAATTGATAGGATATGACAAGGAAGATCATAGAAGTCAGCATCTCAAATTTCAAGTCAATTCGAGTTCATACGCTCAAGTTATGATCGATTCAATTTGAAGGGGGAAACCTGGATTTTAAACCCATCACCGAACACAGCTTCGAACCGATCATCTTCGTATCGACCTACTTCGAATCCATCGAAGTGCCTCGGATTCAACTCCATCAACTTCAAATCCATCAAGTTCGTATCGGTGGACCTCGTATCCATCAGCCAGTGTTTGCTTCGTATCCATCAAGCATCGGTCGTTCGACTCCATCAGTGAAGCCTTGTTCGAACCCATCAGTGAAGCCTAGTTCGAACCCATCAGTGAAGCTTCGTTCGAATCCACCAAGCCAACTATCCATGATGACATGTCATCCATAGGTTCGAATGCGCCGAGATACATGGAATCGAAGTGGTCAACTCGGAGTAAAGAACGGATCGATTCGAGGTTTGCGCCCCACGTCATCACGAAGGCGCGTGCCACCATAGATTCGAAACCATCGATTCGAAGGGATGGTTTCGAACTAAACAGCTACACAAAGGACGTCATCTCGTATCCATCATATCTTTCAATCTACTGATCCAAATGCCACGAAATTTTCACAGAAGCTTGCATACATGTTGAAGAATGTCCCACCAAATTTCACCTCGATTGGATAAATTTATGATCGATTCGAATGGAGTTCGAATCGATGCCAAAGTGGGCCCAAACTTCCTGAGGCCGGGCGTGTGGGCCCCCTCACGTGCCAGAAGTGGTCTCCCGAGTTTTCAGCGAAATATCAGCATCCTACGCCTATAAATAGAGCCCGAGAGCCAACAGAAAAGGGATCTTTCGACACTCAAGCGCCCAGACTCTGCCGGACCGAGATCTCCATCATCTTACATCATAACTTTGCTGTTGATTTTGAATTTCCAGTTGTAACTTGCTCTTGATTGTTGTAACAACTTGTAATCATTGAAAGAGAATCAATAAAACACCAAAAACCTTCACAGTGGACGTAGGCAATACGCCGAACCACTATAAATCGCTTGTCTACGCATTTACTTTACTGTTGATTGGAGTTTTTGTTAGATAATACTCGTTTTGAATTAACATTCTTCATTATTATCTCTTCAACGACTCTCGAAGAGTGTTGTGACCAATTTTGGTGAAAACAGTGGGTACAATGAACTCTGCTTGAGTGGAATTCCAGGTTTCGAAACTTGTTGCTTGCATACAAATCCTCATCCTTGTAGCCCAATAGTCATAGTTTAGTCCATTCAATAGGGGGGGTCTTTGGGTAGATTGTCCTTCCGCAAATGTAGAACTATAGGCAGATGTTGTGCTTGTACTTACGTTATTTTCCATATTATCAATATGTCTAATAACGATGTTATGATTATAGGATGGCCTTGCTCTAATACCAATTGAAAGAAGCTATGCGGTAGGATCGTATAATATGGAATAGTGGATGGTATAGGTAAATAACAATAAGCAATAAGTAAAGTAGACACCAAGATTTTATACTGGTTCGGACCTCTAGTCCTACGTCCAGTCCCTAAGCTTCACTTAGGAATTCTACTAACTAAAACCCTCTCTTAACCCGGAGGAATAGGTTTACAACTTACCCGAACAACTGAACGAGATTTCTTGCCTCAAATACCGAAGAGGACTTCAACTCAATTACTAAAAAAAATTATTCGACTTGTTGTGTTCTTGTCAACACTAATGAGTCCAATGTAGTACATAATCCTGTAATCTTATCCTCGAGAGTATGCAATGTGTTTGTGAAGATTTAGGAAATGTGAATTGCTCTGAATCAAAAGAATGTTATGAACAAAGCAGAGATTCAAGCAATAGATTGGTGATTGCTTTGAAAACGTTTAGAGAATATAAAATATGTTCAAGAAAGTAGTGATATTAAAGCATAAGAAAATTGGTAAATTGAAGATGTTAGAACCATGTATATATAGGTGTAGAAGAGATGCATTTGTTGGCTAGAGATGCAGACAAGAGATGCTTCCATTTCCATTGGAGAATGGTTGCAACTCTTGGGAGGAAGAAGGTGTCCATTCAGAGAAAATTCGCAGGATTAAATTCAGTTGACTGAGCAGGGATTTCTGTCGACTGGAAATGTAAAGAATTTTTTTTCAGAAATAGATTCAGTCGACTGAGCTGGTTGTTTTAGTCAACTGGAACTGTGCATGTTTGTATATGTGTAACAGGTTCAGTCGACTGGGCTTACCTGTTTAGTCAACTGAACTATTAGTTTTTGCACAGTGAATGTTTATCTAGAAAATAAAGTTTATAAAACGTGTTCTAGTGTTTGTGCAAGCCTCTTGAGGATAAATTTTAATAATAAATCTAAACTAAGACCTATATTTAAATTATACTCATGCTATCCTCGGTCTTCATCGTTCTTCCTTTAGCTTTGCACATATCTCTCCCTTTTTGTTGAAGCACATTGTCATTGATCAAAATATAGCGTTTCAACAGGTCATTCCTATATCCTTAAACCGTTGGACGTGTATTCCATACACGTCCATTTTCTTTTATCAAAATTTTTACTTGTGGCTAGCCACAATTAAAAAGAGAAGAGGAAGAAGATTAAGAAAAGCTAAGGAAGAAACTAAATCAAATCAAATCCATTCAAATTTCAAACTCTTTAATCTCTAAAGCTAAGTTGAATAATGACCATATCTCTTATTTCTTACGATTATAGTTCTAAGATGAATCCGAACTTATTTTTAATGTTTTGCCATGTTTTTGAAAGATGGAACGATTTTATATAATTCTTGATGATTTATGCACGTTGATGTCGATTTTATGATGAATTTTAATGTGAAAGCTATATTAAATGACATTCAAATGCCTTGCGAATTATTGCATAGAGCAGAAATGATATTTTTAAGGTGGGTTTCAATTTTTAGGTTTTTTGAATTTATGTGAATTTTATAAGAATTTTCTAATAAAGAAAATGTTATTTTGGATTAAAAATTATTTATGGTTAAATAATTAATGGTTTGGGTCTGAAATTTATATGTGTTAAAAACATATTAAAAGAAATTTTTTGGAATTTTTGTAGAATTTTCCTAACTGTTTTATTGGATATATAAAATTATTTAAGGTCTGAGACTTAAATTTTTCTATATTTTATAAAAAAGAGAAGGGGTATTTTGTAAATAATTCAAAATTTCTGATTCGGCAAAATGGTTGTACTTTTAGAAAAGAGAAACTTGCAACCAATCACAATTTGACAAACAAAGCAGGATAGGTATAAATAAATAGTTTAAAAAGGACTAATTTACATGGTTTTTACTCTTCGATGGCTTTCGACAGCAGGCTTCCGCCTCCACGCTGTAACAACCCGCATATTTATCGATTTTTATATTTAAATATTTTATCGTTAATCGGATTTTGGTCCGAAGCTACTTTTTGCAAACGGTCAAATTATGACTCGAGACCACTTCCATTGAGTTCGAAACGTCGTTTGCAATCTTCTAAGTATAAACATTGATATGTTAGGGGTTAGTGGAATTTCACCACTTTTTCACTCGAGCCTTTGGTTTGGACTTTTAGCCCATTAGGCCCAAGTTCCACCCCCCCTTCTTCTTCATTGCTTCATTTCATTTCCTAACACTAAAGCTTCAACAAAAATGGTGAATGGAATGAGAAATTAAAACTCCAAAGTCGTTGTTTTATTGCAACTCCAACATTCAACTCCAAACTCAAGAAGAAGACATCGGATTCAAGCTTGTGGTTGCTTCTCCATTTGCCTTCAAGCTTTGTTCTTCATTTTCATTGGGTTTTGGAGCAAAGGTGAGATTTTTATCTCACAAATCTAGTCTATAACTATATTGGACTGTTGGGAATGATTCCCTATCACTTTTGCATGCACATTTGCATTTGGTTTGGATTGGATTGGCGAAAAACTCCGATTATTGGTGTTTTGGTGAAATTTCTGCATTTAGGTCGTTCTGGCCATTTTCGTGTTTTCGGAGTTAGGTCGCTCAGGACCTTAGGTCGTAGGTCGCTCAGGACCTTAGGTCGTAGGTCGTATGGTCGTTAGGTCGCTCTGCTTTGACTCTGGCCATTTTTGCTCACTCGCAGTTAGGTCGCTCACGACCTAGGACTTAGGTCGCTCGCGAGTTAGTGGCTTAGGTCGTTGGGTCATATAACCCATTAAGTCATGCTCCTTTAGGTCACGCCTCTTTTAGGTCGCGCCTCTTTTAAGTCGCCCTTCTCTGGACCTTGTTAGGTCGCTCAACATTGATGTCGCTAGGTCGCTCAACACACCGTGCCGCTAGGTCGCTCGACTCTGGACTTCATTAGCTCGCTCAACCGTCTACCTTTATAAGTCGTAGGTCGTCTCCGACCTTAAACCACTCGGCCGCATTAGGTCGCGTACCTTTTAGGTCGCGTGTTGCACTAGGTCGTGTGACCTTAGGTCGTTAGGTCGTATGGCTTTAGGTCGCTAGGTCGTATGACCTTAGGTCGTTAGGTCGTTTGGCTTTTAGGCCGCTTCCACGCTAGGTCGTTCGACTCTTAGGCCGTAACACTTAGGTCGCTCGCCTCTTAAGTCGCTAGGTCGCGTGCCTTTAGGTCGCGTTTCTTTATTAGGTCGCGTGTCTTTGTTAGGTCGCTGACCTTCTTAACTCGCATGACCTAACCCCTAGGTCGTTGGGCCTCGTTTCTTCTTAGGTCGCTGCTTCTTATAGGTCGCTCGGCTCCTTAATTTCTTTAGGTCGTTTGATTGTTAGGTCGCGAACCCATTTTAGGTCGCATGACCTATACCCTTTAGGTCGCTGGACCACTAGGTCGCTGGACCTTTAGGTCGAACCCCGTAAGCGGTGGCGTTGCCCCCGCACCCCCACCTTGGGGGGTTGCCACCCCCTGGACCCCCCTCCGTAGGGGATCTTATCTGAAAAACATTGAGCTGATTTCCTTGGATTTTATTCACATCTCCTTATGCGATTTTTGTGACTGATTTTTTCTACAATTGCTTCTGTGTTTTGTCACTTTATAATATAAAGGTTTCAATACTAGTAGCAAATATCAAAACTCTTTTAACAAACAACTTCAACTCTATTTTTAATAACAAAGCTCTTTTTTTAAACCGTTTTCCAATCTATTAGTATATACAAACCTTTACCTCACTCGGATGAGAAATCTAATTAAACGACTTAGTAAAACAAGTGGTATGAAACGCTTGCGTTCACTTCGTCGGTTAATTCTTGGACTTGTTCGATTGAACCTCTTGTGACAATTTTATCAGTGAAGATTTACAGTTAGTTCGTAAATATCTGAGTTAAGCAAGTGGTTATGGGACATGAAGCTAAACTTTTATATTTACTAGCTTAGTGTAATTGACACTTCTCGTTGATCATGATGATCATTCTTATGAGTTAGACTAGCAATTGTGCGATGTCTCTTGTTTGCGAGGTTAGACTAGACACCACTTGTGTGATTTCATTCACACATACCTTTTTGCTTTTTGGTTAGTCTAGACCTCAATCAGTGTGATTTCGACTCACACATATGGGGTAGCTCCCCATGGTCTTCGGACCGTCATGTGATAGGCCTCTTTCCCTTTTTATGATTTCTGGATTTCTTGTGTTGATTTCTGGAATTTATCTCTTTGACTTGTCATGAGTACAAGTTTAGGGTATGATGCCCTCTTTGGATCTTTGAGAAGATTCTTGTGATATTGATTTATCTCAGATCGGTTGATCTCCTGTTGATTATTATTTGCATACTTATAGTAGTATGTCAGTATGGATATTTTATGTTTATGCCATATCTTTTATTTTATATCATGTCATCTGATATTTATAGCTAGACTGATCCGTTTATTATTTTCTTATAAATAATACTCGGGTCAGACCGAGATGTTACAGGTGCTACTGCTTGACTCCTCCCCCAGTGATTCACTACTCAGACTTTTGGCTACTTGTTTAGATTAGCAGCTTTTGTTGTTTACACTTGAGATATAGACTCATAGTTGTATTTTTTTGTATAGCACGCGTTGCTATTCTTTTGTATTATCGTGGATCTTTTTAGACCACTACTCTGATGTACACTTTTATGTGATATATATTCATATCTCTTTCCGCCTTTGTGATATGGATATCTGTGATTGATTCGCATGTTATGCTTACTTCTATATTTGTTTCCGAAGATTATTTTATAGCCACCGTGTGATAAGAAGTTACATGGATGGTCGCTCCTCAACAGCCTTATTCTCCACGCTAGTTGACAGCACTTCACCATAGTGTTCTTGGCTAGCGTGTGTATAGAGGTGGCGCGTCACACACGCCTTCGCCTCCGACTCTATCAAAACCAATGCACATGGCTTCAGGTAATAGGTATGTAGAGAATCGCATGTAGATGGAAGGTATTGGGTCGAAACCAGCGGTTCCAAAGGGGTTGAAGCGATACTTTGCTAAATGAAAATGCGCCTGCTAGCTTTCGACTAGGTTGGCTTTCGACCAAGTCAATTGGTTTTAAATGAATGGTTTCGTTTAGGTTGCGCTTTTGTTTTAAATAACTGCTTTCGATTAGGACGAAACCCTTACTGTCGCTTTCTGCCTTTCGATCCAGACTGGTTTCGAATAGGGTTGCTTTGCTTTTTAAAATTGACCATTTCTCCATTGCTTTCGAAGAGATGGTTTCGATAACATCACTTCCTTACTTAGGAATGCTTTCGAAAGAATGGCTTTTGACCTATATGATTTTAAATGGCCCCTTTTTCTCTACCCAATGGTTTCGAAAGGTGTTTTTCGACATTTTTTAAATTGAACCCATATGCTTTCGAAAGGTTTAATATTTTATTGCTTTCGAAAGGGTTTTAAACGAGGTTTCGAATTGGTGGTTCCCTATTGTTTCAAAAAGTTTTGAAGGAAGATTTCCAATGATTTCGAAAGATCTAAAGGGAAAGGTTTTCTAATTGTTTCGAAAGACAATGTTTAAGTGTTTTAAAGAGGATGTCTAAGATTTTAATGCTTTCGAAGAATATGTTTTTCAATACTTTCGAAAGGATGGAAATGAATGGTTTCGAAAGGTATGATTTCGTAAGATATTTTTTGGCCTAAGGTTTTACTTATATTGAAAGGGATACTTTCAATGTTTTCAAAAGGGTATTTTTGATGGTTTCAAAAGAGTTGTTTAAAGGTTTCGAATGAATGTTTTTGGCAATATAGCCTAGGTGTTTTTAAGTTAAAAAGAGATTTAACTTATTTTGGAAGGATGAAAAACCCTTAATAATTTTATCAACATTATTTTGGATAAGGTATATATAACATGGAAAATAGCTTAAAATAAAGCAAAAGGTATATTTTCCTTGTATATGTATGATTTAAAGATTTCAATCATTTTGAAAAGGTTTTCAGGGAAAAATTTAAAGGGTAGTTAACCCTGAGAAAATGACTCAGATTAGAAGACCAGATGGGATTGGTGTAAGGTCGCACCCTATACGTTAGCTATAAGCCCCAACTAGTTTAGTCTAAAATTCCAGTGTGTAGAGCTTTGTCAATTATGATGAAAATTATGATTACACATAAAAAGGAATCTATATTTGTATATATAATTATGTATACACATAAAATTATGATTACACATTAAGTCCACAAAACCATTAGGATCAGGTGACCTTGGAAGATGATTAGTTAGGGACAGACCGTCCACATGAGAAGTATTTAACAAATAATTGAGGACGGATTGTCCAGAAAAAGAATGTCTAATAGGTTTTGGATAAATTGTCTATATTGTCTGGTAGGCCCAAGTTGGCCAATGGTTAGTAGACAGCCAAACAAAACTATAGTTTTTCGGACAGATGGTCCATTTGTTACCACTTTTATGGACAGATAGTACATTTGTTAGCGTAAAGGATTTTGCTATTATTGATATAATCAGTTTGATTAACCTGTTTAGTTGTAGGATTCAGATTTTCAAATTTATGATTTTGAAAGAATATTAGTGAGGGAAAACCTGTTATGCTAAGCGGTGTGGTCTTATTTAATATCAGTAAACCAAGATGTATGGTATTATTCACACCGAACTTTATGTCTGACTCGAAGTTTCTATTTCCCCTAAAACTCTCAGGTGTTTAAAATTGATTTGAGTTGACTGAGGGTTGAATTTTTTATATTTTAACAATTTTGACGAATAAAGCTTCCAAAGATGAGCAAGAGGCTGCGGATAGCTAAATAGGAATTATATTTGTTATGTTGATTCCACTGTGTGTAATGAGTCAAATATGACTATATTCACTCTACTCAAATAAGGGGGCATCATCATATGTCACTCTTAACGTATTTTGTAATCGGTATATTTAATCATTGCCTAGGAAACGTAAAGGGATTATGTTACTTGGATATGAATTACTGTTTTGAAATGTAATTAGCAAAATGTGGTTTGTGACTTTGTTAATATTCAAGTGCTTCTGATATTATGGATATCATTAGAATTACCGTATTTTGTCACCAGAAGTTAATACTATAGATTACCGCATCATCTGTACCGCTTAGCTTTGGGCCTTCAGATACGAGATGCTATAACTTGGTATCAAAGCATTGGTTTATGAAGTACTTTAAAGGATAATGATTTTTGAAAACATAATCCTTAAGAATTAGGGTAAGATTGAGATATGGGATAATGCTATAGTAACTACTTTTATTTTCTATAAGTATATGTTTTTTCTCTAGTCTCCTATCTTTGTTAGGTCATTCTTCTAAATCTCATGAGGTTCGAATATAGGTATGTATGGTAGAAGAAGAAGAGTTAACCTAGGAGGGGAAAACAGTGAAGGAAACGCCAGAGCTAATATGAGGAGAAGCCAAGGTCAGGCACAAGCAGAGAATGTGGGTGCTGAGGTCCCGCATGTTGGAATGAAAGCCATGTATCAATTTGTCATGAATATGATGCAAGCGGGAGTTGCTGCTGGAGTAATGGGAGGAGTCCAGGAAGCTCCAGTTGTCAATGAATATGCTAAGTTGCGTGGATATTATACTAAGCTTGGAGGAAAGCCATTTATTGGAATAGAGGATGCTATAGAGGTGGATAATTAGTTGCTGCACCATGAGAGAATCTTTGCAGACTTGAGGCTTGTAGCGACCCGATATTTTCAACCTTTCGCATCCGCACATGTTGGACTTGAATTGTTCAAAATACCGCGTTGTAAATAAAATTTCGCAAATCTTAGAATATACAGTAAATACATAATCACAGAGTCACAGGCACAGAAATCAGAATACTCGCAGCGGAATTAAAATAACTTAGTGGTTCATGAAGCCACTATCAATAGTCTCAAAATAAGAAATTTTTACATAGTCTTTAAAACCAAATATAGTTTGAATCAACCATAGAAAATCTCAAAATTCAATTATCTCGATTACAGAAGCTAAAAAAAGAACTAAACAGAAACTTGATAGCAGCTTGAAAGGAGATAAACTTCAAAAGTCCTAGCTCCGGAGAAAGAGGTTCGAACTGAAACTCAGGCTGACCCGAGCGTAAAAGAAACATAAACACTCGAGTCAGGACATACATACTTATACAGTGTAAGCTAATTCAAGTGAACTGTAATATAAAGACAAGTAACTTAAAGCATGTTTGGGACCGCCCATCCTCTAAGGATCCGTTAAACTATTTATTATGTAGTAATATTTTGCTATTATAATAATGTCTATTAGTAAAATAAACTTACTTTTAAATAGCGTTAAGTCTTTACATTTTCCACCTTAACATGAAATAATGCCAGTAGTCTATACAGTACCGTAATACCTCCTGATCGAGAGGCTACCAAAGGATACTCAATAGGTACGACACAAATAGAAACTCGTACAAGGCGCGCTAGGGTAGGTGACACGGCACAACTAGGCAATGCCAGGGTAGATATACCAATTACGCTTCCGGGTCGGTGGTAACGTGTAGTAGCTACTACCGCCCACCACGAACAACACCCCCAAAATCAAAAATCAAAAGCGGCCACCGAATCAATCCAAAAGTCAAAATATTATATCGAAGGAAAGTGTCCGATCAAAGGTGCTACCTCAATTAACCCGTCGACCGCTCCTGTTTTAGCCACCTTACGCCAACTCACGGGAGTTGGGTCCACGTACTTACCTTAAAGGAAACGCCGCCACCATCCTACTTCATTCTAGAATCTCCACCGCGTACACGGTTGTCAAAGTGCTTTTCGGTATCGACAGAGAGTATGCCCATATCCGATCCCGGTCTCTTTGCCAACCAATCGTTATTATTACCAGTGGTTATAAATTTCAAAAATAGTTTATATTTAAATCAAAATACTTCATTTTAACTTTCAAAACTGAAGTTATTATATTTTCAAATCAAATATTCAAAAATCTCATTTCAGCCAACGACAACACTTAACAAGTGCTACGTAGCCCTTTTTTTTATTCGGGTTTAGTTTTAAATTTCACAACCACAGCACTTACCAAGTACTGCAGTAGCCTTTAACTAATTTTAGCCTTTAGTTCATTTGCATCAACTACGGCACTAACAAAGTGCGGCAATATCCCTTACAACAGTATTTAAGTAAATTAAAATTTTGACTTAAATATAAATTTATCAATAATTTATCTTAAATTTAACCAATTTAACTTATAAAATCATATTTCCACTTTTAAAATAGTCATTTAAATTTCTCAAAATTTATGATTTATATAAGGTAAATTTCACAAAATATCAACTTCTTAAGGCTTCACTTATTAAAGTCAAATCAAATTGTCTATTCTTTGCATTCAAAATTTACTTAATAATTAAATTTGATTTATTATTCCAAAATATAACAATTTTTCAATTTATTCCTTAACTTACCCATTTCCTTAAACTAAACTCCACTTCTCCTAAGTTTAATTATATTCAAATTTCTATCTTATGTATTTATTTTATTAGCCATTTAAAATAAAAAATTAAATTAAATAACACCTTATTTATCCATTTAAATTCAATTACATCAAATGTATTATACTTTATTTACTTAACTTGAATTTCATTCCTTTACAGAAACCAATTTCCAAAACAAATTTATATTCCACATTCCAACTTATCCATTTATTTCTTTATATATATATATAACACTTGTATAAATCACTAAAAATCATTTTAATTCCTTTCAAATCAAAATAATACTATACCAATTTAAATTACGTAAATTTTTCCATATATATATATATATAACCACAGGTCTGTATAATGTTTTTCTACCTAGGTCAAGTGGTACGGATAATATATCATTTCAATCCGTAATTTACAAAGAAAAATCCAGGTTCTATAATTTCAAACCCGCAATCCCAAGTTAAATAAATAACTAAATAAATAAATAGATATCGTTCAGGCCTATCATTTCAGCCCGTAACGATTTAATTCTATAGGGAACTTGCAGTTGTAAACAATAAATACATAAATAGTATAACAGCTTAAATATAACAGTATAAAATATGACTGATGATGTGTCAAATTAATAACATGGTTTTTAACATCATAAATTTATATCCCGGGCAAGAAAAATAAAATATAAATATTCTACAATTACACTTGTTATTAATTTACAGATCTATAAGTACGTTTGTCTGGTGAGAATACTCATCTCTAAGCTGTTGAAGATTAGATTCAAAACTACAATAACCACATCGAAACAGCTAGAAAGCACGATCAAATATTGGAAGATGAGACAAACTGATTTCGATCTTGAAACAAGATAAATAAATAAAACTGAGTACGTGAATTCCAATTATGGACAATTTTTAAATAAAAAAATTGGAACGAGCTAAAATAAAATGAAAATTGACTCAAATTGCTCGACCACTCCACCGCATGACTTGACCCATTAAAACAAAAGCTCAGCCTGCCCATTCATTTTTTCCAAATCAAAATTTACAAAATAAATTTACTCTATTTTTTTTTACCCTTTTTACAAAATATTATGACGTGTTAGTAAAAAGGTGGCAAATATTATGTGGGCAACAAGCAATTGATGGTAGTGATACATAAAGGTGGCGCATGCAATATTTATATATATATATATATATATTCTTTTTCTTTTTTCCTTTTTTTCTTCTTTTTTCTTTTTTTTTTCTTTTTTCTTTTTTTTTCTTTTTTCTTTATTATATTGTTATCCTAAAAAAACTGAACGCAATAGAGGAGATTGAAAAGAAAAAAAATGGTCTGGGCTAACCCAAAGATCGCACGCAATATTTCTTCCCATATCACAATTCATGGCGTGGTCAAGGTGGTGCGGATGGTCGAGTTTCATGGTGGAGTAGTAAATGAAACAGGGAAATAAAAGAAGAAGAAAGAAAAAAGGAGGAAGGAGAAAAGATATTCAGCCATACCTGATATGTGTAGCTCACGCAAAGAAGAAACTGAAGCTAATATGAGATGGATCCAATTTAGGTGATGAGAAAATTTGGACGTGCTAGTGTATTAATATAAAGGGTTGCGTAAATGGGAACGTGAATCATGGCATGCAGTTTGTTTTCTTTAAGCAAGGATAAAGGGATTTTGTATTAAATCGGTGATGTAACGTAAATCAACGAAAAAAAAGAATTGCGTGATTGATATTCTGACCAGAAGAAATGCGATGATTTGTAAGTTTAAACGTAGGAAATAAATGAAAAATGGGTAGGTGAAAAATAAAGAAGGCAAACAGGAATTGATTGCGTTGGTTGATAAAAAGAAACGGCAAGAATAAAATTGATTTTGGTAGACTTTTGAAAAATTTTGGGATGTGGGTTTTGTAATTAAATCAGCAAAATTGCACAATTAGAGGGGAGAAAGATTTGGAAGCAATTAATTTGTACGCATTTATATTAGTAAGGAATTAAATGGATTTTTTTATACATGCAAGAAATAAGGATATTGGAACGACTATAGAGAGAGGTACGTGAGGTTTTTTTATTCTACTTAAAAGTATGCGTTGATTAAGATGAGGGATTATATGCAAGAATTTGTTTAAAACAATTACCCTGTTGCTTTGATTTTGAATCAGACTATCGAATATTTTTCCTATCAATTTCACACGAGAGGTAAGGAAAGTTCGGAATAATTAATTACAGTGAGTAATAAATTTTTATTACCAGTGTAGATTTCGTGAATTAAGGAGAACAGAAAACGGCAAGCAATCAATTTGCTTTAAAACGGAAATGGAAACATGAAATTTTGAACGTGTATAATTTAAAAGACGGAAACTTGCGATGATTGAGGTAAAACAATAGGCAAACAAGGATTCTGCGTTGATCAAAAATAAGAAACGACAAGAATTTATTTGGCAAGCATTTGTACTCGTTTGAAATTATTAAGAAGAGAATGCGTTGAATAATAAAAAGAAACGACAAGAATTTATTGGAGTAAATAATTACAATGGGTATGAATTAATCAGCGAAAGAATACGGTAAGCAATTATATTTTCTTTGAAACGGATAAGGAAATTTGGAAATTTTTTGCACTTTTAGTAATTTAGCAGAAAATTATGCGTTTGATATCGGTAGGAGAGGGAAAACGGAAAGTAATAAATTTTATTTCGGTAGGCTTCGCAATGTCAAATATTATATGTGTGAACTTCAGGTTGCTAAAGTGTGAAAGCACAAATTAATGTGTGCGTAATTTAAGGCAAACACGGATTTAAAATTTTTGAACGCTAAAGGAAAAATGATTTCTTTCGTTATCAAAGGGGTGTATGGTTTTATTCAAAGAAGAAATTTTGCATTGCAAGAAATATTTGATAAAGTGTAATGCGAAAATAAAGGAGGAATTAAATTTGCGTTTACACGAAAATTTGCCTTGATTGGATGAGGCATGACCAGCAGTAATTAATTTTGAATGATTGAATTTGGAAGGCTATTGCTAAAACAAAGGTTCCATACCACATTTAAATGATTTATGAAAAAGAAACGTGTTATATAAAAAAAATTCTTATTAAAGAAACTTGTGTTGATTTATACAAAGAAATGGCTAGGACTACTTGGCAAACATTTGTACTTGTTTAAAAATTTGAAGGTAAATGCGTTGATAAACTTTTCTTTTCTTCTTAAAAACGTAAAAATAAGATAAAGAGGGAAGGCGTTCATAAAGGAGGCAAGAATTTATTTTAAAAAAAAAGGGATGCAATATAATTTTGAACGTGAGTTTTGAATTCTAGAGAAGTTGCGTGATTTAAGCCAAATAAAATATGGCTAGAAATAATATTCATTTACCACTTTGAATTTTACGTCTACTGTTTAATTTATCCATTTATAGCTAAGGTAAAAATTAAAAATGCGTACTACAGACTCAACATTTTATGCCCAAATTTAAAACGAAAATAACATTTTTTTATACGTTTAAAGAGTATCCGTTAAATACATACTATTTATACCACCAAATTAATCAAAATGGGTATAAATGTGCAAATTAAAATGCGTCTTTTTATAAAGCTAGTTTATACACTATATTTTTTCCAAGTTTTATTGCTTAAATAAAACATGATTTTGCTTAAATTTAGTTATTTACCTTTTTAACAAAATAAACCAAATTTCAAATTAAAGTAAATCCTTAACCAAAGTCAAAATTTCAAAGATCTTATCCTTTAATTAAAAATTTGGGCAATGTTTTAATCAAATTCAAAATTTAGATTTTTATATAATAAACCCCAAAGTATTATGATTAAAAGAATGAAATATTTTTTAAAATTTGGGTTGTTACACTCTCCTCACTCAAAACTTTTTGTCCTCGAAAAGGAAGAAGGTAGAGAAATAGAAACAACCTGAAAGAAAACTAAATTGAAACTCAAAATAGAATCATTAATCTAAACCATGCAAATTAAATTTTAAATTAATTATTGATTTCATCTATTTAATTTCACTTAAGTTAAATTTAACTATTTCAAATTTCATTACTTCATCTTCCAATTATCTTAAAATAAAAATTTCTACAATCATAAGTTTGAAAATCATTTGTTATACTCAGAAATGTGTTCAATAAATTAATATCCCTTTTTATATTCCTAATTATAACTAAATTTATTTCGCTCAATATATTTTTATCATCTATGTTAAATATTTTTATACTTACTACAACTGCTTAAATTTATTCTTAGTTTCTTTAACATCATTTTATATTGTACATTATTCCATTACCTTTGTTAATCTTTTTATAACTAGAATTTAAGCGTATAACATTTATTATAACCACTCAAATTTTGTTTATAAAATCTTTTTATATTGTATATTATCCAATTACATTGTTAACTTCTAAAAATCAAGGTAAGTTATATTGAAATGAAATTGAGTATTATACAAATAAAACTTTCAAATTCAATTATCTCAAGTTGGAATCATCTATTCAAAAATTTGATTTTCTTTTTTTATAATTGAAATTATTCCTCAAGATAAAATTTAAGAATTAAATTTCTGATTCCCTTCAAACCATGTAGAGATAAATAAATATATGTACATAATATGTCAAGTCAAATTTAAACCATATATCTATATATTATAAATCAAGTCATATTTTAGAGATTCAAATCAATTAAATTCTCAAGATAACACTATAGCTAGACTACAGAATGGTCTCTTCACTTCGAAACTCGAAAATGAATGTCGATGATGCCACAGCCATCACCGAAATTATTTTCCAGCGATAAAGAGAAGAGCACTGATTTTTAAACCTTTAAAATTCTTTGGAAACAAATTTCTATTCGAATATAATTTAAATAATATTTCCTTTTAAAACTTTAAACACAAGGTTTGAAACCATCGAAAATTGAATTCTCAAGTTCTTGTTTTAAATTCATTTCTGTTTCCAAATTAATTTATAACCACTGTTTATAGTTCAATTATTTATATGAGACAAAACCCATGGTTTACATAACCATAAATAAAATCAAAGACTATTATCTCTTGACAACTAGTTAAATTAATTATAAAAATTCTGAAAATTATACTTATATATAATATTAGATTTTTTCCAAATGTAGGAATAAATTTTTCAAAACAAGGATAGAGGTTCAAATTTGATGGACCCAAATTAAAGAGAATTTTGATTTAAAGATAAGTTGGAAATCAGAAGATCCGATGATTAAATAACAGAATAAGGAACCGGATAAGTTTATATAAATCGTGGGAAACCTTAACCGGGGTCAACCGTGACTTAAAGAATAAGATCGATGTAGATTTTCTGGGGTAAACCTATATTCGATCAAAAGAGATAGAGCTCGGAATAACCAAAGATACTAGCATCTAAACCGAGGATAAATATAAATCTCTAGTGAATCAATGCTAATTGTAAAGGAGTTTCACCCCTTTATTAGGATATTGGCGAGACCACCAATTCACTATAAAGATCATCCGAAGTGGAGTTATGGGATACTCCAGAATCGAAAGAAGATGAATAGTGAGGGACACGAATGAACTTTGGAACCGCAAGGTACGTTCCAAAATTCAAAGGAAATCAAATCAAAAGGAAGGGATTCAAACTCGAATGAAAGTGATCCTATAAATCACATACATTCTAAGTTTTGCCTAGAGCCAAAGCTCTGATACCAAATGTAACGACCCGATATTTTCAACCATTCGCATCCACACATGTCGAACTTGAATTGTTCAAAATACCGCGTTGTAAATAAAATTTGCAAATTTTAGAATATACAGTAAATACATAATCACAGAATCATAGACATAGAAATCAGAATATTCGCAGCAGAATTAAAATAACTTAGTGGTTCATGAAGCCACTATCAATAGTCTCAAAATAAGAAATTTTACATAGTCTTTAAAACAAAATATAGTTTGAATCAACCATAGAAAATCTCAAAATTCAATTATCTCGATTACAAAAGCTAAAATAAGAACTGAACAGAAACTTGACATCAGCTTGAAAGGAGATAATCTTCAGAAGTCCTAGCTCCGGAGAAAGAGGTTCGAACTGAAACTCAGGCTGACCCGAGCGTAAAATAAACATAAACCCTCGAGTCAGGACATACATACTTATACAGTGTAAGCTAATTCAAGTGAACTGTAATATAAAGACAAGTAACTTAAAGGATGCTTGGGACCGCCCATCCTCTAAGGATCCGTTAAACTATTTACTATGTAGTAATATTTTGCTATTATAATAGTGTCTATTAGTAAAATAAACTTACTTTTAAATAGCGTTAAGGCTTTACATTTACCATCTTAACACGACATAACGCCAGTAGTCTATACAGTACCGTAATACCTCCTGATCGGGAGGCTACCAGAGGATACTCCATAGGTACGTCACAAATAGAAACTTGTACAAGGCACGCTAGGGTAGGTGACATGACACAACTAGGCAATGTTAGGGTAGATATACCAATTACGCTTCCGGGTCGGTGGTAACACTTAGTAGCTACTACCGCCCACCTCGAACAACACCCCCAAAATCAAAAATCAAAAGCGGCCACCGAACCAATACAAAAGTCAAAGTATTATATTGAAGCGATGTGTCTGATCAAAGGTGCTACCTCAATTAACCCGTCGATCGCTCCTGTTTTAGCCATCATATGCCAACTCACGGGAGTTGGGTCCACGTATTTACCTTAAGGAAACGCCGCCGCCATCCTACTTCATTCTGGAATATCCACCGCGCACACTGTTGTCAAAGTGGTTTTTGGTATCGATAGAGAGTATGCCGATATCCGATCCCAGTCTCTTTGCCAACCAATCGTTATTATTACCCGTGGTTATAAATTTCAAAAATAGTTTATATTTAAATCAAAATACTTCATTTTAACTTTAAAAACTGAAGTTATTATATTTTCAAATCAAATATTCAAAAACTCATTTTAGTCAACGACAACACTTAACAAGTGCTACTGTAGCCCTTTTATTTATTCGGGTTTAGTTTCAAATTTCACAACCACAGCACTTACCAAGTATTGCAGTAGCCTTTAATTAAATTTAGCCTTTAGTTCATTTGCATCAACTACGGCACTTACAAAGTGCGGTAATATCCCTTACAACAGTATTTAAGTAAATTAAATTTTTGACTTAAATATAAATATATCAATAATTTAACTTAAATTTAACCAATTTAACCTATAAAATCATATTTCCACTTTTAAAATAGTCATTTAAATTTCTCAAAATTTATGATTTATATAAGGTAAATTTCACAAATAATATCAACTTCTTAAGGATTCACTTATTAAAGTCAAATCAAATTGTCCATTCTTTGCATTCAAAATTTATTTAATAATTAAATTTGATTTATTATTCCAAAATATAACTATTTTTCAATTTATTCTTTAACTTACCCATTTCCTTAAACTAAACTCCACTTCTCCTAAGTTTAATTATATTCAAATTTCTATCTTATGTATTTATTTTATTAGCCATTTAAAATAAAAAAATAAAATTAAATAACACCTTATTTATCCATTTAAATTCAATTACATAAAATGTATTATACTTTATTTACTTAACTTGAATTTCATTCCTTTACAGAAACCAATTTCCAAAACAAATTTATATTCCACATTCCAACTTATCCATTTAATTCTTTATATATATAACTTGTATAAATCACTAAAAATCATTTTAGTTCCTTTCAAACCAAAATAATACTATACCAATTTAAATTACTTAAATTTTTCCAGATATATATATATATATATATATATATATATATATATAACCATGGGTCTGTATAATGTTTTCTACCTAGGTAAGTGGTACGGATAATATATCATTTCAATCCGTAATTTACAAAGAAAAATCCAGGTTCTATAATTTCAAACCCGCAATCCCAAGTTAAATAAATAACTAAATAAATAAATAGATATCGTTCAGGCCTATCATTTCAGCCCGTAACGATTTAATTCTATAGGGAACTTGTAGTTGTAAACAATAAATACATAAATAGTATAACAGCTTAAATATAACAGTATAAGATATGACTGATGATGTGTCAAATTAATAACATGGTTTTTAACATCATAAATTTATATCCCGGGCAAGAAAAATAAAATATAAATATTCTGCAATTACACTTGTTATTAATTTACAGATCTATAAGTACATTTGTCTGGTGAGAATACTCACCTCTATGCTGCTGAAGATTAGATTCAAAACTACAATAATCACACCGAAACAGCGTAGAAAGCACGATCAAATATTGGAAGATGAGATAAACTGATTTCGATCTTGAAACAAGGTAAATAAAAAACTGAGTACGCGAATTCGAATTATGGACAAAGCAAATTTTTAAATAAAAAAAATTAGAACGAGCTAAAATAAAATGAAAATTGACTCAAATTGCTCGACCACTCCACCGCACAACTTGACCCATTAAAACAAAAGCTTAGCCTGCCCATTCTTTTTTTCCAAATCAAAATTTACAAAATAGATTTATACTCTATTTTTTTTTACCCTTTTTATAAAAAATTATGACGTATTAATAAAAAGGTGGCGAATCTTATGTGGGCAACATGCAATTCACGGTAGTGATACATAAAGGTGGCATATGCAATATATATATATATATATATATATATATATTTTCTTTTTTTTCTTTTTTCTTTATTGTATTATTACCCTAAAATAACTGAACGCAATAGAGGAGATTGAAAAGAAAAAAAATGGTCTGGGCTAACCCAAAGATCGCACGCAATATTTCTTCCAAGATCACAATTCATGGCGTGGTCAAGGTGGTGCGGAGGGTCGAGTTTCGTGGTGAAGCAGTAAATGAAACAGGGAAATAAAAGAAGAAGAAAGCAAAAAAAGGTGGAAGGAGAAAAGATATGCAGCCATACCTGATATGTAAAGCTCACGCAAAGAAGAAGAAGCTGAAGCTAATATGAGATGGATCCAATTTAGGTGATGAGAAAATTTGGACGTGCTAGTGTATTAATATAAAGGATTGCGTAAATGGGAACGTGAATCATGACATGCTGATTTTTTTCTTTAGGCAAGGATAAAAGGATTTGGTATTAAATCGGCGATGTAATGTGAATCAAGGAAAAAAAAGAATTGCGTGATTGATATTCTGACCAGAAGAAATGCAATGATTTGTAAGTTTAAACGTAGGAAATAAATGAAAAATGGGTAGGTGAAAAACAAAGGAGGCAAGCAGGAATTGATTGCGTTGGTTGATAAAAAAAAACAGCAAGAATAAAATTGATTTTGGTATACCTTTGAAAAATTTTGAGATGTGGGTTTCGTAATCAAATCAGCAAAATTGCGCAATTAGAGGGGAGAAAGATTTGGAAGCAATTAATTTGTACGCATTTATATTAGTAAAAAAGTAAATGGATTTTTTTAATAAATGCAAGAAATAAGGATATTGGAACGGCTATAGAGAGAGGTACGTGAGGGTTTTTTTATTCTACTTAAAAGTATGCGTTGATTAAGATGAGGGATTATAGGCAAGAATTTATTTAAAACAGTTACCCTGTTACTTTGATTTTTGAATCAGCCTCATTGAATATTTTTCCAATGAATTTCACACGAGAGGTAAGGAAAGTTTGGAATAATTAATTACAGTGAGTAATATATTTTTATTACAAGTGTAGATTTCATGAATTAAGGAGAACATAAAACGGCAAGCAATCAATTTGCTTTAAAACGGAAATGGAATCATGAAATTTTAAACGTGTATAATTTAAAAGATGGAAACTTGCGGTGATTGAGGTAAAACAATAAGCAAGCAAGGATTCTGCGTTGATTGAAAATAAGAAACGGCAAGAATTTATTTGGCAAGCATTTGTAATCATTTGAAATTATTAAGAAGAGAATGCGTTAATTAATAAAAAGAAACGGCAAGAATTTATTGGAGCAAATAATTGCAGTGGGTATGAATTAATCAGTGAAAGAATACGGTAAGCAATTATATTTTCTTTGAAACGGATAAGGAAATTTGGAAATTTTTTACACGTTTAATAATTTAGCTGAAAATTATGCGTTTGATATCGGTGGGAGAGGGAAAACGGCAAGTAATAAATTTTATTTCGGTAGGCTTTGCAATTTCAAATATTTTATGTGTGAACTTCAGGTTGCTAAAGTGGGAAAACACAAATTAATGCGTGCGTAATTTAAGGCAAACACGGATTTAAAACTTTTGAATGCTAATGGAAAAATGATTTCTTTCATTATCAAAGAGGTGTGTGGTTTTGTTCAAAGAAGAAATTTTGCATTGCAAGAAATATTTGATAAAGTGTAGTGCGAAAATAAAGAAGAGAGTAAATTTGCGTTTACATGAAAATTTGCCTTGATTGAATGAGGCACGGCAAGCAGTAATTAATTTTGAATGATTGAATTTGGAAGGCTATTGCTAAAACAAAGGTTCCACACCACATTTAAATGATTTATGCAAAAGAAACGTGTTATATAAAAAAAAAATTCTTATTAAAGAAACTTGCGTTGATTTATACAGAGAAATGGCTAGGACTACTTGGCAAACATTTGTACTTGTTTAAAAATTTGAAAGTAAATGCGCTGATAAACTTTTCTTTCCTTTTTGAAAACGTAAAAATAAGATGAAGAGGGAAGGCGTTCATAAAGGAGGCAAGAATTTATTTGAAACAAAATGGGATGTAATATAATTTTGAACGTGAGTTTTGAATTCTAGAGAAGTTGCGTGATTTAAGCCAAAGAAAATATGGCTAGAAATAATATTCATTTACCACTTAGATTTTTACGTCTACTGTTTAATTTATCCATTTATAGCTAAGGTAAAAATTAAAAATGCGTAATACAGACGCAACATTTTATGCCCAAATTTAAAACGAAAATAACATTTTTTTATACGTTTAAAGAGTATCCATTAAATACATACTATTTATACCACCAAATTAATCAAAACGGGTATAAATGTGCAAATTAAAACGCGTCTTTTAATAAAGCTTATTTATACACTATATTTTTTTTCAAGTTTTATTGCTTAAATAAAACATGATTTTGCTTAAAATTTAGTTATTTTCCACTTTAACAAAATAAACCAAATTTCCAATTAAAGTAAATCATTAATCAAAGTCAAAATTTCAGAGATCTTATCCTTTAATTAAAAATTTGGGCAATGTTTTAATCAAATTCAAAATTTAGATTTTTATATAATAAACCCCAAAGTATTATTCGTAAAAGAATGAAATATTTGTTAAAATTTTGGGCTGTTACAAGGCTCAATGATGAGCAGAAGAGTAGGCTTGCTTCGAGACAACTTCAGGGGGAAGCCTTATTTTGGTGGAATAGTGTGACTGTAGGAGTTGATGAAGAGACCATGACATGAGCAGAGTTTAAAAGGAGGTTCCAAGAGAGGTTCAAGTCAGTGATGGCACAGTCTGTTTTGATTCGAAGGTTTGCTGAGTTAGAACAGAAAGAAATGACCGTTCTGGAGTCTGCCAGTAAGTTTGAAGAGTTAGTCAGATATAGGTATGCTACAGTGAACGCAGTGATGAAGAGGAATGAAAAGTTTATTAGGAGATTGAAGCCTGAGTTGGCCAAGGCTGCCTTACTGCATATTCGAGATCCTATAATGTGGTTATGGAGATGGCTTTGAGGCACGTAGAGATGCTTGCTTGTAACGTTTACGATTTTTCGTCCATGAAAACCGACATCAATACATCCACTGCATCAACTGCCGAGCAATCGAAAGCCGAAAAATCTAACCATTAGGGTTAAAGAAGAAGACAAAGGTAGAAGAGGACAGAAAAAAAGATAGAAGAGGACAGAAAGAAATAACAGAACCACATCAGAATCTCACAATTCGTAGCGGAACAACATATAATAGATAAATGAATAATTTTTAAACAAAGAACTATATCAATTATTACATTTCATCATATTACATTACATTACATCATCAGAGTGTACAACAACAAACAAACAGCGGAAAAGAAATACTATATACTATTGAATACGTCTTTGCCATCCAGCTTGCCTCCTGCAACTCCTGAATTCCAGAATATCCTGATAAACCTTACTCCTGACTGCCCGTGTGGAAATTGGTGGGCACCTCGAGTTTAGGAAGGAAAACAATAAACTCCGAGTCAGTCATGTGACTGGTGTGAGAACTAAAACAGTTTATTTTTTTTCTTTAAAATCAAAATAGAGGAATATTTTTAAAGTTAATTCGCAATGCTTTTTAAAAATGAGACTACCATAAGGCCTCCCGCACACACACAATACAAACGCAGAATCGGAGGAGATTTCTCCTTATGATAGTCAAAGATGCTTGATACGCATTAAAAAGAAACATTTGATATTATTACTAGTGCATAGTGCAGAAAACATTTCGAAAGTAAAGATATAAATCTTAGCCAACATACGACCATTATCGTATGCCTACTATAGCTACCATCTAAACAGTGGGGCGCCACCATAAGTAAATGGCAGGTTCTACAACTAAAACCGTACAAGTCTCGTATTATTTCTTTGGATTTCCAACAAATGGTCAGGCTAAGGAACTTCCCATTGCCACATGGAAATGCCTCTGGAGTGACGTCCCGAGAACCAAACCGGATCTCTGCCAACACAAAGCCGGGTTACCCCTAACTGGATAACTACTGACACGAATATGTCATCCCCCGATCGTAACCGATCTATCCGAGGATCCTCGATTTCCAACAACCACAAAATTTGCAGCAACAACATAGGTTAAGTATCTGGGCTCCATACCATGATACCACCTCTATCAAGAAGGAATGACATACACTAAAGGGGTGCTACCCCCTAATAACCTTGCCGCATCCTTCCTGTTTTGACCATTTCCGAGGTGTGAGGTCCGACGAAGTCTCGTCCACAAAGCCACGCTTTATACAAAAGCTGTGCTTTGGGTCAACAAATGATCAAAGAAATGATCACAAAGATAAATGATCAAACAAATGATCATATCACAAATGATCAAACAATGATCATTTCACAGCAACACTCAGCATGCCACACTACCAAATTGGGAGTATATCACTAATAACCTTCAACTACATAACCTCTGAGCTCGTACGTCTCAGAGAAGCGTGTTAAGCTAAGAGAATAAATTCTCCGCCACCAACAGAAATATATTTGAAAGAAATCAGCTTTATATCTCAATCTGTAATGTCAGACATACAATCCATACAAGTCTGTTCTGGGCTCGAACAGAACCGAAGGCACTTCCAAAGAAGTCCTTGCAATCCGGATATTCACTAATCACGACCGGACTTCCCGTCACTAAGGGTGATAAAACCTCTATATCGGAGATCAGCCGATGTAGAGTAACTCGACGGTAATCCTTCCGTTTTCACAAATATCCGGTTTTCAACACCGGTCGTCAAATGCAATCCATAACGACGTATCACATACTCAGAATGGGTTATATGAACCCAAGGTCCTTTCCCGGATAACCCGAATAGCGAATGCTTATTCAAAAATAAGTGTGGCATTCAAATTAAGGCAAATCACAACAAATACCTATTTAAAGGTAAATATTGATAGTCGGATTATTTAACTATCAATAGGCATGCTTAACATCACCAAAATCCAAATAATTTTCCAAATTATTTACTTTCCAAAATATCTTTATTAGATATATAATTTCCATACTTCAACCATTTGAAAACAATTTTCCAAACCACTTTTCACCTTTATCACTTTTGAAAACAAATTTCAATCATTTTCCTTATGCGAAATACTTTCATTTCAACATGGTTCATTTAAACCAATTAAATAAATCCTTACCGATTTACTTTATATTTACGTTCCAAATCCGTAAATTAATTCCCACACTTCAAAAATAAATCAACGTTTATTTTTAAACAAATTCCCCTTTTCATTTATAAATTCCATAGTAAATTTACATTCCAAATATTTATGAATATACGATTTCAAATCGATTTCTGATATTCATTTTCAATTTATCTTTTAAAAAGATAAATCCTCAAAAACATTTCATTTCATATTGGAAAAGAATTTCCGTACTTATTCTAATGATAAGTATTTCACAAACCCATTTATTTTCAACATTTGAAAAATATTTAATATACTTAAATCAAAATTAAGTATATATTTCATTCTTTAAGGAAATCATTCTCTTAACACATTTATTTGGGTCAAAACGAATGTTACGTAAAACATTGTTACGACGACCCAAAATCACTGGTATAGGGATTCGAAATTTAGATAGATATATAAATCCCAATACTATACAAAAACATTTCCTTTCGGAAATCATTTACTATAACAACTGTGTTATAGTCCACCATTTCCTTCTATTTCTCGAAAACGTCTATTTCAACAATAAATATTGAAATCTATGTTTTCCATGTTTAACACATTTTAAAACATCGTTAAAACAATTAACTTCATTTTATAATATTCATTTTCCTAAGCATATCCATTTTATTTATAATAATATATTCACTGTCTAAAAACGTGAATATACTTCCGTAACCAATTTTCCACTTTCAATTTATCAAATTCCATTGATTTTGAATTTATAAACAATGTCTATAAATTCCATTTCTGTTTATAAGCTTTGATTTAAAAATCTCCTTTATTATCCGATTCAACTTATATATATCTCAAATATATACCAAAAGTCCATATTATAAGTTAAATACTTATAATTCATTTATTTACAAATCGTTCTTTTAAAACTTTACAAATTACAAATCTTATTCACTTATGAATTCATTTATAATTCATTTTAACGCTTATAAATACTCGTTTTATAATTTCTATATTTTTAATTTATAAATATCAAATTTTAAATCTTTTATATAAATTGTTTTTAAAACAATTCAAAAATCCCAATTTAACTAAATTTATTCTTTTAAAAATTTAAAAATCGTTATTTAAAGCTTATATACTTCAAAATCACACTTAAGTATTATTTTCCAAAAAATCATAACTTTTATGAAAATAAAATTATAACGTTTATTTATTTTAACAATTCAAAATTTAATAAAACGTATACTTTCGAAAATCACTTTAAAATCCCTTTTAAAACCAAAATCATTATTTTAAAACTTCAGAAATGGATCCGATGATGCAGCGCACCAAATGGTCAATCACGACATCCAAATATCATATATCGATATGATAATCAACAAATATCACAATATCTGTAAATAAATCAATACAGTTGAGGAATCCAGTTGGATCTCTCCAACCTGTTTCCCTACATCCAAAGATGTTAGCACAATACCAATTCCGCTCCAGTACGGAATTATCGCGGTATATGGGATTTATAAAAATATTATCCGCTTAATAGGCGGCGCAATAGGGTCTCATCCGCTATATACTGCGGGAAATCAATTCCAAGTACATAAATAATACCAATTTCACTGTTTATGAAATATTCGCGGTATATGTTTTTAATAAATAACATCCGCTTACTAACGGCGCATAATGTCTATTTTAACAATCAATATATAACAATCATCATTCACACATGCATTCAAGAATTTTAAATATAACTATTTAAAATTAAAATCGAAACCGCTTCGATTGAGTGAGATGTTCTCACCTTGGTTTCAATTTCGTTTTCAGCTTTTATTTCGAATAAAATTAAACGAGCGTTTAATTTTACCCGAAATTTTCACTAACTCCAGACAACTCCAATCCAATTCCATAGCTTAGCGCTCGTCCATATGATTCCAACGCAACTGGTTTCGCGCGTTTTCGACCTCGTATGAAAAAGATATGAATTTTAGAAGTTACACGAATTTTATATATCAATTTACAACTTTTTTTTTTTTTTAAGCCTATTCAATCCTGGCCGTTTGATCCCCAACCCCTTCATCCAGGCCGTGCACACCTTCCTTCTCCCTCTCTCGTTCTTTTCGTATGCAGGAACCCATTGCCTCACTTGAAACCCTAACGGCCGCGACAATTCCAAGCATCTCGGCGACGATCAGGAAGCGTCATTTCGAAGCTCGTAGCCTCACGAACCATCGCCCCCAACCCCAAAGCACTCGGGTCTCCCCACTACACGCGATTTGAAGATGAACGGCCGACCATCGCGGCCCCGTAACTCCCACCTCGTTGCTCCAAATCAAATCACCACCGTTGAACTCGTAGTGCTCGATGAGCTCTCCAACTTTGATGTTGAACATTCTTCGAATAGATGAACGGATTTGACGAATCCGAGGGGAGAAGACGAGTGCATTTCGGCCATTGATAGTAGATAGTGGCGGCCAAGGGCTGAAGCAAAACCCTAGCTTGTTTTTTTTCTTGTTTTTTTTGTGAAAAAAAGGCTATTTATAGAAAATCATCGAACATTATTCATCCGGCTTTCCAAACTCCGATTTACGCGCGATGACTGACGTTTCTAGGATTTATCCCGTGTTCCGGATAAAATGGAACGTGTTTCGGGAGCTAATTCGATCATCTGTGCGAGTTATGGCAATAAACGTTCGATTTAAAATTAAACCGATTAAACGATTTTCTAGGAGTTTTAGCTTGCACCGGACAAACGGTAAATCCGATTGACAAGAAATTTGAAAGCATACAATAATATCACATTACGGATCCGATGAAACTAGTTTCGTCGAAATCTGAGACTGTTTGAAAATTGACTAATTTCACCAATCGATTAAAATATTAAAATATTCAATTTTCACAAATTAACTCTTAATTCAATTTTAAAAGTTCTAAAATATCGTTCTAACTCCAATATGATTAAATAAAATTTTACAAATCATTTTTAATCATATTCAACTCGATTTTCAATTATTTCTGTATTTTCAACTATTAAATTATAGATTTAATTATCCAATTAAATCCAATTATTCGAAAATAAATTATTCGACTTATAAATTCCACTTATTAATAATTAAATATTCAAATTTTAATTAATAGAAATTCTGGGTCGTTACAGACTTCCCCCCTTAAAAGAATTTCGTCCTCGAAATTACCAAGTAAGAAAAAGTTACAGAATTCATTAACTTTCCAAAACAAACCATTCAAATTAGATTTTTTCAAATCTCTTAAGTGTTTAACTTTCCCTAAATTCATGGTTAAACTTCTTACAAAATCTTTACTAAGTTTCCAAATCCAAACTTAGTTTTTTTAAAATTTCCCAATTTTCTCAAAAATATTCTAACGCCTTAAATTTTCGAAAAAATTCGCCAGAGTCTCCTTTGCGCGACTCGATCCAAAAAAAAATGACAGTATATATATCACAAATATACATCTCATCAAGTGATGAGGCATCCTGCAGTGAAAAAAGTGTAAAAGTACGATATGTAATCCGAGATATGTACCTTATTTATATTATTAGCGAGCGTATACGGCTAATATAGCACGAAAGCGAGCTCCAAAAGCGAAGCAAGCGCAATCCGCACCTACTAAACACTCAACAACAACACGAGAGTCATGCATATATGAAAATAGTATCAATATACAATATATAGCAACATAACAACTACATGTGCCTACATAACAAATGCAACAAAACAACAAATGCAAACATCAAACAACTATCGTCCAACAAATCCATAACCAAATCAATATTCTTTCATTTCTCATTAATATTCAATGAATTTGTTTTCCAATTTAAATCACATTTGATTCATTAAAATTGGATTTACTAACATTCATTCATATTCAATTTTAATTAGTTTGCATTCACTAATTTAAATTCTCATTGGTTCACTTTCAATCCAAATTCAATTCTATTCAAGTTTACGTATTTTCCATTTGAATTCAATTACATAACTTTCAATTTTTCTAATTCAGTTTCATTAAGACTTAATGAATTATATACAATCGATCAACAATCAAATAACAACCAATGTTTATTCAATACAACCAAATTTATTCACTTTACATTCAATTTGGTTCAATACTTTTAATTCCAATTGGATCATATTAAATTGACTTCCATTCAATTTATTCAACTTCCAATAACATTAGCTTTTAATGAATTAACACTTATTTTCATTATTTCATATCAATTATTTACATTTAATTGATTAACATTCAATCCATTTATCAGTTCAATTGCTAATTCCTTTAACAATATAATGTTGAATTTCATTTATATAACTTAAGTTCACATTCATAACTTTATTTCATTAATTCACTTATTAATTTATTTCGACACCAAAATCAACTTTATTCAACTTTACTTAAGTTATATTCAATTCCAACATCATTTGTTTATCTTAACTTAAAATTCCACTTATAAATCCAATTCAGATTCCAATTCTGAAACAAATTTTTATTTAACTTTTATCAAAGTCAAATTTATTCACTTATTCAAATTCATATCTCATTTTGCTTAAAAAAATTGTTTAACCATTTTTAACAATTGGTTTCACTTGCATTTTTTCATTTTATAAGTTATGCAACTTATATTCAACAATTACCACTTGGATTTTTTTATATTTCAGATTTGTTTATCATAACCAAACTTAAATTTTTAATTTACTATGGTAGCAAATCCATCACATAGAGACTCGAAAATGATACTGATGATGCTGCAGTCATCACCCTTATTATTTTCTAGCAATAGTAGTGAATTCGGTGCTTAATATTCTTTCAAAATCTTCCTTTTTATTTATAAATCACATTTATAAATCCTTTTCTTTTATATATAATATTATTTCACAATTGTAATCATATTAATTATAGTTCCATACTTATAATTCATTTGCTTATACAATTATTCTTTAAAAATTGGTGTTTTATTTAACTTATTCAACAACCAAACAATCAATTCATACACACTTTAATAATTCTGAAAAATTATTCCTTTATATATAAAATATAATCAAGGTAAAATTATTTCATTTACCCAATTAAAATGATACTATGTCGGCTTGCCTCGTTTAAGTGTTTAGAAATCCTTATCGATAATATGGCGTCCCACATATCGACCAGAATTCACAAACAGCTCAACGGATAAGCAAACACAATATAAAACAATTTATATTCACTAACAAATACGCACTCGTATCTATTATTACACTCACACTCATTCTAGAGTACTACTGACTCTATCTCTAATGAGTTATATCCAACAGAGCCATGGTTGTTGCTTAACCATAAGCTCTGATACCAAATGTAACGTTTATGATTTTTCGTCCACGAAAATCGACATCAATACATCCACTGTATCAACTGCCGAGCAATCGAAAGCCGAAAAATCGAACCATTAGGGTTAAAGAAGACGAGAAAGGTAGAAGAAGACAGAAAAAAGATAGAATAGAACAGAAAGAAATAACAGAGCAACATCAGAATCTCACAATTCGCAGCGGAACAACATATAATAGATAAATGAATAATCTTTAAACAAAGAACTATATCAGTTATTACATTTCATCATATTACATTACATTACATTACATCATCAGAGTGTACAACAACAAACAAACAGCGGAAAAGAAATACTATATACTAGTGAATACGTCTTTGCCATCCAGCTTGCCTCCTGCAACTCCTGAATTCCAAAATATCCTTATAAACCTTACTCCTGACTGCCCGTGTGGAAATTGGTGGGCACCCAGAGTTTAGGAAGGAAAACAATAAACTCCGAGTCAGTCATGTGACTGGTGTGAGAACTAAAACAGTTTATTTTTTTTCTTTAAAATCAAAATAGAGGAATATTTTTAAAGTTAATTCGCAATGCTTTTTAAAAATGAGACTACCATAAGGCCTCCCGCACACACACACAATGCAAACGCAGAATCGGAGGAGATTTCTCCTTATGATAGTCAAAGATGCTTGATACGCATTAAAAAGAAACATTTGATATTATTACTAGTGCATAGTGTAGAAAACATTTCGAAAGTAAAGATATAAATCTTAGCCCACATACGACCATTATCGTAAGCCTACTATAGCTACCATCTAAACAGTGGTGCGCCACCATAAGTAAATGGCAGGTTCTACAACTAAAACCGTACAAGTCCCGTATTGTTTCTTTGGATTTCCAACAAACGGTCAGGACAAGGAACTTCCCATTGCCACAAGGAAACGCCTCTGGAATGACGTCCCGAGAACCAAACCGGATCTCTGCCAACACAAGGCCGGGTTACCCCTAACTGGGTAACTACTGACACGAATATGTCATCCCCCGATCGTAATCGATCTATCCGAGGATTCTCGATTTCCAACAACCACAAAATTTGCAGCAACAACATAGGTTAAGTATCTGGGCTCCATACCATGATACCACCTCTATCCAGAAGGAATGACATACACTAAAGGGGCGCTACCCCCTAATAACCTTGCCGCATCCTTCCTGTTTTGACCATTTTCAGGGTGTGAGGTCCGACGAAGTCTCGTCCACAAAGCCACGCTTTATACAAAAGCTGTGCTTTGGGTCAACAAATGATTAAAGAAATGATCACAAAGATAAATGATCAAACAAATGATCAAACACTGATCATTTCACAGCAACACTCAGCATGCCACACTACCAAATTGGGAGTATATCACTAATAACCTTCAACTACATAACCTCTGAGCTCGTACGTCTCAGAGAAGGGTGTTAAGCTAAGAGAATAAATTCTCCGCCACCAACAGAAATATATTTGAAAGAAATCAGCTTTATATCTCAATCTGTAATGTCAGACATACAATCCATACAAGTCTGTTCTGGGCTCGAACAGAACCGAAGGCACTTCCAAAGAAGTCCTTGCAATCCAGATATTCACTAATCACGACCGGACTTCCCGTCACTAAGGGTGATAAAACCTCTATATCGGAGATCAGCCGATGTAGAGTAACTCGACGGTAATCCTTCCGTTTTCACAAATATCCGGTCTTCAACACCGGTCATCAAATGCAATCCGTAACGACGTATCACATACTCAGAATGGGTTATACGACCCCAAGGTCCTTTCCCGGATAACCCGAATAGTGAGCGCTTATTCAAAAATAAGTCTGGCATTCAAATTCAAGCAAATCACAACAAATACCTATTTAAAGGTAAATATTGATAGTCGGATTATTTAACTATCAATAGGCATGCTTAACATCACCAAATTCCAAATAATTTCCCAAATTATTTACTTTCCAAAATATCTTTATTAGGTATAAAATTTCCACACTTCAACCATTTGAAAACAATTTTTCAAACCACTTTTCACCTTTATCACTTTTGAAAACAAATTTCAATCATTTTCCTTATGCGAAATACTTTCATTTCAACATGGTTCATTTAAACCAATTAAATAAATCCTTACCGATTTACTTTATATTTACGTTCCAAATCCGTAAATTACTTCCCACACTTCAAAAATAAATCAACGTTTATTTTTAAACAAATTCCCCTTTACATTTATAAATTCCATAGTAAATTTACATTCCAAAATATTTATGAATATACGATTTCAAATCGATTTCTGATATTCATTTTCAATTTATCTTTTAAAAAAGATAAATCCTCAAAAACATTTCATTTCATATTGGAAAAGCATTTCCATACTTATTCTAATAATAAGTATTTCACAAACCCATTTATTTTCAACATTTGAAAAATATTTAATATACTTAAATCAAAATTAAGTATATATTTCATTCTTTAAGGAAATCATTCTCTTAACACATTTATTTGGGTCAAAACGAATGTTACGTAAAACATTGTTACGACAACCCAAAATCACTGGTATAGGGATTCGAAATTTAGATAGATATATAAATCCCAATACTATACAAAAAACATTTCCTTTCGGAAATCATTTACTATAACAACTGTGTTATAGTCCACCATTTCCTTCTATTTCTCGAAAACGTCTATTTCAACAATAAATGTTCAAATCTATGTTTTCGATGTTTAACACATTTTAAAACATCGTTAAAACAATTAACTTCATTTTATAATATTCATTTTCTCAAGCATATCCATTTTATTTATAATAATATATTCACTGTCTAAAAACGTGAATATACTTCCTTAACCAATTTTCAACTTTCAATTTATCAAATTCCATTGATTTCGAATTTATAAACAATGTCTGTAAATTCCATTTCTATTTATAAGATTTGATTTAAAAATCTCCTTTATTATCCGATTCAACTTATATATATCTCAAATATATACCAAAAGTCCATATTATAAGTTAAATACTTATAATTCATTTATTTACAAATCGTTCTTTTAAAACTTTACAAATTACAAATCTTATTCACTTATGAATTCATTTATAATTCATTTTAACGCTTATAAATACTCGTTTTATAATTTCTATATTTTTAATTTATAAATATCAAATTTTAAATCTTTTATATAATTTTTTTTTAAAACAATTCAAAAATCCCAATTTAACTAAATTTATTCTTTTAAAATTTTAAAAATCGTTATTTAAAGCTTATATACTTCAAAATCACACTTAAGTATTATTTTCCAAAAAATCATAGCTTTTATGAAAATAAAATTATAACGTTTATTTATTTTAACAATTCAAAATTTAATAAAACGTATACTTTCGAAAATCACTTTAAAATCCCTTTTAAAACCAAAATCATTATTTTAAAACTTCAGAAATGGATCTGATGATGCAGCAGCACCAAATAGTCAATCACGACATCCAAATATCATATATCGATATGATAATCAACAAATATCACAATATCAGTAAATAAATCAATACAGTTGAGGAATCCAGTTGGATCCCTCCAACCTGTTTCCCTGCATCCAAAGATGTTAGCACAATACCAATTCTGCTCCAGTACGGAGTTATCGCCGTATATGGGATTTATAAAAATATTATCCACTTAATAGGCGGCGCAATAGGGTCTCATCCGCTATACACTGCGGGAAATCAATTCCAAGTACATAAATAATACCAATTTCACTGTTTATGAAATATTCGCGGTATATGTTTTTAATAAATAACATCCGCTTAGTTACGGCGCATAATGTCTATTTTAACAATCAATAGATAACAATCATCATTCAAACATGCATTCAAGAATTTTAAATATAATTATTTAAAATTAAAATCGAAACCGATTCGATTGAGTGAGAAGTTCTTACCTTGGTTTCAATTTCGTTTTCAGATTTTATTTCGAATAAAATTAAACGAGCGTTTAATTTTACCAGATATTTTCACTAACTCCAAACGACTCCAATCCAATTCTATAGCGTAGTGCTCGTCCATACGATTCCAACGCAACTGGTTTCGCGCGTTTTCGACCTCGTATGAAAAAGATATGAATTTTAGAAGTTACACGAATTTTATATATCAATTTACAACTTTATTTTTATTTTTTTAAACCTATTCAATCCTGGCCGTTTGATCCCCAACCCCTTCATCCAGGCCGTGCACACCTTCCTTCTCCCTCTCTCGTTCTTTTCGTACGCAGGAACCCATTGCCTCACTTGAAACCCTAACGGCCGCGACAATTCCAAGCATCTCGGCGACGATCAGGAAGCGTCATTTCGAAGCTCGTAGCCTCACGAACCACCGCCATCAACCCCATAGCACTCGGGCCTCCCCACTGCACGCGATTTGAAGATGAACGGCCGGCCATCGTGGCCCCGTAACTCCCACCTCGTTGCTCCAAATCAAATCACCACCGTTGAACTCGTAGTGCTCGATGAGCTCTCCAACTTTGATGTTGAACATTCTTCGAATAGATGAACGGATTTGACGAATCTGAGAGGAGAAGACGAGTGCATTTCGGCCATTGATAGTAGATAGTGGCGGCCAAGGGCTGAAGCAAAACCCTAGCTTGTTTTTTTTCTTATTTTTTTGTGAAAAAAAGGCTATTTATAGAAAATCATCGAACACTATTCATCCGGCTTTCCAAACTTCGATTTACGCACGGTGACTGACGTTTCTAGGGTTTATCCCGCGTTCCGGACACAATGGAACATGTTTCGGAAGCTAATTCGATCATCTGTGCGAGTTATGGCAATAAACGTTCGATTTAAAATTAAACCGATTAAACGATTTTCTAGGCATTTTAGCTTGCACCGGACAAACGGTAAATCCGATTGATACGAAATTTGAAACCATACAATAATATCACATTACGGATCCGATGAACTAGTTTCGTCGAAATCCGAGACTGTTTGAAAATTGACTAATTTCACTAGTCGATTTAAATATTAAAATATTCAATTTTCACAAATTAACTCTTAATTCAATTTTAAAAGTTCTAAAATATCGTTCTAACTCCAATATGATTAAATAAAATTTTACAAATCATTTTTAATCATATTCAACTCGATTTTCAATTATTTCTGTATTTTCAACTATTAAATTATCGATTTAATTATCCAATTAAATCCAATTATTCAAAAATAAATTATTCGACTTATAAATTCCACTTATTAATAATTAAAATTAATTAAATATTCAAATTTTAATTAATAGAAATTCTGGGTCGTTACATTGCTTGTCAGGAGAAGAAAAGGATGAAGGAGGTCCAGATTGGGCAAGGCCAAAAGAGGAAGTTTTTCCCAAGAAGGATGCTTAGAAGGGTGGAGCAACCAAGAAGGGAAATTTGAGATTGTTTGCTTTAAGTGCGACAAGAAGGGGCATTTTGCTAATGAATGTCGCGCAAGAAAGGTAAAGGAAGTAACTGGGAAGAAGAGTATTAGGTGCTTCATTTGCGATCAGATAGGCCACTATAAGAATCAATGCAAAGAGCCTGCTAAGGATGGGAAATGCAAGGTGTTTGCATTGGAGCCTGCTACTTTGAGTCCTACAGCTAAGGAAAAATAAAAGGCGGTTTTGAGAGGTACACTTCAGATTCATGGTATGCTGTTAGCGTTCTATTTGATATTGGTGCATCGCATTTTTTTTAATATCTAGATGTTTTGACAGATAAGCTTAGCCTAGAACTCACATATTTAGTTGCTTTCTTATGGGTTGTGAATCTAATAGGAGGGTATGCAACTCTAGGGTTAAGATGTGACCAGTTAGAGTTTGCCTTATTAGGTCATACTTTAGTTTGCAATTTGCATGTGTTTAATTTTATGGGGTTCAGAATTATTCTTGGGATGGATTGGTTAAGTGAGTACAATGCTAGGATAAGAAAATATCACTTAGGCACCCGGATTGTAGCAACAGGATTGTTTATATCGTAGGGAGCCTTAGCAGTGAGGTGAATGCCTTGTTGGGTGTTAGGGAACTGGAAAATGAGCTGAATTGAGTTTTCGTGGTTAGATAGTTCGTGGATGTTTTTGAGTCTGTAGTTGGATTGCCACTGAAACGAGCTACTGTGTTTCAGATAGATTTAGTTCCGGGAGAAGAACTAGTGAGTTGGTCGCCAAGTAGGATGACCCCCACTAATCGTTTGCGTGCGCACCTGGGAATTAAGGAAAGGATAGAGATGAGGGGGTTAAAGGTACAGTTGGTGGATTTAGAAGCCAAAAGTTTTATCAGGCTGAGTAGTTCACCATGGGGAGTAGCGTAGTGTTGTTCAGAAGCCGGATGGATCATTAAGGCTATGTATCGATTATCGTAAGCTGAATGAGAGGACGATAAAGAATCGATATCCATTGTCGAGGATTGACGATTTTTTCAATCAGTTAAGTACAGCCATGGCATTTTCCCAGTTGGTGGCGACGAGTTTTCCATTAGTTCAGAGTGATAGATGACAGTATACCTTTGACGGCATTTAGGACTAGATTTGGATCACACCATGCATAATGATCCATATTGATGTATGCTTTGGTGGTAACTTCTTGGATGACTATTGAAATTTATCTAGTTCGAGCGTTTAAATTAGGATTTAATTCGCCTCTTTACATTATAATATCTATTGTAGTGTGGTAATCTCCTATAAGTTGAATACTTTGATGACCCAAAATGTCAATTAGACATTTATAGTTAATCCATGGTTAATCCACAGTAAGGTAGTCGAGCCATGTTAATACCTTGTTAAACTGTTGCTTACTCCCAGTTCGTTGTCTAAGAATCTACTTCTAAGTACAAGAAGCATTATTGTCAATATGCATAGACCAAAAATGCTTATATCTGCAATACCTGTTATTCATCCATGCACTCCGTAAGCATTTTTTTGGTCAGTAGATTCCACAACAACTTAGGCCAAGCTGCCTTCTTGAGAACGGTAAATAACTTCAAGCCAATGCCACCTTTAGCCTTAGGTTTACATGGTGCAGTCCATGCCACCTTGTATTTGCTATTCCCTAAAAAAACTGAACATAAAGCATTGATTTTGTCAGGGGTAAATTCTGGTATTTGATAAAAAAATATCCAGTATAAAATGGTAGGAGTAATGACTGTATTCAACAATTCAGCTCTTCCAACAAAGCTTCAAATATTTAGCATCCCATCCTGGTAACTTTGTTTGTATTTTATGTAACAGGGTCTGGCAGTCTGAGTAAGTCTGAGCAATGAAGATAAGATGAAGACAAAGGTACTCCAAGATAAGTAATAGGTAGTGCTCCTTCCTTGAAATCCAGTATATGTATAAATGCAATCTTATTTGATGCTTTTGAACCGAAATAAATTCTGGTCTTTGAAACATTCACACTCAGGCCTAAACTGATATATAATTTATCAAAAATAGTCATTAATGTGCTTGTTACCCTTATAATTGTCTCGCCAAATACATAAGGTCATCCGCGTAGAGCAAGTGTGTGATAATGGGTGAAGACTATGTACTGTAGGAATTTAGTTAAGATAGTAGCTTCATTCATTAGATATGCGAAATACTCCATAGCAATGGTGAATAGGTAAGGCAATAAAGGGTCCCCCTAGCATAGTTCCTTATTACTATGAATGAAACCCCTAGGAATTCCTTGCAATAAGATGGAGAAAGTTAGCATGCTAATACATTCATATATTGTTGAAAATTAAACTTGACTTTGGGCTAGATTGTTGGACTTAATTTGGACCATAAACAAAGAAGTAAAGCTAAAAGAGAATTCTAGAGAAAGTTAGAAAGAAATATCTAGATAGAATTATCTAGATATATGCTGTAATGGTAGAAGAGGTTCTAGAATTTTTCATTCTCAAATTGTAATAAAATAACTAGAATCTAGAGTTTTCTTATATAAATATATTTTGTATGAAAGTTATAGAAAACTCTAGAGAATAGTTGTATACCATAGGTTCAAACACATCTCCACCGTTCATTTGAGATGTGAATTACTATAAATAGGAGTGGTGTATCTCAATTGCAAGCAAGAAAAAAAAATTGTAAGCAAAAGTTTGTAATAAAGTACAACTTTCTCCTTTAAAATCAATCTCTCATTTCACACTTGCTATCCAATTAATCTTCAACTTGAAAATTTTCTAACATTGGTATCAGAGCGAGGTTCTTAGTCAAGAAAATATGGCAAGCGGCATGACACCATTTCAAGTTCCATTGCTAAAGAAGGAGTACTATGATAATTGGAGTATTCGCATGAAGGCGTTGCTCGGTACACAAGATTTGTGGGATGTCGTTGAAAATGGGTATATTGAACCCGTCGATATCACTACTTTATCCGAAACACAAAAGGATAATTTGAAGGATTCAAGAAAGAAGGATCGTAAGGCTCTTACTCTTATTCATCAAGGCTTGGATGAATCTATGTTTGAGAAGGTAGCAAGTGCGCAAAGTAGTAAGGAAGCATGGAAGATTTTGGAGAATGCATTCAAAGGCATCGATAAGGTGAAGAAGATAAGACTACGAAATATGTGAGGTGAGTTTGAAGCTTTACATATGAAATCAACTGATTCGATTGATGATTATTTTTCACGAGTTTAGGCATTAGCAAATCAAATGAAAAGATATGGTGAAAAATTGAAGGACTCTAGAGTGGTCGAGAAAATTCTACGATCTTTAGATTCAAAATTCGATTACATAGTTGTAGCTATTGAAGAATCTAAAGATCTAGATTACATGACCATTGATCAACTCATGGGATCACTTCAAGCCCATGAAGAAAAATTAAAGAAAAGGGTTAAAGAAGAGCCATTGGAGCAAGCTCTTCAAACCAAACTCACCTTAAACGAGAATGAAACATTTAGAAATATAAGAAGTCATAGTCAAAGAGGAAGAGGTCGAGGTCAAAGCTGTGGAAGAGGTGGTTACAAATTTTTCAATAAAGAGGAGAGAAGCCAAAACGCATATGCTACAAGAGGTCGAGGAAGAGGAGGAAACATGAAACAAAATAGAAGACCAAGGTATGATAAAACACAAATTAAGTGTTACAATTGTGATAAATTTGGGCATTTTGCTTCCGAATGTAGATCTACTTCTAATAAAGTTCTAGAGAGATCTAACTTTGCTAAAGAAGAGAAAGAATATTCTACACTACCTTTGGCACAAAAGGGAGATGCATGTGGTGATAACAATACATGGTATTTGGATACGGGGGCTAGCAATCATATGTGTGGAAGAAGGAACATGTTCACGGAGCTTGACGAATCAGTAAGTGGAAACATTTATTTTGGTGATGATTCTAAAATTCCAGTTAAGGGAAAAGGAAAAATATCAATTCGCTTAAAAAAAGGAAAACATGATTTTATCTCTAACGTATATTATGTGCCTAATATGAAAAGTAACATTCTAAGCTTGGGGCAACTTTTAGAAAAGGTATACGACATTCATATGAAAGATCATAGCCTTCTCATGAAAGATTCTAAAGGAAATCTGGTTGCTAAAGTAGAAATGTCAAAAAATAGAATGCTTCCACTCCATATTTCAAATAACATTGCCAAATGTTTAAAAGCATGTTATAAAGATTCATCATGGCTTTGGCACTTGAGATTTGGACATCTTAATATTGGGGGTTTAAAGTTAAAGAATAAAAACATGGTGAAAGGTTTACCACGAATCGATCATATGAATCAACTATGTGAAGGATGCTTACTTGGAAAACAGCCAAGGAAAAGTTTTCCAAAAGAATCCACCACAAGGGCTAAAGAACCACTAGAGTTAATTCACACCGATATTTGTGGTCCAATAAAACCGTGCTCACTAGGAAAAAGTAATTACTTTGCTTTGGTTATTGATGATTATAGCAGAAAAACTTGGGCGTATTTCCTTAAACAAAAGTCTGATGTATTTGATGCCTTTAAGAAATTTAAAGCTTTTGTAGAAAATGAAAGTGGTTACAAGATAAAAACCATGAGGTCCGACCGAGGTGGAGAATTTACCTCTAAAGAATTTGAGAAATTTTGTGAAGAAAATGGAATTCACCGTCCCTTAACCGTCCCGTATGCTCCACAACAAAACGGGTTGTAGAAAGGAAGAATAGATCTCTACTTAATAGGGCACAAAGTATGTTGAAAAGTAAGAGAATTCCAAAAGAATTTTGGGCCGAAGCCGTTGAATGTGCGGTGTACTTACCTAATCGCTCTCCAACTCAAAGTGTGTGGAACAAAACTCCCGAAGAAGCTTGGTGTGGAAGAAAACCATGTATAATACATTTGAGAGTATTTGAAAGCCTAGCATATGCCCATATGCCGGATCAAAAGCGTTCCAAATTGGATGATAAAAGTGAAAAATATACATTCATTGGCTATGACTCAAGGTCAAAAGGGTATAAGTTATATAATCTTATAAATGGAAAAGTTGTTGTTAGTTGAGATGTGGAGTTTGATGAAGAAAACACTTGGGATTGGAGCACACAAGAAGATGATTATAATTTCCTTCCCTTTTACGAAGAAGAAGAAAGCAGTGATGTGCAAGAAGAGCCGACTAGTCCAACACCGTCATCTCCATCAAGCACTCATCAAGAAACTCCACAAGAAGAAAGCTCAAGTGAAAGGATGCCGTGCATGAGATCTTTACAAGAACTATACGAGGTAACACCACTTTGTGATAATATTACTTTATTTTGTCTTTTTGCAAATTGTGAGCCAATAGATTTCGAAGAAGCAAAACAAGACAAAAGATGGAGGAGTGCTATGGATGAAGAAATCAAAGCTATTGTGAAAAATGATACATGGGAGATGGCTGATTTACTTAAAGGACACAAAGCTATTGGAGTAAAATGGGTATACAAAGTAAAGAAGAACGCTAAAGGAGAAGTTGAAAGGTACAAAGTTAGATTGGTAGCCAAATGATACAAGCAAAGAGCATGTACAGATTATGACGAGGTATTTGCTCCTGTTGCCCGTTTAGAAACTATATGATTATTAATTTCTTTAGCGCTCAAAACAAATGGAAAATATATCAAATGGATGTGAAATCGGCTTTCTTGAATGGTACTATAGAAGAAGAAGTTTATTTGGAGCAGCCACTTGGTTATAAAATTAAAGGACACGAAGATAAAGTTTCAAAATTAAAAAAAGGCACTTTATGGTTTGAAACAAGACCCTAGAGCACTAGAATTGATAAATATTTTCTAGAAAATAACTTTATAAAATGTCCTCATGAACATGCTCTTTACATAAAGACAAATCAAAGTGGAGATATCTTGATTGTATGTTTGTATGTGGATGACTTAATCTTTATCGGAAATAATCCAAAAGCATTTGAAGATTTCAAGAAGGAGATGAGTTTAGAGTTTGAGATGACCGATATTGGACCCATGTCATATTATCTTGGTATCCAAGTGATTCAAAGCGAGCACAACATATTTATTTCACAAGAAGCATATGCAAAGGAAATAATGAAGAAATTTAAGATGTGGAAGTAAACCAGTTAATACCCCAATAGAATGTGGAACAAAGCTCTCAAAATATACCAAAGAAGAAGATGTGGATCCCATACTATTCAAGAGTTTGGTAGCTTAATATACCTCACATGCACAAGACCCGATATACTTTATGGTGTTGGACTCATTAGCCGCTACATGGAAGCTCCTACAACATCACATTTGAAGACTGCAAAAAGGATTCTTGGATACATTAAAGATACCATTGATTTTGGTTTGTTATTCTCAAGTTCTAATAATTTCAAGTTAATTGGTTACAGTGACAGCGATTGGGCTGGAGATGTTGTGATCGTAAAAGTACGACTGGATTTGTCTTCTTCATGGGAGATACAGCCTTCACCTGGAGCTCAAAAAAGCAACCAATTGTGACGCTTTCCACTTATGAAGCTGAGTATGTTGCTGCTTCAACTTTTGTTCATCATGCTGTTTGGCTTCGAGATCTATTGATGGAGTTGCATATACCACAACACAATGCAATAGAAATTTACATGGATAATAAGTCAGCTATCGCTCTAGCCAAGAATTCCGTCTTCCATGAACGAAGTTCACACATCGATACACGTTATCACTTTATTCGAGAGCGGATTGCAAAAAAGGAAGTACAAGCAAAGTTTATTAACTCAAAAGAACAAGTAACAGACATTTTTACAAAGGCATTAAAAAATGAAGACTTTCAAAGACTGCGGAAGATGCTTGGAGTGACAAAGTCAAGTTTACGGGAGGATGTTGAAAATTAAACTTGACTTTGGGCTAGATTATTGGACTTAATTTGGACCACAAACAAAGAAGTAAAGCTAAAAGAGAATTCTAGAGAAAGTTAGAAAGAAATATTTAGATAGAATTATCTAGATATATGTTATCATGGTAGAAGAGGTTGTAGAATTTTTCATTCTCAAATTGTAATAAAATAACTAGAATATAGAGTTTTCTTATCTAAAGATATTTTGTATGAAAGTTATAAAAAAAAATTAAGAGAATAGTTGTATACCGTAGGTTCAAACACATCTCCACCGTTCATTTAAGATGTGAATTACTATAAGTAGGAGTTGTGTATCTCAATTGCAAGCAAGCAAAAAAATTGTAAGCAAAAGTTTGTAATAAAGTACAACTTTCTCCTTTAAAATCAATCTCTCATTTCACACTTGTTATCCAATTAATCTTCAACTTGAAAATTTTCTAACATATATGATGTTTATAAAATGAGTTGGAAAACCCCTTTTTTCCATAACAAAACAAATAAATCTTCTATCAAGCTTATCATAAGCTTTTTAGAGATCCACTTTTATGCAGAATTTATCTACTCCCTTCTTTTTAAAGTCATGTAATAATACATATGCTAGTAGGATATTTTCCCCGATGTATCTCCCATTTATAAATGCACTTTGATTTTCAGATATTAAGCATAGCAGAAAATGCTTAATCCAATTACCAAGTACTTTACCGAAGACCTTATGGTACATATTGTAGCAAGATATAGGTCTGTAGTGGGTGATGTTAGTAGGTTTTTCATTATCAAAGTAAGGAAGGTGTGATTGATACCCTTAAGCAGTTTAGCGGTGGTGAACATGTCCTTCAGTGCTGCAAGTAAATCCACTTTGATGTCATCCCAGTGTAGCTTCATAAATTTAGAGTTAATCCCATCTGGCCCTGGGCTTTTGTCATCACGTGCAGAAAACACAACAGACTTGATTTCATTCATAGTTATTTTTTGTAGTAAATAGGGCCTCCCTTCCTGATTAATCATGGCAATAGACTAGAACTCTAGAAACTCTGTTTCAGATTCACCATTAAATAGGTCTTGATTGTATGAAATAGCCTCCTGTTCTATCTCTTCAAGTTTATAAACCCAGTCCCCTTAATTATCTATAAATGCTTGTATGTTGTTAATGTGCCTTCTGTAGGACATTTTGGAGTGACAAAATTTTGAGGTGGTATCTCCTTGTTGCAATCACTGCACTTTGGATTTTTGCCCCCAAACTCCATAATTTAGTATTTTGTTATATCTAAAATTTGTGTTTAGCATATAACATCTACTCATATAATTCCAGGTTGCAGGGATCTTGATCAACTGCCATCTCGAGTGTATGAAATTCCTTCTCAGCTTCAGCCAGATAAGTATCCTCTTTCACCCATAATCTATTCCATTGCCTTAGTCATGTTTGCAAGCCTGTAGTTTCTGTTGGAAAGTGTAACTAGGGAAGTCCCATGTAATGGAATTAAGACCCTTAGAAATACATTCCTAGTACCCTTCCTTGAAGTGCCATTCATTGTCATAACGAAATGGAAATCCTTTTTGCTGTACCACTAGGATTAAGTGTAACAATAGAGAGTTGTGATCACTTGATGGTTGAAAAGTGCTAATGCCTTCATATAAGAAAATTTCTGTAGACATAGGCTACTAAGAAATTTTGTCTATATTGGTTGCTTCCCCTTCCTTCTCCATGTGTAATTGAAAGCAAAAGGTTTAATCTCTATCGGTCCTCATTGCATTAAATAGTTGTTGAATGCATGTAATTGTGAAAATGGTATGGTAGACCTCCTTGTTTATCTAAGGAGGAGGATGCATTATTATAATCTCCCCTCAAAATCCATGCCTCATGAATATCCGCTGTTTCCTAAATGATGTGTTGCCAAAGTGCCTCTCTCTGCTAAAACAATTGTCCGCATAAACTACTGTGTAGGTAAGTAGGAAACCACCTGAGTCAATTGCTGATAATGTGGTTTTGCGTCCCATTGATTTCAAGATGTCATATTTCAAACTGAAGGATTATATAACTAAAGTTTGGAAGCTTACCGGTAATTACTTTATCCATAACGCTCCAAAATTTCATTAGGCTATGCAATTAGAGGATTCAAATGATTTTGAAAAAAGTAACGAGATCTAATACATTCTTATGCTTTGGAAAACTTCTTATGATAGATGCATGGCATCCTGGCTATGACTTTCGTAAACATGATATAAAAGAAGTTCAAGTATGGTTCAAACTATTTAATCTTAATATGGAAATATGGACAGTTGATACACTATCTATGATTGGCATTTTTATAGGGATCCCACTAAGATTGATAATAACACCGTGCAGATTTTTTTTATGCAAAGTATGCTAGAATTCAAGTCTCAACTAACACAAAGTCTAAACTTGTTACAACGGTCCCTATTTTGTTACATAACAGGAACAAGAGGGAGACTGCAGTCGAGTATGAATTTATTCCTTTAAAATGCGATCACTTTGATACTTTTGGCCACAAGACATCCTTCCACGCTGATACTTATGAGCCAAAATGGATTCCTAAGGAGAAGAGAGATGCACCAGCACATCTGCAAAAAACGAACACACAATCGATGAACCAAACCAGAGTAAACGGATGAGACAACCACTGAAGACATACGCGTCGAAGGTAATCTGCTCCTACAATTAGATTAGACCTGTCAAAATTTGACCCATTCCATTTACCGTACTTATAAATGAGTTGTGTAACCCATTTATGAATATTATTAAATGGGTTATGAGTTGGTTGACCCATTTTTAAAAGGGTTATAAATGGGTTACCCATTTACCTATTTATTAAAAACATTAAATTTATTATAAATTTGAAAAATAATAATTTTGAACCTACATTATAATTTTTCATGGAGACTGACAGTTGTACCTAGAAAATAACAGACTATTGCATACCCATATTTAAATTTTGTCTAGTGTAGAAGCTGCTATATTTTTTATTCAGACTGCAATAACTCATTTGTTCTAACTCGGAATCAGGCGAGACTTCGACCGATCAACTTCAACCTAAATTACAGACAGTATGGAACACTCGGATACTTCATCGTGTGAACGCACAGTGTAGTTCTCTAAGCGGACTGACAGTTGTACTTAAAAAATAACAGGCTACTATATCTCCATATTTGAACTTCGCCTAGTGTAGAAGCCGCTATTTTTTTGTTCGGTCTGTAGTAACTCCTTCGCTCTAACACGGAATCAAGCGAGACGTCGACCGATTAACTTCCACCTAAATTACGGACAGTATGGAACGCTCGGATACTTCATCGTCTGAGCGCACACTGTACTTAGAAAATAATAGGCTACCACATCTGCATATTGAACTTCGCCCAGTGTAGAAGCCGCTATTTTTTTGTTCGGACCGCAATAACTCATTCTTTCTAATTCGGAATCAAGCGAGATTTCGACTGATTAACTTCCACCTAAGTTACGGACTGTATGTAACACTCGGATACTTCATCGTGTGAACGCACACTGTAATTCTTCAAGGGGACTGGCAATTGTACTTAGAAAATAACAGGCTAGCACATATGCATATTGAACTCTGCCTAGTGCAGAAGCCGCTATTTTTTTGTTCAGACTACAATAACTCCTTCGTTCTAACTCGGAATCAGACGAGACTTCGACCGATTAACACTTTGCGGACAGTATGGAACACTCGGATGCTTTATCGTGTGAACGCATGTTATTGTTCTCCAAGGGAACTGACAGTTGTACATGGAAAATAACATGCTACCACATCCATGTATATGAACTCTGCCTAGTGCAGAAGCCGCTATTTTTTTGTTCAGACTGTAATAACTCCTTCGTTCTACATCAGAATCAGGCGGGACTTCAAATGATTAACTACTACCTAAATTACTGATAGCATGGAACACTCGGGTACTTTATCGTGTGAACGCACACTGTAGTTCTCCAAGGGGACTGACAGTTGTACTTAGAAAATAATAAGTTACCGCATCCCCATATTTGAATTTTGATAAAAATTAGAATTATAATTTTAAATTTTTGTCGGATCTCAAAACATAAAAATTAGAATTATTTTTTATTTTTTTATTTTTTATTAGTCAAATTAAATTTAAATTTTTAAATGGGTTAAATGGGTAACCCGCTTATTAAGTGGGTTGGGTCATAAATGGATAAAAGAGAAAGGGTCATAAATGAGTCCGGTCAAACTCGACCCAATCCATTTTGATCCAACCCGACCCGTTTGACAGGCCTAAATTAGATGACCATCTAAACTTTTTGAATCCAAACCTTCCACACAGCATTGACACGGAAGAATTACAACACGTAGTTGATTTCATAACTGAAGAAATTGATGTAGAAGAAATCATAGATGTGTGTGCATTTGTGACCGCAAACTTAGATTATTTACAGACAGGCAAATGCAAAAAGGCAGCAGTTCACCATGCTCCTCCTAAAAGGACTTTAAGGAGCAAATCAACTGTCAAATGAGTTTGCTTGCTTGGAATGTTAGGGGAATGAACACATCACGAAGGGTCGGTGATGTGTTCAAACTCCTAACAAAATTTAAACCAATTATAGCTAGTTTGGTTGAAAAACCCATCTAATCTTTCTTTATTGAGAAACAAGTTTCTAAGAGATTGGGATTTAATCACTAATAATTCATCTCAATGTACAGGGAGGATTCTTGTCATACGGGATACATTAGTTCATGGAGTAATTTTACTCCTTAACCTATATATTTAGATATTTATTTTACTTTCTTATTTTAAAATAAATGTTTGAAAAGTTTTGAAAAATTATTTAAGGATTTTGAAATTTTAGTAAAAGTATTTTATAAATAATTTACTAAAATTTCACTCACTTTAGCTATTTTCATATTTTAAAATCTATTTTAAAATTTATATATAGATATAATATTATTCCGTTACAAAACCCATTTTGAATCACTATTATAATAATATTATAAATTGGAATTGTTTTAAAGCCATAAATAAAATATATCACTATTTTATAAAATATATTATTAAAATAATATTATTATTTTACTTGATTTTTATTATAAAGGTTATTTAAATACATTCGAAAGAGTTTTCAAACCATGGAAAAATATAGAACTCATTTTATGAAATAATTATAAGATTTTGGATATATTTTGAATAAATACAAAAAATATCTCTTTTTCTAATTTGAGAATTTTGAATATGGTATAATTTAAATGAATATGTTTTAATTCTAACTAGTTTAGCATAAAGTGAAGATTTTGAATTATATTTTATATTTATTTTGGAAATTTATAAGTTTACTTTAAAATAAAGTTTCATTATGGTAATATTTATAGATTACATTTAATTGGTAAAGTAATCATGAATGTTTTATTTGTATATAAACATGGATTTAAAAGTAAATTATAGTGTTTAATCCTTATTTTTGTATTATATAGATGGTGTGAAACCATTTAATATATAAATGTTTTACTAGTTATATCAGTTCTAAAATATAAAATTGATTGAAGAAAATTTTAAAATTATTAATTTATTGAAAAGAAAGCTATAATGGTTTTAAAATATTATTTAAAAATTTATATAATTTTTAAAAGTAAGAAATATTTTCTACTTAACATTATAGGCATTCTAAAAGTTATTTTATTATCAATAAGAATAATTAAGAGAATAAGATGCTTATTCTACATATTTGTTCAAATGATATTTTGCTACACTTTTATGGTTTCTCATTTCTTCCACGTTGATTTTATTATTATGAATGATTCGCCTTTAGGTATTGATTTGATTATTTTCTTTTGATGTGATTGCAAATGGCGACGACATTCTTCTGTTTGATTTTCGATATTATATTCTATGTGATGAGAAATCTGAATAAACAGAGTTATAATACTGTTTTGTTTGGAAGTTTCGGTAATATTTCTTCAGTTATTCTTTGGACTCATTATATAGAATATTATGGAGATCGAATGTAGTTTATGACCAATGAATAAACTTTTGAATATCATGTAGTGGTATAGGATGTTGTTGTGATATTTATCGGATTATTCACTGTAAGTAGATGACACTCACGTGACCGAAATAATTTTATGAGATACTTACGTGAGGTGATACTTATAGGTGTGAGCAGGGTATGTGCACTTATATTTATTTTGTGTGTCATTATTATTATGTACTCCTGTTATTGGCATAGGAGAGAACCAGATGGCTAGAATCCACTTAAGCGGGCTAATGTTGGGGTTGTGCCCTAGATCCACGATATCTTTATTTGATATTATATTTCATGCATATCATGAGATTTTGGTTAGGTGACCCATAAGGTAGGTGGTTTATAGCCCATTGAGTCACATAGGTCAGCAGTCTGTTACCTATAGGGGAAAAGCAAGATCATGACTGAGGTTACATGTAGACAAGCCATTGGTGGATATCTATCACGATGTTTGTCAAGATAACTAAAGACTGTAGAAGAAGATCCAGTTAGGTGACCCTGGGATCCAGGATTAGGCATACGGCCATCGGTCTTCCTTTTGGTTCTAATGGAGTGGTAGATAGGCATATTCTATTGATACACTTCACTTAAGTATAGATATAGATTAGGCAACCCAGGGTTAAGTGACCTACATATTGATGTATATATGACTTTACTTGAGGCTTCATGTATGTCATACAGTTATTCCCCATTATGATTTATTCATATATGAGGAGATGAGATTACATATGTATAAGTGTCGAGAGTATAGTGAATTCTCGTATCTTTTATTGTATATGACTTCTTCGATAGGCGAACTACATTTATATTGATGTTGGTATTATATTACTTGAGATTGAGAGATATATTTGGACATCGCTAAGAGCTAGCCCAACTGCACTTGATGCCTCATCATTGATGGTTTTTGGATTTTGATGATGATTTTGGAAATGGATGATTCACTCACTTGATTTATTTCCCTGATTTATTGCTTGACTTGATTTATATGGGTGATGACATTTCTCCTATGCTTGTTTTGTAGTTGATGTTATTCTTAAGATTTTTGATATTATTTATGATGTAACCATCGTACCATACATATAATTACGAGATATTTCATCATCCACATTTCAGATATGGTCTAACCCATGTGTTATTTACGTAATACTCAGGTTAGTCCGAGACTTTTCAGGTTCAAGGATAGTGAGACCAGCTTGTGTTTTGTGCATAGAGGAGACTGGTATGTTGTATTGTTGTATATCATTCGAGTATTATAAAGTTTCATACACACACACACACACACACACACACACACACACACACACACATATATATATATATATATCTGTGTGTGTATTGCATATTAGACATACCTTGTATATTTTTGTAATACATATTATCGCTGCGATTGACTTTGTAGTCTCTGATATTTACTATATATTTTGTATTATTCTATCTTGAGGCGCATGTGTTTATTGTTTTGTGTCGATACTAAGTATATTTTGTGGTAAGCTATATCCGATGTTTAAATATGTACCAGTGTTAGCTCAAGAGAATATTCATATATGTACCACACATAGCCTCATTCTCCATATTATCTGATGGTATTACGTAGTAGTACTCTTGGATAGTATGTTATAGAGGTGGGGTGCTTCAAAATATGTTTGCAAAAGTTTTTGGTGATAAAAAGTTATCAAAACATATGATATATATATATATATATATATATATCTTGTTGGAACTAGTATAAAGTTTATGATTTAATTGTGAAAATAAAGTTCTAGCTAGATCTTTTTAATAGGAGGTATCACTTTTTCATGCATGAATTATCACGCATGCAAGTTTGAAAAGGGTGACAATATCAAAACAAGGATCTGTTATGCTTGAAATTACGAATTCCTAGTAAAATGAAGTACTGGAAATACATAACGAACTATAATTTGAACGTGATAACCTTAATCCATCAGATGTTTCTCAAGACAGGGTTAGTTGCAATAATCCCTCTATAAGGAGTACGTTGCCGTACAAAGACCCATAATGGTAGTGTTTTATCAGAGCATATTAAATGCTAAACAAAAAGTAGACACACATCCAGTTTGATGTGTGTGTACTTACTTCTAGAAGAGAATCGTTTGTTTTGTCCGAATTTAAGTAAATGGAGAAAGTGTACAGCTTTGTTACCATTATTATTGACCTATCTCTTTTTATCAACAAATTTGATGCTACAAATATCACAAGTATGATATATATTTCGATGATTGGTGTTTTGTACTGAAAGTACCACCACTATTTTTACCTTTAAAGGTAGAAACCAATTTGATTTAAGAATTAAATAAGAATTGAAATAGGAAACATGCAATACGTCAAATGTAAGGAGATATCTACACTTAGATACCGTTCGTAGTAATTTTATGGTCTGGTTGAGTTGTCATTGTGCATCTGTCACGTTCAAGGTGGTTCTACGCTTTTGGTTCGTTGAAGCAAAATGTTAACATCTGACGCGTTCGATGCGTTAGACACATCTGACGTCAACGGTTTCCCTAAAATAGTAAAAAATACAATCATGTATGATCAACATTTTCCGTTCTTCTTTCTCGCTATCAACAAACCAAAATAATTTCAAAATTCAATCAAAAAATACGCAAAAAGCAGTCAAGTATTAAGGTAATTTCTGTTACGTTCTTTTTTATCTCATTTTCATTGATGTTTCATTTTTTATGTTTTCTTTTTTTCAGTTTTATGAGAGAGAAAATAGCCAAAGCTGCTCCAAAAACTCCTATAAAAGTCAAAAAATTGTTCCAAACGAGCTGCGAAATTTTGCGTTGCACCATTGGTACTTACCGAACATCGTAAATAACAAAAAAGACGTCCACGGAAGAATTACAAAGGCAATGAATAAAGTTTTGGCGACTAATCAAGATGAGCTACCGGTAACCGATGATCAAGTTTGCTACAAATACGGAGTACTCAAGAAACCATGGTCACTATGGCATGATAGAAGTTCTGCTTTCAAAAACTATAGTAGAAGACATCGAACTAAAGCCGATAAGAAGATAAACAAGATTATAATATGATATATCAAAAGGATTTGAAGAAATCTTGTTCTGAAACTAATAGCCCCACCCCTATTCCAAGTCTAAATCCAATGGAAATTAGTGTAAAATCTGCTTGTCCATCTATGAATTGAAGGATGTAACTGCTCATGTAAAAAAGTTTGAAGAAATTCAACTTTCGAAAGCAATTTCACTATTAGAATACAAGAGAACAGAAAAATATTCATTTCTTTGGACGATGACGACACCCAGAATTGGTTGTTGTTGGAGACAGAATGTTTATAACATACAATCATATACCACCAGTTTATGATGGTCCATCCACCCACCCATCTGCCTATCCATCGCCCGAATTCCGGTTTTATTTCAATATACTCTAACGTATTCTACTGTATTCCTAGTTTTATTTATTTCAGTTGCTAGTGTTTAATGAAATTGTCTTTTATTGGTTTTAAATTTTCTATCATTTCATAATTTCATAATTCATTTAACTATATAATTTACCGACAATTAAAACAAAATAAAACAATTACAAAAATACTTAGTCATTCCAAAACAATTAAAATACCCCTTCCAAATGTCTCTTTCACAACACTATAGTGCATTCTCCTTTTGTTAAACATTCTTCTTTCGTGCCCCTTTCAAATGATCCTTTCGTGTAACAAAAGGACGCATCCATCGTTTAAGAGTTTACGTTTATTAAAAATTTTGACTATCAATATAGTTATCGACTCGATAAAAAATAAAAGTTCTGAATCGTTTGTTTATTGTGCATATTTTCTATGTATATACACATATACATATACATATACATATATATATATATTGTAAATTTAATTAACATAATCCTAATCCACTTTTTAATATCCATCTCCCAATACTATAACCTTCTGTTATTTACGATGCTCAGAATACATGCTGATCATATATATAGTTCCAATTACCATAAATGGTGTACCGCTTGATAAAACAAAACTAACGGAATTAAGAAATTTTTAGCATGACCTCTATTCATAACCCACTGTGAAGTAACAATATATAATATGACAAGTATATGGATGGACGAATGCTCAATTAAATGCGCAAAGGCATGATAATCAAATGCACAATGAGACAAGATATGATATAGAAAACCGATAAAGTCATAATGAAATAAATTAGTTTACATAAACTACATATATATGAAGCACCAAACGTATACATCTAATATAGTATATGATCTCATACATAAATATGTACAATGTTTGATATACATAAAGTTATATGAAATAACCGTGCACTTAAATAAACAATGCCGCCATATCTTCGAAATCTAACCATCCTGCTAGCTCATCCTCCGAAAATAACTATCATCCTACTCGATAAAGAAACCAAAAGTTGTCCACACTGGAAAAGTAAAACAAAGAAACAAGAGTCTGATGAGAGGAACCAGCCTCCAAATACTACTAAAATAAACATACAGACTTATCTAAACACGAGCCCGGTTTATATAGTGTAACTACTAATTTACCTCTCCTACCCATTGCTATACCCCATGACTTAGAATACTACATAATAATCTTTACTAATAAAACAGTAATTCTATAACAAGTTATGCCACTAATCAACATAGTAGACGAGTGTAGGGGTAATACAACACTCCAAGCCAAAGGCATCATAAGTCTCACAATCCCAGTCAATCCTAATGTAAAGTAAGTATAATGATACAACTATGATACACACAAGCATCCACTTACCCAACTCCACGTATAAATCATATTCGATCAATACCATAATGTTATTTAAATATCTAAAACTGATATTTGTATGATGAATTGTAGTTAACTACCCAAAGAGAAATACCTTGGATTCAACACTTCCAGTTGACATAGAGAACGCACCTAGAAGTGCTATCGACTCAAGTAGGTCCAGTCTCAATACCTAATTGTGCTATGGATAGTATATGACTCATTTTCGAAAGTCGTCCCAATCTCTCTCCGCCCCTCCTCTAAGATCACGTTTGTAGGCTTTATTCTCTCTCAAGGTACAATGGATTCACTCACTAGCATCGTATTCTTCTAGTTGCCTACCAAGAGTGATGGCTTCATCTAGATCGGGCCCGTGGGTCGACTCTAGAATCTAAACATACATCATCTAAAATGACCTCAGTAGAAGTTCTAGGTCGTCGTGGTCTAAAACCTAGTCGATCTCCAGGGACACATGCCCCAACAGCACCCCCTTTTCCCCTTAGGCCAGTCCCACCTCATCAAATTAGATGCCTTCTTAGCAAAGGGAGCACTAGACTTAGAGGCCAACTCCTTCCTAGTCCTCTTCCTCCTCCTCCTTACATCGTCAAAATCCAAAGGCACGTGCTCGAGGCCGGGAGGCATCTCAATGGTCTCCCTTTCTTCCCTAGGTCCTTTGGCACGAGGGTCACGGCGGTTTGGGCACCGGAGTCAAGGTTGTCAAAAGTGCAAAGCTGAACTTGTCAGCCACTGCAACAACAAGAAAGAACAAGAGTTTGTTGAAGTTCAAAGTAAAAGAAAGACAAGTGCAAGTAAACTACCATTTGCACTTGTCCGACCTTGATTTCTTGCAAGGGGAAGGCATGATGAGACCAAGCTGCCTACACTAGTTTGGTCCGTCCTAGCATCAGGCTCACCCGGAGGCCCACCTTCATATTTGGGATACAAAGGGACTTGCTTCCCTATCGACGCCCAACTCTTGTAACTTTTCCCAACACTACTTTCCTTAGAGCTCGCATTAGTATCTCGATCAACGAGCAGCATCTCATGCTGAAAGACCAGGATGCCAACAAGTTATTGTGGGTCGTACTCTTCCTACTGCGACATCGGCACAATACACTTAACTTATCAAGGTCAACTTTTTTTCACTCTCCAGGCTCCTTACCTGTGACAATGTCATCATATCCTCTTTCCGCCTTAGTGATCGACCTGTCTATGTTGTCCCGGAACTTAATCTTGGAGTAGTCTCGTTTTGGCTTGGCCCTTTTCAACACTGGTTTCTTTATTTGGCTGGCCTGCTCAACAACCATTGTTTTAGCTCCCCTCATTAACCCAAATCGATGTCGATTTGCATTAGTCACGAAGATTCTCAGATTGTGTAGTTCATGGCGATCGTCTTCAGTAGGTTCAATTTTCATTCGGCTTTGCTAGGAATTCTTATAAAGATTATGGGCTTAGTGATTGCTTGGAATGGAAGTAGGTGCGAGTTGGGTACCAAACTTCCTTCTGCAGCCAGAAGACCATCTCTATAAAATTATCATTTGGCTCAGGAAGCCCGAGTTCATGCAAGCAACGTAGACCTCACAATCAATAGCTGTTGGGATTAAGTTGAACGGGGTCGAGCCCATAGGCATTCAGAATAGAGACAGAGAAAGGGCGGAGGGGCAACATGACTCCCACCTTGAACTAGCCTAGAGAGAAGGCAAAGAAGCCCATGGGAGGACGGTCAAGACAGTCAAACAACGGTGGAATATCTAACCATCCCTCTATCGTATCCATGGCCGGCCAGACTCTTAGCCAATTAAGTTTCCCATTTGCCAGTTCAAAAGCTTTGAAGCTATCAACACCGACCGAAGAAGACCCAATGGATGCCATTTGAAGCATAAGTGCCTTGGTTAAACAATAGCCGCACAGTCAAGTCTAGCAAACCAAGGGTCAAGCCCTTCGAAAAAAGATGGAACAGCCGCTCCCATAGCGTGCCCTAGTTGAGCACCCCATGACGATCAACTATTGACTCAAACGACTTCTAAGCTAAGTAACAGGCCTTACGACCTCTGCATATTACTCACCATATTTACTTCAAGCCTATGGCTATAGATTTGGATCTAATCCACTGTCCATTATTGAATACTGATTTCACCACTCAAAATTGTAGGTGAACTGTTGATTTCGTCAATATTGATCGTCCACCGCTGACATGGAAGCGATGATTGATTGGCATCCAAAAATGGTCAGAGAAAAGCGGATTCCGGCTATAGCACAACTAAAAAATAATAGCATTATCAAGCAAAGCAAATAGCAATAGCGAAACACAAAAAATGATGAAAAATAAAATTGTAAAAGCATGAAACTTGGCAATGGTCATGGCCTTCGCAATGGAGGAGTAAAAAGCATTTTGTTTCTCGAAGAGTGCTTGGAAATTCGAAGGTTTTTTGGAGGTTTTAAAAGCTTTTAATGGTTGAATTTCCTTGGGCTTTGCGAAGAAGAGAAGATAAAGGCTATTTAAATACATACCCCCTCAATCTCAACCATTCGATTCAAAATGTAATCAGATATCGTCCATCTAGGTGCAATTAATACTTTTGTCACTTCATACATGATGGAAACATGAGGCCCCTTGTCACGTTGGAAAAAGTGAACTGTTTCGGCCATTAACAAAGCGCCACATGTAGCACACATTAAATGCATTGTAGAAGAACTGGTTAGCAGAATCTTGTCAATTTGACAAGCCCGCCCCCTTCTCATAGAGACAGGCTCAAAGGGAAAAATGTTTCTTATATTTCTTGCAAGTATAAATAACAAGCTAGTTAATCATTGATCAACACACTCCAAAGCTAGACCAATAAATCTCAACCTTAACCAGTACATGCTAGACCAAACCAAGTCTGGCCATAAGCAATCCCATCTGGTCAAAAACTCTCCAAGTATATTGTCGGCCGGCTCTACTCAAACCGACTTTAATAGCCAAATCATCAAACAAGGCCTGGCTCATGGATGACCCATCTCTAGCCCGACTCCATCACAGCTCGCCTTCGATCGGTCTAGGTAGTTTGTCTCATCATCTCACAACTGGCCCGACACATCCCTTACAACAAAGTACTTAGAAATATTCAGCTTTCCTCAACATGCTTTGGAAGTAGGCCACCGACCAGCATAAACCGAAAAAAGCTACTCGTCTGCCTTGCTACATAGGCATGCAAAAGTAAATGGCATGTCATAGAGTCAGTCGTAATAGGTACTATAATATATTTACCATAAGCTTACCTACTCTTGTAGCAAGTATCAACATTAAATGCAAAGAATTCACCTGGTACGAATGGAAAATCAACATACTTCTTAGCCACACATTCTAGCCTACCTATACACTACTAAAAAAGGCTAATATTCCGACAGTGCGTAGCGATGGCTTCTAACGGCTAATTTCCGACGGCTTCCGGTGGGCCGTCGGCGGCCGTCAGAAGCCGTCGAAAATTCGCGAATTACAGGCCCAACCGAGCCTTCTTCTTCCTCATTTTGCAGCATGAATTTTTTTATCAAAAACCCCTCAAATCCCTCCTACAAGCTTTCAATTTCTAATTTCGAGCTTCCGAATCCTCCATGGCTGCCTAAGCAAACTCTATTGTTCTCAATCTCAGGAATAATATCTTAGTTTGGGAAAAAAAATCTAATTTTTGCCCTAAATCTAGATTTGCATAAGATGATAAATTAGAGCTATTTAGTGATTGCAATTGTTTCCAATTGCGTAACAATGGTTTATAGCATCGCATGGTATGCCTATTTCATAGGTTATCGTGAAATTTTAAAGAGTGTGTAATTTGTGATTGTGTGTGTATATTGTAAAACTATATTTTTTCGTAAAATGCGTACACTTAATTAACTAATGTCTTTTAGAGAGTTTTTGGCTCCATCTGACGAGTATTGTACATTATCGTTATATAAATAGTCGTTTTTTCCCAAAAAACGACCATTTATATTCATCTGGTACAATGTTTGTTGGATTTGTCCATGTATTGGATAAGTTACGAACACAGTAAGCATTTACATTTTGTATACTACTTCGTCTCAAACGGTTCATAAAATTTTGGCCTAACTTTTCTTTTTTATTTCCTGCGTACACGTATTTGTGTACAATGCAGGGAACAAAAGGAAAATGCTGTCAAAATTTTGTTGAATCGTTTGAGACGAAGTAGTATACGAAATGTAAATGCTTACAGTGTTTGTAATGGACCCTGACCATGGAAAAAAATATCTTTTTGTACAAAATTTTGTATCGATACGTTAAAAAATAAAATGTGTCATATTTGAAAATATTTTTTAGTTTGTGAAATAGTTCTTCAAATTCAAATATTATACGACCATGAAAATAATCTTTTTCGAATTTGTATTCTCGAAAATAAATATTAAATTTTGAACTTATGACTCATTTTCTCAAAGATAAAAAATGATTGATTATTTTGTTGATCGAAAGAGATGGATGTACCAAAGAAAAGGGCAGAGAGGCTCAATAAATGAAGATTTTTATAATGATATAAACGTATTTGTTGAATTCGCTTTAAGTAATAAATGAAACGATCCAGAAATTCGTTGTCCGTGTAGTAGGTATAGATATTTGAAGTATTTGCTACCAGATATTGTGAAAGTTCATTTGTGCCAAAACGGTTTCGTACCCGAGTATTATGTTTGGGATTGGCATGAAGAAGTTGTAGCAAATACTTGTGTAGAGTCTGAAAGTATCGTTAACGAAGTAGTTACAACGACCCATATAGAAAATATGGTCGAAGATGCAGCACGATCAATGTTTCCTATGGCTGAAGTTGACGACGATGATAGAAATGTTGAAGAACCAAATATTGAAGCAGGAAAATTTATGATTTCCTAGATGCTGCTAAGAAATCTATTTGGGATGGTTGTAAAAGCGACACTTAGCTGTTAGTAATTGTAGAATACATTGCGATGAAGTCAAAATACAACATCACTGAAGTTGGTTTTACGGATGTTGTACAAGCTGCAAAAAGATACATGTCGTCCGATAATCTAATATATAAAAATCACTATGAAGTTTAAAAACTTATGTCGGCTTTTGGTTTACCTTTTCAGAAAATACATGATCAATAAATAATATATCAAATTTGAATGTAAAGGCAGACTCGGAAAGAAACTCTGCAAACAGAAATAAAAATCCCATCACTCATCGCGGAAGGTCGAAGTCATTTCAACAGTATCGCCAGGAGTTGGTAAATTTACCAAATGCAAATGATAAATAGTTTGTGCTATATAATTTTAAATGTATAATAATTGTATGTAAAAATCAATTTCAGGAAGCCAAGGCGCATGGTCTCGTGGGCTATATGGACGTGTTTACTCGTACGCATGCCGTCGAGTATGTAAATCCGAACCGGACAATTTCTTATACATGACACGACGATAAATCTAGCAAGAGCCATGTAAGCATATTCGTTTTATGCAGTGTTAGTAATTGTTCTACTTGTTAAAATATAATGAAATAAGATATGATGATATTAATTTGTTAATGCAGGAAAAGTTTATGGAGCAGCGCCAGAAACTCCTTGCTGATACGGGTCGAGATCAGCTGACGACGAATGAGGAAGATGCTATTTTTGAGTCAGTTATGGATCGATCGGAGCACGGCAGAAGATATGGATTTGGCAATCAAGTGGTAATTAAGTAATATATTGGGTATCATATAAGTTTTCAAATTCAGTACATTACTTTTGAGTCACTTCGTTATGAAAGCATTATGCATTACCAAAATATATTAATTCGTTACTTGAATATCATTTCAAAAAAAATAACGAAAAAGACATGTTATTTAATTTAGTTTGCCTGATGTATGCTGTATACATGCATAAATTTGTCACATTTACTGTTAAAGAGATCAAAAACAGTGATATCTCGTAATGTAATGTACTATTATTTTTATTAATAAATGGTTGAATCACAATTTAAAAACGGCCAAAAGAACATATTTTCAAATGTATACATTATACATAAGTAATGGTTAGAACTTCATTAATGAGTAAATTATTATGGCTTTGATTTTATTGAATTAAATAACAGGAAGAAATTCAATGCGACAAAATAGTAATGGACAAAGTTTTGTAACAGAACGACTTTGCCATAAAAGCCTAAGGTGCTTCTAACGACATATTTATATTTATTTATTAGCGACTAATGTAACATGTGGATTCATTTTTGAAAATACTCGAGTAACATATGATTTTTGAATGGAAATATATAAACTGAACGAGTACTTGTACATTTTTTTTGAAATAAAATAATACAAGGATAAAATTATTTTGCATTGACATAAATTATTTTATTGCTAATTTTTTCTTCATTTTAGGACTAGTATCTTGATTAACAAGTATAGATGAACATATAAATATGAAGTACAAATACTTAAAGTAGATTATATATGGCTGTAATAATTTGTAAATAAAGGCCTTTAGTGTTTCAGGTATCAAAATGGCGGTTTATGCTGTGGGAACTACATCAATTAATGTTTTTTTTCCATCACATAATATGTGTAAATTCTAAATTCAAATGATGAGTAATTTGTTAAAATACAAAACAATATTTTGTAATGGTTGATATTTGTCCAATATATTATCAGCCTCATTCAGTTTACAGTTTCATGGTTTAGTCGCATGGCCCTCCTTAACCAATTTACAGACCACTTTTTTAAATTAGTCATTTCCTTTAAAATAGTTATCCCTTTGTTGGGTGACACAACTGTTCGTATCTATAAATTGGTCAACCTCCTCTAATTTAAGAGATAGAAAACAGAGTAATTTCAAATTTATTGTCTCATCCTTCCCTATGGTTACTTTACTTATGCTAAAATTTTCTAAAGTTATAGTATTTCAAAATATAAATCAACAATCTTGTCATTATAGTTATTTGGTGCTACCACAATCTAAGATGTTATCAACATGCACATACACTTACATAAACATGCATAAGCTAAATTAAATAATATTATCACACTGCTAATCATTCACATACCTACACATACACTTACAGAGATCACACAGCTAAATTAAATATTTGTTACATGCTAGTAGTTAAAAACGGGGTCGGCAGACTAGAGCTCAGATCGATCTAGCAGAGATCGAAGATTTGCGGGCTAGAGTGGCACAGCTGGAGGAGCAGAACCGTCGACAGGCCATAGGGACCACACAGTTGCTAGACCACAGTATCGCCGAGTACATGCAGCAGTATGGTGGCCGCTTCCTTTCCTCTGCTGGCTCTGGTTCTGGAGGACATTGATTGATTGCTTTGGTCAGTATGTTTTTTTCTGTTTTGTATGATTTGGTAGATGGTTGAGGTAGTTGTTGATTTATGTACAATATTATGATACACTTAGCTGTTTTGTTGTAAAATTATGTGTTTTGACTTAATTTTATGTATTTTTTTGTTTGGTGTTGTGTATAGTTTGGTTTTTGATATTTGGTTGGAATATTATATGCTAGATTCTGCAGTATTGGAGGAACAGTGTTTGTATGGAAAATGTGGATGGAAGGTTATATTGCAGCAGAAATATAAAAAAAATGCAGCAGAATTCGGACGGCTTCCAACAGCTTTCAAGTTATATTTTTCCAACGGCTTCCTACGGCTTCCGACCACTTTCACATCAATTTTTCCAACGGTTTTCGAATGCTTCCCACAAGCGTCGGAATTCGTCGGAAGTCGTCGGAAATACGAACAACGAGGTGTGTCGGAAGCCGTCGGAAACACTGCACCTCGACGCCTTATTTTCCTATGGCATTTTCCGACTGCTTCCGACGGCCTCCGACGGTTTTCGGCCGTCGAAAAATGCCTTTTTCCTTGTAGTGATATAGTTATCTTCCATCAACCCATGCGACCGGATTAACGGTCAAGCACGCTTCCTATCTGTTTTCCTACGCAATCTTAGTCATCATCCATCTCTACTACTATAAATACCCCATGTCATGCAACATCAAATAGGATGAACATTGATTTCTAGCTACTTCCTCATAGCAAACTTACAGCCCTATGCTCTTAAAGTTATCAACTTTTTAACCTTAAGCATTGTATATTTTTATTATTCTCTTATAATCCCTTGCAATTGTAAGAGAGAAACATAGTAAGAGACCTTCACGGTGGACATAGACAAGCTTGGTCAAACTACTCTACATCTTTGTATCATTTACTTTAATTTTCTTTTTTCTTCCTTATTTTACATTTTAAAGCCTGTTATTAACAATAAAAATTTTCTTTCACAAACACATTAATCTAATTTCGGTGTTGATTAATTTATTAGTAAACAACATCCAAGTTATTTTGTGTGGGTTATAGGAATAATAGACTGAAAGGAAACATATGTATATTTTGAAGACACACATTAGTTTACTGCATGCTTTGTAAAAAGTCGATGCCTTGCTATCTTGTTCAGGCAGTTATTGTTGAAGGCCATTGCAGTAATTCAGCGATTGTCAGATATATGTTCCTTCAATTCAAGGGTTGATTACTGAAAAATCAGAACGGAGTTCTAGGATTGGACGTTCAACAGAGAACTGATACATTATAAAAATCCTTGTGTGCTTACTTTGATCTGCTTTATTTATTTTCTGCTACATATATTACTTGGTTAATATTATATTTAACCGACTCTCATGTAAGTTAGTAGATATTTATCTATCCACCCGAATTTTCAGTATAAACATCTTTACCTTTGAATGTTATTATGTAGTCTCATAAAATACGGAGTTTTCAATCTTTTCTTTCCTATTATTTTGTTCTTTCAATCTTTTATTACTTTGCTATGTTATGCATATATTATATTTCTCATTCCCAAGCGCGCACATTTTGAAATAAATAATAAGCATGTGTGAAGGTTGATTAAAACAAACGAACCATTTTTTATTTGGAAAATAAGCACAAGTGAATTATAACCATCTAAGTACATGTACAAAGTTTGCAAGAACGAGCTACATTTTGTAAGAACACGTCAATTGAAACATAAAATACATATATACTAAGTAAAAAAATAGTTGGTCGGCATGGATTTATGAGTCAAAGTAAATGTTTTTTATGGCATTGACTGTTGTTATTTGTCGGTCAATGCAAAATCCATATAAACCAGAGTTTAATTTTAAGTTATATTAATGTTCACATGAAAAAAGATTAAACCTAGGTAAGCAAATATGGAGATTTCATTACTTTCTCTATTTCCTTTTCACATAAAAATCAAGGAGATTTCACTACTTTCTCTATTTCTTTTCACTTAAAAATTAAATTTCTTACACGCAGAGTTATGTGCATCACGCTTTGGAAGTAAATATGTTAGAAAGAAGCGGAGAGAAAATAAGCTCAAGACAACTGATATTCTGCAAGATAGTTTGCAAAAGTGGTAACAAAACGCATACATCTGTGTTTGGGTCTCAAATAGATAACTTGATATACACTTCTTGATCCTCCATCAAATATCATATTCAACAACCTGCTCCATGAATATTGCCAAGTGCTATATTTCACACTAGTATGAAGCCCGTGCCAATGGTACAGTAACAATTTTTTTTGTATAACTTATTGCACTATATGTTGCAATGGTGTAAAATTTGTTAATATAAATATATAGTATCTAATAATTTGAAGAAATGTAGTTTGGTTTGCCAAATTGTACGTGTGTAAATAAAACGATATAAAACTAAGATCCCACATGAAATACAGAATAAAAAATGATTGATATTAGCGTCCAAATAACTTCACGACATTTACAAAATTTTATTATTTATTTTCTGGTTTAGTTGAGATAAGACCTATTACTAAATTATTGTAGTGCTACTTTAACCTTATATGGCTTATATTATACACGATCACGCTATCTGCATGAAATAAACAAAGGAGCAACTATAGTAGACTTGGTGGCAGAGCTAGCCAATTATTTTATCTAGGATCATATTTTAGTATATAAATACTGACTAAAAAATAAGTTAAAAGTTATTGGGCCTTAATCTAGACAAAAATCTTCTCAACAAATAAAAAAATGGCAACAATCTATAACTTTCTTTTCAAGTCTGGTCATAGGGCCTAATATTAAATTATGGGTTTTTGTGCACGCTTTTCATTATTTCAGGAAGGGTAGTTGCCCTCGGTGGCCAAGCTGAAGCTCTGCCCCTGGCAAGAGTCAACTAATTATACGACATAACAAATATTTTATATCATTTGGTTGAATATAATTTAAAACAATATTACTGTATAAGGCAATTAAGATAATTTAAAGTTGGAAATAATCATTATTGTCATCATATATATCGATCGGCTATACCAATGAAGATGTAATAATAAAGCATGAGTTGTTTATAATGAGTAGACACATTAAATGTTTTCACGGTGAGGTTATAAATTGAAGAAATGCATAAATAAAAAATGGTGAAAAAGTATATATTGATCATCTAATTTTAAATTTGATATATGTCATTCAAAATTTGTATATTTCAATTGTGTTATATGATACTTATTAATACACACATACTGTAGTTAACCATTGACAATTTTGTTCAGATTCACTAAATTTTCAAAACTTTCGTAAAACACCATTTTTAAGTTTTAATTTTTAAAATACACAACCATGAAGGTTACAAATAAATATTAAACCATTAGGAACACAGACAATGAAAAAGGATATAGTTAACTTTTACCATAAATTAAGGGTGTTAATAATCTATTAGTTAACTTTTAACATAAATTAAGGGCGTTAATCATCAATCACAAACAACAAACAAATTTCTAGTCATTAATTAGTCATTATTGTGGTATATTTATGTAATTAATTGGTAATTATACCTTTCAAATCCAAAAAATAAATTGAACAATATATGATATTAATGTTCTATGCAAGTTGATAAGGATTTCAGCAATACTCTAATGTTTCCTCTCCCTATCCTGATCTATTTATGGTAAAAGGTCTTGTAGATTTGTAGATGATAGAAAATTCACTACAACTCAATTTAGAGAACCAATGCAAATAATTTGTGGATGATCGAAAATTTCGTGCTGAAAAATCATAAGATAGAATCTTAATTTGAGATTCATAAGCATGTATCCAAAAATAGTTTTATATTTTGATAGAAAAACAAAAGAAACATGTTTCTGCACATTTTCCATTTACTCCATTGAAACATAAGATTACCATTTCATAATTTCATTTACCAATATGCATATATTATAAAAATCCTTACTATAAACATGTTCCTTGCACTCCACAAAATACATTAAAAGCAGTTTAAACAGATTATACACAGACTATGAATGCACCTAGAAAAATGTCTAGGTATGAAGGAGTTTTTGAATATAATACAACATATACAGTAATGAAATATTGGATTCTACAAATAACACAGAGGGTGATCATAATTTCTGTGTGCTTAATAATACTTGTAGCAGCTCTCTAACTCTATGAGCTTCTCTTATGAATTCTTCCATTACTTTACCTAGTGACCAAAAACACTTGGTGACATGGTATAGTGATTAATAGATATGCCATCAAGCTTTATCCATTTCTGTTATCATAAGTTTTATCCACCTACATCTCAATAATGGACATAAGAAACATAAGAACTATAAATTGCATCACTTACCATATATCTCTTTGTACCACATTTTGTGTGAAGTCCCGTTTTTCTGTACTCTTTGAATTGACAATAAACCACACATGTCCAACTCAAATTGCATGAAAAGACTGATCTTTAAGGCTAATAAAGAAAAATAGACAGAACAGAATTTCACTCGAGTGGAATAACATATAATATTGAACAAATATTTTTACAGCAGAAAACTTTTAAATACATATATTAGAGTCTAACCTAAATTCAGCTTGGACAGTTATAAAACGTGCCCTTACAAATGCTGACAAACATAAAAAAAATACACTAAGTACGGCGGATAATAGAATATGCTCATACGCCGATGAATATCTCCAGCTCTCCTCTGGAAACTCCAACCGTCTTCGACTATCCTGAAACTGCTCGGATCTGACCCGAGTATTGAAAATACCCTGATCAGGCTTGATAAACCAGCGTGAGAAAAACTCAATAATAGATGACAGTGTCATATATCAGCCTTTTTATAAATCCTTTGAAAATAAAGAGTATCTCATAAGACCACGCCCACACATAAACATGGACGGGCTTTACCTTATGATAGCTAAAGCACTTTTATATTAAAACATTTGATATTATTTCTAATAACATCTCTTTGAAAACATTTACAAATAAACTTATTAATCTTATCCGAAATGGTTACCCATATAGCATTTCGAGGCTATTCATTACGCCAATACAAACTAAACCGTAGGTTCTTATTGGAGAATGGATTTCCATACAAATGACCAAGAGCATGATCTACCTTCCAAATGGGTATACCTCTAGATGGATGTCCCGAGAAACCATCACAAAGCTCCTCTACCAACACAAGACTGGCCTACCTCTGTAATTAGATAGTACCGAATATGTCATCCCTCGGTCATTACCGACCTTTAACCGAGCGCTCGTTTTCCATACACCACATTAATTTACATCCTGAACGTCATAGCGGGAAAAAATATATCTATAAGGGGATGATCATATCCTACTTGGGAATGACCCACTTAGTCTTGCTGCATCTAATCCTTTTTCGGTCATTTCCGGTTTGATGAGGCTTGAGGCTACGATTAACTTTTCACAAAGCACATATAACATCTTTGAATGCCACATTGCCATTTCCGTTGACTATTAATTGTCTTCCACAAAAATACAACCCTTGAGCTCGTACGTCTCAAGGAGGGTGTTAAGCTAAAAGAAGTTGCCTTCTCAGCCACCACTGATGTACTTTTGTAAAAACCAATGTACGTAATCTTTAGAAATGCAATCTCAGACAAACTTCCATACAAGTTGTCCAGGAACAGGACAAACCGAAGGCACTCTCCTACTACCACTAATAGCGAGTAGTCCTTACAATCCGAAAAATCTCCATCACGAGGAGACAACATAAATAACTCTATAATGGGAGCTACCCAGAGCATGTTCAACAAGAAGTCTTCACGCTATAAAGATCCACGGTCTTCAATAATCATCATCTTCAACATGTCTTCATGTTCGAACGTATACATTGGTCCAAAGTGGTTTTCAGATAGGAATAATCCAAATCCAACCCCGGTTCCTTCGAAATCCAATTATCGATAAAAAGTGAATATGAGTATATAGGAATTATTAAGTCTCTTTTCACTTTAATTCTTTTCGGATGATTTCGAATTCTCTTCCTTTTTACTTAGAGTAATTTCTAAGAAATTCATTCTTTTGTTTTGGAAAATTTCTCAGATTTCCTTACTTAATTCTTAATCCAAATTTCTAAACTTTTAGGCGGGTCAAAAACAATGTTATTTAAGACATCGTTTACGATAAATCCTAAATCAATCTTGGCAAACATTTTTGAGTAAACAGGATCATAGAAATCATTCATTTTGGAGATTGCTTAAATTTTGGATAATACCAATTTCTTTTAATATAAAAACTCAATACAGTCATTTTATTTAAGAGCATCCGGGCTTTCCTTTCGATCTGTTCCACCCCTCGCCTAAGAAAAGAAAACATAGGCCAGGTAAGTTCAGGGCACTGGTTGCTCCATTCCTAACCTTAGTTAAACACCTTGTTTTATCTTCCCAGATCTCACACGCGGGACAAATGTACTAGTCGTTTTCACATACTCAGATTTTCAACTTTATTTTGGAATTGCTTATAAATATTCCAAATTATCATTCAAAATGCTTAATTATCCTTTTTAATACATTCACAATTTATTCTGAAAAACATCGTTATATTTAAACTCATATTCCAAAAGTTATAGAATTCACAGCAGAAAAGTGCTACAGAAAGTGCTAAATAAGCTTATTTGAATTAAACAACTTTTATACATTCGATAAATCATATTTTCCAATCCAAATCTCTTTTAAATCATTTAAATAGATTTATCAAATTTATTCCATGTTTTTCCATAATTAAAAATATCCATTTGAACATATTTCCTATTACGGTCACTTAACTGCACTAGTGCGATTTTTCTGGAAAATTGATTTGGACTTATTTCAAAATCTACTCGATGAAACTTTGATTTTCTTTCTTCGTTCAGAAGATATGAATATAATAGTCCAGAATTTTCTTATCTCGAAGAATTCCGAGCCATATTCCACTCTATACACTCATTTGAACTTTTCGACGCGAAATCACGAAATACCGTCGCGCGACGCGCCTAGTTTTAACTTATTTTTCAATATTTGAAATAATCTATTCAAATTGGATTTCAACACTTATAAAATCATTACAAATCATTTCAAATCAATATGTTCACTTTTTAAAGTATTTAAAATATATTTTCACTATTACCATATTATAATATTATAATATTCTCATTATTTTAATATTAAATTTTAAATTCCAATTTTAACTCAATTTCAATTCTAATCTCAAATTAAAAACATTAAAAACTTAGATTTCAAATCTAATTTCAATTTAAACTTCAATTTAATCTCAAACTAAACTTCGCTTTTTCAAAATAATTTCAATTTCAATTTCACCATTCATCTAAATTTCAATTTCTAATTAACCATCCTTTTCAAATCCGTTTCACTTCAAATTTCAAATTCTCTTTCATTTTAACTTTAATTTCACTTTTAAATGAAAAGAGACTTATTTTTCCACAATATCTCATATTACTAAAAGAAGGTCTTTTTAAACAAAGGGATTACTTAATTAATAGGAATTTGATATCTAAATTATCATCATATCCAAACAACAATCATATAACATTAACATTTTCAATACGGTGAATGTCATAACACTACTACGGATTATCCAACATATTCAAACAATAAATCAAACATGCATATCGTCAAATGGTGATTATCTAACATAACAATTAAGCATGATAATCAATATAATTTAAAAAGCGGTGAGAATTTCTCAGCTTCATATCCACTCCGTCAAACTTTAGCGTAAGAATTCCGTCTCTCGCTAAAGTGCTATTTCCAACGTCTCGCTTTTATCGTTTTCTTTCCGAGCGCTTTTGTTTTCCTTTTCTTTTTCGTTTTCTTTTCTTTTTTTTATTTTGGCCGAAAGTTTTTGGAGGGGAATGGGTATGTGAGTGTGGATGATTTGGGGTGTGTAGGCTTGGATTTTGGTGAGGTGGTGCTCGGCCTAGGGGTGTAGGGGCTCGGCTTGGGCTTAGGGAGGTACGGCCTTGGGGTTTGGAAAGGGTAGGTGGATGTAGGAGCTTAATCATGGGTTTTGGGGTGAGGAAGAGGTGGGTAGGTGGTAGTTTGGCTTGGTTTTGGTGGTGTAAGTTGATAGTTTGGAGTATGGAGGTGATAACTTGAAGATAGAAGGGAAATGAAGAGGTGGGAAGCCATGAAAATGGAGGTGAAAAAGAAGGAGAAAGTGAAGAAGAAGGTAGTGAATGAAGTGTGAAAAATGAAAGGTATGAATGCATATTTATATTTGAGCTTTGGATGGCAAATGACTAAAATACCCTTCTCTACTTTTTTGACATTTCATTTACTTTTTTACCCTTGATTTGACCTTTGCTTAATGGAGAATAAATGATTTGATTTGAATTTGTACTTATGAAATGATGTTTGCCTTATTTTCTTAAATTTTAAAAAGAAGACTTTTGCTTGATTTGACTTGCATTAAATGGATTAGTAAGTATGCATTAATGGTGAGCATATGTGTCATTAATTCCTTTAATTAGTTATCTGTTCACTTTCCATTTGCTTGAATTTTAGGTGTATAAGTTATATAATGTGTAAGAGAAAAGAAAGTTATGTAAAGATGTTGTTTTATTTGTTTATTTTTACACCTTTTGTCAAATCATGTATTAACATTATTTTTATCATTTATGTAAATATTTTCAAAAGTAAACTGCTTTTGTCTTTTAGTGCTAAATGTAAAGTGTTTAAATAGTTTGTAAACTTGTATTTATAAGTTAGAAAATGTATCAAATTGCAACAACTTGTCAACAACTTGTTTTGGTTGAAAACGGTGTGTTTGTCGACAAAGTTTACAGTCAAAATTTGACGTTTTTATTAAGTTATATATCGAAGTAAACCAAACTTTAAAATGAAATTTTTAGTTCTTTAACTAAATTAAAATATGTCTCTTTATATTTTAAAATCATATTTAATCAATATCAAAATCTCTAATTTTACAGCGTATGTAAAACTGACAAAAATGCGACAAATTTTGGTTATTTTTGTAAAACAATTATTAACATACTTATATTATCTTTATTAGATATTTTAAATAAGATTTACCTTTTTAAATAAATATTTAAATCCATTTATTTAAGCCTTAATTTATTATTAACAAAACTTAACTTTTGTCGATTTGTGCTAAAATCCAAATTTATACTTTTTAATTTATTAACTATAAGAATAGATAATTATTTATTATATATAACATATTTATTTAAGATTTAAACTCCTTTTAAATTTAAATCGAACGAAATCTCTCATTTCCGAAGTAGCGAAATTACGGATCATTACATTTTGCATGACTATATAATAGCATTTAGTTGGAGTAATTGTTGAGGATAACATAAGGAAATGAAATCATTAACTCATTAAGTAGTTCAAGTTACATCCATGCCTAAGACTACAGTAGGAATTAGAAATCTAGGAATACATGTAAGAGTATAGTATAGAGTATTGATGGTACAAAGGAATACATGAAAGAGAATAGTTATTGGTCAAAACAAACAAGCTATAAACATCACTGTATACAAATTTCTTAGCAATGGAACACCTAAAACGAACGAGTAAAACAAATAAAATGACCTACATCAACGTATATAATCTCATAAGTATTGAAATTATACACAACCACAACAATAGTCAATTTTAATATTTAGAGTTCATCATTTTGAAATTGCAGAGAATTAGAAATGCAGAAATTAGAAGACATTTGCAAAAAGTGACAAAAAATACGACTTGTATATTAGAAGATGGAGAGATAAAGAAGTATAAATGCTTTCAGGATTAGCAGGTTTAGAAGATTAGCCATGAATAGATTTCAAAGTACTGCAATTCAAACTGATTGAACATGATTTCGTGTTGAAAGGATATGCGAGTAGAGAAAGTGGTGCAGATCTAAAGGCATGTATGAAGTTATTCAACGTGGAAGTAATGGAGTTTACAAAATGAATTGGAAGGAAGGTTTGGAATTTAATGTTAAACTAACGGAATTTACCATGGTTTCCACTTTGCTGACGTGGGAGAATGATAGCCATCTGATAGCTTTCTTTTGGATAAATCCTAACCATTCTTTTTAATAATAATGGCACGTGCAAGATATATACCCTTCTTCCCACTATCTTCTACTGTTCTTGCTTTTTCCTATAAATCCACCAATATTAACCATTATTCTATATGATAATATAATATCTCAACTATATCGTGTCCATCTATGGTTATGCGAGTTGCACACAAAGATAACAAACAATGCATCCTTCCCTCCTTACGAATATCCAAACTCATTTCCTGATACAACCTCTATCCATTTTAGCAACCAATTAAGCTAAATTCAGAATATGTATATACATTTCTCGCAATAAAAGTTGAGCATCCATCAAAAGAACAGGCGATGTAAATTCTAAAAAAGAACAGATATGAAATTCAAGGATCATATTTTATGCAACAAACATAAGAAGTATACTAAAGATGTTGTTCTAAGGAATACAATTCAAAACATAATAACATCCCAGCATCATACACTTTACATTGTTCTAAGGAAGTTTGATGATATCATCTAAGAGGTTCATTTATCAGATTCTGTTACTAACACATATTGTAGATCTGAAAATGGAGAACAAACGTAAACACCTTAGTTTTGATAAAAATAGGTACCAAGAAAAGTAACAGTTCAAAAGGAGAACATAAATATCAAAATCCAACTAAAACCACTAATGAATTTGATCTCTACCAATACATAATCCTAATAAAATAATAGGCTTCATAGTGTTGCCATATACGCTTTCTTCGTATATCCAACTCTAGGTAATTTAACGGGTTTAAAATGTGCATGCTAGATATAAATTCTGCATTCAATGTTCTAAATGGAAATTCATTTTGGTACACAAAATTGAAATCTATTATTTACAATTGTAAGCTCTCGTTTGATGTTTCTATAATAGTGCATTAAAATAACAAAATTGTTGTAAGAGATAGGAAGCAAATATGCAGCCAAAAAACGAAATAGTTTCTAAACAACTATTTTAAAAAATATTATGAAAAAAAACAACAGAGTCAGAAAAGTGAAATCCAAAATAGTCTAACTAATATTACATATTGCACCACATACATGACTAATATTTAAAACAATATATTGAATATCGCACATTAATCAAAATTGTGTATGGCAAAAAACGATAATACCTAAAATCTGGGACAAACATTTTGAATTACCTAACTTCCGCACTCCATGAATGGCGAATAGCTGTTTGATTCAATCCACTTCAAGTTATAAAGATATGTAATACCACTGAAAAATTCGGTGCCAAATCGATAATACGATCCATTTCAGTCACTTTGATAGCATCGAAATCGAATTGCCGAAAGGACAACGGAATTGCGATTAGATGAGGGAGGTGAAAATTGGTGCAGGACATTGTAGGAGCAAGTGTGAGTAGAAGATAAAACATGAAATCATCTCTAGGGTTTCGAACGATTTCACTTATTAAATTGGGAAGGAAAGAACTAAGTAAACGTGGATGAGGAGATTTCAGCTCGAGTTCTCGGCGATGGAGGAGTTGTGGATAAAGAGAGGATTCGATTTAGAGATGTAGAATGAATGCGTGGTGGAGTGGGGGAAGATGAATGACATAAGAGGTTGGATCTGATAATTATTTAGGGTTTGATGGGAAGTAATGATGAGTGATTTTCAACGAAGGGTATTTTTGGTAATCCAAAAAGACACGGTTGAAATTAACTTATGTAATTCTCATTATTAGTAGTAAATATTTATCATTTCAGCTAATAAATACAACTAAATGAGAAGGACTGGTTCAAACTATTCAATATCACTATATCTTTTATAATTATAGTCATAAATGAGTACTTAAATCATATTGTACATATCAATCTTTCCAATAAAACAACATACCACTATCAATTCAAACATTTAAATAAACCTAACAAATTTAGAGCATATGATATAGTCGTAAACGAATTACCATAAAGCATCCGCATGACAATTAATAAATGATGAAATGCAAAAAATGTCAGGGTAACAAATTTAGAGCATATGATATTAGACAAATAGAAAACTAGCATTGAAATGAAACTGAAGTAATAAAGTAGAAAACTTACATTTCTAGAAACTGGGTCGAAGCCCTAGCAAAGTAGAAGATGAGAATGAAAGAAGTTTAGTATTCAGTGTATAAGATGGTGTAAAGTGAAGTTTATTTGCCATAGTCCCACATCGCTAGAAGTGTTATTTTTCTAGTGTATGTTACGCTATAAAACATTGAAGGCAAGGGATTTGTTAGGCACCGCAGCTGCGTGGCGAGCACAGAGCGAGCTATTCTTTCGCCTTTTACTGAAGAATACCGTGTGCTCTCCACTTAAAGCAGCATATGCCATTTATTGGAGGGTGTTCTTTCTATTAGAAGGACCCCGAAAATTTTAAATTAAAAAATTCATCCCTCTTTGATGACTTACGATTCTGCAGTCAATATCTGGACAATTAATATTTTGCACAAGAGCAATAAGTTGCTGAAGTGGTAAGGAAAATGCATACCACTGTGTTAGGGGTCACAATTAGATAACTTGAATATAGCAGCAGTAAGCTTCAGAATATGTGTTGGAATGCACACTAGTCGTCTGTTTGGAAACATTCCATTAATCCTCCATCAAACACTACATTAAGCAAACTTGCTCCATGAATCTGAACGACTGATGATGAGTTCTCCTGCGAATCTGATCATTGTATAGATTATTGATTATTAAAAAATAAATGGTGATTATTAATGCTAGCAACAAAACTTATCCATCCAGTAAAGTATATGAGAACTCATCACCTTAACTCTAGGTTATTCCTCTATCATGTTACTGTTATCCAGATTCTAAATGCAACATGCTATTAACATTTTTTGCTCAAAACTAATATCAATCTTACAACCACCATAGAAAGGGTTAGGGGTCGAGGTAGAAGTTTAGGGGGATGTTAAAGCTGTTAAAGAATATTGTAGGAGATTTCATAATTTATAATTTACCTACTGTATTTGGTAGTTTCCCTTAGTTATAATATTAGTAGTTATATAATTACTCGGGTTCCATGTAATTTAAATATAAATATGAGTCATGTATTGCTGAATTATTAATTAAGTCGTCAATAAATAAAGATGTAGTTTTGTTAATAAATATTGCTTTCTTTCTCTCTCTCCTTCGTTAACCCGCCTTTTGATCAGACAGTATACGGACTAATTTAACTAAACGGATTTCATGATCATCAAGGCAGAAAGTACGGAGGGATGATTGTCAAGTTTGGAAACCAAGTATAAGCAAAGCTATGAATGATAGTCAAACAAATTCAGACGAATGACATCACAGAAATGGCTAAGTATGGATTGGTAATTCTCTTAGGTAAGGGATCGATACCCATCCCTTCCACTAGATAGGTGATCAGTACCTATCCATTTCCCTAGGCAGACGGTCGGATCAGATTACTATGACTATGGACACTTAACTTGGCATTTCAACTCAACAAAAATCAATCGATTACTTTAAATTTCATTTAGGCAACATCAAAAAATGACTACAGAAACACGAAGCTGACATAGAGGGGACCCACAGGAGCGATCGCAGGGGACCACATGGCCATCTTGACCGATCAGTCCCGATTCCTCAAATCGAGGAGTTATAGGTCAATGTTCTCAGGTGGGCTGGGTCTTGCTCTCGAGGTCTTGTAGGCGAGTTTTCAGCTGGATAGTTGCACGTCTTTCCCTATAAATACAACAGCATGACACTTATTTTAAAACATTCTTTCTGGCTCTTTTCTTCCTCCATTGTTATTATTATTAGGCTATCATCTAGACTGTAACTGTAATCTACAGTATAATAAAAAGAAAACTATTGTAGTGGACGTAGGTCAGAGTGAGTCAAACCACTATAAAGCTTTCTGTGTTCATTTCTTTCAACTTTAATATGTTGTTCTTTATATTTTATTCTATACTTCATTCCATTGGGAGTTGGTTATTGGACATTTTCTTGCTTTCATATTGTTTAGGATGTTGGCGCTATTTTTTACGTCAACATTTTGGTGTTTTAACTGACTATTACTTGCACCTACGAATGTGGAAGCTTAGATATTTGGATCTAGGAAGCAATGGTTAAGAAATCAACTAGGAGAGCGCTTACAAATATGAGTCACCATGGAGTAAGCCAGGAGGCTTCCTCAAGAGCTAATCAACCCTTCGTCTACATCACCAGGAACAAGATAGAGACGATGATGGATGCAATGTAGAAGAGGGTGATGAAGAGGTAAGAGGAAATGATGCCTAATTTTCTTAGATAAATTGGACAAGCAGGAGCGGTAGGAGGTATTGGCAATTTGTATCAAAGAGTTGGAGCAGCAGGAGCTATAGAAAATCAAAATGGGGAGCATGAAAATAGAGCCAACGGGCAAGAGATCGCAGCGGAGCAGTGGGGGGTAGCCCCCGACCAACATCAGGGGATCAGCATCGATCCCACAAGAAGGATCGATACAGAACCCCCAAGTTTTGGAGGCATGCTCTCGAGGCAGGTTGGTTGTTGTGGATGTCGGTAGGCTAGTGGTCGACGTTGTACATGTTGATGCAGATCGAAATGCGGATGTACGTCCGAAGGAGTATATTCCAAAATACCCTTGCGGAGTAAAAGGGCAGGTTGGTAATATGGATTGGAGATCGGGCCACCTACGGATAAGTACGAAAGGAAGCTAGGAACCCATCGGAGTTTAAACTACCAACACTGGAGATGTATGACGGAAAGTCGGATCCTACAGTGCACTTGATGAGGTATATCTGGCACATGGAAGTGCTGTGTGCATCGAAGGAAGTCACGACAAGATGTTTTCCTTTATACATGATGGAATTAGGTGAGCTTTGTTTTAGACAGCTGGAGAATGGCTCAATCATGATATGGAATGAGCTGGTGGATAGGTTTACGAAGTAGTTTCTGGTTCATATTTTGTGACCCAAGAATGTGATAACATTGACGACGCTAAGCAGAAGACTCCCTGAGGAGTTTCTTAACATGATTTTAACGCGGCAGTTGCTTCGGTGGTTCGGCCGGATTCATCATTGGTCTTAATGGCGGCAATATCTGAGATTACCAACGAGATAGACTTTAAGGTCGCACTGGAACAGGATCCACCAATAGATCTCGTAGAATTTTACCATGAAGGGGAGAGGTTCATGTGGTAGGAGGACACATGAACCGACAAAAAGAAAGTATATGTCGTGCGAGGTAAATGACCGTCTGAAGAAGGATTCAAGAAGGATAAGGATAAACAGAAGATAGACGATAGATATGATGGATTGAAAAGGCAAAGAAAAGAACGGGAACCGAATTTCTTTTCTTATTCGAATTTGACGGAAAATTTGGAACAAATTTATCCGGACACAAGTGGGCAACTCCCCTATCGGAAACCGGCAATAAGGGTTCCTACGGAACGGGAGCCTAGGTCCTAAAAATACTGCATGTTCCACAGATTGGATGGACATACTACCAATGATTGCAGGCACCTCCGGGATATGGTTGAGGAATATGTTAAGGATGACAGGCTGCCACAGTATGTCAAAAATCGAACAGCGAAGATGAAACAGGTGCAACCATCATCCGCAACAAATCGGAGCGGGCCCGGATCAAGGGCACCGATCATCGTCTCTTGATCGCGGGTGGCATGAACCGAATAAATAATAAATTCTACAATAAAGCGGCTACGTCACTGACACATGTAAGGGATCACGAACGGTCCCTAAACATGCTCTGAGATGGCAATGAATTGTCATGCCCGGAGAGGTGGTACTTAGTTTTTCTGGTTCTTGGTTTTTTAAAATTAAAATTTAATGAATGGATCTTAAAACATCTAAATCCGCATTAATGTGACAAACAAAACAGGTCGTTGCTGTCTCGGCCGGAGAGACGGGGTGATAACCGCAAGGTGCGATTCTCTTCGCCGGAAAGCGACAGGATGGATTTGTACGTCATGGATTAAGCCCTCAACTAAAGAGTCAACGCCGAATAAAAGGAAGCCAGTACGAAATCGATCGCGTTATGTCCCTGACCGAAGAGTCGGGGACAGAGTGCAAGAAGTGAGTCGCTTCGCCGAAGAACGACATAATCGACTTACGTATCATTGTTCCCCCTTTCGCCGGAGAGTGACTGGATAAAGTCCATCAAGGGTCCAGAGAGACCATGATCAACCTAGAAAGACCATGACATCGCATTATGTTTAGAGAGACTAAATTAGAGTGCCGAAAGTAATGCCGCTTCATTAGAGAGCGAAAGGATCGCCTTACTTGTCGTTGTTCCTCTTCACCGTGTAGTGACGGGATGAGGTCCAGCAAGAGCTCGAAGAGCTATGATCGATCCAGAAGGATCAAGATATCAATGTATGCCCCAAAGTGACCGAAGTGTAGGGAATGAGTTGCTTCGCCGAAGAGAGATAACATTGGCTCACTCGACATTGAGTCCTTTCCGCTGAAGAGCGACGGGATTGGGCTTGGCAAGGGTCCAGAGTGACCATCGACCAGTCTGGAATGATCATGAACTTGGATAATGATTCGAAGTGATCGCGTATTGGTTACTAACTTTCAGGATTTCAAACTGTTATGGAGTTGAATATTGATCCAGTAAGATTGCAGATTTGGATAACGATCCGCAAAAATCGAGGATTTGGGATAACGATCTAGTGAGATCGAGGCTTTAGATTTGGCAAACGATCCGGTGAGATCGTGGATTTGGTTACCGACTTTGATGGGTAGGGATTTGGCTAAGGATTTAGAATGGTTTCGAAATTGACTATCGATTTGAAACAGTGGCGGGTTTCACTAACAATGCAGAGAGACTGAGGATTCGACGTGTGAAAATCAACTATCGGGTGAACACGGGATGACTTACAGTAATTTGGTTTGGCAAAGGATTTGATTTTGGATTAGAAATTTCAACTGTCGATGGATTGTGGATTTTGGACTTCGAACTTATGATAACTCAAAACACATATTCCTACCACAAGGTATGTTTTGGGGGGCAAAGTGTTAACCCGCCTTTTGATCAGACAGTGTACGGACGTGTTTAATTAAAATGATTTCACAATCATCGAGGTAGGAAGCATGTAGGGATGATTGTCAGGTTTGGGAATCAGGTATAAGTAGGACTACGGATGATAGTCAATCGGATTCAAACGAATGACATCCCAGAAATGACTAAGTATGGATTGGTACTTCCACTAGGCATGAATTAGTACATACCCCTTCCCTTAGGCAGAGGATCGGTACATATCCCTTACTCCCAAGCGGGGGATGGATCGTATCACTATGGCTATGGACACTTAACTCGACAGCTTAACTCAACAGAAATCGATCGACTACTCCAAATTTCATTTAGATAACATCAGAAAACAACTGTAGAAACGCGAAGCTAGCATAGACGGGGATCCACAAGAGCGATCGCAAGGCCCCACATGGTCATCTTGACCGATCGGCCCCGATCCCTCAAATCGAGGAGTTAGGGGTCGGTTTTCTCTGGTGGGCTGGGTTTTGGTCCCGAGATCTTTTAGGCAAGTTTTTAACTGGATATTTGCACGGTTTCCCCTATAAATACAGCGGGCATGACACTCATTTTGGGACCTTCTTTCTGGCTCTCTTTTTCCTCCATTGTTATTATTATTAGGCTATTATTCGGACTGGAAATATAATCTACAGTATGATAAAACAGAAATTATTGGAGTAGACGTAGACCATCGTCAGCCGAACCGCTATAAAACTTTCTGCGTTCATTTCTTTTAAATTTACTTTATTATTTTTCATATTTTATTCTTTACTTCATTCTGTTGGAAGTTGGTTATTGGACATTTTGATGCTTTCATACTATTTAGGGTGTTGGCGCCATTTTGACGTCAACACTCCCCATCTTCTTTTTTACATTATACTTATCTATTTCAATATTTCAACAGCATATTCAACATGTATATCAAATGGTGTTGGAGGAGAAGAAAAGTTGAAATATCCTAGTCATTCCCATGAATGGGAGAACGGAAAGAGGAAGGAATAAATAATTTTGATATTATGCAAAAGACGGAAATAAGAAAAATACATTTTTAAATTTTATACATCAAAACATTGATGAGTTCAATAATTTTAGCCACTGATATTACTAGGATTCAAATGCAAAGGTACAACTGGTACTTCTATAATTTTTTCCATTGATGGGTTCTCTAAGTTCTGATAGAATAATTTTCTGACAAAGTACTAAATGAAAATAGTTTAATCTCAACTGATCTAGATAGTCCTCCGCATGGAGGGTGGCCCCTTATTTACAGTAGGAGGTTTACGCGGATTGGTAACGTAACCAGATGAGCAGGCCTGGATGTCTGACACATGTCATAATTTAGTAGCTTGAGTATTTCACGGTGATTGATGATGTTTCATAAGCAAGTCAAGATGGAGTTGTACTTGTTGATTTCTATGACTGCCGCAGGTTGGATCGAACGACAAATAGATGATTTAATGTGCTGCAGTTGTATGTATTGTAGTCGTTGATGATCTTCATTTGACGAGGGCAAAGTAGATTTGTCCCATATGGACGGCTGCAAAACACATGATATGGTTGATACACTTGCCCTAGTAGTTGAACTTCACACTTGGATGTAGAGCTTCTCTGCTGATGGAATTAGTTATGGCTGAGTAGTATGTGAGCTGTTAGCAGCGAGGCATTGTGTTATAGTCAAAGAATATGAACCCCAAGAGAAAGGAAGATGAAGTAACAAACTAATTTGCTGTACAGAATGCAAGTCCCATTTTCAAAACATAATCATCTGTATTCAATGCCAAATTAATCGAGTTGCCTTCTTGGTTCCAACAAACTTAACAACCATAACAGGGTATAGATTTTATATGCACATTGTGTGTCATAATGATCGTGTGACGATCATATGGTAATTGAACTTTTGACTTGTTTTCAGGGACTTATTCTGTTAATTAAGAATGAAAGATATAACTCAAGAAATGGGCGTCCACGCTGATGACAGATTCTAACAAAAAAGTCAGCAGCACAAACTTGATCTTCAAGAATCAAAAAACATGAATAAGTGAAGTAAAGGCTACAACTCCAGGCAACCCAACATTTTCAAGTACTATAACCTTAGCAGACCTAAGACGAAGCTAAAAGATTAACCACATGGAGTTGAGCAAGAATCTCAATGAGATTGTACCATGGCAATCAGAGAATACTAGTGTGTAATCCGTGCATTGCACATGGTAACGTTATTAAAAATTAATATTTAAATTTTAATTATTGTTAAAAATTGAATTTTTTTAAGCACGTATGATAAACTTGTTGAAATAAAAAAATTATAATTTAAAATGACATACAACACTCAGATGTAAGGTAAAAGATCGCTAATATATACATACATACATACATACATATATATATATATATATATATATATATATAGCTATTATTATATATGTAAATAGTTGATGCTATGTGATACAAGTATTTTTATATAAATGGATGAAAAAATTTGAATTTTCCATTCTATTAATCCGAACATTGTGTATATAATTTGAATGATTTACAATGGAATAATAAATATTATGTAATTCAATATATTTAGATATTTTAAATCAGTGATCATCTTAACTAATTAGATATATGGAGCGCAATGTTAAAAATGGGAGAAAAAATGAGAAGAGCTTTGTATGTAGTTGTAGTTGAGAAAAATATCTTACGATCAACTTATCTGAAATAAACTTTTATTCATTATCTGATATTTCAATTGGTAAACCTTTTTTTAACTTAGCAATTAATCATATATTTCACGTTATTGTAGGAGCGTCATGTTTACAACTTCAATAATGTTGCGTTAATTTGAGTTCTGAGTTTGGTAAGTTTTAATACCATGTTGGAAATGAAAATGTCGACATAACCAAATTTGTATTAAAGTAATCCGTGCATCCACATCCCAATGTTGTAAATTATAAATTTATCCTTTAGAAGTTTTAGAAAAATGAAATTTTGTACTAAAAATGTATGATATTATTTTGAGATAAATGAATTAAAAATTAAAAATATATTATTGTTTATGTTTACATTTTATGTTATGCGATCCATATATCTTTATATATGAATAAACATAACAATTTTATCATCTTCCCACGCACGCGTGTTGTATGCTTACTTAAATCGATATATATTTTAAGATTTATTAGATGAATTATTAAATATTAGTAAATTGAATTCATTTGAATGATTTAAAATAAAGATTACATAATTGGTTAAATATATGTATATGAGCAAAAAAATATTAGAAGAGAATTGTGAAGGGTTTGTAAGCGACTATGAGAATTTAAAATATAGGTGTTTAAAGTTAAAAATATAATTTTTCAGTGCAATACATGATAACTTCATTGAGATAAACGAATTGACATTAGAAGTTTAGTAGAATAATTATGAAGTGATAAATTATAAAAATTTGAAATTAAAATATTAAAAGAAATTTAAGGAGAGGAAAAAAAGCTTCTACAACTAATGAGAGGGCTTGAATTTCTTTTGCTTTACTATTATTTAATAATAGATTCTTGTCATGGTAGAAGCATTTTGGAGTAATGAGAAAAGACACAAAATATCTTATGTTGACCAAGAATTTAGATAAAGCTAGCATTGATTTTATCAAAGCAATATCTTAAGGCATAAAACCTGGGATTTTGGAAGACGAATTAAGAGACAAAAGATCGAAATCAAGTTGTGTCATCATTCTAACCGCCAGCTATCTCAATTCTTCTAACGATGATGACAAAAAAGTGTTTAAAATGAATATTGAGGAAGTGATATTTGCAAATCAAAAGAGAAGGGATTCAGCGTTCGAAGTTTGAGCCTCATCTCTATATCAGTGCAGAAGATTGCGATTTGACTCACAAGATGGATGGCTTTAATGAAGTTCATTTCAAGTATTCAATATCAAAATTTACATTTTAGGTTCTTCTTCTTTTCCAGTGAAAAAAGATAAACTACTAATAAAATGTGTAAATTGAACATCAGTATGACATTCAAGTTACAAATAGAATTCCTCAAGTGACATGTACGTACAGGTAAAATGCCTCAATTGGCCTTATAAACCTAGGATCAATTAAGTCTCCAATCATCGACCAAATCCACATATTATATACCCTGAATATAAAAAAGATGGACAAATATTATAAGTATGGAAGAAAATAGTCTGATATAATATAAGATATAAGCAAAACTAAAAGGACAAGATCTTAGATTGCGAAATAATGTTAAAAATAACTAACGATTTAAACATATTTCTTTTATATTTTTGGTTAAGAAAGAAAAACACGAGTCATCCTGGCATATAACTCGTAAATTCATGCTATCATACCTTAGACATCAAGTTTAAGTATAAATACGAGAGAAGAAATGAATTTCTACATTGTGATAAATGTTTGTAATTATCTCGTTCCCATTCCATCTCAAAGGCCAACATTATAGATACTAGTATAGCAGCACGCACAATTTGTGCGTTAATTATAATGCTCGATTAGATTATTATTCAGTATACCTTTATTGCCATCGTTATGAATTTAGAAGATTGTTGTCTATTCTTATGCCAATACTTAACATGGGAAAAACTCTTAAGTTGAATCAATATAACCATGAAATCTATTATTCTTTGGAAAAATAAAAAAGATTAGAGTTTGACCCAAACCTGGAATTTGATAGATTTCTCCTACCATAACATCAATCAGATCAAGACCGGCAAGAAAAAAAAGAACAAAATTTCATGCCGAAATCTTGAAGCCTCAAAATATAAGTTGTATAATGATCAATTGCTCAGCGTGTAAAGAATAAAAAAGGGAAAAGGCGATAGCAACATCATCAACTTTTTCTCATCCAAATTTAAAGTAATTATTTGAAGATGAAAGTAAAGCTTTCATGCAAATTTAGTAATACAACACTCTCCGTCACTTACTATTTATATTGCAACATCATCAACCTTTTAATTTAATACCAAATTTTCCTTTCAGAATGTTCATGATTCTTTGGCAATGCTTAATGAGTTCATTGGTTGTATATAGGTGGAACTTCAACTGAAAATCAATCATCCACTGCAAGAGGATTACCAGCACTTGATAATCTACATGTAGTTATTGAGAAAGTAATACTTCTCATAAGCAGTGGTGCCGATGCACTTTCAGAATGCGTTTGCTTTTTAATACTTATAATGAGTGTTAAATTTGGTTACGTGGTTGCATGATATTTCAGATGTGCAAATATGAAATAATATATTAGGTTTTTTTCTTAACTTTATGTTGGTGATGGGATTTCTCAAATCACGTGTTTAGTAAAACTTGAAGAATAGAGAACACACTTGCCTCAGATCATTAACCCATGAGTCAAACTATCGTTTTCATTTAGATATAATCCCTAATGCTCCTCTGGCTTACATGATTGCAAGAGGTTTCATATTTATGTTTCCAGCTAATTTTCATTGAGGCAGTGGTACTGATGCACTAACATGATTGTAAAAATCTCACCGGTTTCTCACTTCTGTTATCATATCTGAGGCATTTTTTATAACCGCAATACAAGTCGCTTCAAATATGTATTTAAGAAACTGTGAACAATGTAAGCATAGTCCCACATTCAACATGAAAAACTTATACATCCTAGGAGTCCAAATGTGTAAACCAGCAAAACACAGTCAAAGTCTTATCTACAGTTGCATATTGGCTTCATCAACTTCCCCATGGATGCAATATTATTCTCCGTTATTTGATACTGTGTACACTACAACAAAAATACTCTATTACAACGTTATTTTTACAACGGGCATTTTTTGTCCGTTGTAATAGAACTTTATTACAACAGTCCGTTTTTGAACGTTGTAATAGAGGTTTTATGTTGGGTCTTTTACAACGGTCCTTGCTGACCCTTGTAATAGGTGTATATTTTACAACGGCTTTTCTATGCCCCTTGTAATAGGTTTCATTTTCACAACGGGCATGAATTGCCCGTTGTATAATGTCAAATGGTATTTTAATAAATTACCATCTAAACACGTAAACATATTTTTCCTTCAGCCTTTCCCTTTCACTGTCCGCCTTTCCCCAAATTTGACCGCCAAACCCTAAATCGACTAACCATATCCCTGCAATCATTCGCTTCGCTTGTTCTCAAAATCGAAGACTATCCAAATTCGAAAGGTCTGGACATTCCAAAAACGAAGACTATCATTCGCATCGCTGCAATCATTCGCTTTGCTGTTGAGGTATTAGATTCGCTTCGGATTCCCTTTGGATTTTTATTATAAAGTCTCGTCAATCATAGCATAATAATGCGAGAAGCTATGTTAGGCGTTGCTGTTAAGTATAGATTTTTCTAAAAGAAACCTCTGCATCATCTTAGATTTTCAAAGTTATTACTTGTTTGTTGGCAATCTTTGTTGCCAAATGTGAAGGTTCTTGGATTAGATTTATGCATAAATATAGTTCGAATACTTGAGAATCAACAAAATCGAACAAATGATTCTAGCTTATGTTTTATGTTTACTTGATTTTGATAAGACTCTAGTTTATGTTCATATTGTATTGAAACTTTTAGAAATAAAAGTTTCACTGAAAAATATTTTCCTAGAAGAAGTAACAGTGTCTGACATTTTCCATGGCCTAAAATATAACGTACGCCTTTTCGCACGATTTAAACAGACACACATGCCGATTCAATCCATACGGAAGGGCGGATTGTTATGGGGTAAATAAGAAAAATAAGAAAGAAATAAAAGAAAACATAATCTCGCAGCGGAAGGATAAAATATAATAATAAAATATGCAGTTTATAAATCTGTTTACAAAACATTCATATAATACATATCAGAGTTACACATACCAACAACAATGCAGCGGAACAGTGTGTAGTGCACTAGTATAAATAATAATAATATACATCTTCGTCTTCGTCCTCCAGAGCTAAATCTTCAAATCTGAAACGCTCGGACTGACCCGAGCGAATTTGAAAAGACAAAATACTCGAGTCATAACTAAAAGATCTTATGTGAGTTAAATTAACAAAATAAATATGAGTACAGTAACTCAAGAGATGCTCGGGATTTACATCTCCTAAGGATTCGTTAAACTATTTACTATGTAGTATATTGCGCTATTATAATAGTGTCTAATTGTAAAATAAACTTACTTTTAAATAGCGTTAAGGCTTTACATTTTCCACCTTAACACATTTATATATTCCCATAGTCTATACAGTACCGTAATCTCCCCCGTAATGGGCGTCGTCAGAGGGCACTCCATAGATATGGTACAAAACAAAATCGTATAAGGCACGCTAGGTTAGGTGACACGGCACAACTAGGCAATGCCAGGGTAGATATACCAATTACGCTTCCGGGCCGATGAAAACGCGCACCGCGCAGCTGCCGCCCACCTCGGACAAACTCCCCACATCAAAGAAATCAAAAGTGAAGGTGGCCACCGAAAACCCAAAGTCTGAGTATAGTATCGAAGGGAAGTGTCCGATCAGAAGTGCTACCTCATTAACCCGTCGATCGCTCCTGTTTTAGCCACCTTATGCCAACTCACGGGAGTTGGGTCCTCGTATTTACCTTTAAAGGAAACGCCGCCACCAACCTACTTCATTCTGGAATCTCCAGCGCGTACACGGTTGTTAAAGTGGTTTTCGAAGTTGGCAGAGAGTATGGCAACTTCCGATCCCGGTCTCTTTAACAACCAAACATTATTATAACACCGCGGTCATTTAAAATAATTTAAACTTTAAAACCAGAATAAAATATCCATGTTAAACCCATATAAATACGATATCATTTATATCTTTAAAATCCCAAATCATGTAATGTCATTTTATTTTCCAATATGTATTATTTTCCAAAATCATAGGGTTTTCAAAGTAAAATATTTAGAAATCAAAACTCTTGAATATAATATTTTCAAATCATACTACCTTGAAAATCATAACTTCGAAAACAAAATTTCCATCTCTTAAATGGTTAAATATTAAATTACTTTATAAAACACAATAGCTTCTTTAGATTTTACAAATCAAATTTCAAGTATCGATTTAAACTTCCAAATATCATTTCAATTCTTACGTTTCAAAGCTTTAAATATTCCACCATTTCAAAACAAACTCATTTGACAATCTCATATATATTAAATTCAATTACTTATTATTTAGACTTGAAATATTTACTTAATGAATTCAATATAATTTAAGAAAAACCTTTAACTTCACATAACTGGAAAATCTTTCCATTTATTATATATTCATTTAAATCAACCTGATATTCATTTAGATCACTCTACACGAACATAAAGTTATAAAATCATATCCTTTAAAAATTCTAACTTTTTATTTAATTCCAATTTAACTTAATATTCATCTTCCAACCTAATTCTCATTTAAGTCAATGAAACTCCAGAAATTAATTTTTAAATAAATGCTTAATCGTATTTGATCTTAAAATCAAACTTAATTTTAAACTTCAAATCAAATTTATACAAAGCTTAAAAACCGAAAATTACTATATATATAATAACCTATATGAATATCCCATAAACAATATATATATATATATATATATATATATATATATCTTTACAAAATCATAGAAAAACATTTCAAAACATTTTAATATATATATATACCGCGGTGCCTGTATAAAATTTTCTACCCTATGGTCAAGTGATACGGATGTTTATCATTTCAATCCGCAATTTAAAATAAAAATGCGGTTGTATATCATTTCAAACCGCAATCCCGATGAATGAAATGCATGATAACTTGCAGTTTATACAATATAAAATATAGCATCCATTCATCAAAATATCAATCATCAACCATTATTTGCAATCATCATCCAATTTAAACAATCATCGATATAGAGCATATAAATTATACAGGTAATAAATAACAGGTATTAACTAACAGTTTATATTCAATAATAAATTTAATAACTGTTGCTAGCAGTTTATATGCAAAAATAAATTCAAATTTAACTGTCAGTTGATATGAAATAAAAATTTAACATAACTATGACTGGCAGTTAATATGCAAATAAATAAATTCTAACTGTCAAATTTATATGCAATAAATAAAATAAATTAACAGTTAAATTAAATAAATGCAATTTAACAGAGATAATGAATAAAGCATGCCAAACCATCATAAATAAATTTCTACTCATATCTAAAATTAATTTAACAAACATAAGAAGTTTTAGAAGTTGTGAGTGGGTTAAAACACTCACCTTTTGAATTTAAATTGAATTTAAATTCGATTTAAACCCAAAAATTTCACAGTCTCCAAATCTGTCCAAACCAGCGCCAACAGATCCGGAATTTGATTTCGATCCTAATAAAAAAAATCTCGCGTGAATACGAGGTCGTATGAGAAAGTTATTCAATTTTAATGAGTTGAAACAAAAATTAAATAAAACAAATTTAAACAACAACCTAATTAAAGCTTGCCACGTCATAAAGCTTCTTCTCAACTCACGTATGCTCGTCCAGGGAATGAACCCATTTCAACGCATGCCCTCTCCATCTTTGACCGTGCCTTTAGACCGCCCCAGGCCACCAGATGGTGACGCGCCTCCACCATTACGACCGCCTCCGCCTGCCGCATCTCCACCTTGAAAGCCTTCGAGTTCGGCCTCCCCTATCAACTCTGCCGCCGCCTTCAAAAACTAGGGTTTCAAACCCTAATTTGCCAATATCGGCCACCACCGGTCGCAATAAGCCAAGCGGCTACCACCAAACGACTTCCCTAGCCGAGCTCTCCAATACCCAGAAACCAATTTGCAAATAGTCGCTCCAAATCAAAACGCCCAAATTGACTTAGGTTTCGAATTTCCTGATTTTGACTGCGATTTGCCGCTGACTCGAGTATCGATTTCGAAAACAGAGACTGCGCGTAGATTCGTATGGATGAAATCTACAATATATATTTTTTTGGAATTTTTCTGAGATGTTTGAATTTTCATTTGAAATTTGAATAGAAATAGATCTAGGTTTGCATCCATTTGAGGAGGAGAAGGAGTTGAAGAAAAGAACGTACAGACAAATGATAGAAGATGGAGGCTAGGGTTTATAATCGTTTATTCATAAGTAGGGTTGGATTAGAGTAGGTAGACCGGATAAATGAACGTGCGGAACAAACTATGGCCCAAAAAGCCCGTTCTAACCCCGGAATGAAATTTATTAAACCCACATATCCAAATAGGTATTTTAAAATATTCTGAACGCGATGGAAAAAGTTTCACGTCCAAATTCGATCGTATGAAGAAGTTATGCTGAAAACAAAATTTCCAAATTGATTTCAAATTGATTTTGATTAAATCGATTTAAAGGCGTTTCGCGTCCGTACGATCAAACGACAGGTCCGATTGATACGAAACATGAAACCCTAAAATAATTCACCGATACGGATCCAATGAAACTGGTTTCGTCGAAATCCGAGTATGTGGCCAAAATGGCTATTTATATATTAATTAAATAAATTAAAATAAATTATAAAATCAAATTTGATATTCAAATTCTAAAATTTACCAAATTTTATCGCTTATATATTCCTTAATCAATTTCAATGATTTAACAAGTTTAGATGTGAATTAAAAGTTGATAAGTCTATCAATCGTAGTGTTAATTTCCCCACTTCCTTATATTTAGGAATTATAAATTAAATTCTCAAAACCCATTTATTAGATTTTTTTTTAAACTTTTATATTCTCAACTTTTACCAAAAATAAGGATGTCACTAACATTGGTTCATGATTTCACCTTATTATCCACAAATTCCATTTTAATTTCAATAACGTAATATTTAAACGTTTAATTCCACTTTATTTGCAACAAATACAATTGTTGAATTTTGATACTTTAATTAAATTATAAATCTTGCTTTCTATAATCCATATCAACAAATGGTCCAATTATAAATAGAATTAGCATTAACTTCATCTTATAGAATTAACTACTCCAATTACAAAACAAATCTACGCTAACTGCACGATTTAAGTCAATTAATTGTAATTGAGTCTACATTAAATGTTATAAATTATAAATTGGAACCTCAATAAATTCGTTTATTGATTTTAAAAATCTTTCTATTCAGTAAATAGACATTTTATGGGTATAAATAATATTTGAATTATAATACATTTCATTAGTGCATGCTTCAATTCATATAAATTCCCCTTTATTAACTAGAACACATTAGCCAAAACAAAATAATTAATTTAGATTTATTTCAATAGATTGCCATTCTTAACTTAACATACTCAAAATGGTTAACCTAAATAATTGTTACCCTTTTACATTCAAATTCACTTACAACCATCATTACAACAATGTTGCCATAGATTTAGATTTAATTAAATAAATTAGATAAATGGGTAAAGTTTTGTAATTATCACTAATGCCAAATATATATGCATTAATTACTACTTATTTTTATGAATTCATTTATTAATTTACTAATTGCCTTTGTCTTCTTATATCCTATTTACTACCAAACTTTCTATTTAGTTATAGTTTGTAAATGTATAAATGCCTAGGCAAATCAAGTTCTTGTCCTTTCTGTTATTCCAATTTAAATCGGGTATGCGCAATAAATTGTTTATTAACTTATTCTTACAAAATTATTTGCATACATTCAGTTACACCTAATTTAATGCATTGATTTTCATTTATAAATTAAAGGTTTTCCTTTAAAAGCTTTCTTTACTAAACCATACAGGACATTGATCTAATTCAATTTACTATCTAATAATATTAATTCATTTAAATAAATTCACAACTTACCCTTGTTTCCCTATATTCTCTTCTTAGCCTAGTATAACCATTCACATTACTTCAAATTTATTCGTCATTTTATATCAACCGATAATACTTAGCTTAAATTCCTATGGTTTCATTTCCTTTTCAACATATGCTTCATTATAAATTATAAATATTTACTTCTTTCTAAAGTTAAATTATCTAATCTTATTAAAATGACAAATTTAACTGACGAAAATTTACGGGTCATTACACTCTCTCCCACTCAAAACTTTTCGTCCCCGAAAAGGAAAAGAAAAGAGAAGGAAGAATTTAATAATAGTACATCTTATTTCAAATATTAACTTATAAACAATAATTTTACTAAATTTATTACCTTAGATAAAATATACCCGTTTTATAATCATTATATCCTTTTATACTTAAATAATTAAAGTTGAAAAACATTTTTAATATAATTCTAAGTCCAAAATTTACGGAAAGTTTTGGCAGAGTCTCCTTTGTACGGAGGGGTTCGGAAGAAAATATAATATTAAAATATCACAAAATATCATATAGAATATTCAAAATAGTATATCCCAACACGGGAAAAAATATACAAAATAGCGTTATAAACCGAAATTCGAAACGTACCTATTTGTCGGGCAATTTACGCTTATTATTATGGAACCAAAAGCAGTAGCAGTTGCTTCCATAACCTGCATTTCTCTTATAAAAATCCAAAAGATTAACTATTTATGTATAGTGAAATATTTAAGTGGTTTCAATCGCTAACAACAAATCAATACAACAACCATCAATTTTAACAAACAGCACACACAACAAAACAAACAATTATTCAATCAAACAAACAAATAGTTGTTCGGGTTCAAAACTTGGAATGGTACGGAATGAAAAATAACTATCCAGTGCATCATTTACTCAACAGTCTTAGATGGGACAGAAATAGATTATTTATTCATCCAACAACTTCAAATTTCCTTACCCAGCCAACTACAAAGCAAACAATATCGATTTAAACCAACAAATCAATTCAACTTATATAAATTCATTACATACTTTAATTGTTTGATTTCCTTTCTTTTATTCAAACCACATAAATTTTCCTTTTTTTTATAATTTACATTTATTTCTAACAAACTTCAAATTTTATTTCTCATTCAATGGTTGTTTCCTCATTTCTACTTATTACTTACCATTATTCATTTTTATTTTATTTAGGTTATGTAAGTCTCTTTTATTTGTATTACATTTAATTCACTTCTCAAATTCAATCATTTATTAAATGCTTACATTCTATTATATTTAATTACAGTAACCCTTTTTTTTTAATTACACTTAAATTCTTAACCTTATAACCTCCATTCTTATAAATAAAGGATTTTATTAATTTATTACCTAGGGTTTACAGTCATTTATTTATATTACCTACTTCCTATTATATTAAACTAGTGGCATTAAATCATTCTTAAGTTTAAAATCCTACACATTCTTAAGTCATTTATTAAAGAATTTCATTTTATTTACTTAAGCTTAAAATCACCTATTAATAATACTTACCTTTAATTTTAGTAAAATTTCAATTATAACTTAAGTTTATACCATTAAATTCTTATTTATAATAGCAATTCATTGAATACTTCATTATCTCCAAAATTTCTACTTGTATAATATTCTATTCCAATCTCTTATTTAACATTTCAACTTTTGATATTTGGTAAGTTATTTATGTTAAAGAAAATGCAAAAGAACTTATACAAGTTTTATCTCATCTTTTAATTAATTTAATGTTCAATAAATCTTAAATTTTCCCTTATAAGTTAAAAATTTAACTTCCTTTATAGCTTAGTGTTTTAGTCTCTTATTTTATTTAGGATTTCAATTATTAATTATTTTCTGTTTCACTACCATAATTGAAACAATTAATTAATGGAAATTAAGAATTAAATACCGGGTTAAATTTCAATAGATAAGTATATTCTTATAACTTATATACCTCTAATTATATTTAAACAATTAAAATTTAGATATTTCAAAATAAATCTGCAGTAGAATTTACTACAGTGGCATTTCCCCTTCGAAACTCGAAAATGAAAGTCGATGATGCGGCCGCCATCACCGAAATTATTTTCCAGCGACAGAGAGAAAAGTACAAAACTTATTTTCTCCAAAATCTTCTTTAAAACAATTCTTCCAAATTATACTAAATATTTATATAAGAAAATACTTATAAACAAAATTATTATAATTCATAAATCCTTTGAAAGCAAATTTCCAAAATCCCGGACTTAAGTTCTAAAATTTCCAAATTTCATTGATTTTAATTTCAATCTTATTTTACCTATTATTTATAAATTTTATTCCTAACAACCCATCTATTGCAACCAACAATATATATATATATATACACCTTAATAAAATATTTTATATATAGAAAATATAATAGGCGAAGTTATTTCATTCACCTATATTAAAAACAAATATTATGTCGGTCTGTCCTATTAAGTGTTTAGAAATCCCTATTGATGTCACAGCGTCCCATGCACCAACCAGAATTTATAAATACAAAACGGAACAAACTAACACAATATTAAAACATTTTTATAGCACTAACAAATACGCTCTCTCATATATACACTCAGCGACTCCCATAGGGTATTAGTACCCTATTAGCAAAGAGTCAAACCCCACAAAGCTAAGGTTTATCGCTAAACCAAAGCTATGATACCAACTGTAACGTCCGCCTTTTCGCACGATTTAAACAGACACACATGCCGATTCAATCCATACGGAAGGGCGGATTGTTATGGGGTAAATAAGAAAAACAAAAAAGAAATAAAAGAAAACATAATCTCGCAGCGGAAGGATAAAATATAATAATAAAATATACAGTTTATAAATCTGTTTACAAAACATTCATATAATACATATCAGAGTTACACATACCAACAACAATGCAGCGGAACAGTGTGTAGTGCACTAGTATAAATAATAATAATATACATCTTCGTCTTCGTCCTCCAGAGCTAAATCTTCAAATCCTGAAACGCTCGGACTGACCCGAGCGAATTTGAAAAGACAAAATACTCGAGTCATAACTAAAAGATCTTATGTGAGTTAAATTAACAAAATAAATATGAGTACAGTAACTCAAGAGATGCTCGGGATTTACATCTCCTAAGGATCCGTTAAACTATTTACTATGTAGTATATTGCGCTATTATAATAGTGTCTAATTGTAAAATAAACTTACTTTTAAATAGCGTTAAGGCTTTACATTTTCCACCTTAACACATTTATATATTCCCATAGTCTATACAGTACCGTAATCTCCCCCGTAATGGGCGTCGTCAGAGGGCACTCCATAGGTATGGTACAAAACAAAATCGTATAAGACGCGCTAGGTTAGGTGACACGGCACAACTAGGCAATGCCAGGGTAGATATACCAATTACGCTTCCGGGCCGATGAAAACGCGCACCGCGCAGCTGCCGCCCACCTCGGACAAACTCCCCACATCAAAGAAATCAAAAGTGAAGGTGGCCACCGAAAACCCAAAGTCTGAGTATAGTATCGAAGGGAAGTGTCCGATCAGAGGTGCTACCTCATTAACCCGTCGATCGCTCCTGTTTTAGCCACCTTATGCAAACTCACGGGAGTTGGGTCCTCGTATTTACCTTTAAAGGAAACGCCGCCACCAACCTACTTCATTCTGGAATCTCCAGCGCGTACACGGTTGTTAAAGTGGTTTTCGAAGTTGGCAGAGAGTATGGCAACTTCCGATCCCGGTCTCTTTAACAACCAAACGTTATTATAACACCGCGGTCATTTAAAATAATTTAAACTTTAAAACCAGAATAAAATATCCATGTTAAACCCATATAAATACGATATCATTTATATCTTTAAAATCCCAAATCATGTAATGTCATTTTATTTTCCAATATGTATTATTTTCCAAAATCATAGGGTTTTCAAAGTAAAATATTTAGAAATCAAAACTCTTGAATATAATATTTTCAAATCATACTACCTTGAAAATCATAACTTCGAAAACAAAATTTCCATCTCTTAAATGGTTAAATATTAAATTACTTTATAAAACACAATAGCTTCTTTAGATTTTACAAATCAAATTTCAAGTATCGATTTAAACTTCCAAATATCATTTCAATTCTTATGTTTCAAAGCTTTAAATATTCCACCATTTCAAAACAAACTCATTTGACAATCTCATATATATTAAATTCAATTACTTATTATTTAGACTTGAAATATTTACTTAATGAATTCAATATAATTTAAGAAAAACCTTTAACTTCACATAACTGGAAAATCTTTCCATTTATTATATATTCATTTAAATCAACCTGATATTCATTTAGATCACTCTACACAAACATAAAGTTATAAAATCATATCCTTTAAAAATTCTAACTTTTTATTTAATTCCAATTTAACTTAATATTCATCTTCCAACCTAATTCTCATTTAAGTCAATGAAACTCCAGAAATTAAATTTTAAATAAATGCTTAATCGTATTTGATCTTAAAATCAAACTTAATTTTAAACTTCAAATCAAATTTATACAAAGCTTAAAAACCGAAAATTACTATATATATAATAACCTATATGAATATCCCATAAACCATATATATATATATATATATCTTTACAAAATCATAGAAAAACATTTTAAAACATTTTAATATATATATATATACCGCGGTGCCTGTATAAAATTTTCTACCCTATGGTCAAGTGATACGGATGTTTATCATTTCAATCCGCAATTTAAAATAAAAATGCGGTTGTATATCATTTCAAACCGCAATCCCGATGAATGAAATGCATGATAACTTGCAGTTTATACAATATAAAATATAGCATCCATTCATCAAAATATCAATCATCAACCATTATTTGCAATCATCATCCAATTTAAACAATCATCGATATAGAGCATATAAATTATACAGGTAATAAATAACAGGTATTAACTAACAGTTTATATTCAATAATAAATTAATTAACTGTTACTAGCAGTTTATATGCAAAAATAAATTCAAATTTAACTGTCAGTTGATATGAAATAAAAATTTAACATAACTATGACTGGCAGTTAATATGCAAATAAATAAATTCTAACTGTCAAATTTATATGCAATAAATAAAATAAATTAACAGTTAAATTAAATAAATGCAATTTAACAGAGATAATGAAGAAAAGCATGCCAAACCGTCATAAATAAATTTCTACTCATATCTAAAATTAATTTAACAGACACAAGAAGTTTTAGAAGTTGTGAGTGGGTTAAAACACTCACCTTTTGAATTTAAATCGAATTTAAATTCGATTTAAACCCAAAAATTTCAAAGTCTCCAAATCTGTCCAAACCAGCGCCAACAGATCCGGAATTTAATTTCGATCCTAATAAAAAAAAAATCTCGCGTGAATACGAGGTCATATGAGAAAGTTATTCAATTTTAATGAGTTGAAACAAAAATTAAATAAAACAAATTTAAACAACAACCTAATTAAAGCTTGCCACGTCATAAAGCTTCTTCTCAACTCACGTATGCTCGTCCAGGGGAACCCATTTCAACGCACGCCCTCTCCATCTTTGACCGTGCCTTTAGACCGCCCTAGGCCACCAGATGGTGACGCGCCTCCACCATTACGACCGCCTCCACCTGCCGCACCTCCACCTTGAAAGCCTTCGAGTTCGGCCTCCTCTATCACCTCTGCCGCCGCCTTAAAAAACTAGGGTTTCAAACCCTAATTTGCCAATATCGGCCACCACCGGTCGCAATAAGCCAAGCGGCTACCACCAAACGACTTCCCTAGCCGAGCTCTCCAATACCCAGAAACCAATTTGCAAATAGTCGCTCCAAATCAAAACGCCCAAATTGACTTAGGTTTCGAATTTCTTGATTTTGACCGCGATTTGCCGCTGACTCGAGTATCGATTTCGAAAACAGAGACTGCGCGTAGATTCGTATGGATGAAATCTACAACATATATTTTTTTGGAATTTTTCTGAGATGTTTGAATTTTCATTTGAAATTTGAATAGAAATATATCTAGGTTTACATCCATTTGAGGAGGAGAAGGAGTTGAAGAAAAGAACGTACAGACAAATGATAGAAGATGGAGGCTAGGGTTTATAATCTTCTATTCATAAGTAGGGTTGGATTAGAGTAGGCAGACCGGATAAATGAACGTGCGGAACAAACTATGGCCCAAAAAGCCCGTTCTAACCCCGGAACGAAATTTATTAAACCCACATATCCAAATAGGTATTTTAAAATATTCTGAACGCAATGGAAAAAGTTTCACGTCCAAATTCGATCGTATGAAGAAGTCATGCTGAAAACAAAATTTCCAAATTGATTTCAAATTGATTTTAGTTAAATCGATTTCAAGGCGTTTCGCGTCCGTACGATCAAACGACAGGTCCGATTGATACGAAACTTGAAACCCTATAATAATTCACCGATACGGATCCAATGAAACTAGTTTCGTCAAAATCCGAGTCTGTGGCCAAAATGGCTATTTATATGTTAATTAAATAAATTAAAATAAATTATAAAATCAAATTTGTTATTCAAATTCTAAAATTTACCAAATTTTATCGCTTATATATTCCTTAATCTATTTTAATGATTTAAAAAGTTTAGATGTGAATTAAAAGTTGATAAGTCTACCAATCGCAGTGTTAATTTCCCCACTTCCTTATATTTAGGAATTATAAATTAAATTCTCAAAACCCATTTATTAGATTTTTTTTAAACTTTTATATTCTCAACTTTTACCAAAAATAAGGATGCCACTAACATTGGTTCATGGTTTCACCTTATTATCCACAAATTCCATTTTAATTTCAATAACATAATATTTAAACGTTTAATTCCACTTTATTTGCAATAAATACAATTGTTGAATTTTGATACTTTAATTAAATTATAAATCTTGCTTTCTATAATCTATATCAACAAATGGTCCAATTATAAATAGAATTAGCATTAACTTCATCTTATATAATTAACTACTCCAATTACAAAACAAATCTACGCTAACTGCACGATTTAAGTCAATTAATTGTAATTGAGTCTACATTAAATGTTATAAATTATAAATTGGAATCTCAATAAATTCGTTTATTGATTTTAAAAATCTTTCTATTCAGTAAATAGACATTTTATGGGTATAAATAATATTTGAATTATAATACATTTCATTAGTGCATGCTTCAATTCATATAAATTCCCCTTTATTAACTAGAACACATTAGCCAAAACAAAATAATTAATTTAGATTTATTTCAATCGATTGCCATTCTTAACTTAACATACTCGAAATGGTTAACCTAAATAATTGTTACCCTTTTACATTCAAATTCACTTACAACCATCATTACAACAATGTTGCCATAGATTTAGATTTAATTAAATAAATTAGATAAATGGGTAAAGTTTTGTAATTATCACTAATGCCAAATATATATGCATTAATTACTACTTATTTTTATGAATTCATTTATTAATTTACTAGTTGCCTTTGTCTTCTTATATCTTATTTACTACCAAACTTTCTATTTAGTTATAGTTTGTAAATATATAAATGCCTAGGCAAATCAAGTTCTTGTCCTTTCTGTTATTCCAATTTAAGTCGGGTATGCGCAATAAATTGTTTATTAACTTATTCTTACAAAATTATTTGCATACATTCAGTTACACCTAATTTAATGCATTGATTTTCATTTATAAATTAAAGGTTTTCCTTTAAAAGCTTTCTTTACTAAACCATACAGGACATTGATCTAATTCAATTTACTATCTAATAATATTAATTCATTTAAATAAATTCACAACTTACCCTTGTTTCCCTATATTCTCTTCTTAGCCTAGTATAACCATTTACATTACTTCAAATTTATTCGTCATTTTATATCAACCGATAATACAGCTTAAATTCCTATGGTTTCATTTCCTTTTCAACATATGCTTCATTATAAATTATAAATCTTTACTTCTTTCTAAAGTTAAATTATCTAATCTTATTAAAATGACAAATTTAACTGACGAAAATTTACGGGTCGTTACATAAAACCACTCTTCTTAATATTTTAAATCTTCATGTGATTTGGAAATAGGTTTTGCTTTAGGTTCATGAAATTTCCAGCTACTATACTTACTGCTTTATGAAGGTACTGCAAAAAATAAAAATACCTTATATGTTGATTGACATCCATATCATTCCATCTCATAAGATCTAATCACAAATGATTGTCTATACACTAACTTATCATTGTCAATGAATCTCCCTAGCCTAAAACTCTTCATAGACTCATCATTGCCTTCATCTTCACGTACACACAAATTCGTATCAATGCCATTTACTCTCTTTCCATTCACTTTTTCAACGCTAACGTTCCTACTTCCTCCTAGACTATTTCTCACGGATAAAGCAGTACTCCTCGTTCGATCTTCCCGTTCTTCAAACACCCTAGAGAGATCCTAGCCTTTGATACATCGTGTACATCTTTTTTATAGAAACACAAACTGTTGTTGCTAGTTATCGATTTTGTAGCCATTGACATTGTTGTCATTATTGTTGTTTCATAGATATGAACGTTTAGTTGAAAATTTGATATTTTTGAATATAGAAATGAGGAATATATGGAGCAGCAGAAGAGATAAATTAGAGGTAATTAAAGCACTGTATAATGGAGTGGTGGAGAGGAATATAGGGAGGTTATGTGATTTTTGAATGGTCTGCTTTGTCCATGAATGTAGGAATAGGCAAATGAGATGTTGAGAATATTTGTGTTGCAGATCATCTAACATATCTAACTTTATTTTAATATTTTTTTTGTTTTTAGTTTAAGATTATTATACGATGATTTTTAATAAAGCTAATTTGGTCAAGTGGGATTTGGTGAGAAGATTTTGTATTTTCGCTGGCCTTTTCATGCGTTGATGAATGTTTTGTTACTTTGAATGGGCTCTATGCAACTTGATTACAGTTAATGTTAGTGATTTTATTTTATATTTTTTTAAGAAAAAAATTACATTGCAATAATGTCAGGAAGCACAATTTGGAAGGACCAGTTTGAATATGGTCATATAATGGTGTTATATACACCTATTGCAATATTCACAAACAACTAGTACTAAAATGTGAAGATTAAAACCAGTGAAATCTGAACTTTACAGTACTTTGTTCACCCAAGAGATAGCCTGTAACAAACCCAATTAACTAGAATTCACCCTTAAGGGATAGCCAATAAAGTAGGGATGTCTACACTACAACAAAAATACCATATTACAACGCAATTTTTACAACGGATATACATCTTTTCATTAGGTTCTAACATCAAAGGATTATCAAGATGGACAAATCATGGATTCATCTACCAAGGTTTTGTCAATTTTATTTTATCAGTTTTATATTTACAATTATTATGGTTGATTATTGATCCCTTTGTGTTATAGAATGACTGAAGAATACAGGCACGCTGTTCGAAAATTTGTGTATGGGCATGCAGAAAGGAAGGGAAATCCAGAAAAGATTATTTTCCCTTGTTCAAAATGTAGGAATCTTATCCGCCATCCGTCAAGGGAAGTTGTATCACACTTGGTTTGTTTTGGAATTGACCCAACATATGATGTATGGATTTTTCACGGGGAAGCACGCCCTTTAGAAAATGAAGGCGATGAAGTGACAAATTCATATAGAATGTACTTAGACACACAAATATGTAATGACGAGATGGAAGATCATTCTAATGTAAGACAAGGGGTAGGGAATAAGGAGGTGATAGAAAATTCTGAAATTCCTTTGTATCCTGGTTGTACAAGCCACACAAAGTTATCAGCTACAATACTTCTTTACAAGCACAAGGCTCGAAATGGTATATCTGACACTACATTTACGGAACTTCTTAAACTTCTTAAAGATATGCTGCCTGTGGAGAACACGCTTCCTGATTCGACGTATGCAACAAAGAAGCTGCTTAAATCATTTGGTTTAGGCTATAGACAAATACATGCATGTGTAAATGATTGTTGCCTTTTTAGGAAAGAGCTTGCACATAGTGATATTTGTCCAAAATGTGGAAATTCTCGTTGGAAAAAGAACAAGACAAATGAAGATGGAAAGCAAACCAAAGTACCTACAAAGGTTTTGAGATACTTTCCAATAATACCAAGACTGAAAAGAATGTTTATGTCGGCAGAAACATCAGAGCAATTAAGGTGGCATAACAATCATAAGAGTGAAGATGGTAAATTACATCATCCAGTAGATTCTTCTCAGTGGGCTACAATTGATAGGATGTACCCTTCCTTTGCATCCGATCCATGAAATTTAAGGCTTGGTCTTGCAAGTGATGGCTTTAGTCCCTTTGGGGATTGGAACTGTGTGTATAGTTGTTGGCCAGTATTTCTTGTTGCGTACAACTTCGCTCCGTGGCTTTGTATGCACAAAGATAATATGATGTTATCATTATTAATTCCTGGACCATGACAACCAGGGAATGATATTGATGTGTATCTACAACCACTTATTAAAGATTTGAAAAAATTATGGGATAAAGGGGTGAAGGCGTATGATGCATACACTCGCAACGAATTTAGGTTAAATGCAATTTTAATGTGGACGATAAATGATTTTCTAGCTTATGGAAATTTAGCAGGTTGCACCGTAAAGGGTAAAAGGGCATGTCATGTTTGTGGCGTTAATACATGCTCAATATGGTTACCATTTAGTAAGAAGTGTGCATATTTAGGCCATAGGCGATTCCTTGATCCTAATCATGAATATCGCCAACGAAAAAACTTGTTTGATGGAACTATAGAGACTAGGCAAAGGCCTCCAATACAAACCGGTGCTCAAGTCTTTGATATTGTTAAAGATATTTGCAATGACTGGGGGGAAAAACCAAAGGAGGAAGAGAAAGAGAAAGAAAAAAGGAAAAGAAAAAGGGGAGATAAGAAGAAAAAAGGAAGTCAAATGTGGAAGAAGAAGTCTATTTTCTTTGATTTGCATTATTGGCAGGTAAAGTTTAATCAGAAACAAAATTGCTTCTTCTTTTCTATCTATGTAATCAATATTTTATTATTAATTAGTTATAGTCTATTTTTTGTTTTCTTAGGTACTTCCTTTGCGTCACAATCTAGATGTAATGCATGTTGAAAAAAATATTGGTGAAAGTATTCTTGGTACGTTACTTGATATTAAAGGAAAATCAAAAGATGACATTAATTCACGTAAAGATCTAGAAGTATTTGGTATTAGGAAAAAGTTACATCCTATAGACATGGGAAGCAAAGCATTACTTCCAGCCGCCCCATGCACCTTAACTGATTCAGAAAAAGAGATCTTTTACAATAGAATGAGGAATTTGAAAGTACCCGATGGCTATAGCTCAAATATTAGAAAATGTTTTGCAAAACAAAAAAAAATTCAAGTCTAAAGTCCTATGATTATCATGTTTTGATGCAACAACTATTGTCTGTATCACTGAGAGGACTTCTACTTAAAGGGACAAGGAATGCATTACTACGACTATGTTCTTTTTACAACGACATTTGCCAAAGAGTGCTTGATAAAGATAAATTAGAATCCATCGAGAATCAGGTCGCATTAACACTATGCGACCTTGAGAGATTTTTTCCTCCTTCTGTTTTTGACATCATGATTCATTTGACAATACATTTAGTGAAGGAAGCAAGAATTTGCGGACCAGTACAATATCGGTGGATGTATCCATTTGAGAGGTAAAATTTGGCATTAGTACCTTTAGTAGTTAATAATATATGTGCTTATGAAAATATTTTACTTATGCATCTTGATTATAGATACATGAGAACACTGAAGGGGTATGTTAAAAATGAAGCACGGCCTAAAGGATGCATAGTTGAACGCTATTCTGCTGATGAATGCATGAAGTATTGTGCTGGATATATTAATGGTGCATTAGAAATTGGACAAAGGAAAAATAGAAATGAAGTGGAACAAAGTGATTCCATACTCGAGGGGCGTCCTATTTCCAAAGGAAAACCTGTGGTAGTCACTAAGGAGGTGATTGATGTTGCTCATTGGTACGTGTTGTTTAATACCGAGGAAGTGGAGCCTTATATAAAGTAAGCATAAGTTCAATTCAATTAATGTGTGAAATAAATTAGATTTTGACATGAATGTTTACGTATATAGGATGCACAATGAGGAACTAAAACTTTTGCATCCCCGGCTTTCACGAGATGATTTGGAACTTTCAAAGCTACATTCAGAGACTTTTAGTCATTGGTTTAAAAAAAAGGTTGACATTGTTATATATTTTAAGATGGATAAGTTCGACATAGAAGTATATGTTATTGTGATTAGTCTTTATATATAACATTATGCATTTTTAGGTTCAAGATGATAGAAACACATCTGATGTTAGTGAACTAATAAATTGGCTTTCATATGGACCTCGCCATCAAGTAATTTCTTATACCGGCTATATAATTAATGGTCGTCGTTTTCATACTAAAGACAATGATAAATCTACACAAAATAGTGGTGTTTCCATTGAGGCAAGTACTGTTCGTATGGATGGATCCATTGAGAAAGTAATATATTATGGTGTTTTGCGTGAGATTTTGTTGCTTGACTACCGGCAGTTTCAAATTGCCTTGTTTAAGTGTGATTGGGCAAATATTGATCGTGGAGTTAAGGTCGAAGATGGATTTACGTTAGTCAATTTACATCAATTCCAAAATCAATTCGCAAGCGACCCTTTCATCTTGGCAACGCAAGCCGTACAAGTGTTTTTTTGTAGAGAAAGTAGTTTTTCAAATTGGTATGTTGTGCTAAGAGCACCCCCTAGAGGTTTTCATGAGTTGGAAAGCTATGATGAGGAGGATGAGTCAAGTAGCAAACCGGTAGATGAGTCACTACTTGATGATAGAGATGTCGATGATGGTGATGAAAGTTATATAAGGAAGGATTGTGATGGTATTTTGGTATGATATAAGCATCCTTTATTGATATTTGTGTTACATGTAGTTATATTCGTAAAGAGTGTAATTATACAGTTTTATGCATAGTTATATTTATTAATCATGAATTATTAACCATGAATTATTAATCATGAATTATATATGTTATGTTTTTTTTTTCTAGGTTCCTCCCTTAACAAAAGATATTTGAACATGAAGCATCAAGAGTAAAATGGAGCAACATCAAAGAGAGGTAAAATATTAAAATTTTAATATGCACTTCAATTTTTTTAAACTGACATTTCTTCAATTTTTTTAAACTGACACTTCAATTAAAATGGAGAAACATCAAAGAGAGGTAAAATATTAAAATTTTGTCTTCTTCTTCTCAGTAAAAAAAAAAGACAGAGAAACTCAAAAAAAAAACATTTTGTGTTTACGTTTGTATGCCACATAGTTTACATTTCATCTCTTGTTACAAATACACTGCATTTTGCTTCCAGGCTCTCTTAGAATCAATGGATTTACTTATGTACATATCCAGAAACATCAAATAAAAAGGAACATTTGTTTTGCTGGGTTTTATTCATATCCGTTAGCAGACAAATTTCAGTCCACATATCCGATAATACTAGTTGCCTTCTCTTTATTCTGTTGCATTCTACCATTGTATTTGTCTTCACTTGCCCTTCTTTTGAGGTTTTATTCATCTCTGATTTTTGAAATGCATAGCTTTCACTCTTCTATTTTGGCAGTTTTTTCTTGAATTTCCTCGATCAGCTTCTTTAGTTCCCCTATATTTTTTTGAAGATCATGAAACAAATTAGTTTTTGCAACGCGAAGAGTTATGCCAAATTCTTGAGTGTTTTAACCTGTAACAACCCGGGTTTTTATAACAATTAATTTTCGTCATTTAACGATTAATTGGTTGTTAATTGCTATTGAGTGTTTTAATGGGTTAAAAAATTTGGTCAAGCGTTGTTGGGCTTTAAAATTTATTGTAGCCCACGTTTCTTTATGCTCACAATAACAAAAAGTATTAAAGAAAATACGGTCTGTTATCACGAAGAATAAGGCTGGATAGGAGCGGCCATCCGTAGTTAGGCCTTACACTAATATTGGTTATTTCGATGGGAGTGGTATATATTTTTATTTTTCATCTCTTATTTATTTATTTATTCTCATCGACATACCCGATTTCAGTATAAAACGAACTACGATGGCTCATAATAGTTTAGGACAATAAATATAATAATAACACAGATAATATAAACGTGGAACACAGATAAAACAAAAATGTCTCATATATATAATAACTGATGTCAGTTACAATACATGTGATACAATACATATGATACAACTACAACTGTCGACTCAGGAAGTTACATATACAAGTACATTATCGTGATTAACATACATGAATACGTAACATCCTATGCTAAATATACTGACTACGAAATGACAGCAACTACTCCAAAAGATAAGAAAAGACTTCATAGCTCTAGCAACAATCCAAAGCAGGATATCTACAACCTGTAATAACTCGGTCTGACCCGAGTATTACAATCAAAAGAAAATAAAAATGGTGGCGGCCTCGTTCTTCCCCATTCGTTCGAATTTAGGGCTCGTTCAATTTGAAGGCACCGACTTCTTGCTGTGGATCGATGATGCCTTCATCTCGCTCGCGGTTGCTCCTATTCGATTCGACTAAGGTGAGTGATTGCTTCACTCACATCTAGTTCGAGACTCTTTGAATTCCTATTTGTTCCAATTTTGTTGATTTGGATTGTGGACTTCACTGATTTGGTTGATTCCCTTACTTGTCACGGATTGATTTTTGGCATTTGATTCGTGAATTTTCTGATGATGTCTGTCGAATTTGTTACATTTATTAAATGCTTTAAAAATCTCCTTTATCCTAGTTCGAAAGTTATTTGACTTTATTGGTATCAATTGGTTGTTGGCTTCGATGATGGAGATTGTTTCGGCCTTGAACTGTTCTATTTCATTTTTCCTGACTTGCGGCGTGATAAGGCTGCTCCGTGAATTTCTTTTCTTTGTCATCACCACTATGATTTTTACTGGCATGTTGTTGACTTTAGACACTTGAAAACTGCTGCTTTGGGTACCTCTGTAGCATACCTGACTTGTTCGATTTCAACTTGTCGTTCCATGATTTTTGATATTGTTCGAACTTGCCTTTGAGATGCTTTAACTTGAATTTTGTTTATTAATTTGTTATCACCTGACTCCGGCTTGTGATAATGCTTGGCTTTGATTTTTGACTTGTTCGACTTTTGTGGAACTGGAAATTTTGAATTTGCTGATTCTTTGATTCCAAGACTCTGACTTGCTTGGAATCCACACTATTTAGTACAAACATTGTCGTTTGTTCTTGTATTCTTTGGTATTACCCTATTTCACTAGTACATATGCATTGCTCACTTTCTGTTTTGCGTCCTCCTTGAGGTCAGTTGCATATCATATTTGCATCCTCTGTCCCTGCCGTGTTCAGTTGCATTGAGTGTTTGTTCGAACTTGTTACATTCGAGTCTGCTGCGCATATGTATGATTGCATCTGAATTGTATTCTTGATGCAGTCCTCATGCACTTGGTTTCTTTGTAGTCTCTATTATCATTACACGAGACAGTTTGCATACTTGTTTCATGTAGCATTTGGGTATCGCTGTTTTGTTTCGACGCACTACATGTTAGCATTGGCTTGACTTGACTGCTTGACCATATGCATGCATTCATATAGTAGTTGGATTTGGTCGAGTTGCTTGATTCACTGCAACCATATTATTACAGTATATTTGCTTGAGTCTGGGTCCATTTTGAGCTTGAGATGCTTTGTTGAACTCTTGTCCACTGTTCACTGCATGCATATATCAATACATGTATGATGAGTACTTCATGCTTTCGTTCTCGAGTCATCATGTAAGCTTGTCACTGGCTTTATCCTGATTTTGTAGTTTGTCTACACTTTGATGTGTATGTGCTAGCCTTCACTTGATATATGTTGCACTACAGTTATATGTAGTTGTTAGCTTTGCTTGCATTACCTCTGATCATATGCCACTATGTATCATTGCATGTTGTATTTTCTCCACTTTCTATTTTAAGTATTCAAGTACATTAGGGGTTTTGAGTTTTTCACTACAACCATGTTATCACTGTATATTTGCTTCTTGTATCACTGAGTCTGCTTTTGTATTGTTTCTGGCTTCAAGTATAGATGCCTGGACTTTCACATGTGAACTCAGTATCACTTGCTGTTGTGCATTTCCTAATCTTTTGCATATTTCATATGTTGTATTGGCGAGGCAGTGACGCGAGCGTGTGCTGCAGCCAAAACTGTATTGACATTTTGAATTGATATTTCAATTGTTTAAATTGTTTTGCGTGTTCAATTCAATATTTGAAATTGCATTTGGTTAGTTTAATTTGCTGATTTGTGTTTAACACTGATACGTGTTATATTCACCGTTATCCGATTTCCTTGTTAAAGGATCGGTTAGGTGAATTTATTTTGTCTATCGTCTTATTGCTATTTAATTATTATTGCTTCCGTGCATTAATAACTGAGTTTGAATTAGACTGACCCATGTATTATTTTCTTTTGAATGTAATACTCGGATCAGACCGAGTTATTACAGGTTGTAGATATCCTGCTTTGGATTGTTGCTAGAGCTATGAAGTCTTTTCTTATCTTTTGGAGTAGTTGCTGTCATTTCGTAGTCAGTATATTTAGCATAGGATGTTACGTATTCATGTATGTTAATCACGATAATGTACTTGTATATGTAACTTCCTGAGTCGATAGTTGTAGTTATATCATATGTATTGTATCACATGTATTGTAACTGACATCAGTTATTATATATATGAGACATTTTTGTTTTATCTGTGTTCCGCATTTATATTATCTGTGTTATTATTATATTTATTGTCCTAAACTATTATGAGCCATCGTAGTTATACTGAAATTGGGTATGTCGATGGGAGTAAATAAATAAGAGATGAAAAATAAAAAAATATACCACTCGTATCGAAATAACCAATATTAGTGTAAGGCCTAACTACGGATGGCCGCTCCTATCCTTATTCTTCGTGATAACAGATAGTATTTTCTTTAATACCCTTTGTTATTGTGAGCATAGAGGTGGGGCGTCACATAACCCTAGTCAGTTCAGACCCTAGTCCAAGACCAACATTCTTTGTCGATCTTTTAGTTTTGGAGGCTTCATGGGACCGCTGGGGTATACTGGTCTTTTTGAATGGTGAGGGTTGATTCCTATTGACCCTGAAATGATTAACTTTCTTGATATCTCCGGTACATAGAAAATTCCTCTAAATATATATTTGACAATGTCGGGGTAATATTGACTGAGTGATGAGTTTTCTAGTGAAACCGATGCAATGTTGACTGAGTGACAAGCATTAGATTTAACTACTTCTGTATACAACATGCAGATATATATTGCAGATTTTTGAATTACTTTGGAAATTACTATGCTCTGAGGATTATATTTTAAATGAAGGGTTGAAATAAATATTTTGAACATTCTGATTTAAGTAGTTCTGAAAACGATAATTGTTTCATATTAACATTTTAGCTCAGTGAATGTGACCTACATGATATTACAAATTTAAAAACCTTTACAAAACTGTCTCGAACATATATGTACAAGTTTATGCCAGTTCAATTATCAAAACACAGTACCCTGAAACTTTATTCTCGTTTTTTATAAAAGTACATAATGTTCTGCCCTTTTTTTATAACAGAAGCATAACCTTCTTTATCAAACTTTGCCTGTATGCTAATTTCAGATGTCAAAGGTAGCAGCGAGATATGCAAAGAGGCAATCCTTAGCTGCAGTTGCAACTTTAAATGCAAAAGATAAGCCTGCTGGTGTGAAAATCAATGAAACAAGACATGTTGATGCAACTCATTCTCTTCAAAGTTTAAACAGCAATATTAGAAGATCCCCTCGGAAGCGTACTGAAATGCAGCCTCCACCCGATAAAATCAAGTCTCCAAAGCTCAATCCTGTCTGTACTGGAATGCAGCCTCCACCCGATAAATCCAGCCTTCAAATCTCAATCCTGGCCCTAATTCAACTGGATCTCCAAATATCACTCCCAATGCCATGGATGCCTCGAACAACCTAGATTCTAATGATGATACTCAACGAAAGACGGCAAGGAAAAAAAGAGGGAAGACGATGATGACTTGTATGCGGAATGAAAAGGCTGAAATTGAATTCAACGAGCGAGGTCAACCAATAGGCTCCAACTCCAAGCACTTATCATCCTATCTTGGTACCTTAGCAAGAGAGATGATACCTTTGACGATTTCAGAGTGAAAAAAATCGATTCAAACTTAAAGAAAGATTTATGGACTTGTATTCTGGTATGAAAAATGTGCTGAGAACTTTTTATGAACAACTGGCCAGATGGAAATTTTAATACAACATGATAACTTATTTATAAAGTGGTGGGTGGTTATATGCACAAATTTCTACTTGTACTTATTTATCGTCTATTTTTATGTCATATAATTGATTCAAACCTGTAATGTAAACATTCATAAACAATGCAACAACTATAGCTTACAATCCTGTAATGTTTCATACTTACAATTTTCGACTACAGCCATCATAAGTATATGTTCTAAAATCAGTCGCATCACATTATTCACATTAAAAGGAACCCCGTGAAAATTCCTACACTCTCTGTTAGACTCTCTGTTTTTGGTAAATTGTGTCGGGTATAACTTGTTTTGGAGTTAATTGTAGCTTCATCCACGACAAAATGTTAGTAACAAATCAGTTATAATCATAAGGAGTTGAGTATCTATTGTATTATTGCTAATTGTTATGGTATCATCATCTCACAATAAGCAGCCAAATCTTAATGTTAATATAAGTTGTGAATTATTTTGCATAAGTTAATATAAGTTGTGAATTATTTTGCATACTGTTTTATGTGTATGGAGCAGTACAAGTAGAAATTTGTGCATTAACATTGTAGACATCCATATCCAACAAATGCATGACTAATGAATATCAATGCTAATTACAAAATTGTATGAAATTTGAACATTAACATAAACATGTACCTTATTTGTTACCTTATTTTTGTTGTGCAGTCAAGATTCATGGTGGATGAAGCATACAAGGGTTTAATGTTTAAGATGTTGGGATTACGATGGAGAGAGGCAATGTCGAGGTTAGTTTCCGCTATTAAAGTAGCTTCTACTTATCCCGACGCTTCCACTAGGCTAGCGATGCTAAAACCGGATACTACAGAAAATGTTCAAGAGTGGAACGACTTTGTTAAAGAAAAATTGTCGGAGAAATTTGGGTAACAAGTTATATTTTATTCATTATAATTTTTTTAACTATACAGATTTAAATATAAATATGCTATCCCTGCATATTTTATTCCTCTAGGCTGAACATGCATAGTTTATTAATGAATTGCTCCTACGTAGGAAACAAGCAAAAAATTCAAAGCAATGATAGATAAAAATAAAATTCCACATACAATGAGCAGAAAGGGATATGCGAGATTAGCGGAAGATATGGTAAGAAATGCATGTACGTTTACATCAATAATTTTTTATCTTTGGTTCGAATTCGTCTTCTTACTATTATTATTTGCAGTAAAAAGAAACTGGAATATCAAACATTAGTAGAGATGAGCTATGGTGCAAAGCCCATACGAAGAAAAATGGAGACCCACCAAATTCCTTTGTTGCTGATTGCATCGTAAGTTTTTTATTCTTTTGAGATAGGACTGTAGATATTTATTCAATAGTTTATTCATATTTCTTTTTTCTTGATTTTAATTTGTAGGCTAAGATAAAAGAGCAGAGTAGTGCTCAGAATTCTCATGGAACAACATCAGTAAGTGGAGATGGAGTGTCACATGTTTTTGGAAATGAACATAGGGGAAGGGTAAGGGGATTGGGTTTTGGCGTAGCACCATCTCAAATAGGTGTTTATGCATGTTATCCCAACTTTTGGCAAAGTGGAGATACCCAAAATTTACTAAAAATCAATGATTACTATTCTCGAATGTCGACCATGCATTGCAGGATAACCATGGATATCAATGAATTTTTTCCAAGTCCGGATCGGGCCACAATTGATAGGACATGACAAGAATGATCATAGAGGTCCGCATCTCAAATTTCAAGTCAATCCGAGTTCGTATGCTCAAGTTATGATGGATTCGAGTTGAAAGAAATGAACCTTGCTCGGTTCGAATCCATCACCCCTTCACTAGTTCGAAACCATTAAGTTCGAACCCCTCCAAGAAGGCTCCATGTTCGAATCGATAAGCAGAGATATCGTTCGAATCCATCAGCCAGTGTCTGCTTCGACTCCATCAAGCAAGCCCCCAGATAGCCATGCCTCGAATCCATCGTTGACCATCAGCTTGAATCCATCTTCAGACAACCACAAACCCGTTATGGCTTCGGCTCCATGCTGTCTTCGAATCCCCATGTTAAAGACGACTTCGAATCGATCCGGAGTAACGCATTTGGATCGATTCGAACAAGTACCACGCCATCGATTCGAAGAAGACCTTCGAACCCAACACTCGAAGCCATCAAGGAAACGCGGCTACAAACTCGGACTCGACCCAATCAACTCGGCGAGAAGTGTGGATCAACTTAAGGAAACGCGCGCCACGTCACAGAAGCATGGATTCGACCCTATGGATTCGAACCGTATCGATTCGAACGAGTCCATAAGATCGATTCGAACCAACCAGCATGCCGAAGGACGCCATCTTGAATCGATCATATCTCTCAATCCCTTGATCCAAATCCCATGAAATTTTTACAGGAGTTCGTCTACATGTCGAAGAATGTCCACGCCAAGTTTCATCACGATTGGACGATTTCTTGATCGATTCGAACCAAGGGTCGAATCGATCCCAATGTGGGCCCGGATCTCCAGGTTTCGGCCATGTGGGCCCCCTCACGTGCCAGAAGCGGTCTACCTGATTTTTAGGAGAAATATCAGCCTCCTACGCCTATAAATAGAGCCCCAGGTCATTCAGAAAAGGGGGGGGACTCCTCTTTGGCAAGATCAAGACTCTGAACCATCAAGACTCTACCAGACTCTACTTTGCACTCCACAATCACCGTTGTACTCGAATTTCAGAGCTATAATCCATTGTAATCAGCTGTAATCAAGTGTAATCAGCGAAGAACATAAATAAAAGGGAAAACCTTTGAAGTGGACGTAGGCCGAAGATAGCCGAACCACTATAAATCGTGTGTCCTTGTTTATAATTTCTGATTTACTTGCTTAGATCTGTGATTTGTGTTTGAATATTGCTGATTTGTATTCCAACACTGGTGCTTTCACAATACTTGGGGTTTGTGACCATTTTTGGCGCAAACACTTTGGTGCTTTCACTGAGAAGAACCAGCACCCGCTACACCAGACTCGGAATTCAGATTTAAGAGTTTGAAGAATTCCGATTCAGAGACAATGACTCGGCAAACAAGACAAAGAGTTGATCGGAGCCAACAAGAATGAAGCCAAGAAGCATCCTCAGGAGCAGGGGAAGGACAAGCTTCCGTCTACATCACTAGAGATGAAATGGACGCTATGGCTCAATCATTACGCGAAAGCATGATGAAGGCTCAATAGGAGATGCTGCAGAATTTCCTCGAACAAATGAGGACCGCAAATATGCAAAACCTTGGGCCAACTACGACAACTGCGAGTGCAGGGCAAGGAGTCAGGATTACAGAAGCTAACGAAGGTCAGATTCACGACCAGAACGCAGGAACTGAAAGTGACCGACAAGGACTTGGGGGCAGACCTTCTGGGTCCGATACTGAAAGACCGACAGACGGAGCTCAACAAGCCGGAAACAATGCTTACGCTAACGAGCCACCAGAAGAGTACGTACCAGAATTTCCTTCAAGGCTCGGGGGGCGGGATAGGAACTTGATAAGGGGGCAACCCCTAGACGAAGACGAGAGAATGATTGGCCTGATGCGAAGAATCATGAGAGGAGGATTGCCTAGCGGAGGGCTGGAAGAAGTGAGTAGGAGTCCGTTCACTCCAAATATCCGAAACGCAAGGAACCCTCCAAAATTCAAATTACCAACACTAGAACCTTATGACGGGAGATCAGACCCGACCATGCATATTACCAGATATATCAGGCACATGGAAGTGCTGGGGGCATCCGAGGAAGTGATGACCCGATGCTTCCCTCTATATTTATCAGATTTAGCGTCACTATGGTTCAGACAACTGGAGAGTGGATCGATAGGAACATGGAGCGAGCTTGTTGACTGCTTCATGAGACAGTTTAGGGTCCATGTGACGCGACCCAAGAGTGTGATGACTTTAGCTTTGATCAAGCAAAGGACCGGAGAGTCCATAAAAGATTTTCTATTGAGATTCAATGTGACAGTGACTTCTGTGGACCGCCCGGATCCATCAATGATTTTAATGGCGGCGGTGGCAGGAGTCGCGGAAGGCACCAAATTTAAAGATTCTCTAACAAAGATCCACCGCAAGATCTTGGAGAATTCTTTCATAAAGCTGAGAAGTTCATCCGATTAGAAGAATCACGAGCCGAGAGTCGGGAAATAAATACCGCGCGGAGCGAAGAAATCCCCAGAGAACAGCCTGTAGTAGACAAAGGAAAAAGGAAACAGGATGACAGACATGATGGTCCTGATAAACGGAAGAAATTCCGAGAACCAAGATTTAGGCAGTACACAGATCTGAATGCAGGCCTAGAAAAAATTTACACTGAAACTCGGGGGCAACTCCCCTATCGAAAGCCACCTATAAGGGATCCCACTGAGCGGGAGCGCAGGACTGGAAAATATTGCCTATTTCATGAGCTGGATGGGCACACCACAGATGAATGCCGCCACCTAAAGGATGAGGTGGAAGAACATGCTAGGGGTGGTAGATTGCCACAATTTGTCAGAGAAAGGACTGCGGCGGTAAGGCCTGAACAACTACCGCCTCCACCTAACAGGAACAATCCTGGATCGGGATCACGACTCGTCATCAACTGATTAAAGATGACAAGGGCCAAGTCCGGGATTTGGATTTCGGTCGAATAATTCTATTTAGATTTGTTTTCAAAATAAACGGTTACTCAACTTACACATGTACGGGAACCGGAGAGATCCCTAGGCATGCTCTGAGATGGAGATAAACCGATATGCCCGGAGAGGCAATGTTTAGCTTTTTCTGATGTTTGAGATTGAACATCTAGAACTCGAACTTTAATAAATAAATTAGAATCTCCTACAATAAATCTTTTTGACCGGAGAGTTAAAGAATGAACATTAAATACCAATATAAACATGATCGCTTTATGACCCTACCCGGAGAGGCGGGGTCCGGAGTGCGAGAAGTGAGTTGCTTCGCCGGAGAGCGACAGGATCAACTCACTTAAGGGCTGTTTCCCCTTCACCAGAGAGTGACAGCATGGGATCCAGCAAGAGCCCGGAGAGGCTATGATCGGTCCCGAACGACCAAGACATCGCTTAATGTTCAGATACACTGAACCGGAGTGCAAGAAGTGAGTTGCTTCGCCGGAGAGCGACAGGATCAACTCACTTAAGCGCTGTTTCCCCTTCACCGGAGAGTGACAGGATGGGATCTAGCAAGAGCCCAGAGAGACTATGATCGGTCTAGAACGACCATGACATCGCTATACGTCCTAACTGGGACCAAAGTGCAAGGGATAGAAGGCAACGCCGGAGTGCAATAGGATCTTTCTATTTAATCACAAAGTCTAGAATGGACTTAGTAAGGGTTCAAAGTAGCCAATAATAGTCCGGAGAGACTACGAAACTTCATTCTCAACTTCTGTGGAAAGAACGAATGCTGATTTGGCTTCTAACAGCCATAAACTTGATTGATAATACTACAGCTATGAATGAAACATGAATTTACTACACTTGATTTAAGACCCTTCAAAACATACCTTTTACAAAAAGGCATGTTTTGGGGGGCAAAGTGTTATCCCAACTTTTGGCAAAGTGGAGATACCCAAAATTTACTAAAAATCAATGATTACTATTCTCGAATGTCGACCATGCATTGCAGGATAACCATGGATATCAATGAATTTTGTCCGAGTCCGGATCAGGCCACAATTGATAGGACATGACAAGAATGATCATAGAGGTCCGCATCTCAAATTTCAAGTCAATCCGTTTCGTATGCTCAAGTTATGATGGATTCGAGTTGAGAGAAATGAACCTTGATCGGTTCGAATCCATCACCCCTTCACTAGTTCGAAACCATTAAGTTCAAACCCCTCCAAGAAGGCTCCATGTTCGAATCGATAAGCAGAGATATCGTTCGAATCCATCAGCCAGTGCCTGCTTCGACTCCATCAAGCAAGCCCCCAAATAGCCATGCCTCGAATCCATCGTTGACCATCAGTTCGAATCCATCTTCACACAACCACAAACCCGTTATGGCTTCGACTCCATGCTGTCTTCGAATCCCCATGTTAAAGACGACTTCGAATCGATCTGGAGTAACGCATTTGGATCGATTCGAACGAGTACCACGCCATCGATTCGAAGAAGACCTTCGAACCCAACACTCAAAGCCATCAAGGAAACGCGGCTACAAACTCGGACTCGACCCAATCAACTCGGCGAGAAGGGTGGATCAACTCAAGGAAACGCGTGCCACGTCATAGAAGCATGGATTCGACCCTATGGATTCGAACCGTATCGATTCGAACGAGTCCATAAGATCGATTCGAACCAACCAGCATGCCGAAGGACGCCATCTTGAATCGATCATATCTCTCAATCCCTTGATCCAAATCCCATGAAATTTTTACAGGAGTTCGTCTACATGTCGAAGAATGTCCATGCCAAGTTTCATCACGATTGGACGATTTCTTGATCGATTCGAACCAAGGGTCGAATCGATCCCAATGTGGGCCCGGATCTCCAGGTTTCGGCCATGTGGGCCCCCTCACGTGCCAGAAGCGGTCTACCTGATTTTTAGGAGAAATATCAGCCTCCTACGCCTATAAATAGAGCCCCAGGTCATTCAAAAAAGGGGAGGACTCCTCTTTGGCAAGATCAAGACTCTGAAGCATCAAGACTCTACCAGACTCTACTTTGCACTCCACAATCACCGTTGTACTCGAATTTCAGAGCTATAATCCATTGTAATCCGCTGTAATCAAGTGTAATCAGCGAAGAACATAAATAAAAGGGAAAATCTTTGAAGTGGACGTAGGCCGAAGATAGCCGAACCACTATAAATCGTGTGTCCTTGTTTATAATTTCTGATTTACTTGCTTAGATCTGTGATTTGTGTTTGAATATTGCTGATTTGTATTTCAACACTGGTGCTTTCACAATACTTGGGGTTTGTGACCATTTTTGGCGCAAACAATGCACATAATTCAAAAAAGGTGGCTGCATTGGAAAATCAAGTAATAGTTCAAAGGGATAGGTTAACTAATTTGGAGCAAGAGTAGACTACTTGACTAATTTGATCATGAAAGTAAGTTTATAGTTAATTAGCTATTGTTAATAAATATGTGATATGTGCTTATGAATTACTAAGTATTCTCTTGTACTTTTACAGAGAAGAAACGATAATGTGGCAGACATGGAGATGCCTCAGACTCATACTCCTCAGGTTAGAATATATAAATAATCATGATTTCTTGCTTGACATGCTTGTCGTTTCCTTGAAACTAAATTACCAGAACATGATTGCTTGCTTGACATGCTTGTCGTTTCCTTTAATTGCTTGCTTGACATGCTCTTTTTGGTTGTGGATATGATTTTGTTGTTTAAAATGCCTACCTGTTTGGCTTTCCTATTTTAACTTTGGATTTCTCAAAAAAAAAATCAGAAAATCATATATTAATGATAGTGTACTAGTGTTGTGTATATGAAAAGCATGTTCTTGCATCATTTAATATATTTTTTGCTGTTATTTGGAGCAAGGAGCAGAGGTGTTTATAATAATAAGAGAAAATTTGAATCTTCCAAGTATTTTTTTTGTTTATGATAATAAGAGCAAATTTTTATTTTTAGAATAACCTATACCTTAATTCCTAACTAGAGTTTTCCACACCCCTTTTTGCAAGCTGTCATCGCAAGTTTTGTCTGTCCAAACTCTTGTGTTGTTGTTGAATATTTATAAATCTATTTAGTTTTAGATTTTAAAATGATAGTTCGGTTTAGATTAAAGATACAAACAATAGGTTGATATGATAGAGAAAATGACTTTGTGCAGTTATATTTAATGATAAAATTATACAAACAACAAATTTGGTTTACTTTTTTGAACTGCAATCATAATTAAGGATATAAGTGGGTCAAAATCATACCCAATCTTATACAGATAATAACTATGTACAAAAAAATTGATCAAAGAAGGAAGACGATAAATTAAACCAAACACGCAACGAAAGGAAAAATAACAATGTTAGATATACAGGTCCATATTAAAACCTTAATGCTAATCTATTTGTAAGTGTGTTCACATTTTTCAGTTTGGGTGCACTGTTCAGCTTGGGTACATTGTTCGGAACTCTTTTAAGTTTACTGTTTTCTTCTTTTGATTTATCCGTCTTTTATTCATGGCTTGAAACGTTTTTGGGCTTTGCTTTAGGTTTACTGGTAGGTGTTGACTTCCGAGATGGTAACTTTGCCAGTGATTTTTTAATGGTAACTTCACCTGATCATGATTATCATATTCACTAAAGCCAATTTTTTTTTCTTGCAGTCACACCGCGATAGCAACAATACCCAACAGGTTCAAGATCAGCAAGAACGAGTTATTGTGGATGGTTTGATGAAAAAAAGTGCAGGCTATTGAGTTGGGAGAAGAACGTAGTTGCAGAGGGGAGAATAGCAAGCACCGATCCTGGTGCGTCGGTACATTTTGTAAAGCTTGGAGCAGAAGCTTGGAAAGTATGGGTGAATGTAGCGGTGGAACCAGAAGCTTTTTTATTTAGGCCAAATTCAGAGATGTCTACTATTAAAGAGGCCGTTGGATCAACCGTCGCGTGGCACAAAGACTTTATATCCTTAGTCTAGTATGATTGTACTTAGAACTTGATATTTATAGCCGATTGTTATGTATTAATGCTTTATGAATTTGGGAGGTAACTTATCTGACTTTTTGGAGTGTTGGAATTTTATGACTATCTTTTAGTCTTTTCGCATGTGATTTTGGTTGTTTGTGCGTAATATTTATTACTGTTAAATTATTCATTATTTGTATGGATGTGCTCCTACACGTTGCTGTAAAAAAAAATTAATTTGCATTTTTTCTGCAACGGTCAAAGCGCGTTGTATTACACCCTATTACGACGGTCAATAACCGTTGTAAAAATCATTTTCACAATGATCATTTGCGCCTTGTATTAAAGTCTATAACAATGGTCAAAAACCATTGTCAAAATGTTTTTTACAACGGTCAGAGAATGTTGTGAAACATGCTATCCATCTTGTATGATAGTATTTTACAACGGGCAAAGAAGCTTGTATTATAGTCTATTACAACGGTCGACGACCATTGTAAAAAAGATTACTACAACGGTCGACGCCGTATATTAAAGTCTATAACAACGGTCGAAAACCGTTGTCAAAATGTTTTTTACAACGGTCAGGGAATGTTGTGAAACATGCTATCCATCTTGTACGATAGTATTTTGCAACGGGCAAAGAAGCTTGTATTATAGTCTATTACAACGGTCGACGACCGTTGTAGAAAAGATTACTACAACGGTCTTTACAACATTAACTGCCCGTTGTAAAATATGGATGACCTATTACAACATCGCCTATTACAACGGTCGGCTGCCCGTTGTGGAACACATATTACAACGGGCTTTGCCCGTTGTAAAAAGCCTGTTTTGTTGTAGTGGTAGATGTCACAGGACAATGTATCAAGTGGTGAGAAGCAAGAGAGTATGCCTATAACAACCTGGGATTTTGGGGATTACCGTTAATATTGGATTATAATGCAACCCGGGATTTTGGAGATTATCGTTAATATTGAATTATAATCAAATTATAATTTAATATTGTTTTTAAAAATGAATTGGATAAGTATTTGGTTTAAATAAATTGAAATATTTGGTATTTATTAGTTTGGAGCTAATAAGTTAATTAGGTGATGTATTTCAATGTTAAATTGTTGAAATAAATCTAAAGCAATGAAAATAAATTTTTAAAAACTTTATTTTTGAGAATATGAGTAGAAAATAATCAAAGTGCAACCTTACTTGGGTAAATACAACATTATTGAAAAACATTGTCAATATTAACCTTTTATTGATTTTAAAAAGAGAAATTTGAAGAAATTATGTATTTTATTAAAATAAAGATGAAATATTGTTTGGGGAAAAAATATTTTGATGATTAAAAAGTGTTAGAATGATTTATTGTAATTTATTTGACATGAAATAAATTTTTGTTTAAGTTATTGCATTAAAAATAGTGTTTTTACATTAAAATCGTGTAATTTGTAAAATATTGTCAAAGATAGGGTTTTATTTATAAAAATAACTTTTTATTGTCGAAATAAATTTTATTTTTACATAATAACAATTTCATTGCAAACAATTTGTTGTAGATATTTTATTTGGTTAAAAATGAGAAAACTATTTTATATATTGATTAAATAGGTTAAACATGTATATAACATAGGAATTTCTCTAAGTATATTAGTCTTGGCCTTATTTAGGTAAAGACTGAATCCATCAACCCTCTCTTAGACCATCTAGTAACGAGAAAATAGGTGTACGTATCGTTTTTTCTCATCTTCCTCCCCAAAACAAAAGATACAGTAAATAGAGAGAAAGAAAAACAATGACTTTCTCTAATTAAAACTCAATTCCACTCAATTTCGCTGCTAATTCAAGAAGAACTTCACCAAAATAAGAACAGAGAAAGGATTTCACCTTCAAGCTCCAATCTTTCTTCACAAATTGGGTATTTGCTATCTAAAATAAAAAGTGAGTTTAAAACTCACATTTTCTAGATTTGATTGAGATTTCAAGATAAGAAATCTCAATTTTGTTTGTTGTATGTTTATTTGTGAAAACGCCGTCAGTAAATTTGGCATATCTCTTCCGTTTTAAATCGGAATTTGATAATTTTGAATGTTCTGGAAAGCATAGACATAGATCTACAAGTTTCATGTCTTGAGTTTTCTAAAATTTTGACGTTTTCTTGATCAGAATCGTGCTTATTTATTGCTGTCGCAAGAGCAAATTAACAGCAGCAACATGTGAGAAATGCGGATTACGGATCTTAAGGCTAGGATAAATACTAGAGGGGGGGTGAATAGTGTTTTAAGGAATTATTAAATCTTTTTGATTTTTAGTTAATTTGAACACAAATGTATGCAATATTCAGATACAAATATAATCACATAATCAAACACAGATGCAGAAATAAAATAAAAGCAGTAAAGGAAAGAACATACCGTATTTTATACTAGTTCGGAGTTATCCTACATCTAGTCCCGCACACAAGTACGGATTTCCTTTCAATAGCAATTGTACAATTACACCTTCGATTTCAAGGCTACGAGGTACACCCTCCGGATTCAAAATCCTATGGGTAGAGATACTTGATTTCTCGGGCAACAAGTTCACCCAATTGATTTCCAAGGCTACAATCACACCTTATCTCGCTTGATTGATTTCCTAGGCCACAATCACACCTTTTCTCATTTAATTGATTACAAAAAAGCCTATATCTCTAAATAGCATAGAGGATCCTGTTGAGATAGTGATAGAGAATCAAACCAGAGATAATCTAGTTAGATTCAATGTTGATTTCGGCAAAGTAATGTTAGGAATGTGTATAAAGAAATATGGAAGAAGAGGAGTGAAAACCCAGAAAATTTGTGTTAAAATTCGTTGAAAACATCGCCTATTTATAAAAGAACAACAGCCGTGTCCATTCGTAAAGAGATATGACGAATAGACACTTCTTTTGAAATTTAAATTTTGAAACCAACTGACACTATGTCGACATGGGTAGGTTGAGCATGTCAACATCTCAAAGGAATTTTTGGTGATTTGTTTTTCTTTGAAAATAACTTCTATTTTACTTTAAAACTATTTTAAACTTTATTAATATACTTGTCTATAGTTAAAATACATAAGTAAATATATAGAATAATATATATAAAAAAATTTACTATAATTTATATTTAAATCTAAGTATAAATATTTAAAAATTAAATATATTATTATTAAAGATAGTTAAAACTACGATAATTTTGATTTTGAAATTAAAGATTATTTTGAGGCTAAAAGTATTTGAAATCGGGATAGATGTTTTTGATGCTTTTAAAAGGAAGGTTTTGAAAACATTTTGAAAACAATATATAATTTTGTGAAAATCATTTTGAATAAAAATTAGCGGATACAAAATAATGTTCCACTAGATTTTTCGTAGGTTTCATCCTACTTAGATTCCATCCCTTTAACAGGCTCGAAGTGGATTCCATTCCACGAATAAATTGGATTTTAAGATGCCAGTGCTTTTCTAGGAGTTTTAACAAAATTCCTAATTAAAAAAATAAATTACTTGAAACCTTGAACTCTTGATAATGTTGATATTCTTGATACTCATGAGTCTTCAATCCTGGTATCTTGAATCTCTATACTGTACAGTCTTCATTTTTGATACATGCATGGTTAAATCCTTCATATACATATATTTCTAAACTATAATGTTAGTATTTATATTTGATAATCCTATTCTAAGGTTGTTGTCATCAAAGCCATCATCTCAAAGACTAACAATCTTCCCCTTTTTGATGATGACAACCTTTGTTTATAACATATTACTTCTATCCTAATAGCTCCCCCTTAATCTATGCCTAACTATCCTATTTTATATTTCTCCTCCTTTGTCATCAACAAAAACCATCCTAAAACCATAAAACTATAAAACTCCCCCTTAAACTAATACTAGAGCAAAGTATAGTAAATAGAATGTGAAAGACATTAACATAATTATATTATAATTATTCAATACATAAATATGTATAAGTATATTTCAAACAATCCAATCAACACGCACATCAAATACAATCATGTCAAATAATTCAAACGAATCATTCAAATCAAACAAGTCAATCAAGTCAAACAATTCAAACAAATCAATCAAATCAAACAAGTCAATCAAGTTAAACAATTCAAACAAATCAATCAAATCAAACAAGTCAAACAAGTCAATCAAGTCAAACAAGTTAATCAAAACATACCAAACAAATCAAAAAACTAATAATCCTATACTATAAGACAATACTACAAACTCCTCCTAAATAAAATACACTCGTTATGTATACATGTATGCAACATGTAGTTTGTAATGTAGTATGAGATAATATGCAGAATGAAGTGCAACTTGTGATGCAAATGATTATGATATTTCATGCATTGTAATTTATGATATAATATGCAATGAAATGTGATATGAAATATGATGCATAATGATATGTAATGTGAAACAAAATGTTAATAAAGTAAAAATAATAATAGTATGCAGCATGATATGATGATATATATATACCATGGTAAGAGATATTAAGATTATAAGACAAACATGAGTGATAAGTAATATCTAATTGACAAGCATATATATATATATATATATGTGTGTGTGTGTGTGTGTGTGTGTGTGTTTATGTATGTATGTATACATATATCAAGCAATTTATTATAACTTGCTTCAACCAAACAAAGGTAATACACACCAATTACTAAACTTAGGTTAATGAAACTAATGAATGGGACTAAAAGAGTAGTAAAGACAAGAGTTTAAAGGTAATTAATGATATTAAAACTATAACATATTCATGAAAGGTAGTAATCAAACTCAATATCAAAATGAAATTGCAAAGAAATATGGATTTAAAAAATTTAATACTCTCCTTGTTTTAAAAAAAAAAAATTAATTTTTTTAAGAATCCAAACTTCCATGTTTATAAAATATTTATCTTGCTAGTTAAAAATTATATATTAAATTATTATTGATTAAAATATTTAGAAACATGTTTAAACACCTTTAAAATATATCATAGTGAAATATTCAATAAAATAATAAAGATTGAAAAACTAAAATTAACATGTGTTATATTAAGGTCTCTTTCATTTTAGAATTTTAATTAATTACAAAAAAATATATCTAAACATTAATTTTGAGATATTCTAATATAAGTTAGAAAATAACTTCTAAAAAGAGTAGAGAAAAATACTTAATTTAAAAATTATTTTTACTTTAAAGTTTTAAATAGGAAAGGCAGCATTTACAGAATGTTGAAAAAGTTTTTGTAGTAAAATATATTCAAAACATTTTAAAGAGAAACTGCGGTATTTACCAAATGCTGCGAAAAGTTTCTAAAACACTACAGTGTTTCAAAGCATAGAGATGTTATAAAACGAATTTGCAGCACTTAAGAAACGTTCTAGAAGAAAAGACAGCATTTTAGATATACTATCTACTGTTCTGGGCCTGATTTTAACATGATTTTGTACTAATTTTACGACTAGATATTGAAATGTAAATAATTGATCTTTTACTCAATTTTTTATAGTAAAAAAATAATGAGAAAACATCTGTAAAGACACTTGACATTATACATGTAAAAATGCTTTTCTACTTAATATAGTTGTAATAAATTAGTAGTAAGATTTTATTTAAAAGAAAACACATTTTTTTAAAAAACTTTTAAAAAAATTTAGACTGGTATATCGAAATTTATACTATGGTGCGTCGATATATGGACCTAAATATCAAAACTTATAAAAGAGATAAATTTCTATACCTAACTAAATGCATAAATATATATTTCTAAATGCAACAATAAAGATGAAATAATAGTAAAGCGTATCAATTTTTGCACTCCATCTTTCTAACTTTGTTGTTCTTCCATTATCGTCAACCACACATTTATATCTTTCAGAATTCAATGATAAGATCTATTCTATTGCGACGGGCTCGTTTTTCTGATCAGCTTAGTATATTCATTTGTTGGATTTGAAGACCGTATGAGAAAAATACAGATGATTTAGTAGATTTACTAACTTGGCGCCAAAACTTTGAATTTGAATTTTGAATGAATGGACACTTCAACCACTATTAATAGGCCCAACAGTCACTACTTTTCATAAAAGTTTCTCTTTTTTTTTTCTTCTTTCCGTTTTTCTATTTACCATCAAACTTCTAGAATGCATATCTCCTTCGTTTCTTAACGGAATTGGATGAAACCAGCGGCAAATCGAAGAGGAAGGCAAGGGCTATGATGTAGTAATAGTTTGGCGATGAATTTGGATAGTATTGTGGTGCAACATGCCGAATCAGTAAGAGAAATGTAGAAAATATCATACACGGTTTTTCAGATTTGGATAGCCAACTTCAAACTTTCATACCTCACTCAATTTTGATCGGAATTCGATGATCCGCCCATCAAAACAACTGTGGGAACAAGGACTACCATCTAAAAGGGAGTGGAAACAAAATAATCAAATTTTTGGATGCAATTTGAAGAATACCATTGACAGTTTTGCTTTCTTTCTCTCTTTGTTCACCAAATCTTCATTTGACCATAACTTGATCGTTTCTTGACGGATTCGCACGAAACCAGTGATATTGCGAAGTAGATGGAGAGAGGTACAATATCATATCAATTTGTAGATGAGAATCAAAAGCTTTATTTTGATCTGGTACCCATTTCATTGTCGATTGTCATTATATATCCATTTGTTCTTCTTGATCGATGAATGATTATCCGGTATCTTTTAACCAACGTCATTAGACATAACTCTTGTCCTACAAAACAACATAACTTTTTAAATAATCAAGTGACTTTTCAAAATAACTAAATATAGTTTTAAACAACAATATCATGATGATTCTGTGACATATTCATATGAAAATAGTGTTAATAATTTTATCAAAAAAAATTGCCTTTTTAAATATTTTTAAAATTCAGATTATGAAAATTTTGAAAACCTTGCTCTGATACTAAATGTGAGAAATGCGGATTACGGATCTTAAGGCTAGGATAAACACTAGAGGGGGGTGAATAGTGTTTTAAGGAATTATTAAATCTTTTTGAGTTTTAGTTAATTTGAACACAAATGTATGCGATATTCAGACACAGATATGATCACATAATCAAACTCAAATGCAGAAATAAAGTAAAAGCGGTAAAAGAAAGAGCACACCAGATTTTATACTAGTTCAGAGTTACTCTACATCCAGCCCCACACACAAGTACGGATTTTCTTTCAAAAGTAATTGTACAATTACACCCTTGATTTCAAGGCTACGAGGTACACCCTCCAAATTCACAATCCTCTGGGTAGAGATACTTGATTTCTCGGGCAACAAATTCACCCAATTGATTTTCAAGGCTACAATCACACATTATCTCGCTTGATTGATCTCCAAGGCCACAATCACACCTTTCTCGTTTAATTAATTTCAAAGAAGCCTATAATTCTGAATAGCACTGAGGTTCTTGTTGAGATAGTGGTAGAGAATCAAACCAGAGATAATCTAGTTAGATTCAATGTTGGTTTCGACAGAGTAATGTTAGGAATGTGTATGAAGAAACGTGGAAGAAGAAGAGGAGTAAAAACCAGAAAATCTGCGTTAAAATTCGTTGAAAACATCCCCTATTTATAGAAGAACAACAGCCATGTCCATTCGTAAAGAGATATGACGAATAGACACTTCTTTAGAAATTTAAATTTTGAAACCAACTGACACTATGTCAACATAGGTAGGCTGAGCATGTCGACACCCCAAAGGAATTTTTGGTGATTTGTTTTTCTTTGAAAATAACTTCTGTTTTATATTAAAACTATTTTAAACTTTATAAATATACTTGTCTATAGTTAAAATACATAAGTAAATATATAGAATAATATATACAAAATTTTACTATAGTTTTATATTTAAATCTAAGTATAAATATTTAAAAATTAAATATATTATTATTAAAGATAGTTAAAACTACAGATAATTTTGATTTTGAAATTAAAGATTATTTTGAGGCTCAAAGTATTTGAAATCGGGATAGATGTTTTTGATGCTTTTAAAAGAAAGGTTTTGAAAACAAGATATAATTTTGTGAAAATCATTTTGAATAAAAATTAGCGGATACAAAACAATGTTCCACTAGATTTTTCGTAGGTTCCATCTTACTTACGATTCCATCCCTTTAACAGGCTCGAATTGGATTCCATTCCACGAATAAATTGGATTTAAGATGCCAGTGCTTTTCTAGGAGTTTTAAAAAAAATTCCTAATTAAAAAAATAAATTACTTGAAATATTGAACTCTTAATAATCTTGATATTCTTGATACCCATGACTCTTCAATCTTGATATCTTGAATCTCTATACTGTACAGTCTTCATTCTTGTTACCTGCATGGTTAATTCCTGCATATACATATATTTCTAAACTATAATGTTAGTATTTATATTTTATAATCCTATTCTAAGGTTGTTGTCATCAAAACCATCATCTCAAGGAAAAGTGTTTTAGCCATAAGTTATTCGTTTCTTATCGGATTTAGGTCAAATTTTTTTTGCTGGAAACTAAATTCAATAAGGAATAATTTCTCTTCAGGTTGTATTTCGATATTTTACTATTTGATTGACCTAAAACAGATTTGAAAGAAAAAGTATAATCAAGTCTTTGATAGAATTTCTTAAGTTTGAATCTGATATTGTTTAACCTATATCTTTCTCGTTTTTTATTGTAATTCGATAATTTTTAATGTTTTGAAAAGTACAATTCATGTACTACAACTATCATTCGTTGAGTTTTCTATAATTTTGAGGTTATCTATGTCAAAATTGATTTTTTTACCGCTATCCCGAGAGCAAAACTATTATTTTCTCTGTGTTTGAAACTGAAACGAAATTGGCTTTAACTTCTTCGTTTCTTACCCGAATTTGATAATTTTGAATGTTCCGGAAAGCTTAGGTCATGTGCTACAAGTTTCATTCACTGTTTTTTCTGGAGTTTTGAAGTTTGCTTGGTTGAAATTATGGTTGTATGTTACTGTCCTAAGAGCAAAATGACAGTAGCAACAATCGTTGACCTTAGAATTATATTAGCTCGTTTTTGCTCTCATTCTCTTTGGTGTTGATGATGTTTTTGAGATATTTTGAGAGCTGTGATGCCTATTGGTAGGGTAGCTATGTTTAGAGAATTTGAAATTCAAATTTAAATGGAACTTGAATTGATTTTGGGTTAAATTTGAATTGAATTCATATTGAATTCAAGTTATCGGTTTTGAGATATCCCTCTTAGTTTTCATTGCTTTTGAGAACGGTTTTCACTAACCATTTTTGAAATACATGGACATTTCAAATTATTATTACATAGTATTTTTTTAAATTATTTTCTAAATAAAGATAGATTTATTTCCTATAATAAAGGAATTTCAAATATAGGTTTTAATAATCGTTTTCGGAAAATCATTTTAAATTTATGTTTTTTCTATAAATAAAATTTATAAATAAAATTGCTTATTTTTATGAATTTTAGATGTATAAGAAAGAAAATTAAACGGTAAAGTAAAACATGTGGTATGAGACACATGGATTTGCTCTATCGCTTAATATCGGACTTATACGATCGGAACCCTTTCAATGAACTGTTTGATATGATTTAAGATATTATTAAATTTTAGGTAGACTATATGGTCCGAGAACTCCAATTTAAGAGTATAATTGATGAAGGACCACTTTAAGATGTGCTTCTTAATTGCCGATGAAATGAGGTGAATTAAGAGCTAGAAATTCCTAATTGGAATTATGGTTATAAATAACCATTTAGATGTTATTTTTACTTGCCGATGAGATGAGATAAGCTTCTTTATGATGATTTTACGATGTTTAGATGTATTATGATAATTTTTACTTGTCGATGAGATGATACAAGTCACGATGCCACTAGTACTCGTCAATGAGATGAGACGAGCATGTTATTGTATTTACTTGCCAATGAGATGAGGCTGAGTATATTTTCCCGATGTTTATGATGTTTTACTAGTGTGGTACCAACTAACGGCTAGTAAACCGTTAGGTGAGAACGTATGGTATGGGACATACGTTAACACCTATTGGGTTCCTATCCGAGAAGTTGAGACACATTCACGATGTTTACTAGTACTACAGACCACGAGCACTCGATTGGAGTCATCATGATGTAGTTGCTACTCCGATCATCACGATGTTATTAACTCAGGTCTTTATGACTGGGAGTCATTATGATGTTATAGACTATAGTCATTCACGATGTTAAGGTGTTATTTTCAATATAAGTTATAAATCATGTGAACATCTTTATATTCAAATGTATACTTGTGTTACGTTGTGTAGTCTTATATAGAAAATATAGAGACTTAAACCTTATTTTCTATTAATTTTTACATTAAAATGGTGTACAGAAATAAATAGTTTAGTTGTTCTTGCTATCTTATGCAGAATACTATGTTTCTTATTCCAGTTTACACACATTTTGAAATAAACAATAAGCATTTTGAAGGTTGATCACAGAAGAAGAAAAAACATAAGAAGTATCAGCAAATTTTTAGGATCATAGATATAAGTGCAAAGTTTGCAAGATTGAGTTACATTTTGTAAGAACACTTGAAACAGAAAATACATATGCAAAATTATACTCTACAGCCAATCAAATGAATGAAGAAGACCTAAAGTAAATAAAATATGCAGTTCGAAAAACTATAGGCTAGAAATTGAATTCCAAGTATAAAAAAATAGTTGGTCATCATGGATAGTTTGGTGAATCAAAGTAAACACTTTCTATCGCATTTGACTGTTGCTACCACCTATCAATACAATATCCATACAAGTCAAAGATTAATCTTAATTAGTTATACCATAGTTGAATATTTCTGTTATTTTTTATATCTTATGCAGAATATGACAATTCTTATATCAGATTTTTCATATTGTTATTTTAATGTAGTGTCAACATGCTTTGGAAGTAACCATGTTAGAAGGGAATGAATGGCATATAAGCTCAAGGCATCAACTACAAGACAACTAACAGTTTGCAATAAAATGCAAAAGTGGTTATAAAAAATCAAAATAAAATCAACGCATACCTTTATGTTAGGATCTCAAATAGATAATTTGAATACACATAAATTCAAGAATATGTGTTGAGATTCACACCAGCAGCTGTCTTGATACATCCATTGATTCTCCATCAAATACCATATTCAACGAACCTGCTCCATGAATATGAACTGATTGATGAGGGGTGCAGCTGCAAACCTCATCATTTCAGAGAACTGAATATTAAAAATAAATTGTGGTTATTAATAATATCAACAAACCTTACCAGACAGTCGTTTTCACCATGTTATGAGTCCACAATCACAGAATCGGCATCTTATTATGTCGATTTTGTAATATCTCAAAAACACTTCATCCTCTTATGGCAATACCTCTCCTAATTCATCAGCATGTTCTCAACTTTAGGTTATTCCTCTATTACCTTAGTGTTATCCAAAGTCTAAACACAGTATGTTACTCGAGTTTCATGCTCAAAACCAATATCAACCTACTACACCACTTCATTCCCCTCTCTGTCAAGTGTTATTTCAAATACGGCTAGCTATAACCAATGTATAAATTCAACTTACGGATACAACTAAATGATAAGGGTTGGTTCAAACTGTTCGATATCGCAATTTCTTTTATAAATATGGTTGTAAATAAATCCTTAAGTCATACTTCATGCATCAATCTTTCTAACAAAATGTTATACTATGGTTAATTCAAACATTTAAATTTACCATCAATCGAATAATTTAACAAGAACTGCATTAATAAATCAGCAAAGCAATGCCCAATTTTATTACAACTCTATACACAACCTAAATTTATAAAATCAAACACAGAAGTTGATGATTAATGAAAATCTAAATTCAATTCACTATCAAGAGCAAACATTTGTGTATTAAAACAATGCATATTCTAAACTTCTGCTTACGATATACAAAATTAATAGGAATGAATTATCATAAAGCGTCAAAACCATAATTGATAATTGAGGAAATGTGGCATGTATGGTGAACTTTGGGATAATTAATTCAACACATATTACATTAGACCAATTAAAAACAGACAATGAAATGAAACTGAACTAACAAAGCAGAAAACTTACACTTCTAGAAACTAGGTGAGAGGTTGAGAGCCCTAGCTTAGTAGAAGAAGAAAACGGAATAAGGTTTTAGGTAATAAGTTTATGAGATGGTGGGCAGTGAAGTTTTTTTCATAGTCCTGCATTCCTAAAAATATCTTTGTCCTTTGAATGTTCAGCTATAGAACATTGCAGGCAGTGCGTTTGATAGGTACCGCAGCTGCATGGTGAGCACAGAGCGAACTATTCTTTCGCCTTTTACTAAAGAATACCGTGTGCTCTCCACCTATAGCAGCTTACGCCATTTTTTGGATGGTGTTCTTTTTATCGGAAGGACCCCAGCAAATTTTAAATTAAAATATTTCCATCTTTTTCGTTTGGTGAAGGTCGTTGGGCTATTGGTACAGTTTAGAATGGCTCTTTGTCATGATTGAATATGCCTTTTTTGATTCGATGGGATGCTTGTCTTTTGAAAATTGTTTTATGCTCGTACCCTTCTTTACTGAAAACTACGAAGTATTTTCTTTATTCTTTATTTCTTTTTTGTTCGCTTTTTTCAATTTTTATATTTCTTTTAAGTTTTTTCTTTAAAGTAAAAAATAATATTTTATTCAAGCAGAATATTCGTTTTAATGTATCGAGGATCGAATCAAAACCTTTACAACATCAATGTAAAACCTCTACAACCTCAATGTAAAACCTCTACAACCTCAATGTTAGAGCGTCTACCACTTGAGTTAATGATATTTTGATAGAATTTATAAGATTTTAATTGTAAAACTGACCTTTAATTATTGCTTAGTCATCTAAATTTTGAATTCCAAGAAGATTCTTTTTTTTCTAAAAATAGTAAATATTTCTACAGATTTGATTTTTATTCTTTTGGAACAGGTTAATTTCTTTCAACAAGCTATTTCTTTACTAGAAAAAAAAGAGTTGGTTGAGACTATTTGATCAAATGTTTATTTTTTCTCGAAAAGGTTGGACCTTTCTAAAGATGCGAGATTTTTTTTTTTAAAGTCGATCTGTTTGAAAAATAAAATTCAATTTGAATACAAAAATATTGAATTTTTCAAGACAAGACTGAATATGATGAATAATTTGTTTTATTGCTAATTTTTTATTCTACAAGCACTTTGTACATGATTATAAATAATGTAATTCTACTAGTCGTTGCTTATTTTCTTAATTATGATTCTACCAGCCGTTGCTTATTTTCTAATTATAATTGCTTATTTACGCTCCAAGTACCAAATATAACTAACATCTGTATAATAGATGCTAGCATTTAATCCGTTTCTTATTTGCAGCCTTGATGAAATATTCTGAAGCCATAATTCATTCTTCTCCACACTTCCCCTTAAGTGTTTGAGTATGTTTAGATGGTTGAACTTGTCCAGTGTTTTTGTGAAAATATCTATCAGTTGCTCTTTCCTTCTAACAAATGGATTTTCTATTTTCCCCCATTGCATTTTTTCTCTAATAAAATGACAATCTACCTCTATATGTTTTGTCCTCTTGTGGAAAACTAGATTGGATGCAATATGTCATGTAGTCTGATTATCAGAGTACATTTGTATTTTTCTTGTGTGCTCTATCTTCATGTCACTGAGTAATTGCTTAATCCAGATAAGCTCACTTGATGTATATGTCATAGCACGATCTATTTCTGCACTTTATCTAGCCACAACATTCTGCTTCTTACTTCTCCAAGCGAGTAAGTTACCACCTACAAATGTACAAAACCCTATGGTGATTTTCTATCGCAGTTTCCAACCCAATCTGCATTAGGAAAACCAACCACATTGTTAGAATTAGTTTTCTGCATTCAAATTTCTTCACTTGGAGTGTCTTTAAGGTATCTTAATATCCTATCAACTGCAAGTGTTATGTACATGGAACATGTATAAATTGACTTATGACATTAACTACAAAGGACAATGTTAGGTCTGATTGCTGTATGGTAAATTAATTTGCCTACTATCCTTTGATACTGTCCTATGTCACATAATGTCTCACCTTCTTCAATTTCTAATTTAATACTTATCTCCGTAGAAGTACTAGTTGATTTAGCCAATTTACTAGTCTCTTTTAACATATTAATGACATATTTTCTTTAAAATAAAAATAATACTTTAGTTGAGTGGGCTATTTCTATTTCAAGAAAATATGAAATTTTCCCAAGGTTTCTGATGTCAAATTCATATTTCAAATATTGTTTCACCCTTTTAATTTTCTCATTATTAGTTTCAATAATGATAATGTCATCTACATAAACCAGAATAATAGTAATTATGCTTTGCGAGTGTTTGATGGGCATAGAGGAACCAACGGTACTTTAAAATAGAAAAGCTTTGCTTGGTATACCATTCTCTTGGAGATTGTTTTAGATTATGGATCACCTTTTTAATTGACATACTAGTGATGAGTTTGACTAGCTTTTGTGGTCCGAAGGAAGAGTCATATAGACTTCTTCTAAATTTACTTGAAGGAATGGATTTTTCACATCCATTTGAGACAAATCTCCTCCCAAGTTGGTCACCATGGATAACAAAATTCTAACCATATTCATTTTTTCTCTTAGTGCAAAAGTATCTTAGCAGTCAATACAATAAGTCTGGGTAAATCCCTTGGCCACTAACCGAGCTCTATATCATTCAATTATATCATCACTATTGTATTTGATTTTGGATAACCCCATTTGCAACCTACAGATTTTTTCTTTTTTCTTGGTAAATTAGTAATATCACATGTGCCATTTTTTCTAAGGCTTTAAGTTCTTCGTTCGTAGCCATATGCCAAATTGGGCTTTGACTGGCTTCATTAAAGTTGGTTGGTTCCATGTGGTTAGTAATGTTACTCAAGTAGGCTTGGTATAAAGGGGATATCATATTATATAAAATAAAATATTGTATTGAATATATCACCTGTTGGGATACATAATCCCTTAATTTGACGGGAGGTCGAGTTTGTCTTGACGGGATATCATATTATCACGGCTTATGATTTTAGGATTGAGTGCACACCGGGAAAAGGCAACAAGGTTGCAGATGCACTTAGCAGGAAATATCAGAATGCAGTATTGGTGATGATTGCTGAGTGAAAAGATTTAAAAGCATTGTCAGATTGCAGAGTGCAATGAAGATCCAAGGCTGGGTCTAGTGAAGTGACTGTTGTACTATCTTGTTTGGAAGTTCGACCAGTAATGATCGCAATGATTGCTTTTAAACAGAAGGAAGGCTCAGTATTAGCTGAATGGATCTAGAAGTTGAGAGATGGAACCAAGAACGATGACTTAAAGGACTTCAGTCTTAAAAAAATGAATGGTTGAGAAAGAAAAAGAGATTATGTGTTCCGATTGTAGGAAACATAAGGAAAGAAGTTTTGGAGGAATGCCATCATTCGAAATTCACTATTCATTCAGGCGAAACTAAGATGTTCAAGATATGAAGATAAGTTTCTTTTGAGAAGGTATGAAGAGGGATGTAGACTTATGGGTGAAATTGTGTTTGAACTATCAACAGGTAAGAGCCGAACATAAGAAGCCGAGTGTGTTGTTTAGCCATTAGATATTCTAGAATGGAAATGAGATTCTATTTCTATAGATTTTATTAATGGGTTGCTAAGCTTGAATAGAGGAAATGAAAGTATATGTGTCATAGTGGACAGACTAAACAAGAGTGCCCATTCATTCCAATTAAGTTAACCAGAATGGCACATGTTCTAGCAAAATTGTTTATGAAAGTTGTAGGTAGACTGGACGAAATTCCTAATAGTATAATTAGTGATAGAGATTTCTTATTCACTATGGAGTTCTGCTAGAGTTTATAGGAAGTTTTGGGAACCAAGCTCAAGATGAGTACCGCTTACCATCCACAAATAGATTGGCAAACAAAAAGAGTTAACAAAATCTTAGAAGATTTGTTAAGAGCTTGTGTACTAGATTTCAAGGGATCATGGGAGGACCATCTGCATTTAATCGAGTTTTCGTATAACAACGGTTATCAGACTAGTATTGGAATGACACCGTTTGAAGCTTTGTATGGAAGGCTATGTAAATCTCTTTTTTATTAGTTAGAGATCGGGGGTAATTTGGTTCTTGATCCAAATTTAGTTAGAGAAGCTGCAGAAAAGATTGAGGTCAGTCGAGTTAGGATGAAGGAGACTCAATCTAGGCAGAGGAATTATGATGATAAAAGACGGAAAGATTTGAAGTTCTCAGTTGGAGATCAGGTTTTCGTCAATGTGTCATCGATGAAGGGTGTAATTAGATTCGAAATATCGAAAAAAACTAGCACCGAGACTCGTTGGAACTTTTTATATTGTTGAGAGGATCAAGAAACTCGCGTATAGAGTTGAATTACCGGCAAGAGTCCACAATATTTTCCATGTTTCTCATCTCAGAAATTGTGTTCGAAAAGCGGAAACTACTATTGCGCCGACTGTGCTTGATGATTTAGTAGTATAACCGAACTTGACCATAGTTAGAAAGCTAGTGGGTATAGTTGCGAGAGATGAGAAGAGGCTTAGAACTAAGACAGTAAGATTAGTGAAAGTCCAGTGGAGTGATGACGAGAGAGACTGTACTTGAAAGACTGAAAGCAGGATTAGAGATACTTATCCTGACTTGTTTAATGGTATATTTTACCTCTTTGATTGATTTGTTTTGTACCTTATCGTAATTTCGAGGACGAAATTCTTTAAGGAGGAGAGTTTGTAACACCCCACATTTTTGGTAACATTATTTAGAATATTTAATTAGTTAAATTAAAAAAATATGTTTATTAGAGGATTGAGATTTGATTTTATTAAGGGGTAGCCGTGACATTTAAACAATGGATTAAAAGAAGAGTTAAAATGAAACAAAGGAGGAATAAAATAGGAAAGAGGTCATTCTATTATCCTTAAACCGTTGGACGTGTATTCCATACACGTCCATTTTCATTTATCAAAATTTTTACTTGTGGCTAGCCACAATTAAAAAGAGAAAGAGGAAGAAGATTAAGAAAAGCTAAGGAAGAAACTAAATCAAATCAAATCCATTCAAAATTCAAACTCTTTAATCTCTAAAGCTAAGGTGAATAATGACCACATCTCTTATTTCTTATGATTTTGGTTCTAAGATGAATCCGAACTTATTTGTAATGTTTTGCTATGTTTTTGAAAGATGGAACGATTTTATATAATTGTTGATGATTTATGCATGTTGATATCGATTTTATGATGAATTTTAATGTGAAAGCCCTATTAAATGACATCCAAATGCCTTGCGAAATATTTCATAGAGCAGAAATGATATTTTAGAGGTGGGTTTCAATTTTCAGGATTTTTTGAATTTATGTGGATTTTATATGAATTTTCTAGTAAAGAAAATGTTATTTTGGATTAAAAATTATTTATGGTTAAATAATTAATGGTATGGGTCTGAAATTTATATGTGTTAAAAAACATGTTAAAAGAGCTTTTCTGGAATTTTTGTAGAATTTTCCTAAGTGTTTTATTGGATATATAAAATTATTTAAGGTCCGAGACTTAAATTTTTATATATTTTATAAAAAAGAGAAGGGGTATTTTGTAAATAATTCAAAAATTTTAATTCGGGAAATTGACAGTACTTTTAGAAAAGAGAAACTTGCTACTAATCACAATTTGACAAACAAGGCAGGATAGGTATAAATAAATAGTTTAAAAAGGACTCATTTACATGGTTTTTACTCTTTCGATGGCTTTCGGCAGCAGGCTTCCGCCTCCACACCTTCCGCCTCCACACCTTCGCCTCCGACTCTATCAAAACCAATGCACATGGCTTCAGGTAATAGGTATGTAGAGAATCGGATGTAGGCGGAAGGTATTGGGTCGAAACCAAGGGTTCCGAAGGGGTTGAAGCGATACTTTGCTAAATGAAAATGCGCCTGCTAGCTTTCGACTAGGTTGTCTTTTGACCAGGTCAATTGGTTTTAAATGAATGGTTTCGATTAGGTTGCGCTTTTGTTTTAAATAACTGCTTTCGACTAGGACGAAACCCTTACTGTCGCTTTCTACCTTTCGATCCAGACTGGTTTCGAATAGGGTTGCTTTGCTTTTTAAACTTGACCACTTCTCCAATGCTTTCGAAGAGATGGTTTCGATACCATCACTTCTTTACTTAGAAATGCTTTCGAAAGAATGACTTTTGACTTATATGATTTTAAATGGCCCTTTTTCTCTACCCAATGGTTTCGAAAGGTGTTTTTCGACATTTTTTAAATTGAACCCATATGCTTTCGAAAGGTTTAATATTTTATTGCTTTCGAAAGGGTTTTAAACGAGGTTTCGAACAGGTGGTTCCCTATAGTTTCAAAAGGTTTTGAAGGAAGGTTTCCAATGGTTTCGAAAGATCTAAAAGGAAAAGTTTTCTAATTGCTTCGAAAGACAATGTTTAAGTGTTTTCAAGAGGATGTCCAAGGTTTTAATGCTTTCGAAGAATATGTTTTTCAATACTTTCGAAAGGATGGAAATGAATGGTTTCGAAAGGTATGATTTCGAAAGATATGTTTTGGCCTAAGGTTTTACCTATATTGAAAGGGATACTTTCAATGGTTTCAAAAGGGTATTTTTGATGGTTTCAAAAGAGTTGTTTAAAGGTTTTAAACAAAGGTTTTGAATGAATGTTTTTGGCAATATAGCCTAGGTGTTTTTAAGTTAAAAAGAGATTTAACTTATTTTGGAAGGATGAGAAACCCTTAATAATTTCATCAACATTATTTTGGATAAGGTATATATAACATGGAAAATAGCTTAAAATAAAGCAAAAGGTATATTTTCCTTGTATATGTATGATTTAAAGATTTCGATGAGAAGGTTTTCACGGAAAAATTTAAAGGGTAGTTAACCCTGAGAAAATAACTCATATTAGAAGACCAGGTGGGATTGGTGTAGGGTCGCACCCTATACATTAGCTATAAGCCCCAACTAATTTAGTCCAAATTTCCAGTGTGTAGAGCTTTGTCAAATATGATGAAAAGTATGATTACACATAAAAAGGAATCTATATTTGTATATATGATTATGTATACACATAAAATTATGATTACACATAATTAAGCCCACAAAACCATTAGGATCAGGTGACCCTGGAAGATGATTAGTTAGGGACAAACCATCCAAAAGAGAAGTATTTAACAAATAATTAAGGACAGATTGTCCAGAAAAAGAATGTCTAACAGGTGTTAGATAAATTGTCTATATTGTCTGGTAGGCCCAAGTTGGCCAATGGTTAGTAGACAGCCAAACAAAACTATAGTTTTTCGGACAAATAGTCCATTTGTTACAACTTTTATGGACAGATAGTACATTTGTTAGCATAAAGGATTTTGCTATTATTGATATAATCAGTTTGATTAACCTGTTTAGTTGTAGTATTCAGATTTTCAAATTTATGATTTTGAAAGGATATTAGTGAGGGAAAGCCTGTTCTGCTAAGCGTTGTGGTCTTATTTAATATCAGTAAACCGAGATATATGGTATTATTCACACCAAACTTTATGTCTGACTCGAAGTTTCTATTTCCCCTAAAACTCTCGAGTGTTTAAAATTGATTTGAGTTGGCTGAGGGTTGAGGTTTTAGGTTTTAGTAATTTTGACGAATAAAGCTTCCAAAGATGAGCAAGAGGCTGACGGATAGCTAAATAAGAATTATATTTGTTATGTTGATTCCACTGTGTGTAATAAGTCAAATATGACTATACTGACTCTACTTAACTAAGGGGGCATCATCATATGTCACTCTTAAAACGGTATATTTAATCATTGCCTAGGAAATGTAAAGGGATTATGTAATTTGGATATGAATTATAGTTTTGAAATGTAATCAGTAAAATATGGTTTTTTTAAATTTGTGACTTTGTTAATATTCAAGTGCTTCTGATATTATGGATATCATTAGCATTACCATATTTTGTCACCAGAAGTTAATACTATAAATGACCGCAGCATCTATACCGCTTAGCTTTGGGCCTTCAGATACGAGATGTTATAACTTGGTATCAAAACATAGGTTTATGAAATACTTTAAAGGATAATTATTTTTGAAAACATAATCCTTAAGAATTAGGGTAAGATTGGGATATGGGATAACACTATAGTAACTATTTTTATTTTCTATATATAAGTATACGTTTTATCTCTAGTCTCCTATCTTTGTTAGGTCATTCTTCTATATCTCATGACGTTCGAATACATGTATGGATGGTAGAAGAAGAAGAGTTAACCTAGGAGGGGAAAACAGTGAAGGAAACGCCAGACCTAATATGAGGAGAAGCCAAGGTCAGGCACAAGCAGAGAATGTGAGTGTTGAGGTCCCGCATGTTGGAATGAAAGCCATGTATCAGTTTTTCATGAATATGATGCAAGCGGGAGTTGCTGCTGGAGTAATGGGAGGAGTCTAGGAAGCTCCAGTTGTCAATGAATATGCTAAGTTGAGTGGAGATTATACTAAGCTCGGAGGAAAGCCATTTATTGGAATAGAGGATGCTATAGAGGTGGATAATTGGTTGCTGCACCATGAGAGAATCTTTGCAGACTTGAGGCTCAATGATGAGCAGAAGAGGATGCTTGCTTCGAGACAACTTCAGGGGTAAGCCTTATTTTGGTGGTATAGTGTGACTATAGGAGTTGATGAAGAGACCATGACATGGACAGAGTTTAAAAGGAGGTTCCAAGAGAGGTTCAAGTCAGTGATGGCGCAGTCTGTTTTGATCCGAAGGTTTGCTGAGTTAGAACAGAAAGAAATGACTGTTCTGAAGTATGCCGGTAAGTTTGAAGAGTTAGCCAGATATAGGTATGCTACAGTGAATGCAGTGATGAAGAGGAATGTAAATTTTATCAGGAGATTGAAGCCTGAGTTGGCCAAGGCCGCCTTACTGCATATTCGAGATCCCTATAATGTGGTTGTGGAGATAGCTTTGAGGCACGTGGAGATGCTTGCTTGTCAGGAGAAGAATAAGATGAAGGAGGTCCAGATTGGGCAAGGCCAAAAGAGAAAGTTCTTTCCCAAGAAGGGTGCTTAGAAGGGTGGAGCAACAAAGAAGAGAAACCTAAGATTGTTTGCTTTAAGTGCGACAAGAAGGAGCATTTTGCTAATGAATGTCACGCAAGAAAGGTAAAGGAAGTGACTGGGAAGAAGAGTATCAGGTGCTTCATTTGCGATCAGATAGGCCACTATAAGAATCAATGCAAAGAGCATGCTAAGGATGGGAAAGGCAAGGTGTTTGCATTGGGGCCTTCTACTTTGAGTCATACAGCTAAGGAAAAATAAAAGGCGGTTTTGAGAGATACGCTTCAGATTCATGGTATGTCTGTTAGCGTTCTATTTGATATTGGTGCATCGCATTTTTTTATATCTAGATTTTTGATAGATAAGCTTAGCCTAGAACTCACATATTTAGTTGCTTCCTTACGGGTTGTGAATCTAATAGGAGGGTATGCAACTCTAGGATTAGGATGTGACCAATTAGAGTTTGCCTTGTTAGGTCATACTTTAGTTTGCAATTTGCATATGTTTAATTTTGTGGGGTTCAGAATTATTCTTGGTATGGATTGGTTAAGTGAGTACGATGCTAGGATAAGAAAATAATATCGCTTAGGCACCCTGATTGCAGCGACAGGATTGTTTATATCGTAGGGAGCCTTAGCAACGAGGTGAATGCCTTGTTGGGTGTTAGGGAACTGGAAAATGAGTTGAATTGAGTTTTCTTGGTTAAATAGTTCGTGGATGTTTTTGAGTCTGTAATTGGATTGCCACCGAAACGAGCCACTGAGTTTCGGATAGATTTAGTTCCAGGAGAAGAACTAGTGAGTAGGTCGCCAAGTAGAATGACACCCACTAATCGTTTGCGCGCGCACCCGGGAATTAAGGAAAGGATAGAGATGAGGGAGTTAAAGGTGCAGTTGGTGGATTTAGAAGCCAAAAGTTTTATCAGGCTGAGTAGTTCACCATGGGGAGCAGCCATAGTGTTGTTGAGAAGCCGGATGGATCATTAAGGCTATGTATCGATTATCGTAAGTTGAATGAGAGGACGATAAAGAATCGATATCCATTGCCGAGGGTTGACGATTTTTTCAATCAGTTAAGTACAGTCAAGGAATTTTCCCAATTGGTGGCGACGAGTTTTCCATTAGTTCAGAGTGATAGATGATAGTATACCTTTGACGGCATTTAGGACTAGATATGGATCACACCATGCATAATGATCCATATTGATGTATGCTTTGGTGGTTACTTCTTGGATGACTATTGAAATTTCTCTAGTTCCAGCGTTTAAATTAGGATTTAATTCGCCTCTTTGCATTATAATATCTATTGTAGTGTGGTAATCCCCTATAAGTTGAAAACTTTGATGGCCCAAAATGTCAATTAGACATTTATAGTTAATCCATGGTTACATCCACAGTAAGGTAGTCGAGCCATGTTAACACCTTGTTAAACAGTTGCTTATTCCCAGTTCGTTGTCTAAGAATCCACTTCTAAGTACAAGAAGCATTATTGTCAATATGCATAGACCAAAAATGCTTATATCTGCAATACCTTTTATTCATCCATGCACTCCGTAAGCATTTTTTGGTCTGTAGATTCCACATCAACTTAGGGCAAGCTGCCTTCCTGAGATCAGTAAATAACTTCAAGCCAGTGCCACCTTCAGCCTTAGGTTTACATAGTGCAGTCTATGCCACCTTGTATTTGCTATTCCCTAAAAAAAACCTGAACATAAAGCATTGATTTTGTCAGGGGTAAATTCTGGTATTTGATAAACAAATATCCAGTATAAAACGGTAGGAGTAATGACTGTATTCAACAGTTCAGCTCTTCCAACAAAGCTTAAATATTTAGCATCCCATCCTGATAACTTTGTTTGTATTTTATGTAACAGGGTCTGGCAGTCTGAGTAAGTCTGAGTAATGAAGATAAGATGAAGACAAAGGTACTCCAAGATAAGTAATAGGCAGTGCCCCTTCCTCGAAATCCAGTATATGTATAAATGCAATCTTATTTGATGCTTTTGAACTGAAATAAATTCTGGTCTTTAAAACATTCACACTCAGGCCTGAACTGATGTATAATTTATCAAAAATAGTCATTAATGTGCTTGTTACCCTTACAATTGTCTTGCCAAATATCATAAGGTCATCTGCGTAGAGCAAGTGTGTGATAATGGGTGAAGACTATGTGCTGGTAGGAATTTAGTTAAGATAGTAGCTTCATTCATTAGATATGCGAAATACTCCATAGCAATGGTGAATAGGTTAGGCAATAAAGGGTCCCCCCAGCATAGTTCCTTATTACTACGAATGAAACCCCTAGGAATTCCTTGCAATAAGATGAAGAAAGTTAGCGTGCTAATACATTCATATATGATGTTTATAAAATGAGTTGGAAAACCCCTTTTTTTCCATAATAAAACAAATAAATCTTCTATCAAGCTTATCATAAGCTTTTTAGAGATCCACTTTTATACAGAATTTATCTACTCCCTTCTTTTTAAAGTCATGTAATAATACATATGCTAGTAGGATATTTTCCCCAATGTATCTCCCATTTATAAATGCACATTGATTTTTAGATATTAAGCATAGCAGAAAATGCTTAATCCGATTACCAAGCACTTTACCGAAGACCTTATAGTACATATTGCAGCAAGATATAGGTCTGTAGTGAGTGATATTAGTAGGTTTTTCATTATCAAAGTAAGGAAGGTGTGATTGATACCCTTAGGCAGTTTAGCAGTGGTGAACATGTCCTTCAGTGCTGCAAGTAAATCCACTTTGATGTCATCCCAGTGTAGCTTCATAAATTTAGAGTTAATCCCATCTGGCCCTCGGCTTTTGTCATCACGTACAGGAAACACAACAGACTTGATTTCATTCATAGTTATTTCTTGTAGTAAATAGTGCCTGCCTTCCTGATTAATCATGGCAGTAGACTGGAACTCTGGAAACTCTGTTTCAGATTCACCATTAAGTAGGTCTTGATTGTATGAAATAGCCTCCTCTTCTATCTCTTCAAATTTATAAACCCAGTCCCCTTAATTATCTATAAATGCTTGTATGTTGTTAATGTGCCTTCTGTAGGACATTTTGGAGTGAAATTTTTTTGAGGTGGTATCTCCTTGTTGCAACCACTGCACTTCGGATTTTTGCCCCCAAACTCCAGAATTTAATATTTTGTTGTATCTAAAATTTGTGTTTAGCATATAACATCTACTCATATAATTCCAGGTTGCAGGGATCTTGATCAACTGCCATCTCGAGTGTATGAAATTCCTTCTGTTGGAAAGTGTAACTAGTGAAGTCCCATGTAATGGAATTAAGACCCTTAGAAATACATGCCTAGTACCCTTCCTTGAAGTGCCATTCATTGTCATAACGAAATGGAAATCCTTTTTGCTGTACCACTGCGAATAAGTGTAATAATAGAGAGTTGTGATCACTTGATAGTTGGAAAAGTGCTAATGCCTTCATATAAGAAAATTTCTGTAGACATAAGCTACTAACAAAAATTTTGTCTATATTGGTTGCTTCCCCTTCCTTCTCCATGTGTAATTGAAAGCAAAAGGTTTAATCTCTGTCGGTCCTGATTGCATTAAATAGTTGTTCAATGCATGTAATTGTGAAAATGGTATGGTAGACCTCCTTGTTTATCTAAGGAGGAGGATGCATTATTATAATCTCCCATCAAAATCTATGCCTCATGAATATCCGTTGTTTCCTAAATGATGTGTTGCCAAAGTGTTTCTCTCCACTAAAACAATTGTCCGCATAAACTACTGTGTAGGTAAGTAGGAAACCACCTGAGTCAATTGCTGATAATGTGGTTTTGCGTCCCATTGATTTCAAGATGTCATATTTCAAACTGAAGGATTGTATAACTAAGGTTTGGAAGCTTACCGGTAATTACTCTATCCATAATGCTCCAAAATTTCATTAGGCTATGCAATTAGAGGATTCAAATGATTTTGAAAAAAGTAATGAGATCTAATACATTCTTATACTTTGAAAAACTTCTTATGATAGATGCATGGCATCCTGGTTATGACTTTCGTAAACATGATATAAAAGAAGTTCAAGTATGGTTCAAACTATTTAATCTTGATATGGAAATATGGACAGTTAATACACTATCTATGATTGGCATTTTTATAGGGATCCCACTAAGATTGATAATAACACTGTGCAGATTTTTTTTTTACAAAGTATGCTAGAATTCAAGTCTCAACTAATACAAAGTCTAAACTTGTTACAACGGTCCCTTTTTTGTTACATAACGGGAACAAGAGGGAGACTGCAGTCGAGACTCGAGTATGAATTTATTCCTTTAAAATGCGATCACTTTGATATTTTTGGCCACAAGACATCCTTCCACGCCGATACTTATGAGCCAAAATGGATTCCTAAGGAGAAGAGAGATGCACCAGCACATCTGCAAACAACGAACACACAACCGATGAACCAAACCAGAGTAAACGGATGAGACCACCACTGAAGACATACATGTCGAAGGTAATCTGCTCCTACAATTAGATGACCATCTAAACTTTTTGAATCCAAACCTTCCACACAGCATTGACACGGAAGAATTACAACATGTAGTTGATGTCATTACTGTAGAAATTGATGTAGAAGAAAACATAGATGTTTCTGCATTTGTGACCGCAAACTCAGATTATTTACAAACAAGCAAAGGCAAAAAGACAACAGTTCACCATGCTCCTCCTAAAAGGACTTTAAGGAGCAAATCAACTGTCAAATGAGTTTGCTTACTTGGAATGTTAGGGGAATGAACACATCACGAAGGGTCGGCGATGTGTTCAAACTCCTAACAAAATTTAAATCAACTATAGCTAGTTTGGCTGAAAAACCCATCTAATTTTTGTTTATCGAGAAACAAGTTTCTAAGAAATTAGGATTTAATCACTAATAATTCATCATCTCAATGTACAGGGAGGATTTGTGATATGGGATACATTAGTTCGTGGAGTAATTTTACTCCTTAACTTATATATTTGGATATTTATTTTACTTTCTTATTTTAAAATAAATGTTTGAATAGTTTTGAAAAATTGTTTAACGATTTTGAAATTTTATTAAAGTATTTTATAAATAATTTACTAAAATTTCATTCACTTTAGCTATTTTCATACTTTAAAATCTATTTTTAAATTTATATATAAATATAATATTATTCCGTTACAAAACCCTTTATGGATCACTAGTATAATAATATTATAAATTAGAATTGTTTTAAAGCCATAAATAAAATATATCACTATTTTATAAAATATATTATTAAAATAATATTATTATTTTACGTGATTTTTATTATAAAGGTTATGTAAATACATTTGAAAAAGTTTTCAAACCTTGGAAAAATATAGAACTCATTTTATGAAATAATTATAAGATTTTGGATATGTTTTGAATAAATAAAAAAAAATATCTCTTTTTATAATTTGAGAATTATGAATATGGTATAATTTAAATGAAAATGTTTTAATTCTAACTAGTTTAGCATAAAGTGAAGATTTTGAATTATATTTTATATTTATTTTGGAAATTTATAAGTTTATTTTAAAATATAATTTCATTATGGTAATATTTATAAATTACATTTAATTGGTGAAGTAATTATGAATGTTTTATTTGTATATAAACAAGGATTTAAAAGTAAATTATAGTGTTTAATCCTTATTTTTAGTATTATATAGATGGTGTGAAATCATTTAATATATAAATGTTTTACTAGTTATATCAGTTCTAAAATATAAAATTGATTGGAGAAAATTTTAAAATTATTAATTTATTGAAAAGAAAGCTATAATGGTTTTAAATAATTATTTAAAAATTTATATAATTTTTAAAAGTAAGAAATATTTTCTACTTAACGTTATAGGCGTTTTAAAAGTTATTTTATTATAAATAAGAATAATTAAGAGAATAAGATGCTTATTCTACATATTTGTTCAAATGATATTTTGCTACATATCTATGGTTTCTCGTTTCTTCCACATTGATTTTATTATTATGAATGATTCACCTTTAGGTATTGATTTGTTTATTTTCTTTTGATGTGATTGCAAATGGTGATGACATTCTTTTGTTTGATTTTGCGATATTATATTCTATGTGATGAGAAATCTAAATAAATAGAGTTATAATACCGTCTGGTTTAGGAGTTTCGGTAATATTTCTCCCGTTATTCTTTGGTCTCGTTACATAGAATATTATCGGATTATTCAATGTAAGTGTATGACACTCATGTGACCGAAAAAAATTTATGAGATACTTACGTGAGGTGATGCTCATAGGTATGAGCAGGGTATGTGCACTTATATTTATTGATATTCTGTGTCATTATTATTATGTACCTCTGTTATTGGCATAGGAGAGAACCAGATGATTAGAATCCACCTAAGCGGGCTAATCTTGGGGTTGTGTCCCAGATCCACGATATCTTTATTTGATATTATATTTCACACATATCACGAGATTTTGGTTAGGTGACCCATAAGGTAGGTGCTTTATAGCCCGTTGAGTCACATAGGTCAGCAGTCTGTTACCTACAGGGGAAAAACAAGATCATGACTGAGGCTACGTGTAGACGAGTCATTGGTGAATATGTGTCACGATGTCTGTCAAGGTAACTAAAGACTGTAGGGGCAAATCTAGTTAGGTGACCCTGGGCTCTCGGATTAGGCATACGGCCATCAGTCTTCCTTTTGGTTCTAATGAAGTGGTAGATTGGCATATTCTATTAATACACCTCACTTAAGTATAGATATGGATTAGGCAACCCAGGGTTAGGTAACCTACATATTGATGTATATACAACTTTACTTGAGGCTTCATGTATGTCATACAGTTATTCCCCATCACGATTTATTTTGATTTATTCATATATGAGGAGATGAGATTACATCTGGATAAGTGTCGAGAGTACAGTGGATTCTCATATCTTTTATTGTATATGATTTCTTCGATAGGCGAACTATATTTATATTGATGTTGATATTATATTAGTGGAGATTGATAGATATATTTGGACATTGCTGAGAGCTAGCCCAACTGCACTTGATGATGCCTCATCATTGATGGTTTCTGGATTTTGACGATGATTTTGGAAATGGATGATTCACCCACTTGATTTATTTCCCTGATTTATTGCTTGACTTGATTTATATGGGTGATGACATTTCTCCTATACGTGTTTTGTAGTTGATCTTATTCTTAAGATTTTTGATATTATTTATGATGTAACCATTATACCATACATACGAGATGTTTTATCATCCACATTTTAGATATAATTTAACTCATGTGTTATCTATGTAATACTCAGGTTAGTCCGAGACTTTTCAGGTTCAAGAATAGTGAGACCAGCTTATGCTTTGTGCATAGAGGAGATTAGTATGTTGTATTGTTGTATATCATCCGAGTATTATACAGTTTCATATATATATATATATAATATATTCTTGTATTGTATATTGGACATATCTTGTATATTTTTGTATTATATATTATCGCTGCGATTGACTTTGTGATCTCTGATATTTACTATATATATTCTACCTTGAGGCACACGCGTTTATTGCTTTGTGCCACTACTAAGTATGTTTTGTAGTAAGCTATATCCGATGTTTAAATATGTACCGGTGTTAGCTCAAGAGAATATTCATATACGTACTTCATATAGCCTCATTTTCTGTATTATATGACGGTATTACGTAGTAGTACCCTCGGATAGTATGTCATAGAGGTGGGGTGTTTCAAAATATGTTTGCAGAAGTTTTTAGCAATAAAAGTTATCAAAACATATGATATATATATCTTGTTGGAATGGGTATAAAATTTATGACTTAATTGTGAAAATAAAGTTCTAACTAGATCTTTTTAATGGGAGGTATCACTTTTTCATGCTTGAATTAACATGAATGCAAGTTTGAAAAGGGTCACAATATCAAAACAAGGATATATTATGCTTGAAATTACGAATTCCCGATAAAATGAAGTACTGGAAATACATATCGAACTATAATTTGGACGTGCTAACCTTAATCCATCATATGTTTATCAAGAAAGGGTTAGTTGCAATAATCCCTCTATAAGGAGTATGTTGCCGTACAAAGACACATAATGTTAGTGTTTTGTCATAGCATATTAAATGCCAAACAAAAACTAGACACACATCCAGTTTGATGTGGGTGTACTTATTTTTAGAAGAGAATCGTTTGTTTTATCCGAATTTAAGTAAATAGAGAAATTGTAAGGCTTTGTAACCATTATTGTTGACCTATCTTTTTTTATCAACAAATTTGATGCTACAAATATCACAAGTTTGATATATATTTCGATGGTTGGTGTTTTGTACTGAAAGTGCCACCACTGTTTTTACCTTTAAAGGTAGAAACCAATTTGATTTAAGAATTAAATAAGAATTGAAATAGGAAATATGCAATACGTCAAATGTAATGACATGTCTACACTTAGATACGGTTTGTAGTAATTTCTTGGTCTAGTTGAGTTGTCATTGTGCATCGGTCACATTCAAGGTGGTTCTACACTTTGGTTCGTTGTAGCAAAACGTTAACTTCTAACGCGTTCGATGCGTTAGACATGTCTGACGTCAATGGTCTCCCTCAAATAGTAAAAAATACAATCCTATATGATCAACATTTTCCGTTCTTCTTTCTCACTATCAACAAACCAATTTTTTTTCAAAATTCAATCGAAAAATGCACGAAAAACAGTCAAGTATTAAGGTAATTTCTGTTACGTTCTTATCTATCTCATTTTCATCGATGTTTCATTTTTTTATGTTTTCTTTTTTTGAGTTTTTATGAGACTGAAAATAGCCGAAGCTGCTCCAGAAACTCCTACAAAAGTCAAAAAAATTATTCCAAATGAGCTACAAAATTTTTGCGTAGCACCATTGATGCTTACCAAACGTGTAAATAACAAAAAAGGCATCCACGAGAGAATTACAATGGCAATGAATAAAGTTTTGGCGACTATCAAGATGAGCTACCCGTAACCGATGATCAAGTTTGCTACAAATACGAAGGACTCATGAAACAATGGTAACTATGGCATGACAGAAGTTCTACTTTCAAAAGCTACAGTAGAAGACATCGAATTAAAACCGATAAGAAGATAAACAAGATTATAATATGATATATCAAAGGGATTTGAAGAAATCTTGTTCTGAAACTAATAGCCCCACTCCTATTCCAAGTCTAAAATCCAATGGAAACTAGTGTAAAATCTGCTTGTCCATATATGAAATTGAAGGATGTAACTGCTCATGTAAAAAAGTTTGAAGAAATTCAACTTTCGAAAGCAATTTCACTATTAAAATACAAGAGACATAGAAATATTCATTTCTTTGGACGATGACGACGCCTAGAATTGGTTGTGGTTGGAGACAGAATATACGTAGCACACAATCAAATACCAACAGTTTATGATGGTCCATCCACCTACGTACCCATTTTCCTATCCATCGCCTGAATCCCAGTTTTATTTCAATATACTCTAACATCTTTCAATGGTTTCAGTACCAACAGGATTATTAACAGTACTCTTTTTGGAGAATGTTAATAAAATCCAAAATCCATTTCGTCGTCCAGTAGCTACAACAGTCTTTTTGATCGGTACCGTAGTAGCTCTTTGGTTAGGTATTGGAGCAACATTATCTATTGATAAATCTAATACTCCATCTGAGAGTTATCAGTATTTATCAAATCTTTATTCTACTGTATTCTTAGTTTTATTTATTTTAGTTGCTAGTGTTCAATAAAATTGTCTTTTTTGTTGTTGTAATTTTTCTATCATTTCATAATTTCGTAATTCATTTAACTATATGATTTACCGATAATTAAAACAAAATAAAACAATTACAAAAATACTTAGTCATTCCAAAACAATTAAAATATCTCTACCAAATGTCTCTTTCACAACACAAGAATGCATTCTCCTTTTGTTAAACATTCTTTTTTTGCGCCCCTTGCAAATGATGCTTTCGTGTAACAAAAGAACGCATCCATCGTTTAAGAGTTTATGTTTATTAAAAATTTCGACTATCAATATAATTATCGACTCAATAAAAAATAAAAGTTCCGAATCATTTCTTTATTGCACATATTTTCTATATATATACATATACATATACATATATACATACATACACACACTCACACACATATATATATTTGTTGTAAATTTAATTAACATAATCCTAACCCTCTTTTTAATATCCATCTCCCAATACTATAACCTTCTGTTATTTACGATGCTCAGAATACATGCTGATCATACATATAGTTCCAATTACCATAAATGGTGTACCGCTTGATAAAACAAAACTAACCGAAATAAGAAAATTTTAGCATGACCTCTGTTCATAACCCACTACGAAATAACAATATATAATATGACAAGTATATGGATGGACGAGTGCACAATTAAATGCGCAAAGGCATGATAATCAAATGCACAATGAGACAAGATATGAAATTTAAAACCGATAAAGTCGTAATGAAATAAATTAGTTTACATAAACTCCATATATACGAAGTACCGAATGTATACATCTAATATAGTATATGATCTCATACATAAATATGTACAATGTTTGATATACATAAAGGTATATAGAATAAACGTGCACTTAAATAAACAATGCCGCCATATCTTCAAAGTCTAACCATCCTGCTAGCTCATCCTCCGAAAATAACTATCAGCCTACTCGATAAAGAAACCAAAAGTTATCCACGCAAGAAAAGTAAAATAGCGAAACAAGAGTCTGATGAGAGGAACTAGCCTCCAAATACTACAAAAATAAACATACAGACTTATCTAAACACGAGCCCGGTTTATATAGTGTAACTACGAATTTCCCTCTCCTACCCATTACTGTACCCCATGACTTAGAATACTACATAATAATCTTTACTACTAAAACAGTAATTCTATAACAAGTTATGCCACTAATCAACATGATAGACGAGTGTAGGGGTAATACTACACTCCAAGCCAAAGGCATCATAGGTCTTCCAATCTCAGTCAATCCTAATGTAAAGTAAGCATAATGATACAACTATGATACACACAAGCATCCACTTACCCAACTCCACGTATAAATCATATTCGATTAATACCATAATGTTATTTAAATATCTAAAACCGATATTTGTATGATGAATTGCAGTTAACTACCCAAAGAGAAATACCTTGGAGTCAACACTTCCAGTTGACATAGAGAACGCAGCTAGAAGTGCTATCGACTCATGTAGGTCCAGTCTCAATACCTAATTGTGCTATGGGCAGTATATGACTCACTTTAGAAAGTCGTCCCAATCTCTCTCCGCCCCTCCTCTAGGATCACGTATGTAGGCTTTGTCCACTCTCGAGGTATAATGGATTCACTCACTAGCATCGTATTCTTCCGGTTTCCTACCTAGAGTGATGGATCCATCTAGGTCGGGCCCGTGGGTCGACGCCATAATCTAAACATACATCATTTAAAACGACCTCAGTAGACGTTCCAGGTCATCGTGGTCCAAAAACCTAGTCGATCTCTAGGGACACATGCCCCAACAGCGCCCCCCTTTCTCCTTGAGCCAGTCCCACCTCATCAAAATAGGTGCCTGCTTGGCAAAGGGAGCACTAGACTTAGAGGCTAATTCCTTCCTAGTCCTCTTCCTCCTCCTCCTTACATCGTCAAAATCCAAAGGCACGTGCTCGAGGCTATGAGGCATCTCAATGGTCACCCTTTCTGCCCTAGGTCCTTTGGCATGAGGGTCATGGCGGTTTGGGCACCGGAGTCAAGGTTGTCAAAAGCGCAAAGTTGAACTTGTCGGCCACTACAACAACAAGAAAGAGCAAGAGTTAGTCAAAGTTCAAAGTAAAAGAAAGATAAGTGCAAGTAGACTACCATTTGTACTTGTCCGACCTTGATTTCTTGCAAAGGGCAGGCATGATGAGACCAAGCTGCCTACACTAGTTTGGTCCATCCTAGCATGAGGCTTACCCGGAGGCCCACCTTCATATTTGGGATACAAAGGGACCTTCTTCCCTATCGACGCTCGGCTCTTATAACTTTTCCCAACACTACTTTCCTTAGAGCTCGCATCGGTATCCCGATCAACGAGCAGTGTCTCATGCTGAAAGACTGGCATGCCAACTAATTATCGTGTGTCGTACTCTTCCCAGCGCAACATCGGCACAATACACTTAACTTATCAAGGTCAACTTTATCTCACTCTCCAGGCTCCTTACCTGTGACAATGTCATCATATCCTCTTTCCGCCTTAGTGATCGATCTGTCCATGTTGCCCCAAAACTTGATCTTGGAGTAGTCTCGTTTTGGCTTGGCCATTTTCAACACCGTTTTCTTTTTAGGCCGGCCTGCTCGACAACCATTGTTTAAGCTTCCCTCATTAACCCAACCCGATGTCGATTGCATTAGTCACCAAGATTCTCAGATCTGTGTAGTTCATGGCGACATCAGCAGGTTCAGTTTTCATTTGTCTTTGCTAGGAATGCTTGTGAAGATGATGGGCTTAGTGTTTGCTTGGAATAGAAGTAGGTGCGAGTTGGGTACCCAACTTCCTTCTGCAGCCAGAAGACCATCTCTATAAAATTAGCGTTTGGCTCGGGAAGGCCGAGTTCACGCAAGTAACATAGACCTCGCAATCAATAGCTGTTGGGAGTAAGCTGAACGGGGTCGAGCCCATGGGCTTTCAGAACAGAGACAAAGAAAGGGTGGAGGGGCAACATGACTCCCACCTTGAACTAGCCTAGAGAGAAGGCAAAGAAGCCCGCGATAGGATAGTCAAGACAGTCAATAGCGGTGGAATATCTAACCATCCATCTATCGTATCTATGGCCGGCCAGACTCTTAGCCAATTAAGTTTCCCATTTTCTAGTTTAGAAGCTTTGAAGCTAGCAACACCGACCAACGAAGACCCAATGGATGTCATCTGAAACAAAAGTGGCTTGGTTAAGCAATAGCTCTACGGTCAAGTCTAGCAAACCCAGGTCAAGCCCTTCGGCAAAAGATGGAACGGCCACTCCAATAGCATGCCCTGGCCGAGCACCCCATGACGACCGGCTATTGACTTAAACGACTTCTAAGCTAAGTAATACGACCTCTACATATTACTCACCATATTTACTTCAAGCCCATGGCTATAGATTTGGGTCTAATCCACGGTCCATTATTGAACTACTGATGTCACTACTCAAAATTATAGGTCAACTTTGATTTTTTCAATGTTGATCGTCCACCGCTGACATGGAAGCGATGATTGATTGGCATCCAAAAATGGTCAAAGAAAAGCGGATTCCGGCTATAGCACAACTAAATAATAATAGCATTATCAAGCAAAGACAAATAGCAGTAGCCAAACACAAAAAATGGTGAAAAAATAAAATTGTAAAAGCATGAAACTTGGCAATGGTCATGGCCTTCGCAATGAAGGAGTAAAAAGCATTTTGTTTCTCGAAGAAGTGCTTGGAAATTCGAATATTTTTTGGAGGTTTTAAAAGCTGTTAATGGTTGAATTTCCTTGGGCTTTGGGAAGAAGAGAAGATAAAGGCTATCTAAATACCTACCCCCTCAATCTCAACCATTGGATTCAAAAAGCAATCAGATATCATCCATCTAGGTGTAATTAATACTTTTGTCACTTTATACATGTTGGAAACATGAGGCCCCTTGTCACGTTGAAAAAAAATGAACTACTTCGGCCATTAACGAAGCGCCACATATGGCACACATTAAATGCATTGTAGAAGAACTGGTTAGCAGAATCTTGACAATTTGACATGCCCGCCCCTGCTCATAGAGACAGGCTCAAAGGGAAAAAATGTTTCTTACATTTCTTGCAAGTATAAATACCACGCCAATTAAGCACTGCCCAACACACTCCATGCCAGACCAATAAATCTCAACCTTAACCAGTACATGCTAGCCAGACCAAGTGTGGCCCTAAGCCATCCCATCTGCTCAGAAACCCTCCAAGTATATTGTCGGCCGACTCTACTCAAACCAACTTTAATAGCCAAATCATCAAACAAGGTCTGGCTCATGGATGACCCATCTCTAGCCCGACTCCATCACAGCTCACCTTCGATCGGTCTAGGTAGTCTGTCTCATCATCTCACAACTAGCCCGACATATCCCTTACAACATGGTACTTAGCAATATTCAGCTTTCCTCAACAAGCTTTGAAAGTAGGCCACCGACCAGAATAAACCAAAAAAAGCTACTCATCTGCCTTGCTATGTAGGCATGCAAAAGTAAATGACATGTCGTACAGTAAGTCGTACTAGGTACTATAATATATTTGCCAAAAACTTACCTACTCTTGTAGCACGTCACCAACATTAACTGCAAAGAATTCGCCTGGTACGAAGGGACAATCGACATATTTCTTAGCCACACATTCCAGCCTACCTTTATAGCTGTCTTCCATCAACCCATGCGACCAGATTAATGGTCAAGCATGCTTCCTATCTGTTTTCCTACGCAATCTTAGCCATCATTATCTCTACTACTATAAATACCCCCATGTCATGTAACCACAAAAAGGATGAACATTGATTTCTAGTTACTTCCTCATAGCAAACTTATAGCCCTAAGCTCTTAAAATTATCAATTTTTTAACCTTAAGTGCTGTTTTTTTTATTATTCTCTAATAAGCCCTTGCAATTGTAAGAGAGAGACATACTAAGAGACCTTCACGGTGGACATAGACAAGCTTAGTTGAACTACTCTGCATCTTTGTATCATTTACTTTAATTTTCTTGTTTCTTCCTTATTTTACATTTTTAAGCCTATTGCTAACAATTAACTTTTGCTTTCACAAACGCATTAGTCTAATTTCGATGTTGATTAATTTATTAGTAAACAACATCCAAGTTCTTGTGTGTGGGTTATAGGAATAATATACTGAAAGGAGAGTAGTTCAGTGTTCCTTCGATTCAAGTAGGGGGTGATTAGTTAAAAATCAGAACGGAGTTCTAGGATTGGACGCTCAACGGAGAACTGATACAGTATAAAAATCCTTGTGTGCTTACTTTGATTTACTTTATTTATTTTCTACTACATATATTACTTGGTTAATATTATATTTAACCGATTCTCATGTAAGTTAGTAGATATTTATCTATCCACCCGAATTTTCAGTATAAACATCTTTACCTTTGAATGTTACTAATCATATGTTATGTAGTCTCAAAAAATACGGAGTTTTCAATATTTTCTTTCCTATTAATTTGTATGTTAAAATAATGTGACGTAATAGCTTTATTATTTTTCTATGTTATGCAGAATATTATATTTCTCATTCCCAAGCGCGCACATTTTGAAATAAATAATAAGCATGTGTGAAGGTTGATTAAAACAAACGAATAATAATTTTTTTTATTTGGAAATTAAGCACAAGTGAATTATAACCATCTAAGTACATGTGCAAAGTTTGCAAGAAGGATCTACATTTTGTAAGAACACGTCAATTGAAACATAAAATACATATATGCTAAGTACAAAAAATAAGCTGGTCAGCATGGATTTATGAATCAAAGTAAATGTTTTTTATGGAATTTGACTGTTGCTATTTGTCGGTCAATGCAAATCCATTTAAGCCAGAGTTTAATTTTAAGTTATATTAATGTTCAAATGAAAAAAAAAATTAAACCTAGGTAAGCAAATATGGAGATTTCATTACTTTCTCTATTTCCTTTTCACATAAAAATCAAGGAGATTTCGTTACTTTCTCTATTTCTTTTTTCACATGAAAATCAAGTTTCTTACATGCAGAATTATGTGCGTCACGCTTTGGAAGTAAATACGTTAGAAAGGAGCGGATAGAAAATAAGCTCAAAACAACTGATATTCTGCAAGATAGCTTGCAAAAGTGGTAACAAAACGCGTACCTCTATGTTTGGGTCTCAAATAGATAACTTGATACATTTCTTGATCCCCCATCAAATACCATGTTCAACAACTTGCTCCATGAATATGAACTGCTAAATGATGATTATTGCTGCAAATCTGATCATTTCTGAGAGAATATATTTATCTATCATCATAGTGTTAAAACTCGACATCTTATTATGCCTTTCATGATTCATCAAGGCAAACCCAGCTCTATACACACAAAAATATGTTACGTTTCATGCTCAAAACCAATGCAAACCTACTGTACCACTTCAGTCTCTTCTCTGTTTTTAACATCCACTATAGAAAGAGTTGGGGATTGAAGTAGAAAGTTCAGCTTCACTTCATTGCTTGATAATGTAATGGTCAGAACTGTTTTTACATTTCCTTTCTTTTCTTTATAAATATGTTGAAAAGAGGAAAAAGAAAATGATAAGGCTTCTTAAATGTTGGATCATATCAAAACCATGAAAAACATATTGTCAAGTGCTATATTTTAAACTAGTATAAAGCCCGTGCCGATGTTACGGCAGCAATTTTTTTTGCATAACTTATTGCACTGTATGTTGCAATGATGCAAATTTTGTTAATATAAATATGTAGTATCTAATAATTTGAAGAAATATAGTTTGGTTTTCCAAATTTTACATGTGTAAATAAAACGATATAAAACTAAGGTCCCACATGAAATACAGAATAACAAATGATTGACATTAGCGTCCAAATAACTTCATGACATTTACAAAGTTGTATTATTTATTTTCTGGTTTAGTTGAGATAAGACCTATTACTAAATTATTGTAGTGCTACTTAAACCTTATGTGGCTTAAATTATATAGAAGCACGTTATCTACGTGAAATAAACAAAGGAGCAACTGCAGTAGACTTGGTGGCAGCATTATTTTATCTAGGACCATATTTTAGTATATAAATACTGACTAGAAAATAAGTTAAAAGCTCATGGGCCTTAATCTAGACAAAAATCTTTTCAAAAAATAAAAAAAAGGGCAAAAACGTATAACTTTCTTTTCAAGTCTGGTCATAGGGCCTAATATTAAATTATGGGTTTTTGTGCACGCTTTTCATTATTTCAGCAAGGGTAGTTGCCCTTGGTGGCCAAGCTGAAGCTTTGCCCCTGGCAACAATCAACTAATTATTACGGCACAACAAATATTCTATATCATTTGGTTGAATATAATATAAAACAATATTACTGTATAAGGCAGTTAAGATAATGTAAAGTTGGAAATAATCATTATTGTCATCATATATATAGACCTGCTAAACCAGTGAAGATGTAATAATAAAGCATGAGTTGTTTATAATGAGTAAACACATTAAATGTTTTCACGATAAGGTTATAAATTAAAGAAATGCATAGATAAAAAATGGTGAAAAAGTATATATTGATCATCTAATTTCAAATTTGATATATGTCATTCAAAATTTGTATATTTCAATTGTGTTATATGATACTTATTAATATCAAAATTTGTATATTTCAATTGTATTATATGATACTTAATAATGTACACACCTACTATAGTTAAGCATTGACAATTTTGTTCAAATTCATTAAATTTTCAAATTTTTTGTAAAACACCACTTTTAAATTTTAAGTTTTAAAATGCTCAACCGTGAAGGTTAACAAATAAATACTAAACCATTAGGGACACAGATAATGAAAAAAGACACAGTTAACTTTTACCATAAATTAAGGGTGTTAATAATCTATTAGTTAACTTTTACCATAAATTGAGGGCGTTAATCATCAATCACAAACAACAAACATATTTCTAGTCATTAATTAGTCATTATTGTGGTATATTTATGGGATTAATTGGTAATTATGCCCTTCAAAATCCTAAAAATAAATTGAACAATATATGATATTAATTTTCTATGCAAGTCGATAAGGATTTCAGCAATACTCTAACGTTTCCTCCCCTTACCTTGATCTATTTATGGTAAATAGGTCCTGTAGATTTGTAGATGATAGAAAATTCAGTAAAATTCAATTTAGAGAACCAATGCAAATTGTTTTGTAGATGATCGAAAATTTCATCCATGAAAAATCATAAGAAAGAATCTTAATTTGAGATTCATAAGCATGTATCCAAAAATAGCTTTATATTTTGATAGAAACAGAAGAAACATGTTTCTGTACATTTTTTCCATCTACTCCATTGAAACATAAGATTACCATTTCAGAATTTCATATACCAATATGCATATTTTATATCCTGACTATAAACATGTTCCTTACGCTCCATAAAATACATTAAAAGCAGTTTAAACAGATTATACACAGACTATGAATGCACCTAGAAAAATGTCTAGATATGAAGGAGTTTTTGAATATAATACAACATATACAGCAATGAAATATTGGATTTTACAGATAATATAGAGGGTGATCATAATTTTTGCGTGCTTAATAATACTTGTAGCGGCTCTCTAACTCCACGGGCTTCTCTTATGAATTCTTCCATTACTTTACCTAGTGACCAAAAACACTTGGTGCCATGGTATAGTGATTAATAGAGATGCCATCAAGCTTTATCTATTTCTGTTATCATAAGTTTTATCCACCTACATCTCAACAATGGACATAAGAAACATAAGTACTATAAATTGCATCGCTTACCATATATCTCTTCATCCCACATTTTGCATGACTAAATAATAGCATTCAGTTGGAGTAATTGTTGGGGATGACATAAGGAAATGAAATCATTAACTCATTAAGTAGTTCAAGTTACATCCATGCCTAAGACTACAACAGGAATTAGAAAGGTAGGAATACATGTAAGAGTATAGTATAGAGTATTGACGGTGCAAAGGAATACATGAGAGAGAATAGTTATTGGTCAAAAACAAACAAGCCATAAACATCACCGTATACAAATTTCTTAGCAATGGAATACCTAAAATGAACGAGTGAAACAAATAAATGACCTACATCAACGTATACAATCTCATAAGTATTGAAATTATACAGAACCGTTATCAATTTATTGATCAACAACAGTCAACTTCAATATGTACAGTTCATAATTTCGAAATTGCAGAGAATAAGAAATATAGAAATTAGAAGACATTTGCAAAAAGTGACAAAAAATATGACTTATATATTTGAAGATGGAGAGATAAAGAAGAAAGAAATGCCTTCAGGATTAGCAGGTTTAGACGATTAACCATGAATTGATTTCGAAGTACTGCATTTCAAACTGATTGAATATGATTTCGTGTTAAAAGGATATGCGAGTAGAGAAAGTGGTGCGAATCTAAAGGCATGTATGAAATTATTCAACGTGGAAGTAATGGAGTTTACAAAATGAATTGGAAGGAATGTTTGGAATTTAATGTTAAACTAACGGAATTTACCGTGGTTTCCACTTTGCTGTCGTGGGTGAATGATGGCCATCTGATACCTTTCTTTTGGGTAAATCCTAACCATTCTTTTTAATAATAATGGCACGTGCAAGATATATACCCTTCTTCCCCCTATCTTCCACTGTTCTTGCTTTTGCCTGTAAATCCACCAATATTGACCATTATTCTATGTGAAAATATAACGTCTCAACTATATCATGTCCATCTATGGTTGTGTGAGTTGCACACAAAGATAACAAACAATGCATCCTTCCCTCCTTACGAATATCCAAACTCATTTCCTGATACAACCTCTATCCATTTAAGCTAAATTCAGACTATGCATATATATATTTCTCGCATTAACAATTGAGCATCCATAAAAGGACAGGCGATGTAAATTATGGAAAAAAAACAGACATGAAATTCAGGGATCATGTTATATGCAACAAACATAAGAAGTATACTAAAGATGTTGTTCTAAGGAATACAATTCAAAACATAATGACATCCCAGCATCATACACTTTACATTGTTCTAAGGAAGTTTGATGATATCATCTAAGAGGTTCATTTATCGGATTTTGTTACTAACACATGTTGTAGATCTGAAAATGGAGAACAAACGTAAGCACCTTAGTTTTGACAAAAATAGGTACCAAGAAAAGTAACAGTTCAAAAGGAGAATATAAATATCAAAATCCAACTAAAACCACTAATGAATTTGATCTCTATCAGTGCATCATCCTAATAAAATAATAGGCTTCATAGTGTTGCCATATATGCTTTCTTCGTATATCCAAACCTCTAAGTAATTTAATGGGTTTAAAATGTGCATGTTAAATATAAATTCTACATTCAATGTTCTAAACGGAAATTAATTTTGGTACACAAAATTGAAACTATTATTTACAATTGTAAGCTCTCATTTGATGTTTCAATAACAGTGCATTAAAATAACAAAATTTCTGTAAGAGATAGGAAGCAAATTGTAACGACCCATAATGTAATCACTTTGAACATGAATTGTTAATATGTTTTTAAATGATTAAATAATGGATTTTATATCTAGAAGTATAATTACTTGTCTAATAAAACAAGAAAGAATTATTAACGTAGCCTAATAAAACAAAATAGTATAATTACTTGCCTAATAAAACAAGAAAGAATTATTAACGTAGCCTAATAAAACAAAATAGTATAATTAGTTGCCTAATAAAATAAAATAGCATAATGATTATTATATTTCATGCGGATGGTTGCCATTGGACCAAAATCTGTTCGAATCATGTTATGCCATGCAGATGGTTGCCATTGGACCATAATCTGGTCAAATCAGGTTAGGCCATAGTTGATAAGGAGGATTCCTATTGGACCAAAAGGTGGTCGAATCAAATTAAGCCACAAGGATGTTTTCTATTGGACCAAAATATGGTCGAATCAAATTATGCCATATGGCTAGCTTCTATTGGACCAAAATCTGGTTGAATCAGGTTAGGCTATAGGAAATTACTAAAGTACCCTTCTCTTCACCTATAAATAACCAAGTCCATATCTCATTTTATTTCATTCACAAACTAAAGAAAAGAACTAAAATTCATTTTAAAAGGTGAAGTATTCCAAGTCTCCATCAAAGCAAATAGGATGTGAGTATATTCCTTGTTTTCATAGTTTAGTGGGTATAATTTATTCTGCGAGTATAATTTAATTATTTTACAAACAGTGTGATCTTAATCTCTTTCCTTTTACTAATTCATATTTTAACAAATGTTGTGTTAACTATTGATTGTAAATTGTTAATAATAATGAGTCTGTTATTGTTCTTGTTATTATTCTTGTTTGGTTTGTGCTCGGCCAGTTTATGAGCAATAACTTTGATGTTTAGTTAAAGGGAACTTACACCACCTTTTAACTTAGGATTGACATTTAGTGACTTTTTGGTTAAAAGGAAACAATACCCCTTTTAGCTATCTCATTTGATTAAGAGGAAGCTTCACCCCCTCTTGGTTGTAATCTCCTTTAAAGATGATGGGTTTAAGTTATGATTTGAATGTAAGTTTTAAATCTTTGTTTAAAGTATTTTAAAGGAGCTTCAAAATTTATATAATAATTTAAATGGGTTATTTATGGAAAGTAAGTAGTCCTATACTTGGCACTAAAAGCCGATGAGTAGATTGATTCTCTATCTGTGAGATCTGGAACCGAAGTGTCTAGGCAAGGCTAGGAGCAACCAGTGCCCTGACTTACCTGGCTTTGTTTCTGGGCGAGGGATAGAGTAAGTCGAGAATATCGGAAACGTGACAAGTGTAGGAGATTTGATTTCCATAAATGATCTTTATAATTATAATGGAAAACATTTGCATTTCTTATAGACAATTGTTTTTGACCCATCTAAGTATGCTTTTGAAATATGAAATCCTCTTAATTGTTTTGAGAATGTGCTTATACCGACGGGATAAGTATATGGATATTTTCCAAGTATTGAAAGAGTATAAGATTTAATTTCCATATACTATCATTTTGTTATCCCCGATAGTCGATATCTTGACTATCAATTTCGATACCCTTCTTCCTTTTATTTTTGTTTCGTCAATCTAAGACGATTTGTTGCTCAAGTAGAGCATTGATATCCTTTATCGGAAATGACTAAATAAAGAGCGAGTGGGGGCCAAGCTATGTGGGGTTGCTCCCATTAGGGTATTTTCACATCTACTCTAGATTGGTTCCGGTTGTATGCGCACGGAGATGTGAAATACTCGGATACTCGGTAAGGATGGCGGGGTCCGGCTTGGAGGTTTCCGAGAGCCATCGTAGTTCTCAAGTATATTTTCTAGAGGTATACTTTCGATAAGGGGGGCGCACCCTCCTAGTCATTGTTGGAAAAAAATTCCTTTTCCTTATTTTTGATTCAAATCTTTGGATTGATTCTTTCTTAATTTCATCGGGAAGCGTCTTGCACTCTTCGCGATGTTTAATTATCTGTATCCATTCTTTTATACTTGGATGTTGTCCTTGTGAGGGAAAAACCTGTTCTGCGTTTTTCCGATGTGGTCTCACTAGTTACTTTGTGTGTTCTATTTTTGGAGTTTACTCATACCAGACTTATTGTCTGACCCGAATTGTTTTTTTCTCTAAACATTTGGGTACTCATTTATATTTGAGTAGTCCAGAAATGACAGGTTTCTTTGGGCTCTTTTGAAGATGGTGGACGAGCAGGTGGCTCCTTATCTATCTAGCTATTTATTTCCGCTATTATGAGATGTTGACTCTATGTATGTATATTTAAAGGCAGGTTGTTATAACTACCTAGACTGGTAGTGGTACTTTTGTTGTAACTCTGATAACTCCATATTGGGGAGTAACATTATGTACCATCTTATTTTTATGTTATATTTAACCGTTCCGTTGTGAGATTATTATTCTGTTCTTATATTTTTACCCCATGGCAACTCGTCTTTCAGATACTTGGGCAACGGCACATGAATACCATGGATGTATTAAGTGTCGTTCTCAAGGGTCAGAAAGGTGGGTCGTCACACAAATATGCAGCCAAAAAACGAAATAGTTACTAAACGGTTGTTATAAAAAAGATTATGTAAGAAACAACAGAGTCAGAAAAGTGAAATCCAAAATAATTTAACTAATATTATATATTACACCGCATACATGACTAATATTTAAAACAATATATTAGATACCGCACATTGATCAAAATTGTGTATAGCTAAAAAGGATAATACCTAAAATCCGGGACAAACATTTTGAATTACTTGACTTCCACACTCCATGAATGACGAACAGCTGTTTGATTCAATCCACTTCAAGTTATGAAGATATGTAATACCATTGAAAAATCCAGTGCCAAATCGATAATACGATCCATTTCAGTCGCTTTGGTAGTATCGAAATCGAATTGCCAAAAGGACAAAGGAATTGCGATTAGATGAGGAGGTGAAAATTGGTGCGGGACAGTGTAGGAGCAAGTGTGAGTAGAAGATAAAATAGGAAACCATCTCTAGGGTTTCGAACGATTTCACTTATTAAATTGGGAAGGAAAAAACTAAGTAAACGTAGATGAACAGATTTTAGCTCAAGCTCTCGGCGATGGAGGAGTTGTGGATAAAGAGAGGATTGGATTTAGAGATGTAGAATGAATGCGTGGTGGAGAGGGGGAAGAGGAATGACAGAAGAGGTTGGATCTGAGAATGATTTAGGGTTTGATGGGAAGTAACGATGAGTGATTTTCAACGAAGGGTATTTTTGGTAATCCAAAAAGACACGGTAGAAATTAGTTTATGGAATTCTCGTTATTAGTAGTAAAGATCACTACAAAAGAATTCTGGATTTGGTATAGGGACGACGTAGGAAAGCAAATTTCCCTACGCCACCCCTACGTCAAAATGAAGTTGGAAAACAATGCGTCGCAAAAATTCCCTAAGGCTTCCCTATGCCGATTTCCTATGCATTCCCTACATCGCATTCCCTATGCCTTACCTGCGCCACATTCCATATGCATTCCGTACGCCAGATTCCATACGCGTTACCTAGGCCAGATTGCATACACATTACCTACACCAACTTCCATACGCAATCCCTACACCATATTCCATACGCCTTCCCTATGCCTTCATCTATACGCATTTACACCTAGCCTTCTTCTTTTTACAAGTGCAAAAATTGAATTTTTATTACAAGTTTCATACACCTTCCCTACGCCACCGTACATAAAAATTCAATATGATCATATTGTATTCATATTCATCTACCTCACGTATCGCAATAAAATCGAATAAAACCGAACATGAACAGCAGAAAACATTAAATATATTATATAACCACATGAAAAAATAGTAACTATATATCTCATTGAAAACATTAATGTAGAATGCATATAATGTTCAAATTACCATAAAATTGTTACAAAATGTATTTAAAATGCATCATGCCTAACAAAAAATAAAATAATGTTGCTACATAACTCCAACATAGTTGTTTCATCTAATTCAAACATCATACAATGTATGTTATGAAAATTGGACATCAAACTCACAACCAAAATAGCTCACGAAATTGATCATATCTATGGTCCTTGCTCCCGCCTCAACCCATGTATAAACTCCTGCACAGAACTCATCTATGTTAATCAATATAAAAAACGAGGTACCGTATAGTTGATATCAGTACAGATTAAATTTCATAGTTTTGGATAACTTTATTTCATGTTATATGTAGCTATATAGAATCAAGTGCAATAGCATTCTCAATGTCACACGATTCAAGTTCGTGTTAATTTTATATCAAGCAACTTTTAATTAGCACAATGCTACTAAACTACATATAAATGTCTCTAAATCCCAACCAATAAGATATTTAATTTATGTTTAAGCAAGCTTAGAAAGTGCTGTTCTCTCATACACTTGGTACTTGTTGAATCCACCTATGTCAAAAGACTAATATCAGTGGATCCTGGTTCTTCAGAATATTTGGTGAAAATCTATGTTGCAAGATAAATACTTTTATAGTTTGATTTATTAAAAGAATTACATCTATTGGATTGATGTGCATTTGAAGTTTGAGGTAGGTTTGCAGAATTAAACATAGACGTAAAAACAAGATAAAAGATATTTAACTTCATATTTATGTATCATCGTTTTAGTTTGTATTTATCTTTGTATTTTGAATGACTATTTTAGGTTAAGTAAACTTCTAGGTTTGACATCAAGACGGTGTAGCAGGACCGTAGTGGAGGGTTTTCAGTACATGTTTGTTTTTTGTTCAGAGGCAAAATGTTGTTATAGTTATTTCTTAGATATGTTTCTATATCTTTGAAAAATCCTCCGTTCATAACAAAATCATAATTTTAAGCAACAATAGTTGAAGATGCCCTTACTGAAAAACATTTTTTAGAGGCGGTCATGCTGTCAAATACGAGCAAAGATTAAGTACCCATCCTCGAATATGAGCAATAGCATTCCAATCCAATTTCTTCTTATCTTAATCAGATATGATACACTTTAAACTATTAGTAATGCTATAGTAATATTGCTTGCTTTGAATATTATTTATTATTGTTAGTATCTTAGTATCTCAGCTTTGAATCTAATTGAATCATTGTTTGAATCTTCAGTTATCTCGTCTAAAACTTGAGAGATACGTTTAAAAAACTTACATTCATGGCATGTCAGCATGTGCACATCACATGTACACCATCCATATACTGTACATGTAAATTCATTCACATCCAATATTTATTTGACATGTGGTGAAAACATACTATAAAATATAAACAACATGTGTGCATGTCCTTTGTGACAAAAGATAATTAAAGTCCGAATAAACCTAAAAGAAATATTTTGACTGAAAATAAAATGATAGCCAGCAAGACTGAAGGATATATTAGTATTAAATAAAGTAAGTTGGCACAAATTTACCACAACATTGTATTGCAGAATGAATAAGCCTATGATGATTTTTAGGAGGTAAAAAACTACTATCAGATTCAACTTGGACTAATGCAAACGATAGAACATGTAAATATAATTTGTAGGAAAAAAAGAAGAAGAAGGGAAGGCTGAAACAATAAAACCCTAAACTCGCAACTCAGATTCATTTGGTAAATCTAACAAAATCATAGTATAAATTACCCATTGAAGAAGTAAATTACCTATTAAGTTTCAAGTCTCCTCAGATAGTCCCAGCAAGTAAATCAGGATCAGCATATGTTTTCCACTGACTTTGTTATAAGAATGCATCACACTTACAATGTTTCCTTTGATCATACAATTTTTCAATAGAGGTTGAAATGTATCATCCATATCTTGCATTGCTACCTATTCAATAAAACAACAATGACATAAAACATGCATTTAGGATATATATATATATGTATGTATGTATGTATGTATGTATGGAAATAATACAAATCGCCAAACAAGACATTCAAATGGTTAACATGAGTTACCACAAAAGCATGAAGCTTCCTTTATCTGCATATGACCTATAATGTCAATTTGTCAAGTTATGACCTAGAGACTATGAACTACCTTATAGATAGGAACCAAGGTCATTTAAACATCTTTACAAAACGGGTCATATAAAGACGAGTTTGTTAACAAAAGATTAGAAATAAAATTCAATATCTAGTTAAAAAATGTCAATATTCACTATCACAGGAACAATGACATGCATGGACAATGTTATGAGTACTTAGCTTGATTTAATGAAAGCTAAAATGGAAAATCTAGTGGGCAAACTTTGAACCAAATAGTTAACCAAAAAACTGAACTATGATTACTTAGTTTCACATTTCCTTTATCTTTCATTTTGAACCTTATTTTGACAGATAATGTTTGCTTGGTTTAACTTTTTGCCAGTGAAATGTAATATTTTAGAACTCATCCATGATAGTTGATAACTGGTTTGATCCTTGGTTGAAACTCCAAGGTTGAATGTTTAAAGGAATGTAGAACGATATTTTTTTTCCCAAAATAAAAAATAAATAATATTATCTTTTACTGGATCAAAATTCAATGCATAAGCCAACTTGCTTTGATTAAGGAATGAAATAACACCATTGCTATGAGTGTACCATACGGATAACCTATATTAGACTTAAGCATTAGTTACACAGATTTGAAAAAGACAGAAAACGTAATATGACAGAGAACCTTATTTATAAAATAAGCCGAAAACCAAATTCCTAGATTGGAAAATAAATTACATAAAACAATTAATTATATTTGTAAGCAAATAGATTTCGATAGTATCCATGTAAATCAAATAAAAACCTGATGAAGAGGAGTCAATGTAAATCCGATACCAATAGTATCGGAAAAGAACAAGCAGGTTAGGAACCATACTTCTTTCTCACACATTTCATTGAGCAACTTACTTGCAATATCAATGTTTTGCCGCATCTACACAGACCATCCACCACGATGGCTGCTTCTATATACGTTAACAAAATACTGTTGTTATGCTTGACCATATCATGGAAAAAGTTGAGAGATTGGTGGGGCCCATGATTTTAGTGGATAGCTTGAAGGAAAATGGTGCAGGAATGGGGATCGAATCGATTGAAGATTTTGAGCATGAAATCAAAGATTTTGATAGCGTTTTCGACAAAGTTGGCGTTGGAGTAGGCTCTGATGAGCATGTCGAACACTTTGAAGAATGTCTTTAGAGGTAGAAGCGAGTAGAGAAGAAGAAATGTTAAGGAATGGGAGAGCTGGGTTGGAGGAGATGTTGGATCAATGGAGGTATGGGCACGACGGCCTGGATGCAGGTAGTAGCCGCGCGGAGGAAGATGTGAGGAGAGGAAGCGATAGATTTAGGGTTTTTTTCTTTTGAAGAGCCGTGTGAATGAAATTAGGGAAAGAGCGTGTCGTATGATTCTTCGTTTAGCCCATAGTAGCCCATTAATATATGAAATAAAAGAACTATTAAATTTTTTACATGTTGAAGGGGCATAAAAAATAATTGATTTATATGCAAAAGTTGAACAAATATATCTGAATGTTTATATTTTGCAAGTTTATGTTAACAGGTTAAAATATAAATCAACTACAATCAATTATCAAAAGAAAAAAGAAATTATTTTTACAATATATTATAGTTAAACTATAACACGTTAAAAAAATGTCACCTTTCCAACTAAAGAAAATTTTCCGCAAAGTTTAATTAGTTTTATTTTTAAGTTTAACTGAATTTTAAAATTATTTATATAACGTCAATTTCTTGTTTGCTGTTATGCTACCTTAAATTCAATTTTTCATATTCGGACTATTAACTTAGTACCTCAACTTATTAAATTTAATTATTATTCTTTTTTAGTTAAACATCTAAAAGTAAATTATTGTAATTTAAATTTATTGTGTGTGTATATATAATTTTATTTCAGTTTCGAAAGTTAATATAATTTAATGAAAATTTAAATTATATTTTTATAATATAATTTCAAGTTAAACTACAAAAGTTAATAATCGTCCGGCGTAGGTAAAGCGTAGGGAAATTCCAACTTCCTTTTTCCTATGGGCGTAGGGAATGCATATGGAAAACAACACGGCGTATGGAACGGGTAGGCAATTCCCTACATATTCCCTACACCGTAGTTAACTGTTGGAGAATATGGTCCGCGTAGCAAACGTGTAGGGAATTCCTTACGTCGTCCCTATGCCTTCTCCATGTTTCCACGTTTTTCCTACACCGCGCCTACGTGGTGTAGGGATGGTGTAGGTAGGGCTGTATATAAGACAGGACAGTCTGTTGTCCGACTCGGTCCGAGGTGTAAGACGTTCGGTCCGTTTTCGTACGATTCTCATTTAGGACACGAATTAGGACAAGAAAAAATGTATGAAAATATCCGTCCGAAAATGTTCGATGTTTTTCGATTATCCGAACATTGTCCGTCCGTTGTCCGACTCATACGAACAATGTTCGAAGTTAAAGTTTGACCGGTCTTTGTCCGTTCGAATCTCTTATAGGACAGGATTAGGACACACCTCCGTCCAGTCCGGTCCAACCCGTTTACACCCCTAGCTGTAGGGAATTCTGGGTTGGAAAATTGCCTTTTCTTTTGTAGTGGATGTATCATTTCAACTAATAAATACAACTAAATGATAAGACTGGTTCAAACTATTTAATATCACCATTTCTTTTTCAATTATAGTCGTAAACGAATACTTAAATCATACTGTATATATCAGTCTTTCCAATAAAACAACATACCACTATCAATTCAAACATTCAAATAAACCTAAAAAATTTAGAGCATATGATATAGTCGTAAATGAATTACCATAAAGCATCCGCATGAAAATTAATAAATGAGGAAATGGGACAAATGTCAGGGCAACAAATTTAGAGCATATGATATTAGAAAAATAGAAAACTAACATTGAAATAAAACTGAAGTAATGGAGTAGAAAACTTACATTTCTAGAAACTAGGTCAAAGCCCTAGCGAAGTAGAAGATGAGATTGAAAAATTTTAAGTATTCAGTATATGAGATGGTGTAAAGTGAAGTTTATTTGCTGTAGTCCCACATCGCTAGAAGTGTTAATTGTCTAGTGTATGTTATGCTGTAAAACATTGAAGGCAAGGGATTTGTTAGGCACCACAGCTGTGTGGTGAGCACAGAGCGAACTATTCTTTCGCCTTTTACTAAAGAATACCATGTGCTCTCCACTTAAAGCAGCATACTCCATTTTTTGAAGGGTGTTCTTTTTATTAGAAGGACCCCAGCAAGTTTTAAATTAAAAATTTCATCTCTCTTTGATTACTTACGATTCTACTGTCAATATCAAGGCAATTAATATTTTGCACAAGAGCAATAAGTTGTTGAAGTGGCAAGCAAAATTCATACCTCTGTGTTAGGGGTCACAATTAGATAACGTGAATATAGCAGCAGTAAGCTTAAGAATATGTGTTGGAATTCACACTAGTCATCTGTTTGGAAACATTCCACTAATCCTCCATCAAATACTACATTAAGCAAACTTGCTCCATGAATCTGAACAACTGATGATGAGTTCTGTTGCGAATCTGATCATTATATAGATTGTTGATTATTAAAGAATAAATGGTGATTATTAATACTAGCAAAAAAATTTATCCATCAAGTAAAGTATATAACAACTCATCAGTATCTTATGGAAATTGCTCTCCTAATTCATCAATGCATCCTTAACTCTAGGTTATTCCTCTATCATGTTACTATTATCCAGATTTGAAATGCAACATGCTATTAACATTTTATGCACAAAACAAATATTAGTCTTACATCCATCATAGAAAGGGTTAGGGATCGAGGTAGAAAGTTTAGGGGGATGTTAAAGAATATTGCAGGAGATTTCATAATTTATAAATTACACACTGTATTTGGTAGTTTCCCTTAGTTATAATATTAGTAGTTATATAATTACTTGGGTTCCATGTAATTTAGATATAAATATGAGTCATGTATTGCTGAATTATTAATTAAGTCATCAATAAATAAAGATGTAGTTTTGTTAATATTTATTGCTTTCTTTCTCTTTCCTTCGTTAACCCGCCTTTTGATCAGATAGTATACGGACGGATTTAACTAAACGGATTTCATGATCATCAAGATAGAAAGTACAGAGGGATGATTGTTAATTTTGGAAACCAGGTATAAGCAATGGTTGATATATTCAAGATAATTACGTATTTACAAAATACTATCTCAATTCATCCTATTTCATCAGATCCCGGATGTGATATGTTCCGAAGGATGAACCAGATATGGACAGTTCCAATAAGATTTCATTCTTGAAAAAAAAATCCATTTTTTTTATTTATTTCATCTATTCCATAACTGAAACAAAGGGGGATACACGTTACACCACGATTTTGAATCAGAAGACCTATGAATGATAGTCAAGAAGATTCAGACGAATGACCTCTCAGAACTGGCTAAGTATGGATTCATACTTCTCTTAGGCAAGGGATTACTACCCATCCCTTCCACTAGACAGGTGATCGGTACCTATCCCTTTCCCTAGGTAGAGGACCGGATCAGATCACTATGACTATGAACACTTAACTTGGCAGATCAACTCAACAAAAATCAATCGATTACTTTAAATTTCATCTAGGAAACATCAAAAAACAAATACAGAAACACGAAGCTGTCATAGAGGGGACCCACAGGAACGATCGTAAGGGCCCACATGGCCATCTTGACCGATCGGCCCCGATTCCTCAAATCGAGGAGTTATAGGTCGGTGTTCTCAGGTGGGCTGGGTCTTGCTCTCGAGGTCTTGTAGGAGAGTTTTCAGTTGGATAGTTGCACGTCTTCCCCTATAAATACAACTGCATGACACTTATTTTGAAATCTTCTTTTTGGCCCTCTTCGTCCTCCATTGCAATTACTATTAGGCTATCTTCTATACTGTAACTGTAATCTACAGTATAATAAAATGAAAACTATTGTAGTGAACGTAGGTCAGAGTCAGTCAAACCACTATAAAGCTTTTTGTGTTCATTTCTTTCAATTTTAATCTATTCTTCTTCATATTTTATTCTATACTTCATTTTGTCGGGAGTTGATTATTGGACATTTGGTGCTTCATATTTTTTAGGATGTTGGCGTCACTTTTTATGTCAACATTTTGGTTTTTTAACTGAGAATTACTTGCAACTGCGAATGTGGAAGCTTGGATATTTAGATCTAGGAAGCAATGGTTAAGCAATCTACAAGGAGAGCGCTTACGAATAGGAGTCACCATGGAGTAAGCCAGGAGGCTTCTTCAAGAGCTAATCAACCCTCCGTCTACATCACTAGGAACAAGATAGAGATGATGATGGATGCAATGCAGAAGAGGATGATGAAGAGGCAAGAGGAAATGATGCAGAATTTTCTTAGATAAATTGGACAAGCAAGAGCAGCAGGAGCTATTGACAATTTGGACCAAAGAGTTGGAGCAGCAGGAGATATAGAAAATCAAAATGGGGGGCATGGAAATGGAGCCAACAAGCAGGAGATCGCAGCGGAGAAGTCGGAGAAGCCCCCGACCAACATCAGGGGATCAGCACCGATCCCCCCAAAAGGATCGATACCGAACCTCCAAGGGTTTGAGGCATGCCCTCGGGGCAGGTTGGTTGGTGTGGATGTCGGTAGGCTAGTGGTCGATGTTGTACATGTTGATGCAGATCGAAATGCGGATGTACGTCAAGAGGAGTATATTCCAGAATACCCTTGCGGAGTAAAGGGTCAAGTTGGAAATATGGATTGGAGGTCAGGCCACCTATGGATAAGAACGAAAGGAAGCTAGGAACCCATCGGAGTTCAAACTACCAACATAGGTATATGATGGAAAGTCGGATCCTACAGTTCACTTGATGAGGTATATCTGGCATATGGAAGTGCTGTGGGCATCGGAGGAAGCCACGACAATATGTTTTCCTTTATACATGATGGAATTAAGTGAGCTTTGGTTTAAGCAGCTGAAGAATGGCTCAATCATGATATGGAACGAGCTGGTGGATAGGTTTATGGAGTAGTTTCTGGTGAAAGTGATGACATTGACGATGCTAAGTAGAAGACTCTCTAAAGGAGTTTCTTAACATGATTTAATGCGGCAGTTGCTTCGGTGGTTCATCCGAATTCATCAATGGTCTTAATGGCGGCAATATCTTAGATTACCAACGAGATAGACTTTAAGGTTGCACTGAATAGGATCCACCAATGGATCTCATAGAATTTCACCATGAAGCGGAGAGGTTCATGCGGTAGGAGGACACGTGAACCGACAAAAGGAAAGTATATGCTGTGTGAGGTGAAGGACCGTCGGAAGAAGGGTTCAAGAAGGATAAGGATAAACAGAAGATAGATGATAGATATGATGGATCGAAAAGGCAAAGAAAAGAATGGGGACCTAATTTCTTTTCTTATTCAAATTTGACGGAAAACTTGGAACAAATTTTTCTGGACACAAGGCGGCAACTCCCCTATCGAAAACTGGCAAGAAGGTATCCTACGGAATGGGAGCATAGGTCCGAAAAATACTGCATGTTCCACAGACTGGATGGACATACTACCAATGATTGCAGGCACCTCCGGGATATGGTTGAGGAATATGTTAAGGAAGACGGGCTGCCACAGTATGTCAGTAATCGAATAGCGGAGATGAAACAAGTGCAGCAATCATTCGCAACAAATCGGAGCGGGCCAGGCTCAAGGGCACTGATGCGACGAACAAAACAGGTCGTGGTCGTCTCGGCCGGAGAGACGGGGTGATAACCGCAAGGTGTGAATCTCTTCGTCGTAAAGCGACAGGATGGATTCATACGCCATGGATTAATCCCTCAACTAAAGAGTCGACGCTGGAGAAAGGAATTCGGTACGAAATCGATCGCATTATGTCCACGACCGAAGAGTCATGGACCAGAGTGCAAGAAGTGAGTCGCTTTGTCGGAGAGCGACATGATCGACTTATGTATCATTGTCCCCCCTTTCACAGAAGAGTGACTGTACGGGGTCCAGCATAAGTCCAAAGAGACCATGATCGATCTAGAAAGACCATGACATCGCGTTATATTTCAGAGAGACTAAACTAGAGTGCCGAAAGTAATGCAGCTTCGCTGGAGAGCGAAAGGATCACCTTACTTGTCGTTGTTCCCCTTTCATCGTATAGTGACAGGATGAGGTCCAGCAAGAGCTCGAAGAGGCTATGATCGATCCAGGAGGATCAAGATATCACTATATGCCCCAAAGTGGCTAAAGTGCAGGGAATGAGTTGCTTCGCCGAAGAGCGATAGCATTGGCTCACTCGACGTTGAGTCCTTTTCGCCGGAGAGCGATGGTATTGGACTTGGCAAGGGTCCGGAGAGACCATCGACCAGTTCGAAAAGATCATGAACTTGGATAACAATTCGAAGTGATCGCGTATTGGTTACTGACTTTCAGGATTTCAAACTGTTATGGATTTGAATATTGAACCAGTAAGATTGCAGATTTGGATAACGATCTGCCAAAATCGAGGATTTGGGATAATGATCCAGTGAGATTGAGGCTTTAGATTTGGAAAATGATCCGGTGAGATCGTCGATTTGGTTACCGACTTTGGATGGGTATGGATTTGGCTAAGGATTTAGAATGGTATCGGAATTGACTATCGATTCGGAACAGTCGTGGGTTTCACTAACAATCTAGAGAGATTGAGGATTCGGCATGCGAAAATCAACTATCGGGTGAACACGGGATGAATTACACCAATTTGGTTTGGCAAAGGATTGGATTTTGGATTAGAAATTTCAACTTCCGATGGATTGTGGATTTTGGACTTCAGACTTATGGTAACTCAAAACACACCTTCCTACCGCAGTGTATGTTTTGAAGGGCAAAGTGTTAACCCGCCTTTTGATCAGACAGTATAAGGACGTGTTTAATTAAACCGATTTCACAATCATCGATGTAGGAAGCATGTAGGGATGATCGTCAGGTTTGGGAATCAGTTATAAGTAGGACTATGGATGGTAGTCAAGCGGATTCAAGCGAATGACATTCCAGAAATGGCAAAGTATGGATTGGTACTTCCACTAGGCATGAATCAGTACGCACCCCTTCTCCTAGGTAGAGGATTGGTACATATTCCTTACTCTCAGGTGGGGGTGGATCGAATCACTATGGCTATGAACACTTAACTCGGCAGCTCAACTCAACAGAAATCGATCGATTACTCCAAATTTCATCTAGGTAACATCAGAAAACAACTGTAGAAACGCGAAGCTAGCACAGAGGGGGACCCACAGGAGCGATCGCAAGGCCCTACATGGTCATCTTGACCGATCAGCCCTGGTCCCTCAAATCGAGGAGTTAGGGGTCAGTTTTCTCTGGTGGGCTAGGTTTTGGTCTCGAGATCTTTTAGGCGAGTTTTTAGCTGGATATTTGCATGGTTTCCCCTATAAATACAGCGGGCATGGCACTCGTTTTGGGATCTTCTTTCTGGCTCTCTTCTTCCTCCATTATTATTATTATTAGGCTATCATACGGACTGTAAATATAATCTACAGTATGATAAAAGAAAAATTATTAGAGTAGACATAGGCCATCGTCTGCCGCACCGCTATAAAACTTTCTACGTTCATTTCTTTCAATTTTAATTTATTGTTCTTCATATTTTATTCTTTATTTCATTCTGTTGGAAGTTGGATATTGGACATTTTGATGCTTTCATGCTGTTTAGGGTGTTGGCGCCATTTTTGATGTCAACACTCCCTTCTTCTTCTTTATATTATATTTTTCTACTTCAGTATTTCAACAGTGTATTTAGTATGTATATCAAATGGTGTTGGAGGAGAAGAAAAGTTAGAATATCCTAGCCATTCCAATAAATGGGAGAACGGAAAGAGGAAGGAAAAAATAGTTTTGATATTATACAAAAGACGGAAATAAGAAAAATAAATTTTTAATTTTGTATATCAAAACATTGACGAGTTCAATAATTTTAGCCATTGATATTACTAGGATTCAAATACAAAGGTACAACTGGTACTTCTATAATTTTCGCCATTGATGGGTTCTCTAAGCTCTGATAGAATAATTTTCACCATTGATGGGTTCTCTAAGCTCTGATAGAATAATTTTCTAAAAAAGTACTAAATGGAAATAGTTTAATCTCAACTGATCTAGATAGTCTTCCGCATGGAGGGTGGCCCTTATTTATAGTAGGAGGTTTACGCGGATTGGTGACGTAGCCAGACGAGCAGGCCTGGATGTCTGACACATGTCATAATTTAGTAGCTTGAGTATTTCATGGTGATTGATGATGTGTCATAAGCAAGTCGAGATGGAGTTGTACTTGTTGATTTCTAGTATGACTGCCACAGGTCGGATCCAACGACAAATAGATGATTTATTCATATGCTGTAGTTGTATGTATTGTAGTCGTTGATGATCTTCATTTGACAAGGGCAAAGTAGATTTGTGCCATATGGATGGTTGCAAACACATGATATGGTTGATGCACTTGCCCTAGTAGTTGAACTTCATACTTGGATGTAGAGCTTCTCTGCTGATGGCATTAGTTATGGCTGAGTAGTATGTGAGCTGTTAGCAGCGGGGCATTGTGCTATAGTCAAAGAATATGAACCCCAAGAGAAAGGAAGATGAGGTAACAAACTAATTTGTTGTACAGAATGCAAGTCCCATTTTCAAAACATAGTCATCTGTATTCAATGCCAAATTAATCGAGTTGCCTTCCTGGTTCCAAAAAACTTAACAACCATAACAAGTATAGATTTTATATACACATTGTATCATAATGATCGTGTGATGATCATATGGTAATTGAACTTTTGAATTGTTTTCAGGGACTTATTCTGTGAATTAAGAATGGAAGATATAACTTAAGAAATGGGCGTCCACGCTGATGGCAGATGTAACAAAAAAATCACTAGCACAAACTTGATCTTCAAGAATCAAAAAACACGAATAAGTGAAGTAAAGGCTATAACTCCAGGCAACCCAACATTTTCAGGTACTACAACCTTAGCAGACCTAAGACGAAGCTAAAAGATTAACCACGTGGATTTGAGCAAGAATCTGAACGAGATTGTACCATGGCAATCAGAGAATATTCTTGTCATGTTAGAAGCATTTTCGGGGTAATGAGAAAAGATACAAAGTATATGGTGCTGACCAAGAATTTAGATAAAGCTAGCATTGATTTTATCAAAACAATATCTTAAGGCATAAACCTGGGATTTTGGAAGACGAATTAAGAGATAAAAGATCGAAATCAAGTTGTGTCATCATTCTAACCGCCAGCTATCTCAATTCTTTTAATGATGTGTTTGTGCAAGAAATCTAGGGTTTTCTTCTGCCATGGGGAAAACTATATCTCCTCATCAAAATCAATCCATTCTTCCTCTTTCTCGTCCTTCTCCTCAGAATAGACCAACTGAATCTCATATCAGAAAGCCGAATGGTATCGTCATTGATAATGAGGGTTTCCAATTGATTCAATCAAAATCGCAAAGAAGATACCAGCCAAGAAATGATCAAGTCCGATCTTATAATAATGGTGATTTGAAAAAAAGGAGGGTCTACAAACCAGCTCCAATCAGAGTAAGACCAAACTGATACAAACTCGTAAGTCGACAAAGTTCTCTCTGAATAAAGAACCGGATCACAAATCATGGGCTGATATTGTACCAGAGCAATCTAAAGAACCAAGAGATGAAGAATGCAGTCTTGAACCATTTCTCCTTTACAAATCAACAACAAGAAATATGGCGTGGTTGAGGAGGCGGTTTGTAAAAGAGCCATAGAGAGTTGGAATAACTCTATTCTGGTTTATGTGGTAGGCAACAAACCATATTTCTTGTTTTTTTAAAGAATACATTAAAAGAGTTTGGAAACCGATTGGTGAGTTTGAAATCTTTTCTAGAGAAAATGGGTTTTTTCTTGTCAAATTCAATGATTTTCAAGACTGCAATTCAATTATTCAGAATGGTCCTTATTTTTACAACGGCAAGCTCATCATCGTGAGGAGGTGGACCGAGTCACTGAATATGGACAGAGATTTACTGTCGACTATGCCGATATGGTTTAAACTACTCAGTGTAAACCTCAAACTATGGGATCGTATGGCTTTCAGTATTATGGCAAGTATTATTGGAAAACCCATAAAGATGGATGCAGCTACTACCATGAAGACGAGATTGAATTACGCTTGGCTTCTAATGGTAGTTTCTACGGCTGATGAACTTCCAGATGAAATTAGTCTCAATCTTTATAATGGTGAAATCATAACACAAAAAGTTGAATATGAATGGGTTCCACCGAAGTGTAGCATCTTTAAATGTTTTGGCCATGTTAGGGAGCAATGCAACCCAAAACAGATGTGGATTCCCAATAATAGTGATAAAGACGGAGTTGAAGTTCAAAAAAATAGATCCGAAAGGACTCAAGAACTGATTATCAGTAAAGACAAAAAAAACCAATCAGGAACCCAAGGGGATAATGATCGAATCCATCAAAAAGATATCATTTTCGATCAAGAAAATAATACAAACGAGCTCATTGACCAAAATGACCAGATCATTGCTATGGAAGTTCATAAGGTCAAAGATTATGAAAAAAATCCAAATGATCTAGTTCTGAATAATACAGAGAAGGGTAAAAATAAAAAGGTCTTTAACTCTGAAACCCCTCCTATTTCAGAGCCATGTTTAATTACAGAATGTAATGCTACAAGAATAGTCAATAATCTTCATCTGAATAAGAGCAAAATCGAGAAACTGATATAGAGTAGGGATCCTCTTCTGAGCTTGCTGCAGATGTTGAGACGAATAATTGCACCCACTCAACATTGCCTCGCAAGTGTGACCCTCCTCCAAAGCAGCCTGCAGTCACTGAATGTATTGAGTCAGTCATGCCTCGCATGGCTTCGTTTGATATATCTCTGATGACTGTCCCGGAATTTGCACAAATGGAAGAAGATAATTATGAGAGGGTTGACAATAATGAAGAGTTTGACATATCAGAACTAAATATTGAAAAAACAAAAGCATCTAGTAAGTTAAAGGGTAGAATAGAGAAGAAAGTTTTCAAGCAAAAATACATTTTGATCAATCCAGAATGAGACCAAATGTCTACTAGATCGAAAGCTAAGGGTGTTGATAATAAAAGGAGAGGTAAAGGTACTATAATATCAGGTACCATTTAAATTTATTACTTTTATTATTAGATATATATGACTTTATTTGCTTGGAATGTCATGGGGATGAAATCCCCTGTTAAACAATCTGATATTCATTATATGATTAATGTTCACAAACCTTCTATTATTGTTTTAATTGAGAATAAATTGAATGATGAGAATTTTGAAAGGTTTCGCATCAAGATGTCCAGCAATTGGAAAGTTGTAAATAACAATGATTGTGGTTGTAAAGGTAGAATCATTGTTATTTGGGATTCTAGTATCTGGACTAATATGAATATAAACAAAGTTAGTCAATTTATAGATTGCAGTTTTAAAAATATTGGGGGTTTTTCTTTGCAGGTTACTAGTGTCTATGGTAGTAACTTTGAAAAAGAAAGAAATGCTTTATGGCAAAAGCTTAAATCTCTAAATTTCATATATGATTTTCCTTGGATTGTTTTAGGGGATTTTAGTACAGTTTTTCAAGTTAATGAAAAATTTGGAGGAATTAAAATCCCTCAAAGTAAGTTAGATAGGGTTAATAAATATCTATTAGACTCTGGTCTCATTGAACCAATTGTTAGTGGAAACAAATTTACATGGAAATCTGGTCTAGCTAAAAACATTCACTACAAGTTTGATAGGATTTTGTATAACAAAGAATTTTCAATAAAATTTCCTAATTGTATCTGTTCCACTTTAGAACAAAATTTAAGTGATCACGCTCTTTTATTGGGTAAGCTTTTTGTTAATAGTGAATTTAATAATAAAATATCTCCCTTTAGATTTAAAAATAGATGGGTGTTTGAAGAAGATTATAAAGTATTAATGGAAAACACTCTAAAATTTTCTTGTAAAGGTACTAAACAGTTTCAGTTTTGTATGTTTTTAAAATACACTAAAAACAAGCTTAAAAGCTAGAACAAAAATAACTGTATGAATAAAAATAGGATTATTAGCTTAAGAGAAGAAGGAAAATTTTACAACATATATCGGATAAAAAACCTGATGATATCAGTATTATCAATGATTTTTTTAATAATCAGAAAGAGCTTTCTAGTGAAATATATAAAGAAGCTATTAATGATAGACAAAAGCAAAAGTTGACTGACTTAATTTAGGTGAAGATTGCACCAAATTTTTTTATGCTAAAATGAGTAATAGAAAACACTTAAATAATATTGGTAACATTATAGATAAAGAGGGTAATTTATCAAATGCATATCATAAAGTTACTAAAGAAGCTATCAACTTCTATGAGGAGCTTTATTTTTCTACATTTATTGAAAAAAGATTTCCTCATATTATATGTAAAAATATTTTGAACAAATTGCATTTGAAATCTTACTTGCCCCTGTTAGTTTAGATGAGATAAATTCATTGTTTTTAATGCTTTTGATAATAAAAGTCCTGGCTCTAATGGGTTCAAAGCAAAAAATTTAAAAAATCATTGGGATAATATTAAAGAGCAGATTTTTGAAGTTGTTAAATAATTTATGGAGAAAGGAAAATTTCTTAAAAGTATAAATCATACATTTAGTACCCTTATCCCTAAAAATAAAAATCCCACTGATATTGGTGATTATAGACCTATTTTTTGCTGCAACTTTATTTACAAAATTATTGCTAATGTCCTTAGTAATAGAATTAAAGTGTTTTTGCCTTTTCTTATTTCTGAAAATCAGAGTGCATTTGTACCTGCTAGACATATATATGAAAATTCTCTTTTAGCACATGAGATGGTCAGAAAATTCAATACAAAACAGGGAGATAATGTATGCATCAAAATTGACTTACAAAAAGCATATGATAAAGTAAACAGACATTTTATCCATCATATCATGAAATGCATGGGTTTTCCTACAAAATTTTTTGTTTTGGTGTTTGAACGTATTAATACCCCTACTTTTTCAATTTTGATTCAAGGTAAGGCAGAAGGGTTTATTAAGAGTAATAGGGGTATAAGACAGGGTGATCCCCTATCACCCTATTTGTTTACTATGGTTATGGAATATTTCTCCATACTTATCGATATAGAGGCTATTAAAGGTAATATTCACCCTATAAATAGGATTCAGCGCTGTATTAATTATTTGATTTATGCTAATGATCTCATGGTATTTATAAAAGCTAATAAAGCTAACACAGACACTATAAAGAAAATTTTTTAGAACATGAAATCCTATGCATGGCTACAGCTTAATATTATTAAATGTAAATTCTACTTTAGTAAATCTAGTAAGTATAAAAAAGAGGTTTTATACATTTTACAAATAGCTGAAGGATTTCTGCCAATTAAATATTTGGGATTGCCTCTTTCTATTAATTAGATTAAAGATGCATATTGTTCTGCTCTTATTGAAAAATATCTAAGAAAGAATGGAGACTTGGTCTTGTAAGTTACTTTCTATTGTAGGAAGACTTGAACTAGTTAAGACAGTGATTTATGCTATTATTTTATACTGGCTACAAACTTTTCATATCCCAGCTGCTTCCATTAAAAAGTTGGAAAGTAGATGTGACGATTTCTTATGGAGAGGTAAATATCATAAAATTAGCTGGGAAAAGTATGTAGACCTAAAAATGAAAGGGGGTTTGGTATTAGAAGTATTAAAGACCTTAGTGTAACTTGCCACTTAAAACTATTTTGGAGATTTCTTAGTTCAGACTCTTTGTAGGCTAGATGGATGAGGTCTAAGTATTTGAAATATAAATTTTTTTGGAACTGTGTGCATAACAGTAATCAATCTAATACTTGGAAGCAAATATTAAATTGCAGAGAGTTAGGCAAAACATTACCTGAAAGAAAATTTAAACATAGTGAAGAAACCAGTTTATGGTTTGACACATGGTTTAAAAACGAGACTTTTATAAACAAAGTTGGTTGGAACAGTTTAGTTATACGCGGTGGATCAAATGCAAAAGTATTTGATATTATTATAAATAATCAGTGGCAACCACAATTGCACCCTATTACTAACCCCCATAAAAATGAAACATGCAAAATTCAACTTGATCCCTATGCAGATTATGACTATTGGGAATGGAAATCTAGCAACAAAGGGAATTTTTCATTTAAATCAACTTGGAATTTTATTAGAAATAAATACCAAATGGAAGACTGGTACTAATGCATATGGAACAGAGTGAATTGTCCCAAGATGGCATTTTGTACATATTTTGCAATCAAAAACAGATTGCCAACTTGGGATAGACTTAATAAATGGGGCAATAATTTGAATTCACTTTGTTCCCTGTGCAACATGTGTAATGAAAATGCTAATCACCTATTTTCTGAGTGCAATTATTCTTACTTTATTTGGAATGAAATTAAAGCTACTCTGTGTATCGAGGACAACAGTCAGATGGACCTGATGCATGTTATCACAGTTATTAACTACAAATTTAGATCAAAGTCCAAGGAAACAGACTATGCTCATATTCATGTAACCACTGCAGTGTATAATTTTTGGAAAGAAAGAAATATGCGTGTACATAATAAAGGCAGCAGAAATAAAGAGCAGATTTAGGTAACTATTAGTACTGACAACAAGAACATTCTTCAAAAATCAAAGAAAATTATTAAAAACCAAACCAAGTTTGCTTCCCTTGTCGATGACTGGATTTCTGAAGTGGGTAGCAAGCACTTAGAAGCGTATTTATTGCGACCAAGAAGCTTCCAATTGACAAGCTTTCTAACAATCTGACTCGTGAGTCTAACTCCTACAATAAACAGGATTTTGTGGCTAATACAGTGAGCAGGAGCTCATATACAATAGATAACAGAGAAGATCACTTCAAACAAGCTCCAGAAGCTAATAACTTAAACTTTAGAGCTTCCACGACTAGCAACTGCCATCCGAAGAAGGAAGCGTCAGATCTAACAATAAAGATTTTTTATCCAACAGATTCAACTACTCGAGCAATAATGGAAGACGTAGGAGTATGAGAGAAGATTTGAATGAAAGCTTATCATATTGAGAGCGTGATGAAACGAGTGGAGTGAAGAAAGGAGATGGGAGGGCTTCAGCTTTCTGAATCGCCTTCTGCCATTATCGAGTTTAGATCGAAATACTTTTGTAAAGCTGTTTTTGTCGGCAACCCTAGATAGGGTTTGTGAGTTTGTATTGTGTTTTCGGGTAGAAGGGTTTTCTACTCAATTTATTTGTTGTTAACTTGGGTCGGCCCCTTTTTACCGTTTCTTCAAAAAAAAATCTTCTAATGATGACGACAAAAAAGTGTTTAAAATGAATATTGAGGAATTGATATTTGCAAATTAAAAGAGAAGGAATTCAGCGTCCGAAGTTTGAGCCTCATCTCTATATCAGTGTAGAAGATTGCGATTTGGCTCACAAGATGGATGGGTTTAATGAAGTTCATTTCAAGTATTCAATATCAAAATTTACATTTTAGCTTCTTCTTCTTTTCCAACGAAAAAAGATAAATTGTTAATAAAAGATGTAAATTTAACATCAGTACGACATTCAAGTTACAAATAGAATTCCTCAAGGGACATGTACGTACAGGTAAGATGCCTCAATTGGCCTTCTAAGCCTAGGATCAATTAAGTCCACAATCATCGACCAAATCCACATATTATATACCCTTGAATACAAAAAAGATGGACAAATATTATAGGTATGGAAGAAAAAAGTCTGATATAATTATAAGATATAAGCAAAACTAAAAGGATAAGATCTTAGATTACAAAATTATGTTAAAAATAACTAACGATTTAAACACATTTCTTTTATATTTTCAGTTACAAAAAAAGAACACGAGTCATTCTAACATATAACTCGTAAATTCATGTTACCATACCTTAGACATCAAGTTTAAGTATAAATACGAGAGAAGAAATGATTTTCTACATTGTGTATAAATGTTTGTAATTATCTTGTTCTCATTCCATCTTAAAGGCCAACATTAAGATAAGTGCGTCGCATACCAAGTACATATGGATAAATTTACACACTGTGTCATGTCAACTTACAACATGATAATATTTTATAAGTAATTAAACAAAAATAATGCAAGACTTTAATAAGAAATAGTTAATATGAATTTTTTGTAAATGCATGATAACTTAGTATATTTGTCATTTGTTAATGTCATACATTGATACATGCATCCTACTGAAGATAAAAGATAATCCACCACTAGAAAATGGTATTATTTCGACAAAGCCTAGCAATGGCTTTCGACGGCTTCCGACGGGCCATCGACGGCCGTCGGAAGCCGTCATAAATTCGTGAGTATTGCTTCAGATCGAAGGCTTTCTTCCTCATTTTCTGCTCGATTTTCTTCCTCCATTAATCCCTAAATCTCCCCTCCAAGCTTCCAATCAGCAATTTCGAGCTTTCGGATCCTCTTCACATGCGTAATCAACGTCCATTGCTCTCTAAATCAGGTACAATCTCTTATTTTCGTCAAAAATCTAATTTTTACCATAAATCTAGATTTGCATGAGTTGATAAATTAGGTCTAATTAGTGATTGCAATTGTTTCCATTAACGTAATAATGGTTTATAACATCCCATGGTATACCTATTTCATATATGATCGTGACATTGTAAATAGTATGTATACTTTGTGACTATGTGTATATGTAAACCATTGTATACGTGTTGTTTCTACCATTGTTGTCACGGTCTGGGATTTTCGACCGTCGAAAATCGATATCAATACATCCACTGTATTACATATCGAACAATCGAATGCCGGAAATACCAGATCGTTAGGGAAAGAAGAAAGAGGTAGAAGAAGAAAATAGAAACAACAACACAGAATCTCACAATCGCATTGGAACAATATATAATAGATAACAACTGGTCTTTATACAAAGAAATATAACTTGTTATTTATACATTACATCATCAGAGGTCAACACAATCAATAGCACAATACTGGACAGTCATAATAACTTGTCCTCACAATAGCGGAATATACAACATGCCATACACAGCGGAATATAAATCAGATACGTGATATACGTCTTCGTCATTCAGCTCATCTCCCGAGCTCCATAGCATCCTATCCTGTATCTATAATACTCAGTCTGAATCGAGCATTATAATAAAATAACACCCGAGTCGGTCTGGAAAAGCAGCGTGATAAAACACACCAATTTGAATTATTAAAGTTCAAAATCCTTTGAAAATTAAAGGTATCTCGTAAGACCGCGCCACACATAAACACGACGGGTTTTTACCTTACGATACCAAAACATTTCATATCAAAATCATTTGATATTATAATAGTGTTTAAGTACAAATACTTATTCAAATAGTTGAAATGCTTGCATCTCACGTTTCAGCATAGTTGGGCACAATCAAAACTGTACGGCGCTTATTGGAGAATGAATTCCAACTGAATGACTAGGCACTGGTGTACCGTCTGTCACAGTTTATGTCTAGAGACACTGTACTGAGATCAAACCTATCAATCCCTGCCACACAAGACCAGACTATCCCTGACCTGGATAGACCGAATATGTTATCACCTCGGGTGTTTCCACCCTTTCCGAGCTCCTTTCACACATAGTGATAATATCCAAGGTTATGTAGAAAGATGATAGACATACCCTGAATGGGTGCTACCCACTTAGCCTTGCTGCATCTCCCCTGCTTTTCAGTCATTCTCGGTTGATGAGGCTAGAAGCTACGATTACCTTTTTAGAAATATTCACTTAGAATGCTCATTGTCCTCCAATGACAATGTACTGATATCATTCATCCATACAAGTCCGTTCCTGATCCGGATGGAACCGAAGACATTATTCCTACTACATCCATTTTGGAATCACCCTCAGGATTAGTAGCGATTAGCCTTTGCACTCCATGCTCTTGTCTTCGTTATGAAAATGTACTCGTTGGATCGAAGTGGTTTTTAGATCACAAATCTGATCCTCGTCTCTTCGAAACAACATTCGCTATTTTCGGTAAACTCAACCCCAGTTCTCTAGGATATAAACAGACGAAAATAAGATCGAAGTTCACCTCCTAACCGTTTGTGGACGGATTTCCTTATAAACGTCCCAGAAGAACGAAATGAGTTTATACATACAGTATAGCACCTCGAACGGTAACTGCACCATATAATCCCCGTACTTCTTCTAGATATTTTCAAAGTTATATTAGGTTCAGATTTAATAGTCGGTTGTTTAACTATCAAATAAATAATCAATTCAACCAAATTCTTCATTTTCACTTAAAACACTAAATCCCTTTTTAATTTAATTTTTATAAATGATATCTCTTTATCCAAATTATAAACTTATCTTATCGAATTTAGCATATTAACAAATTACCGTTTTTTTAAATATTTGAAAACCCTTTTAAATAATATGAAAAGTACCACTGCGGTATCAAACCATGGATCACAGTTCGATGGTTACGTTTCTATCCTAGAGAAATCCAAGTCTTAACTGCAGGCACTCACTACCTCTGATTTCGCCATGCGAGTATACCAACACCCTCCGAAACTTTGTTTAAATTTTTTTGAAATAGTACTTTTGAAATTCTATAAAAAAATTCCAAGCTGCTTTAGACAAAACCACTTTATAAATAAAGTTATTTAAAAAAAATATAAATATTTAATAATTATTCTTTAAAATAATAATACTGATTAAACCTTTAATTCACTTTTAAATTCAATTTAAATGATATATTTTTAAAACTAAATATATCACTTTTATATTCACTTTTAAAACTTTTATTGCCTTCGGTATTATTAGTACATATTTCATAAACCTTTAAAAATATTTTTAACAGGCTTAAAACTCCAGATTCAATATTTTACCCAATTTTCAATTGTTAAATTCAGTAATCTAATTATCCAATAAATGGTTATATTTGAAATTCAAGTTAAAAATTAACTTTTAAATATTTAAAATCAATTAAATATTCCAATTTCAAATACCCAAAATTCCGGGTCGTCACAATTGTATTGTGTTAATTAGAATAAGATACGAGTCGTATAACATCTTGACTTATGCAACAATAATGAATGCACGAGTCTAAAAGAAATTCGACTGTAGTGGAAAATGACAACAATACCAAAGCAGCCTTATTCGATGAAATACGTGGAACAAATGTGGTAAATTAAATTTTGTTGAAATGTATAAAATTAGTAAAATTTTTTATAAAATAGTTATTTTACGTCCCTTAGAGAGTTTTTGGCCATGTCCGATGGGTGTTGTACATGATCGTTATATAAATAGTCGTTTTTGTCACAAAAAGACCGTTTATATTCATCCAGTACAATGCTTGTTGGATTTGTCCATGTATTGGATAAGTTATAAACACGGTAAACAATTACATTTCGCATAGTATTTCATTTCAAATGATTCACAAAATTTCGCCGTCACTTTTCTTTTTTGTTTCCTGCGTACATGAATTTGTGTACAATGCAGGAAACAAAAGGAAAGTGCTGCCGAAATTTTGTTGAATTGTTTAAAACGAAATAATGTATGAAATGTAAGTGTTTACCGTGTGTTTCTAATGAGAAGTAGGATGATTGACGAGGAAAAAATGATAACCATAAATCAACACTTCTATATTATATTCTTAAGGGAGGTAAAATTGATGCGTATAAGTTTTTGTATCGATACGTTGGAAAATAAAATGTGAATTCCTAATATGACCAATATTTATTTTTGAATTTGTGACATATTTTTTCAAATAGGAAAAATAATCGATTAGTTTGTTGATCGGAGGAGATGGATGTATCAAAGAAGAGGGTTGAGAGGCTCAATAAAAAAAGATTTTTATAGTGGTATAAACGTATTTGTTGAATTTGCTTAAAGTAATAACGAAAACAATGCAGAAATTCGTTGTTCATGTAGTAGGTGTAGACATTTGTAGTATTTGTTACTCGATATTGTGAAAGTCCATTTGTGCAAAAACGGTTTCGTGCTGGAGTATTATGTTTGGGATCGTTATGGAGAAGTTGTAGGAAATACTTCTGCAGAGTCTGAATTAGACATTGCTGGTAATGAAATTGTTACGACGAACCATATAGAATATACGGTCGAAAATGCAGCATGATTAATGTTCCATACGGTTGAAGTTGATGACGATGATGAAAATGTTGAAGAACCAAATATTGAAGCAATTTTTTTATGATTTACTGGATGCTGCTAAGAAACCTCTTTGGGATGGTTGTAAAAGCGGCAACAACTGTCAGTAACCGCAGAATGCATTATGATGAAGTCAAAATACAAAATTATCGAAGCCGAATTTACAGCCGTTGTACAAACTGTAAAAAGACATATGCCACCCAATAATTTAATGTGTGAAAATTACTATGAAGTTAAAAAAACTTATGTTGGCTTTTAGTTTACCTTATCAAAAAATAGATACATGTTTAAATGGATGCATGTTGTTTTGGAAGAAAACATAAATTTAGAAATTGTAAAATATGTAATCAGGAAAGACACAAACCAAGAAAAAGAAGGAAAATGAAGTTTCGAACAAGCGTATGCATTACTTACTCATCACTCCTACGCTTCAAAGATTATACGCTTCTTCTGTAACTACATCTCATATGAGATGATATAGTGTGAGAATGGAGAAAGAGTGGCTGAAACACTGGGATAGTGACCAGACGAAGGTAAGTGTACTAAACTTTAATTAATTATTTGATTGATACGTAAATATCAAAAAATATTTGGTCGGTAAATAATGTACTAAATTTAAATGTACAGTCAGAGTCGGTTTTAAACTCTAAAATAGGAACAAAAGTCCCGTCACTCCTCGAGGAGGGTCGAAGTCGTTTCAGCAGTATTGCCAGGAGTCGGTAAATTTAATAAATGCGAATTGTAAATAGTTATTGCTCTATATAATTTTGAATATACAATAACATTATATAATAATCAATTTCAGGAAACTGAGGCGCAGAGTCATGTGCCATATATGGATGTATTTACCCATACGCATGCCGTCGAGCATGTAAATCCGGACGAGACAGATTAATATACATCACTACTAAAAAAATGCTTAAAAAGCGACAGGGTAGGGCGACGGCTCCCGACAGCTTCCGACGGGCCGTCGGCGGCCGTCAGAAGCCGTCAGAAAAACGTGAATTACAGGCTCCAACCGAGCCTTTTTTCCTCATTTCAGCATAACCTATTTTTAATTTCTAAAATCCCAAATTCACTCCCCAAGCTTCCAGTTACTAATTTCGTGTTTTTGCATCCTCCCCGGCTACGAATTCAACCTCTATTGCTTTTTAGCTCAGCTATAATCTCTTATTTTCGCAAAAAATTCAATTTTTACCATGTTTATAGATTTGCATAAGATGATAAATTAGAGCTAAATGGTGATTGAAATTGTTTCCGATAGTGTGATAATAGTTTCTAGCATTCCGTGGCATACTATTTCATCTTTTATCGTGAAATTGTGAAAACATGTATAATTTGTGGTTGTTCGTGTATATGTAAATCGTTGTGTATGCGTTGGTTCTACAATTGATTATGTGTATAGTGCTGCTATCATTGTATTGTGTTATTTATAATAAGATAAAAAGAATGAACGAGCTAGGAGTATTATATTGTGCACGTATTGACTAATGCAAAAAAAAATGCATGAGTCTAAATTATAATTTTGCGTATTTAAAAATGAAAAAAATGTTACACCAGACTTAAGTTGATGTAATACGTCGAATAAATTTATTAAATTAAAATATATTTTTGTAACTGTGAACAGTTAGTAAAACTGTATGTTTTCATAAAATGCGCACATTTAACGTCCCTTAGAGAGTTTTTGGCCCCGTCCGACGAGTGTTGTACATGATCGTTATATAAATAGTCGTTTTTCAAAAACGACCATTTATATTCATCTGGTACAATATTTGTTGGATTTCCCTGTATTGGACAAGTTATGAACATAGTAAGTATTTACATTTTGTATACTACTTCGTCTCAAACGGTTCATAAAATTTCGGCCTAACTTTTCTTTTTTGTTTCCTGCGTACACGCATTTGCGTACAATGCAGGGAACAAAAGAAAAATGCTGCCGAAATTTTGTTGAATCGTTTGAGACGAAGCAATATACGAAATGTAAATGCTTACTGTGTTTGTAATGGGAAGTAGGATGTCTGACCATTGGAAAAAAATATCTTTTTGTACAAAATTTTGTATCGATACGTTAAAAAATAAAATGTGTCATATTTGAAAATTTATTTTAATTTGTGAAATAGTGCTTTAAATTCAAATATTATACTACCATGAAAATAATCTTTTTCGAATTTTTATTCGTGAAAATAAATATTTGATTTTGAACTTGTGACTCATTTTCTCAGATAGGAAAAATAATTGATTATTTTATTGATCGGAGGAGATGGATGTACCAAAGAAAAGGATAGAGAGGCTCAGTAAAAGAAGATTTTTATAATGGTATAAACGTATTTGTTGAATTCACTTTAAGTAATAACGAAAACGATCCAGAATTTCGTTGTCCGTGTAGTAGGTGTAGACATTTGAAGTATTTGTTACCAGATATTGTGAAAGTCCATTTGTGCCAAAACGGTTTCGTACCCAAGTATTATGTTTAGGATCGGCATGGAGAAGTTGTAGCTTATACTTGTGTAGAGTCTGAAAGTGTCATTAACGAAGTAGTTACAACGACCCATATAGAAAATGTGGTCAAAGATGCAGCACGATCTATATTTCCTATGGTTGAAGTTGACGACAATGATGGAAATGTTGAAGAACCAAATATTGCAGCAAAAAAAATTATGATGTACTAGATGCTACTAAGAAACCTATTTGGGATGGTTGTAAAAGCGACACTCAGTTGTTAGTAATCGCAGAATACCTTGCGATGAAGTCAAAATACAACATCATTGAAGCTGGGTTTACGGCTGTTGTACAAGCTGTAGAAAGACATATGCCGTCCGATAATCTAATGCGTGAAAATCACTATGAAGTTAAAAAACTAATGTCGGCTTTTGGTTTACCTTATCAGAAAATAGATACCTGCTTATAAGGCTGCATGTTGTTTTGAAAAGAAGAAGAAAACCTTAGAAATTATAAAATTTGTAATCAGGAGAGATACAAACCTAGAAAAAGAAGGGGAAGAAAGTTCCGTACAAGCGTATGCATTACTTACCGATCACTCCAAGGCTTCAAAGATTATATGCACTTCTATAACTGCATCTAATATGAGATGACATAGTATGAGAACAGAGGAAGAGGGTACGTTGACACATCCGGTCAATGGAGAAGCATGTAAGCATCTCGATAAAGCGTATCCAAATTTTACAGCGGAGAGTCGAAATGTTAGATTAGGATTATGTATGGATGGTGTAACAATCCTAGATTTTTATGTATATTTTAATTTCAAATTTATTTCATTTTGAAATTATTTTAAACTTGTTTTATTTCAAACATTTCATTTGTAAAAATAAATTTTGATTATTATATGAATAATAATTTCAAACTGGTATAAATTGAATATTTTCCTGTAAAATGGAATTGTGGTCAAACTTTGACTTTTAAATTTTAAATTTATATATTTAAATTCTTAAACTTTATCTTTTATTATGAAAATAGATTTAATAACTTGAATACTGCTTTTCGTTTCGTTGAAAACGGAGTTATATTGTGAAAGTTTTGTATATTTCAATATTGAGTACAATTTGTTTTATTTAGCAATTTTGTCTATTTTAAATTATATAAATCATATTTTTCTTTGTTATATTTTATTTTAATATGTGTTAACATGTTATTTTATGTATATTTTGTCTTTTAATATTTTTAAAGTGATAATAAAAAAAATTCAAAATTTACTGTATTTATTTCCTATTTTAAAGGCAGTTTTCTATTTTTCTGCTATTTTCTTCATTTAAATTATATTTAATTAAAATTTATATATTTATTTAGTTAATGCATCTTTTATTTTATATTATTATCTTTGTTACAAATATTTTTACAAGTCCATATAAATTTCCAAAGTTCATTCTGTTTATTTTCCAATTTTTTAGACTAGTTTGCAATTTTTGCTGTTTTATTAATTAAATTATATATAATTAATATTTATTTATTTTGTTTACTTATTTACTTTATTTCTGAGTTTATTTATCTTTACTATCAGTATTTTTATGTAATTATAAATTAAAATGAATTAGTGGAAATTTAAACGGTTTTAAACTTTTAAAATTCCAGGGTCCTTTTATCTTCCGACCTTTCACTTTCTCAACCTCCTCCTTAATTGTTTTTGACGTGCATTTCCTCCTATCTTTCATCCTCTTCTTCATTTTTCACGAGAATTTCATTTCTCAAACATTTCTCAACAAAAAAAAAAATCACGGCTTCCATTTTTGTTCAAAGTTTTTAGGTAAATTCTTCTTCCTTTCTTGTTTTTCTATGTTTTTCTATTAATTTTTGCAATGGTTCTCTACCTTTATGGCTCCACTCCTCCTCCTCCAGGCCTTGGCTGACCACCACCACCCCATTCCTCTGACCATCACCCATTCTAGTACCCCTCCACTTCAGGCCGAGCCAACCCAAGGCATAGATCACCACAAAATCCACCAAAAACTATCACTATATACACTAGATGGGCCACCTTTGCCAACACCTCCTTCAACCTCTAGCTGCCACTACCTCCACCACCTTTGGCCTGACCTCCACCCTCTGCCACATCAACCACCACCTCCTGGAGCCACTGGCCATGCCATAGCTTCTGGCCGAGCCAAACTTTAGCAAAGAGGTGATGTATGTTGCCTTGTTTTGCCTTGTGTTGAAGTTTTATGCACCTAAACCCATGAACCAACCTTCAACGCATGTAGGCCGACCCATAGTGAATCCAAAACAGATCCAATCCCCTGCGTTAGCTGAGCCAAACACATGCCTAACTGAAGTACCTGAGGTTGAGAACAAGTGCAATTCAAATGGATATGGTTTTTGGTGTTGTTTCTAATGTTATTGATGTTAAAGTGTGTTGTAACTTATATATATTGTATTGTTTTGTTTAAATGTTTCAAGGGGTATAATTTTGACTCTCCACTCTCAAAATTGTAGTAGTGTTTTCGTGCCTTCGTAGTGTCAGTATTGTTGCTTTGGTAGCGATCTCCAGCTTTGAACAGGTGGGTAAATCTCACCAGACTAATATGTACTTATATAGTGATAAACTGACATCACCTGAATCTGTAAATGCATATCATCCTGTTATAACTGCTATATTATATTCATATGAAGTTCACACCTGTATTTACACTTGTGATACCATATGTTACTGTTATGCTATTCTGTTATTTTCATCAGTTTATCACACTACAAATTCCCTGTAGACTAGAATCACTATGGGTTGAAATGATACATACCGGAACGGACTTTAGAATAGGAGAAAATTGTTATGGGCTGAAATGATAGGCCTGAATGATTTTCAATTATTTTCATTTACTTGGGATTGCAGGTTTGAAATGATCAAACCCGGGTTTTCTTTGTAAATTACGGGTTGAAATGATATATTACCCGTATTACTTTACCTAGGCTAGAAAATGAAATACAGACTCGTTGTTAAAATATGTTTTTCTAAAAAATTTAAAATATTTTAGAAATGTAAATATTATAATATTTTGATTTAAATTTGATTAAAAATGATTTTTGTAAATCATTATTGATTTTTTGAAAATTTATAAGTGAAATAAATAAATGGTAAAGTTAGAAAATCTGAAATGTAAGTTATTTTGGAAATTATAATTTGGTGATAAATGAAATTTAAATTAAATATGAAAATATGATAAATTTATGATAATTTGAATTAAATGAATTTAAAAAGATTTTATAATATATTAATGATTTTTGAATAAAGTTAAAATGTGAAATGAATGAATATTTAAGTTGAAATTTTGAAATATAACTAAAATTGGAAATTTGCGAATTTGGCTTAGAAGTGAATTTTAAGTTAAGTAAATAAAAATGAAATTAAGTTATATTTGAAAATTTTAAACTTAAGTGTTAAGTTAAATTTAATTTAATGAATTTAAAATTTAATGTTGGAATTTAATAAGTGAATTATTATTAAATTTTGATTTTTGAATGGAGATTTAACTTTATAAAATCATGAATATAAGGGTATTTGAATGATTGTTTTAAAAGTGAAATTATATGATTTTATAAGTTAAAAATGATTTAAATAAAAATATAGTTGTTTGTGAAATTATACTGAATATTTGAAATTAATTAGCTGCATTTTTGAAATGCTATTAATTCTAATGTAAATGATAATACAGCATTTGTAAATGCTATAGTTGATAATAATGAACCAAATTGCTAAGTTTAATTAAAGGCTATTATAGCATTTTTGTAAATGTTATAATTATTGAATTTAACTAAGTTTTATGTGAAACTAACGTAACCCTATTACAGCATTTTTAAATGCTATCTTTTGTTAAATTGAATTGTTTTGAATGTAACTTTCTGTAGCAATTTCTAAATGCTGCGAAAGTTGAATTTTCATCTGTTTTAATAAATTAAGTGAATAAATGAATTTTGAAAGACTAAAATTTTGAAAATTTAATAATTTAATTATTATATATAATAACTTCATTTTATGATTGAAAATGAAGTAATTTGTTTCGAAATATAAACTATTTTGAAATGTGATTTGTAATGGTATTTAAATTAAATAAAAATGAATGTGGTTTAGAAGATATGATATTTTGATATTTTGAAATGGATTTTGAATGATATTGAATTTTTAAATGATATTTGATTTTGAAGTTTAAAATACCATTTTGAAATTTTAACCGCGGGATGTATTTAATTTATAGTTTAACTGATTCTTAAAGGATGGGCGATCCCAAACATCCTTTAAGCTGTTGTGCATTTCTACTACAGTTCACTTGAGTTGGTTTACATTATATAAGTATATATGTCCTAACTCGAGCGTTTTGTGTTTTACTTTACGCTCGGGTCAGCCTGAGTATTTACAGCTTAGCTTTGGATTTCTTTCTGGAGCTAGGAATCGCTGGAGATTCTGCTTGTCTGGTTATATGTTCCCTGTCAGTTTCAGTTGTTCTATTTCAGCTCTGGTATTTATAAACTGTTATGTAATTGAGATTTCTATTGTATATGTTTTTTAAAGACTGATATTATGTATTATGTTTTGAGAGTTTGTTATAGTAGCTTCATGAACTACTATCGTATTTTAATTTCCGCTGTGAGTTATTCTGATATTTCTGTGATTGTATTTCATTTGCTCCAAATTTATTTACAATGCTGTATTTTAAGCAATTCAAGTCCGGCATGTGTGGATGCGAATGGCTGAAAATATTCGGTTGTTGCAGTTGGTATTAGAGCTTTGGTTTTAGGCAAACTATAGCCTGCGGAGCAAAACTCATTAGAGATAGGGTAGAAATATCCTAGAATGGGTGAAATCAATCTCAGAAACATTTCTTTGTGAGAGAACATATTTTCAAAGTATAAATGATTTCCAAATGATTTTTTAAAGTATTTTCAAAGATTATTTTGGTATAAAATTTTTCTTATTTTGAAATCAAGATTTTTCTAAACTTAATCCCTTCTGAATCCACCTTGTTTAGTAATCTCTTGGTTAGGGTCCTTATCAATTAAGATTCCTTGAACTTTGGAACACTCCCACTTGTTCTAAATCCAGTCTTGTCCCTATTTTATTCCTTTGATTTTGGAGCATTCCATAACTCCACTTTGGAATGACCTCTCTAAAGATCGGTGATTCCGCCAATTTTTGAATGATTTGTAAAGGGGTGAAACTTCTTTACAATTGGTATTGATTCATCGAAGATTTCTATATCCTCGGTTTACAATGCTATCTATCTCCTGCTCTACTCGGATTCTATCTCTGGCGATCGAATGTCGATTTGCCTTAGATTTCTAAATTGATTATATTCCTGAAGTCTCGGTTGACCGGTTAAGGTCTCCCGCGATTTATAAAGGCTTATCCATCTTCCATTTGGTAATCAATTATCTCATCTTCGTTCGAGCTTTTCTTCGAATCAGAATTCTATTTGATCATAATTCCTCTAATTTTGAATATTTATTTGTTTGAAATCCTTCCTTGAATCATCCTTTGGAAATTTGTGTTTGGTTGTATTTTGAAATTGTGCATACATCGAAATTATTAAGGATAGCCATATTTTTATATATAAAAGTGAAATGTTTTCGATAAGGATTATATACCTTTCAAAAATGAAATTTTGAAATTTTGAAAGAATTTGAAATTTCGAAAATTTTATAAGAACTTGATTTATACAAAAATAATTTATAACTGAAGGGTTTTGAATTTGAATTTCGAGGAATCAAATTCCGGTGTTTTGAAATCGGTTTTAAGATTTTGAAAATATATAATAATAATAATATGATTTAAAGATTTTTTTTTCAAATAAGAAATGTTTCAAATGTATTTGAATGAATTTCAATGATTTCGAAGAAGTTTCAAAGAAGTTTTTCAAAGTTAATTGAAGTCCATAACTCACTTATGTCGCTGGAAAATAATTTCGGTGATGAATGCATGCATCATCGACATTGATTTTCTAGTTTCTAAGTGAGGGATAGGCCACTCTAGTAGCTTTGCTATGCGAATGATTTTGGGAAACCAATTTTGATTTCAGATTTCGAAGTATGGTTTGATATTCGAAAGATAGATCTGTATATATATATTTGAAAAGATTTAAAGTAAGCCGGTTTTCAGTCCTCGAGTTTCAGATTTTGAAACCTAACTTTTGAAACTGATTTACTGATTTAGTGTTGATTTCCAACTCTTGGATTGAAAATATGATTTCTTCGACTATTTTAAGATTCGAGCACTTCCAAATCAAGGTTAACTTTTCAAAGCTATTTTTTTGTGAAAGGTATAAGGTATTTGATAAAGAATATAAGTTTAGTTTGTATGTTTCAAGTATGAAATAATATGATTTTTATAAGTTGAAACTGTTTTGTTAAGTAAATAAATAAGACTATTTTGAATTATACTAATATGAAATTTAGTTTTGAAATGTTTTGGATAAAAATTAGTCTTCAAATGTTTGAGAAAAATTTGGTTTTAAATGTTTTAACTTAGTAACATCTTTATGAAACTATTTATTTAACAAGTTGGAATAGATACATAAGTTGTACGTATGCTGTTTTATTCGCATAATTAATTTGATCCAAGTTTGAGTACAAAAGTTCGAGGTGAATTACACCATTTCGTGTTAGGATTTTTCATTTGATTCTTGATGGCGAATATTTGATATGGATTTTGAGATTGATTCTAGAATTCTCTATCATAGTATTTGGCTATGCAAGGAGACTGATGGCTTCTAGTCGAGAAACCATATCGAAGTCCTCATTAGGAAAGTTGAATGGACAATACTAGTTCGAAAGCGAACTTGTGTGATCGAGCAAGCGATCGAATGTAATGTTGCGAAATGACGACATATGTACATCTTATATCCTAATATCATTGGTATACTTGACGCTGAAATTGAAAGTTGTTGGGTTGGATATCTTTGTAATTTAATTAGATTTTTTCTTTTATGAAAAACTACTATCAAATTTAAACCATTTTTCAAAACTATTTTTCTTTTATTCTTCTTAAACTTACTGTTTTATTCTATTTTTCATACAAACTGTTTTATATACAAAACTATTCTTAATTAAAAGTCTTTTAGTAAGCAAAGATGTTCAATCCCATATGGCTTTTCATGCAGCGAAATTTGTTGTTTGAAAATTTTGATCCTTATACAAGATAAACTTTATGTAAGTATAAGATGATTTTGAAAACCATTGATTTTGATAAATGAATAATTGAAGCTTATATTAGTATGAAAGGATTTTGGTTTATCTGTAATTTGAGTTATTTAAAAATAATGGATTTGTGAAATAAATATTTCAACACTAAGTAATAATGAAGTAAAATTTGAGATATATGAAATTATAAAATTTAGTTTTGAAATATGGTATATTTAAGTCTTGAAACATATTTAAGATTGAATAGTTTATTTTGTAAATCAAATCTATATTTGAAATCTGATAATATTTGAAATGGTTTTGTTGGAAAACTAAATTGAATTGAAACTGATTGTTTGAATTGAATTAAAATTGGAAATTTTATATTTGGGTTTAACTGAATAAATTTGTGAAATGTAAAGAACTAAAGGAATGTTATATGATTTCAAATGTATGATTTCTAAATGTTATGATTTTCAAAGTGTAATGATTTCAAGTATTTTGGTTTCAAAAGATTTACAACTTTAAAGTATTATGATTTTGGAAGGTGAATATATGTTTGAAATGGAAAAGAATTTGTTTGACCTAAATTTTGTTGATTTGGAAATTTGGATTATTTTCTAAATCTATTATTTCAACAAACTTTGAAACTAAATTTATGTAATTTGGAAGAAATGATTTGGTGAAATCATACATGATTACGAAACCGAAACATTATTGAAACGAATTAAAATTGAGAACCTTGATTATTTAAATATAAAATTGATTTGTATAAGTATGCAGTAGATTTGAAAACTATTGATTTGAAAACTGTTGATTTGAAAAGGTACCCAATTTTGAAAAGTGAAATCTTATATAATCGAAATCTATATAAACGTGATTTGATATATTATTGATTTTGGAAAGAATTTGACTTGAAAATGAAATCTTATATATAATGGACTTTATATAAGTATGATATTTGAAAGTGATTTTGAAAGGTACTATATGATACATATTTTCGAAGTAAAGATATGAAAAGTGCCTTCTGCTCGATATCCGCTTTGTGGCCACACTGTGGATTCATTCTATCGATATTATTCTCTCTCTTTGATTTGGGTTTTCCGGATATGATACTCGAGTGTCCATCGAATTCCATGGCGATCTCCATGGTCTTATGAGTGCGACTGCATAGCGCAACTGCCTGGCTGAGCTGGCCTTGGGTTACGGATTATTTCCTAGGGGATCCAGGCGTAACCATTGTATATCCTGCACTCTATGTAGGTCGCATTAGTAGCGAAACTACCTGGATGAGACGGCCTAGGGGTACGGATTGTTTCCTGGAGGATCCAGGCGTAACCATTGTGTATCCTGCACTCTACTAGTCATCATGGCGTAACTTGCAGGGCTGAGAAAGCTTACGGATACAGATTGTTTCCTAGGGGATTCAGGTGTAACCATTGTGTATCTGCGACCCATGGTTAGAAAACTGTTTCGGTTTGGTTGATTTGTTTGGATTGTACTTTCCATATCTGTTTTTTTAGAGTTTTTCAGTATTTTCACTAGGTGTTGAAACAAGTCTATTAAGTACCTGAAGAATTCTAGCTTTGCGCCTGATCAACGCATGGCCAGAGTCTGTAGGAACGAAAGTAAACTTGTTAAGACATCGAGTTATAAAAGTTTTTTGATAAAGTATTATATAAAGAATATTTTGATCAGTTATTTTCCCTTCTAAATTTAAAATGTTTTAAATATTGTTTACTTTGAACCATCAGATTTGAATCAAATGACAATTCATCATACTATAATTTTTTTTTAAATTGAAATGTATAATGGTTTAAATAATGGTTCATCCTTATCTTTCAACCTACTTTCCCCCCTAGTTACTTTCTCCCTACCTTCTTTCAGGATGTCTTCCAACCTATTGTTCTTTCTAGTTGTTTCTCCGCTTCCTTCCTTTTCGAGGACGAAAAGATGAGTGGGGGAGAGTGTAACAACCCTAGATTTTTATGTATATTTTAATTTCGAATTTATTTCATTTTGAAATTATTTAAAAAAAAATTATTTCAAACATTTCATTTGTAAAAAAAAAATTTGATTATTATATGAATTATAATTTCAAACTGGTATAAATTGAATATTTTCCTGTAAAATGGAATTGTGGTCAAAACTGGTCAAACTTTGACTTTTAAATTTTAAATTTATAGATTTAAATTCTTAAAATTTATCTTTTATTATGAAAATAGATTTAATAACTTGAATACTGCTTTTCGTTTCGTTGAAAACGGAGTTATATTGTGAAAGTTATGTATATTTCAATATTGAGTACAATATGTTTTATTTGGCAATTTTGTCTATTTTAAATTATATAAATCATATTTTTCTTTGTTATATTTTATTTTAATATGCGTAAATATGTTATTTTATGTATATTTTGTCTTTTAATATTTTTAAAGTGATGATAAATTTTTTTTCCAAAATTTACAGTATTTATTTCCTATTTTAAAGGCTGTTTTCTATTTTTCTGCTATTTTCTTCATTTAAATTATATTTAATTAAAATTTATATATTTATTTTAATATGCATCTTTTATTTTATGTTATTATCTTTGTTATAAATATTTTTACAAGTCCATATAAATTTCCGAAGTTCATTCTGTTTATTTTTCATTTTTTTAGACTAGTTTGCAATTTTTGCTGTTTTATTAATTAAATTATATATAATTAATATTTATTTATTTTGTTTACTTATTTACTTTATTTCTGAGTTTATTTATCTCTACTATCAGTATTTTTATGTAATTATAAATTAAAATGAATTAGTGGAAATTTAAACGGTTTTAAAGTTTTAAAATTCCAGGGTCCTTTTATCTTCCGACCTTTCACTTTCTCAACCTCCTCCTTAATTGTTTTTGCCATGCATTTCCTCCTATCTTTCAGCCTATTCTTCATTTTTCACGAGAATTTCATTTCCCAAACATTTCTCAACAAAAAAAAATCACGGCTTCCACTTTTGTTCAAAGTTTTTAGGTAAATTCTTCTTCCTTTCTTGTTTTTCTATGTTTTTCTATTGATTTTTGCAATGGTTCTCTACCTTCATGGCTCCACTCCTCCTCCTCCAGGCCTTGGCTGACCACCACCACCCCCTTCCTCTGACCATCACCCATCCTAGTACCCCTCCACTTCAGGCCGAGCCAACCTAAGACATAGATCACCACAAAATCCACAAAAAACCATCACTATATACACTAGATGGGCCACCTTTGCCAACACCTCCTTCTTCAACCTCTAGCCGCCACTACCTCCACCACCACCACCTCTGGCCTGACCTCTACCCTCTGCCACATCAACCACCACCTCCTGGAGCCACTGGCCATGCCCCATAGCTTCTGGCCAAGCCAAACTTTAGTAAAGAGGTGATGTATGTTGCCTAGTTTTGCCTTGTGTTGAAGTTTTATGCACCTAGATCCATGAACCCACCTTCAACACATGTAGGCCGACCCATAGTGAACCCAAAACATACCCAATCCCCTGTGTTAGCTAAGCCAAACACATGCCTAACGGAAGTACCTGAGGTTGAGAACAAGTGCAATTCAAATGGATATGGTTTTTGGTGTTGTTTCTAATGTTATTGATGTTAAAGTGTGTTGTAACTTATATATATATTGTATTGTTTTGTTTAAATGTTTCAAGGGGTATTGTTTTGACTCTCCACTCTCAAAATTGTATTAGTGTTGCCGTGCCTTCGTAGTGTCAGTATTGTTGTTTTGGTAGCGATCTCCAGCTTTGAACAGGTGAGTAAATCTCACCAGACTAATATGTACTTATATAGTGATAAACTGACATCACCTGAATCTGTAAATGCATATCATCCTGTTATAACTGCTATATTATATTCATATGAAGTTCACACCTATATTTACACTTGTTATACCATATGTTACTATTATTTCATGCTATTATGTTATTTTCATCAATTTATCACACTACAAGTTCCCTGTAGACTAGAATCACTATGGGTTGAAATGATACATACCCGAACGGACTTTAGAATATGAGAAAATCGTTATGGGCTGAAATGACAGGCCTGAATGATTTTCAATTATTTTCATTTACTTGGGATTGCGGGTTTGAAATGATCAAACCTGGGTTTTCTTTGTAAATTACGGGTTGAAATGATATATTACCTGTATCACTTTACCTAGGCTAGAAAATGAAATACATACCCGTTGTTAAAATATGTTTTTCTAAAAATTTTAAAATATTTTTGAAATGTAAATATTATAATATTTTGATTTAAATTTGATTAAAAATGATTTTTGTAAAGCATTATTGATTTTCTGAAAATTTATAAGTGAAATAAATAAATGGTAAAGTTAGAAAATTTGAAATGTAAGTTATTTTGAAAATTATAATTTGGTGATAAATGAAATTTAAATTAAATATGAAAATATGATAAATTTATGATAATTTGAATTAAATGAATTTAAAATGATTTTATAATATATTAATGATTTTTGAATAAAGTTAAAATGTGAAATGAATGAATATTTAAGTTGAAATTTTGAAATATAACTAAAATTAGAAATTTGCGAATTTGGCTTAGAAGTGAATTTGAAGTTAACTAAATAAAATTGAAAATAAGTTATATTTGAAAATTTTAAACTTAAGTGTTAAGTTAAATTTAATTTAATGAATTTAAAATTTAATGTTGGAATTTAATAAGTGAATTATTATTAAATTTTGATTTTTGAATGGAGATTTAACTTTATAAAATCATGAATATAAGGGTATTTGAATGGTTGTTTTAAAAGTGAGATTATATGATTTTATAAGTTAAAAATGATTTAAATAAAAATATAATTGTTTGTGAAATTATACTGAATATTTGAAGTTACTTAACTGCATTTTTCAAATGCTATTAATTCTAATGTAAATGATAATACAGCATTTGTAAATGCTGTAGTTGATAATAATGAACCAAGTGGCTAAGTTTAATTAAAGGCTATTATAGAATTTTTGTAAATGTTATAATTGTTGAATTTAACTAAGTTTTATTTGAAACTAACGTAACCCTATTACAGCATTTTTAAACGCTATCTTTTGTTAAATTGAATTGTTTTGAATGTAACTTTCTGTAGCAATTTCTAAATGCTGCGAAAGTTGAATTTTCATCTGTTTTAATAAATTAAGTGAATAAATGAATTTTGAAAGACTAAAATTTTGGAAATTTAATAATTTAATTATTAAATATAATAACTTCATTTTATGATTTAAAATGAAGTAATTTGTTTCGAAATATAAATTATTTTGAAATGTGTTTTGTAATTGTGACATCCCGGAATTTTGACCCTTTATTATAATAAGTTTTAATCAAATTTAAATAAAATACAAGATTTTTCATTTATAAATAAATAAGATGTTGGACATTTTTTTTAGTTGTATATGTGTTATAAAGGAATTTATAATTTCAAAATATAAAATAGACTCTTTCAACAATATTTAAAATTAAATCTGTTTTATTCAATTAAATTAAAAGTTATGTGTTAATAACATTTAATACCAGATATGTGAATGCATTTAATAATAATATTTACAATAACACATTCATATTCATATTAAGTATAAATACATTATAAATCAAATTTTGGAAAGATTAAACTTTAAATAAAAGTAAGATTTAAGAAGTGTTCCTAACAATAGCTTTTGTAATTAAAATAAAATAAGCTTATAAATATTTAATATAAGTATAACATAAAATATAGTTATAAACATAAGTCTACATGAACATAAGTACAAACTATAATATGAATAAGATATAAATAAAAATGTAACTATGTGAAGACAAACATACATAATTAGTCAAAACCGGTGTATAAAACTTTGTGTTTAAGTTAAAGGATGATAAAGCAAAACTATTGTACAAATATACACTGGACAAAATAAGGATCTGCTGGTATCTTTATAAAGTTTGTCAGCAAACATTATTTATATGTTAACATAAGAGAACAAGTATTCATATCAAGATAATAAATCATTTTTGTACAAACCAAATCTGCAAGTAAACTGTATATGCATAAGAAAACAAAACCTGCAAATATCTTATACAAATGTTGTGTCAGCAAACATTATGATATGTTAACATATATGTTAACACAAACATTAATTAGCCACCTTTATGTCTAAAAAAAATATCTTCCAGCCGAAATTCTTAATGCATCTCTGGTTTTAGTACATAAATTATATATAATAAAGCAAGATATTATGCCAAGTTAAAGCTTATTCCAGAAGACAGCTTGTTCAAAGCCATATATAGATATGTTACCATTCCATTTAGTTCATTCCTTAAGCAAAATCTGAAAAGCAATGCCTAAACTAAAACTGAGATAAGAAGGAAGTATAAACAAAATTTCACAATTTCAAGTTCAAATAAAAGTCAGGGAGCAAGAAAGTTTACAGAAATTCAATCTGCAGGTTTCTCATCCAACAACCATCCTCTGTTCAACTGCAAACTTGGGTGAGTAAACTAATTTTTATTAAAACCTTAATTTTTAGTAATTGACTTGTTAAGAATCATTATATTGATCTTTCTGAGATGTTTAGCTAATTTCTTACAAGTCTGCATATTGTTGAACTGGTAATATCCAGTAACTGTGACAACATAAGTAGAAAACATATTGAATCATACACTTTATATTGAAATATTTTCACTGAGAATTTAACTAAATAATTTTGTTTAAATGAAGTTCAAAGCTTGGAAACTGTTTTAAAAGGTTGCTATCCATATAATCACTGTGAATTCAATTTACAGTAAAACATAAACAAGGGTCCAAATTTGAATAACACGAATTATAAACTTGAACTTATAAATTGAAACAACATAGGAAATTATGATTTTTAAGACAAAAATTCTAATTTTTAGTTAACTATGCTTGGAGTAGTTTGTTAGCACACAGTAAGTGCATTTGCACGAATTTTTGTTAATTGAACAATTTGTTGTTGTTGAAATCAGACATGGAGCTTGTGTATTGATTCTAGATCACCAGAAAAAGGTTAAAAAAATTGTTAATTTCAAGATTATTTGGGAATTATGGAAAGTAGGGTTTATGGGTCTGTATTTTTGGGGTTCGGTAAACTGATGCTTGCGTCACCATGGCGCCCCCGAGTGCCATGAGACTTGGGAGGGTGCTCGAGGGTGATGTCGGCAAGGTTCGGCCGAAGCCACGTCATCTCAGGCGGTCGCGATTGTGAGGACGAGGGGATTTTTGTCTATCGAGTTTGTAAACAGTTCGACCTTTCAAGCATTATTTTGATTCCGAGTCGTACGCGTTTTTCTGGGCCGTGATTTCGAGCGAGGGGACGGCGAGTGGTTTGTGGGTGGTGTCGAGGTACGATGGCGCGGTGGTGAACCGCCGTGCACGTGCACGGCGGCGGGGAGGTACTTGCTAATGCCTACTCGAGTGAAACTCGAGTTTATTTAGGGATACTTCGGGTGTGTTCCTGGGTCTTTGGTTGAGCATGTGTGTTTTTATGTTTCAACGGTTTTAAAACTTAAACTTCTTAAAAAAACAAAAAGAAACAGAAGAAGATGGAACATGGAGGAAGAAAAGACAGGCAGGGAGTGACGCGAGAAAGTTTCTGAGTTATCTCGAGTTCAACCCGAGTATTCTGCGTGTTATCTTCGGTTTTAAATTTCTGGAATTTGCTAACTATAATATTATGTTGAAGAGTTAGGAAGCTAAGTATCAATTATGTTATTAATGTTGTCAAATTGTTTAGGCTGTGAATAAACTTATGAAGGAAGTTTTACAGAAAATAAAACGAGCAATTAATTTAAATCCAAGATAATTAAGAATGTAACAAAATTGATAATTGTAATTTAATAAGTAATTCAAGATCTAATTAAATTAGTAATTAAAGATTTTAATGATCTTGTGTAATCCCATTGGTAATTAAGAATTTCATTAATCATTGAAAGTTAATAACTTAACAAATCATAGTTAACTGATTAAATAATTAAAAAATGATTGAACGATTAAGTTAATTAATAATTAATGATTAATTAAGCAATTAATAATAATTAAATGTGTAATTGAGTTTTATAAATCAATAATTAAGATTATTGATTAATAATTAATTAATTAAGTGAATAATTAATAAGTAATTAATGAATTGAAATAAGTTAATTTATTAGTAATTGATTAAGCAAAGATAAAATATAGTTTACTCTTGAGTATGCAATTAAGTTTAAAATAAATCAAATGACATGTTGATATGAATCGATGATTCTATTTGATTGACTCTGATGTTTATTTATATCCTGTGATGTTCTGTGATATTCTGGATATATCTGTGATGATTGTATATGATTTATCTGTGTTAAATTGCTATATGATTTATCTGATGTTATTTATCTGTGTTAAATTGCTAAATGAATTCAATTGTTAAATTTAAACTATTAAGTTAATTAGCCAACTTGGACTTTAAAATGGCGTTTGGATTTCGATGAGACCGGGATCGGGTATCGATTTGATATTTCGAAATCCACATCGATCCAAATTAAACGTTAGGTCGTGTAATCTCAAGTGAAGATCGAGATGGTGTTTTAAGAATGCAAGGGTTATCGTCGTTAACTCTGAGGGTGATTCCAAAATGAGTGTAACGAGATAATGCCTTCGGTTTCGTTCGAACCCGGAACGAACTTGTATGGATTGAATGCTTTCAGCACATCGTCAGGCGGACGATGAGCATTCTAAGAAATTTGTTCTATAAAGGTAAACGCAGCCTTAAGCCTCATCAACCGGGAATGCCTAAAACAGGGGATGTGCAGCAAGGTTAGGTGGGTCATGCCCAAGAAGGACGAGGTATACCCCTGTTTAGATGTCCCTTTTATTCGGCTGTGTGGACGGTTGGTCTGCAGCCAACTGCGGGGTTATCTTGTTCGGGACTGTTCAGTAAGGAATGGTTCCGGCCTTGTGTTGCAGGGGAGTTAGGGTGGCTCCTCGGTACTGTGATCTAGGCCACGTACTGTGACGGGCGGTACCCCAGTAGCCCTGCCATTGTATGGGATCCAATCTCCAATAAGCGCCGTACGTTTTGATTGTGTCCAACTACTTTGGAATGTGAGATGCAAGCATTTCAGCTATTTCTGTATTTTACTTGAAAATCCTAGACACTATTATAATATCACTGAATTTCCTATAAAATGTTTTGGTTAGCATAAGGTAAAAACTTACCCATATTTATGTGTGGGAAGTCTTACGTGATACCTTTATTTTAAATGATTTTCAAAGTTAAACAACTTTAACCCATTTGCTCATACCAGACCCATGTCTGACACGGAGTTTATATTTTGTTTTTCATAAACTCTTGGGTACTCAAAATTTTATGAGTAGCCAAGTGATAGGTATTCGGAATATAGAGTTTTCTGGAGGAGTTGGAGCAGAAGACCAGACGTATGTAGCTATCTATATAGTTCCGCTGTGTTAGTTAGTTTATGATATTTGAGATATATGTTCTGACAGATATGTATATGATAGTCATGTTGTATGATATTGTATAACTCTGATGTATATATAATTATGTAATAGATATGTTGATGTATTATATTTTATTCCATTCCGCTGTGAGATTCTGCTATTGTTATTCTTTCTTTCTATTCTTTTCTATTTCTATCCCTTTCTTTCTTATTGATGACACGTCTTTCTGGAGTTAGAAAGTCGGGTTGTCACAGCTGGTATCAGAGCGTTAGGTTGAGCGAGTACCTAGGCTCTGGAGTAATATTTATCTTGAGAGTGCATATTTGTATTTTCATATATATATATATATATATATATATATATATATATTAAAGTTTTGTTTGATTCGGGTGCATCTTTGAGTTTTATATCTTTGGAATCGGTAAAAAAGTGTTCTCTCAACCCTAGTACGGTGGATCGTCCCATTATTGTATCTAATCCTATTGGTGGAGCAACCAAATTGGATACGATCTGTAAGGACTTGAAGCTTTCTTATTTGTCACACAGTTTCTCTTGTGACCCATATGTGTTAAATTTTAAGGATTTGATCTTATTTTGGAAATGGATTGGCTCGATAAGTATAAAACAGTCCTGAATTGTGATGAGAGGACAGTTTCATTGGAGACTGATTTGGGTAGGATTGCCAAAGTGTCGTGCGATAGTTCTGGATTTCACTTGAGTAATCTTTTGCTAGGAGTTGAGACTTCTCAAGAGAAAGTTGAGGAAATCGACGTGGTTCAAGATTTTCCTGATGCCTTTGAAGAAGTTAAGTGTCTACCTCCATGTCGAGAGACTGAGTTTCGTATTGATTTGATTCTAGGAGCAGTGCCGGTGATTCAACCCAGTAGGAGAATGCCTCCTCGAGAAAGAGAAGAGTTGATTAAGCAGACGCAAGATCTTTTGGAGAAGGGTTTGATTAGACCCAGTTTTTCTTGTTGGGGCTCTGCTGCAGTGTTTGTTACCAAATCGGATGGTTCGCTAAGGTTCTGTGTTGATTATAGAGAATTGAACAAAGTGACCATTCGAAATAAATATCCTTTTCCTCGCATCGATGATCTTTTTGACCAGCTGCACCGAGCTTCTATCTTTTCTCAACTAGATCTAGCTTCAGGTTTCCATCAATTGAGAGTAGTTGAGGATAGTATTCCCTTGACAGCATTTAGGGGACCGAATTATTTTTATGAGTGATTGGTTATGCCTTTCGGGTTAACCAACGCTCCAGCCTATTTTGTTGACCTCATGAACCGAGTCTTTAGAGATGTGTTGAATAAGTTTGTTTTGGTATTCATTGATGATATCTTGGTCTACTCCAAATCGGAAGAAGAGCACAGACAACATTTGAGGATTGTATTGGAGACTCTGAGGAAGTATGTGTTGAAAGCAAAATTTTCAAAGTGCCATTTTTGGAAACCAGAAGTTAAATTTTAAGGGCACATTGTTTCTGGTGAAGGCATTTCAGTAGATCCAGCAAAGGTTGAAACTATTTTACAATGGAAACAGCCGGAGACACCAACTGAAGTTCGAGTTTTCTGGGTTTGGCTGACTACTACATAAAATTTATTAAGGATTATTCCAAAATTTCTTCACATCTGACTAAGCTGACTAGGAAAGGAGCTAAATTCTAATGGACACCTCAGTGTAAAGAAGCTTTTCAGGAATTGAAGACAAGGCTAACTAGTGCACTAGTACTTGCTATTCCGGATGGAAAGAGCAAATTTGAGGTTTATACGGATGCATGTTTAGTTGGACTGGGAGCAGTTCTGATGCAGAAGGGCAGAGTAATTGCGTATGCTAGTCGACAATTGAAGTCGCATGAGAAGAACTATGCTACGCATGATCTAGAACTGTTAGCTATTGTTTTTGCTTTGAAGATATGGAGTCATTATCTTTTGGGAGAAAAGTTTGAGTTATTCACGGATCACAAACCGTTGAAATATATTTTCTCTCAAGAAGATCTTAATTTGAGACAGCAGAGATGGGTCGAATTTTTGGCATCTTATGATCTGGATATTTTGTATACTCCGGGGAAAGCGAATGTCGTGGCTGATGCTCTTAGTAGAAATGCGGTTTTATCTCTTTTGGAAATCGTACCATCTCTCCAAGAAAAGATCGTTAGTAAGCAAATGGAGGATAAATCTTTTGAGGAAATAATTCTTGGAACTAAAGACGGTCGATATTCGGATTTCAAGGTGGACGATCAAGGTGCTTTAAGGATTAATGGTCGTTTGTGTGTACCTAATATAGATGGACTGAGGCAAGAAGTCTTAGCTGAATGTCATCGCTCCAAATTGAATATTCACCCGGGTATTTCGAAGATGTATAAAGATATGAGGAGAGTTTTCTGGTGGCCGAATATGAAGAAGGATGTAGCTGCTTTTGTTAATAGTTGTGCCATTTGCCAGCAAGTGAAGGGAGATCAACAAAAGTCTGCAGGACTATTACAACCTTTGGAAATTCCAGATTGGAAGTGGGAGATGATCTCGATGGACTTCATCGACGGTTTGCCTAGAACCAGGAAAGGAAATGAAGGAATATGGGTTATTGTTGATCGTTTAACGAAGAGTGCCCATTTTATTCCAGTTAAGGCAACCCGTACTGCAGTTTCCCTAGCAGAGATTTTCTTGAAGGAGATAGTCAGATTACATGGTGTTCCTATTAGCGTAGTAAGTGACCGTGATTCTATTTTCACTAGTAAATTCTGGGAAGCTCTGCAATCAGCAATGGGAACAAGTTTGAGATTAAGTACAGCCTATCATCCTCGGACGGACGGACAAACGGAGAGACTTAATCGTATTCTGGAAGATATGCTACGAGCTTGTGTATTGGTTTTGGTGGATCATGGGAAGACCATCTTCATTTAGTGGAATTTTCTTATAATAACAGTTACCAAGCGAGTATTAAGATGGCTCCTTATGAAGCTCTGTATGGAAGACCGTGTAGATCCCCATCTTGTTGGATTGAATCGAATGATCGACTTGTACTCGGACCCGATCTTATTCGTGAAGCTTCTGCGAAGGTTGAGCTTATCAAGAAAAGGATGAAAGCTGCTCAAGATCGTCAGAAGAAATATGCAGATAAGAGACGAAGACCATTGGAATTTGAGATCGGAGATTTAGTTTTTATCAAAGTTTCCCCAATCAAAGGTGCTATAAGATTTGGAAAGACAGGAAAACTTGCTCCGAGATATATTGGTCCATTCCGAGTGCTGGAAAGAATTGGAACTGTAGCCTACAGGATTGAATTACCAGAACAGATGTCTGGGATTCACAATGTATTTCATGTGTCTCATTTGAGGAAATATATTCATGACCCATCATTAGTGATAGAACCAGTTGTTCAGGAAGATTTAGAAGTAGAACCCAACCTGACTGTGGTTAGAGATCCTGTTAAGATTGTAGATCAAGACGAGAAGCAACACAGGAACAAAGTGGTGAAACTCGTCAAGGTGCAATGGAGTGAGGATCCCAGAGATTGTACCTGGGAAACTCTTGATAGTTTAAGAAAAGCTTATCCAAATTTATGTACGGATAGCTAGTAATGTTGTTAGAATTGACTGTTTGATTGTTTGTTTTGTATGGATGATATGTATGTTTAGATTGTTACTATTAAGCTTTTGAAATTAACTATTGTTTAAATTTCGGGGACGAAATTCTTTTAAGCGGGGAGAAATGTGACATCCCGGAATTTTGACCCTATTATTATAATAAGTTTTAATCAAATTTAAATAAAATACAAGATTTTTCATTTATAAATAAATAAGATGTTGGACATTTTTTTTAGTTGTATATGTGTTATAAAGGAATTTATAATTTCAAAATATAAAATAGACTCTTTCAACAATATTTAAAATTAAATCTGTTTTATTCAATTAAATTAAAAGTTATGTGTTAATAACATTTAATACCAGATATATGAATGCATTTAATAATAATATTTACAATAACACGATCATATTCATATTAAATATAAATACATTACAAATCAAATTTTGGAAAGATTAAACTTTAAATAAAAGTAAGATTTAAGAAGTGTTCCTAACAATAGCTTTTGAAATTAAAATAAAATAAGCTTATAAATATTTAATATAAGTATAACATAAAATATGGTTATAAACATAAGTCTACATGAACGTAAGTACAAACTATAATATGAATAAGATATAAATAAAAATGTAACTATGTGAAGACAAACATACATAATTAGTCAAAACCAGTGTATAAAACTTTGTGTTTAAGTTAAAGGATGATAAAGCAAAACTATTGTACAAATAAACACTGGACAAAATAAGGATCTGCTAGTATCTTTATAAAGTTTGTCAGCAAACATTATTTATATGTTAACATAAGAGAACAAGTATTCATATCAAGATAATAAAACATTTTTGTACAAACCAAATCTGCAAGTAAACTGTATATGCATAAGAAAACAAAACCTGCAAATATCTTATACAAATGTTGTGTCAGCAAACATTATGATATGTTAACATATATGTTAACACAAACATTAATTAGCCACCTTTATGTCTAAAAAAATATCTTCCAGCCGAAATTCTTAATGCATCTCTGGTTTTAGTACATAAAATATATATAATAAAGCAAGATATTATGCCAAGTTAAAGCTTATTCCAGAAGACAGCTTGTTCAAAGCCATATATAGATATGTTATCATTCCATTTAGTTCATTCCTTAAGCAAAATCTGAAAAGCAAAGCCTAAATTAAAACTGAGATAAGAAGGAAGTATAAACAAAATTTCACAACTTCAAGTTCAAATAAAAGTCAGGGAGCAAGAAAGTTTACAGAAATTCAAGCTGCAGGTTTCTCATCCAACAACCATCCTCTGTTCAACTGCAAACTTGGGTGAGTAAACTAATTTTTATTAAAAACTTAAGTTTTAGTAATTGACTTGTTAAGAATCATTATATTGATCTTTCTGATATGTTTAGCTAATTTCTGACAAGTCTGCATATTGATGAACTGGTAATATCCAGTAACTGTGACAACATAAGTAGAAAACATATTGAATCATACACTTTATATTGAAATATTTTCACTAAGAATTTAACTAAATAATTTTGTTTAAATGAAGTTCAAAGCTTGGAAACTGTTTTAAAAGGTTGCTGTCCATATAATCACTGTGAATTCAATTTACAGTAAAACATAAACAAGGGTCCAAATTTGAATAACACGAATTATAAACTTGAACTTATAAATTGAAACAACATAGGAAATTATGATTTTTAAGACAAAAATTCTAATTTTTAGTTAACTATGCTTGGAGTAGTTTATTAGCACACAGTAAGTGCATTTGCACGAATTTCTGTTAATTGAACAATTTGTTGTTGTTGAAATCAGACATGGAGCTTGTGTATTGATTCTAGATCACCAGAAAAAGGTTAAAAAAATTGTTAATTTCAAGATTATTTGGGAATTATGGAAAGTAGGGTTTATGGGTCTGTATTTTTTGGGTTCGGTAAACTGATGCTTGCGTCACCATGGCGCAACCGAGTGCCATGAGACTTGGGAGGGTGCTCGAGGGTGATGTCGGCAAGGTTCGGCCGAAGCCACGTCATCTCAGGCGGTCGCGATTGTGAGGACGAGGGGATTTTTGTCTATCGAGTTTGTAAACAGTTCGACCTTTCAAGCATTATTTTGATTCCGAGTCGTACGCGTTTTTCTGGGCCGTGATTTCGAGCGAGGGGACGGCGAGTGGTTTGTGGGTGGTGTCGAGGTACGATGGCGCGGTGGTGAACCGCCGTGCACGTGCACGGCGGCGGGGAGGTACTTGCTAATGCCTACTCGAGTGAAACTCGAGTTTATTTAGGGATACTTCGGGTGTGTTCCTGGGTCTTTGGTTGAGCATGTGTGTTTTTATGTTTCAACGGTTTTAAAACTTAAACTTCTTAAAAAAACAAAAAGAAACAGAAGAAGATGGAACAGGGAGGAAGAAAAGACAGGCAGGGAGTGACGCGAGAAAGTTTCTGAGTTATCTCGAGTTCAACCCGAGTATTCTGCGTGTTATCTTCGGTTTTAAATTTCTGGAATTTGCTAACTATAATATTATGTTGAAGAGTTAGGAAGCTAAGTATCAATTATGTTATTAATGTTGTCAAATTGTTTAGGCTGTGAATAAACTTATGAAGGAAGTTTTACAGAAAATAAAACGAGCAATTAATTTAAATCCAAGTTAATTAAGAATGTAACAAAATTGATAATTGTAATTTAATAAGTAATTCAAGATCTAATTAAATTAGTAATTAAAGATTTTAATGATCTTGTGTAATCCCATTGGTAATTAAGAATTTCATTAATCATTGAAAGTTAATAACTTAACAAATCATAGTTAACTGATTAAATAATTAAAAAATGATTGAACGATTAAGTTAATTAATAATTAATGATTAATTAAGCAATTAATAATAATTAAATGTGTAATTGAGTTTTATAAATCAATAATTAATATTATTGATTAATAATTAATTAATTAAGTGAATAATTAATAAGTAATTAATGAATTGAAATAAGTTAATTTATTAGTAATTGATTAAGAAAAGATAAAATGTAGTTTACTCTTGAGTATGCAATTAAGTTTAAAATAAATCAAATGACATGTTGATATGAATCGATGATTCTATTTGATTGACTCTGATGTTTATTTATATCCTGTGATGTTCTGTGATATTCTGGATATATCTGTGATGATTGTATATGATTTATCTGTGTTAAATTGCTATATGATTTATCTGATGTTATTTATCTGTGTTAAATTGCTATATGAATTCAATTGTTAAATTTAAACTATTAAGTTAATTAGACAACTTGGACTTTAAAATGGCGTTTGGATTTCGATGAGACCGGGATCGGGTATCGATTTGATATTTCGAAATCCACATCGATCCAAATTAAACGTTAGGTCGTGTAATCTCAAGTGAAGATCGAGATGGTGTTTTCAGAATGCAAGGGTTATCGTCGTTAACTCTGAGGGTGATTCCAAAACGAGTGCAACGAGATAATGCCTTCGGTTTCGTTCGAACCCGGAACGAACTTGTATGGATTGAATGCTTTCAGCACATCATCAGGCGGACGATGAGCATTCTAAGAAATTTGTTCTATAAAGGTAAACGCAGCCTCAAGCCTCATCAACCGGGAATGGCTAAAACAGGGGATGTGCAGCAAGGTTAGGTGGGTCATGCCCAAGCAGGACGAGGTATACCCCTGTCAAGATGTCCCTTTTATCCGGCTGTGTGGGCGGTTGGTCTACAGCCAACTGCGGGGTTATCTTGTTCGGGACGGTTCAGTAAGGAATGGTTCCGGCCTTGTGTTGCAGGGGAGTTAGGGTGGCTCCTCGGTACTGTGATCTAGGCCACGTACTGTGACGGGCGGTACCCCAGTAGCCCTGCCATTATATGGGATCCAATCTCCAATAAGCGCTGTACGTTTTGATTGTGCCCAACTACGTTGGAATGTGAGATGCAAGCATTTCAGCTATTTCTGTATTTTACTTAAAAATCCTAGAAACTATTATAATATCACTGAATTTCCTATAAAATGTTTTGGTTAGCGTAAGGTAAAAACTTACCCGTATTTATGTGTGGGAAGTCTTACGTGATACCTTTATTTTAAATGATTTTCAAAGTTAAACAACTTTAACCCGTTTACTCATACCCGAACCATGTCTGACCCGGAGTTTATATTTTTTTTCATAAACTCTTGGGTACTCAAATTTTTATGAGTAGCCAAGTGATAGGTATTCGGAGTATAGAGTTTTCTGGAGGAGTTGGAGTAGAAGACCAGACGTATGTAGCTATCTATATAGTTCCGCTGTGTTAGTTAGTTTATGATATTTGAGATATATGTTCTGACAGATATGTATATGATAGTCATGTTGTATGATATTGTATAACTCTGATGTATATATAATTATTATAGATATGTTTATGTATTATATTTTATTCCATTCCGCTGTGAGATTCTGATGTTGTTATTCTTTCTTTCTATTCTTTTCTATTTCTATCCCTTTCTTTCTTATTGATGACACGTCTTTCTGGAGTTAGAAAGTCGGGTCGTCACAGTAATGGTATTTAAATTAAATAAAAGTGAATGTGGTTTGGAAGATATGATATTTTGATATTTTGAAATGGATTTTGAATGATATTGAATTTTGAAATGATATTTGATTTTGAAGTTTAAAATACCATTTTGAAATTTTAACCACGGGATGTATTTAATTTATATTTTAACTGATTCTTAAAGGATGAGCGATCCCAAGCATCCTTTAAGCTATTGTGCATTTCTACTACATTTCACTTGAGTTGGTTTACATTATGTAAGTATATATGTCCTGACTCGAGTGTTTTGTGTTTTACTTTACGCTCGGGTCAGCCTGAGTATTTACAGCTTAGCTTTGGATTTCTTTCTGGATCTAGGAATCGCTGAAGATTCTGCTTATCTAGTTATCTGTTCCCTTTCAGTTTCAGTTGTTCTATTTCAGCTCTGGTATTTATAAACTGTTATGTAATTGAGATTTCTATTGTATATGTTTTTTTAAGACTGATATTATGTATTATGTTTTGAGAGTTTGTTATAGTAGCTTCATGAACTACTGTGGTATTTTAATTTCTGCTGCGAGTTATTCTGATATTTCTGTGATTGTATTTCATTTGCTCCAAATTTATTTACAATGCGGTATTTTGAGCAATTCAAGTCCGGCATGTGTGGATGCGAATGGATGAAAATATCCGGTTGTTACAGATGGTTTTTCGTCATTTTCTCAATTTGGTTCAAAAAATTCATCCTGGCTCATTATCGTCACACCGTATAATTTACCTCCATGGATATGTATCAAAAGGCAATATATGTTTCTTACTATTGTTGTTCCAGGCCCCGATGATCCGACACAAGGAATCGATGTATATTTACAACCGTTGATTGAGGAGTTAAAAATAATGTGGAACGAAGGAGTAGAAACATACGATATGTCCAAGAAGAAATTTTTTCGTATGTTTGCTTCTTTGTTGTGGACTATAAGTGATTTTCCTGCCTATGCAATGCTTTCAGGATGGAGTACTGCAGGTCGTCTAATATGTCAATATTGCATGGATGAAACACGAGCATTTTCTTTACCTCATGGTAAGAAAATTTCATGGTTTGACTGTCATTGATATTTTCTCCGTGTAAATCATCCCTTCAGATGGGACAAGAAAAACTTTTTAGCTAATAGAGTAGAAACTAGACAACCACCAACGACATGGTCATGCGAAAACATATATGAACTTGTTAGAGACTATCCCAAGGTATATGAAACTGGAGTGCAAACAGAAATTAAAGGAAAATCGATTGTTCATAACTGGTGCAAACAAAGTATTTTTTGGGAGTTGCCATATTGGAAACATCTTCTGCTTCATCATAATATAGACGTGATGCACAGTAAGAAAAATGTATTTGATAATGTTTTTAACACAATTTGAATATGAAAGGGAAGATGAAGGATGATTTGAAATCAAGACGCGATATAGAAGAATTATGCAAACGTCCTGAGCTTCATATGAAACCAAATGACAGTAAAAAACCCAAAGCATTTTACAAATTAGATAATAATCAAGTTAAAGTTGTGTTAAAATGGGTGGAAGGGTTAAGATTTTCTGATGGGATATCATCAAATCTTCGTAGATGTTTTGACTTTAAAAAATGGTAGTTGAGCGGAATGAAAAACCACGACTGTCACATAATGATGGAAAATTTATTACCCGTTATGTTCAAAGAACTACTACGGTTAAAAGTTTGGAAGGTAGTAACGGTGCTTAGTACGTTTTACAAAGAGATTTGTTCGACTACTTTAAAAGTGCAACGTTTACGTAAACTTGAAATAGATATTCCTATATTGCTCTGCAAATTAGAGAAAATATTTCCGCCAGGTTTTTTGAATGTAATGGAACATTTACCTATTCATCTTCCAGCTGAAGCACGACTTCGAGGTCCTGTCCAATATGGATGGATGTATCCATTTGAGAGGTATGTAATATGTTATTACGTAATTTAATTGCATTTGAAAGATGAAGTTAATGTAAACTAATTTTGCATAGATTTCTAAATCATCTGAAGAGAAAAGTAAGGCAAAAAGCACGAGTTGAAGGTTCGATATGTAAATCTTACATCGAAGAAAAAGCTTCGTTCTTTTTCTCTCACTATTTCAGTAACCATATGAATATATCATTTGAAAGTATTCCTCGTAATGATGAAGGCGATAAACGAGAGTCCTCTCAAGCAATGTTATCTATTTTCAGACAACATGGTCGGCCTTCTGGAAAATATGCAGAAATATGGCTAGATGATAGAGATCTTCATGTAGCACACACTTATATTCTTCTAAATTGTACTGAGGTTGCACCGTTTGTTAGGTAATCTGAAACAATAATTTGTTTTTTATTCTTTTCTATAATGCATGCGCACGTATAACCTAATGTGATGATTTGTTTATATATACAATGTTTATGAACGTGAACATCCGAATAGAGATCTCGGTAAAGAATTTTCCGGTTGGTTTTCAAATTACGTTTATGAGCCGAAAAATTGTGTTGTTGTCGAAGGGTTGAAACATCTTGCGATGGGACCAAAAAAAAGTGGTCAAGTCATATCCAGTATATTTCATCAATTGATATAAATTTAACACCAAATAATACGGTGCAGAAAAATTAACGAATAATACTGGTGTATATGTTAAAGGTAGCGACGATCCAGAAAATCACATAAATGGTTTTTGTGGCGTTCTAACACAAATTTTGCAACTGACATATTTCTCACGATCCGCGGAGGAGAACTTTCTATTTAGATGCAATTGGTTTAGCAACTTTTCAAGTTCTGGAATTAATGTGCACAAAGATTGTAATCTTATCGAAATAAAGCATACATCGCACTATGACAAGTACGATCCTTTTGTACTAGCCAAACAAGCACTGCAAGTGTATTACGCTCCTTATGCATCTCTGAAAAAGATAAAGCAGATTGATCTGCAGTTTTTAAAACAAAGGCTAGATTTACATTCGATAGGAAGAATATTCCAAACGAACAAACTTATCAGGCAGATCTTGAGGAAAATAACGAAATAATAATTACGGACGATCATATAGATTTTGGTCCTTTGATCGATGAATCAAATGTTTTGGCAGAAGCGTTTGATAGTGCAGAGGAAAATATCGTAGAAAACGAGTCCGAATCTGAATTAGAAGACGATGATAATTGATAAAAATCCGAATTTGATTTTTTTTTTGCAGTTGATGTAGCTATGTTGAATTCTTGATGTATTATGAAATTGATATAACTATGAAACCAAATCTATACGTTTACCATTTTTACATGTTTTATGTCATTTTCATTTATCATTTATTTAGCAATTATTATTATAAAAATGCAATGTAATCTGCGTATTGTCGGAACATGAGACCCATTATGTATCGGGTATAACACACTTCCATTTCTATTTCCATTTTAGTCATTAATTTAGCAGTTTATACCATTGATTTATTCGTTTACGTAGGAGATATATTTTATTATCATGTTATTATTCTGTTTTGAAATGATGTGTATATATATCATAGGTTTATGTAATGTCATCTAGAGGTAGGAGCTCTTCCCGATCAGGAGACGATGGCAGTGGTCCATCGCAAGCACCACAGCGTCCTGTCGTTTGTTTAGTACCTAGAGCAGAGGGGTAAGAATTAGATTTTATTCAGCATCTTATTTTTTTATATACGTACGTACTTATCTGTATCATATTTAAAAATAAGGGGTTCGACCTACTTCCCTCGAAGGTCGTGTTGGATGTTTCTAGAGTGTCTTACCGGAGTAGGATGAGTGCTTGTTGGCCGAAGTGGGATAACATCCCTCCCTACATATTAGAGTGTATTTGGCAGGATGTCCTAGTAAGTATATTTTTCTGTTTTTCATTTTTAATTCATTTTGGTCATTTTTTAATATTTATCGTTTACAGTTTAATATTCCTTTTGCTTTTTATCATGAAACAGAGACTGAGATAGACATTCAGACGGATGATATGCAGTTGGAACGGAATATTGGATGATGAAGATGCGCAAAAACTATTGGGACTCGATATCCGAAATAAAGAAATCTGGTAAGAGACCACGTTGGATGGGGAAGAGCGTATGACAAGCATGGTTGGGATACTGGGAAACTGACACAGCGAAGGCAAGTATACTAAATTTTTTAAATTATTTGACTGGTAGTAAATATCAAAAAATACATGATCGATAAATAATGTATCAACTTTTGAATGTACAGGCAGAGTCGGAAAGAAACTCTGCAAACAGAAATAAAAATACCACCACTCATCACGGAGGGTCGAAGTCATTTCAGCAGTATCGTCAGGAGTTGGTAAATGTACTAAATGCATTTTTTAAATAGTTTGTGCTATATAATTTGAATGTACAATAATTGTATGTAAAAATCAATTTCAGGAAGCTGAGGCGCATGGTCCCATGGGCTATATGGACATGTTCACTCGTACGCATGCTGTCGAGCATGTAAATCCGGACGGGACAGTTTCGTATACATGACACTACGATAAATCCAGCAAGAGTCATGTAAGCATATTTCATTTTATGCAGTATTGGTAATAATTGTTCTACTTGTTAAAATATAATGAAATAAGATATGATGATATTAATATATTAATGCAGGAAAAGTTTATGGAGCAGCGCCAGAAACTCCTTGCTGATACGGGTCGAGATCAGCTGACGACGGATGATGAGAATGCTATTTTTGAGTCAGTTATGGATCCATCGGAGCATGGCAGACGATACGGATTTGGCAATCAAGTGGTAAGTAAATAATATATTGGCAATCAAGGAGTAATTTCAAATTTATTGCTCTCATCCTTTCATATAGTTAATTTACTTATGCTAAAACGTTCGAAAGTTAATATAAATCAACAATCTTGTCACTATAGTTATTTGGTGTTACCACAATCTAAAATTTTATCAACATGCACATACACTTGCATAAACATCATAAACTAAATTAAATAACATTATCACACTGCTGATTATTCACATACCCGCACATACACTTACAGAGATCACACAGCTAAACTAAACATTTATTACAGGCCAGCAATCAGAGACGGGGTAGGCAGACTAGAGCTCAGATTGATCTAGCAGAGATCGAAGATTTGCGGGCTAGAGTGGCGCAGCTGGAGGAGCAGAACCGTCGGCAGGCCATAGAGATGACACAGTTGCTAGACCAGTGTATCGCCGAGTACATGCAGCAGTATGGTGGCCACTTCCCTTCATCTGCTGCCTCAAGTTCTGGAGGAGATTGATTGATTGCTTTGGTCGGTAAGACGAACATTTTTTTTGAAGCAGCCCACGACGGATAAGACGAACATTATTTTTGAAGCAGTCATGGATCCACCATCACGGAACAAGCGCTACGGCTTTGGTAATCGAGTAGTAATGAATAATATATTAAGATATAACAATTTATTAATTTTTGGTGCATCGCTTTAGTTCCAGTTATAAATTTATAGATATAACAATTAACACATTATATTGTAACTTTGATAGTAAGATTATAGACTAAATTAAATAAATGTTGCAGGCTAGCAGACAGAGATGAACCAGCCAACCGATCAGGGCTGATATCGATCTAGCAGAGATCGAAGAGTTGAGAGCTAGGGTGGCGCAACTGGAAGATCAGAACCGTCGCCAGACCATCGAGATGACACAGTTGCTGGATCAGCGTATTGCTGAGTACATGCAACAATACAGTGGCTGTTTTCCATCTTTTGCCGATTCGAGATGTTCTGAAGCTGATTGACCGGATTGATAGGTATGTTTTTTGTGTGTGCCATAGTTTTGTAAGTGTGGATGATACATTGAGTTGGTGGATTTAGATTTGAACTGTTATGTATATTGTTTGATGATACACTTGGTGGTAGTGATTGTGACATTTGGAAGTTGATTGTGAGGGCTTGGTGAAGCATTGATGTATATATTGTACAATTGGATGTATGAGAATTATGGTAGTAAAGTTTGATTTGATTTTATATGATCTGGGTTGGGTTTTATATGAATTGTTATTATTTATGTCTTTTTTTTATATTTGGCTATCTTCTATGGTTTGATTTCATGTTGAATATCCGAGTTGAATATATTGAGTTGGTTGAAAGTTATTGTATTTGTGAATTGTGGACGGAAGTCCAAACTGCAGCTATAATACAGAATTTTTTTTGCAGGTTTTCCTACGACTTTCAACGGATTCCGACGGCCTGTAGGTCAAATTTTATCGACACGTTCCGACGGCTACCGACGGCTAAATTCCAACAGCTTCCGACGGCTCTCGACGGTTTTCGCTGACAGTAACAAGCCATGCGTCTTCCGACGACCATCGAAAGCCGTCGGAAATATAGTCGACGGCCGCTGTCGGGAGCTGTCGAAAATCTGTTCACCGATGACTTAGTTTGCGGCGTCATTTTCCAACGGCTTTCGACGGTCGTCGACGATGGGGAGCCGTCGGAAAGGAAAATGCTCTGTTTCTTTTGTAATGATTGTCATCATTAGTAATTTTGAACTACTAGTCACAGATTAAGTCTCAACTTAAATAATATTAATTTGCATGAGTGGCCTTTAAAGTTGAAAATTATATTTTAGCAAATCAATTTGATGAACCAAAATCATTTTAATCTATCACAAGTAAAACATATAATTTTATTATCATATGTCAATGATCACAAATTTCCATCACAAGGTAGTAAACAAAAGAATCATGATCATAAAAACAAACTCCAAAGCATTTTTTGTTAAAGAAAAAGTCATGAACAAGTCTAACCCTCATTTTGGAGTTGATTGTCCAAGAACAACCAAAGCCTATACTTCCAAATAACATCATTTTACAAATGAAAATAAAACTTAAGATACTCAACTCCAAGTTAAAGTAAAGGCTTGAACAACATTTCCTACACTTCAAGTTAAAGTTTTAGTTTCTAAATTGTATGGATTATTATCTCCATGTGTTTAAAAAACCTGTTATACACAACATACATAAGCACTAATATCTACACCATTGCTGTTGTAGTCATGCAACAGTGATTACCTACTTTGAACTTGATAAAGCTGAAAGGAACAATACCGTTGTATGATAATATCGTTAGTAAGGGTGCAACCGATTAAATTTAGTATCACAAAACCACACAATTTGATCCGATATTGGAGTGATAGAAAACAATAATTAGATGCTGTTGATTTAATGATTGGTGTAGGCAACTATTCGAAGGGTGGAGACAATATTCAAGTGAGAAACACTGCTATTTCAGGTTCTGATTGGGTACAGAAAAAATCTTGAAATTATGTGCATGGTAGCAACCGGACAGAGACTGATGGATTTTTTGGTTTCAGTAATAAATATTGTGAAGGTGGAGGAAAAAGTGGTCAAAGTGGTTGCATTTTATGGTCGCTTGTTTGGTGAATCAGAATAGATATATGTTATTGCATTAAAATAGTACTACTTATTGATCAACAGAATATCTATTGAAACCAAAATTGAATCTTCAAGTTTTATCAGGTCAAACTAGTTTTATTGTTTGTGTTTAAATAATAATTTTTTTAATGTAAGTTATAAATCATGCGAACATCTTTATATTCAAATGCATACTTGCGTTATGGTATGTAGTCTTATATAGAAAATATAGAGACTTGGACCTTATTTTCTATTAATTTTTACATTAAAATGATGTACAGAAATAAATAGTTTAGTTGGTTTTGCTATCTTATGCAGAATACTGTGTTTCTTATTCCAGTTTACACGCATTTTGAAATAAACAATAAGCATTTTGAAGGTTGATCACAGAAGAAGAAAAAAAAAACCTTAAAAAATAAGTATCAGCAAATTTTTACGATCACAGCTGTAAGTACAAAGTTTGCAAGATTGAGTTACATTTTTGTAAGAACACTTGAAACAGAAAATACATATGCAAAATTATACTCTGCAGCCAATCAAATGAATGAAGAAGCCAAAAATAAATAAAATATGCAGTTCGAAAAACTATAGGCTAGAAATTGAATTCAAAGTATAGCTGGTCATCATGGATGGTTTGATGAATCGGAGTAAACACTTTCTATCGCATTTGACTGTTGCCACCACCGATCAATACAATATCTATACAAGTCAAAGATTAATCTTAATTAGTTGTACCATGGTTGAATATTTTTGGTATTTTTTATATCTTATGCAGAATGTGACAGTTCTTATATCGGATTTTTCATATTGTTATTTTAATGTAGCGTGAACATGTTTTGGAAGTAACCATGTTAGAAGGGAATGAATGGCATATACGCTCAAGGCATCAACTACAACACAACTAATTGTTTGCAATAAAATGCAAAGTGGTTTTAAAAAAATCAAAATAAAATCAACGCATACCTCTATGTTAGGGTCTCAAATAGATAACTTGAATGTACATAAATTCAAGAATATGTGTTGAGATTCACACCAGCAGCTGTCTTGATACATCCATTGATTCTCCATCAAATACCATATTCAACGAACCTGCTCCATGAACATGAACTGACTGATGATGGGTGCAGTTGCAAGCCTCATCATTTCAGTTATTTGAATATCAAAAATAAATTGTGGTTATACATAATATCAACAAACCTTACCAGACAGCCGTTCTCACCATGTTATGAGTCCACAATCACAGAATCGGCATCTTGTTATGCCGATTTGGTAAATATCGCAAAAAACACTTCATCACTCTCTTATGGCAATACCTCTCCTAATTCATCGGCATGTTCTCAACTTTAGGTTATTCCTCTATCACCTTAGTGTTATCCAAAGTCTAAACACAATATGTTACTCGTGTTTCATGCTCAAAACCAATATCAACCTACTATACCACTTCATTCCTCTCTCTGTTTTTAACACCCAACATAGAAAGAGTTCAGGATCGAAGTAGAAAGTTTAGTTATTGGTCGATTTGATTGAGGATGTAATGGTCAGAATTGGTTTGTTTTAAAGCTGCTTAGGGCTTATAAGATGTGGGAGAAGAGAACAAAGAGAACCAAAATTGATTAGCCTTATCAAGTGGTGGATCATTTCAAAACCATGATTAACTCATATTCAACTGTTATTTCTAATACGGCTAGCTATAACAAATGTATAAATTCAACTTACGGATACAACTAAATGATAAGGGTTGGTTCAAACTGTTCGATCTCACAATTTATTTTATAAATATGGTTGTAAATAAATCCTTAAGTCATACTTCATGCATCAATCTTTCTAACAAAATGCCATACTATGGTCTATTCAAACATTTAAATTTACCATCAATCAGATAATTTAACAAGAACTACATTAATAAATCAGCAAAGCAATGCCCAATTTTATTACAACTCTATACACAACCTAAATTTATAAAATCAAACACAGAAGTTGATGATTAAGGAAAATCTGAATTCAATTTACTACTAAGAGCAAACATTTGTGTATTAAAACAATGCATATTCTAAACTTCTGCTTACGATATACAAAATTAATAGGAATGAATTATCATAAAGCATCAAAACCATAATTGATAATTGAGGAAATGTGGCATGTATGGTGAACTTTGGGATAATTAATTCAACATATATTACATTAGACCAATTAAAAACTGACAATGAAATGAAACTGAACTAACGAAGCAGAAAACTTACACTTCTAGAAACTAGGTGCGAGGTTGAGAGCCCTAGCTTAGTAGAAGAAGAGAACGGAAGAAGGCTTTAGGTAATCAGTTTATGAGATGGTGGGCAGTGAAGTTTTTTTTCATAGTCCCACATTCCTAAAAATATCTTTGTCCTTTGAATGTTCAGCTATAGAACATTGCAGGCAGTGCGTTTGATATGTACCGCAGCTGCGTGGTGAGCACAGAGCGAACTATTCTTTCGCCTTTTACTAAAGAATACCATGTGCTCTCCACCCAAAGCAGCATACGCCATTTTTTGGAGGGTGTTCTTTTTGTTAGAAGGACCCCAACAAATTATAAATTAGAATATTTCATCTTTTTCGTTTGGCGAAGGTTGTAGGGATATTGGTACTCTTTAGAATGGTCCTTTGTAATGATTGAATATGCCTTTTTGCTTCGATGGCGTGTCTTGTGAAAATTGTTTTATGCTAGTACCCTTTTTTACTAAAAGTTACAAAGTATTTTCTTTATCCTTAATTTCTATATTCCTTTTTGTTTGTGTTTTTCAGTTTTTATATTTCTTATAAGTTTTTTCTTTTAAAGTAAAAATATTATTTTATTCGAGCAGAATATTCGTTTTAACGTGTATCGAGGATCGAATCAAAAACCTTTACAGCCTTAATATAAAACCTAGAGCGTCTACCACTTGAGCTAATGATATTTTGATAGAATTTATAAGATTTTAATCGTCAAACCGAACTTTAATTATTGCTTAGCCATCAAAATTTTGATTTCCAAGAAGATTCATTTTCTTTTAAAATAGCAAATATTTCTACAGATTTGATTTTTATCCTTTTGGAATGGTTAATTTCTTTCTACAAGCTTTTTCTGCTGAAAAGAAAGAGTTGGTTGAGACTAGTTGATCAAATGTTTATTTTTTCTTGAAAACGTTGGACCTTTCTAAAGATGCGAGATTTTATTTTTAAGGTCGAACAGTTTGAAAAATAAAATTCAATTTGAATACAAAAAAGTTGAATTTTCCAGGAGAAGATTGAATATGATAAATAATTTGTTTTATTGTTAATTTTTTATTCTACAAGCACTTTGTACATGATTATAAATAATCTAGTTCTACCAGTCATTGCTTATTTTCTTAATTATAATTCTACCAGCTGTTGCTTATTTTTTAAATTATAATTGCTTATTTACACTCTAAGTGTCAAATATAGCTAACAACTATATAATAGATGTTAGCATTTGATCCGTTTCTTATTTGCAGCCTTGATGAAATATTCTGAAGCCATCATTCATACTTCTCCACACTTCGAATAAATTTATAGAATCTAACTTGTTGAGTGTTTTTGTGAAAATATCTATCAGTTGCTCTTACCTTCTAACAAATGGAGTTTCTATTTTCCCTGATTGCATTTTTTCTCTAATAAAATGACAATCTACCTCTATATGTTTTGTCCCCTTGTGGAAAACTAGATTGGATGCAATATGTCATGTAGTTTGATTATCACAGTACATTTGTATTTTTCTTGTGTGCTCTATCTTCATGTCGCTGAGTAAGTGCTTAATCTAGATAAGCTCACTTGCTGTATATGTCATGGCTCGATCTATTTCTACACTTGATCTAGCCACAACATTCTGCTTCTTGCTTCTCCAAGTGAGTAGGTTACCACCTACAAATGTATAAAACTCTATGGTTGATTTTCTATCGCAATTTCCAGCCCAATCTGCATTAGGAAAACCAACCACGTTGTTAGAATTATTATTTTTTATTCAAATTTCTTGACTTGGAGTGTCTTTAAGGTATCTCAATATCCTATCAACGGCAAGTGTCTGGTACATGGAACATGTATAAATTGACTTATGACATTAACTATAAAGGACAATGTTAGGTCTGATTGCTGTATGGTAAATTAATTTACCTACTATCCTTTGATATTGTCCTATGACACATAATGTCTCACCTACTTCAATTGCTAATTTAATACTTGTCTCCATAGAAGTACTAGTTGGTTTAGCCAATTTACTAGTCTCTTTTAACATATCGATGACATATTTTCTTTGAAATAAAAATAATCCTTTACTTGCGTGGGCTATTTCTATTTCAAGAAAATATGGAAGTTTTCCAAGGTCTTTGATGTCAAATTCATATTTCAAATATTGTTTCACCCTTTTAATTTTCTTATTATTATTTTTAGTAATGATAATGTCATCCATATAAACCAGTATAATAGTAATTATGTCTTGTGAGTGTTTAATGAACGTAGAGGAAAAACGGTACTTTTAAAAAAAAAATTAATGTTTAAAAGAGAAAAGCTTAGCTTGGTATACCATGCTCTTGGAGATTGTTTTAGACTATGGATCGCCTTTTTTAATTGACATACTAGTGATGAGTTTGACTCACTTTTGTGGTTCGAAGGAAGAGTCATATAGACTTCTTCTAAATTTACTTGTAGGAATGGATTTTTTACATTCATTTGAGACAAATCTCCTCCCAAGTTGGTCACTATGGATAAAAAAAATTCTAACCGTGTTCTTTTTTGCTATTGGTGCAAAAGTCTCTTGGTAGTCAACACAATAAGTCTGGGTAAATCCCTTAGCCACTGACCGAGCTCTGTATCATTCAATTATATCATCACTATTGTATTTGATTTTGTATATCCATTTGCAACCTACAGGTTTTTTGTTTTTTCTTGGTAAATTAGTAATATCACATATGCCATATTTTCTAAGGCTTTAAGTTCTTCGTTCATAGCCATATACCAAATCGGGCTGTGATTGACTTCACTAATGTTGGTTGGTTCCATTTGGTTAGTAATGTTACTCAAGTAGGCTCGGTATGAAGGAGATATCATATTATATAAAATAAAATATTGTATTGAATATATCACTTGTTAGGATACATAATCCCTTAATTTGACGGGAGGCCGAGTTTGTCTTGACGGGATATCATATCATCGCTGCTTATGATTTTGGGATTGATTACACACCGGGAAAACAAGGTTGCAGATGCACTTAGCAGGAAATATCAAAATGCAGTATTGGTGATGCTTGCTTAGTGGAAAGATTTAAAAGCATTGTCAGATTGCAAAGTGCAGTGAAGACCCAAGGCTGGGTCTAGTGAAGTGACTGTTGTACTATCTTGTTTGGAAGTTCGACCAATAATGATCGAAAGGACTACTTTTAAACAGAAGGAAGGTCTAGTATTAGCTGAATGGACCTAGAAATTGAGAGATGGAACCAAGAACGATGACTTAAAGGATTTCAGTCTTGACAAAAATGAATGGTTGAGAAAGAAAAAGAGATTATGTGTTCCGAGTGTAGGAAACATAAGGAAAGAAGTTTTAGAGGAATGCCATCATTTGAAGTTCATTATTCATCCAGGCGGAATTAAGATGTATCAGGATATGAAGATAAGTTTCTTCTGGGAAGGTATGAAGAGGGATGTAGGCTTATGGATGAAACAGTGTGTGAACTATCAGCAGGTAAGAGCCGAACATCAGAAGCCGAGTGGGTTGTTTAGCCATTAGATATTCCAGTATGGAAGTGAGATTCTATTTCTATGGATTTTATTAATGGGTTGCTAAGGTCGAATAGTGGAAATGAAAGTATATGTGTCATAGCGGATAGACTAAACAAGAGTGCCCATTTCATTCCAGTTAAGTTAACCAGAACGACACCTATTCTAGTGAAGTTGTTTATGAAAGCTGCAGTTAGACTACACGAAATTCCTAGTAGTATAGTTAGTAATGTAGATTTCTTATTCACTATCGAGTTCTAGAAGAGTCTACAGGAAGTTTTGGGAACCAATCTCAAGATGAGTACCGCTTACCATCCGTAGACAGATGGGCAAACAAAAAGTGTTAACAACATTTTAGAAGATTTGTTAAGAACTTGTGTATTAGATTTCGAGGGATCATGGAAGGTCCATCTGCATTTAGTCGAGTTTTCCTATAACAACAGTTATCAGAATAGTATTGGGATGACACCATTTGGAATTTTGTATGGAAGGCTATTTAAATCTCTTGTTTGTTAGTAAGAGATCGAGGATAGTTTGGTTCTTGGTTCAGATTTAGTTATAGAAGCTGTAGAAAAGATTAAGGTCATTCATGTTAGAGTGAAGGAGACTTAATCTGGGTAGAAAAGTTATGACGATATAAGACGGAAAGATTTGGAGTTCTCAGTTGGAGATCAGGCTGTCGTCAAGGTGTCATCGATGAAGGGTGTGATCAAATTCGAAAGATTAGGAAAACTGGATCCGAAATTCGTTGGACCTTTTCGTATTATTGAGAGGATCGTGAAACTCGCGTATAGAGTTGAGTTACCGAGCAGTTTGGCAAGAGTTCATGATGTTTTCCATGTTCTCATCTCATAAAGTGTGTTAGAAAAGTGGAAACTACTATTGCACCGACTGTGCTTGACACTTAGTAGTATAACCAAACTTGACCATAGTTAGAAAGCCAGTGGGTATAGTTGTGAGAGATGAGATGAGAAGAGGCTTAGAACCAAGATAGTCAGATTAGTGAAAGTTCAGTGGAGTGACGATGGGAGAGACTGTACTTGGGAGACTGAAAGTAGGACCAGAGATACTTATCCTGATTTGTTTGATGGTATATTTTACCTCTTTGATTGGATTGTTTTGTACTTTTTCGTAATTTCGAGGATGAAATTCTTTAAGGAAGAAAGTTTGTAACACCCCATATTTTTGATAACATTATTTAGAATACTTAATTAGTTAAATTAAAAAAAATGTGTTTATTAGAGGATTGATATTTGTTTTTATTAAGGGGTAGTCGTGCCATTTAAACAATGAATTAAAAGAAGAGTTAAAATAAAATAAAGGAGGATTAAAATAGGAAAGAGGTCATTCCTATATCCTTAAACTGTTGGACGTGTATTCCATACACGTCCATTTTCATTTATCAATTTTTTTACTTATGGCTAGCCACAATTAAAAAGAGAAAGAGGAAGAAGATTAAGAAAAGTTAAGGAAGAAACTAAATCCAATCAAATCCATTTAAATTTCAAACTCTTTAATCTCTAAAGCTAAGGACTACATCACTTATTTCTTATGATTTTGGTTCTAAGATCAATCTGAACTTATTTGTAATGTTTTGCCATGTTTTTGAAAGATGGAACGATTATATATACTTGTTGATGATTTATGCATGTTCATATTGACTTTATGATGAATTTTAATGTGAAAACCCTATTAAATAACATCCAAATGCCTTACCAATTTTTGCATAGACCAGAAACGATATTTTAGAGGTGGGTTTCAATTTTTAGGATTTTTTGAATTTATGTGGATATTATATAAATTTTCTAGTAAACAAAATGTTATTTTGGATTAAAAATTATTTATGGTTAAATAATTAATGGTTTGGGCATGAAATTTATATGTGTTAGAAAACATATTAAAAGTGATTTTCTAAAATTTTTGTAGAATTTTCCTAAATGTTTTATTGGATATATAAAATTATTTAAGGTCTGAGACTTATATTTTTATATATTTTATAAAAAGGAGAAGAGATATTTTGTAAATAATTCAAAATTTTTAACTTGGGAAATTGGCAGTACTTTTAGAAAAGAGAAACTTGCAATTAATCACAATTTGACAAACAATGCAGGATAGGTATAAAGAAATAGTTTAAAAATGACTGATTTACATGATTTTTACTGTTTCGATGCTTTCGGCAGCAGGCTTCCGCCTCCATTCCTTCGCCTTTGACTCTATCAAAACCAATGCACATGGCTTCAGGTAAAAGGTATGTAGAGACTAGATGTAGGCGGAAGGTATTTGGTCGAAACTAGGGGTTGAAGCGATACTTTTATAAATGAAAATGCGCCTGCTAGCTTTCGACTAGGTTGGCTTTCGACTAGGTCAATTGTTTTTAAATGAGTGGTTTCGATTAGGTTGCGCTTTTGTTTTAAATAAATGCTGTCGACTAGGACAAAACCTTTACTATCGCTTTCTGCCTTTCGATCCAGACTGGTTTTGAGTAGGGTTGCTTTGCTTTTTAAACTTGACCATCCAATACTTTCGAAGAGATGGTTTCGACACCATCACTTATTTACTTAGGAACGCTTTCGAAAGAATGGCTTTTGACTTATATGATTTTAAATGGCCCTTTTTTCTCTACTTAATGGTTTCGGTGTTTTTCGACATTTTTTAAATTGAACTCATAGGCTTTCGAAAAGTCTAATATTTTATTGCTTTCGAAAGGGTTTTGATCGAGGTGTCAAAGAGGTGTTTCCCCATGGTTTCAAAAGGTTTTGAAGGAAGGTTTCCAATGGTTTTGAAAGATCTAAAAGGAAAGGTTTTCCAATTGTTTCGAAAGGCAATGTTTAAGTGTTTTAAAGAGGATGTCTAAGGTTTTAATGCTTTCGAAGAATATGTCTTTCAATACTTTCGAAAGGATGGAAATGAATGGTTTCGAAAGGTATGATTTTGAAAGATGTGTTTTAGCCTTAGGTTTTACTTATATTGAAAGTGATACTTTCAAAGGTTTCAAAAAGGGTTCTTTTGATGGTTTCGAAAGAGTTGTTTAAAGCTTTTGAACAATGGTTTTGAATGAATGATTTTGTCAATATTGCCTAGGTTTTTTTAAGTTAAAAAGAGATTTAACTTATTTTGGAAGGATGGGAAATTCTTAATAATATCATCAGCATTATTTTGGATAAAGTATATATAACATGAAAAATAGCTTAAATTAAAGCAAAAGGTATATTTCCTTGTATAAGTATGATTCAAAGATTTAAGTCATTTTGAAAAGATTTTTTAAGGAAAAAGTTAAATGGTAGTTAACCTTGAGAAAATGACTCAGATTAGAAGACCAGATGGGTTGGTGTAGGATCGCGCCATATACATTCGTTATTAGCCCCAACTAATTTAGTCCATAGTTCCAGCGTGTAAGGCTTTGTCAAATATGATGAAAATTATGATTACACATAAAAAGGAATCTATATTTGTATATAGATAGGTTATTGTAAGCCCACAAAACCATTAGGATCAGGTGACCCTGGAAGATGATTAGTTAGGGACAGACCGTCTAGAAGAGAAGTATTTAACAGACAATTAAGGACTGATTGTCTCGAAAAAGAATGTCTAACAGGTGTTAGATAAATTGTCTATGTTGTCTGGTAGGCCCTAGTCGGCCAATGGTTAGTAGACAGCTAAACAAAACTATAGTTTTTAGGACAGATAGTCCATTTATTACCAGTTTCATGGACAGATAGTCCATTTGTTAGCATAAAGGATTTTTCTATTATTGATATAATCAGTTTGATTAACCCGTTTGGTTGTAGGATTCAGATTTGCAAAATTTATGAATTTTAAAGGATATTAGTGAGGGGAAACCTGTTCTGCTAAGAGGTATGGTCTCATTTAATATCAGTAAACTGAGATGTATAGTATTATTTACACCAAACTTTATGTCTGACTCGAAGTTTCTGTTTCCCCTTAAACTCTCAGATGTTCAAAATTGATTTGAGTTGGCTAAGGGTTGAGATTTTTAGGTTTTAGTAATTTTGATGAATAAAGCTTCCAAAGATGAGCAAGAGACTGACGGGTAGCTAATTAGGAATTACAGTTGTTATGTTGATTCTGCTATGTGTAATAAGTCAAATATGACTATATTGACTCTACTCAACTAAGGGGGCTTCATCATATGACACTCTTGATGTATTTTGTAATCGATATATTTAATCATTGCCTGGGAAACGTAAAGGGATTATGTAACTTGGATATGAATTATTGTTTTGAAATGTAATCAGTAAAATGTGGTTTTTGAAATCTGTGATATTTTTCATATTCCAGTGCTTTCGATATTATGGATACCATTAGCATTACCATATTTTGTCACCAGAAGTTAATACTATAGATGACCACATCATCTGTAGCTGTTAGCTTTTGGCCTACAGATACGAGATGTTACAACTTGGTATCAAAGCATAGGTTTATGAAATACTTTATTAAAAATGATTTTTGAAAACATAATCCTTTATAATTTGGATAAGATTGGGGTATGGGATAACGCTATAATAACGTACTTTTAATTTTTTATATATAAGTATACGCTTTATCTCTAGTCTTCTATCTTTGTTTGATTATTCTTCCATATCTCATAAGGTTCGAATACAAATATGGATGGTAGAAGAAGAAGAGTTAACCCGGAAGGGGAAGACAGTGAAGGAGACGCCAGATCTAATATGAGGAGAAGCCAAAGTCAGGCACAAGCATAGAATGTGGGTGCTGGAGTCTTGCATATTATAATGGAAGCTATGTAGCGGTTTTCATGATTATGATGCAAGCGGGAGTTACAACCGCAGTAATGGGAGGAGGAGTCCAAGAAGCTCCATTTGTCATTGAATATGCTAAGTTGAGTGGAGATTATACTAAGCTCGGAGGAAAGCCATTTATTGGAATAGAGGATGCTATAGAAGTGGATAATGGGTTGCTGCACTGTGAGAGAATCTTTGCAGACTTAGGGCTCAATGATGAGCAGAAGAGGAGGCTTGCTTCGTGACAACATCAGGGGGCAGCCTTATTTTGGTAGAATAGGGTGACTGTAGGTTTTGATGAAGAGACCATGACATGGGTAGAGTGCAAAAGGAGGTTCCAAGAGAGCTTCAATTCAGTGATGGCGCTGTCTGTTTTGATCCGAAGGTTTGCTGAGTTAGAACAGGAAGAAGTGACTATTCTGGAGTATGCCATTAAGTATGAAGTGTTAGCCATATATGGGTATGCTACAGTGAACGCAGTGATGAAGAGGAATGAAAAGTTTATCAGGAGATTGAATACTGAGTTGGCTAAGGCTGCCTTACTGCATATTCGAGATCCCTATAATGTGGTTGTCGAAGTGGCTTTGAGGCAAGTGGAGATTCTTTCCTATCTGGAGAAGAATAAGGTGAAGGAGGTCTAGATTGGGTAAGGCCAGAAGTGGAAGTTCTTTCACAAGAAGGGTGCTTAGAAGGATGGAGCAACCAAGGAGGGAAATATGAGATTGTTTGCTTTTAGTGCGACAAGAAAGGACATTTCGCTAATGAATGTCACGCAAGAAAAATAAAGGAATTGACCGGGAAGAAGAGTATCAGGTGCTTCAATTGCGATCAGATAGGCCACTATAAGAATCAATGCAAATAGTCCACTAAAGTTGGGAAAGGCAAGGTGTTTGCATTGGAGCCTGCTACTTTGAGTCCTATAGCTCAGGAAAAAGGAAAGGCGGTTTTGGGAGGTACGCTTCAGATTCATGATATGTCTGTCAGCGTTCTATTTGATACTGGTGCATCGTATTTTTTTATATCTAGATGTTTGATAGATAAGCTTAACCTAGAACTCAAATACTTAGTTACTTCCTTATGAGTTGCGAATCTAATAGAAGGGTTTGGAATTAAAAGGTAAAGATGTGACCAGTTAGAGTTTGACTTGTTAGGTCATACTTTTTTTTTTGCAATTTGCATGTGTTTAATTTTGTAGGGTTCAGAATTATTCTTGGGATGGATTCGTTAAGTGAGTACGATGCTAGGATATTTTGCTAGGATAGGAAAATATCGCTTAGGCACCTTGATTGTAGTGACATGATTGTTTATATCATAGGGAGCCTTAGCAGCGAGGTGAATGCCTTGCTGGGTGTTAGGGAATTGGAAAATGAGCTGAATCGAGTTTTCATGGTTAGATAATTCGTGGATGTTTTTGAGTCTGTAGTTTGATTGCCACCAAAACGAGCCACTGAGTTTCGGATAGATTTAGTTGCAGGAGCAGAACCAGTGACTAGGTCGCCAAGTAGGATGACCCCCACTAATCGTTTGCACGTGCACCCGAGAATTAAGGAAAGGATAGAGATGATGGAGTTAAAGGTGCAGTTGGTGGATTTAGAAGCCAAAAGTTTTACCAGGCCGAGTATTTCACCATAGGGAGCAACCACAGTGTTTGTTGAGAAGCTGGATGGATCATTAAGGCAATGTATCGATTATCGTAAGTTGAATGAGGGGACGATAAATAACCGATATCCATTGCCAAGGATTGACGATTTTTTCAATCAGTTAAGTAGAGCTATGGTATTTTCGCAGTTGTTGGCGACTATTTTTCCATTAGTTCAGAGTGGTAGAGGATAGTATACCTTTGACGACATTTATGACTAGATATGGATCGTTATATGGATCGTACAAATGGTTAGTTCTACCGTTTGGACTGACTAATGCGTCTGCATTCTTTATGAATTTGATGAACCGGTTTTCCAAGAGAACTTGGATAGGTTCATGTTCGTTTTCATAGACGATATTTGATATAATTTAAGGATGAAAGAGAGCATGAAGTTCATCTCAGAGTGGTACTTGAGAGCTGAGGCAGCGTCAACTAAAGGTGAAGTTTTCGAAGTGCCATTTTTACAAGAAGGAAGTGAAATTTCATGGTCAAGTAGTCTCAAAGAAAGGGTTTTCAGTAGATCTGACTAAGATTGAAGCGGTGAATAGTTGAAAGAGACCTGAGACAATACTGAGATAAAGAGTTTCCTTGGATTAGCAGTTTATTATCGGAGATTCATTAAGGATTTTTTGTGGATACCAACATCGATGACCAAGCTAACGAGGAATGATGTGAAGTTTATGTGAACCGAGAAGTGTGAAGAAGCATTCCAGAGTTTGAAACACTTATTGACCCATGCACCTATGTTGGTTGTTCCCAAAGGAAATCAGGATTAGACGGTTTATATGGATGTGTATGGAACATGATTAGGAGCCGTGGTGATGCAAAAAGGTAAAGTGATTGCCTATGCTTCTAGACAGCTAAGACCGCATGAGGCCGGATATCCGATGCTTGATTTGGAATTGGCTGCAGTGATTTTTGTATTGAAGGTGTGGAGACATTATATTTTGGGAGAAAGTTTTGAGTTATATAGAGATCATAAGTCACTGAAGTATTTGTTCTCTAAAAAGGAGCTAAACATGAGGGAACAAAGGTGGTTAGAGTTTATCGTTGCTTATGATTTTGGGATTGAGTACACACCAGGAAAAGGTAACAAGGTTGTAGATGTACTTGGTATTGGCAATGATTGTTAAGCGGAAATATTTAGAAGCACTGTCAAATTATAGAGTACAGTGGAGGTCCAAGGTTAGGTCTAGTGAAGAGACTTTTGTGCTATCTTGTTTGGAAGTTCGGCTAATAATGATCGAAAGATTGCTTCTAAACATGAGGAAGATCTAGCATTAACTAAATGGATCAGGAAGTTGAGAGATATAACCAAGAAAGATGACTTAAAAGATTTCAGTCTTGACCAAAATGGATGGTTGAGAAAGAAAGGGAGATTATGATGTGTTCCGAGTGTAGGAAACATAAGGAAAGAAGTTTTAGAGGAATGCCATCATTCAATGTCCACTGTTCAACCAAGAAGAACTAAGATGTATCGAGATATGAAGAGAAGTTTTTTCTGGTAAGGTATGAAGAGAGATGTAGGTTTTTGGGTGAAGCATTGTTTGAACTGTCAACAGGTAAAAGCCGAAAATTAATAGCCGAGTGAGTTGTTTCAGCCATTAGATATTCAGTATGGAAGTGTGATTCTATTTATATGGATTTTATTGATGGGTTGCAAAGGTCGAATAGAGAAAATGGAAGAATATGGATCATAGTGGACAGATTGACCATGAGTGCCAATTTCATTACAATTAAGTCAACCAAAACGGCACATGTTCTAGCGAAATTGTTTATGAAAGCTGTAGTTAGACTGCATGGAAATCCTAATAATATAGTTAGTGATAGAGATTCCTTATTCACTAGCGAGTTTTAAAAGAGTCTATAGGATGTTTTGGGAACCAAGCTCAAGATGAGTTCCGCTTACCATCCACAGACAGATGGGAAAACAGAAAGTGTTAACTAAATCTTAGAATATTTGTTAAGAGCTTGTGTATTAGATTTCGGGGGATCATGGGAGGACCATCTGTATTTAGTCGAGTTTTCATATAAAAATAGTTATCAGACTAGTATTGGGACGGTACTGTTTGAAACTTTGTATGGAAGGCCGTGCAAATCTCCTGTTTGTTGGTTAGAGACCAGTGATAGGTTGGTTCTTGGTCCAGATTTAGTTAGAGAAGCTACAAAAAAGATTGAAGTCATTTGAGCTAGGATGAAGGAGGCTCAATCTTGGTAGAAGAATTATGTGGATAAAAGACGAAAAGATTAGGAGTTCTCAGTTGATGATCAAGTTTTCGTCAAGGTGTCACCAATGAAGGGTGTGATCAGATTCGAAACATCAGGAAAACTGGCATCGAGATTCGTTGGACCTTTTCATATTGTTGAGAGGATCAGAAAAATCGCGTATAGAGTTGAGTTACTGAGTAATTTGGCAAGAGTCCAAGATGTTTTTCATGTTTCTCATATCAGAAAGTGTGTTAGAGACCAAGAAACTACTATTGCATCACTGTGCTAGATGAGTTAGTAGTAGAACCAAACTTGACTATAATTAGAAGCCAGCGGGTATAGTTGTGAGAGATGAGAGGAGGCTTAGAATCAAGGCAGTTAGATTAGTGAAACTCCAATGGAGTGACGATGGAAGAGACTGTACTTGGCAGACTGAAAGCAGGATTAGAGATACTTATCCTGACTTGTTTGATGGTATGTTTTATCTCATTGATTGATTTGTTTTGTACCTTATCGTAATTTTGAGGACGAGATTCTTTAAGGAGGGGAGTTTGTAAAACCTCATATTTTTTATAACATTATTTAGAATATTTAATTAGTTAAATTAAATAAAATAATGTGTTTATTAGAGAATTGAGATTTGATTTTTATTGGGTAGCCGTGCCATTTAAATAATGAATTAAAAGAAGAGTTAGAATGAAACAGAGGAGGGGAAAATATAAAAGAGGTCATTCCTATATCCTTAAACCCTTGGCCGTGTATTCCATACACGTCCATTTTCATTTATCAAATTTTTTACTTCAGGTCGGCCATCATTAACAAGAGAAAGAGGAAGAAGATTAAGAAAAGCTAAGGAAGAAGCTAAATCAAATCAAATCCATTCAGATCTTAAACTCTTTAATCTCTAAAGCTAAGGTGAATAATAACTACATCTCTTATTTCTTATGATTTCGGTTTTAAGATGATTCCGAACTTATTTGCAATGTTTTACCATGTTTTTGAATGATGGAATGACTATATATACTTGTTGATGATTTATGCATATTCATATTAATTTTATGATAGGTTTTAATGTGAAAACTTATTAAATGGCATCTAAATGCCTTGGAAATATTTATATAGACTATAAATAATATTTTAGAGAAGGAATTTTCAAGATTTTCTAAATTTATGTGGATTTTATATGAATTTTCTAGTAAAGAACATGTTATTTTGGGTTAAAAATTACTTATGGTTAAATAACTAATGGTTTGGGCTGAAATTTATATATGTTAGGAAACATATTAAAAGTGATTTTTTTGAATTTTTGTAGAATTTTTCTAAGTGTTTTAATATATATAATTTTTTAAGGTGTGGGACTTAATGTTTTATATTTTATAAAATAGAGAAGAGGTATTTTATAAATAATTCAAATCATTAATTCTAGAATTTGGCTGTACTTTTAGAAAAGAAAAACTTGTAACCAGTCACATTTTACAAACAAAGCAGGTTGGATACAAAGAAATAGTTTAAAAAGGACTAAATCTATACTGTTTTTACTGTTTCGATGCTTTTTGCATCGGGCTTCCACCTCCTTACCTTTGCCTCCGACTCCATCAAAACCAATGCGGATGGTATCGAGCAACTAGTACATAGTGAACTGGATGTAGACGGAAGGTATAGGGACGATATCCGATGGGGTTGAAGCAATACTTTGTTAAATGAAAATGCGCCTGCTAGCTTTTGACCGAATAGCTTTTGACTAGGTTGACTTTCGTCCAGGTCAATTGGTTTTAAATGAATGGTTTCGATAAGGTTGTGCTTTTGTTTTAAATAACTGCTTTCAACTAGGACGAAACTCTTACCGTCGCTTTTTGCCATTCGATCCAGACTGGTTTCGGATAGAGTTGCTTTGCTTTTTAAACTTGACCACTTCACCAATGTTTTCGGAAGATGGTTTCGACATCATCACTTCTTTACTTAGAAATGCTTTCGAAAGAATGGTTTTCGACTTATATGATTTCAAATGGCCCCTTTTTCTCTATCCAATGGTTTCGAAAAAGATGAATCAAATGGTTTCAAAAGGTGTTTTTCTACATGTTTTAAATTGAACACATATGCTTTCGAACGGTTTAATATTTTACTACTTTCGAAAGGGTATTAAATGTGGTTTCGAAGGGGTAGTTCCCCATGGTTTCAAAAGGTTTTGAAGGAAGGTTTCCAATGGTTTCGAAAGGTCTAAAAGGAAAGGTTTTGAAATGGTTTTGAAATACGGAAAGATTTTAATCCTTTCGAAGGAGATGTTTGTCAATACTTTCGAAAGGATGGAAATGAATGGATTCGAAAGGTATGATTTCAAAATATATGTTTTCTCCTTTAGCCTAAGGTTTTACTTGTATTGAAAGGGGTATTTTTAAAGGTTTCGAAAGCAGTACTTTTGATGGTTTCAAAATGGTTGTTTAAAGGTTTTAAACAAAGGTTTCGAATGAATGTTTTTGGCAATTTAGCCTAGGCGTTTTAAGAGATTTAACTTACTTTGGAAGGATGAGAAATCCTTTATAATTTCATCAACATTATTTTAGATAAAGTATATATAACATTGCAAATAACTTAGAGTAAAGCAAAGATTATATTTTTCTTGTATATGTATGTTTTAGAGGTTTAAATCATTTTGAAAAAAGGTTTTCAAGGAAAAACTTAAAGATAGTTAACCATGAGAAAATGACTCAGATTAGAGGACCAATTAGGGTTGGTGTAGGGTCATGCCATATATATTAGCTATTAGCCCCATCTAATTTAGTCCAAAATTCCAGTGTATAGGGCTTTGTCAGATAAGACTAAAATTATTATTACACATAGAAAGGAATCTATATTTGTATACATATAGGATATTGGTAAGACCACAAAACCATTAGGATCAGGTAACCTCGAAAGATGATAGATTAGGGGCAAATCATCCAAAAGAGAAGTATTTAACAAATAGTTAAGGACGGATCATCCAGAGAAAGAATGCATAACAAGTGTTAGATAAATTGTTTATATTGTCTACTAGGCCCGAGTTAGCCAATGGTTATAGATAGCCAAACAAACTACAGTTTTTCAAACAGATAATCTATTTATTACTTGTGGACAGATATTCCGTTTGTTACATGTTTTATGGACATATAATCCATTTATTAGCATAAAGGATTTTGCTATTATTGACATAATCAATTTGATTAAACAGTTTGGCCGTAGGATTCAGATTTGCAAAATTTATGATTTTGAAAAGATATTAGTGACGGGAAACCTATTTTGCTAAGTGGCGTGATCTCACTTAATGTCAGTAAATCGAGTTGTATAGTATTATTCACACTAGGCTTTATGTTTGACTCAAATTTTTTGTTTTTCTTGAACTCTCGGGTGCTCAAAATTGATTTAATTAGGCACAGGGTTGTGGTTTTCAGGTTTTTGTAATTTTGGAAAATAAAGCTTTTGAAAACGAGCAGGATGCCGAAGGATAGCTAATTAGGAATTATAGTTGTTTTGTAGATTCCGCTTTGTGTAGTAAGTCAAATATGACTATATTGAATCTGGTCAACCAAAAGGCATCGTCGTATATCGCTCTTGGCGTATTTTGTAATCTATACATTTGTTCATTTCTCGAAAACGTTAAGGGATTATGTGACTTGGATATGAATTTTTTTTAAATGTAACCAGAAAAATGTTTTTTTTTAAAAAATCTGTAATTATGTTCATATTTAAGTGCTTCTGATAGTATGGATACCATTAGCATTACCGTATTTTGTCACTAGAAGTAAGTACTGTAGATGACTGTAACATCTTTAGTGCTTAGCTTTTGGCCTTTAGATACATGATGGTACATTCGGAAAACGGATTCAGGACAATTTTTGTTTTTCATCGAACTAAATATTTTTGTAAATCAAAATTGAAAACTATTCCACCATCATTGTCTATTGTTTAAAGGGGTTTTATTTTTTATTATAAAATCAATTATTTTAACATTTAAAATTAATTAAATATTCACAAATCAAAATGGTGAAATTTCAGATTGTTACAATGGAGATAAAAGATACTCTAATTTCCTTATCAAATAGCACCAAGGATTCTATAGCTAAAAGTGAAGGTAGAAGTCTTATAACAAATGAGATTTAAAATATTGAATTCTTTTTAGATTGTGCATTGTGTATTAAATGTTAAAAACGTAAACACTGTTAACAAGATTCTTGAAACTAAAGATATGCAAATTGATGTTGCTATCACTAGATTATAAGAGCTTACTGATTTTTTTTTATAGATTTTAAAAACCGGGGCAATAATTCTACGATAGTTGATGCCAAAGAGATAGCATAAATGTTGATGTTGAACCAATTTTTTCTCAAAAAGAATTATTCATAGAAAGAAATAGTTCGATGAAGATGCAAATGTTGAAAATTCGATGCAAATATCACAAGAGTCTTTTCAAATCAATTACTTTTTGCAAATTGTGGATAAAGCTTATGTTTCGTTGATAACTCGATTTGAGCAATTAAGTGAATATGATGATAGGTTTGGCTTCTTATTTGATATAAAAAGTTCACTTCTATAGATGATAAGAAAGCGAAAGGTCGTTGTTAAAACTTAAGGAACATATGAGACATGATTTGCATTCTTCTATTGATGGAAGAGAGCTATTTTTAGAAATGAAAGTATTGGAAGTTATCTACCAAAGGAAAAAACAAAAGCAATTGAGTTGCTGAATTTTATAAATTCTTGTTTGAGGGAGTTAAACTTTCTTAATGCTTGGATTGCATATAGAATAATTCTGATTATACCAGGTATAGTTGCCTCGGTCAAAAGAAGTTTTTCAAAGCTAAAGTTGATAAAGTCTTATCTTTATTTCACTATGTCACAAGAAAGATTAAATGATTGGGATTTTTTATCGACGGAACAAGACATGGCTAATGAACTTAAATATGAGAAGATTATTAGTAATTTTGCAAGTCAGAAGGTTAGAAAAGTGTGCATATGTAATTAATATTAATTCTATTGTATAACTTGAATTATTGTTATGAAGAAAGTTATTTATTTTTTCATCTTCTTTTTAGTGATAAATAAAATAAATTATTTTATGATTTAATTAATGATAATAGCATTAGTTTCTATATAAGGACATTTTTTGCAATTGGTTATAGGTATCAAAACTCTTAGGACCGGCTCTGTATAAATGTAACAATGTTTTTGGACGCAACTTTTATAAATTACAAAATAAAAATGATAATATTCATATGAAAATTCACAATAAGTTGCAACAAATTTTCTATGGTTTCATTTCATGAAAAAAATTTATTATCTAAACCGTAATGATTGTAATGACCCACAAATTCCACACTTTATTTATAAATTAATTCTAAAAAGGCATTTAAATTTAATCGACGATTTGAGTAGGAATATTTTTTATAGAGATTATGACATTTCATATGTATTTATAGATATCGAAATCCTATATTTCGATATGTACTATGATGTATGTTTGCTGGCATTTGGAAATAGGTGTTTAGGGTCTTTATGACCACTTTGGCCCAACACGTCTCTTTTTACCTATACGTACAGAGCTTTATTGAAACCCAGGGCAGTTGTCACTCTCTTTTTCTTCATTTTCTAGCCACTTCTCAGATCTGAATCATGTCTAAGATAACGAAGATTGTCTCAACTAATTATAAAACAAGGCAATATACAAATCAATTCGAAACTAAGTCTTATGATATGTCATTTCATACCGTGCGACTATATGAACATGACATTCATGTTCGTTTGCTGTAATTTAGTCATGCATGAATGTAATATTGTATAAAAGTCATGGAATTATCGAAAAATCCATGGCCATCGATTCTAGTGTTTTTCTATTAATAGAGAAATGGCGACCGGTCGACGATCAGAGGGTACCGGTGTGTAGAGTATAAAGAATGGAATGCATCCATAGTCGTCGATAGTCTCAGATCGAACTGAGGTGGTTGGAATAATTTGTTAAAGGTGGCAATGACTAAGGTTTGCATGAAGGTGGTCGGTGATGATTTAGGGGACCGAGCCTAGCACGGTAAATAGGTGGCAGCGTTAGAAGTTCAATAGTGGCCGCCAATTGACGAACAATGGTGGGGGGAGCTATGGGAGGTCAAGTTGATGGTCAATGGGATTATATGGATTCATCGTGCATTTAGAAGACAGTTTTTAGCAAATTTCTTTACTAACTTAATATGCAAGGCATGCTACAGCTAGGGCTTAAGTAATCTTATGCAAGATTAGGAATATATGAAAGTCGAAGTCTAAAGAAAAAGCTATATGCATGTCCATTATTCAATAACAATCAAATATACAATTCGAGGGAAGTATGCTATGCAAAATTAAATGTCCAAGTCCTTATGTGAAAAAAGTTCTAGATTTACAACTGGCTTTAAAAATCCTCAAACTGATTTAGGGTTTACAACTTAAAACTGAGAAATAGAGAAAGAAAGATTGCCCCTCTCAAAACAGCGGAGGGTTCTGTTTATAGAGATGTCAAGTAGGCGAAATGGGTGATACGTGTTCCCTCCCTATCCCTTCATATGGTAGATAATTGGTAACCCTTATGTGTTTTGAAGTTTGGCATCTCTTGCCGCTTTTAAAAGCTCATCATCCTTTGCTAATGTTGAACCTCATCATTCTTTTGGAATTCGCTAGCCTTTCTATTTGTAGAAACTTAGCAACACTTCTTCGTAGAAGCTTGATATCATTTGTTTATAGATGCTCTACAACAATTATTGTTGTACAAGATCAATAATAGTTGTTGTAACAAAGGCTCATTATCCATAGAAACTCAATATCTTCCTTTATTGTTAGCTGGTCGACATCATCCTTTACATGTGCATGCCTGACAATACCCACTGTTGTTAAGGCTCAGTATCCCTTAGAGATTTAATACCTCTTCATTCTTCGTTAGGACTTGCTAACTACTTATACGCTCGACGTTCGTATTGTTGTAGAGGCTAGACACTATTTCTTATGGTTGTAAAGGCTTGACAACCTTACTGTCTTCAAGTTCGACAACTTTTGTAGTTCGATAACTTCAGCTATTAACTGATTCCTTTAAGTTATTCAACTTTTGAGTAGAAGCTCAACAACTACATTTATATTAAATGCTCAATACCTCCATGTTGTTTTAGAGCTCATTACCCTTTTCTTCTGGTTAAGTTCTTGACAACTCTCATCATTTTCTTGCTTGACATGTTTTCTTCAGATGTTTGACACTCACAATATGTAGTAACAAAGATAACTTTTGTATTTTAGTTCGAATAAAATAATAATTACAAATAGAACTTTAAATTTTCTAATTATGTAACACCCCAGATTTTTGGTAACATTATTTAGAAAATTTAGTTAGTTAAACTAAATAAAATAATGTGTTGATTAGGGGACTGAGATTCGATTTTAATTAATGTAGCCGTGCCTTTTAAAATAAACAACTTAAAAGGGGTTTAAAAAGAATTATAGGAGGGGTAATATGGGAAAGAGGCCATTCCTATATTTACTTCCCCTAGCCGTGTATATTATGCATGTTCATTTCATTTCAAAATTTTATAAAAAGAGCCCGGCCACCATTAACAAGGAAAGGGGAAGAGGAAATTAAGATAAGCTAAAGGAAAAGCTAATTCAAATCAAATCCATTCAAACCTCAAGCTTCTTTAATTTCTAAAGTAAAGGTAAATAATGTTTACATCTCTTATTTTTATTGGTTTTGGTTTTAAGATTAATTCCGAATATTTTGCAATGATTTTCTATGTTTTTGAATGACAAAATGATTATATATGTATGTTGATGATTTATGAATGTCCATATAGATTTTATGACATGTTTTGAGATGAAAACTCTATTAAATGTCATCCAATTGCCTTGCGAATTTTTATGAAGATCTAGAAATATATTTTAGAGATGGGTTTCAATTTTCAGATTTTTCTGAAATTTCGTGGATTAATTATGAATTTTCTAATGAAGAAAATGGTGTTTTGGACTATAAAATTATTTACGAAAAAATAATTCATTATTTGGTTCTAAAATTTGTATATGTTGGAAAACATATACAAAGTGATTTTCTAGATTTTTTCCCACATTTTTCTAAGGTGTTTAGTAGTTATATAAAATAAAGATACGAGACTTAAAGGTTTTATATAACTATATAGGAGAAGGGGCTTTTTATATGTGTGTTTAAAATGCTAAATATAGAAAGTCACAGCACTTTTGAATATAAAAATATGGCAACCAATCAAATTTAGAAAAATAAGGCTGGTTATGTACAAAAGAACTATTTTAAAGTATAAATAAATAGGCTTATAACTGTTTCATGTCCTTCGGCAACTAAGTTTTACCTTTGTTCCTTACCTTCCAACAAGGTCGAAAGGTTAGCATTCAACATGCTCAAAAATCAATGCATATGGTATCAGGAAACTTGTACATAGTGAGTTGGTAGAGGTCGGAAGGTACAGGGTCGAAATCAAAGAAATTTCATAAAAGATGAAGTTTTGTTTTGGTTTAAAGAAAATACGCCTACTAGCTTTCGAAAAAGAGCTTTCGACAATGTTTCTTTTTACCTGAATGCTTTCAACAAAGTTAGATGGTTTAAAAGAAAAGTTTTAGATTGGGTTTCTTTCTAATTTTAGAATTAGGCGCTTCCGGCAAGGTCAACAAAAAAATCTTTCGACAAGGTTGAAACCTTAACTACCGCTTCCTACCTTTCAATCCATATGCTTTCGAAGGGAATCTTTTGTTTTCTAAATTTGTCGCTTCTCCATTGCTTTCGAAGGGATGGTTTTGACACCATCACTTCATTGTTTATGAAATGGTTTTGAAAGAGTTACTTCCAAAGTGTTTCGAAGCAAATGATATCGACTCTAATGTTTTTCTGATTCTTTTACTCTACTTGAAGGCATAATCCAAATGTTTTAAGTCGAAACGTTTAAATGGTTTCGAAGTAGTCAACTTCGAAGGGTTTCGAAAGGTTTCAACTTGTTTTAAAATTGAATCCAAAATGCTTTCGAAAGAGTTTTGTTTGATGCTTTTGAAAGGTTTTATAAATAGTTTTAAAAGGGAGGGTTCCCCAAGCTTTCGATAGGGTCAAAAGGAAACCTTTCGACAAGATCGAAATGAAATCTTCTGACAAGGTCAAAAGAAAATCTTTCGATAAGGTCGAAAGGTAAAATCTTTCGACAAGGTCGAAAGGTAAGGTTTTTCATTGTTTTCGGAAGGCAATATTTAAATGGTTTTAAAGGAGGATGTCATATATTTTAAGGCTTTTAGAGGAAAGGTTTTATTATTGGTTTCGAAGGGGTTACCTTCAATGCTTTCGAAAGGTTTTATTATTGGTTTCAAAGGGGTTTCCTTTAATGGTTTCAAAAGGTTGTTTAAAGGTTTTAAGCAAACGTTTCGAATATAATGACTAGGCAAATATCTTGAGTGTTTTAAGTTATAAAAGACTTTAAATTATTTTTAGAAGGATACATAATCCTTATTGAACACCATCAAGATTACTTTGAGTAAAGTATATATAACATGGCCAAATTGCTTAGAGTAAAGCTAAAGATATTTTCCTTGTATAAGTATGATTTGATGGACCGAATCATTTTGAAATTGTTTCCAAGGAAAATTTAAAGAGTAGTTAACCCAAAAAAAATCGGCCAATTAGCTTATTTAAATTCAAACAGTCAGTCCATTTTGAGGGCAGTCGGCCCAGAGGACAGTCAGTCCAATTAAGGGTAGTTAGCTAAGATATGAACATTTAGTTCATTTGTTAGCATAACGGACCTTGCTAATTCTTAAGGATAGTCAGTCCACCTTATTACCTGTTTTATAGACAGATAGTCCATTATTTAGCATAAAGAATATTGCTATTTGATACAATCAGTTTTAGGACAGTTAGTCTAGTAGAGGGCAGTTAGCCCAGATATTGGACAGCTAGTCCATTTATTTCCTGTTTTTAGCATAATGGATCTTGCTATATTATTACTATAATTAGTTGATTAACCAGTATGGTCACAGGAAAGGATTTACAAAACATATGTTTTGAAAAGTGATATTAGTAAGGGGAAACCTGTTTTGCTAGGCGACTTGATCTCGCAATATATTAGTAAATAGAGATGTAACATAAATTATTCATACTAGGCTTTAAATCTGACTCGAAGTTTTTGTTTCCCCATAAACTCTCGGGTGCTCAAAATTTTATTTGATAAGGCTGAGGTTTTAGGTTTTTAGGTTTTAGTAGGTTTTGGCGAACAAAGCATCCGAAGACGACCATGTGGCTGAAGGATAGCTAAATTAGGAATTCAGATCTTTTTGTTTATTTTCGCTGTGTATTAAGATAGTTATGTCTATATTGCTTTAATCTTCCAAGAGGACATCTTCATATGTCACTCTTTGCATATTATTGTTGATTATAATTGATCATTGCCTAGGAATATGTTTGGAGATTTTTGTATCTTAGATATGATTTTATTGGAAATATAATCACTAAAGTTATTGTTTTTTAGAAATAAGTGATTTTGTTCATATTCAAGTGCTTCTACTAATTTGAATACCATTAGCATTGCCGTGTTTCGTCATCATAAGTTAATACGGTGGATGAATGCAGCATCCATAGCGCTTAGCTTTTTGCCCCCAAATATGGGATGCTACAAATTACTATAACTTCTGCATAAGACCCCGGTTTCATGCGCTATAAGTTTTGTTGGATTCATGGCGGAATTTTAGGTAATTTGGCATGTGGTCTGCTACCATTTTGTGTTTCTATAAAAGCAAGTTGGTAAGATTAAGTAGTCATAATCATTTATATTTAAAATATAATAAATAAATATTCATCGATAAAAATATACATTTGTTGATTATGATATGCCCATTTGGTGAATTTTTTTTTCTGTTACGACATTTTGATTGGTTTGTGTTTCGATTTGATTATTTATTGTTAGTTGTTGTATTATTGGGTGATGGAATTTTTCAGTAATTAATTGTTAATTTCATAAGAAATTAATTAATTAATAGAAAATGAGTAAAAAATTATGTAATTTTGAAAAATAAGATTATTTACAAATTGCGTATGATATTAGAAATAACAATAGTTTAGTAATTAAAATTGATGTGCAAATATTAGTAAGGTTATTATTTATGAATTTATTGAAAAAATTCTCAAATGATAACGAAAATCTATATTACAGAAAATTTGGATAATTCATAATTATTTATAAAGTAAAATGAGATTTAATAAATAATGATATGATTTTTGTGAAACTATATTTTTAGTATTTAACGTTATAATTGCTTTTATGGATTTTATGAAAAAATATTATAATTATTACTACTATTGTTATTATTACTGTAATAATAGAAATGATAGACATCGCAGTGACCCACCTTTTCGACCCTCAAAAGTCGTCACTAATACCTCCATGATATTCACGTGCCTAGCAATCAAGTGTCGAAAAGATAGATCATTGGGGGAAAAAGAAAGAAAAGACAAAACAGAATCTCACATTGTGACGAGCAATATATAATAGATGTTTGAAAAGAAAACTGTAATATACATATATCAAATCTGTATACACTAATCTGTCATCAGCCTGGACAATTATAACACCCTATCCTTACAAATGCTGATAAATACAACGGACAAATGCAACAGAAAATAGAATATAAATACTCTCTGCTTTATACAAATATCTGTCGCTATTCACACGTAAAGTTTTTCAAACTCCAAATGAAGCATGCCGCCCGACATTCATAATGTTTTACCTCCATTCCGAACATAATGGAAGTAGTTTCAAGGCCTAATTCGATTGTGTTCGAAAGCTAGCTTTTCAAATCAATTAATTTTAATTGAATTACTTAAATTAATTTCTACGGTTTCAAGCTCACACAGCCAAACAACATGTCTGATCGGTACGAAACTTAAAATCGTATAATAATTCACTATTACAGATCCGATGAAATCTGTTTCACCGAAATCCGAGATAGTGACCAATATGGCTATTTGCACTCGTTAATTATAACGAGCGATTCCCAAAATTTAATTTAATCACTTTAAATTCCGCTTCAAATGTTAATAATCTTCATTAATATTTAAATAAAAGTTAAATCAATTTTCGATGCCATTATCATTCACATTAATTCAAGATTCAATTATCTGAGTAATTGAAATATTAAATTAAACAATTCGATTATCGAATAAATTACACTAATAAATCATAAAATCTCAAATGAATTTGTTATCAATTAATTATTTTATTCTCATCTAATTTAATACAACATTCATTATCCAACTTCAGCTATTGATAATAAACACATCAATTGCATAGAATTTCATTTCAATAATGTTATCGCCAAAATAAATGAAACTATTTATTTCAAAAATTTATTATATTCAATAAACTACAATAATAAATCATTAAAATTTTATTTCTAATCATTTTTATTCAATAATTATATCAAATTATATAATTTAAAATAGTTAAAAGTACGGGTTGTTATAAGGAAGTATTTTAATCAAAATGGTAATTTGATTATGATAAAATGAGATTGTGTAGAGATGCACGATTTTGTAAATTGAAAGTTAATAAGAAATCAAAAGAATAGAATAATAATTTTACAATTCTCAATCCTTGAAGCATATATAGGTTTGAATAGATGCATATGAGGAGTTATTTAACAAACTCTATATGTTTTAATGGCTGAACCGTTGAACAAGAGATGTTATTATTATTCCATATGAAATGAAGCATCCTTTCAAATTAGAGCAGTCGTCAGATGAAAAACGTCTAACGTTTGTGGATTTTCCACAGACGTCTGTGACTTCAGGGAATAATTTTCCAAAAATATTCACAGACATCTGTGACTTCTCACTGACGTCTCTAGATGGTCTTATTTGATTATCACAGTTTTCAGTGCCAACATTGAATGTTTTTAGTGCTAATTTTATGTATATGAATTTGTATATGTATTTATACTCAAGGAGACCTTACAAAGTTTATCTAAGACTCTTAATACACTAGTATAACCTTACTAATCATAGCATGGTCCATACGTCTTTGTTTGTCTTTGAGCCCAATATCTTTGAGCACGACAATCTCTTGTAGTATGTACCTGTAATCTTGATAAGATATGTAATATACGTGATTATATAGTTGTTGTCATTAAAACCATAGAATAGAGGTTCTAACATTCTCCCTCTTTTTGATGATGACAATTATACAATCGTTAATTATGATAAAATAACTTGCCCTTAATTTTGCCTCTCCTTATTTATATGCATATATTTCTCCACCTTTGTTATTATCAAAACAAAAGAAAAACACATAAAATAGATATATAATCATAGATATGTCAAAAATAGAACATAAGATAAGTGATGAAGAATACACACGAGTTTTACTAGAGACATAAGTAATACAAAACGAAATGAAGTGTAAATAACATAGTTTAAAGAAGAAGAAGAGGAAATAAAGTAAGCCATCGATACTGGTTTGAAGAATAGAAAAATATGCCATAATTATCATAATACTCCCAATATGCTGAAGGATTTTGCTCGTATGATGCTGGTTAATTAGTTTGATCGTTATATTCTTCATTTTCTTGAATACAAAGCTGTTGGAAAGCCATGTAATGTCGATGGTAAAATTGTTGAGGGTCAAACAAGGACATATCATCACTTTTTTTCCTCCTCTTCAGGCTATTCTTTCTCAATAGTCTTCCCTTTGTCATGAGAACTTCCTTCATGAGAAGCACAACACCAGAATTGTCACTTTCTAATGGTTATAATGGTTGGTAATCAAATTCCCAACAGTTGTAACCATTGGTAGTAGGTACGTTATATTTTTTTATATTTTGTAATGGTTATAACTGTTGGGAATCTTGGTATTCCCAATGGTTACAACCGTTGGTTTTTTTCTTTTCCAACGGTTATAACCATAGGGTTATAACCATTGAAAATTACAGTTATAACCTACGACTATTTTCATATTCCCAACGGTTATAACCATTAAGAGTTTATTTTAATTTCCAACGGTTATAACCGTTGGGAATTCCTCGCACACATTGGTAAACAGCAAAATTATCAACACTTATAAGTGTTACAAATTTGGTATACTTGAATTATATCTTATTCAGCATCTAATTGTTTATCATTCAACTATATCTGCATGAATTTATAACAATAGAAAGCACGAAACTAAACTTTAGAACTAACATATCATCAAATTATAAAAAAAATCAAACGTATGAAATAGTACATATCAAATTCCACAAAGTTCATTGTGACAACTTCAAATTTCACTATTACAACATATTTAGAAAACATCAGCTAACACAAAAATTTCACTGCTGCAAAAAATTTGGGATTGTACGAGATATAACAGCAATTGCTGGTGTGCGTTATAACCAACTAAGTCCTCTTATTCATTAGACACTTACAATCTACCAAATAGTGCAATGACGATTCATTCTGACCAGATAATTTGTAAAAATTGCCATTTCGAAAAAAATATTATCAATAACTACAATATATATATATATATATCATATTTCAATAATAAAATATCCCAAAGCATGGGAAAAAAATAAAATATCGTTATAAAACAGTAATCCAAAAACGTACAAATTTGTCGAACAAACAACTTTATTTTATGAAACCAAAAGCAGTAGCTATTACTTTCATAAACCTGTATTTCACTTATATAATCCAAAAGAGTGAGAATTATATTCAAGAGAAATATTTAGTTGTTTCAATTAGTAACAAAAGAAAATTAACACAAACCATATGTAAACAAAATAATACGACCATCATATGCAACAAGGAATCAATCACACATCCATAGTAATAAAAAATAATGGTATGTACAGCTTAAGAAACTTTTCATCATATAGGGATGACAAATAAACTAATAAATGTACCTTATGCTCAACAGCCTTAGATAATTACTTAATAGATTATTCTTACAACCTTAAACAATTTGAAGTACCATTTCCCAACTTCTCATAAGCCAAAACAACAAAGAATTTTAAACATTATTTATGTTTATTCTATTGGTTCCTTTTCACATTATTAACCTCAGAATTATTTTAAATTCTCGTTTTATTAATACAATGATATCTTTTATTAGTTTACATTCATTTACTTACATTAATTATTTCACATTCAATATCTGAAGTCATCAATAAATCAATTCTTAAAATATTATATAAGTTTTCTTGTAATTTAATTCTCATTCATTTACATATATAACTTGATTTCCATTTACCTAAGTGTTTCTACCTTTTAATTCACATTTATCCTTTCTTTTATAGTGCCAATTAATAATACACTTATTCTTGAATCATTTCAGTCATTTCTTATGTTTATAAACATTTTCTTAGATAATATTCACTTTTTACCATTCAATCTAATTTTAGCATCTCAAAACATTAACTTATGCTCATAATATTTCTTGTATATCAAAATTCTTATTTATAGAAATAATTCCAATTGAACACTTTCATTACTTAAGTTTTACTTGTATAATATTTATTACATATTCCTATTTAACATTACATATTTTTAAACATTTTTGGTAAGTTATATATATGTTTTAAGAATGTAATTGAATGTTACAAAAGTTTATCTTATTCATTTTAGTTACAAAAGGTTCAATAATTACATTTTAGCATTCAGATCTTTTGATTTGCAAGTTACAATTTTCCAATTTATTATATATTTCATTAATCACTTTGCATCTATTTTCTCATTTTTCATTTTAGAAGTTTCCAACTATTAAATTAGTTACGATTTCATTTCATTACAATAATTGAAATCCCTAATTTATAGAAACTTAAGAACTGAATACCGGGTTCATTTCAACTCATTTTGAAATAAATAATATATATATGTGTGTGTGTGTGCGCGTGCGCATAATCATATCTTTTATATATATATATTGTGACGACCAACATTTCAGAAGGTTTAAATCGACAAAAATTCACATATATCCGACTTAAACAATCCCGAACGTAGATAATCGATGGGGTTAAATAAGAAAAATAAGAAGAAAAGAAGAAAAAATAGAATCTCACAGCGGAAACGATAAAATATAATAATCAAATAAACTATTCATGAAGCTGTTTACTAGACATTTGATTTAAATCTATACACATTTATTAGAGTTATATATACACATCAGGGATAAATAATCAATACAGCAGAATAGCATGACGCATGGGATAATAATAATCGTAATATACCAAAACTCCGTCTTCGTCCTCTAGAGAATAGTCTTCATTATGCTGAAAAAATCAGGACTGACCCAGCGTAATGAAAAGACAAAACACTCGAGTCAGGACTAAAATACTCATATGTAAGTCAAATCAATATCGCAATATAAGTGCAATAACTTAAGAGATTTTATGGGATTTTCCATCTCCTAAAGATCCGTTAAACTATTTATATATAACAGTATATGCTATAATAGATAATGTCTATCAGTAAAATAAATATCAAATAGCGTTAAGGCTTTACATTGATCCACCTTAAACACATTTGTACAGTTTTAAATCAAAGTTGTCATGGCTCGTATAGGGATAAATATGACATGGCACGTGAGGCAATGCCCAAGGTAGAATTCTACCAGTTTACCCTTTTTGGCTGGTCGTAACCCATCCGTGGCCAACCACGACAATCAATCCAAATGAAAAAAAGGTGCACCCACCGAACACGAAATCACAATAGTAATAACAGGGATCAACTTCGCTAGAGGTAGCTAACCTCAATGGCCAGACATAGGCTCTTATTTTAGTCATTTTAATTATGAAACGAATATCAAGGCTATCCATCATCGTTCTCTTACTTCATTCCAGTAAACGTCGCAAATTCAACCACTGCATTCTGGATATCATCCATTGTGTACACAGTTGTTAAAGTGTTTCAATATTGACAGAGTGTATTCCAATAAGAGGCCCTGGTCGTTTTAACAACCAAACGTTATTTTACACATCGGTTGGTTCTTTTACATTTTGAAAACTATTCAAATTTGATGTCAAAATATCATATTCGCTTCAAAATCAAATCCATTTTAAAATCATCATATTCATTTCACAAATCATATTTTACTTAAAAATGTCAATTCAGTTCGATATATCAATTTCACTTCCAAATTTGATTCCAATTATAATTTTGGTTATACTTCACTTTAACTCAATTCGCATTTAAATCCAAGATTTAAATATAAACATTTCACCCTTTTGACCAGTTTGAATTTTAGAAAATAGTTTAAATGGTTTAAAATAGTTGAATAGTTAAAATAGTTTAATAGAAAATAATTTGAGTATTAAAAATGACTTATATAATAAAATAGTTGGTAAAAATTAAAATAGTTTGAATATTTAAAGAAAATAGATTTGAAATAGTTTAACTAAAATAATTTATTTAAAAATAGTTTCCAAGCCAAACTGATTCAATTCCCAAATTTCCAATTCAAATCAATTTCCATTTCCATTTTCGATTTACTCGATACAATTCTGATTTCAAGTCAAATTTTAATTGCAATCCCAAACTACTTTGAATTTCCAATTCCAATTCAATTTCACTTCTAATTTCAAATTAACTTCACTTCCAATTTCAAATTAATTTAAACTCTAAATTTTAAACCATTTCAATTTATGTCAATTTGGAGTTAATTTCAAAAATATCGATTCAAAACACTTAAATCAAATTTTCCTTCAATATTCGATTAAAAATCCAAATCTTTAAATATAATTCATTCCAAGCTCACTTTCAAAATATCGTTTTATATCACCTTTCTTAGCAATATTCAAAGTCTGAATGAAAAGTCCAATCCTTAAACAAATAAATATCTAAAATTTATGTCATATTTCGATTATAACTTAAAAAATCTCAACTGTGATTAATTAAACAATTTCATTCCAAATTTAAATTTCAACATTCTGAGTTCCTATTTGAAAATAATTTGATTTTCATAAATTTGATTTTTATTTCATAAAACCAAATAATTTAAATAATTCCAACTCAAAATTTAAAAGTTGTTTAATTTAACCAATCCGGTGTCCATATATAATTCTCTATCCTATGGCCAGGAGAATTAATAATTCCAGGGATGGATATGTATCATTCCACTCCAAAATAAATGTCATAGGTATATATGGTTTCAATCTATTTCTTAATTTATTCGAAATAATTCAATTTGCAGTTTTATATACTATAAATAATATACAGGATGATAACATGATGTATCAAAAGTAAATAACATTCAAATATCAACCAATAGCATCCATCACAAACAATAGTCGATAAAATTGACAAAAATTTCATAATTATCAGTGTCGGGTATTTTACGAGCAGTTAAATTCTAATTCATTTTAACCGTCAATTAAATTTCTATCAATCAATTCAGATTTCAATTTAAATGTCAATTATATTTATCAAACAACAACCAATAAATATCAATCACTTCACGATATAAATTTAACTACATAAAAATTATTTTCGTCAATTGTGAGCGTATAAACGCTCATCTTTGATTTATCAACAATTTAAAATCCAAATAAAGACCTAAATTTGAACAGTCTCAAAATGCAGTCACCTAGTTCCATAACGTCCAAAATTTCGATACGAGGAACAAAGCGCGCGTGAATCCGAGCTCGTATGCAAAAGATATGGTCGTTGGAAGATTTAATTTTTTAAAAATTTAAATTAAAATAAATAAATAATAAAAAAGTCATACCATCTCTTCTTCCTCATGTAATTGCCGAGACCCATCATCAAGCAAAATGGCTTCCAGGCGCACGTTAATTCCAACGACGGGACCTTGATCAGTTGCCCCCACAAGAGCGCCTCATCAAGAGCTACTATCGCCCCCAAACGCCTTCTATCCAACTGCCTTCGTTTACCTCGAAACCCTCAAAAATTGCCGCGACTTCAAACTTAGATTTTGGCGAATCCAAGACACTTTAGCACAGATCAACCGTTGGATGTTTAGAGCACGTTGAGCTCAACAATTTTTCTTTTGGAAGTTTTGGATTTCATTGAATGGATTGAGAGATCGGAGAAGAAGAAGGTGGGAGATTTCTGGCCATTGGAAACAATGGAAACGGCGGCCATCGTTTTAAACTAGGGTTTTAGAATATTTTAATGTAAAACTGTCTCGATATGCATGATGTATTTATATAGTTTTGTTTGAAATCGTCTGAACTCCAATCGACGCATGCCGCCTGGCGTTATAATGTTTTACCCCCATTCCAAACTCAGTGGAACTAGTTTCGTGTCATGACCCGTAATTCAATGTTCAAAAATCGACATCAAATACCTCACTTGTATTCGACCGCCGGAGATTCGAACGTCGAATTACAGTTCGGATGGAGCTTATAATGACATTAGATGAATATAAACAACGGAAATAAAATAAACTGCCAACATCAATATTCCACATACAACATCACAATATCAGAGTATATTTACACATATACAACACAACACCAAAATAGACCATCACGACAGAACAACAAGTGATTGCATTCCAAGAAAGTCTTCAAAGAAATGAAATGATAGAGGACATCCAACTAAGAACCTTGAGATCTAAAAGTTTTCAAAATATCTCCAAGTCAAAAGCCTTCAAAAACCGATAGCTTCCAAACCATAAGACTTCAAAATCTAGCTAGCTCCAAAACACGGAAGACCTGCTACTAGGCTGCCCGTGTGGAAATTATGGGCACCCAGAGTTTAGAAAGGAAACAATAAACTCCGGGTCAGTTACGGGACGGGTATGAGTAAACAAAAACAATTGCTTTGAATAAAATCTGACTTTTAAAAGAAAAACCGTTCATGCTTTTGGAAAATGAAACTACCATAAGACCTCCCGCCACACACACAATGCAATCATAGAATTGGAGGAGATTTCTTCTTGTGATAGTCAAATATGCTTGATACGGGAAAAATTCTTTGATATTATTATTATTACTAGTGTATAGGGTAGAAAACATTTTCGAACGTATAATATTAATCTTAGCCAGCATACCACATTTCATTGTATGCCTACTATAGCTACCATGGTTTGTGACAGGTTACCGCCACGCTGCATGGCAGGTTATACAACTAAAACCGTATAGTGTTCGTATTGTTTCTTTGGATTTCCAACAAATGGTCAGGCTAAGAAACTTCCTGGGCCACATAGGTACGCCCTTGGAGGGACGTCCCGAGAACCCAACCGGATCTCTGCCAACACAAGGCCGGGTTACCTCTATAACTAGGTAACTACTAACACGGGTATGCCATCCCAAAATTAATTTATTAATCATTTTTAATCAATGATTCATTATCCTTTATTAAAATTAATTAAATCTTTAATCATTTTCATAATTTAATAATTACCCTAATTAATTCATCCTTAATTGTTCATTAATAAAATTTTAGTTACTCTTATTAATTAATTATTTTCTTAATTAATTATCTTAATAAATTAATCCTTAATTAATCATTTAATATTAAGTAATTAATTCAAATAGTTTATTTTAAGTAAATCATTTATTTCATAAGTAAATCATAAACTACCTGTTAAATTCAAAAGATAAACTTTCTTATCTTTGTTAACTATTTTAATTTTTCTTGTAAATCTAATTTAAATTCATCGTGTAAATTGTCTTGAGAGATCAAAATTATTTTGTACAACATTTCATCTTAACATCATTTTTAATTACATTTTATAACTGATTTTTTAAGTAATGTGACAAAAATTAAACTAAATTAAATTACTTTAAAAAAATGTCTTACTTAACTTAAATTTGTTTTAAATTCAAATCAAAATTTTCTTTTAAAACATGAGTTTTAAAATTTTAAAAGTTTTGAAATTTATTGTTTTTATTTGAGCAAACCACCCAGTATGTTGACTTCCCCCGAAGCCCCTTTGAGTCTTCCCCGAGGTTTCCTCCCGCTTGCTTCGGGTTTCTTCAAAATTCTACCAGAGTGCTGTTATTTTTTTCTTTCCAAAATTTTTCTAAGTACAACTCGAACAACCCCTAAACCACTTTGAGTTCATACTCGAGTTCAAAGCCCTATTACCCGATAGCTGCTTCGGATTCTCCTTTTCTTCCCCAAATTTGTTCCCCCCGACACAACCCAACTGTGCGCACCTGCACAACTTCGCCGACCACCTCTGGTTAAACTGTTGGTCATCAACACATCATTGATGATGTGCTCGAGCCTCTCAAACACTCACAAGTTCGAACAAATCACAATTTCAAAATTTCGTTCCCAAACCCAAAACTGGAATGAACAGTGCCTCAAAACAAACACCTCGCACCGACGCCAAAGATCACCAGAAAACTTGAGCCTCCGGCCATGACTCCATAATCCACCCAGCCATCTCCTCCCAAAGGCACGTGTAACTCGATGCAAGCACGAAGCCCCAGTGACCAATTTTCCGACCATTGTCTATATCAGGGTTAAAAATTTAATCCCCTCGCCCCCGTCACCACAATGAACTAGGACACCTCCAAGCATTTTTCCTCGACTCACCGTAGGCCCTTCCACCTCCACGTAAAGCCACGACCGTCATCATCATGCCGATGACCGGAACTTTGCAAAAACCCCAAATTCGGTTATCTCGGCTTATCCCAGTAATTACTAACTTAAAAGTTTTGATTTTATTTTCAAAAATCATAATTTTTGATAAGCTTTCAGATGGCATATTTGAAATTGAACATGACTTTAATTTTAACTGTGTTTTCTTGTTCCAGGTTCTAAATCTTGAGTATTAGCCTTTTAAATGTTTTAACTTTCAATCTTAAATGAATTTAAACACATTTTCTTTTGTTTTGATACTTAAATCTAACAAAACTGGAATTAAGGAACTTGTGACAGGTTTTCATAAAAAAAAGAAACCTGTAGCTAGAATAGGATTATCAACATGCACAGGCAAATGCATAACTCATTCACATATTTTGTTTGTTGCATGAAAACCATATTCAACTTGCATACATCACACATTCAATCAATTAGATAAAAATCATGTTTCTTGGAAGATTTACTCACAATTTTGGGACTGAAAACAGAAGTGGAACAGAGGGAAGCTCTACAAATTTGAACTGCAGTTCTTTTATATTTCAACTTGATACTGAATTTCCAATTTACCTGCAACTAATTGATTAAAGTTGCTTACTTTGTGATGTAATTTACTTATTTAATCTTTTAACAACAAATTAAAAAAAAATTAAATTTACTTACACTTAAATTTTAGTTGAAACAGAGAGGAAAAATTCTGGCCTGCACCATTAAATTTTGTATTTGCTAATTTTTTTTTTCTTTTTGAGTTGAGTCCTGAATCTCCCTCTAATCTCTGAAGTTTCTTCTTGATTCTGTAATGTATGTTGAAGATTTGAATTCAACTTTGAATTCTTTTTTTGGCTTAAGATACTGAGGGAAAGGTTTTGTTACAGATTTTATTTTCTGGAATGTTGTTTCTTGATTTCAATTGTTGAGGCAAAGTAGGCTTGTTTTGAGTAATATTTTTTTCTGGTATAAAAATTTCATAGATTTTTTTCTTTGAAATGAGTAAGAGGAGAAGATAAATGACTTGTATAATTTTACTTCTTTTCTATAAATTTCTTAAGTAAAAGAAAATGATACAAATGACACTTGTAATTTTCTCTCTCTCATGATTTATGCTTGTCACCATAGTTATTATTAGTTTAACACTTGCAATTTTTTTTATTAACAAAGTATTTTACATTATTTTAATTTGCATTTAAACTTACATTAAAATATTAGCTTTATATTAATACACATTATTAAAAGAGAGTGCTTTGAATTTTTAAAAACATATTAAATGAATTACATAGATATACATTTATAAATCCAAATTATTTTACAAAACATTTATTTTAAAATTTAAATTCGAATTAAAAATCAAATTCAATATATGAATTCAAATTTGCCCACATATGCACTCATACAAATATATTCACATGTATGAATCAAAATTTAGATTCAGATGATTTTAAAAACTTTTAGTATTCCAAAATTTTAAACTCAAAAGAAATTTGAAATTTTTATTCATTTAATTTATCACTTATTATTTATTTATTTTGAAATTTTTTAAATTATATTATAAATGTTCAACATTTACCCATTTTAAATTGATGAATTCTGGTATGTTACAGATTTCCCCCATTAAGAAAATTTCGTCCTCGAAATTTGAAAGAGAGAGAAAAGCAAACAAAGAATATACGAATTCAGAAAAGGATGGAGAAATGGCTTACCAGTTTAAGCCGAGATATCCACCCTGCAATTGGGATAAGACTTTTGCATACTGTTTTCTGTCTCCCAAGTACAGTCCTTTGGATCTCCACTCCACTGCACTTTAACCAGTTTCACAATTTTGTTCCTTAGTTGCTTTTCCTCATGATCCACAATCTTAATTGGTTCTCTTTTAACTGTTAAATTTGGTGTGATCTCTAGATCCTGCTGAGCTGCTTCTTCGATAATACTGTCTGGATCGTGCACGTACTTTCGAAGATGTGAAACATGAAATACATCGTGTACTCCAAATAACCAATTAGGTAGCTGCATTCGATATGCTAAAGGACCAATCCTTTCCAGAATAGGAAAAGGACCAATGTATCGTGGTGGTCGCTTACCAGTCTTCCCAAATCTTAACACACCCCGCATTGGAGATACTTTCAAGAAAACAGAATCTCCAATTTGAAATTCCAAAGCTCTTCTTCTGAGGTCGTAATAACTCTTCTGGCGACTTTGAGCAGTTATTAACTTCTTTCGAATAAAATCAACCTTTTCAGTGGCTTCCTTAATCATGTCTGGTCCAAGAACGAGTCTATCACCGAATTCAATCCAGCATGCCGGTGATCGACACGGTCGACCATATAAAGCCTCAAAAGTAGCCATTTCGATACTGGCTTGATAACTATTATTATATGAAAATTCGACCAAATGTAAATAGTCTTCCAAAGAACCACCAAAGTCGAGAATACAAGCTCGTAAAAGATCCTCTAATATTCGATTTATCCTTTCAGTCTGCCCATCAGACTGTGGATGATAAGCAGTACTGAAATTTAGCTTTGTTCCCAACGTGGCCTGAAACGCTTCCCAAAATCTACTAGTGAAGATCGGGTCACGATCACTCACTATACTGCTCGGTATACCATGGAGACGGACAATCTCTTTGATATATAGCTCAGCTAAACTTCCTGCTGTCCGAGTGGATTTCACTGGAATGAAGTGAGCAGTTTTGGTTAAACGGTCCACTATAACCCAAATTGCTTCATTTCCCTTCTTGGTTTGTGGCAATCCATTGATGAAATCCATCGATACCTGATCCCACTTTCACTTCGGTACTTCCAAAGGCTGGAGTAAACCGGCCATCTTCTTCTGGTCGCTTCTAATTTGTTGACTAGTAGCACAACGACTCACATATATAGATATATCTCTTTTCATTGTCTTCCACCAGAAGGATCTTTTGATATCTCTATACATCTTATTAACTCTTTGATGGATACTGAGTTTTGACTTATGACATTCATCTAAAACTTCACGCTTCAAATCAGGAAATTCTGGAACACATATCCTGCCTTTCAACCTAATAACTTCATTATTATCAATTGCAAAACTAGAATCTTCTCCTTGATGAATTCTTTTACAAATTCCTCGAAGGAACTGGTCTTCTTTTTGCTTACTGGCAATCTTTTCAAGGAGAGTAGGAGTAACTACAAGATATGCAAGAACAACGTGCCTCCTACTTAAAGTGTCGGCAACTACATTGGCCTTTCCGGGCGTATATTGAATATCTAGGTCATATGACGCTAGAAATTCTAACCACCGTTGTTGCCATAGATTTAAATCTTTCTGGATGAAGAGATATTTCAAAGATTTGTGATCGGTGAATAATTCAAAATTTTCACCGAAACAGAGAGAGTTCATTAAGTATATTTATTTAGTTAAGTTAAATTTCTTATTTCATTAAGAAAGCTGAAAAAGATCTTACCCAGAAGATAGTGTCGCCAGATTTTCAAAGCGAAAATAATAGCTAAAAGCCCCAAATCGTGTGTTGGATAATTTCTCTCATGCGGGCGTAATTGTCTACTCGCGTAGGCAATTACTTTTCCATTTTGCATCAGTACCGCACCCAAACCATCTCCACAAGCATCAGTATAGACAGATAACCCTTGTTTTCCGTTAATGATAGCGAGAACGGGAGCGGTAGTTAAACTTCTTTTCAATTCCTAGAAAGCTTCATCACACTTTGGAGTCCAATCAAATTTAGCATTCTTCATTGTCAGCTTAGTCAGTGGACTGGCCAAATTAGAAAAATCCTGGACAAATTTTCTATAATATCCCGCTAAACCCAGAAAACTTCGAACTTCTATAGGAGTAGTGGGTCGCTTCCAGTCCAGAATTACAGAAATCTTGCTTGGATCAACAGAAATCCCTTCTTCATTAACAATATGATCGAGAAATCTGACTTCTTTGACCCAGAAGTGACATTCAGAGAATTTAGCGAATAGGATATTCCTCCTTAATATCTCCAAAACAATTCTGAGAAGTTCAGCATGCTCCTCTTCAGTTTTCGAGTAAATCAAGATATCATCAATAAACACAAGGACAAATTTGTTCAATACTTCTCGAAATACAGAGGTCATTAAATCTACGAAGTACGCGGGAGCGTTGGTTAGTCCGAAGGGCATGACTAACCATTCGTAGAACATGTTAGAACCCCTGAAGGAAGTCAAATGAACACAATCCTCGGCTATTCGCAGCTGATGGAATCCCTAAGCTAAATCCATCTTAGTAAAGAATCGAGCGCCATGAAGTTGATCGAATAGATCGCCGATTCTAGGTAAAGGGAATTTGTTCTTGAGAGTTTGTTTATTGAGATCGTGGTAATCTACACACAATCTCAAAGACCCGTCTGATTTAGCCACAAACATGACAGCTGAACCCCATTCAGAAACACTAGGGTGAATCAATCTTTTTCTAGAAAATATCGAGTTTGATTGACCAATTCAATTCTTTCCCTAGGTACCATCCTGCGACTTGCATGGACGACAGGATGGGCTTTGGGTACTAAGTCAATTCAGAATTCTATTTCTCTGTATGGAGGTATGGAATTCACTTCTTCAAATACGTTGGGAAATTCCCAAACGACAGGTATAGACTCCAGACTGGGTTCAGGATATCCCAAAGTATACATTAATTTATCTCTCTTTAGACTCGGACCCTCACAAGAGATTTCAATCAAATATCAAAGGTTTATTTTAACTAAAATTGTTCGATTATTACGATCCAATTTAGCTTCATATCTCGATAACCAGTTCATTCCGAGTAAGATTTCAAATTCATTAAATTCGAGGATATAAAGGTTGATAGGAAATTGATAACAAGCATATGAAATAGGGACTTTCCTATAATACAAACAAAGATTTGCGGGACATCCAACTTTATTTTTCACGCAAATAGGGTCGTCAACAAGTTCAGTTTTAAGTTCTAATTCATTTACTTGTTGGGAGATAAAGCTATGTGAAGCTCCCGTGTCAAATAAAACTCTAACAACTTAATCATAAATAAAAAGGTTACCTTCCAGAACACCTTTTCCTTTATCTGCTTTCGAAGTTGAAGGGTCTTCCTTTATCGCATAAATATTTTCCACCTTTGCTTGTTTCATCACCAGGCAATTCTTAACAACATGTCCAGGCTTGTGACAATTATAGCATTCTCGAACTCCTTGATCATTCTTCGCAGGTTGTTCCTTCTTAACTTGCTTTTTCGGGTTCTTGCAGTTGTTTGAATAATTCCCCTTTTCTTGGCAATTGTAACAAGTTACATTTCTAGCCGAATTTTCTTGACTGGTCCTCTTATCCTTGCCTTGATGTGGTTTCTTGCCCCTAAACTTCCTTTTCTTCCAATTCTGATTACTTGAATTTTCTCTTGGAATCTCTTGCATATACAGAGTGGCATACCTATATCCCATATAAATAAGACCAGAAAAAGATAATTTGATGTGTGTTGTCACCCTTTCGTGATACTTCTTGTTCATTCCACGAATGAACCTTTCATTTTTCTTTAGAGGCGTGTTCACCAACTCCAGACCGAAACGAGATAGTTCGTTGAACTTGTTTAAGTACTCCTCAAATGACAAGCCTCCTTGCTTTAAGTCCAGAAATTCTTGATACGTTCGGGAAATTCCTGCCGGTGGCATATAACGCTTTTCAAACACCTCCTTAAAGCGACTTCAAGTAAATTCTTCTTCTGGTTTATCTATCGTGACTGTTTCCCACCAGGCTGAGGCCTCATCTTGAAGTTGCCAAGAAGCAATGAGACGCATCTGATCTTGCAACTTAAGCCTTTTAAAGATCTTTTCACATGATCTGATCCAAGCCTGGGCCTCAATAATTGACTCTTTGCCAGTGAACGGCCTACCACTAAGCCTTGAGAAGCTCTTATACAAATCAGCCAGATTCGGCTGATACTGAGTAGGCATAACTGCTTCTGCTGAAGGGGAAACTTGACTAGCTGTTGTAGCATTCCCATGACCCCTAGCTCTTCCTCTTCATCCGCTCATACTTACTATATGTAATTAGTAAGAAACTTGATTTAGATATTCGAACGAGATATCTTAAGGAATATCAGCAGTTAAAGAAAATAAACTAAGAAAATTTGAGGTTTCAGTCTTGGTTTATACTCATTCTAGGGTATACTTCATCCTATCTCTAATGAGTTATCTAATGTGTTATACTCCGTTGCTAAAGTTCTTACTCAACCTTTATCTCTGATACCACTTGTCACGACCCGCAATTCAGCGTTCAAAAATCGACATCAAATACCTCACTTGTATTCAACTGCCAGAGATTCGAACGTCGAATTCCAGTTCGGATGGAGCTTACAACGACATTAGATGAATATGAACAGCGGAAACAAAATAAACTACCAACATCAATATTCCAGATACAACATCACAATATCAGAGTATTTTTATACATATACAACACAACACCAAAATTGTAACAACCCACATATTTAACGATTTTTATATTTAAATATTTTATTTAAATATAACGTCGTTAGTCGGATTTGGGTCCGAAATGTTACTTTTTGCAAACGGCCAAATTGGAGCTTGAAACCACCTCCATTGAGTCCAAAATGGCATTTGCGATCTTTTTGAGTATAATCTTTGATATGTTTGGAGTTTGTGAAATTTTGACCCTTTTTCTATTGGGTTTTGGGTTTGGGTTCAGCCCCAATGTCCACTTAACCCTCTAACTCAACCCCTTCTCTTCATTCATCTTCATTTCATTTTCATTTCTTAAGCTAAACTGAAAATGGTGGGAGGGAAGAGGAAATAGAAATTGCAAGCCCTAATTCCATTTGCAAACTCCAAATTCTTGCTTGAAATTCAAAGAGAAGCCATTGGTAGGCTCCTCTTCATCTTCTCCAACTCTTCTCCTCTTCAATTTCATAAAATTTCCTAAACCTAAATTAGAAAATACTTGTTTTATTCTTAGATTGAAGCTTGTTGAGTTGAAGTAGAGTTTGGTTGGTCTTTTCCTTGTTGTTGAGCTTCTTCTTCTTCCTTGTTTGGGTAAAAAGGTGAGTTTTGAACTCACGTCTACCTCTCTTGATATCATGGGTGTTGGGTATGAATTTCTAAAAAGTATGCATGTGCCATTGTTTTGGATTTGGGAAGAACTTGCATTTCATTGAAAAAGGGCAGGAATTGCAAATAATCAGGTTCGGCCGACCGAGCACTGTAGCCGGTCTACTGACCTGCTACCCCGAGCCATGTCTTATTTCCTGCATCTGGCCAGCCGACCGAGCCCTGCAACCGGTCGACTGACCTGCTCCTGTTTTTCTGTTTTGCCTATTTATGCTCGTTTTGATTGGTTTTTCGGATTTTATCGATTCATGTTGGTTCTTAGTGGTTGTTATTGCCTCTTTGACTTTGATAACTTATTTTTGACTTCATCCACGGGTTTTTATAAAATAATCTTTCTAATCATATTAAAAGCTCGTTTCTTCAATTTATAAATTCTATTTAAACACACACACAATTTCGCACTTCGAGCGAAGTGGAAGGGTGATTAAATGGTTGGGCAAAACACGGACCATGAATCTGTGCGTTTATCTTTCTGATTAATCCCCGACCTATTCGATTGATTGTTTTGACCTTTGTGTCTGGTTTACCGATGAGATAAGGTGAACTTTGTACTGCTTTGAGTGTGAAATTAACTAACGGATAGTAAACCGTTTAGTGCGAACGAGTGGTTATGGGACTCACGTTACCACTTTTCGGATTCCTTTTTGAGAGTTATGACACATTTCGCCAATTAGTGGTGTCCAGTACTGGGTCTATGACCTTCACCACTACGGTTTGTTGCCTTCGGTTTTGTGCCTTCGGGTTTGTTGCCCTATAGTATCGCTTCTGATGTTGGTCGTTATGAGCCGCATGGGTGATATTGGGTTGCCCTTTAGTATCGCTTCCGATGTTGGTCGTTATGAGCCGCATGGGTGATATTGGTTTTGGAGTCTTCGGGCTCATGGATCCTTGTTTATACAGTACTGAGCTCGAGCAATTTTCTGATGTTTCATTGATATGTATGTTCCCTAGGTATCGCCCTTCGATGTTGGTCATTATGAGCCGCATGATGCGTAGCGTTTACCTTGCGAAACTTTATACCTTATTGGTATTTGTTATTTGCCTTTTTGGCTTGCTTTGGGATATTCTTATCCTTTGTTTCTATATGTTGCCGATGATATGAGGCTTGTTATCATATGATTCATCTTTTGTTAGATGATTGTGTTATCTCCTTTAAAGATATTTGTTATACCTTGTAACCTTGCAGGTTTATTATTGTTCAGTTTACCTAACTGATTTGTTTAGCTAGACTGACCCGTGTATTTTATACTCGGGTCAGACCGAGATGTTTCAGGCTAGGTGCTTTTGGACTTAGCCTATTTTGCTTCCGCATGGACTACTCCGCTAGCTTCTTTTTGTCATAGCTTTTTGTGTAGTCCCATTTTTGTAGTAACTCTGATATATGTATTCATATGGAATCGTTTGTATATTGTGGTTTGTTATACCACTTGACATGTATTATTTCGTATACTCTGCTATGTATCAGTATATGTGTATATGATGATCTACTGTTCTGTGATGCATATTACATTTGAGTTGTTATATTTTGTTCTGATAGATCCTTCAACCACCTATGGTTTTGTTTTAAGTATTCATTGGGTATGTTGACCTGCTTGGTATGTTTATTGTCGATGTATTCAATAGATAGTTAGAGCAAGGCTATAGATGGTCGCTCCTAACCAGCCTTATTCTCCGTGTTAGTTGACGGCATTACCCTATAGTGTCCTTGGCTAGCGTGTGTATAGAGGTGGGGCGTCACAGCATGGTATCAGAGCTGAGTTTAGAACAAAATATGATAAACACAGAATAGAGCACATATTACGGTACATCAAAGTGTACAAGTGATACAAATCTTTGAATCATCGTGTCTCTTTATTCCATCAAGGTTAGATAGAGTTTGGGAATACATCTAGGAATGCATATTACTCCGTAGTATTCCATCTTGATTATCTACCTTGTGAATAATCTTGTTCTTATCTTACCTTCAGCGTATGGCTAGAAGAGGCAGGGGACGACGTTCGGATGCTGGGCAATCCAGTGGCACACATCCGGATGGCGTTTATATGTCTGCCGATTAGTTTATGGAGTTGTTTAGGAGCACTCAGCCTCCAGTTCCTCCTCGAGTGTCTCCGCCTCGCAAGTCTGCCTTTGCACGCCAGTGCTGTGATTTTGCTCATCTTGGAGGAAAGCCGTTTAAAGGCTCTGAATCCGTTCTTGAAGTCCAAGCTTGGTTTCGCACATGCGAGCGTACCTTCTCTCGTATGGATCTTTCTGACCATGATAGAGTTCTTGTAACTTCTAGCTTATTACAAGAGCGTGGTCTTGATTGGTATGAGCTTCTTGTAGCCGAGATTGATGAGTCTACTCTTTCTTGGACTCAGTTTTGGGAGCGATTTGAACTCAAGTTCGTTCCTGAATCTGAAAAAGTTTTATTGACCCGTCGCTTCCTTGAGTTGAAGCAAGGGAAGTCTTCTGTTTCTGAGTATGTTGCATCATTCAAGGCTTTATCTAAGTATGGTCTTAAATTCATCAGCACTTCTTATAAGAAGAATTTGAAGTTTGTTTCTGGTCTTAAGAAATATCTTAAGAAATATTTGTTGCTCCAACTTAAGATTTCTTTTGAGGAGTTGGTTGATTCGGCACTTCATCTCGAGACCGTCGAGAAGGAGTGTGATAGTGATGTTGATGTTGAGGTTTCCAAGAACCCCAACAAGAGGCCGTTTCCAATTCAAAAGTCCAGGCCTTTTCCTTCTAAGAAGAAGAAGACTGGTGGTCCTAGCTCTCAGCCTCAGTCTTACCTTTCGTTCGAAAGTGTTTCAATTGTGGTTCTCCGGATCATATTATTCGAGCTTGTCCTAAGCCTCTCTTCTGCCGTTATTGCAAGAAGGAAGGTCATCATGTTTCAGCTTGCCCTACTGTTCCGGCTGGTGCCAGGCTTTATGCTGCTAAGGCTTCTGAAGGTCCCTCTCAGCCCAAAGGTATATCTCCATCTATTTTGGAAGGTTCTATTTTATTTTATGATCATAGTATTCGAGTTCTTTTCGGTACGGGTGCTTCACATTCTTTCGTATCGAAGAAGCTCGTTGATGATTTATCTTTGGATGTTTATTGTTTGGTTACTTCTTTAAGGATTGCGAATCCTATTGGGGGATCCGCGACCCTTAGCTTGCTGTGTGATGATGTTGAGATTGTTTTATGCAGCTTTTCTTTTCGTGCGAATCTGCACGTTATTTCTTGTCTGGAATTTGATATGATTTTGGGTATGGACTGGCTAGTGAGATATGATGCCAGGATTATTTGTTCGGAGAGGATTATATATCTTCGACACCCGGATTTGCCTACTCAGCTATCTCTTATTCTTCGGGATGTGGATAATTCCGAAATGGCTTTATATTCTCTTGATTCGCGAGATGATGGTGATATATCTCGTATTCCTATTGCTTGTGACTTTTCTGATGTTTTTGAGCCTGTATCAGGTTTGCCACCCAAGAGGGCAATTGAGTTCCGCATTGATCTCATTCCAGGCGTGCAGCCAGTTAGTCGTCCTCCCATGAGGATGTCTACAAAGGAAAATGAGGATCAAGAAGCAGCTTTTAGACCTAGAGTCCAAGAAGTTGATTCAGTCTAGTTTTTCTTCGTGGGGATCCTCGGTCGTCTTCGTGAAGAAATCCGATGGAACTCTTAGGCTTTGCATTGATTATCGCAAGCTTAACGAGTTAACCGTCAGGAATAGGTATCCATTGCCTAGGATCGATGATATGTTCGATCTATTGAGTGGTGCTAAGGTCTTTTCTCAGCTAGACCTTGCCACAGGTTTTCATCAGTTACGAGTCGCGGAGGATATCATACCTCTTACATCTTTCCGCACTCGATATGGTTCTTTTGAGTGGCTCGTTATGACGTTCGGTTTGACGAATGCTCCTGCTTTCTTTGTTGATCTCATGAATCGAGTATTCCGGGAATATCTCGATAAGTTCGTCCTTGTTTTCATTGATGATATCCTTGTTTATTCTAAGTCTGAAGCCGAGCATGCTAATCACTTGAGTATTGTTTTGAGTACTCTCCGTCATCATCAGCTTAGAGCCAAATTCTCCAAGTGCCACTTTTGGGAGAATAGGTTAAGTTCTTAGGCCATGTTGTATCTTCCGATGGCATTTCTGTCGATCCCTCAAAGATCGAAGCCATCCAGAATTGGAAGAGGCTTGAGAATGTGCATGAGATTCGTAGTTTCCTTGGATTGGCGGGTTATTACCATCGGTTCATTAAGGATTTTTCTCGTGTTGTGCTTCCTCTCACTTGCCTTACTCGGAAAGGCATTCGTTTTGATTGGTCCGACAAGTGTGAAGCTTCCTTTTTGACATTGAAGGAACTTCTCACTAATGCTCCTATTCTTGTGGTTCCCGAGGGGAATCATGATCTTGTTGTCTACACCGATGCTTGTGGTAGTGGTCTCGGTGCTGTTCTTATGCAGAAGGATCGGGTAGTTGCTTATGCTTCTAGGCAATTGCGTCCGAATGAAGTCCGCTATGCCACTCATGATCTTGAGTTAGCCGCCATTGTCTTTGCCTTGAAGATTTGGCGACACTATTTATTGGGCGAGCGCTTCATTCTCTATACCGATCATAAATCTTTGAAGTATTTGTTCACTCAGAAGGAACTCAATATGAGACAACAACGTTGGCTCGAGTTTCTTGCTTCCTATGACTTTGATATCCAGTATACCCCTGGTAAGGGTAATCGTGTTGCTGATGCGCTTAGTCGCAAACATTCGGCTATTGTTTCTATGATGCTTGCCGAATGGGATATTCTCGAGACTCTATCTTTTTGTGAAATTCGTGATCGAGGTTCATCTTCTGATTCTCCTATTCTATTATTTAGTTTGGGAGCTCGACCTATTTTATTGGATCGTATTGCCGATACTCAGCGGCGTGATCCTGATTTGTTGCATCTTATTCAGCTTTGTGAGTCTGGATCCTGTGATGAGCGTTGCGGGATTTTAGTGTTGATTCTCATGGGTGTCTTCGTAAGAAGAACCGTCTTTTTGTGCCTTCAGATCTTGCACTTAGGCATGGCATTCTTGATGATTGTCACCGTTCTAAATATACCATTCATCCTGGTAGTAGTAAGATGTATGCCGATATGCGTCGTCTTTATTATTGGGAAGGCATGAAACGCGATGTGGCGAGTTATGTGAGTAATTGCATAACTTGTCAGCGTTTTAAGGCCGAACATCAGCGTCCTTCTGGTCTTCTTCAGCTTCTAGAGATCCCATTGTGGAAATGGGATTAGATTTCTATGGATTTCATTGATGGTCTACCTCGTTCGAGATCAGGCCGTTCTAGCATTTGGGTTATTGTTGATCGCCTCACCAAGTCTGCTCATTTTGTTCCTATTAAGTCTAATAGAACTACTTCGCTTTTGGCTAAGTTATATGTCAAGGAAATCATGAGACTTCACGGTGTTCCTAGTTCTATTGTGGGTGATCGTGATCCTTTATTCACGAGTCATTTTTGGAAGAGTCTTCAGCAAGCTTTGGGAACAAAGCTTAATTTTTCCACAGCTTATCATCCGCAGTCTGACGGGCAGACTGAACGGGTGAATCGTATCTTGGAAGATCTTCTCCGTATTTGTATTTTTGATTTTGGTGGTAGTTGGGAGGATCATCTACCTCTTGTGGAGTTCTCCTACAATAATAGTTTTCAATCTAGTATCGGTATGGCTCCTTTCGAAGCTTTATACGGAAGGCCATGTCGATCTCCTTCTTTTTGGTTGGAATCTGGGGAGAAGCTTATTCTTGGTGCAGATTTTGTTCGTCATTCTTCCGAGAAGATTGATCTTATCCGGTTGAGAATGAAATAGGCAAAAAGTCGCCAGAAATCCTACGCGGGCAACGGTAGGAAGCCTCTCGAATTCTTAATTGGTGATCTTGTTTTTATTCGTGTTTCTCCTTTGAAAGGGGTTATGCGTTTCAGTACGACTGGGAAATTGGCTCCTCGCTTTATAGGACCATTTTCTGTTACTGAACATATTGGCCCTGTGGCTTATAGAGTTTCACTTCCTGCTCATTTATCTGTCATTCATGACGTGTTTCACGTCTCGCAACTTCGGAAGTGTCTTCGGGAGTCGGATTCTGTTATTGCTTCTCCTAATTTGCAAGAGCTTGAGGTCTCACCGGACTTATCTATTGTACATCAATCTATTCGCGTGCTTGACACGATGGTGCGACACCTTCGGAATAAGGACGTGCCGCTCGTTAAAGTTCAATGGTCCGCTAATCCCAATGACTGTACTTGGGAAACCAGAGAGTTTGTCGAGCGATCTTATCCGGGTTTTCTTTCTTTGCTTGTGAACGGTGAGTATATCCTTTTATCTCAAGCTTATTTCCTTTTTCTTTTGAATATTGTATGTATGTAGTTGTTACAAATATCATCTCTAGGAATTGCGGGGACGCAATCTTGTAAGGAGGGGAGATCTGTAACAATCCGCATATTTAACGATTTTTATATTTAAATATTTTATTTAAATATAACGTCGTTAGTCGGATTTGGGTCCGAAATGTTACTTTTTGCAAACGGCCAAATTGGAGCTTGAAACCACATCCATTGAGTCCAAAATGGTGTTTGCGATCTTTTTGAGTATAATCTTTGATATGTTTGGAGTTTGTGAAATTTTGACCCTTTTTCTATTGGGTTTTGGTTTGGGTTCAGCCCCAATCTCCACTTAACCTATAACTCAACCCCTTCTCTTCATTCATCTTCATTTCATTTTCATTTCTTAAGCTAAACTGAAAATGGTGGAAGGGAAGAGGAAATAGAAATTGCAAGCCCTAATTCCATTTGCAAACTCCAAATTCTTGCTTGAAATTCAAAGAGAAGCCATTGGTAAGCTCCTCTTCATCTTCTCTAACTCTTCTCCTCTTCAATTTCAGAAAATTTCCTAAACCTAAATTAGGAAATACTTGTTTTATTCTTAGATTGAAGCTTGTTGAGTTGAAGTAGAGTTTGGTTGGTCTTCTCCTTGTTGTTGAGCTTCTTCTTCTTCCTTGTTTGGGTAAAAAGGTAAGTTTTGAACTCACGTCTACCTCTCTTGATATCATGGGTGTTGGGTATGAATTCCTAAAAAGTATGCATGTGCCATTGTTTTGGATTTGGGAAGAACTTGCATTTCATTGAAAAAGGGCAGGAATTGCAAATCATCAGGTTCGGCCGACCGAGCTCTGTAGCCGGTCGACCGACCTGCTACCTCGAGCCATGTCTTATTTCCTGCATCTGGCCAGCCGACTGAGCCCTGCAACTGGTCGACTGACCTGCTCCTGTTTTCCTGTTTTGCCTATTTATGCTCGTTTTGATTGGTTTTCCGGATTTTATCGATTCATGTTGGTTCTTAGTGGTTGTTATTGCCTCTTTGACTTTGATAACTTATTTTTGACTTCATCCACGGGTTTTTATAAAATAATCTATATAATCATATTAAAAGCTCGTTTCTCCAATTTATAAATTCTATTTAAACACACGCACAATTTTGCACTTCGAGCGAAGTGGAAGGGTGATTAAATGGTTGGGCAAAACACGGACCATGAATCTGTGCGTTTATCTTTCTGATTAATCCCCGACCTATTCGATTGATTGTTTTGACCTTTGTGTCTGGTTTACCGATGAGATGAGGTGAACTTTGTACTGCTTTGAGTGTGAAATTAACTAACGGATAGTAAACCGTTTAGTGCGAACGAGTGGTTATGGGACTCACGTTACCACTTTTCGGATTCCTTTTTAAGAGTTATGACACATTCCGCCAGTTAGTGGTGTCCAGTACTGGGTCAATGACCTTCACCACTACGGTTTGTTGCCTTCGGGTATGTGCCTTCGGGTTTGTGCCTTCGGGTTTGTTGCCCTATAGTATCGCTTCTGATGTTGGTAGTTATGAGCCGCATGGGTGATGTTGGGTTGCCCTTTAGTATCGCTTCCGATGTTGGTCGTTATGAGCCGCATGAGTGATATTGGGTTTGGAGTCTTCGGGCTCATGGATCCTTGTTTATACAGTACTGAGCTCGAGCAATTTTCTGATGGTTCATTGATATGTATATTGCCTAGGTATCGCCCTTCGATGTTGGTCATTATGAGCCGCATGATGCGTAGCGTTTACCTTGCGGAACTTGTATACCTTATTGGTATTTGTTATTTGCCTTTTTGGCTTGCTTTGGGATATTCTTATCCTTTGTTTCTATATGTTGCCGATGATATGAGGCTTGTTATCATATGATTCATCTTTTGTTAGATGATTGTGTTATCTCCTTTAGAGATATTTGTTATACCTTGTAACCTTGCAGGTTTATTATTGCTCAGTTTATCTAACTAATTTGTTTAGCTAGACTGACCCGTGTGTTTTATACTCGGGTCAGACCGAGATGTTTCAGGTTAGGTGCTTTTGGACTTAGCCTATTTTGCTTCCGCATGGACTACTCCGCTAGCTTCTTTTTGTCATAGCTTTTTGTGTAGTCCCATTTTTGTAGTAACTCTGATATATGTATTCATCTGGAATCGTTTGTATATTGTGGTTTGTTATACCACTTGACATGTATTATTTCGTATACTCTGCGATGTATCAGTATATGTGTATATGATGATCTACTGTTATGTGATGTATATTACATTTGAGTTGTTATATTTTGTTCTGATAGATTCTTCAACCACCTATGGTTTTGTTTTAAGTATTCATTGGGTATGCCGACCTGCTTGGTATGTTTATTGTCGATGTATTCAATAGATAGTTAAAGCAAGGCTATAGATGGTCGCTCTTAACCAGCCTTATTCTCCGTGTTAGTTGACGGCATTACCCTGTAGTGTCCTTGGCTAGCGTGGGTATAGAGGCGGGGCGTCACAAAAATAGACCGTCACGACAGAACAACAAGTGATTGCATTCTAAGAAAGTCTTCAAAGTAATGAAATGATAGCGGACATCCAACTAAGAACCTTGAGATCCAAAAGTTTTCAAAATATCTCCAAGTCAAAAGCTTTCAGAAACCGATAGTTTCCAAACCATAAGACTTCAAAATCCAACTAGCTCCAAAACACGGAAGACCTGCTACTAGGCTGTCCGTGTGGAAATTATGGGCACCCGGAGTTTAGAAAGGAAACAATAAACTCCGAGGCAGTCATGCTACTGGTATGAGTAAACAAAAACAATTGCTTTGAATAAAAACCGATTTTTAAAGGAAAAACCGTTCATGCTTTTGGAAAATGAAACTACCATAAGACCTCCCGCCATACATACAATGCAATCGCAGAATTGGAGGAGATTTCTTCTTATGATAGTCAAATATGCTTGATACGGGAAAAATTCTTTGATATCATTACTAGTGTATAAGGTTGAAAACATTTTCGAAATTATAATATTAATCTTAGCCGGCATACCACATTTCGTTGTATGCCTACTATAGCTACCATGGTTTGTGACAGGTTACCGCCACACTGCATGGCAGGTTATACAACTAAAACCGTACTATGTTCGTATTGTTTCTTTGGATTTCCAACAAATGGTTAGGCTAAGGAACTTCCTGGGCCACATGGGTACGCCTCTGGAGGGACGTCCCGAGAACCTAACCGGATCTCTGCCAACACAAGGCCGGGTTACCTTTATAACTAGGTAACTACTGACTCGAGTATGCCATCCCCCGGTTGTAACCAACCTTTATCCGGGGCCCCAACAACAATCACAAAGTAATATATATTTGCGATATCCACATAAGTTAAATATCTGAGCTCCATACCATGATACCACTTCTATCTAGAAGGAAATGCACATACCCTAAGGGGCGCTACCTCCAATAACCTTGCTGCATTTTTCCCGTTTCGATCATTACCGGGTTGTGAGGTTCGACGAAGTCTCGTCCACAAAGCTACACTTTTCACAAAAGCCATGCTTTGATCAACAAATGATCAGCAAATGATCATCAATACATAACAGCACCTAGCATGCCACACTACCAAATTGGGAGTATATCGCTGATAACCTTCAACTACATAACCTCTAAGCTCGTACGTCTCAGAGAAGGGTGTTAATCTAAGAGAATAAATCCTCCGCCACCAACAGATATGTATTTGAAAGAAATCGACTTTATATCTTAAAGTGTGGTGTCAGGCACACGACCATACAAGTCTGTTCGGGGTTTGAACAGAACTGAACGCACTTCGTCTAATAAAGGAAGAAGCCTTTGCAAATCCAGGCGTCCACAGCCTGATCGGACTCCCCATCACACAAGGAGAACTCTATAATGGAGCAACTCAGTGCAGAGTCATTCGACAAGTCATCCTATCATTCTCGAAGACGTCCAGTCTTCACCACCGTCTTCAATTGCTATCCATTTCACTATTCGGAATGGGTTATATGACAAAATGGCCCTCTCTCGGCTAATCCGAATAGTGAGCGTCAATTTTAAAAACATGTGGATATGTCATTCACAAAGATTCACATGCTCGATGTGGGTTTCGGATAACCAATCGGAATCCGACTCCCTGCCGCATCGAAATTTAAGTGTCGTTTTACGATCCAAAGGGGTTTCATATTCGCATAGAAAATACAGGATCACAGCTCAGCACAAAACAATTCATGTCACATAGCATCACAATTACAATCAGAGATATCAATCAATACCTATCATACAATAGTTATCAATCATATACAACTATGATGAATCAGTCGTGTGAATTAAACTAATTAATCACAAAATTAATTCATTAATCATTTTTAATCAATGATTCGTTATCCTTTATTAAAATTAATTAAACCTTTAATCATCTTTATAATTTAATTAATTACCCTAATTAATTCATCCATAATTGTTCATTAATAAAATTTTAGTTACTCTTATTAATTAATTATCTTAATTAATTAATCCTTGATTAATCATTTAATATTAAGTAATTAATTCAAATAGTTTATTTTAAGTAAATCATTTATTTAATAAGTAAATCATAAATTACCTATTAAATTCAAAAGATAAACTTTCTTTTCTTTGTTAGCTATTTTAATTTTTCTTGTAAATCTAATTCAAATTCATCATGTAAATTGTCTTGAGAGATCAAAATTATTTTGTATAACATTTCATCTTAACATCATTTTTAATTACATTTTATAACTGATTTCTTTTAAGTAATGTGACAAAAATTAGACTAAATTAAATTACTTTTAAAAAAATTTCTTACTTAACTTAAATTTGTTTTAAATTCAAATCAAAATTTTCTTTTAAAACATGAGTTTTAAAATTTTAAAAGTTTTGAAATTTATTGTTTTTATTTGAGCAAACCACCTTGTATGCTGACTTTCCTCGAAGCCCCTTCGAGTCTTCCCCGAGGTTTCCTCCCGCTTGCTTCGGGTTTCTTCAAAATTCTACTCGAGTGCTGTTATTTTTTTTCCTTTCCAAAATTTTTCTAAGTACAACTCGAACACCCCTAAACCACTTCGAGTTCATACTCGAGTTCAAAGCCCTATTACCCGATAGCTGCTTAGGGTTCTCCTTTTCTTCCCCCAATTTGTTCCCCCCGACACAAGCCAACTGTGTGCACCTGCACAACTTTGCCGGTCACCTATGGTTAAACTTCTGGTCGTCAACACATCATCGATGATGTGCTCGAGCCTTTCAAACACTCACAAGCTCGAAAAAATCACGATTTCGAAATTTAATTCCCAAACCCAAAACTGGAACGAACAGTGCCTCAAAACAAACACCTCGCACTGACGCCAAAGATCACCAGAAAACTTGAGCCTCCGGCCACGACTCCATCATCCACCCAACTATCTCCTCCCAAAGCCACGTGCAACTCGATGCACGCACAAAGCCCCAGTGACCAATTTTCCGACCATTGCCTATATTAGGGTTAAAAATTTAATCCCCTCACCACCGTCACCACAATGAACTAGGACACCACCAAGCATTTTTCCCCGACTCACCGTAGGCCCTTCCACCTCCACGCAAAGCTACGACCTTCATCATCATGCCGATGACCATAATTTTGCAAAAACCCCAAATTCGATTATCTCGGCTTATCCCAGTAATTACAAACTTAAAACTTTTGATTTTATTTTCAAAAATCATAATTTTTGATAAGCTTTCAGATGGCATATTTGAAATTAAACATGACTTGAATTTTAACTGTGTTTTCTTGTTCCAGGCTCTAAATCCTGAGTATTAGCCTTTTAAATGTTTTAACTTTCAATCCTAAATGAATTTAAACACATTTTTTTTGTTCTGATACTTAAATCTAACAAAACTGGAATCAAGGAACTTGTGATAGGTTTTCATAGAAAAAAAAGAAACCCGTAGCTAGAACAGGATTATCAACATGCACAGGCAAATGCATAACTCATTCACATATTTTGTTTGTTGCATGCAAACCATATTCAACTTGCATACATCATGTATTCAATAATCAGATAAAAATCAAGTTTCTTGGAAGATTTACTCACAATTTTGGGATTGAAAACAGAAGTGGAACAGAGGGTAGCTCTGGAAATTTGAACTGTAGTTTTTTTATATTTCAACTTCATACTGAATTTCCAATTTACCTGCAACTAATTGATTAAAGTTGTTTAGTTTGTGATGTAATTTACTTATTTAATCTTTTAACAACAAATTAAAAAAAAAATTACTTACACTTAAATTTTAGTTGAAACAGAAGAGAAAAATTCTGGCCTGCACCTTTAAATTTTGTGTTTGCTAATTTTTTTCTTTTTGACTTGAGTCCTGAATCTCCCCCTAATCTCTAAAGTTCTGCTTGATTCTGTAATGTATGTTGAAGATTTGAATTCAACTTTGAATTCTTCTTTTGGCCTAAGATATTGAGGGGAAGGTTTTGTTACAGATTTTTTTTTCTTCTGGAATGTTGTTTCTTGATTTCAATTGTTGAGGCAAAGTAGGCTTGTTTTGATGAATATTTTTTATCTGGCATAAAATTTCATAGATTTTTTTTTCTCTGAAATGAGTAAGAGGAGAAGATAAATGACTTGTATAATTTTACATCTTTTCTATAAATTTCTTAAGTAAAAGAAAATGATACAAATAACACTTGTAATTTTTTCTCCCTCATGATTTACACTTGTCACCACAGTTATTATTAGTTTAACACTTGCAATTTTTTTTTTATTAACAAAGTATTTTACATTATTTTAATTTGCATTTAAACTTACATTAAGATATTAGCTTTATATTAATACACATTATTAAAAGAGATTGTTTTGAATTTTTAAATACATATTAAATAAATTACATAGATATACATTTATAAATCCAAATTATTTTAAAAACATTTATTTCAAAATTTAAATTCAAATTAAAAATCAAATTCAATATATGAATTCAAATTTACCCACATATGCACTTATACATATATATTCACAGATATGAATCAAAATTTAGATTCAAATGATTTTAAAAACTTTTAGTATTTCAAATTTGTAAACTCAAAAGAAATTTGAAATTTTTATTCATTTAATTTATCACTTATTATTTATTTATTTTGTAACTTTTTAAATTATATTATAAAAGTTCAACATTTACCAATTTTAAATTGATGAATTCCGGTATGTTACATTTCGAGTCCTAATTTGGTCAACGTAGAAGATAGATTTCCAAAGTCGTTTTGTTTTATTGAATTCCTCAAATTAATATCTACTCATTTCAAGGTTGCACGACCAAACGACCAGTCTGATTGCTATGAAACTTGAAATCCTACAACAATTTGCTATTACGGATCCGATGAAACTGGTTTCATCGAAAGCCAAGATAGTTGCCAAAATGGCTATTTTTACTCGTTAATTAAAATATAAATTTCCAATTTTTAATTATCACTTTTAAATTCAATTTTAAATGTTAAACATCTTCATTCATATTTAAATAAAATTTAAACCAATTTTCGATGCCATAATCATTCTCATTAAATCTCGAATTCAATTAGTCAAAAAAATTCAATATTAAATTTAAACAATTTAATTATCTAATAAATCAATATTAACAAATAATTAAATTTATTTTTAACCATTTTTATTTGATAATTATATCAAATCCTAAAATTTAAAATAGTTAAAAATACGGGTCTTTACATATTCCCCCACTCAAAACTTTTCGTCCTCGAAAAGGCGTTAAATACAAAATTAACATACAATATGTTTTCTCAAAATAATTGACTTATAAACATTAAAATCTTATTTACAAAACCTTTACTACACTCTCTCTACACCCTTCCGATATCGGTTTTACGAAAATTATAACTTATATATAAAAAAATTATAAAAATTTTAAAACATCAAAAATTTTCTAACTCTCGGATTTACGGAAAATGTCGGTAGAGTCTCCTTTGCACGGCTTGATTGGAAAATTTTACAATACAATATATAACAAAAATATAACCAATATATATCAAATATACATCTCATCTCAATGATGAGGCATCTCGAAGGGCAAAAATATAAAATCGCGGTATGTAATCCGAGATACATACCTTATTATTAATAGTACGAGCGAGTTCGCTCGTATTAAGCAAGAAAAGCTTGTAAAAACCCGCGTACATGCCCAAACGGTCTTTATATGCACATATCTCAACTCAGAAGCATTTATAAGTCAAATATAACCATATAATATGGATTTTAAAAGCAAACAGTAAATACAAGCACAAATACGCAACATGCACAATCATATGCAATCAAAATGGTAATAACAATAGTTTGCAACAAAAGAAATCATCCAACCATCAATATTCATCCAATTAATCCAATTAATTCATAACCATGTGAATTTACGTTATCAAATGTCAATTTTTAATTTATACCCTTCATTTCTTATCAACATTCATTTCATTAACGTTTTGATTGATTCATCTCAATTTATTGGCATTCAACCAACTTTTTTTTTTGACTAGATTCACATTCAATTGATTTTTCATTTAATTTATTTACTTCCAATTGATTTGCATGCACTTATTAGCATTAATAAATTTACATTCTATTAATTTACACTCGTAAATATTACATTCATATTTTTTTCTTTCTTCCATTATTACATTTCAATAATTCATATAATTAATTATACTTAATTTAATTTCATACCACATTCCATATATTTAACTTGATTCACATTTACTAATTAATATTCATTTCGTTAATCCTAAAATGGATTTATATTCAATTCATTTGCTTTTAACTGATTTACAATCGACTAATTTGGTCTCAATCCATTCTGCTTTCAGTCAATATTTATTGCATTCACGTTTGATTGATTCCAATTCAATGTATTTACATACAATCGATTTATTTTCAATTGATTAATATTTATTTTAGTGGCATTCATTTTATTTATTATCCAATGGATTTTCATTTCATTCGTTTAAATTTTTATTATGCTCACATTCACTTCTATTTATTTTTAATTGATTCACATTCACTTATTTACATTCACTGAAATCAATTTTTACATTCAAACTTTATTAACATTTAGTTGGCTCATTTCCATTCATTTGTATCCGCCCAACTTACCTTCAATTTGATTCACATCTAATTTGTCAAATTCCAATTGTTTCACTTTTTTCTAACATATTTCATATAAATTCATTTATAAACCATTTATAAAATTATTCCACTTAATCTTGCTTAAGTTAAATATGTTTTATTTCCACTTAGTATATTCTCCTTTTTATTACACTAACAACATTTATAAATTATCTAAGTTTATCATAAATATTTTATACAACACAACTCATGTCTATTATTATTACATCATCTTAAGTTATTATTAATTCATCAATTCACTCCATTTATTCAAATTATTATTATTAATTTACTAAAGTAAACTTTATTTTATACTCAATTCATATATAAGAAATTCCACAATCACTTCATTCATCTTCTCTTAAGTTAATTTCGTCTTATAATTCATTTTGTTAACTTACTCCATAATAAATTAGTTAACATTCCATTTCTTTCACAACTCAAGTTACATTTCATTTTAAAAATCCAAGCCCATATTCATTTATTAATTCATCTTATAGTTTAAGTGGAATTAATTAACTTTACTAATTTTTTTTGATTTCATTCAATATCCAATTTAATTAATTCAATCTTCAATAAGTGAAATTTTATGTCATTTAATCCATTTCTCATATTATTTCACTATCTTTTAAATATTTTCTTCTTATCATCCATAGTCAAACCAATTTAAAATTAATTTTAGCTCAATACTCAGAAATCTATAAATTATACAAATTAATTCCTTACATTTCGTTTAGTTATATTATCTACTTCATTTTAATTATAGTTCATTCTTAGTTAAGATTTCATGAGTTAAAGTATATTTATTTACTTCATTTTCACTAACTCTATTAATTTAACATTTCTTAAATTAAATATTTTATTTCGTATCTCAAATTAAAATTTTCTTTTGATTGCTAAACCATAAATATTTAACCGTTTACATTCTAATTTTACTTTCCAATTCAATCTGTAAGTTATAAACTTTTTTACTATACCATTTTCAATTATAGGTTCAAAACTATTTTCATATACTTATTAAATCACACTTAGAATATTTTTTCAAAAATAAAAACTTATTTTAATCGAAAATAAAATTCTTTCGGTATCGATTCTCACTTAGAAACTCGAAAATGAATACTGATAATGCTGTAGTCATCCCAGAATTATTTCCTAGTGACAAATTGAGTTTAATGCTTTTATTTTGTTCAAAATTCTTTTCAAAATATTTTATAGTCAAAATTCTTTCAAATAATATTGATATTAATTTTAAAGTCTTTGAAAAAATAATTTTGGAATAATTACTTCATTTACTCAATTTTAGAACAATATTATTTCGACTTGCATCGTTTAAGTGTCTAGAAAACCCTATCGATGATGCGGCATCCCGCACATCGACCAGAATTCATAAACTACACAATGGATAAGTAAAAACAATATTAAACTATTTATAACACTAACAAGTACACTCGCTCATATATACACACCCTCTAACAGACTCATTCTAGGGTATTTCTATCGTATCACTAATGAGTCAAACCCCACAAGGCCAAAGTTATTGCTTAACCAAAGCTCTGATACCAATTGTGACGACCCACATTTCGTAAGGTTTAATTTGACGAAAATCCACACATGTCCGACTTAAACAGTCCGGAACGTAGATAATCAATGAGGTTAAATAAGAAAAATAAGAAGAGAAGAAGAAAACAAAACATAGAATCTCACAGCGGAAACGGTAAAATATAATAATCAAATAAACAATTCATGAAGCTGTTTACTATACATTTGATTTTAATCTATACACATTTATTAGAGTTATATATACACATCAAGGATAAATAATCAATACAGCAGAATAGCATGATGCAGGGTTTGATAATAATCTTAATATTGTAACATCTCGGAATTTTTGACAATATCAATTTAATAATCTGTATTAAAAATTAAATTGATATTGATAATTTTGTTAATAATAATTCAAATAGATTTAATAATATTCTTCAAGAAATATTTAACTGGTTATTTTATCTTTTAAAAAATAATAAATTGGTTTCTATTTATAATATAAATATATGGTCTATATTGTAAATAGATTAGCTTTGTTTTAAATTTAATAAATAAATCATATTTTCTAATTCGAATATTTTTGTAATTTGGAAAATTAGTTTTTTTAATATAAAGCTTTTTAAAGTTATTAAATAAATAAATCTTGGTTTAAATTTAATAAATGAATCATGATTTAAAATTCTAATATATACATTAATAATTTGGAATTTTTGATTTAAATTAATATTGAGTTTTTAAAGCTATTTAATAAATAAGTATATGATTTTAAATTATTAAGGAAAATGTTCAAAACGTTTCAAATAATTTTGGCTTGAGTTTTAAATTTAAAATGAATTAACAAAAAGTTTTATAGCTTAATTAAATAAGTAATTTACTTATAAAGAAATAATTTCTTTTATAATTATTTTAATTTAATAATGAGTCATTTCTAAAAACAATGTTAATAGTGTATTGTCTTTGTAAATAGATTTTGAATAAAAATAGCAATTGTTATTTCAAATTGAATTTGTATTCATAACTTGATTTTTAAATATTATATTTTGAATTTAATTTAAATTTAAATTCCAAAGTATAGATTTTTAATTGTTTTAATTTTTATATGCATAAGCTTTATTTATAAGCATAATTTGTTTTTGTTTCTATTATAAATTTATATACATATTAAATAGTAATTAACTAATTAATTAGGCTTAATACATATATTACCATGTGAATTTAATACAAATTACTTTTAAATAGGACAAGTGTTGTATTCTTAAGCCTTTTATAACAAATGTTATAAGATAAACATTTCATTTGACAAATGTTAAAAGTCTGTACATGTGGCCTCTTTTAAAATCAATTTTCTTTTATTTAAGAAAATCTGAAAATAACCTCTATAAGAACACATCTTTCATTCCTATCTCTTTTTCTTCATTTCCTAATCAAAGAAAATTTCAACTTGTTTATTTTTCAAAACTGAAACCCATTTTCAGATTCTAGATCAAGCTAGAAATCAGTTTACAAACTCAAAATTTAAACCCCTCATATCTATGAATCCTGTAAAACACTCTTCAACAAAGAATCCAGAAATCATGTTCAACACAAAATCAAAACTCCACATTATCTAAATGTAAGTAATCATCTTCAAAGGAAAATTTTCATTTTTATAAAATCTGGAAAATGGATTCTGCATGCACCTGCAAATTTCAAATCTGGATTCTTATTTCTGCAATATGGTATTTGGCTCTACATGCCACCTGAAAGCAAAACGAAAACCTACATTTTTATAAAATCTGCACATCTTCAAAATGAAGCCTGTTCAAAAGCAAATTCAAAGGCATTTTTGTATGGAGGCATGCAAACAGTTTTATGATCAAGCAAGTTCAAAAGTTTTTCAATTAGAGGCTCTACTTCCTTTTAAATCGGCGAGTAACTTTTAAATCTAAAATTATTAATTAGGTTGCATGCTAGTATGTTTGGATATAAATAAATATTGCATGTGTATTGATAAAAGTCTGATGTGAAATGTATTTGTGTGCATGCTGTAAATTTCTCTGTTCTATTCTGTTTTCTAAGCAAAAACTATGATTCAAATCATTATCTTTTAATTTAGTTTCTGATAGAATGAAATTTATAAAATAAAGTTGTTTGATGATCTTAAGTTAATATTTAAAATTTTAAGTAAGTTAAAATATAAGTTTGTTATCTCTGGAAACATAAAAAATATCAGTGCATGTTGATTTTAACCAAAATTCAAATGGTGTAAATTATTAAATCAGTATTATAAATCAAAAGCATTAACAAAAACATGATTTTTAAATTAAGAATCAAGATTTTTAGAAAAGAGTTGAAGGTGCAGTTTTGTATTGAACTGAAAATGAACTTTAAGCATTTTTTGGTGATCTATGAATAGTGGAGGATCGGGGTTCTTCTGGGTGATGGAGAAGTGTGACGACCCACCTCTATACCCACGCTAGCCAAGAACACTACGAAGTAGTGCTGTCAACTAGCACGGAGAATAAGGCTGTTGAGGAGCGACCATCCGTGTAATTGCTTTGTGCGAGCATCGATATGTTAGATAGTATAACATGCAATTCTTTTTAAGTGGAAATCCGACATGCCGACACTAACTCAAAGATATCACACGGTGGCTAAAATATCTTCGGAAACAAATATAGAAATAAACATAACATAAATCAGTAACAGACAATTCATATCACAAAGGCGGAAATAGATATGAATATTACACATAAAAGTGTACATCAGAGTAGTGGTCTAAAAAAAGATCCACAATATCACAAAAGAATAGTTACATGAACTACACAAAAGAATAAGCATACATAATGGAGTCTATATCTCAAATGTATACAACAAAAACTACTAATCTAAGTAGTTAACCAAAAGTCAGAGAAATCATTCCCAAGAGAGAAGTCAAGCAGAAGCACCTGTAACATCTCGGTCTGACCCGAGTATTATTTAATAATAAAATAATAAACGGATTAGTCTAACTATAAATATCAAATGAAACGATATAGGATAAGAGATATGACTAAACACATAATAATCACAATTTCAAACTGTGATATATATATATATATATATATACTTAGTTGATAATCATCAAGAGATTAATCAATGTCACCAAATCTACACAAGAATCAAAGAAATGCCATAATCCTTATTTCGTTCATCAAACCACAAATATTGACGATTATATCAATGTCAATCACAAAAGTCAATGACACAAAAATTCCAGAATTCAATACGTGAAATCCAGAAATCACAAAAGTCAATGACGCACAAATTCACCAATGCACAAATATTGATAAAACTTATCAATGGAAATCACGAAAATTGGTGAAACACAAATTCTAGAAATCATCTCAAGAAATCCAGAAATCACAAAGGGGGGAGGCCTATCACAAACGGGAGCATAAAGCCCACCAACACGTGTATCACAAACGGAACGCTAATTCCATGGTTGCTAACCATCACAAATTGAGCCGAAGCTCCACAAACGGCCCGAAGACCATGGGTTGCTACCCCACCAAATTGAGTCAAAACTCCACAAAACGGGGTTTAGTCTCCCTCGCAGACAAAGAGACATCGCACATTACTAGTCTAAATCACAAAGATGATCGTCATGATCAACGAGAAGTGTCGATTACAGTAAGCTAGTAAACATATGAGCTTTGCATCATGTCCCATAACCACTAGCTTAACTTAAATATTTACGAACAAATTATAGATCTCCACTAGAAAATTGTCACAAGAGTTTCAATCGAACAAGTCCAAGAATTAACCAACAAAGTGAAAGCAAGCGTTTCATACCGCTTGTTTTACTAAGTCGTTTAATTAGATTTCTCATACGAGTGAGGTAAAGGTTTGTATATACTAATAGATTGGAAAACGGTTTTATAAACGAATTTGGTATTAAAATAGTATTGAAATCGTTTAAGGAAAGAATTTTGATATTTACTACTAGTATAGAAAACCTTTATATTTTAAAGTGATAAAACACAAAGAAGATTGTAGGAACAATCAATCGCTAAAATTCACATACGGAGATGTGAATAAAAAAAAATCCAACGAAACTGATAAAGAATCCATCAAAATGGATATTCAAAAATCCCTAAAAAAAGGAGTCATCAAAGTCATATTAATTGATAACAATAAATAGGAAACAACACGAATCGATTTAAGTTGGAAACTCAAGCAACTTGGCGAAGTAGGCAAAAAATCATCAGGTCGGTCGGCCGGCTACAGAGCTCGGTCGACCGAACCTTGTTTTGAAGAAACTTCTCGGGCATCAGGTCGGTCGACCGAACCAGGGGGTCGGTCGGCCGAACCAGAAACAGAGAAGCACTTATACTAGCAGGTCGGTCGACCGGACCAGGGGGGTCGGTTGGCTGAACCTGATGCTCTGCAAATTGATGCCCATAAATTGATATGCAACCTCCACCAATTCGCAACCGAACGAGCACGGACGCTAGGGAACTATGCCTAACGGCTACCCGGGCCTATTGGCTCCTCGATGCATCACCAAAAACACATTTGAACCTCAAAGCTATGATTTTTAAGGATTTGGCTTTCAAACACTAAAATTGGAATATTCTCAAAAGCAATCCAAATCAAAAGCAATTGCACAAGAATAAGTGTTAGGAATTTATACCTAACAATCGAAGATAATTATAAGCATAAATGTGAGATTAAAAATCTCACCTTTTCACAAAATCAAACAAGAAGAAGCTTGAAAGCAAATGGAAAATCAACCTCTCATCAACACAACCCAAATGAGCTTGAATCTATGCTCAAAACAAGATCATTCCCAAAATTAGGTTTAGGAATTTCTGAAATTGGTAAGAGAATAAGTTGGAGAAGAAGAAGAGAATGCTTACCAATGGGTTCTCTTGAATTTGGAGCTAGGAATTTGAAGTTGCAAGAGGAACTAGGCTTTTAGAATTTTAATTTCCAATCTCTCCCACCATTAATGCTATAAAAACTGAAAAGAGAAGAGAATGAGGGTGAATGGGGAAGAGGGGTTCAGTTTTTAAGTATAAGTTGGCTAATGGCTGAACCCAAACTCAAACCGAAAGTGAAAAGTAGCAAAAATCAACTTTCTCCAAACATATCGAAGCTTATACTCAAAAAAGTCGCAAACGGCATTTTAAACTCAATGGGAGTGGTCCCGAGTCCTAATTCGACCGTATGCAAAAAGTAGCTTTTCGGACTAAAATCCGACTAACGATAAAATATTTAAATAAAATATTTAAATATAAAATCGATAAATATGCGGGTTGTTACAGACTCCCCTCCTTAAAGAAATTGTGTCCTCGCAATATTTTAAGAAGAAGATATATAGTAACAACCATAAAAGCATATTCAACACAAAAGAAATTTGAAATAAAAGGTTCACCTTAAAGAGCACGAGAAAGTAAGTCCGGATGTGTTCGCTCGATGTACTCTCTAGATTCCCAAGAACAATCCTTAGGATTTGAAGACCATTGAACTTTAACAGGCGGAACATCTTTATTTCGAAGTCGTTTGACCTCCGAAGCAATGATACGAATAGGATGTTGCTCATAAGTTAAATTAGGTGAAACTTCAATCTCTTCCACAACACCGGGCTCAAGAATAGAATCGGAATCTCGAAGGCACTTCCGTAATTGAGAAACGTGAAACACGTCATGAATAGCAGAAAATTGAGCCGGTAATAAAAGGCGATAAGCCATGGAACCAATACGTTCAGTGATAGGAAATGGCCCAATATATCGAGGCGCTAACTTTCCCGAGCGACTGAAACGCACAACACCTTTCATTGGTGAAACACGAATAAAAACAGAATCTCCAACAGAAAATTCTAATTTCCTTCTTCGATTATCGGCGTAGGATTTTTGTCTACTCTGGGCTTCTTTCATCCTATGACGAATAAGGTCAATCTTTTCTGTGGAATCACGAATAAAATCTGGACCTAAAACTAGCTTCTCACCGGTCTCAAGCCAACAAGAAGGAGATGGGCATGGCCTTCCATAGAGTGCCTCAAAAGGTGCCATACCAATACTAGATTGGAAGCTATTATTATAGGAAAATTCAACAAGAGAAATATGATCTTCCCAACTTCCACCGAAATCAAGCACACAAGCACGAAGAAGATCTTCAAGAGTTTGATTCACACGCTCGGTTTGTCCATCGGACTGGGGGTGATAAGCGGTGCTAAAATTAAGCTTCGTTCCTAAAGCTTTTTGAAGACTCTTCCAAAATCCACTATTAAACAATGGATCACGATCACTAACAATAGAAGTAGGAACACCATGTAATTTAACAATCTCTTTAACAAAGAGTTTGGCCAAAAGAGGAACGGTTCGGTTAGACCGAACGGAAATAAAATGGGCGGATTTAGTAAGTCTATCAACGATCACCCATAAGCTATCATGACCCGAACGAGAACGGGGAAGGCCAACTATAAAATCCATGGAAATTTGGTCCCACTTTCAAATTGGAATTTCTAAAGGTTGCAATAACCCACCGGGCCTTTGATGTTCGGCCTTAACAAGTTGGCAAGTCATGCAACGCTTAACGAAGTTAGCGATGTCAAGTTTCATTCCCTCCCAATAATAAAGTCGCTTCATATCTGAGTACATTTTACTACTTCCGGTATGAATGGTAAATTTAGAACGATGAGAATCTTCTAAAATATTGTAACGATCGGGATTTTTCGTTGCCGAAAAATCAAACCGTTAGGGTTTAAGAAGAAGAAGAAAAAAAATAGGAGAAGAGAGAGAAAGATAGAAGAAAGAAAAGAGATAAGAAAACAAAAACAAGTAACAGAACAGGAACAATATCAGAATCTCACAGTCGCAGCGGAACAACATATAATAGATAAATGAATATTCATTAAAACAAAAGAACTATACATTTTTATACATTACATCACATTACATTACATCAATCAGAGTGTACAACAACAACAGCGGAAAAAGAAAAGATACATATACAATAGATAATAGACTACGCTATCTGGCTCGCCTCCAGACCTGCACAGCGACTCCCGAATCCAGAATAACCTGACAACCTAACTCTAGACTGCCCGTGTGGAAAATATTGGGCACCCAGAGTTTAGGAAAGGAACAATAAACTCCAGGTCAGTCATGGGACTGGTGTGAGAACTCAAAAACAGTTTATCTTTAAACAAGCAACAAGAAAATTTAAATTTTTAAATCCGCAATGCTTTTTGGAAAATGAAACTACCATAAGGCCTCCCGCCACACACACAATGCAAACGCAGAATTGGAGGAGATTTCTCCTTATGATAGTCAAAGATGCTTACTACGCGAAAATCAAATCATTTTTTGATATTATTACTAGTGCATAGTGTAGAAAACAATTTCGAAAGTAGAATATAAATCCTAGCCAACATAGACATTCCGAACTATGCCTACTATAGCTACCATCCAAACAGTGGTGACCACCATAAGTGAATGGCAGGTAATACAACTAAAACCGTACAAGGCGCGTATTGGAGGAATGGATTTCCAACAAATGGTCAGGCTAAGGAACTTCCTACTGCCACATGGGATCGCCTCTGGCGGGACGTCCCGAGAAACTAACGTTACGGTTAGATCTCTGCCAACACAAGGCCGGGTTACCTCTGTAACTAGGTAACTACTACACGAATATGTCATCCCCCGGTCCTTTGGGACCTTTATCCGAGCGCTCGCAACAACACCACACACAGAAATATATATAGTGTATCAACATGAGTAAGCATCTGGGCTCCATACCATGATACCACCCTTTTCCAGAAGGAAATGACATACCCTAAAGGGCGCGACCCTCATAACCTTGCCGCATATTCCTGTTTCGACCATTTCCGGGGAGTGAGGTCCTGACGAAGTCTCGTCCACAAAGCTACGCTTTGTGTAACAAAGCCATGCTTCGGGTCCACAGATGACCAAAGCAATAATCACAAAGATAAATGATCAAACAAATGATCATATCCAAACGATCAACCAATGATCATCACACAGCAGCACTCAGCATGCCACATTACCAGATTGGGAAATATCGCTGATAACCTTCAACTACATAACCTCTGAGCTCGTACGTCTCAGAGAAGGGTGTTAAGCTAAGAGAATAAATTCTCCGCCACCAACAGAAATGTATTTGAAAGAAATCTGCTCTATCTCTCAAAATGTAATGTCAGACACGTAACCATACAAGTCTGTTCCGGGTTCGAACAGAACCGAAGGCACTTCCAAAGAAGCCCTTGCAATCCGGGTATCCACAATCCCGATAAAATTTCCCATCACAAAGGAAATCTCCATATCGTAGCTAACGATGCGGAGACAATCGATAGGTCATCCTATCGTTTTCACAAATACCCGGTCTTCAACACCGGTCTTCAAATGCAATCCAAACGACGTATCGCATATTCGGAATGGGATATATGACACAAAGGTCCTCTCCCGGCTAAACCGAATAGCGAGCGCTTATTTTAAAAATAAGTGTGCATTCAATTCCAAACAAACACAATCAATACCATCCAAGGGTAAATATTGATAGTCGGTTATTTAACTATCAATAAAGATGCGCCACATCATCAGATTCCAAATAATTTTTCCAAAATTATTAAGTCCCAAAATATCTTTACAAGATATATATACACAATTTCCAATTAATTTCCCAAAGTTATTTGGTTTACCAAAACACCTTTACACGATAAAATTTCCACACTTAACCATTTGAAAACCCATTTCAAATTACACAACTCAACCATTTGAAAACAAATTTCAAATCCCACACCTTAACCATTTGAAAACAAATTTCAAATCACACACCTTAACCATTTGAAAACAAATTTCAAATCACACACCTTAACCATTTGAAAACAAATTTCAAATCACATATAAATCCTTACCGATTTATTTTTAAATTTTACGCTCCAAATTTGTGAATTATATTTCCATCTTTAAAAATAAATCAACATTTATTTTTAAACAAATTTCCCTTCCTATTTATAAATTCCAAAGTGAATTTCCAATTTCCCAAATATCTGCACATACACGATTTCAAATCAATTTCAAACTATTCACTTCGATTTACCTTTAAAAGGTGAATCCTCAAAAACGTTCCTTTTATATTGGAAAAAAAAACATTCCCATACTTATTTAATAATAAGTAATTCACAATTTAACTTATTTTCAACAATTTGGAAATATTCAATATACTTAAGTTACCGTTAAGTATTTTATTCCATTCTCTTTAAGAAAACATTCCTTTATTCACATTTATTTGGGTTAAAAACGAATGTTGCGTAAGACATCGTTACGACAACCCAAAAACACTAGTATATGGATTTGAAACTAAAAATAGATATATAAATCCAATACTATACAAATTATCCCCTTCTGTTTCTCGAAAACATCTATTTCAACAATCAATGTTGAAATCTATGTTTTCAATACTCAATACATTTTAAAACACCTTTAATTCGTTTTAAATTCCATTTAAAACATTCCTTTCCCAAAAACAAACCCATTTTATTTAATAATCTATTCAATATTCAAAATAGTGAATATAGCCCACTTAACAAATTCCCATATTTCAATTTATGAAATTCGATGAATTTCAAATTTATAAACATAGTTTATAAATTCCATTTCTATTATAAACCCCAATTTTATAAATTCCTTTATTAATCCGATGCAATTTACATAACCCAATTTCATACCCAAAAGCCATATTGTAAGTTAAATACTTATAATATTATTTATTTACCAAATCGTTCCTTTGAACTTCACCAATTTAAAATCTTATCACTTACAAGATTTCTTTATGGTTTATAATAATTTCAACTAATGAAATCTTCATTTATTAACAATTTCAACAAACCCCCTTTTTATGCCCCAAATTCATTTTTATAAGTCAATAACTTATAAAACTTCACTTCCCAATAACCATTCTTTTTATAAATTTCACAAATTATATATCTATAGATTTATAATGAAATTCATGTTATACATCAACTCAGCATTTTACAAATTTATTCTATAACTTCAATGATTTAATCTAAAAACACCCATTTATAAAATCCTTTATATAAACCATTAATAATCATAACTTCCCAAAAACCAAATTTAACTATTTTATAAAAACCTATTATTGTTAAAAATTTCTTTTAAGTTATATTTTATAAAAATATAAATTTTTAAAACATAAAAAAAATTTATCCATCTATTTATTTTAAAATTTAATCAATTCAAAATTTTTAATAAACCATATTCTTTGAAAAATCGATTTAAAACCCCTTTTTAAATTCAAAACCGTTATTTTTAATTTAAAAATTAGAATCCGATGATGCAACGACATCGAATGGTCAATCACGGGAATAACATCATATATCAATGTGATTATCAACAATCAACATAATATTCATAAACAAATAAATATGTGAGGAATCCAGTTGGATCCCTCCAACCTGTTTCCCTGCACCCACAGACGTTAGCACAATACCAATTCCACTTCGAGGTGGAATATCGCGGTATATGGGATTTTATAAATATTCCGCTTAATAACGGCGCAATAGGGTCTCATCCGCTATACGAGGCGGGAAATCAAATCCGATATATACATATGCCAATATATATATATCGCTATATATAGTATATGTCCTATTATATCTACTACCACAATCAATCAACAATTATCAATCAATATTAACTATTTAAAATTTTAAACAAAACCTTTCGATTGAGTGAGGAGTTCTCACCTTGATTTTATTCCGGTTTCGTCGTTCGTTTCGAATAAAATTAAACGAACGTTTAATTTTACCCGAAATTCAAACGAGCTCCAATCGACTCCAAACCAGTTGCATTGCGAAGAGCACGACGATACGATTCCAATGCAAAAAATCTCGTCCGAATCCGACCTCGCATGCAAAAGTTATCGCAGTTTAAACGTTTCATGATTTTGAATTTCGAATTTAAACAAAAAAAAAACATCTCACCTCCAACCCAAACGCACGCGGGGCCCACACTCATCTCTCCCCTTTCTCACGCACGCAAGTTTTTCTGCCCAGGAAACAAAACGCACAAGCAAACCCATGGACATAGAACTAGGGTTTCACTTTTCCACCACCACGCTCCGCTAGAAAGCGATCAGGATGTGCCATTTTGAAGCCCCAAACCTCCACCACCTTCGGCCTATGACCGGCCACGTGCGGCCTCCCCCCTGCCTCGATACACGCGCATGGCCTGGTGGCAAACGCGGGTCCCTAGCCTCCAATCCGTCGCTCCAATCTCGATCTTAACCGTTGGATAGGGAGATCTTACTGTGCTCTACAACATTGTAGTTGGGAGTTTTTCCTAAATGTTGATGGATTGAGAGATCTTGAGGGATGAAATTCGAAAATTTCTGGCCATTAATGGAGAGGTGGCGGCTGGAGCAAGTGAATTAGGGTTTTGGAGTGGAGATTTACATATATACCCTTATTATTTTAATAATAAAATACCCAATTTAACACTTTTGCAAACGAACTCCAAACGACGCGTGCCGCCAGGCGATCCTAAGGTTTTTCCGCATTCCGGACACAATGGAACAGGTTTCGTAAGCTAATTCGGAAGTATGTGTGAGATACGGCAATAAACAGTCGATTTAAATTTAAACCGATTTAAGCGATTTCTAGGCGTTTTGGCTTGTACCGGACAAACGACAAATCCAAACGACTTGAAATTTGAAATCTTACAATAATATCACATTACGGATCCGATGAAACTGGTTTCGTCGAAATCCGAGACCGTTTGAAAAATGGCTATTTTTACTCGCCGAATTTATATTAAAACGATATTGATGCGTTTCGAGCTGCCACGGTCAAACGACAACTCCGATTGCTACGAAAATTGAAATCCGATAATAATTAACTATTACGGATCCAATGGAACTCGTTTCGTTCAATTCCGAGACTGTTCAAAAATTGGCTATTTTTCAGTCGATAATTAAATATTAAAATATTCAATTTTTACAAATTAACTCCAAATTCAATTATACAAGTTCTAAAACATTTCTATAACTTTAATATGATAAAATAAAATTTTCCAAACCATTTTCAATCATATTTAACCCAATATTTAATTATTTTTGGAATTTCACTATTAAATAAATCGATTTAATTGTCCCATTAAATCCAATATTCGAAAAATAAATTATTCGACTTAAAAATTCCACTTATTACTATTAAAAATAAATTAAATATTCAAATTCAAGTTATCAAAAATTCTGGGTCGTTACAATCTTCCCCCCTTAAAAGAATTTCGTCCTCGAAATTGCAAGTTAAGGAGAACGATCCTAATCCGTTTATTATTTTTCCAAAGCTAATCAGTTTTATCAACTTTTTCAAACAAATCTTTTTATTAAGGATTTACTATCATTTCAATTAGCTTTCCAAACTCAATTATAGGTTTCAAACAACATTGTTTATTTGACAATTCAAATTTAAATTTAAATTCAAATTTCAAACTTTCAAAATTTCTCAAAATTTTACTAACTCCCTAAATTTTCGAAAAATTTCGCCAGAGTCTCCTTTGCGCGGCTAGATCGGTACGACTACAAAATGGCACTACGGCCCCTCAGAATCAAAAAGAAAAGAGAAAGCCAAGTGGCTGGAGAAGGAAATCATCAAATCTCATATTAAAATTGAAATACGTACCTTTTTGTCGAGCGATTCAATTTTTAACTTCAAAATCAAAATTCCAATCCATTATATACCTGTATATCCTGCTAGTAGTATCTTTCAATACCAAATACAATATCCAAACCAATTTGCCAATTCTATTGCAAAATTTCGATATATGCTTTTTATACCACTTTTAGCTTTATTATTGAAGTTATAAATTCAATTTCACTCATTTCAATCAATTTTGCATTTCAAATTTCATTTGAATTCAATTTACATCTTCTATTCTATTCAAATTCATTTACTTCACTTTCAATTTGAGTTCAATTACATAGCTTTCAATTGCGCTAGTTTATTTCCATTAACACTCAATGAATTTACATATAATCAATCAACAAACAAACAACATCCAATGAATATCCAATAGAGCCAAATTATTATTTTACTTACATCCAATTAGTTTTGACACTTAGTTGATTTTCATTCAATTATTTTCAAGTGAATTTACACTTACATAGTTTCTTTCAAATCAACTTATTTATATTCGATTGAATAACATTCAATTCATACTTTAACTCAATTGCTAGTTCTTTTTACAAATAAAATTGAATTTCACTTATATAATTTAAGTTCACATCTTTAACAATTTCATTTACTCACTTTATTCACTTACTTTGATATTAACATCAATTCTTTCAACATTACTTAACTTGCATTCCATTTCAACTTTATTTACCTCATTTAATTCACTTGATTATTTAACTTTGATACAAATATCAATTTTTATTCAACTTTGCTTAAGTTATTCCATTTAAACATCATTTGTTAATTAAACTTAAGTTTTACTTATCAATTCAATTCGGATTTTAAATTCCAAAGTAAATCCTATTTAACTTTTACTTAAGTCAAATTCATATCAATATTCAAATTCATATTCCATTTTACTTAACTTAATTGTTTAACCACTTCAACAACTGGTTTCACTTACATTTTCCCATTCTATAAGTTATAAAACTTATTATTCAACTTCTAACTTATATTATAAGTTCAAAACTTTTTTTCGCTTATACTTATCAACTTCAAATTGAATTTTAATTTCAAATTGATTTATTACAACAAAACTTCAATTTTAAATTCATTTTTGTAGCAAATCCATCACATAGAAACTCGAAAATGATACTGATGATGCTGCAGTCATCACCCTTATTATTTCCCAGTGACAATAGTGAAATCAATGCTAATTATTCTTTCAAAAAGTTTTCTTTCTATTCATAAATCACTTTTATAACCCTTTTACTTATATAATTTTACTTCTTATATACATACATGATTATCTTACAATTGTAAATCATTATCAATTATAATTTCATCTTATGATTCATTGGTTTATACCATTATTCTTTACAATAGTTGCTTTTATTAGCTCATTCAAACAACTTTTACTTATTTTATATATATATATATATATCATTTACAACAACCAAGCAATCAATTATATACACACTTCAATAATTCCTGAAAAATTATTTTCTCTTTATATATAAAATATAATCGAGGTAAAATTATTTCATTTACCCAATTTAAAACAATATTGTGTCGAATTGTTCTATTCAAGTGTTTAGGAACCCCTTCGATTCAGTTTTCGAGGCTGCGCCGACGAAGGTTCATATACCACTCAACAAACCAATCATCACAATATAAAACAATTTTATATTCACTAACAAATACGCACTCATATCTATTATTACACTCACACTCATTCTAGAGTACTGCTGACTCTATCTCTAATGAGTAACACCCAACAGAGCAGGTTGTCGCTTAACCATAAGCTCTGATACCAAATGTAACGATCGGGATTTTTCGTTGCCGAAAAATCAAACCGTTAGGGTTTAAGAAGAAGAAGAAAAAAAATAGGAGAAGAGAGAGAAAGATAGAAGAAAGAAAAGAGAGAAGAAAACAAAAACAAGTAACAGAACAGGAACAATATCAGAATCTCACAGTCGCAGCGGAACAACATATAATAGATAAATGAATATTCATTAAAACAAAAGAACTATACATTTTTATACATTACATCACATTACATTACATCAATCAGAGTGTACAACAACAACAGCGGAAAAAGAAAAGATACATATACAATAGATAATAGACTACGCTATCTGGCTCGCCTCCAGACCTGCACAGCGACTCCCGAATCCAGAATAACCTGACAACCTAACTCTAGACTGCCCGTGTGGAAAATATTGGGCACCCAGAGTTTAGGAAAGGAACAATAAACTCCAGGTCAGTCATGGGACTGGTGTGAGAACTCAAAAACAGTTTATCTTTAAACAAGCAACAAGAAAATTTAAATTTTTAAATCCGCAATGCTTTTTGGAAAATGAAACTACCATAAGGCCTCCCGCCACACACACAATGCAAACGCAGAATTGGAGGAGATTTCTCCTTATGATAGTCAAAGATGCTTACTACGCGAAAATCAAATCATTTTTTGATATTATTACTAGTGCATAGTGTAGAAAACAATTTCGAAAGTAGAATATAAATCCTAGCCAACATAGACATTCCGAACTATGCCTACTATAGCTACCATCCAAACAGTGGTGACCACCATAAGTGAATGGCAGGTAATACAACTAAAACCGTACAAGGCGCGTATTGGAGGAATGGATTTCCAACAAATGGTCAGGCTAAGGAACTTCCTACTGCCACATGGGATCGCCTCTGGCGGGACGTCCCGAGAAACTAACGTTACGGTTAGATCTCTGCCAACACAAGGCCGGGTTACCTCTGTAACTAGGTAACTACTACACGAATATGTCATCCCCCGGTCCTTTGGGACCTTTATCCGAGCGCTCGCAACAACACCACACACAGAAATATATATAGTGTATCAACATGAGTAAGCATCTGGGCTCCATACCATGATACCACCCTTTTCCAGAAGGAAATGACATACCCTAAAGGGCGCGACCCTCATAACCTTGCCGCATATTCCTGTTTCGACCATTTCCGGGGAGTGAGGTCCTGACGAAGTCTCGTCCACAAAGCTACGCTTTGTGTAACAAAGCCATGCTTCGGGTCCACAGATGACCAAAGCAATAATCACAAAGATAAATGATCAAACAAATGATCATATCCAAACGATCAACCAATGATCATCACACAGCAGCACTCAGCATGCCACATTACCAGATTGGGAAATATCGCTGATAACCTTCAACTACATAACCTCTGAGCTCGTACGTCTCAGAGAAGGGTGTTAAGCTAAGAGAATAAATTCTCCGCCACCAACAGAAATGTATTTGAAAGAAATCTGCTCTATCTCTCAAAATGTAATGTCAGACACGTAACCATACAAGTCTGTTCCGGGTTCGAACAGAACCGAAGGCACTTCCAAAGAAGCCCTTGCAATCCGGGTATCCACAATCCCGATAAAATTTCCCATCACAAAGGAAATCTCCATATCGTAGCTAACGATGCGGAGACAATCGATAGGTCATCCTATCGTTTTCACAAATACCCGGTCTTCAACACCGGTCTTCAAATGCAATCCAAACGACGTATCGCATATTCGGAATGGGATATATGACACAAAGGTCCTCTCCCGGCTAAACCGAATAGCGAGCGCTTATTTTAAAAATAAGTGTGCATTCAATTCCAAACAAACACAATCAATACCATCCAAGGGTAAATATTGATAGTCGGTTATTTAACTATCAATAAAGATGCGCCACATCATCAGATTCCAAATAATTTTTCCAAAATTATTAAGTCCCAAAATATCTTTACAAGATATATATACACAATTTCCAATTAATTTCCCAAAGTTATTTGGTTTACCAAAACACCTTTACACGATAAAATTTCCACACTTAACCATTTGAAAACCCATTTCAAATTACACAACTCAACCATTTGAAAACAAATTTCAAATCCCACACCTTAACCATTTGAAAACAAATTTCAAATCACACACCTTAACCATTTGAAAACAAATTTCAAATCACACACCTTAACCATTTGAAAACAAATTTCAAATCACATATAAATCCTTACCGATTTATTTTTAAATTTTACGCTCCAAATTTGTGAATTATATTTCCATCTTTAAAAATAAATCAACATTTATTTTTAAACAAATTTCCCTTCCTATTTATAAATTCCAAAGTGAATTTCCAATTTCCCAAATATCTGCACATACACGATTTCAAATCAATTTCAAACTATTCACTTCGATTTACCTTTAAAAGGTGAATCCTCAAAAACGTTCCTTTTATATTGGAAAAAAAAACATTCCCATACTTATTTAATAATAAGTAATTCACAATTTAACTTATTTTCAACAATTTGGAAATATTCAATATACTTAAGTTACCGTTAAGTATTTTATTCCATTCTCTTTAAGAAAACATTCCTTTATTCACATTTATTTGGGTTAAAAACGAATGTTGCGTAAGACATCGTTACGACAACCCAAAAACACTAGTATATGGATTTGAAACTAAAAATAGATATATAAATCCAATACTATACAAATTATCCCCTTCTGTTTCTCGAAAACATCTATTTCAACAATCAATGTTGAAATCTATGTTTTCAATACTCAATACATTTTAAAACACCTTTAATTCGTTTTAAATTCCATTTAAAACATTCCTTTCCCAAAAACAAACCCATTTTATTTAATAATCTATTCAATATTCAAAATAGTGAATATAGCCCACTTAACAAATTCCCATATTTCAATTTATGAAATTCGATGAATTTCAAATTTATAAACATAGTTTATAAATTCCATTTCTATTATAAACCCCAATTTTATAAATTCCTTTATTAATCCGATGCAATTTACATAACCCAATTTCATACCCAAAAGCCATATTGTAAGTTAAATACTTATAATATTATTTATTTACCAAATCGTTCCTTTGAACTTCACCAATTTAAAATCTTATCACTTACAAGATTTCTTTATGGTTTATAATAATTTCAACTAATGAAATCTTCATTTATTAACAATTTCAACAAACCCCCTTTTTATGCCCCAAATTCATTTTTATAAGTCAATAACTTATAAAACTTCACTTCCCAATAACCATTCTTTTTATAAATTTCACAAATTATATATCTATAGATTTATAATGAAATTCATGTTATACATCAACTCAGCATTTTACAAATTTATTCTATAACTTCAATGATTTAATCTAAAAACACCCATTTATAAAATCCTTTATATAAACCATTAATAATCATAACTTCCCAAAAACCAAATTTAACTATTTTATAAAAACCTATTATTGTTAAAAATTTCTTTTAAGTTATATTTTATAAAAATATAAATTTTTAAAACATAAAAAAAATTTATCCATCTATTTATTTTAAAATTTAATCAATTCAAAATTTTTAATAAACCATATTCTTTGAAAAATCGATTTAAAACCCCTTTTTAAATTCAAAACCGTTATTTTTAATTTAAAAATTAGAATCCGATGATGCAACGACATCGAATGGTCAATCACGGGAATAACATCATATATCAATGTGATTATCAACAATCAACATAATATTCATAAACAAATAAATATGTGAGGAATCCAGTTGGATCCCTCCAACCTGTTTCCCTGCACCCACAGACGTTAGCACAATACCAATTCCACTTCGAGGTGGAATATCGCGGTATATGGGATTTTATAAATATTCCGCTTAATAACGGCGCAATAGGGTCTCATCCGCTATACGAGGCGGGAAATCAAATCCGATATATACATATGCCAATATATATATATCGCTATATATAGTATATGTCCTATTATATCTACTACCACAATCAATCAACAATTATCAATCAATATTAACTATTTAAAATTTTAAACAAAACCTTTCGATTGAGTGAGGAGTTCTCACCTTGATTTTATTCCGGTTTCGTCGTTCGTTTCGAATAAAATTAAACGAACGTTTAATTTTACCCGAAATTCAAACGAGCTCCAATCGACTCCAAACCAGTTGCATTGCGAAGAGCACGACGATACGATTCCAATGCAAAAAATCTCGTCCGAATCCGACCTCGCATGCAAAAGTTATCGCAGTTTAAACGTTTCATGATTTTGAATTTCGAATTTAAACAAAAAAAAAACATCTCACCTCCAACCCAAACGCACGCGGGGCCCACACTCATCTCTCCCCTTTCTCACGCACGCAAGTTTTTCTGCCCAGGAAACAAAACGCACAAGCAAACCCATGGACATAGAACTAGGGTTTCACTTTTCCACCACCACGCTCCGCTAGAAAGCGATCAGGATGTGCCATTTTGAAGCCCCAAACCTCCACCACCTTCGGCCTATGACCGGCCACGTGCGGCCTCCCCCCTGCCTCGATACACGCGCATGGCCTGGTGGCAAACGCGGGTCCCTAGCCTCCAATCCGTCGCTCCAATCTCGATCTTAACCGTTGGATAGGGAGATCTTACTGTGCTCTACAACATTGTAGTTGGGAGTTTTTCCTAAATGTTGATGGATTGAGAGATCTTGAGGGATGAAATTCGAAAATTTCTGGCCATTAATGGAGAGGTGGCGGCTGGAGCAAGTGAATTAGGGTTTTGGAGTGGAGATTTACATATATACCCTTATTATTTTAATAATAAAATACCCAATTTAACACTTTTGCAAACGAACTCCAAACGACGCGTGCCGCCAGGCGATCCTAAGGTTTTTCCGCATTCCGGACACAATGGAACAGGTTTCGTAAGCTAATTCGGAAGTATGTGTGAGATACGGCAATAAACAGTCGATTTAAATTTAAACCGATTTAAGCGATTTCTAGGCGTTTTGGCTTGTACCGGACAAACGACAAATCCAAACGACTTGAAATTTGAAATCTTACAATAATATCACATTACGGATCCGATGAAACTGGTTTCGTCGAAATCCGAGACCGTTTGAAAAATGGCTATTTTTACTCGCCGAATTTATATTAAAACGATATTGATGCGTTTCGAGCTGCCACGGTCAAACGACAACTCCGATTGCTACGAAAATTGAAATCCGATAATAATTAACTATTACGGATCCAATGGAACTCGTTTCGTTCAATTCCGAGACTGTTCAAAAATTGGCTATTTTTCAGTCGATAATTAAATATTAAAATATTCAATTTTTACAAATTAACTCCAAATTCAATTATACAAGTTCTAAAACATTTCTATAACTTTAATATGATAAAATAAAATTTTCCAAACCATTTTCAATCATATTTAACCCAATATTTAATTATTTTTGGAATTTCACTATTAAATAAATCGATTTAATTGTCCCATTAAATCCAATATTCGAAAAATAAATTATTCGACTTAAAAATTCCACTTATTACTATTAAAAATAAATTAAATATTCAAATTCAAGTTATCAAAAATTCTGGGTCGTTACAAATATCTTTACGAAGATCACTAATATTTGGTACGATAAGTCTACCAAATCTCCGAATGCCGCTACGAGAATCGATATCAAAGTCTTTCAAACCTTCAATATCAATTCTATCCCTAATATTTTGGCCAAGAAGAGTCATTTCGGGATCTAGCCTTTGAGCTTCAAGAATGCAGTCTAAAAGAGAAGGATGAGACTTAAGGCTACATAAAACAAATGATGAGCATAAATCGGATACGCGGTCTCGAATCTCACAAGTGGATAAGACCTCGAGATCGTTCCATTCGGATATCATCATAGAAACAACGGCTTGTTGTTTGCGGCTAAGAGCATCGGCGACACGATTACCCTTACCGGGTGTATAAAGAATATGAAGATCATAAGGCGCAAGGAACTCGAGCCAACGCTGTTGATGCAAATTAAGTTCCTTTTGAGAGAATAAATACTTCAAAGACTTATGATCGGTATAAAGAACAAATTTCTCTCCTAAAAGATAATGACGCCAAATCCGAAGAGCGAAAACAATAGCCGCGAGTTCTAAATCATGAGTGGCATATCTAGTCTCGGCAGGCTTTAATTGCCTTGAAGCATAAGCAATAACACGTTCTTTTTGCATAAGAACGGCACCCAAACCAACGCGACTGGCATCGGTATAAACAACGAAATCTTGATTCCCCTCGGGAATAACGAGAATAGGAGCATCAGAAAGAGGTTCTTTTAATTTCTGAAAAGAAGCTTCACATTTGTCCGACCAAATGTATTTAACACCTTTCTTCGTCAAACTAGTGAGAGGCACGACAATCTTAGAAAAGTCTTTGATAAAAACACGGTAATAGCCCGCCAAGCCGAGAAAACTACGAATCTCTGTCACACTCTCCGGTCTCTTCCAATCTTGAACCGCTTCAATCTTTGAAGGATCCACGGAAATTCCGGATTCGGAAATAATGTGACCAAGGAACTTTACCCGAGATTGCCAAAAAGGGCATTTAGAAAATTTCGCCTTTAATTGATGACTCCTAAGAGTTTCCAACACAATCCGAAGATGTTTTTCATGGTCCTCCTCGGTTTTAGAATACACAAGAATATCATCGATAAAGATGAGAACAAATCGGTCGAGAAAATCTTTGAAAACTCTATTCATAAGGTCAACGAAATAAGCCGGGGCATTTGTTAACCCAAATGGCATAACAAGCCATTCATAAGATCCATAACGAGTACGGAACGATGTCAAAGGAATACTATCCTCTGCAATACGAAGCTGATGAAATCCAGTAGCTAAGTCTAGTTGTGAAAAGACACTAGCACCACTAAGTTGTTCAAATAGGTCATCAATCCGAGGTAAAGGATATTTATTTTTGATAGTAAGATCATTAAGCTTGCGGTAGTCAACGCAAAGCCTAAGTGTACCATCGGATTTCTTCACAAAAATAGCCGAAGCTCCCCAAGGCGAGGAACTAGAGCGAATAAATTGCTTCGTCTCCAATTCGGATAATTGTTTACGCATCTCCTCGTTTTCTTTATTGGTTTACGATAAGGAGGGCGAGTGATAGGTTGAGCTCCAGGAATAAGATTAATTCTGAACTCAATTGCTTGCTTAGGTGGTAATCCTAAAACGGGCTCGAATATGTCGGAAAATTCATGAACGACGTGAATAAGAGAAATAATATCACCCTCATCATCATCATCGTCATCAGAGGATTTAAAGAATATAAGGATGCAACTAAGGCAGAATCCGAATCTTTAAGAATAACAGAAACCTGATTAACAGGTTGAGGATGTCGAAGATGAATAGTTCGCTCAGGACATAGGATTTGAGCTTCATAACGGTTATGCCAATCCATTCCCAAAATCATTCCAAAGCCTAAATAACGCATGACATGCAAATCGGCTAGGAAAGAAAAACCGCACAAAATAATCTCGACATCTTTACACAATAAACTGATTGTTGCAGATCCACCAACCGGATTCGCAATTCTCAAAGAAATCATTAAACACAAAACATCCAAAGAAAAAGTATCAACTAGTTCTTTCGATATAAAAGAATGGGACGCACCCGTATCAAAAAGAACTCGAATAGGATGATCACGAAATAAAATAATTCCATCAAGGATAGAATGAGGCATACCTTGACCACGAGATGTGTTGCCAAGGGCTTGAGCAACATTTAACTTTTCCTCCTTCTTGCCCTGAAGCTTGGGGCATGAAGATATAACATGACCGGGAACTTTGCAATAGCGACAAGAGAGAGACTTTGGGCACTTGTTCGCATAATGGTCCTTCGAACCACAATTATAGCATTCCCCACGGCCAAAGGAAGAAGTCTTTGCCACGGAGGTTGCTTGCTTCCCTTTCTTATCGGGATAAGGTCCTTTGAATTTATTTGGCCTCTTCTTGTTGTTGAAGTTTGGTTTGGAACCCACCACTTCAACATTATCCTCCCTATCCGCCTCTTCAAGTCGAAGAGCGATATCAACGAGTTGATCAAAAGAAACTTCTAACTTTAGAAGTAATGGCTTCTTGAGATTTTTGTTTAAGCCATAAAAAAATATCTGATTCTTCTTCAGAGGGGTGTTGATGTATTCAACCCCATATTTGGAAAGCGACTCGAAGGAGGCGACGTAATCAGTCACGGAGGACTCACCTTGAACAAGGTCTATAAATCGTCGAGCTAATGTCACTTTCTCAGCTTCTGGTACGAATTTCAACTCGAAGCGTTCCCGGAATTGCTCCCAGGTGAGATCCGCTTCATTAATCTCAGAAATAAGAAGCTCGTACCAGTCCAATGCTCTTTCTCGGAGCATACTAGAGGCCACCTGAACTCGGTGAAGGTCAATAAGATTCATGCGAGAAAAGATTCGATCGCATGACCTTAGCCAAGCCTGTACTTCAATAACAGTTTCGAAACCTTTGAATGGCTCCCCACCCAAATTAGTGTAATCGCTGCACAAGCGTGCAAATCCCGACTTTGGGTGAGTAGGTTCCGGGTTAGCTCCAGCTGCTTGAGCATTCGTCACTAAATCAAGAAGCTATTGAGCAGTCATAAAAACTCCATCCTGGGGTGGAGTGCTAGATGGCACGGCTCTGGGGCGGCCTGGTCTAGACATTTCTCTTCCTTTAGAAAGAAAGTAGAAGAAGAAAAAGGTTATTCACCAAATTGAATATCAAGCAATCTTGATAGATAAACAAGGAATCATAAGGAAAATAGGATGAATCGGTACGAAGACTCGAATTAAATCCTAAAGCATGACTCTTAAGATGGACTTAGGACGATGATCCTTGTTATAATATTCCATATTGTTCCAAAGTTTCGCTCTGATACCAAGCTGTGACGCCCCACCACTATACCCATGCTAGCCAAGAACACTACGAAGTAGTGTTGTCAACTAGCACGGAGAATAAGGCTGTTGAGGAGCGACCATCCGTGTAATTGCTTTGTGCGAGCATCGATATGTCAGATAGTATAACATGCAATTCTTTTTAAGTGGAAATCCGACATGCCGACACAAACTCAAAGATATCACACGGTGGCTAAAATATCTTCGGAAACAAATATAGAAATAAAAATAACATAAATCAGTCACAGACAATTCATATCACAAAGGCGGAAATAGATATGAATATTACACATAAAAGTGTACATCAGAGTAGTGGTCTAAAAAAAGATCCACAATATCACAAAAGAATAGTTACATGAACTACACAAAAGAATAAGCATACATAATGGAGTCTATATCTCAAATGTATACAACAAAAACTACTAATCTAAGTAGTTAACCAAAAGTCAGAGAAATCAATCCCAAGAGAGAAGTCAAGCAGAAGCACCTGTAACATCTCGGTCTGACCCGAGTATTATTTAATAAGAAAATAATAAACGAATCAGTCTAACTATAAATATCAGATGAAACGATATAGGATAAGAGATATGACTAAACACATAATAATCACAATTTCAAGCTGTGATATATATACTTAGTTGATAATCATCAAGAGATTAATCAATGTCACCAAATCTACACAAGAATCAAAGAAATGCCATAATCCTTATTTCGTTCATCAAACTACAAATATTGACGATTATATCAATGTCAATCACAAAAGTCAATGACACACAAATTCCAGAATTCAATACGCGAAATCCAGAAATCACAAAAGTCAATGACGCACAAATTCACCAATGCACAAATATTGATAAAACTTATCAATGGAAATCACAAAAATTGGTGAAACACAAATTCTAGAAATCATCTCAAGGACTCCAGAAATCACAAAGTGGGGAGGCTTATCACAAACGGGAGCATAAAGCCCACCAACACGTGTATCACAAACGGAACGCTAATTCCATGGTTGCTAACCATCACAAATTGAGCCGAAGCTCCACAAACGGCCCGAAGACCATGGGTTGCTACCCCACTAAATTGAGTCGAAACTCCACAAAAAGGGGTTTAGTCTCCCTCGCAGACAAAGAGACATCGCACATTGCTAGTCTAAATCACAAAGATGATCGTCATGATCAACGAGAAATGTCGATTATAGTAAGCTAGTAAATATATGAGCTTAGCATCATGTCCCATAACCACTAGCTTAACTTAAATATTTACGAACAAATTGTAGATCTCCACTAGAAAATTGTCACAAGAGTTTCAATCGAACAAGTCCAAGAATTAACCAACAAAGTGAACGCAAGCGTTTCATACCACTTGTTTTTACTAAGTCGTTTAATTAGATTTCTCATACGAGTGAGGTAAAGGTTTGTATATACTAATAGATTGGAAAACTGTTTTATAAACGATTTTGGTATTAAAATAGTATTGAAATCGTTTGAGGAAAGAGTTTTGATATTTACTACTAGTATAGAAAACTTTTATATTTTAAAGTGATAAAACACAAAGAAGATTGTAGGAACAATCAATCACTAAAATTCACATACGGAGATGTGAATAAAAAAAAATCCAACGAAACCGATAAAGAATCCATCAAAATGGATATTCAAAAATCCCTAAAAAAAGGAGTCATCAAAGTCATATTAATTGATAATAATAAATAGGAAACAACACGAATCGATTTAAGTTGGAAACTCAAGCAACTAGGCGAAGTAGGCAAAAAATCATCAGGTCGGTCGACCGGCTACAAAGCTCGGTCGACCGAACCTTGTTTTGAAGAAACTTCTCGGGCATCAGGTCGGTCGACCAAACCAGGGGGGTCGGTCGGACGAACCAGAAACAGAGAAGCAATTATACTAGCAGGTTTGTCGACCGGACCAGGGGGTCGGTCGGCCGAACCTGATGCTCTGCAAAATGATGCCCATAAATTGATATGCAACCTCCACCAATTCGCAACCGAACGAGCACGGACGCTAGGGAACTATGCCTAACGGCTACCCGGGCCTATTGGCTCCTCGATGCATCACCAAAAACACATTTGAACCTCAAAGCTATGATTTTTAAGGATTTGGCTTTCAAACACTAAAATTGGAATATTCTCAAAAGCAATCCAAATCAAAAGCAATTGCACAAGAATAAGTGTTAGGAATTTATACCTAACAATCGAAGATAATTATAAGCATAGATGTGAGATTAAAAATCCCACCTTTTCACAAAATCAAACAAGAAGAAGCTTGAAAGCAAATGGAGAATCAACCTCTCTTCAACACAACCCAAATGAGCTTGAATCTATGCTCAAAACAAGATCATTCCCAAAATTAGGTTTAGGAATTTCTGAAATTGGTAAGAGAATAAGTTGGAGAAGAAGAAGAGAATGCTTACCAATGGGTTCTCTTGAATTTGGAGCTAGGAATTTGAAGTTGCAAGAGGAGCTAGGGTTTTAGAGTTTTAATTTCCAATCTTTTCCACCATTAATGCTATAAAAACTGAAAAGAGAAGAGAATGAGGGTGAATGGGGAAGAGGCGTTCAGTTTTTAAGTATAAGTTGGCTAATGGCTGAACCCAAACTCAAACCGAAAGTGAAAAGTAGCAAAAATCAACTTTCTCCAAACATATCGAAGCTTATACTCAAAAAAGTCGCAAACGACATTTTAAACTCAATGGGAATGGTCCAGAGTCCTAATTCGTCCGTATGCAAAAGTAGCTTTTCGGACTAAAATCGGACTAACGATAAAATATTTAAATAAAATATTTAAATATAAAATCGATAAATATGCGGGTTGTTACAAGAAGGGCTAGAAGTTGCTAGGAAAATTCTGGTAGGTGTTGAAATTTGCGGCGGAAGTTGCGGTGGTGGTTTTTCTTTTTAAACCCAAGTTTCTACTGTAACATTAGAATCGATCACTGTGGTTAGTGTAGTGGATCGAGTGCAGTATGTTTTTGGGGATTGATAGATTGGCCGTTGTTGAGGTCGAGGCCGGAGTGGCTGACCTTCAGGTGGTCGGAGCGGCGAGGATTTTGTGTTGACAGGTTTGAAGGGAAACCTGCTTGTTGTTTCCAGGTTTGGGAATTAGTGTTCGATTTTGATTTCGAGAATGGTAGTTCGATTCGATGGTCGTGGGTGGTTGCTGGGTTGGTTTCTGGAGTGTAGCGTTCATCAGCGATGATCTATGGTGGCCGGAGCCACCGTGCATATGCACGGTGAAGATGTTGTATTGGTGATGTTTGTTGGCCTGGTTTTGTGCTCGAGTAAATTTTTGTGTTGCTCGAAGTAATAGGGTAGTTGGCTCGGGGAAGTTGGGTTGAAAACTCGAAGCGGATTTGGGTTGTTCTTGGGTGGTTCAGTGTTTCAGGTTTTACAGAAACCTGTAATATCCGTTTAATTTTAAAAACGGAAGATTTTAAATGTAAGGAGTTTAAATCTAGTTTTAAATTCAAGTTTGAATATTAGAATCCAAGTTTATTTTAAATCTCAGTTTTTAATAAATAATAATATAAAGTTTTTAAACTTAAACTTGTTTAACTACTTTATTTTGGTAAGTAGTTTAAACTTTTTAAAATTGAACTTTTTAAAATAAGCAAGTTTAAAGTTAAATTTAAGTCTGGAAATTAAATATGAGTTTCAGTTTTTGAAATTAAAAGAAGTTTTTAAATTTGAAAGATTTAAACAAAGTACAAATTTAAATTATTGAATTTTTGAAATGGATTTAGTTTCGAACTCTTATGAATTTCTTTATTAAGACAAGCACTTGTTTTTCTTATAAGTTTAAAAGGTCTAAATTGTTTAAAACTTTGATTAAGTTTAAATTATATTCATTTTAAATTTTATATTTGAAATGAAATTTTAAAGTAAGTTCAATAGTAAATTGATTTCAAATAAATTTGTTAATGACAATTTAAACATAATTAAGGAATGTTTTATCTTAAAAATTAATCAAGATTAATGTTTTGAAATTAATTTAATTAATGAAGTAATTAAGGAATAACTAGTTTATTTATTTATTTGATTAGGGATAAATTAATTTATTAAGGGTTAATCAATTTGTAATTAAGATCATTAATTAGATTATTTAATTAATGATTAAAGAATTATTAATTAAGTAATTAAGTTATAATCAAGGTTAATTAATCAAATAATTAAGGATTAATTAAGTTGCAGTTAGCACTTAATTAATTAAATAATTAGGGATTAATTAATGAATAATTAAATATAAACTAAATTGTAATTAACAATGGTTAATCTAAGTTAATTACTTAATGAAAGTAATTAAAGAATGGTTAATGAAGGTCACTAACAAGGATTATTTAATAATTAATTAATGTGGTTAATTTTATTGATTAATTAGTTTAATTAATTTAATGATAATCATTAGAGAATTGTTAAGTATAATTACTTAATGAAGTAATTAAGAAATTAATTACTTAAGGTAATTAATTGAGTTAAATGAGATTGTTTAAATTGATTAATTAAATATAATTAATTTTAAACACTTGATGTTTTAATCATAATTACTTATGTAAGTAATGGAGTGGAAATTTCTTAGTGAAGTAATTGATGGTAATTACAGAATGTAATTAATTAAAGATGTTTTAAAATGTAAGTAATTTGGATTAAATTACTTTGTAATTAATCAAAGGACTAATTAAGAAATTAATTAAGGAATAATTAATTTGTTTTAATGAAGTAATTAAGTTAGTTAATTACTGAATATGGTTAATCAGAAGGGATTAATAATTATGGATTAATTACTTAAGGTAATTAATTTAAGAGGATAATTAATTAAATATGATTAAGGATCATTAATTAATACAACTAATGATGTAATTAAAGTTGATTAATTATGATTAATTAATCAATGACGTGATTAAAGGTAATTAATTAATGTTATTAATTAAGGATTAATGTAATTAACTGCAATTAATTAATCGAAGTAATTAAAGGTTGATTACTGTTTTTGGTTGAGAATAATTAATTCGTAAAATTAATTAAGAATAATTACATGAATGCAATTAAGGATAATTAATGAAGGGTGATTAATTAAGGGGATTAATTAGAATGATTAATTAATTGATTATGATCAATTAAATGGTTGAGTAAGCAAGATTTATATTGATGAAGTAATTAGTTTAATTTATATTAAATTAATTAAAGATGATGTAATTAATTTAATTCATTTTAAATTAATTAGAGATGGAGGTAATTAATTTAATTCATTTTAAATTAATTATATTGTGATTAAGTAAATCATTGCTTGTGTATGAATGGGTGATATTGATTTCCTTGAATGATTGTGATCTCAGAAATGAGATAAGTATTATTGTGTGGTATGAATGCTTTGGTTGCATTGTGATGATAATACAGATTTTCTATTTTGATGATGATATGGATTATCTATTTTGATGATAATGTGGATTACTTGTTTATAATGATAATGTTGATTATCAATTGTGATTTGTGAGTTATCTATCTGTGCGTATATAAATAATTGAATTGTTTGACCTTAAACAACTTGGACCTAAAAGATGGCGTTTTGGATTTCGATGAGACCAGGATCGGTTCCCATATTTGGATATCCAAAAACCACATTGATCCAAATTAACGATAGGTCGTGAATCAAAATTGAAGATGAAGATTCAGAGTGCAAGGTTTATTGTCGTTAACTCTGGAGGTGATTCCAAAATGAGTGTAATGAGATAATGCCTTCGGTTTTGTTCGAACCCGAAACGAACTTATATGGATTGAATGCTTTCAGAACATCGTCTATTGGACGATGAGCATTCTAAGATAAATATGTCCTATAAAGGTAATCACAGCCTCACGCATCATCAACCGGGAATGGCTAAAACAGGGGAGATGCAGCAAGGCTAAGTGGGTCATGCCCAAGTAGGACGAGATTTTCCCCTGTCTAGAGGTCCTTTTTATTCGGCATAGTGGGCGGTTGGATATGCGCACCAACTACGGGGTTGTCTTGTTCGGAACTGTTCGGTAAGGAATGGTTCCGGCCTTGTGTTGCAGGGGATTGGGAGTGATCCTCGGTACGTTGATCAAGGCCACGTACTGTGACGGGCGGTACCTCGATAGCCCTGCCATTGTATGGAATCCAAAATCCAATAAGTGCCCTTGGTTTTGATTGTATTACCCACTTTTGTGGCTAGTAGCTGGAATTTAATAATGTAACAATTTTGGCTATTTCATATTTACTCGAAAACCCTAGACCTACTATAATATCATCGGATTCCCTATCAAATGTTTTGGTTAGCGTAAGTTAAAAACTATTCCATGTTTATGTGTGGGAAGTCTTACGTGATACTTTTCTTTTCAAAAGGTTTTTGAAAGTTAAGCAACCTTAACCTGTTACTCACACCAGACCCATGTCTGACCCGGAGTTTATCTTCTGTTTTCTTAAACTCTTGGGTACTCAAATTTTTACGAGTAGCCAAGGGATTCAGATTAGCCTTGACGAACTGTAGAGGAGCAATGGAGCAGGAGGCTTCTGCGTGTAGATATATAGTTTTCCGCTATGTGCTATCTTTGTTGTGTTTGTATTAAGCTGTAAATACTAGACAGGTGTTTATAACTGTCTAGTATGTGTTGTTTATGCTGTGTACCTCTGATAGATGTTGTATATTATGTAATACTTATGTTATTAATATAATTTATTTGTTCCGCTGTTAAGATTCTGTGTTGTTTCTTCTTTCTCTTCTTTCTTTTCTCTTTTCTATCCCCTTTCTTTCTTCAAGATGATACGATTTTCTGTGGTGAGAAAGTCGGGTCGTCCCAGTTGGTATCAGAGCATTAGGTTGAGCGAATACCTGGGCTCTGGAGTGATTTTTTCTTGAGAGAGCGTATTTGTAATTTTAAATGTATTTATATATATTTATCTATTTCTACCTACCTGTTGGGTTACCTGTTCGGGTTTTTCCGATATAGGCTATAAAGGTAGATAAGGTAGTGGTGTTTGTAACACGACTACTACAATTGATTGGAGTCTGATGTTTGAGGTTGGAGGTGTATCTGTTGAGACTGTAGACCGAATACTGTCTCGAGTAAGTTGTGCAGAGTGTAGAGATTTCATCGATCTTTGAAGGAAACCTGTTAAGGTTCGGAGTCTATCTTTGATGTTGGATGAGTTGAATATTGGATCTGTCTGTTGGGCAGAAGCAAGTGATGGCATTTTGATACCTCAGGAAGTTGTAACTGCATTATGAGATGCAGTGACTATGGATGTGTCCGAAGATATTTCTTTGGAACAAGTTTAGGATAGAGTGTCTGCTTCGGTGTTTGGCTGGGTTTAGCATGGTGTTTCTGTTTGCATTGAAGTCCGAGTTTCTCGAAGAGCTTTGGATTAGGAAGTTTTGGGCATCGGTATCAGCAATGCAGCTCGGAGTGTTCTATGTACCGACAGGAAGGTTCTTAGCTGAGTAGTTTTTCTGAAGGTGGAGTTCTGAAGCAGCGGAGTGGATCCGTTTCTTTAATAGATTGGCTAGGCCAGTGTAAGCTGTTCTGTTGGGTAAAGAGAGGACAGTTTTCTTTGGAAAATGATCTGGGTTGATCACAAAAGTGACTTGCGATAGATGAGTGTTCTCTTGAGTTATCAGATATTTTCTGGATGTCTTCTGGGAAATCAGAGGTTTGTCTGTATCTGGAGATTGAGTTTTCTTATCGACTAGAATTCCAGGAGTGGAACTGGTGGTTCAGGGTAGTTGAAGGATGGTTCCTAGAGATAGAGTTTGATGAAGCAGCTTAGGTTTTGGAGGAACTTCTGAGTTTTCTTTATGGATCTGTTGAACCATATTTCTGGGAAGTGATGTCCAATTTGTGCCCGTGTTCTTCATCAGCATTTTCTTATCTACTTCGGATCAGAGTTGTGTAGCGGAAGCAGTTTAGAAGTGTTTCTGATTGTCTTTTTCGGATTAGGAGAAGTTTGTTGTCTTCTAATGTTTATGGAGTAGAGTTAGTTTTTGGTTTTGGTTGATCTTGAGGAGATCATTGTGTTGGGTTGTTTTTGGTTCTGTTTGTTTCTGGAGGAATCAGCAAGGGTTGAGCTGATCAATTAGGATGTTGGCAGCCCAGGATCGTCCAAAGACTTTTTTTGGATAAGAGACGAAGGAATTTGGAATATGGAGTCGGAGATTTGGTTTTGTTTAAGTTTTATCCAATCGAAGGAGCTATAAAATGGGGTAAGGCTAGAAAGCTAACTCGAGATGTTTGGATTTTTTTCTGTTTTGGATGGATAAGTATGTGGTTTTCAGGATTGAATTGCCAGTTTGGATAACTGGGATTCAATATGTTTTACGTATATCTGAGGGAGTACGTGTATGATCTGTCTCTGGTTTTGGAACCAGTAGTTCAGGAGGTTTGGTTGTTGAGTCAGACTCGTCTGTAGTTTGATATGCTGTCTAGTTTTGTAGATCTATATGAGTAGGAGCTCTGTAGCTTAGTAGTATTGATTGTTTGGATTCTCTAGAGCGAGTATCCCGGTGTTTATACTTGGTGAAACTCGAGGAAATTTTATCCAGAATTTTATCTAGATAGTGAGATTTGTTTGATTAAATGAATTGGTTGTTTTGGTTGTTAGCATATGTTTGATGTATGCTTGTGTTTTAAAATAAAATATTTAATGAGATTATTAAATTACCTTTGTTTTAAATTACGGGGACAAAATTCATTTGAGAGGGGAGGATTGTAACATCTCGGAATTTTTGACAATATCAATTTAATAATCTGTATTAAAAATTAAATTGATATTGATAATTTTTTAATAATAATTCAAATAGATTTAATAATCTTCTTAAATAAACATTTAATTGGTTATTTTATCTTTTAAAAATGATAAATTGGTTTCTATTTATAATATAAATATGTGGTTTATATTATAAATAGATTAGCTTTGTTTTAAATTTAATAAATAAAGCATATTTTCTAATTCTAATAATTTTGTAATTTGGAAAATTAGTTTTTTTAATATAAAGCTTTTCAAAGTTATTAAATAAATAAATCTTGGTTTAAATTTAATAAATGAATCATGATTTAAAATTCTAATATTACATTAATAATTTGGAAATTTTGATTTAAATTAATATTGAGTTTTCAAAGCTATTTAATAAATAAGTATATGATTTTAAATTGTTAAGGAAAATGTTTAAAATAATTTTGGCTTGAGTTTTAAATTTAAGTGAATTAACAAAAAGTTTTATAGCTTAATTAAATAAGTAATTTACTTATAAAGAAATAATTTCTTTTATAATTATTTTAATTTAATAATGAGTCATTTCTAAAAATAATGTTAATAGTGTATTGTCTTTATAAATAGATTTTGAATAAAAATAGCAATTGTTATTTCAAATTTAATTTGTATTCATAACATGATTTTTAAATATTAGATTTTGAAATTAATTTGAATTTAAATTCCAAAGTATAGATTTTTAATTTTTTTAATTTTTATATGCATAAGCTTTATTTATAAGCATAATTTGTTTTTATTTCTATTATAAATTTGTATACATATTAAATACTAATTAACTAATCAATTAGGCTTAATACATATATTAACATGTAAATTTAATACAAATTACTTATAAATAGGACAAGTGTTGTATTCTTAAGCCTTTTATAACAAATGTTATAAGATAAACATTTCATTTGACAAATGTTAAAAGTTTGTACAAGTGGCCTCATTTAAAATCAATTTTCTTTTATTCAAGAAAATCTGAAAAAAAACCTATATAAGAACACATCTTTCATTCCTATCTCTTTTTCTTCATTTCCTAATCAAAGAAAATTTCAACTTGTTTATTTTTCAAAATTGAAACCATTTTCAGATTCTAGATCAAGCTAGAAATCAGTTTACAAACTCAAAATTTAAACCCCTCATATCTATGAATCCTGTAAAACACTCTTCAACAAAGAATCCAGAAATCATGTTCAATACAAAATCAAAACTCCTCATTATCTAAATGTCAGTAATCATATTCAAAAAGAAAATTTGCATTTTTGTAAAATCTGGAAAATGGACTCTGCATGCACCTGCAAATTTCAAATCTGCATTATTATTTCTACAATATGGTATTTGGCTCTGCATGCCACCTGAAAGCAAAAGGCAAACCTGCATTTTTATAAAATCTGCACATCTTCAAAATGAAGCCTGTTCAAAAGCAAATTCAAAGGCATTTTTGTATGGAGGCATGCAAACAATTTTACAATCAAGCAAGTTCAAAAGTTTTTCAATCAGAGGCTCTGCTTCCTTTTAAATCGGTGAGTAACTTTTAAATCAAAAATTATTAATTAGGTTGCATGCTAGTATGTTTGGATATAAAAAAGTATTGCATGTGTATTGATAATGTCTGATGTGAAATGTATTTATGTGCATGCTGTAAATTTCTCTGTTCTATTCTGTTTTCTAAGCAAAAACTATGATTCAAATCCTTATCTTTTAATTTAGTTTCTCATAGAATGAAATTTATAAAATAAAGTTATTTTATTATCTTAAGTTAATATTTAAAACTTTAAGTAAGTTAAAATATAAGTTTGTTATCTCTGGGAACATAAAAAATATCAGTGCATGTTGATTTTAACCAAAATTCAAATGGCGTAAATTATTAAATCAGTATTATAAATCCAAAGCATTAACAAAAACATGATTTATAAATCAAGAATCAAGATTTTTAGAAAAGAGTTGAAGGTGCAGTTTTGTATTGAGCTGAAAATGAACTTTAAGCACTTTCTGGTGATCTATGAATAATGGAGGCTCGGGGTTCTTCTGGGTGATGGAGAAGGGTTAGAAGTTGCTAGGAAAATTCTGGTAGGTGTTGAAATTTACGGTGGAAGTTGCGGTGGTGGTTTCTCTTTTTAAACCTAGTTTTTACTGTGACATTAGAATCGATCACTATGTTTAGTGTAGTGGATCGAGTGTAGTAAGTTTTTGGGGATTGATAAATTGGCCGTAGTTGAAGTCGAGGCCGGAGTGGCTAGCCTTCAGGTGGTCGGAGCGGCAAGGATTTGGTTTTGACATGTTTGAAGGGAAACCTGCTTGTTGTTTCCAAGTTTGGGAATTAGTGTTCGATTTTGATTTCGAGAATGGTAGTTCGATTCGATGGTCGTGGGTGGTTGCTGGGTTGGTTTCTGGAGTGCAGCGTTCATCAGTGACGATCTATGGTGGCCTGCGCCACCGTGCATATGTAGGGTGAAGATATTGTATTGGTGATGTTTGTTGGCCTGGTTTGTGCTCGAGTAGATTTTTGTGTTGCTCGAAGTAATAGGGTAGTTGGCTCGGGGAAGTTGGGTTGAAAACTCGAAGTGGATTTGGGTTGTTCTCGGGTTGTTCAATGTTTCAGGTTTTACAGAAACCTGTAATATCAGTTTAATTTAAACAAAATAAGGTTTTAAATGTAAGGAGTTTAAATCTAGTCTTAAATTCAAGTTTGAATATTAGAATCAAATTTAGTTTTAAATCTCATTTTTTAATAAATAATAATATAAAGTTTTTAAACTTAAACTTGTTTAACTACTTTATTTTGGTAAGTAGTTTGAACTTTTTAAAACTGAAGTTTTTAAAGTATGAGCAAGTTTAAAGTTAAATTTAAATCTGGAAATTAAATATGAGTTTCAGTTTTTGAAATTAAAAGAAGTTTTTAAATTTGAAAGATTTAAACAAAGTATAAATTTAAATTATTGAATTTTTGAAATGAATTTAGTTTCAAACTCTTATGAATTTCTTTATTAAGACAAGCACTTGTTTGTCTTATAATTTTAAAAGGTTTAAATTGTTTAAAACTTTGATTAAGTTTAAATTATATTCATTTTAAATTTTATATTTGAAATGAAATTTTAAAGTAAGTTCAATAGTAAATTGATTTCAAATAAATTTATTAATGACAATTTAAACATAATTAATGAATGTTTTATCTAAAGTTAATTAAGGTTAATGTTTTGAAATTAATTTAATTCATGAAATTATTAAGGAATAACTAGTTAATTTATTTATTTAATTGATTTGGGATAAATTAATTGATTAAGGGTTAATCAATTTGTAATTAAGATCATTAATTAGATTATTTAATTAATGACTAAAGAATTATTAATTAAGTAATCAGGGTTAATTTATCAAATAATTAAGGATTAATTAAGTTGTAGTTAACACTTAATTAATTAAATAATTAGGGATTAATTAATGAATAATCAAAGATAAATTAAATTGTAATTAACAATGGTTAATCTAAGTTAATTACTTAATGAAAGTAATTAAAGAATGGTTAATAAAGGTCATTAACCAAGATTATTTAATAACTAATTAATGTGGTTAATTTTAATGATTAATTAGATTAATTAATTTAATAATAATCATTAGAGAATTGTTAAGTGTAATTACTTAATGAAGTAATTAAGAAATTATATACTTAATGTAATTAATTGAGTTAAATGTGATTATTTAAATTGATTAATTAAATATAATTAATTTTAAACACTTGACATTTTAATGATAATTACTTATGTAAGTAATGGATTGGAAATTTATTAGTGAAGTAATTGGTTGGTAATTACAGGATGTAATTAATTAAAGATGTTTTAAAATATAAGTAATTTGGATTAAATTACTTAGTAATTAATCAAGGGACTAATTAAGAAATTAATTAAGGAATAATTAATTTGTTTTAAAGAAGTAATTAAGTTAGTTAATTACTGAACATGGTTAATCAGAAGGGATTAATAATTATGGGTTAATTACTTAAGGTAATTAATTTAAGAGGATAATTAATTAAATATGATTAAGGATCATTAATTAATACAATTAATGATGTAATTAAAGTTGATTAATTATGATTAATTAATCAATGACAAGTGATTAAAGGTAATTAATTAATGTTATTAATTAAGGATTAATGTAATTAATTACAATTAATTAATAGAAGTAATTAAAGGTTTATTACTGTTTTTGGTTGAGAATAGTTAATTTGTAAAATTAATTAAGAATAATTACATGAATGTAATTAAGGATAATTAACCAAGGGTGATTAATTAAGGGGATTAATTAGAATGATTAATTAGTTGATTGTAATCAATTAAATGGTTGAGCAAGCAAGATTTATATTGATGAAGTAATTAGTTTAATTTATATTAAATTAATTAAAGATGATGTAACTAATTTAGTTCATTTTAAATTAATTAGAGATGGAGGTAATTAATTTAATTCATTTTAAATTAATTATATTGTGATTAAGTAAATCATTGCTTGTGTATGAATGGGTGATATTGATTGCCTTGAATGATTGGGATCTCAGAAATGAGATAAGTATTATTGTGTGGTATGAATGCTTTGGTTGCATTGTGATGATAATACAGATTATCTATTTTGATGAAGATATGGATTATCTATTTTGATGATAATGTGGATTACCTGTTTATAATGATAATGTTGATTATCAATTGTGATTTGTGAGTTATCTATCTGTGTGTATATAAATAATTGAATTGTTTAACCTTAAACAACTTGGACCTAAAAGATGGCGTTTTGGATTTCGATGAGACCGGGATCGGTTCCCATATTTGGATATCCGAAAACCACATCGATCCAAATTAACAATAGGTCATGAATCTCAAGTGAAGATGAAGATTCAGAGTGCAAGGGTTATTGTCGTTAACTCTGAGAGTGATTTCAAAATGAGTGTAACGAGATAATGTCATCGGTTTCGTTCGAACCCGGAACGAACTTGTATGGATTGAATGCTTTCAGAACATCGTCAGGTGGACGATGAGCATTCTAAGATAAATGTGTCCTATAAAGGTAATCGCAGCCTCAAGCCTCATCAACCTGGAATGGCAAAAACAGGGGAGGTGCAGCAAGGCTAAGTGGGTCATGCCCAAGTAGGACGAGATTTTCCCCTGTCTAGAGGTTCCTTTTTATTCGGCTTAGTGGGAGGTTGGATATGCGCACCAATTGCGGGGTTGTCTTGTTCGGAACTGTTCGGTAAGGAATGGCTCTAGCCTTGTGTTGCAGGGGATTGGGAGTGATCCTCGGTACGTTGATCTAGGCCACGTACTGCGACGGGCGGTACCCCGGTAGCCCTGCCATTGTATGGAATCCAAAATCCAATAAGTGCCATCGGTTTTGATTGTATGACCCACTTTTGTGGCTAGTAGATGGAATTTAATAATGTAACAATTTCGGCTATTTCATATTTACTTGAAAACCCTAGACCTATTCTAATATCATCGGATTTCCTATCAAATGTTTTGGTTAGCGTAAGGTAAAACTATTCCATGTTTATGTGTGGGAAGTCTTACGTGATACTTTTATTTTCAAAAGGTTTTTGAAAGTTAAGCAACCTTATCCTGTTACTCACACCAGACCCATGTCTGACCCGGAGTTTATCTTCTATTTTCTTAAACTCTTGGGTACTCAAATTTTTACGAGTAGCCAAGGGATTTAGGTTAGCCTTGACGAATTGTGGAGGAGCAATGGAGCAGTAGGCTTTTGCGTGTAGGTATATAGTTTTTCGTTGTGTGTTCTCTGTGTTGTGTTTGTATTAAGTTGTAAATACTAGATAGGAGTTTATAACTGTCTAGTATGTGTTGTTTATGCCGTGTAACTCTGATAGATGTTGTATATTATGTAATACTTATGTTATTAATATAATTTATTCATTCCGCTGTTAAGATTCTGTGTTGTTTCTTCTTTCTCTTCGTTCTTTTCTCTTTTCTATCCCCTTTCTTTCTTCAAGATGATACGATTTTCTATGGTGTGAAAGTCGGGTCGTCTCAAATATACCAAAACTCTACCTTCGTCCTTCAAAGAATAGTCTTCAGTATGCTGAAAAACTAAGGATTGACCCGAGCGTAATGAAAAGACAAAACATTTGAGTCAGTACTAAAATACTCATATGTAAGTCAAATCAATATCACAAGATAAATGTAATAACTTAAGAGACATTACGGGATTTTCCATCTCCTAAAGAACCGTCAAATTATTTATATATAATAGTATACCCTATAATAAATAATGTCTATTAGTAAAATAAATATCAAAATAGCATTAAGGTTTACATTGATCCACCTTAACACATTTGTAAAATTTTAAAGTAAAGTTGTAATGGCTTGTATAGGGATAAATATGACAAGACATATAAGGCTATGCCTAAGGTAGGATTCTACCAGTTTACCCTCTCTGGTTGGTTGTAACCCATCCGTGGCCGACCACGAAAATCAATCCAAACTACAAAAAGGTGCACCCATCGAATACGAAGTCACAAAGTAATATGAGGGATCAACAACGCTAGAGGTGGCTAACCAATGGCCAGGCATAGGCTCCTGTTTTAGTCATTTTAATTGTGACACGAATATCGAGGTTATCCATCATCGTTCTCTTACTTCATTCCAGTAAACGTCGCCAATTCAACACTGCATTCCGGATATGATCCAGCGCGTACATCGTTGTTTAAGTGGTTCCAATATTGACAGAGAGTATGCCAATAAGATGCCACGGTCTCTTTAACAACCAAACGCCATTTTACACACCGGTTTGTTCTTTTACATTTCGAGAACTATTCATATTTGATATCAAAATATCATATTCGCTTCAAAATCAAATCCATTTCGAAATCATCATATTCGTTTCACAATTCATTTTTTACTTCAAAATGTCAATTCAGTTCGTTATATCTATTTCACTTCAAAATTTGATTCGAATTATAATTTTGGTTATACTTCACTTTAACCCAATTCGCATTTAAATCCAAGATTTAAATATAAACATTTCACCCTTTTGACCAGTTTGAATTTTAGAAAATAGTTTAAATGGTTTTAAAATAGTTAAATAGTTAAAATAGTTTGATAGAAAATAATTTGAGTATTAAAAATGGCTTATATAATAAAATAGTTGGGAAAAATTAAAATAGTTTAATTATTTAAAGAAAATGGATTTGAAATAGTTTAACTAATTTATTTAAAAATAGTTTCCAATCCAAGCAGATTCAACTCCAAAATTTCCAATTCAAATCAATTTCCATTTTCGATTTACTCGATTCAATTCCAATTTCAAGTAAAATTTTAATTTCAATCCCAAACTAATTTAAATTTCCAATTCCAAATTAATTTCACTTCCAATTTCAGCTTAATTTAAATTACAATTTCAAATTAATTTCAACTCCAAATTTTAACCATTTCAATTTATATCAATTCTGTGTTCATTTCAAAAATAACGATTCAAAACATTTAAATCAAATTTTCCTTCAATTTCTTATTTAAAATCCAATCTTTAAATATAATTCAAATCCAAGCTCTTTTCAAAATATCGTTTTATATCACCTTTCTTAGCAATATTCAAAGTCCGAATAAAAAGTCCATTCCTTAAACAAATAAATTTCTTAAATTTATGTCATATTTCGATTATAACTTAAAAATCTCAATGTAACCATCCTGGTTTTGAGTTAAATTTAATTTGGTAATTAAAATTAAAGTTTGGATTAAATAGTGAATTAATTAGAATTTTTCCAAAAAGATATGTATTTGTTTATCTACATAGATAAATTGTAATTTGAAATTTGAATTCAAATATATATATATATATATATATTGAAAATAAATTGGACTTAAAACTCTATATTTTAAATTAATAAGAATTTGTTTTGTAGTTATAATTTGTATATAATATATATGCACACACACATTGTGATTTGAAAGTGATATTTTGAAATTAATATGATAATTTTCAAAAGCTACTTAAGGATTGAATTGTAATACATATATATAATAATTATTTGTTAATGTATGATTAATTTTAAAATCATTTTTCTTAAGGTTATATAAATAGTTACGAAAGTATAAATAATAAGAAAATATATACATGTATAAAACATAACTAAGTATAATTTACTTAAATTAATAAAAGGTTTAAAACACTTTTCCTTTATAATAAATAGTTTGTGTGTATATATAAATGAGATAAACATTTAAAAATAAAAAAACGTGTATATATATATATGTAAAACTAAAATTGAGAATATATACATTTATAAAAACATAATTCTTAAATATATTTATAAAAGTGTAAACATATGTAAATATAAAGTTAAAATAAAATTTAATTAAAGGGTTTAAACAAAGATGTTTGTTTTTATCAAGTGTAATATAATTAACTCATCTAATAATCATTTGTAATAAGATAACATGCATTTAAGACATTTGTAATAATATTAACATAAAAATACAACAAGTGTCATACTTTTATATTTTCTTTTCATTTTTAAATTCAAATAATAAAAGAAAATCGAGGTTATAAATACATTTATATCCCTTTCTTCTCAACTTTCTTCCATATATTCAAAGACTACAATCTGAAAATAAAAACCAGAAAATTAAAATAAAAAACAAAACAGATCAAAAGAAAAAAAATCAAAAACCTAGAAGCTTTAACCTATGATAACAAGCAAAGCTTCAGTCTGATCAATCAAGCAAATCAGTGCTCAACTCAATATACAAGCAAGATTCAAGATCAATTCAAACTAGAGTAAAGCATGCAACAGACATTAAGTTCAACTTCAACAAATCAAATTCAAATTCAACAAGACTGTTCAGATCAAAGAAAATCAAAATTCGAACTTCAGTTCAACATCATAGAAATAAAAGCTGGTTCTTTGTTTGGTCTCAGGTGAGCAAATCTCTACCTTAAAACCCATATCCGTGATTAATAATTGAGGTGAAGTAATGAAAAATGTTTGCATGGATGTGGATAAGTTTATATATATATATGAAATTGTTTATGTATGAATGTCTGTATACATATGCAAAATATTGGTGTGTAAGTTTGTAAATAGGCAAAAGAAGGCCTCTGTCATCGTTTACAGGTTTTCAAAACCTGTTCAAAGAAAAAAATTCAAATCCCCAGAATAAAATTCAATATGTCGTCATACAATCAATGTTGAGTTAAGATCTTTAAATATGAATTGTGTACACAAGTGTAATATGATTTTAAAAATTAATTTCAAGTTTATTCACTAAGAAAATATTTTAAATAAAAATAAAAATTGGAATTACAGTAAAATATGTTCAAAGTAGGAAAATCAGTGATCATGAATTCAAGTTTGGATTTCATAAATTGATTCATAGTAGGGAATGATGATTTTAGGTAATAAGTTCATGATTTTTAAGCTTGGGAACGATGAGATAATTTGAGTTAATCAGAATTGGAAGTTCCGTCGATTTCTGACGAATGGTGACTAGTGGCTGGTCGAGCTTGGCCTAGAGGTGGCTCATGAGTCAGGGTTCAAGGGAAAAATGCTTGATGGATTTTTTGGTGATGGTGGTGGAGTAACGTCGGCGAACTGGGGTTCATTTGCCTATTTGGGTTGAGGGTGAAATCAAGATTATTTCTTCGTTGTTGTTGCATCGTAGTCGAGCAGAGTGGAGAGGATCGAAGCGTAAAACTTCGATGGTGATCTGAACGTGATCGTGAGTTTTCTGGCAATCGGAGGCGGCGGCACGAGATGGTTTTCTGGCAGCTGGGTTTTGTTTTAGTGGTGTTGGGTACTCGATTTTGGTTTGGGTCGAGTACGACGATTCTGGGTGTTCAGGTTAATTAGTGGCGTCGTTGACGATTTAGGGATGGTCGCGGTGATGATCGGAGGCGCTCCGGCCAAGTGTACACGTGCACGCGAACTTGTGTATGTCTGCGTTGTTTTGTGGATTGGGGAAGATGAAGTGTTCTCGGGTTTAGGCTTGATAAATCATGTTGTTTGACTCGAAGTCGATATGGTGAGGGGAAATTCGAAGTAAGGCTTTGGTAAAAGAAGTATTTGGCTCGGGTTTTTATATGATAACAATTTTTGAAAAAAAAGAAAAAAATAGAAGATTTTAAATTTAAACTTATTCTTTCGAAAATAAATATTGATTTAGGTTTCGGATCAATCAAAACCTTAAGATAAGTATTTTGAAGTAATTAAGTTCAAAGTTTTTTTTATATATACATAACCTTTATTTTAAAGTTTATTTTAAAATAAACTTAATAATGTAACTAAAGAGTTAACTAAGAAGATAAAAAAATTTCAAAGATTAAATTAACTTAAAGGTTTAAAGTTAATTGGTTATGTATAATTAATCCCAAAGGCTATTAATAAGATTTTAAAAGAGAAATAATGTTATTATTTGAGATAAATGATTTATCTTTTAATTAATTAAAACTTTAAGTGATTAGAGATTTATTAATCAATGTAAGTAATTAAAGGTTAATTGCTTAATGTGATTACTTAAAGGTTAATTACTTTAATTAAAGGTTGATTAATTAATAAAAGTAATCAAAGGATAATTAATTACTTAAAGATAATTATTTAATTAAGGATAATTAATTTATGATTAAAGTTAATTAATCAAGTGATTATAGGATAATTACTTAATTAAAATGTAATCAATTAATGATTAAAGTTGGTTAATCAAGTGATTAAAAAATAGTTAATTATAAAAGTAATTTATAATTAAAGGTTAATTAGTAATTAAGGGTTAATTAGTAATTAAGGGTTAATTAGTAATTAAGGGTTAATCACTTAATAATTAAAGGTTAACTAACTTATTAGGGGATGATTAATTAATGTAATTAATTTAGGGTTAATTTATTTATGTAATTAACTTTAGGTTAATTTATTTATGTGGTTAACTAAGGATACTTAATTAATTTATTAAGGATAATTAATTAAAATGGTTTGAAATTAATTAATCAGAGTTTGGTAATTAATACATAAGTAATTAGTTTATATTAAAATTAATTATAATCAAGTGATGGATTAATTTATGGATGACTGGATTCTATTGAATGCCTTGGTTTGATTTCTCTGATGTATGATGTTTTGTGATATGTTTGAGCTACGAACTGTGATTTATTTATTTGTGATGAATTTACATATTTATCCGTGAATCTGCGAATGAAGATAAGCATTATAGGATTATACCGCTTATCGATTTTGTTGTGCTTGAATGGATATTGGTTGTGATATGTTATTGTTGTTTGTAAAACCCCTGGACTACACCACACACACAAATATGGATTTCATGAGGAATTGGTTAAGTCATAGATATTTCGAATTTAAATATTAAATGTTTTTAAAATTGAACTTTGAATCCAAATGGTTTGAAAGTGAAATCGAGTTGAATATAAAAAGCTTTTGGAAAGGAAGTTTTGAAATTGAAATTTAGTTTTGAATATAATATATCTTGTTTAAGTTTTGAAATTATTTTGAAAATTATGGTTTGAAAAGATTATACAAGTTATACAACCAATATTTGATCGAATAGAACTTGCCGATGATACTGCGGTTCGCTGATTTTCTGATTTATACTTCTAAGGATATAATTTTGTGTATATTTGATCGAATTTTTCCAAAATGAAAAGCATTTATTTTCAAATGATAATAGCATTCATGTTATTAATGAACTTCTAATTTGGTTGAAAGGATTTTCAAGTTGTGGGTGAATCAGATTTGAAATGGAAATTGTTTTAAAAGCTATGAATGAATCTTTGTTAAAGATTTGGTGAACCTTGTTTTCAAATTGAAGAGGATTTTAAAGGTGAATCTTTTATTTTAAAGATTAAAAGTGGAAAATTGTTTAAACCATTCAAAATGAAAGGTTTTGGGAAACAAGTTGTGATGCCCCACCTCTATACCCACGCAAGCCAAGGACACTACGGTGTAATGCCGTCAACTAGCACGGAGAATAAGACTGTTGAGGAGCGACCATCCGTGTAATTGCCTTGTGCGAGTACCGATATGCCAGATAAAACTATAACTTGTATTTCAAGAGGGAAACCGACATTCCGATGCAAACTCAAAGCTACTACACATTGGCAATAATATCTTCGGAAATAAATATAGAATTAAGCATAACATAAATCAGTCACAGAAGTTCATATCACAAAGGCGGAAACAGATATGAATACTACACATGAAAGTGTATATCAGAGTAGTGGTCAAACAAGACACACAATATCACAAAAGAATAATTACAAGTGCTACACAAAAGAATAAGTATACATCAATGAGCCTATATCTCAAATGTATACAACCAAAAACTACTAATCTAAGTAGCTGGCCAAAAGTCAGGATAATAATTCCAGATGAGGAGTCAAGCAGAAGCACCTATAACATCTCGGTCTGACCCGAGTATTATTTAATAAAAAAATAATAAACGGATCAATCTATCTATAAATATCAAATAAAATGATATAGAATAAGAGATATGACAAAAACATATGATAACCAGAAAGCCATACTGTGATAAGTATGCGATTGAAAATCAACTAGGGATTAATCAATATCACAAGAATCTTCTCAAAGATCAAAAGGAATGCCATACTCTTTATTTTTATTCACCAAATCACAAATATTGACAATAATATCAATGCCAATAACAAAAGTTAATGACACACAAATTCACCAATGCACAAATATTGATAAAACTTATCAATGTAAATCACGAAAATTGGTGAAAACACAAATTCTAGAAATCTTCAATGGAAATCCAGAAATCACGAAAGGGGGGGAGGCCTATCACAAAATGGGAGCATGAAAGCTCACCAACACGTGTATCACAAAATGGAACGCTATTCCATGGTTGCTAACCATAAGTTTTGAGCCGGAGCTCCACAAAACGGCCCGAAGACCATGGGTCGCTATCCCACCAATTTTGAGTCGAAACTCCACAAAAACGGGATTTAGTCTCCCTCGCAGACAAAGAGACATTGCACATTGCTAGTCTAAATCACAAAAATGATCATCATCGATCATCAAGAAGTGTCAATTACAACAAGCTAGTAAATATATGAGCTTAGCCTCATGTCCCATAACCACTAGCTTAACTTAAATATTTACGAACAAATTGTAGATTTCCACTAGAAAGTTTGTCACAAGAGATTCAATCGAACAAGTCCAAGAATTAACCGACGAAGTAAATGCAAGCGTTTCATACCACTTGTTTTACTAAGTCCTTTAGTTAGATTTCTCATACGAGTAAGGTAAAGGTTTGTATATACTAATAGATTGAAAAACGGTTTAAGAATCGAGCTCTGTAATAAAACAGTGTTGAAATCATTTTGATGAAAGAGTTTTGATATTTACTGCTAGTATAGAAAACCTTTATGTTTTTAAAATTACAAATCACAAAAATGATTGTAGAAACAATCAATCGCTAAAAATTCACATACGAAGACGTGAATAAAATCCAAAAAAATCGATACCAAATCCATAGAAATGGATATTCCAAAAAATTCCGAAAATAGAAGTTATCAAAGGCAACTAAAATGATAACAACTAATTGGAGAAAAATATTCAATTAAAAATTGGATATTTCAACACACTAGTCAAATTAGGCAAAACGGGGCATTTCCAGACGTCTGAGGGTTGTTCCAGACGTCTGGAATTGGCTTCTCGAAATACTCCAGAAAACCCAACCAGACGTCTGACGCACTAAACCAGACGTCTGAAATTGAATTAGACGTCTAGGGGAAAGTCCAGACGTCTGGTTTTGATCTCTGGAAATTTTCCAGAAAACCAACCAGGCGTTTGAAGACACATTTCAGACGTCTGACAAATCTTTTCAGACGTCTGGAACGTTAGTTCAGACGTCTGAAATTAGTCACTGCATTGTTTATCATTCCGCCGTGTGTAGTTTTTCTCCAGGGGCAAAACCAGACGTCTGGCATTGGTCTCCAAACGTCTGAACCCTGGTAAAGGCAACAATTTTCCTAGGCCATAATAGCCAAATCAATTAGGGAGCGATCGAGCGAGCAACGACGACTAAGGATTTATGTCAAACGACAACCCGGCCATATAAGCTCTTCGATACACCCCAAACGACATATAAGAACACCCATTAAAGTATTTTCACAAAAATTGGACTTCAAAAACCAAAATTTGGTAATTCAACCATACCAATTCAAATCAAAAGCAAATGATCATGAATAGATGTTAGGAATTCATACCTAACAACAGAGATAAATATAGACAAAGATGTGAGATGAAAATCTCACATTTTCACAAAAACAACTAAGAGGAAGCTTGGAAACCAAAGGAAGGTCAACCACCCTTCAACACAACCCAAGGAGCTTGTATCTAAGCTCAAAAGAAGAACATTTCCCAAATTAGGTTTAGGAAATTTCTGAAATTGAAAGGAGAATGAGTTGGAGAAGAAGAAGAGAAGGCTTACCAAAGCTTCTTCTTGAATTTGAAGCTAGAGCTCGAGTTTTGCAAAGAACCTAGGGCTTAGGATTTTAGTTTCCACTCACTTCCTCCATTTTTGATGAACCTTGAATGTATTAGGAAATTATGAAGGAATAAAGGGAAGAGGGGGTGAAGCTTGGGTCTAATAGGCTAAAACTAAACCAAAGCCCTAAGTGAAAAAGTAGCAAATTTCCACTAACTCCAAACATATCAATGTTTATACACAAAAAGATCGCAAACATCATTTTGAACTCAATAGGGGTGGTCTCGGGTCCTAAATCGACTGTTTGCAAAAAGTAGCTTTTTGGACACTAATCCGACTAACGATGAATATTTAAAATAAAATATTTAAATATTCAATCGTAAAATATGTGGGTTGTTGCACAAGTGTTGAAAGTTGTGACTTAACTAGGATCCTATATATCCATATGTTTTAAAAAATTTGCGCTCATTATTCGGTTTAGACGGAAGAGGACTTTATGTCATAAAACCCATTCCGAATTAATGATACGACGAAATGGATAGAATTTGAAGGCTGGTGGTAAAGACCGAGTATTTTCGAGAACGAAAGGATTACCTGTCGAATGTCTCTGCACTGAGTCGCGTTGGTATAGAGATCTCCATATGTGATGGGGAGTCCGATCAGGATTGTGAACACCCGAATTGCAAGGGCTTCTTTGAAGTGCCTTCAGTTCCGTTAGAACCCAGAATGGAGTGTATGGATGTATATCTGACATTACACTTTGAGATGTAAAGCTGGTTTCTATCAAATACATATATGTTTGATGGCAAAGAATTCATTCTCTTAGGTTAACACCCTTCTTTGAGACATACGAGCTCAGAAGTTATGTAGTTGATGGTTACTAGTGATATATTCCCTATTTGGTAATGTGGCATACTAAGTTGTGCTGATCATTTGCTGATCAAAGCATGGCTTTTGTGAAAAGCATAGCTTGGTGGACGAGACCTCGTCGAACCTCACAACCCAGAAATGGTCGAAACAGGAAGATTGCAGCAAGGTTATGAGGGTCGTGCCCTTTAGGGTATATCCATTTTCTTCTAGAAAAAGGTGGTATCGTGGTATGGAGCCTAGATAATTAACATATGTGGTTGTTGCAAAATTTGTTGGTGTTGAGAGCTCTCGCATAAAGGTCGGTAACCACCCGGGGATGGCATACTCGTGATAGTTAGTTACCTAGTTACAGAGGTAACCCAACCTTGTGTTCGCAGAGAGCTGGCTAAGTTCATAGGGCGTCCCTCCAGAGGCGTACCCATATGGTGTAGGAATTTCCTTAGCCCGACCATTTGTTGGAAATCCAATCAGACGATACGAGTCCTTTACGGTTGCAGTTGTATAACCTGCCACCTTAGGTGATAGCTATAGCAGGCATAATATAATGGTACCTATGCTGGCTAAGATTAATATTATACTTTCGAAGGGTTTTCTGCACTATTCACTAATAATAATATCAAAAGGATTTTCGTGTATCAAGCATGATTGACTATCATAAGGAAAAATCTCCTCCAATTGTGAGTTTGCATTGTGTGTGTGTGAAGTGGCTTTATGGTAGTTTAATTTTCCAAAATGCATTGCAGATTTCTTTTTATTTCGTTTTGTTTTGTTTGTTTCAAAAATAAACTATTTTTGTTTGCTCACACCAGTCCCATGACTGACCTGGAGTTTATTGTTCCCTTTCTAAACTTTAGGTCCTACAATTTTCCACACGGGCAGCCTAGAGTCATATTTTCAGACAATCAACTAGTAGATATAGTTTTTGGCAATCTTTGGAATCTGTGATTTGGCGATCGCATTATGCACCGAGTTTGCTACAAGTTCAGCATTGATGGTGGTTCTACCTCATTGGATTAGAGTCTTTGAAGCTTTTGGGTTGAGTTATTTGGTTTTGAAGCATTGGAGATGGAGTTGCAATAAGGATATTGGATTATTTTGGAGCCTATTTTGGTGCTACCTTTCCGCTGTTGTGCATTTTTGTAACGATCTCGATTTTAAAACAAATTCAAATTGGTAATTAATTTAATTTTTGGAATTAAATTGTGAATTTATTTGTTATTTTCCAAAGTAAGCAGATATTTGTTTATTAATATAGATAGATAAACATATAAATATGATTCTAAATAGAATTTTTAATTTGGGAATTCAAAAATAAATGTTTTAAATAACATATTGAATTTGAAACCCAAAATAAATATATTCAATTGTATTGGATTATAAATAAAAAATTTCGATTTGGAGATTCAAAATGAATTTTCTTTAAAAGGTTATATTTTGGGAAGAATGATATGTATGATTAATTATTAAATGTATAAATTGTGTTTTTATTAATTTTCTTTATGAAATTATAAAAAGGTATAAAACAAAATATATGTTATAAATTAAATGTTTGGATTGTTGAACTTGAATAGAAACAAGGATAAATACTTAAGCAAACATATGAAGCACAAATACAAGAAAAGAAAAATTATCTATGTAATAGAATTTGCAAAAGAAGATAATAAAAGAAAAAGAAAAATATCTACAAAGTACAAAGAAAAAAATAAAATCAAAAGAGATAATGATGCATGTAAACTAAAATAGAAACATATGTACTTAAGGCTATCATCACAGCCGAAAATATGCTAAAATCATATTAGCAAACAAAGAAAAAAAATCTTTAGTCAAGAAGAAAGTTAATATAAGTATCTTTGTAGAAGCAAATAAAGATAGGTGTGTAGGCTTGTATGAGAAGTCAGTCAAATACATTCAAGTAGATTAACAAAATGAAGACAAAGTAATTAATGCAATATCTTCAGCCACCAAAACAACATATTAGCCACTATATGAAGAAAAATATCTCTCATCTTATGTGTCTAAAGAAAAATATTGTCACCCTGTGTACAAACAAAATTATATCCCTGCAAACTTCTTTTTCTTATATATCAAACCTTTATTTCAGTTCGACCATCAAAAAGCTAAGAAATCTGAAGTAAGTGCCATTTAAAATTTAAACAAGATTCAATTTTAAACAACACAAAACCAGAAATCAAGAGAAAGATTTCAGCTAGCAAATTTCTCAAGCCTGTGCCATAAAGCAAGCTCTGTTCTTCATCTTTACATGTGATCAAACTTTCTTTTAAAACCTCCTTTATCTTAGAAATCTTTGAAGTATGATCTGGAATTTGTTTAAATAATTGTGTGATAATATTTTAGTTATAAATATAAATGCATGTAAAAAAATAAATTAAAAGACCTGTCTTTAATATTGTGTGGTTGAATGTACTCTTGCTCTGTTATAAATACGTTTAAGAACACCAAATTTAAATTAAACTCTCTATGTACAATGAATTTTAGGTTTTGATTTTTAAACAAAAGATGATGGTAGAATTGTAAACTTAATTTTAAAAATAATTCCAAGTAGAAGATATTCAAGAAATATTTAGAAATTGGGTGATTACAGTAAGATCATCATAGATCATAAAAAATCGAACATTTTGAATTTAAAATCTAATTTTATAGACATATTTGTATTACAAAATGGTGATTTTTGGTGAAGATCTCATGATTTTTAAGCAAGCAATGATCTAAAAATTTAAGGTTGAACGAAAAAGGTTCACATGTCGATTTCTGATGATCAAAGGAAAATCGAGCTTCGAAATTCATGTCAGAGGAAGCTTAGAGGTTGACGAGTCAAGGAAAAATTCTTGTTGATTTTTTATTTCATCATGGATGGTGTACGAGAATGATTTAGGGTTTTATCCCTTGTTTTAGTCAGGGTTGGATTTTGAAACTACTACGTAGTTTCGTTATCGCACCAGAGATGATCGCACCGGTGGCGATCGACGCATTGATGTCAGACGAATCTCTGACAGCAGTCACGTGGTCTCTGATGATCTGTGGAGTCCGAGCGAGTAAACTCTTTGGCGATTGTTTTGTTCCATTCTGGGTCATATAGCTCGATTGTGGGTTCGTCAGTGTTTTGGGTATCTGGGTGTTCGTGGGGCTCGTGGAGATCATCGTCGATGTGTCGACGATCGTGGCTTCGGTGGGTGGTGTGACGACCCAAACTCAATGTCCGATAAACGACATCAAATTCGCATCGCCGGAGCTTATAACAGCATTTAGATGAATATAAAAAAATAGCAGAACAGAATCAATATCATAAATATCATCACAGTTACAACATCAACATAATATCCGTACTACATCAGAGTATATAATACATACACCACAACTCCAAATACAACATCATGATAAAACAACAGTGATCATATATCCAAAAGTCCTCAAATGAGAGAGGTGATAACGAACTCCCAAAAGCTAAACACCTGAAATCTCCAATAGCTCCTAAGATATCTCCAAGATAAGAGCTCCAAAATACTGCTACTCCAAAGTACAGAAACCTGCTACTAGGCTGCCCTTGTGGAAATAATGGGCACCCAGAGTTTAGGAAAGAAAACAATAAACTTCGGATCAGTCATGGGACTGGTATGAGTAAACAGAAACAACAGTTACTTTTAAAGAAAACTACATTTATAAATGAAATTTCGGTATGCTTTTAAAAATGGAACTACCATAAGACCTACCGCCACACACACAATGCGAACGCGGAATTGGAGGAGATTTCTTCTTATGATAGTTAAATATGCTTGGTACGAGGAAATAAATTCTTTGATAATATTTTTAGTGCATAGTGTAGAAAGTATTTCGAAAATAGAATATTAATCTTAGCCAGCATAGACATTCCGAACTATGCCTACTATAGCTACCATTTAAACAGTGGGGCGCCACCATAAGTAAATGGCAGGTTCTACAACTAAAACCATACAGGGTTTCGTATTGGGGTATGTGCATTTCCTTCTGGATAGAAGTGGTATCATGGTATGGAGCCCAGATACTTAACTTATGTTGATATCGCAGATATATATATATATATATATATATATATGTATTACTTTGTGATTTGTTGCTGGGGCCCCGGTTAAAGGTTGGTTACAACCGGGAGATGGCATACTCGTGTCAGTAGTTACCCAGTTAGGGGTAATCCGGCCTTGTGTTGGCAGAGATCCGGTTTGGTTCTCGGGAACGTCCTTCACTTGTCACGACCCGAACTCGATGTCTGACAAACAACATCAAATTCGTTTCGCGGGAGCTTGCAACACCATTAAATGATAAATAACACAACGGAAATAAAAGATGATATCACTGATATAACATGAATACAATATCCGATACATCAATTTGATACAATGATAATCAACAATATCAGAGAATATACAACACAAAATACAGCGAAACATGATACAATATGAAGTAAGTCTTCTCAGAATATAATACTGCAACTCTGATCCGAAAAGCTCCAAAGACAAAGCTCCAAAACTTCTAGCTCAATCCACCATCAAGATTGCACCAAGCTAAGCAAGTCTCGTCCATATCCAAAGACTGAACTAGCTCTAGATGATCTACTGAACCTAATTATCTGAAAACCAAACTCTAGACTGCCCATGTGGAAAAAATTTGAGCACCCAGAGTTTAGGAAATAAACAATAAATTCTAGGTCAGTCGTGGGACTGGTGTGAGCAAACAAAAACAGTTTGTCTTTAAAACAATCAAAGATTTAATTTTTTATAATCCCAATGCTTTTGAAAAATGAGACTACCATAAGGCCTCCCGCACACACACACAATGCAAACGCAGAATCAGAGGAGATTTCTCCTTATGATAGTCAAAGATGCTTGATACGCATTAAAGAGAAACATTTGATATTATTACTAGTGCATAGTGTAGGAAAACATTTCGAAAGTAAAGATATAAATCTTAGCCAACATAGACATTTCGAACTTTGCCTACTATAGCTACCATCCAAACAGTGGGGCGCCACCATAAGTAGATGACAGGTAATACAACTAATACCGTACAAGGCTCGTATTGGATGAATGGATTTTTTTCCAACAAATGGACTGGCCAAAGAACTTCCCATTGCCACATGGAAACGCCTCTGGAAGGACGCCCCGAGAACCCAACTTGATCTCTGCCAAAACAAGGTCGGCTACCCCCCTTCCCGGGGAATATACAAAACCTCATATATGCCACTCCCGGTCCTTTGGGACCTTTAAACGAGAGCTCTCTAACCAACAACATCACACAGTAAATAATATAGTGTGTCTACATGAGCAAGTATCTGGGCTCCATACCATGATACTACCCTTTTCCAGAAGGGATGGTCATACCCTAGGGAAGCTATCCTTGAAAACCTTGCCGCACAATTCCTGTTTCGACCATTACCGGTTTGTGAGGCTCGACGAAGTCTCGTCCACAAAGCTAGCTTTTAAGAGAATATATTCTCCGCCACTAACAGAAATGTATTTGAAAGAAATCTGCTTTATATCTCAAAATGTAATGTAAGACATACAATCCATTCAAGTCTGTTCTGGGTTCGAACAGAACCGAAGGCACTTCCAAAGAAGCCCTTGCAATCCGGATATTCACAATCCCGATCGGACTTCCCATCACTTAGGGAATCTCTATACCGGAGCAACTCAGTGCAGAGACAATCGATAGGTCATCCTATCATTCTCGCAAATACCCGGTCTTCACCACCGGTCTTCAAATGCTATCCATAACGACGTATCACATATTCGGAATGGGTTATACGACCCAAAGGTCCTTTCCCGGCTAACCCGAATAGTGAGTGCAACATTTAAAACATATGGATATGGGATTTCGATTAAGTCAAAACTTAATAATTCCAAACTTTCATTCAAATGGTTTAAACCAATTACCAATTCAAATCTTTTAAACAAAAAGATTTATTTCACAAAGTTCACTCAGTTTCACAAAGATTCATTTACGGATTTCAAAACAATTTCCGTTTCAATTGAATTAATTTAAATCTTAAAATCAAGATTTATCTCATAGCTTCCAAAACTGTTTCTAAAGATTCATTCATAACTTGGAAAACTATTTTCAATTTAACTTGAAATCCCTTAAATACAATTTGAAATTCATTTCTCATATGAAAGTTTTTTTTTATCATTTAGAAACAATAGTTTTATTTTGGAAAAAAACCGCATATCATTTATACAAGTTACAATCTTTGGGTTAATTCAAATTCCCAAAAGAACAATTTAAAAAAAAAGGTTAAACACATATAACTTGTAAAGTTCTTTTTAAATCATAAATACTAAATACAGAATTCAATTTCAGATATTGAATTCCAATTTAAATCAAATTATTCAAATTTCAAATCTCTATTAGTTATTCAAAATAACTTTTATTCTTAAAACAGCTTTTCAAAAGCTTTTCATATTAAAACTTAATTTATTTCCAAAACTATTTGAATTTAAAATTCAAATTCAAATTCAAAACTTATTTAAAAATCTATGACTTAACCCATTTCCACGTAAAATCCATATTTATGTGTGTATGAGTGTCCAGGGGTTTTACACAAAAGTGCAACATCAATCATCACAAATTTAATCAATATCTATAAGTGATATAATCAATAATGCTTATCTTTATTCACAGATTCATAGATAAAGTAAATTTATCAATCACAGAGATTCATCATTACGATTCGATGTGGGTTTCAGACAACTAACCAGAATCCGAATCCCTGTCGCATCGAAATTTTAAATGTCGTTTTACAGGCAACAGGATTTTCACATTAATACAGAACAAACCACAATCACAGTACAGTACATGGCAATTTATATCACACAGTACCACAATCAGAACAGAAATATCAATATCGTGTACAGCCATAATTAATTATTTTCCACTGTGGTTTAAATAAATTAACTACACAATTATTTGCAGTGCTGTTTAAATCAATGATTTAAAATCTGGGTAAAAAATTAAATCTTAATTAACTCGATTTATTGTTCCAAAATTAGTTATTAAATTAACCGCCAATTTGGATTAATCGATTTTAATTTTTCTGAATAAGAAATTCTTAATTTACAAATCAATTTGAACACTCAATTGTTTTATAAATCAATTTAATTACAAATTGTAAATCATTCTTAGTTTCTTTTCAAAATCATTAATTTATAACATTATTTACCTTTATTATCATTTGATAATCTTCTTTATACTTTGGAAATCAATCTATTATAGTTATAAAAAGTTTAAATGTTAATTAACTTAAATTCTTATTTTAAATTTAATTATTTAAAATATTAATTAGATTATTAAGTATCAACTTAGTTTATTAAAATTAGTCATAAGCCTTTTTTTCAATATAGTCAAGATTCATTGCCTTAAAATCTGTTGATAGTAAAGGTTAAACTTTTATTTCGGTCCAAACTCATATTCATAGTTACCCGAGCAAACCCAGGCAACTCGGGTCCAAGCCCGTGTATTTCCCCACTTTCCCCGAACGTCCCTGTACCCTTTTGTTCTTATTTTTTTTTTCTTTATCTTTTTTTCCCCTTTCCAGGTTCTAAGTACCTAACCCAAAATAGCCCAGATATACTCGCGCGCGCGAGTTCCATCCCGAAGCAAATCACGCACTTTCTCGAGTTCGAATTGAGTTCCAACTCAACAACCTCACCGATACCCAAATACGACGTGCACATGCAAACGAACCACCGCCACCTCCGGTTGATTCGCCACCCACCACCAAGTCAACGTTGGCCTACTCGATCACTCCCACTCTCCAGCAACCCAGTACCACATAAAAATCGAAATCGAACCATTGGGTTCAACCCTGAACCCAACTCACCTCGAAAATGGCGTTTGCCACGGCGCTCACGGCGATCAGAAACCACGCCCTTCTGACCATAGCACCTCCTTCCATCCACGCAGCGTTCACCCTAGTCGCGATGGCTTCCGATCCCCCCCTAGATTTTCCAATTGCCTCGCGAAGGTAGTCGACAAGTTTGAACACTTAAACCCTAAAGTGCTCTCGTTCCTTAAATTTATGCAATGATTTTTTTTTTTGATAATTTTCTCGAAACCCATGATGTTCATACTTGCTTTAAACCAAACTTCAACGTTTTAAATTAATTCGATTGTTAGAAAATGAGAAAAATGCAATTTTTGTTCAAAAATGATATGCTCTTTGTGTACCCAACCAAAAATCCTAGTTTTTGTTTTAAAAATCATACTTTGGTATGTAGATTCAAGATATGTAGTTTACTTAGCGATTTAAAATACTTGAATTTAACACAAATTTAAATGATTTCCCTGTATATCACTTAACAATGAGTATACTCCATTGACAAGCTTGCACAAGTTTAAAATCTTGATTGATTTTTTTTCAAACAACATGTTTTGTTTTAAAAACATAAGCCAATAAATAATCGAATGAGAATATCTTGTATTTTGAATGATTTACTTGACTCTGTAACTACACTGAATCTTCATATTCAGGTTTAACAGGAATTTCGTACTTGAACACAGAATTGCAAACAAAATACATAGGCCATCATAACATTATCAATACATCACACACACAAATGAACTTAAGACTAAAAATATTTGTTTACTCACAGATTCTCAAGCATGGATTCAAAGAAATGGTTTTTTAAAAATTTAAAGTTGCTCACTTGATTTCCAGGAAAGAACAGAGGCCTTTGTTTTGCACAGGCCTGAGAAAATGCAACTGGAACCCTTTTTCTTTGATCTCTGGCTTTGTAGCTGATTTGTTTTATGTGTAAATTGAAGTTTGTTTATGTTATTAAGATGATAGTTGCTTCAACTTTCTTTTCAGATGTGATTATGAATGAACTGGAATGAAGATAATATATAAGAAAACAAGTACACAGGGTGATATATTTAATACAAGTGATGTTATACATTTTTGTACAAATACAGGGTAATTATTTTCTTTGTGCGAGTGAGGTTATATTTTTGTACAACATAAGCTATTTTTTTTCTTCATTGTTGACCAGGCTGTTATATTTTTTGTTTACTTGGTTTTTGGCAAAATACTAAAACAAGATATTAGTTGTACTTCTTACATTATTTATATATTGTTAACTAGAGATTCTTTTTTATCTTGTTGGAGGCTGAAAGGAAGTAGATTACTTCGGGTGAGATGTATAAGAGGTATGTTGCATTAAATGCAATGTCCTATTTGTTTACAACTTATACTATTTGTTATGTATGTATACTCCTTGCTTTGTATAAGTATGCTCATGTGTACATATGCTTATAAAAAATCCATTTTTTTTCCTCTTACTTTTGTCTTTAGTATTTACTTTATACTTTTACAAAGTTTATCAACATGTTACTTGAACTTATCTAATTTATTGCTATGTTCTTAGATTTTCATTTGTATGTAAATTTTATTCTAGTTTTGTTTGTTTTTATTTTATAGTTTGATTACTAAACATTGATTTATAACTTATATTTTATTTTATACTTTTTATTATTATTTTTAAAGAAAATTCATTTTGAACTTCCAAATCAAACTTTTGTTTATAATTCTATTCAATTGAAAATATTTAACTTTATATTTTACTCTATACACTTATATTCAATATTGATACGTAGTTTTATTTTATTTTAAACACTTTATTTATAATTCAATTCAATTTATTCGCTTTTGAGTTTCAAATCAAATTCAAAAACAAATAGGTATACATTTCTTATTAAGTTTGAAAAATTCAAACAAATCCGTAATGTAATCCAAAAATTCAATTAAATTATAAATTTAAATTCGTCATTAAGTCGGGATCGTTATAGACTTCCCCCCTTAAAAGGAATTTCGTCCTCGAAATTCGCCAGAGAGTGATAACAAAGATAGATGGAAGATAGAGAAATATGTTTACAAATCAAACTGTATATTTATTCTGCATTTGGCTTACCAAATCAGAATATCAACAATAGATGTGAGAACAAACTCAATCAATTATGTAATAATTGGGTTACCTGATCTACGAAGTATACATGGGTATTGGTTAATTCGAAGGGATAACTAACCGTTTGTAGATTATGTCAAAACCCAATAAAATAAATAGAAATAGATTCGATTACGATTTCAGATTCAAGATTTAATTCATTTACGATTTGCTGAGAAATACAACTAGATAGTTCAAGTGTCGAACAAAATTCGAACAATTTAATCGTAAATGAGAAGATTACCTTATAAAATTTCTTTTCCTAAATCATCTTGTTGAGGTTGAAGAATCGTCTCTGATTGCATACACTTTCTTTACTAAAATTTGCTTCTTGGCTGGACAGTTGTTGATCCTATGTCCTGGCTTGCGGCATTTATAGCATCCCGTAGATTCCTGGTCTGGCCTCATAAATGGCTCTCTCATTCCTGACATCCAAGAATTCCTGCATTTATCCGAGTAGTGACCTTTCTCCAAGCAATTGAGACAAGTAACATCCTTCTTTTTCTTCTGTATACTCTTCTTTCCTTTATTTTTCCTCGATTTCTTTCCGCCAAACTTCCTTTTCCTCCAATTCAGATTACTTGCATCTCCATTCTCCTCCGGATCTTTTTGCTTTTCCAGAGTATTGTATCGATAGCCCATATCAATTAATTCAGAAAAATTAAAGTCGATTAATCCAAATTGGCGGTTAATTTAATGACTAATTTTGGAACAATAAATCGAGTTAATTAAGATTTAATTTATTTACCCAGATTTTAAATCATTGATTTAAACAACATTGCAAATAATTGTGCAGTTAATTTATTTAAACCACATTGGAAAATAATTAATTATGGCTGTACACGATATTGATATTTCTGTTCTGATTGTGGTACTGTGTGATATAAATTGCCATGTACTGTACTGTGATTGTGGTTTGTTCTATATTAATGTGAAAATCCTGTTGCCTGTAAAGCGGCATTTAAAATTTCGATGCGACAGGGATTCGGATTCTGGTTAGTTGTCTGAAACCCACATCGAATTGTAATGATGAATCTCTGTGATTGATAAATTTACTTTATCTATGAATCTGTGAATGAAGATAAGCGTTATTGATTATATCGCTTATCGATATTGATTAAATCTGTGATGATTGATGTTGCAATTTTGTGTAAAACCCCTAGACCACACTCATACACAAACAAATATGGATTTCACGTGGAAATGGGTTAAGTCACAGATTTTTAAATAAGTTTTGAATTTGAATTTTAAATTCAAATAGTTTTGGAAATAAACTAAGTTTTAATATGAAAAGCTTTTGAAAAGCTGTTTTAAGAATAAAAATTATTTTGAATAACTAATAGAGATTTGAAATTTGAATAATTTGATTTAAATCGGAATTCAATATCTGAAATTGAATTCTATATTTAGTATTTATGACTTAAAAAGAACTTTACAAGTTATACGTGTTTAACCATTTTTTTTTAAATTGTTCTTTTGGGAATTTGAATTAACCCAAAGATTGTAACTTGTATAAATGAAATGGGGTTTTTTTTCCAAAATAAAACTATTGTTTCTAAATGATAAAAAAAACTTTCATATGAGAAATGAATTTCAAATTGTATTTAAGGGATTTCAAGTTAAATTGAAAATAGTTTTCCAAGTTATGAATGAATCTTTGGAAACAGTTTTGGAAGCTATGAGATAAATCTTGATTTTAAGATTTAAATAAATTAATTCAATTGAAACGGAAATTGTTTTGAAATCCATAAATGAATCTTTGTGAAACTGAGTGAACTTTGTAAAATAAATCTTTTTGTTTAAAAGATTTGAAATGGTAATTGGTTTAAACCATTTGAAAGAAAGTTTGGAATTATTTAGTTGTGACTTAATCGGAATCCCATATCCATATGTTTTAAATGTTGTGCTCACTATTCGGGTTAGCCGGGAAAGGACCTTGGGGTCGTATAACCCATTCCGAATATGTGATACGTCGTAAGGGATAGCATTTGAAGACCGGTGGTGAAGACTGGGTATTTGCGACAACGATAGGATGACCTATGGATTGTCTCTGCACTGAGTTGCTCCGGTATAGAGATTCCCTAAGTGATGGGAAGTCCGATCGGGATTGTGAATACCCGGATTACAAGGGCTTCTTTGGAAGTGCCTTCGGTTCTATTCGAACCCAGAACAGACTTGAATGGATTGTATGTCTGACATTACATTTTGAGATATAAAGCAGATTTCTTTCAAATACATTTCTATTGGTGGCGGAGAATTTATTCTCTTAGCATTAACACCCTTCTCTTAGACGTATGAACTCAGAGATTATGTAGTTGAAGGTTATCACCGATATATTCCCAACTTGGTAATGTGGCATGCTGAGTGTTGCTGATCATTTGTTGATCAAAGCGTGGCTTTTGTAAAAAGCGTAGCTTTGTGGACGAGACTTCGTCGAGCCTCACAAACCGGTAATGGTCGAAACAGGAATTGTGCGGCAAGGTTTTCAGGGATAGCTTCCCTAGGGTATGACCATTCCTTTTGGAAAAGGGTAGTATCATGGTATGGAGCCCAGATACTTACTCATGTAGACACACTATATTATTTACTGTGCGACGTTGTTGGTTAGAGAGCTCTCGGTTAAAGGTCCCAAAAGACCGGGAGTGGCATATATGAGGTTTTGTATATTCCCCAGGAAGGGGGGTAGCCGGCCTTGTTTTGACAGAGATCCAGTTGGGTTCTCGGGGCGTCCTTCCAGAGGCGTTTCCATGTGGCAATGGGAAGTTCCTTGGCCTGACCATTTGTTGCAAAAAATCCATTCATCCAATACGAGCCTTGTACAGTATTAGTTGTATTACCTGCCATCTACTTATGGTAGCGCCCCACTGTTTGGATGGTAGCTATAGTAGGCATAGTTCGAAATGTCTATGTTGGCTAAGATTTATATCTTTACTTTCGAAATGTTTTCCTACACTATGCACTAGTAATAATATCAAATGTTTCTCTTTAATGCGTATCAAGCATCTTTGACTATCATAAGGAGGAGATATATGTAATGACCCAGAATTTCTGTCAATTAAAATTTGTATATTTAATTGATTTTAAATATTAATAAGTGAAATTTATAAGTCGAATAAATTTTATTTCGAATAATTAGATTTAATTGGATTATTAAATCGATAATTTAATAGTTGAAAATACAGAAATAATTGAAAATTGGGTTAAATATGATTGAAAATGATTCGTAAAATTTTATTTTATCATATTTAAGTTAGAACGATGTTATAGAACTTTTAAAATTGAATTAAAAGTTTATTTGTGAAAATTGAATATTTTAATATTTAAATCAACTAGTGAAATTAGCCAATTTTCGAACAGTCTCAGAATTGGACGAAACTAGTTCCATTGGATCCGTAATAGTTTGTTATTATTGGATTTCAATATTCGTAGCAATCGGAATTTTCGTTTGACCGTGGCAGCTCGAAACGCATCTAAATTGTTTTTATATTTATTTGGCGAGTTAAAATAGCCATTTTTCAAACTGTCTCGGATTTCGACGAAACCAGTTTCATCGGATCCGTAATGTGGTATTATTGTATGGTTTCAAATTTTGTGTCAATCGTATTTACCGTTTGTCCGGGAAAGCTAAAACGGCTAGAAATTTGTTTAAATCGATTTAAAATTAAATCGAATGTTTATTGCCATAACTCGCACAGATGATCGAATTAGCTCCCGAAACACATTCCATTGTGTTTGGAACGCGGGGCAAACCTTAGGAACGCCAACCGGCACGCTTCGTTTGGAGTTCGGAAAATCCGGGATGAATAGTGTCGCGTATTTTTTCTATAAAAGCCCTCAAATAATTCACTTTTGCAAAAAGAAGCAAACCCTAGGGTTTCCATTCAGAGCCGCCGGCCTCCAATAATTCAATGGCCGAAATGCATTCATCTTCTCCCCTCGAATTCTTCCAATACACGCGATATTAGGCCACGGCCCCAACTAGAAAAACGTAGATCCCCTCGAGAAATTCATATTCAATGGTTATGATCGAGAATCGTTGAGTGAATCGTTGGCAATTCCAGCTCAAACAGCAACCGGTCGCGCACATCGTTCAAAGTCAGGTCAAGGCCGAGCTCGACATGGCTCATGCCGAAGGTAGCATAGGGGATGGGCTTCAAGGTGGTACCATCTGATCACGATGGAAGTCAAAGGATTTGTCGCGGCATCAAGCCCTAGGAGGCGGCTAGGTTGGGTTTGGACGCGTTTGTTACTGGAAAGGGGAAGATGCAACAGGGGATGGCCTTGATTCGTTGACTTCGAAATGCACGGCTAGGATGGCCAGGGTATTAAAAAAAAAGTTGTAAATTTATATTTATAAATTCGTGTGACTTTAAAAATCCATATCTTTTTCATACGAGGTCGAAAACGCACGAAACTAGTTGCCTTGGGTTCGTATGGACGAGCACTACACTATGGAATTGGATTGGAGTCGTTTGGAGCTAGCGAAAATTTTGGATAAAATTAAACGCACGTTTAATTTTATTCAAAATAAAAGCTGAAAACGAAATTGAAATCAAGGTGAGAACTTCTCACTCAATCAAAACGGGTTTCGATTTTAATTTTAAATAGTTAGATTTAAAATTCTTGAATGCATGTTTGAATGTTGATTGTTATCTATTGATTGTAAGAATAGACATTATACGCCATTAGTAAACGGAGGTTATTTATTAAAAACATATACCACGAATATTTCACAGTTCAGTGAAATTAGTATTATTTATGTACTTGGAGTTGATTTCCCGCATTATATAGCAGACGAGACCCTATTGCGCCGTCTATTAAGAGGATAATATTTTATAAATCCCATATACCGCGATAATTCCGTACTGGAACGGAATTGGTATTGTGCTAACATCTTTGGATGCAGGAAAAAGGTTGGAGGGATCCAATTGGATTCCTCAACAGTATTTATTGGATTATGGCTAAATTGATATTCATTGATTGTCATATCGATATATGATGTCGTTGTTGTCGTGATTGACTATTTGGTGTGTAGCATCATTGGGCCAATTTTGGAATTTTAAAAGGATTTTAAAATGATTTTTGAAAGTATACGTTATAAAATATTTTTGGAATTGATTCATTTTAAGTAAATAAACGTTATAATTTTAATGTTATAGAAATTATGATTTTTGAGAAATATAGTTAAAAGTTGATTTTTGAAAATAAGGGGTTAATGACTTTATAAAATAGTTTAAATTGGGAATTTTGAATTTATTGTAAAAAGTTTAAAATATAGGATTTATGATATTTGATTATTTTATAAATCAAAGAAAATGATGAAATTATAAAGGAGTTTAAAGACGTTTTAAAAATAATAATATAAATTGATTTATATAAAAGATTTACAAATTGATATTTATAAATTAAAAATATTTTAAGTATAAAACGAGTTTTTATAAGTGTTAGAAGGAAGTGTAAATGAATTTCATAAATGAATGAAATTTATAGAATTATAAACGGTGAAGTATTAAATGGAATTTTATAAGCAATAGGTTTGTAAAATTTGTAAAGTTATTAAAAGAGTAGATTTGGGTAAATAAATGAATCTTATAAGTTATAAGATTTATAATTTGGGAAGTTTAAAAGAACGATTTGTAAAAAAATAAATTATAAGTATTTAAATTATAATATGAACTTTTAGTATATAATTGAGATATAAATTGAAATAGCTTAATAAAGGAGATTTATAAAAGGAAGTGGTTATAAAATAAATAGAAATAGAAATTATGAACCTTGGCAAGGCAACAAGAAGAAGAAGAGCATTCAGGGAAGCGCGGCAATGAGCACAAGTTCGAACGCCAAGAAATTAGGGTTACTAGAGGAAATTCAACACCGTCGTTGCCTCCAACATCGTGGCCGCCTCCAACTATTTTTCCAGTCACCCCAGCAAGCTCCTCTACCCCACGCACAACCCGACAACCCCCAGGTCCTTCGATCGCCTGAATTTGCCAAGAACCCACTTTCCGATCGTCTACGCATTTCTCATCAACCACTCAATGAAAAATTACCATCTTCGATTTAAAAATCCTATCTTCTGATGACACTTCAAGTTATGTAATTCAATTCGAGTTTCATGACACTCGATGTTTCCCAAGAATTATGTATGCTCTGTAAAAAATCGAGTTTGACAAATATATGTTGTTCTTTTACTTGAGATTATTTTGAAACAATATTTGTTAATTAAACAAACATATTTGCTTTTTTTAAAAATCCATGCTTGATAATGATTAAATGGTTAGGTGTTGGGTTTGAACAAGATTGAGGTTCTGGAACACAAGACAGAGATGTTTTTTTTTCATTTACAGGTATTCACACCTACTGGTATCATACACATGTGATATTTCTACATGTAAATTTTAAAACAAATTTCAAATCTCAGACTAACAAGCATCACTTGAATACTTTTGTTAAGTTGTTTACTCACTTTGTAATACGGATGAACAGAGACTAAATTTGTCTTGCAGCTACAGTTTGATCCTTCTCCTCTTTCTCTTTCTTCAGTAATTTGTTTCCACTTTGAAATATAAAGTGATGTCTTCTTTTTTTTCTTCTTTCTATTTACTATCTTGGTTTTCTGATCTTTGTTAATATTTGTTGAACGAATTAAAGAAGTAGGTTGATGTGTATATATATAACAGATTGTGCATACTGCATATAGGTAGGTATAATACTTCTTTTTATATTGACCAACTCATGCTTGAATTTGCTGATGTATGTTTGTGTATGGGCTGAGGAGTAATAACATTTAATGAGAGCATTAAATGAAGCATTACTGACCCATACTTCCTTGTATGCTTAAGCAGGTAATGTTACTTTATTTTTGTAAGTACAAAGTTTATTTTACTTTATAGATTTTTTTCTTTGCTATGGACAATTGAGATGATGTAAATGAAAGATAATGTATAGGTTTTATTTCATATTGAGGCTTGCATAACTTATTTTCCTGGTTTATATATTCTTTTTGCAACTTGTTTGTTTACTTTGTTTTTTTCTGGTTTATGAATTCCACTTTCACATGTATGTCATATGTCACTTTATAACAATGTGATTTTATTTTATAAATTTTTTTCACAACTTACTTTCATAATTTCTTTTTAGTTCTTTTCAAAGGTTTAAAATTTTGATTTGTACATATTTTAAATTATTGTTTAAAAACAATTTCTTATTTATAAAATGTTCTTTTCTTTATTATTATTATTATTATTTGTTTTTATCATTTATTTAAACTTAACCATCAATATTTCTTTTTATTTAATTCTACATTAATGTGTAATATTAATATAAACAATTTTTTATTTCTTTTGGAATTCTCAAATTAAATTTAAAAGTTCTAATACTTCAACGATTTTAATTTAACGAAATTCCGGGATGTTAAAGGTGGTGGCTGGAATTGTGGTGCATATGCACCGTGTCAGATTCGTATCAGTAACATTTAGGATGAGGAAGAAGGGTGGCAGCTCGAAGTGTTGCTCGGGGAATTTGGTTGAGGACTTGAAGTCAGGCTCGTGTAAAGTAAGCGTTGTATCAGGTTGGTTATAATACTTAATAAATTTTTGAAGAAAAATATCACTCGGGTGCAAATTAGGAAAAACCCGAAGCAAGGAATTGTTTCTCTCGGGGACAACACGAAGAAGTCTCGAGTTAGTCATATAACAGCAAGCAATCAATTTTTTTACTAGATTTTTGAAACACAAGTTAATTAATTTATCTGAATAAATTAATTATAGTTACAAATGGAATATAGGTAAATGGTATTGAAAACAATCATTTGAGATTTATGGAGTTCAATAATATTTTAAATTTTAAATTTTCTTTTAAATAAAAGTTGTTTTAAAAGTTTAGCTTAATAAAGAAAAATTCTAGAAGTAAATAAAATATTAAGTGTTAACTGTAAACTAAATTCATTTTATGACGAAATAATGATTAACAATTAATGATTTCATAATTAATAGTTTAATCAATTAAAGAATAGTCAACTGACAAAGGTAATTAACCTTGATCAGTTAACAATTAAGAATCAATCAATTAAGGCTATTAATAAAGGAATAATTAATTAATCAAGTTGACTAAGATTTCATTAATTGATTTAAAATAATTAATAAAGATAATTATATGGTTAATTCACTTTAATTACAATCATCTTAATCAAAGATGATTGACCATCATCACATATTCTGTACTGGATTGATATTTCTGTTGTGATACTGTGTGATATGAATTGCTTTGTGCTGAATTGTGATATTGTGATTTGTTTTTGTATGAATATGAAAACCCTTTTGCTCGTAAAACGACATTTAAACATCGATGCGACAGGGAGTCGGATTTCAGTTAGTTATTCGAAACCCACATCGAGTCGTAGTGATGAATCTTTATGAATGACAAATTGACTTTATCTATGAATCTGTGAATGAAGATAAGCGTTATAGATCATACCGCTTATCAATGTTTTTGTAATGATTTCATAATTAATAGTTTATTCAATTAAAGAATAGTCAATTGACAAAGGTAATTAACCTTGATCAGTTAACAATTAAGAATTAATCAATTAAGGCTATTAATAAAGGAATAATTAATTAATCAAGTTGACTAAGATTTCATTAATTGATTTAAAATAATTAATAAAGATGATTATATGGTTAATTCACTTTAATTACAATCATCTTAATCAAAGATGATTGACCATCATCAAATATTCTGTACTGGATTGATATTTTTGTTGTGATACTGTGTGATATGAATTGCTTTGTGCTGAATTGTGATATTGTGATTTGTTTCTGTATGAATTTGAAAACCCTTTTGCTCGTAAAACGGCATTTAAACTTCGATGCGACAGGGAGTCGGATTTCAGTTAGTTATTCGGAACCCACATCGAGTCGTAGTGATGAATCTTTATGAATGATAAATTGACTTTATCTATGAATCTGTGAATGAAGATAAGCGTTATAGATCATACCGCTTATCGATACTGATATATCTGTGATGATTGATGTTTTCCACTATTGTGTTAAACCCTTGGATTACACTATACACACACAAATATGATTTCACGTGGAAATCGGTTAAGTCACAAATTTTAAAAATAGTTTTAAATTTGAATTTTTTTAATTCAAAGGGGTTGGAAATGGACTGGGTTAACTGAAATGCTTTTGAAAAGGGTGTTTTAAAAATGTAAGTTATTTGGAATAACTTAATAAAGATTTGAAATTTGAATAATTTGATTTTAATTGGAATTCAATATCTGAGATTGAATTCTATATTTGGAATTTATGATTTAAAAAGAATTATACAAGCGTATACGGATTTTAAACCATTTTTTAAAGTATTGTTTTGGGAATTTGAATTAACCCAAAGATTTTAACTTGTATAAATGAGATCGAATTTTCCCGAAACGAAAACTGTTTGTTTTCAAATGATAAAAGCTTTCGTATAAGCAACAAATTTCCAATTTGTATTAAAGGGGATTTCAAGTTTGAATTGAAATGGGTTTCCAAGTCATGAATGAACCTTTGGAAACGAGTTTTGAAGGCTATAAGTTAAATCATTGATTTAAAGATTGAATGAGTTAATCCAATTGAAATAGAAATTATTTTGAAATCCATAAAGGGATCTTCGTGAAACTGGGTGAACTTTGTGAAACGAACCTTTTTGTTTAAAATATTTGAAATGGTAATTGGTTTAAACCATTTGAAAGAAAGTTTGGAATCATTAAATTGTGACTTAGCTGAAATCCCATATCCATATGTTTTTAAGTATTGCGCTCATTATTCGGTTTAGCCAAGAAAGGACCTTTGTGTCATATAACCCATTCCGAATAGTAATACGACGATATGGATAGTATTTGAAGACTGGTGGTGAAGATCAGGTATTTGCGAGAGAGATAGGATGACCTATCAATTGTCTCTGCATTGAGTAGCTACGGTATAAAGATTCCCTAAGTGATGGGAAGTCCGATCGGGAGTGTGAATACCCGGATTACAAGGGCTTCTTCGGAAGTGCCTTCGGTTCTGTTCGAACCTGGAACAGACTTGTATGGATGTGTGCCTGACATTACATTTTTAGATGTCAAGCTGGTTTCTATCAAATACATTTCTGTTGGTGGCGGAGAATTTATTCTCTTAGCTTAACACCCTTCTCTGAGACATACGAGCTCAGAGGTTACGTAGTTGATGGTTACTAGTGATACATTCCCAATTTGGTAATGTGGCATACGAAGTGTTGCAGATCATTTGTTGATCGAAGCATGGCTTTGTAAAAAAGCGCAGCTTTGTGGATGAGACTTCGTCAAGCCTCACAACCCGATAATGGTCGAAACAGGAATGTTGCGACAAGGTATTTAGGAGTAGCGCCCCTAGGGTATGTCCATTTCCTTCTGCATAAAAGGTGATATCATGGTATAAATCCCAGATATCGAACCTATGTGGTTACTGCAAATTTATTCTTTGTGGTTGTTGGTGTCGAGCGCTCGGATAAAGGTCGGTAACGACCGAGGATGGCATAGCTCGTGTGTTAGTTACCTAGTTACAGCTTGGTTAAAGCGTGAGGTAGCGTCGGCCTTGTTTGGTAGAGATCCATTTAGGTTCTCGGGGACGTCCTTCCAGAGGCGTTCCATTTCGATGTGGAAAGTTCCTTTGCCTGACCATTTGTTGGAAATCCAAAGAAACAATACGTACCTTGTTCGATTTTAGTTGTATAACCTGCTATTGAACATGGTAGCTATAGTTGACATAAGTGCAAAATGCCCATGCTAGCTAAGATTAATATTATACTTTCGAAATGTTTTCTGCACTATGCACTAATAAAAATATCAAATGCTTGGCGTATCAAACATTTTTTACTGTCATAAGGAGAAATCTCCTCCAAGTGCGCGCTTGCATTGAGTGTGTGGTGGGAGGCCGTATGGCAGTTTTATTTTCCAAAAAGGCACTGCAATTTTCAAAAGTAATTCTTTTGGTTGTTTTTAAAGATAAACTATTTTGTTTACTCATACCAGTCCCATGACTGACCCGGAGTTTATTGTTCCCTTCCTAAACTCTGGGTGCCCATAATTTTCCACACGGGCAGCTTAGAAGCAGGTTATCCATATTTTGGAAGCTGTCAGATTTTGGAAAGCTTTTGGATTTGGAAATCTTTTCGAAGTGATTGGAGTTTTGGAGTTTTTGAAGGCCTTATCTAGTTGAAGTATGTTGGGAACTTTTTGGAGTCTCTCTTGTTCCGCTGTGGAGTTTTCACTTTATTGTTGTATCCTTTGTTGTGTATCACTCTGATATTAGTGATCAATGTTGTAATGGATATTGTATCAAAGTTGCATCAGTGTTATGATCGATGATATTCATAATGTTTCCATTGTTTATTTACATCTAATGTTGTTATAAGCTCTGGCGATACGAATTTGATGTTGTTTGTCGGACATCGAGTTCGGGTCCTCACAAGTGGCATCAGAGCTGAAGGTTGAGTAAGAACTTTAGCTACGGAGTATATCATATTAGATGGCTCATTAGAGATAGGGTGAAGCATACCCTAGAATGAGTACAACCGAGAAACCGAAACCCCAAAGTCATTTAGTTTGCTTCCTTTAACTGTTATTATTCCCTAAGATATCTTGTCCATATGCCTAAATCAGGTTTTCTTACTATTTACAGATAGTGAGAATGAGCGGAAAAAGAGGACAAGGTAGGGGTCGGGGAAATACCACTACAGTTAGTCAAGTCCCTGCATCTGCAGAAGCAGCTATACCTACTCAATCTCAACCTAATTTGGCTGATTTATATAGAAGTTTTACTAGACTTGGTGGTAAGCCGTTTACTGGCAAAGAATCCATTATCGAAGCACAAGCCTGGATTCGGTCATGTGAAAAAATCTTTAGAGGATTGAAGTTAGAAGATGATCAAATGCGATTGATAGCTTCTTGGCAACTCTAAGAAGAAGCAATAGCTTAGTGGGAGACAATTACTGTGGATAAGCCAGAAGAAGAATTTTCTTGGGAACAATTTAAGGAAGTGTTTAGGAAACAATATATGCCATCGGCGGTATCTCCCGAATGTACCAAGAATTTATGGACTTGAAGCAGGGAAGTTTATCGTTTGAGGAATATTTGAACAAATTCAACGAATTTTCTCGTTTTGGTCCGGAACTAGTGAATACACCTTTGAAAAAGAATGAAAGATTCATTCGTGGAATGAACAAGAAATTCCACGAGAGGATGACAGCACACGTCAAAGAATATTTTTCAGAATTGATAGATATGGGGTATAGGTATGCTACCCAGGATATGCAGGAAACCCCAAGGGAAGAAGGAAATACGAGCAATCAAAAATGGAAGAAAAGAAAGTTCGGGGACAAGAAACCATATCAAGGCAAGGAAAAGAAGGACAGTCAGGGGAACCCGGCGAAAGATATAACTTGTTACAATTGCCAAGAAAAGGGCCACTATGCAAACAACTGCAAGAATACGAGGAAACGAGTTAAGAAAGAACAACCTGTGGAGACTGGTCAGGGACTTAAGAAATGCTATTACTATCACAAACCAGGTCATGAAGTTAAAGATTTCCTGAAAAGGAAGCAAGCCCATGTAGCAAAGGGGTATGCAATCAAAGATGATCCTTCAACCTCAAAGGCTGATAAGGGAAAAGGAACTTTGGAAGGTAACTTCCTCGTTTAGGATTAATTTGTTCGATACGGGAACTACCCATCGTCTTAATTCTAAGAAAATCGTAAACGAGTTAAATCTTGAATCTGAGATCGTAACCGAATCTATTTCTGTCTATTTCATTGGGTTTCGATATAACCTACGAATGGTTAGTTATCCCTTCGAACTAACTAATACCCTATATACTTCTTAGATCAGATAACCCAATTATTTCGTAATTAATTGAGTTTGTTCTCACATCTATTGTTGATATTCTGATTTGGTAAGCCAAATGTAGAATGAACATTCGGTTTGATTTGGAAAGATATTTCTCTATCTTTCATCTATCTTTGTTATCTCTTTGGACAATTTTGGGGACGAAATTTCTTGGGGGGAATCTGTAACGATCCCGATTTTAAAACAAATTCAAATTGTAATTAATTTAATTTTTGGAATTAAATTGTGAATTTATTTGTTATTTTCCAAAGTAAGCAGATAGTTGTTTATTAATATAGATAGATAAATATATAATATGATTCTAAATAGAATTTTTAATTTGGGAATTCAGAAATAAATGTTTTAAATAATATATTGGATTTGAAACTCAAAATAAATATATTCAATTGAATTGGATTATAAATAAAATAATTCGATTTGGAAATTCAAAATGAATTTTCTTTAAAAGGTTATATTTTGGAAAGAATAATATGTATGATTAATTATTAAATGTATAAATTGTTTTTTATTCATTTTCTTTATGAAGTTATAAAAAGGTATAAAACAAAATATCTGTTATAAATTAAATGTTTGAATTGTTGAACTTGAATAGAAACGAGGATAAATACTTAAGTAAACATATGAAGCACAAAGACAAGAAAAGAAAAAAAATATCTATGTAATAGAATTTGCAAAGAAGATAATAAAAGAAACAAGAAAAATATCTACAAAGCACAAAGAAAAAAAGAAAACAAATCAAAAGAGATGATGATGCATGTAAACTAAAATAGAAACATATGTACTTAAGGCTATCATCACAGCCAAAAATATGTTAAAATCCTATTAGCAAACAAAGAAAAGAAATCTTTAATCAAGAAGAAAGTTAATATAAGTATCTTTGTACAAGCAAATAAAGATAGGTGTGTAGGCTTGTATGAGAAGTCAGCCAAATACATTCAAGTAGATTAACAAAATGAAGACAAATAATTAATGCAATATCTTCAGCCACCAAAACAACATATCAGCCACCATATGAAGAAAAATATCTCTGATCTTATGTGTCTAAAGCAAAATATTTTCACCCTGTGTACAAACAAAATTATAATCCCTGTAAACTCCTTGTTCTTATATATCAAAACTTTATTTTAGTTCGACCATCAAAAGGCTAAGAAATTTGAAGTAAGTGCCATTTAAAATTTAAACAAAGATTCAATTTTAAACAACACAAAACCAGAAATCAAGAGAAAGATTTCAGCTAGCAAATTTCTCAAGCCTGTGTCAAAAAGAAAGCTCTGTTCTTTATCTTTACATGTGAGCAAACTTTCTTTTAAAACCTCCTTTATCTTAGAAATCTTTGAAGTATGATCTAGAATTTGTTTAAATAATTATGTGATAATATTTTAGTTATAAATATAAATGCACGTAAAAAAAAATTCAAAAGACCTGTGCATATACTCCTTCTCTGTTATAAATAGGTTTAAGCACACCAAATTTAAATTAAACACTCTATGTACAATGAATTTTAGGTTTTGATATTTAAACAAAAGATGATGGTAGAATTGTAAACTTAATTTTAAAAATAATTCCAAGTAGAATATATTCAAGAAATATTTAGGAATTGGGTGATTACAGTAAGATCATCATAGATCGGAAAAAATTGAACTTTTTGAATTTAAAATCTGATTTTATAGACATGTTCGTATTACAAAATGGTGATTTTTGGTGAGGATCTCGTGTTTTTTAAGTAAGCAATGATCGAAGAATTTAAGGTTGAATGAAAAAGGTTCACATGTCATTTCTGATGATCAAAGGAAAATCGAGCTTCGAAATTCATGTCAGAGGAAGCTTAGAGGTCGACGATTCAAGGAAAAATGCTCGTTGATTTTCTATTTCATCATGGATGGTGTACGAGAATGATTTAGGGTTTTATCCCTTGTTTTAGTCAGGGTTGGATTTCGCAATACCGTAGTTTCGTCATCGCAATGGAGATGATCGCACCGATAGCGATCGACGCATTGAGGTCAGACGAACCTCTGACAGCAGTTGCATGGTCTCTGATGATCTATGGAGTCGGAGCGAGTCAACTCTTTGACGATTGTTTTGTTCCATTCTGGTTCATATAGCTCGATTGTAGGTTCATTAGTGTTTTAGGTATCTGGGTGTTCGTGGGGCCCGTGGAGATCATTGTCGATGTGTCGACGATTGTGGCTTTGATGGGTGCTGGCTGGAATTGTCGTGCATATGCACCGTGTCAGATTCGTATCAGTAACATTTAGGATGAGGAAGAAGGGTGGCAGCTCGAAGTGTTGCTCGGTGGATTTGGTGGAGGACTCGAAGTCAAGCTCGTGTAAAGTAAGCGTTGTATCGGGTTGGTATAATACATAATAAATTTTTGAAGAAAAATGTCACTCGGGTCCAAATTAGGCAAAACCCGAAGCAAGGAGTTGTTTCTCTCGGGGACAACTCGAAGAAGTCTCGGGTTAGTCATAAAACAGCAAGCAATCCAGTTTTTTTTATACTAAATGTTTGAAACACAAGTTAATTAATTTTTTGAATAAATTAATGATAGTTATGAATGGAATATAGGTAAATAGTATTGAAAACAATCATTTGAGATTTATGAAGTTCAAGAATATTTTAAATTTAAATTTTCCTTTAAATAAAAGTTATTTTAAAAGTTTAACTTAATAAAGAAAAATTCTAGAAGTAAATCAAAATATCAAGTATTAACTGTAAACCAAATTCATTTTATGACGAAATAATGACTAACAATTAATGTTTTTTTATGATTTCATAATTAATAGTTTAATCAATTAAAGAATAGTCAATTGACAAAGGTAATTAAACTTGATCAATTAACAATTAAGAATTAATCAATTAAGGCTATTAATAAAGGAATAATTAATTAATAAAGTTGACTAAGATTTCATTAATTGATTTAAAATAATTAATAAAGATAATTATATGGTTAGTTCACTTTAATTCATCTTAATCAAAGATGATTGACCATCATCAAATATTCTGTACTGGATTGATATTTCCGTTGTGAGACTGTGCGATATGAATTGCTTTGTGCTGAATTGTGATATTGTGATTTGTTTCTGCATGAATATGAAAACCCTTTTGCCCGTAAAACAACATTTAAACTTCGATGCGACAGGGAGTCGGATTTCAGTTAGTTATCCGAAACCCACATCGAGTCGTAATGATGAATCTTTGTGAATGATAAATTGACTTTATCTATGAATCTGTGAATGAAGATAAGCGTTATAGATCATACCGCTTATCGATACTGATATATCTGTGATGATAGATGTTGTGCACTATTGTTTTAAACCCTTGGACTACACTATGCACACACAAATATGGATTTCACATGGAAATCGGTTAAGTCATAGATTTTAAAAATAGTTTTAAAATTGAATTTTTTAATTCAAAGGGGTTGGAAATGGATTGGGTTAAGTGAAAAGCTTTTGAAAAGGGTGTCTTAAAAATGTAAGTTATTTTGAATAACTTAATAAAGATTTGAAATTTGAATAATTTGATTTTAATTGGAATTCAATATCTGAGATTGAATTGTATATTTGGTATTTATGATTTAAAAAGAATTATACAAGTGTATATGGGTTTTAAACCATTTTTTAAAGTATTGTTTTGGGAATTTGAATTAACCCAAAGATTTTAAATTGTATAAATGAGATCGAATTTTCCCTAAATGAAAACTGTTTGTTTTCAAATGATAAAAGCTTTCGTATAAGAAACAGATTTCCTATTTGTATTAAAGGGGATTTCAAGTTTGAATTGAAATGGGTTTCCAAGTCATTAATGAACCTTTGGAAACGAGTTTTGAAAGCTATAAGTTAAATCTTTGATTTAAAGATTGAATGAGTTAATCCAATTGAAATGGAAAATATTTTGAAATCCATAAAGGGATCTTTGTGAAACTGGGTGAACTTTGTGATGAACCTTTTTGTTTAAAAAATTTGAAATGGTAATTGGTTTAAACCATTTGAAAGAAAGTTTGAATCATTAAATTGTGACTTAGCTGAAATCCCATATCCATAATTTTTTAAGTATTGCGCTCATTATTCGATTTAGCTGGGAAATGACCTTTGTGTCATATAACCCATTCTGAATAGTGATACGATGATGTGGATAGCATTTGAAGACCGGTGGTGAAGACCGGGTATTTGCAAGAGCGATAGGATGACCTATCGATTGTCTCTGCACTGAATAGCTACGGTATAGAGATTCCCTAAGTGTTGGGAAGTCCGATCGGGATTGTGAATACTCGGATTGCAAGGGCTTCTTCGGAAGTGCCTTCGGTTTTGTTCGAACACGGAACAAACTTATATGGATGTGTGTCCGACATTACATTTTGAGATGTAAAGCTGGTTTCTATCAAATACATTTCTGTTAGTGGCGGAGAATTTTTTCTCTTAGCTTAACACCCTTCTCTGAGACGTACGAGCTCAGAGGTTACGTAGTTGATGGTTACTAGTAATACATTCCCAATTTGGTAATGTGGCATACGAAGTGCTGCAGATCATTTGTTGATCGAAGCATGGCTTTGTATAAAAACGCAGCTTTGCGGACGAGACTTCGTCGAGCCTCACAACCCGATAATTGTCGAAACAGGAATGTTACGACAACGTTTTAAGGAGTAGCGCCCCTAGGGTATGTCCATTTCCTTCTGGATAAAAGGTGATATCATGGTATAGAGCCTAGATATCGAACCTATGTGGTTACTGCAAATTTATTACTTTGTGGTTGTTGATGTCGAGCGCTCGGATAAAGGTCGGTAACGACTGGGGATGGCATAGCTAGTGTGTTAGTTACCTAGTTATAACTTGGTTAAAGCATGAGGTAGCGTCGGCCTTGTTTGGCAGAGATCCGGTTAGGTTCTCGGGGACGTCCTTCCAGAGGCGTTCCATTTCGATGTGGGAAGTTCCTTTGTCTGACCATTTGTTGGAAATCAAAAGAAACAATACATACTTGTACGGTTTTAGTTGTATGACCTGCCATGGAATGTGGCGGTAACCTGCTATTGAACATGGTAGCTATAGTTGACATAAGTGTGTAATGCCCATGCTGGCTAAGATTAATATTATACTTTCGAAATGTTTTCTGCACTATGCACTAATAAAAATATCAAATGCTTTTGGCGTATCAAACATTTTTGACTGTCATAAGAAGAAATCTCCTCCAAGTGTGCGCTTGCATTGAGTGTGTGTTGGGAGGCCATATGGCGGTTTCATTTTCCAAAAAGACATTGCGATTTTCAAAAGTAAATTCTTTTGGTTGTTTTTAAAGGTAAATGATTTTGTTTACTCATACGAGTCCCATGAGTGACCCGGAGTTTATTGTTCCGTTCCTAAACTCTAGGTGCCCATAATTTTCCACACGGGCAGCCTATAAGCTGGTTATCCATATTTTGGAAGCTGTCAGATTTTGAAAAGATTTTGGATTTGGAAATCTTTCGAAGTGCTTGGAGTTTTTGAGTTTTTGAAGGCCTTATCAAGTTGAAGTACGTTGGGAACTTTTTGGAGTCTCAGTTGTTCCGCTGTTTATTTACATCTAATGTTGTTATAAGCTCCAACGATACGAATTTGATGTTGTTTGTCGGACATCGAGTTCGGGTCGTCATAATTTTTGGCTCTGATAGTGTTGGGCATCTGTTGTATCATATTGCATCAGATATTGTATCCATTGTTGTATCAATGATATTCATTTCTTTTTTCGCTATGTTGTTGTACTTAATGTGTTATAAGCTCCGATGAACCAAACGCAATGTTTGAATCTACGACATTCAAATACGGGTGACGTATTTGGATGTCGGATTCAAAGGTCGAGTCAGAGTCATTTCATTTGGTATCAGAGCTGAAGGTTGAGTAAAACCTTAGCTCAGGAGTAAAACACATTCGGTGACTCATTAGAGATAGGGCTACAAATACCTAGAATGAGTATATCGCTAAGACATCCGTCTGTATGCCTAAGTAAATTCTCTTACTATCCACTAATAGTGAGTATAAGTGCAAGAAGAGGACGAGATAGGGGACAGGGGAGTACCACTACAAATGGTCAATACAGTGTAACAACAAGGAACAACTTCCTTATCAATTTCTTCGTTCATCGGCGATATCAATTCTTTGATGGCTTACCGGCAGCTACAAGAAGAAGCTTTGGTGTGGTGATGGCCCTGCGAATCGTGTAGATATTCATATTCTATTTATCAGTTTTCTATTAGCCTTTTGTTTTAGCTTTAATAAATTTTAAATTTTAATTGAAATAAACTGATTAACAAACAGGAAGCTAAAAACTAGATTATATCAATAAAACGATTTCGGTTAAAACCAAATTTGGAAATTTTTTGTTGTGATTTCTTACAAGGATCCAAGTCCAAAGAAGGACAAGCTAGTGTATATTTTAGGATATTCTAACCAGAGTTGAGTATCCATTTGTCTGTTCTTTTGAGGTCTCGATATATTCTACGAACGGTTAGTTATTCCATAACACTAACCAATGCCCCTGCATATTTCGTAGACCGGATGGCTCGAGTATTTCGAGAAGTGTTGAAAAAATTCTTTCTCATATTTATTGATGAAATTTTGATTTGATAAGCCAAATGTAGAATTGATATTCAGTTTGGTCTAGTGAAACATTTTTCATCTATTCTTTGTTGTCTCCCTGTCTAGCAAATTTCGTGGACGAAATTTTCTTAAGGGGAGGAATCTGCAACGTCTCGGTTTTGAGTTAAATTTAATTTGGTGATTAAAATAAAATTTTGGTTTAAATTGTGAATTAATTTGAATTTTTCCAAAAATATATGTATTTGTTTATCTATATAAATAAATTGTAATTTGAAATTTGAAATTTGAATTTGGAATTCAAATATATATATATATATATATTGAAAATAAATTGGACTTAAAACTCTATATTTTAAAATTAATAAGAATTTTTTTGTAATTATAATATGTATATGTATAATATATATATACACATTATGATTTGAAAGTGATATATTGAAACTAATATGATAATTTTCAAAAGCTACTTAAGGATTAAATTCTAATACATACATACATATATATATAATCATTATTTGTTAATGTATGATTAATTTTAAAATCATTTTTGTTAAGGTTATATAAATAGTTATAAAAGTATAAATGATAAGAAAATATATGCATGTATAAAACATAACTAAGTATAATTTACTTAAATTAATAAAAGGTTTAAAACACTTTTCCTTTATAATAAACGGTTCGTATATATATAAATGAGATAAACATTTAAAAATATAAAAACACGCACACACAAATATATATATATATATATATATATATATATATATATATATGTAAAACTAAAATTGAGAATATATAAAAGTGTAAAATATGTAAATATAAAGTTAAAATAATTATCATAAAAATATATTTCTTAAATATATTTATAAAAGTGTAAATATAAAGTTAAAATAAAATTTAATTAAAGGGTTTAAATATAAAGATGTTTGTGTTTAACAAGTGTAATATAGTTAACCCATATAATAAACATTTGTAATAAGATAACATGCGTTTATAACATTTGTAATAATATTAACATAAAAATACAACAAGTTTCTTACTTTTATATTTTCTTTTCGTTTTTAAATTCAAATAATAAAAGAAAATCAAGGTTATAAATACATCTGTATCCCTTTCTTCTCTACTTTCTTCCATATATTCAAAGACTACCAATCTGAAAATAAAAACCACAAGAAAAATCAAAAAAAAAATAGATCAAAAGAAGAAAAAAATAAAAAATCAGGAAGGTTTAAAACCTGAAAACAAGCAAAGCTTCAGCCTGATCAAACAAGCAAATCAGTGTTCAATTCAATATACAAGCAATATTCAAGATCAATTCAAACTGGAGCAAAGCATGCAATAGACATTAAGTTCAACTCCAACAAATCAAATTCAAATTCGACAAGACAGTTCAGATCAAAGCAAATCAATAACCTATCTTCAGTTCAACATCATAGAAATAAAAACTGGTTCTCAGTTTGGTATCAGGTGAGTAAACCTCTACCTTAAACCCTTAATTTTGATATCTGTGATTAATAATTGAGGTGAAGTAATGAAAAATGTTTACATGGATGTGGATATGTTTATATATATATAATTGTTTATGTATGAATGTCTGTATACATATGCAAAATATTGGTGTATAAGTCTGTAAAAAGGCAAAAGAAGGCCTCTGCCTTTGTTTACAGGTTTTCAAAACTTGTTCAAAGAAAAAAATTCAAATCCCTAGAATAAAATTCAATATGTCGTAAACACAGTCGATGTTGAGTTAAGATCTTTAAAGATGAATTGTGTACACAAGTGTAATACGATTTGTAAAAATAACTTCAAGTTTATTTATTAAGAATTTTTTTTAAAATAAATTGGAATTATAGTAAAATATGTTCAAAATAGGAAAAAAATCAATGATCACGAATTCAAGTTTGGATTTCATAAATTGATTCATAGTAGGGAATGATGATTTTAGATAATAAGTTCATGATTTTTAAGCTTGGGAACGATGAGATAATTTGAGTTGATCGGAATTGGAAGTTTCGTTGATTCCGGATGAACGGTGACTAGTGGTTGGTCGAGCTTTGGCCTAGAGGTGGCTCATGAGTCAGGGTTCAAGGGAAAAATGCTTGAAGGATTTTTAGGTGATGGTGGTGGTGTAACGTCGACGAACTAAGGTTCATTTGCTTGTTTGGGTTGAGGGTGAAATCGAGATGATTTCTTCGTCGTTGTTGCATCGGAGTCGACTGGAGTGGTGAGGATAGAAGCGTGGAACTTCGGTGGTGATATGAACGTGATTGCGAGTTTTCAGGCAATCGGAGGTGGCGACACAAGATGATTTTCTGGCAGCTTTGTTTTGTTCTAGTGGTGTTGGGTACTCGATTTTGGTCTGGGTCAAGTTCTACGATTCGCGGTGTTCAGGTTAGTCAGTGGTGTCGTTGACGATTTGAGGATGGTTACGGCGATGATCAGAGGCGCTCCAACCTTGTACACGGGCACGCGTGCCTGTGTATGTCTGAGTTGTTTTGTGGATTGGGGAAGATGAAGTGTTCTCAGGTTTAAGCTCGAGAAATGGTGTTGTTTGACTCGAATTCGATATGGTGAGGGGAAACTCGAAGTAAGGCTCAGATAAAACAAATATTTGGCTTGGGTTTTCATATGTTAACAGGTTTTTGAAAAAAAAGAAAAAAATACAAGATTTTAAATTTAAACTAATTCTTTTGAAAATAAATATTGATTTAAGTTTGGGATCAATCAAAAGTTTAAGATAAGTATTTTGAAGTAATTAAGTTCAATTTTTTTTATATATACATAACCTATTTTAAAGTTTATTTTTCTATAAACATAATAATGTAATTAAAGAGTTAACTAAGAAAATAAAATATTTTCAAAGATTAAATTAACTTAAAGGTTTAAAGCTAATTGGTTAATGATAATTAATCCCAAAGGCTATTAATAAGATTTTAAAATATAATTAAAGTAATTATTTAGATAAATGATTAATCTTTTAATTAATTAAAACTTTAAGTGGTTAAAGATTTATTAATGAATGTAAGTAATTAAAGGTTAATTACTTAATGTGATTACTTAAAGGTTAACTACTTTAATTAAAGATTAATTAATTAATAAAAGTACTTAAAGGATAATTAATTACTTAAATAATTATTTAATTAAGGATAATTAATTTATGATTAAAGTTAATTAATCAAGTGATTATAGGATAATTACTTAATTAAAAAGTAATCATTATGATTAAAGTTGATTAATCAAGTGATCAAAGAATAGTTAATTATAAGATAACTTATATTTAAAGGTTAATTAATAATTAAGGGTTAATCACTTAATAATTAAAGGTTAACTAATTTATTAGAGGATGACTAATTAATGTAATTAATTAAGGGGTTAATTTATTTATGTAATTAACTTAAGGTTAATTAATTTATGTGATTAACTAAGGATAATTAATTTATTAAGGATAACTAATTAAAATGGTCTGAAATTAATTAATCAGAGTTTGGTAATTAATACATAAGTAATTAGTTTATATTAAAATTAATTATAATCAAGTGATGGATTAATTTATGGATGACTGGATTCTATTGAATGCCTTGGTTTGATATCTTTGATGTATGATGTTCCGTGATATGTTTGAGCTGTGAACTGTGATTTATTTATTTGTGATGAATTTACATATTTATCCATGAATCTACGAATGAAGACAAGCGTTATAGGATTATACTGCTTATCGATTATTTGTGCTTGAATGGATATTGGTTGTGATATGTTATTGTTGTGTGTAAAACCCATATACTGCACCACACACACAAATATGGATTTCATGAGGAATTGGTTAAGTAGCAGATATTTTGAATTTAAATATTAAATGGTTTTAAAAATTGAATTTTGTATCCAAATGATTTGAAAGTGAAATTGAGTTGAATATAAAAAGCTTTTGGAAAGGAAGTTTTGAATATAATATATCCTGTTTGAGTTTTGAAATTATTTTGGAAATTATGGTTTGAAAGGATTATAAAAATTATACAATATATATATATATATATATGTATGTATGTATGCATTTTAAACCATTTTGAAGTATACTGAATAAATTATTTTGGAGATCTGAATTTAATTCAAATAGAACTTGCCAATAATAAGGTAATTCACTGATTTTTTGGTTTATACCTTTAAAGGCAATAATTTGTGTATATTTGATCGGATTTTTCCAAAATGAAAGCATTTTTTCAAATGATAATAGCTTTCATGTAATGAATGAAATTCTAATAAGGTTGAAAGGATTTTCAAGTTGTGGGTGAATCAGATTTGAAATGGAAATTGTTTTAAAAGCTATGAATGACTCTTTGTTAAAGAGTTGGTGAACCTTGTTTTCAAATTGAAGAGGATTTGAAGGTGAATCTTTTGTTTTAAAGATTAAAGGTGGAAAATTGTTTAAACCATTCAAAATGAAAGGTTTTGGGAAACAAGTGTTGAAAGTTGTGACTTAACTAAGATCCCATATATCCACATATGTTTTAAAATTTGCGCTCATTAATCGGTTTAGACGGGAGAGGACTTTATGTCATAAAACCCATTCCAAATTAATGATACGTCGAAATGGATAGCATTTGAAGACCGGTGGTGAAGACTGGGTATTTTCGAGGACGAAAGGATTATCTATCGAATGTCTCTACCTTAGTCGTGCTGGTATAGAGATCTCCATATGTGGTGGGGAGTCCGATCGGAATTGTGAATACCCGAATTGCAAGGACTTCTTTGACGTGCCTTCAGTTCCGTTCGAACCCGAAACAGACTTATATGGATGTATGTTTTACATTACACTTTGAGATGTAAAGCTGGTTTCTATCAAATACATTTCTGTTTGGTGACGGAGAATTTATTCTCTTAGCTTAACACCCTTCTCTGAGACGTACGAGCTCAGAGGTTATGTAGTTGATGGTCACTAGTGATATATTCCCAATTTGGTAATGTGGTATACTACGTACTGCTAATCATTTGTTGATCAAAGCATGCCTTTTGTGAAAAGCGTAGCTTTGTGGACGAGACCTCGTCGAACCTCTCAATCCGAAAATGGCCGAAACAGGAAGAATGCAGCAAGGTTATGAGGATCGCGCCCTTTAGGGTATGTCCATTTCCTTCTGGAAAAAGGTGGTATCATGGTATGGAGCCTAGATATTTAACCTATGTGGTTGTTGCAAATTTTGTTGTTGTTGAGAGCTCTTGGATAAAGGTCGGTAACGACCGGGGGATGACATACTCATGACAGTTAGTTACCTAGATATAGAGGTAACCCGGCCTTGTGTTGGAGAGCTGGTTAAGTTTCATGGCGTCCCTTTAGAGGCGTACCCATGTGGCGTAGGAAGTTCCTTAGTCTGATCATTTGTTGGAAATCCAATCAAACAATACGAGCCCTTTACGATTGTAGTTGTATAAACTGCCACCTCAGGTGGTAGCTATAGCAGGCATAATATAACGGTACCTATGCCGGCTAAGATTAATATTATACTTTCGAAAGGTTTTTTGCACTATGCACTAATAATAATATCAAAAGATTTTCGCATATCAAGCATGTTTGACTATCATAAGGAGAAATCTCCTCCAATTGTGCATTTGAATTGTGTGTGTGCATGGAGGCCTTATGGTAGTTTCATTTTCCAAAAAACATTACGGATTTCTTTTATTTCCTTTTGTTTTGTTTGTTTTAAAAATAAATTGTTTTTTTGCTCACACCAATCTCATGACTGACCTAGAGTTTATTGTTCCCTTTCTAAACTCTAGGTGCCCATAATTTTCCACACGGGCAGCCTAGAGTCATATTTTCAGATAATCAGCTAGTAGATATAGTTTTTGGCAATCTTTGGAATCTGTGATTTGGTGATCGCATTGTGCACCGAGTTTGCTACAAATTTAGCATTGATAGTTGTTCGAGCTCATTGGATTAGAGTCTTTGAAGCTTTTGGGTTGAGTTATTTGGTTTTGAAGCATTGGAGATGGAGTTGCAGTATGAATGTTTAATTCTTTTGGAGCCTATGTTGGTGCTACCTTTCTGCTGTTGTGCATTTTTGGCTCTGATCGTATTGGGCATCTGTTGTATCATATTATATCAGATATTGTATCCATCGTTGTATCAATGATACTCATTTCTTTTTCCGCTGTGTTGTTGTACTTAATGTGTTATAAGCTTCGACGAACCAGACTAAAATTTTGAATCTGCAACATTCGAAAACCGGTGTTGCATTTGGATGTCGATTATCGAAGGTCGGGTCAGGGTCGTTTCACTCAACTTCGATTAATTAAACAATTTCATTTCAAATTTAAATTTTCAACATTTCGAGTTCCAATTCGAAAATAATTTGATTTCCATAAATTTGATTTTTATTTCTTAAAAAAAAATCATTTAAATAATTTCAAATCAAAATTTTAAAGTCGTCTAATTTGACCAATCCGGTGCCCACATATATTTCTCTATCCTATGGCCAAGTGAATCAATTATTTCAGGGATGGATATATATGATTTCAATCCAAAATAAATGTTATAGTTATATATCATTTCAGTCTATTTCTTAATTTGTTCGAAATAATTCAATTTACAGTTTTACATACTATGAATAATATACAGAATGATAACATGATATATCAAAAGTACTAGCATTCAAATATCAACCAATAGCATCCATCACAAAAAAACATCCAAACAGTTAATAAAATTCACAACAATTTCATAATTATCAATTCCGAGTATTCTACGGGCAGATAAATTCTAATTCATTTTAACTGCCAATTAAATTTCTATCAATCAATTCAGATTTCAATTTAAATGTCAATTAAACTGATCAAACAACAACCAATAAATTTCAATCACTTTGCGATATAAATTTAACTACATAAAAATTATTTTAGTCAATTATGAGGGTATAAGCACTCATCTTTGATTTATCTACGATTTAAAATCCAAATAAAGACCCAAATTTGAACAGTCTTCGAATGTAGTCAAACTAGTTCTATAATGTCCGAATTTTCGATACGATCCTAACAAAATAAACTACGCATGAATCCAAGCTCGTATGAAAAAGATATAGTCGTTACAAGATTTTTTTAAATTTTAAATTAAAATAAATAAATAATAAAAAAAGTTGTACCATCTCTTCTCCCTCACGTTATAGCTGAAACCTATCATCGTGCAAAAAAGCTTCCAGGCGCACCTCAATTTCGACGATCGGACCTTGATCAGGTTTCCCCCTCGCGAGCGCCTCATCAAGAGCAACTACCGCCCCAAACGCCTTCTCCAACTGCTATTGTTTGCCTCAAAACCCTGAAAAACTGTCGCGACTTCAAAATTTGATTTTGGCGAATCCGAGATGCTTTGGCACAGATCAGCCTTGGATGTGTGAGAGCTCGTTGAGCTCTACGACTTTGCTTTTGGAAGTTTTGGATTTCATTAAACGGATTGAGAGATAGAAGAGGAAGAAGGTAGGAGATTTCTAGTCATTGGAAACAATGGAAACGATGTCCATGGTTTTAAACTGGGTTTTAGAATATTTTAATAGAAAACCATCTCAATATGCATGCCGTACTTACACAGTTCGGTCTGAAATCGTCCGAACTTCAATCAAAGCGTGCCGCCTAGCGTTTATGATGTTTTACCCCATTTCGAACGCAATGGAACTAGTTTCAAGGCCCAATTCGATCTTATATGGAAGACAGCTTTTCAAAGTCGTTTTATTTTATCGAATTCCTTAAATTGATTTCTATACGTTTCAAGCTCGCAAGACCAAACGACAAGTCCGATCGCTACGAAATTTGAAATCGTATAACAATTCGCTATTGCGGATCCGATGAAACTAGTTTCATCGAAATCTAATACACTTTATAAAATGGCTATTTTTACTCGTTAATTAAATATAAATTTCCAACTTTTAATTATTCACTTTTAAATTCAGTTTTAAATGTTAAAAATCTTCATACATATTTAAATAAAATTTAAACCAATTTTCGATGCCATTTTCATTCTCATTAAATCCCGAATTCAATTATTCAAAAAAATTCAATGTTAAATTTAAATAGTTTAATTATCCAATGAATAAATATTAACAAATATGGGTCGTTATATAATCCCGCACTCAAAACTTTTCGTCCTCGAAAAAGCATTAAGTACGAAATTTAACGTATAACATATTTTCCCAAAACAATTGACTTATAAACATTAGAATATTATCTACAAAACCTTTACTACACTCTCTCTACACCGCTCCCGTATCAGTTTTATGAAAAATATAACTTATATATAAAAACCATTTATAAAAAAATTAAAACTTAAAAAATTTTCTAACTCATGGATTTACGAAAATTTTCGGCAGAGTCTCCTTTGCGCGGCTCGATCGGAAAATGTCAATACAATATATAATACAAATATAACCAATATATATCAAATATGCATCTCAACTCAATGATGAGGCATCCCGAATGGCAAAAATATAAAATCACAGTATGTAATCCGAGAAACGTACCTTATTATTAATAATATGAGCGAGTTCGCTCGTATTAAGCAAGCAAAGCATGTAAAAACCCACGTACATGCCCAAATGGTCTTCATATGTACCTATCTCAACTCAATTTAAAATATTAGTTGCATATAATCGTATAGAAGCATGTATAAGTCTAATATGACTATATAACATGGATTTTAAATTCAAAAAATAAATACAAGTACAAATACGCAACATGCACAATCATATGCAATCGAAACGGTAATAACAATGGTTTGCAAAAAAAGAAATCAACCAACCATCAACATTCGTCCAGTTAATCCAATTAATTCATAACCATGTGAATTTACGTTATCAAATGTCAACTTTTAATTTATACCCTTCATTTCTTATCAACATTCATTTTGATTAACGTTTTGATTGATTCATCTCAATTTATTGGCATTCAACCAACTTTTATTTGACTAGATTCACATTCAATTGATTTTTCATTCAATTTATTTATTTCCAAATGATTTGGATGCACTTATCAGCATTAATAAATTTACACTCATAAATAGTTACATTCATATTTTTTTCTTTCTTCCATTATCTCATTTCAATAATTCAAATAATTATACTTAAGTAATTTAATTTCATACCACATTCCGTATATTTTAACTTGATTCACATTTACTAGTTAATATTCATTTCGTTAATCCTACAATGGATTTATATTCAATTAGTTTGCTTTTAATTGATTTACATTCGACTAATTTGGTCTCAATCCATTCTTCTTTCAATCAATATCTATTGCATTCAAATTTGATTGATTCCAACTCAATGTATTTACATACAATCGATTTATTTTCAATTGATTAATATTTATTTCAGTGGCATTCATTTTATTTAGTACCCAATGGTTTTCATGCCATTCGTTTAAATTTTAATTATGCTCACTTTCACTTCCATTTATTTTTAATTGATTCACATTCACTTATTTACATTCATTGAAATTAATTTTTTCTTACATTCAATGATTAAAGTTATTACAACCAAATTTTTATTAACCTTTAGTTGGTGCATTTCCTTTCATTTGTATTCACCCAACTTACCTTCAATTTGATTCACATCCTATTTGTCACATTCTAATTGTTTCACTTTCGTCTAACATATTTCATATAAATTCATTTATAAACCATTTATAAAATTATTCCACTTAACCTTGCTTAAGTTAAATTTTTTTATTTTCACTTAGTATATTCTCCTTTCTATTACACTAACATCATTTATAAATCATCTAAGTGTATTATAAATATTTTATACAACAAAATTCATGTCTATTATTATTACATCATCTTAAGTTATTATTAATTCATCGATTCACTTCATTTACTCAAAATCATATTATTAATTTACTAAAATAAACTTTAATTTATACTCAATTCATATAAAAAAAATTCCACAATCACTTCATTCAACGTCTTTTAAGTTAATTTCATCTTATAATTCGTTTTGTTAACTTAGTGCATAATAAATTAGTTAACATTCCATTTCTTTCAAAACTCAAGTTACATTTCATTTTAAAAATTCAAGCTCATATTCATTTATTAATTCATTTTATAGTTTAAATGGAATTAATTCACTTTACTCATTTTTTTAATTTCGTTTAATAAACAATTCAATTTATTTAATCTTCATTAAGTGAAATTTTATTTCATTAATCCATTTCTCATTTTATTTCACTATCTTTTAAATATTTTCTTCTTATCATTCACATTCAACCAACTTAAAATTTGTTTTTAGCTTAATATTCTCAAATTTATAAATTATATAGATTAATTTCCAACATTTCATTTAGTTATTTTACTTACTTCATTTGAAGTGCGGTTCATTCTTATTTAATTATTCATGAGTTAAACTATATTTATTTACTTCATTTCACTAACTCTATTAATCTAACATTTCTTAAATTAAATATTTTATTTCATATCTCAAATTCAAATTTTCTTTTGATTGCTTAATCATAAATTTTTAACAGTTTAAATTTTAATTTTACTTTCCAATTCAATCTATAAGTTATAAACTTATTTTTTTTACTATACTATTTTGAATTATAGATTCAAAACTATTTTCATATACTTATTAAATCATACTTAGAATATTTTTTTAATAATCAAAACTTATTTTAATCAAAAATAAATTTCTTTTGATGGCGGTTCTCACTCAGAAACTCGAAAATAAATACTGGCGATGTTGTAGTCATCCCAGAATTATTTCTTACCAACCAAATATTTTCTAGTCAAAATTCTTTCAAATAATATTAATATTAGTTTTTAAAGTCTACGGAAAGAAAGGAAGAAAATAATATTGGAAAAATTATTTCATTTACTCGATTTTAAAACAATATTATGTCGACTTGCCTTGTTTAAGTGTTTAGAAACCCCGACACGGCATCCCGCACATCGGCCAGAATTCATAAACAACTAAACGGATAACACAATATTATACTATTTATAACACTAACAAGTATGCTCTCTCTCACACACACACACACACACACACACACACACAAACACTCAATATGACTCATTCCAGGGTATTTCTACCCTGTCTCTAATGAGTCAAACCCCACAAACAAAAGTTATTGCTAAAAAATGTTCTGATACCAACTGTATATTTCGGAAGGTTTATATCGACAATAATCCACACATGTCCGACTTAAACAATTCGGAACGTAGATAGCCAATGGGGTTAAATAAGAAAAATAATAAGAGAAGAAGAAAACAAAACATAGAATCTCACCGCAGAAACGATAAAATATAATAATCAAATAAATGATTCATGAAGTTGTTTACTATACATTTGACTTTAATCTATACACATTTACCAGAGTTATATATACACATCAGGGATAAATAATCAATACAGTAGAATAGCATGATGCAGGGGATAATAATAATCGTAATATACCAAAACTTTATCTTCGTCCTCCAGAGAATAGTCTTTAGTATGCTGAAAAACTCAGGACTGACCCGAGCTTAATGAAAAGACAAAACACTCGAGTCAGGACTAAAATACTCATATGTAAGTCAAATCAATATCATAATATAAGTGTAATAATTTAAGAGATGTTATGGGATTTTTCATCTTCTAAGGATCCGTTAAACTATTTATATATAATAGTATACGCTATAATAGATAATGTCTATCAATAAGATAAATATCAAAATAGCGTTAAGGCTTTACATTGATCCACCATTACACATTTGTACAGTTCTAAATCAAAGTCGTAATGGCCCGTATAGGGATAAATATGACAAGGAACATGAGGCTATGCCTAAGGTAGGATTCCGTTTTAGTCATTTTAATTATGAAATGAATGTCGAGGCTATCCATCATCGTTCTCTTACTTCATTCCAGTAAACATCGCAAGTTCAACCATTGCATTCTGGATATCATCCACCGCGTACACAGTTGTTAAAGTGGTTCCAACATTGACAGAGAGTATGTCAATAAGAGGCCCCAGTCTCTTTGACAACCCAACATCATTTTACACACCAGTTGGTTCTTTTACATTTTGAGAACTATTCATATTTGATGTCAAAATATCATATTCGCTTCAAAATCAAATCCATTTCGAAATCATCATATTCGTTTCACAAATCATAATTTACTTCAAAACATCAATTCAGTTTGATATATCAATTTCACTTCAACATTTGATTCGAATTATAATTTTGGCTATACTTCACTTTAACCCAATTCACATTTAAATTCAATATTTAAATATAAACATTTCACCCTTTTGACCAGTTTGAATTTTAGAAAATAGTTTAAATGGTTTTAAAATAGTTAAATAGTTAAAATAGTTTAATAGAAAATAATTTGAGTATTAAAAATGGCTTATATAATAAAATATTTGGGAAAAATTAAAACAGTTTGAATATTTAAAGAAAATAGATTTGAAATAGTATAACTAAAATAATTTATTTAAAAATAGTTTCCAAGCCAAACCGATTCAGTTCCAAAATTTCAAATTCAAATCAATTTCCATTTCTGTTTTCGATTTACACGATTCAATTTTGATTTCAAGTCAACTTTTAATTTCGATCCCAAACTAATTTGAATTTCCAATTCTAAATTAATTTCACTTCCAGTTTCAGATTAATTTGAATTCCAATTTCAAATTAATTTCAACTCCAAATTTTAAACCATTGCAGTTTATATACATTCCGAATTCATTTCAAAAATATCGATTCAAAACACTTAAATCAATTTTTCCTTCAATATCCAATTTAAAATCCAAATCTTTAAATATAATTCAAATCGATTTTCAATTTTAAAATATCATTTTATATCACCTTTTTTGGAAATATTCATATTCCGAATACAAATTCCAATGCTTAAACAAATAAATTTCTAAAATTTATGTCATATTTCGATTATAACCTAAAAATCTCAACTTCGATTAATTAAACAATTTCATTTCAAATTTAAATTTCAACCTTCCGAGTTCCAAATTCGAAAATAATTTGATTTCCATAAATTTGTTTTTTATTTCTTAAAACCAAATCATTTAAGTAATTCCAAATCAAAATTTTAAAGTCGTTTAATTTAACAAATCCGGTGTCCATATATAATTCTCTATCCTATTGCCAAGTGAATCAATTATTCCAGCAATGGATATATATCTTTTCAATCCAAAATAAATGTTATGGGTATTTATCCTTTCAATCTATTTCTTAATTTATTCAAAATAGTTCAATTTACGATTTTACATACTATAAATAATACACAGGATGATAACATGATATATCAAAAGTGAATGACATTCAAATATCAACCAATATCATCCATCACAAACAAATATCCAAACAGTCAATAAAATTCACAATAATTTTATAATTATCAATGTCGGGTATTTTACGGGTAATTAAATTCTAATTCATTTTAATTGTCAATTAAATTTCTATCAATCAATTCAGATTTCAATTTAAATGCAATTAAACTTATCAAACAACAACCAATAAATTTCAATTGCTTCACGATGTAAATTTAACTACATTAAAATTATTTTAGTCAATTGCGAGCGTATAACCAAGATCCATCTCTTCTTCCTCACGTAATAACCAAGATCCATCATGATGCAAAAAAGCTTCCAGGCGCGCCTCAATTCCAATGACCGAACCTTGATCAGGTTACCCCATGCAAGCGCCTCGTCGAGAGCTACTATCGGCCCAAACGCCTTCTATCCAATTGCCTTCGTTCGCCTTGAAACACTCAAAATTTCTGTGACTTCAAACTTAGATTTTGGTGAATCCGAGATGCTTTGGCACAGATCAACCATTGGATGTATAAAGCTCCTTGAGCTCTACGACTTTGCTTTTGGAAGTTTTGGATTTCATTGAACGGATTGAGAGATCGAAGAGGAAGAAGGTGGGAGATTTCTGACAGTTGGAAACAATGGAAATAGCAGGCATGGTTTTAAACTAGGGTTTTAGAATATTTTAATATTACACTGTCTCGATATGCATGCTATATTTATATAGTTAGGTTCGAAATCGTTCGAACTCCAAGCGAAGCGTGCAGCTTGGCGTTTATAATGTTTTACTCCTATTCGAATGCAATGGAACTAATTTTGAGGCCTAATTCGATCACATGTGGAAGATAGCTTTTCAAAGTCGTTTTATTTTATCGAATTTCTTAAATTGTTTTCTACGCATTTCAAGCTCGCACAACAAAACGACAAGTCCGATCGTTATGAAACTTGAAATCCTATAATAATTCGCTATTACGGATCCGATGAAACTGGTTTCATCGAAATCCGAAATAGTTTCCAAAATAGCTATTTTTATTCGTTAATTAAAATATAAATTTCCAATTTTAATTATCCACTTTTAAATTTAATTTTCAATGTTAAACATCTTCATTCATATTTAAATAAAATTTAAACAAATTTTTAATGCCGTTTTCATTCTCATTAAATCCCGAATTCCATTATTCAAAAAAAATTAACAATTTAATTATCCAGAAAATCTATATTAACAAATCGTTAAATTTATTTTTAACCATTTTTATTCGATAATTATATCAAATCCTAAAATTAAAAATAGCTAAAAATACGGCTCTTTATATATATATATATATATATATATATATCAAATCATACATAAGAAAATAAAATTAAAATTTGTTTAACAAGACGAGTGTGTAGCAAAGCTACTAAGTGGCCTCCCCTACTTTGAGACTCGAAAATGAATGTTGATGATGAGGCTGTCTTCAACAAAATTATTTTCCAACGACAGAAGAGGGGAGTGCATAACTTTTTTCTTTTAAAACATTTCTTTCAAATTACACTGAAAATATTTATATCCAAAATACTTCCAAATAATATTAATATTATATTCTAAAATCTTTTGAAAACCAATTTCAGAATCTTGGAACTTAAGTCTCAAAATTTCAAATTAAATTCATTTTATTCGTAAATCCTATTCTACAATCAATATTTATAAAATTTCACTACCTAACAAACAAATATATCACATACAACTATATCCATTAATAAAATTTATTCGTTTATATGCAAAATATAATGCTAAGTAAAATTATTTAATTACCTATATTTCAAAATAATATTATGTCTGTCTGCCCTATTAAGTGTTTAGAAATCAATATCGATGCCATAACATCCTATGTACCGACCAGATTTTGTAAATACTAAACATAACAAATTAACACAATATAAGACGTTTTATAACACTAACAAATTACTCTCTCATATATATATATATGCTCCAACAACTCATTCTAGGGTATTACTACCCTATCTCTAATGAGTCAAACCCCACAAAGCTAAGGTTATTGCTAGACCTTGCTTTGATACTAAATGTAACGACCCACCTTTTTTAGACAGTTTAAATCGACAATAAACCACATAAGTCAACCCAAACCATTTAAAAGGAAGGATTGTTAATGGGGTAAATAAGAAAATAAGAGGAAAGAAAGGAAAAACAAAACACAGTATCTTACAGCGGAATGACAAAATATAATAATCAAACAAACAGTTCATGAAGCTATTTTACAAATAACATTTGATTACACTTTTACAATACAGATCAAAATTATATATACAACAGAAATAAATAATAATGCAGCGGAACAACATTATGCAGTGGAATAAATATAATAAATAGTAAAAATATACTCAATCTTCATCTTCATCCTCTAGAAATAATGTTTTCAACACTGAAAAGCTCAGGCTGACCCGAGCGTAATGAAGAGATAAAACACTCGAGTCAGAACAAAATGATCTTACGTAAGTTAAATCAATAGTAAATAAATATGATTGTAAAGGCTTCAGAGACATTTATGGGGTTTTATATCTCCAATCCACTGTCTAATGTGCATGCATTAACTTAAGAGATGTTCGGGATTCCATCTCCTAAGGATCCGTTAAACTATCTACATATGTAATACAATATGTTATTATAATATGTCTACAATAAAGTAAAGTATTAAAATAGCTTTAAGGTGTTACCCATATCTCCCTTAACACAATTTTATAAACGTCGTAGTCTATACAGTACTGTAAACTCCACCAAACCGGTGGGCAATGGGTGGCACTGCATAGGTACGACACAAACCAAAATCGTAGTGGGTACGATAAGGCATTACAAGGCATACGAGGAAATGCCCAGGGTAGGATACTAACATTTTGCAGAACCGAGCTGGTGATAGTGCATAGCAACTACTGTAACCCACCTCGAGACACACTCCTAAAATAAAGTCAAAGGGTGGCCAAACAAATATGGTATCAAAGAAGCATGTTCGATCAGAGGAGTGACCTCACTTGTTCTGGGTATAGCTCCTGGGTTAGTCATATCAAGCTGATCCGAGGAGGTCAGGGCTCCATTCGTACCTCATACAGTAGCATCGCCAAACCATCCTACTTCATTTTGGATTCTCCACCACTTGCACTGTTGTTCAAGTGGTTTTCGATATTGGCAGAGAGTATGGTAATATCCGATCTGGATCTCTTTAACAACCAAACACTTATTCACACATATTAGTTCTTCTACATTTCCAAAACTGATTCATAATTGATATCAAAATATCATATTCACTTCAAAAATCATATCACTTTCGAAATCATATTCACTTTCGAAATCATATTAATTTTCAAACTCACAATCACAAAATAGATTAAACCATCGTATCAAAATATTCACATTAAATAAATTAAATCTAAATCATAACAGTTCCAACTTTAAGCAGTTTGAATATTGAAAGTAGTTTATATATTAGAATAGCTGGACATTAAAAATAGCATATGTATTGAAATACATATAATAAAGGTTATTTATAAATTTAAAATAATATATATATATATATATTAAAAGTTGTTTATAAATTTAGAATAATGTATATTAAAATACTTTATATTTAATATAGGTTATATATCAAAATAGTTTATATATCAGGCATAGTTCATGTAATATCCCGGAATTTTTAACTATATCAATTTAATAATCTGTATTAAAAATTAAATTGATATTGATATTTTGTTGATAATAATTCAAATTGTTTTAAAAATATTCTTTAATAAATATTCAATTGGATATTTTATCTTTTAAAAATAATAAATTGATTTCTATTTATATTATAAATATATGGTTTATATTTAAATTAGATTAGCATTGTTTAATTTAATAAATAAACCATATTCTTCTAACTCTAATGTTTTTAGTAATTTGAAAATTTGTTTTTATTTAATAATAGCTTTTCAGAGTTATAAAATAAATGATCTTGGTTTAAATTCATAAATGAATCATGATTTAAAATTCTAATATTTTTATAATTTGGAAATTTTTATTTTTATTAAATATAAAGTTTTCAAAGCTATTTAATAAATAAATTTATAATTTTTAAATTGTTCAAAGAAATGTTTAAATGTTTTAAAAAGTTTTAGCTTGAGTTTTAAAATTAATTAAATTGATAAAAGAGTTTTATAGCTTAATTAAATAGAAAATTTATTAATAAAAATATAATTTCCTTTAGAATGGTTTTAATTTAATAATGAGACATTTTAATACAATATTAACAATGTATTGTGTTATAAATAGATTTTTGGTTAAAAATAGCTATTGTTATTTCAAAGTTTGATTTGTATTCATAATTTGACTTTTAATATTAGATTATGAATTTAATTTGAATTTAAATTCCAATGTGTAAATTTTAAATTGTTTTAATTTACATATGTATAGGCTTCATTTATAAGTACAAATTGTTTTTAGTTCTTTTAAAAAAAGTTTATATACATATTTAATATTAACTAACAAAGTAAAATTTAGTTTAATACATATGTTAACATGTGAATGAAATACAGATTATTTTTAAATAAAAGGACAAGTGTTATAAGGTAAGCATTCAATTTGACAAATGTTGAATATTCAATACAAGTGTCATTTTGTTTTGATTTTCTTTTATTTAATTAATAAATCTGAAAATACATCTATTTAATCATGCATTTTCTTCTTACTTGTTTTCTTTCTCATCTCCTAAATCAAAAGAGAACTTCAAAATTCTTCATCAGTCAGTCCTCTTCAAAAAAAAATCAAACAATACATTAATTTCTCAGTTCAAAACTCTATAATTCATTTCCCAACACAATCCCTGTAATCAATTCACTTTCAGAAAAATCAAACTTGTAAATTCATTTTCTCAAAGCAAAGCCAAACCCGTCAACAATTTTCCAAAACAATTTCTAAGCTTGTAACCAAGATGCAAGTTTCAAAAGCAACTTGAATTATCAAGCTATCTGCAGAAATTAAATTTCAACCTGCATTTTAATCTGCACGTCTTCAAATTTGAAGCCTGATCTGAAGCAAATCCAAAGCAAACCAGCATTTTCAAAATGAAACCTATTCTAAAGCAACAGCAGTTCTTAATTCTAAAACAAGTTCAAAAGGGTAATCAGAGGCTCTGTTTCTTGGTGAGTAACTTTGAAATCTTAAATTATTAATGAGGTTGCATGCTGGTATGTTTTCATATAAATAAGTATTTTTTGTTGTACCGATAAAGTTTGATGTGAAATATTTTTGTGTTCACTGTAAATCACATTGTTCTGTTCTGTTTCCAAAGCAGAACTTTGACTCCAATATTTATCAATAATTAAGTTTCTGATAAAATCAAATTATAAAAGAAAGTTGTTTGTTTTTCTTAAGATAATATCCAAAAAATTTAAGTAAATTAAATCATAGATAGTTGTCTCTGGGAAACATAGAAAGAAAACATCAGTGCATGTTAATTTAAAAAAAATCCAAACATATTGATTTAGTAATTCAGTATCATAAATCAAAAGTATTAATAAGAACTTGATTTTTAAATCAAGGATTAGGATTTTTAGGGATAAGTGGAAGGTGCAGTTTTGTTTTGAACTGATAATGGATTTTAAGCAAATGCGGGTGAACTTTAGATTGAAGAGGCTCGGGGTTCTTGTGGGTAGTAGGGGAGAGTTAGTAGATGCTAGGAAAAATCATTTATGGTGATAAAATTTATCATAGAAGTTGCAGTTTTTTAAATTCTTTTTAAACCCTAGTTTTAAAGGGTTTTGAAGAACTGATCATTTCTGTTTAAAGGATGGACCGAGTGTTGTGGTGTTTTGGGAATTTTTAGTTGATTCATTGTTGAAGTCGAAGCCGGAGGGGTCGACTCTCAGGTGGTCGGAGCGGCGAGAGATAGGCGTTGACAGGTTAAAGGAAGATCTTGATTTCTGTCTTCCAGGTTTGGGTGTATAGCTCAATTGTGATTTGGGCTACTGTGTGGATACTGGTGTTTGTGTTCGAGTATGGTGATGGTCGCTAATGAGATGAGTTGTTGGTGGATGGCCGGTGATGGCCAGAGCCACGGTGCACGTGCACCGTGCAGTTGAAGTTCAGGTGAACTTTTAATGGTGTGAAAATTTGAACTCGGAAATGACTCGAGTCATTCGAGTGTTAGACTCGAAGCAAAGGAGGGAATAATCCGAAGAAATTTTGTACTGTTCTCGGGCTGTTCTGTGTACTTCAGGATTTACAGAAACCTGTGTTTCTGTTTTTATTTTTTTTTAAAAAAAAAGGACCTGAAGCTTTGATATAAGGAAAAGTTAAATAAGTTTTAAAATTTCAGTTTGAATTTTAGAATCCAAGTTTAAATTCTAACCTCGGTTTTAAATAAAAATAAAAGTTTTAAAGTTAAACTTATTTAACTACTTTATTTTTGATAGTAGATTAAACCTTTTAAAAATGAAGTTTTTTTTTTAAAATATGATCAAGATTTTAGATTAAATTTAAATCTGGAAATCTAAAATTAAATAATGAACTTTAGTTTTGAAATTAAAAGAAGTTTTAGATTTGAAAGATTAAACAAATTTGTATGTGAAATGTAAATTTAAATTATTAAATTTAAAAATGAATTTAGTTTCAAAATCCTAATGAAATTCATTTCTAAGACAAACACTTGGTTGTCTTGAAATTTTTTTTAAAAAATTAAATTGCTTAAACTTTGATTAAGATTAAATTATATCCATTTTAAATCATGTTTTTAAAATAAATCTAAAGTAATTTCAAAAGCAATTTATTTTCAAATAAATTTTTTTTTAAACATAATTTAGAAATGTTTTATTTTAAAATTAAGTTAAGAATTAATGTTTTGAAATTAAATTATTAAAAAGGTAATTAAGAAATAATTAATTTATTTATTTAATTTATTAAGATTTAATGAATAGTGATTAAGGGTTAATCAATTTGAAATTTAGATCATTAATTAGATTATTAATTAATGATTAATAAGTTATTAATTAAGTAATTAAGTTTTAATCAATGATTAATTAATTAAATAATTAGAAATTAATTAATAGATAATTAAAGATAATTAAATTTGTAATTAATCTCAGTTAATTACTTAATAAAAATAATTAGAGAAGGGTTAATGAAGGTCATTAACCAGGATTATTTAAATAATTAATTAATGTAATTAATTTTTATAATTAATTATATTAATTAATTTAATAATAATCAATTGTGAATTGTAAAGAACAATTACTTGATGAAGTAATTAAGAAATTAATTACTTAATGTAATTAATTTAGTTTAAGTGTGATTGTTTAATTTAATTAATTAAGTTTAATTAATTTTAAACATTTTGGTTTTAAAGATAATTACTGTATGTTATTAATGATTTGGAAAATTACTTAGTTAAGTAATTGATTGATAATTACAGGTTGTAATTTATTTGAAGATGTTTAAGTATGAAGTAATTTGGATTAAATTACTTATTAATTAATTAAGGGATTAATTAAGGATAATTAATTTGGTTTAAATAAAGTAATTAAGTTAGTTAATTACTAAATGTAATTAATCTGGAATGGTTGATAATTATAAGTTAATTACTTAAGGTAATTAATTTAGGAAGATAATTAAAGATCATTAATTATTTTAATTAACGATGTTATTAAAGTTGATTAATTAAGATTAATTAATCAATAATAAGTAATTAAAGGTAATTAATTAACGTAATTAATTAAGGATTAAGGTAATTAATTATAGTTAATTAATTAATTGAAGTAATTAAAGGTTAATTAATGTTCGGTTGATTTGTGGAATTAATTAAGGATAATTACTTGAATGTAATTAAGGGTAATTAATCAAGAGTGATTAATTAAGGTAATTTATTTTGAATAAATAATTAATTAATTGTAATCAATTTAATGATTGAATAAGCAAGATATATTTTGATGAAGTAATTAATTTAATTTATTTTAAATTAAATAAAAATGAAGTAATTAATTTAATTCACTTTAAATTAATTAGAGATAGTTAATTTAATTCATTTTAAATTAATTATATTGTGGTATGAGTAAATCTTTGCTTATGTATGAATGGATGACATTGATTGTCTTGGATGCTTTAAGATCTCAGTAATGAGATAAATGGTATTGTGTGGTATGAATGACTTGATTGTATTGTGATAACATAGGTTATCTATTGTGATGGTAATATATGGATTACCTATGTTGATATTGATAATGTAGATTACCTGTTATTTGATAAAGTTGATTATCAATTGTGATTTGTGAGTTATCTATCGGTGTGTGTATAGATTCTACATTGGATTGTTTTAACTTTAAAACAACTTGGACCTAAAGATACGCTTTGGATTTCGATGAGACCGGGATGGGGTTTCCATATTTGGATATCCGAAAACCACATCGATTCCAAATAACGTTAGATCGTGAATCAAAGTGGAGCTTTGTGAAGACTCAAGGTGTAAGGACTATACGTCATTATAACTCTGTGGGTGATTCCGTAATGAGTTTGACGGAATTAGTTCTTATAGGTTCGATATGGTGGTTCAGAGTGCAAGGGTTATCGTCGTTAACTCTGAGGGTGATTCGAAAATGAGTGTAACGAGATAATGCTTTAAGGTAGAGTGAATACCTAGGGTCTGTAGTGGTGTCTATCTTAAGAGAGCGTATTTGTAATTTTTATATATTACTATATATATATTTACTCTACCTATTTGTTGGGTTACCTGTTCGGGATTTCCAATATAAGTTATAAGGTAGATGGGGTAGTAGTGTGTGTAACACAACTACCATTGGTTGGAGTTTGAATATTTGAGGTTGGAAATGAATCTGTCGAGACTGTAGACCTAATACCGTCTCGAGAGAGTTCTGTAGTGATGAAGAACTTCGTTAATCTCTGAAGGGAACCTGTTAAGGTTCGGAGTTAATTCTTTGAAGTTGGATGAGTAGAATTTGGATTTGTTGATTGAGCAGAAGCAAGTGATGGTATTTTGGATACATCAGGGAGTAGTAGCTGCGTGATGAGATGCAGTGACTATGGACGTTCCCGAAGATGTTTTCTTTGGAACAAGTTAAGAAGGTGAGTCTGCTTCGGTGTTGTGGCTGTGTTCAGCGGGAGTTTCTGTTTGCTTTGAGGTTTGAGTTTCTCGAAGAGCTTGTTTTGGAATTCTTTGGCATATGTGGCGACAATGCAGCTTGAAGTGTTCTCAGTGTTGGCAAGAGATCTTCTGGCTTAACAGTTTTTATGAAGAAGCAGTTAAGTGGACCCGTTTCTTCGATGGGTTGACTAATTAAGTTTAAGCTGTTCCGTTAGGATTAGGGAGAACAGTTTTTCCTTGGATTTCGTTTGGGTGGATCGCAAAAGTGACTTGCGATTGTTTGAGTAATCTCTTGGGTTATCTGAGTTTTTCTGGATGTCTTCTGAAAGTTAGAGATTAGTTCGCATCTGGAGATTGAGCTTTCTTATCGACTGGAATTACAGGAGTGGTACCGGGTGTTCAGCTTTTTAGAGGAATTGTTTCAAGGAGTTTGAGTTGGTGTAGCAGCTCAGAGTTTTGGAGGAACTTCTGAATTTTATTATGAATTTGTTGAACCATATCTCTGGGTGTGTTATACAGTTTGTGCTTGTGTTCTTCTTCAAGCATTATCTTCTACTTCGGATCAGAGTTGTGCAGCGGAAGCAGTTTGGAAGTGCATTTGCTTTTCTTTTCCAGATAGGAGAAGTTGTTATCTTCTGATGTTTAAGGAGTAGGATTTGATTTTGGTTGATCTTGAGGAGATCATTTTGTTGTGTTGATTGGTCTAGTTTGTTTCTAGAAGCATTAGCGAAGGTTGAGCTGATCAGTAAAGTTGTGGACAACCCAGGATCGTCTGAAGAGTTTTGTGGATTTGAGACGAAGGAATATGGATTCCGGAATCGGAGATTTAATTTTGGATAAGTTTTCTCCGATCGAAAAGGAGCTATTAGTTTGAGTAAGTCTGAGTAGTTAGCTATAAAGAGTTTTGGATCTTTTCTGTGATCTTGAAGGTTAAATGTTTGATCTACAGGATTGAATTGCCAGTTTGGATAACTGGAATTCGATGAGTTTCACGTATCTCTGAGGGAGTACGTGTATGATCTATCTCTGGTTGTGAAACCAGCAGTTTTGGAGTTTTGGTTGTTGGGTCAGACTCGTCTGTATTTTGGTATCTTGTCTAGTGTTATAGATATAGATGAATATGAGCTTTTGTAGCTTCATAGTATTGATTGTTTGGATTCTCTAGAGCGAGTATCCCGGTATGTATATATAACTGGGGAAACTCGATAAAATTCTATCCAGAATTTGTTTGGATAATTAGATTTGTTTGATTGGTTGTTTTTGGTTGTTAGCATATGTTTGATATATGCTTGTGATTTAAAATTAAATCTTTAATGAGATTATTAAATTACCTTTGTTTTAAATTTCGAGGACGAAATCCTTCTAAGGGGGAAGGATTGTAATATCCCGGAATTTTTAACAATATCAATTTAATAATCTGTATTAAAAATTAAATTGATATTGATATTTTGTTGATAATAATTCAAATTGGTTTAAAAATCTTCTTTAATAAATATTTAATTGGATATTTTATCTTTTAAAAATAATAAATTGATTTCTATTTATATTATAAATATATGGTTTATATTTAAATTAGATTAGCATTGTTTTAATTTTAATAAATAAACCATATTCTTCTAACTCTAATGTTTTTAGTAATTTGAAAATTTGTTTTTATTTAATAATAGCTTTTCAGAGTTATAAAATAAATGATCTTGGTTTAAATTGATAAATGAATCATGATTTAAAATTCTAATATTTTTATAATTTGGAAATTTTTATTTTTATTAAATATAAAGTTTTCAAAGCTATTTAATAAATAAATTTATAATCTTTAAATTGTTAAGAGAAATGTTTAAATGTTTTAAAAAGTTTTAGCTTGAGTTTTAAATTTAATTAAATTGATAAAAGAGTTTTATAGCTTAATTAAATAGAAAACTTAATAATAAAAATATAATTTCCTTTAGAATGGTTTTAATTTAATAATGAGACCTTTTAATACAATATTAACAATGTATTGTGTTATAAATAGATTTTTGGTTAAAAATAGCTATTGTTATTTCAAAGTTTGATTTGTAGTCATAATTTGATTTTTAATATTAGATTATGAATTTAATTTGAATTTAAATTCCAAAGTGTAAATTTTAAATTGTTTTAATTTCCATATGTATAAGCTTCATTTATAAGTACAAATTGTTTTTAGTTCTTTTAAAAAAAGTTCATATACATATTTAATATTAACTAACAAAGTAAAATTTAGTTTAATACATATGTTAACATGTGAATCAAATACAAATTATTTTTAAATAAAAGGAAGAGTGTTATAAGGTAAGCATTCAATTTGACAAATATTGAATATTTCATACAAGTGTCATTTTGTTTTGATTTTCTTTTATTTAATTAATAAATCTGAAAATACATCTATTTAATCATGCATTTTCTTCTTACTTGTTTTCTTTCTCATCTCCTAAATCAAAAGAGAACTTCAAAATTCTCCATCAGTCAGTCCTCTTCAAAAAAAAATCAAACAATACATTCATTTCTCAGTTCAAAACTCTGTAATTCATTTCCCAACACAATCCCTGTAATCAATTCATTTTCAGAAAGATCAAACTTATAAATTCATTTTCTCAAAGCAAAGACCAAACCTGTCAACAAGTTTCCAAAATAATTTCTAAGCTTGTAACCAAGATGCAAGTTTCAAAAGCAACTTGAATTATCAAGCTATCTGTAGAAATTAAATTTCAACCTGCATTTTAATCTGCACATCTTCAAATTTGAAGCCTGATCTGAAGCAAATCCAAAGCAAACTAGCATTTTCAAAATGAAACCTATTCTAAAGCAACAACAGTTCTTAATTCTAAAACAAGTTCAAAAGGGTATCAGAGGCTCTGTTTCTTAGTGAGTAACTTTGAAATCTTAAATTATTAATGAGGTTGCATGCTGGTATGTTTTTATATAAATAAGTATTGTTTGTTGTACTGATAAAGTTTGATGTGAAATATTTTTGTGTGCACTGTAAATCACATTGTTCTGTTCTGTTTCCAAAGCAGAACTTTGATTCCAATCTTTATCATTAATTAAGTTTCTGATAAAATCAAATTATAAAAGAAAGTTGTTTGTTTTTCTTAAGATAATATCTAAACATTTAAGTAAATTAAAACATAGATAGTTGTCTTTGGGAAACACAGAAACAAAACATCAGTGCATGTTAACTTAAAAAAAATCCAAACATATTAGTTTAGTATTTCAGTACCGTAAATCAAATGTATTAATAAAAACTTGATTTTTAAATCAAGGATTAGGATTTTTAGGGATAAGTGGAAGGTGCAGTTTTGTTTTGAACTGATAATGGATTTTAAGCAAATTCAGGTGAACTTTAGATTGAAGAGGCTCGGGGTTCTTGTGGGTAGTAGGGGAGAGTTAGTAGATGCTAGGAAAAATAATTTATGGTGATAAAATTTATCATAGAAGTTGCAGTTTTGTAAATTCTTTTTAAACCCTAGTTTTAAAGGGTTTTGAAGAACTGATCATTTCTGTTTAAAGGATGGACCGAGTGCTGTGGTGTTTTGGGAATTGGTAGTTGGTTCATTGTTGAAGTCGAAGCCGGAGGGGTGGACTCTCAGGTGGTCGGAGCGGCGAGAGATAGGCGTTGACAGGTTTAAGGAAGATCTTGATTTCTGTCTTTCAGGTTTGGGTGTATAGCTCAATTGTGATTTGAGCTACTGTGTGGATACTGGTGTTCGTGTTCGAGTATGGTGATGGTCGCTAATGAGATGAGGTGTTGGTGGATGGCCGGTGATGGCCAGAGCCACGGTGCACGTGCACCGTGCAGTTGAAGTTCACGTGAACTTTTAATGGTGTGAAAATTTGAACTCGGAAATGACTCGAGTCATTCGAGTGTTAGACTCGAAGCAAAGGAAGGAATAACCCGAAGAAATTTTGTAATGTTCTTGGGCTTTTCTGTGTACTTTAGGATTTATAGAAACCTGTGTTTCTGTTTGTAATTTTTTTTTAAAAAAAAGAACTTGAAGCTTTGATATAAGGAAAAGTTAAATATGCTTTAAAATTTCAGTTTGAATTTTAGAATCCAAGTTTAAATTCTAACCTCAGTTTTAAATAAAAATAAAAGTTTTAAAGTTGAACTTGTTTAACTACTTTATTTTTGGCAGTAGATTAAACCTTTTAAAACTGAAGTTTTTTTTTTAAATATGATCAAGATTTAAGATTAAATTCAAATCTGGAAATCTAAAGTTAAATAATGAACTTTAGTTTTGAAATTAAAAGAAATTTTAGATTTGAAAGATTTAAACAAATTTGTATATGAAATGTAAATTTAAATTATTAAATTTAAAAATGAATTTAGTTTCAAAATCCTTATGAAATTCATTTCTAAGACAAACACTTGGTTGTCTTGAAATTTTTAAAAAAATTTAAATTGTTTAAACTTTGATTAAGTTTAAATTATATTCATTTTAAATCATGTATTTAAAATGAAATCTAAAGTAATTTCAAAAGCAATTTGTTTTCAAATAAATTTGTTTTTAAACATAATTTAGAAATGTTTTATTTTAAAATTAAGTTAGGAATTAACGTTTTGAAATTAAATTATTAAAAAGGTAATTAAGAAATGATTAATTTATTTATTTAATTTATTAAGATTTAATGAATAGTGATTAGGGGTTAATCAATTTGAAATTTAGATCATTAATTAGATTATTAATTAATGATTAATAAATTATTAATTAAGTAATTAAGTTTTAATCAATGATTAATTAATTAAATAATTAGAAATTAATTAATAGATAATTAGAGATAATTAAATTTGTGATTAATCTCAGTTAATTACTTAATAAAAGTAATTAGAGAAGGGTTAATGAAGGTCATTAATCAGGATTATTTAAATAATTAATTAATGTAATTAATTTTTATAATTAATTAGATTAGTTAATTTAAAAATAATCAATTGTGAATTGTAAAGAATAATTACTTGATGAAGTAATTAAGAAATTAATTACTTAATGTAATTAATTTAGTTTAAATGTGATTGTTTAATTTAATTAATTAAGTTTAATTAATTTTGAAAATTTCGGTTTTAAAGATAATTACTGTGTGTTATTAATGATTTGGAAAATTACTTAGTTAAGTAATTGATTGATAATTACAGGTTGTAATTTATTTGAAGATGTTTAAGAATGAAGTAATTTGGATTAAATTACTTATTAATTAATCAAGGGATTAATTAATAAACTAATTAAGGATAATTAATTTGGTTTAAATAAAGTAATTAAGTTAGTTAATTACTAAATGTAATTAATCTGGAATGATTGATAATTATAAGTTAATTACTTAAGGTAATTAATTTAGGAAGATAATTGAAGATCATTAATTATTTTAATTAATGATGTAATTAAAGTTGATTAATTAAGATTAATTAATCAATAATAAGTAATCAAAGGTAATTAATTAACGTAATTAATTAAGGATTAAGGTAACTAATTATAGTTAATTAATTAATTGAAGTAATTAAAGGTTAATTACTGTTCGGTTGATTTGTGGAATTAATTAAGGATAATTACTTGAATGTAATTAAGGGTAATTAATCAAGAGTGATTAATTAAGGTAATTTATTTTGAATGAATAATTAATTGATTGTAATCAATTTAATGATTGAATAAGCAAGTTAATTTTTTATGAAGTAATTAATTTAATTTATTTTAAATTAATTAAAAATGAAATAATTAATTTGATTCACTTTAAATTAATTAGAGATAGTTAATTTAATTCATTTTAAATTAATTATATTGTGGTATGAGTAAATCTTTGCTTAAGTATGAATGGATGACATTGATTGTCTTGAATGCTTTAAGATCTCAGTAATGAGATAAATGATATTGTGCGGTATGAATGACTTGATTGTATTGTGATAACATAGGTTATCTATTGTGATGGTAATATATGGATTACATATGTTGATATTGATAATGTAGATTACCTGTTATTTTATAAAGTTGATTATCAATTGTGATTTGTGAGTTATCTATCGGTGTGTATATAGATACTACATTGGATTGTTTTAACTTTAAAACAACTTCGACCTAAAGATATGCTTTGGATTTCGATGAGACCGGGATCGGGTTTCCATATTTGGATATCCGAAAACCATATCGATTCCAAATAACGTTAGGTCGTGAATTAAAGTGGAGCTTTGTGAAGACTCGAGGTGTAAGGACTATACGTCATTATAACTCTGTGGGTGATTCCGTAATGAGTTTGACGGAATTAGTTCTTATAGGTTCGAGATAGTGGTTCAGAGTGCAAGGGTTATCGTCGTTAACTCTGAGGGTGATTCCAAAATGAGTGTAACGAGATAATGCTTTCGGTTTCGTTCGAACCCGGAACGAACTTGTATGGATTGAATGTTTTCATAACATCGTCAGGTGGACGATGAGCATTCTAAGTGATGTGTTCTATAAAGGTAATCGTAACCTCAAGTCTCATCAACCGGGAATGGCTAAAACAGGGGAGGTGCAGCAAGGCTTCGTGGGTCGCCCCCACTTGAGAGTGAGATTTACCCCTGTCTAGAGGTCCCTTTTTATTTCAGCTATGTGGACGGTTTTTTAGCTCCAACCGTCGGGGCTATCTTGTTCGGAACTGTTCAGTAAGGAATGGGTCCGGCCTTGTGTTGCAGGGGAGTTAGGGTGGCTCCTCGGTACGGTGATCTAGGCCATGTACTGTGATAGGCGGTACCCCAGTAGCCCTGCCATTGTATTGAATCCAAAATCCAATAAGTGCCAACGGTTTTGATTGTATTACCCACTTTTGTGGCTAGTAGCTGGAATTTAATCATGTAACAATTTCGGCTATTTCTTATTTATTTGAAAACCCTAGACCCTATTATAACATCACTGAATTTCCTATCAAATGTTTTGGTTAGCGTAAGGTAAAAACTTTTCCATGTTTATGTGTGGGAAGTCTTACGTGATACCTTTCTTTTCAAAAGGTTTTTGAAAATTAAGCAACTTTAACCTGTTACTCACACCAGACCCATGTCTGACCCGGAGTTTATCTTTTGTTTTTCATAAACTCTTGGGTACTCAAATTTTTATGAGTAGCCAAGGGATTCAGGTTAGGATTCAGGCTAGCTTTGACGAATTGTGGAGAACAATGGAGTAGGAGGCTTCTGCGTTAGATATATAGTATTCCGCTGTGTATTCTGTGTTGTCTCTGAGTTGTATTGAGATGTAATAACTAGACAGGTGTTTGTAATTATCTAGTATGTGTTGTGTTATCTATGTAACTCTGATATTTGTTGTAAACTATGTAATATTTATGTTATTAATATAGTTTATTCGTTCCGCTGTTAGATTCTGATGTTGTTTCTTTCTTCTCTTCTTTCTATTCTCTTTTCTATCCCTTTCTTTCTTAAAAATGATGTGATTTTCTGGTGATAGAAAGTCGGGTCGTTTCAGTTCATATATTAAAATAGGTTATACATTAAAATATAGTTAATGTATTAAAAGTCATCAATATATTAAAATGATTTATATGGGAAAGATAGTTTATATGTTAAAAGAGTTTGTATATTAAAAGAGTTTAGATTGAAACAGTTTCAATTTAGAATCGTTTCTTCCAATTTCACAAATCAATTAAAATCAACTTTATTTCCAAAAATATTCAATTTAAATCAATCTCTGTTCACCGATTCAATCCAAAAGCTAAAGGTTTCAATTAAGTTCTCACTAAAACCATTTCAATTTATAATGATTTCAAATCCATGTTTGTACTCCAAATTTAAACCACTTCAAATTTAATAGGTTTCAAATTTTAAGCACTCAAACGTTTACAATAGCTCTATTTTTGATAAGTTTCATTTATATTTCAAATTCAACTTTAAGATTTCAATTGAAATTCTTTAAACAATTCATTTAAACCAATTTCAATTTCAACGTTTTAAAGCTTGGATTTTGAAAATAATTCAGTCCATACAAATTAAAATTTTATTTCATAATATTATTTAACTGGATTCAAAAATTAAGGATTTAAAAATCATTTCATTTAACTAATCTGATATCCATATATAATTTTCTACCTCATGGTCAAGTGATACAGATATATATCATTTCAATCCGCAATAAACATAAATTTATGAGTATATATCATTTCAACCCGCAATCCCGATTAAAATTCAAAATCCATAAAATCGTTCGAGTTTATCATTTCAACCCATAACGATTTTTCCTTAACCTATAAATTGTTGGGGTATGTATCATTTTAACCCATGGTGATTTTACTAACAATTCCAAAGGGAACTTGTAGTTTGATAACAACATATAAAATAACATAACATCCAATTATCCAAAATGTCAACAAATAAACATCCATCACAATCACTATTCATATCAACCAACAAATCATAACAGTTAATTGGTTATCATTATCAGGTATTTAACTAGCAATTCAATTCCAGTATTAATTCAAATGGAATTTAAATTCAATTTAATTATGACAATTTATATATACTAAACAATGATCAATAAATTTTTAATCACGTTATAAATCTAATTTTAACCAACATAAGATGGATTAGCATTTATGAGTGGGTTAAAATATTCACCTTTGATTTTTCGCTGATTTAAAATCCAAGCAAAGTCCTAAATTAGAACAGTCTTGGAATTCAACCAAACCAGTTCCATGTTGTTTGGAATTTCGATATGATCGAAATGGAGAAAACCGTGCCCAAAACCGTGCTCGTATGAAAACGTTATTGATGTTAGAAGATAAAATTTTAAATTTACATTTAAATTAAATCAAAGAAAACTCTTAATAATCATACTCCTTCCAAGCCCTTGCATAGTGAAGCATGCACAATAGCTTCAGACGCCGCCACTAAACACTACCAAACCCCACCTCCTACGTGCACATTTACTTCGATAAGAGCCCTCCGATGAACATGCCGAGCCACGCCGTCCAGACCAAAGTCACTCGAGCCACCTCCAGCTCCACAAATTGCCACGGCCTTCGCCCTTTTGCCCAAGATTTTCTAGCCATCTAGTCAATCCTAGCCATGAACGAACCCATAATCTGAGACCTGTTCACCCTTCTCTTCCAAACGCCACTCCTCGATCGTCGAATGGTTGTTGGATTGACAACCCTGATTTCAACGGACGAGACTAAATCACTGATTTCTTCCCAAACCATGATTCTATTGCGAAAACGAACAGTAGTGGTATATTGCACTCATCGAGAGCTTTCCAACGATATATAATTTTCTATGATCTGAGAAGTGTGAATTTTAAAATTTGATTTGAAATTGAAATTAGGGTTTTGAAATTGGGAATTAGAATTTTCTGCCATTGAGAAGGGGGAGATGATTGAAAAAATACATATAGACCAATGAAGTGAGAAACAACTAGGGTTTATAACAGCCTATATATGGCCAAAGATTGATTAGAGCAAATAGACATATTGAATTGGTTTGAAATGCTAACAACGACCCAAAAAGCCCGTTCCGTTTTCGAAACGAAAGCAGGTCATCCAATATATCAAAATATATGTTTTCGATATTTTTAAACTCAATAGAACTACTTTCAAACCTAAATTCATAATTATATAAAATTTTGCTTTTAACATCAATTATATTCTTTTAAATTCTTTTAATTGATTTCTACGCATATCGAGCCCGCACGATCAAACAATAAGTCCGATCGTTATGAAACTTAAAGTCTTACAATAATTCACTGTTAAGGATCCGATGAAACTAGTTTCATCGAAATCCGAGACTGTGGCCAAAATGGGTAATTTTCACATTAATTAAATAAATTATTATAGACTAATTTAATCAATTTTAAATTCTGCATTAAATGTGAACAGTTTCCATCATTCTTGATTAAGTTGGAATTTATAAATTTTTACAATACAGTTTTCCATGTTAAATCCAATATTTAAATATTACATAAACTTTAATGTTCAATTATAACTGTGACAAAACCCAGCTAATTATACTTTAATTTTAATCAAATTCTTATATTTTGATTCTCACTTTTATTATTAAATCATAAAATATCATATGAATATAATTAACATCAATTTACACTTTATTACATTCAAATTCTACAATTTTTATCTAAACTCATATTAACTTTAATATTTCAATTTCATTAATTCCATTAATTACCAATTTAATTTCTAATTTACAATTATAACCAAATTAACTTTACAATTATTCAATTGATTGAAATTTCATTAAAGTAATTTCTAATAACATTCAAACAACATTATTAATCGTATTTTAATTATTTTCTCATAAATAAATCATAAATTTTAACTGATTACAATATTAAATTTCAAAATCTTATTTAATTTAGTAGTTTTAATTATCTAAAATTACGGATCGTTATATATATATATGATTTATTGTACATATATGGAAGGAAACATTTTGTTTCTTTCCCTATAGTAAGTAATTAATTGTATTAAATGGGGAGATGAACCTTTCATTTCTCTCTTTAATTTGAATTGATTAATTAGATCTAATTTACACACACATATGTATTAAATACGTACATATATACATACATATATGTATATATTTGTGTGTACGCGTGCGTTGTAACATGATAATCCGTGAAGGGTATAATATGTCTGTATATGGATGTTGGGATTAACATTGCAATGGACATATCAGCTAGCTCATTTTATATGCTTTGTAATTTGTTCAAATATGTTCTTGTATAATATGATAAAACAAGATACTAATATATGTAAATGAATATACATATAAATGTGTATATATATACTATTGAATAAAATTGTTTCTGCCATACTAAATTAATGTAAAACAATTATATGAAAGATTATAAGTTTTATAATTTTAGGAAATATTAAAAACACATTTCGGGCTTAAAATAATTTATGAACTTTGTCAATAAAAATAATGTTTATCGCTAGATAATTTATAACAGCCCGAAATTAAACTAATTATTAGAAATATGAAATCAAGTAGAAAAATTCAAAAACTTTTTTTGAAGTTACATGAGAGGTATTTTAGGCCTAGGAATTTTTTTTGAATTTTATCAATTGAAATTATATTTTTGATTAAATAATTGATTGCAAACTGAAAATAAATTAATTATAAAATTTATTAAGTTATAAAAATTTGAATTTTTTTCTAAAGGTACCCGAGACAACTTGTAACCTGAAGAATTTTTTTTATCATTTTATCAAATGAAATTATATTTTTAATTAAATATGCAGGTCGAAAGTAAATTAATTTTTAATAAAATATTCATTAAGTATTAAAAACCTGAAAATTTTATGGTAAGCTTCATGTATGGTGAAGGAAACTAAAAAAATATAAAATTGAAATTTGAACCATTAATTATTATATACATAATAAACAACACTTAAAATCATTAAATAATACACATACATACATATATATATAATAAAATATTTTTATATTTTACGATTCATAATAAGTATAAAATATCATAAAAAAATTTTAAGATCATATATATATATATATGATGTATATAACCATTTATATAATTATACATATTGGCAATCTGTAGATCTCTATATATTTAGTGTATATATATAAAATATAATTGAAAAAGTTTTATTTATGGAAATTTTAATTAAAAAATAAATCAATAAAAAAATTACAACAAGCACATAACCAATCCAATTGTAACAGACACATGTACCCAAAATAATCTCACATAATCTAAACAATAAACAGATCTAAATGCAAATATATGATTTGGATGCAAATCAAATTTTATATGATCAACTTAATATTAAAGCAATAACAATAAATGAAAGTTCACCTCTTAATGAAGACACGGTTCCCCTTTCGTTAGGTTGCTAATCCGGGATTAGAGACCTTCCACTACAAAATTGTAGGTTTAAATTTGAATTGGATTTGAGAATTTTTGAATTATTTTAGAGGATAGTTGTTGCAATTAAAATGAGGAAGAAGAAGAAAGTGAGGACTGAAAAAATGAAATTAGCCTAAGATTAGGGTTTTTTGTTTAGTATTTATATGCATAGGATAATCTGGAAAACTATGTAAGTTTTTCACTAGACCTTAGCCACACATCTCCAAACTTAATCCTACGTTGTAGCCAGCTCCAACCTCTCCAAACCAACATCTATCCTCTCCAAAACTTATGTGTTGTGAGTTCATTCAACCAAAATTAAATATGTACAATCATATTTAACCTATTTTATTATTGATATTTCATATCGACAAATATACTCATAGCTTTTACAAATACATGCAATAATTTTATTTCTCAAATCAAATTAAAATTCCATAATTAACGTTTCAAAAATATTAGTTTATTTAATTAATTAATAATAATTCGATCTATGATTTACGTGGAACTATTTGAACATTAACATTCACACTTCACTTAGCAGCTGGTGTAATAATATGGCCAAATTAATGGCTTGCTCATTTTTGAAAAAAAAAATCTCATATTAATTTAATAAGTTTTGCCCGGCTGTGATAACTATTCACACCGATTCTCTTCGTCAAAATAGTATCACTTTGGACATATTGAATTAGCTAACGGACAAAATTCCAACATCATTCACATTCAATTCTATAATCCAAACACAAAGTCCTTGGTTCAATAATAAGAATTATTGACCGAATTACTATGGCCAGAGTTTTTGACTTTAGGTTGACATGAGTTGACCATAATACTAACCCCATATAACCGAGGAACGAATCCTCTCTTAAACAGTGGTTCACTTCGAATACTTCCACTCGACCCAACTATAGTCACTTGATGGATGGTGTGCAATGATTCGACTATAATCATAGCAGAGCTTTCATATTAAAGATTAACAGAATTCCCGGGTCGAAAGAAATGTGTAAATTATTCGTAGCGATATTTTCTGTTTGACCTTAGTTATATTAACTAACAAAAAACTATCAAATGAGTCGTACTATATTTATCCAATAACTATTAGTACATAACCTCTAGGTACCCCGAATAGTCATGAGTACTACACTACCCAACATTTGAATAGCATTACGTACTCTAGTCTCAACGGATATATCAATATCCAATCTCGATGCATCTTGGCTAAAAACATTTAAAATGGTGTATTTAATTTTATTGCGATAAATTACTCGTGGTGACAATACTTTGTAACTACTATCATAAAAATGACCATTTATGGATTTTCTATTAAATATACTTTTGATTAAATTAATCAATATTACCATGTTCTATCAAGTATATAATAGAAAGTAAACACAAAACCTAATCCATAAATCAACAATGTGTTTTTTATTTATATTCAAGAAATATCATTGTAACTTTTGACATTCTTACTTATGCGCACATGCTTCCTTTACATTTTGATTGACAATCAAATTATTTGATATTTTAACAAAACTTTGTTCAATTCTAGCGCTTCTAAAATGATACTTTCGGTCATTCATTGAATCATATCCAAAATTCCATAAACTCAATATCGCTTCCACTGACTTTGGGAAGGTTTGGTTGTTATTTGCAAATAGTCTAGCTCAAATCTATATTTAACTTTCTGTTTTAACACATATATATCAAAAATTAAAGTCATACTTGGCGATAATTTTGTTAGTAAATCCAAATTATCTTGAGTACGTTAAATAATGAATCTATTACGTTAATTTCGACAATTGAAATTTACGAGGTTATTCTTATTAACGTTGCTCTTAAATTCCAACTACATAACTCTCTTAAAGACACAATCCCGATTGTAGGATCACATCCCATCAGATATGACTACTAAAATCATATTCAGGTCGTGGAAACCCTTTGGATTTGCATATCATACCTATCATAGAGTCAGTACTCTTTATGGCTTAATTAACAACTGGAATTACTATTCTCGACATTGGTAAGAAACTCATTATTTCTCTTCAATGTGCAAGAAAACTTATTAGACACTCTAATTTGACGTGTTCATTGAGGTTAGTTAATTTTGTCTCATCTAATCAGGTCCATATATAGATCGTATCGAATTCAATTTAACTACTAATAATTCCTCAAAGAAATTTCTTCACAATGATTGAAACAACAATTGCTTCTGAGTGCAATAGAATAGGTATTCATAAATGCTTTATGAATTTATTTATTTATAAAACTCGTTTGGCTTTAGTTTACAAAACTTGTATTCAAAACATAAGTATGTCATCCAATAACATTCTTTCCTAAAATCCTATTGGGGAGATTCATACAAGATCCCTCATGAACAATTGTTACATGCAATCTTTCGACTTGCACAAACTGCCAACTTCTTAGCTTAGGATATGCTCGGGTTTCTTATGAACCCTTATATTGTGTAATTTCGTAAACTGTTATTTACATGAAATAATATTAACCTTGTGTACTCTTAAGTACATGATCTTTGTGATGACACGTAAATTCGTAACAATCCGCACCCCAATAGGCTTAAATTTTCGATGAACCGAAAATCTAAGTCCACCGAAGCACGAATTGCTGGTTTGGTATCCTGCAAATAACAAAGGCAAGTCAGAGTAATGTTTATAAAATCTCATAGTGGAATAATGATAAAATATTCAACATATGGTTACTAACCAAGATTAGGCTACTTTCCCCAAAAGTGTTGAACCTAGAAGTGAAACTTGCCTTTTTACTTAACCCCATAGTTGCAAAACTGTCTTCCTATGACTTGGGGAAAATAGGAAAAAATAGGAAGGGGCTAGGCATAAAGTCTTATGAGTGAGAAATAAAATGAAGCTGAAAGAATAAAACTATTTAATTCCAGGTATACCCTGGATATTGTAGAGGGTGAATAATATAATGCAGCGAATCCTTCTTAGATACAGTTCCTAAGAAGCCAAAGTCCATGGTCACTCTATGGAGGTCAACCATGCAGTATTACTAAATGTCAATCGGCATGTCAAACCTGTTGTCCTTACCTATCCACGTGCTATAGCAGAAAGTCGTGCTCTTCACCCATGCACTGTGATAGTCTATCCATGTGCTACAGCGTGAAAGTCATGCTCTTCACCTGTGCACTATGATTAAATGCCTCTTACATTTAACCGGCCCCGACTCAAACAACCTCACAGGACCCCGAAGTTGCACTCAGGCTCCACTAAACTGGACTTCTATCCTCCTATCTCCTCGGTCGCTGACGTGGACTTGCCCCTATCCAAAGTATCGGTCCTCCGAAAGAGAGCCCGCTGCTGGGTCGGCTGCGCAAAATCCTCCAACGATCTGCTTAAAAAAGCCTACGTCGGAGCACACTTATCCTGTTTCGTCCGCATCGATATACCTGCAGAAGCTCACGATTGTGGATGTTACCTATCATACATACTAGAAACCTATGAAAGGTAGCAAACATTCTTACGAACCTACTTGCCCGCTCCTAGTACGTACGGCCAAAACTATATTTTGGTCATAACTGCATGAAATACCTATCCAGACCTTTACAAGGTTTGCCTACCAAATCGCTTTAAGATTAATTAATTTTACCGTTACAGTTTACATACCGTTTATTTCCATTAATCTAGTTTAGGCCATTTTTACATCCGATTTGGTTATTTCACAAGTTCTCATTTTCTTACATAAACGGTGATTCAATTCACGTCCATTCAGCCCGTATGGTTTGTCTGTAATTTTTATACCATTTGTTACAGATTTACATTAGCCTTTAAGGTCGATTTTTACATTTTTATTCACCCTAATTTACCTTCTCCTTTTAGAGATTTAATTATAAAAGTTTTTATCCCATAACCATAAACCATTTAATGATACAAAATTCCACTTTTTACTTTTAAGGCCGCATATGGAATAAACACATATACTAATTAAAATTCCCAATTTTTTTCTGTAACCATATTTAGAATTATGTAATTATACCAACAAAATTTCTAATTCTATTCAAAGAACATATTTTGAATTTACCCAATTAACCCGTTGTGCAATTAAAAATTGAATAATAATTCTAACTCAATTTAATTAAACCAATCACATTTATGACATAAAACGTGAATAAGAAATTTATATGTTCCATATTTTTAAACCAAACATGAATTAGAATTGAGAAGTGGTTGAAGATGAAGTTACAAAAATTTGCATCAAACCTCAATTATTAACAGAAATTAATTCATATTATCGTACTAGAAAAGAACTAAATTTAAACTATTTTATTTTTCTATTTCATATTAATTCCTACTCACCTGGCGCTTGAGCTTATGAAAAGCTTTTCTTCTTCTTACCTTCCTATTTTTAAATTCTTCAGAATTCTTCGAATAATCCATTTATATATTTTTAATTTTATTTGGCAGAGAATTATTTATCTAGTGGAGAAAAGCAGGAAGAAGAATATACACAAATTTTTTTGTAGGCTTATGGCGACGGCTGAATAAAAGATTAGATTTTAGGTTAGATGGTTTATTTATAGATAGTGTGAGTGCATATAATCCATTAGATTTTACTAGGTTAAATCATGTTCATCTGAACTCATTATGGTTATCCAATCTGACTCACACACGTCACTGGACCAATAGAACGCTAGGAAATCATAAACCACATCACTAAATCTAATAGAAAACCGCCACTTCAGAAAATAAATCAGCGTTCATTAATTATTTCCATTAATTGATTGCATTGCAAAATTTCCATTTTTGTTGTTTGTGTGTATACACTTTTTAAGAGATTATATTCTCCCTCTTAATTGACTTTACAAATTATTTCTCATTTTATAAATCTAATTAGATCTTTATTTTAAATATTTGCATTTTTAGCAATCAATCCATCTTTTGCCAAATTTACATCCATAATAATTTCCTTTGTTATACATTCTCATTAATGTCAATTATGTCATTAATTCATCTAATCAATTTATTCCCAATCCTTCTCCATTCATCAATTGGGTATGTTACACATTTATTTACACTTTTGAATTAATTAGGATATATGCATATATAATTTAAACTAATTAATCCCTTGGTTAATTTTATTCATTCATAGTTAATTTTCTTTATTGGTTGCTTACTAATTTTAACCATTCCCCATTGATTCTCGTTCGTCACAACATTTATTTGTTAACATTTTATTCTCCTTTATAATTCTTCTGTTTATAAACATTAAAGATTTAAACTTCAAGAATATATATATTTTATAGAAAAATTAGTTTCCTCATCTTATATGTTTACAATGTACGTTAATTTTTAATTAACGTACATTAGTAAATGTTGTAACGCATGTTAGTTACAATTGTAACGTACATTAATTACTAATGTGCATTTATTGTTAATACATCTTTTTACCACTTCTCTCCTTATACATGTGTGTGTATTAATACAATACTCTTGTTTCCAATTAATTTCATTAATCAAATTCAAACGTTTAAATATGCACATAAACGCGTAAGCTATTGAATTAATTCCAAACTTTGTGTATATAATATGTTTTCCTTTCTAATAAATTCTACTCATTGTTGACTGCGTACATATGTAATTTCACACACATCAACAATCAATCAATCAATTATAATTAATGTAAGTTACCAATTTCATATGTGTAATTGTTTCTGATGCCAAAACTTCAAATGGTAATAACTTCTTCGTTTGAACTCCATTTGGAAAACATTATATATGAAAATTGATCAGAAAATTACCACGAACACAATGGTGTAAGTTTCGTGGCCAAGTTCTAATATTTGCAAAATGTCCATTTTTCATAGTTGTCCAAGTTTATTAATTATATTTCCATTAATTAATTAGTTTAAAAAACGTGAGTTGTACTTTAATTTACATGTTTCCTTTAAATTTTCTTTTAACAATAACTTTTTTATTTTAATTCCTTTTTAATTATTTTTCCCCTGAAATGTTGGGGTGTTACAATTACAAATGATCATGAGAAAGAAAAGAGAGGGTGAGAAGAAAGAGAGAAGAAAGAAGAAGAGAAGTGAAGAAAAAGAGAGAGAAGCAGAACCAAAACAATATAGAATCTCACATCGCAGTGGAATAAGATATAATATAGATCAATAATCTTCATAGAGATATTGTAATTTACATAAATCAATATCAGAGTACACAATAAGTAATCATTAGCTTGGAAAGTTTTAATAACCTATCCCCAGCAATGCCGATAATTTACAATAACAACATTGCAAAGCAGCGGAAAATAAAAAATACATGCATACGACATGAAGATCTCCAGCTCGCCTGCTGAAGCTCCAAAAGAACTAATCTAAACCTGTAGATATACTCGGTCTGACCCAAGCATTGAAAGGGAAGAACGTATGGATCAGTCTAGTAAACCAGCATGAGAAAAAACGCACCTCAACTGAATTTATAAAGTTACTAAACTTTTCCTTTATCAAAATGAAAGGTATCTCTTAAGACCGCGTTGCATATAACTACCGAAAAGGTTTTTACCTTACCATAACCAAAACATTTCATATCAAATTCTTTTATATTACAATAGTGTCGATTAAAGTAATAATATTGAATATAACAGAAATTGTTACATTATTAAATTCCAACATACACCTTGTAATACAAGGGTTTCTGGAACAGAAAATGGCAGACACGTATTGGAGTTTGGATTCCATACAAATGACTAGGAGAAGGGGCTACCTTTCTGAACTTGGTACATCTATAGAGGAATGTACCTAGGGTCGAGATACCCGGTGCATAAACCAACACAAGGCTGACTTATCGATTCTTGGATAGTACCGAATATGTCATTACTCTGGTCGTTACCGACCTATAATCAATGGCCACAAGCATACATCAACAATAATTAGATACACGACGTCATAGCATGTAAAGATACATCTAGAAGATTGATGACATCTCCTAATTGGGAGTGACCCACATAGCCTTGATGCTTCTATCCTTGTTTTGGTCATTTTTCGAGGAGTGAGGCCAAAAGAGGTAACGATTACCTTTCACATATCACATCATCATCATCTTTAAATGCCATATTGCAATTCCCATTGACTATTAATTGCCTTTTACAAAAATACAACCCTTGAGCTCATATGTCTCAAGGGGAGTGTTAAGCTAAGAGAAGTTGCCATCTCCTCCACCACAGATGGACGTTTGTATAAACCAATGTATCTAATCATATAAATGCAATACCAGAAACTCATCCATACAAGTTGTCTAGGAATAGGATAAATCGAAAGCACTGGCCTACCACATCCTATAGGATTAGTAGCAACAACCCTTGCAATGGATAATTCATAATGAAGAGACTACTGCTATTGTATGTATATTGGAATTTTAACCCTAAATGATCAACAAGTAGTCCTTCACTATGAAAACCTAAATATCAATATCATCGACCAACCTGCACAATCGTCGCATATACGTTGGTCTGAAGTGGTTTTTAGATAAATTTTATCACGGTCTCTTCACACCAGCAATGCAAAAGCGTTTCTCAACCTCATACAGAAAACAAGCCTTGTAGACTTATCATGTCTCTAACTTTTAACTTGGTATCCTTCGACCAAGAAGGAAGCTCAATAGCTTGGAGTAATCACTCTGCAATACACAAATCACCATCCTCAACAAAAATGATTACCAAGCCTACATAATCAATTACGTACTAAGTGTAGGACTAATTAGTTTCTACATCAAGTTAAGAAACTAAAATTGCCAAATTTAATAGTCGGTTATTAAACTATCAAAGAACCAAACAAAATCTAGTAGACAAGTAGTCATTGGGGATGATTTTATTAATCATTTATAAATCAAATCGCTTTTCCAAATCATTTACTTCAAATTATCTTTAAAAGATATAATTCCAAAACCATTTCAATATTTCAATATTTGGAAAACATTTCCTTACACTCATTTTAGTAAATGTAAATTTACAAATCATTTCATTTCGACACCATTTAAACTCCATTCTATAATATCACTTTCCAAAACATTCATTTAAAGAATTGTTCTCTTTAAAAACATTGTGAATATATTTCCTCTTATGAAAATCCATATATAGCTTATCAAATTAAATTGAGTTCACATTTATAAAACAGTGTTTATAATTCACATTTCTATTTTATAAAAATTTCCATTTATAAAATTCCATTATTAACCAATTTCCCATTATCTCATTTATATGTCAAAATCGCATTATACGTTTATTTACTTATAAATCTCATTATCTACAAATTCATTCTTTTGTACTCTTATTATTTATAAAGTCCATTATAATTTCATTTCTAAATTTTGATTACAAATCCATATACAAATTTGATTACAATTCCATTTTTAATATTTATAAAACACCGTTTATAAAATTTAATTCATTAAATCTCTTTATTAATAACATTTATTTTATAACTTTCAGTTTAACACTCATAAAACTCGTTTATAATTCCATTGCTTTATTTATAAAATATAAATTTTATAGATCTTATATATAAACCATTTATAATAAGTTCAAAAATTCTTAATTTAACTTATTTTTCAAAACAGATAACTTCGTATTTCAAAAATCATATTTAAGTGTCTTTCACAAAAACATAATTTTTATAACATAATAATTATAACTTTTATTTATTCAAAATAAATTCATTTCTTTAATCATTCAAAAATTTATTAAAACATATATATTTTTGAAATCACTTTGAAATCCTTTTTAAATTGAAATCATCATTCCTATTTTTTTAATTCCAAAAAATATGGTCCAAACTACAAAATTACTAAATAAGTAGATTCGCATCAACAATAGCAAACATGGCATCTATCACATCAAATATCACATAATACAACATATATAACAATATATGTAAATAAACATCAACCATAGTGAGGAATCATGTAGGATCCCTCCAACCTATGACCTACAATAACTATACATATGAGAAAATATGTATAATGTCTGCTTTATGGAAGATGCACGTACAACGGGTCATCCACTCATATACAAAAATTTATAGGGTCTCATCTGCTCCAATTGGCAGGAATATATCCAACTACTAACTACTACAGCGTAACATCCAAACATCCAGTATAGATACATACATACATACATGCATGCATGCATATATAACACTCAACAGTCATAATAGCATAATCAAAATATTCCCACTTATATAAAAACATAAGCGGGTTCGAAAGAGTGAGTTTTACTCACTTTGGTTGCAGTCATCGTTGTAGCATTTTATTTCGATAAAAATTAAACGAGTGTTTAATTTAACTAAAAAACCCTACGATCTCTAAATCTGTCCAAATTAGCTCTAAAATATAGAGCTTGTCAATAAAGATAAAATGGAATTCGTTTCGTACGAAATGGACCTCGTATGACAAAGTTACGAATTTTATAATATTACAAAATTATTTAAAACAAAGTAATTCATATATTTTTTTTTTGTATATTTTAACCTAAAATGAATCAGGGCCGTTGGTTTCTGGAGCATCAGATCTCGACCGATTCTTCCTCTCTTCTCCCTCTCGTTCATCTTCTATTTCGAAATAACCCACCGTCGCCCTTTTTTTGAATTGATTGTCGCCCCTCCACCTCGACTTCTAAAGTTGATCTAACACCACCAAGTCGTAGTCCATCCCATCGTGCATCCACAACCAGAGACCGTACCTCCTAGATCCTTCTAGGCCTCGAAAAACTGCATGAACAACAGCCCTTTATTAGTCGATTTTGGCCTTCGTGCGACTAATTAGACGATCAGAGCCGTTGATTTATATAACTCACCAAGCTCTTCGACTCTCTATTTGGAAGTTTTGGGTAATAGTCGATGGATTCGCCAAAAATTGAAGAGGATTCTCTAGCCGATGGATTCGCCAGAAATCATTTGGATTCCTAGTAGTTAAAATAAAGGTGGTGACTGCTCTATTAGGTTTAGGGTTAAGGACAAATGTAGGTCCTTATATAGACAACTAAAAAAACTATTCACCAGAAATATTTTTGAACTCCAAATGAAGCGTGCCGCCTGGCGTTTATAATGTTTTACCCCTATTTCGAACACAATGGAATATGTATCGGAGCTAATTCCATCATATTTGGAAGATAGATTTTCAAATCAAATTATTTTATTTAATTTTTTTAATTAATTTCTATGTGTTTCAAGCTCGCATGGTCAAACGGTAAGTCCAATCGACACAAAATTTGAAATCCTATAATAATATACTATTATGGATCCAATGAAACTGGTTTCGTCCAAATCCAAGATAGTGTCAAAAGTGACTATTTTTACATGTTAATTAAATATAAAATTTCCAATTTTTTCTTATTCAATTTTAAAAGTTCTCTAACTTCATTCTAATTCCAATAGAATATAAATCAACTTTTGAAGTCATTTTTATTCACATTAGATTCAATGTTCAATTAATTAATTGATTTAACTTATAATATTCATTTTTAAATATTTAAATTCAATTAAATATTCTAAATTTAGAAGAGTGAAAAAACTAGGTCATTAAAATCTTTCCCACTTAAAATAATTTCATCTGTGAATTACTAAATAAGAAAGATGCTACAACTCCATTAGCTTTCAAAACCAATTAGTTGAAATAGATTGTCAAATTCTTTTAAGTGTTTAACTTTTCCAAAATCATTTAGTTGCAACTTTTTTTTACAAAACTTTTCTAGGTTTCCAAATTTATTTATATTTATTAACTAATACTACTTCAAAGATCAACTAATATCATTTTAATTTATAACTCAAAAATCAAAACTTTTATTTATCAAATTTTTTTCCAAAAATCTCAAAAAATTTCTAACGCCTTAAGTTTTCGAAGAATTTCGCTAGAGTCACCTTTCCGCGGTTTGATCGAAAAAAATCTCAATATATATAATATCACAAATATACATCTCATCTCAGTGATGAGGCATCCCATAGGGAAAAAGGTGTAAAAGTACGATATGTAAACCGAGATATGTACCTTAAATAATTAGCGAGCATATATAAGCAATATAAGGCGAAAGCGAGCTCTTAATGTAAAGCAACGCCATCCACACCCACTAAGCACTCAACAAACAATAAGTACATGTATATATGGAAAGTAATATCAATATACAACATGTACAACATACTATACAACAATTATATGCAAAGGAAACACATGCAACATAACAAGCCATCTAGCAACCAATATCTATTCAATGTAACCAAATCAATATACACTCATTTCTCATTAATATTCATTGAATTGATTTTCAATTTATTCGTTTTTATTCATTAACATGGATTTTACTAACATCCATTTATTCATATTCAATTATTCTACATTCACTAATTTACATCCTAATTAACTAACAATCATTTTATTACATTCATTCTCATTTTACTTTCATTTGATTCTCATCAATTTAGTTTGCATTCATTCCTTCATATTCAATTAGTTCACATTCTACTAATATACATTCATTCCAATTGATTTATTCACTTTATATTTGTTAACTTTACTTCCAATTCAGGTCTAACAACATCTCATTATTCACTTAGTTTATGCACTTCCATTTCTATTAACATTCACTGAATTGATTTTTAACTTATTCACACTTGTTTTATTGACTTCCAATTTCATTTACACTCAACTTATTAACATCAAATTCATTAATCATTCAATGTATTCACCTTCATTTTTCACATTAGTTAACAATCTTGTTCATCTATCTACATTTACATTAATTCTTCACTTAGTATATTTTCTTTAATAAAAATATTGACAAAACTTAATAACCATTCCATAAGTTTCTTACTTGAGTTCATTTTCATATTTTTATACACACTTCTAATGTATATATTTAGTTCACAACTTAAGTTACATTCTTATTACTTCGATTCATTCATTTACTTTCGATAACAAATTTCAATTTCATTCTACATTACTTAAGTTAGATTTCTTTCCAAATTTCATTTTATATTACCTAAGTTTCATCTTACAATTCAAATTTGGATTTTCATGGCTTAACAATCATATTTTAACAATTTCAAAATCTTGTTTCTATCTTGTTATTACTACATGTATAAGTTGTATAACTTAGTTATTTACAATTTCAAATTCATGGTTATATAATCACTTTACAACTTAAGTGTATATTCATTTCAAATTAAACTCATTTTACTTTACTTAAGTTAAACTTCAGTTCATGTAATCCATTTAGTTCAATTCACTAACTTAAATTTATTTAACTTTACGTAAGTTAAATTCAATTTTATACCTTTATCTATGCCACTTTAAATTTGATAAGTTCAAAACTCATTTTCCTTTATTCATCAAACCATACTTGGATTTTAAATTTTAAATTCTTATTTGTCATAGCAAAACTTCAATATCAATTTACAAAGGTAGAAAATCCATCACACAGAAACTTGAAAATGAAAATGATACCGATGATTCGGTCGTCATCATCCTTATTATTTTCTAGCAATTGTAGTGACTTCGGTGCTTTAAATTCTTTTAAAATCCATTTATCTATAAATCATATTTATAAATTTATACTTATATAATTTCACTTATTCACTTATTTATATAAGATTCATTTCAAAATTTATTTATCTCGTTGTTTAGCTTTATAATATTGTGACATCTTCAAACTTTTGCAAAACAACTGTCAAAATCAACGGGATTCAAATTTTCAAATTTTTAGTTTGAATCCATTTAATTTATAACTCATGTTTATAAATATACTCATGTTATTTCATTTCTTATATATAAGATTATTTCACAATTGTAAATCATTTTAATTATAATTCCATACTTTATAATTCACTTACTTATATAATTTATTCTTTTACAATTGTTGTTTTTACTTAGATTATTTAAACAGCTTTTATTAACTTTTATATATATTTACATTTTCAAACAACCAAACAATCAATTTATATCCACTATAATAATTTTTGAAATTTTTTCCCTTATATATAAAATATAATCGAGGTAAAATTGTTTCATTTACCCAATTTAAAAATAATACTATGTCAAGATGCTTTGTTCAAGCGTTTATAACCCTTATTAATAACATGGCATGCCATGCACCGACCAGAATTCATAAACAACTCAATAGATACATCACACGATATAAAACTTTTTTATATTACCAACAAATACGCGCTCATATATATATATATATATATATATATATATATATATATATTATACACTCAACTCAATCTAGGTTGCTATTGGCCCTATCTATACTGAGTACACATCAAAGCCTAGGAATATATTAAACCTAAGCTCTGATACCAGTTGTGATGATTCGTACCCTCTGAACCGACAATAAACCACACATGTCGACCAAAGCGAACAAAATAGCAGATAATCATGAGAAAGAAAAGAAAGGGTGACAAGAAAAAGAGAAGAAATAAGAAGAGAAGAGAAGTAGAAGAAGAGAGAGAAGCAGAACCAAAACAATACAAATTCTCACATCGCAGCGGAATAACATATAATATATATCAATAATCTTTACAAAGAGAAACTGTAGTTTACATAAATCAATATCAGAGTACACAATAAGTAATCATCATCTTAGATATTTATGATAACATGTCCTCACAAATGCTGATAAATTACAACAACAACAATGCAAAGCAGCGAAAAAATAAATAGGTACGTGTATACAAGATGAAGATCTCCAACTCACCTACTAAAGCTCCAAAAGCACAAAATCTGAAACGGAAAATATACTTGGTCTAACCCGAGCATGCCCGAATCAGTATGGTAAACCAGTGTGAGAAAAATACACCTCAGGTGAATTATAAAGTTACTAAACTTTTCCTTTATCAAAACAAAAGGTATCTCATAAGACCCAAATAAATACCGATAAGGTTTATACCTTACGATAACCAAAACATTAAATATTATATTCTCTTATATTATACTAGTGTCTATTATACAAATAATGTTAATTATAATTGAAATTGTTACATTATTAAATTCCAGCATAATAAGGGTTTCTACAATAGAAAATGGCAGACATGTATTGGAATTTGGATTCCATACAAATAACCAGGTGAAGGGACTACCTTTCCGAACTCGATATGCCTCTAGAGGAATGTAACTAGGGTCGAGATAGTCAGTGCCTAAACATACACAAAATCGGCCTACCTATTCCTGGTAGTACCGAATATGTCATCATTTCGGTCATTACCGACCTATAATCCATGGCCACAAACATACATAAAAAATAATCAGATACACGACATCATAGCGTGTAAAGATACAATTAGAAGAGTGATGACATATCCTAATTGGTAGCGACCCACTTAGCCTTGCTACTTCTATCCCTGTTTCAGTCATTGTTTGAGGAGTGAGGCCAAAAGAGGTATCGATTACCTTTCACATATCAAATCATCTTTGAGTGACACTTTGCCATTCCCATTGACTACTAATTGCTTTCCACAAAAATACAACCTTGAGCTTGTATGTCTCAAGGAGGGTATTAAGCTAAGTTAAGTTACCTTCTTCGCCACTATAGATGTGCGTTTGTAAAAATTAATGTACAAAATCTTAGGAATGCAATGTTAGACACTCATCCATACTTGTTGTCCAGAAGCAGAACAAACCAAAGGCACTCTCCTACCACATCCTATAGGATTAGTAGCGATAGCCTTTGCAATGGATATTTCATAACGAAGGGACTACTACTACTATATATATATTGGGATTTTAATCCCAAATGATCAACAAGCAGTCCTTCACTATAAAAATCCTAAATATCAATATCATCAACCAACCTGCGTAATTGTCGCATATATGTTGATCCGAAGTGGTTTTCAGATAAATCTGATCCCAATCTCTTTTCACCAACAACGCAAAAGCGTTTCTCAACCTTATATAGAAACCAAGTCTCATAGACTTATCGCATCTCTAACTTTCAATTTACTATCCTTCTGCCAAGAAGGAAGCTCGATAGATTAGAGTATTCACTCCGCACTACACGGATGAACAATCTTAACATAAATGATAATCAATTCTACACAGTCAGCTATGTACTATTTGTACGACTAATAACTTTCTTCATAAAATTGAGAAACTAAAATGGCCTACTTCGATAGTCGGTTATTTAACTATCAAAGCAACAACAAAAATCTAGCACATAAGTAGTCATTGGGCCTGATTTTATCAATCGTTTATAAATCAAATCGCTTTTTCAAATCATTTACTTCAAATTATCTTTAAAAATATATAATTCCAAAACCATTTCAATATTTGGAAAAAATTTCCTTATACTTATTTTAATAATAAGTAAATTTACAAATCATTTCATTTCAACACCATTTAATCTCCATTTTATAATATCACTTTCCAAAACATTCATTTAATTTTAAAAAAATATGAATACTTTTCCTCTTATAAAAATCCATATTTAGCTTATAAAATTAAATTGATTTCTCATTTATAAACAGTGTTTATAATTCACATTTTTATTTTGTAAAAACTTCCATTTATAAAATTCCATTATTAAACAACTTCCTGTTTATCTCATTTATATGTCAAAATCGCATTATAAGTTTATTTACTTATAAATCTCTTTATTTACAAATTCGTTCTTTTGTAATCTCATTATTTATAAAGTCCATTATAATTTCATTTCCAAATTTTGGTTACAAGTCCATATACAAATTTGATTACAATTCTATTTTTAATATTTATAAAACACCGTTTATAAAATTTATTTCATTAAATATCTTAATTAATAACATTTCTTTTATAACTTCCGTTTTAACACTTAGAAAACTCATTTATAATTCCATTACTTTTATTTAAAAAATATCGATTTTTAAATCTTATATTTAAACCATTTACAATAAGTTCAAATTCTCAATTTAACTTATTTTTCAAAATAGTTAACTTCGTATTTCAAAAATCATATTTAAGTATATTTCACGGAAACAAAATTTTTATAACATAAAAATTATAACTTTTTATTTGTAACACCCCGCAAATCCGTACCCCTTGAGTCAACACTATTCTACAACAATCAACTCAAGTTGTACAGAAATACGAACCATTTGGGTTAAAGAAGAAGAGGTAGAAGAAGAAAATTGAAATCAACAACATAATCTAACCATCGCAGCGGAATAAAATATAATAGATAATAAATACTCTTTACTCAACATCAAATATCTCTGTTTATATATTACATCATCAGAGTACATCAATCATAGCTCAACATCAATGTCATACAAATGGATACACAACAACTCAACACAGCGGAATATGTATATATATACAAGTACGCGAATACGTATCGTCATCCAGCTCGTCTCCTGAGCTCCACAACATCATATCCTGTATCTTATAATACTCGGTCTGACCCGAGCATTATAGTTAAATAACACCCGAGTCAGTCTGGAATACCAGCGTGATAAAATCATACCCAATTGATTATTAAATTTTCAAAAATCCTTTGAAACAAAAGCATCTCATAAGACCAAAACTCGTACAAGGGTCGTAGGGAGAATGGATTTCCAACTAATGACTAGGCACTAGGGTATCACCTGTCACAGTACGGGGCCTAGATCACCGTACCGAGGACCACTCCCGATCCCATGCAACACAAGGCCGGGACTACCCCTTACTGGATAATCCCGAGTGAGATCACCCCGCGGTTGGGATCAGCAACCGCCCACTAAGCCGAAATAAAAAGGAACATCTAGACTGGAATGACCTCACCCTGCTTGGGTGCTACCCACCTAGCCTTGCTGCATAAACCTTGATTTTCATTCATTCCCATTTGATGAGGCTTGAGGCTAAGCGTTACCTTTAAGAACAATATCCCTTAGAATGCCCATCGTCCACCTGACGATGTTTCGCAAGCATTCGTCCACACAAGTCCGTCCCGGGTCCGAAGGGAACCGAAGGCACTATTCCTACTACATCCATTTTGGAAATATCCTCAGGATTAGTAGCGAATAGCCCTTGCACTTCACTGCTCCAGCTTTGAATCCAAAATCGTTTTCACATAACGTACAAACCGGATTCGAAGCGGTTTTCGAGAAATAAATCTCGATCCCGGTCTCTTCGAAACGATCAACGCATTTGGCCAATATTGATAGTCGGTGATTTAACTATCAATTAACATTCACAAACATCCATCCATAATAAATAATGTCTCCCAAATTATTTGTTATCCACAATATCTTCAACAGATATAATTCCATTTCCAAACCCCTTTGAAAATAGTTTTAAAACATCTTTCTTTCACGGAAATAATTTTCCCAAACTTTTCTATTTCCCTTGAATCCGCCAAGTACAACACTTAAAATAAAAATATTTGAAACACTATTATAAATATATGCTTTAAATAGATATTTAAAATAATTAAAACACTTTATTGAAAAACAAACTTTGCATTTAAATTTAGAAAAAAACAGCTTCCAAACTTAAATGAAGAATAATACTCTAGAAATATTTAAGTAAGACTACTTTATAGAATATAAACTAGGTTTCTTTTTAAAACAAATACTAAGTCACTTTTAAATACGATAATAGATTTGAAACAAATACTTACTTTAGAATTTGAACATTTAACAAATAATAAATTTTACAAAATATGTTTTATTTTTAAAATAACATTAAATCCTTTATCTTATATTTTAAAATTTACTTTGAAAACGTACTTGGCTATCAGGGAAATATACTTCTCTTCGCATCCTTTTAAAAATAAATCACTGTTTATTTTTAAACAAATTTCCCATTTCCATTAATAAATTCCCACCTTGAATTTATCCTTCCCAAATCCTTTGAGATATTACTTTGCTTTTATAAAACCCGTTTATAAATTCCATAGCCATATTCTCCATTAAAAACCCCCGGTTTCACACATTTAAATCAATTCCCAAATTGATTTTCAATTTAATCCATTTATTCAAAATCTTTTAACTTCGGATTTTTAAATTCTTAATTAAGATTTAAAATACTTTTAACTGGAAATACCAATTTTAGATTTTCCAAATTACTTTTAAAATTTAAACTTTATTTTTTTTTAAATAATTCTTTATTCCTTTTTTTTTAAAATAACATCACTTGAATTTTCAACTCATTAATTCATTAATTATTGTTTATTCGAAATCTTTTCCATACTCGAAGTTATTTATCAGAATTAAATATCACTTCCATTTCTTTTGACTTCATTCTTAACTTATTCCAATTTTCAATAATTATCTCGCTTACAAATTCACTTCTTTTATTTTGATTTCAAAATCCAATTTATATATTTCTGGTATCTCATTATACCCAAATATTCAATCAAACCAGAGCATTTAATATCCCAATATAATTTATCAGAGAATATCAACAATCACAACAGAGGATATTAAAAATGTAAATAAATGTTGTGGAATCCAGTTGGATACCTCCAACCTGTTTCCCTGCATCCACAGACATTAGCACAAATATAAATACCAATTCCACTTCAAGGTGGAATATCGTAGTATATGGGATTAATTAAATATCATCCGCTATTATGCGGCGCATTGGGTCTCATCCGCTATGAAAATGCGGGAAATCAACAACTTCAATATATACATATTCCAATATATATATATATATATATATATATATTGATATATATATATATATATACTACTATATATACTATCATATCAAATCAATCAAATCATTCAGCAAATATTTAAATTTAACCAATTAAATTTAAATAGCAACCAGATAAGTGAGATTAACTCACCTTTGAATTTGTTTGCAGTCCACTTCAATTCAATTTGGTTTCCTGGGTTATAACCTTGTGTAAACATTTATAATTTTTATCAATACTCAAGTCAATTGAACAATTAAATTTCAGAGATTTCATTCTAACCAGATAAAATTAAATTTTAAACCGTTTTCCACCTACAGATTTAATTAACCAAAACTTTTTATTTTAAACTTAATAATTTAGTTTTAAACAGATTTTTCTTTTAAATAAAAATATCTTTAGCAATAAAAATAATTGAATAAGTTTAATAAACAAATCCATCTCCATAATTTATTATTTACAAATACTAGTAAGTGAAGGTACCTATATTTATTTTATTTTTTATTTTTTTTATAAATTTCTCAAACATATTAACATTCTTATAAATATATTTGTTGTTTATCTATGCATATATATATATATATATATATATATATATTTAAACTAACCAGTAACATAGACTGTACAACTTTATTTCAAACTAAATTAAAAACATAACTACTTAATATTTATTGTAACCTATCTGTATCTATATATATTGAATTAAATTAAGGGTAAATTTTTAATACCTATATCAAACGTTCCAGGCAAAACGAACGGCAACTCACCAAAATTGCCATCGCCGATGGAACCACCCCGACTACGACGAACCCACCTACCAATGCCACGGATGAACTCCTCTTCACGTCCCCATCCTGACCAACCCCCAAATCTTATGCTCGAGATCGCGAAACCCTAGCCTAAATTTAAGCTGTGACCCTCACAAATCGATCGAACTCAAGCACCCTCCCACGCCTTCGCCGCCGCACCTCCCCTCCGTTCTCCCACGCCTTCCCCGAAATCGATATGCCCCAACCCTAATCGAGAGTCCCTCTCGTCTCGCGACCGATCTGCAATCGAAATTGCTTTGACAAGGAGTCGCGATTTCGGTTGCGAGCACGAGTCGCCCAATCGAGGACGCGATTATTTTGATTTTTGAATTTCGAACGGATTGCGTTCGAATCTGAGTTCCGCCCTCTCCCCCCTTTATATTTTTTTTTGAGTTTGCGTTCGAATGAAAACTGCGAAGCAGGCTTCTTTTTCCTTTCTTTTTAGATTATTTTTTTTGTTGTCTAAAGGAAGAAAAGGATGAACGAATATAGGTGGAGGGGAGTGGCGTATAAGGGAAGGTTTGACCATTAATTTACGTTCAATTGGATTATCCTAGGCATTTACCAACCGTACGACCAAATGGTAGCTCCAAACATTGCGAAAATTGAAATCCGATAATAATATTACGGATCCAATAGAATTGGTTTCGTCGAATTCCGAGACCGTGCCTCGGAAGGCTATTTTTTAAATTCCATTTAAACAAAAAAAATTCAAAACTGAACAATTCACTATTAAATTCAATTTTAAAACTTCTATTATCCTTAGTGTTATCAATATAAATTTTATAAGCCTTCAAATCATTTTTAATAGGCTTAAAACTCCAGATTCAACAATTTACCCAACTTCACTTATATAATTTAATAATTCAATTATCAAATAAATTGAGATATTCATAATTCAGGTTAAAATTACTCTATTTAATATTTAAAACCAATTAAATATCCTGGTTTTAATGTTCGAAAATTCCGGGTCGTCACATTCCTCCCCCCTCAAAAGAATTTCGTCCCCGAAATTGCTAGTTAGGAAGAATGGTCCAATACCTGTTTACTTTTCTCGAAACCAAACAGTTTCTAACAATTCCACATCTTACCAACTGTCTTTTTATAAAAGACTCATTATCATTCTTATTAACTTTCCAAACCTTTCCCTAGTTTTAAACTATACCATTGTTTATCCATTCAAGTTTCAATTTAAAACCAAATTTTGAATTATCAAAATTTTCTCAAAATTTTTCTAGCTCCCTAAATTCCCGAAAAATTTCGCCAGTGTCTCCTTTGCGCGGCTAGCTCGGTACAACTACAAAACGCCCTACGGCCTCCCAAATCCAAAAAGAAAACAAAACGCTAAGTGGCTCGATCCAAAAACCCAATCCAATTTCACACCAAATTTAAATACATACCTTTTTGTCGAGCATTTCAAATTTATCTTCTTGAAATCAAAAACCAATTCTCTTTTCCCTTTTATAATTCCTGCATATCCTGCTTAGTACTAATATCCAAACACAATATTCCAAAACATTTTATCGACTTTCTCACAAAATGTCAATATCTATCCATTCAAGTATTGACTTAAATTATATTAGTAGTATCAATTTTCATTTAAGAGTTCACCATCTCTTTCTTTAGTTTAGTATAAGTATTTTATACGTTTCTTATATTCATTTCCATCTCCCACTTTAGTTTATATCTATTCCTATTCAAATCGATCCCTTCATTTCCATACGAATTCAATTTATCATTAACACTGAATATTTAAATTTTATTTTTCATTTATAACCAATTCATGTCATTGTTTAAGTTAGTTTCATTTACTAGTTATATTTCAATTTCCAGTTTGAAATCGTTTTGTCGTTAACAAAAATTCTCCAAAAATTTTCAAAAATTTTCTAACTCCCAAAATTTCCGAATTTTTTTGGCAGAGTCCCCTTTGTACGGAGGAGCTTTTGCAATTTGACAAAAGAGATAAATATATATACATCGACCCACATGGTCGAAAAAATCAAAAACAGTTTATATTTCCTGTTTTTATTGCGTAGGCGTTCCTTATTTAGCATTTTTAAGCAAGTAGTTTATCTATTTAGCAGTTAATGCAACCCAAATCCGGCCACACGGCTTCCAAAAACCTGTACTTACTCAATTTAAACATGTAAGTGCCAAATATATGAAGTTTAACAGCATATCACTTATTTGGAATAGTTAAAACATATGAATTCTAAAAGAAATGCACATCAAACATTTTCTGTAAGCAATTTATACAATTTTCATACTAATTCAATTGTTTCAATTAATTTACAAACCATTTTCCGTTAGAAACTGTTTGGTTTTGGAAAAAGTAAACGGGTATTGGACCATTCTTCCTAACTAGTAATTTCGGGGACGAAATTCTTTTAAGGAGGGAGGAATGTGATGACCCGGAATTTTCGAACATTAAAACCAGGATATTTAATTGGTTTTAAATATTAAATAGAGTAATTTTAACCTGAATTACGAACATCTCAATCGCTTACGCTTAATTTATTTTTAAGCAAACCGAACTCATACTTAATTCAATTATTCTCAAAATTAATTTATTATACTCCTATCCATCCAAGGCATTTTAATAACTTCCATTTACATTCAATAACAATTTATTCTTTGCAATTCGACGAGATCTATGTGAATAAATAAGCATTTGAGTTATATTATCAATTTAAATTGACTCCGACTCAACTTACACTTAATTCTATTCCATTTCGGATTTATTCACAATCCGTATATTCACATTTTCATTGCATTTAAAATTGAATCCATTCACTTACATTTTATTTTATTAACCAAACCAGTTCATTCAAAACCATTAACAACTTAGGTTCATCTTCATTACCAATTAATTTTTTTTTAATTCATTCATAACCATTTATTTAACTCGACACAATCCAAGTTATTTTATTCAATAACCATTTCTCAACTCATTTAAACCACGCTTCATTTTAAGTTCGGCTTTTATTCAACACTTACTTAAGTCAATAACCTAAATTCATTTCCATTTCTGTTTATAATAAGTTCTATTTCTATCTTTCATTTGATTCTTATTTATTCTATCCATTTACTTATTCAATATAATTAGTTTATCCACTCAATCCATTTTGAATTTTCATTTCCTTAAATATTATTTATAACCCACCAAATTCTATTTCGATTCAAATTTATTACACTTGATTTAAAACCAACCCAATATCATTACACTTAGTTTAAGTTGAAATATAACCCACCAAATTCTATTTCGATTCAAATTTATTACACTTGATTTAAAACCAACCCAATATCATTACACTTAGTTTAAGTTGAATTTTAATCCAACTCTTCCATTTGTTTATCTTAAGTCAATTTACTTCATTTTATACTTAAGCTCATTTTTATTTTACAAGTAAATTTCTCTGTTCAATTTAACTTGATTCTATTTTAATCCAATCACATTTTCATTTGATACATTTCCAATTATATTAATATGTTAACACTTCACATTAAATTTTAATTTATAATTCAAGTTTTGAATTCACTATCCATTTTAATTTACCACCCAATTTTATGAACTCACAGTTCAATTTCATTTACTTCACCAACAATTTAAGTCGAATTTAATTTATAACTTGAGTTTTATTTCCAAACTTCAATATTAACTCACCAATTCAGCTTTATTTAACTGTATTGAGTTCTCCTTACATATTTCATTATCTAATCTATTATCTACTTAGTTTTTTTTTCCTTAATTTATAATTCAATACTTGAATTTTAATTTCAAATATCACTTCATTCAATTCTCTTAAGTTCAATTTATTTTATAATTCAAGCTTGGATTTTTGTTTTATTTCCCAATTCATCAAACAATATTTATTTTGGGTTTCTATCCCACTTTTTCAAATTTTATAAGCCACAACTTATTATTTACACAATTCCATTCATCATAAGCTTGAATGTATCCTTCTTTTATTTTTACTCAAGCCTTATGCTTCTTTATAACCCAATCCTATTTTATTCATGCATTTTAATTCTTTAATAAGTTATTCTGGTTTATTTATTTCAATCTAATTCTTATCCAATTTATTTCTTATCCAACTTATTTTCTAGTTATCCAGGTAAGAATCAATTCCAATTTATTTCCAATCCAGTTAAATTTTTATTTCCCATCCAAGTTAATTCCATTTTAACTTTTCACTTTAGGTTTACATTCCATTATCCAAAGCTTAAATTTCTTCCTGATTTAAAAATCATTTCCATTTATAAGCTTACAACATATCTTATCAAGATTTTTAAACACCCGGCTTTGGTTTCAAATTGTTTTGAAATCTCCAACATTTCAAATCATATTTCTCAAAAATTAAACTGATCTTGGTTTTATTCCCAACAAATTTCCTTTGAAATTTTCAAAAACAACTAGCTCTTCTGAGCAAATAAATTTTTGGCAGCAATCCGTCACTTAGAAATTCGAAAATGAATACCGATGATGCGGCCGTCATCATCAGAATTATTTTCCAATAATCCAAGTGATTTCAATGCTATTTCACCTTAAAAATTCATTTAAACAATTTCCTTTCAGAAATACCTCCAAAACAATAATACTATCATTTATCTTCACAATACTTCAACAAACACTTCCAAAATCTCCGGAATTTTAAATTTCCAAATCCTGCTTAAATCAAATTTAACTATAATTCATTTGCATAGTTTCCCATTTGATTATAATTCAGTTCATAAATTACATTTATAGTTCATATTTATAAATTTCATTTCATAATTGGGTTTATCTTCTCAATCTTTTATTATATTTACAATTCCTAGTTAAGATTTACACTAAACAATGATAATACATTAATATTATCATTTCTAACATCCAAGCAACCATATATTAGCTAAATAGTTTTCAAAAGCTATTCTTTATATCAAAATATGTTTTAGGGTAAAGTTATTTCATTTACCCATATTTAAAACAATACCGTGTCGATTGTTCTATTCAAGTGTTTAGAAACCCCTTCAATACAGTTGCACAGACTGTGTCGACGAAGGTTCATATGCCACTCAATAAACTAACCAACACAATATTAAAACAATTTATATTCACTAACAAATACACACTCATATTTATTAATACGCTCAAACTCATTATAGAGTACTACAGACTCCATTTTATGAGTAATTCCCACCAGAGCCAAGGTTATCGCCAACCTAAGCTCTTATACCAACTGTAACAGCCCGCAAATCCGTACCCCTTGAGTCAACACTATTCTACAACAATCAACTCAAGTTGCACAGAAATACGAAACATTTGGGTTAAAGAAGAAGAGGTAAAAGAAGAAAATTGAAATCAACAACATAATCTAACCATCGCAGCGGAATAAAATATAATAGATAATAAATACTCTTTACTCAACATCAAATATAACTGTTTATATATTACATCATCAGAGTACATCAATCACAGCTCAACATCAATGTCATACAAATGGATACACAACAACTCAACACAGCGGAATATGTATATATATACAAGTATGCGAATACGTATCGTTATCCAGCTCGTCTCCTGAGCTCCACAACATCATATCCTGTATCCTATAATACTCGGTCTGACCCGAGCATTATAGTTAAATAACACCCGAGTCAGTCTGGAATACCAGCGTGAGAAAATCACACCCAATTGATTATTAAAGTTTCAAAAATCTTTTGAAACAAAAGCATCTCGTAAGACCACGCGACAAATAAACATGTCAGGTTTTTACCTTACGATAGCTAAACAATTTCTATAGAAATCCTCTGATATTATAATAGGGTCTATATACAAATACTTATAAAATAGCCGAAATTGTTGCATTATTAAATTCCAGCTACTAGCCACAAATGGGTAATACAAACAAAACTCGTACAAGGGTCATAGGGAGAATGGATTTCCAACTAATGACTAGGCACTGGGGTATCACCTGTCACAGTACGGGTCCTAGATCACCGTACCGAGGACCACTCCCGATCCCCTGCAACATAAGGCCGGGACTACCCCTTACTGGATAATCCCGAGTGAGATCACCCCGCCGTTAGGATCAGCAACCGCCCACTAAGCCGAAATAAAAAGGAACATCTAGACTGGAATGACCTCACCCTGCTTCGGTGCTACCCACCTAGCCTTGCTGCATAACCCCTGATTTTCAGTCATTCCCATTTGATGAGGCTTGAGTCTAAGCGTTACCTTTAAGAACAATATCCCTTAGAATGCCCATCGTCCACCTGACGATGTTTCGCAAGCATTCGTCCACACAAGTCCGTCCCGGGTCCGAACGGAACCGAAGGCACTATTCCTACTACACCCATTTTGGAAATATCCTCAGGATTAGTAGCGACTAGCACTTGCACTTCACTGCTCCAGCTTCGAATCCAAAATCGTTTTCACGAAACATACAAACCGGATCGAAGTGGTTTTCGAGAAATAAATCTCGATCTCGGTCTCTTCGAAACGATCAACGCATTTGGCCGATATTGATAGTCGGTGATTTAACTATCAATTAACATTCACAAACATCCATCCATAATAAATAATGTCTCCCAAATTATTTGTTATCCTCAATATCTTCACCAGAAATAATTCCATTTCCAAACCCCTTTGAAAACAGTTTTAAAACACTTTCTTTCACGGAAATAATTTTCCCAAACTTTTCTATTTCCCTTGAATCTGCCAAGTACAACACTTAAAATAAAAATATTTGAAACACTATTATAAATATATGCTTTAGATAGATATTTAAAATAATTTAAAACACTTTATTGAAAAACAAACTTTACATTTAAATTTAGAAAAAAACAGCTTCCAAACTTAAATGAAGAATAATACTTTAGAAATATTTAAGTAAGACTATTTTATAGAATATAAACTAGGTTTCTTTTTAAAACAAATACTAAGTCACTTTTAAATACGATAATAGATTTGAAACAAATACTTACTTTAGAATTTGAACATTTAACAAATAATAAATTTTACAAAATATGTTTTATTTTTAAAATAACATTAAATCCTTTATCTTATATTTTAAAATTTACTTTGAAAACGTACTTGGCTATCAGGGAAATATACTTCTCTTCGCATCCTTTTAAAAATAAATCACTGTTTATTTTTAAACAAATTTCCCATTTCCATTAATAAATTCCCACCTTGAATTTATCCTTCCCAAATCCTTTGAGATATTACTTTGCTTTTATAAAACCCGTTTATAAATTCCATAGCCATATTCTCCATTAAAAACCCCCGGTTTCACACATTTAAATCAATTCCCAAATTGATTTTCAATTTAATCCATTTATTCAAAATCTTTTAACTTCGGATTTTTAAATTCTTAATTAAGATTTAAAATACTTTTAACTGGAAATACCAATTTTAGATTTTCCAAATTACTTTTAAAATTTAAACTTTATTTTTTTTTAAATAATTCTTTATTCCTTTTTTTTTAAAATAACATCACTTGAATTTTCAACTCATTAATTCATTAATTATTGTTTATTCGAAATCTTTTCCATACTCGAAGTTATTTATCAGAATTAAATATCACTTCCATTTCTTTTCACTTCATTCTTAACTTATTCCAATTTTCAATAATTATCTCGCTTACAAATTCACTTCTTTTATTTTCTTTTCAAAATCCAATTTATATATTTCTGGTATCTCATTATACCCAAATATTCAATCAAACCAAAGCATTTAATATCCAATATAATTTATCAGAGAATATCAACAATCACAACAGAGGATATTAAAAATGCAAATAAATGTTGAGGAATCTAGTTGGATCCCTCCAACCTGTTTCCCTGCATCCACAGACATTAGCACAAATATAAATACCAATTCCACTTCGAGGTGGAATATCGTGGTATATGGGATTAATTAAATATCATCCGCTATTATGCGGCGCATAGGGTCTCATCCGCTATAAAAATGCGGGAAATCAACAAGTTCAATATATACATATTCTAATATATATATATATATATATATATATATATTGATATATATATATATATACTACTATATATACTATCATATCAAATCAATCCAATCATTCACCAAATATTTAAATTTAACCAATTAAATTTAAATAGCAACCAGATGAGTGAGATTAACTCACCTTTGAATTTGTTTGCAGTCCACTTCAATTCAATTTGGTTTCCTGGGTTATAACCTTGTATAAACATTTATAATTTTTATCAATACTCGAGTCAATTAAATAATTAAATTTCAGAGATTTCATTCTAACCAGATAAAAAATTAAATTTTAAACCGTTTTCCACCTACAGATTTAATTAACCAAAACATTTTATTCTAAACTTAATAATTTAATTTTAAACAGATTTTTCTTTTAAATAAAAATATCGTTTGCAATAAAAATAATTGAATAAGTTTAATAAACAAATCCATCTCCATAATTTATTTTTTACAAATAACTAGTAAGTGAAGGTACCTATATTTATTTTATTTATTTATTTTTTATAAATTTCTCAAACATATTAACATTCTTATAAATATATTTGCTGTTTATCTATGCATATATATATATTTAAACTAACCAGTAACATAGACTGTACAACTTTATTTCAAACTAAATTGAAAACATAACTACTTAATATTTATTGTAACCTATCTGTATCTATATATATATATATTGAATTAAATTATGGGTAAAATTTTAAATACCTATATCAAGCGTTCCAGGCAAAACGAACGGCAACTCACCAAAATCGCCATCGCCGATGGAACCACCCCGACTACCACGAACCCACTTACCAATGCCACCGATCAACTCCTCTTCACGTCCCCATCCTGGCCAACCCCCAAATCTTATGCTCAAGGTCGCGAAACCCTAGCCTAAATTCAAGCCGCGACCCTCACAAATCGATCGAACTCAAGCATCCTCCCACGCCTTTGCCGCCGCACCTCGCCTCCGTCCTCCCATGCCTTCCCCGAAATCGGTATGCCCCAACCCTAATCGAGAGTCCCTCTCGTCTCGTGACCGATCTGCAATCGAAATTGCTTTGACAGGGAGTCGCGATTTCGGTTGCGAGCACGAGTCGCCCAATCGAGGACACGATTATTTTGATTTTTGAATTTCGACCGGATTGCGTTCAAATCTGAGTTCCGGCCTTTCCCCCCTTTATATTTTTTTTTGAGTTTGCGTTCGAATGAAAACTGCGAAGCAGGCTTCTTTTTCCTTTCTTTTGAGATTTTTTTTTTATCGTCTAAAGGAATAAAAGGATGAACGAATATAGGTGGATGGGAGTGGCGTATAAGGGAAGGTTTGACCATTAATTTACATTCAATTGGATTATCCTAGCCATTTACCAACCGTACGACCAAACGGTAGCTCCAAACATTGCGAAAATTGAAATCCGATAATAATATAATATTACGGATCCATTAGAATTGGTTCCGTCGAATTCCAAGACTGCGCCTCGGAAGGCTATTTTTTAAATTCCATTTAAACAATAAAATTTTCAAAACTGAACAATTCACTTTTAAATTCAATTTTAAAACTTCTATTATCCTTAGTGTTATCAATATAAATTTTATATACCTTCAAATCATTTTTAATAGGTTTAAAACTCCAGATTCAAAAATTTACCCAACTTCACTTATTTAATTTTATAATTCAATTATCAAATAAATTGAGATATTTGTAATTCAGGTTAAAATTACTCTATTTTATATTTAAAACCAATTAAATATCCTGGTTTTAATGTTCGAAAATTCCGGTTCGTCACATTATTCATTGGAAATAAATTCATTTCTTTAACCATTCATAAATTTATTGAAACATGTATATTTTCAAAATCACTTTGAAATCCTTTTTTAACTGAAATCATCATTTCTATTTTTTAAATTCTAAAAAAATGGTCCAATGCTACAAAAGTACTAAATAAGGGGATTCACATCAATAATAGCAAACATGGCATCCATCACAACAAATATCAAAAAATACAACATATATAACAATATGTGTAAATAAACATCAGCTATAGTGAGGAATCACGTTGGATCCCTCCAACCTGTCACCTGTAACAAACATACATATGATAAATATGTACAATGTCAGCTTTGAGGCAAATGCGCATACAAAAGGTCATCCGCTTATACATGGGAATGTATTGGGTCTAATCTACTCCAATCGGTAGGAATATATCAAACTACTGGTTACTATAACATAACATCCTAACATACTATATATATGACATCCAACAGACATCAAAATAGCATAATAAAAATATTCTCACTTACATAAAAATATAAGCAGGTCTGAGTTTTACTCACTTTGGTTGCAGTCGTCGCTGCGGTGTTTTATTCCGATTAAATTAAACGAGCGTTTAATTTTAATCGAATATCCTACAAGCTTTAAATCTGTCCAATCCATCTCTAAATATAGCTTGTCAATACAAATCTATTGCAATTCGTTTCGTGCGAAACAGACCTCATAAGACAAAGTTACGAATTTTATAAGATTACACAATTATTTAAAACAAATTAATCTATATTTATTTTTTATATTTTAACCTAAATCAAATCTGGGCCGTTGGTTTCTAGAGCAATAGATTTCGATCGCTCCTTCCTCTCTTCTCCCTCTCATTCGTCTTCTGTTTCGAATGACCCACCGCCGCCTTTTTTTGAATTGACCACCGTCCCTCCACCTCGTCTTTTGGAGTCAACCACACATCATAGCCTATCCCATGGCACACCCACGACTAGAGACCACATACCCTAGCTTCTCCTCGACCTTAAAAAACATGCACGAACGGTAGCCCTTTGTGGTTCGGTTTTGGCCTCCATGCGACGAATTAGACGATCATAGCTGTTGGATTTATAGAACTCACCAAGCTCCTTGATTTTCTAGTTGGAAGTTTTAGGTAATAGTCGATGGATTCATCAAAAATTAAAGAGGAAGGATCGAAATTCCTGGTTGTTAAAATGAAGGTGGCGGCTGCTCTATTAGGTTTAGGGATTGGGGCAAATGAAGGTCCTTAGATAGACAACTACAAATCACTATTCCCCCGAAATGTTTCCGAACTCCAAACGAAGCGTGCTGTCTGAAGTTCATAATGCTTTACCCCTATTTCGAACACAATGGAATATGTATCAGAGGCTAATTCCATCGTATTTGGAAGATAGGTTTTCGAATTGAATTATTTTAATTAAAATTTCTTTAATTAATTTCTTCAAGCTCGTACGGTCAAACGGTAAGTCCAATCGACACGATATTTGAAATCCTATAATAATATGCTTTTATGGATCTGATGAAACTAATTTCGTACAAATCCGAGATATTGTTAAAAATGACTATTTTTACACGTTAATTAAATATTAAGGTTTTCAATTTCTGCTTATTCACTTTTATATAAATTTTAAAAGTTCTCTAACTCCATTCTAATTCCAATAGAATATAAATCAACTTTAGAAATCATTTTTATTCACATTAGATTCAATATTCAATTAATTAATTGATTTAACTTATAATATGCATTTTTTAATATTTTAAATTCAACTAAGTATTATAAATTCAGACGACTGAAAAACTGGGTCGTTACAATCTTATAGAAAGAAATTAACTCAACTTCACTCACAATTAGCCGTACATTATCCAACAAAGTTCGATTACTTTTTATGGATGCATCATTATGTATCACATGGAGGAGAGACTTTTGGGATTGAATCTTTATTCATTTTTAGGTACATTTGAATGCTTTTCCAATATACTCACTCATTCGATTAAATCAAATCATTTGTATCACATGTTATTTTATTAACTTCTATTTTATACTCTATGAGTTTACCGTAGACATACTACATGTGTATCAAATACACATGTCCATTTTGGTGATAACTCATTGGTGAATACGACAAAATGCATGGAACCGCTTTGGTATTAATAGACTTATGACTGCATATATCTATACGTATTAATGCGAAGAGTTCATCAACTCTTATAATGATCCCACTGAATGGATGCATAGCCCTTAATTGTTTGAGATATACTTAACCAGTGTCATATGATTCATAATCAGGTAATAAAATTATTTCTCGAAACTATGGCTTAGTCCATAATTCCAAAATAACTGTAAATAATATTAGATACTTCTATATTTTCCATTGCATCACTTTTGTTATGAAAACAAATACCACATTATAATTTTAGTTCTTAACGAATATTTATAATATTTATATTCAAACATATCTATGTCTATTTCTCAATCAATACCAAAAAACAGTATTTATTTCATAAATAATGTTCGGTACGTTTTACCAAAAAAATCATAATATGATGCAATCAATAAGTGCTATATGACATGCTCCCACTATTTCTGAGATTACTATAATAGCATACTAAATTCGAAGGTCCATCACTCACTTAATATATATTTATGTCACATATTCTAACTAGATTATCTTGGAGAGTTCTTCAATCAAATATCCTAAACTCAAGATAAATAAATGTCATAGAAAATAATCTTATATATGAAAATACATTTCGGAATAGAAATAATATTTCTACTTACAATTTTAAATATCAATCACTATTATTACAATTCTTATTTTTCGTTGTTTATTTATGAAGCAGAAATGACTATTCACTATCTTCATCCCAACTGTATCTTAAGTCACACATACTCCTGTAAATTTATTATTTTTTCTAAATGGTCAAATCATTCAAAAGAAAAACCTTACTATAATATCATAATGAACTCTTTATAAAAGCACACTCGATCATCCTGAACATTTAAGAACATAAATATATTGCCTTTTGCTTAAAATGATCAAACTGACATTTCGACGAAAGAGTTCTTAGATTTGTCTCATAGTTTTGGTCGTGTCATAGTTAACACAATATGTCCTTTTGTAATCAATCGAATCGTATACTTGATCTTACACTAAAGTTATTTGGTTTTTGGACGAACTAATTTCATCGAAATATTGTATATTACGAAATTTGACCTTTCACTATATCACATTTATATTTGATTGTTTATGGATTAAATATTCATAGTCTTGTATTGTTTTATAGTTCAAAACTTGTCGAATGCAATACATGGTTTCGACCATATAAATGCATGACCAAAATACGAATGTATTTAGTAGTTGTAATATCAGGCACTTGCATGGATGTTGAAATTTTGACATGCAATAATCTTTTATTGGTAGATATTGTTATATTTCCATCTGTCAATCTTTAGTTCATTTGTATATCATAATTGATAAAAATTTATCAATCTTATTAAATGCACAAATTTACCAATGTGTATAATTATAACATTATATAGCATATGTTCTTACAATATTAGAAAGGTTAAATGTTGTCATTTTTTTAATAAGGCTCCCGCTAGTCTTTTATGTTACACCAAACTCTAAGCAAAACATCGAAGTCTTTTGACTGCAATAGTGGATGTTAGGACTCGTTCGTCTTGGAATTCTGACCTTGAGTTTGCTCAACAAGTCATACCTTCACGAACGATGGATAACTCATTATCGGTTGCATCACATACAACTCCTAGCCCTTGGTTCCTTGTCCTGATCACTTTTAACCTTGAGTTGCTCAACAAACAAAAAGAGATTATTCACTCGTACCTGCCATATCGCGACGGCTTAAGTATAGTATATGTAGCTTCAGTTTTCTCAATAAATACAAATAGTTATCTTACCTCGTCTATTTAATATATCAATAATACTACACATAACATCCTTAGCTTGAAATTTTTCAACAACTATGGAGTATGCTAGTAATTTATTAATATATATATATATATATATATATATATATGGTAGAGGACAACATAATATTGAAGATTAACAATCTTCAATATATTATATTGAGTGATATCGACTTATGAAATAAATTATTACTTATGAAATACCCTCATGATTAAAGCGTTAAGAATATCTAAAATCATGGTATACATACAATATATATGTATTTATTCCTTAAGTCTATTTATGATTTCTTTAATGTCCCACATTTAGTTTATACATTAATATTATGAAAGTTTTATTATTATATAACTTTTATATTTTATATTACTTATATAATGATCTTATGTACAACATTATATTAATTAAATCTTATTTAATAAATATTAATTAACTAACATTTTAATTAATTTTATATCAATCAAAATATTTATATTTAATATTTATTATATACTATATAACCTTTATAGTATAACAAATATATTATACACATGTGTATATTATATAATTAATTAACCTTTATTTAATTTATTGTATTAAATTATATCAGTTTCAAAATTTATCTTACATACATGTACACTTACATTATCTTAAATACTTTTAAAATAACATAACATATATCAACATATATAATACATGCATATAAGTACAAATTAATTAACTCTTTTAATTTATTTATTTTATTAATCTATTATTAAATTTTAATTTTTGAAATTAATATTCAAATAGATTCAAACAATTAGAAATTTTCATTGCCGTTAAACATTTTGAAAATATATGTTATATTATAACCTTTTATAATAAACATATTTTATCTTAAATTTTACTATTAAATATAATTTCTTTAACTTTAATTTTAAAACAGGGTAATTGATTATCCAATTCTAATCCCAAACATTATCCTTCTAGACACCGTACAAATTAAGAAAATTTAAGTAGTTCTCTCTAATATGACTAATTTAGACCACATATGCTATTGGTTACTAATACCATTAAAGGATACATGCCACCTCACAGCGAAAGAAATGAGTGAATTTCAAAAAAAATTATCCTGATGAATCTTAGTTGAGCCTATGGAGCCTGATTTAGTTGGAACATTTTAAAATTTGTTGTTAAAAAAGTGTTTATTTTATTTAAATTAGTTAAATGGAATTTTCATAAATTTAACTTATATGTATAGTGTACCAAATACATCTAACATTTATTAGTAAAGTTGATATATAGAAGTCTTTCATTTCTTTCCCTAAAACAAGTACTTAATCGAGAGAATGAAATAAAATTTAATGCATATATAGAGGAGGAAAAGTTTCATTTCTTTCTCTAAACAAGTAATTAACTGAGAGCATTAATAAGATTTAATGTATATAAAGGGAAGGAAACCTATTATTTCTTTTCCTCAAACAAGTAATTAATTGCATTAAATGAAGTTTTGTTTCTCTCTTTAATTTGAATTGATTGATTATATTTAATTACATACATACATAGATACATACATATATACATATATATATATATATATATCTGTGTGTGTATCGAATACATACATGATACATATGTGTGTATAGTATGATAACGCTTGATGTAACAACCCTAGATTTTTGAATATAATTTAAATTTGATTTTATTTTTTTGTTTAAAATTATTTAAATTTTTTTATTTGTGAGTTTTCATTTCTAAATATTTTTAAAGTGATAATAGAATTTTTTCAAAATTTATTGCATTTATTTCTTATTTTTAAAGGCTAGTTTCTATTTTTCTGCTATTTTCTTCATTTAAATTAAATTTAATTAAAATTTATTTATTTATTTTTGTGAATGAATTTTTATTTTGTGTTCTTATCGTTATTTATAAATATTTTTCAAGTGTGTAAAATATTTCCAAAGTTTATTCCATTTATTTTCAAATTTTCTAGACTAGTTTACATTTTTGGTGTTATTTCCTTAATTTAATTATATATAATTAATACTTATTTATTTATATTTTGTTTATTTGTTACATTTCATATTTTAACTGAATTTATATATATATATATATATATATATATCAGTTATTTAAAATTTCAAAAGAATATGGTGGATATTTGAAGAGTTTGTGACCATTGGTTTGTTTTTGCCTTTTTGTATTCACACCTTTTCACACTTCAACCAACACCTTTCCATATTTGCTGCCTTAACTCTTTTCTCTTCAGCCACTTCCTCATTTTCACGTGAAATTTTCTTCTCAAACTCAAGAAATTTTTTTTGGCAATTATCTTGAGCAAACTTTGGCAAAATTCTATTCTCTTTTCATTGTTTTATACTTGTTTTCAAGTAATTTTGCTCTTGCTTCCTTCACTTCTAGGTTCGGCCCCACCACTCCATCAGCCTTGCCACCTCCACCACCACTTGAACATGTCACCACCACCTCCTCCACACTGACCATCCCTTGCCGAGCCATACCATGATGATGATCCTTCACCAAATGCCAAAACTCCTACTATATAGCATAGCCGAGCACATATATGCTTCCATCACCTTCATCACCCCTTAGCCGCCACCTACACCACCACCACCACCTCCAGCAGACCTTAAACCCTCTGCCACGTCATCCTCTTGACCCCACCAGAGAAGGCCATGCCTATATGGCCTTGGCCGTGGCCTTGCATTGCATTGAATCTTTGTGTGTTGCTTGTGTTGTGTTGTTTCCCATCACCATACTTTTGCACCATTTTTCCCATGTAGGCCGATCCCTTATGAACCCAAAATCAATCAAAAACCATGCTTTAGCCTTGTATTCCAACCTATGGCCGATCCTAAGGAGAGTTAAAAGCAAGTGCAAAGCTTTTAGCATTGTTTAATCGTATTTTGAGTTGAAAGCTTATGATTTTTACATTGTTTTGTTTGAATTGTATTCAAGGGAATTAATCCTTGGCTCTCCCACTTGAATCTTTGTCGTGCTTTCATGCCTCTGAAGATCGTTTTTTGTGTGTTTCAGTTGTCATCTCCAGCTATACCAGTGAGTTATTCTCACCAGACAGTGTATACCATATAACTAGTAAATTGACCACTTTTGAATCTGTAAAATGCATCACCATATTATATCTACTATGCTATGATTATATGATGTTCACACATGCTTAAACACCTCTTATATCATATGTTACTGTTAGATTATGCTTTTCTATTGTTTATATCAGTTTATCACACAGCAAGTTCCTTTTAGATTAGAATCATTATGGGTTGAAATGATACATACCCGAACAGACTTTAGAATAGGGAAAATCGTTATGGGCTGAAATGATAGGCCTGAATGATTTTCAAATTATTTCATTTACTTGAGACTGCGGGTTTGAAATGATAAAACCCGGGTTTTCTTTGTAAATTACGGGTTGAAATGATATATTACCCGTATCACTTTTCCTAGTATAGAAAATGATATACAGACCCATAGCTAAAATATGTTTTTCTAAAATTTTTAAAATATTTTAGGAATGTAAATATTATAATATTTTGATTTAAACTTAATTAAAAATAATTTCGTAAATTATTATTGATTTTCTGAAAATTCATAAGCGAAATAAATAAATGGTAAAGTTAGAAAATTTGAAATGTAAGTTATTTTGGGAAACTTTTAATTTGGTGATAATTGGAATTTACATTAAATATGAAAATATGATAAATTCATGATAATTTGGATTAAAGTGAATTTAAATGATTTTTTAATACATTAATAATTTTTTTGAATAAAGTTAAAATGTGAAATGAATGAATATTTAAGTTGAAATTTTGAAATATACTAAAATTGGAAATTTGTGGATTTGGCTTAAAAGTGAATTTTAAGTTATGTAAATAAAAATGAAATTAAGTTATATTTGAAAATTTGAACTTAATTGTTAAGTTAAATTTAATTTAATTTAATGAATATAAAATTTATTGTTGGAATTTAATAAGTGAATTATTATTAAATCTTGATTTTCGAATGGAAATTTACTTTATAAAATCATGAATATAAGGGTATTTGAATGATTGTTTTAAAAGTGAAAATATGCGTGTTTAAATAAGTTAAAAATGATTTAAATAAAATATAATTGTTTGTGAAACTATATTGAATATTTGAAGTTAATTAACTGCATTTTTGAAATGCTATTATTTCTAATGTAAATGATATTACAGCATTTGTAGATGCTGTAGTTAATGTAAATGAACTAAAGGGCTATTTTGAATTAAAGGCTATTATAGCACTTCGTATGTGCTATAATTGTTGAATTTAAATAAGGTTTTATTTGAATTAGTGTAACCCTATTACATCATTTTGAATGATGTCTTTTGTTAAATTGAATTGTTTTAAAAGTAACTTTCCGTAGCATTTTTCTAAATGCCACGAAAGTTGAATTTTCATTATTTTAACAAATTTAAGTGAATGAATGAGTTCTGAAAGATTAAAATTTTGGAAATTTAATAATTTGATAATTTATATAATAACTTCATTTTTATGATTTAGAATGAAGTAATTTGTTTTGAAATATAAACTATTTTGAAATGTGTGTTGAAATGGTATTTTAAATAAATGAATATGGTTTGGAAGATACGATATTTGATATTTTGAAAAGGATTTTGAATGATTTTGAATTTTTAAATGATATTTGACTTCGAAGTCTAAAATCCCATATTGAAATTTTGACCACGGGATGTATTTAAATTATAGTTTAACTGATTCTTAAAGGATGGGCGGTCCCAAGCATCCTTTAAGTTATTGTGCATTTCTACTACAGTTCACTTGAGTTGGTTTACAATATAAGTATATATGTCCCGACTCGAGTGTTTTATGTTTTATTTTATGCTTGGGTCAGCCTGAGTACTTACAGCTTAGCTTTGGATTTCTTTCCTGGAGCTAGGAATCGCTGGAGATTCTGCTTGTCTAGTATCTGTTCCCTTTCAGTTTCAGTTTTTCTATTTCAGTTCTGGTATTTAGAAACTGCTATGTATTTGAGGTTCTATTGTATATTTTTTTTTCATACTGACATTATGTATAATGTTTTGAGAGAGTTTGTTATAGTAGCTTCATGAACTACTATGGTATTTTAATTTCCGCCGTGAGTTATTCTGATATTTCTATGTCTGTGATTCTGTGATCTGTATTTCATTTGCTCCAAATTTATTTACAATGCGGTATCTTGAGCAATTCAAGTCCGGCATGTGTGGATGCGAATGGCTGAAAATATCGGGTTGTTACAGTTAGTATCAGAGCTCTAGTTTTAGGCAAACGTTTGCCTGCAGAGCAAAAACTCATTAGAGATAGGGTAGAAATACCCTAGAATGAGTGAAATCAATCTCAGAATCCTTTCTTTGTGAGAGAACGTATTTTCGAAGTATAAAATGATTTCCAAATGATTTTTTAAGTATTTTCGAAGATTATTTTGGTATAAAAACTTTCTTATTTTGAAACTAAGATTTCCTAAACTTCATTCCTTCGATATCCACCTTGTTAGAATCTTTTGGTTAGGACTCTTATCGGTTTGGATTCCTTGAAATTTTGAACGCTCTACTTGTTCTGAAATCCAGGCTTGTTGTTCCTATTTTACCCTTTTGATTTTGATCCATTCCGTAACTCCACTTTGGAATGACCTCTCTAAAGATCGGTGATTCCGCCAATCTCTGAATAGTTTATAAAGGGGTTAAACTCCTTTACAATTGGCATTGATACGCAGGAGATTTCTATATCCTCGGTTTACGATGCTATCTATCTCTTGCTCTACCCGGATTCTATCTTTGGCGATTAAATGTCGATTTGCCTTAGATTTTCGCATTGGTTATCTTCCTGAAATCACGGTGGACCGGTCATGGTCGCCCACGATTTATATATGCTTATCCATCTTCTATTTAGTAATAAAATTATCTTATCTTCGTTCGAGTTTCCTTCGAACCAAAATTCTATTTGATTCGAGTTCCTCTAAATTCAAATCTCTGTTTGTTTGAAATCCATCCTCGAATCATTCTTTTGAAATTTGTGTTTCATTGTATTTTGAATTTGTGCATACATCGAAATTATTATTTTGTACCCTATTTTGTATATAAAAATAAAATGTTTTCATTTAGGATTTTTTTATACCTTTGAAAATGAAAATTTGAAATATCGAAAGGATTTGAAATTTTCAAAATTTATAACATCTGATTTGAGTAAAAATGATTTGTAATCGAAGAGTTTTGAATTTGAATTTCAAGGAATCGAACTCTGGTGTTTTGAAATTGGTTTTAAGATTTTGAAAAATATATAATAATAATATTATTTTAAGATATTTCTCCGAATAAAAATGTTTCAAATGTACTCGAATGAATTCGAATGATTTCGAAGAGATTTCAAAGAAGTTTCAAGAAAATAAAAGTCCAAAACCCACTTATGTTACTGGAAAATAATTTCGGTGATGAATGCATGCATCATCGACATTTATCGAGTTTTTAAGTGGGGAGAGGCCACTCTAATAGCTTTGCTATGCGAGTGATTTTGTGAAACCAAATTTTCATTTCAGATTTTGAAGTATGGTTTGATGTTCGAAAATATATGTATGTATATATTGGAAATGATATAAAATAAGCCGGTTTGGTGTAACCCTACCTTTTGGAATTGGTTTACTGATTTGTTGGTGATTTCAAACTCTCGGATTGAAAATATGAATTTTTTTCGACTATTTTAAAGGTTCGAACACTTCCAAATCAAGGTTAACTTTTCAAAGCTAAGAAATTTTGAAAGGAATAAGGTATTGGATAAACAATATAAGTTTAGTTTGGTATGACTAATGTATAAAGTAATATGATTTATATAAGTTTGAAACTGTTTGTTAAGTGAAATAAATAAGACTATTTTGAATTATACTAGTACGAAATATAGATTTGAAATGTTTTGAATAAAGTATATATATAAAACAATAACCTTTCCAATGGTAAACTGGATTTTTCACATAGAAATAAATAGTTTGAAGGTCTTAAAAGAGATGGTTTTAAACTCTGTAACCATTTTGATATTTTGATGATTGAAATGGTTTGGAAATGATTTAATCTATTTTTTGATAAAGAATGTGAATTTGAAATGTTTTGGTGAAATCATGTATGATTTTTAAACTGAATTGATATTGAAAAGGAATTGAAATTAAGAACCTTGTTTTACTAAATACTATGATTTGGGAGTTATTGAACTTATATAAAATTGATTTGTATGGGTATAAAATTGATTTGTATAAGTATGAAATTGATTTGAAAATTGTTGATTCGGAAAAGGTGCTCAATTTGTAAAGAGAAATTTTATATAATCGAAGTCTATCTAAGTATGATTTGATATACTATTGATTTGGAAAGTATTTGATTTGCAAATGGAATCTTATATACAATGGACTTTATATAAGTATGATATTTGAAATGATTTGAAATAATATTCTATTGATATTATTCTCTCTCTGATTTGGACGGATATGATACTCGAGTGTCCATCGAATTCTACGGCGATCTCCATGGTCTTACAACGCGACTGCATAGCATAATTCACAGGGGCTGCGAGAGCCTACTGGTACGGATGTTTCCTGGGGGATCCAGGTGTAGCCATTGTGTATCTGTGGTCTATTGGGTCGCTTGGTAGCGAAATCTGCAGGGGCTACGAGAGCCTAGGGGTACGAATGTTTCCTGGGGGATCCAGGTGTAACCATTGTGTATCTGCGGTACTACCAGTCTTCATGGCATAATCGCAGGGCTGCGGTAGTCGGCCTACGGGTACGGATGTTTCTTGGGAGATCCAGGCATAAGCATTGTGTATCCGCGATCCATGATCAAAATGTTTTGGTTTGGTTGTTTTGTTTTGATTGTACTTTCCATATCTGTTTTTAAAAGTTTTTTCCAGTATTTTCACTGGGTGTTGAAAAAACTCTACTAAGTACATGGAGAATTCTAGCCTTGCGCCTGATCAACGTATGGCCAAAGTCTGCGGAAACGAAAGTAAACTTGTTAAGGCATCGAGTTATAAAAGTATTTTGGTAAAGTATTATATAAAAGATATTTTAATCATGATTTAAATTGTTTTAAATATTGTTTACTTTGAACTATTAAAATTGAATCAAATGACTATTCATTATATTATAAAATGTTTAAAATGTTAAATATAAAATTTAAATTGAAATTAGATGGTTTTAAAAAATAGTTCTTCCTTGTCTTTCAATTTATTTCCTCTTCTAGTTATTCCTACCTTCTTCTTACTTTTCGAAGGTCCTTTTTGCATTTGTGGAAAGAATTGTTTTTTTGGCTTATCGTTAGATTTGCCCGAGAAACTTTCTGAAGTGCATGATGTATTCCATGTCTCATATCTCCTCTAGTATCTTCTTGACCCTTATTGTTTTGGTTCAGCCTTCTGTTTTTGATAGTTGGATATTTAGGCTAATCTGTCTGTCGAGAGGAAGCCACTTCGTATTGTCGACAGAGGTACAAAGCAGCTAAGAAGGAAATCTGTTAATCTGGTCAAAGTATTATGAAGTACTGATGAATGGGATTGTACCTGGGAAATGAAGGAGAGCATTCGTGCTTCGAATCCGATTTTTTTTTCCAGGTACTATTTGTTGTCTATCTTATTTTTCCTTATTTCCTTGCCGTTCTTTTCGAGGATGAAAAGATTTGAGTGGGGGAGCATGTAACAACCCTAGATTTTTGAATATAATTTAAACTTGACTTTATTTTTTTGTTTGAAATTATTTTAAATTTGTTTTATTTGTGAGTTCGTTTCTAAATATTTTTAAAGTGATAATAGAATTTTTCCAAAATTTATTGCATTTATTTCCTATTTTTAAAGGCCAGTTTCTATTTTTCTGCAATTTTCTTCATTTAAATTATATTTAATTAAAATGTATTTATTTATTTATGTGAATGCATTTTTATTTTATGTTCATATCTTTATTAATAAATATTTTTCAAGTGTGTATAATTTTCCCAAAGTTTATTCCATTTATTTTCAAATTTTCTAGACTAGTTTACATTTTATGTGCTATTTTATTAGTTTAATTATATATAATTAATATTTATTTACTTATATTTTGTATATTTGTTATATTTTCATATTTTAACTGAATTAATATATATATTTCATTTATTTAAAATTTCAAAAGAATATGGTGGATATTTGAAGAGTTTGTGACCATTGGTTTGCTTTTGCCTTTTTGTATTTGTTATCCCGCTTTTTGGCAAAGTCGTGATACCAAAAGATCGATCGAATACAAAGGACAGTTCGTCTTAGAGATTAGTCATACTTTGCTTCACTATGGATATCGCTGAATTTTGTTCGAGTCCAGATTGAGCTACAATTGATAGGACATGACAAGAAAGATCATAGAAGTCAGCATCTCAAATTTCAAGTCAATCCGAGTTCATACGCTCAAGTTATGATCGATTCAATTTGAAGGGAAATGCCCAAATTTCGTATCCATCACTATGGGTGATTTCGTATCCATCACCGAACTCTGGTTCGAATCGATCACTTTCGTATCGATGAACTTCGAATCCATTGACTTACCTCTGTTCGACTAGGTCTCATTCGAATCCATCGACAGATCACCTACTTCGTATCAGTCAACTCCCATGAGTTCGTATCGATCAGGAGCGGCCGTGTTCGAATCCATCGAGTTCGTATCGATGGACTTCGTACCCATCAGTAGATGAAGCGCTTCGTGTCCATCAACCAGTATCTGCTTCGCAACCATCAAATCATCATCCTTCGTATCCATCGAAGGGTTCAAGTTCGCTTCGATTGACTTCGTATCCATGGAGAAGCTACAAGGCTCGTATCCATCAGAGAAAGGCTTCATTCGAATCCATCAAGCCAACGAACCTAGGTGATGTGTCATCCATCGATGCGAACGTGCCTAGATGTATGGAGTCGATGCGGTCAACTCGGAGTGAAGACCGGATCGAGGCGAAGTTTGCGCTCCACGTCATCACAAAGACGTGTGCCATCATCGATTCGAAGCCATCGGTTTGAAGAGATGGATTCGAACCAAACAGCCACTCGAGAATGCCCAATTCGTATCAAAGATATCTCACGATCCACTGATCCAAATGCTATGAAATTTTCACAGGAGCTTGCATGCATGATGAAGAATGTCTCCACCAAATTTCAGCCCAATTGGACATCATCCTGATCGATACGAATTGACTTCATATCGATCACAGATCGACTCGAAACTTTCTGAGGTTGGTCGTGTGGGCCCACTCACGTGCCAGAAAAAGTCTCCCAAGATTTGAGCACGATCTCAGCCTCCTACGCCTATAAATGGAGCCCCAGAGCTAACAGAAAAAAGATCTTTTGACTCTCAAGCGCCCAGACTCTGTCGGATTGAGATCTCCATCATCTTACATCATATTCTTGCTGTTGATTTCGAATTTTCAATTGTAACTTGCTGTAGATTGCTGTAACTTATAATCTTTGAAAGATAATCAATAAAACAGTAAAAACTTCACAGTGGACGTAGGCAACACGCCGAACCACTGTAAATCGCTTGTCTACGCAATTACTTTACTGTTATTTGGAGTTTTTGTTTGATAATCCTCATTTTCAATTTACATTCTTCATTATTATCTCTTCAAAGACTCCCGAAGAGTGTTGTGACCAATTTTGGTGCAAACACTTTGGTGCTTTCACTGATAAAAACCCAGATTTTCTCCCGCTCATTGGATCTGTCATCGATACCGGATTGCACAAATCTAAGAGAGAGATCCAAATTTCACTTTCAGATTCCTTCCATTCTATTCAGATTTGCAAAGATCTAGGGAAATGAGTCCACTTCTCAAGATAGTTAGCACAAGAACCGCTTCTACCGCCGCTGGTAAAGAAGGCCGATATAGACAGAATCCCGCGCAACTACCTCCACCTAATCAAGATGATACTGGGCATTCCGATCCATCGAGTCCGGTTACTAGACATGAGTTCCAGACATTTCTCCAGGAACTGACTCAGAGTCGGCAACAACTAACAGAACAGCTACGCGCTAACGCTGAGCTGATCAACCAACTGGATCGCCAGAAGCGAAAGAGATCCAAGAGAGACCATGCTTCTTACTCCTCCAGCGAAAGTTCTTCATCCTCTGATTATCATAATCGATCTGCACGACCTCGGCTAGATGGGAATCACATGCCAGCCGCTGGAGATCAACCGGCAATGATCGTTGGACAACTGAGAGTTGGTCCATCACCCAGTTTCCGAACCAGGCCCTCTCCCGAGGAGGTGCCATTCCTCACTGCACCGCAGAATACCGCGCCACGAATGCCGCGGATGAACCAAGGGTCGATGCCTCAAGTCAGTCAAACCCGGACAGTCGCCAGCATGGGTGTAACTCTGAATCGTACGTCCCGGAGGACTACGAGCCAAGAAGGAAAGATTGGGACCGCCAACAGCATCCGGTCCAACTCTAGGATGTGGGATTCAATCACATTCCGGCACGAGCCGCACTGAATATACAAATGCCGGATCTTCCGACCATGATACGTCAGATGATCCGTGAGAGCCAGGGTTTCACCAACGATGACTGGGGAATCTCCAGAAGTCACACTCCTTTCACAGACGATATTGTTACTTCTGAACCCCCACGGCGATTCAGGATGCCAACTCTACCCATGTACGAGGGAAACTCCGACCCCAACCAACATATTCTGAAATATGAGCGGTCGATGACTGCCAGAGCTGACGATGCAATAAAGTGTCGTAGTTTCCCCATATCCTTGGGGGGCATCGCTACCATGTGGTTCACTTGACTGCCACCTCGATCCATCTCTTTATTCGACCAATTGGCCATGAAATTTGTTGAAAAATTCCGCATGCACATCGCAAGACCAAAGGATGTCAACACTCTGTCTAGCGTCACCCAAGCTCCTGGAGAGACGCTCAGACACTACTTAGAGAGATTCCATACTGCATGTGCGGAGATCAGCAATCCGAACGATAAATCCATCCTTATGGCATTGACTAAGGGGATCGACCCCGATTATGAGTTTGGCAACTGGTTAGATGGAAAACCACCTGCATCTTTGGACCGTTTCCACGCCAAGGCGGCTCAATTCCTGAGAAGAGAAGACGCGAAACAGTCTAGGAAGAAAACTGATGCAGGACCAAGCACGGAAGGGATCCAAAGCAATGTCGCAATCAAACAGTCCGGTGAGAGCTCCGGAAAAGTTCAGTTGAACGTTAAAAACAAACAAGCTCGACGGAGTGAAAGCGTGAATCAAAATAGAAAACGAGATCAATATCGCGGCCCACAGCGCAAGAATCCTATGTTTGACAGTTATACTCCTTCGAATACATCACTGGAGAACTTGTATTTACAAACCTGTAATATAATTCAGTACAAAAAACCTGCACCAAAACCGTCGCCAGAGAGGCAAATTCAAACGGGAAAATTTCGCAGGTTCCATGAAAGCTACGGGCATAATACGAATGAATGTCGTCACTTACAAGATCTCGTAGAAAAATTGATTAGAGAAAGGAAGCTGGAACAGTTTTTTCAGGCGTCGCAGCCTGGAGAAGCGGGCCCATCGAATCAAAATAATGAAGCCAATCGACCGAGACCGGAGGACACCGCTTGTCCCCGTGGAAGATTGGTGATGAACGCCATTAGTGGCGGACCAACTTTTTCAGGAGCATGGAATGACGAAGATCTTCGTCACTGTTACACATGACAGGCTCATTCAATCTATGAATACTTTGCAATTTCCTTTACATTCTAAAGTTTGAATTTGTAATAAGGCACTGACTTTGCCATGTTTTTCCGTTCCAGCAATAAATTAGTATCTCTTCAAGCTAGAGCTGTGATTCACCGTATGCAACATTCAATAATCACGATGCACGAAGAGCTAAGTTCCATCAAACAATGGAATTTATTCAAATAGCGAGTGACTGTGATACGACCGACCACTCACTAAGTGAAACCTCGGCTCGGGGGCAAGCCATCACATCAAAGGCCGAACTGGACCGACACACGACAGTCCTACAACTAACTCCAAATTACCAGAGTGCGAATTGGAGTATAAACATCAAATAAATCATTCCTAGAGTGCGAACGGACTCCAAATTCCCAGAGTGTGAATTGGAGTATAAACATCAAGTAAATCGTTCCAGAGTGCGAACGGACTCCAAGTTCCCAGAGTGCCAATTGGAGTATAAACATCAAATAAATCGTTCCCAGAGTGCGAACGGACTCCAAATTCCCAAAGTGCGAATTGGAGTATAAACATCAAATAAATCGTTCCCAGAGTGTGAACGGACTCCAAATTCTCAGAGTGCGGATTGGAGTATAAACATCAAATCCAACATTCCCAGAGTGTGAACGGACTCTAGGTTCCCAGAGTGCGAACCGGAGTATAAATCTATCATTCCCAAAGTGTGATCGAATTCCTAAAAAGTCCAAATAGGAGTTACTGACCATCTATCGGCTGACTCCAAGTTCCCAGGTGCAAATTGGAGTATAAACATCAATTCCAAGTTCCCGAAATGCGAACTGAAAAATCAATACTAACTCCAAGTTCCCAGAGCGTGAATTGGAGTATAAAATTCCCGGTTCCCGGACTGTGAACCCAAACATACATGCTATCTCCAAATTCTCAGAGTGTGAATTGGAGCGCAAATACCAAGTCAAAGTTCCTGGAAGTGCGAACTGTATTATAAACATCGATAACTCTCAAAGTCCTAGAGCGCGAACCAGATTATCGATCACAAATCATCCAAAGTCCCCAGAGTGTGGACATGTGCTCAAGATTTGCAATCGGTGCGATCTACCACCGAAATGCAAATGCTGTTCCCAGGAACTGGGGGCAAAAAGCTTAAGTGTCAATCACTATCCGAAGCAATACAATGTCTGAAGTTCAACTCATTCATCAATCACGACATGTGATCAAGATTTTCAGACTTGGCAAATAAAACGAACTCTACTTGACGGTAAAAACACCACAAGTACACCGGACTGAAAGCCAAACATTGCAAATACTTAAACACAAAAGAAATGAGAATTGAAACAAAGGAACTAAACTTTATTTCGACTAACTGCATGTGAAGATTCATGTACAAGTTCTTCCAAAAATTCCTATTAGCAAGGGGCCAAGCCTGCATCTATACATAGCCTATGAAAGGAAAATAAAAGTGTCTTCCTAACTGCCAAAAATGCGCCAGAATGGGATTATCTACTTTTTCTTCTTTGGCTTTTTCTTTGACGCGGAACTGCTAGAACTGCTAATAGTCCTTCGCTTCGATCCCGTACCCTTTGGCGGATCTTCCTCTGACAAGGGCATGATATTGATATATTCCTCCGAACTTGAACTTAAAGGAATATTCTCTTCTAGAGGAATCGGAGGAGTCGGGTCTACCACCGGGGGAGGAATGGACGCGCTGGTTCCATCAAGCGTGTCCCTAGAAGATGTCACCACAAGAGGAGTGGGGCCGAACGCCGTCGTAACACTCTCAGAATTTCCGCCGTCCGCTTCCGCTTCTATCTCTGCATCGATTTGAGCAAGTATCTCAGCCTCACGAGCAGCACGAGATTCACGATAGGTAGCAGTGGACAGTGACGATACAATAGAAACAGGTGGGAACGCACTGAGAACAAATGGCATGTCAACAAAGGGGTCACTGTGCTGGCTTAAGAGTTCATTCATCATCTGTTCGTCGAAAGTAATTGAACCCCCCTGTGTCACCTCGGTCGGCTCGGCTGTCATCGTGGCGATCGCTTCAGTAATAATGGCCTCCTGTTCTTGATGTGGCTCTTAGACTGCAGGAGGTGCTGTCAATGTAACTTTGCTCACTGAACAAGAAAGAAAAGAAGTTGTTAGAACAAGCTTCAATACGAACACTTCAATTCAGACACACAGTAGATTTGTCTAGAGTACCTTCCTCAACTTGACCCATGGCTGACTGAACGGCTTCAGAAGAATGCTCCTTTATGGGAGATAAGCGTGGCTGTTCAGGGTCATAGCCTGGGACCAACTGCGGCTCAGTCGCTGGTGTCGGCTCCGATCCTGATGAAGTGATCATCTCTGAACTTGTAGCTAGATGCGCAACGCCAGATCCCACACCAACTTCCAAGTTTGGATACCCAGTCTCTCTTTAGCATGACAGATCATGAAATCGTGGAGAACCTTCTTCTCATCATCAGTCAATATACGGTTCTCCAACTCGAACTCATCAAAAACTTCGCCTAGATGTGATGCTTTCTCTTCTTCGACTAATAAAGTCCAGGCGTTGAACAAATGTGTCGGATAATCGTCAAGCCACGTCAAATTTCTGTGCCTCGGCACATTAGCATTATAAGTGATGAGAAGTTCTTCTATCTCTATCTCTAGCTTAGTCTTTGCTTGACGAACTTTCTCATCGACTTCGGCTTCTGTCACTCGGACCTTCTCCAAGGCCACATCTCTTTCTCTCTAAAATTCCACCGCCTGATCACACGCCTCCTGTGCGGAAATGTTAGCGGTGTCCCTCTCCTTCATAATCTCTGCAACTTTGGCCTTGAGCTCATTTAGCTCTTTCAAGGCCGCATCCCGCTCGGCAGTTACGATGGTATTTCGATGGCCCATGTCCTCCACCATAGCGTAATGCTTACGCTTCATCCTATCCATTGTTGCCTGAGCTTCATCGGCTTTTCTAAGAGCTTTAATCTCTGACTTTCGAGAGGACTCGGCCTCACTGCCGAGCGCCTGAATAATGCGGTCCTTTTGACCAAGTTCTTTCTCCAACTTCTCAATCGTAGCCGCTCGATCAAAGGCCACTTTTAACGCTTTCTTAGCGATCTTCGACCATTCTTGATACTCGAAGAATACGTCTGAGAGATAGTCATGCATCGTAGGTGCAACTATCGACGGTATCCTTTTTAGATGCGGGGGAAAGACAAACCCATCGAAGCAAATTTCAGGAAATTCTTTCCTTAGCTGAGCGAACCTAACTGCCCCTTCTCCCAAGGCTCTGTCAATGTCTGCTCTGTTGACGGGGAGGCAGCGATCTCCGTTCTGCGATGAGTATCAGACCTCGATGGTTGGGAAGACGGCTTGGGCCGTGAAGTTTCTGGAGGCCTCGAAACATGAACCGGAGGCGGTGCAGGAGCTCTAGGAGGTGGCGTGCGAGACCGACGCCTATAATCTTTGTCTCTGTCAAAGCGCTCATGACTCGAGCGCCCATAGTCATAGTCTCTATCTCCTTCCCTCCTGTATGATTCATAATATGAAGAAGACTGGTGTTTCTTACGAAGGCTACCAAGCATCGAACCTCTACCAGACATAGTATCTACGAAGCAAAAACATAAAGCGAAATTAGTAATCTCTCACAGTGAACGTATTACACTTAGAAATCATGTAGTGCTGTGAAGTGTGAATGTAGGTGCAAACCCCCGACCAACCAGATGTGTCAATCGCACTAGTGGGCAGAGACTCGCTCAAAACTAAGGCTTCTGAAAGTTCGTCCAATTCGACATCATGCTGCAAGGACACATCGTCCGGAATTGGAATATCGGCGAGCCCTTCATAAAGATTCTCAGTTGTTAGCGGAGACATCTCCGAAATTCTAATTCCGGAGGCGGGTCAGGCCGTGACAACTGATTTCCATCTCCCCTCTTTAGGTGGCTTAACAACGGCTGCCTTGCCTTTTCTTTGCTCTTCAGTATCTTGGGCTACATCCACGGATTCGCCCAATGTTTCCTCAACGGTATGAGTTCTCTCGGAGTCAGCCTCCTCGACTATGACAACTTTAGGTTTTCTTCGTTTAACTCGTTCTTTCGAGGCGGTTCTTAAGACACCGTCAAGCATTATGCTTTGCCTCCGCTCAATCAACCCAAGGATTTTGAGATTCCTGTCTGTCAATAGCAACTCAATATTCCTCTCCTCACTTGGGATTTCTTGAAAAACCCGAACTATCTCCTTGAAACATTCGCCTTCGGGTCGCTGAATTACGACTGAAAAGGAAAAGAGATGTGAGTTCGACTTCAAATACATCAGTTTTATCAACTACCCGAAAAAATAGCAATACTTAAATAACCATCGCCGAGCGAACCCTGGGGGGCATCTAACATAAAACCACTCCGTCCTGAAGTAGCTCAATCTAGTCCAAGCCCCCTTGATCACTTGGCAATTTCTTACCGCCTCCAGGAATGTGAAAGATGGACTATCGGCCCGACTCTTGAAGTTAAACAAGTATCTGATCTCAATCGGGAGTGGCGGTTAATAGAGATACTCCATAAATGCAATAAACAAGCTATTGAGTGATGCATATCCGTTCGGATGCAGTTGAGATGGGGAAATCCTCAAAAACGACAATACTTCTCTTATATACTGGTTAAACAGAGGGAGTGTCCCAGCTGTGCATGCGTGGCGGTTGAATGCGGTATATCCTTTCGGTGGATTGTGTGGTTTATCATTTGCCCTGGCAGTAGCACGCCATCCATCTACAAACCATGACTTAAGCATATTCTTCCTAGCATGTCTTCCGAAATGTTAGACGGAACAGAGTCTGATGGGTTACTAATGAAGGATGCATCAGGTAACTCGTCCGGAGCTGGACCGATAACTTCATTCTCAATCTTCGGTACTTCAAGCACGGGAGGGACTGAACTCTGAGTTTCTTGCGGCTGCAAACTTGAAGTTTCCATAACTAGCTAACTCACGATAAATCATCATTAGATGCTAAAAAGCCCGTGCATTCCTCAGTGTAAAGTGCATGAATGTGTCATGCAGTGCATTACTTGAGCAAATTCTATAGAATAAACTGAAATGTATGAACGACAAAACTCTGAAAATCAAACCGGAAATGACTGTCATCGCTGACCGTCACAACCGTGCCATCCAAACGCAAGCGGTCGATCCAAGTTAAAGTTCGTTATATTTTTGTTAAGTTACGGTTCCATCGGCGAGCTTCGAAAGGTAGTCTGGTATGCAGTTCTACGGTCAAGTTCAGTCATGAAAGGTAAAAGCTCGTCAGAGTCAAGTATTCTAATGTGAAAAAGTTCTCTAAATTCGTCTAATTTCAACTTGGAATCGGTCGCTGCAGTCCAAATTCGTATCGAGTCAAAGATATATCATCGACCATGTTCGTATCGATATGTTCATATCGATCAGGTTCGACTCGATACGTTTTTATCGATCAGGTTCGAATCGATACGTTTCGTATCGATCCAGTTCGAAACGATACGTTTCGTATCGATCGAGATCACGACATTTCACATCGATCTAAGAACACTGGCTTCACATCGATCGCCGCTCTCGTATTCGTATCGATAAGAAATCACATACTCTCCTTCGATTCGAAAACTCCTATTGCAGATCGACACGAAACGAAGATCGAGTCGCTCCTCCACAACTCCTTCTCCGAAAAGGCCTCAACTCCATGGTCGCGCTCCATCCCCAACCTTGCTCTCACTAGTCCAGATCTTAAATTCATCGAAACCGGTCATAAAAGCAAGAAGGATGGATTGAGATTTGGAGTTTCATCGTTCTAAACATGATTCTATCCATTAATTACCTGATTTAATGTTTAATTTTGAAGGATGAAGGACTGAATCGATTCGAAGGCTAAACAGTTCTTTCTCTTGGACTCTCTATCGATACGAAAGCAAAAGGCAACAGTAAAAGTAAAAAGTGAAAAAATGGCTAAGTCCACACTATTTATATGAAGCCATAGAAGAACCCAGTCGATTCATCTCCCAGTCAACTTGACCGGTCGCAACCAGTCAAAACACGGATCGGTTCGAAAGCTCCGTTCGAATCCATATGCCTGAGGCCTTATCGATGCAAAATTACCCTCATACTTCATCGATACGAAGTATACAACTAAGGCTGTGCTGAAGACATTGAATTCCATCGACGCAAAACAGACAGTGAGCACATCGACTCGAAGCCCTCGTTCACATCAACAAATTCGCAACTCCATCCACTGCATATCGATACGAACAACAATTTCGTATCCATCAAAACCTGTCGATACGAGCAACAATTTCGTATCCATCAAAACCTATCGATAGGAACAGATATTTCGTATCCATCCAAACTCATCGATACGAACGGATGTTTCGTATCCATCCAGGTTCATTGATACGAACTATCATTTCATATCCATCAGTTCTCATCGATACGAACGTTTGTTTTGTGTCCATCCAAGCTCATCGATACGAACTATCATTTCTTATCCATCATTTTGAATCGCATCGATATGAAAAACTACTTTTCAACCTTTTACATCGATACAAGAGAGGATCGATACAAGATGATAGTCAAAAACAACCATCAAGCGTTGTTTCAAGTCGAATTTCAAATCGGTTCAGGAGAGAATCGATACAAAATTCAATAACAAACAAAACTGACAACAACTCGTGAACACACAACGTTAACGAGAGTCAAATTAACATACGTGCATATATGTCGGATTAATATTTGATTTTAAACATTCATAGGGATCGAATACTCATCTTGTTACGATTACAACAACCAATAGCTAAGCACTATTATACAGGAATCGGTTATATCAACACATGGTTACAGCAATACAGAGCACAACTTTCAAAGCACGTCATGTTTCCACAAGACGTACTTTGGGGGCCAAATGTTATCCCGCTTTTTGGCAAAGCCGTGATACCAAAAGATCGATCGAATACAAAGGACAGTTCGTCTCAGAGATTGGTCATACTTTGCTTCACTATGGATATCGCTGAATTTTGTCCGAGTCCAGATTGAGCTACAATTGATAGGACACAACAAGAAATTTCATAGAAGTCAGCATCTTAAATTTCAAGTCAATCCGATTTCAGACACTCAAGTTATGATCGATTCAATTTGAAGGGAAAAGCCGAGATTTCGTATCCATCACTATGGGTGATTTCGTATCCATCACCGAACTCTGGTTCGAATTGATCACTTTCGTATCGATCAACTTCGAATCCATCGAAATACCTCGGTTCGACTCGGTCTCATTCGAATCCATCAGCAGATCACCTACTTCATATCGGTCAACTCCCATGAGTTCGTATGGATCAGGAGCGGCCGTGTTCGAATCCATCGAGTTCGTATCGATGGACTTCGTACCCATCAGCAGATGAAGCGCTTCATGTCCATCATCCAGTATCTGCTTTGCATCCATCAGATCACCATCCTTCATATCCATCGAAGCGTTCAAGTTCGCATCAATTGACTTCGTATCCATGGAGAAGCTACAACGCTCGTATCCATCGGAGAGAGGCTTATTCGTATCCATCAACCATTGGTTGTTCGACTCCATCAGCGAAGCCTTGTTCGAATCCATCAGTGTGGCGTCATTCGAATCCATCAAGCCAGCAAGCCTAAGTAACGTGTCATCCATCGATGCAAACGCGCCGAGAGATATGGAGTCGACGCGGTCAACTCAGAGTGAAGACCGGATCGAGTCGAAGTTTGCGCTCCACGTCATCATAAAGGCGCGTGCCACCATCAATTCGAAACCATCGGTTCGAAGAGATGGATTCGAACCAAACAGCCACTCGAGAATGCTCAATTCATATCGAAGATAGCTCATGATCCACTGATCCAAATGCCATGAAATTTTCACAGGAGCTTGCATGCATGATGAAGAATGTGTTGATACACGAAAATTTTGATCAATGAAAATGAGCTTCAACAAAAAGGAAGAGATATATGCAAAAGCTAGAAGAAGATCGATGAAGACCAAAGTATAAACATTAGTATGATTTTCTATGTGTCTTAGTCTAGATTATTTGTTAAAATCTATCCTCAAGAGATTTGCACGAACATTAGAACACATTCATAAAACTTCATTCACATGTTCACTGTGCATACTTTTATACTTCAGTCGATTGAACAGACATGGCCAGTCGACTGAAACTGTACACATACAAAATTGCACAGTTTCAGTCGACTGAATTACCTGTGCAGTCGACTGAAATTGTTCCTGAAAACTTTTCTTCATATTTTCAGTCGACTGAATCTCCTGCTCAGTCGACTGAATTTAAACCTGCGAATTTTCTCTGAAAATACACCTTCTTCTTCCCAAGAGTTGCAACCATTCATCAATGGAAATGGAAGCATCTCTTGTTTGCAAACTTTGACAACATATGCATCTCTTCTACAAGTATATATACATGATTCTAACATCATTTAATTCACCGAATTCTCTTGCTTTAATCTTACTATTCTCTTGTTCATATTCTCTTGATATTCTCAAAGCAATCACCAATTTATTGCTTGAATCGCTGTTTTTGTTTATAACATTCTTTTGATTCATAGCAATTCACATTTTCTAAATGTTGACAAACACATTGCATATTCTCGAGGATAAGATTATAGGAATATTGTAATACATTAGACTCATTAGTGTTGACAAGAACACAACAAGTCGAATATTGTATTTTAGTAATTGAGTTGAAGTCCTCTTCGGTAGTTGAGGCAAGAAATCCCGTTCGGTTGCTCGGGTAAGTTGTATACCTATTCCTCTGGGTGAAGTGAGGGTGTTAGTTAGTGAAATTCCTAAGTGAAGCTTAGGGACTGGAAGTAGGACGAGAGGTCCGAACCAGTATAAAATCCTGGTGTCTCCTTACATTTACCTACTTTATCTACCTAGACTATTTTGTTATTCCATATTACACGATCCTACCACGCATCAATTGACTTCGTATCCATGGAGAAGCTACAACGCTCGTATCCATCGGAGAGAGGCTTATTCGTATCCATCAACCATCGGTTGTTCGACTCCATCAGCGAAGCCTTGTTCGAATCCATAAGTGAGGCGTCATTCGAATCCATCAAGCCAGCAAGCCTAAGTGACGTGTCATCCATCAATGCAAACGCGCCAAGAGATATGGAGTCGATGCGGTCAACTCAGAGTGAAGACCGGATCGAGTCGAAGTTTGCGCTCCACGTCAGCACAAAGGCGCGTGCCACCATCAATTCGAAACCATCGGTTCGAAGAGATGGATTCGAACCAAACAGCCACTCAAGAATGCTCAATTCGTATCGAAGATAGCTCATGATCCACTGATCCAAATGCCATGAAATTTTCACAGAAGCTTGCATGCATGATGAAGAATGTCTCCACCAAATTTCAGCCTAATTGGACATCATCTTGATCCATACGTAATGACTCTGTATCGATCATAGATCGACTTGAAACTTTCTGGTCGCGTGGGCCTACTCATGTGCCAGAAAAAGTCTCTCGAGATTTGAGCTCGATCTCAGCCTCCTACGCCTATAAATAGAGCCCCAGAGCAACAGAAAAAGGATCTTTCGACTCTCAAGCGCCCAGACTCTGCCGGATTGAGATCTCCATCATCTTACATCATATTCTTGCTGTTGATTTCGAATTTCCAGTTGTAACTTGCTGTTGATTGCTGTAACAACATGTAATCATTGAAAGAGAATCAATAAAACTGCAAAAACTTCACATTGGACGTAGGAAACACGTCGAACCACTATAAATCGCATGATACGCATTTACTTTACTGTTATTTGGAGTTTTTGTTAGATAATCCTCATTTTCAATTTACATTCTTCATTGTTATCTCTTCAAAGACTCCCGAAGAGTGTTGTGACCAATTTTGGTGCAAACACTCACCGAACTCTGGTACGAATCGATCACTTTCGTATCGATCAACTTCGAATCCATCGACCCACCTCGGTTCGACTCAGTCTCATTCGAATCCATCGGCAGATCACTACTTCGTATCGGTTAACTCCCATGAGTTCGTGTCGATCAGGAGTGGCCGTGTTCGAATCCATCGAGTTTGTATCGATGGACTTCGTACCCATCAGCAGATGAAGCGCTTCGTGTCCATCAGCCAGTATCTGCTTCGCATCCATCAGATCATCATCCTTCGTATCCATCAAAGGGTTCGAGTTCGCATCGATTGACTTCGTATCCATGGAGAAGCTACAAGGCTCGTATCCATCAGAGAAAGGCTTCATTCGAATCCATCAAGCCAACGAACCTAGGTGACGTGTCATCCATCGATGCGAACACGCCAAGATGTATGGAGTCGATGCGGTCAACTCGGAGTGAAGACCGGATCGAGGCGAAGTTTGCGCTCCACGTCATCACAAAGATGCATGCCATCATCGATTCGAAGAGATGGATTCGAACCAAACAGCCACTCGAGAATGCTCAATTCCTATCGAAGATATCTCATGATCCACTGATCCAAATGCCATGAAATTTTCACAGGAGCTTGCATGCATGATGAAGAATGTCTCCACCAAATTTTAGCCCAATTGGACATCATCTTGATCGATACGAAATGACTTTGTGTCGATCACAGATCGATTCGAAACTTTCTGAGGTTGGTCACGTGGGTTCACTCATGTGCTAGAAAAAGTCTCCCGAGATTTGAGCACGATCTCAGCCTCCTACGCCTATAAATAGAGCCCCAGAGCCAACAGTAAAAGGATCTTTTGACTCTCAAGCGCTCAGACTCTGCCGGATTGAGATCTCCATCATCTTACATCATATTCTTGCTGTTGATTTCGAATTTCCAGTTGTAACTTGCTGTTGATTACTGTAACAACTTGTAATCATTGAAAGAGAATCAATAAAACTGTAAAAACTTCACAGTGGACGTAGGCAACACGCCGAACCACTATAAATCGCTTGTCTACGCATTTACTTTACTGTTATTTGGGGTTTTTGTTAGATAATCCTCATTTTCAATTTGCATTCTTCATTATTATCTCTTCAAAGACCCCCGAAGAGTGTTGTGACCAATTTGGTGCAAACAGTATTCACACCTTTTCACACTTCAACCAACACCTTTCCATATTTGCTGCCTTAACTCTTTTTTCTTCAGCCACTTCCTCATTTTCACGTGAACTTTTCTTCTCAAACTCAAGAAAAAAATTTCGGCCATTATCTTGAACAAACTTTGGTAAAATCCGATTCGCTTTTCATTGTTTTATACTTGTTTTCATGTAATTTTGCTCTTGCTTCCTTCAGTTCTAGGTTCGGCCCCACCACTCCATCAGCCTTGCCACCTCCACCACCACCTAAACATGTCACCACCAGCTCCCCCTCACTGACCATCCCTAGCCGAGCCGTCCCATGATGATCCTTCACCAAATGCCAAAACTCCAACTATATAGCATAGCCAAGCACATATATGCTTCCATCACCTTCATTACCCCTTAGCCGCCACCTTCACCACCATCACCACCTCCAACTGACCTACAACCCTCTGCCACATCATCCTCTTGACCCACCTGAGAAGGACGTGCCTATATGGCCTTGGCTGTGGCCTTGTATTACATTGAATCCATGTGTGTTGCTTATGTTGTGTTGTTTCCCATCACCATACTTTTGCACCATTTTTCCCATGTAGGCCGACCCCTTATGAACCCAAAACAGATCAAAAACCATGCTTTAGCCTTGTGTTCTAACCTATGGCCGAGCCTAAGGAGAGTTAAAAGAAAGTGCAAAGCTTTTAGCTTTGTTTTGTGCATTCATTTATAGCATTGTTTAATCGTATTTTGAGTTAAAAGCTTATGATCGTTACCTTGTTTTGTTTCAGTCGTATTCAAGGGAATTAATCCTTGGCTCTCCCACTCGAATCTTTGTTGTGCTTTCGTGCCTCTGAAGATCGTTGTTTGTGTATTTCAGTTGTCATCTCCAGCTATACTAGTGAGTTATTCTCACAAGACAGTGTATACCTATATAATTAGTAAATTGACCACTTTTGAATCTGTAAAATGCATCACCATATTATATCTGCTATGCTATGCTTATATGGGTTCACACATGCTTAATACCTGTTATATCATATGTTACTGTTATATTATGCTGTTCTGTTGTTTATATTAGTTTATCACACTGCAAGTTCCTTTTAGATTAGAATCACTATGGGTTGAAATGATACATAACCAAATGGACTTTAGAATAGGGGAAAATCGTTATGGGCTGAAATAATATGCTTGAACGATTTTCAAATTATTTCATTTACTTGAGACTACGGGTTTTAAATGATAAAACCCGGTTTTTCTTTGTAAATTATGGGTTGAAATGATATATTACCCGTATCACTTCTCCTAGTGTAGAAAATGATATACATACCTGTAGTTAAAATGTGTTTTTCTAAAAAATTTAAAATATTTTAGAAACGAAAATATTATAATATTTTGATTTAAACTTAATTAAAAATGATTTTTGTAAAATATTATTGATTTTATGAAAATTTATAGGTGAAATAAATAAATGGTAAAGTTAGAAAATTTGAAATGTTAGTTATTTTGGGAAATTTCAATTTGGTGATAATTGGAATTTACATTAAATATGAAAATATGAAAAATTCATGATAATTTGGATTAAAGTGAATTTAAATGATTTTTAATATATTAATGATTTTTTGAATAAAGTTAAAATGTGAAATGAATGAATATTTAAGTTGAAATTTTGAAATATAACTAAAATTGGAAATTTGTGAATTTGGCTTAAAAGTGAATTTTAAGTTATGTAAATAAAACAGAAATTAAGTTATATTTGAAAATTTACACTTAAATGTTAATTTAAATTTAAATTAATGAATTTAAAATTTAATGTTGGAATTTAATAAGTGAATTATTATTAAATCTTGACTTTTTAATGGAAATTTACTTTATAAAATCATGAATATAATGGTATTTAAATGATTGTTTTAAAAGTGAAAATACGTGTTTTGATAAGTTAGAAATGATTTAAATAAAATATAATTGTTTGTGAACTTATATTGAATATCTGAAGTTAATTAACTGCATTTTTGAAATGCTATTATTTCTAATGTAAATGATATTACAGCATATGTAAATGCTGTAGTTAATATAAATGAACTAAAGGTCTAAATTCAATTAAGGCTATTATAGCACTTTGTAAGTGCTATATTTATTTAATTTAACTAAGGTTTTATTTGAATTAGTGTAATCCTACTACAACATTTTGAATGCTGTCTTTTGTCAAATTCAATTGTTTTAAAAGTAACTTTCTATAGCATTTTTTCTAAATGCTACGAAAGTTGAATTTTCATTGTTTTAACAAATTTAAATGAATGAATGAGTTCTGAAAGATTAAAATTTTGTAAATTTAATAATTTAACCATTTATATAATAACTTCATTTTTATGATTTAGAATGAAGTAATTTTTTTTTGAAATATAAACTATTTTGAAATATGTGTTGAAATTGTGTTTTAAATAAATGAATGTGGTTTGGAAGATACGATATTTGATATTTTGAAATGGATTTTGAATGATTTTGAATTTTTAAATGATATTTGACTTTGAAGTATAAAATACCATTTTGAAATTTTAACCACGGGATGTATTTAAATTATAGTTTAACTGATTCTTAAGGATGGGCGGTCCCAAGCATCCTTTAAGTTATTGTGCATTTCTACTACAGTTCACTTGAGTTGGTTTACATTATATAAGTATATATGCCTTGACTCAAGTGTTTTGTGTTTTACTTTACGCTCGGGTCAGCCTGAGTATTTACAGCTTAGCTTTGAATTTCTTTCCTGGAGCTAGGAATCACTGGAGATTCTGCTTCTCTAGGATCTGTTCCCTTTCAGTTTCAGTTTTTCTATTTCAGTTCTGGTATTTAGAAACTGCTATGTATTCGAGGTTCTATTGTATTTTTTTCAGACTGATGTTATGTATAATGTTTCGAGAGAGTTTGTTGTAGTAGCTTCATGAACTACTATGGTATTTTAATTTTCGCTGCGAGTTATTCTGATATTTATGTGTTTGTGATTCTGTGATTTGTATTTCATTTGCTCCAAAATTATTTACAATGCGGTATTTTGAGCAATTCAAGTCCGGTATTTTTGGATGTGAATGGCTGAGAATATCCAATTGTTACAGTTGGTATCAGAGCTTTGGTTTTCGGCAAACCTTAGCCTGCAGAGCAAAAACTCATTAGAGATAGGGTAGAAATACCCTATAATGAGTGAAATCAATCTCAGAATCCTTTCTTTGTGAGAGAATGTATTTTTCGAAGTATAAAATGATTTCCAAATGATTTTTTAAGGATTTTCAAGATTATTTTGGTATATAAACTTTCTTATTTTGAAACCTAGAATTCCTAAACTTCACAACTTCGGTATCCACCATGTTAGAATCTTTTGGTTAGGATTCTTATCGGTTTGAATTCCTTGAACTTTTAAACGCTCCCACTTGTTCTGAAATCCGACCTTGTCGTTCCCATTTTACCTTTTTGATTTTGAGGCATTCAATAACTCCACTTTCGAATGACCTCTCTTAAGATCGGTGATTCCGCCAATCTCTCAATAGTTTGTAAAGGGGCGAAACTCCTTTACAATTGGCATTGATTCACCGGAGATTTCTGTATCCTCGGTTACGATGCTATCTATCTCCTGCTCTACCCGGATTCTATCTTCGGCGATCGAATGTCAATTTGCCTTAGATTTCGGCATTGGTTATATTCCTGAAGTCTCGGTGGACCGGTCATGGTCGCCCACGATTTATATATGCTTATCCATCTTCTATTTGGTAATAAAATTATCTTATCTTCGTTCGAGTTTATCTTCGAACCAAAATTCTATTTGATTAGGGTTCCTCTAAATTCAAATCTCCATTTGTTTGAAATCCATCCTTGAATCGTTCTTTGGAAATTTGTGTTTCATTGTATTTTGAATTTGTGCATACATCGAAATTATTATTTCGATAAGGAGTACCCTATTTTGTATATAAAAGTAAAATGTTTTCATTTAGGATTTTTTATACCTTTGAAAATGAAAATTTGAAAATTTGAAAGGATTTGAAATTTTGAAAATTTATAAGATCTGATTTAAATAAAAATGATTTATTATTGAAGAGTTTTGAATTTGAATTTCGAGGAATCGAACTCCGATGTTTTGAAATTGGTTTTATGATTTTGGAAAATATATAATAATAATATGATTTTAAGACATTTCTCTGAATAAAAATGTTTCAAATGTATTCGAATGAATTCCAATGATTTCGAAGAGATTTCAAAGAAGTTTCAAGAACATAAAAGTCCCGAACCCACTTATGTCACTGGAAAATAATTTCGGTGATGAATGCATGCATCATCGACATTGATTTTTGAGTTTCTAAGTGGGGAGAGGCCGCTCTAATAGCTTTGCTATGTGAGTGATTTTGTGAAACCAAATTTTGATTTCAGATTTTGAAGTATGGTTTGATGTTCGAAAATATGCGCGCGCACACACACACACACACACACACACACACATATATATATATTTATTTGAAATGATATAAAATAAGCCGGTCTCTAGTCCTCGAGATTTAGATTTGTTTAGTATAACCCTATCTTTTGGAATTGGTTTACTTATTTGTTGGTGATTACCAACTCTTGGATTGAAAATATGATTTCTTCGACTAGTTTAAAGGTTCGAACACTTCCAAATCAAGGTTAACTTTTCATGGCTAAGAAAATTTGAAAGGTATAAGGTATTTGATAAAGAATATATGTTTAGTTTGGTATGATTAATGTATAAAGTTTGTTGAGTAAAATAAATAAGACTATTTTGAATTATACTGGTATGAAATATAGATTTGAAATGTTTTGAATAAAGTGTATATATATAAAACAATAATCTTTCCAATGGTAAACTGGATTTTTCATACAGATATAAATAGTTTGAAGGTTTTAAGAGAGATGGTTTTAAACTCTGTAACTATTTTGATATTTGATGATTGAAATGGTTTGGAAATGATTTAATCTTTATTTTGATAAAGAATGTGAATTTGAAATGATTTGGCGGAATCATATATGATTTTTAAACTGAATTGATATTGAAAAGGAATTGAAAGTGAGAACCTTGTTTTACTAAATACTATGATTTGGGAGTTATCGAACTTACGTAAAATGGATTTGTATGGGTATAAAATTGATTTGTATAAGTATGAAATTGATTTGAAAATTTTTGATTTGGAAAAGGTACACAGTTTGTAAAGAGAAATCTTATATAATCGAAGTCTATATAAGTATGATTTGATATACTATTTATTTGAAAAGTATTTGATTTGAAAATGGAATCTTATATACGATGGACTTTATATAAGTATGATATTTGAAATGATTTGAAAGGTACTATATGATACATATTTTCGAAGTAAAGATATGGAAAGTGCCTTCTGCTTGATATCCGCTTTGTGGCCACACTATGGATTCATTCTATCGATATTATTCTCTCTCTGATTTGGTTTTTTCGGATATGATACTTGAGTTTCCATCGAATTCCACGGTGACCTCCGCGGTCTTACGAGCGCCACTGCATAGGGTAATTTACAAGGGCTGCGAGAGCCTACTGGTACAGATGTTTCCTTGGAGATCCAAGCGTAACCATTGTGTATCTGTGATATATTGGGTCGCTTGGTAGCAAAATATGCAGGGGCTGCGAGAGCCTAAGGGTACGGATGTTTCCTGGGGGATCCAGGCGTAACCATTGTATACTGCGATACTACCAGTCTTCATGGCGTAATCGCAGGGCTGCGGTAGTCGGCCTACGGTACGAATGTTTCTTGGGGATCCAGACGTAACCATTGTGTATCTGCGATCCATGATCGACATGTTTCGATTTAGTTATTTTGTTTGGATTGTGCTTTCCATATCTATTTTTAAAAGTTTTTTCCAGTATTTTCACTGGATGTTGAAACAAGTCTACTAAGTACATGGAGAATTCTAGCCTTGCGCCTGATCAACGCATAGCCAGAGTCTGCAGGAACGAAAGTAAACTTGTTAAGACATCGAGTTATAAAAGTATTTTGGTAAAGTATTATATAAAGGATATTTTAATCATGATTTAAATTTTTTTAAATATTGTTTACTTCGAACTATTAAAATTGTATCAAATAACTATTCATCATATTATAAAATGTTTAAAATGTTAAATATAAAATTTTAAATTGAATTTTAGATGGTTTTAAAATAATAGTTCATCCTTGTCTTTCAATTTGTTTCCCCTTCTAGCTATTCCTACCTTCTTCTTACTTTTCGAGGGTCCTTTTCGCATTTGTGGGAAGAATTGTTCTTTGGCTTATCGTTTAGATTTGCCCAAGAAACTTTCTGGAGTGCATGATGTATTTCATGTCTCACATCCCCTCTAGTATCTTCTTGAACCTTCTCTTTTTGGTTTAGCCTTCTGTTTTTGATAGTTGGATATTTAGACTAATCTGACTGTCGAGAGGAAGCAACTTCTTATTGTCGACAGAGGTACGAAGCAGCTAAGAAGGAAATCTGTTAATCTGGTCAAAGTACTGTGAACTACTGATGATTGGGATTGTACCTGGGAAATGGAGGAGAGCATTCATGCTTCGAATTCGGAATTATTTTTTTCAGGTACTATTTGTTGTCTATCTTGTTTTTCCCTATTTCCTTGCCGTTCTTTTCGAGGACGAAAAGATTTGAGTGGGGGAGAGTGTAATAACCCTAGATTTTTGAATATAATTTAAGTTTGACTTTATTTTTTTGTTTGAAATTATCTTAAATTTGTTTCATTTGTGAGTTTTCATTTCTAAATATTTTTAAAGTGATAATAGAATTTTTCCAAAATTTATTGCATTTATTTCCTATTTTTAAAGGCTAGTTTCTATTTTACTACTATTTTCTTCATTTAAATTATATTTAATTAAAATTTATTTATTTATTTTTGTGAATGCATTTTTATTTTGTATTCTTATCTTTATTTATAAATATATTTCAAGTGCATAAAATTTTCCAAAAGTTTATTCCATTTATTTTCAAATTTTCTAGACTAGTTTACATTTGCTGTGTTATTTTCTTAATTTAATTATATATAATTAATATTTATTTATTTTTATTTTGATTATTTGTTATATTTTCGTATTTTAGCTGAATATATATATATATATATCAGTTATTTAAAATTTCAAAAGAATATGGTGGATATTTGAAGAGTTTGTGACAATTGGTTTGCTTTTGCCTTTTTGTATTCACACCTTTTCACACTTCAACCGACACCTTTCCATATTTTCCATCTTAACTCTTCTCTCTTCATCCACTTCCTCATTTTCACATGAACTTTTCTTCTCAAACTCAAGAAAAAAAATTCGGTCATTATCTTTAACAAACTTTGGTAAAATTCTATTCTCTTTTCATTGTTTTATACTTGTTTTCATGTAATTTTGCTCTTGCTTCCTTCACTTCTAGGTTCGGCCCCACCACTCCATCAGCCTTGCCACCTCCACCACCACCTGAAGATGTCACCACCACCTCCTCCTCACTGACCATCCCTTGCCGAGCCATCCCATGATGATGATCCTTCACCAAATGCCAAAACTCCAACTATATAGCATAGCCGAGCACATATATGCTTCCATCACCTTCGTCACCCCTTAGCCGCCACCTACACCACCACCACCACCTCCATATGACCTAAAACTATCTGCCATGTCATCCTCTTGACCCCACCAGAGAAGGCCATGCCCATATGGCCGTGGCCTTGTATTGCAATGAATCCATGTGTATTGCTTGTGTTGTGTTGTTTCCCATCACCATACTTTTGTACCACTTTTCCCATGTAGGCCGACCCCTTATGAACCCAAAACCAGATCAAAAACCATGCTTTAGCCTTGTATTATAACCTGTGGCCAAGCCTAAGGAGATTTGGAAGCAAATGCAAAGCTTTTAGCTTTGTTTTGTGCATTCATTTATAGCATTGTTTAATCGTATTTTGAGTTGAAAGCTTATGATTGTTACATTGTTATGTTTGAATTGTATTCAAGGGAACTAATCCTTGGCTCTCCCACTCGAATCTTTGTCGTTCTTTCGTGCCTCTGAAGATCGTTTTTTGTGTGTTTCAGTTGTCATCTCCGGCTATACCAGTGAGTTATTCTCACTAGACAGTGTATACCTATATAACTAGTAAATTGACCACTTTGAATCTGTAAAATGCATCACCATATTGTATCTGCTATGCTATAATTATATGTTGTTCACACATGCTTAAACACCTGTTATATCATATGTTACTGTTATATTATGCTTTTATATTGTTTATATCAGTTTATCACACTGCAAGTTCCTTTTAGATTAGAATCACTATGGGTTGAAATGATACATACCCGAACGGACTTTAGAATAGGGGAAAATCGGTATGGGCTGAAATGATAGGCCTGAAAGAGTTTAAAATTATTTCATTTACTTGGGACTGTGGGTTGGAAATGATAAAACCCGGGTTTTCTTTGTAAATTACGGGTTGAAAAGATATATTATCTGTATCACTTTTCCTAGTGTATAAAATGATATACAGAACCGTAGTTAAAATATATTTAAAAAAAAACTTCAAAATATTTTAGAAATGTAAATATTATAGTATTTTAATTTAAATTTAATTAAAAATGATTTTTGTAAAGTATTATTGATTTTCTGAAAATTTATATGTGAAATAAATAAATGGTAAAGTTAGGAAATTTGAAATGTAAGTTATTTTGGGAAAATTTTAATTTAGTGATAATTGGAATTTACATTAAATATGAAAATATGATAAATTCATGATAATTTGGATTAAAGTGAATTTAAATGATTTTTTTATATATTAATGATTTTTTTGAATAAAGATAAAATGTGAAATGAATGAATATTTAAGTTGAAATTTTGAAATATAACTAAAATTGGAAACTTGTGGATTTGGCTTAAAAGTGAATTTTAAGTTATGTAAATAAAAATGAAATTAAGTTATATTTGAAAATTTAAACTTAATGTTAAGTTAAATTTAATTTAATGAATTTAAAATTTAATGTTGGAATTTAATAAGTGAATTATTGTCAAATCTTGATTTTTGAATGGAAATTTACTTTATAAAATCCTGAATATAAGGGTATTTGAATGATTGTTTTAAAAGTGAAAATATGTGTTTTGATAAGTTAAAAATGATTTAAATAAAATATAATTGTTTGTGAAATTATATTGAATATTTGAAGTTAATTAACTACATTTTTGAAATGCTATTATTTCTAATGTAAATGATATTACAGCATTTGTAAATGTTGTAGTTAATATAAGTGAACTAAAGGGCTAAATTGAATTAAAGGCTATTATAGCACTTTGTAAGTGCTATAATTGTTGAATTTAACTAAGGTTATATTTGAATTAGTGTAACCTTATTACAGCATTTTGAATGCTGTCTTATGTTAAATTGAATTGTTTTAAAAGTAACTTTCCGTAGCATTTTTTCCAAATGCTACGAAAGTTGAATTTTCATTGTTTTAACAAATTTAAGTGAATGAATGAGTTCTGAAAGATTAAAATTTTGGAAATTTAATAATTTAATTATTTATATAATAACTTCATTTTATGATTTAGAATGAAGTAATTTATTTTGAAATATAAACTATTTTGAAATGTATGTTGAAATGGTATTTTAAATAAATGAATGTGGTTTGAAAGATACGATATTTGATATTTTGAAATGGATTTTGAATGATTTTGAATTTTTAAATGATATTTGACTTCGAATATAAAATACCATTTTGAAATTTTGACCACGGGATGTATTTAAATTATAGTTTAACTGATTCTTAAAGGATGGGCTGTCCCAAGGATCCTTTAAGTTATTGTGCATTTCTACTACAGTTCACTTGACTTGGTTTACATTATATAAGTATATATGTCCTGAATCGAGTGTTTTGTGTTTTACTTTACGGTTGGGTCAGCCTGAGTATTTATAGCTTAGCTTTGGATTTCTTTCCTGGAGCTAGGAATCGCTGGAGATTCTACTTGTCTAGTATATGTTCCCTTTCAGTTTCAGTTTTTCTATTTCAGTTCTGGTATTTAGAAACTGCTATGTATTTGAGGTTCTATTGTATATATATTTTTTCGGACTGATATTATGTATAATGTTTTGAGTGAGTTTGTAATAGTAGCTTCATGAACTACTTTGGTATTTTAATTTCCGCTGCGAGTTATTCTGATATTTCTGTGTCTGTGATTCTGTGATTTGTATTTCATTTGCTCCAGATTTATTTACAATGTGGTATTTTGAGTAATTCAAGTCCGGCATGTGTGGATGCGAATGGCTGAAAATATCGGGTTGTTACACTTGATGAGTATAATGTCCTCGTATGTAGATATTGGGATTTACATTGCAATGAATACATTAGCACATTTTTTGTATATTATAATTTGTCCAAATACGTTCCTGCATAATATGGCAAAACAAGATATTAATATATGTAAATGAATATACATATATATGTATACATAATTTGAAGGTTACTAAGATATAATTAAGGCTTACGAAAAATTTCTAGAATTTTCTCAATTGAATTTATGTTTTTAATTAAATAATTGATTGCAAGCTGAAAATAAATTGATTATAAAAATTATTAAACTAAATTATAAAAATCAAAAAATCTTTTAAAGCTTCCTGAGACACAATTTAGGCTTAAGAATAATTTCTAGAATTTTCCGAACTGAATTAAACTTTTAATTAAATAATTGATTATAGGACGAAAGTAAATTAATTTGAAAAATATTAAATAAAATTTTAAGAATTTGAAAATTTTAAAGTAAGCTTCTTATATGGTGTAGCATATTTAATATATATAAAACTGAAATTTTTAACCATTAATTATTTTATACATAATAGAAAACGTACAAAATCATTAAATAATAATAAAATATGTATATACATATTTAATAAAAAAATTGCATTTTATTATTTATAATAAGTATAAATCATCGTATTTTTTTAAGATTAAATATATATGATATATATAATCATATATACAATTATATATATTGACAATTTGTAGAACTCTATACATTTAGTCCTAATCCATATATATAGACACACACACTAATATAAATCAAAACTAAAAAGTTACTTTTTGGAAAGTTAATTAAAAAATAAGTCAATAAATAAAACATTACAACAAGCGCATAACCAATCCAATTGTAACAAACACATGTACACACAAAAGTCTAAGATAATCTGAATAATAAATAGTCTGAATACAAATAAATGATTTGGATCTAAATCAACTTTATTATGATAAACTTGATATTAAACAATAATAACAAATGAAAGTTCACCTTTTAATAAATCCTTTGAGTCCACATTGATAAGTGATTTCTCTTCACAGAACAATTCCCAATTCGTCAGGTTGCAAATCCGAGATTGGAGACCTTTTACTACAAATTAGTATTTTTAATTTGAATTGGATTTGGGAATTTTTGTGATTGTTTTATGATAGTTGCTACATTAAAAATGGGAGGAAGAAGAAGAAAGTGGCAGATAAAAAAATGAAATTAGTTTGAGATTAGGGTTTTGAGATTAGTATTTATATATGTAGGATAAGAGAGCAAACTACGTAAGTTTCTCAGCAGATCTTAGTCACACATCTTCAAATCCTAATCCTATGTTGTGGCAGCTTCTAACCTCTCTCAAACTAACGCCAATCCTCTCCAATCTCATCTATTGTGAGCCCATTTAACCCAAATTAAATATGTACAATTATGTTTAACCTATTTTATTGATATCTCATATCGATTAATACATTTATAACTTTTAGAAATATATGCGACAATTTTATTTCTCAAATAACATTAGAATTTCATAACTATTTTTTCATAAATATTAATTTAATTAATTAATTTATAACAGTTATAAACTAGTTAAATCATTTGGTCTGAAGAGAATTCGTCATTTCGTTTGTGTGACTCTTAAGTGTAAATTAGGTTAGCAGTAAACGTCCACTACAACAAAGTTACTTTTCACTGTAATGGTTCTCAGCGTCCTAATCACAAACGCAGTCAAAGTGATTTAAATGAAAAGAAAATCATGTCTGAATGTTGTATGATGTATTAAGCAAAATTATAAGGCGGAGTAATGAAATTACATGGTGGGCTTTTCATTTCATTTTTGTGGCCAAATCTTTTTACTATTATCTTTTCTTGCTCTTGTTTCCAAAAGAAAAAGGGTACAACACCCTAGAATGATTCTCGTCGGTACATATTTACTGGAAAGCGATCAATCGGCCTCCTCCTCCATGTTGGATTCAGTTCTTTGATCAATCAAAACTTCCTTATAAGCAATCGTTTGGTCTCCTGAAGCAATCATTCTGCCTCCTCCTTGATGGATGGATTTGTCCAGTCATTTAGTTTCCTCCATGCAGATGTACTCAATTTTCAGATCGATATTACTTTTTTTCCCTCTATAGTTCAACATGATTTATCATTTTTCAATTTTCAAGTCAGTTTTAGGTAACACTGAAATTTACTTACAATATTTCTTTTTTCCCATTCACAAACATCGAGTTGAGTTATTGAGCTCTTTCATAGACAGATGCAATGTAAAATTGCTTTCGAGGTGCAGTATTTATCTGTTATCTGAGTTTTTCTCTGTATTTCCTCTACGTGTGAAAGAATGCAGTATACTTAAAGAAGAATTCAAGACTAATTTGAAGTAAACTAGAACTAAATTAAATTATACCAAGTATCATCCTGTCATGTCATTGAATATTGTTTCTTTTTTCCTTTCAAAAACAACAAGTTGAGTTGTTGAGCTCTTTAACAGACGGACACAATCTAATGTGTTTTATGTTCCTTATCCAAAGGAAATGTGTTCAATGAGCCTAACACTTTAGATGATTTGGTTATGTAGCCTGAAATGACTTTTGTACATAGAGTAAAAAGAATTGCCTGATATGTCCTTTGAGCATAGATATAAAACTATATACTATTGATTTACGATCTTCCAAATGCTAAAAGAAGATTAAAGTTGGATTAATGATTGTTTAAGGTTAGTCGCTGATGATTTGACAAGTTAAATAGGTGTTAGTAGATTTGAGCCTCTGTTTTCCAAAGTGAGCCTGCTTAAATCTTCTTCATTCAAAGGATATTATTTGTTATTGAAGCATGGTATCTATTGTAGTTGACATGTAAAAATTTGTTGCTAGTTTTAACATTTGGATCAGTATATTGAGATTAACTATCCTTGAGCTTGGCAACTTAGTAATGCTCAGAGGCAGAAAAATCTCATAAAGTATTTTTGACGCAGCGGATTAATCAAAATAAACTTCAATCGGTGAAAGTAGCAATCGGTGGATTGATGAATACCAAAATTCCCAAATTCGTTGATCCGAAGATACCGAATTCTAGCTATCTCTAACACGTTGATCGCGCACAATACCATGAAAGAAGATCTTCAATTCTTCAAGCGTTGATCAAGCGCACTTGATTCCGCGAATCGGCTTCAACAATCGTTGATTCGAGCGCACTCGAATAACCGAAAGTGGAGATAGGAGATTACACTCAACTACCAATTTAAGATGAAAGCACACAGCAATCAACAAGAAATTTTATTCAAAAATCGACCATCCACAAATGTACAACACACTCCCTATTTATAGAGTTTTCTTACAACTGCCCTTAAGTCGTTCCCGACTCACGACTCACCTTAGGTCGGCAACGACTCAACAACGCGCGACTCATTCCTTTACAATGCAACATACGTTCGGCCTAAAACAGTATAACACTAGTACACCACGACATACGACTCAAGGAAGATGCGACTTAACAGTTTATAACGACTCAAGAAACACAACAAATTACAACACAACGCGTAGGTCGTGAACGACTTACGACTCAGAATACAACGACTCAAGACACAATGACCCTGGACGACTTACGACTTAAGACAGTCACGACTTAACCCTTCAGCACAAAGGCTTAACGACTCATGGATCAAGCGACTCATCTCATATGCATCACCACTCAAGGTCCAACGACCTAAATCTGAGCGACTCATCTCCAACGACTTATCTCCGAACGATTCATCTCCTTGCGGCTTATCTCCGAGCGACTTATCTAAGTCGTAACCCATCTCCGACTTATGGCCTTCAATTACTGGAACTTCTCTTTGTTTCTTGATGAGTCGTGGACGACTTATAGCCATGCAGTTAGGTCGTGTACGACTCATCAATCCAGAACGATAAAGACTCCCATCGAGTCGTAACTTCTTTTCACTTTCTTGGTTAGGTCGTAGCTCTTTCCCATATGACTCCTTAGGCTGACTCGTGCATGACTTACGAGTTAAAACCGAAACTTCTTGACTCGTGCACGACTTAAGAGTTAGGACCGAAGCTTCATTATCTTGTGAATGACCTAACTTCTGAACTTCTGTAGATCGTGCTGCATCAATTTTGTGTTGTCATCAACTTATTCTTCTGTATTCACCAGATTTGAGTCAAATAACAACACAATATTTCATTGATGTATAACATTTTTATGATTCGGTTACGTTCTTTTGGTTTTACCCTTTCAATTATTAACTGGGTGCATTCTAGTCTCATCTTCAGTATTTGGTAAGTTCAATGAAATAATTCAATTCTGAATATTGTGCGAGACATTTAGTTTTAATTTTGGAGTTGGAACAAGTGGATGGTTACTTTGTAGTTGTCTGGTGCTTTAAAGATCAGAAATGCAAAATTAACGGACTTTGATTTTGTTAAATCATGTTGTTTGAGACAGCATAAGCGTATGGGTCCATGACTGAATTTCTTTTATAGACAATGAAGGACAATGAACTATACGAACTATAAACATATCAAGAAGAAAATTCGTTTTTGTGCATTTTCAGTTGTTTCTTTTATAAGTAGTTCGATTACGTAGGTCTCCTATAATATTCCGTAGCACTAATGCTTGATAATGCTATAGGTCATGTGCTGTTGTATTCTTTACTCCAAAAGTCTTCAACTAGTCATTTACCTCCACTTCCCCGTCGACGTGTTAATTCTGCCACGCTTGTCAGGTGTGGAGAGCCAAGATGAATATCCTCTACTGTGCTATTTGAAATATAATTTACTCTGTGCCTCTATCTGGTAGTCTTTATATTTTTATTGAAGTCTAATTAAATAACACAAGTTTATGTGCAAATACAGAAATCTCAGTTCATGACAGAAATGATTTAACATTTCCTTATCTATTTTTTGATAATGAAACAAATAACATGATTTAGAGACTATTTTTAAAAGGTCCAAAAATTCCATGCTTAATATCTAGAATATATTTTGTTGATGCTACTCAGGACACGTAGTGTTCCTAACATATTAGGTTGAAATCTGGTTTAGCATATAAGCACATAATGGACTGGTTGTGGGAAATGATTAGCTGTTCCACTTGTTACCTCTCCCTAGTACATGTGTCCATCGATTAGTTTTATATAAGAAATTTGCATTAGCAATATAAAATGGTTCTTAAACATAGTTTTTTCATATAGCAGAAGATATACCTTAACATCTATGGATAAAGTACATCTTGAATCCTCTGCTAATTTAGTATTCCGTTTTTTGAAAAATTAGTAATCATGTTCCACCAACATTAGCATAGCTGAAATTGTTTTGCACCTAATGTTTCCTCTCACCTGTTTCATTCCGTTACCATGAAGCAAAGGGAAAAAATAGTTTTATTATTTATTTATAACGTTTAAAGTTCATATCTGTTTATTTATAATGTTTATAATTATATAATAGTTTTTTAAAGTAAATGATTGTTATTTATTTATAAATGTTTTAAAGATTTATAAATAAGGTTGTATAAACAAATTTTGGCTTATAAGAGAAGTTTATAGAAGGTTTTGGAAATGTAAAGGAGATTCTTTTATAATGTATGAAGAGGGCTTTGTAAATGGTATTTGATATTTATAAAGAGCTTTTTGAGAAATGGTTTAGAGATTTATGAAAAAAATAATTATAAATAATTGCATGGTTTTATAAAGGGTTTCTAATTGACTTGTGAAATAATTTATAAATGATTTGTATAGGATTTTATAAATTTATAATGGAGTTTATAAATGATTTTAGAATTGGGTACAAAGGAGATCTTCCCCGGTTTTCGGTAAATATATTTATACAGTTGAGATAAGTATATGGAGACCTAAGCACAAGTTAGTAATAGGATTTCATCTTTGATTTCTTTCTTCTGTTGTTCCACGCATTTGGCCTTATTCAAGGCACAACATTTCATATGGTGACATACATATTTGTGTATGTGATCGTGCTATAAAAATTTTGTACCTCCTGCCATTAAAATTGGATACCACCGAATGACAGTGGGAATGTCCAAAAATTTTATTATAATTATATTATTCACTTTCTGAGTTCAAATATATACCTGTAACACATGTCATCACATGGGCTTGTTATATCATGTTACCTAAAAAGAAGTTTAAGTCTAAAGATTCTATCTTAATTGCGGTAGACATGAATAATGCACTTATTGTTGTTATGCATATCCATTGCTCACGATTTAGATTGCTAATTTACCATTTGGAATTATTTGCACTTGAAATTTCTGTTGTCATGCATACACAAACAATTTATATTTTGCAAGCACCATTTGTGATTTAATCTCATATTTTACAGTTTTAAAGCAAAGTATAGAGCTGATATGTACCTGCTAATTTCTATAATATCCCTCAACTAAATAACTGAGCGAATATCATTTTAAATAATAGATAATGCCCACACAAAGAAATCAAAATTAATATATTTAATGGACTACTTATTTAGTAGTACACAAGTAGCATGTTATGGCTTACTAAGTTGCCATTTAAAAGGGGAAAAAGTCAGATAAAACAACCATTTCATGAACTTAGAATCTTTTTGTGTAGTAGTTTAGTTTGATGCAATATAAAAAATGATGCAGATTTCGTCCAATTTTGTTTCATTGCTGTAATTTGTTAATTAAGAGCAATGTTGCATGATTTCAGCACCGTAAGTCAATTAAGATTCTTGGTGATCAATATCACATTGTCTAAAGAAAATTTTTGCATGGTAATTATATGTTCTTAAATTATTTTAAAAACAAATCAGCATGTAACATGCAAGGATGCTTCTAAGTCTCAATACACTGTACATGTAATCAGCTCTACATAACTTATGAACAACTGTGTGCATTAACTATACGAGTGACATTACCATGATTCTAGTAAGAAACATACATTGTTTTTCAATGTTATGTTGCACTTTTTGATACTACTGCAGCAAAGATATTGGTGGGAAACAAATGTGATTTGAAGAACATAAGAGCCGCGTCCGTAGAAAAAATCAACCTACTCTTTTCACAATAATGGCAGATATGCTATTCGTGGACTTAAGGGTGGCGAAGACAAGGACTCGTTTTGGCTTGTTGTAGCCCAATGCACTGTTGCACTACCAGAGGATAAATCATGCTATTTGATGGTAATATTTTATCCATATTTGTATTTAGTTATTTGGTTAGCCTGTGTTATACACCAAGGTTTTCCAAATGGGATTTAAACAGTAAATCATAAAGTTCAAATTTTAAATCGAAATGAGATTTAGATCATAAATTGTAGATTTAAAGGATTCATATTTTTATGGTTTGTGCACACAGTTGAAATTGATTTTGATATTTAAATCTGTACAACTAAACTTAGAACTCAACTTTCTCACTTATTTCCTTTTTATTTTATTTTGAAAACATTATAATTGAATTTGTGAATTCAAATAAGTACGTTAAATATGTTAGATCGAGCTGAATGTTTTTTTAGTTGTGGTTTTAACTAAGTTTGAATTGAATATAAATCAAATCTTAAGGGAGAGATCCAATATGAATTGGGATTTAGATTGTAAGATTTTAATATTTTTGACAAAAATGTTATACACTACCATCTTACTTATTATGACTTACACTATCTGATTTAGCATTTGAAGTACTTTTTGAAGAGATTATATGGTTCAAAATTTCAAGGATTTTACGGAGGTTGGCCTTTTATTATCAAGGTATTTGGTTTAGACCCATAGTAGTTAAGAGGTAAATATAAGTCTGAGTATGTTATATTGGACTTTATTAACTAAATTTTAATTCATTCAACTATTTATAAATATTAAAATATTTTATTAACTATAATTCTAAGTCATTCAACCATTTAAATATTTTATTTAACTATTTAATAACTAAAATTATAATCCATTCAACTATTTATAAATATTTAAATATTTTATTAACTAAAATTCTAATTTAACTAATTATAATTCATTCACCTACTTAAATATTTTATTAGTTAAATTTTAAATCATATTTTATTATATAATTATTTAAAATTTTCGTTTAACTACTTCATTTAGTAAGACTTAAATTTAACTATTTCAATCAACTAAAATGTTTAAAATTCAAAATTTAACCATTTAATTAACTAAATTTTAACTTTTAAACCATATGTATAATCAATCACATGACTAACATGTTAATATGATTATAATACATATATAAAATCTTGTTAACATAAATAATGATTATCTATGAGAGTAGCCATTAACATTAAAACATGAAATATACAAATATCAAAATGAAGGATTACAAAAGTAAAATCATGTTGAGTAATATCATATTGAGCATGTGAAATAATTTATTTAACTTGACAACTTCATCTCAAAAGGTTTGTGTTGTCAATCCTCTACTGATTAGATAGTCATTGCTACCAACATCTACATTTGCTTAGAATCTTCAACCATCAAATAATAGTAACATAAAAGGCCAAAAAAATTAATTTAAAACCTTCAAATAAGGAAAGTGTTAACAATTAGCATATTTACATTGGTAAGTAGTCACGGTGGAGACTACCTAAGACGCTATTAAGATAAACTCTATATATTATTGTCAGATTGATATACACCTAAGTTTAAGTTATTATAATTATATTTTTCTTTTATTGGGTTTACCTGAGTGAGTTTGTGACGACCCGGACTCGATCTTCGAAAATCGACATCCAATACATATTCCGTATTCGAATGCCGGAGATTCAAACATTGGAGTCCGGTTCGTCGGAGCTTATAACACATTAGGTGAAAACAACACAACGGAAACAAAGAAGAATTTTATTGATACACAATGGATACAACATGAATGACAACAAGCTAATAACAATGCCCAACAACATCAGAGCCAAAATAGATACAACAGCGGAAATACAATATGACAGCGGAAGAATAACAACAATAGAGGTCTTCCAAAAGAGAGAGAGAGAGAGAGAAGATAGAATCCAACAGACTACATCTTCATTGCCAAAGCTCCAAAGCTCAACCAAAAAGCTCAGAACCACAATCATTCCGTAACATAGCAAATGCAATTCCAAATCCACAGACTTCCAGATCCACATCAACTATCCGACTACCTCCACAACCTATTGATGATCTGAACTAGCTACAGAACCTTACTAAATAACATGACTCTAGACTGCCCATGTGGAAAATTATGGACGCCCAAAGTTTAGAAAGGTAACAATAAACTCCAGGTCAGTCATGGGACTGGTGTGAGTAAAGAAAAACAGTTATTTGAACAAAAATAACAAAAAGAAATAAAAATGCTATGATTTTTGAAAAATGAAACTACCATAAGGCCTCCCAGCACACACTCAATGCAATCGCACACATAAGGGAGATTTCCCCTTATGATAGTCAAGCATGATTGATATGTGAAAATCCTTTTTGATATTATTATAAGTGCATAGTGTGAAAACATTTCAAAAATAAAATATTAATCTTAGTCAGCATACGTACCATTATAGTATGCCTACTACAGCTACCATGTTAAATGGCAGGTTCTAAAACTAAAACCATACAGGGCTCGTATTGGGTGAATGGATTTCCAACAAATGGTCAAGACTAAGGAACTTCCTTTCCAAAGGGGTACGCCTCTTGAGGGACGCCCCGAGAAACTAACAAGATCTCTGCCAATAGAAGGCCGGATTACCTCTGTAACTAGGTAACTAACTGTCACGAGTATGCTATCCTCCGGTCGTAACCAACCTTTACCGAAGCCTCACCAACAAATTCCAAGAACTACATAAGTTAAATATCTGGGCTCCATACCATGATATCACTTTTTATCCAGAAGAAAATGCACATACCCTAAGGGAAGCGACCCCCATAACCTTGCCACATCCTTCATGTTTCGACCATTTTCGGGGTGTGAGGTTCGATGAAGTCTTGTTCCACAAAGCTACGCTTTTCACAAAAGTCATGCTTCGATCAACCATTGATTAGCGCTTAGCATGCCACATTACCAAATTAGGAATATATCACTAGTAATCATCAACTACATGACCACTAAGCTTGTACTTCTCAGAGAAGGGTGTTAAGCTAAGAGAATAAATTTCCGCCATCAATCAAAAAATGTATTTGTTAGAAACTAGCTTTACATCTCAAAGTGTAACGTCAGACATACATCCATACAAGTCGATCCTGGGTTTGAATGGAACTGAAAGCACTTCCTCTAATTAAGGGAAAAAGTCCTTGCAAATTCGGATATTCCCTAATCACATCCGGACTCCCCATCACTTAGGGTAATCTCTATACCGGAGCAACTCAATGCAGAGACCATCAACAAGTCATCCTTTCTTTTTCGAAAAAACCCGGCATTCACCACCGTCTACAAATGCCATCCATTTCGTCGTATCATTATTCGAAATGGGTTTTATGACTTAATGTCCTCTCTTGGCTTAACCGAATAGTGAGCACTTATTTTAAAAGCTGGATACAGTCACGACAAATTCCCATTTTTTAATATTTTAAACAAAAGATCCATCTTTAAGATTCGATGTGGTTTCGGATAACCATTTGGAATCCGACACCTGGTCGCATCGAAATTCAAATGTCGGTTTAATGGCCAATTGTTTAGGTAAACAATTTCAATTCAATTCAGAAGTTCACAATCACACAAGAATTCATCACAGATCACAGCTCAATCCAAAATAATTCATATCACAGGACAGTACATATCAGAGATATCAAACAATTCAAGGCATTCAACATAATCCAATCATCCATAAGCAAGATTAGTTGTTCAATTCCTAATTAATTCAATTTTAATTCCAAAATAAATTAAATTTATTACTTTAATCACTTTTAAATCCTACTTAATTAACATTAATTAATTACAAACCATTGGCTATTATTTTAATTAATTAATGGAATTTATTAATCATCCTTCATTATCCATCTTAAGTAATTATCCTCAACTACTTGCATTAATAATATAAATTAATTAACCTTAAGTGAATTATATTAATTAATTTACCCTTAACTAATTACTTTAGCATATTAACCTATTAATTACTTATGTAATTATCCTATAATCACTTGATTAATTAACCTTTAATCATTAATTAGTTATCCTTAGTTAATTAAGTAATTAACCCTTAATCATTAATAAATTAACCTCTAATTATTAATTGATTAAACTTTGATCGTTAATTAAGTATTCTTAATTATCAATTAATTAAACTCTAATTTGATTTCATTTAGTAATTAAGTAATCATTCTTTAAGTAATTACTTGTATTAATTAACCATTCTTAAATCAATTACATTAGTAATTATTCTTTAAGTAATGAATTATCCCTTAATTACTTTCATTAAGTAATTTTCCCTTAATTAATTAATTAACTTTTAATTAATAATTATTATCAATTAAGTAATTACCCCTTAATTACTTATATTAATTAATTAATCTTTAATTATTTCCATTAATTAATTAGCCCTTAATTAGTTCATTATCCTTTAATTAACTACATATATTAATTACCCCTTAATTAATTAATGATCCTTTAATTATATTAAGATCTTAATTAATCAAAGGTAAACCCTTTATCTTAATTGATTACTTAATTACAACATTTAAATCTTATTTAAATTAAAGATTGAAATTAATTTATTCAAAATCACCCGAGGTCTTTTTATTAATTAAAGCTCAATTCACTTATATTAATTCCCTACTAAATTACAACATTATACTTTGAAAACACTTAGGGATTTAAATTAAATAATTATCCTGATATAAAATTATTTTAAATCAAAACAAATCTAAAAACATTATACTTTAAAATTCCAATCTTTGAAACTTGTTTGAAAAACTTGATCAATACTTTTATTGAAAACCACTTTAAATTTGTTTAATAAATTTATCACTAACAAATGAATTAAAAAACATTTCATTTTCTTAATTAATTACTTGATTTCATTATTACATTTATTTAAAAATAAACTTAAGAATTAATTCAAGTTAAAATAAATCATACAACTATTATCTAACTAAATATTTAAATAACATTTATTATTTAAAAGAATTTGACTTAAGAAAGTTGTTTTAAAACTTGATTATAATTTTTTTTTAAACTTGTTTTTATACTCCTATATTTCTGACCCGAGTCATTCCCGGCCCAACCCAAAAAATACCCTAGTTAACCCCGAAGTAAACCATTTTTTTTAATTTTAAACTATTATAACACACATGTACGACCCGACAACATACTCAAGCCAAAACATAATTTCCCCGTGTTCGACTTCGAGCTTCCCCCTTCTTCCTTAATCCTGTAATCAACAGATATGCAAATGAACTCGTGCACGTGCACACGAATTCTGGTCACCTCCGACCAGAGCCATGATCATCAACAAGTCATCGTCGACCTAGCCGACGAACCAACCTCCCAGTTCGACGAATTTGGGAGGAAATAAAAAACAAGCTATACGATTACATCCACGAAACCAATCCCGATTGACAAAATCGGCTCGCCTCGCCACCTCCGACCATCTGAACCCACGTTGATTGATCTAAAGCTTCGCCACGAAAAAGCTTTAGTCCCCCCCCCCCAGTGTGATCGACTCTGGTGCCATATCGACGACGAAAAAACCCCGATACCCACGTTGACCGAAATCGGGTCTAAAACCCTACGTTGACATCGACCAGCAACCACGGTGGTCTAAAACTCCATCGAGTATTTTTCCAAATGACCTCCACCATCCCAGCTTCCTCCAGCCTTGATCACGAAAACCCTACCACCACCGATCGTCGAAATTCGACGAAAACCCAAAAACTGATCATCTCGAGATATCTCCAAATTTACAATTTTAAAAATCTTGAATTGATTATCAAAATTCATAATTTTGCAATACGAATCAGGTGGTAAAATCCAATCTTGATTTCCAGACATTTAAATTTTAACTTGTATCTGATTATTGCCGTATTTTCTGATTTTCCTAGAAAAACTTTAACCAATTATACTTGAAAATATTTTTAAAACATGGATTATATTAATTCAAACATTTTTTGTTTGAACATCAAAGCCTAAAAAGGATTAGGGAATGAGATTTAAAATTTTATACTTGATTTTCAAACCTGTAAACTAGAACAAAGGCATATTTTCCTGTCCATAGACATGCACAGACATTTTTTCATATTTTTCAATATACATGCAAGCATATTTATATCTATACAAACATTTTCACAATATTCTTTCAAGTATCAATCACAAACACCTAGGTATATAACATATCCAAGAAGTTAACTCACCTAGTTAATGATAGACAAAGAGAGAGACAGAGCCTGGAATGTTTATTTTTGAAAATCAAGAAATAGATCTTGTTTATTTGGTTTAGTGCTGGGTTGAACTTGCATGCTTTTGATTTTGCAACTGAACTTGTTTTGCTTCATTTTGAATTGAATCCATATATTTGCTTTGCTTCAGATTCTTTTCTGGCTTTGTAGTTTCCAGGTTTGAATTTTGAGTTTTAATATTGCTTTCAGATTTTAAAATTTGAAGAGATTGCTTGCTTGGATCTTTAATCTTTGGTTTTACTTTTTTCCTCGGGCTTTAGTTTTGGTTTTTGAAAAGAATGAAAGAAAATGAAAGAGAAGAGGAAGTAGATGTGTTTATAAATCTTGTTTTATTATTTTTGAAAATAAAAAAGAAAATTAACAATTGACACTCGAAAATTAATCTTGTTTTATTATTTTTGAAAATAAAAAGAAAATTAACAATTGATGCATGATATCTTTAGCTTATATTTGTTAGTGCATGTTTTTATTAAGCTACAAATGTTTTAATAACATTTTAAAATGGTTACACTTGTCATTTACATGCTAATTAATGTTTAAATATGTTTTTATATTATTTTATCTTAGTTATATATATACATATGTTTTTTATATTTTTATTAATTCATTTTCTATTTTAATTAATGCATTTCCTTTTTATATTAACATATGTTATATATGTGTACAAACTATATTTATTCATATATAATTTTCTATTTATATTTATATGTATATATTCAAACTATATTTATTTTAAATTTTAAAAGAAATTATTTAAACCTTTTATTAAATCTTTTTCAACTAAAGCTATTATGTCTAATATTAATAAATATTAAAATATAGAGTTTTTAAGTATAGAATTTAACTTTTAAATAGCTTTTGAAAATTATTATATTAAATTCAAAATATAACTACCAAATCATAATATATATATATATATATATTATAATTAGAAAACCAACTTTTATTAGTTCTAAAAATATAGAGTCTTCAAATCCAATTTATTTCTAAGATACTTATATTTGAATTTAAAATTAAAATTCTATTTACAATCTATATATATATATATATATATATATATAACAAACACATATCTTATTTATTTTGGAAAAATTCAAATTTATCCACAAATTAATTCCAAAAATTATATTAATTATCAAATTAAATTTGGCTTAAAAATGAGATCGTTACAGATTCTCACTTTAAGAAATTCCGTCCCTAAAATTTACTCGACAGGTAGACAAACAAAGAACAAATGGACGCATAGAAAATAAAGAAATGGCTTACCAGACCAAATCGAAATATTTATTCTACACTTGGCCTACCAAAACAGATATCAACAATAAATATGAGAACAAACTTATTCAGCACTTCACGAGATGCTCGGGTCATCGGGTCTATGAAATATGCAGGGCATTGGTTAGTCCGAAGGGCATAACTAACCATTCGTAGAATGTATTGAGAGCCTAAAGAACAGACAAACGGATACAATTATTCGCAATTCTCAACTGATGGAATCCTTGGGCTAGATCCATCTTGGAAAAGAATCGAACACCATGCAATTGATCGAACAGGTCAATGTTTTGGGGCAAAAGAAATTTTATTTTTAAGAGAGTTAACATATTAAGAAGATAATCTACGCATAATCTCGAAGATCCATCGGACATGGATGCAAATATTACGACTGAAACCTAGCTGGAACGACTAAGTTGTATAGATCCTTTCTCCAGTAAATTTTTGGTTTGCTCAACTAACTCTACTTAGTGTCATCCTACAACTTACATGCACAATTAGACGGGCATTGGAAACAAAAATCAAATTTAGAATCAGCTTTTTCAAACATGATAGGAAATTCTCGAATAATAGGTATGGATTTCAAACTTAAGTCGAAATACCCAAAAGTATACATTAGCTTGTCCCTCTTTGGACTTGGATCCTCACAAGAAATCACAACAAAATTCCCAAATTTGGTTTCGACCAAAATCGTTCTATTGATACAATCTAATTTAGCTTCATATTTTGTTAACCAATTCATTCCAATTATAATTTCAAATTCACTAAAGTCAAAAACGAAAAGCTAATAGGAAACTGATGATGAGAATATGAAATAGAAACGTTCTTATAACATAAATAAAAATTCACAGGTCCGCCTACCGGATTCTTCACATAAATAGGTTCGACTACGAATTCGTGTTCAAGATTTAACTCATCTATGATTTGCTGGGAAATAAAACTATTTACGGCTCTAGCTTTGAATAGAACAATAACAAATTTTATCATAGATGAGAAAATTAGGTAAGAAATAAGGTAATTTCTTGATACATCCTGGAAATACCAGCGAAGGCCATATAACGCTGCTCAAATACTTCTTGAATTTATCCCATGTGAACTCATCTCCGGTTCGGCCAAAGTAATGGTCTCCACCATGCCAAAGCTGTGCAACCAGGAAACCATCAAAGAATTGAAATTGGATGATGATCAAAGGAGGTTGATGGAAAAAGTTGTTCCTTGTTGTTACAGGGTATCGACCATTTATAGTGGTACTCTTCTGTCCCCTACCTTGTCCTTTTCTTGCACTCATTCTCACTATCAGTGAATAGCAAGAGAATTGACTAAGGCATACAGACAAGATATCTTAGGGATACTCATTCTAGGGCATTTCAAACCCTATCTCTAATGAGTCACCTAATTAGTTATACTCCAAAGCTAAAGTTCTTACTTAACCTTTAGCTCTGATACCAAATGTGACGATCCCGACTCGACCTTCAAAAATTGACGTCCAATACATCACCCGTATTCGAATGTCAGAGATTCAAAAGTTGGAGTCTGGTTCGCCGGAGCTTATAACACATTAGGTTAAAACAACACAGCAGAAACAAAGAAGAATCATAGTGATACACAATGGATACAACATGAATTACAACAAGCTGATAACAATGCCCAACAACATCAAAGCCAAAATAGAAACAACAACGGAAATACAATATGACAGCGGAAGAATAATAACAACAGAGTTCTTCCGAGAGAGAGAGAGAGAAAGATAGAATCCAACAGACTGCGTCTTCATTGCCAAAGCTCCAAAGCTCAACCAAAAAGCTCAAAACCACAATCATGATGTAATATAGCGAATGCGATCCCAAATCCACAGGCTTCCAGATCCATATCAACTATCCGACTAGCTCCACAACTTACTGATGATCTGAACAAGCTGCAAATACTGAATAACCTGACTCTAGGCTACCCGTGTGGAAAATTATGGGCACTCAGAGTTTAAAAAGGGAACAATAAACTCCACGTCAGTCATAGGACTGGTGTGAGCAAACAATAACAGGTATTTGAACAAAAATTATAAAAAGAAATAAAAGGAAATCCGCTATGCTTGTTGGAAAATGAAACTACCATAAGGCATCCCGGCACACACTCAATGCGACCACACACATAGGGGAGATTCCTCCTTATGATAGTCAAACATCCTTGATACGCGAAAATCCTTTTGATATTATTATTAGTGCTAGTGTGAAAACATTTCGAAAATACAATATTAATCTTGGCCAGCATACGTACCATTATAGTATGCCTACTGTAACGACTCGGAATTTTCGATTTTTGAAAATTTCAAATAGTTAGGAAAAGTAAGAAAGAGATAGAAGAATAAGAAGAACAGAATCACCAATATCTCACATTCATAGAGGATAAAATATAATAATGAATGATAACAGTTATACAAAGGAAAACTGCACTTGTCAAATTTCACTTAAATACATCAGAGTTACAACATATATACATATAAAATCAACATGACTTAGATATATACAACAATTTAATACAGAGGGACTCTCTCCATATGTTCCTGTCATCCAGCCCGTCTCCTGCTCCAGGATGTCCTTACCTGAAAATTTGTAATACTCGGTCTGGCCCGAGCATTACACCAAAGTAACACCCGGGTCAGGCTGGAAACCAGCGCGAGTAAACTCATCTAACATGAAATACCAAATATAGAACCTATATAAAACCCAGGGTAACTCGTATGCATTTACAAATTCGCAATTTGTTATAGGCATCACTTATTTCACACGCCAATTTTCTAAGTACCAAAATTTAGATTAAATATTCCAATTTACTTAAGTCATTTCGTTCCAGCCTATTGATTTCACATATCAATCTATAAAAATTCAAAGTGGTTTCGAGTATATTCTAATGCCCGGCCCCGGTCTCTTCGAAATCCAAACGCCATTTTAAAGGTCAAGTTGTTTAATAGTTTAAACAATTTTAATTTAACACTTTGAATTCACATAGCATATATCGCAGATAAATTGTACTCAAACATCACATATATATCCAAAGCATATCATAGAGTATCATAGAATATCACCAAATAATTATCACAATCAATCAAACAGGAATCATCAATTCATATCAAAATTAGTTTAATTAACTTAAACTTAATTAATTACTTAAGAATAAACCATTTTATCCTGCTTAATTAATCACTAATTAATCAACCCATTTAATTTATTAATTACTTCTTAATTACTATTTTACTAATTAATTTAAGTTTTGCTCCATTAATTAATTATTTCTTAATTACTAATTAATAACCCTAAATTATTAATTAATAGAATTTAATTACAATTGAATTAAACACTTAATTATTAATACCAACCTTTAATTACAAATTAATTTAATCTCAAATTACTTAGTTAATTACAATTATAAATTAATTTACATTCTTAGTTCCCTTTTCAACAATTAATTAATAGTAATTATTCATCTTAATTAACATTTTAAAATTTTCCATAATAACTTTAAAATCAAATTATCACTAACTTAAAAGCTTTAATTTTAATTAAATTTAAAACTTACCTTACATTAACTACTTAGTTAAAGTATTAATTGGATTTTAAAAACATTGTTAAGTATTCATCTAATTAATTAAAACTTGTAATAAAGTCTTAACTTAAAATTGTCACACATTAATTAGTCATCATTACTTAAAATGGTTTAAATAGTTTGCTTAACTTACTATTATAAAATTGCAGGTTCGGAAATCAAACCCAAGCAAGATTCTAGTTTACTCGAGTTTCTTCTTACTTCCCCTGAGCCCTCTATTCTTCTCCACATACTTTCTTCTCCTTTTTCTTAAAGTTAAGCCTAAGTTTAAAACTCCAATAACACGCAAGCACACTCACGCATCCAGGTTCCATCCTGAAGCCACCCCTCCTTTTCTTGAGCATCAACTCGTGTCGCTCACAATAAAACTTCCTGACACCTATTCGTTACCGTGCACATGCACAGCACTTCACCGGCACTCCGGCGAAGTTCGTTATCTTCGGCAAGTCGCGAAACAACACTACATTCGAAAGAAAAGTTCAATTCGACGCGAAAAATTCCAGAACGAAAACAAGCTTCCAGTTCGAAAAACTCGAACTCGACCTCACCTATCAAATTGCTTCGACCCGCCCACGCCGTCCACCTGAGGCGAAACAACACCGGCCTTACCTTACCGAGTCTCCATACTACTATTTCCCTAAAGCTCGTGCAACTCGATGCATCATAGGTGACGAAATCACCTCGTTTCCAGACACGTCAGAAACTCGAGCACAAACCCTAATCTGGCCTCGTTCCCTCAATTCTTGCAATAGATAATTTTTTTTTAACAATTTTCCCATTACCATCGATGGTCATACTTGCTTCGTACAAAATTTTAACATCCAAAAATTCTTCAGTCAACAGAAATTGATCAAAATATGTTTTCGGTTCAACTACGAACTGCCCTATGCGCACTCAACTAAAAATCACCATTTTTGTTCTAAAAAACTTATTTTTGTATGTTGATTCAAGCTATATAATTGAATTAGCAATTTACAATACTCGAATTCAACATAAAATTATTTGTTGCTTTGTAAATCAAATTTCCCAGTTGATATACTTCACTAACAGGTTGAAAACAAATTTTTATAGCTTGATTTATGTTTAAACAACCTACTTTGTTTTAAACTCAAAGCCTAATAATAGCTAGGTCAAAATATTTTGGATTTGAATAACTTCTTAACTCAGTAACAAAATAAAACAGAGAAGAATCAGAACAACTCATATATAAACACGGAGCTATATAAACAACATACATGTGCAAGCATATTATTATCAATGAATCATACATACAGATTTAATTAAACTTAAGTCTTTAAAAAATTTGTTTACTCAACTGACAAGATTTTTGAACAGAGAGCATTTCTGTGTTTAAAAGCTACAGTTTTGATCTTCCTTTAAATCTTCTTGTTTGCTTAGTTGAGTTCTAAGTTTAGCTTCAGCTGATTTGTATTTGAATTTGAAAAAAAAAAGTGAAGCTTATTTTCTGGTTTGCTTAGTTTTTGAACGAGCAGGAACTAAAATGGATGTATATATAAAGAAAACAGTTTTACTGGGGTAGGCTTCTGGTATAAGCTTTCTTTGTTGTCTAATATTTGGTCAAAGATTTTTTTTCTGAAAATTGAAATGATATTTGCACATTTGAAATGATTTTTGTTTGTGCCGAGATGATGTTATTTTAATGCATATGTTTCCCTATAAGCTTATAGCCTCTTCCTTTTTTTGTATGTAGATATTCTTGTTTTCTTCCATTGCTTACCCATATAAATTTCCTTAGTATATTACTATATTCAAGAATTACCTTATGTATTTATTCCTATTTTTAACATAAATTCTTGTTTTTATTATCTTTTTATTTAAAGCTTAAACTACCAAATACTTTATTTATATTCAAATATTTTTATAATTACATTTTATACTAATATTTAATATTATTAGAATTAATTTTATTTTAAACATTATCACCTATATTACATTCATATGCATATATTATATCAAATGTTAATAACGTAGAGCCTTTAATTTAATTGAATAAGATAGATTTTATTGTAAATATTTTTGAAAGATTTTATTTTAAATTTTCAAATCAAAGTTTCCTTTTCAAAATACATATGTTTATAAATAAATGGCAAATATTCCAAAAGTCCTATCTTTTTAAAATGATAAGTTTACATTTTATTTAATTAGATTAAATACTTATTAAAATAATATTGTCGAAATCCTGGGTCATCACACCTACTATAGCTACCATGTTAAATGGCAGGTTCTACAACTAAAACCGTACATGGCTTGTGATGGGTGATTAGATTTCCAACAAATGGTCATGGCTAAGGAACTTCCTTTCTGAAGGGGTCACCTCTGGAGGGATGCTCCGAGAACCTAACCGGATCGCTGCCAACACAAGGCCGAGTTGCCTCTGTAACTAGGTAACCAACTTCACGAGTATGCCATCCCCCGGTCGTAACCGACCTTTACCGAGGCCTCACCAACAAATTCCAACAACCACATAAGTTAAACATATAGGCTGCATACAATGATATTACTTTTTATCCAGAAGGAAACGCACATACCCTAAGGGGCACGATCCCCGTAACCTTGTCGCATCCTTCCTGTTTCAACCATTTATGGGGTGTGAGGTTCGATGAAGTCTCATCCCACAAAGCTACGCTTTTCACAAAAGCCATTCTTCGATCAACCAATGATCATCACTTAGCATGCCACATTACCAAATTGGGAATATATCACTAGTAATCATCAACTACATACCCTCTGAACTCGTACGTCTCAGAGTAGGGTATTAAGCTAAGAGAATAAATTCTTCGCCACTAATCAGAAATGTATTTGATAGAAAATAGCTTTACATCTTAAAGTGTAATCTCAGACATACATCCATGCAAGTCCATCTTGGGTCTGAATGGAACCGAAGGCACTTCCTCCAATTAAGGGAAAAAGTCTTTGCAAATCCGGATATTCCCTAGTCACGTCCGGACTCCCCATCACTTAGGGTAATCTCTATATCGGAGCAACTCAGTGCAGAGACAATTAACAGGTCATTCTTTCATTTTCGAAAATACCAGGTATTCACCACCGTCTTCAAATGCCATCCATTTCATCATATCATTATTCGAAATGGGTTTTATGACTTAATGTCCTCTCCCGGCTTAACCGAATAATGAGCGCTTATGTTAAAAACATGTGGATACAGTCACAACAAATTTCCATTTTTTAATCTTTTAAACAAAAGAACAATATTTAAGGTTCGATGTGGTTTTTGGATAACCATTTGGAATCCAACTCCCGTTCGCACCAAAATTCAAATGTCGTTTTAAAGGCCAAATTGTTTAAGTAAACAATTTCAATTCAAATTCAGAAGTTCACAATCACACAACAATTCATCACAAATCATAGCTCAATCCAAAATAATTCATATCACAGGACAGTACATATCAGAGATATCAAACCATTCAAGGCATTCAATATAATCCAATCATCCATAAGCAAGATTAGTTGTTTAATTCCTAATTAATTCAATTTTAATTCCCAAATAAATTAAATTACTTACTCTAATCACTTTTAAATCTGCTTAACTAACATTAATTAATTACAAACCATTGGCTATTATTTTAATTTATTAATGAAATTTATTAATCATCCTTCATTATCCATCTTAAGTAATTATCCTCAGTTAACTACATTAATCACATAAATTAATTAACCTTAAGTTAATTACATTAATTAATTAACCCTTAATTAATTACATTAGCAAATTAACCCATTAATTACTTAAGTAACTATCTTATAATCACTTGATTAATTAACCTTCAATCATTAATTAATTATCCTTAGTTACTTAAGTAGTTAACTCTTAATCATTAATAAATTAGCCTTATTATTAATTGATCAACCTTTAATCATTAATTAATTATTCTTAAGTATCAATTAGTTAACCTCAATTAATTTCATTAAGTAATTAGTAATCATTCTTCAAGTAATCACTTATATTAATTAATCATTCTAAAATCAATTACATTGAGTAATTATTATTTAGTAATTAATTATCCCTTAATTACTTTCATTAAGTAATTTTCGCTTAATTAATTAACTTTTAATTAATTAATTATTTTCAGTTAACTAATTACCCCTTAATTACTTATATTAATTAATTAATCTTTAATTATTTCCATTGATTAATTAGCCCTTAATTAATTCATTATCCTTTAATTAACTACATTAATTAATTAGTGATCTTTTAATTACATTAAGACCTTAATTAATCAAAGATAAAACCTTTACCTTAATTGATTACTTAATTACAACATTTAAATGTTATTTAAATTAAAGATTGAAATTAATTTATTCAAAATCACCTGAGGTCTTTCTATTAACTAAAGCTCTATTCACTTATCTTAATCCACTACTAAATTACAACATTATACTTTGAAAACACTTAGGGATTTAAATCAAATAATTATCCTGATATATAAAATTATTTTAAATCAAAACAAATCTAAAAACATTATACTTTAAGATTCCAATCTTTGAAACTTGTTTGAAAAACTTGATCAATACTTTTATTGAAAAATCCTTAAAATTTGTTTAATAAATTTATCATCAACAAATGAATTAAAAAAACATTTCGTTTTCTTAATAAATTACATAATTTCATTATTACATTTATTTAAAATAAACTTAATAATTAATTCAAGTTAAATAAATCATATAACTATTATCTAATCAATGTTTAAATAACATTTAATATTTAAAAGAATTTGACTTAAGAAAGTTGTTTTAAAACTAGATCATAATTTTTTTTAAAACTTGTTTTCATACTCTTATATTTCTGACCCGAGCCATTCCCGAGCCCAAACAAAAAAATACCCGAGTCAACCTCGAAGTAAACCCTTTTTTCTGTTTTAAATTTTAAACTGTTATAACATGTAAACGTTTGCGTACAACCCGACAACATACTCGAGCCAAAACATAATTTACCCAAGTACGACTTCGAGCTCCCTCCGTTTTCCTCAATTTCGTAATCAACAGATATGCAAATGAACTCGTGCACATGCATACGAATTCCTGTCACCTTCGACCAGAGCCACGATCATCAACAAGTCGTCGTCGACCTTGCCAACTAACACAACCTCCTAGTTCGACGAATTCGTGTGGAAATCAAAAACGAGCTATACGATTACATCGAGGAAACCAAACTCGATCGATAAAATTGGTTCGCCTCACCACCTCCGACCATTTGAACCCACGCCGATTGATCCATAGCTTCGCCATGAAACAATGCTTTAGTTCCCCCAAGTCCGATTGACTACGGTGCCCTATCGACGGCGAACAAACCCTGAAACCCACATTGACCAAAACCGGGTCTAAAACCCTACATTGACGTCGACCAGCAACCATGGTGGTCTAGAACTCCAGCGAGTTTTTTTCCCGTGACCTCTACCATCCCGGCTTCCTCCAGCCTTGATGACGACAACCCTTCCTCCACCGATCGTCGGAATTTGTCGAAAACCCAAAAACTGATCATCTCGAGATATCCCCAAATTTACAATTTTAAAAATCTTGAATTGATTATCAAAATTTTAATTTTGCAATATGAATCAGGTGGTGAAATCCAATCTTGATTTCTAGACATTTAAATTTTAACTTGTATCTGATTATTACTGTATTTTCTGATTTTTCTGGGAAAATTTAACCAATTATACTTGAAAATATTTTAAAACTCAGATTATGTTAATTCAAACATTTTTTGTTTGAACATCAAAGCTTGAAAAGAATTAGGGAATGAGATTTTAAATTTTGAACTTAATTTTCAAACCTGTAAACTAGAACAAAGGCATATTTGCCTGTACACAGATACGCATAGACATTTCTTCATATTTTTCTATGTATATGTAAGCATATTTATATCTATACAAACATTTTCATAATATTCTTTCAAGTATCAATCACAAACACCCAGGTATAAAACAGATCCAAGAGGCTTAGTCACCTGGTTAATGATAAACATAGAGAGATGAGCCTGGAATGTTTATTTTTGAAAATCTGGAAATAGATCTTGCTTGTTTTATTTAGTGCTGAGTTGAACTTGCATGCTTTTGATTTTGCAACTAAACTTGTTTTGATTCATTTTGAATTGAATCATTATATTTGCTTTGCTTCAGATTCTTTTTTGGCTTTGTAGTTTCTAGGTTTGAATTTTGAATTTTGATATTGCTTTTAGGTTTTAAAATTTGAAAAGATTGCTTGATTTGATTTGTAATCTCTAGTTTTGCTTTTTTTTTTTCAGGTTTTAGTTTTTGTTTTTGGAAAGAATGAAAGAAAATGAAAGAGAAGGGGAAGTAGATGTGTTTATAAATCTTGTTTTATTATTTTTGAAAATAAAAAGAAAATTAACAATTGACACTTGTAAATTGCATGATATCTTTAGCTTACATTTGCTAATGCATGTTATTATTAAGATACAAATTTTTTAATTACATTTTAAAATGGTTACACTTGTCATTTACATGCTAATTAATGTTTAAATATGTTTTTATATTATTTTATCTTAGTTTTGTATATATACATATGTTTTTTATATTTTTATTAACTCATTTTCTATTTTAATTAATGCATTTCTTTTTATATTAACATATGTTATATATATATATATACAAACTATATTTATTCATATATAATTTTCTATTTATATTTATATGTATATATTCAAACTGTATTTATTTTTTAAATTTTAAACGAAAGTATTTAAACCTTTTATTAAATCTTTTTCAACTAAAGCTATTATATCTAATATTAATAAATATTAAAATATAGAATTTAACTTTTAAATAGCTTTTGAACATTATTATATTAAATTCAAAATATAGCTTCCAAATCACAATATATATATATATTATAATTAGAAAACAAACTTTTATTAGTTTTAAAAATATAGAGTTTTCAAATCCAATTTATTTCTAAGATACTTATATTTGAATTTCAAATTAAAATTCTATTTACAATCTGTATAAATATATATATATATATATATATATATATATATATATATATATATATATATATATAAAGTAAACACATGCCTTATTTATTTTGGAAAAATTCAAATTTATCCACAAATTAATTCCAAAAATTATATTAATTATTAAATTAAATTTGACTTAAAAACGCGATCATTATAGAGTTTAACAAAGTAAGTAGTGTCAACTTAGTGGCTACACTTCAAAATAGTTATGTGATATTAAGAATCAACCAAGAAAATATACCTTAATTATTTGCAAGAGCTTAGGCATAGTTAATTCACTCTAATGGATCGTTGTTTCAGTATCAACCTGAAACTTAGCATACACCACTTTCATACTGCTCAAAAAAGTAATATATATATATATATATGTGTGTGTGTGTGTGTGTGTGTGTGTGTGTGTGTGATAAAACATTGAATGATTTGGCTATACTTATTTACTCAGAAATCATATAACTTAAAATACTGGTATATTAAAAGATAACAACATAACGAAATGTGTAATTTGGTGGGAAATACATAATTTTAGTGCAAGGTAAATTGAGTAGAGGGTCGAAACATACATGAGGAAATGGAATAAAGATTCGGCTATAGCAACACTTTGAAAAAAAAATAGTTATGAATACTTAGTCCAAGATCAATTAAATGAGATTTTTTGTCAACTATTTTACATTTTTGTTTGACATCTGTATATTCGACATTACGTTGGATATGCTGGCGGTTTGAAAATGTTTAGATGTATCAACTATTTGAGTGTATTTTTATTAGTTTGAGTTCTAAACTGTTTTTTACTATATTTTTAATAGGTTATAACATATACTACCATTAATATCAACTTTACTAAGGACATGCCAACCATAATTTATGTTTTGTCCTGAATAATTTAGAAATCGGGGTAATCCTTTTATTGCTTTGTTTCTCTTTAGACCAGTGTTGCTCTGGGTTCCCATGAGCATCCAACTCTGTTAATTCTTTGTTAATCTATCCAGCCATGTATTTATGTCCACTATTAACTATTTGTAGTTAGGGAAAGAATAGCCTGAGACATGATTATTTGTAAGGCAATCTATTCATAATGCTGATGATTATTTGTAAGGCAATCTATTCATAACATCTCTAAACTTTTACTATGCAATAGACAATACTATTTTTTCCTTTCCACAAGATGTATGAACGAGGGTTATATATATTCCCATACCTATTTTTGTTATTCCCATAAATAGCTAGTGTGGTGAAGGATAGGAATAAACTTTCAAGACAAAACATTCTAAAACTTTTCATGCATGGCCATTGTTTATTTTTTACGTTTTCACCTTACCATATTGACCAAGGAAAGTTTAATTTCTATATTCTATTCTCAGCTTGAAATAAGGGATGTTTACAAATTTGTTTTCTGGCCTAAACGTACACTTGAGTGGAAGTTCATACCTGAATAGTTCAATTGTATATATGAGGGATGATTACAAATTGTGGCATTTGCCTCAGATTTCTTATAAGCATTATAACCTTTTATACCTAGCCAGGTCAGGAATATCGTTGGTCATTATGTTGGGGAAATTTTATGCATAATCTAAGCAGTGTGATCCCATACTACTCAGCATGTCAAAAATAAAGTTAATTAAAATAAATTAACCATTAATGTAATATTATACAGTGGTAATTCTAAAGTAAAATCAAACTATCATGTCAAATAACAGTGACATCTAGTGTGTTTGTCAAACTAAAAATGCACAATAGTGAGATCCAAATTTCTAGACCATGCTCAAGTCTTCTAATCTGCATTTTTTGAAAAGTGATGCTTTATTAAAGGGCGAATTAAAATTTAGACTTCAAGACGTAAAAAGCGAAGCACTGAAGTAGTGATTTGACTACTTTTTGTTTGTGATACTAAAGCTCGTTTTTGTAAAATAACTCTTAAGTGACATTTTATTTGTTTTTAGTTTTTATGCACTTTTGAACAATTATTCCCTTATTTAACTTATTTAATATTATCATTACGGTATATATTGCAGACACGGGATATTGCAAATTATTAGATCTAGCAGATGAATGTGAGGATCCACACAAGAGAGTGGCCTATGTTTGTAAGCACTGCAATTTTTATTTACTGTGTATGTTGATTTATCCATTTATTTTTAATTATAACGTCCATATGCCATGAAAACACAACTTCCTGGGCTATATTTGTACTTCATTATGAGAAGTATTGAAATTTAATATTATTTTTCTTAAACTTACTGGAACAATTACAGGTTAATATCTAACAACCAGGAGTATCCAAAATCTTTTAGACTTTATAGCATTGGCAATCTTTCCCGGGAATTTTTGGTATGACATTTTGACTCTTTGGCGCATCTCGTCATTCATTATAAATTATATTTGTCATGATGTGTTCTCTGATATGTTTTCGTGTAAAACTTATGATGTTTTGTAAGGAAAAAGAAAAGTTTCAAATTCATTCTTTCACATGTTTGTTTTATAAAGCTTAAAATAACTTGAGAATTGGCTATTGAATGTACTGTTGTATGAAAAGCATACATTTTATTTTCCTAAAAGTGAAATTAAGACAACGACATTTTTATCTTTAAGGTCACGTTGCTTTGCTAAGCCTTGAAAATTCTTTGTAATTTTATCTTAGAAGAGTATAGCATTATATACGCCATTTTGACTTTGTTAGGCCATAAGAAGAAAATAATATCGATTGTTATTTCATAAATGCATAATTTGAATTTTTTTCCCTTGTTGTTTGCTATAGCCTGAGTTAGGTATTATTGTATTCCATTAAATTTCCAACGGATGGAGATGGTACTCTTCTGATTTCATTTAAAGAATTTCAATGGTCAGAAGTTTGGATTTTGAATAAAACATAGAGATTTCATTTTTTTTCCTTTTCAAAATGCGAAAATTATGATTTGGAGAACAAAGAAAATTCACATGTACTGCAAATAAATATTAGAAACACATTAATATACTAGATACTAACGCAGAGTCTAAGACTCTAAAATCACATTAATGGTACAATAGATAACTGATAAAACAATACACATTGAATTATATAGTGATCCAACACAAATGGTACAAGTTTATATTGTAACTGACCTTGCAATTAATAATAGCAAAAAACAAGTATAAAGAAAAGTTTCAAGTTCATTCTTTCACATGTTTGTTTTATAAAGCTTAAGATAACTTAAGAACTAGCCACTTAATGTTTCCTTCTTTTAATCCTAATCAAGTACGTACAAGAAGGACTTTTCCTTTGCGGGTGGATAGACATATTAACCTACTACAGTAAGTTATGGATTCGATGTTACTTTTTACGTCATAACTACATTTTTGTTTGTATGCTTGTATGTATTGCTACTTTTGGTCACTAGTTCCCGCTTGTTCTACATTAAAATATTATGAACTTATTATCTATTTTGGTGTAAGAATATTGTATATGTTTATTATGTAATGTTTCATGTTAATTGTAAGATGTGTGATTAATATAATATGTTGATTATAAAATGTGTGATTAATATAATATATGTTTGTTATGAAATACATGTGTTTATAAAAACTATGTTATACATAAATTGCGGTTGCATATAGAATTAGAACCTGCTATGTATTAGTTAGGAACTGAGTAAAATACGACATGGTTAACAAAATGATATGGAAATATTTAACAGCGCTTACAAACCGTTAAGAAAAGACTAAACCGTGTTTTCTAAATGCTAAAGAAATTTTAACAACGTTTTCAAAATGCTATAAGATAGCACTCAAGCATTCTAGAAAATGCTGTAAAAAGAAATCACAGCAATGAAAATAACGTTGTAAAAACATAGCTTATTATTATGACCACTATTGAATATATTTCTAAGCGAAGACGAAATCTAAGGAAAGAAAGTTTGCTCATCTACAAAAACGCTATAAAACGTATTAATGTATCAAAAACGCTATAAATACGTGGATTCTACAGTGTTTTCTATCCTGCTATGGTATATGTCTGACCTATAATGGCATGTAAATATACAACGTAGATAAAAACACCGGTAAAGGTTTCTATAAAGTTTTTGAAACGCTATGATAGGTACATTATGTTGTAATGGTCGAACTATTTGAACTTTAACTTTCATGTTTAACTTAGCAGGTGGTGCGATTATATGGCCAAATTTATCGGTTACTCATTTAAAGAAAAATCTCATTTTAATTTAATAAGCGTTACCCAGTAGTGACAAATATTTACACCAATTATCTTCGTCAAAACTATATTTGCGACAACCCGAAAATTCTGGATATTTGAAATTGAATATTTAATTGATTTTAAATATTTGAAAGTAGCTTAACTTGAGTTCCAAATATCACTTTTATTTGGAAACTAAATTTATTAAATTTAATAATTTGAAATTGGTTTAAATAGTGAATCTTGGATTTTAAGTTGGTTAAAAATATTTCAAAAGGCTTGTAAAATTTATATTGATAGTATTGAAGATAGTAAAAGTGTTTAAAACTTGAATTTGGAAGTGCTTTGTTAAGTTTTGAAATTTTATCACTTAAATTGATATTTAAAATTAGCATTCCAAGGCACAGTCTCGGAATTCGACGAAACTAGTTCCATTGGATCCGTAATAGTGTATTATTATCGATTTCAATTTTCGTAGTGTTTGGAGTTGTCGTGTGATCGTATCGTAGATAAACGCGCTAAAATTAGAATTGAAAATTAAATGTAACAACTAGTCCAAAAAGCTATCTTCTCCATACGATCGAATCAGGACTCGAAAATTTTTCCATTGTGTTCGAAATAGGGGTTTGACATTGTAAACGCCTAGCGGGACTCCAGCCTAGGAGTTCGAGTTTAAGCTGCGAATTCTTAACGATTTAAATTCAAATTCAAATTTAAATATAACATATATTTTGACTAGTCAAACTTCTTCACATCATAAATTTATCCTTCATATCACGGCCACTTATCTTATGGTTCTTACCATTTGTCTTACATGCGTCCTCTTTAAAAATAAAAGCAATAACGTAGAAAAGAAAAAAAAAGAGAAAAAGGGGACAAGATGAATCAAAAAAAAGAGAAAACCGAATAGAAGAAAATAATGGCCGATTCAAGAAATTGCCTCTAGTTCTTTCCTCCCTTCCCAATTCTTTATTCAAGTTCAAAATGATAGAGCCGAGTCCTTTCCTTTCGAAATCGAATCTGTAACATATATATATATATATATATATATATATATATATATATATATATATCGAACGAAATTCTTTGGCTCAAATTTGTTCGCCCTAGTGGATCAGGATGCTCGCATGCAAGGGCATAGGCCGCTTGAAGCCCAGTGGTGAGTGCTTGCGCTCGCGCAAGAGTGGCGGGATTCGCGATCGTGCCACGAGGTGGTGGCGCTTGCGATAAGGGTTGGGCGATCGATGGGGAGAGCGAGGTGAGCGACTAGGCGAGGGCTTTAGATGGTAGGCACATGGCATCGTTGTTCGATCGTGCTTGAAGGGGTCTGTGGCACGACATCGGGGTTGATCGTGATGGTAATCAGAAGGAACTTACGCGAGGGAAGTAAGGTATGATAATTCCATTTTAATTTAATACAGTAAATATATATATATATATATATATATATATATATATATATTCTCTCATACATATTTTAATTCAAAACAGTAAATTTTAAAATGTTTAATCCTAATTTAATTTTTATATATCTATTTACAAGAAACAGGAAAATTATTTTTATAGATTAGATTTGAAAAGAAAAATAGGAATTTGGAAATGTTTATGTGAAAATAGATTTTTGAAGTCTATATTGTATTATATATATATATATGTGTGTGTGTGTGTGTGTGTGTTAGTTCAAAATTAAAATAAGTATACGTATTTTAAATATTATTTTAAAATAATGGATTGAGTGATTAACTGTTTAATCTACTTATATTAATTATTTTAGTTACTAAAAGATTTTTAAAAGGGAAGTGGTTAAAATAAAATCCTTATTTAAGTAATTTATAAAATGAGACAAATGGTCCGATTTATTTCGAATATTAATAAATTATATAATGTTTATATAATGCCTGAAACCGTGAAGAAATGGTCGAAATGGAAATAGATTGCAAAACAAAAATTAAAGATGAGTTAATCTCACTCATTTGGATACCATTTAATTTTAATAGTTAATTTAAATGATTGGATGAGTTATTCAATTGACTGGATGTGATGTTGTATATATATATATATATTGGAGTGATTGATTTCCTGCATTGTATAGTGGATGACCCTTTATACCGCAATATCCCGCCTTGAAGCGGGATTCGTATTTATTATATTTTGCTAACATCTGTGGATGTAGAGAAACAGGTTGGAGGGATCCAACTGGTTTCCTCAAAAATTATTTTGATTGTTTAATATTTTGTGATGTGGTTTATTTGATAATCTGTGATAAACTATTGGTAATCGAAAATATTGGATGCTATGGTTTGATTGAATATATTTGGTATATTGAGCTATCAAAAATATATATATCAGATTTTTAAAGGGAAATAAAAGGGAGAATTCTTAAGTAAATAATTATAGAGATTTGGATAAATAAATTGGGAAAGGATAAAAGTTGATTTTTAAATTCTAATAAATAAATTCTGAGTATGGGAAAGGAGATTTTGAATAAATGAATTTTTAAATTTAAGTGATATTATTCAAAGGAATAAAAAATTAAATTTTTAAAATTTTAAAGTTTTAAATTTTTTAGGAAAAGATAAAGAAGAAATGTGGAAAAAGTATAAAATGGGTATTTTCAGATTAAATAAGAATTTAAATCATAAATAAGTAGTCAAATCTGAATCTAATGAGTTTTGAAATAAAATTGGATAAGTAAAGAAATTTATTTTAAAATGGATTTAATTTTGAAAATCAATTTGAAAATTGATTAAGTGTTTGAAACTATGGAAGGTGAGACTATGGAATTTATAAACTGGGTTTATAAATAAAGTGAAATAAGATATCAGTGGAAATTTGAAGTATACATTCTGGATGAGAATTTATAAAGGATTGGGTTATTTGTTTCAAAAATAAATAAGTGGTTTACTTTTAAAAAATGTGGAAAAGAAAGTGTATTTCCTTGGAAAACCAATTATATTTTCAAAGGAAGATTTTCCGAGTATAAGCTAGAGATTTTAAAATGGTTTTAAAAGAGTATTTACAAAGGAAGATTATTGTTTAATGGTTTTAAAAGTAAATATTTATTAAAGTAATTTTAATAGTAATTATTTTTAAGGGTTTAGCTAGTATTATGATTTAAAAGATAACTATTTAATATTTGTACCGTATAGAATAATTTTTATTTTAGCCTTAGTTTTACATGAGAGATAAGTATGTACTTTTAATAAAGGGTTTTAAATAGTTTTATTTTCAAGTGTTATAAAGTATATATTTTTTTAAAAGTATTTTAAATAGTTTTTATATTTAAGTGTTTTAAATAGTTTTTATTTTAAGTTTTTTAAATAGTTTTGTTTAAATGTTTTAAGAATATATATATATATTGGATAAAGTGATTTAAAATATTAAGGTTTGGAAATTTTCAGTGGAAATAAAACAAGTAGGTGGGAATTTTCTTCGGAGAGAGCAAAGTGATTTGAAATTCATTTTTCAAAGGGTTGAAGTGTGGAAGAAATATCTTGCGAAGATATTTTGAAATAAACAATTTAGAAAATTATATAAATCTGATGGATGTTTGTGGATGTTGTTGATAGTTAAATAAACGACTATCAATATTTGCCAATGCGCTGATCGTTTCGTAGAGACCGGGATCGGGATTAATTTCCCGAAAATCACTTCGATCCGGTTTGAACGTTTTCATGATGAAGACAAAAGCTTGGAGTCGAAGATGGAGCAGCGAAGTGCAAGGGCTAATCGCTACTAATCCTGAGGGTGATTCCGAAATGGATGTAGTAGGAGTAGTGCCTTCGGTTCTGTTCGAACCCGGAATGGACTTGTATGGACGAATGCTATCAGAACACTGTCAGGAGGACGATGAGCATTCTAAGTAAATGTGTGCTAAAAAGCTAACGCATAGCCTTGAGCCTCATCAACTGGGAATGGATAAAACAGAGGAGATGCACACAAGGCTAAGTGGCTAGCAACCAATTAGGGTAAGGTCACCCTTGTCTAGATGCCCTTTTATTTCGGCTGTGTGGGAGGTTGCTGATTCCAACCGTGGGGTGAACTTATTTGAACTATCCAGTAAGGGGTAGCTCCGGTCTGGTGATGCAGGGCATCAGGCTGGATCCTCGGTACGGTGATCTAGACCACGTACTTTGATGGGTGGTACCCCAGTTGTCCTGTCATTGTATGGAATCTAATCTCCAATAAGCATCTATACGGTTTTTATCATGCCCAACTATTGCTGGAACGTGAGATGCAAGCATTTTATCTAGATTCTATTTACTTTCTGTTGACACTATTATAACATCAGACGAGTTTGATAAAAATATTTTAGTTATCATAAGGTAAAAACCCGGTATGTTTATTTGTGGCGTGGTCTTACGTTATACTTTTGATTTCAAAGAATTTTGAAAACTTTAATAATCTAATTGGGTGTGTTTTCTCACGTTGGTTTTCCAGACTGACTCGGGTGTTATTTCTCTATAATGCTTGGGTCAGACCGAGTATCATAGGATACGGGATGGGATATGAGTGAGCTCAGGAGGCGAGCTGGATGGCGAGACATAACACTCATATTTGATGTATACTCCACTTTGTCTTATTAAATTCATAGTCAGTTTTGTGAGGATAGGTTAATATAACTGTCCAACTGCATGTTATGAATTGTGTTGTTGATTGTATTGTACTCTGATGACGTAATGTATAAACAGATATAATTTTTTCGTTTTAAAGATTAATCATTTATTTATTATATATTGTTTCGCTGCGATTGTGAGATTCTGATATTGTTTCTATTTCTTCTTCTTCTACATCCTTCTTCTTTGATCCTAATGGTTCGGTTTTCCAGCATTCGATTGTCGGCATTTGATACAGTGGATGTATTAATGTTGATTTTCGAGCGTCAAAAAATTGGGCCGTCACACTCGATATCAAAGCAGAAGCTTAAATGAGAACCTTGGCTCTGGTGGGGATTACTCATTTGAAATAGAGTCCGTAGTACTCTTGAGTGAGTTTTAGAGTATTAAGAGATATGAGCGTGTATATATTGGTGAATATAAAAATTGTTTTTATACTGTGTTGACTTATCGGTTGAGTGTTTATGAATTCTGGTCGGCACGGGAAGTACAACCGTATCGATACGGATTTCTAAACTCTTAAACAAGATAAACCGACACGGTATTATTTTAAAATAGGGTAAATGAAATAATTTTAACCAAATTATTTTTGTACATAAAAGAAATAATTTTTATAAATTATTACAGTATATGGTTGCCTGATTGTTAGGAAGTGATAATATTAAAATATTATCATTGTTGTATGGAAATTGAAAATAAGAAAATAATGTTATAACCAAAGTTAAGGAATAATTTATGTAACAGAATGAGATTTTTAAATGTAAATTATAAATATGATTTGTAATTGAAATGAGATAAAATTCCAGAGTAACGATTGAATATAGACTGGAATGATTTGAAATTTTGAAATTTTGGGAAAGGTTTAAATTCCTTTGGGTTTGGAAATGGTTTCAAATGTTTGGAGAAATAATAGTAATATTATTCCAAAAATATTTTTGAATTGAACTTGAGTCTGGTGAGATTTAGAATTTAAAAATATTTTGAAAGGGTTTTTGGAAAGAATAAAAGCTCTTAACTCACTTCGATCACCGGAAAATAATTTCGATGATGACTGCAGCATTATTAATATTCATTTTCGAGTTTCCAAGGGAGGAATTGCTGCCAAAATAATTTGAATCTAGTGTTTCTTTTCAAAAAATTGGATTTGATTTTAGAATGCAAGGAATAATTTGGTTTGGATATATATAATTTCAAAGTGTTTTGAATGTTTAAGTAGTTGTTTAAAAGACTCTGGAATCTTATGGACTAATAAATAAGTTTGGAAACTTATAAAAATTTGAAATTTGTTTAAAAAATTTAACTTAAGAAGAGTTAAATTAAAATAAGTATGAAATAAAATAAGCAAGTGAAGTAAACCAATTAAATGAAGTAAAAAGATTAGTGAATGAAATAATTAAATTTAGAAAACTTATAGAAGTTTTAATTGAGTTTAATTGGAATGTAATTGTATCTATTTAAATTAAATCAAATTTAAGGAAAATTCTAAGTAAACTAAATAGAATGGATAATGAAATAAAATTTATTAAGTAAAAATACATTTATGAAGGAACAAGTTAATTTAAAATTTGTAGATAGATGGGAATTTAGTCAAGTTGGACTAAATGATTTAAATGGTTAGCCAATAAATTGAAATTGAATATGGGGACGATATTTAATTTGCATTATACAAAATAAAGTGAAGTTATAGAATTAATTTATAGAGAACTAAAAATAATTAAAGTTTAGAAATAAAGAGTGTTTGAGATTCAAAATAAATTAGTAGTGGGACTAATTAAGGCAATAATTAATTGAATATGGTTTGACATAAAGGTAAATAGAATTCAGTTGATTTGGAATAAATTAAGATTTGAAGATAAAATTGAATTCAGAATGGAGTTGAAAATTTAAATTAAATGAAAACAGATGTGAAAGCTTAAGTGATGTAGTAAAAATAAATATTAAAGTATATAGAATATTTATAGTGAACTTAAGAAATGGTGAAATTCTTAAGTAAAAATTTGATATTTAAGAAAATGTTCTAAGTTAACATTTGAATAAGATTATGTTAAGTGTGTAATGAATAATTGTGAAAAGTAAACAAAAATCAAAATAAATGTGAATACAAAAGAAAATTGATACAACTAATAATCAATTGGAAATTAATACGTAGGATATACATATATTATTTTATTCGCATAACGATTCGATCCAGATTCGAGCATAGAATTTTAAGATAGTTTTATCGAACCGAGTTAGGATTTTTCACTCGATTTTCGGCGGTGAACCATGGATATGGATTTTTGATAGATTCTAGAAATTCTCTATCATAGTTTAGGACTGTGCAAGGAGAATGATGGTTTTTGATCAAGAAAGCAGATCTAAATCCGCACTAGAAAGTCGAGTGGACGATACTAGTTTGGAAAGTGGAATTGTGTGATCGAGTAAGCGATCGAATGTGATATTGCATACGGATGGTATATATACATCATACAGGCTTGAGTAAAACAAATGTTGAAGCTTTTGTAAAGAAATGGGTAAAATGATTTTGAAATCTGTAATTAGATATTATTGCTGGTATGATATACAAGTGTTTAAAAGCAAAAGGAAATTGGTGTTTTGAATTGGAAGATAAATTGAATTGATCGACACAAGGTATGCATTTACATTTCTGTATGAAATTTGATGATTTCTAATCTAGCCACTTGGCCTTTTGTTTTCATTCGAAATCTGGGGGCCCATAGAGGCATTTTGTAGCTGTATCGATCTAGCCGTGCAAAGGAGACGATGGCGAAATTTTTCGAAAACTTAGAGAGTTGGAAAAATTTTGAGAAAATTTTGATAATTTAAAAAAATAGGTTTAAATTTAAATTCGAATGATTGAGTAAGCAATGTTGTTTCGGAACTATGGATGAGTTTGGAGAGTTAATAGAATTGATAATGTGTCTTCAATAGAAAAGATTGTTTTGGGAAGTTGTTAAAATTGTTTGGTTTTGGGAAAATGGTAAATGGGTTGGAGCATTCTTCTTAACTAGTAATTTCGAGGATGAAATTCTTTTAAGTGGGGTGGAATGTGACGACTCGGAATTGCTGGATATTTGAAATTGAAATATTTAATTGATTTTAAATATTTGAAAGTTAGCTTAACTTGAGTTTCAAATATCACAGTTTATTTGGCAATTAAATTTATTGAATTTAATAATTTGAAATTGGTTTAAATAGTGAATCTTGGATTTTAAGTTGGTTAAAAATATTTTCAAGGCTTGTAAAATTTATATCGATGGTACTAAAGATAGTAAAAGTGTTTAAACTTGAATTTGGAAGTGTTTTATTAAGTTTTGAAATTTTATCGTTTAAATTGATATTTAAAAATAGCTTTCCAGTGCGCGGTCTTGGAATTCGACGAACCAGTTTCACTAGATCCGTAATAGTGTATTATTATCGGATTTCAATTTCGTAATGTTTGGAGTTGTCGTGTGATCTTATGGTAGATAAATGCGCTAAAATTTGTGTTGAAAATTAAATATAACAACTGATCCAAAAAACTATCTTCTCCATATGATCAAATTAGGACTCGAAACCTTTTCCATTGTGTTTGAAATAGAGGTTTAACATTATAAACTCCTAGCAGCACGCCTGGATAGGAGTTTGAGATTTTAAGCTGCAAATTTTTGACAATTTGAATTTAAATTCAAAATTAAATATAATATATATTTTGACAGGTCAAACTTCTTCATATCAAAAATTTATCCTTCATATCATGGCCACTTGTCTTATGGTTCTCGCCATTTGTCTTACATGCGTCCTCTTTAAAAATAAAAATAAAATAAAACGAGAAGTTAGAACGCAGAAACGAAAAAAGAAAAAGAAAAAAAAGGCAAGTTGAATCAAGAAAAGAGAAAACCAAACAGAAGAAAATAACGGCCGACTCAAGAAATTGCCTCCAGTTCTTTCATCCCTTCCCAATTCTTTATTCAAGTTCAAAATGGTAGAGCCGAGTCCTTTCCCTTTCGAAATCGAATCAGTAAAATATATATGTATATATATATATAATATCAAACGAAATTCTTCGGCTCAAGTTTATTCGTCCTAGTGTATTGGGATGCTTACATGCAAGGGCTTAGGCTACTTGAAGCCCAGTGGTGAGCGCTCGCGCTCGCGCAAGAGTGGCGGGATTCGCGATCGTGCCTCAAGGAGGTGGCGCTCGCAAGAAGGGTTGGGAGATCGATGGGGAGACTCGAGTCGAGTTGCCAGAGTGGGAGCGCGAGGCGAGCGACTAGGAGAGGACTTTAGACAGCAAGCACGCGACACCGTTGTTCGATCGTGCTTGAAGGGGTCTGTTGTACGGCGTTAGGGTTGATCGCGATGGCGATCCGGGGGAACTGACGCGAGGGCGGTAAGGTATGATAATTCCACTTTAATTTAATACAGTAAATTTATATATATTCTCTCATACATATTTTAATTCAAAAAATTAAATTTTAAAATGTTTAATCCTAATTCAATTTTTATATATCTTTTTACAGGAAACAGGAAAATTATTTTTATAGATTAGATTTGAAAAGAAAAATAGAAATTTGAAAATGTTTATGTGAAAATAGATTTTTAAAGTCTATAATTTATTTTATATATATATATATATAGGTTCAAAAACAAAATAAGTATACATATTTTTAATATTATTTTAAAATAATGGATTGAGTGATTAATTGTTTAATCTACTTATATTAATTATTTTAGTTACTAAAAGATTTTTAAAAGGGAAGTAGTTAAAATACAATCCTTATTTAAGTAATTTATAAAATGAGATAAATGGTTCGATTTATTTCAAATATTAACAAATTATATAATGTTTATACAAAGTCTGAAACCGTGAAAAATTGGTCGAAATGGAAATGGATTGCAAACAAAGTCAAAGGTGAGTTACCATTTAATTTTAGTAGTTAAATTTAAATGATTAGATGAATGATTGAATTGACTGGATGAGATATTATATATAATTGTATATATATATATATATTGGAGTGATTGATTTCCCGCATTATATATCAAATGAGACCCTATTTGCACCGCATAATAGCGGATGTCTCTTTATACCGCGATATCCCGTGTTGTAGTAGGACTGGTATTTTTTATATTGTGCTAACATCTCTGGATGTAGGGAAACAGGTTGGAGGGATCCAACTGGATTCCTAAAAAATTATCTTGATTGTTTAATATTCTATCATATGATTTATTTGATAATCTGTGATAACTATTGGTAATTGAAAATTTTGGATGCTATGGTTTGATTGAAAATATTTGGGTATACTAAGTTATCAAAAATATATAGATTGGATTATTAAAGGGAAATAAAAGGGAGAATTCTTAAGTAAATAATTATAGAGGTTTGGGTAAATAAATTGGGAAAGGATAAATGTTGATTTTTAAATTCTAATAAATAACGAGTATGGGAAAGGAGAATTTGAATAAATGAATTTTTAAACTTAAGTGATATTATTTAAAGGAATAAAGAATTAATTTTTTAAAATTTCAAAGTTTTGAATTTGTTTGGAAAAGATAAAGAAGAAATGTGGAAAAAGTATGAAAATGATATTTTCAAATTAAATAAGAATTTAAATCATAAATAAGAAGTCAAATATGAAATCAATGAGTTTTGGAATAAATTTGGATAAGTAAATAAATTTATTTTAAAACAGAGTTAATTTTGAAAATCAATTTGAAAATTGATTAAGTGTTTGAAACTGTGTTTTTTAAAGGGAAGATGAGACTATGGAATTTATAAACTGGGTTTATAAACAAAGTGAAATAAGATATTAGCGGATATTTGAAGTATAAATTCAGAATGAGAATTTATAAAGGATTGGGTAATTTGTTTCAAAAATAAGTAAGTGGTTTATTTTTAAAAAATGTGGAAAAGAAAGTGTATTTTCATGGAAAGCCAAGTATATTTTCAAAGGAAGATTTTCCAAGTATAAGCTAGAGGTTTTTAAATGGTTTTAAAAGAGTATTTAGAAAGGAAGATTATGGTTTAATGGTTTTAAAAGTAAATATTCATTAATTTAATTTTAATAGTAATTATTTTTAAGGGTTTAGCTAGTATTATAATTTAAAAGATAATTATTTAATATTTGTACCTTACAGAATAATTTTTATTTTGGCCTTAGTTTTACATGAAAGAAAGTGTTTTAAATAGTTTCATTTTCAAGTGTTATAAAGTATATTTTTAAAAAAATTGTTTTAAATAGTTTTTATATTTAAGTGTTTTAAATAGTTTTTATTTTAAGTGTCTTAAATAGTTTTATTTTAAATGTTTTAAGAATATATATATTTTGGATAAAGTGATTTAAAATATTAAGGTTTCGAAATTTTCAGTGGAAATAAAACAATTGGGTGAGAATTTTCTTCTGAGAGAGAAAAATGATTTGAAATCAATTTTTCAAAGGGTTGAAGTGTAGAAAAAATATCTTGCGAAGATATTTTGACGTAAACAATTTGGAAAGTTATTTAAATCTGATGGATGTATGTGGATGTTGTTAATAGTTAAATAACCGACTATCAATATTTTCCAATGCGCTAACCATTTCGAAGAGACTGGGATCAAGATTGATTTCTCGAAAGCCACTTCGATCCGGTTTGAACGTTTACGTGATGAAGACAAGAGCTTGAGTCGAAGATGGAGCAGCAAAGTGCAAGGGCTAATCGCTACTAATCCTGAGGGTGATTCCGAAATGGATGTAGTAGGGGTAGTGCCTTCGGTTCCATTCGAACCCGGAACAGACTTATATGGATGAATGCTATCAGAACATTGTCAGGAGGACGATGAGCATTCTAAGTAAACGTGTGCTAAAAAGGTAACGCATAGCCTCGAGCCTCATCAACTGGGAATGGCTAAAACAATAGAGGTGCACACAAGGCTAAGTGGCTAGTAACCAATTAGGGTATGGTCACCCCTGTCTAGATGTCCCTTTATTTCGGCTATGTGGGCGGTTGCTGATCCCAACCATGGGGTGAACTTATTCGGAATATCCAGTAAGGGGTAGCTCCAGTCTTGTGATGCAGGGGATCAATGTGGATCCTCGGTACAGTGATCTAGACCACGTAATGTGACGGGCGTTACCCCAGTAGCACAGCCATTTTATGGAATCCAATCTCCAGTAAGCGCCTGTACGGTTTTGATTGTGCCCAACTATTACTGGAACGTGAGATGCAAGCATTTCAGCTATATTTTATTTTACTTTCTATAGACACTATTATAATATCTGACGAATTTGATAAAAATCTTTTGGTTATCGTAAGGTAAAAACTCGACACGTTTATTTGTGGCGTGGTCTTACGAGATATCTTTGATTTCAAAGGATTTTGAAAACTTGAATAATCCAATTGGGTGTGTTTTCTCATGCTGGTTTTCCAGACTGACTCGGGTGTTATTTCGCTATAATGCTTGGGTCAGACTGAGTATTATAGGATACAGGATGGGATGCCGGAGAGCTCAGGAGACAAGCTAGATGGTAAGACTTATCACTCGTACTTGATGTATACTCCACTGTGTCTGATTAACTTCATAGTCAGTTTTGTGAGGACAGGTTAATATAACTGTCCAGATGTGTGTTACGAATTGTGTTGTTGATTGTATTGTACTCTGATGATGTAAAGTATGAACAGAGATAATATTTTTCGTTTTAAAGATTAATCATTTATCTATTATATATTGTTCTACTGTGATTGTGAGATTCTGATATTGTTTCTATTTCTTCTTCTTCTACCCCCTTCTTCTTTAACCCTAATGGTTCGGTTTTCTGGCATTCGATTGTCGGCATTTGATACAGTGCATGTATTAATGTCGATTTTCGAGCGTCGAAAAATCAGGCCGTCACAATATCATTTTGGACTTAATGAATTTGATAATGGCCAAAATTCCAACATCATCCATATTTAATTCTATAGTCCAAATACAAAGTCCTTGGTTCAATAATAACAATTACTATTAACCGAACTCCATTGGTCGGAGATTTTGACATTGGGTCGACTTGAGTTGACTGTGATATTAACCTTATGTAATTGAGGGGATAATCCTCTCTTGAATAGTGCTTCACTTTCAATACTTCCACTCGACTCAACTATAGTCACACGATGGACGTTGTTCCTTGATTTGACTATAATCAAACCGAAGCTTTCATATTAATGATTCATAGTATTCTCAAGTCAAAAGAACTATGTAAATTATTCACATCTATATTTTATGTTTGACCTTAGTTACATTAACCAAAAGAAAACTATGTAATGTATCGTTCCATAGTCATCTAATAACTATTAGTACGTAACCCATGCGTCCCTCAACAGACATGAGTAATATACATTGCCCAAAATTTGAAGAGCGTTACTACTCTAGTCTCAACGGATACATCGATATCCTGTCTCAATGCATCTTGACTAAGAACATTTAAAATGGTATATTTAATTTTATAAATTACTCATGATTACAATACTTTATAACTACCATCACGAAACATATCATTTATGGATTTTATATTAAATATATTTTTAATTAAATTAATTAATATAACATTATATCAAGTGTATAATAGAAAGAAAACGCCTTTATTTCTAAAAAGATTGGTCAAGGAGTTTGAATATGTAACAAATTACGTACCCTAACTCTATCAAATATGGCATATTGCATCGAAGTTTGGGGACAATATATACCGAGTTGAGCTGAGTGTGCCTTCAAGGCTCATGTTTTGTCAAACTTGTAGGAACAAAATCAAACCGGCACAAACGAAGGGCTCCTAGATCACTTTGTACATAGTTGAATGCACATCAAATGGGCTATATACGGGGTCATTGAACATATACTTCAACGCATAACCATAGTTACAATTGAAATCACAAAAAGCCACAAGCATGTTCCAACCCGAGATGCGGTCAAGTCAAACAAAGACGACAAAAATATTAGCAGGGCAGCATGACCTAAGCACTGTGTAATATTTACCATTGCATCTCTTCATATGCATCAACACCATAACATCGCATATTGGCAAGAACAGATATAACAAGGTCAACAAGTGACAACATATATCTCTTTATAGGCCTATAAGCAAGGCCAATTCAAATTTGAATTCTCCCGCCACAATTTTGGAATTTTTTGCTCTAATTTTGGTATGCCTACCTCTATTCTAACTTCCCACCGAAGACTCGTCGGTAATCTGGTCATGTCAAATAGACAATATGGATAAACAACATCTACCAAGATCCAAGGGTTAAGGCACAATGACGAGAAAGAAATTTCGGAAATCCACGTAAATTTCTGGACTATAAATAAAAAGACACTATAGCACGATATAGGCTTCTTCCTCTTTTGATATTTTCTTCTTTTGAAAACCTTTAAGGTTCAATTATACATTCTTCCATGAAATTCTGCACCAAATCACTAAAAAAGGAAGAAAGAGAAACTCTTCCGTGGACGTAGAATTTCTTAAAATACGAACCACGTAAATGCCATGTCATTTACTATTTTAAGTTATTTCCTCATTAGTTGTGGTATTAAACTCTTTTTTACCTGTACTTGAATTAAATGTTGGTTAGATCTGAAATGTTTACAAATAGTTAAAGTGCAGCTATTCGATTGTGTAAGCGTTCAGCGGTATAATCACTAACCTCACGATAAAATTAAAATTTATTAGTTTTGCTAGTTCAAAATCAACAAAAGTGATTAATGAATCAATTATTTTGTACGTATTCAAGGAGTTGTAGGATGAAAAAGTTTCTAAACAATGTCTTATAGAAAATTAGGAAAAAAAAGCTTCAAAAGTGACAAGCAATGCTCAGGCCTGCTCATTAGAACCTATTAACACCCAAGTGCATTCGGATAGTGCCCAATTAGTGTACTTAAAAGGTCATGTAAAGTGATGAGTAGCGTCTTTAAAGACTTACTTTTGACATGGCATAGCTTAAGAGAATAAAACTATTATTGAGAAGAATCGAAGTTGAAAAAGTTGATTTCAACATCATTTTTCAATCCTTCAAAATATTTAAACTAGAACCTCAGACATAGTCAACATTTAATTATTCTAGCGAAAATCACAATTCTCGCATTTGACAAAACAATAAACCGATGTCATTTTTGTGTAAAAGAAGGCAAAAGTTTCTGAAATTTGACCTCAAAGCATGTCAAAGTCGCATATGGAACTCCATAAAAATTTCAAACTGCATAATGTATTATGTTTATGTATACATAATTTCAAAATTTCAAAAGGAACATCTTATGCCCTTTGCTATATGTATACATTGCTCAAGTATGCTAAATACTCAAATGTTTCCATGTATGTCGATGGTAATAGTAAGAAAGTTTGTAAAAGTGCAATAGAACAAAATGCTCAATTTTATTCACCAGTACCCAATTTCAAATGCAAAAATGAGCTGAACATATTCTCAAGCAGAACCACATAAACATATATATACCATGAAGCGGGGGGGTTTAATCAGTCGGATATGATAATCCTTTTTTTATTATTATAGTTTTCTTTTAAGAAAAAATAGTTTGATAAAGGGAAGCATATCTTTATATATACTACATTTAATATCTCAAATTTCGAATAAAAATATCAGACAAGTACCCTATCATGATCACGCACTCTTCAACGTACTTACTCTTAGTAAGCTCTAAATCTGAGCCCTTATTCTTTAATACAGAAGAAAAATCAAATCATTGTTTAAGTCGACGTAAATAACTCGTGGATCCAATATTACGTAGTTTGTGCAGTATTCCGTTTAATTCTTTTGAAGCTTGGCGAAAATGTACAACGGAAGGAATAGACCGATAGATTTTGCAAGCTTAGGTGATTGATCTTGCAGCAGATTCGGTACAACGGAAATTACCATAACAGCTAGGGTTTTAGTATATGAAGTGTAGGGTTTAGGAAAAAAAATGAAAAGCGCCGAAACTCGGTCCTATCGAAAAATTAAAAAGGGAAATTTTTTGGTTTAGACTAATTGCACGGACTAAAAAGGACAATGTCTAAGGTATAAATCCAGTAGATATGCCCCTGTTTTGATCCGCGAAGACTCATATCTATTGATCATTGAGGACGGGTACACCTATGATCCGTTCATAATTAAGTGCTTCGGATTTAGAGTCGAATCAGGACTTAGCTGGCCCGTTCTCACCCAACCCGTACTAACAAGATTTTATAAAATTGCTTAATTACTCTAATGATGAATTGTTAATCCTTTTATACATAAGTTGCTATAATATGGATATTCTCCCATTCCATTCGATAGTTATATGATTTTTATGGTATTAAGTTGCATTAATACAAATTATATAACAACGTATTCATATTTTTCTTGAATCGTTATCATACGCCTCTTTTTTATTACCTTAATTATCGTTGTAAACATATTGATCTCCTTATTTATTGAATTATTTAGTGATAATCCCTCTTATAATTAAAATAAGTAAATATAAGTACATTAATATATAATTTTGAATGAATGTGTAAAGCCTCATCGAGTTTTGGAATGGGACAGGTCTACCCTGATCCGTATAAGTTTTCAGTACGGGGCGAAATTCCAGACCCGCACCGGGTCTACGGGCGGGTCTGTGGGTCTGGAGCAGGATTTGAAAATCTCGAGGCGGATCTGGGGCACAAAAAACATTCCCCGCTATCATTCCTAGCAGGAGCAAAATTCCTGGCTTTCTTGTCAATTTTAGCAGTTTTGTATTGTACCTTAATTTTTTTTGGTATTTTAAAATAAAATCTTCTAGTTTATCGATTTACATCTATTTTACTAAATCTCTCCAACATTCTACGCTTTAATAGGTACATTTAAAAATCTAGAAAAATATCTAAAAATAATTTATCAATTACATAATTATATTCAAGTTTATATATTTATGTTAATTTCAAAATCAAACATTTAAACTGTTTAGATAATTAAGTTGACTAATATTTATTAATATTTCTAATAAAAACTAAATAATGGCAATTTCAATATATAAACCACTGATGTAGCGACCAAAATGTAAATAAATTTTCTTTCAAGTACGAACATAAATTAATAAAAAATAGCAATAAAAAATTTAGTTTGTTATTCATTTATCTCGAAAAAAATTATTGCATTGTAAAACTCTACTTTTAACTTCAAATACCTACATCTTAGTTACTACAATTATTTACAAAATCCACCTTTCTTTTCTCATGATACTTTATGTTTCAATCCGTATAGTTAAATTAATTATGTAATTTTAAATTTAAAATAATTGAATAATTATATTTAAATGATATTCATTTGGTTCATCTATCAAATTATGAAAATATGAAAATTTTAATATATATATATATATACCATACTTGCATTAACATAAATGGTAAAACTACATTTTTATTAAAGTAAGATACATAAAACCACCACTATAAGAAAACAAGCAATTTTCGACAGCTAGCAGGTGTCAGCGGCTGTCGTTAGTCATCGAAAATGCCATCGAAATACGGATTTCCATCTGTTTCCGACGGCTTCAACGATGTAGTAGCGACGGCAATTGATGGCTGTTCCGACAGATATTCCAACGTCTAAGACGTTCACGTGGCGTGGTAATTTTCCACTAAGCCATCGGAAGACGTCGCTAACCATCGGATATTGGTCCAAATTACCATCGGAAGCCACGCTTGCCATCAAAAAAGTGGCTGATAGGCCGTTCGGGTCCGTCAATAGCCGTCGGTAATCTGGGCAAATTTGTTTCCCTGTAGCATAGCTTCCCTTCCATACCTAAATCAAAATATAACCCATCAAAATCAATATATAAGCCACATATATAAACTGATATCAAAATCAATATAAAACTCAAATATTATAATATCAAATGCAATCATATTTACATCCAACATCAAAATCCAATATTTACAAAACAAACCATGCATCATCACTCTCACCCATCCAACTTTAATATTTACATCTAACGTCAAAACGTACATATCAACTCCACAAATCAACTACCAAATCAATGTCAAACACCACATGTCTATAAATTAACCTCACCATCACTCAATGTTTATATATGCAAACTACATCCAACACCACATGTCCATAAAAAAACTGCAAATCGTACATCAAGACTCGTCGTCGGCTTCGGAACCATCGGATGAAGGGATTGTACCATGACGCTCCATATAATCACCCAAATGTTGGTTGAGCTGCTCCATTTGCATTATTCGGAGGCGGTCCTGCTTCTACAGCAGTGCAATCTACTATCTAAGCTCATTAATGTCTGCGTTATCTTGAGCCTTTTGGTAAGACTAATATGATGTCCGAGTCTACAAAACAAGACGAAATATGTTTAAGTTATTGCGTAAATTTTATAAAAATTAAGCAAATTTTACAACGTAGTTAATTTTTATAAATTACCAATTGGTTGTCGTAGCCGTATCGCCTATTTCTCTGGACCGGGTCCATAACATAGCCAAAGATCGTGTCCTCCTCATCAGCAGTCAATTGCTCCCCTCTGGAATGCTTAAACAATTCGCATATGCCTGCATAAATTTTTCCTACAACGTAAAATTAAATGCAATTAAATATTACATGACATTATTATAATAATTTATAATTAATTAATGAAAACAAACATTATTAATAACCTATAACTTAAAAAATACTTACACGTGCGGCGTACGCTCTTTCATCCTCATGTTACGCGCGCACACTGATCCCTCGTCGTTTGTCTACCTAACGGCATAGGCCTGCTCAAAAACATTCAAAGAGATTGGACCCCCCTCCCTCACACGTGTTCTTTCCTACAATAATTGGTGTATATGATTGTTGTTCATATAGATTTATACTAAAAATGTAATAACTGTGCATAATTACAATTAATTAATTTACCAGGTCCTCGCGATGGTGCTGGAATGAATTTGAGCTACCACGGCGTGTGATAGGATTTTTCTACATGTTCACGGAGTACCTGTCCGACTCCGTCAGTAACTTAAAATTTTGGATTAAAATTTACGGGTATAAATTATATATTCTGTACTGAATAAATTAAGGCGATATCTAATAGGCTTACCTTGAATTCGTCGCTACCCCACCATGTGAACCAAGCATCCCATACGCTGGGGCTCCTCCATTGTGGCTTCTTCCCAGATTTTCTTATGCTAGACACCGTATCCCTAAAATTCTCTGCCACTTTTGAGTTCCAGTGGCGCTGGCAAAGGAACACATCCTCCTTTTGTAAGTATATTACCTCCTCCTATATATATGTTGAAAAAAATATAAGTTATACATTTATACTTAGTCAGCAAATTGTAAAGTGATTATATATAATGGTATATAATTTTACATTTACCATGAAGTCTTGCCATCTGCTCTACCATACATGGCCTGAGGTCCTTCTCCACTTTGACTAGCATGTAGACATGTGACTCATGTACGCCTGCTTCGATATGCTGAGCACAATGTTAGAAGGCTCAAGCTCAAAAACCCTGCATTAAATATGATAGAGATAAATCATGACTAATATATCATACAAAATATTTACAATGCTGAAGTAACTTTAATATTTACGAGCCGTTGGCTTTCAGTAGTTATCTAACTACCGTATGCGGCGCCTCCACTGAAGGTCCGCTGCCATCATCACAGCCGCAACATGTACCTCTCTGAGACCCAGAGGGAGAACCGGTCGGTGAAGAACTCCACCGCCTAAAAATGACATATGTAATATTTGTTACATACATATTATTTTATTATGGCAAAATATATCATTCAAGTATGAGTAAACATATCAAGATTTAACATCAATAATTGCGGATAACATACAAAAAAGTGTAACATCAATACTTCCATAAATTACCTTTTTTTGATATGTATACTATTAAATTAGTCCTCGTTGTTTTTTGATTTAGACTATGTCTCGTACTCTATATTGTTTTCCTCTGTTGTCTCAAATTCTTCTACTAATACATTTGATTCATCGTTTGGAGGTCCTAAATTGGTTTGATCATTTTTTATTGCAAATTTTCCATCTTCCTCGATATCCACTTGGTATGCTTATTTGTCCGGAATATTCTTTCCATTAAACGTAAATCCTGCCTTCTTTTTAAAAAGCACCGACCAATCTGCTTTATCTTCTTTTAGAGATGGATAAGGAGCATAATAAACTTGTAGGGCATGTTTTGCTAGTATAAACGGATTGCACTTGTGATAAACGTGATGTATGCTTTGTTTCAATAACATTATATTTTTGGTGCACTTTGATTCCAGAACCTGGAACATTACTGAACCAATTACATCTAAACTAATAAACTTCTTCCGTAGGTCTGGTGAAATATGTTAATTGCAAAACATGAGTTAACATGCCATAAAAATCATTTATGTGATCACTGGATCATCGCTACCTTTAAGATATACACCGGTCTTGTTAGTTAATTTTTCAGCCCGTATTCTTTGGTGTTGAATTTGTATCCATTGATAAAGAATATTGGATATGTCTTGACTTTTCTTTTTGGTCCTATCGCAAGATGTTTCAACCCTTCATTGACTACACAATTTACTGGATCATAAACGTGGTTCGAAAACAAGTAGCAAAATTTTTGTTGATACCCCTGCTTGGATGCTATGATCCATAAATACTGCATGTATAGACAATATATTATGTTATAATTAATACACACGTGTATTATTGAAGTAAATAATTCTAAATTTGTTATTCATTAGTACCTAACAATTGACGCAACTTTTGCACAGTTAAGAAGAACAAATATGTGAGCTACATGGTAATCACTGTCGTCTAACCATACTTCCATACATTTTCCAACAGGGCATCCCTATTTTATAAAAGTAGATAGCATTGATAAAAGAGAATCTTGTTCAATGCCCTCATCATTTTGTTTTAACACTTTCAAAAGATAAGTTCATACAGTCACTGAAATAATGAGAGAAAAAGAAGCTTCTTCTTCGATATATGATTTGCATATCGAACCTTAAATTTGTGCTTTTTGTCTCACTTTTTTCTTTAGGTGATTTAAGTACCTATTAAGAATTGTTATAATTAAATTTCATTACATGTGGATAAACTAAAATTTAAAAACTTAAAAGCAATACCTTTCAAATGGATACATCCATCCAGTTTGCACAAGACCTCGAAGATGTGCTTCAAACGAAAGATGAACAGGTAAATGCTCCATTATATTAAAAAACATGAGGAAATATTTTCTCCAGTTTGTAGAGCAGTATAGGAATATCTTCCTTAAGTTTATGTAGACGATCAATTTTTAAGGTAGCTGAACAAAGCTTCTTATAAAACAAACTAAGTTCTGTTACAATCGTCCAAACTTTTATGGGCAACAGTTCTTTGAAAGCGACGGATAACAATATTCCATCATTACATAACAATCATGACTTTTCACCCCATTCAGTTTACCGTTCTTATAGTCGACACATCTACGAAGATTAAAGGAAATCCCATCAAGAAATCTTAATCCTTCCACCCATTTTAAAAGTAGTTTAACTTGGTTACTATCAAGCTCGTAGCATGCTTTGGGTTTTTTGTGTCATTTGGCTTCATATGAAGCTCAAGACGATTGCATGTTGCTTCTATATCACGTTTTGATTTCAAATCATCTTTAGTCATTCCTTTAACATTCAGAACAATGTTAAATACATATCGAACACATTTTTCTCGTTGTGCATCACATCGATATTGTGATGAATTAGAAGATTTTTCTAATAAGACAACTCTTAAAATATACTTTGTTTGCACCAATTATGAATCATCGATTTACCTTATATTGCAATTTGTTCGTCCGTTTCATCTATCTTTGATAATCCTTTACAAGCTCATAAATATCTTCCTTAGCCAAATCATTCGTGATCGCAAGGTCTCAACTCTATTACTTGTAAAGTTTTTTTTATCTTTTCTAAAAGGATGATTAATATGGAGAAAATGCAGATGACAGTCAAGCCATGAAATTTTATTCCCATGCGGTAAAGAAAATGTTTGTGTTTCTTCCATCCAATAAGGGCAAGCTAGATGACCAGCCGTACTCCAACTCGGTAGCATTACATACGTTCGGAAACTCGCTTATAGTCCATAGTAGAGAAGCTAACGTACGAATTTTTTTAAATGTCGTATGTTTCAACACCTTCATGCCACAGTATTTTCAACTCTTCAATCAACCGTTGTAAATATTCATCGATTTCTTGTATCGGATCATCAGGGCTAGGGATGACGATAGTGAAAAACATATATGGAGTTTTCATATACATCCATGGAGGTAAATTGTAAGGTGTAACGATTATAGGCCAAGATAATATTTTGAACTAAATTGAGAGAACGGTGAAAATACATCTGTACATAAACCAAGTCTAACAATACGGCTCTCCGTTGCAAAAATGGGGTATGTCTTATCAAAATGCTTCCATGCTTCTTCATTAGTTGGGTATGATAACGTACCTTCTTCCTGTGTTCTCACACAGTGCCATCTTATATGATGCACGGCTGCAGAAGATGCATATAAACTTTGAAGCCTAGGAGTAAGAAATGCATACCCTTGTACAAAACTTCCATTCCTTTCTTTTTTCTTGGTTTGTATCTTTCTTGATTACATATTTTAAAATTCCTAAGGTTGGTGTTTTCTTTCCAAAATAATATGCAACTATTTAAACATGTGTTTATTTTTTAATATGGCAAATCAAAAGCAAACATAGTTTTTTCCCTTCATAGTGGTTTTCGCAGATTAAATTATCGAGTGGCATACGCCATTTTACAGATTGTACTATGGCTATAAACTCGGTTTCTGTGAAGTTTTATTTTGAGTTCATCGCAATCTATTTTGCAGTTATTGATAGTTGAGTACCGCATGTACAACTATCCCAAAGGGGTCTCTTAGCAGTCTCCAATAAATCATAAATTTTTTTGCTCCAATACTTGGTCCTTCTTCGACATTGACATCGTTACCATCAACTTCAACAGTAGGGAACATTGAACGTGCTGCATCTTCAACCATATCTCTATGAGATTCGTCGAAACAAGTTTATTACCTACCTCTTCCTTTGAATGTATGGGATTAGGCGCTATAAGTTCTCCATGACGATCCCACATCAAATAATTCGGCACGAAACCATATTGGCGTAAATAAACTTTTACCATATCTGGTATCAAATGATTCAATAGTTTGCGTCTACTATATAGACAATGAATTTCTTCGTCGTTTCCATTATTACGTAAAGCAAATTCGATAAAAACATGTACACCCTTTTTTAAATGTTCACTTAGCGAGCCTTCAAATTTTCTTCTCTGTTGGTACATCCAACTCTGATCGATAAAATAATTGACCATGTTTCTTACTTAAACATAAAAGCTCATTTATTATTTACGTCTTGACATTTTATTTTTTAAGTAAACCATACATTTAAATTTTAGCAGATATATAATATTATTCTATTTAATTTAATATTCAAACAGATTTACATAAATTTTTGGGTTATTGTTTTACACTTTGATGGCTGGTCATCATACTTCTCATTACAAACACAGTAGTAATTACATTTTGCAAAATATTTATTTCAAACGATTCAACAAAATTTCGGTAGCACTTCTCCTTTGTTTCCTGCATCTTACATATATGTGTGTGCATAGGGAACTAAACTAAAATTTTGTGAATCGTTTAAAATAAAATTATTTGCAAAATATAATTACTACTGTATTTGTAACTTGTCCGATACAGGGAGAAATTCAATGAATATTATATCGGATGAATATAAATATATGTTCTATGGTAACGAACATTCATACAAGATCATATACAATATTTGTAAGACGGGGCTAAAAACACTCTAAGGGATTTACAAAAAGTAAACCTTATAATACAACAATTTTTACAATAATTTATTTACATTCTAAAAAAGCATACACTGAATCGTCCTTTTTATCATCTTGAAAACGTATACACCAAATTTTGAGCACTGACTTTAATTAATCCAAAGTAGCCCTAATGCACATATGCACAAATTAATTGACGCATATACACCAATTAACGCACATATACATTAAACAAAATAAATTCTCAACGTTTCAGTGATAAACAATTGTAATAACAACCTAATTAGCATTTAATACGGTATACCAAATAATCAACGTAGTATTATACAATTGTAACAACAAATTACCTCTAATTTTACAAATCAAATTTAAATACAGGGTTTAGGAATTAAACCTTCTTACCGAGAAATAGGAAATGGAGCTAGCCGAAAATCGAAGATGGAGACCTACTGGCGGTGTGGAAGCTTGTTGACGACGTGGAGGTAGGGTTGGAGGAGGGTTTGGAGGAGGGGATGGCTGATTTGGGGAATAAAGGAACACTAGAAAACAGGGTTCGTTTAATGACAGTAGCTAGCAATTGCTTGTGACGGCTAAAAAAAGCGGCTGACGTTAATCGTTGCTTAATGCGTATATATAGCAGCAATCCATGAACAGAAACATTATCTTCTTCCCTCAAAAAAATTCAGTCGCTCCTCCACCGACACTCCAGCCGCCCCCCCCCCCCCCCCCCCCCGACACGAGCCGCCTTTCTCTCCATCACGAAAGTTACAACTCCTTAGAGCTCGAAGGTTTGTTATTGCTCTTCAATTTCTACTTAATCTATGTTTAATCAAAACCCTAATTTCTAAAATTGGTTGATTATATAACAAAATTGATGATTATATAGTACTAGTTGTGATAAGAGGATATTGATAGATTTAGGGATATGTTGAGAACCCTAATTTGGAAAATTAGTTAATTATGGGTCTGTTATTATGTATTAGTTAATGGTAATATCGTATTTGTTGAGTTGGTGATATTAACTAGTGGTTTGATTATTTAATTTGTAATTCAAAATTAGAGTTTATTTATAATCTGAAATATAGTGTATAATTACCGATTGATATGCTAATGGATACAAGTTTACGTGAATAATTGTTATAGTTAATTAAAATAATATTTGTTATAGTTTACACAAAAATTAGTGTACAATTATTGATTAATATGCCGCTAGATTGATACGGCTAAACATAAGTAATAATTTTATTTCACTAGCGTGTGTACATTATAAGCATTAGTCGTTAGTATAAAATAAATTTAATTTAATTTATTACAAGCTCTAACATCTAATTTTCGTCTACAAAATAGATAAAAAAATAAATTTTTAACTGAATTTCAAAATATGTTTTAAAATTTCAAATGTATTAAATAAAATACTTAAATGGTTGAATGAATTATATAATTTTGAAATGAGCACAAAAACAACAAATATTTACTGAAATCAATTTTTGTAAAAAATTAAGAAATGAATTTAACAACAATAAATATTCTACTAAAATTGATTTTGTAAAAAATGAGGAAATGAATATAATAACATTAAATATTTTTCTAAAATCGATTTTCTAATAAAAATTAGGAAATGAATATAACAACAACTAATATTGTACTAAAATCGATTTTGTAGAAAAATTGAGAAACAAATAACAACAACAAATATTCTACCAAAATCGATTTTGTAAAAAAAATTAAGAAATGAATATAAAAACATTAAATGTTCTGCTAATATCGATTGTTTTAAAAAAATTAGAAATGAATATAACAACAACAAATATTGTACTATATCGATTTTGTAAAGAGATTTAAAAATTAATATAACAAGAAAAATATTCTGCTAAAATTGATTTTGTGAAAAAAATTAAGAAATGAATATAAGAACAAAATTGTACTAAAATCGATTTCCAAAAAATTGAGAAATAAATATAACAAGAATAAATATTATAACCAAATCGATTTTGTAAAAAAAATTGAAATGAATATAATCTTGATTTGAAAATTGGCACTAAATATTATTTCAACAAATAATTGATGCTAAAACATTAAAGTCTTTAGTCCTAAAAGTTTTAATTTAGTTTAGAAAATACAACAACAAAAATACACCCTCTAGATACAATGTTATGCGCAGAAGAGAAGTGAAATGCTGTCGAAATTAGACAAAGTACGGTGTGTGAAGCCTTTAGTCCTAAATGTCTTTACTTTAGTTTAGAAAATACAACAACAATATACCATTTGAGTGCAAGTTATGCGCAGAAGAGAAGTGGACTGAAGTGTTGTCGAAATTACTAACATATATATTTAAATTAAGAACAATGTTCGATTATTTTCTCAACCGTGCTTAGATGTATAAAGTCAAAACTGGTATGAAAGGTTGGGTGAAAGAATATTTTCACAATGGTGTACACGAATTTATTAGATTCGCTACATTTAATAATCGAAATAAAGAAAAACTTTGATGCCCTTGTAATAAGTGCCATCATTAGAAGAATTGGAAACCAAACACAGTTAAAGTACATTTGTATACATCTGGTTTTGTGCCAAATTATTATTTGTGGGATTGTCATAGAGAACATGCTACACCTACACTTAATTTTGCAGCATCGGAGGACTATCATGTTATGACGAACCAAATAGAAGATATGGTGGAAGATGCGGCACGATCAATGTTCCTTACCGTCAAAGTTGACGATCAAGACGTAAACATCAAAGAAGAACCGAATGTGAGAGCGAATTTTTTTAATGATTTATTGGATGTTGCTAAGAGGCTGTTGTGGGATAGTTGTAAAAGTGGAATTGAATTATCAGTAAACGTCGAATACATCACTATGAAATCAAAATTCAACTTTACAAAAGCTGGATTGATAGCAGTTATACAAGCTGCAAACGACATATACCACCTAATAATCTTATGTGTGATAGTCATTATAAAGTGAAAACACTTATGTCGGCTTTCGGTCTGCGTACCAAAAGATACATATATGTATAAAAGGTTGTATGTTGTATTCGAAAGATGACATTAACCTTAGAAATTTCAAAACATGCAATGAGAAAAGATACAAACCAAGAAAAATGGAAGGAAGGGAAGTTCCGTACAAGAGAATGTATTATTTACCCATCACTTCTAGACTTCAATGATCATATGCGTCTTCAGCTACAACATGTCATATGCGATGGCACAGTGTGAGAATACGGAAAGAGGAAACTTTGATACATCATCTGATGGAGAAGCATGGAAACATTTCGATAGAACATACCCTGTGTTTGCTGGAGATCGTAACGTGAGACTTGGTTTATGTATGGATGGATTTTCACCATTCTCTTAGTTTGGTAGTAAATATTCATCTTGGTCTATGATCATTACTTCGTATGATTTACCTTCATGGATGTGTATGAAAACTCCATATATGTTTCTGACTGTTGTCGTCCCTGGACCTGATGATCCAACATAAGGAATCGATGTTTATTTAAAACCATTGATAGAGGAGTTGAATGAAAACAATATGGCATGAATGATTTGAAACATACGACATTTCGAGAAAAAAGAATTTTCGTATATCCGTTTCTTTATTATGGATTATCAGTGATTTCCTTGCATATGGGATGCTTTTAGGTTGGAGTACAGTCGGTCGTCTAGCTTGTCCTTATTGTATGGAAGAAACACGAGCATTTTCCTTATGTTATGGAAAGAAAATGTGACGCCCCACCTCTATACCCACGCTAGCCAAGAACACTACGGAGTAATGCTGTCAACTAGCACGGAAATAAGGCTGTTGAGGAGCGACCATCCGTGTAATTTCTTTGAGCGAGCACCGATATCAGATAGTATAACATGCATTCTATTTCAAGTGGAAATCCGACATACCGATACAAACTCAAAGCTACAACACAGTGGCTATAAAGGTCTTCGGAAATAAATATAGAAATAAACATAACACAAATCAGCCACAGATAATTCATATCACAAAGGCAGAAATAGATATGAATATAACACATGAAAGTGTACATCAGAGTAGTGGTCAAACAAGATCCACAATATCAAAAAGAATAGATACAAGTGCAAGACAAAAGAATAAGTATACATCATAGAGTCTATATCTCAAATGTATACAACAAAAACTACTAAACTTAAGTAGTTAGCCAAAAGATCAGATGAAAGTCCGATAAGGAGTCAAGCAGAAGCACCTGTAAAATCTCAGTCTGACCCGAGTATTATTTAAGAAGAAAATAATAAACGGATCAGTCTAGCTATAAATATCAGATGAAGTGATATATAATAAGAGATATGACATAAACATATAATAATCACAATGCCAAACTGTGATAAATAAGTAATTGAAAATCAACAAGAGATTAATCAATATCACAATAATCTACTCAAGATAAAAAGGAATGTCATACTCCTAATTTCATTCACCAAGCCACAATAAATGACATATATATCAATGCCCATTGTAAAAGTTGGTGAAACATAAATTCCAGAAATCAACACACGAAATCCAGAAATCACAACAAAAAGGAACAACGACGTCGTACAGCGGGACATCCGATGAACCAAATCACAATAAAAAGGATGGCCAATCCCACAAACTGGACATCGACGTACCTAGAAAGACATTCCCCATGTACAGTCGAACATCGACACACCTAGAAAGATATGCCCCATGCTCTAGCATCGACGCACCTAGAAAGATACGTCCCATGCATAAACAAACATCGATGCACCTAGAAAGATACATCCCATGCACAAATAAACATCGATGCACCTAGAAAGATACACCCCATGTAATGTCTAACACCGATGCACCTATAAAGATACACCCCATGCAAAGTCGAACATCGACGCACCTAGAAAGATACGCCCCATGCATAGACGAACATCGACGCAACTAGAAAGATACGTCCCATGCCCCGACTTATTGAGCCGATTGCTCCACGAAGTAAACAAACATCGATGCACCTAAAAGATACACCCCATGCATAAATAAACATCGACGCACCTAGAAAGGTACGACCCATGTGTAAACAAACATCGACGCACCTAAATAGGTACGACCCATGCAAGAAATGAGACGAAATTCAATAAAATGAGGAACAGTCCTCCACATAGACAAAGAGACATCGCACATTGCTAGTCTAAACCACAAAGATGATCGTCGTGATCAAAGAGAAGTGTCAATTACAGTAAGCTAGTAAATATATGAGCTTAGCTTCATGTCCCATAACCACTAGCTTAACTTACATATTTACGAAAAAATTGTAGATCTCCACTAGAAAATTATCACAAGAGATTCAATCGAACAAGTCCAAGAATTAACCGACGAAGTAAACGCAAGCGTTTCATACCAATCGTTTTACTAAGTCGTTTAATTAGATTTCTCATACGAGTGAGGTAAAGGTTTGTATATACTAGTAGATTGGAAATCGGTTTGAGAAAACGAGCTTTGTAATAAAATAGTGTTGAAATCATTTGAAGAAAGAGTTTTGATATTTACTACTAGTATAGAAAACCTTTATATTTTTAAAGTGACAAATCACAAAGAAGATTGTAGGAACAACCAATCACTAAGATTCACATTCGAAAATGTGAATAAAATCCAAAGAAATCGATACCGAATCCATCGAAATGGATATTCAAAAATCCCTAAAAGGGAGTCATCAAAGTCATAAAAAATGATAAAAACACATAGGAAACAACACGAATCGATTAAAGTTGGAAATTCAAACAACTAGACGAAATAGGCAAAAATGCTCCAGGTCGGCCGGCCGGCTACAGAGCTCGGTCGACCGGACCAAAAAAATAGAAATGCACGGGGTAGCAGGTCGGTCGACCGGACCCTGTGTTCGGTCGGCCGGACCTGTAACCTGCACTTCCAACAGAGGCTGGGAAGTGCCTGGGTAACAGGTCGGTCGACCGGACCCTGAGGTCGGTCGGCCGAACCTGTAGTCAGCACCCCCCATGCCCAACTAATGAATGCCAATCTCTTCCAAATTTCTATCGGACGAGCAACGACACTAAGGGTTTACGCCAATCGACTACCCGGCCATAGAAGCTCCTCGGTTCATCACCAAAACATGATCAAAACATCAAAACTAGGATTTTTAAAGAATTGAACCCAAAACATTGAAAATTGGAATATTCACCAAATCAATCCAAACCAAAAGCAAATGCACACGAATAAGTGTTAGGAATTCATACCTAACAATCGAAGATAAATATAAGCATAGATGTGAGATAAAAATCTCACCTTTGAATCCGAAAACAATGAATGTGAAGCTTGAAGACGAAGGAAGATCAACCACACTTCAATCTTAACACGAGAAGCTTGAATCTAAGCTTAAAAGAGAAACATTTCCTAAATTAGGTTTAGGAATTTTCTGAAATTGAATGGAGAAAGAGTTGGAGAAGATGAAGGAGATGCTTACCAATGGGTTCACTTGAGTTTGGAGCAAGAATATGGATTTGCTAATGGAAACTAGGGCTTAGGAATTTCTATTTCCCATTCTCTTCCACCATTTTTGCTTGAGCTTGAGTGTTAGGAAAATAGAAAAGAAGTGAATGAAGATAAGAGGGGTTGGGACTGAATACATAAGTGGGCTCAGCCCAAACCAAAACCCTAAGTGAAAAGTAGCAAAATTCAACTTTCTCCAAACATATCGAAGCTTATACTCAAAAAGGTCGCAAATGACATTTTAAACTCAATGGGGGTGGTCTCGAGTCCTAATTCGGCTGTTTGCAAAAAGTAGCTTTTCGGACTAAAATCCGACGAACGATAGAATATTTAAATAAAATATTTAAATATAAAATCGATAAATATGCTGGTTGTTACAGAAAATTTCATGGTTTGATTGTTATCGGTATTTTCTCCATTCAAAACATACTTTTAGAAGAGATAAAATAACTTTAAAGCTAAAAGAGAAGAGAATATGCAACCATCAAACGTTTGATTTAGCGAAAAAATATATGAGATTGTGAAGGACTATCCGAAAATACATGAAACTAGAGTACAGACTGAAATTGCAGGTAAATCAGACATTCATAATCGGTGCAAACAAAGTATATTTTAAAAGATACCATATTGGATAGATCTATTACTCCGACATAATATTCACGCGATGCACAATAAAAAAACGTGTCTAATAACATGTTTAATAATGTTATGAATATAAAGGGAAAAACTGAGGATGATTTGAATTCGAGACTTGATATAGCACACTTTTGTAAATGTCCCGAACTTCATATGAAGCCCGATGACAATAAAAAGTCCAAAGCATGTTATGAACTAGACAACAAGCATGTAAAACTCATGTTAAAGTGGGTGGAAGGACTAAGATGTCCTGATGGGATTTCTTCTAATCTCCGTAGATGTGTTGACTTTAGAAACAATAAACTTAGTGGGATCAAAAGTCACGATTGGCATAACATGATGAAATATTTATTACCGGTGGTTTTTAAAGAACTGTTGCTCGTAATAGTATGGAATGTTATAACATAATTAAGTATGTTTTATAAACAGCTTTGTTCGACGACTTTAAAAGTCGACCGTATACGAAAACTTGGAGTAGAAATCCCTATACTGCTCTACAAACTCGAGAAAATATTTTCGTCGGATTTCTTCAATGTAATGGAGCATTTATCTATTCATCTTTCATCCAAAGTCGAGGTCCTGAGCAATATGGATGGATGTATCCGTTTGAGAGGTAATACTGACTATTCGTAATATTAATGTTATTCCAAATTGAATTTAATTAATTTTCTAATAGGTCTTCGTTTGAGAGGTAATTCAAATTTACATAAGAAAATTTGAATTGAAATAATTTTCTAATAGGTACTTGAATCATCTGAGGAAAAATGTTAGACAAAAAGCATGAGTTGAAGGTTCAATTTGCAAATCATATCTTGAAGAAGAAGCTTCATTCTTTTTCTCTCATTACTTCGGTGACCATGTGAATTTATCATTTGTAAGTGTTCCTCGTAATGATGAAGCCGTTGAACAAGATTCCTCTCAAACAATGCTATCTTTTTTAGATAATATGACAGACCTATTGAAAAATGTGTGGAAATATGGTTAGACGATAGAGATTACCATATAGCGCATACATATACTCTTCTTAATTATGCTGAAGTTGCACCATTTGTTAGGTAATAATAAATTCATACTTATTTCAATTATACTTACATGTTACTTATAATGGAACATATTACATATATGTTCGTAGTATATACGAATCACAACATCCATCTGGCGATCTCAGTAAAGGCTTTACTAAGTGGTTTTTGAACTACGTTTATGATCCAAGAAAAGTGTCGTTGATGAAGGATTACAACATCTTGCACTTGGACCAAAAAGAAATGTCAAGACTTATCCAATATTCTTCGTTAATGGATTTAAATTCAACACCATATATCATGGTGCTATCAAATTAACATATAACAATGGTGTATTTGTCAAAGGCGATCCAAATGAGCATACGATAGATTTTTATGGTGTCTTAACATAGGTTTTAGAATTGACATATTATATGCAACTTGTAGAAAAAGTTTTTTTTTATTCAGATGTAATTGGTTCAGCAATGTTCTTGGTTCTGAAATCAACGCGCACAAAGATTATAAGCTTATTTAAATAAAGCATACCACACATTAGTATAAGTATGATCTTTTCGTATTAGCCAAGCAAGCATTACAAGTTTATTTTGATCCGTATCCATCCTTAAAAAGAGATAAAGCAGATTGGTCGGCTGTTTTTAAAACAAAGACAAGATTTACATTTGATGGAATTAATATTCCAAATGAAGCAGCGTATCAAGCGGATCTTGAGCCAAATGATGAAATAGTAATAACTAATGAAATTGATGTAGGTTTGTTGAATTATGAATCGAATGAATTAATAGAAGCCTTTGAGAGCACAGAAAAAACGACATAGAGTACGAGACCGAGTCTGAATCATGAAACGACGAAGACTGATAATTCTAAATGATGACTATGTTGTAAGCTATGTATTGGTTATGCTATATTATGTATTTTGAGTTTTTGATGTTATATATTAATACCGATAACTATGTTGTGAGCTATGTATCGGCTGTTGTATATTGTATATTCTGATTTATCGATGTTATATGTTAATAATGATGACTATGTTATGAGCTATGTATTGTTCTGTTTTTGAATTCTTTGAAATGATATATTTTATCACTATATAAAATGATTTGTTTGTATCAGATATGCCTTTTAGGAGACATTCCGACAGATCTCAGCCTTCGCAGCCTTCTTCTTCTCCTCCTCCTGGTGCGGGTGGGTGCCAGTGGCACAACGCCAAATGTACGTCCAGTGGTAGAGGTTGTTCCTAAGAGTGCATGGTAAGTATCAAATTTATTGCTTGTTTAATATTTAAAATTATACTAATTAAATTCCTATATTAAAATTTGTACGGGGGATTTGAAGTTGAGCCTTCGGACTACATCTTATAGGTATACAGGAAGACCTATATGAGTCGGATGTCTGGATGTTGGCCCCGTTGGGATGACATCCCAAACCATATTAGGAACGCTATATGGACGGACTTGAAGGTAAGTATAAATTTATAATTCATTTGAAAAATAATATAATGTACATAATTCTAATTAATTTCAATATATAGACCGTCGTCCGCGTCGATCCGCAGGATAGGGATGTTTTTACAAATCACTGGAACCAGAGGATGTGGAAAAATTGTAGTGATATCCTCTCCAAAGTAAAGAACGTGAGAAAGAAACCATCGTGGATGAGCGCCGATGTTTGGGCCGAATTTCTCCAGCTGTGGGAAACCCCTGAAATAAAAGTAAGTTATCTAATTCATACTGTTATTATAATTTTCCTTAAATTTCATAACTTAGTTGCATTAAATTAGTTAAAAATTTCTTTAAATTCATACGAACTATCAGCATGAAACGTGCAAATAGTAATAAAAATCCTGCTTTGCACCGTGGCGGATCTAAATCCTTTCAGCAACATCGCGTAGAGTTGGTAAGTTTAGCAATCACGTTTATAAATAGATGTAATATTATTTAATCATATTTTTTCGTTGACATTGTTCATTAATCGTATTTATAACATTATTTAATCATATTTATAACAGCGTAGGAAGTTAAATCGTGAATGTACAATGGCTGAGGTCTTCATAGTGACGCACGCCGTCGAGCAAAAAATGAGGAAGACGATGTTTCATATACTTGGACAGATGATAAATCTAAATCAATAATGATAAACATGCTTAATTTTTTTACTTCAAACGTCAAAATTTCTAAATTAAATATTTATTGTGGCAAAATTTTGTTCGTTGTCACGAGAAAGATATAACACAGAGCATGCTCGATTGGCGCAATCCACTGGTCGTCAATTGACCTTGGAGGAGTCAAATAGCATATGAGATGCTTTGATTGACTCTCCTTCGCGAAATAAACATTACAGTTTTGGAAATTAGGAGGTAAAATGCTTTATTAACTAATATATAAGCAATATTTAATATTGAGCATAAATCATAACCCGCTGTTAATAAATTACAAGCGATGATGATCCAGTCGTCCTACAAGAGATCCCAGACCGAAGAGGAGAAAACTCAATTGAAACAACAGCTGGCGGAGATCAATTATTGGTGAAAGATTGGAGCGTTGGCGCAACAACTAGATAAGCATATTAGGGCATACTTAGGTGAGCATGCGACAATGTCAGGGGACGACGACGACAATGAGAATGATGAGTAGGTATGACTGTGTTTCTAATGGATTTTGATCATTGTGTTTTGTATACATGTGACATGTGTTACATTTTTGGATTTGATACTTATTTGTTGGTTGGGTTGTTTGATGGATTAAAGGATATTTTGTTGGATGTACTTGAGTTGGTTGGGATGTTTTGTTTGATGTACTTGTTTGTATGTATGGTTTTGTAGTTTGATAAGATATTGGTGTTAGTTGATGAAATGGTTGTGTAAATATTGATATTTGTAATATATATTTGGTTATGCGTAATATGTATCAGATTATATGATTCTTGCATTGGTAGTGGTTGCGAAATTGAGTTTATATATGTTGTAAATGAGGTGGATGGAGATTTGTGCGTTTGGATGGCTTAAGAAGGAGTTTGGTGAAAGAAATTGGTCTCAGATTAGCAACGGCTAGCAAATGCCATCTGGTCCCAGATTAGCGACGGCTAGCGATGGTCGTCTGGTCTCAGGTTAGTGACGGCTAGTGTCGATTAGTGGCAGCCCTTCAACTTCTTGGATGTTGTCATGTGTCCACTTAACCGTCGCTAATATGGCGACGGAGCCGTCTCTTTCTATATTGGTAACGGGGTAAATAGCGACGGCATTTAGCGAAGCTAGCGACGGCTAGCGACGGCCGCCGACGTTTTTTAGCCCTCGCTAAATAAAGCCACGCTTGTAGTGGAAATGAAAGAAGATGTTGGACTGGGCAACAGGTATTTTTGATTTTTCAACGGCTGTCGACAACCGCGAATGGCTAAATTAGCGACGGTTTCCAACGGCTTTCAACAGCTAGCTTGTTTTAATTTCAATTATGCCATGACAATTGCTTGCCGTCGGTAGCCGTCGCTAATTGGATGACGCACCGACCGCCATCGAAAACTTTCATCGTGATTTATTGTGCTTCTAATAGTGCACATAACATTCATTATATACTTAAGTAATAATAAAAAATTCAATTTATAATTCATTTATCTCGATAGTCTCATTGATGTGGTGCATTACAAAATTAAACCAACAGTCTCATGCTGTATAGAAGATATAATGTAAACTGCCTCATGTTATCTAAGTTAAACTACTGAAACAATCTGATTTGATGTAGTTATTTAAATAATTAAGCATGATCCATGTTTGAAATTCATTGATTCTAATTAAATTAGTAAAATACTTAACAAAAATTAATCAAAACACAACAACCATGAATATTAGATATCAACTTGGCATGGTGCACTAATACTCATTTTAACCTCTTTTCTTCATTCACTATTTTGAAAATAAAATGTATATATTCAACCAGCGCATCATCATTTTTTAATATATAAGATATACAATATAAAGTGCACTCATTCAAATTAACCCTTGAACTTTAATTTCAATTTAAAATTATCAAGATGAAAAGTAAAATATTTATATTATATGAATTTTGACCCACCCTAATATATTAATTTTTCTTACAATTTAAAAAGAAAAATCCAAACATCGCAATATTCCATAAATATCCAAGTTTTTCATTTTTCGAGTAAATAAGTTAATACGAACGTAACTCAAAATTTATGAATTCGTCTATCTGTTAATAGACAAATTTGTCCGGTCTTTTTTTTATTTCCACTCAACACTTATTTTATCAATCTCTATTCTTCTTATTTCCCTATTTCTTTTATGCTTACTTTTAAAAAAAAATGTAATATAAATTGAATATAAATATCCTAAATAAAACAATGCTTTATTTTTACCTACAAAATAAGTATTGATCTATCATCAACTCTCTTCAATAAGAAATCATGGGTCGTACCTTATCAATATTAACATGGAAATTTTCCCTCTGAATTTTTAACCACCAACTCACTTTCTATAATTTAATCACATTTCAACGTGTTAATATTTAAAGTTCATTTGATGATATATTTTCAATGTTAAATCCAATATATGTTATTATTATTTGACATGTTTTTTTTTTTCAATTTTCTTTGGAATCACCATTGTAGAATATCACATGAATTAGTTAATTAATTTAAGCAATACTATTTTCATAACATCTTTTGATTAACCACTGCATCTAAATTAAATACATGATCTAAATCACCATGGATCATCGGCAAAAGAATGGAATACCTCACAAGCATAAACTCAAACATCATATCTTCAGTCAAAATTATAAATACAACTATTATATCTTCAATCCAAAGCATCACTTCATACCTGTAATCCAACTATAATAGGAAAATAAGTAAATCGCGGTCGATTGAGAGGCTTTGAATTAGAATTTCTCATCGATCTTCCACACTGATTACGAAAGTCATTGTTTTTTTATTTATCAACCCCAAACCAAAGTGTGCGTTGTACTTTACTCCTACGTTAACTCCTACATTCGACTTCTTTTTCGACCGCTCCTTCATGCTTGACGGCCTCTCTCTTTTTTTTTTTTTTTTTTTTTTTGCTGATATGGCTGCATTTAAATTTAAATTTTACTTTTCACGTTAAAGGAATATGAGAGGTTGACATATATATCATCTGCTATTCTTGTACCTAATACTAAAATTTTGTTTTTTCGCCATCATTTTCTGTTTCCTCCTCAAAATAAAACTAAACAGACCGTGTCATGTTCATTTAATTCAACTGCTTCCCTCTGGATCGCTAGTTTTTTGTTCGTTTTTTTGTTTTCGATCCCATAATTTTAAAAGACTCTTTTCAAGCTTTTGCCTTTGCAAACATGGGTGTTTGACGTGTCAAATGACAATCGGTCATTTTCATCGCCTTGGCTCAGTCGTTCACTTTGCGAGGATGCGAATAGTTTAACGCATACAGCAACATGTGAAATGCAACAATATTTCATTTAGCTAGCCAATTGAACCTTGAATTCTAAATCAATTGTAATCATATATATGAAAATTTCGTCTGTTAAAGTATAATAATTAAAATCAGAATTCAAAACAACGCGTTCAGAACATAGCTTCACCTCACAACTTCTCAATCCAGGCAATTGCGATGACGGCAAAAGAGGAAACAGAAAAGCAGGACGAAATTGTTACCAGGTTAAATCATGTATATGCAATGTGAAAGAAAAATCAATAAGACTTGCATGCTACCATGCAACATCATACGTCAATACGGACTTAATTAATAAATATGAAAGAAGGGAAAAGCATGCTCTCGATCTCCCGCAATCCTCCAGCTGGAGGCCTTTGAGGGAGATTGGGAACAAACTTCTCATATTTATGTGATTACATATGACCATTCCTTACTCATTGATTATACCTATTATTTGTATTGCACTCAACTTATTCATTATACATATTATATTGAAACTGGCCAAGGGTTTATATAGAGCCAAAACTGATCCAAGAAGTAACTCGGATGTTATTCGATTCTATTATGATAAAGTGAGTCGCATGATCTAATTGGCATGTGTAAGAGCATAACCTAAAGTCAACAAGATGAGGATCAAATCTATCGAGAATAGTCAACCTATTAACACTAAGTATGGTTATTTTTACCGCCTTGTTCATATTCGATCAACTGAATTTCACCTTTAGACCTCCTCAGAATCTCAAGTACATGCACATTGGCTCTTGTTCCAGCCAAGAGCCATTACACTGACCCTTCATTTTATTGATCAATTATTCTTAACTATAATCTAACTAAGAATATTTTTTAAAAGTTGTTCTAATAAGACACATGACAACACTTACTGATTATGTCCACTAAGAATATGCCCCCTTGCTGACCCGTTTGTGGTATCAAGTTAGTAACTATACTCACAAATAAATAATCCTATTGATTATGTTGTAAAGAAATTTTCTGCTTGATATAACAACATTCATATAAACTTCGGAATCATCCTTATTGATGTCCAACAATTCCAGGTGCCGAAGCAGATGAACAAAAGACAACAGGAGGCTTATCTCAAATAAACAAAGGAGCAGTTCTAATAATGTGCCGTACATGTGGCAAAAAGGGAGATGACAAGGATCACTGGCAAATTAAGTACCTATGTACCCCCAGCATGAGAGGAGGCGCTGAAAGAGTAGGCACTGGGATGAGAAGGAGGAACGATGAGAACTCGGTTAGGATTACTTATCTGCCTGAGGATATCCGTGAGCCCGATCTTTTGGCGCTTTTCCGTACTTTTTGGACCCGTTAGCGCTGTGTATGTTGCCATTGATCAGAAGACTCGGGTCAGTAGAGGTTTCGGGTTTGTTAATTCTGTTAACGTGGATGATGTTGAGCGGGCTATCAGTAAGCTTAATGGGTATGGTTATGATAACCTTATTCTTAGGGTTGAGTGGGCCACTCCTAGGCCCAATTAGTAATAATTTATGCTATATATTGTGGCTTCTGAGATTATAATACTTTAGGGTTTGCTTCTGCTGTGGTAGACTGCTATTATAATCACTATTGCTTTGACCTCCCCTACTGTATCTATTGCCATTTTACTGTGTTAAAATGCACCTTTTTTTGGGTACTGTTACCGCAAGTGCAATATTGCTCTTGTGAGTTGTTTCTGAAATAAAGTCTTGTATGGGTACGAAACTCAATGTAAATATTGGTCTGTAAGTTTAAAATTCCTTTTGGAGCATCTCCAATCCATATATGTTTTTTTCCATGTAAACTAAATATCATCTAGATAATTAACAATTTATTCGGTTTTCAATCTTCAATCCTGATATTAATGATATCTGTAATGTGATATGGCAATTTTTTTATTATACACATTGTGAAATGAAATCTCCAATTCTAAACATTGTATTTTATAGTACTAAAGGTTAACAAACATTTGGTTTTGACATATAAGCAATTTTTAATATTTAGACATGTCTGCACATTGAAGTACCTAAAATCATTTTGTTGTAATATGTAATATATTTTTACTAATTTATTTTATATTCTCTGACCATTGTTGCCATGTAGGAATTAAATTGTGAAGGATTGAAGACGTTGGTGGAGAAAACGATGTTAAAATGAATCATGTCTGGAAGCCGGATGTGATAGTTTTAGTAATATGTTATTATACACCTTTGTTTTTACCTGCTTTGTCGATCACAGAATAGTCGACTGCTATATAAACTTTGAGGGAATTCCTGTGATTTTGAGATTCATTCAGGTTTGTTTTAAAATAAAGAGGTCCTATATGTACTAGTATAAATTAAACTATTTGGCTTTTATTTTAAAAAAAAAAATTAATGGATGGATATCCGATATAAGTGCAAAATCTTTGATGGTCACAACGCTTTTATTTCAAATAGTTGTTGGTGCTGTTGGTTGCAAATTGATAGTGAAATTCTTTAGTGGGCTGTCGCAAAAAGAACGGTGTTAGAGATAGTTCACCGATAATGAGGTTCCGTTGATAAAAGAGGGTATTTTGAAATTTCAAAAAAACACCATGGAAATTCTATATATTGAATTCCATATTAATAAAGGGAATTGTAGAATATGTGCAGCATTCAAAATTTGAGATGAAGCAATGCGTTGACTCAGCAATCCATCCGTGTTATAAATTTTGATCATCCGATTTTTAGTCCAGCATTAAAACAAACCTGTGTATATTATAGTACCTAAAATTTCATTCCAACTGCTATTTCAGTAAATGCAGGTTATTATCGTACGTGCAAATTTTAAGAAGAGAAGACTACTTATTGCAAAACCAAAAAATGGAGAAGCGAGTGGTTCAAGAACCCATACTAATTCATAGAAACATAATTTAGTTGCATTGCTAATCATCCGATGGCAACAAAAGCATATAATAATAATACAACAGTATAAAAAATTAACTACAAATTGTAATGGATACGGCTCGTTGGATAAGACGTAGAAATCGCTGTGATGTAAAGTTAATTTTGGTTAATGGACAATCGATTGATATAGTTGCAGTAGTGGAGGGTTGCGTCGACATAGTTGAAGTAACGGAGGATTAGAAAATGAGATTGACATTGTTTTCGTGGGCTAGCAAGCAGATGATAAAGGGGCGACATGTGAAGGGTGGTTTGGAGATTTCAAAATGACATGGTTAATTCCAGTCCATTGAATTATCATTGATAATAGAGATCTGACTGAAGTTTTCGGAATATCGTAACAAAACCCTTATACATTATGCTTTGCCTTCTTATTTCCTGAATTAAACAACTCCGTTGTTTAGTATCATATAATCTAAACTTCTTTACGAAGAAATTGGTCTGTGCATTTCTTCTATTTTATAAACAACATGCACCAAAGATTTTTTGAATTGTGCTATGCTAAAACATAGAAGAAATCTACAGTTCTTATTCATATATCCATAATGCAATGAGCAGAGCGTTTTTTTTCCTCCTGCTTTTCTTTGCAGGATACTGGCACATATACATAGATGGATGCTTTACATAGAAAGCTAACCAAACACAAGGACATATGGATCTCCATTTGGAGTTGATTCCATTGACCTTACATTTAGGCATTAAAAGTGTTATCTCATTTTTGGACAAAACTGGAATATCAACAAATTGACAAGGAATGATGGAGATCAGTTGGAATCCAGGCTACGACCGATGTCGCCAAAATTTGGTTGAGCTCCGATCAGGACGAAATTGGTTGGAGATGACGATAAGAATTAGGAGAGGCCATGTTTCAAATTTCAGGTTAATCGGAGTTCGTATGAAGGAGATATGATCGATGTAAGGTAGGAAGAACATGCAGTTTGAAACCACCTTCCTCTCACCACCGGACCAAGCTCCACCGGTCCAAGGCCTCACTGAACCAACTCCACTTCCCTTCCTAGCCGAACCAACCACACTTCCATGTATTACCGAATGAGCTCCACCGAACCACTCTCCACCGAACCATGCCACTACCGGTCCAGCTCCATCTCCATGCTCCTACCGGACCAAATCCCATCGAACCAATACTCTTCCCATGCCTACCGAACCAACTCATTCTCCATCCACTGCCGAACCATGGCAACACCGGACCAAAGCATTGCCGAACCAACCTTGCCAGACCAGATTGCATCAGCCCAGCCCCACCAGCAGCTATGTACATCCAGAACCCCTACCCCCAGCCTCACTCTATAAATAGAGGGGCAGGGATACAACAATGGCAGACAAGTTTGAGAGCTCAAGCACGGATAGAACTTTCAAACAACTTTCAGTGACTTGTAATCAAAGCTTTGTACTTGTAATCTGAAGAGAAAAGGAGAATAACATATAAAGTGGACGTAGGCACGTTCTGGCCGAACCACTATAAATCTGTGTGTCTTTTACAGTTTAGTCCCTACTTTTTATATATTTGCATAAATCACCCAAATCACTAAAAACAACTTAAAATCAACGAAATCATACGACTTGGAGGTGTTTGTCCATTTCTTATGCAAACATTTTTGGGTTATTTGCTGAGATCTGTGATTTGTGTTTGAATATTGCTGAGTTGTATTCATACACTGGTGCTTTCACGGTATTCGGGACACTTTGGTGCTTTCATTGAGAGCAACTTAGGAGCGTTTTAATCATTGCCTCGCAAAGATTTGTTGAGAGACTCTCTTTAAGAACCAGAAGTCTATCCGAGATTATGGCTCTTGGAAGGAAAATAAGTAGAAGACAGAGACCAGAAAGTAGTCAGCACGAAGGTAGTCAAGGGGCTTCCTCGGGAGAGAACCAAACTTCAGTCTTCATCACCAGGGATGAGATGGAGACAATGATGAAAAGACAAGAGGAGTTGATTCAGAATTTGTTTCAGCAGATTGGGCGACTTGGAGCACAGAATAGGGAAGCGGATGGAGTTCGGAACGGAGCAGGACCATCCAACATAGCACCTGGATTAGGAGGCACACCCATGGAGAACATAGATCCAATTTCGGAGAGAGAAAGAGAAGCATCTGCACAACCTGGGAGCAGCAGAGGAGTGAACGCTCAGTCAAGGGGGCAGATCCCAGAACTCCCTCGTGGACTCGGGAGGCAGGTCGAAAGTAATGAATAAAGATTGCATCTCAGAGACAATGACAGGTTGGCAGAGATGGTTAGAAAAGCTATGAGAGGCGGTTTGGTAAACAAAGATTTGGAGGATGTTAATAGGAGTCCTTTTACTCCAGCAATCAGACAAGCTAGGAACCCACCAGATTTCAAGTTACCATCGTTGGACATGTATGACGGGAGAACGGACCCCACGGTTCATCTAACGAAGTATATGAGGCATATGGAAGTGCTGGGGGCAACAGAGGAGGTTATGGCCCGGTGCTTTCCATTGTACTTGGCGGATATTGCAGCATTGTGGTTTAGACGATTGGAGAATGGATCCATCGGAACGTGGAATGATTTAATTGAGAGATTTATGAGGCAATTCAGGGTCCACATTACAAGACCCAAGAATGTGATGACTTTGGCAACCCTAAAGCAGAAAACTGGAGAGACTTTGAGGAGTTACTTAACGCGATTCAATGCGGCAGAAGCTTCGGTGGATCGACCAGATCCATCCATGGCTATGATAGCAGCTGTGTCCGGGATAGCTGACGGAACAGAGTTCAAAAATTCATTAACTAAGGATCCACCCGTGGATCTAGGAGAATTCTATCATGAGGCGGAAAAGTTTCTACGATTGGAGGATGCGAACGCCGAAAGAGAAGAAGGAGAAGGAATTAATATTTATACGATCAAAAGAGGAAATCCCCTTGAGAAAGGCGCAGAAACTAGTAGAGGTAAAAGAAAGACTGAGAATGACGGGGATAGGTCAAAGCGGCAACGGAGGGAGCCACGATTCACCACTCACACTAAGCTAAATGAGAGTCTGGAACGAATTTACCAGGATACCAAGGAGCAGGTTCTGTATCGTAGACCAATGCGAAGGGATCCAACTTCTGACGAAAGAAAATCAGATAATTTTTGTGAATTCCATGAATTAAACGGTCATAACACTAATGATTGTAGACATTTGAAGGACGAGGTGGAAGGGCATATCAGGAACGGTATGCTCCTTCAGTATGTGAGGAGGCGAACTCCAACAGTGGAGCCAGAGCGACCACCGTCTACATCGGCTAGAGGTGACCCTGGATCGGGGCACCGTTTGATTATCCATTGATTGCTTGATTAAAATAACGATGAACAAGTTGTAAACCTCTCACTAACGCGGTTAAATCATTTACATATGTGAGCGATCGCGCACGATCCATAGGCATGCTCTGAATGACTACCAACCGCGTTATAGTAAGAGTTTGCGCTTTGACATCTTCATTCTGCTTTTTGCTTTGATTTTGATTTGAACATTTAAATTCTTCCTGTTTGGACATTTCTGCCGTAAGTTTCATATGATTATTGCTTTAACATTTACAATTCTATGGAAAAATTTACTTGTATGCCCATTGGATCGCGAACGGTCCACGAGCTCCTCTTGCATGGCAGCGAACTGCCGAAGTCTTTGATTCGGAGACTCCCCCAAACAATAACTCCGACACTGATAATATTAAGTCCCCCCCGGGCACACACAATTTGCCTCGAACGGAACCCGACCTCGAACGGTCACAACTCGCCTCGAACGGCACCCGACTACGAACAGTCGCAAACTCGCCTCGAACGGCACCCGACTACGAACAGTCGCAAACTCGCCTCGTACGGCACCCTACTACGAACAGTCGCAAACTCGCCTCGAACGGCACCCGATTACGAACAGTCGCAAACTCGCCTCGAACGGCACCCGACCTCGAACGGTCACAACTCGCCTCGAACGGCACCCGACCTCGAACGGTCACAACTCGCCTCGAACGGCATCCGACCTCGAACGGTCACAACTCGCCCCGAACGGCACAACTCACCTCACCTCAAATGACTCGATCACGAACAGTCGTCATTTGAGGTCCGCCACTTGACCGCACACGGTCGCACTTTACTACAAATGGTTCGATCCCGAACGATCGTCATTTGAAGTTAGGCGCTTGACCATGAACGGTCGCACTTCATTTCAAATATCTCGATCCCGAACGGTCGTCATTTGAGGTCACATAAAACTGAAAATTCCTTTGTAGGACATCAACAGGATATGAACATCCAGCTCATGGCATTACAAAACACGCCTTCCTATCACAAGGCATGTTTTGGGGGGCAAAGTGTTATCCCATTTTTGAAAAAAACTGGAATATCAACAAATTGACAAGGAATGATGGAGATCAGTTAGAATCCAGGCTACGATCGATGTCGCCAAAATTTGGTTGAGCTCCGATCGGGACGAAATTGGTTGGAGATGACGATAAGAATTAGGAGAGGCCATGTTTCAAATTTCAGGTTAATCGGAGTTCGTATGAAGGAGATATGATCGATGTAAGGTAGGGAGAACATACTGTTTGAAACCACCTTCCTCTCACCACCGGACCAAGCTCCACCGGTCCAAGGCCTCACCGAACCAACTCCACTTCCCTTCCTAGCCGAACCAACCACACTTCCATGTACTACCGAATGAGCTCCACCGAACCACTCTCCACCGAACCATGCCACTACCGGTCCAGCTCCATCTCCATGCTCCTACCGGACCAAATCCCACCGAACCAACACTCTTCCCACGCCTACCGAACCAACTCATTCTCCATCCACTGCCGAACCAAGGCAACGCCGGACCAAAGCATTGCCGAACCAACTTTTCCAGGCCAGATTGCATCAGCCAGGCCCACCAGCAGCTATGTACATCCAGAACCCCTACCCCCAGCCTCACTCTATAAATAGAGGGGCAGGGGTACAACAATGGCAGACAAGTTTGAGAGCTCAAGCACGGATAGAACTTTCAAACAACTTTCAGTGACTTGTAATCAAAGCTTTGTACTTGTAATCTGAAGAGAAAAGGAGAATAACATATAAAGTGGACGTAGGCACGTTCTGGCCGAACCACTACAAATCTGTGTGTCTTTTACAGTTTAGTCCCTGCTTTTTATATATTTGCATAAATCACCCAAATCACTAAAAACAACTTAAAATCAACGGAATCATACGACTTGGATGTGTTTGTCCATTTCTTGTGCAAACATTTTTGGGTTATTTGCTGAGATCTGTGATTTGTGTTTGAATACTGCTGAGTTGTATTCATACACTGGTGTTTTCACGGTATTCGGGGTTTGTGACCAATTTTGGCGCAAACAAAAAGTAAATAACATAAATTATCTGTTACTCACTCACTAAGCTTCATGTACATGACGTGACATGGATATATTAGGAATGGACAAAGCAACATGCATAGGCGATGAAGCAGGAGATGAATTTGAGTTTTTTTTGGGCACATGAAACTTACTTGAATCACCCGGCAACTGAACATGAGAGTTTGAAGGAGGACTAATTAGCCATGAATTTCCCAAAGGGATTTGACCTCCGTTCTTGTATTGTACAATTGCTTTGTACACATAAGGAATAAGCCCTTCCATTTACAGTTTTAGAAAGAATAAACTTTTTTTGTTTTTTGTGTAAATGAATCAGGAATGCATGGGTTTATAAGGATTGGTTGGGTGTTTGTATAATCAAGCTACCTAAAATATGGATAGTAGACTTAAAAGCAAAAGTTACATCATAATATAGTCTTCAAGCAAAAAACACACTATAAAAAGCTCTTGTTACATCTGCTTTGTACTTGTTCATTTTTTTCTTTTCTTAATACGACTTTGATATAGGCGAAGCACGGCCAAAAAATAAAGAGAATCTTATAATTCAATCCTTCTAGACGTGGCCATTATGGTTATCATGTCCATTTGTTTTATACCAACTTTCAATGTTGTTTTGAACCATGTCAAAAACCATGTAGTTTATTCCTACAACGGATAAGCCAAATGATTGGGGCACCAGCTAACGTAAATGGTCCAGTTTTTTAAATTTCAATTATGACCTTTCTTAGTTTCCCCGGATGAAATGTACAGTTGTGCAGCAAGGCGACAGAAAGAAACCATTGGATTATTTCTTACAAAATTGGTCAAATTATTATTATGTAATATATATATATATATATATATATATATATATATATTTTATGGGAAGTGGTTGAAATCACGATCTTTAGATGACGACGGATTGATGTTATATGTCACCAAAGGAAACTTCTTTTATGGTTTTTCAGTATGAAATTGCAGTTTAATACCTCAATCCTCAAAACTCATGTGTCCCTCTCACGATTGTATCTTCACCATTTACTATTAACCACTTAATCAGTTCAATTAGTTAATGTAATGGAATGAAAGATTGTGATTGCATGAAACATATTATGATTTGATGAAAAAGTAATTTGAAGAAACAGAGATGATTTGTATTGAATGAAAAATTGAGGTATTGAATACAGAGGTGGACTGTATTTATATAGTCATTTGTATGAGATATGGACCTTTGGGCATTGTTACCCGTATCCGCATTATCATATAATACAATACGTGACTTCATATTATCTCGTTCATTTACATCCTTTTACTAAACAAAAGAATTAAACCCTTGAAATCGTAAATTGGAGATGTTTGGTTAAATTAGTTTGTATTGTAAAATGTAAATGGTCGATGCCTTCTTTGCAAATCATGGGATGATGACATTAAAGCTATATATTAAAAAATGTTAATAAGTAAACATGATTAGATAACATTTAATTTTGTATTGGGGTAATTCAGACTGCAAGTAGGACATGTAGGATCGATTTCACCCTAGAGGGGGTGAATCGGATGATACTATCAATTATAAAAAAAATTATGCGGAAGTATATAAAATATTCGCAACACAGATATAGTCGTGTAACAGCAGCACATATAATAGCCGAATAATAAAAAAATTCAGAAATAAAACATACAGATTTACCCAACTTCGGTAAAACCTTACCTACGTGCTGCCCTCAAGGTTTCTACTAGAAATTAAGCAGTCAAACGCTTGCATACTTAAACTCACGACTCCCGCTGTTGACTAATCTTAACTCTACGTTCAAAACCCTGCCACAACTCAGCCATTGAGCTGCGAATTCTTGAACTACACCACCGTAGTTCGTCCCTCAATCACACGACTAGAAAATACAATCGTTTAATAGAGAAAATACAATAAAAACAAATTAAATAACACAAAACTCTAATTTAATATTATAGCCCAAATATTATAGAGCCAGCCCAAAACAAAACACTAAAAATAATCTCCTTTTCTCTTTTATTTGTTCGGCCCGTTCTCTTCTTCGTTTGTGAAAATGGCTTCTTGCTTTTCTTTCTTCTGTGCGAAAACTAGGGCTTTGCAATTTAAGAAGCCGATTGATCGTTGATCGATTACAATTGCTGTTCTTCTGATTTGCTTCGGCAACCGATCGTCTCCTTGAGTTGCACTCGGCTGCTTCAGTTCGTCGAGGTTGAATGTTGCTTTGAATTTGGTATGTTTGTTCCCTTTTCGATTATATTACCCTCGACTGTGATTCGAGCTCCTAATTGATTCTATGCATTGTGATATTACTTGAACTCGAATACTTTTTCACAGCTGATGATGTATGGGTTATATATGATTTGAATCCCTAAACTTTCGTTTATCTGATAATTTGCTTGGTCGTTTGATTTTGATCGAATGCTGTGATTTATTTTTGACTTGTTCAAATTCTTATAAATGATTGCTTGGTTCTCACGGCTTCGATTTTGAATCTGCTCGATTCCTTGATTTCCACGGCTCTGACTTTGTTGTGACTTCGGTTATGTTCTTTGTGCTTGTTGACTTCGGCCAATTTTTTTATGCGACGATACTATATGGCTTGGATTGGTTTCATTTTGACTTCAGCCATTTTCTGTCATCATTCGATTTTGTTTAATTATTTTTTAACTGCTGTATATATGTATTTCTTATGTGTTCATCCTTGTAACTTTTTCAACCTGATGCTTGATGTTGACCATTATCTTTGTTAACCATTCACATGTGTTTGCATTGTATTGATTCTGACATTCAAACTGATGTATTGTGTGCGTAAGTCTTTGGTTCAGGTTGCATATGTACTGGGTTGTAACCTCGAGCTTTGTTAACTGTTTATTCGAATCTGCACTGTGATGTAAACTTCTTGTCTTCATGTATATTGTTTTGTCATCGGTACTTGAAGTCGTAGCTTTGTCTCTTTGTAGTCTGGTATCAATGTGTATGCACACCTTTCTGTTGAACTTCATGTTCTTCGTCTTTGATCAAAACTGCTACTTCATGCTTGCATCCCTGTGCTTAATGTTGTTTGGTCTAGTTTTCATTGTGTGTCCAAACATCTCTATTAGCATTGTTCCTTGTCGTCATGATGCATTGCATTTGTTGAGCCACTGGTTTGAGTTTTATTCATGTGTACAGTTTATATGAGATCTGGCATACTCGATGTTGTTGTCTTCATTTTGCTTGACCATTTGAACCATTGATTGATAGCTGCAGCGTTCATTGTACATTGATGTTGGTCTGATGCACTTGAATATGCTATGCACTGTACTTCATTGTGGAGGCTGCAACACCATGTAATTTGATGTTGTTGTCTTTGATTATACTTTCAAGTTGGCTGGTCTTGGTCTCTTGATGCATTCTGGTGAGTTGCTCTAACTAGTTGACTGTTGCATTCATGTTAACACTTGAAGTTTACAAGTGAGTATGCTTCGAGTCTGAAATGCTTGCAGTCATAGAGTCTTTGTACATTTGATCATATGCATGTTGTTCATTAGCTTGGTCTTATTCATAACTGCATTTGTAAGTTTGGCCATTTGAACCATTCCTGCCTTTGTTCTGACCAGTTCATTGAGACTTGCTTATGCTCTATACTTCAGTTTGGTTGCCATGTATATGATGCATGTTTTGTTGACTTTGTTTGCTGCCTGGTCGACATGTATATATGTATACTTTGATCATAGCATTCATGTGTACATTTGAGTTGCACCTGTGTTGAATCCAGCTAATAGCTCGGGTTTGACCTTGTGCTAATATCGCGACTTTATTTGTGTTTCACTTGAGTTGAACCTGGCTTTTGTTTTGCGTTTGATCTTGTGCTCACCTATCTTTGTAATTTTATCAAGTGTATATTGGTGTGCATGGCCTTGTGGCATGTACAAGATACACTATACATGTCACAAGCTATTCGTGTATGATGGATTCAAAAATTAAATGATGACGAACAACCCAAATAACCGAGGAAAATAATTTCAAAATCACATTTTATTTTGTATTGCAAAAATATTTCTTTTTTAATTTTACTGTGTCGTTGTGTATTTTTGCAGATTGCTCAGATGTTGGACTCGGTCTGGAATAGAGTTGAAGATAAATTTGAGTGAATGAGCGATATATAGTGAGGACATTTGTAAACGAAAAATTGTGATGTAATCAAAATTGTATTGTTCAAAAATTGTGTATATAGTGAGAGCTCAAATTTGTTCTATTCAAAATTTTAATAAATATTTGTTTGAATAAAATATCTGTTTAAATTTAAATTTTTTGTTATTCATTTTATTCAGCAAATATTTATTAATTACATGCAAATAATAACAAATACATTTAAATGAATATATATATATATATATGTTTATTATCATCAAAAAAAATCATATACTTGCATATTCAACAATCTTCCCCTTTTGATGATAACAAATATATATTTAAGATTTTGATTTTATTAAATTTATTTGATCATTCAATATGCTCTCCCTATTTGAATACTCCCTCTATACACAAAGCTCCTCCTTCATAAATGCATGTAAATAAATAAAAACGAATAAATGAACCTAGATGCATATAGAAAATACAAAATAAAATATTTGACTTTTATTTGCCAAAATCTTGACCTTTCTCTCCCCATTTTGTTATCAGAAAAAGATTAATAGCATTAGAAAAATAAGAGATAAAAGTGATAGACATTAATACAACATTAATACCCAACCTAGTATAAATGTTAAATTTCAATAAAAAATCAAACAAAAATCATAAATACACTTATAGGCGCATATTCCACTTTAGAATGATAGGGATGATGCCATCATATAAAACCATACAGTTGTGTCTATTTGTGGTATATTTATTTCAAGAATTTGAATATCTACTAACCATGCAAAACCCTTAGGACTTTTAAAAGAGAGTAGTAGTATTCCATTTTTTTTAAATGAATTCAAGTATCTTCTAACCATGCATAAGCGTGAGGACTTTTAAATGGGATTAAAACCAACTTGTCTGTTTAATTAATCAATTTTGATATACGTTCCATACATGCATAACTGTGATGACTTTTAAATGAGCATGGAAGCACATAATCAAAAATTCCAAGTAATTCACCCATGCATAACTGTGAGGACTTTTAAATGAGAGTGAATACTTTGGATTTATTTATTACTAAAAAAATATAATAAATTGAAAAACGAATGATTTTCCATTTAAAAATACCATATATTGACATACTATATTGGATTTTGATGAGTGATGGTCGATAGAAATATGATAGAATTAGAGATGGTCATGGAATTTTTTTACCAACAAAAAGTTTTATAACTCTTGTTTAAATTTCTAAAGAAATTTACTAATTATACTGTCTCAAGTTATAATATATGCTTAATATCAACACTCATCACTTTTTCAATCACTATTTATCCTTTCGGTAATTAGCGGAGAGTCAGATTAGATAATGTAGTCATTTAAAATCAAATCCAAAGATAATTATAATATCAAATTTTTTAAAAATGACTAATCTAAAACAAGGTCAACAAAAACGATTTTCTTAGAGGGGCTTTATAAAAGAAAATTTTAAGCTATTTGAAAATTATTTGAAATGAAAAATAGGCAGATATTTTCTCCGAAAATGTGATGCAGTTCTTGAATGTCTCTTAAATCATGTTCCACTAGTAATTTTCTATCGACTAGATTACCAGTGTAGTCTGCATCTGAATTTTCTTTCACTCAAAATTATTGTTTGTTGAATATTATAGACCAGACCGTGATGTGTGCAACGAATATCCTTAAAATGGAATTGAATTAAAGCTATGCAAATAGTGAAAATAGCGATAGATCCAAAAATATATCCATGTGAATCAACGGTAATCATCAAAACATCATCATTAATCCAAACAAATCTTTATAAACTAATTCAAAGTCTGTAGTTTTCTTGGCAAAAACAAATAATTGGCCAACAATTTTGAAAAAGTCAGAATCATTATCAACATTCATTTCACTATCACATTACTGGCTGATTTAATTCAGATTACGGTGCAGTTATCACATTTCATATATCGTTCAAAATAAATATACCATTACCTGTTTTACCTTTACGACAATTTTTCGTTGTTTCCCATTGTGATTCTATCACCTTTGTACTAGGAAAAGGAATCTTTGTTTTGTCACCCGTTGTATGCTTGGAATAGCCAGAATTTAAGTAACTCTATTGTGGTTCCTTAGTCCACATCTACACCTACACGAGAAAAAAAAATTGTGACATATTTGTTTTTATAGGTCCATGATTGTTAATGGCAACGGATTTTGAAAAAATCAAAAAAAAAATTCTCATCTATTCTATCACACCTATTTTCAATAATATTCCAACATTTAACGTTAACAGATTTTAAATAAAATTTCATTTTTAATTTCCAATTCAGAATATATGTTCCATCAAAAACAGGAGAAATAATATTGGACCGATCCCCGACAAAAGTATTACTAAAAGAAGCCATTTTAAAATTCAAATTTGTAAAACAAAAATTGGTCGTTAAAAAACTAAAATTTTAAAACAAGAATGGATTTTATTCCTAGCTTCATACACTTGTAGGATCGATTTCACCCTAGAGGGAGGGTGATTAGGGTGATACTATCAATTATAAAAAAAATTATACGGAAGTACATAAAATATTTGCAACACAGATATAGTCGTGTAACAACAGCACAGATAATAGTAGAATAATAAAAAAATGCAGAAATGAAGCATACAGATTTACCCAACTTCGGCGAAACCCTGCCTACGCGCTGCCCCTAAGGTTTCTACTAGAAATTAAGCAGTCAGATGCTTACACATGTAAACTCGCAACACCCGCTATCGACTAATCTTAACTCCACGCTCAAAACCGTACCACAACTCAGCCACTGAGTTGTGAGTTCTCGAACTACACCACCGTAGTTTATCCCTTAGTCACACGACTAGAAAATACAATCGTTTAAAAGAGAAAATACAATAAAAACAAATTAAATAGCACAAAACCCTAATTTAAATATTAAAGCCCAAAAATTAAAGAGCCGGTCCAAAACAAAACACTAAAAATAATCTCCTTTTCTCTTTTATTTGTTCGGCCCGTTCTCTTCTTCGTTTGTGAAAATGGCTTCTTGCTTTTCTTTCTTCTGTGTGAAAACTAGGGCTTTGCATTTGAAGAAGCCGATTGATTGTTGATCGATTACAATTGCTTCTCTTCTGATTTGCTTCGGCAACCGATCATCTCCTCGAGTTGCACTCGGGTGCTTCAATTCGTCGAGGTTGAATGTTGCTATGAATTTGGTGTCCCCTTTTCGATTTATATTACCCTCGACTGTGATTTGAGTTCCTAATTGATTCTATGCACTGTGATATTACTTGAACTCGAATACTTTTTATCGGCCGATGATGTATAGGTTATATATGATTTGAATCCCTAAACTTTCGTTCGTTTGATAATTTGCTCGGCCGTTTGATTTTGATCGAATGTTGTGATTTATTCTTGACTTGTTCAAATTTGTATAACTGATTGCTTGGTTCTCACGGCTTCGATTTTGACTCTGCTCGATTCCTTGATTTCCATGGCTCTGACTTTGTTGTGACTTCGGTTATGTTCTTTGTGCTTGTTGACTTCGGCCAATTTGTTTATGCGATTATATTATCTGGAATGGATTTGGTTTCATTTTGACTTCAGCCATTTTCTATCATCATTCGAATTTGTTTAATTATTTTTTAACTAATGTATATATGTATTTCTTGTGTGTTCATCCTTGTAACGTTTTTAACCTGATGCTTGATGTTGACCATTGTCTTTGTTAACCATTTACGTGTGTTTGCATTATATTGAGTCAGATATTTAAATTTATGTGTTGTGTGTGTAAGTCTTTGGTTCAGGTTGCATATGTACTAGGTTGTAACCTCGAGCTCTGTTAACCGTTTAATCGAGTCTGCACTGTGATGTAAACTTGTTGTCTTCATGTATATTGCTTTGTCATCGGTACTTGAAGTCGTAGTTTTGTCTCTTTGTAGTTTGGTATCAATGTGTATGCACATATTTCTATTGAAATTCATATTCTTTGTCTTTGATCAAAACTGCTACTTGATGCTTGCATCCATGTGCTTCATGTTGTTCGGTCTGGTTTTCATTGTGTATCCACACATCTCTATTAGCATTGTCCCTTGACATCGTGATGCATTGCAATTATTGAGCCACTGGTTTGAGTTTTATTCATGTGTACAGTTTATATGAGGTTTTTGGCATACTCGATGTTGTTGTCTTCATTTTGCCTGACCATTTGAACCTTTGATTGATAGCTGCAGTGTTCATTGTATATTGATGTTGGTCTGATGCACTTGAATATGCTATGCACTGTACTTCATTGTGGAGGCTGCTGCACCATGTAATTTGATGTTGTTGTCTTTGATCATAATTTAAGTTGACTTTGGTCTCTTGATGCATTCTGGTGAGTTGCTCTGACCAGTTGATTGTTGCATTCATGTTAACACTTGAAGTTTACATGTGAGTATGCTTCGAGTCTGAAATGATTGGAGCCATGGAGTCCTTGTATATTTGAGTCATATGCATGTTGTTCGATGGCTTGGTCTTATTCATAGCCGCATTTGTAAGTTTGGCCATTTGAATCATTCCTGCCTTTGTTCTGGCTAGTTCATCGAGACTTGCTTATGCTCTATTCTTCAGTTTGGTTGCCACGTATATGATACATGTTTTTTTGACTTTGTTTTCTGCCTGGTCGACATGCATATATGCATACTTTGATCATAGCATTCATGTGTACATTTGAGTTTCACCTGTGTTGAATCCAGCTAATAGCTCGGGTTTGACCTTGTGCTAATATCGTGATTTATTTGTGTTTCACTTGAGTTGAACCCGGCTTTTGATTTGGGTTTGACCTTATGCTCATCTGTCTTTGTAATTTTATCAAGTGTATATCAGTGTGCACGGCCTTGTGGCATGTACAGGGATACACTATGGATGTCACGAGCTGTTTATAACAGCCCGCAAATCCGTACCCCTTGAGTCAACACTATTCTATAACAACCAACTCAAGTTGCACAGAAATACGAACCATTTGGGTTTAAGAAGAAGAGGTAGAAGAGAAGAAAACAAAATCAACATCAGAATCTAACCATCGCAGCGGAATAAAATATAATAGATAATAAATAATCTTTACTCAAAATCAAATATATTTGTTTACATACATTACATCATCAGAGTACATCAGTCACAGCTCACATCAATACAATACAATGGAAACACAACAACTCAAGGTACACAACAACTCAAACGCAGCGGAAATATAAATATATATATAAGTACGAGAATACATAATCGTCATCCAGCTCGTCTCCTGAGCTCCACAGCATCATATCCTGTATCCTATAATACTCGGTCTGACCCGAGCATTACAGTTAAATAATACCCGAGTCAGCCTGGAATACCAACGTGAGAAAATCACACCCAATTGATTATTAAAGTTTCAAAAATCCTTTGAAAACAAAAGCATCTCGTAAGACCACGCCACAAATAAACATGTCGGGTTTTTACCTTACGATAGCTAAAATAATTTTTATAGAAATCCTCTGATATTATAATAGGGTCTATATACAAATACTATTAAAATAGCCGAAATTGTTACATGATTAAATTCCAGCTACTAGCCACCGAAGTGGGTAATACAAACAAAACTCGTACAAGGCTCGTAGGGAAAATGGATTTCCAACAATAACTAGGCACTGGGGTACCACCTGTCACAGTACGGGGCCTAAATCACTGTACCGAGGATTACTCCCTTCATCCCCTGCAACACAAGGCCGGAACCATTCCTTACTGAACAGTCCCGAACAAGATAAACCCCGTGGTTGGCGCGACCAACCACCCACTAAGCCGAAATATATAAGGGACATCTAGACAGGGGAATTATCTTGTCCTGCTTGGGCATGACCCACCTAACCTTGCTGCATATCCCCTGATTTTCAGTCATTCCCATTTGATGAGGCTTGAGGCTAAGCGTTACCTTTAGAACGTTTTCACTTAGAATGCCCATCGCCCACCTGACGATGTTTCGCAAGCATTCATCCATACAAGTCCGTCCCGGGTTCGAACGGAACCGAAAGCACTATTCCTACTACATCCATTTTGGAAATATCCTCAGGATTAGTAGCGACTAGCCCTTGCACTTCGCTGCTCCAGCTTCAACTCCGAACACGTTTCACGAAACGTACAAACCGGATCGAAGTGGTTTTCGAGAAATAAATCTCGATCTCGGACTCTTCGAAACGATCAACGCATTGTCCAATATTGATAGTCGGTTATCTAACTATCAATTAATATTCACACAACAACCATCAACCAATAAATAAATTTTTCCAAATTATTTATTAATCTCCAAAAATATCTTCACAAGATATATTTCTATTTCCAATCCTTTGAAAACAGTTTCAAAACCATCTTCCTTTCAGAATAAACTTTCCCAAATATTTTCTATCTTCTCTGAAATTTACCAAGCACAAACTAGATTTTTTTTAAAAATAATTTAAAACACTTTACTTTGAAATATATATTTATATTTTAAAACATTTAAGTTAAAAACTACTTTGATAATTTGTTAAAAATACATACTATATAAATTTTTGAAAATAAAGTTACTTAATAAATATAAAACCAGATTTATACTTTTAAAAACATAATACTACTATAATAGATAAAGAGAAATACTTACTTAAGAACTTAAATATTAGAAATAAGAAATTTTCCACACTTGCTTTTTAAACAACATTTAATCTTTTAACTTATATTTAAAAATTTACTTCGAAAACGTACTTGGTTATCCAGGGAGAATTCCAACTTCAATCACTTAAATCAATTTCCCAAATTGATTTCCAATTTATTTCCTTTTTATTCGGAATCTATAAATTTCAGATTTCATTTCTTGATTAGAATTTAAAAATACTTTAACTAAAAATTTCAATTTTTAGATTTCTCAATTACTTCTTTATTCTTTTAAATAAATTTAAACTTTAAATTTTAAGATAATTTTTTTTCTTATATTGATATAACTTAAGTTTACAATTCATTAATTTCATTTTATTAAAAATTACATTTCTCTTCATACTCAAAGTTATTTAATATTATTTCATATTACTTCTATTTCTTTTCAATTCATTCTTAATTTATTCAAACTTTCTATAATTATTTTGCTTACAAATTTAATTCTTTTTAATTTCTTTCAACAATCCAATTCATATAATTTGTTAATTCATTATACCCAATTATCCAATCAAACCATAACATTCAATATCCCAATATAACTCATCATAAGATATCAAATAATCACAACAGAGAATAATGAATAATTTAAATAAATGTGAGGGATCCAGTTGGATCCCTCCAACCTGTTTTCCCTGCATTCACAGACGTTGGCACAATAAATTGCATCAATTCTCAAATATAGCATACAATAGCACATCAACAATTCAGCCATTCCAACAATTATTTAAATTTAATCATTTAAATTTAAATTTAAACTGAGTGAGATTAACTCACATTTGCTTTTATTTGCAGTCCGACCTAACCCAGCTTGTTTCTTTTCAGATTTCAAACCTTGAATAAATATTACGTGATTTTATTAATATCCAAACTAATTAAATAATCAATTGTCATTCATTTATTTAATTTAAATGAATAATTTTTCTTTAAACTAATAATTAGATTTACAAACAAATTTGCCTTTAATAAAATATTTAGTGGCCGCCATAATTAAATAAATTTATTAAATAGATTAATCATCATAATAAAATATATATATATATATATATTTTTTTTAAAAGCAAACTTAACCTAACCGTAAAATATATGACATCAGGTTCAAAATGAAAATAATTTGCAAATACCTAACTCAACTTTACACGAGGTCCCTCGTTCGCCAACCCAAATTCCAGAATCGAGAGTTGTTCTTCGACTCCACTGTCGTCGATCATGACCCAGCCCAACGCTACGCTATCGCGAAATCGACAATAGTCAGCCTCTCAACTCGTGACCTCCATCATCATGACATCGCACAACATCACTGCTGCAAATCCCCTTAACACGCGCGCACCCAGAACACCGCTACACGGCCGATCCTCCCACCTCGACGTCGATGAACGAAAACAACAAGTTACTAGCTCGCGGCCTCGTCTAGTCGCTAGGGCCCACATCGATCGATAAAGAAGGGGAAGCGGCTAGGTTTCGAACAGAAGGGGAACTCCGATCTAACTCCTTTGCAAATCTCGTACGTCATTATTATTTATTTTTATTTTTTTGAAACGTCGAGCTCGATTCAACCAACAAAAGAAGAAGGAAGTACAATTTAAAGAGAGGGGGGTTCGATCTGGAACTGAGAGGAGAAGGGGTTGGATTTCTATAGGGTTTGATTTGAATTGGGAAAAAGAAAATATAGCAAATTGATTACGGCATAGAAATTTATAAAACTGTCCTGATTGATTATTATTATTATTATTATTTTTTAAACAAGAAGAAGAGCTTGTCTTGAAAGGAAACGGGTGTTGGATTTATTTGTTTTTAGAAGAAAAGGCGTATACGAGAAGCCTCATGAATGAAATTAAATTTTATAAATTATTATCAATTAAAATTACAGCGCACTTATTACACTCACCCACTAACTCCAAAAACTACGAAAATTGAAACTCGATAATAATTCAATATTACGGACTCAATGAAACTAGTTTCATTGAATTCCGAGACTGTGCCTCGGAAGTCTATTTTTAAATTCAATTTAAACGATATAAATTTTCAAAACTGAACAAAACACTTCCAAATCCAATTTTAACCCTTATACTATTTTCCATATTATTGATATAAATTTTATAAGCCTTCAAATTATTCTTAACAAGCTTAAAATTCCAGATTCAACATTTTACTCAACTTCAAATTATTTAATTCAATAATTTAATTATCAAATAAATCGTGATATTCGTAATTCAAGTTAAAATTATTCTATTGAATATTTAAAATCAATTGAATATCCCCAATTTTAAATGCTTGAAAATTCCGGGTCGTCACATTCCTTCCCCCTTAAAAGAATTTCGTCCCCGAAATTACTAGTTAGGAAGAATGATCCAATACCCGTTACTATTTTTCCCAACCAAACAGTTTCTAACAGTTCAACATCTTACCAACTATCTTTTTATAAAAGATCATCACCATTCTTATTAACTTTCCAAACCTTTCCCTAGTTTGCAAATTATCCTATTTGCCCAACCATTCAAGTTTTAATCATAAAACCAATTTTGAATTATCAAAATTTTCTCAAAATTTTTCTAACTCCCTAAATTCCCGAAATTTTTTGCCAGCGTCTCCTTTGCGCGGCTAGCTCGGTACAACTACAAAACGGCTCTACGGCCTCCCAAATCCAAAAAAGAAAATAAAAAGGCAAGTGGCTCAATCCAAATCCAAATCCCAATCAAATTCCATACCAAATTTAAATACATACCTTATGTCGGGCAATTCAAATTTTATCTTTTGATATCAAACTCAATTTTCTTTTTCCTTTATAATACCTGCATACCTGCTTAGCACCAATATCCAAACACAATATCCCAAAACATCATTTCTTTCTTAAGTTAGCATAAACATTTTATATGTTTCTTATCTTCATTTCTCTTTACCTCTTTTGGTTTACTTATTTCTATTCAAATCGATTTCCACATTACATATGTATTTCATTTATTTTCAACTTTGAATTTTTACATGTTATCCTTCATTTATAACTAATTTAAGTCATTACTTTAATTAGTTTCATTTACTGACTTATTTTAGTTTCCAATCCTAAATAGTTTTGTCGTTAACAAAATTTTCCAAAATTTTCAAAAATTTTCTAACTCCCAAAATTTCTGAAATTTTTTGGCAGAGTTCCCTTTGTACGGAGAAGCTTTTGCAATTTGACAAAAGAGATAAATATATATACATCGACCCACACGGTCGGAAAAACCAAAAACAGTTCATATTTCCTATTTTAATTGCGTAGGTGTACCTTATTTAGCATTTTAAGCAAGCGGCTTATTCTTTTTAGCAAATAGCACTACCAAATCCAGCCACACGGCTTCCAGGTACCTGTACTTACTCAACTTAAACACGTAAGTCCCAAATATATGCAGTTTAACTATATTCCACTTATTTATAATAGTTAAAACATATGAACTCTAAAAGAATCTCATACAAAACATTTTTCTGTAAGCAATTTATATAGTTCCCATGCCAATTCAACTGTTTTAATTCATTTATAACCATTTTCATTCAATTCGAATGGTTTTCAATCCATTTGTATACATCTTCATCAAATTTGAATGGTTTAAGACACAATAGCTTACTTTTAATTTATTCCTAAGCAAACTGAACTCACATTTAATTCAATTGCTTTCAAAATAAATTTATTTTACTCCTATCCATCCAAGGCATTTTAATAACTTCCATTTACATTCAATTATTTATTCTTTGCAAATTTGACGAAAACTATGTGAATAAATAAGTATTATGTGTTATAACCAATTTTTAATGGATTTCAACTCAATTTATACTTAATTCTATCCCATTTTTAAATTTATTCACAATTTATATATTCTCATTCTCATTGCATTTTAATTTTTGATTCATTTACTTGCATTTCATTTTATTAATCAAATTAGTTTATTCAAAACCATTTACAACTTAGATCCATCTTCATTACCAATTAAATTTCCTTTTTATTTTAATTCATTCACATCCATTCATTTACATTTAAAACCATTCTGTAATTGTTTATTCCAAACTATTTTATTTAGCTCAAAACAACCAAGCCATATCTTTCAATAACCACTTCTCAACTTATTTAAACCATACTTCATTTGATTCTTATTTATCTCATCCGTTCATTTATTCAATAAAATTAGTTTACCCACATTCACTTAAACCATTCTAATAAACTTGAAACATTCTATTTTTCTTATTGCCTCAAGTTATTTCAATCCCTTAATAATTTAAATGGTTTACAACTATTTATTTAAGCATTTTCACTCCATTAAATATTATCGGCATCACACCGATTTTTTTTTATTCCAATTAAAATTTATTCCTACTTGATTTAAATCCAATTTTATATTTAAGCCCATTTTATTTTCAAGTAAATCTTTTTTTTTTGTTTTTCTATTCTTAAGCTCACTTCATTTTGCAAATAAATTTCTCTTTTCAATTTAATTTGATTCTATCTCAATCCAATCTCATTTCAAACTACAAATTTATTTGATTAGTTATAATAAAATTTAACTTTTCAGATTTAATCCATTCAATTTATTCTCTGGCTATTTCCAAGTTATCTTCACTTATGGATTTTATTTGCACATTCAAACATTGCTATTTTAATCCATTTACATTTTTATCCGATACACTTCAATTATATTTAATTTGTTAACACTTCAAGCTAAATTTTCAATTTAATAACTCTAGTTCTGATTCAATTATCCACTTTCAATTTACCATCCAATTTATTTACTCATAATTCAGCTTCATTCTCAATTACTTTCACTTCATCAACAATTTGAACCAATTTTAATTTATAACTTGAGTTTATTTCCAACTTCATCATAAACTCACAATTCAATCTCATTCACTAATTTATTATCTAATTAGTTCTTCCCTTATTTATAATCCAACACGTGAATTTATATCACTTCACTTTATTTCCTTAAGTTCAATATACTTGATAATTCAAGTTTGGATTTTCTTTTCATTTTCCAATTCATCAAAATATTAAATTTGGGCATTGTACTCCATTTTCAATTTAATAAGTCACAACTTATTATTTTTTACAATTCCATTCATCATAAGCTGGAATATATTCATCCTTTATTTTTAACTCAAGCCTTCTATTTATTTATAGCCCAAGCATATTTTATTTCCATGGATCTTTAATTCTTTTATAAGTTATTCTGGTTTATTTATTTCAATCCAATCCTTATCCAACTTATTTCCCATTTATTCAGGTAAGAATTTAATTTCATTAATTAATTCAATTGAATTCTCATCCCAACTCAATTTTACTTTAACTCGGATTTATTTAACTCAATTCGATTTCAACTTAATTTGAATATAACTGGATATTCTTTCAGCTTATCCAATTAATTTCAGTCCAGTACAATCTTTATTTCCCACACTCTAAGTTAATTTCATTTCTAACTTTTCCCTTTAAATTTAAATTCCAACATTCAAAGCCTATATTTCCTTCCTGATTTAAAACTCAACCCAATTTTATAGGCTTGCAATTTATCTCATCGGGATTTTTAAACTCCCGGTTTTGGCTTCAAATCATTTTGAAATCTCCAATATCTCAAACCACATTTCTCAAAAATTTTAATCCAATCCTGGCTTTTATTTCCAACAAATTTCCTTTGAAATTTTCCAAAACATCTGCTTTCCTAAACAAATCAATTTGGTAGCAATTCGTCACTTAGAAATTCGAAAATTAATACTGATGATGCGGCCGTCATCATCAGAATTATTTTCCAATAGTCCAAGTGATTTCAATGCTATATTACTTCCAAAATCCATTTATAACAAATTTCCTTTCAGAAATATCTCCAAAACAATTGGGCTATTATTTATCTTCAAAACACTTCCCAAAATCTCCGGGATTTAAATTTCCAATTCCTGCTTAAATCAATTTTACTATAATTCATTTGCATAGCTTATGCTCATACAAATTATTATTTGATTATATTTCAATTTATAAATTTCATTTACGACTCATACTTATGAATTTCATTTTATAATGAATTTACTCCCTTCAAACTTTGGTTATTTTTTTTTTCAATTTCTAGTTAAATTTTTACTTAACAATGATAATATTTTAATAGTATCATTTCTAACATCCAAGCAACCATATATTAGCTATATAGTTTACCAAAAACTTTCTTTATATCAAAAATATATTTTTGGGTAAAATTATTTCAATCACCCATATTGAAAACAATACCGTGTCAATTGTTCTATTCAAGTGTTTAGAAACCCCTTCGATACAGTTGCGCAGACTGTGTCGATGAAGGTTCATATGCCACTCAATAAATCAATCAACACAATATTAAAACAATTTATATTCACTAACAAATACGCGCTCATATCTATTAATACGCTCAAACTCATTTTAGAGTACTATGTACTCTATTTTAAATGAGTAATTCCCACCAGAGCCAAGGTTATCTCCAACCTATGCTCTGATACCAAGTGTAACAGCCCGCAAATCCGTACCCCTTGAGTCAACACTATTCTACAACAACCAACTCAAGTTGCACAGAAATACGAACCATTTGGGTTTAAGAAGAAGAGGTAGAAGAGAAGAAAACAAAATCAACATCAGAATCTAACCATCGCAGCGGAATAAAATATAATAGATAATAAATAATCTTTACTCAAAATCAAATATATTTGTTTACATACATTACATCATCAGAGTACATCAGTCACAGCTCACATCAATACAATACAATGGAAACACAACAACTCAAGGTACACAACAACTCAAACGCAGCGGAAATATAAATATATATAAGTACGAGAATACGTAATCGTCATCCAGCTCGTCTCCTGAGCTCCACAGCATCATATCCTGTATCCTATAATACTCGGTCTGACCCGAGCATTACAGTTAAATAATACCCGAGTCAGTCTGGAATACCAGCGTGAGAAAATCACACCCAATTGATTATTAAAGTTTCAAAAATCCTTTGAAAACAAAAGCATCTCGTAAGACCACGCCACAAATAAACATGTCGGGTTTTTACCTTACGATAGCTAAAACAATTTTTATAGAAATCCTCTGATATTATAATAGGGTCTATATACAAATACTATTAAAATAGCCGAAATTGTTACATGATTAAATTCCAGCTACTAGCCACCGAAGTGGGTAATACAAACAAAACTCGTACAAGGCTCGTAGGGAAAATAGATTTCCAACAATGACTAGGCACTGGGGTACCAGCTGTCACAGTACGGGGCTTAGATCACCGTACCGAGGATTACTCCCTTCATCCGCTGCAACACAAGGCCGGAACCATTCCTTACTGAACAGTCCCGAACAAGATAAACCCCGTGGTTGGCGCGACCAACCACCCACTAAGCCGAAATATATAAGGGACATCTAGACAGGGGAATTATCTTGTCCTGCTTGGGCATGACCCACCTAACCTTGCTGCATATCCCCTGATTTTCAGTCATTCCCATTTGATGAGGCTTGAGGCTAAGCGTTACCTTTAGAACGTTTTCACTTAGAATGCCCATCGCCCACCTGACGATGTTTCGCAAGCATTCATCCATACAAGTTCGTCCCGGGTTCGAACGTAACCGAAAGCACTATTCCTACTACATCCATTTTGGAAATATCCTCAGGATTAGTAGCGACTAACCCTTGCACTTCACTGCTCCAGCTTCAACTCCGAACACGTTTCACGAAACGTACAAACCCGATCGAAGTGGTTTTCGAGAAATAAATCTCGATCCCGGACTCTTCGAAACGATCAACGGATTGTCCAATATTGATAGTCGGTTATTTAACTATCAATTAATATTCACACAACAACCATCAACCAATAAATAAATTTTTCCAAATTATTTATTAATCTCCAAAAATATCTTCACAAGATATATTTCTATTTCCAATCCTTTGAAAACAGTTTCAAAACCATCTTCCTTTCAGAATAAACTTTCCCAAATATTTTCTATCTCCTCTGAAATTTACCAAGCACAAACTAGATTTTTTTTAAAAAATAATTTAAAACACTTTACTTTGAAATATATATTTATATTTTAAAACATTTAAGTTAAAAACTACTTTGATAATTTGTTAAAAATACATACTATATAAATTTTTGAAAATAAAGTTACTTAATAAATATAAAACCAGATTTATACTTTTAAAAACATAATACTACTATAATAGATAAAGAGAAATACTTACTTATGAACTTAAATATTAGAAATAAGAAATTTTCCACACTTGCTTTTTAAACAACCTTTAATCTTTTAACTTATATTTAAAAATTTACTTCGAAAACGTACTTGGTTATCCAGGGAGAATTCCAACTTCAATCACCTAAATCAATTTCCCAAATTGATTTCCAATTTATTTCCTTTTTATTCGGAATCTATAAATTTTAGATTTCATTTCTTGATTACAATTTAAAAATACTTTAACTAAAAATTTCAATTTTTAGATTTCTCAATTACTTCTTTATTCTTTTAAATAAATTTAAACTTTAAATTTTAAGATAATTTTTTTTCTTATATTGATATAACTTAAGTTTACAATTCATTAATTTCATTTTATTAAAAATTACATTTCTCTTCATACTCGAAGTTATTTAATATTATTTCATATTACTTCTATTTCTTTTCAATTCATTCTTAATTTATTCAAACTTTCTATAATTATTTTGCTTACAAATTTAATTCTTTTTAATTTCTTTCAACAATCCAATTCATATAATTTGTTAATTCATTATACCCAATTATCCAATCAAACCATAACATTCAATATCCCAATATAACTCATCATAAGATATCAAATAATCACAACAGAGAATAATGAATAATTTAAATAAATGTGAGGGGTCCAGTTGGATCCCTCCAGCCTGTTTTCCCTGCATTCACAGACGTTAGCACAATAAATTGCATAAATTCTCAAATATAGCATACAATAGCACATCAACAATTCAGCCATTCCAACAATTATTTAAATTTAATCATTTAAATTTAAATTTAAACTGAGTGAGATTAACTCACCTTTGCTTTTATTTGCAGTCCGACCTAACCCAGCTTGTTTCTTTTCAGATTTCAAACCTTGAACAAATATTACGTGATTTTATTAATATCCAAACTAATTAAATAATCAATTGTCATTCATTAATTTAATTTAAATGAATAATTTTACTTTAAACTAATAATTAGATTTACAAACAAATTTGCCTTTAATAAAATATTTAGTGGCCGCCATAATTAAATAAATTTATTAAATAGATTAATCATCATAATAAAATATATATATATATATATATATATATATATATATATATATTTAAAAAGCAAACTTAACCTAACCATAAAATATATGACATCGGGTTCAAAATGAAAATAATTTGCAAATACCTAACTCAGCTTTACACGAGGTCCCTCGTTTGCCAACCTAAATTCCAGAATCGAGAGTTGTTCTTCGACTCCACTGTCGTCGATCATGACCCAGCCCAACGCTACGCTATCGCGAAATCGACAATAGTCAGCATCTCAACTCGTGACCTCCATCATCATGACATCACACAACATCACTGCTGCAAATCCCCTTAACACGCGCGCACCCAGAACACCGCTACACGGCCGATCCTCCCACCTAGACGTCGATGAACGAAAACAACAAGTTGCTAGCTCGCGGCCTCGTCTAGTCGCTAGGGCCCACATCGATCGATAAAGAAGGGGAAGCGGCTAGGTTTCGAACAGAAGGGGAACTCCGATCTAACTCCTTTGCAAATCTCGTACGCCATTATTATTTATTTTTATTTTTTTGAAACGTCGAGCTCAATTCAACCAACAAAAGAAGAAGGAAGTACAATTTGAAGAGAGGGGGTTCGATCTGGAACTGAGAGGAGAAGGGGTTGGATTTCTATAGGGTTTGATTTGAATTGGGAAAAAGAAAATATAGCAAATTGATTACGGCATAGAAATTTATAAAACTGTCCTGATTGATTAATATTTTTTTTTAAACAAGAAGAAGAGCTTGTCTTGAAAGGAAACGGGTGTTGGATTTATTTCTTTTTAGAAGAAAAGGCGTATACGAGAAGCCTCATGAATGAAATTAAATTTTATTAAATTATTATCAATTAATATTACAGCGCACTTATATCTCGTACACCCACCCACTAACTCCAAAAACTACGAAAATTGAAACTCGATAATAATTCAATATTACGGACTCAATGAAACTAGTTTCATTGAATTCCGAGACTGTGCCTCGGAAGGCTATTTTTAAATTCAATTTAAACAATATAAATTTTCAAAACTGAACAAAACACTTCCAAATCCAATTTTAACACTTATACTATTTTCCATATTATCGATATAAATTTTATAAGCCTTCAAATTATTCTTAACAAGCTTAAAATTCCAGATTCAACATTTTACTCAACTTCAAATTATTTAATTCAATAATTTAATTATCAAATAAATCGTGATATTCGTAATTCAAGTTAAAATTATTCTATTGAATATTTAAAATCAATTGAATATCCCCAATTTTAAATGCTTGAAAATTCCGGGTCGTCACACTGTTCGTGTATGATGAATTCAAAAATTGAATGATGACGAACAATCCAAATATCTGAGGCAAATAAAATTTTCAAAATCACATTTTATTTTATACTGCAAAAAATATTTCTTTTTCAATTTTACTATGTCGCTGTGTATTTTTGCATATTGCTCAGTTGTTGGACTCAGTTTGGAATAGAGTTGAAGATAAATTTGAGTGAATGATCGATATGTAGTGATGACATTTATAAATGAAAAATTGTGATGTAATCAAAATTGTATGGTTCAAAAATTGTGTATATAGTGAAAGCTCAAATTTGTGCTATTCAAAATTTTAATAAATATTTGTTTGAATAAATTATCTGATTAAATTTAAATTTTGTGTTATTCATTTTATTCAGTAAATTTTTTTGTTAATTACGTGAAAAATAAAATAGCACATTAACAAATACATTTAAATGAATATATATATATGTTTATTATCATCAAACAAAAATCATACACTAGCATATTCAACATGACCTTTCCTCCCTGAGTGTGTTGCTGGTGAAGCAAAATAAGTACTAAAGAAACTAAAAAGAAAAAATTTGGGGAAAAAAAAGGTATGTAATTTGTATTGCAAAAGGTCAGTGATTATTTTAATATTAATACAACTGTACAACGGTGGAGAAACAGTGGGAAAACTGATTTTAGTTGCATAGTTTGAGGAAAAAATATATATATTGGAGTTTTTCATTAATTTCAAAACATAAAATGATAATGTATTGAAAATAATTTACAACTTGGGATTCGAAATTGAGAAATAAAATTTAAAAGACAGAATTAGGGAGAAGAACAAAAGAATTGTAGAAAAATTATGCTGAAAGATAACAAGTTTCATTTTTGGGCTGAAGGACAAACTTTGAAAAAAAATTATACTGAAGGACAATACTAATTATAACTAGCATTATTTTCAGTTTTTACATTATATAAAATACTAGTTATAACTGACATTATATTCAATTTTACAGTACAAAATGTTGACTATAATAACATTGTCCACCCGTCTAATTTTTTTCAAAGTTTGTCATTTAGCCCAAAAACGAAATTTGCTGTCCTTCAGCCTAATTTTTTTTAAAAATTTGTCCTAGTGCCTATTTTCCACAATTTAAAATATATAAATTTTAAATTTGAATATTAAAAGTCAGATCTGAATTTTAAATTAGAAATTCAAAATTGAAGATCATAGAAGTCGAAAATCAAATTAAAAAACAAAATTATAATTTGAAATTTTGAATTTATAAGTGAATTTTGAATTGAAATTTCGAACTTTCAAATAGAAATTTTTCCATATCAACATAATCCTATATATTTTAACCAAATCCATATTTAACAACGATAATATATCGATAAAGCATAACAATATAATAAATAAACACAACTACCAAATTCTTGAACCATAATTTGTACAACAAATTTAAAATCATCAACTCAACAAAACCATATAGAACATTTGCGTAGTAATGTGATTCCATCTTCATACAACAATCATACACGTTAACTCCAAATAATAATTAATCACATATGTTACAACAATCCAAATTAATGTATTTACACCTATCAATTCCTCTTTAAGTGTAAAATCATCTTATTATTGTTTATCATAAATATCTTTATTATCTCAAACAATAATATTTCCCAAAAATGATTATGTAATTCAAAAATCCTTCAATATATATTTATTACCTCAAATATCTCACAACATCGTTATTTAATCAATATTCTTAGTCCAATTACTTTTAAAAATAACAAGATTGTTACTTTACGTCAAAACAATAATATTTATTTAAATCCCATTATTATCTTTCAAAATCAGTTTATTAATATTTACCTTTAAAATAATAATATTCATTTCATGTTCGCTGATATTTAGTACTCGATCTCCCCTTACATATTTATCATGGTGATGGAGCTGCTTAATTCCATTTTCACCAAACATGTTTTAAATAAGACCTTCAAGCTCCACCCAAAGTGCAAGAATCCAGTTATTACCTCTCTCACGTTCGCTGATGACATTGTTGTCTTTGCCAAGCCTGATGTAGGTACCATTTCTGCCATCAACGATACTCTTATTCAATTGCACGAAATGACTGGGCTACATATTAATAAGAATAAGTCGCATATTCTGATTGCGGGCCTTAGTGAAAATGATAATAGCCATATCACTACACTATCGGGTCTTCATACTATGCCTACTGATGCTGTGTGCTTGGGGATTCCTCTCACTAAAGCTAGGATCAGTACTACACAATGCATCCCCATGTATGAAAAGATTATTGCTAAACTTAAAACTTGGACTACTCACCTACTTTCTCAAGCAGGTAGAATTTCAATTGTTAAATCTATTATTTTTGGCATGACAACATACTGGGCTCGCATTTTTATATTGCCAAAAAAATTAATATCCATGGTTAATGCGGCTATGAGCCATTTCTTATGGCATGGGGATTGCAATTCTCGGAAACCTATTCCCATTGCTTTCTCCAAGATTTGCAGACCGAGGAAACAAGGGGGTTTGGGTATAATAAATTTACGATATTGGAATTTCGCGGCGGCATCAAAACACATCAATGATGTACTCTCACACAATATGAATTTATGGATACGCTGGTTAAGATTGAACTACCTTTACGATAAGAATTTCTGGAGTACCAGACCCACTGCCACTTCTAGCTACTTCTGGCGGAACATCCTTAGTATTCGTGATATCATTCTTCCACACATTAAATACAATATTTTCCACGATCAGGCCATCTCTTTCTGGCATTCACCGTGGTCATCTCCTGGTGTCATACTAAACAATGTGCTCAGTAATATGGAAAAGATATCCACTGGGATTCCTGATGGCGCAAACATTCGACATTTCATCAACCATGGGGTGATTCATTTACTATACGCTGCATCTACCGAGGTTAGAAATCTCTGGAGGAAAATTACACAGGTTAACCATATTAACACTGTGCACTTTATGCAATGGACTGACAAATACACACCTCACTGCATCGCAACTATATACAGAGCCATTCTCACATATAATAATAATAATTACAGTGTATGGTATCGCCGAATATGGAGTAAACTCGGATCTGAAAAATAAAATTTCATCCTCTGGAAAACTATACATAACCCTCTGCTTACTAGAGACAAACTTTTGGAGAGGGGTTTCATTGCGTCTAATACATGCATTTTCTGCAATACACACCCCGAGAGCAAGGACCGCATCTTCTTCCAATGTACGGTCACTTATCGACTATGGAAGGCTGTTCTTCTTGCAGCTGAGATATATTACCCTAACACGAGACGAGAGCAACAATGGTTTGAGATATTTCAACGATCCAGATGGCGAAATGAGAAGGGGGAGCGAATGCTTATTTCATCAGATGTTTTGTCTCTGCTATTTGGCGTGAGAGGAACGCTCGTATATTTGAAAACAAAATTAAAAACAGAAGGGAGTTGATCGCTGAGATGAACGGAGCTTTTAAGAAGCGTGCGAGATGGCTTCAATCAGTTGGACATATTGGATTTACGGTGCATTAACTAGTCTGGTATTTGGGCTATACGGGCCTAAATCCTATTTTAATTACTGTTTTTTCTGTTTTCGCAGTTTTTGGTTGTTTTATTTACTTTGTTTTTTCGATCTTTTGATACCTCTGTTTGTAATTACTTCTTCTTTTTAATCTGATCTGGTAGAGCCCAGTATAAAATACTCGTTTGCCTTTAAAAAAAATATTCATTTCAAATCCCAAAATATTTTTATTGCTATTTATCCCAAAATCAATAATAACTTAACCCAAAATACTTTTGAAAATACATCACTACTGCTAATACTATTATCTTCAGAATGTATGTAATGAATCGAAATTTTAGTCATTCGATTTTGAATATTTAATTTAATTTAAATATTTAATAATTGGTTTTTAAAGTTTATAGCTTAAATTCAATTGAAGAGGTTATTTAAAATATTTGAATTTATGAACTTAAGATATTTGAATGGTGATTTAAACATAGTGTTTTTTAACCGAATGCTAATTTAATTGATTTAATAGTCTAATTTAACTCCTTTTAAATTAATAACTATTAATGACGAATTCATTTGCAAATTTATTTAGAGTAATAAATGACTCAAATAAATAATAAGAAAATTTATTTATATTTTTATGACTCGATTTCTATTGATGTATTTTTAATTTAATTTATTTGATTTTTCCATAATTTTTAATTTGAAAATTGTTATTTGATGATTTATCGACAAACAACGTTGTTTTCGTGATTTTATAGAAACAGTAATCAATGTATATTATTATTGTTTTGAGGTCGTGCCACTGTTTTGAGTGCGACCGCATTTTTATTTTATCGTTTGGAGTTCATATGCAAATAAAAATATGTAGGCGAAATATCGACGACCACAAATAAATATAAGTCAACCCTTACAACTCCACCATCTCATGTTCTTTTCTTCCCTTTTAGTTTGTTGTCCATCACTGTGTACTGATCAAAGAAAGAAAAAAAAGTAAAATTTTAAAGTTTTCAAAAATTCCTAACTCACACTCAATGAAAAAAAATCTAAAGTAAGGCTCTTCGGATTCATCATAGCGAGACTCTCGTTTTGGTATAGGATTGGATGGGCTCGGTGAAGATCTACGATGCTTGAAAGTGAAGGAGTGGGTTTGGCTGGACTAAGATTAAGGATTTCTCGGGCTATGGTAGGCGTTAAGGCATGAGGTCGATTGCATTGGGTTAGTGGCGCAAAGGAGTAGCTCGTGCCAAATTCCAAGAGGGTGCGGTTGTGGGAGGAGATTTCTGGCCAGGGCCTTGTCATGATGTGGTCTCGAAGTCATGATTTACTAGGATGAGGCGAGATAGATATTTTTGGCATAAGCATGTGGAGATAGGTGAGAGATGATTAACGGTGAAGGCGGATTCAAGTTTCATAGAGAATCAGGCATGGAAGGGGGAGGGAAAGGATCGTCCATGGTGAGTTGAGTGTCAAGTTGAGGTGGTGAGAGTTTACGTGTGTGGAAGATGGATTAGTATAGGGTAATTATCTTTTAAAAAGTAATTAGTGTGGATTTATATAATCTAATTCAAATCGATAACTTATAAATGCAATATCACTCTCATACGAGGTCCAATCGAGACGAAACCTTTTGCGTTGCGCTCATATTCGCTATAGCATTGATTTGGTTGAATTTGAAGCAAGTGAGTATTTGGACTAAAATCGGACGTTGCTCAATTTTAATTTAAATCGGAATGCTTTGGCGTCAACTGGAAATTCCGTGAGTATAAGTCACCTATTTTGATAAATCGGTATGTTATATAGTGCATAAAAACTTACTGTTTATGTTTGGATGAATTTTTGTCTGATTGGTTAAAATATCCGCTTTTAAAAAGCGTTGACATTTAAATTGAAAATACATTGAATTTAGTAGAGAAATCCGGATTTCTCGAAATTATGATTAAACTTTCGATTACATATTTTATTATTTTATATTCTTGTTAAATAGATTGTTAAACGCTGAAATTTGACTGTGTGGCCATAATGGATGCGACACCAATACTTGTAAAAAGTTAAACCTTGTTAGTGGAAAAGTTAAACCTTTTACATGGTATTTTGTAAATACTGTATGATTTTGGAAATGGTTTCCGATTTGCAAAATGATTTAAAATTGATCTTGGGGTTTTCGTGTTATTTTATTTTTGAAAAAAAAATGAGTTTTTAAAGTTTTCTATTTTAATCCAACTTCTTTACTTATTCTTTTAAATTCAGATATATCTATAAGTATGGTTTTTAATAATTATTTTAAATATTCAACTTTATAAGAAACTTTTTTAATAATTAGTGTTATTATTAAAAGAGAAATTGAATGATTTATGTTATTTTAAAATGGGAGGTATTATGTTAAAGGAAGGTGAAGGTTTTTTAGAAATGGATATTTGTGAAACCAGTTTATATAAAATGTTGTAAATAAAAGAACTTATTTATAGATGGTGTGTTATAGATTTACAGGAGATTTATAAGCGGTATCTTATAAATAAAAAGGAAATCAATATCATTTTGATAAATTGGAATAAATAATTCCATTTGTGAATTTATGAAAATATATGGAATGACCTATTTATGAGAAGTATAAGAGCTTTATAATTATATATTGAAGTTATGGTTATATTTAGAGTTTTAATTTTACAAATGGGGAGTTTGTATTTCTATTCAGAAATTTATAAAAGAAGTTATAAATGAATTTGGAATTTGTAAAGAGTTGTAATAAGTTTGGAAATTTACAAAAGGAGGTTGTAATTATGTTATATATGTATTTATAAAGTTTTTATAAATGATATTTTATGAAAGGAACTCTAAAATCAACTTAGAGTTCATTTATACTTATAAATGGGTTTTATAAATTATTTTAGAGATTAATAAGGTAGTTTTATAACTTGAAAAGATATTTTAAAATTTGAGAAGTTTTATAAATTATTTTGGATATTTGTAAAAGAAGTTTTATAAATGGTTTTCAATATTTATAAAAGGGTTTTATAAATAAACTTGAGATTTATCAAGAGTTTAATAAATGGATTTGAAATTTTAGTAAAGAAGATGTTCATAAATGAAAGAGATTTATTAAAAGGATTTATCGAAGAAAATTTATAAAAGAAATTAAGATTGAATTTCCCCAAATTGACCTTCTTAATTTTGGTCGTGTGGACATTCATTCCTTGCTTAACACCAAATGAATAGTGTTTGGATTTATCCTTATCTCCGTTTCTTTTAATACAATATTTGTTTAATCCTTTTGATATGATTTTGAAATAAGTAATCTTTCATAGTGCTTTATGCATATACTTATACCATTGGGATAAGTATATGAATACATTTTCTAAGCAGAAAAAAATATAGCATTTTAATGAATATGCTTATATCATTAAGATAAGTATATGAATATATATTCTAAGTAAGGAAAACATAGTGTTTTTGTCAATATACTTATACCGTTGAGACAAGTATATTAATACATTTTCTAAATATGGAAAAATGTGGCGTTTTTGTGATTATACTTATGATGTCGAGATAATTATATAGATATTTTTTCAAGTATTGAAATGATAATAAAAGGTTTGTAAATATATATTTGTACAAGTATTTTGATACAAGTATTTACAAAGTGATTTAATTAGTGAAAGGATTAATTAAAGAGATTAGTGGTTGCTTATGTGCTTAACTAATGCTGGTTTTCCTATGGAAATAAATCCCTGACTTGATTATTGTTTTTATTTGATAGTTAAATAATCGACTATCAAAACCTTGGCCTATTTTGAAATTATCATTGCCGGGTTCAGAGAGACTAGGATCGATACATTAACCAAAAAACACTTCGAACCAGCATAAGCATTCGAACTGTGGATATCTTAAAGATAATCGAAGATGGAACTCTTTGACGTGCAAAGGATACTTGCTACTTATCCTAAGGGTGATTCAATTAATGGCCGAAAATTCGCCATGTTCTCTCCTCGATATCTCTAAATCCGTTCATCAAAATCGAAAACTACCAAAAGGAAAAACGTAGATCCTATTGAGATCTACAAATCCAATGGTTGATTTGTGCCAAAGTGTAACGGCCCACTATTTTGTACCATTCAAATTCGACAATAAATAAAACATGTCAAGCTTGAATAGTTCAAAACAATAGATTGTAAATAACTTAGGAGCAAATTAAATCAAGTCACAGAATCACAGACACAGATATCAGAAAACTCACAGCGGAATTAAAATACTTAGTGGTTCATGAAGCCACTATAAAATCTCAACCAAATAAAATTACATAGTTTAAATCTCCAATACAGTTTAAAACTTCAATAGAAAGCCAAATATTCCAAAATCTCCATTACATAAATAAGATATAGAGTGAAAAGCTTTTCCCGGCAGCATGAATGATCTACAGAAAGTCCTAGCTCCGGAAAGAAAGCTGAAACTGCAACTCAGGCTGACCCGAGCGTAAAATAAAACATAAACACTCGAGTCAGGACATACATACTTATATAGTGTAAGTTAATTCAAGTGTACTGTAGTATAGAGCAAGTAACTTAAAGGATGCTTGGGACCGCCCATCCTCTAAGGATCCGTTAAACTATTTACTATGTAGTAATATTTCGCTATTATGATAATGTCTATTAGTAAAATAAACTTACTTTTTAATAGCGTTAAGGGGTTACCCATATAGCCCTTAACACAGAATATATTCCCATAGTCTATACAGTACCGTAATCTCCCCCGTACTGGGCGTCGTCAGAGGGCACTCCATAGGTATGGAACAAAACCAAAATCGTATAAGGCTCGCTATGGTAGGTGACACGGCACAACTAGGCAATGCCAGGGTAGATATACCAATTGCTATCCGGACCGATGGAAACACGTAGCCGCAGTTACCGCCCACCTCGAACAACACTCCCAAATCAAAGGTGCGCACCAAAACAATCACAAAAGTAATAGAATGGCATACGAAGAAGTGCGTCCGATCAGAGGTGCTACCTCATTAATCCGAGATTCGCTCCTGTTTTAGCCACCTTATGCCAACTCACAGGAGTCGGGTCCACGTATTTACCTCAAAGAAAACGTCACCACCATCCTACTTCATTCTGAAATCTCCACCGCGTACACGGTTGTCAAAGTGGTTTTCGGTATCGATAGAGAGTATGCCAGATATCCGATCCCGGTCTCTTTAACAACCAAATGTTATTATAACCCGTGGTTACAACTTTTAAAAAATGGTATTTATACTTTGAAATCAAAATAAATTCCAAATACCTTCAATATCAAAATATTGTTTTTAAACATTGGTCATTTTATAAATTACCATTTAAATCTATTCAATTTATTTAGGAATTAATTTGCCTTTTTACTAAAGTTAAATTCTTCCATTAAAGCCATACAAAGTCAACTTCTTATTTTATATTTTTACATATTAAATTCCAAAATTTAAGCCTTTTCCCCAAAGATTATTTCCATAAATTTATTTTAAAAATCCAAAATTCAGCTTCTGTAGCACTTATGAAATGCTACCTTAAGTTTATAGGTTAAAACAGTTCGTTTATAAAAGACATCATTTAAGTGTTGTAATAAATTATTAACTTAACAATTAAATTTTAAATTCCCAAATATAACTTATTATCAATTATTTTACTTAACTAAAAACTCACTTTTAACAAAAATTCAAAATAAGTTATATTCCAAAATTTTACTTAACTTTCATTTATTTAACATTTTGACTCATTCAAAAATCATTATAAATTTCATAAAATCCTTTAAATACATTTTAAGCCAGAATATCATAAACTTTAAAATAATTTTTAAACATTTCATAAAAATATTATATAAACCACGGGTCTGTATATAGTTTTCTAGCCTAGGTCACGTGATACGGATATATATCATTTCAATCCGCAATTTATTTAAAACCCGGGTTCTATCATTTCAAACCCGCAATCCCAAGTTAAAAAATGAATAATTAAATAATTAAATAAATGAATAAATAATTATCGTTCAAGCCAATCATTTCAGCTTATAACGATCTCAAATTTTCAAGGAACTTGCAGTGTGATTAACAGTAAATAAGCATTAAATAGTATAACTGCAATAATATTACAATAAATAACAACTGATGATGTGTCAATTAATAATGGGGTTTAACATCATACGTTATATCACGTGTTATCTGTTTGGAGAGGGGGATGTGTATCTGAAACTGAAAGGGGGAAAGGAGAAATGTTTACCTAAGATTTGCGTGAGAACTGAGAAGCATGCACTATGTTGTGGAAGTTTTTCTGTTTTCTTTTGCAAAAATTTAAGAATAATGTAATATGCATGCGTACATGCTTTGGATAGGCAGAGCCGTGCCTCTTGTAGCAGCCATAGCAAAGTTGAGTTGATAAATGCAGTTGTGTAGGAAGGGATAGAAAAAAGAAAAGAAAAAAAAAGGAGAAGGAGAGAAAATTTGGTGAAGTACAGTTGCGTGAACTTTGGATCTGAACTTGGTAAATAGCCAAGATTGGGAGTGTGGGGGTGAGAAGGCTGTGACATGTGTGGCCACATCATATTTTTTGCAAACTTGTTTCATTTTTGCTTTATATTTTTTTTCGTTAGGATTTTCTTTAATTCGCATAGTTTGTTTTATCTATTTAGATTTGAATCTGGTTGTGGGATCATCAACAATCTAAATCGTGCCTCTAGTACGTTTTTCGGGGTGGTTACCGTCGTTTTGAAATTCAAAATTTTCTGCAGCATTCAGGTGAGTATTTCTCACCAGACAAACATACCTATATCTCTGTGAATTATCGCAAGTGTATTTGTAAAAAAAAAATTTTACATATTAAATTCAAAAATTTAAGCCTTTTCCCCAAAGATTATTTCCATAAATTTATTTTAAAAATCCAAAATTCAGTTTCCGTAGCACTTATGAAATGCTACCTTAAGTTTATAGGTTAAAACAGTTCGTTTATAAAAGACATCATTTAAGTGTTGTAATAAATTATTAATTTAACAATTAATTTTTAAATTCCTAAATATAACTTATTATCAATTATTTTACTTAACTAAAAACTCACTTTTAACAAAAATTCAGAATAAGTTATATTCCAAAATTTTACTTAACTTTCATTTATTTAACATTTTGACTCATTCAAAATCATTATAAATTTCATAAAATCCTTTAAATACATTTTAAGCCAGAACATCATAAACTTTAAAATAATTTTTAAACATTTCATAAAAATATTATATAAACCACGGGTCTGTATATAGTTTTCTAGCCTAGGTCACGTGATACGGATATATATCATTTCAATCCGCAATTTATTTAAAACCCGGTTTCTATCATTTCAAACCCGCAATCCCAAGTTAAAAAATGAATAATTAAATAATTAAATAAATGAATAAATAATTATCGTTCAAGCCTATCATTTCAGCTTATAACGAAATCAAATTTTCAGGGAACTTGCAGTGTGATTAACAGTAAATAAGCATTAAATAGTATAACTGCAATAATATTACAATAAATAACAACTGATGATGTGTCAATTAATAATGGGGTTTAACATCATACGTTATATCACAGGCAGATAAAATTTAAATTTTTTTTTTACAAATACACTTGCGATAATTCACAGAGATATAGGTATGTTTGTCTGGTGAGAAATACTCACCTGAATGCTGCAGAAAATTTTGAATTTCAAAACGACGGTAACCACCCCGAAAAACGTACTAGAGGCACGATTTAGATTGTTGATGATCCCACAACCAGATTCAAATCTAAATAGATAAAACAAACTATGCGAATTAAAGAAAATCCTAACGAAAAAACATATAAAGCAAAAATGGAACAAGTTTGCAAAAAATATGATGTGGCCACACATGTCACAGCCTTCTCACCCCCACACTCCCAATCTTGGCCATTTACCAAGTTCAGATCCAAAGTTCACGCAACTGTACTTTACCAAATTTTCTCTCCTTCTCCTTTTTTTTCTTTTCTTTTTTCTACGCCTTCCTACACAACTGCATTTATCAACTCAACTTTGCTATGGCTGCTGCAAGAGGCACGGCTCTGCCTATCCAAAGCATGTACGCATGCATATTACATTATTCTTAAATTTTTGCAAAAGAAAACAGAAAAACTTCCACAACATTATGCATACTTCTCAGTTCTCACGCAAATCTTAGGTAAACATTTCTCCTTTCCCCCTTTCAGTTTCAGATACACATCCCCCTCTCCAAACAGATAACACGTCCCCCTCTAACAGATATGCATGCACGGTTATTGTATGCGACCGTAAGGGGTAACAAAGCAAGGGAACAGAAGAAAAATATAGAAAGGAAAAAAAAAGAAAAAAAAAGAAAAAAAAAGAAACCCATTACCTGAAGCAAGCTTTGTACGCAGGCCAGAGCAATGCAAGAATATTTGTTGAAGAGGTGAAAAATGCTTTGGTGGGGTTTAATGATATATATAAGAACAAGCTGAGATCTATTGAACGCACGTGAGAGTCCTTAGAGATGCGAGTTGCACAAATTATAGAAAGCAATAAATTTCGTATTAATAAGATGGAAGGCCGAGTGATTTTATTCCCAGTTTTCTTCATTTGAAAAGATAAGGATGCTAAAAATCAGAGAAATATTCTTTAGGCAAAGTAAAAATCCGAGCTGCTTGCGTGATTAATTATTGCCAGATTTTGATGAATATAGTCTGCGTGATTACCTTCCAGTTTGCTTTGTTTGATCGTTATTTTATATGCGTGATTAATGCAAGAAACGACAAGGCTTGCGAAATCCAGAAAAATAACAAGTAAGATTTATTATTTGAACGTTTGCGCGATTATTTGCCAGATATACTAAACTTTTGATTTCAACGTTTGTTACCAATTAATAGTTGCGTGATTCTTGGCAAAAGAAAAGGCAAGCATTGATGGAAGATAATTTATACTTGATTAATATTGCCAATTTCTTACATTCGAATGGATATAGCCTGCGTGATCAGTTATACGAATTTTTTTATTTTGATTGAATTAAATGAAACGGCAAGAATTGGCAAAGATTTTGGAATGAAAAGTCATATACAAAAATAAAAACCCAATGGAAAGCTATGGAAAAAGGTAACGTTTGCTGTAAAACTACTAACTGATATTTTAATCCATATAGATATTTAAATATGATTTTTTTAAAATACGCCAAACCGACGCAATACAAAACACCCAAAATTTATATAAAATAACGTTTTTAATTTATACATTTATTACGTTACCATAAATTTTTTTTACGCACCCTTTAAACGCGTAATCCAACAGTTCATAAATACACAGTTATTACCTAACAAAATTTTATTGGTTTACATTCTCCATATTATATATACAAAATTCAAATTTTTATTAAAAATTCCAAATGGAGTTGTCTTTTAACAAAGTTAAATACTTCAAAACTTTTAAATTTTATTTTTAGACCTTTGGAAAAAGATTTACATCAAATATATATATTAAAATAAATTTCAAGATTTAATAATTAAAAGAAATAAATTGCTAGAAAAACTAGGGCTGTTACACTCTCCCCCACTCAGAACTTTTCGTCCTCGAAAAGGAACGAAAGAAAGAAAACAAAGGAAGATAAGATGGTAAAGCAAAGTACCTTAAATGAATAATTCCAGATTCGAAGCATGAATGCTCTCCTCCGTCTCCCATGTGCAATCTCGCTCATCGGTGCTCCATTGAACTTTGACCAATCAGACAGATTTTCTTCTTAGCTGTTTCGTACCTCGATCGACGATACGAAGCGGCTTCCTTTCAATGGTTAGATCGGGCTCGTTGTCCAGACCATCAAGAGCAGTAGGCTGGATGATAAGAGATGGATCGTGAAGACAGCGACGAAGGCGGGATACATGAAACACATTGTGTATTCCAGCAAATTTCTCGGGTAGATCTAGTTGATAAGCAAGAGATCCAATCCTCTCTAAGATACGGAATGGTATTTCGTCGGTCCATTCCGTACTGGGCGTCGTCAGAGGGCACTCCATAGGTATGGTACAAAACCAAAATCGTATAAGGCTCGCTATGGTAGGTGACACGGCACAACTAGGCAATGCCAGGGTAGATATACCAATTGCTATCCGGACCGATGGAAACACGTAGCCGCAGTTACCGCCCACCTCGAACAACACTCCCAAATCAAAGGTGCGCACCAAAACAATCACAAAAGTAATAGAATGACATACGAAGAAATGCGTCCGATCAGAGGTGCTACCTCTTTAATCCGAGAATCGCTCCTGTTTTAGCCACCTTATGCCAACTCACGGGAGTCGGGTCCACGTATTTACCTCAAAGAAAACGTCATCACCATCCTACTTCATTCTGAAATCTCCACCGCGTACACGGTTGTCAAAGTGGTTTTCGGTATCGACAGAGAGTATGCCAGATATCCGATCCCGGTCTCTTTAACAACCAAACGTTATTATAACCCGTGGTTACAACTTTTAAAAAATGGTATTTATACTTTGAAATCAAAATAAATTCCAAATACCTTCAATATCAAAATATTGTTTTTAAACATTGGTCATTTTATAAATTACCATTTAAATCTATTCAATTTATCTAGGAATTAATTTGCCTTTTTACTAAAGTTAAATTCTTCCATTAAAGCCATACAAAGTCAACTTCTTATTTTTTTTTTTACATATTAAATTCCAAAATTTAAGCCTTTTCCCCAAAGATTATTTCCATAAATTTATTTTAAAAATCCAAAATTCAGTTTCCATAGCACTTATGAAATGCTACCTTAAGTTTATAGGTTAAAACAGTTCGTTTATAAAAGACATCATTTAAGTAACGTAATAAATGTATAAATTAAAAACGTTACTTATACCATAAATGTTTTTTACGCGCCCTTTAAACGCGTAATCCAACAGTTCATAAATACACAGTTACTACCTAACAAAATTTTATTGGTTTACATTCTCCATATTATATATATACAAAATTCAAATTTTTATTAAAAATTCCAAATGGAGTTGTCTTTTAACAAAGTTAAATACTTCAAAACTTTTAAATTTTATTTTTAGACCTTTGGAAAAAGATTTACATCAAATATATATATTAAAATAAATTTCAAGATTTAATAATTAAAAGAAATAAATTGCTAGAAAAACTAGGGCTGTTACACAAAGTGTCTCGGAATCGCCAGATCTTGCTCGTGTACTCGCACGTGTTTTTGGGTTTTTGTGCTCGAACGAAGGCGACAGGATGGTCGCGCTTGGAGTGAAGGCGTATAGGGAGGTGGCGCATGCTATGACGGTCGTTCATGGTGGTCTGGGAAGCGCACATGTGTAGGGGTGCTCACATGATATTGGGTTTGTTGAAGTTTGGAGCGTGCGGGGAAGAACAAGTAACGATGTATTTCATTTTATTAATTGTTTATTTAATTTGTTAACTATGTTTTGATTATCAAATGTTATAATTGTATAACTTTTGCATACGAGGTCCATTTTGGACGAAACGAGAGGCGTTGGAATCATATCAACGTCGTCTACTGCTTAGCATCGAAGTGGTATTTTTTAGAAGCTGAAACATTTTCATTTTCAAATAAAAGGTGAGCGTTTTAACGCTCACGACATGCTAAATTATTTTTATGTTTGTTAAATTGAAATGATTGAGATTATTGATTGTTGTTCGGCAAATTTTATTGACATGAAAATCGATATAGAATTTATATGTAAGAAATTTTGAATTAATAGTTAAATTGAGATTGGAATTAAATTTCTAGTTAAATTCCCGATTAGTGACAACTAGTAAGTTGTTATGATATTTTGACTGTTTTGGATGTGGATGGTGATAGATGCTATTGATTGATATTTTGGATGTTTATTTATTTTTATTATATCCTGTTATCATCCTATTTATTATTTCAATGTATAAAACTATAATTTGAATTATTTTGAATAAATTAAGAAATATGTTGAAATGATATATACCCATGACATTGTGATTTGGATTGAAATGGTATATATCCATTATTGAAATTAAATTGAAATAACTGATCATTTGGCCATAGGATAGAAAATTATATATAGACACCGGAGTGGTTAAATTAAAGGATTTTAAAATTTTTGATTTGAAATTATTTAAATGACTTGTTTTAAAGAAATAAAATCAAATTTATGAAAATCTAATTATTCTCGAACTTGAGCTTGGGATGTTAAATTTAAATTTGGTAATAGGAATTGTTTAAATAATCGAAGGTGGGATTTTGAAATTATAATTGAAAAATGATTTAAATTTCAGAAATTGATTTGTTTTAAAGAATTGACTTTTATTCGAACTTTGAATATTGATAAGTAAAGTAATATAAAACGATATTTCAAAATTGAGCTTAGAATTGAATTAGATTTGAAGATTTGGATTTGAAATTAAATATTGAAGGTTAAATTTGATTTAAGTGATTTGAACCGATATTTTTAAAATCGAACTCGAAATTGATATAAATCGAAATGGGTTAAATTTGAGAATTGAGTTGAAATTTAATCACTGAATCAGATATTTGGATTGAAATTGGAATCGAAGTAAAATTTGACTTGAAATCAGAATTGAATTGATTAAACTGAAATGTAAATTGAAATATAGTTGAGTAGGAAAATTTGGAATTGAATCAGTTTAGCTTAACTATTTTCAAATAAATTATTTTATCATAAACTTTTTAATGATCTATCTTCTTAAATATTCAAATTATTTTGATTTTCTAAACTGTTTTACTGCATAAACCATTTTTAATACTCAAATTATTTTCTATTAAAATGTTTAAGCTATTTTAAACTATTTTCTAAAAATTCGAAATAGTCAGGATGGAATGTTTATATTTTAATCTTAGTTTTAAGTGCGAATGAAGTTAATTAAAATGAAGTTTTAACCTTGTTTGCGCTGAAAATGGTCATAAACACCCAATTGTCAATGAAAGCACTCGTCTACAATCACAGATCTCAGATAACAAATATGTAGAGAAAATAAATGTGAAGAACACTCAAAATTTAAAAAGAAGCACATAGAAGCACATAGATCTAGAGTGGTTCGGCATGTTGCTTACGTCCACTACGAAATGATTGTTCTTTATTAGAATTTACTTGCTGGTTATAGTGGATTACAACAGAGAATTTCGAGTACAGCAGTGAATTTTGAATACAAGAATGATTTCTGTAGAGTCTGGACGTCGAGGAGCCAAAAAGTCCCCTTTCTATAGACTTTGGGATGCTATTTATAGGCGTAGGATGCAAATATCTCGCTCAGATCTTGGAAGACCTCTTCTAGCACGTGCGTGGGCCAACGCGATCGATCTCATGTCATCTGCACTCGGTCCGTGATCGATGCGAATGAATTTTTTATCGATCAAGATTTGATCCAATTGAGTCGAAATTGAGCATGATCATTTATTAGGTTGTACCTAATCTCCTATGAAAATTTTGTGGCATTTGGACTTATAGATTATGAGTTATGATCAATGCAAGTTTGGGCTTTTTGATTGTTGTTCTCTTCGCATCGATCTCCTTCGTATCGATGTTGTCCGCATCGATAAGTCTGCACGTGATGCCATTTGACGTGGCGCTTGCATTTAGGATCGATCCTAAGTTCATGCCTGGTCGATCGAGTCTTCCAATGTTTATGCCTTTTTCTTATCGCCCTATTTTGATCTCTTTCTTATCGATTGCAACATCTCTATTCTTATCGATCGATTATGAGTACATTTCACACTGTTCATATTGATCGATCACCGCTTCGTTCGTATTGATCAATCATCGCTTTGTTCCTATTGATCGATCTCTGCTCTGCTCGTATCGACCGATCATTATTGTATTTTGCAATGGTTCACCTTGCACTGTTCGCACTGATCACTAGCTGATCGATATGAGTAAGGTGTATGTTAATGGATCGATACAAAGTAGCGGCCTTGCGTGGTTTTGATAGACACGAAGTTGAACTTGGTTGGTAGATACAAGGTTGACCTTGGTTGATCGACACAAATAAGCTGGATATGATGGATACAAAGTAGATCGATACGAAGGAGGCTTCTTCCTAGCTGCTTGATGGATACGAATAGACCTATGCGTGTGAGTTGATTTCCTTGGATCGTATCGATCGTATCTTGAGCATGCGAACTCTGATTGACTTGGAACTTGGAACGCTGGCTTTCATAGCTTCGCTAGTCCTGTCATATCAATTGCAGCATGATCCGGACTCGGAAAAAATTTACCGGTATCCATAGTAGACATGTCTATCAACAATCTCTAGGATGAACTATCCTTGGTTTTCTCGTCAAGTTCTTGGTCTCACGGCATTGCCAAAAGACAGGATAACATTTTCCTCCCAAAATATGACTTGCGATAGGAAGGTATGTTTTGTAATGTGATAAGCTGGATGTTCATACTACATTAATGACCTGCAAAGAGATTGATAATCCTACCAGGCCGCGAATGGCGATCGTTCGAGATCGTATGCCGTTCGGGGTGGTATGTGACCATTCGTGGTCGGATGCTGTTCGAGGCGAGTTGTGACCATTCGTAGTCCGGTGCCGTTCGAGGCGAATTGTGACGTTCGTGGTCGGGTGCTGTTCGAGGCGAGTTGTATGTGCTCGGGAGGGGGGAGGGGCTTAGTATCATTAATGTCAGATTTTACGTTCGAGTGAGTTTCTGAATTGTTTGTTATGGCCGGTTATCGTCACCTCAGAGCATGTCTAAGGACCGTTCACGATCATGTACATGTGTAAGTGGCTTAGCCGTTATGGAATCACAAATAGCAGATTTACATTCAAAATGATTCTTTTAACAAAAATGTCCAACAAAACCAAGTCCAAACATGAGAAATAGCAAACAAAAGCAAAACAAAGACGTCAAAGTGCAAACACCTACACTGATGTGATTAGATAGTCGTATCAGAGCATGCTTGAGGACCGTTCACGATCTCGTACGTGTGTAAATGATTTAATCATGTTGGTGTGGAGTTTGCCACTTATTCGTCATTATTTCAATCAATTGATGACAAGCTGATGCCTTGATCTTGAGTTGTTTCCAGTTGGTGCAGGTAGTGGTCGTTCTTGCTCCACCGTCGCGGTTTGCTTCCTTACGTACTGTAACAACATGACATTCTGAATATGCCCTTCTATCTCATCCCTCAAGTGGCTGCAATCAATGATATTATGGCTACTCAGCTCATGGAATAAGCAATACTTGTCTGATTTCCTCTCATTGTTGATCGGGTCCCTCCTCATTGGATTTCGATAAGGAACCTGCCCCTTGGTGTCCTGGTAGATCCGTTCCAAAGTTTCATTCAACTCCGTATAAGAGGTAAATCTCGGTTCTTTTCGTGGTCACTTTGGTCCATCATCGTTATATTCGGTTTTTCGTTTCCCTTTGTCCTTGCTTGAATCCTTTCCAGGCGGATCTTCGCTTTTGACTACATACACATTAACTCCCTCTCCTTCCTCTCTTTCAACATTTGCATCCTCAAATCATAGAAATCCTTTAGTCTCATGATAAAACTCCCCAAGATCCACAGGTGGATCCCTTGTCGATGAATTTTTGAACTCTGTTCCATCAGCTATACCAGATACACCTGCCACTAAGACCATGGATGGATCTGGGTGATCCACCGATTCTGCTGCTGCATTAAATCATGTTAAGAAGTTCCTCAAAGATTTTTCGGTCTTCTGCTTCAGCGCCGCTAGATTCATCACATTCTTGGGCCTTGAGATGTGAACTCTGAACTGCCTCATAAACTTCTCGGTCCACATTCCAATGGAACCGCTCTCCAATTGTGTAATCCATAATGCTGCTATGGCTGTCAAATACAGTGAAAAACACCAGGCCATGACTTCCTCCGATGCCCCAGTACTTCCATATGTCTCATGTATCTTGTCAGATGAACAGCTAGATCTGTCCTTCCATCATATGTCTCCAATGTCGGTAGCTTGAATTCTGGTGGATTCCTGGCCTGTCTAATTGCAGGAGCAAAGAGGCTCTTGTTAACATCTTCCAAATCTTTATTCACCAGTCCCCCTCTCATGGCTCGTGTAACCATCTCCGTTAATTTGTCACTGTTGCCAAGCTATAGCCCTTTTCCAATGCCTCCAGTCTACCCCCGAGTTCGCGAGGGAATCCTGGAATCTGCTTTCCTGGACGGGCATCTGTTCCTCTATCAATGCCATGTTGAATAGATGCATCTGGTATCCTACCTGAAGTTGGATCAACATGCTCTTATGGAGTGCCCCTAGTTCATGGGCTACTCTAGACGGTCCTGCTCTATTCTGGATTCTGGTCGCTCCTTGCTTCTGATCTCTTTCTCTAGCATTCTCTCCCATAGTGTTCCCTTGATTCTGCATTCTAGTTTGTCCAACTTGTTGGAGTAGGTTATGTATCATCTCTTCTTACCTTTTCAACATTCCCTCCTGCATAGCTTCCATCATCGTCTCCATCTTGTCTCGGGTAATGAAGACCGAGGCTTGATTTTCTCCTGAGGAAGCTTCCTGACTTCCTTCATGCTGCCTTCTTTTTGCTCTTGATCTCCTTGCTGATTGCTTCACCATTGCTTTCTAGATCTAAGTCCTTAAGTTCAGATCAAAGTTCCAAGCTGTAGAATCCCTGAATGTTAGCCTTCTCAGTGAAAGCACCAAAATGTTTGCGTCGAAAATGGTCATAAACACCCAATTGTCGATGAAAGCACCTGTTTACAATCACAGATCTCAGATAACAAATACATAGAGAAAATAAATATAAACAACACTCAAAAATTAAAAAGAATCACACAGAAACACACAGATGTAGAGTGGTTCGGCATGTTGCCTATGTCGACTATGAAATGATTGTTCTCTATTACACTTTGCTTGCTGGTTATAGCAGATTAAAATAGAGAATTTCAAGGAAAGCAATGAATTTTGAATACAAAAATGATTCCGGCAGAGTCTGGGCGTCGAGGAGCCAAAAAGTGCCATTTCTATAGACTCTGGGATGATATTTATAGGCGTAGGATGCAAATATTTCACTCAGATCTTAGGAGACGTCTTCTGGCATGTGGGTGGCCCACATGATCGATTCCATGTCATCTACACTCGGTTCGTGATCGACACCAAAATTCGATCAAGATTTGATCCAATCGATTCGACATTGCGCATGATCATTCATTAGGTTGTACCTAAGACCCTGTGAAAATTTGGTGGCATTTGGACTTTAGATTGTTAGTTATGATCGATGCAAGTTTGGGCTTTCCAATTGTTGTTCTCTTCGCATCGAACTCCTTCGTATCGATGTTTTTCGCATCGATAAGTCTACACATGATGCCAGTTGATGTGGTGCTTGCTTTTAGGATCGATCCAAAGTTCATGCCGGGCGAGTCTTCCCAATGTTTACGCCTCTTTTGTATCACCCTATCTTGACCTCGTTGTCATTGATTGCAACGGCTTTATTCATATCAATCGATTATGAGTACATTTCGCACTGTCCGTATCGATCGATCACCGCTTTGTTCGTACCGATCAATCACCGCTTTGTTCGTATAAATCGATCTCTACTCTGCTTGTATCGACCGATCATTAGTGTATTTTGCAACGGTTCACCCTGCATTGTTCGCATCGATCACTGGCTGATCGATACGAGTGCGGTGTATGTTAATGGATCAATAAGAAGTAGTGGCCTGCGCGGCTTTGATAGATACGAGGTTGACCTTGGTTGATCGATACGAACAAGCTGGAGATGATGGATGCTAAGCAGATCGATACAAAGGAGGCTTCTTCCCAGTTTCTTAATGGATACAAACAAACATATGCATGTGAGTTGATTTCCTTGGATCGTATCGATCGTATCTTGAGCAGACGAACTCCGATTGACTTGAAACTTGGAACGCTGGTTTTCATAGCTCCGCTGGTCCTATCATATCAATTGCAGCATGATCCGGACTCGAAATTTTTTTTATCGGTATCCATAGTAGCCCTGTGTATCAACGATCTTCAAGATGAACTATCCTTGGTTTCTAGTCAAGTTCTTGGTGTCACGGCCTTACTAAAGGGTGGGATAACTGTAACATTCCTAAAAATTTACCAAGTTAATTTGGCAATTCAATTAATTTTTGAAGATAAATGGCTAATTTATTTATGAATTAATTAGATAGTTTCTAGAATAAATAAAAATTTTAGATTATAAAGTAGAATTGGTTTAAAATTTAGGGATAAGTATTTTTTAAACAAATACTGAATTTAAAAATAAGATGTATAAAAAAAATAAAGTAGAAATTAAAAGCTTTAAAAAGTTAACGGTAGTTTGTTTTTCTAAAATATTAATTATATTTGGGAAATGTATTAACTTTCAAAGAATCAATGTACTAACTTTCAAAATATTATTTTTTTAAGTTAAATTTTCTTATATAAATAAAATGATTAATTGTTAATATGTGACCAAAATTTTTAAAATCATTCTTTTCTTTTCAAAAGTTGTACAAAAATAAATGATAAAAAAATACACGAATGAAAGATGCATAAAATATATGTATATAAATATGTTAGCTAAATTAAAGATTTTAAAACAAAATCTATAAAATAATTTAAACTAAGGAGTTAAATATGATTTGTATACTTAACATTAAAGATAGAATTCATAAATCAATAAAAATATGATTTGTACAATGACTTGAGTTTAAAATTTAAAAACAAGAATGAATGTAAAGTATTTACCCTTTTGAAATTTAATGAATGTATTGCAAATAAAATTGATTTAATAAATAAATCTAAAAAAGCTTTATAAACTAAGAAATGTACATGTGTATGGTTTATTTGTTGAGTGTACAAGTTATGATAATCCATTTCACTTTAAAAAGTTGTAAAAGTAAAATAAATATAAATGTGTGTAAATAGTTTGTAAATAAAATAATAAAAAGGGCTAAAACATAAAGCATGTTTTCATAAATTCAAATAAAGTAAGAATAAAAAAACAAAGTTACAAATAAATTTTAAACCAAAGTTTTGAAACTAATTTTAACTAAGGGGTTTCAACATAAAAATACAAGTTTGGACCAATGTTAAACATGCAATAAGGAAGTAGACAAGTGGCAGGCTGTTTTCATTTTCATAAAATTTCCCAAATCTGAGAAAAATTGTTCAATAATTTTCAGTCCAAGATTTCAAACCCTTCACCTCCCAATTTCTTCATTCCTAAAACCTGGCTACCAATTTCATATCTCCTTCCTCAAAACTCTTCTCATCTTCATTTCAAAAGAAATCTCAAGAAACCTGAAAATACAAATTACAAATTGGGAAATGAATTCAACACTTCAAAGCCTAAGAAGTAGATGCAAATTAAATTCCAGATCTTGCTTTTTTTTCAAACACTTGAGCAGTTCTGTAAGCATCGAGAAACTATCAAGATCAAAGTTCAAAGTTTCAGCTTTAACTGGAAATTAAACAACAAGCTTGAAAACAACTGAAACAAAGTTTTTCCAAATATTCAAATGCCTGGAAGTTCAAGCCCGGGTTTAGTTAAAGAAATTTCTGTTTTGAAAGCAAACAATCAACCTGAAGCAATCTTCAAAACAACTCAGGTAAAAATTAAGCAAACTCACAAGTAAAAAAATTTGAATTTAAAATCTAAAGCAATTGAAAACATAATTAACTCTAGTATTCTTTACCTGAGGGGATGATGATCAAAAACAAAGATAAAAAAGGCAGAGGAGTTTAAGAAGAATTGCATGTTCCAGATTCACAACCAAAACAATTTCCAGGAAAATATCTTTGTTCCTTCCCAATCTAGGTGAGCAACTTTAATTTTTAAAACCAGTTCTTTAAATTCAATGCCAAAGAATCTGTGAGAAAACCACTTTTATAAACTCTTTAAGTTGATATATATGATCTGCCTGTGATGATTTTTGGATTTTGCTATGTATTATGTGTGAATATGTGGTTATGTATCTGTGTGTAGAGATATATCTCTGATCTCAAGTTGCAGTTTTCAAATAGATCTAAGAAAACTCAGGTTTTCTTTAATTATTCTCTGATAACATTTAGTATTTGAATGAGTTACGTTTTTTGAACATAAACTAAAATCTAAGAACAGTTAAGTACGTTTGTTTATAAACTTTTTGGAAAATTTAGAAAAAACAGTGAAATTTTAAACTATATCAGAAATCTCGACTTGAATAATTCGTTGTTTCAAGTATATAAATTGGTTTGTTATCGAAATCCATGAATTTTAAAATTAAAATCATGATTTTTAAGCTCGAATTTCAAGCGAAATTGCAAGATGAACGGAAATGCATTTCGGCCAATTTCCGATGAACCACAGCGAACTGGGTGTTCAAATTCGTGGTGAAGAAAGCTTATGCTTCAGAGGGTATAGGAAAAATGCTTGTTAATTTTTCAAGCAATCAGGGAAGTTGATTTAAGTTGTAGTAGGGTTTAAAAGCATTTTTAGATCGACATTGTTTCTTGAATTCGTGTGATGTCGTCAAGGGACCGGAGGGGATCGGACCTGGAGGATGGAAGGGTTGGCGTGTGGCGAAGCTTCGGCAAGGCTCGCGTTGGTTCTGGGGTCGTGGTTGGCGAATATGAGGCGTTTGCAGGTGATAGGCTTTGTCACAGTGTGAGTCAAATTGTTAAATTTCGAACGACGGTGAAATCAGGGGACCTGGGTGGTCAGAAGGATAGGACAGGTCATCGATGACCTAAGTGCGGCGATGGAGTTGGTCGGAATTGGCCGAGCCACCTGTACACATGCACGTGGGGAAGGTACGTTTCCGTCGTGTTCGAAAATTGGGGAAGACGAAGTTTATTGGGGACGAACTCGAAGACTTGCACGAAATGACTCGAAGCAGAGGATAGCGAAGGGTAACCCGTAGTCAAGCTCGGGTACATCTCGAAATAGCTCGAGTTGGTAATCAAAACAGTTTTTGAATTAAAAACTTAATCAAGTTTTTAAAACACTGTCCCAATCAAATGTTCTATACCAGTTTTGTTAGTTAGATAAAGTCTTAAAGATAATTAAGTCTTGGTGTTTTAATTCCTTGTTTAAAAGAAAAAAAAATCTTAAGTTTATTATAAATAAATTTAAAATGATTTAGTGATATACATAAACCCTTATTTTTGAAAGTTTAACTCAATAATATTAAAGATTTGTTAAAGAATGTTGAAATGGTTAATTAACTTTTAAAAGTTTAAGTTAAATTTATTTGTTAAACGAAATTAATTACTTGAAGTTAATGACTTAATGAAAGTGATTAAGATAAATTAAATAATAAATTTAAGTTTGATTAATCAAGAAATAATTAAAGGATAACTAATCAGTTAAAATTAATTAAATTGAGGTAATTAATTACTTAATCAAAAGGAATCAACTAATAATTTAAGTTGGGGGATTAAGTGATTAAGATTAATTTTCGATGAAGGATAATCATTTATTAATTAAGAATAATTAATTAAAATGATGATTAATTGAGGGGTTAATTTATTAATTAAAGATAATTAATTAAGGGATAATTGAGTAATTAAAGGTTAATTATTTAAAATAAAGAGTTAATTATCTAATGATTAAAGATTGATTAATTTGTTAATCAAATTTGATTTAAATTAATTAACAAAGGATTTATTAATTAAGGTTGATAAATTAATAGTTAAAGAATTAATTTATTTATTTATTGAGGTCAATTAATAAATAATTAAAGGAAAATTAATTAACGTAAACTGTAACTAATTAATGTGAATCATCCAGAATAGTGATTAATCTGGTTCTAATTAATCCAATGATCAATTAACCTTATTATGGATGATTATCTTCTATTGAATGCTGTGAATTGTTTTGTCATCTCTGCTGTGTGATGCTTTGTGATTTGAATTGTTTTAATTCAAATTGTGATGAATTAATTTATTTATTTATAATGCAGTCATATTCTCTATCTGTGATTCTGTGTATATAGATAAGCGTAATTGGAATATACCGCTTATCAATATTGTTATAATTGAATCTATAGTGTGATTGATGTTGTTGCACCATGGTGTAAACCCACTGGACTACACCTTATACACATAAATATGGATTGCACGGGCAAATCGGTTAAGTCACAGATTTTTAATGATTTTTAAAGATTGAATTTTTGAATCCAAAATAGTTTTGGAATTGGAATTGAAAACTTTTGAAATTGAGTTTCAATAATGAAAGTTATTTTGAATAACTTAATAAAGTTTTGAAATTTGAATAATCTGATTTGAATTTGAATTCAATATTTGAAATTGAATCCAATAATTTGGAAATTATGGTTAAAAAAAGCTTATACAAGTTATGAAGGTGTTTATATGAGTTTTCAACCATTTAAAAATTTTGTTTTGAGAATTTAAATTTAAACCCAAGTTTTTACTTAAATGGCTTTAACTTATGTAAATGTAATTAGTTTTTCCCAAAACGAAAACTATTTGTTTCAAATAATAATAGCTTCCATAAAAAGAAAGGATTTCCAAATTGTATCGAAAGATTTCAAGTTTGAAATGAAATTGTAAATAGTTGGAAAGAACTATGAATTAACCTTTGTGAAAGAATATTAAACCTTGTTTTTTTTGAAATCTAAGAGGATTTTAAATGGTATATCTTTCATATACAAGATTTGGATTAGAAATGGTTTGATAGTTATGAATTTAATCTTTAAGTTAAAGATTGGGTAAGTTAATCCAATTTGAAATGGAATTATTTTAAAAAGCCATGAATGAACCTTTGTCGAAGATTGGTAAACTTTATGAAATAAATCTTTTTGTTTAAAAGATTTAAAATGGTAATTTTTTTAAACCATTTGGAAAGAAAGTTTTAGATAATAAGTTTTTACTTAACTGAAATCCCATATCCATATGTTTTTGAATATTGCGCTCATTATTCGGTTTAGCCGGGAGAGGACCTTGTGTCATATAACCCATTCCAAATAGTGATACGTCGTTATGGATAGCATTTGAAGACCAGTGGTGAAGACCGGGTATTTTCGAGAACGAAAGGATAATCCGTTGATTGTCTCTGTACTGAGTCACGCCGGTATAGAGATTTCCTAAGTGATGGGAAGTTCGATCGAGATTGTGAATACCCAGATTTGCAAGGGCTTCTTCGAAAGTGCCTTCGGTTCTGTTCGAACCCGGAACAGACTTGTATAGATGGGTGTCTGACATTACACTTTGAGATGTAAAACCAGTTTCTATCAAAGACATTTTTGTTTGGTGGGGAAGATTTATTCTCTTAGCTTAATACCCTTCTCTGAGACGTACGAGCTCAGAGGTTATGTAGTTGATGGTTACTAGTGATACGTTCTAAATTTGGTAATGTGGCGTACAAAGTACTGCTGATCATTTGTTGATCAAAGCATGGCTTTGTGAAAAAGCGTAGCTTTGTGGATGAGACCTCATCGAGCCTCATAACCCGGTAATGGTCGAAACAGGAAAGATGCGGCAAGGTTTCAGGGGTAGTTCCCCTAGGGTATGACCATTACTTCTGGAAAAGGGTGGTATCATGGTATGAAGCCCAGATACTTAATCATGTGGACACTGTAGTATATTTATTACTGTATGATGTTGTTGGAGGGCCCATGGATAAAGGTCCCAAAGGACCGAGGGTGGCATATCTTAGGTTTTATTCCCCGAGAAGGGGGTAGGCTGCCTTGTGTTAGGAGAGAGCCGGCTGGTTCTCGGGGCGTCCCTCCAGAGGCGTTCCCATGTGGCAATAGGAAGTTCCTTAGCCTGACCATTTGTTGGAAATCCATTCATCCAATACGCGCCTTGTACGGTTTTAGTTGTATTACCTTCCATCTACTTATGGTGGCGCCCCACTGTTTGGATGGTAGCTATAGTAGGCACAGTTCGGAATGTCTATGCTGGCTAGGATTAATATTATACTTTAAAAATGGTTTTTCCACACTTTGCACTTATAGTAATAATATCAAAGAATTTTTCTGCGTATCAAGCATATTTGACTATCATAAGGAGAAATCTTCTCTAATTCTGCGTTTGCATGGTGTGTGTGGTGGGAGGCCTTATGGTAGTTTCATTTTCCAAAAGCATTGCGGATTTCAAAATTTGAATGTTTGTTTGTTTTAAAGATAAAATCTGTTTTTGTTTGCTCACACCAGTCCGACGAATGACCTGGAGTTTATTGTTCCTTTCCTAAACTCCGGGTGCCCACTATTTTCCACACGGGCAGTCTAGAGTTGGGTTTTTCAGATAGTCGAATAGTAGGAATTGATTTGATAGCCTTCGAAGCCTTTTGGATTTGTAGATTGCATTTGCTACACATCAGCATTCACAGCTAAACTTGCTTATCTTTGTGCAACTTGATGATGGTTCGAGCTATCTTTGGATTGAAGATGGAGTTTTTTTGGAGTTTGGCATTGAAGACATTATTCTTTCCGCTGCTATTTCTTGTATCTCTGATAGTATTGATATCTATTGTATCATCATTGTATATAGATATTGTATCAAACGTTGTATATCAAATGTATTATTTCTTTTTCTTCCGTTGTGTTTTACTTAATGTGCTATAAGCTCCGGCGAACCAGATTCGACGTTTGGATCTGCGGCATTTGAATACGAGTGTCGTATTCGGTGCCGATTTTCGAAGGTCGAATTAGGGTCGTTTTAATAACAAACCTAAATTGAAATTCGAAACAATTTTGGAAGCAAAATTGAGATATTAAGATAAATGATATGGTATATTTTGAGTAAATATGACGATTTCGAAATGGATTTGATTTTCGAAGCGAATATGATATTTTAATATCAAGTACGAACTATTTTCAAAATGTAAAAGAACCAACCGGTGTGTAAAATGACGTTTGATTGTTAAAGAGACCGGAGCCTCTTATTGGCATACTCTCTGTCAATAATGGAACAATTTTAACAACTGTGTACATGGAGGAGACTCTAGAACGAAGTGGTGGTATTTGGCATCGTTTGCTGGATTTGAAGAAAGAGAACGATGATGGATTGGCCTGATGCTTATGTAAATTTGAAATGACTAAAATAGAAGCCATACCGGCCAATGAGGTTGGCTACCACTAGCAGACACTTCTTCGTATTACTATCATGACATTGTTATTGATTGATGCGCACCCTTGGATTTTAGGAGTGTTGGACACAGTGGGCCGTTATAGGTTACCACCGGCGGGAAGGGTAATCTGGTAGTATCCTACCTTGAGCATTGCCGCACGTGCATTGTCTTACTTTTATCTTTATATGAGACCCCTAGGATTTTGGTTTAGTGTTGTCATATCACGACACATCCCTATCCACCGACGGTTTACTAGTGTTTTATATGCAAATTGTACGACAATGCTTAAAAATGCATTAAAAGGTTTAATGTAAAACCTTAATGCTATTTTGATATTTTTATATTATGGGTAGACATTAGATATATAGCTTATCCTACTATATATAGATAGTTTGACGGATCCTTAAGGGACGGAAAATCCCGTAACATTTCTTAAGTAATTGCAAGCACGTTATACACTAGATAGGAGATGTGAAATCCCATAAACATTTCTGACACTATTACACTCATGTTATTTGATACCGATTTGACTCACATAAGAATATTTTATTCCTAACTCAAGTGTTTTGTCTTTTCATTACGCATGGGTCAATCTTGAGTTTTTTTTCAATGCACTGAAGATTATTCTCTGGAGGATGAAGACGAAAACTTGGTATACTAGTACTATTATTGTTATTTCCTACATCATGTTGTCTACTGCATTATTTTATTTATCCTTGTTGTGTATACAACTCTGATAAATATAATATAAATTATAATCAAATGTATAATATAAATAGATTTATAAACTTTTTATTTGATTATTATATTTTGTCGTCACGCTACGAGAATTTGTGTTTGTTTTCTTCTTCTTTTCTTATTTTCTTAATTAACCCCAATGATTATCTATATTTCGGATTGTTTAAATTAGACATGTGTGGATTATTGTCGATTTAAACCATCTGAAATTTGGGTCATCACATTCCTACAACTCAAAATATTCATATTCATATTCATATACTTAAAGGAGATCATATAAAGATTTATACTATCAGTATAATCCATGTAATTTGGAACACACAATCGTCAAAGAATTACTTGTGTATTGCCTATTTGTCCGGGTGAAGTGAGGGTTGTTTAGTCAAAGGAAATACCCAAGGGAACTTTCGGGACTGGACTTAGTATGGGAAGTCCGAACCAGTATAAAATATCTGATGTGCTCGCTTTTTTTATCTTTCTTATTTATACTGTTAATTTACTCTACTTAGTATAATTATCGGTACATACCTTTATATTAGTATATAAGTTGCATTATATAAGATCCTATACATTTTCATTGCCTCTTTAATTAATTCTTCCATTAATTAAAATCACTTTATAAATATAATGATATACATATGTATACTACTCTCACTATTCATTTATACTCTTTTAATGCTCCAAAAATGTTTATGTACTTATCTCATCAGTATAAATATATTCACAAAATACTACACTTTCAATACTTAGAAAGTGCACTCATATACTTATCTCATCGGTATAAGTATATTCACAAAAGCTTAAGAAAGATTTCATTTTCAAAATCATATTTAATTGGGTTAAAACAAATATCCTTTAAAACATTGTTAAAAATGTAATCAGACAAGTTAGGGTTACTATACTTGCCTCAACGTACAGTCTTAAACTCTCACAGATAGAGACGCGTTTTCTTACCTCGAAGATTGGTGTTAAATATGAAAAGAATACTTTCCGTACCATCATAATATAAAATGATCATTATAGGAATCAAATCTCATTCCTTTTTTAAAACTCTATTTATAAATCTCTAAATTTATTTATAAAACTCAATTTATAAATCTCCAAATTTATTTGTAAAACTTATTTTGTATATCTCGTGCTTTTAAATCTCATATACTTATTTCAAATCTTCAGTTTCAAGATATGACTAAACACTTTTCATTAAACGATCATTCCAAATATCACTATAAATTCACAAATGTGAATTATTGTTCCAGTTTATCAAAATGATAACATTTCTCTTTATAAAATATCATTTATAAATCTATTCTTCCAATATAACATTTTATACAAAGCTTTCACAAATATTTATTCTAAAATATTTCTATCTTCTCCAAAACAGAATCACCTTATTATAAAAAATAAATTTATCTTTTCTTTATGATAAATACTTGTTAATATATTAATTTTCTATAAAATAAATACTTTTTGAAATACTTTTAAAACATTTCTACACAAACTTGAAGCTAACTAAAAAGTAGGGGTAAAATATAGAAGTTCAAATACCCTTTCTAAATAAAATACTATATAAAATTCTAAAGTCACATTTAAAATCATTCTTCGAATTAAAAGCATTCTCAAATCAAAATAGAAAATAGTAGTATTTTTAAAATACTATAGTGAGGTCTAGAGCTACCATAGCACTTAATAAGTGCTTTCCATATAAATGTAACAAGTGTAACAACAATAAGACCAAAATCAAAGTCACATATCAAGTTATATCCAATAAGGCTAAGGTAGCAAGCTTTTAGCATAAAACAATTTATACAATAAGTATATAAATGAAATTAAAATCAACATCTGTAACATCCTATTCATTCTAACAAAGGAAAGAACGGGAGGAGGAAGAAAGAAAATAATTTTGATATTATTTGAAAGGCAGAAACAAGAAAAGAACATTTTTAGTTTTCTATATTAAAACATTGACGTGCTCTGTAATGGTCATCGTGGACAACGTGGTTGTGAAAGTAGAGGAAAAAGTGGTCAAAGTGGTTGCAACTGATGGTCATCACGACATATTTGGTGAATCAGAATTGATATATGTTATTGCATTAAATTAGTACTGCTTATTGATTAACATAATACCTATTGAAACCAAAGTTGAATTTACAAGTTTTATCAGGTCTAACTATTGAAATACTAAACTTAATTTGTTAATTTCTAGAAGTTTCTTATTATTAAAGTTTCTAGAGTCTTCTTGTATTTGATAGAATTTGGTGAGAGCTCTATAATTTTATATTAGTTGCTAGAAATAAGAATTATATAATAGTTATGTTTCTAGAGTTGCCTAAAGAGTCATTTCTAGAGTTGTCAAATGAGTCATGTTTCTAGAGTATTCTATATGTAGAATGTTCTATTGAGTCATATAAATAGAGGAGCTCTCCCCTCATTTTGTATCAATTAAGCAAGAAATAAATCATCAATAAAGAAAAGTTTTCTACAATAAAATAAAAAAAATCTTCCTTCTTATATTCTCTCCCTCTTCTCTAAAAATATTCAACAAAGTGGTATTAGAGCGAGGATTTAAAAAAAAGATAGAGATGGCGAATAATGACGTTCCCCTACACGTTCCAATGCTCACCAAGTGCAATTATGATAAGTGGAGTTTAAGGATGATGGATCTGCTTGGAGCACACGACGTGTGGGATATAGTTGAAAATGGCTATACTGAACATGAGAATGAAGATGGTTTATCTCAAATTCAAAGAGATGGTTTGAGAAAATCAAGGACAAGGGATAAGAAGGCTCTTTGTCTAATTTGTCAAGCATTGGATGATGATACCTTTGAAAAAATTTCTGGATCAAAGTCGGCCAAAGAAGCATGGGAGAAGCTTCGAACGTCTTATAAGGGAGCTGATCAAGTCAGAAAGGTACATCTTCAAACTTTAAGAGGAGAGTTTGAAACTTTGCATATGAAAGAAGGTGAACTTGTTTCTGATTACTTCTCAAGAGTTCTGGTGGTTAGTAATAATCTTAAAAGAAATGGTGAGAAGTTAGATGATGTAAGAATTATGGAGAAGATTCTTAGATCATTAGATCCAAAGTTTTAACATATTGTCGCCATCGTTGAAAAACAAAAAACTTGAAGACCATGTCAATAGAGGAACTTCTGGCTTATTGCAAGCTTATGAAGAAAAGAAAAGGAAGAAGGAAGAGACTATAGAGCAAGTCCTTAAGACACGGATTGATTCAAAAAAGGAAGAAAGTAATCGAAGCCAACAAAGGTGGAGTGGTGGCCAAGAAAGAGGAAGAGGTCGTGCATATGGACATGGACGAGATTGGAGGCCCAACTATGAAAACAACAACAGCAACAACAATAAAAGAGGAGAAAGCTCAACAAGAGGTCGTGGGAGAGGAAATTCAAGGTATGACAAGTCACGTGTTAAATGCTACAATTGTGAGAAATTTGGGCATTATGCTTCTGAATTTAGAGCTTCAAAGCATAATAAAGTTGAAGAGAAGACCAACTACGTTGAAGAAAAAAGCCAAGAAGATGGTACATTATTACTGGCTTACAAAGGAAATGAAAAAAGAGAGGAAAACCAATGGTACCTAGATAGTGGTGCAAGCAACCATATGTGTGGAAGAAAAAATATGTTTGTGGAGCTTGATGAATCAGTGAAAGGCAATGTGGCATTTGGAGATGAAACAAAGATAGCGGTGAAAGGTAAAGGAAAGGTTCTTATCCGATTGAAGAATGGAGAGCATCAATTCATTTCCAGTGTTTACTATGTGCCAAACATGAAGGGCAACATTTTGAGCTTTGACAAATCTTAGAGAAAGGTTATGATATTCGATTAAAAGATAATAATCTTTATATAAGAGATGGTGCAAGTAACTTCATTGCAAAGGTACCAATGTCAAGAAATAGAATGTTTATGCTCAACATTCAAAGTGGTCTCGCATAATGCCTTAAGGTGTGCTATAAAGATACTGCTTGGCTTTGGCATCTTCGTTTTGGACATCTTAACTTTGAAGGACTAGATTTGCTATCCAAGAAGGAAATGGCAAGAGGATTACCATGCATAAGCCATCCAAATCAAGTGCGCGAAGGATGTTTACTTGGAAAGCAATTTAAAATGGGCTTTCCAAAGGAGTCATACTTAAGTGCTAAAAATCCGTTGGAACTCATACATACAGATGTGTGTGTTCCGATCAAGCCAAGTTCACTTGGTAAGAGTAACTATTTTCTTCTTTTCATCGATGATTTTTTAAGAAAAACTGGGTGTATTTTTAAAAGAGAAATCAGAGGTTTTTGAGAACTTCAAGAAGTTCAAGGCCCATTTTGAGAAGGAAAGTGGCCTTATGATTAAAGCCATGAGATCTAACTGTGGAGGAGAGTTCACATCAATAAATTCCAAAAGAATTGTGAAAATAATGGAATCAGATGACAACTGACAGTGCTTAGATCCCCCAGCAAAATGGAGTAGCAGAAAGGAAGAATAGGACAATTCTTGAAATGGCAAGGAGCATGCTCAAAAGTAAGAGGTTGCTAAAGGAATTTCGAACGGAATCTATGGCATGTGCGGTTTATCTATCAAACCGATCTCCAACAAGAAGTGTGTGGGGAAAGACACCACAGGAAGCATGGAGTGGAAGGAAGCCTGGTATTTCCCATCTAAGAGTCTTCGGAAGCATAGCTCATGTACATGTACCAGACGAGAAGTGAAGCAAATTGGATGACAAAAGTGAGAAGTATATTTTCATTGGTTATGGCACCAACTCTAAAGGATATAAGCTCTACAATCCTGATAAGAGAAAGATAATAATTAGTCGAGATGTTGTGTTTGACGAGGAAGGAGAATGAGATTGGAGATCACATAATGAAAATTAGAACTTCTTTCCATACTCTGAAGAAGATGAAATACCACAACCAAGAATCGAGCAATTAAGGGAGGAGCCTACTTCCCCACTAGTTTCTCCTACCACAAGTTGTCAAGAAGATAAGAGCTCAAGTGAAAGGGATCCACGCTTTAAAAGCCTTCAAGAAATTTATGAGGTAATAGAAAATCAAGACAATCCTACTCTCTTTTATTTATTTACGGATTGTGAGCCTATGAACTTCCAAGAAGCTTTGCAAAAGAAGAATTGGAAAAATGCTATGGATGAAGAAATCAAGGCCATCATGAAGAATGACACATGGGAGTTAGCTTCACTTCCAAAAGGACAAAAGGCGAATGGTGTGAAGTTGGTATACAAAGAAAGTTGAAACTGCCACAAGAGAAGCCGACCAAGATTTTCATGGACAACAAATCAGCAATTACTTTGGCTAAGAATCCAGTTTTCCATGATCGAAGCAAGCATATTGATACAGGCTATCACTATATTAGAGAGTGTGTCTCCAAAAAGGATGTGCAACTAGAATACGTAAAGACACATGATCAAGTAGCTGATATCTTCACCAAGCCTCTGAAGCATGAAAATATTGTCCGGTTGAGAAATCTGCTTGGAGTGATCAATCAAGATTAAAAGGGGGTGTTGAAATATTAAACTTGATTTGTTAATTTCTAGAAGTTTCTTATTATAAGTTACCAGAGTCTTCTTGTATTTGATAGAATTTGGTGAGAGCTCTAGAATTTTATATTAGTTGCTAGAAATAAGAATTATATAATAGTTATGTTTCTAGAGTTGGCCAAAAGAGTCATTTCTAGAGTTGTCAAATGAGTCATGTTTCTAGAGTATTCTATATCTAGATCGTTCTATTGAGTCATATAAATAGAGAAGCTCTCCCCTCATTTTGTATCAATCAAGCAAGAAATAAATCATGGAAAGTTCTACAGTAAATAAAATAAAATGAAATAAAATAAAATAAAATAAAATAAAATAAAAAACTCCCCTTTCTTATATTCTCTCCCTCTTTCTCCAAAAATATTCAACACTAACGAGGTTTATTGTTTTGGTTAATAATATTTTTAATGTAAGTTATAAATCATGTGAACATCTTTATATTCAAATGTATACTTTTGTTATGATATGTAGTCTTATATAGAAAATATAGAGACTTGAACCTTATTTTTTATTTAGTTTTTACATTAAAATGATGTACAGAAATAAACAATTTATTTGGTTCTGCAATCTTGTGCGGAATACTATATTTCTTATTTCAGTTTACATACATTTGGAAATAAACAATAAGCATTTTGAAGGTTGATCACAGAAGAAGAAAAAACTTAAAAACGAAGTATCAACAAATTATTACGATCACAGATATAAGTGCAAAGTTTGCAAGATCGAGCTTCATTTTGTAAGAATACTAGAAATAGAAAATGCATATGCAAAATTATAGTTTGCAGCAAATCGAATGAATGAAGAAGACCTAAAGTGAATAAAATATGCAGTTCGAAAAACTATAGTTTATGAGTCAACATCTTATTATGCCGATTTGGTAAATATCGCAAAAACACTTCATCACTCTCTTATGGCAATATCTCTCCTAATTCATTAGCATGTTCTCAACTTTAGGTTATTCCTCTATCACCTTAGTGTTATCCAAAGTCTAAACACAATATGTTACTCGTATTTCATGCTCAAAACCAATATTAACCTATTATACCACATCATTCCCCTCTCTGTTTTTGACACCCATTATAGAAAGAGTTAAGGATCGAAGTAGAAAGTTCAATATTTGATTGATCTACTTGATGGTGTAATGGTCAGAATTTGCTTGTTTATTTTTTAAAGCTACTTAGGGATTATGAGATGTGGGAGAAGAGAACAAAGAAAACCAAAATTGATTGGCCTTATGGCCCTTATCAAGTGGTGGATCATTTCAAAACCATGATTAACTCATAGTCAAGTGTTATTTCTAATACGGCTAGCTATAACAAATGTTAAATTCAACTTACGGATACAACTAAATGGTAAGGATTGGTTCAAACTGTTCGATCTAATAATTTCTTTTATGAATATGGTTGTAACTAAATCCTTAAGTCATACTTCATGCATCAATCTTTCTAACAAAATGCCATACTATGGTCAATTCAAACATTTAAATTTACCATCAATCAGATAATTTAACAAGAACTACATTAATAAATCAGCAAAGCAATGCCCAATTTTATTACAGCTCTACACAACCTAAATTTATAAAATCAAACACAGACGTTGATGATTAAGGAAAATCCGAATTCAATCTACTATTAAGAGCAAACATCTGTGTATTAAAAAATGCATATTCTAAGCTTCTGCTTACGATATTCAAAATTAATAGGAATGAATTATCGTAAAGCATCAAAACCAGAATTGATAATTGAGGAAATGTGGCGTGTATGGTGAACCTTAGGATAATTAATTCGACACATATTACATTAGACCAATTAAAAACTGACAATGAAATGATAATGAACTAACGAAGCAGAAAACTTACACTTCTAGAAACTAGGTGAGAGGCTGAGAGCCCTAGAGAAGTAGAAGAAGAGAACGGAAGAAGGGTTAGGTAATCAGTTTATGACATGGTGTGTAGTGAAGTTTATTTGTCATAGTCCCACATTGCTGAAAATATCTTTGTCCTTTGAATGTTCACCTATAGAACATTGCAGGTAGTGCGTTTGTAAGGTAACGCAGCTGCGTGGTGAGCACAGAGCGAACTATTCTTTTGCCTTTTACTAAAGAATACCGCGTGCTCTCCACCTAAAGTAGCATGTGCCATTTTTTGGAGGGTGCTCTTTTTATTAGACACACCCAGCAAATTTTAAATTAAAATATTTCATCTTTATCGTTTGCCAAAGGTCGTAGGTATATTGGTACGGTTTAAAATTGTCCTTTGTCATGATTGAGTATGCCTTTTTGCTTTGATGGCATGCCCATCTTTTGTTAAAAAAATTATGTTTTACCCTTTTTTATTGAAAATTACAAAGTATTTTCTTTATCCTTGATTTCTAAATTTCTTTTTGGTTTGCCTTTTTCATTTTTTATATTTTTTGTAAGTTTTTTCTTTTATATTAAAAATTGTATTTTATTCAAGCAGAATGTTCTTTAAGTATCGAGGATCGGATCAAAACCTTTACAACCTCAACATAAAACCTTTATAACCTCAATGTTAGAGCGTCTACCACTTGAGCTAATGATATTTTGATAGAATTTATAAGATTTTAATTGTAAAACCAAACTTTAATTATTGCTTAGTCATCTAAATTTTGAATTCCAAGAAGATTCATTTTTTCCTAAAAGTAGTAAATGTTTCTAAAGATTTGATTTTTATCATTTTGGAATAGGTTAATTTCTTTCAACAAGCTATTTCTTTACTAGAAAAGAAAGAGTTGGTTGAGACTATTTGATCAAATGTTTATTTTTTCTTGAAAAAATTAGACCTTTCTAAAGATGGAGATTTTTTTTAAAGTCGAACTATTTGAAAATTAAAATTCAATTTGAATACAAACATATTGAATTTTTCAGGAGAAGGTTGAATATGATGAATAATTTGTTTTATTGTCAATTTTTTTATTCTATAAGCACTTTGTACATGATTTTAAATAATCTAATTTTACTAGTCGTTGCTTATTTTCTTAATTTTAATTCTACCAACCGTTGCTTATTTTCTAAATTATAATTGCTTATGTACACTCTAAGTACCAAAAATAGCTAACAGCTGTATAATAGATGCTAGCATTTGATCCGTTTCTTATTTGTAGCCTTGATGAAATATTCTAAAGCCATCATTCATACTTCTCCACACTTCCCCTCAAGTGTGGTTCGGATAAATTTAAAGAACCCAACTTGTCGAGTATGTTTAGATGGCTGAACTTGTCGAGTGTCTTTATGAAAATATGTATCAGTTGCTCTTTCCTTCTAACAAATGGAGTTTCTATTTTTCCCACTTGCATTTTCTCTCTAACGAAATGACAATCTACCTATATATGTATTGTCCTCTTGTGGAAAACTAGATTGGATGCAATATGTCGTGTATTTTGATTATTACAGTACATTTGTACTTTTCTTGTGTGCTCTATCTTCATGTCATTGAGTAATTGCTTAATCCAAATAAGGTCACTTGAGTATATGTCATGGCTCGATCTTTTTTTGCACTTGATCTATCCACAACATTCTGCTTGTTGCTTCTCCAAGTGAGTAAGTTACTACCTACAAATGTACAAAACCCTATGGTTGATTTTCTATTGCAATTTCTAGCCCAATCCGAATTAGGAAAACCAACCACATTGTTAGAATTATTTTTCTTCATTCAAATTTCTTGGCTTGGAGCATCTTTAAGATATCTCAATATCCTATCAACTGCAAGTGTTTGGTACATGGAACTTGTATAAATTGACTTATGACATTAACTACAAAGGACAATGTTACGTCTGATTGTTGTATGGTAAATTAATTTTCCTACTATCCTTTGATACTGTCTTACATCACATAATGTCTCACCTTCTTCACTTCCTAATTTGATACTTGTCTCCATAGAAGTACTAGTTGGTTTAGCCAATTTACTAGTCTCTTTTAACATATCAATGACATATTTTCTTTGAAATAAAAATAATCCTTTACTTGAGTGGGCTATTTCTATTTGAAGAAAATATAAACGTTTTTCCAAGGTCTTTGATGTCAAATTCATATTTCAAATATTGTTTCACCCTTTTAATTTTCTCATTATTATTTTCAGTAATGATAATGTCATCCACATAAACCAGAGTAATAGTAATTGTGTTTTGCGAGTGTTTGATGAACATAGAGGAACCAATGGTACTTTTAAAAAAAAATAAACTTTAAAAGAGAAAAGCTTAGCTTGGTATACCATGCTCTTGGAGATTGTTTTAAACTATGGATCGCCTTTTTTAATTGACATACTAGTGATGAGTTTGACTCACTTTTGTGGTTCGAAGGAAGAGTCATATAGAATTCTTCTAAATTTACTTGAAGGAATGGATTTTTTACATCCATTTGAGACAAATCTTCTCCCAAGTTGGTCATACAGACTTCTTCTTTGATTGGTTTGTTTTGTACCTTATCGTAATTTCGAGGACGAAATTCTTTAAAGAGGAGAGTTCGTAACACCCCATATTTTTGGTAACATTATTTAGAGTATTTAACTTGTTAAATTAAAAAAATATGTGTTTATTAAAGGACTGAGATTTGATTTTATTAAGGGGTAACCGTGCCATTTAAATAATGAATTAAAAGGGGAGTTAAAATAAAATAAAGGAGGATTAAAATAGGAAAGTTTTCATTCCTATATCCTTAAACCGTTGGACGTGTATTCCATACATGTCCATCTTCATTTATCAAAATTTTTACTTGTGGCTAGCCACAATTAAAAAGAGAAGGAGGAAGAAGATTATGAAAAGCCAAGGAATAAACTAAATCAAATCAAATCCATTCAAATTTCAAACTCTTTAATCTCTAAAGCTAAGGTAAATAATTACCACTTCTCTTATTTCTTATGATTTCGGTTCTAAGATGAATCCGAACTTATTTGTGATGTTTTGCCATGTTTTTGAATGATGGAACGATTTTATATACTTGTTGATGATTTATGAATGTTCATATCGATTTTATAATGAATTTTAATATGAAAACCCTATTAAATGACATCCAAATGCCTTGCGAATTTTTTCTTAAAGCAAAAATGATATTTTAGAGGTGGGTTTCAATTTTTAGGGTTTTCTGAATTTATGTAGATTTTATATGAAATTTCTAGTAAAGAAAATGTTATTTTGGATTAAAAATTATTTACGGTTAAATAATTAATGGTTTGAGCCTGAAATTTGTATATGTTAGACAACATGTTAAAAGCGATTTTTTGAAATTTTTGTTGAATTTTTCTAAGTGTTTTATTGGATGTAGAAAATTATTTAAGGTATGAGACTTAAATTTTTGTATATTTTATAAAAAGGAGAAGAGGTATTCTATAAACAATTCAAAAATTTTAATTGGGAAGCTCGTAGTACTTTTAGAAAAGAGAAACTTGTAACCAATCACAATTTGACAAAAAAGGCAGGATAGGTATAAAGAAATAGTTTAAAAAGGACTAATTTACATGGGTTTTACTATTTCGATGCTTTCGGCAGTAGGCTTCTGCCTCCACACCTTCGCCTCCGACTCTATCAAAACCAATGCACATGGCTTCAGGTAATAGGTATGTAGAGAATCAGATGTAGGCGGAAGGTATTGGGTCGAAACCAGGGGTTCTGAAATGGTTGAAGTGATACTTTTCTAAATGAAAAAGCGCCTGCTAGCTTTCGACTAGGTTGGCTTTCGACCAAGTCAATTGGTTTTAAATGAATGGTTTCGATTAGGTTGCGCTTTTTTTTTAAATAACTGCTTTCGACTAGGATGAAACCCTTACTATTGCTTTCTGCCTTTCGATCAAGACTGGTTTCGAATAGGGTTGCTTTGCTTTTTAAACTCGACCACTTCTCAAATGCTTTCGAAGAGACGATTACAACACCATCACTTCTTTACTTAGGAATGCTTTAGAAAGAATGACTTTTGACTTATATGATTTTAAATAGCCCCTTTTCCTCTACCCAATGGTTTTGAAAGGTGTATTTCGACATTTTTTAAATTGAACCCATAGGCTTTCGAAATGTTAAGATATTATTGCTTTTGAAAGGGTTTTAAACGAGGTTTCAAAGGGGTGGTTCCCCATGGTTTCAGAAGGTTTTGAAGGAAGGTTTCCAATGGTTTTGAAAGATCTAAAAGGATAGGTTTTCCAATTGTTTCGAAAGGCATTATTTAAGTGCTTTAAAGAGGATGTCTAAGGTTTAATGCTTTCGAAGAATACGTTTTTCAATACTTTCGAAAGGATGAAAATGAATGATTTCGAAAGGTATGATTTCGAAAGATATGTTTTGGCCTAAGGTTTTACTGATATTGAAGGGATACTTTCAATGGTTTCAAAAGGGGTATTTTTGATGGTTTTAAAAGATTTGTTTAAAGGTTTTAAACAAAGGTTTTGAATGAATGTTTTTGGCAATATATCCTAGGTGTTTTCAAGTTAAAAAGAGATTTAACTTATTTTGAAAGGATGAGAAATCCTTAGTAATTTCATCAACATTATTTTGGATAAGGTATATATAACATGGAAAATAGCTTATAAAGAAAAGGTATATTTTCCTTGTATACGTATGGTTTGAAGATTTAAATCATTTTGAAAAGGTTTTTAGGGAAAAATTTAAAGGGTAGTTAACCTTGAGAAAATGACTCAGATTAGAAGACCGGATGGGATTAGTGTAGGATCGCGCCCTTTACATTAGCTATTAGCCCCAACTAATTTAGTCCAAAATTCCAGTTGTAGAGCTTTGTCAAATATGATGAAAATCACGATTACACATAAAAAGGAATTTATGTTTGTATATAAATAGGTTATTGGTAAGCCCATAAAACCATTAGGATCAGGCGACCCTGGAAGATGATTAGTTAGGGACTGGCCGTCCAGAAGAGAAGTATTTAACAAATAATTAAGGATAGCCAGAAAAAGAATGTCTAACAGGTGTTAGATAAATTGTCTACATTGTCTGGTAGGCCCAAGTCGGCCAATGGTTAGAAGACAGCCAAACAAAACTATAGTTTTTCGGACAGATAGTCCATTTGTTACCAGTTTTATGGACAGGTAGTCCATTTGTTAGCATAAAGGATTTTGCTATTATTGATGTAATCAGTTTGATTAACCTTTTTGGTTGTAGGATTCATATTTGCGAAATTTATGATTTTGAAAGGATATTAGTGAGGGGAAATTTGTTCTTCTAAGCGGCATGGTCTCATTTAATATCAGTAAACCGAGATGAACAGTATTATTCACACCAAACTTTATGGCTGACTCTAATTTTCTGTTTCCCCTTAAACTCTCAGGTGTTCAAAACTGATCTGAGTTTGCTAAGGGTTGAGGTTTTTAGGTTTTAGTAATTTTGGCGAATAAAGCTTCCAAAGATGCGCAAGAGGCTGACGTATAGCTAATTAGGAATTACAGTTGTTATGTTGATTCCGCTGTGTGCAATAAGTCAAATATAACTATATTGACTCTACTCAACTAAGGAGGCACCATCATATGTCGCTCTTGACGTATTTTGTAATCGACTGGGAAACGTAAAGGGATTATGTAACTTGGATTTTCATATTGTTTTGAAATATAATCAATAAAATGTGGTTCTTCAAATCTATGATTTTCTTCATATCAAGTGATTCTGATATTATGTATACCATTAACATTACTGTATTTTGTCACCAAAAGTTAATACTACAGATGACCACAGCATCTGTAGCGCTTAGATTTTGGCCTCCAGATACGAGATGTTACAACTTGGTATCAAAGCATAGGTTTATGAAATACTTTAATTAAAAATGATTTTTGAAAATATAATCCTTAAAAATTAGGGTAAGATTGACGCTATAGTAACATACTTTTATTTTTTGTATATAAGTGTACTCTTTATCTCTAGTCTCCTATCTTTGTTAGGTTATTCTTCTATATCTCATGAGGTTTGAATACAGGTATGGATGGTAAAAGAAGAAGAGTTGACCATGGAGGGAAGACAATGAAGGAAATGCCAGACCTAATATGAGGAGAAGTCAAGGTCACGCACAAGTAGAGAATGTGGATGCTGGAGTCCCGCATTTTGGAATGGAAGCTATGTATCAGTTTTCATGAATACGATGCAAGTGAAAGTTGCTGCTAGAGCAATGGAAGGAGGAGTCCAGGAAGCTCCAGTTGTCAATGAATATGCTAAGTTGAGTGGAGATTATACTAAGCTCGGAGGAAAGCCATTTATTGGAATAAAGGATGCTATGGAGGTGGATAAATGGTTGCTGCACTTTGAGAGAATCTTTGCAGACTTAAGGCTCAATGATGAGCAGAAGAGGAAGCTTGCTTCAAGATAGCTTCGGGGGATAGCCTTATTTTTGTGGAATAGTGTGACTATAGGAGTTGATGAAGAGACAATGACATGGGCAGAGTTTAAAAGTAGGTTTCAGGAGAGGTTCAAGTCAGTGATGGCACAGTCTGTTTTGATCTGAAGGTTTGCTGAGTTAGAACATGAAGAAAAGATTGTTCTAGAGTATGCCAGTAAGTTTGAAGAGTTAGCCAGATATGTGTATGCTACAGTGAATGCAGTGATGAAGATGAATGAAAAGTTTATTAGGAGATTGAAGCTAGAGTTGGCCAAGGCTGCCTTATTGCATATTTGAGATCCCTATAATGTGGATGTGGAGATGGATTTGAGGCACGTGGAGATGCTTGCTTGTCAGGGGAAGAATAAGTTGAAGGAGGTCCGGGTTGGGCAAGGCCAGAAGAGGAAGTTCTTTCACGAGAAGGGTGCTTAGAAGGGTGGAGCAACCAAAAAGGAAAATATGAGATTGTTTTCTTTAAGTGCGACAAGAAGGGGCATTTTGCTAATGAATGTCTTGCAAGAAACGTAAAGGAAGTAACTGGGAAGAAGAGTATCAGGTGCTTCAATTGCGATCAGATAGGCCATTATAAGAATCAATGCAAAGAGCGCGCTAAGGATGGAAAAGACAAGGTGTTTGCATTGGAGCCTGCCGCTTTGAGTCCTACAGCTCAGGAAAAAGGAAAGGCATTTTTGGGAGGTACGCTTTTGATTCATGGTATGTCTGTTAGCGTTCTATTTGACACCAGTGCATCGCATTTTTTTATCTAGATGTTTGATAGATAAGCTTAACCAAGAACTCACATATTTAGTTACTTCCTTACGGGTTGTGAATCTAATAGGAGGTATGCAACTCTAGGGTTAAGATGTGACCAGTTAGAGTTTGACTTGTTAGGTCATACTTTTGTTTGTAGATTGCGTGTGTTTAATTTTTTGGGGTTCGGAATTATTCTTGGGATGGATTGCTTAAGTGATTACGATGTTTGGATATCTTGCTAGGATAGGAAATTAGCACTTAGGCACCCTGCTTGTAGAGAAAGGATTGTTTTTATCGTTGGGAGCCTAAGCAGCGAGGTGAATTCCTTGTTAGGTGTTAGGGAATTGGAAAATGAGCTGAATTGAGTTATCATGGTTAGATAGATCGTGGATGTTTTTGAGTCTGTAGTTGGATTGCCACCAAAACGAACCACTGAATTTCGGATAGATTTAGTTCCGGGAGCAGAACTAGTGAGTAGGTTGCCAAGTAGGATGGCCCCCACTAATTGTTTGCGCGCGCACCCGAGGATTAAGAAAAGGATAAAGTTGAGGGAGTTAAAGGTGTAGTTGGTGGATTTAGAAGCCAAAAGTTTTATCAGGCTGAGTAGTTCACCATGGGGAGCAGCCGTAGTGTTTGCTGAGAAGCCGAATGGATCATTAAGGCTATGTATCGATTATCATAAGTTGATTGAGAGGACGATAAAGAATCAATATCCATTGCCGAGGATTGACGATTTTTTCAATCAGTTAAGTAGAGCCATGGTATTTTCCCAGTTGGTGGTGAATATTTTTCCATTAGTTCAGAGTAGTAGAAGATAGCTTTGACGTCATTTAGGACTAGATATGGATCGTACAAATAGTTAGTTATGCCGTTTGGCTTGACTAATGCATCGGCATTCTTTATGAATTTGATGAACCACGTTTTCCAAGAGCACTTGGATAAGTTCATAAGTCACTGAAGATATCTTGATATACTCTAAGGATGAAAGAGAGCATGAAGTTTATCTTAGAGTGGTGCTTGAGACGCTGAGGCAGCATCAACTAAAGTCGAAGTTTTTGAAGTGCCATTTCTGAAAGAAGGAAGTGAAATTTCTTGGTCATGTAGTCTTAAAGAAAGGGTTTTCAGTAGATCCGACTAAGAATTAAGCGATGAATAGTTGAAAGAGACCTAGGAAATACTGAGATAAAGAGTTTCGTTGGATTAGCTGGTTCTTATCGGGGATTCATTAAGGATTTATCATTGATAGCAGCATCGATGGCCAAGCTAACGAGAAAGGATGTTTAGTTTTTGTGGACCGATAAGCGTGAGGAAGCATTCCAGAGTTTGAAACACTTATTGACCCATGCACCTACGTTGGTTGTTCCAGAAGAAAATCAGGATTAAGTGGTTTATATAGATGCGCATGGATCATGATTAGGAGCTGTGCTGATGGAAAAAGGTAAAGTGATTGCCTATGCTTCTAGACAGCTTAGACCGCATGAGGTCGGATATCTGATGCATGATTTGGAATTGGCTGCAGTGATTTTTGTATTGAAAGTGTAGAGACATTATATTTTGGGAGAAAGATTTGAGTTATATACAGATCATAAGTCACTGAAGTATTTATTCTTTGAAAATGAGCTAAACATGAGGCAACAAAGGTGGTTAGAGTTTATCGCTTCTTATGATTTTGGGATAGAGTATATATTGGGAAAAGGTAACAAGGTTGCAAATGCACTTAGCAAGAAGTATCAATATGTAGTATTGGCGATGATTGTTGAGTGGAAGGATTTAGAAGCATTGTTAGATTACAAAGTATAGTGGAGATCCAAGGTTGGGTCTAATGAAGAGATTGTTGTACTATCTTGTTTGGAAGTTCGGCCAATAATGATCGAAAATGTTGCTTCTAAACATGAGGAAGATCAAGCATTAGCTGAATGGATCAGGAAGTTGGGGGACGGAACCAAGAACTATGATTTAAAAGATTTCAGTCTTGACCAAAATGGGTAGTTGAGAAAGAAAGGGAGATTATAATGTGTTCCGAGTGTAGGAAACATAAGGAAAGAAGTTGTGGAGGAATGCCATCGTTCGATGTCCACTGTTCATCCATGAAGAACTAAGATGTATCAGGATATAAAGAGAAGTTTTTTCTCGAAAGGCATGAAGAGGAATGCAGGCTTATGGGTGAAGCGGTGTTTGAACTTTCAACAGTAAAAGCCAAACATTAATAGCCGAGTGAGTTGCTTCAGCCATTAGATATTCAGTATGGAAGTGTGATTCTATTTATATGGATTTTATTGACGGTTTGCCAAGGTCGAATAGAGAAAATGGAAGAATATGGGTCATAGTGGACAGATTGACCAAGAGTGCCCATTTCATTGTAATTAAGTCAACAAAAACGGGCACATGTTCTAGCGAATTGTTTGTAAAAGCTGTAGTTAGACTGCACGGAAATCCTATTAGTATAGTTTGTGATAGTGATTCCTTATTCACTAGCGAATTTTGAAAGAGTCTATAGGAAGTTTTAGGAACCAATCTCAAGATGAGTTCCGCTTACCATCCGCAGATAGATGGGCAAACGGAAAGTGTTAACTAAATCTAGAAGATTTGTTAAGAGCTTATGTATTAGATTTCAGAGGATCATAGGAGGACTATGCATTTAGTCGAGTTTTCGTATAACAACAGTTATCAGACTAGTATTAGGATGGCACCGTTTGAAGCTTTGTATGAAAGGCTGTGCAAATCTCCTGTTTGCTGGTTAGAAATCAGTGATAGGTTGGTTCTTAATCCAGATTTAGTTAGAGAAGCTGCAAAAAAGATTGAGGTCATTTGAGCTAGGATGAAGGAGGCTTAATCTTGGTAAAAGAGTTATGTAGATAAAAGACGAAAAGATTAGGAGTTCTCAATTGAAGATCGGGTTTTCGTCAAGGTATCACCATTGAAGGGTGTGATCAGATTCGGAACATCAGGAATGAAATTGACTACTGTGTGACTAGTTATCACTTAGGATCGTGTAAGATGGAAAGTATTATAATCTAAATGCGGAAGTAGATAATAATAGTAAAGTAAATAAGAATAAGCACATCAGTAGTTTTTATACTGGTTCGAACTTCCCGTTCTATGTCCGGCTCCAGACTCTCCTCTGGAATTTCACTCAATAACCCCTCATTTAACCCGGAGGAATAGGTAAAGGACACCTGAGCAGCCGAACAGGATTTTTCCGCCTCGGCAACCGCAGAGGACTTTTCCGCCTGATACAAACTAACAGGACTTCTACAGTTACAATAAAGTTGTTTGACACTTTATGTTCTTGATAACATGTCTTTGATAGTACACCCTTCCTATAGTCTTTTCCTCAAGTATATATTGTGTGTGTAAAGATTAGAAAGGAAAAATATTGTTTTAAATCGAAGAATAAGTTAATTACTTTAGAGATTCAAGCAATATAAACTATGATTGCTTGTAGATTGCATAGATAGATAGATAGAGAATATTGCAAGAAATCAAAATAAAGATTGGTGATTTGAGAAGTGATTCTAACGTGTTTATATAGTGAACAAATAGTTGAAGATTTTCAATCAAAAAGATGCAGTCATATCTCTTCAATTTGAAACGTAACTCTTCGTAGATAGAAGTGTCTCTTTAGGAAAAATGACTGTTAGAGTCTTTCAGTCGACTAGGGAAAAACGATTAGTTGATTGAAAATTCAAAGACAGTGAAAAACAGTGCATATCTGTGTACTAACCATGGTCAGTCGACTGGCTGTTTTCGATCGGTCGACTGACCTAGTTATCAGTGCACAATTTGCCTATTTTCTTAAAAAAATGAATATTAAAGCAACTTTGATTTTTTTGAGTAAACTACTTGAGGATAGATTTTGGGAATTTCAAACTATATCTAAGACATAAAACTTTGATAAATAATCATATTATACTTAAGTTTGAAGTCTTGTCTCCTTTGAGTTTAATAGCATATCTCATTCTCTATTTGTCGCTTGATCATATAGTCTCATCACTGACTGGTCAAGCTCTTTGTCATGAATCAAAACTTATGATTCAACATTCTCTCCTTTTTTGATTGATGACAACCTATTTTAGATTATATTATATATTTTAAGAAATACATAACTGAAGTTATATAAATATATATATCCCCTGAATATCTGGCGAAAAAACTAAACCTGAAAAAACTGGTTAGTCATACATAATTTCTCCCCCATTGTCATCGACAAAAAGGAAATAAACAATAATTTCATATTTATGAACTAACAGCATAACAATCATAAAAAATATTGTTTTGAATTGTACCGAGCTACTTATACAAGCTCATAAAAATAAACAGTAGTATAATATTTGTGAAATTAAAAAAATAACTTACTACCACCAAGAAATATCAATATCACTCATCAGAGTCAGACTCTGTTTCTTCTTCCAATGGCATTGGTCCTTTTCCGCTTGAATAACTTTCCACAAATTGTCTGCCACCCCCATTCCCGCTAGTGTCTGAACTTGCGTGTTCTTTGGATGTAGACCTAGTGAAACGAGGTGTTGGACGTTTGCCCAGATCACGATGTGAAGTGTCCACAGTTGTGGAGGAAGAACAAGATATTGCATCCCATAAAATCCCGAAAAAGCTTTTTATCTTTTCAAACTTCTTGTCGATCTTCCTGTCGAGATTTTTGATGCAAGAATCCAAAATGACTTGATTAAACACAAGTAGATCAATGGACTCTCGGGTGCTTTGGGATGGGGTTGGGGCACGAATGTCATCTCTTTGTTGCTGTGGAGTAGCAGCTTTCTGACGAGGTCGTGATTGCCAGTCTTGGAAACACATGATAGTGTGAGGTCTAGGAGGCAATTTCATTAGACTAATTGTGCAGCTATTTAGATTTTTAGTAGTGGAGGTATCAGATTCTGGAATAGGAAGTTGTAGGTGCATAAGTAGCCGCATAATATACTTGCCGTAATAGATGATGTTATTCGACTTTGGTTGAAAGACAAGAACTCGTCAAGAATAAGCTTAGGCCAATTGATTTGGACATCTCTCAAATTGCATATAAAGCCCTTTACCGATGATATAACCTTTTGAATTATCTCCAAAAGTGACCGATCCTCCATTTGAGTAGACAATGTTAGTTAACATGTCCTTATTACCAGTGATGTGTTTCGAGCAACCGCTTTCTAAAATCCATTTTCCTCTCTTTTTAAGTGGTACCTACAAAACATAAAGATTATGTTGGTACCCACTTTTCTTTTTAGGGTCCTAAGTGTTAGGTCTTAGGAAACCAAACCCAAGCAGGTTCGGAATTACCTTTATAAATATAATTCTCATTTTTATGAACAGTTTCCATTAATATTTAGATATGTCTATTCCGAATTAAATTATTATTTGTTTTAGGAATCCATATTTTAATAGTTTTAAGATCTTTAGAAACTGTTTTCTTAATATCTTTCTTAATTTTGTTATAAACTTATTTTAAAACTTTCCATATTTCTTTGGATTTTCAATTTTCTTATATCCTAGTCCCATTTTATTTGAAATAGACCGAGAATTTTCTATTATTTTAGAAAGACTTTCTCGTCCTTTATTGAAGTTAGAATATTTTTATTAATATCTTCTAACTTAGTTTTGAGACTAGATTTTTCTAACTCTAATACTTTAGTGTTAGATTTTAAATCATTGATTTCAGTTGATAAATCATCATTTTCATTCTTCTGTATTTCTAATTCCTGAGTTATCATAGAAAGTTGAGATGTTAAATTAGAATTAGATTCTTGAGATATTTCAAGTTCTTCTTCCAGAATTTTCTTTTCATCTCTTAGCATACTAACTTCTAATTCAGATCTATTACTTCACCTTGTAACTCTTTATTTTGCTTTTTAGTTTGTTTTACAAAGTTCACTAGTTATGAATTAATTTCAACCAAATCTTCAAAACTTAGTTCACTTACATCATCACTTGTAGCCATGAAGCATTCATTTTCTTGCTCTATGTCACTATCACTGTCACCCTTTGATGATGAAGAGGAATCTAAATCACCCCATGTTACTGTAAATGCTCTCTTCTTGAATTTTTCCTTCTTGAGTTTATTTTTCTGTTTCTCTAGACAACCTTTCTTCATATGACCCTATTTATGACATTCATGACATTCCATGACAGAGGATGATGGTTTATTGTTGTTATTGGTGTTGTTAGAGTTATTTTTGTAACTCCTGAACTTGTTATTCTTTTTGAATTTCAAAAACTTTTTGAAATTTTTAGCAAAAAGTGCCATATCCTCTTCATCTGAGTCAAAATCATCTTTTTCTGCTTGAAATGCTAGATTCTTCTTATCCTGTGCTTGAATTTTCTTTGTTTGCAAATTTATTTCATATGACATTAGATTTCCAATTAACTCTTCTGGTTTCATAGTGGAAAGATCGTTTGCTTCTTCAATAGCTAAGGCCTTTCTTTCTCATTCATTCATTAAAGAGTTTAGGATTTTTGATACTATATCAAAGTTAGAAAATTTTCTCCTAGTGCCAATAGTGAGTGATATATATCTTGAAATCTAGAGTACATGTCATTTATAGTTCCGTTTGGTTTCAATTTGAAATTTTGGAACTGATTTTTAAACATAGAGATTTTGATTTTTTGACTTCGTTAGTTCCTTCATGAGTTACTTTTAGAGTTCTCCATATCTCATAAGCAGTTGTACACATACTGACCCTATTAAACTCATTTTTATCTAATGCACAAAATAACATGTTCATAGCTTTAGCATTTGAAGTAGCATCAGTTTTTTGTGCAGTAGTCCAAGTTGAAAAATCTTCTGTTGACATGGTATATTTCTTTTGGATAATATTCCAGGTTTCAAAACCATTATCTTGCATATATATTCTCATTCTAATTGACCATTAATTATAGTTAAGACCATTAAATAGTGATGATCGAGCAGTTGATTGACCTTCAGTGAAACTAGAGTTAATGTTAATGCTAGAAATGGTGTTACTGTCCATATTGAAAAAATCAAAAGACTTTGTTACGGTTATAGGATATCCTCGCTCTGATACCAAATAAAAGTGACTACTATGTGACTATTTATCACTTAGGATCGTGTAATATGGAAAGTATTATAATCTAAATGCGGAAATAGATAATAATAATAGTAAAGTAAATAATAATAAGCACACATGAGTTTTTATACTGGTTCGAACTTCCCGTTCTACCTCCAGTCCCAGACTTCCCTTTGGAATTTCACTCAATGACCCCTCACTTAACCCGAAAGAATAGGTAAACAACACCTGAGCAGACGAACATGATTTTTCCACCTCAACAACCGAAGAGGACTTTTCCACCTGATACAAACTAACAGCACTTCTACTGTTTCAATAAAGTTGTTTGACACTTTGTGTTCTTGATAACACTGATTTGTCTTTGATAGTACACCCTTCCTATAATCTTTTCCTCAAGTATATGTTATGTGTGTAAAGATTAGAAAGGAAAAACATTGTGTTAAATCGAAGAATAAGTTAATTAATTCAAAGTTTCAAGCAATATAAATTATGATTGCTTGTAGATTGCACAGATAGATAGATAGAAAATATTGCAAGAAATCAAAATAAAGATTGGTGATTTGAGAAGTGATTCTAACGTGTTTATGAACAAATAGTTACAACTATTCATGAAGAGTTTCAATCAAAAGATGCAACCATATCTCGTCAATTTGAATCATAACTCTTCGTAGATAGAAGTGTCTCTTTAAGAAAAATGACTATTAGAGTCGGTCAGTCGACTGGGGAAAAACGATCAGTTGACTGAAAATTCAAAGACAATGAAAAACAATGAATATCTATGTACTGACCATGGTCAGTCGACTGGCTGTTTCTGGTCAGTCGACTGACCTGGTTGTCAGTACACAATTTGCCTTTTTTTTAAAAATTGAATATTAAAGCAACTTTGATTTTTTGAGTAAACTACTTAAGGATAGATTTTAACACTTTCAAACTATATATAAGACTTAAAACTTTGATAAATAATCATATTATACTTAAGTTTGAAGTCTTGTATCCTTTGTAGTTTAACAACATATCTCATTCTCCATTTGTCGCTTGATCGTATAGTCTCATACTGATTGTTTAAGCTCTTTGTCATGAATTAAAACTTATGATTCGACAAGGAAAACTGGCACCGAGATTCGTTGGACCTTTCCATATTGTTGAGAGGATCAGAAAACTCGCATATAGAGTTGAGTTACCAAGCAGTTTGGCAGAAGTCCAAGATGTTTTTCATGTTTCTCATATCAGAAAGTGTGTTAGAGACCAGAAAACTACTATTGCACTACTGTGCTAGATGACGTAGTAGTAGAACTGGACTTGACCATAGTTAGAAAGCCAACGGTTATAATTGCGAGGGATGAGAAGAGGCTCAGAATCAAGACAGTCAGATTAATGAAAGTCCGGTGGAGTGACGATGAGAGAGACTTTACTTGGAAGATTGAAAGCAGGATTAGAGATACTTATACTGACTTGTTTAATGGTATGTTTTGCCTCTTTGATTGATTTTTTTGTACCTTATCGTAATGTTGAGGACGAAATTCTTTAAGGAGGTGATTTTGTAACACTCCATATTTTTGGTAACATTATTTTGAATATTTAGTTAGTTAAATAAAATAAAATAATGTGTTTGTTAGAGGATTGAGATTTGATGTTTATTAAGGGGTAGCCGTGCCATTTAGATAATGAATTAGAAGAAGAGTTACAATGAAATAGATGAGGGAAAAAAATAGGAAAGAGCTCATTCCTATATCCTTAAACCCTTGGCCGTGTATTCCATACATGTCCATTTTCATTTATCAAAGTTTTTACTTCAGGCATGCTACAATAACAAGAGAAAGAGGAAGAAGATTAAGAAAAACTAAGGAAGAATCTAACTCAAATCAAATCCATTCAAATCTTAAACTCTTTAATCTCTAAGGCTACGGTGAATAATAACTACATCTCTTATTTCTTATGTTTTTGGTTTTAAGATGAATCCAAACTTATTTGCAATGTTTTACCATGTTTTGAATGATGGAATGATTATATATACTTGTTGATGATTTATGATGTTACATGGCACTGTGGCCCGGCTACAAGATCATAGTTGAAGATATGATAGTTGACACCATATAAGATCCTGATAGAGGAAAGGCTGGCGGTGTAAAGGGTTTGGTGCATTCGATGTATTGTGGCGTTCCTGTATGGCTCGTTCAAAAGGAGGGACGCCTCGTTCGGTCTGAGTTGGTTGTAATGCCTCATTCAGTCATTATGGTTCGGCATATCGTTGTTCGGTCTCGAGAAGTTCTATTAAAATGTAGTTCGGCCTGGAAGGACGACTCGTCTTTCGGCCTGTAAGGTACACTCGTCATTTGGATAGAAGAGAAAATCGTCGCTCGGCTAAGATGGGAAGAGCAAGGTGGCTCGGTCAAGAAGGGTTTGCCTCAGTTGCTCGGCATGGGTAAGGTTAATCTTGATGGTTCAGCTGGTCATGGACCGGCCTCAGAAGGACTAAGCCACATGTCGTTCGATCAAAGGCGCATAGCCAACAAAGTATAGTCAGTTGTGTTTCAGTATGCATGGTTCGGAAGACCTTGGTTCGGCATTGCTTCACTTTGAAATCCATTACAAGTCGCTCCGAGTCCATTGAGATCTACTTCGAGTCACTTGCTAAATGACCATTGGTTGGTCATACATCGTTCGGCCTCGATAATTAGCTAATTCTCAACAAGACAATGTGATCAGCTTCTTTCTACTTCGGGTTGCATCGCTAGCTGCTCCGAGTTATGGGAGACTTTGTTTCAAGGCATACATGGGGAAGTCGTGGTTCAGCCAGAGAGGCTTAGGCGTTATCGGCTCGGTGAAAGTGGCTCGGCTAGACTTGTTCGGCCAACATTGACTTACAACCATGGGCCAAACTACCCTGTTCTAAGGCCTACGCAGGGGATCCTACCTGTCTTCATCTATAAATAGAGAGGCAGGGGCACTGTTTAAAGGAACCTTTTTTGGGAGAACACTGGGGAGATTCTACCAATTTCAAGACTCATTTCTTTTCTGTTAAAACTTGTATCCAAGTTGTTGGTGTATGGATTGTATCTATGTTCAATTATTTGAAGAAGTAACAAAGATTATGATCAAAGTTAATGTAGGTAGTTACACCGAACCATTATAATTCTGGTGTTCTCATTTCTTACAGTTCTTATTGCATTCTATTGTGTTATTCCTCGGTATTAATTTACTTTCTTCATTAATCTCTACACAATCCTACTCAAGGTTGGTAGTGACCAATTTTGAAGCTAATATTTTGGTGCTTTCACTGAGAAAAGCATTCTCACGCTGTTAGGATCTGCTTTGCCGCTACTGGATTAAAGAAATCTCCAAGGAAGATTTGAGTTTGTTCACAAAAGTTCATAGATTCTACTTAGGGTTCCAAGAAATAACTCTATAATGGGAAGACTGCGTACCAGATCAGCCTCTCATAATATGGATGTCAACGAGATCGCTAGCATCTAACAAGTAGGACCCAGCAACCAATAAGCTACTCCAGGTGCAAGGACCGCCACCGTCCTAAACCAACCAGAGGTTGTCACCGGGATGGAGTTTAACGAGCTGATGAGAGAACTCATGGAAAGCAGGAGACAGCTTAATGAGCAAATTCAAACGAACTCCAACCTCATGACTCGGCTTACTCAACAACAGCATCAGAATGCTGGAGGAAGTCCCGCTGCCTACTCCTCGTCCGATTGCTCCGATTCATCTGATGAACCACCCAGGCGTAGACGCCGTAGAACTAAAAAAACGCTAACAGGTGCAGCTGAACGATCCACTAGGGATGGTCCAAGTTCCCTACCTAGAACCGTGGCCCCTCACTTACACCAGGTAATCGTATTCAAGTTGGAACAGGAATTTTAGGACCCAAAGCACGAGTGGAAGCGGGAAGACCGGTTCACCAAGGTCACAATGAAGCAGGTCCCCAGGACACGCATTTGGTAGATCGCCAACCGAGGAGACACCAACCGAAATGGTCCCGCTAGACCGATTCCAACTTGCCACCTTCCATACAAACTCCAGACCTATCAGCTATGATCGGAGAGCTGATGAGGGAAAATCAAGGCTTATTTAATGATGATTGGAGTGTGTCTAGGGGCCATACTCCATTCCCGGATGCTATCATATAGGCTGAGTACCCCAGGAAGTTTAACATGCCGACTATTTCGACCTACGAAGGGAAAACTGATCCCCGACGGCATGTGATGAGATATGAGTGGATGATGGATTCAGCTAGGGCAAATGATGCAACTAAGTGTAGATGCTTCCCAATAATTTTATCTAGAATCGCTACCATATGGTTCACTTGACTTCCTCCATGGTCTATATCCAACCTTGATGAGACGTGATGTCCTTATCCAGTGTGATGCAGGCTCCAAGGGATTCGTTAAAGGAATATTTACAAAGATTTCACGTTGCTGCTACAGAAGTTAGCAACCCGAATGACCATGCTATTTTAATGGCCGTGATGCGAGGAGTAGATCCAGATTCGGAGTTTGGTGATTGGCTGACAGGAAAACCTCCGACTACTCTAGAATGTTTTATTCAAAGGCGCATCAATTTATAAAAAGAAAGGAAGCCAGGTGGATGAGGCGAGATAATGCACCAGGGCTTGGCAAGGAGACTGTGAAGAGCTGCATTGCTGTAAAAAATCTGGTGATAACTCTAGGAAGGTCCAGGTCAATGTTCAGAACAAGCCAGAGCAATCTAAAGGATCCAGAGGAGGAAATCCCGAAAAGAAAAGGGAAGCAGGAAAGTGGAAACCAAGGATCCCAACTTATATTGAATACACTCCTCTGAATGTATCTTTGAAAAGTATTTACCTATCGACTTGTAATACTTTTCAATATCGAAATCCATACCCAAAAGAGTCCACTAAGGAAAAAAAGCGGAGTAGGAAGTATTGCCACTTCCATGAGACTTACGGGAACAATACCGAGGATTTTAGGCACCTCCACGACGCTATAGAAAAGTTGATTCGATAGAAAAAGTTACAGGAGTTTGTCAAGAATCCGCAAGAGGGAAGACAAGAAACATCAGACCCCGGTCATGGGCAAGCTCCACGCCATCCATAGGAACCTACTCAGACTGTAGGTAGACTAGTCATAAACACGATAGTTGGTGAGCCTCACACTATAGACAAGAATTGGAAAGAAATGGAGCAGTATGCTAATTCCCTAAAGCATGCAGATTTTGAATGTTGTTCAAACACGGAAGATGGGACCCCAGCTAAGTAGTAGCGAATGATGACTGCTGATATAGTGTTCAGGAATACAGATGTTGATCAAGTGGAGGCGCCTATCATTGATCCAATGGTCATATCGACCACTATTGGGCCAGCATTTGTGAGGAGAATACTGATTGACTCCGGAAGTTTTGTTAACATTATCTTCAAAAAAGAATATGACCAAATGAAGATGGAGACAAAGGATCTAAAACCATCTAAAGCCCATGTTCATGGCTTTAATTGTGCACCTACTGATGCAGTGGGTTTTGTTGACCGGTTGAACTTGGAGAAGGTGAATGTAGGACGGTGCGAATCCTACCGTTCAACATTTTGGATGTTGATTCTTTGTATAATGTGTTTCTGGGTCGACCGACCCTGGCAGAGTTTAGGGCTACTTTAGCCCCTTGGTGTTTAACCTTGAAATTTTCGACCGATACAGGAGTTGGTGTTGTGCATGGCGATTAGGTGACTGGTTGTGCGTGTTATCTGGCTGAGCAAAGAGAGGCACAGTTGAGAGAGAAAGAAAAGGTCACGGACAACTCCGTTGCAGAGGAGCCACTGAAGATTTACAAGTAATGCTCGAGCCTTGGCTTGGGCAACATGATCGGATCTACAGAGATATAGATTCGACGATGATGAGGAATCCAAGGAGGCAAAAGCAGCACCGGCTAAGCTAACGATTGACATTCCAGTCAACCGCGATGACCCATCGTGGGTACTTAAGATTGGATCACAAATCAACCCCTCGATGATCGAGGATCTTATTGATTTCCTCCGAGCGAATCTGGATGTTTTCGCTTGGACACGTACTGATATATGTGGGATTTCTACTACCGTTGCGAGTCATATATTGAACATAGACCCAAAATACGTTCCGGTGAAGCAAAAAAGGAGAGGCATGGACCCGGAGAGGTCCGCAGCTCTTAGAGAGGCGGTGGACAAACTCAAAGCTAGTGGGTTCGTCCACGATGCCCTCTACCCAGAGTGGGTCAGTAACCCCATATTAGTGAGCAAAGAGAACGGGAAATGGAGGACATGTGTAGATTACTCAGATTTGAACAAGGCATGCCCTAAGGATAGTTTTCCTTTACCCAAAATTGATCAGTTGGTCGACTCAACGGCAGGACACGAGCTATTGTCATTTATGGATCCGTATTCGGGATATAATCAAATCCCGATGCACATTCCAGATCAGGAATATACTAGTTCTGTCACAGACGTTGGATTGTATTGATATGTGGTGATGCCCTTGGGGCTGAAAAATGCAGGAGCGACTTATCTACACTTAGTAAATCGGATGTTTAAAGACAAATTGGTAGAACAATGGAAGTCTATGTGGATCACATGCTCATGAAGTCACGGCAGTCAAACGACCATATTCGAGACTTGGCGGAAATAATTGATATACTAAGATACTACGGAATGAAAATCAATCCTCTGAAGTGTTTCTTAGGCATTGCGTCGAGGAAGTTTTAGGGTTTTATCGTCAAAAGCTAACCCAGAAAAGATTCAGCTGTTTGAGACATACAATTGCCCATAACTATAAAGCAAGTATAAAGCCAAAATGGAAAAGTGGCTGCGCTGAGTCGATTTATATCCAGAGAGACGAACAAGTGTATCCCTTTCTTCGATGTAATAAAGAAAGGAAAGAGAAATTTTAAATGGACGTCCAACTGCGAGGATGCATTCCGAGCTCTGGTAAGGCATTTGGAAAGTCCCCCAGTGCTGTCGAAGCCTATAGACCATGAAGCGTTGTATGTATACTTGGCCATATCCCAACATGCCATTAGTACGGCTTTGGTTCGTGAGGAGGACCGAGCTCAAAAGCCGGTGTACTACGTCAGTAAACATTTAACGGGGGCAAAAAGAAATTATCCTAAAATTAAGAAGCTAGCCTACTGCTTGGTGAATGCTTCACGCAAGCTTCATCCGTACTTTCAGGCACACCCATTCGTGTTTATACCGGTCAACCCTTGCGATAGGTACTCTAACGACTAGAAAACTCTGGAAAGCTATTAAAATGGAATATTGAGTTGAGTCGGTTCGATATCATTCCACGAAGGGACATACAAGGGCAGCGCTAGCGGACTTCATCGCCGAATTTACCATATCAGACGAACCAAACAATAATGATGTTATTCCCTCTATTCGATGGAATCCATACACCGACAGGGCATCCAACGATCGTTGTTCTGGATCTAGTGTAATGCATGCAACTCGTGAAAGCCGATCAATTTCTTATGCTTTGAAGCTCGATTTTCCGGCTACAAATAACGAAGCCGAGTATGCTGCATTGATTGCTGGCTTGAAACTTGTCAGGGGACTTGGAGTAAAATCGATTGAAATCTTTTGCGACTCATAATTGATGGTGTACCAGATGCGGGGAGATTATCAGGCAAAGAGGCAGAGACTTGCCCCCTACCTTGCTCGGGTTCAAGAGCTGTTGGCAGACCTCGAATATTACGATATTTCACACATCCTGCGTGAACAAAATTGGAAAGCCGATTCATTGGCAAAATTCACAAGTATCGGTGACGCACAGCAGATGGGGTAGGTTCTCGTCGAAATCTTACATGCTCCGATATAAGTGAGATGGAAATAAATTTTGTGTTAGAAACAGAAATCGATAAGGAGTCATGATAACCTCATTCAAGCAATACCTGCTGCATGGGGTTTTGGCTGAAAGTAAGAACGAAAGACGACAAGTCATAAGCAAAGCTACGCGATATGTAATGTAGGACAGAATAATGTATCGGAAGGGATTCTTGGTCCCCTTACTTCGATGCATTGCCCAACTGAGATAAAATGGGTCTTAAAAGAAGTTCATGAAGGAGAATGTGGTGACTATACTGGGGGCAGACACTAGAAAAAAGATCCTCCGCTACGGATACTATTGGCCAACTGTAAATCGAGATGCTGCAGACTACCTAAGAAGATGTGACAAATGTCAAAAATATGTGAAAATCCCGAGAGCTCCGCCAACAGGACTCTGACAAATGGTTAGTCCCTGGCCATTTGCAATATGGGGAATCGATATAATCAGCTCCTTGCTAATCTCCAAAGGTAGGGCAAAATATGCAATAGTTGCGGTCGATTACTTTACCAAGTGGGCAAAAGCAGAGCCCTTAGCAACAATCACCACCAAAATGGTCATTAATTTCACTATGCGAAACATCATATGCCATTTCGCCTCCCGCGAACTATCATTACGGATAATGGAACTCAGTTTGAAAGTAGGGAGTTCAAAGAATTTTGTCAAAAGTATGTCATTGATAAAAGGTTTGCAGCAGTTACTCATCTAAAAGCCAATGGACAAGTAGAAGCCGTAAACAAAATAATCAAATCTATATTGAAAAAAGTTTGAAGAAGGCTAGAGGCAAATGGGTGGATGAGCTTCCGACAGCACTTTGGGCTTACAGAACCACCCATAAGTCCACAACTGGCCACACTCTGTTCTCATTGGCATATGACATGGAAGCTGTTATACCCGTGGAACTTGAAGTTCCTTCATATCGGGTAACTTATTATGACCTTAAGACGAATTGGAATCTCTCACTGGAATGACTGGACTTTGTTGACGAAAATGTGAAGAAGCCGATTTAAGGGTGGCTGCATATAGGCACCGAGTCGCTCGATATTATAATGAAAAAGTCCGGCCGAGAATCTTTGATGTGGGCGATCTCATTTGAAGCGAGTTTTTCCGATCCCATCGCATATGAATCCCACATGGGAAGGTCCATACGTCATTGAACGGAAGCTTGGAGAGGGAGTTTTCAAGCTAGCGACCGTTGATGGCACGAAACTCCATCGAGCATGGAATAGCGAGCATCTGTGAGGTTATTACACTTAGTCTATTTCTTTTGCATTTTAGTTGCAACTATTTCCAGTGTATTTTTATTTTTTTGCTCTTAGTTTTCGGCATGTCATAGACAATTTAGTTTGTTTCCATTAATAAAGGCTTGAAGCCATCTTTTCTGTGAACTATTAATGTTTCTGTATGCTGTAATTCCATGGCAAAAATTAAAATTACATTATTATGTCTGGCGTATGAACGCGCACAAAAACTTAAAAAATTTAAAGTCCAGAGTGCAGACTAAAGTACTCTCGGTCCCCAAAGTGCGGACTAGAGGAGAAACGACTTAAAAATCTCTATGTCCCCAGAGTGCGGACTAGAGTACTTTGAGTCCCCAAAGTGCGGACTAGAGTATAAACGACCTAAAAATCTCTAAGTCCCCAGAGTGCGGACTGGAGTACTCTAATTCCCTTGAGTGCGGACTAGAGTATAAACGACTTAAAAATCTTCAAATTCCCAAAGTGCGGACTGGAGTACTCCGAGTCCCCAGTGTGTTAACCAGAGTATAAATGACTTAAAAATCTCCAAGTCTCCAGAATGCGGACTGGAGTACTCTGAGTCCCAGAATGCGGACTAGAGTATAAACGACTTAAAAAATTTCATGTCCCTAAAATGCGACTGGAGTATTCTGAGTCCCCAGAGTACGGACTAGAGCATAAACGACTTAAAAATCTCCAAGTCACCAGAGTGCGGACTAGAGTATTCTAAGTTCCTAGAGTGCGGACTAAAGTATTAAAAATCTCTATGTCCCCAGAGTGCGGACTAGAGTAATCTGAGTCCCCAGAGTGTGAACTAGAATATAAACGACCTAAAACTCTCTAAGTCCCTAGAGTGCGGTTTAGAGTACTCTGAGTCCTAGAAGTGTGGACTAGAGTATAAATGACTTAAAAATTTTCAATCCCTCAGAGTGCGGACTGAAGTACTCTAAGTGACCAGAGTGTTGACTAGAGTATAAACGACTTAAAAATCTCCAAGTCCCTAGAGTGCGGACTGGAGTACTCGGAGTCCTCAGAATGCGGACTAGAGTATAAATGAATTAAAAATTTCCAAGTCCCCAGAGTGCGTACTGGAGTACTCTGATTCCCCTGAGTACGGACTAGAGTATAAACGACTTAAAAATCTCTAGGTCCCCAGAGGGCGGACTAGAGTACTCTAAGTCCCCAGAGTGTGGACTAGAGTATAAAAGACTAAAAAATCTCCAAGTCTCCAGAGTGCGGATTGAGTACTCTGAGTCCCCAGAGTGTGGACTAGAGTATAAATGACTTAAAAATATCTAAGTCCCCATAGAGCGGATTAGAGTACTCTGAGTCCCTGGAGCGCGTACAAGAGTGTAAACAACTTAAAAATTTCTAAGTCCCCAGAGTGTGGACTGGAGTACTCTGAGTCCCCAGAGCATGGACTAGAGGATTTACGATTCCAAAAATTTCTGAGTCTTATGGAAGTGAACTGGAGCTTGTGTAACTCACACGACTTTGAGTTTCGGCTACAAGTTATACAGTAAGCTGAACAACGAAAATCATCGAAAGAAAAGAAACAAAGTTTTATTCACCAATCCAAACAAAGTTCCACTACAACTTCTCCTGAACTCAAAGTAAAAAAGTTTATTTACAACGACTATGGAAATAAATAGAAATAATTACGTGACCCAGGCATATCCGCGTTGAACGAGGCATGATAGCTACTTTTTTGACTTCTTTTCCTTCCTTGGTTTTTCTGAAGACTCCTCCCCTAGGAGTTTTCTTTTGGACGCCTTGCTTGCTAGGGAAGTGGTGCCCGAGGAAGGGAGAAGAACTTCCAGTGGATAGGTCCCACCGAGGAGGATAACCTTCAGAGGCCTCTTCAATGGATCATCCAGTTCCACCACTTGGGGCTCAGCCTTAATTTTAGTTTTCTTCTTCCCCTCTTCGATGATTTGTTCCTCCATGCTCAGTTTTGAAGTGTGTTTGAAGGCGCTTGTAATTTCAACTTTATCATGTTCTTCGATGGGCGATGGATTTTCAGATTTGTCTTCGTCAAGCACCTCAATCACTTGAGCGTCAGGTCCGGGAGTCTCCCTCGTTTGAATTGACTCTCCTACTTTCTCCTCCCTCTCCATGGCGACATCGCTCCTTGGAGTAGGTTCGGGATCGGAATGGCCTACATGAAAACATAAGAGACAAATGTTATAATACATTCACTACTTGCAAAAATGATGGCCCTATGAACTCTAGGAAGAAAAAGTTATGTACCAGTTTCTGGCTGACTCTCAACTGTTCGGGGAGTTTCACCTTATAGAAGAGGAGATAGAGTGTGAATATCAAGTCCAGGCTCCTTTGAGTCATAGCCAATGTGTTGCTCGAAGGGATCGAGTGGTGTGCGACTAGTCGGCTGAATAGGAGGAGGAATTGAGGACTCGGTTCTGGATGGAACAGCAGTGTCAGTTTTTCCCTTTGATGAGGAAGAGTCCCTTCCGTAAAGGGCCTTTGCCGTAGATAGGTCAGTGCGCTCATTCTCGCAAAACACTTCTTTAACAAGGGAATCCTCATCAACCTCTTCAGTTCCCAACTCAACCTTTTTAATTTTTTATTAAAGTGTCCCATGCTTTAGCAAAAGATTCGAGGTAACCCTCGCCAAGAAATGTTAGGTCATGGTGCATAAGAACTCGAGCATTGTACTTGGCTATGAGTGGATCAAACATGCACTTTATCTCCTCCCTACTAGCCTCATAAGCCGCCTTAAGGCGAGAATCTATTTTCGAAAGCGCCACCCTTTTGCCCTCCTCATGGGCTTCGTCCTTCAGCGCTTCACCCTTGGAGAGCTCCTCATCGAGCCTTGTTTTTAGGAGTCGTGTAGTGTAACGACCCCACTTCCTACGCCTAGGAAGAAGTATCGTTAATAAGAAAAGAAAGAGGTGAGAAAATAGAAAAGATAGAGAAGAAAGAACAACAACATCAGAATCTCATAGCGGAACGAATAAATTATAATAATCACATAAGTATTTACATAATATACAACATTCAATCAGAGTTATACAGATAATACATCACATACTAGACAGTTATAAACACCAGTCTAGTTAATACAACTCAACTCAAACAAAAGACTCAGAGATACCAACACAGCGGAACTATATATATATCTACAACGCTGAAGCCACCTGCTCCATTGCTCCTCCAGAATTCGTCAAAGCTAACCTGAATCCCTTGGCTACCCGAGAGTTTGTGAAAACAAAAATAAACTCCGGGTCAGACATGGGTCTGGTATGAATAACAGGTTAAAATTGTTTAACTTTGAAAATCCTTTGAAAACAAAAGGTAACACGTAAGACTTCCCACACATAAACATGGAAAAGTTTTTACCTTACGCTAACCAAAACATTTGATAGGAAATTCTGTGATATTATAATAGGTCTAGGGTTTTCAAGTAAATAGAAAATAGCCGAAATTGTTACATCTATTGAATTCCAGCTACTAGCCACAAAAGTGGGTAATACAATCAAAACCGTTGGCACTTATTGGATTGTGGATTCCATACAATTGCAGGGCTACTGGGGTACCGCCCGTCACAGTACGTGGCATAGATCAACGTACCATGGATTACTCCCTTCATCCCCTGCAACACAAGGCCGGAACCATTCCTTACTGAACAGTCCCGAACAAGATAACCCCGCAGTTGGTGTACATCCAACCGCCCACAAAGCCGAATAAAAAGGGACATCTAGACAGGGGAAAATCTTGTCCTGCTTGGGCATGACCCACCTAACCTTGCTGCACCTCCCCTGTTTTAGCCATTCCCGGTTGATGAGGCTTGAGGCTACGATTACCTTTAGAGAAAATATATCTTAGAATGCTCATCGCCCACCTGACGATGTGTTGAAAGCATTCAATCCATACAAGTTCGTTCCGGATTCGAACGAAACCGAAGGCATTATCTCGTTACACTCATTTTGGAATCACCCTCAGAGTTAACGACGACAACCCTTGCACTCTGAATCTTCATCTTCACTTCAGATTCACGACCTAACGTTAATTTGGAATCGATGTGGTTTTCGGATATTCCAAATAAGGAAAACCGATCCCGGTCTCATCGAAATCCAAAACGTGTCTTTTAAGGCCAAGTTGTCTATTTAGTCTTAACAGTTTAATTCGAAATAATCAATATACACACAGATGGATAATTCATAATATCACAGTAGATAATCATATCATCATCATAAACAGATAATTAAAATTATCAATCCAATCAGATAAAAACAAATATCATACTTAAACAAACATCCAAGTCACCTAGATATTATTCATCTCATATCTGAGTTCACAATCATCAAATGAAATATTAATTTCATTCATCCATAAGCACTGATTTATAATCTTACCATTTGTAATTAATTTAAAATGAATTAAATTAACTACTTCTACCACTAATTAATTTAAAGTAAATTAAATTAATTACTCCATTCATAAATCTTGCTTATACAACCAATAATTAAATTAATACAAATTAATTCATTAATCTCTAGATATTTATCTTGATTAACTCCTCTAATTAATCATTTTCTAATTACAGTAAGTAATTAGTCTTTAATAAATTTTACAAATTAATTATTCTAAATTATTCTTAGTAATTAACTTTTAATTACTTCATTTATAATTAATTACATTTATTCTTAATAAATTAATCTCCTCTTTATTAATTATTTATTAATTAAACAATTCTTAATTTACATCATTAATTATATTAACTAATGATCTCTAATTCAGATTAAATTACTTTATTAACCACATTAAGTGATTAATCTTGTATTAAACACAATTATTAATCACCTTTGATTAATAACAACCAGTAATTAAATATCCTTAATTACTCAAATAAATAAATCATTCCATAATTAATTATCTCCATTAATTAATCCTCTGATTAATTTCAAAGGTAATTATCCAAATTACTTATAAACATATCATCTTTCACTAATTACATTCAGTAATTATCATTAATTATTTCATTAAGTAATTATGCTCCATTGCATACAATAAGTAATTACACTTATCAAAATGATTTCTTAATTTAATTAAACTTAACTTAAATTAATCTTTTTATCAACATTAATTACAATAAGTAATTAATTCTTTAATCAAGTAATTTCTCCACAATTTACAATAGCTTATCCAATTAATCTAATTAATTATCCAAAATTAATCCTATATATTAACTAATTAATAATCCTTAGTTAATCGTCTACATTTAATATCATTTCTTAATTTACTTCTTAATTGATCTTTATTTATTAACTTTAATACATAGGTCATTCTTTAATTACCCTATTATCCTTAAGATAATTCATTCTTTAATTAATGACTTCATTAACATTGCATTTTAAATTTAAATATCATTTGAATTGAAGATTCAAAATGATTAAAATTTAAATTCAATTTAAAATCTTTTAAATTAAACTATTTGAATTTTTAATTCAAATTTAAATTTCCAAATTACATTAATATTTAACTTGCAAATTTCAAGTTAAACAATTCATTTATTTTTCATTCAAAAACTTTAAATCAAAAATTCTCAAAATCAAGTTGATTTTTATTAAATCAAATTACTTGTTCCCTATTTTATTTTGAACCCATTCTTAAAATATTCATATTTAAGCTGATTTAAATTTTTAGACTTTGAATTCTAAGCAAACTTGAATTTCTCAATTTATTTTGATTTTTAAACTTCGATTTAACTTTCCTTTAACAACTAGAGTGAGAAACTTGATTTTTGAATCCAAATTCATTTTAAACTTCAAAATTCAAATATCCATTTGAATCAAAACTTTAACAAAAATCATATTTAACTGCAGTAACATTTTGTTTCTGATCTAAATCTAAAATCTGGAAATTTCCAAGTTTAAATCTGAAAACCCTTTAAATATTTTAAAACTGCATTTTTGATTCAATCTATAAATTTGAATTTATACTTATAATTAGATTTAGACCTTATAAAATCTTAGTTGACAACTTAAATTCAATTACATAAAGATTTTACTAACTTAACATTTAATTTTGCTTTAAATTTTAGTTTAACTTTAAATATACAGGTTGTTTATACAGCCTGTAGAAATTAACTTTCACCTGAGACCAAACCATGTTGCTTCGGGTCAACAGCCTCTGAGCTTCGAGTAAAAATGCAATTTACTCGAGACTTCCCCGAGTCCAAACCCTGCATACTAAAAACTGTAACCTTCAAACCTGGAAACCAACACAATTATCCACCCACTTCAGTGCTTCGAGTCTTCCACACCCTTGCTTCGAGTCATCTACTCGAGTGACTCGAGAATTCCCTGAGTTTATAAATTAGATTGTTTGGTTCTTCTCTTATTCAAATTTGCTATGTTGTTTTGGGTTTTCCAGAGCAGCATACAAAGTTATTTAGCTTCAATAGGATTTAAACTCTACTTTATGATGAAACAACAAGCTTTATTTTTAAACTAAATCCTTAATGTTATCAAAATCAAGAAATAATAATTTATGGATTCAAAACACTAGCTTGAAACTGAATCTGCATTGTCACAGCAACTACAACCTGTACACAAACATTCATCCCTATATGCACAGAATAATGCATATATACAAAGTATCTTTGGTCCAGATTTTTAACCATACAACCAGATAATATATTTAAGTTTAAAAATAATGTTTCTCACTTGAACATAAACAGAGCAGGTTTATGATGAAAAATAGTTTTGAGATTGCAGTCTTTAAATATGCAGAGATTTTCATCTCACAGACACCCAAAGAAATGAAGATATAAATATCCACACAATATATTTAAGCATTCAAATATTAGTATGCAACAAGTTTAAAAACCTAAGTTATTTAAAAGAGTTACTCACAGCAATGGAAAAACAAAGCAAGTTTAAATAGAACGGTTTGGACTGCAGGTTTATAACATACTGTAATTCCCTTCTCACAATAATCCAGAGTAAAATGAATATATAAATGTTCAATCAATATATTCAGGCATTCAAATATTTGCATGTATCAGGTTTAAACTTAAGGAAATTTAAAACTGTTACTCACCTGAGTTTGAATTCTACATACAGGGTTGCATTACAGGAATATAGAACCTGTTATTATCTTATTTCACAATCACACAAAATTTGAGCCATTTATCAACATAAAAACATAGTTATCCTAATACTTAAATCTAACAACCAAATACTTAAGTATAAGAACAAGTTATTTACAGCTAAATTAAACTTCAGGCAGCAATATTCACAGAACAACTATACTTAAAAGTTTTGATTGTGATGTTACTTGCTAATAATTCAATATGCAGTAATTTCAACCCACCATTGCACTGATAATGAAAAAATGAATATTCACACAATATGTCAAGCATTCAGACATTGGCATGCATCAGATTAAACTTAAGTAAATTTTTTAAAAAAAGTGTTACTCACCATTGCATTGAAAAGAGGGACAGAGCACCTCTGATTGTAACAGTTGTTGAACTTGTAAAACTGGAAATAGCACTTACTTTGATCCTCTAATCATCTTGCATGAGTGTTGTTTTCAATTTGTAAAAATGGATATGCCTACCTTTTCTTACTTTTCTGGTTTACTAAATTTATTAAGTGATTGTGAACGAACTAACATAGTAGGATATATATATATATATATATATATATAAGAAAACTGTTGAACAGCTGTAGGTTACCCTATGTACAGGTTTCACTTGTATTTGATATAGCAGATTTTTTTGTATCAGAGAGGTACAGATTTATATCCAAGTGAATTGACAAAATTATGTGTTGATACAATATTGATTAAGATTTTGTTCCTCCATTAGTGAACATAATTATAATTATATATAGCTGTGTAAGTGTACAAATCTGCAGACCACACTTTAGCTTGTATATGAAGCTACATGTTTATAAATATCTGTTTATTGTTTCTAGTTCAAATTAAAATATACATCTTAGTGAATCTTTTATTTTCAGACTTTGACTAATTCCATTTGACTTGAATGAAGATATTTTGTTTAGCTTGCATACTTGTTTTTTTTCTTTTCTTTTTATTCTTGTCTGCATACTTCAATTATTATGTCTTGTATACTTACAAATACGTGTTTTGAATTTTCTTTGCATTAGCTTGCACTACAAATTTCTTACAGACCTTATATTTTTTTCTTTTCTATGACTTAGTCTTAGGTATTTAATTCTATTTTCTAGCGTATGTTTTTACTTTTATTTTTAACATAGACTAACAAATATTTGATTGCTTACTATTATTTTACTTTATACTTATACTAATATTAGTAAATGTTTATTTTAATTTGAACATTTTTAATACTTTATTTTTAATTACCAAATTATAAATTTCATTCAAACACACATATACATAAGTAAAGGTGAAATAACAATTTTATTAAAAATTCATTTGTAAACATTTACATAATTATTAGAGCTCATTATTAAGTCAAAATGATTTATAAAAGTATTTATCTATTAATAAACTGTTTATTTTTATCAAGATAAATTTAAAAAAAATTAAACAAACCATTTTGCTAAATTTAAATTTAAGCTAAAATTATTTTAAACAACTAAACTTAAATCTTGAGTAATTTAAAATCATAAAATCATTTATTAAATAGCTTAAATATCAAATTCCTAAATTTTCAAAAATATTAGAATTAGAAAACATATCTATTTATTAAATTAAAACAAAGATTTTCCATGTACAATATATATACAGATATATATACATTATAAATAGAAGGCAATTTTATTAACTTCTAAAAGATAAATTATCAGTTAAATATTTATTTAAAAGAATATTAATAAATCAATTCATATATTATTTACAAATATTATCAAATCAATTTAATTTTTAATGTAGATTATTAAATTGATATTTTCCCAAATTTCCGGGATATCACATGTAGCAACAATCTCGTCACAATATCGTTGTGACTCCTCTTGAGCGGCAGTCTTTTCTTCCTTTTCTTTGAGAAGTAGCTCCTCCAATTTTTTGACTTGTTTTGCAAGGACATCTTTCTCCTTTTGAACGAGTCTTTATCTAAGGCTAAGGCGCCACAGCATTGAACCGCTTCATCAATTTCTTTTTTGTGGGTAGCCACTAGGCGATTGACTGCCTCAACAGTATCTTTAGCATTCTTCTGAGTAGCCTCAAGTTAAGATTTATACAAGGAAAGCTCTTCATCCTGAGATTTGATGATGTCTTTATCACGAATGGCCTCAAGCTTCAGGCGATCGATTTCATGCTTGCGCTCCGTCGAAACTTTAGGAAATTTTCGACCAAGTGAACGAATGCATCATGTTGGGCATATACATCGTTATTGCAAGCAATGGCACTTTGTTTAACGTGCCTTGGAATAGGATGGATCGCAGGAAGAAATTTTAATCCATCAAAGCATATTTTTGGGAATGTGGCTTTAAGCTTAACTAGTCTTTCTTCTATCGATGGATCATGTGCAGGGGCTAAACTAGCATGTTTAGCCGAAACCATGGACTTCTTGTGAGGCTCGTGAGTTCTCCTAGTGCTTAATGAACCAGAGTATTGGTTGCGAGGAGTTTCAAATTGAAATTCCCTTTGAGCTGATTTCCCCCTGCTTTTTTTGGTTGAGGAGGAGGATCATTGGGGTACGAAGAATGGCTGTAAGTTTTCCTTCGAGATGACCACGAATCTCGGGGACGATAGTCTCTATCGTTGTTGTCATCTCTATCTCGACATTTACCGAACCCTGAGTCTCGACTGGAATAATGGAAAATAAAGGACCCGCGAAGGCAGTCGAATCCATGAGAGCGTCCCATATCACCTGCACTGAAATTAACTGAGGACAAGTTAGCAAGAATAACATGGTGGATGAAGTTTAAGTGCAAGGTGAAGTGTAAGTGTTAGTGTGTGTCCTAGTGTTTCCCCCCGATGGACCAATTTCTTTAGCTTTACTGATGTGCACGTAAATGTGCATATTTTTACCACCATATTTATTCTTTTTAAATTAAATAAATGATCATATTGGGTATTTTAACTTTTCGGAATTTTTTTCTCTCCTTGGTGATGGGCTTGAATGCCTTCATCGTCTCTTGCGGACAAGTGAAGTTTTAGGACTTCTGGATCGTCGAAGCCGTAATTGAGCAAATCATCGAGAATAGTAAGGTCTGATAAGCCTTCCAATGAACCCTCTAAGTGTTGTAGAGATGTCTCTTTCTCCATTGGAGTAATTTTAACCTTCGAGGTTCCGTCCACCATCTTCTTCCTTAGTTTGTAAGCTAGTTTCATTTTCCCCTTTGAAGGAGGAGGTGTTTCATCAATGCCAGTTGCCTCAACCACCGGTTCCGGAAGAGGACTTATATGCTTACTCGGTGCTTCTGGCACCTCGGTTTCTCTAATCTCATCCTTCTCAGATGTGTCGCGGGCACCACTTGTAGGAGGCACTGAAGTTTGGGCCTGTTGTTTACCTATCTTCGACGTGGATCCGGTTATAGTGGCATCGGATGGAAGATTTGTTCGACGGCCCTCCGCCAACAATCCGAACTTTGAAAGTGATTCATTAGAGATGACGGATTTGATCTCTCAGTCTCCTATTGGAACAACCCGAATGGCCTCAACGGCCTCAGAATACGCGGTACCTTCGGGACATGGGCCGATACTTTTAGAAATTTAAAGAAGTTTAGAAACAATCCACTTCGTGCTTTAGACAGCTATCGATCCAGAAATGGAACTTACTTCCTTCCAGCAATCTTCTCGCAAAGCCCGAGGAGCAGCGTACATAGAACCATTCCTGCTTATATTGGAAGAATTTACTTCACGCCTTCGTCAGGATCTAACCTTGGAGTGTGGCTAGAGGAATATGAAAAATGGGCTGTTGGACCGTCTCTTGAAACGATAGATATAGTGGATATCACCGGGAGTAGGAAGCCTAGATAGGATGCTTATAAAAAGAATACAAATGCTATAGATGAACGCATGACTATTGGTATGTAGCTGTGTCGGGCTGTTCCTGATGTACTGTAACACATCATGGAGAAAGGAGTTGAAAGGTGGCATGCTACTATCCCAACACATGAATTTATTGCAAGATGTATATCGGGCTGGGGGCAGGTGAGGTCGATCTTGCCCCGATGGAACTAAAACGTCATCAAAAGGGATTTCGTGAATTGTGCACAATCGACGAAAACCGGCTTCGCTGATTTTTGAAGCTTGGGAATCAATAGGATTATCTAGAATAACCGCTCCATCTATCACATCAGGAGCCAGATCAATAGTTGCAGTCGATGGATTTGGGATATCCTGTGTAGGAGTTGTTAGTGGATTCAAAGTTCCCACCATTTCCTGCTGAGAACTTGACTCAGGTTTGTTTGAAACTGTGGCGGAGCTCAACCTTTTAGACATCCTCAACGAGCGCTGAATTTGGGTAAATACCTGTTTGAACTATACTTGAAAGGCAATCGATATTAGATATAACAACAAAAATATTCCCCTCGTGTGCTGTGTGGACTAGTGCAATTGTTTAAGCATGAGAGTACAAGAATTAGAGCTTTAAAAAATCGATGAAGTGTGATTAAGCGTTAAGCTATCGTCTTCGAAGACATCATCACTGTCCGTCTCCGAGTGTGATTCGGTAGTAGAGATCTTGAAATCAGACAGTGGTATTATATGTTGAAGGCTGTTGTTGGTTTTTGTTAAGTTGAACTCGTATTTATAGTTCTCGGAAACTACGGAGTCATTGGTTCAAACAAGTTCCATGTGTTTATGAACTTATATTCTTGTCATTATTCATTGTCCTATGGTTAGGGGTGGAGATATATGATCTAAACATGTGTTGTGTTTAAGTGGACAAGATTTTGGTTGTCAATGCCGACCCGAAGTCCGAGGCCAATCTCCTTCCTGAACTCATGTACCGAACATCATACTTCCAACTTCCCACTCTAAATGTCGAGCGCCTTACTTAACCTATGCCCACTCACTTACTATCTCCCATAGACTACCGACCGCCTCAGTCGAACCCTTACCGACCTAGATCCCCTATTGGTTCGGTCACACTCGCTACACTCGTCCACCTTGCTTACTCCCTAATTGCTTAACGGTCCACTAGGTTTAAATCGAGCCACCTTCCCAGTTTTCGACCAAACCTTTATTTTCCCTTAAGACCGAGCGGTATCCTCACTCGGGATACCGAACCACTTCCCTGGATTCTGAACGAACCACAACATCGTGCATAACTACCAAACCACATTCTCATTTCCCTCAGCGTGACTTATTTGCATGCGCTCTCGCACCTCTGCACCGTACTGAACCTTTAGGGTCCATCATCGAGCGACCCCTTCTTTCCTCCTCCTAAGTCCTAACTTTCGAACTATGTGGGCAACGACTACTCAAAAAACTATCGTCAACAACCGTCGAAGGCCGTCGAAGCCCTAGCTTTAAGCCTAGCCCTCCTCTTGATTCAACTGTTCCTCTCTTTCCAATTGTCCACTACCTACTCCTATAACCAAAGAAAAGGGGAAGCTATCCACTTGAGCATTCGAACTCAGTACACGATTCCAAATTTGAGGGAAAATTCGTACCTATGGAGAAACTTGGAGCCTGCAGGAGTTTCGAGTTTTTATCTTGGAGAGTTAGTCAAATTCAAAGGCGATTGGATTTCCGAAGAGAAAGGTACTGAGCTATAATGGGAGCAGGTTAGCAGATTTGTGAGAATAGGAAGGTATCAGGCTCGTGAGTGTAAAGAGATAATAGAAGTGAGAAGAAAAGGCTGGAGGTACAGCTTTTATACGAAGAAGGGAAGGTGAACAGGTTTTCCCTCTATGGAACCTGTTAAACACTTCGGTGCTTCAGCAAGTCGATAAACCGTACAACACCGAGTAGACTGGGCGAGTGGTTCGGCACCCGTGTACCGACACACATAATAAAAAAGAGAAAAAGAGAGGAGAGAGAGAAGAGAAGCAAATAGAATCAAGAGTGTACAAGATGTTAGGAAGGTCCTTCATGTTTCGGCCTTTGTGAGATTATATACATTCGGCTTTTGAAAGTAAGAACTGATTATCGATTCAAACCGGATCGTGTTGTTTCACACGACACTCTTTGGGGGGAAAATGTTACTTGGCACTTTTTCCGGACTACAAGATGATAGTTGCAGATATGATAGTTGGCACCATATAAGATCCTGATCAAGGAAAGGCTAGCGGTGTAAAGGGTTTGGTGCATTCGATGTATTGCGGCGTTCCTGTATGGCTCGGTCAAAAGGAAAGGAAGCCTCGTTCGGTTTGAGTTAGTCGTAATGCCTCATTCGGTCATTATGGTTCAAGATATCATCATTCGGTCTCGAGAAGTTCTGTTAAAATGTCGCTCGGCCTGGAAGGAAGACTCGTCGTTCGGCCTAGAAGGTACACTCGTCGTTCGGCCTAGTAGAGAAAATCGCCGCTTGGCTAAGATAGGAAGAGCAAGGTGGCTCTGTAACGACTCGGAATTTTAGGAAATATCAATTTAATAATCTGCATTAATAATTAAATTGATTTGATGATTTTTCTTTATAATTTTAATTCAAATTGGTAAATTTAATCTTTTCAGGGTTAATAAATTTTTAATCTGGCAATATTGATCAGATTTATTTTTCAAAGGTAATGAAATTTTATTCTATTTATAATATATGTATTTTTGATATATATTGTGAATGGAAATATCTTTTGTTTAAATAAAAGATTGAATTTTCAAATTGTAATATATATGTATGTATATGTTATAATTTGATGTTGTTTAGAAATTTAATATAATTTGTTAACAATTTATATATGAATGAATACTGTAATTTAAAGCTTTGTTTTTAAAAAAAAAATTATTTTTCAAAAGTTAATTTATATTTATCCAATTGTTTTCAATTATAAGATAATCGTTTGTTTTTAAAAATATAAAATAATTGTTTGTTTTTAAAATATGATAGTTTAAAAAGAATTTAAACAAGCTTTGTTTTGTTTTCTTTTAAAATGCTTATGATAAAATGGTTATAAGTGTATAAATATAAATGTTAGATTTTAAATACATGTATAAGACGTATATTTATATTATAATTAGTTTTAGAATAATTTCTTTTAAAAGTGAATTTATTTATACATATTTGAACATTTATTAATTAAGAAATCAAAACAAGTAAGTTCTATTATCTTTTAAATCAAATAAAAAATTAATTAAAAATGTTAAGAACATGTGTAAACATGTTAACACATTCTAAATAACACTTGTAAGTAATTAAATCAATTAAATGACAAGTGGCTTTCATTTTTGAATTTAAAACATATCATTCTTCTTTCTTCTTCTTAAATTATTTTCGTCCTCCATGAATTAAAAAGAAAATTAATGGAAAAATAGTAAACCCCTTTCAAATTTGAGATTAATATCCAAGAACAAATCAGAAATTCTTTTTCAAAATCTGAAACTTGAATTTAAAAACAAAATCCTGCAAACTTCAAGCTGCAGTTCAATTTCAATCTGCAAATTGAAGTTCAACTGCATTTCAAAGTTCTAAATCAAACTTGCATTTCAAAATGAGATCAACCTGCAACTTCAAATCAATCTGCAGTTCAACATCAAGTTTATCAGCAAGTTTTAAAGCATCAAATAGAAGACATGCAATAAGAAAAATTTGCTCTTCATATTACTTTTAAAGGTGAGTAAATTTTATTTTAAAAACAGTTTTGATATAATCTATGATTGAATGTTGCATGCAAATGAATTTGGCTTTGATGATGAATAATTGTTTACCTGAATGTATGTTTAAAAAAAATTGAATTGCCTGTAAAATTAAGGATGGTTACTGTGTTTGTTAAAAAAAGTTTCAAATACTTTAATAATCTCAGTAACTTGATTTTGAACACGAACTGGACTGTGATTTGTAAATGAAAGTTGTTTGCAATCACGTAATTTATCATCTAAAAATAGTTATAGGGTTTTTAAATGAATGATTAACTCATATGTTTCAATTAACAGTGAAAAATCAAATTTGGGCAAAAATTTATGATTTCAAATTCTAGTTTTGAATTTATAATTAAATTAAAATTGGAAAGTTAAGATTTTTAGAGCTTGTATCATAATTTTTAATTGTGTAATTAAGGTGAATTTGGGGTTTGTTTGAAATTTGGGTTTTTGTAATTTGCCGAAGAACGACATGATAATGGAAGCTAGAACTTGGGTTGAAGCTTGCTTGTGAATCATGGAAGAGGGGGAAAATGTTCAAGATTTTTTTCCATAGGTCATGGTGATGGGATTAGATCGAAGTAGGGTTTTGCTTGTTTTTCGGCTGGGCTTGGTTGGCGTAATCATTGCGACTTAAACGTTTGACCGGAAGTAATCGTGATGGTGCAGAGACGAAGCTCGTGGAAGTGGTGTTCGATGGTGAGGATGGCGAAGTTCGTCGTCGTCGTGATTCGTCGACCGTGGGTAGTTTGGGGGTGGTATCAGCTGCAGTTTCGTGTTGATTTGGTCGTTTTTCGATTCGCATACAAATCTTTGAGTCTAGGTTTAGATTCGAGCTCGCACGCATTCAGGTGACCGTCGTCGTCGATCGCGACGAACCATCGTGGTCGGAGGAGGTCGCGCATGTGCACCGTGCACCTACGTGTGCACTTGGGAATGGGAATTTGGGGAGATGAGTTGAAGCCCGAAGATTCTCTTGTGATTGCATCGGGGTCGACTCGGGGTAGTTGAGGGCTAGGTTTGCTCGAAGTAGGCAAGGGGTTGGTAGGTGTTTGTCTCGGGTTTTAGGACGTTTGCTTTGGTTAGTACTGTAAGATTAGGTTTGCAAGTTTAAACCTGAAAATGAAATAAAGTTGCTAAGTAAGTTGTAGTTTGCAATAAGTATAGATCAAGCTTTAAACTATAAACAAGATTTATGAAAGAAACGATTTAAAACTTGTTGGTTAAATAAGTAAATCAAACTTTAAAGGATATGAATTGAATTTATTTTAAATTTTAGATTTGTTTAAAATGATTCTTTGTGAAATAATTTAATTTGATTAAATTATGGTTTTTAAATTTAAAGAAGTATGTTTTGAATTAAATTATTAAATCAAAATTTTAAACAAGATTTTTAAAGTAATGTTTAAAACGTAAGTTTCAAATTTAATTTAAAATAAATAAGTTCAAATTAGATAATTGAAGTGTTTCAAATTTTAAATTTGATTTCCAAATTCCTTATTTTCAAATAGGTTTATTATTATAATTTTGAAAACCAAATAGAATAATTTGTTTAAGTTATTAAAATCTGATAAAATTCAAATAATTTATTTATGGGATAAATAAGGTTAATTTAACTTTGTTTGAATATAAGAATAATTAATATGATTTGTTAATAAGTGAGTTTAATTAAGAATAATGTTTTCTTAATTAATTAAGAATTGTTTAATATAAGAAATAAATTAATTAATTGTTTAAATTAATTTTAAACAATTAGTTAATTGTTTATTTAATTTTAAATAATCATTAATTATGGATTAATTAAGTGTGGTTACTTAATGAAGTAATCAATGGTTAATTTTTGAATGTAATTAGGATGGTAATTACTTATGGAAGTAATTAGAGAAGTTACTCATGGGAGTAATTAATTGAAGTGATTAATGGAGTCACTTAATGTTATCAATTAAAGAATTGATTAATATAATTGTTGAAGTTAATTAATTATGAAGTAATCAATTAATTAAAGAATTAAGGATTGGTTAATGATGGAAGTAATTACATGTTAAGTAATTAATTAAGAGAGTAATTAAGATTTATTAATGATAGTAATTAGAAAATAATTACTTATTAAGTAATTAAGAGTTAATTACTCAATTATTTTAGATAATTAATTAATGTGATTAATTAATTAATAAATGTGATTAATTTAAGATTAATTACTAAGTGTAATTAATTAAAGTGTAATTAATTAATAAGGTAATTAATTAAGGATTATTTATTAATTTAATTGGTTAATAATTACTTAATGAAGTAATTAAAGGTTAATTAATTAGATTAACTAATCAAAGGTTAATATAATTAATTAAGATGTTATTAATTAAGATAAGTAATTACTAGTTGTTAATTACTGTTTATGATTAATGAGATGATTAATTACAAGTTAATTATTTAATTAGTTAAAAGAATTTTTAATTAATAAGGATTATTAGTTAATAAATGATATTAATCAAGATTGATTTATAAAAGTAATTAATTTAAGTGTGATTAATTGATTGTAATTAATTGAGGTTTAATGTAATTAATTATAGTTAATAAATGGAAGTAAATGAAGGATCATTAATTATTGTAATTAATGATAGTAATTAAAGGTTAATTACTGAATGTGGTTAAGGATGATTACTTGAATGTAATTAAAAGATAATTTACCATGGAAGATTAATTAAAGAAGATCATTAAAGATGATTAATTTATTTATTTGGAATAAATAAATGAAGAAGGATTAAGGTAATCAAATTGATTATGAGTTAATCAATTCTGTTTTGGGTAATTGATTAATACTGTTTGATTGATTGATATTTGGTGATTGATATTGTATGATCAATTGATATTAGATGATTGATATTGGGTGATTGGTTGATACTGGATGATTTGGATGTGATATTCATGTTATGTGATATGCTGCTTTGTGAGATGAATGATTGTTATGAATTATCTATTGTGATAATGTGATTCATCTATCTGTTTATATCATCCTGAATATAAGTTAATTGTTAAAACCCTTAAGTACAACTTGGACATTAAAATGGCGTTTGGTTTCGGTGAGACCGAGATCGGGTTCCCATATTTGGATATCCGGAAACCACATCGATTCCAATTAAACGTTAGGTCGTGAATCCAAGTGGAGCTTTGTGAAGACTCAAGGTGTAAGAACAATACTTCAGTATAACTCTGTGGGTGATTCCGTAATGAGTTTGACGGAATAGTACATATAGATTCGACATGGTGATTTAGAGTGCAAGGGCTATGGTCGTTGACTCTGAGGGTGATTCCAAAACGAGTGCAGCGAGATAGTGCCTTCGGTTTCCTTCGAACCCAGAATGAACTTGTATGGATTGAATGCTTTCAGCACATCGTCAGATGGACTACGAGCATTCTAAGATAGATGTGTTCTATAAAGGTAATCGTAGCCTCAAGCCTCATCAACCGAGAATGGATAAAATAGGAGAGGTGCAGCATGGCTTCGTAGGTAGCCCCCACTTGAGAGTGAGATTTACCCCTATCTAGAGGTCCCTTTCTATTTCGGCTTAGTGTGTGGTTGGTCGCGCCAACTACGGGGTGGTCTTGTTCGGGACTGTCCAGTAAGGGATGGTTCCGGCCTTGTGTTGCAGGGGAGTTAGGGTGGCTCTTCGGTACGTTGATCTAGGCCACGTACTATGACGGGCGGTGCCCCAGTAGCCCTGCCATTGATGGAATCCAAAATCCAATAAGTGCCTGTACGGTTTTGATTGTGCCCAACTATGTTGGAACGTGAGATGTAAGCATTCCAGCTATTTCTATATTTTATTTTGAAAACCCTAGACACTATTATAATATCACCGGATTTCCTATCAAATGTTTTGGTTAGCGTAAGGTAAAAACTTTTCCATGTTTATGTGTGGGAAGTCTTACGTGATACCTTTTCTTTTCAAAGGATTTTCTAAAGTTAAGCAATTTTAACCCGTTTACTCACACCAGACCCCTGTCTGACCCGAGTGTTTATTTTCTGTTTTATTAAACTCTTGGGTACTCATATTATGTATGAGTAGTTAAGTGATTCAGGTTTGCTTGACGAATTTTGGAGGAGTTATGGAGCAGGAGGTTTCCACGTGTAGCTATATTATGGTTCCGCTGTGTTTGTTTGGTATCTGTATCTATTGTATTTGAGTTGTATAGTTAGACAGATGTTTATAACTGTCTAATATGTGTTGTATAAGTTGTGTACTCTGATGTAATATGATACTATGTAATATTTTATGTGATATATTATATTTCATTCGTTCCGCTGTGAGTTCTCTGATGTTGTTGTGTTTCTTCTTTCTCTTTCTTTTCTTATTCTATCCCTTTCTTTCTTCATGATGATGCGATTTCCTGGAGATAGGAAGTTGGGTTGTCACATTTGGTATCAGAGCATTAGGTTGAGTGAATACCTAGGCTCTGGAGTAGTGTCTTTCTTGAGAGAGCTTACTTGTAATTTTTATGTATAACTATATTTATATATATCTATATCTACCTGATTTGTTGGGCTGTCTGTTTAGATTTTCCAACATAAGTTTTAGATGTAGATGGAGTAGTGGTGCGTGCGTGTTTAACACGATTACCACTAATGGATGAGGTCCATATGTTGAGGTTGGAAGTATATTTTGTCGAGACTGTAGACCTAGTACCGTCTTGAGTAAGATTTGTAGTTTGGAGTAAGGAATTCTCTGATATCCGAAGGAAATCTTTTAAAAGATTCGGAGTCTATCTTTGAAGTGTAAGTTTGGATCTATCGGAAATGCAAAATTTAGTGATGGTATCATGATAACTGCGTGATGAGATGCAGTATCCATGGATATTTTTCTAAAGGTGTTTTCTCTTGGAGCAGTTTTAGAAGTGGTTGAGAAGCAGTCTTTACCTGCCGTAGGGAAGATTCATCTGTGTAGAAGTTGTCTGGATCTTCAGCATGGAGGTTGGATGTTTTGGGAATATGAGACTAAGGTCTATAAATTATTTTGCTTCGGCATGGTCTCATTTTTCATTCCTTTAGGAGAGCGAGATGTTGATGCTTGGTTGGGAGCCCGAATTTCTTGAGAGGTTATCTACCATCTCGAAGGTCCGTTGTGTGGTTTGTTGATGGTTTTGGTATTCTAGAAGCCTTTGGATTAGAAGTCTTAGGTTAGCAATGGTAGAAGTGCAACTCGAAGTGTTCGGTGTGCTGACGAGGAGGTCTTTTGGCTTTGTAGTATCATCAAAGTAGAGTTTGGAAGCAGCCGTGTGCTCGTTTCTCCGATGGTTCGGGAATCTTGGTGTTTCTTCTGTCAACAGCCCGGGCAGTTGGTGAAAGTTTTCTTGAAGAGTTAACCTTGTTTGGAAAAGCTTAAAACTGTTCTAATTGGTAATGAGAGGACGGTTTCTTTGGAATCCGTTCTAAGGTTGGATCGCAAAAGTGACTTTCGATTAATTTGGGAGTTTTTCTTAAGCAATCTTTTGTTTGAGACTGAGGATTCTCGTGTGGATAGGAGCTACCAATGTAATCAGGAGTTTGTCTGCATCTGGAGTTGAGTTCCATTTGTTTTGGTTCCAGAAGCGATTTTGGTAGTTAGCCTGGTAATAGAAGAGTTGATGTAGCAGCTCAAAATATTTTTCGATTTGGATTTGGTCGGATCTAGTTTTTGAGTTGGATTTCTGTTATAAGGTTGTGTGACTGAGTCAGATGAGTCACTTAGATTTTACGGATTTGATGAACAAAGTTTCCCTGATATATTGGATAAGTTTGAATTCGTATTCATCAACAGTATTCTCGTCTATTTCAAAATCAGAGTTGTGCAGCGGAAGCGTGGTAGCAGCTGTGCAAGGAAGGAAGCAAGTTCTGTTTGCTATTGCTTGGGAAGTAGAGCTTGTGTTCTGGATTTCGAAAAATCTTGAAAGATTTTTTCTGTTGAATAAGATGCAGAAGCTGGTTCGCTTTGGTCTAGTAGCTTCTGGAAGTATCAGGATAGATTGAGCTGATCAGGAAGAGATTAGCAGCCTTGGATTGTTTGTTGAGTTATGCTGGTATGAGATAAGGAGTTTGGAATTCGAAGTTGGAGACTTCATTGTTGATAAGATTTCTCTGGTTAAGAGAACAGATATTGGATGGCTAGTTTTGAGGCATTTTGAATTTCTTATCTGTGTTTTGATTGGATAAGATTGAATTGCCAGTTTGGATAGCTGGAATTCATTGTTTATCACGTAACTCTGAGGAAGTATGTGTATGATTCATTGTTGGCTGTTGGATCTGCAGTCCAGTTGGATTTGGAAGTTGTCCTGGACTTGAGTATAGTCTGATGTTCTGTTCAGATTGATGGATCTAGAGATGTGAGAAGCTCTGGATTTTGGTGGTGCAGTTTGTTTAGCTTCTGTAGAGCGAGTCTCCCGGTGATTTTTACTTGGGAAACTCTAGGTAGTATTAGAAGATTTATTCTGATTTGTGTCCGGATAATTAGTTAGGTTTATTTGTTTGATTGATTGCTATGGTTGTTAGTAACTGGTTGATAGGTATGCTTTGCTGATTGAAATTAAAATCTTTACTGGGTTATTAAATTACCTTTGCTTCTAAATTTTGGGGACGAAATTCTTTTAAGGGGGGAGGATTGTAATTACCCGGAATTTTAGGCAATATCAATTTAATAATCTGTATTAATAATTAAATTGATTTGATGATTTTTCTTTATAATTTTAATTCAAATTGGTAAATTTAATCTTTTCAGGGTTAATAAATTTTTAATCTGGCAATATTGATAAGAATTATTTTTCAAAGCTAATGAAATTTTATTCTATTTATAATATATATATTTTTGATATATATTGTGAATGAAAATATCTTCTGTTTAAATAAAAGATTGAATTTTCAAATTGTAATATATATGTATGTATATGTTATAATTTGATGTTGTTTTGAAATTTAATATAATCTGTTAATAATTTATATATGAATGAATATTGTAATTTAAAGCTTTGTTTTAAAAAATTTATTTTTCAAAAGTTAATTTAAATTTATCAAATTGTTTCAATTATAAGATAATCGTTTGTTTTTAAAAATATAAAATAATTGTTTGTTTTTAAAATATGATAGTTTAAAAAGAATTTAAACAAGCTTTGTTTTGTTTTCTTTTAAAATGCTTATTATAAAATGGTTATAAGTGTATAAATATAAATGTTAGATTTTAAATACATGTATAAGATGTATATTTATATTATAATTAGTTATAAAATAATTTCTTTTAAAAGTGAATTTATTTATACATATGTGAACATTTATTGATCAAGAAATTAAAATAAGTAAGTTCTATTATCTTTTAAATTAAATAAAAAATTAATTAAAAAAGTTAAGAACATGTGTAAACATGTTAACACATTCTAAATAACACTTGTAAGTAATTAAATCAATTAAATGACAAGTGGCTAACATTTTTGAATTTAAAACATATCTTTCTTCTTTCTTCTTCTTAAATTATTTTCTTCCTCCATGAATTAAAAAGAAAATTAATGGCAAAACAGTAAACCCCTTTCAAATCTGAGATTAAAATCCAAGAACAAATCAGAAATTCTTTTTCAAAACCTGGAACTTGAATTTAAAAGCGAAATCCTGCATACTTCAAGCTGCAGTTCAATTTCAATCTGCAAAATGAAGTTCAACTGCATTTTAAAGTTCTAAATCAAACCTGCATTTCAAAATGAGATCAACCTGCAACTTCAAATCAATCTTCAATTCAACATCAAGTTCATCAGCAAGTTTTAAAGCATCAAATAGAATACATGCAATAAGAAAACTTTGCTCTGCCTATTATTTTTAAAGATGAGTAAATTCTATTTTAAAAACAGTTATGATATAATCTATGATTGAATGTTTCATGCAAAAGAATTTGGCTTTGATGATGAATAATTGTTTACCTGAATGTATGTTTAAAAAAAATATTGAATTGCCTGTAAAATTAAGGATGGTTACTATCTTTATTAAAAAGAGTTTCAAATATTTTAATAATCTCCGTAACTTGATATTGAACACGAACTGGACTGTGATTTGTAAATGAAAGTTGTTTGCAATCACGTAATTTATCATCTAAAAATAGTTATAGGGTTTTTAAATGAATGATTAACTCATATGTTTCAATTAACAGTAAAAAATCAATTTTGGGCAAAAATTTATGATTTCAAATTCTAGTTTTGAATTTATAATTGAATTACAATTGGAAAGTTAAGATTTTTAAAGCATCATAATTTTTAATTGTGTAATTAATGTGAATTTGGGGTTTGTTTGAAATTTGGGTATTTGTAATTTGCCGAAGAACGACATGATAATGGAAGCTAGAACTTGGGTCGAAGCTTGCTTGTGAATCATGGAAGAGGGGAAAAATGTTTAAGATTTTTTTCCATAGGTCGTGGTGATGGGATTAGATCGAAGTAGGGTTTTGCTTGTTTTTCGACTGGGCTTGGTTGCTGTGATCATTGCGACTTAAACGTTTGACCGGAAGTAACCGCGATGGTGCAGGGACGAAGCCGTAGAAGTGGTGTTCGATGGTGAGGATAGCGAAGTTCGTCGTCGTCGTGATTCATCGACCGTGGGTAGTTTGGGGGTGGTATCAGCTGTAGTTTCGTGTTGATTTGGTCGTTTTTCGATTCACGTACAAATCTTTGAATCTGGGTATAGATTCGAGCTCGCACGCGTTCAGGTGACCGTCATCATCGATCATGACGAACCATCGTGGTCGGAGAAGGTCGCGCATGTGCACCGTGCACATACATGTGAACGGGGGAATGGGAATTTGGGGAGATGAGTTGAAGCCCGAAGATTCTCTCGTGATTGCATCGGGGTCGACTCGGGGTTGTTGAGGGCTGGGTTTGCTCGAAGTAGGCACGGGGTTGGTAGGTGTTTGTCTCGGGTTTTAGGACGTTTGCTTTGGTTAGCACTGTATGATTAGGTTTGCAAGTTTAAACCTGAAAATGAAATAAAGTTGCTAAGTAAGTTGTAGTTTGCAATAAGTATAGATCAAGCTTTAAACTATAAACAAGATTTATGAAAGAAACGATTTAAAACTTGTTGGTTAAATAAGTAAATCAAACTTTAAAGGATATGAATTGAATTTATTTTAAATTTTAGATTTGTTTAAAATGATTCTTTGTGAAAGTAATTTAATCTAATTACATTTTGGTTTTTAAATTTAAAGAAGTATGTTTTGAATTAAATTATTAAATCAAAGTTTTAAACAAGATTTTTAAAGTAATGTTTAAAACGTAAGTTTCAAATTTTATTTAAAATAAATAAGTTCAAATTAGATAATTGAAGTGTTTCAAATTTTAAATTTGATTTCCAAATTCCTTATTTTCAAATAGGGTTATTATTATGATTTTGAAAACCAAATAGAATAATTTGTTTAAGTTATTAAAATCTGATAAAATTCAAGTAATTTATTTATGGGATAAATAAGGTTAATTTAACTTTGTTTGAATATAAGAATAATTAATATGATTTGTTAATAAGTGAGTTTAATTAAGAATAATGTTTTCTTAATTAATTAAGGATTGTTTAATATAAGAAGTTAATTAATTAATTGTTTAAATTAATTTTAAATAATTAGTTAATTGTTTATTTAATTTTAAATAATCACTTAATTATGGATTAATTAAGTGTGGTTACATAATGAAGTAATCAATGGTTAATTTTTGAATGTAATTAGGATGGTAATTACTTATGGAAGTAATTAGAGAAGTTACTCATGGGAGTAATTAATTGAAGTGATTAATGGAACCACTTAATGTTATCAATTAAAGAATTGATTAATATAATAGTTGAAGTTAATTAATTATGAAGTAATTAATTAATTAAAGAACTAAGGATTGGTTAATGATGGAAGTAATTACTTGTTAGGTAATTAATTAAGAGAGTAATTAAGATTTGTTAATGATAGTAATTAGAAAATAATTACTTGTTAAGTAATTAAGAGTTAATTACTCAATTATTTTAGATAATTAATTAAGGCTATTAATTAATTGATAAATGTGATTAATTTAAGATTAATTACTAAGTGTAATTAATTAAAGTGTAATTAATTAATAAGGTAATTAATTAAGGATTATTTATTAATTTAATTGGTTAATAATTACTTAATGAAGTAATTAAAGGTTAATTAATTAGGTTAATTAATCAAAGGTTAGTATAATTAATTAAGATGTTATTAACTAAGATAAGTAATTACAATTCGTTAATTACTGTTTACGATTAATGAGATGATTAATTACAAGTTAATTATTTAATTAATTAAAGGAACTTTTAATTAATAAGGATCATTAGTTAATAAATGATATTAATCAAGATTGATTTATAAAAGTAATTAATTTAAGTGTGATTAATTAATTGTAATTAATTGAGGTTTAATGTAATTAATTATAGTTAATTAATGGAAGTAAATGAAGGATCATTAATTATTGTAATTAATGATAGTAATTAAAGGTTAATTACTGAATATGGTTAAGGATAATTACTTGAATGTATTTAAAAGATATTTAATCAAGGAAGATTAATTAAAGAAGATCATTAAAGATGATTTATTTATTTATTTGGAATAAATAAATGAAGAAGGATTAAGGTAATCAAATTGATTATGAGTTAATCAATTCTGTTTTGGATAATTGATTAATACTGTTTGATTGATTGATATTTGGTGATTGATATTGGATGATCAATTGATATTGATGATTGATATTGGATGATTGGTTGATACTGGATGATTTGGATGTAATATTCATATTATGTGATATGCTGCTTTGTGAGATGAATGATTGTTATGAATTATCTATTGTGATAATGTGATTCATCTATCTGTTTATATCATCCTGAATATAGGTTAATTGTTAAAACCCTTAAGTACAACTTGGACATTAAAATGGCGTTTGGTTTCGGTGAGACCGGGATCGGGTTTCCATATTTGGATATCCGAAAACCACATCGATTCCAATTAAACGTTAGGTCGTGAATCCATGTGGAGCTTTGTGAAGACTCGAGGTGTAAGAACAATACGTCAGTATAACTCTGTGGGTGATTCCGTAATGAGTTTGATGAAATAGTACATATAGATTCGAGATGGTGATTTAGAGTGCAAGGGCTATGGTCGTTGACTCTGAGGGTGATTCCAAAACGAGTGCAGCGAGATAGTGCCTTCGGTTTCGTTCGAACCCGGAACGAACTTGTATGGTTTGAATGCTTTAAGCACATCGTCAGGTGGACGATGAGCATTCTAAGATAGATGTGTTCTATAAAGGTAATCGTAGCCTCAAGCCTCATCAACCGGGAATGGCTAAAACAGGAGAGGTGCAGCAAGGCTTCGTGGGTAGTCCCCACTTGAGAGTGAGATTTCCCCCGTCTAGAGGTCCCTTTCTATTTCGGCTTAGTGTGTGGTTGGTCGCGCCAACTACGGGGTGGTCTTGTTCTGGACCGTCCAGTTAGGGATGGTTCCGGCCTTATGTTGCAGGGGAGTTAGGGTGGCTCCTCGGTACGTTGATCTAGGCCACGTACTGTGACGGGAAGCACCCCAGTAGCCCTGCCATTGATGGAATCCAAAATCCAATAAGTGCCTGTACGGTTTTGATTGTGCCCAACTATATTTGAACGTGAGATGTAAGCATTCCAGCTATTTCTATGTTTTATTTTGAAAACCCTAGACACTATTATAATATCACTAGATTTCCTATCAAATGTTTTGGTTAGCGTAAGGTAAAAAAAATTTCATGTTTATGTGTGGGAAGTCTTACGTGATACCTTTTCTTTTCAAAGGATTTTCTAAAGTTAAGCAATTTTAACCCATTTACTCACACCAGACCCATTTCTGACCTGAGTGTTTATTTTCTGTTTTATTAAACTCTTGGGTACTCATATTATGTATGAGTAGTCAAGTGATTCAGGTTTGCTTGATGAATTCTGGAGGAGTTATGGAGCAGGAGGCTTCCACGTGTAGCTATATTATGGTTCCGTTGTGTTCGTTTGGTATTTGTATCTGTCTTATTTGAGTTGTATAGTTAGACAGATGTTTATAACTGTCTAATATGTGTTGTAAAAGTTGTGTACTCTAATGTAATATGTTACTATGTAATATTTTATGTTATATATTATATTTCATTCGTTCCGCTGTGAGTTCTCTGATATTTTTGTGTTTCTTCTTTCTCTTTCTTTTCTTCTTCTATCCATTTCTTTCTTCAAGATGATGCGATTTCCTGGAGATAGGAAGTCGGGTTGTCACATTTGGTATCAGAGCATTAGGTTGAGTGAATACCTAGGCTCTAGAGTAGTGTCTTTCTTGAGAGAGCGTACTTGTAATTTTTATATATAACTATATTTATATATATCTATATCTACCTGATTTGTTGGGTTATCTGTTCGGATTTTCCAACATAAGTTTTAGAGGTAGATGGTGTAGTGGTGTGTCTGTAACACGACTACCACTAATGGATGAGGTCCATATGTTGAGGTTGGAAGTATATTTTGTCGAGACTGTAGACCTAGTACCGCCTCGAGTAAGATTTATAGTTTGTAGTAAGGAATTCTCAGATATACGAAGGAAATCTTTTAAAAGATTCGGAGTCTATCTTCGAAGTGTAAATTTGGATCTGTCGGAAATGCAGAAGTAAGTGATGGTATCTTGATAACTGCGTGATGAGATGCAGTATCCATGGATATTTTTCTAAAGGTGTTTTCTCTTGGAGCAGTTTTAGAAGTAGTTGAAAAGCAGTCTTTACCTGCCGTAGGAAAGATTCGTCTGTGTAGAAGTTGTTTGGATCTTCAGCATGGAGGTTGGCTGTTTTAGGAATATGAGACTAAGGTCTATAAATTGTTTTGCTTCGGCATGGTCTCATTTGTCATTCCTTTAGGAGAGCGAGATGTTGATGCTTGGTTTGGAGCCCGAATTTCTTGAGAGGTTATCTACCATCTCGAAGGTCCGTTGTGTGGTTTTTTGATGGTTTTGGTATTCGAGAAGCCTTTGGATTAAAAGTCTTTGGTTAGCAATGGTAGCAGTGCAACTCGAAGTGTTCGGTGTGCTGACGAGGAGGTCTTTTGGCTTTGCAGTATCATCAAGTAGAGTTTGGAAGCAGCTGTGTGCTCGTTTCTCCGATGGTTCAGGAATCTTGGTGTTTCTTCTATCAGCAGCCCGGGCAGTTGGTCAAAGTTTTCTTGAAGAGTTAACCTTGTTTGAAAAAGCTTAAAACTGTTCTAATTGGTAAAGAGAGGACGGTTTCTTTGGAATCCAAACTAAGGTTGGATCGCAAAAGTGACTTGCGATTAATTTGGGAATTTTTTCTTATGCAATCTTTTGTTTGAGACTGAGGATTCTCATGTGGATAGGAGCTACTGATGTATTCAGGAGTTTGTCTGCATCTGGAGTTGAGTTCCATTGTTTTGGTTCCTGAAGCGATTTTGGTAGTTAGCCTGGTAATAGAAGAGTTGACGTAGCAACTCAGAATATTTTTGGATTTGGATTTGGTCAGATCTAGTTTTTAAGTTGGATTTCTGTTATAAGGTTGTGTGACTGAGTCCGATGAGTCACTTAGATTTTATGGATTTGATGAACAAAGTTTCCCTGATATATTGGATAAGTTTGTATTCGTGTTCATCAACAGTATTCTCGTCTATTTCAGAATCAGAGTTGTGCAGCGGAAGCGATGTAGCAGCTGTGCAAGGAAGGAAGCAAGTTCTGTTTACTATTGCTTGGGAAGTAGAGCTTGTGCTTTGGATTTCGACGGATCTTGAAAGATTTTTTCTATTGAATAAGATCCAGAAACTAGTTTGCTTTGGTCTAGTTGTTTCTGGAAGTATCAGGATAGATTGAACTGATCAGAAAGAGATTAGCAGCCTTGGATTGTCTGTTTAGTTATGCTAGTATGAGATAAGGAGTTTGGAATTCGAAGTTGGAAACTTCATTGTCGTTAAGATTTCTCTGGTTAAGAGAACGGAGATTGGATGGCTAGTTTTGAGGCATTTGGGATTTCTTATTTGTGTTTTGATAAGATAAGATTGAATTGCCAGTTTGGATAGCTGGAATTCATTGTGTATCACGTATCTTTGAGGGAGTACGTGTATGATTCATTGTTGGTTGTTGGATCTGCAGTCCAGTTGGATTTGAAAGTTGTTATGGACTTGAGTATAGTCTGATGTTCTGTTCAGATTGATGGATCTAGAGATGAGAGGAGCTCCGGACTTTGGTAGTGCAGTTTTTTAGCTTCTGTAGAGCGAGTCTCCCGGTGATTTATACTTGGGAAGCTCTAGATAGTAGTAGAAGATTTATTCTGATTTGTGTCAGGATAATTAGTTAGGTTGATTTGTTTGATTGATTGCTATGGTTGTTAATAACTGGTTGATAGGTATGCTTTGCTGATTGAAATTAAAATCTTTATTGGGTTATTAAATTACCTTTGCTTCTAAATTTCGGGGACGAAATTCTTTTAAGGGGGAGGATTGTAACGACCTGGAATTTTAGGCAATATCAATTTAGTAATCTATATTAATAATTAAATTGATTTGATGATTTTTCTTTATAATATTAATTCAAATCGGTAAATTTAATCTTTTCAGGGTTAATAAATTTTTAATCTGGCAATATTGATAAGATTTATTTTTCAAAGCTAATGAAATTTTATTCTATTTATAATATATATATTTTTGATATATATTGTGAATGGAAATATCTTTTATTTAAATAAAGGATTGAATTTTCAAATTGTAATATATATGTATGTATATGTTATAATTTGATGTTGTTTTGAAATTTAATATAATCTGTTAATAATTTATATATGAATGTTTAAAGCTTTGTTTTAAAAAAATTTATTTTTCAAAAGCTAATTTAGATTTATCAAATTGTTTTCAATTATAAGATAATTGTTTGTTTTTAAAAATATAAAATAATTTTTTTTTTAAAAATATGATAGTTTAAAAAGAATTTAAACAAGCTTTGTTTTGTTTTCTTTTAAAATGCTTATTATAAAATGGTTATAAGTGTATAAATATAAATGTTAGATTTCAAATACATGTATAAGACGTATATTTATATTATGATTAGTTTTAGAATAATTTCTTTTAAAAGTGAATTTATTTATACACTATGTGAACATTAACTAATTAATAAATTAAAATAAGTAAGTTCTATTATCTTTTAAATTAAATAAAAAATTAATTAAAAATGTTAAGAACATGTGTAAACATGTTAACACATTCTAAATAACACTTGTAAGTAATTAAATCAAATAAATGACAAGTGGCTTTCATTTTTGAATTTAAAATGTATCTTTCTTCTTTCTTCTTCTTAAATTATTTTCTTCCTCCATGAATTAAATAGCAAATTAATGGCAAAATAAAAAACCCCTTTCAAATCTGAGATTAAAATCCAAGAACAAATCAAAAATTCTTTTTCAAAACCTGGAACTTGAATTTAAAAGCAAAATCCTGCAAACTTCAAGCTGCAGTTCAATTTCAATCTGCAAAATGAAGTTTAACTGCATTTCAAAGTTCTAAATCAAACCTCCATTTCAAAATGAGATCAACCTGCAACTTCAAATCAATCTGCAGTTCAACATCAAGTTCATCGGCAAGTTTTAATGCATCAAATAGAAAACATGCAATAAGAAAAAATGCTCTGCATATTATTATTAAAGGTGAGTAAATTCTATTTTAAAAACAGTTTTGATATAATCTATGATTGAATGTTGCATGCAAATGAATTTGGCTTTGATGATGAATAATTGTTTACCTGAATGTAAGTTTAAAAAAATATTGAATTGCCTATAAAATTAAGGATGGTTACTGTGTTTACTAAAAACAGTTTCAATTACTTTAATAATCTCAGTAACTTGATTTTGAACACGAACTGGACTGTGATTTGTAAATGAAAGTTGTTTGCAATCACGTAATTTATCATCTAAAAATAGTTATAGGGTTTTTAAATGAATGATTAACTCATATGTTTCAATTTACAGTGAAAAATCTAATTTGGGCAAAAATTTATGATTTCATATTCTAATTTTGAATTTATAATTGAATTACAATTGGAATGTTAAGAATTTTAGAGCTTGTGTCATAATTTTTAATTGTGTAATTAAGGTCAATTTGGGGTTTGTTTGAAATTTGGGTTTTTGTAATTCGCCGAAGAACGACATGATAATGGAAGCTAGAACTTGGGTCGAAGCTTACTTGTGAATCATGGAAGAGGGGAAAATGTTCAAGATTTTTTTTCATAGGTCGTGGTGATGGGATTAGATCGAAGTATGGTTTTGCTTGTTTTTCGGCTAGGCTTGGTTGCCGTGATCATTGCGACTTAAACGTTTGACCAGAAGTAACCGCGATGGTGCAGAGACGAAGCTCGTGGAAGTGGTATTCAATGGTGAGGATGGTGAAGTTCGTCGTCATCGTGATTCGTCGACCGTGGGTAGTTTGGGGGTGGTATCAGCTGCAGTTTCGTGTTGATTTGGTCATTTTTCGATTCGCGTACAAATCTTTGAATCTGGGTTTAGATTCGAGCTCGCACGCGTTCAGGTGACCGTCGTCGTTGATCGCGACGAACAGTCGTGGTCGGAGGAGGTCGCGCATGTGCACCGTGCACATACGTGTGCACTGGAGAATGGGAATTTGGGGAGATGAATTGAAGCCCGAAGATTCTCTCGTGATTGCATCGGGGTCGACTCGGGGTAGTTGAGGGCTGGGTTTGGTCGAAGTAGGCACGGGGTTGGTAGGTGTTTGTCTCGGGTTTTAGGACGTTTGCTTTGGTTAGTACTGTATGATTAGGTTTGCAAGTTTAAACCTGAAAATGAAATAAAGTTGCTAAGTAACTTGTAGTTTGCAATAAGTATAGATCAAGCTTTAAACTATAAACAAGATTTATAAAAGAAACGATTTAAAACTGGTTGGTTAAATAAGTAAATCAAACTTTAAAGGATATGAATTGAATTTATTTTAAATATAGATTTGTTTAAAATGATTCTTTGTGAAAGTAATTTAATTTAATTACATTATTTTTAAATTTAAAGAAGTATGTTTTGAATTAAATTATTAAATCAAAGTTTTAAACAAGATTTTTAAAGTAATGTTTAAAACGTAAGTTTCAAATTTTATTTAAAATAAATAAGTTCAAATTAGATAATTGAAGTGTTTCAGATTTTAATTTTGATTTCCATATTCCTTATTTTCAAATAGGTTATTATTATGATTTTGAAAACCAAATAGAATAATTTGTTTAAGTTATTAAAATCCAATAAAATTCAAATAATTTATTTATGGGATAAATAAGGTTAATTTAACTTTGTTTGAATATAAGAATAATTAATATGATTTATTAATAAGTGAGTTTAATTACGAATAATGGTTTCTTAATTAATTAAGGATTGTTTAATATAAGAAGTTAATTAATTGATTGTTTAAATTAATTTTAAATAATTAGTTAATTGTTTATTTAATTTTAAATAATCACTTAATTATGGATTCATTAAGTGTGATTACTTAATGAAGTAATCAATGGTTAATTTTTGAATGTAATTAGGATGGTAATTACTTATGGATGTAATTAGAGAAGTTACTTATGGGAGTAATTAATTGAAGTGATTAATGGAATCACTTAATGTTATCAATTAAAGAATTGATTAATATAATTGTTGAAGTTAATTAATTATGAAGTAATTAATTAATTAGTTAAAGAAATAAGGATTGGTTAATGGTGGAAGTAATTACTTGTTAAGTAATTAATTAAGAGAGTAATTAAGATTTATTAGCGATAGTAATTAGAAAATAATTACTTGTTAAGTTAAGAGTTAATTACTCAATTATTTTAGATAATTAATTAAGGTGATTAATTAATTAATAAATGTGATTAATTTAAAATTAATTACTAAGTGTAATTAATTAAAGTGTAATTAATTAATAAGGTAATTAATTAAGGATTATTTATTAATTTAATTGGTTAATAATTAATTAATGAAGTAATTAAAGGTTAATTAATTAGATTAACTAATCAAAGGTTAATATAATTAATTAAGATGTTATTAACTAAGATAAGTAATTACAAGTTGTTAATTACTGTTTATGATTAATGAGATGATTAATTACAAGCTAATTATTTAATTAATTAAAGGAATTTTTAATTAATAAGGGTCATTAGTTAATAAATGATATTAATCAAGATTGATTTATAAAAGTAATTAATTTAAGTGTGATTAATTAATTGTAATTAATTGAGGTTTAATGTAATTAATTATTGTTAATTAATGAAAGTAAATGAAGGATCATTAATTATTGTAATTAATGATAGTAATTAAAGATTAATTACTGAATGTGGTTAAGGATGATTACTTGAATGTAATTAAAAGATAATTAATCATGGAAGATTAATTAAAGAAGATCATTAAAGATGATTAATTTATTTATTTGGAATAAATAAATGAAGAAGGATTAAGGTAATTAAATTGATTATGAGTTAATCAATTCTGTTTTGGATAATTGATTAATATTGTTTGATTGATTGATATTTGGTGATTGATATTGGATGATCAATTGATATTAGATGATTGATATTAGATGATTGATATTGGGTGACTGGTTGATACTGGATGATTTGGATGTAATATTCCTGTTATGTGATATGCTGCTTTGTGAGATGAATGATTGGTATGAATTATCTATTGTGATAATGTGATTCATCTATTTGTTTATGTCATCCTGAATATAAGTTAATTATTAAAAGCCTTAAGTACAACTCGGACATTAAAATGGCGTTTGGTTTCGGTGAGACCGGGATCGGTTTTCCATGTTTGGATATCCGAAAACCACATCGATTCCAATTAAACGTTAGGTCGTGAATCCAAGTGGAGCTTTGTGAAGAATCGAGGTGTAAGAACTATAGGTCAGTATAACTCTGTGGGTGATTCCGTAATGAGTTTGACGGAATAGTACTTATAGATTCGAGATGGTGATTTAGAGTGCAAGGGCTATGGTCGTTGACTCTGAGGGTGATTCCAAAACGAGTGCAGCGAGATAGTGCCTTCAGTTTCTTTCGAACCGGGAACGAACTTGTATGGATTGAATGGTTTCAGCACATCGTCAGGTGGACGATGAGCATTCTAAGGTAGATGTGTTCTATAAAGGTAATCGTAGCCTCAAGCCTCATCAACCGAGAATGGCTAAAACAGGGGAGGTGCAGCAAGGCTTCGTGGGTAGCCCCCACTTGAGAGTGAGATTTACCCCTGTCTAGAGGTCCTTTTCTATTTCGGCTTAGTGTGTGGTTGGTCGCGCCAACTACGGGGTGGTCTTGTTCGGGACTGTCCAGTAAGGGATAGTTCCGGCCTTGTGTTGCAGGGGAGTTAGGGTGGCTCCTCGGTACGTTGATCTAGGCTACGTACTGTGACAGGCGGTACCCCAGTAGCCCTGCCATTGATGGAATCCAAAATCCAATAAGTGCCTTTACGGTTTTGATTGTGCCCAACTATGTTGGAATGTGAGATGTAAGCATTCCAGCTATTTCTGTATTTTATTTTGAAAACCCTAGACACTATTATAATATCACTGGATTTCCTATCAAATGTTTTGGTTAGTGTAAGGTAAAAAATTTCCATGTTTATGTGTGGGAAGTCTTACGTGATACCTTTTCTTTTCAAAGGATTTTCTAAAGTTATGCAATTTTAACCCGTTTACTCACTCCAGACCCCTGTCTGACCCGAGTGTTTATTTTCTGTTTTATTAAACTCTTGGGTACTCATATTATGTATGAGTAGTCAAGTGGTTCAAGTTTGCTTGACGAATTCTGGAGGAGTTATGGGCAGGAGGCTTCCACGTGTAGTTATATTGTGGTTCCGCTGTGTTTGTTTGGTATCTATATCTGTTGTATTTCAGTCGTATAATTAGACAGATGTTTATAACTGTCTAATATGTGTTGTATAAGTTGTGTACTATGATGTAATATGATACTATGTAATATTTTATGTGATATATTATATTTCATTCGTTCCGCTGTGAGTTCTCTGATGCGGTTGTGTTTCTTCTTTCTCTTTCTTTTCTTCTTCTATCCCTTTCTTTCTTCAAGATGATGCGATTTCTTGGAGATAAGAAGTAGGGTTGTCACACGCTCGGCCAAGAAGAGTTCGGCCTCAGTCGCTCGGTATAGGTGAGGTTAATTTTGATGGTTCAGTTGGTCATGGACCGACCTTAGAAGGACTAAGCCACACGTCGTTTGTTCAAAAGCGTATAGCCAAAATGGCATAGTCGGTTGTATTTCAGTATGCATGGTTCGGCAGACCTTTGTTCGGCATTGCTTCACTTCGAAATCCATTACAAGTCGCTCCAAGTCCATTGAGACCTTACTTCGAGCCACTTGCTAAATGACCATTGGTCAGTCGAACATCGTTTGGCCTAGGGAGTTAGCGAATTCTCAACAGGACAATGTGATCAGCTTCTTTCAACTTCGGGTTGCATCGCTAGCTTCTCCGAGTTATGCGAGACTTCGCTTCGAGCCATACACGTGGAAGTCGTGGTTCGGCCAGAGAGGCTCGGGGGTTACCGGCTTAGTGAAAGTGGCTAGGCTCGACTCGTTCAGCGAACATTGACTTACAACTTAGGGCAGAACTACCTTATTCTCGGGCCTATGCAGGGGATCCTACCTATCTTCGTCTATAAATAGAGAGGCAGGGGCACAGTTTAAAAGGACCTTTTTTGGGAGAACACTGGGGAGATTCTACAATTTTCAAGACTAATTTCTTTTCTGTTAAAACTTGTATCCAAGTTGTTGGTGTATGGATTGTATCTGTATTTAATTATTTGAAGAAGTAATAAAGATTAGACTAAAGTGGACGTAGGCAGTTACGCCGAACCACTATAATTCTGATGTTCTCATTTTTTACATTTCTTATTACATTCTACTGTATTATTCCCTAGTTTTAATTTACTTTCTTCATTAATCTCTCTACGCAATCCTACATAAGGGTGTTAGTGACCAATTTTGGTGCTAACATATGCATATTCGTATTGATTTTATGATAGGTTTTAATGTGAAAACTCAATTAAATGACATTTAAATGCATTGCAAATATTTACATAGGCTATAAATAATATTTTAGAGAAGGAATTTTCAAGATTTTCTGAATTTATGTAGACTTTATACAAATTTTCTAGTAAAGAAAACGTTATTTTGGGTTAAAAATTACTTACGGTTAATTAACTAATGGTTTGGGCCTGAATTTATCTACGTTAGAAAACATATTAAAAGTGATTTTTTGGAATTTTTGTAGAATTTCTCTACGTGTTTTAATATATATATATGTATATAATTGTTTAAGGTGTATGACTTTAATGTTTTACGTTTTATAAATGGAGAAGGAGTATTTTATAAATAATTCAAATTATTAATTCTAGAAATTGGCAGTATTATTAGAAAAAAGAAACTTGCACCCAATCACAATTTGATAAACAAAGCAAGTTGGATACAAAGAAATAGTGTAAAAAGGACTCAATTTATATGGTTTTTACTGTTTCGATGCTTTGTGCACCAGCTTCCACCTCCTTACCTTAGCATTCGACTCCATCAAAACCAATGCGGATGGTATCTGGTAACTGGTATATAGTGAATTGGATGTAGACGGAAGGTATAGGGTCGAAACTAAGGGTTCCGAAGTGGTTGAAGCGATACTTTGCCAAATGAAAATGCGCCTGCTAGCTTTCGACTGAATAGCTTTCGACTAGGTTGACTTTCGACAAGGTCAATTGGTTTTAAATGAATGATTTCGAGTGGGTTGTTCTTTTGTTTTAAATAACTACTTTCAACTAGGATGAAACCCTTACCGTCACTTTTTCCCTTTCGATCCAGACTGGTTTCGAATAGATTTGCTTTGCTTTTTAAACTTGACCACTTCACCAATGATTTCGAAAAGATGGTTTCAACAACATCACTTCTATACTTAGGAATGCTTTCGAAAGAATGGTTTCCACTTATATGATTTTAAACGGCCCTTTTTTCTCTACCCAATGGTTTCGAAAGGGATGATTCAAATGGTTTTGAAAGGTGTTTGCTACATATTTTAAATTGAACCCATAGGCTTTCGAAAGGTTTAATATTTTACTGCTTTCGACAGGGTTTTAAACGAGGTTTCGAAGGGGTGGTTCCCATGGTTTCAAAAGGTTTGGAAGGAAGATTTCCAATGGTTTCGAAAGGTCTAAAAGGAAAGGTTTTGAAATGGTTTCGAAAGGTATGATTTTGAAAGATATATTTTCGCCTTTGGCTTAAGGTTTTACTTGTATTGAAAGGGTTACTTTCAGAGGTTTCAAAAAGAGTGCTTTTGATGGTTTTGAAATGGTTGTTTAAAGATTTTAACAATGGTTTCGAGTGAATGTTTTTGGCAATGTAGCCTAGGCGCTTTTAAGTTAAAAAGAGATTTAATTTATTTTGGAAGGATGGGAAATCCTTAATAATTTCATCAACATTATTTTGGATAAAGTATATGTAACATTGCGAATAACTTAAAGTAAAGAAAAGAGTATATTTTCCTTGTATATGTAAGTTTTAAAGGTCTAAATCATTTTGAGAAGGTTTTCAAGGAAAAATTTAAAGATAGTTAACCCATTGAAAATGACTTAGATTAGAAGAACAAATAGGATTGGTGTAGGGTCACCCCCTATACACTAGCTATTAGCCCCATCTAATTTAGTCCAAAATTTCAATGTATAGGGCTTTGTCAAATAAGACTAAAATTATTATTACACATAGAAAGGAATCTATATTTGTATACATACAGGTTATTGGTAAGCCCACAAAAACATTAGGATCAGGTGACCCAAAGAGATGATAAGTTAGGGATAAATCGTCCAGAAGAGAAGTATTTAACAAATAGTTAAGGATAGATCATCCAGAAAAAGAACATATAACAAGTGTTAGATAAATTGTTTATATTGTCTAATAGGCCTGAGTCAGCCAATGGTTTGCAGATAGCCAAGAAAAACTACAGTTTTCGCACAGATAATCCATTTATTACCTATGGATAGATAGTCCATTTGTTACATGTTTTATGGACATATAGTCTATTTATTAGCATAAATGATTGTGCTATTATTGACATAATCAATTTGATTAACCAGTTTGGTCATAGGATTCAGATTTGCAAAATTTATGATTTTGAAAAGATATTAGTGAGGGAAAAACTGTTCTGCTAAGTGGTGAGATCTCACTTAATATCAGTAAACCGAGATGTATAGTATTACTCATACCAGGCTTTATGTCTGAATCGAAATTTTTGTTTTTCCATAAACTCTCGGGTGCTCAAAATTTATTTAAGTAGGTAAAGGGTTGTGGTTTTCAGGTTTTTGTAATTTTGATAAGTAAAGCTTCTGGAAGCGAGCAGGATGCCGACGAATAGCTAATTAAGAATTATAGTTGTTTTGTTGATTCTACTGTGTGTAATAAGTCAAATATGACTATATTGAATCTGTTCAACCAAGGGGGCATCGTCATATATCGCTCTTGGCGTATTTTGTAATCCATATATTTGTTCATTTCCTTGGAAACGTTAAGGGGTTATGTAACTTGGATATGAATTATTGTTTTGAAATGTAACCATAAAATGTCTTCTTTTTTTTAAATCTATGATTTTGTTCATATTCAAGTGCTTCTGATATTATGGATACCATTAGCATTACTGTATTTTGTCACTTGAAGTTAGTACTATAGATGAACGCAACATTTGTAGCGCTTAGCTTTTGGTTTCTAGATGTAGGATGTTACACGGAAAACGGATTCCGGTCACATTTTTGTTTTTCATCGAACTAAATATTTTTGTAAATCAAAATTGAAAACTATTCCACCATCATTTTCTACTATTTAAAAGGGTTTTATTTTTATTATAAAATAAATTGTTTGAATATTTAAAATTAATTAAATACTCGCAAATCAAAATGGTGAAATTTCGGGTCGTTACAATGAAGATAAGAGATACTCTAATTTTCTTAGCAAATAACACCAAGTATTCTATGGCGAAGAGTGAAGCTAGAAGTCTTATAACAAATGATACTGAAAATTTTGGATTCTTTTTTTATTGTGCATTTTGTATGAAATGTTAAGAAACGTAAACACTGTTAACAAGATTCTTCAAACTAAAGATATGCAAATTGATGTTGCTATCACTAGATTACAAGAGCTTATTGATTTTTTTAAAGATTTCAAAAACCCGTGTTATAATTCTATGATAGTTGATGCCAAAGAGATGGCATAAATGTTGGATGTTGAACCTTCTTTTTCTCAAAATAGAATTATTCAAAGAAATAAATAGTTCGATGAAGATGCAAATGTTGACAATCCGATGCAAACACCAGAAGAGTCTTTCTCAATTAATTACTTTTTGCAAATTATGGATAAAGCTCGTGTTTTGTTGATAACTAGATTTGAGCAATTAAAATAATATGATGATAGGTTTGGCTTCTTATTTGATTTAAAAAGTTCACTTCCATAGATGATAAGAAACCGAATGGTTATTGTTAAAACATAAGGAACATACGAGACATGATTTGCACTCTTATATTGATGGAAGAGAGCTATTTTTAGAAATAAAAGTATTGAAAGTTATTTACCAAAGGAAAAAACAAAAGCAATTGAGTTGTTGAATTTTATAAATTCTTGTTTGAGGGGGTTAAACATTCCTAATGCTTGGATGCATATAAAATAATTCTGATTATACCAGGTATAGTTGCCTCGGTCGAAAGAAGTTTTTCAAAGCTAAAGTTGATAAAGTCTTATCTTTATTTCACTATGTCACAAGAAAGATTAAATGATTTGGATTTTTTATCGATGGAACAAGACATGGCTAATGAACTTAAAAATGAAAATATTATTACTAATTTTTCAAGTCAGAAGGATAGAAAAATGTGCATATGTAATTAATAATAATTCTATTGTATAACTTGAATTATTGTTATGAATAAAGTTATTTTATTTTTCATCTTCTTTTTATTGAAAAAATAAATAAATTATTTTTATGATTTAACTAATGATAATAGCATTAGTTTTTATATAAGGACATTTTTTGCAATTGGTTATAGGTAACAAAACTCTTAGGACTGGCTCTATATAAATGTAACAATGTTTTTAGATGTAACTTTCACAAATTACAAAATAAAAACGATAATATTCATATAAAAATTCATAATAAGTAGCAACAAATTTTCTATGGTTTCATTTCATGAAAAATAATTATTATCTAAACCAAAATGATTGTAATGACCCCAAATTCCACACTTTATTTATAAATTAATTCTAAAAAGCCATTTAAATTTAATCAACGATTTGAGTAGGGATATTTTTTTATAGAGATTTTGACATTTCATATGCATTTATATTCGAAATCCTATATTTCGATATGTACCATGATGTACGTTTGTTGTCATTTGGAAATGGGTGTTTAGAGCCTTTATGACCACTTTGGCCCAAAACGTCTCATTTTGCCTATACCTACAGAGCTTTATGGAAAACTACGCCAGTTGTCACTATCTTTTTCTTCATTTTCTAACCACTTCTCAGATCTAAATCATGTATGGACTAATGAAGATTGTCTCAACTAATTACAAAATAAGGCAATATACAAATAATTTCGAAACTAAGTCTTATGATATGTCATTTCATACCGTGCAACTATATGAACACGACATTCATGTTCGTTTGCTGTAATTTAATCATGCATGAATGGAATATTGTATAAAAATCATAGAATTATCAAAAATTCCATGGCCATTGATTCTAGGGTTTTGCTATCAACAGAGAAATGGCGAACAGCCGACGATCGAAGGGAACCATTGCGTAGAGGATAAAGAATGGAATGCATCCATAGTCGTCGATAGTCTCAGATCGAACTGAAGTGTTTGGAATAATTTATTAAAGGCGGCGATGAATAAGGTTCCATAAAGGTAGTCGGTGATGATTGAGGGGACTGAGCCTAGGATGGTAAATAGGTGGCAGCATTAGAAGTTCAATAGTGGCCGCCGATTGACGAACAATGGTCAGGGGGGAGGTACGGGCAGTTAAGTTGATGGTTAATGGGATTATATGGATTCATCGTGCACGTAGAAGACGGTTTTTAGCAAATTTCTTTACTAACTTAATACGCAAGGCAGGCTAAGGCTAGGGCTTAAGTAATCTTATGCAAGCTTAGGAATATATGCAAGTCGAAGTCTAAAGATAAAGCCGTATGCATGTCCACTATTCAATAGCAATCAAGTATACACATTCGAGGGAAGTATGCGATGCAAAATTAAATGTCCAAGTCCTTACATGAAAAAAATTCAAGAGTTACAACTGGCTCTAAAAATCCTCAAACTGATTTAGGGTTTACAACTTAAAACTAAGATATAGAGAAAGAAAGATCGCCCCTCTCAAAACGGCGGAGGGTTCTGTTTATAGAGATGGAAAGCAGGCAAAATGGCTAATACGTGTCCCCTCCCTGTCCCTTCATATGGTAGCCCTTATGTCTTTTGAAGTTTGGCATCTCTTGCCGCTTTTAAAAGCTCGTCATCCTTTGCTAATGTTGAACCTCGTCATTCTTTTGGAATTTGTTAGCCTTTCTATTTGTAGAGACTCGGCAACACTTCTTCATAGAAGCTTGATATCATTTTTTTTATAGATGCTCTAAAACAATTATTTTTGTAGAAGCTCGATAATAGTTGTTGTATCAAAGGCTCGTTATCCATAGAAACTCAATATCCTCCTTTATTGTTAGCCGGTCGACATCATCCTTTACATGTGCATCTTGACAATACCCACTATTGTTGAGGCTCAATATCTCTTAGAGATTGAATACCTCTTCATTCTTCGTTAGGACTTTTCTAACTACTTAAATGCTCAACATCCCTATTGTTGTAGAGGCTAGACACTATTTCTTATGGTTGTAAAGGCTTGACAACCTTACAGTCTTCAAGTTCGACAACTTTTGCAGTTCGATAACTCCAACTATTCACTGATTCCTTTAAGTTATTCAACTTTTGAGCAAGAGCTCAAAAATTACATTTATATTAGATTCTCAATACCTCCATGTTGTTTTAGAGCTCATTACCCTTTTCTTATGGTTAAGTGCTTGACAACTCTCATCATTTTCAAGATGGACATGTTTTCTTTAGATGCTTGACACTCATAATATGTAGTAACAAAGATAACTTTTGCATTTTAGTTTGAACAAATTAATAATTACAAATGGAACTTTAAATCTTCTAATTATGTAACACCCCAGATTTTTGGTAACATTATTTAGAAGATTTAGTTAGTTAAAGTAAATAAATAATGTTTTGATTAGGGGATTGAGATTTGATTTAAATTAATGTAGCTGTGCCTTTTAAAATAAACAACTTAAAGAAGGGTTTAAAATAAATTAGAGGAGAGGTAATATGGGAAAGAGACCATTCCTATATTTACTTCCCCTAGCCGTGTACATTATGCACGTTCATTTCATTTCATTTCAAAATTTTATAAAAAGAGGTCGGCCACCATTAACAAGGACAGGGGAAGAGGAAATTAAGATAAGTTAAAGGAAAAGCTAATTCAAATCAAATCCATAGAAACCTCAAGCTTCTTTAATTTCTAAAGTAAACGTGAATAATATTTACATCTCTTATTTTTATTGGTTTCGGTTTTAAGATTAATTTCGAATATTTTGCAATGATTTTCCTGTTTTTGAATGATAAAATGATTATATATGTATGTTGATGATTTATGAATGTTCATATAGATTTTATGACATGTTTTGAGATGAAAACCATATTAATTGACATCCAACTGCCTTGCGAATTTTTATGAAGATCTGAAAAGATATTTTAAGGGTTTCAATTTTCATATTTTTTTGAATTTTCGTGGATTTATTATGAATTTTCTAAGGAAGAAAATGGCGTTTTGATTATAAAATTATTTATAGGAAAATAATTTATTATTTGGGTCCGAAAATTTTATATGTTGGATAACATATATAAGTGATTTTCTAGAATTTTTCCAAGTTTTTTATGGTGTTTATTAGTTATATAAAATTATTTAAGGTATAAGACCTAAAGGTTTTATATAACTATATAGGAGAAAGGGCTTTTTATAAGTGTGTCTAAAATGCCAAATATAGAAAGTCGGCAGCACTTTTGAATATAAAAATCTAGCAACCAATCAAATTTAGAAAAATAAGGTAGGTTATGTACAAAAAAATTATTTTAAAGTACAAATAAACAGGCTTATAACTGTTTCATCTCCTTTGGCAACAAAGTTCCACCTTTGTTCCTTACCTTCCGACAAGGTCGAAAGGTTAGCGTTTGAAAAGCTCAAAAATCAATGCATATACTATTAGGCAACTTGTACGTAGTGAATTGGTAGAGCCCGGAAGGTACATGGTCGAAACCAAAGAGCTTTCAAAAGAGAGAAGTTTTATTTTGATTTAAAGAAAATACGCCTACTAGCTTTCAAAAAAGAGCTTTCGACAATGTTGATTTTTACCTAAACGCTTTCAGCAAAGTCAAATGGTCTAAAAGTAAAGGTTTAGATTGGGTTGCTTTCTAATTTTATAATAGAGTGCATCCGAAAAGGGCAAAAAGAAAACCTTTCGACAAGGTTGAAACCTTAACTGCTGCTTCCTACCTTTTAATCCATATGCTTTCGAAGGGAATCCTTTGTTTTCAAAATTTGTCGCTTCTCCATTGCTTTCGAAAGAATGGTTTTGACACCATCACTTCATTGTCTATGAAATGGTTTTGAAAGAGTTACTTTCAAAGGGTTTCAAAGCAGATGCTATCGACTCTAATGTTTTTCTGATTCTTTTGCTCTACTCGAAGGCATAATCCAAATGTTTTAAGTCGAAACATTCAAATGGTTTCAAAGTAGTCAACTTTGAATGGTTTCAAAAGGTTTCAACTTGTTTTAAATTGAACCCAAAATGCTTTCGAAAGAGTTTTGTTTGTTGCTTTCAAAAGGTTTTATAAATAGTTTTAAAAGGAGGGTTCCCCAAGCTTTCGATAGAGTCGAAAGGAAACCTTCCGACAAGATCGAGACGAAATCTTCCGACAAGATCGAAAGAAAATCTTTCGATAAGGTCGAAATGTAAAGCTTTTGACAAGGTCGAAAGGTAAGGTTTTTCAATGTTTTGGAAGGCAAATATTTAAATGGTTTTAAAGGCGGATGTCATATATTTTAAGGTCTTTAGAGGAAAGGTTTTATTATTGGTTTCGAAGGGGTTACCTTCAATACTTTCAAAGGATTTATTATTGGTTTCGAAGGGGTTGCCTTTAATGATTTCGAAAGGTTGTGTAAAGGTTTTAAACAAAGGTTTCGAATATAATCACTAGGAGGATAGTCTAAGTGTTTTAAGTTATAAAGGACTTTAAATTATTTTTAGAAGGATACATAATCCTTATTGAACACCATCAACATTATTTTGAGTAAAGTATACATAACATGGAGAAAAAGTATAGAGTAAAACTAAAGATATATTTTACTTATATAAGTATGATTTGACGGACTAAATCATTTTGAAAAGGTTTTCAAGGAAAATTTAAAGAGTAGTTAACCCAAAGAAAATTCATGCACTTAGCTCATTTAAATTCGGACAGTCGGTCCATTTTGAGGGCAGTCAACCTAGAGGACAGTCGGCCCAATTAAAGGCAGTTAGCCAAGATATGAACAGTTAGTTCATTTGTTAACATAACGGACCTTGCTAAGTCTTAAGGACAGTTAGTCCACCTTATTACCTGTTTTATAGACAGATAGTCCATTATTTAGCATAAAGGATATTGCTATTTTGATATAATCAGTTTTAGAACAATTAGTCCAGCAGAGGGCAGTTAGCCCAGATATTGGACAGCTAATCCATTTATTTCGTGTTTTTAGCATAATGGATCTTGCTATATTATTACTATAATCATTTGATTAACCAGTTTGGTCGCAGAAAAGGATTTGCAAAATATATGTTTTGAAAAGAGATACTAGTAAGGGGAAACCCGTTCCATTAGGCGACTTGATCTCACAATATATCAGTAAATAGGGATGTAACGTAAATTATTCATACCAGGATTTAAGTCTGACTCGAAGTTTTTATTTCTCTATAAACTCTCGAGTGCTCGAAATTTGATTTGATGAGGCTGAGGGTTTTGATTTTTAGGTTTTAACAGGTTTTGGCGAATAAAGCATCCGAATACGAGCATGTGGCTGAAGGATAGCTAAATTAGGAATTCAGATCTTCTTATTTGTTTCCGCTGTATATTAAGATAGTTATGTCTATATCGCTTTAATCTACCAAGGGGGCATCTTCATATGTCGCTCTTGGCATATTATTGTTAATTATAATTGATCATTGCCTGAGAATATGATTGGAGATTTTTGTATCTTCGATATAATTTTATTGGAAATTTAATCACTAAAATTATTGACTTTTAGAAATCTGTGATTTTGTTCATATTCAAGTGCTTTTGATAATTTGAATACCATTAGCATTGTCGTATTTCATCATCAAAAGTTAATGCTGTGGATGAATGCAGCATCCATAGCGCTTAGTTTTGGACCTCCAGATACGGGATGCTATAAATTATTATAACTTTTGCATAAGACCTCGGTTTCGTGCGCGGTATGTTTTGCTGGATTCATGGCGGAATTTAGTTAATTTGGCGTATGGTTTGCTACCATTTAAATTTTAAATTTATTAAATAAATATTCATCGATAAAAATACACATATGTTGATTATGCTATGCCCATTTGATGAATTTTTTGCTATTGCAACATTTTGATTGGTTTGTGTTTCGATTTGATTATTTATTGTTAGTTGTTGTATCATTGGGTAATTGATTTTTTTCTGTAATTAATTGCTAATTTCATAAGAAATTAATTAATCAATAAAAAAATGAGTAAAAATTATGTAATTTTGAAAAATAAGACTATTTGCAAATTTTGCATGATATTATAAATAACAATGGTTTAATAATTAAAATTGATGTGCAAATTTTAGTAAGGTTATTATTTATGAATTTATTTGAAAAATTCACAAATGATAACAATATATTAAAGAAAATTTGGAGAATTCATAATTATTTATAAAGTAAAGTGAGATTTAATAAATAATAATATGATTTTTGTGAAAACTATATTTTTAGTACATAACGTTATAAATGTTTTTATGGATTTTATGGAAAAATATTATTATTACTATTATTATTATTGCGTAATAATAGAAATGAGAGACATTGCGATGACCCACCTTTTCGACCCTCAAAAGTCGACTCTAATACCTCCATGGTATTCACGTGCCAAGCAATCAAGTGTCAAAATGACAGATTATTGGGAGAAAAAGAAGAAAAGACAAAACAGAATCACACATCATGACGAGCAATTTGTAATAGATGTTTAGAAAGAAAACTATAATATACATATATCAAATTAGTGTACACTAATTTGTCATCAACCTGGATAATTATAGCAACCTATCCTTACAAATGCTGATAAATACAACGGACAAATGCAACAGAAAATAGAATATAAATGAATACGTCTCAGGCCTCCAACTCGTCTCCTGAAGCTCCAAAGTATCCAAACTAGATCTGTAAATATGATCGGTCTGACCCGAGCATTATAAGAAAATAACACACGGACCAGTTTGGTAAACCAGCATGAGAAACACACTTCAATTGAATTTCAATGTTATAAAATCCTTTCAAAAATAAAGGAATCTCGTACGAACACGTTGCACACAAACGTGGATGAGATTTTACCTTACGATAACCAAAACATTTCATATGAAATCTTCTGATATTATCATAATTTCTAGGATTTAAAATAAATATTGAACATAGTTGAAATAGTTACATTAATTAAATTACAGCATAATAGACATATAACTAAATCCGCACAACGCTTATTGGAGAATAGATTTCAACAATGGTAAGGTAAGAGACTACCTTCTGTGCAATACATCTCTAGATAAAATGTACCGACGGCTACATACGTGTTATCCCCTCTACCAACACAAGATCGGCCCACCCCTTACTAAATGGTACCGAATATATCATCACCTCGGTTTCTTTTAAACCTTAACCAAGAACTCTCATCCATAACCAAATCCATAATATAATGATCTAGAAAGGTGATGTCACACCCAAAAGGGTGCAACCCACATAGCCTTGCCATATCTACCCTGTTTTAACCATTTCCTGGGTTGTGAGATATAAGGCAATGGTTTTACCTTTTCTCTTAGCAAATCCTACTTGGAATGCTAACACTGCCCTCTAGGTAGCAATTTCAATGTCAGTATTCATCTATACAAATTGTTCAGGATAAGAACTAACTAAAGACACTGCTTCTACTACATCAATTTTGTAATGACCCTCTGGATAAATAGCAAGTAGCCTTTGCACTTCAAAAAAGTTCCATCATCGATTATCTTTAAGATATCTTCATTAATTAAATCACTTTGTAAATACTTGTATCAAAATACTTTTACAAAGATATATTTACAAACCCTTTGTTATCATTTCAATACTTGAAAAAATATCTATATAATTATCTCGACGTTATAAGTATATTCACAAAAACACCACACTTTTCCGTATTTATAAAATGTATTTATATACTTATCTCAATGGTATAAGTATATTCACAAAAACACTACGTATTCCTTGCTTAGAATATATATTCATATACTTATCTTAATGGTATAAGCATATTCATTAAAACGCTACATTTTTCCTGCTTAGAAAATGTATCCATATACTTATTCCAATGGTATAAGTATATTCACAAAACATTGTGAAAGATTTTTTATTTCAAAATCATATCAAAAGGATTAAACAAATATTGTATTAAAAGAAACGGAGAAAAGGATAAATCCAAACACTATTCATTTGGTGTTAAGCAAGGTATGAATGTCCACACAACCAAAATTAAGAAGGTCAATTTGGGGAAATTCAATCATATTTTCTTTTATAAATTTCATTAATAAATCCATTTTTAATAAATCTCTTTCATTTATGAACATTTCCTTTACTAAAATTTCAAATCCATTTATTAAACTCTTGATAAATCTCAAGTTTATTTATAAAACCTTTTATAAATATCGAAACCCATTTATAAAACTTCTTTTACAAATATCCAACATCATTTATAAAAATTCTTCTCAAATTTTAAGATCCCTTTCCAAGTTATAAAACTCCCTTATTAATCTCTAAAACAATTTATAAAACCCATTTATAAGTATAAATAAACTCAAAATTCATTTGTGAATTCCTTTCATAAAATATCATTTATAAAAACTTTATAAATACATATATAACATAATTACAGCCTCCTTTTATAAATTTCCAAACTTATTACAACTCTTTACAAATTCCAAATTCATTTATAACTTCTTTTATAAATTTCTAAATAGAAATACAAACTCTCCATTTATAAATTCAAATTATAGAACTCTTATACTTCTCATAAATGGGCCGTTCCATATATTTCCATAAATTCACAAATGGAATTATTTATTCCAGTTTATCAAAATGATATTGATTTCCTTTTTATTTATAAGATACCGCTTATAAATCTCCTATAAATCTATAAAACACCATCTCTAAATCAATTCTTTTATTTACAACATTTTATATAAACTGGTTTCACAAATATCCATTTCTAAAAAACCTTCACCTTCCTTTAACATAAGACCTCCCGTTTTAAAATAAAACATAAATCATTCAATTTCTCTTTTAATAATAACACTAATTATTAGAAAAGTTTCTTATAAAGTTAAATATTTAAAATAATTATTAAAAACCATACTTATAAATATATCTGAATTTAAAAGAATAAGTAAAGAAGTTGAATTAAAATAGAAACGTTTCAAAACTCATTTTTTTTCAAAAATAAAATATCACAGAAACCCAAAGATCAATTATAAATCATTTTCCAACTCGAAAACCATTTCCAAAATCATACATTATTTAATAGTATTTACAAAATACCACATAAAAGGTTTAACTTTTCCACTAACAAGGTTTAACATTTTTCAAGTATCGGTATCACATCCACTATAGCCACACAGTCAAATTTCAGCGTTTAACAATCTATTTAACAGGAATATAACTAAAAAATAATATGTAATTGGAAATTTATAATCATAATTTCAAGAAATCTGGATTTCTCTACAAAATTCAATGTATTTTCAATTCAAATGTCAATGCTTTTCAAAAGAGGATATTTTAACCAATCAGGCAATAATTCATCCAAACATAAACAATAAGTTTTTATGTACTATATAACATAACTAATTTATCAAATAAGTGACTTATACTCATGGAATTTCCAGTTGACGCCAAAGCATTCCGATTTGAATTAAAATCGAGCAACGTCCAGTTTTAGTCCAAATTCTCACTTGCTTTAAATTCAAGCAAATTAATGCTATAGCGAATATGAGCGCAACGCAAAAGGTTTCGTCTCGATTGGACCTCGTATATGAGAGATATTGCATTTATAAGTTATCAATTTGAATTAAATTATATAAATGCACACTAATTACTTTTTAAAAGATAATTAACCTATACTAATCCATCTTCCACATACATAAACTCTTACCGCCTCAACTTGACACTCAACTCACCATGGACGATCCTTTCCCTCCCTCTTCCATGCTCAGTTCTCGATGAAACTTGAATCTGCCTTCACCATTGATCATCTCTCACCGATCTCCACATGCCTATGCCAAAAATATCTACCTCGCCTTATCTTAGTAAATCGCGAGTTCGAGACCACAACACGACAAGGCCGAGGACAGAATTCTCCTCCCATAACCTCACCCTCCTGGAATTTACCACGAGCCACTCCTTTGCGCCAGTAATCCAATCTAATCGACCTCATGCCTTAACGCCAACCATAGCCCAAGAAATCCTTAATTCTAGTCTAGCCAAACCCACTCCTTCACTGTCAAGCATCGCCGATCTTCACCGAGCCCATCCAAACTTATACCAAAATGAAGGTCTCTCTACGACAAATCCGAAGAGCCTTGCTTTAGATTTTTTCGTTGAGTGTGAGTTAGGAATTTTGAAAATTTTAAAAACTTACTTTTTTTCTTTCTTTGATCAGTACACAGTGATGGACAACAAACTAAAAAGGAAGAGAAGAATGTGAAATGTTGGAGTTGTAAGGGTTGACTTTTATTTGTTTGCGATCGTCGGTATTTCACCGTACAGATTTTTGTTTGCATATGAACTTCAAATGATAAAATAAAAATACGGTCATGCTCAAAATAGCGATGCGACCTCAAAACAATAATAATATACAGTGATTATCGTATTCTGTAAAATCACAAAAACACTGTGTTTGTCGACAAATCATCAAACAATAATTTAAATAATTTTAAAATTAAAAATTATGGAAAAGTCAAACGAATTAAATTAAAAATGCGTCAATAGAAATTGAGCCATAAAAATATAAATAAATTTCTTATTATTTATTTGAACCATTTATTACTCGAAACCAATTTGCAAATGAATTCACCATTAATAGTTATTAATTTAAAAGGAGTTAAATTAGACCATTAAATCAATTAAATTAGCATTCGGTAAAAAACCCTATTTTAAATCACCATTCAAATATCTTAAGTTTACAAATTCAAATATTTTAAATAATCTCCGGAATTGAATTCAAACTATAAACTTTAAAAACCAAATATTCAATATTTAAAATAAATTAAATATTCAAAATCGAATGACCAATATTTCGATTCATTACAAACTTTCTTAAGATAATAGTATTAGTAGTAGTCATGTGTTTTCAAAAGTATTTTGGGTTAATTTGTTACTGATTTTGGGATAAATAGCAATAAAAGTATTTTAGGATTTGAAATGGAATATTACTATTTTAGAGGTAAATATTAATAAACTAATTTTGAAAGACAATAAAGGGACTTAAATAAATATTATTGTTTTGAGGTAAAGTAACAATCTTGCTGTTTTTAAAAGTAATTGGACTAAGAACACTATTTTTGATTAAATGACAACGTTGTGAGATATTTGAGGTAATAAATATATATTAAAGGATTTTTGAAGTACATTATCATTCTGGGGAAATATTATTGTTTGAGATAATAAAGATATTTATAATAAATGATAATAAGATGATTTTATACTTAAAGAAGAATTGATAGATGTAAATACATTATTTTGAATTGTTGTAACATATGTGATTAATTGTTAATTGGAATTATCGTGGATGATTGTTGTACGAAGATGGAATCACATTACTACGCGGATGTTCTCTATGTTTTGTTGAGTTGATGATTTTAAATTTATGTTGCGAATTATGGTTCATGAATATGGTAGTTGTGTTTACTTATTATATTGTTATGCTTTATCGATATCTTATCGTTGTTAAATGTAGATTTGGTTAAAATACTTTGAGAGTATGTTGATTTGGTAGAAAAATTTCCATCTAAAAGTTTGAAATTTCAATTCAAATATCGCTTATAAATTCAAAATTTCAAATTATAATTTCATTTTTTAATTTGATTTTTAAAATTTGTGATTTCAAACTAAAATCTTCAATTTTGTATTTTTTATTAAAAATTTAGATCCGACTTTTAATATTCAAATTTAAAATTTATATATTTTAAATTGTGAAAAATAGGCACGAGGACAACTTTGAAAAAAAAATTAGGTTCATTTTTGTGTTGAAAGACAAACTTTGAAAAAAATTAGGCTAATGGACAATGTTATTATAGTTAACATTTTGTACTGTAAAATTGAATATAATGCTAGTTATAACTAGTACTTTGTACAATGTAAAAACCGAAAATAATGCTAATTATAATTAGTATTGCCTTCAGTATAATTATTTTTCAATGTTTGTACTTCATCCCAAAAATGATACTTGTTATCTTTCGGCATAATTTTTCTCCAAAGTTTGTTATTCTCCCTAATTCTCTCTTTTAAATTTTAGTTCTCAATTTCGAATCCAAAATTCTAAATTATTTTCAATACATTATCGTTTTATGTTTTAAAATTAATGAAAAACTCAAATATATATTATTTCTTCAAATTATGCAACTAAAATCAGTTTTCCCACTGTTTCTCCACCGTTGTGTGGTTGTTTTAGTATTTAAACGATCACTAGCCATTTGTAATACAAATCACATACATTTTTTTTTCTCAAATTTTTTCTTTTCAATTTCTTTAGTACTTATTTTGCTTCACCAGCAACACACTCGGGGAGGAAAGGTCCTACTTGTAGTCTGAATTAGCCCAATACAAAATTAAATGTTATCTAACCATGTTTATTTACTAACATTTTTTAATGTATAGCTTTAATGTCATCATCCCACGATGTAAACTGTTTGCAAAGAAGGCATCAACCATTTACATTTTACAATACAAACTAATTTAACCAAACATCTCCAATTTACAATTTCAATGGTTCAATTCTTTTGTTTAGTTAAATGATGTAAATGAAGGAGATAATACAAAGCTCGTATTGTATTGTATAATAATGCGGATACGGGTAACAATGCCCAAAGGTCCATATCTCATATAATGTACAAATGATTGTATAAACACAGTCCAACTCTATATTCAATACTTCAATTTTTCATTCAATACAAATCATCTCTGTTTCTTCAAATTACTTTGTCATCAAATCATAATATGTTTTATGCAATCACAATCTATCATTCCATCACATTAACTAATTGAACTGATTAAGTAGTTAATAGTAAATGGTGAAGATAAAATTGTGAGAGGGACACATGAGTTTTCAGGATTGAGGTATTAAACTGCAATTTCAAACTGAAAAACCATAAAAGAAGTTTCCTTAGGTAACATAACATCAATTATGTCGTCATCTAAAGATTGTGATTTCAATATTTCCCACAGTATATATATATATATATATATATATATATTACATAATGATAATTTGACCAATTATGTAAGAAATAATGCAATGGTTTCTTTCTGTCGCCTTAATGCACGACTGTATATTTCATCCGGGGAAACTAAGAACGTTCACGGTCATAATCGAAATAAAAAAAAAGAACCTTTTATGTTTCGACTTGGTAGTTCGTGCCCCAATCATTTGGTTTATCCGTTGTAGGAATAAACTTCATGGTTTTTGACATCGTTCAAAACAACATCGAAAGTTGGTATAAAACAAATGGACATGATAACCATAATGGCCACGTCTAAAAGGATTGAATTATAAGATTCTTTTTATTTTTTAGCCGTGCTTCGCCTATATCAAAGTCGTATTAAGAAAAAAAATGAAACAAGTACAAAGCTGACGTAAGCAGAGCTTTTTATAGTGTGTTTTTTGCTTGAAGACTATATTATGATGTAACTTTTGCTTTTAAGTCTACTATTGTTGGGGAAATCTCGGTCTTCCCCGCTTCGTGAAGTTAAGATAGCCACTTTAAGATTAAAAGTAGCAATGGAAGCACAAAAGTTTATAATTCTCCAATATGGAGATTCTTCCACTATACAAAAGAATAGTAGGATTACAATAATATGATTACAAAAGTAACTCACACTTGGTGGCTCACTCAAGCTTGATGATAAAGACTTATCAAGCTATCACTCTTTTCTCTCAAAGAGGATCTCTCTAACTCTCAAGTTTTTTTTTTTCTCACTCTAAGAAGTGGCTTCTTCCTTGGATTCTTCGATGGCTAGTAATAGGGCTCCTTCTCCTATTTATACTACTCAACCTCCATAATGAATGGTGGAGATTACTTGCATCCGACGGTAGAGATTGATTCTCTAGAATGCTCCATACTCTCTAGGAATCTCTACACTCTTCCATTCCCTTCTTTATTCTTCCATACTCTTCCGTAAGGTTCCAGAAGGTTCCACACATCTCTAGAATATTCCAAAGTGTTCCACACTCTTCCACAAGCTTCTAGTGAGTTCTACACTTCTCTAGAGTTCTCCGGAACATTCTAGAAAATACTAGATTTCTCTAGAAATGTCTAGAATTTTCTAGAAACTCTCCAATTAAGGAGGGATCCCAACAAATCTCCCACTCCCGACTTAATTGGGGGGTAGTAGTACGCCGACAGCAGTCTTCAAACTTCTTTGTTGGTACTACCTTGGTCATCATGTCAGACCAGTTCTCATCTGTGTGAACCTTATCAAGATGTATTTGCTTTTCCTCAAGGACTCCTCGGATCCAGTGATATCTTGTATCAATATGCTTTGTGCGGGAATTAAATGTTGAATTCTTTGCCAAGTAAATTGACTTTGATTGTCACACTTCAAGACATACTTTTCTTGATCCACTCCCAATTCATGCAACAAGTTCTTCACCCACAACATCTCCTTGCAAGCTTCAATAGCTGCGATATACTCTGCCTCTATAGTGGATAATGCAATACACTTTTGCAGCTTTGATTTCCATGAAATAGCTCCCCCTGCAAAAGTGGTTAGGTATCCTGATGTTGATTTCCTTGAATCAATGTCACCAGCCAAGTCTGCATCTGTATATCCTTCTAACACAGGTTTTCCTTTTCCAAAGCATAAACATCTTTTGGAAGTTCCACGTAGATATCGGAGGATCCATTTGACTGCAACCCAATGCTCATTCCCTGGGTTAGCCAAGAAGCGACTGACGACACCAACTGCATAAGCGATATCTAGTCTTGTGCATATCATTGCGTACATGAGACTGCCTACAACAGATGAGTATGGTTTCTTCTTCATTTCCTCCTTGTCTTTTTCACTTGTCGGACTCTGCTTCGAACTTAGATTGAAGTGCCCAGCTAGTGGAGTGTTAACTGGCTTTGATTTGTGCATGTTGAACCCTTCCAAGACTTTCTCGATATATCTCCCTTGGGATAGCCATAACAGTCTTTTTGATCTATCACGAGTTATTCTCATCCCAAGAATCTGTTTAGCTGGCCCCAAATCTTTCATGGCAAAGCTCTTGCTTAGATCTTTCTTTAAAGTAGCTATCTTTATGCGGTCTTGTCCAATGATTAGCATATCATCAACATAGAGCAGAAGTATGAGAAAGTCACCACTTACATACCTCTTTGTGAAGACACAATGATCGCTTTCCGTTTTTTGAAATCATGTTCTGTCATGAATGCGTCGAACTTCTTGTACTATTGACTTGGTGCTTGCTTAAGTCCATATAGACTCTTTGTGAGGCGGCACACTAGATCTTCTTTGCCTGGAACTTTGAATCCCTCAGGCTGTTCCATGTAGATCTCTTCCTCTAGGTCACATGTAGAAACACCGTCTTGACATCGAGTTGTTCAATCTCCAAATCTTGCACGTCTGCTAGGCTAAGCACAACTTGAATTGATGACATCTTTACCACGGGAGAGAATATCTCTTCAAAGTCAGTACCTTTTTCTTGTCCAAATCCTTTGACGACTAATCGAGCTTTGTAGCGAGGCTTTGAACGGTTCTCTTCGGTCTTGATTCTATACACCCACTTATTCTTCAAAGCTCTTCTCCCTTTTGGTAGCTCCACTAGTTCATATGTGTTATTCTCATGCAAGGATTGCATTTCTTCTTGCATGGCTATTCTCCACTCTTCTTTATGACAATCACTCATTGCTTCTTTATAGCTTTGAGGCTCCCCCTCATCAGTGAGTATAACGTACTCCTCTGTGTTGTATCGGGTGGATGGTCTTCTGTCCCTTGAGGATCGTCTTGGCTCTGGTGCGATTGGAGTGCTAGATTGAGGTTCTTCCTGAACTGGTTCATCATGAATTTCATGATCTTCAGCTTCACTGCTTTCTTGTGTGTTGTTATCTTCATGTCGAACCAGAGTAGGTTCAATGTTCTTACTGCTTCTCAAACTTGGCCTCTCTGGATTCTTGATATCTTCAATTGTTTGGTCTTCGAAGAATACAACGTATCTACTGCGAATAACCCTCTTGTTAATTGGGTCCCACAACCGGTACCCAAATTCATCCTTAGGTGAACGAAGATAAATACACTCCTTTTTCTTTGCATCAAGCTTAGCTCTCTCATCTTTGGGGATGTGAACAAATGCCCTACACCCGAACACCTTGAGATGATTATATGAAGCCCTCTTGCCCGTCCAAACTTCCTCAGGAATGGCCCCATCCAAAGGAACTGATGGTGTGAGGTTGACAATGTCGGCCACAGCCATTATAGCTTCTCCTCAGAATGATTTGGGTAACTTAGCATGAGAGAGAACACAACGAACTCTTTCTTCAATGGTTCGGTTCATTCTCTCAGCTAGCCCATTCAATTGTGGTGTCTTGGGTGGAATCTTCTCTAGCCTAATGCCATATTTCTTGCAGTAGTCTTCAAAAGGACCTCTATCCTCACCTCCGTTATCTGATCGTACACACTTGATCTTCCGTCCAGTCTCACGCTCCACCAGAGCATGGAATTCTTTGAAGGCATCAAGCACTTGATCCTTTGATTTTAACAGGTGCAACCATACTTTCCTTGAATGATCATCAATGAAGGTGACAAAATATAGAGCACCACCAATGGATCTCTCAGACATCGAACATACGTCAGTGTGCACGAGGTCTAGAATGTTCTTTCTTCTTGTGGGCGGAGAAGATCTTTGGAAAGCAACCCTATGTTGTTTTCCAGCTAACAATGAGCACAAGGATGAAGTGGTTTACCTTTCACGTCAGGGAGGAGTTATTTCTGAGCGAGTATGTGAAGACCTTTCTCACTAATGTGCCCAAGTCATTTATGCCATGTGTCCATATCATCAGTAGAGATGTTTACTTCTCCTTTGCATAGCTTAGCTTGCATTACATACAATGATCCTACCTTCTTTCCTCGAGCTATTGTCAAACTTCCTTTGGTGAGCATCCACTTCCCTTCACCAAGTAATTCATTAGACTGTCACCATCTAGCTTTCCAGCGGAGATAAGACTGAGACGCATGGTCGGGACATGCCTCACATCTTTCAAAACAAGCTTGCACCCGGTGCTTGTCGTCAGAGTGATGTCTCCTATTCCAACAATCTTGCTTCTATCTTGATTTTCCATTTGCACCGTGCCAAAGTCACCTCTTTGGTAGGATGAGATGAAGTTTTCATGTGGAGTAACATGGAAGGAAGCACCAGAATCAACAATCCAAGAACTCTCATCACAAGCAATGTTTAGAATGTTACTTTCACCAACGAGATATAGTAGATCTTCCTTTAATACTATGGCAGTAGTATTCTTTTCTTCTTGCTTCTTTGTTAGGCTTATTTGGTCAGGCTTAACATTACCGGCCTTTTGGTTTCTTTTGAAGCTTCGACAATCCATTTTCTTGTGACCCATCCTTCCACAGTAATAGCATGCAATCTTCGAGCGTGACTTGGATATACCTCGAGATTGATGGGGATTTCGGCTCTTACTACGTCTACGGGTTTCATTCCTACCCTGATTCTCAACAACATTAGCTTTGGGATGGATAGACTCATCTCGTTCCATTCTCCTTGCTTCTTCACCAAGAAGGCTGTCACTGACGGTATCCATAGTTAACTTTCCTTCCGGAGCTGAGTTACTTAGCGTGACAATAAGTGTGTCCCAACTTTCCGGTAAGGAACTAAGGAGTAGAAGGGCTTGTGGCTCATCATCAATCTTCATATCAATTTTTGTTAGTTGATTTACGAGCCCCTTGAAGTTATTCAAGTGCTCAATCATACTATGACCATCCTTATACTCCAATTTCACCAACCATCGAACTAAATTGGCCTTGTTGCGAGGCGTTTTCTTCTGAATCATGGACTCAAGCTTTGTCCATAATTCATAGGCATTGGTATAAGTAGAAACATTCTCGAAGAGAGTTTTGTCGATGTACTTACGGATCATAGCAATAGCGTTACGGTTCAACAGCTCCCACTGAGTATCACTCTTTCCTTCCACCTTATTTTTGTAGATGATGGGCTCATGCAAATCCTTACAATACAAGTGGTCCTCCATCATTGGCTTCCAATAGGAGTAGTTGTTAGCTGTGAGCTTGAACATGTCTCCATCATGAGCGACAATATCCTCCATCTTGAACTTACACGAGCTTGATTACGGCTACGGATGAACCTGGCTCTGATACCACTGTTGGGGAAATCTCGGTCTTCCCCGCTTCGTGAAGTTAAGATAGGCACTTTAAGATTAAAAGTAGCAATGGAAGCACAAGAGTTTATAATTCTCCAATATGGAGATTCTTCCACTATACAAAATAATAGTAGGATTACAATAATATGATTACAAAAGTAACTCACACTTAGTGGCTCACTCAAGCTTGAGGATAAAGACTTCTCAAGCTATCACTCTTTTCTCTCAAAGAGGATCTCTCTAACTCTCAAGATTTTTTTTCTCACTCTAAGAAGTGGCTTCTTCCTTGGATTCTTCGATGGCTAGTAATAGGGCTCCTTCTCCTATTTATACTACTCAACCTCCATAATGAATGGTGGAGATTACTTGCATCCGACGGTAGAGATTGATTCTCTAGAATGCTCCACACTCTTTAGGAATCTCTACACTCTTCCATTCCCTTTTTTATTCTTCCATACTCTTCCGTAAGGTTCCAGAAGGTTCCACACATCTCTAGAATATTCCATAGGGTTCCACACTCTTCCACAAGTTTCTAGTGAGTTCTACACTTCTCTAGAGTTCTCCGGAACAGTCTAGAAAATTCTAGATTTCTCTAGAAACGTCTAGAATTTTCTAGAAACTCTCCAATTAAGGAGGGATCCCAACAACTATCAATATTTTAGGTAGCTTGATTATACAAACACCGAACCAATCCTTATAAACCCACGCATTCCTGATTCATTTACACAAAAAACAAAATTCTTTCTAAAACTGTAAATGGAAGGGCTTATTCCTTATATGTACAAAGCAATTATACAATACAAGAACGGAGGTCAAATCCCTTCGGGAAGTTCATGGCTAATTGGTTCTCCTTCAAACTCTTATGTTCGGTTGCCGGGTGATTCAAGTAGGTTTCAAAAAACTCAAATTCATCTCCTGCTTCATCGCCTATGCATGCTGCTTTGTCCACTCCTAATATATCCACATCATGTAGACGTACGTGAAGCTTAGTGAGTGAGTAACAAACAATTTATGTTATTTACTTTTAATGCCTAATAATGTAAGGTCAATGGAATCAACTCCAAATGGAGATCCATATGCCCTTGTGTTTGGTTAGCTTTCTACGTAAATCATCCATCTATGTGTATGTGCCAGTATCCTGCAAAGAAAAACAGGGGGAAAAAACACTCTGCTAATTGCATTATGGATATATGAATAAGAACTATAGATTCCATCTATGTTTTGGAATAGCACAATTCAAAGTCCTTGGTATATGTTTAATTTTTGTTTATAAGATAGAAGAAATGCACATATCAATTTCTTCGTGAAGATGTTTAAATTATATGAGACTAAACAACAGAATTATTTAATTCAGAAAATAAGAAGGCAAAGCATAATGTATAAAATATTCCGAAAACTTCAGTCACATACATATAGGACCTCTTCACTGTAAAACAAACCTGAATGAATCTCAAAATCGTAGGAATTCCTCTCAAAGTCTACATAGCAATCGACTGTTCTGTGATCGATAAAGCAGCTAAAAACAATGGTGTATAATAACATAACACTAAAACTATCACATCCCACTTCCAGACGTGATTCATTTTAACATCGTTTTCTCCACCACCATCTTTAATCCTTCACAATTTAATTCCTACATGGCAACTATGGTCAGACAATATAAAATAAGTTTATAAAAAATCTATTACATATAACAACAAAATGGTTTTAGTAACTTCAATGAAAACATGTCTATATATTAAAAATTGCTTATATGTCAAAACTAAGCAGTTGTTAACCCTTACTACTGTAAAATACAATGTCTAGAATTGGAGATTTCATTTCACAATGTGTATAATAAAAAAAATTGCCATATCACATTATAGATACCATTAACATCAAGATTGAAGATTGGAAACCGAATAAATTGTTAATTATCTAGATGATATTTAGTTTACATCAAAATACATATATGGATTGGAGATGCTCCAAAAGGAATTTTAAACTAGCAGAACAATATTTACATTAAGTTTCATACCCATATACCCACAAGAGTAATATTGCACTTGCTGGAACAATACCCAAAAAAGTAACATTTTAACACGGTAAAATAGCGATAGATACAGTAGGGAGGTCAAAGCAATGGTGTTTGTAATAGCAGTTTACCACAGCAGAAGCAAATCCAAAAGTATTATAATCTCAGAAGCCACAATATATACCATAAATAATTACTAATTGGGCCTAGGAGTGGCCCACTCAACCCTAAGAATAAGGATATCATACCCATACCCATATACCCATTAAGCTTACTGATAGCCCGCTCAACATCATCCTTGTTAACCGAATTAACAAACCCGAAACCTCTACTGACCCGAGTCTTCTGATCAATGGCAACATACACTGGGCTAACGGGTCCAATTAATATTTTTGAATTTGATGAAGAAGAAAGTTTTATTAATGAAAGAATGGAAAACAATTGAATTGTATGTCAGTTTGTACATTGTTGTATAGCTTTATACTGTAAGCTATTTGAGTCAGTCTTGTACATATAAGAGTTATACAAAATTTCCCTTAAAACCATTCATATATATATTTCTCAATACAATCAGAGAATATACTATTCTATTTGGTTGCTTCATTTCTCTCCTTTGTTTCAAGCTGGGGTTTTCTTCTCGTCCGCAAAACTTGCATCGATTCTCTTTCCTTGAAAAATGCTAGTCTTTTAGCTGTTGGCAGGTTGTTTTTTCTTGATTGTGGGTAAAGGTTCCTTCTTGTCCTCGATTTTGTTGCAGTTGCTTTTAATTTTCAACTCTTCTCTCAAACGAGGAATATTTTTAGCCGATAAAGCTTTCGTAAGTATATCAGCCCTTTGATATTTTACAGGTACATGATTTACAATTAATTTTCTAGTATTTACATGCTCATGAACAAAGTACAAATCAAGCTCTATATGCTTGGTTCGTGAGTGTAACACTGGATTTGCTGACAAAGAGACGGCACTGAGGTTGTCGCACCATATTACTGGCTCTTTGCCTATGTTGATCTGTAGCTCTTGTAGTAAGGATCCTAACCATATAATTTCTGATGTTGTGCTGGCAAGGCTTCGATATTCTGATTCGGTACTTGAGCGCGATATTTTGGGTTGCTTCTTTGAACACCAGGATACTGGATTTTCTCCAAGGAAAATGCAGTATCATATTGTTAACCTACGATCATCGTGATCTGATGCCCAGTCCACTTCTGAGAAGCCACTGATGGATAGAACTTTGTTTGATTTTAGAATCAGACCATGATTTAAAGTGCCATTTAAATACCTGAGTATTCTCTTTACTGCCTTCCAATGTTCACTTAATGGTTGATGCATGAATTGGCACACCTTATTCACACTGTATGCAAGTTCTGCTCTTGTGATTATTACATACTGTAGAGCTCCAACAACACTTTTGTATTCCTTTTCTTTGGTTATAGCTTCAGCTCCATATTTTGATAAGTGGAGATTGCTTGTCATGGGTGTTGGTAATGGTTTAGCTTCATTCATCCCTGTCTTGATAAGTAATTCTTTGATGTATTTTGTTTAACACAGATGCAATTCTGAGTTTGACATTTGAGTGACCTCTATTCCAAGGAAGTAGCTTAGCTGTCCCAAGTCTTAAATTGAAAATTGTTAGTCTAGAAATTGAACAACATGATTTATCTCTTCCTTGCAACTGCCAGTAATCAGAAAATCATCAACATAGACTAAAATATATGTTGTGTTGTCTTTGTTTGCCTTAATGAAAAGTGAAGTATCTGATTTTGCTGAGTTATATCCCAAGTGAATAAGAGTGCTCTTTAACTTGTCAAACCATACTCTTGGAGCTTGTTTTAAGCCATAAATTTCTTTATGAAGTTTGCATTCCATGTTACTTTTGTCTGCATGCTTGAATCCTAGTGGTTGTTCCATATAAACTTCTTCTTGTAGTTAACCATTTAGGAATGCATTGCTTACATCCAATTGCCTGATATCCCATCCCTTGTGTAGAGCAATGGTTAATATAACTCTTATTGTTGTTGGTTTGACTACTGGAGAAAAGATTTCGTAGAAGTCAAAACCATATTGTTGTGTGTACCCTTTTGCAACTAGTCTTGCTTTGTATTTCTGAATAGTACCATCTGGATTCTTTTTCAACTTATATGCCCATTTGCAACCTATTGTATTTTTGTGCTTTGATGCTGGAACAAGACTCTGAGTCTTGTTTCTCATCAATGCAGAGTATTCTTCATTCATTGCTTGTTTCCATCATCTTTGATAGCCTGCTCATTTGTGATTGGCTCTATATTAACAGCACATGTTGTATATAACTTTGGTTTAAATATGCCACTTTTTGATCTAGTTATCATGTGATGCCTCTTGTCTGGTTGTTCCTGTTGTGTAATAATTTGATCTGAAGTTGCTTGCTGTTCATCCTCTTCACTTCTGTTTTGTTGATTATCTACATTTGTTTTAGAGTGACTGAGATGTTGCAAATGTTCTGAAAGGACTTGACCTGATCTACTATATGGCACTGTGAGTTGAGCATCTTAATCATTTTGACTCTGAGTATACTTCCGACTTTCAGTGTTGTTGTATATTGGTATGGGTGGTATTGACACCACTGGATTGTGTACCTTCTGTGTTGTCTTTGTGCTGCCGCTTTTACATGGAAATGACTTTTCATAAACATAACATGTCTTGACAAATAGTTTTCCATTGTTGTCAAGACATTTATATCCTTTCTGATTCACTCCATATCACAAAAAGGTACATGTAGTGGATCTGAAACTTAACTTATGAGTATTGTATGGCCTTAGGTGAGGGAAGCATAGACACCTAAGGCCATATCTAACAGAAATCTGATGCAGCCAGATTTCTAACAGAAATTTATGGCAGGATATCTCTTGATCACTAAATCACTTTCAAATTTTGATCTCAGATGATGATTCACGTTTTCAGATGAGATCTTTATAATCTGAGTTATCGGATGGTGATGTTTCTAATGATATCTGGATTGTAAATGGGTGTGCCGTTAGGCTGTGATGATTTTTGCTCTGGTATCAAGTTAAGATTTTTGAATTTGATGAAGAAGAAAGTTTTATTAATGAAAGAATGGAAAACAACTGAATTGTATATCAGTTTGTACATTGTTATATAACTTTATACTGTAAGCTATTTGACTCAGTCTTGTACATATGAGAGTTTTACGAAATTTCCCTTAAAACCCTTCGTATATATATTTCTCAATACAATTCAGAGAATGCACTATTCTATTTGGCTGCTTCGTTTGGGCCAAAGGTACGGAAAAGCTCCGAAAGATCGGGCTCATGGGTATTCTCAGGCAGATAAGTAATCCTAACCGAGTTCTCATGGTTCCTCCTTCCCATCTCAGTGCCTACTCTTTCAGCGCCTCCTCTCATGCTGGGCTTACATAGGTACATTGCCAGTGCTCCTTCTGATCTCCCTTTACCGTAACTCAACAGGACAGGCCTTAGGAAACAAGGCAGTATAGTATAGTGCAATGAGTAAGCATGGTGGGTTTCAACTTCACAACATCAAGTACTACGGTTATTAACTACAATATTCACGTAATATAGTGCAGCAGATAAGAAGTTGTACGTACATTGTAGCTATATTTATAAACTAGTAAGCTGAGAAGAAAAAAGATCAATATAAAGTTGGAGATTCAAACCCTGAAATCATCTGCGTGAATTCGGAGGAAGTCAACTTACCATCACAATCCCGGTCTGCTAAAGCAAAAATCAGAGAGAACAATTCATTAGACATTGAGATTCCATGTTGTTCAAAGAAGGATTTGAGTCCTTCATAGTCTAGCTTCGCATTAAGCACAAAAGCCTCTTCTCTGGCTGCTTCGTTATGACCATACTGATCATACAATATAATGATACGAGCTCATTAACCAGAGAGAGGTTCTGAAACATGATAAAAAATGCATTATTATACATATATATTGTCCAAAAAGCAAATGCAGTGCGTCATTTACATATTGTAGTAATACGAATACTGCTTACTTCCAATTCTAGATGCATCAGCTTTGCATATGCCTCAAAGTTCAAGCCGCCTTCCCCACATTTGTCCATTTGTGCAATTACATGGGCCAACAGTTAATTATATATCTTAAATCAGAATACAATAATTATAGAAAATACCGTCGTTATCTAGGTCCATTTCTTTAAAGTGGGAGGCCAAAGCCTTCAACATAACAGAATGCGGCTGCGCAGACTAATTTTTTTGTTTTTTCAGGTTAAATATATGAGCCTATTCCAAAGTAGGATTTGAACGTTATGTCATGCATGATAGAAAAAATTAACTTACAAGGTAGTCAACAAGGCTAACTGAACCACTGTCTTCCACACCAGGATCAGCCTCCGGCACTTCCCCCTTCAAATTCTGTTCCATAGTAATCATTGTGTAATTAGAGAGATCGATATTAGCCGACTATAATAATCAAACACACGGCCTGTTAGGTTGTTTTCCTTTTCTTTTTCTTTTTACAACTTTGTTAGAATATAAACTTGATTTATTGAATTACGTTTTTTTTAATCAAGTAAAGACGTTTCTAGAATTACGTTTTATTTGTAATTAAGTAAAGGCGTTTCTAGAATTACGTTTTATTTGTAATCAAGTAATTTTAGAATAATCTATTAGGGCTTATAAATAAAGGAGCTCTCCTTATTTGTATGTATGCAATCAAGCAGAGAAAATAATATTAAATCATTATTAGTGAGAACAAGTTTCTTCTCTTGTGTGTGAGTTGTGTGGATTAGTGAGAATCTTCTCTCTAGTCTCCAACCCTTTTTTTTTCTAAACATATATTCCAACAAAGTGGTATCAGAGCAAGATTTAGGGATGACTTCCAACAATATGTTGCAACCTCAATTTCCTCATTTGACGGGAAAGAATTACAATCAATGGAGCATTCAAATGAAGGTCTTGTATGGCTCTCAAGATCTTTGGAAGATTGTTGAAAATGAATATGAAGAACCGGAGAATCAAGCAACACTTTCAACACAACAATTGAATACTTTGAAAGAGATTCGAAAGAAGGACAAGAAGGCTCTTTATTTTATCTATCAAGCTGTGGATGAAGCAATTTTTGAAAGGATCTCTACGGCATCAATATCAAATGAGGCATAGGACATCCTCAACAAGGCGTACAAAGGTGAAGAAAAGGTAAAGATGGTAAGACTTCAAGCTCTAAGAGGTGAGTTTGATTTACTCAAAATGAATGAAAGTGAATCGGTGGAGGAATTTTATAATAGAACTATTTCTATTGCTAATCAACTTCAAATCAATGGTGAAGAAATTTCGAATAAAAGAATTATTGAAAAAATTATTCGAAGTATGACAAGGAAATTTGAGCATGTTATTGTTGCTATTGAAAAATCAAAAGATTTGAATACTTTCTCTCTTGAAGAATTGTTGGGCTCACTACAATCTCATGAGCTTTGCATCAAACAATTTGATTCCTCTCCTTCCGAGCAAGCTTTTCAAATTCGAGACACCAACCATGGTGATTTTAGAGGAAGAGGTGGAAGATCAACCCGTGGTAGAGGACAAGGAAGAGACCAAATTCAAAGTGAAAATTCAAGCTCATGTCAAGGAGGAAGAGGAAGAGGTCGTGGAGGATACAGTGAAAGAGTAAGATGTAACTCTTATAATATTCAATGTCATTATTGTCATAAATATGGGCATATGCAAAAGGATTGTTTTAAAAGAATTAATGATGAAAAAGATAATTCTAATTTTCTACATGAGAACTTGGAGACACAAGATGAAAGTATGCTTCTTGCTTTGAATGTTCAAGAAGCTTCTTTTGATGATATATGGTATATTGATAGTGGTTGTAGTAACCACATGACTGGAAATAAAAGTTGCTTTGTGAATTTTGATGAATGGGTCCAAAGAGAAGTCAAGACAGGTGATAACAAAAGGCTCATTGTCAAAGGCAGTGGCGATATTCCGATACGGACAAAGCAAGGTACAAATTATATTTCTAATGTTTATTATGTTCCTGATCTTAAATACAATCTTTTGAGTGTTGGGCAACTTTTAAAGAATGGACATAATGTGAATTTCAAAAATGATTTATGTGAGATCAAAGACAAAACTAGTGTTCTTATTTCAAAAGTGAAGATGACACCAACAAAAATGTTTCCGTTGAAAATTAAAAATGAAGCATTTCCATGTTTTGCTAATATTGTTAATAACAAGTCATGGCTTTGGCATCTTCGTTATAATCACTTGAGTTTTAGCACTCTATCCAAGATTTGCAAAGATCATATGGTGAGAGGCATCCCAAATATTAGCAAACAAGATCAAGTATGTGAAAGTTGTGTTTTTGGCAAGCACCATCGAGATCCATTTACTCTCATGTGCCAGATGAAAAGAGAGGAAAACTTGATGACAAATCTGAAAAATGCATCTTTGTTAGCTATAGTGAAAGATCCAAGACATATAAATTATATAACCCCATCACAAAGAAGACTATTATTAGTCGTGATGTAATTTTCAATGAGGAAGAAGCATGGGAATGGAAAAATGAAGAAAAGAGCACAAGTATCTTGCTTGATAATGGTGCATTTGAGCCAATTGAAGAAGAAATATCGACTCCACCTACTCCACCATCTAATTCTCCTCCAAGCTCATCATTTTCAAGTTCAGAATCAACACCTAGAAGGACAAGACCTCTTGCGGAGATCTATGGAGAAACAAGAAGAATTTTAGAAGATGAATTTGTTGATTTTGCTTTATATGCAACTGCGGATCCAGTTGTTTGAAGAAGCCGCCACGGAAGACAAATGGAGACAAGCCATGCATCAAGAAATCGATGCAATTGAAAGGAACCAAATATGAGAGTTGGTTGAAGTACCTGAAGGGAAGAAACCCATTGGAGTCAAATGGGTTTACAAGATAAAGTTGAATGCACAAGGTGAAGTTAAAAATATAAAGCATGATTAGTTGTGAAAGGCTACAAGCAAAAGTATGGTGTTGATTACAAAGAAGTTTTTTTGCTCCCGTAGACTTGGTTGGGAAAGGAGAAGTAGTTGTCAAGCATTGCAAGACGCAAGATCAAATTGCTGATATTTTAACAAAGCCTTTGAAGTTGGAGATTTTCAAAGAGTTAAAGAAAAAATATGATATGTGTAAAAGTTTAACTCAAAAGAGGCAAATCAAGTTTAAAGGGGGGTGTTAGAATATAAACTTGATTTATTGAATTACGTTTTTTTTAATCAAGTAAAGACGTTTCTAGAATTACGTTTTATTTGTAATCAAGTAAAGACGTTTTTAGAATTACGTTTTATTTGTAATTAAATAAAGGCGTTTCTAGAATTACGTTTTTTTTGTAATCAAGTAATTTTAGAATAATCTATTATGACTTATAAACAGAGGAGCTCTCCTCATTTGTATGAAGGCAATCAAGCAAAAATAATAATATTAAATCATTGTTAGTGAGCAAAATTTCTTCTCTTGTGTGTGAGTTGTGTGGATTAGTGAGAACAAGTTTCTTCTCTCTAGTCTCCAACCTTTTTTTTTTTTCCTAAACATATATTCCAACAAACTTACCGCTGAAATGTATGCTTCAAAATCTTGGAAGCTGATAGTCGATTCCACATCTACACTTAGCTTATTCATAATTTCTTCCTTGCTACATGTATACCCTAGCTGTTTTATGGCCTCACACATTTCAGTTATGGTCAGGAAACCTGATAGACAAATCAAATATCACTAGAAGGATTTATTTCTACAACAAACATCAAACCATTATAATTCAGAACTTTGAGCTTTGTAAATGTAAATGCAGCATAGGATGCCTTTTGAATAAGCAAAGCGGAAGCATGTGTAACGGGTAGACTACTATGGGTCAAAATCCATTGCAAATCACAACTACTTTGGTCTTATTAAGTGCGTGTGTATGAGATTTAATTTCTGTATGATTTACGTACAGCATCACATTCGATCCCTGTTCTAAAAGATCCGATAATTTATTTATTGTGAGATATGATAATTCAGTGCAACTAGCTGTTTTGCTCATTTCATGTCAATTCCTTCCCATCACAATACTTTGTCTTGTCATAAATCATAAAGCTTGACGTTTTCCCATAAAATTATAATTCTTTGATCACCAAACCATTTTGCAGGCTACATACCAATGTATAGGGAAGTGATATCATATATACCAAATATTTTGCCATATATGCTACCAATGACTAACTAAGTGATATCATAAAGCTTAACATTTTGCACTCTAAAAACCTATGTATAGTTCAGAACGCATAATGTGCCGGCTAATTAAGGATGCAATGTACTTGGCCAATTTGCATTAGAGGTCCGATGAGACCTTGAAAAGCTTTTTGAAATGATTCAATGTCGCTGTGATAGAGGTGAAGAACCCAATGATGAGATTGTTTTGATGGCTTTCGTAGGACGACTCCATCGTCAAACATTTCAAAAAATGACTTAGGATGAAGAATCCTGCTTCACTAAAAGAATTCTACAAAATGACGAATCAATTTATGCGTTTAGAAGAGACGGAAATAGAAGGAGGATTAGACACTGACGATCAGATTGGACCGAGCAGTGTAGTTTGGAATAATGTGCCTGTCAACCAAGATGGTGACAGCGGCTAGTAATAGAAACAATAACTCCAGAAACGGAAATAAGCGAAAGAACAATACTATTGGGGACGGGAGGTAGAACTACAAGGAACTTTCACCGTTCCTTTGTGAAGGAAATTTCACGGAGCGGAATAACTCTGTGGAAAACATATACGTTGCTTAACTAATTGAAAATAAAAAATAATTAAAAAGATTCATAACTATTCCTGTAGAAAACAACAAAATTTAAGAAGAAAAACCAGAGACTAGCTAAATATATAAAGTTCTCCAATGTTACATTTTCAGATACATCTCTGAAAGAAAAACCAAGCATGTCAGTTAAAATTGTTTACTGAACCACTGTTTTGCACACGACAGAGCAAATGGAATCATGTTTAAATCTGTGTATTTTCGCAAACTGGAATCTTTGATCCTTCAGCCAAAAATTAATTAAAACGTTGAAGTTCATAAGTTGAACACGGTTAAACTCAATTAAAGCCAACTTATCATTTTCTTTCGACCAAAATAAGTACAGTATTTCTCTTATGAAAGCATACAACTGCATGCATATAACATTTAACTTATCATAAGAAAGTGTTGTCATGTGTCTTATAAGAACAACTGTTAAAAAATATTCTTCGTTAGATTATAGTTAAGAATAATTGATCAATAAAATGAGGGGTCAGTGTAATGGCTCTTGGCTGGAACAAGAGCCAATGTGCATGTACTTAAGATTCTGAGGAGGTCTAAAGATGAAGTTCAGTTGATCGAATATGAACAAGGCGGTAAAAATAACCATACTTAGTGTTAATAGGTTGACTATTCTCGATAGATTTGATCCTCATCTTGTTGACTTTAGGTTATGCTCTTACACATGTCTATTAGATCATGCGACTCACTTTATCATAATAGAATCTCGAATAATATCCGAGTTACTTCTTGCATCAGTTTTGGCTCTATATAAACCCTTGACCAGTTTCAATATAATATGTATAATGAATGAGTTGAGTGCAATACAAATAATATGTATAATCAATGAGTGAGGAATGTGGTCATATGTAATCACATAAATATGAGAAGTTTGTTTCCAATCTCCCTCAAAGGCCTCCAGCTGGAGGATTGCGGGAGATCGAGAGCATACTTTTCCCTTCTTTCATATTTATTAATTAAGTCCGTATTAATGCATGATGTTGCATGGTAGCATGCAAATGTTATTGATTTTTCTTTCACATTACATATACGAGTATGGTGGCACGTCCGTTGGACGTGTGCAAAGAAGGAAGTGACCGAATTTTCCCTTTGCTACAATTATGGTATCGTGAAAGATTACAACAAAGTTTTCACTAATTGTGGGAAAAAAGAGGGAAACGATGCGGCAACCAAACAAAAATAAGGTGTTGTAAAAAAGACGATGGGTAAAACTGATGATGATAAGCCGAATTAAGTTACATCAAACTATGAATTAGGTATGATATTTCAGTTTTAGTTAATAAGAAATTAATCAAAGCTGGAAATGATATTCAATTGGATCTTCACTACCTTATCTTTGATACATTGCTTCAATGGTGAAGCATTTCAGTTAAGTCATACAAATATTTTGAATCAAGTGGCTAGCTCCAATGTGTAAAATTTGAATCATACATACATATGTATAAGGTTTAACAGTAAAGCACGGTATAGATTCACACACATGTATATAGTTTAACAGTAATGCAAAATATTGCTCAAGTAATTTATATGTATGTCTAATGAAATGGTAGTCTTCTAGTAAATATAAGTTGTTCCAATGCTCCAGCATTCAGCAGGTAAGTTATCATTGCTTATTTGTTATGTACCTTGTCGTTTACCCTTGATAAGCTCACTCATTTCTCTGCAATGTTTATACTGTCATAATTCAGAACCAATAAACACAAACCAAATAAAACAACAAATTACTGCAGATGCAACACTAAACCAATCTATTATAAGATATAAGGCTCTTTAATTATTTAGTAGTTTTCCATAATCAAAGGAATACAATTAACATATTCCATAATATTGTTGCTTCACCAAAATGAGTTTGGATTAGTCAAAGAATTAAGTGGTTTACCGTGGATGAATTAGGTAAAAGTTATATTTATAATGTGCTATTGTGTACATTTTATGTTGCAGGCATATCAGTTAGAGTGGAATATGTAGTTATAGTTGTAGTTGGCTCCAACTGTACTATAGTTTAAAAACCTAATGCTTTGAGAATTCAATGTTGATACTGAATACATGAGCCTTATAAGCTCTATAACAACGTAACATTTGTTGTTGTAATATTAGCAATCAAACATTTGATTTTACAATATTTTGCAGCTAGCATCATATACTCATCAAGCTATTTTTTGTTTGCTATCATATGCTACATATACTTCTTTTTTTTGTCCAGGAAATGTCAAATTATTCAATTATGTTGGTTCGAATTCATCTATGAATTCATGTGAAAAAGAGTGAACATGACACATGGTGTGCCAAATATTGTGTCAGTTAGAACATTTAAAAGATTAAGGAGTAAGATCACAATATACAGTCAACTGCTACATTTTGAAACCAACCATGCAATGAATGTTCTAATGCCAAAATAAAAATATAAGGTAATGCAATATCATATTAGAATTCTGATGTTAGAACAAAAATGCATAAAATTTCAATCTTTGATTTCGTAGGTTGTAAATTTGTTTAATGAAGTAGTTAAACTAAAAACCACATAGCTACATCTGTCTACGACAACCCTTAACTAATCATACACAAAATTGTTTATAATTCAAAACTGAATCATAAGAATAGTAAAACTGAAAGGGAAAAGAATTTAGCTTCAAGACTAACATGTAAAAGAAGGTTATCAAACATGTAAAACATATGGTAGATATTGATAATAAATAAAATTTTGCGAATTAGTGATTAGTATATTATTCGTAAAGATTCTAAGTAAGGGATCCATGCTTATAGCATAAACATATACATAACTTAGAAAGCAAAAGAAAAGGAGAATTTTCGATCAAAAGAATGCACTGTAAAGTTGTGCAATCAAAGTTCATATTCATCGTCAATGAATATACGGTTTTATTGAATATGATTCTCGAATCCTAAGATTGACTGTTATCTCCCGTTGTACAAAATATATCCACATAAAAGGCGGACATAATAATCGATATTTAAAGTTATATCAGCTGTAGCCATTTGGATTAACAAAAAGTTAATTGTGAAAAAAAAAGAGAAATCAAAATAACTTTTTCAGTATCCATGCCGAATCTTACTAAATTGATCTTTTTTTGGAATTAAAAAGTTACAAAATTTTTGTAATCCAGAAGTTCCAATAAGAAGATATTAACATATTCGAAGCTAAAATTTGTTAATGAATGATCTGTAATGTTAGAAAAAATAAAAGTTAGGAAATTAATTTCTTTTTACAACTTTAATCTTTTAGTAAAATATCAAATAAAAGATGCTATGTGTAAAGTAATACATTATCCATTGTGGAGTCTTACTAAGTTTACTTTTTTGTGGAATTTAAAACGCACAAAATATGTGTAGGAAACAAATGCGAATAATTTTGTATTAACATATTCGAAACTAAAATTGAAGAGTTAATGATGTATAAAAGTTTACCATTTAAAAATCACCAGATTAATTTATTTTATACAAATGTCAAAAGTAATGTATACGTGAGAATGGTATCGGGTGGAAATTAAACATATGTATGAAACTGTCGCATAGTGAAAAATAGTGAAAACCGAACGTAGTACGTAAGTAAAGCTTCGTGTACGTAAAATAGTGCGGACCTGAAATTGACAGTTTCAGTCAAGAGGTAAGCAGCAGACTGGGTTCGAACCCACTGCATCTGAATCCTAATTCGACAAAATGCTTTGGCGCTAAGATGGAAGTTAATGGTGCGCAAAAAATGTACAGTTTTTGCAGTCACTAAGCCAATATGTACATATGTTTACTGTCTACAGATCGAGAGGGTAACTGTAAAAGTAGTTCAGAGCTTAAATCCGAAACTCGTATATAATGTCAAGTATATTGTTTTCAAATAAAACATATATATTAAACTGGCAACCACGTAGAATAAAATGATGAGGGGAGGGGGAAATTACCGGATGAATTTTCCGGATGTTGGATCAAGCTATACCTCTCTTCCCTTCAGCTCCAAAAATAGCAATGAGATAATTCTGTTGCACAGTAGGAGATCACAACATGAGATTATTAAAACTCGGATAACTAAAGAGATCTTGGAAAAAAAATGTCTTTTTCTGGTTCATAAAAAACCAAAAATATTAATTTATTGAAAAAAGAACCTATAGCCCTAGAGTCTACAAACACGTACTATCACAGCCTTGGAGTTTGCAAACAGCTGCTATCACGGCAAGTCCATATTGAGATGGAATGCATGCAAGCTGAAACTGGTTTGGTTCACAAACGCCAGATCTAAAAACTTAAAATATATATACCCTTTTTGTTTAACATATTCCTTTGCATCACCTATTCCATCTAGCTTATAGCAGTTTTCTTGATTAAGTTAATTGATTACATCTCATATACCTAACAATTAGGTGATAGAAACAACTGGCATGAGTTATTTTCTTGCCTCAATATCATCATCAAGTAACTCGAATAGTAAAGAATGGCCAATGAAGAGGATAAGAATACCATGTTATTGTAGCCATACGATTTTTATCTTCAGGTTTACATGGGACCTATAAATTATACTGTATGGCTTCCTATTCAAAGGGACAACTAACATTGTTTACAGAATTTATTTAGGGTAGAAAGTCACTTCCATTGCTAGAGCAACACAAAATGAAGCATGCAAATGTACAGATAACTTCTCTTAGGAGCATACATTGGCAACCAACATTTGAAAGTAAAAAGGTTGTAGTAAGAGGACATGAGCACCTGAAATCGTCCTTCCTATACAACTGGATCTGAACAAACTTTCCAAAAAACTACGAATATAGAAAATAAATTTTAGAGAATACGAATGTTGTATAAAGAAAATGGAAATTGTGAGAACACAAAATGAGCGAAATAATAACAGAATTTATAACATGTATCATTAAAATAAAGGTAAAGTGACCTTACTAAGTTTATAGGATCACAGCGAAGATAACATTGCATATTGGAAAGGATGTCTTTCTTGGAAACTTACTTGGAGATGAAAGAAGCAAAACACTATCATGAATTTCATATTAGATAGATCATAAGTAGTGTACCAATATAGACAGAGAAAGACTTCCGCAATGAATATTGACAACCATCAAAATCAAAAAAAATTCCAAATCCTTAAAGCAAACCATAAAATAATATCGAAATGGTAAACCTGAATTGCATGGCCAAATTATATTTTGGTATGTGACACAATCCACATGGCCCTAATGAATGCAAAGTGAAAGCAGAGGTTCTAAGTAAATATATATTTACAAATGATCATTGAAATATTTCTTTGGCTCTTCAATAATACCATGTGTGTGTCATAAATAAGCACGCATAACATATTTGTTTTATCAATGCTTGCAATGAAAGATCCATTTTGTTATATGAATAAACGTTTACAAATGATATTTTAATTCATCAGTGATGATTAATTATAGTATCCATTACCAACTACGTAAATATTGAAGCTTTCAAAATAGAAAAAAAAAATGAGAAGTAGGTCATTTTGTGTACACAAATCAAAATAAATAAATAAAACAGCTAATGACTCAAAAAATGCTCCTTCTTAAATGAATAAAGTTTTATACTGAAACTTAGCATTAACTAACTAAAATTGAGATCAAGAATTCATATAGTTGATTGGAACATTACACATCTTAAGGTGATAGTTTATGGAAGCATTATGTTACTATGTATTCCATTTAACGTGACATTAATTACGGTAATCAGTATTTATTACCAATAGTGAATAGTTTGTAGTCAATTCCATCATAAGAGTATCAACTGCAAATAATCAGCAAGGTTAAAATTTTACTATTAACTTGGTATAAACTACAACCAATTGCTAAACCAAGCACAAAAATTAGTTACTTCAGATTAAGCTATTACAAAGAATCACAATACCTGCATTAGATCAAGTAACGAAAAAAAATGGTTGCGATATCATAATCAAAATATTTAACTGCTCCTTTATAATACCACATAGCAGCTTAAAAGTAGGTTTAACCATTAAACATAGATATAACAGTCAACCACAACTGTACAATATTAAGCTTCGTACATTTTAACAAACTTGTAACTTTAATACTGAAATGTAAACAAAATATTGCCTAAATTAATGACTAAAAGTCGGGTCTTTTTAATTAGTATGCCCAGTTGATACATAAAATAAAAAGGATAAAAATGAACAATACTTGCAGTGAATTGTTGAGAAATCTCAACGGTAATCGGTTTGCTTTTACCTTCTATGAAATCGCATGTATTTTATCTTACTGAAATTGCGATTTGAAATTGCTTTATTTTTTTAGCATACTGAGCGTAAATAGGCGAACGGATGAACCACACAATTTCAACAATTGAAAAATAAACCTACCTTAGATTTTGATAAAATCAAAGTGAAATAAGTGAACATCAACAAACTATGAAAAATCCACAAAATATATCACTGCATAATATGTATTGCAAAAAGGAAGTAATGTATAGAGAAAATCCAATGAAGAGGAACTGAAAATCGAAAGCAAACGGACAAAAATTACAAACCTGAAGTGGAGATCGCTGATTATAGAAAAGAAACCTAATTCACGGCAAGAAGATTGACCGAAGGAGAAGAAGAAATCAAGGCTTTTGGATTTGTGGATTGGAATATGAAGAAATGTCGTTTCTGTTTATAAGTAGAGGAGAACGTGGAAATTGGAATCGGCTTCCACTACTATGAATATGGAGGGAGTTTGCCATTTTTTCTGGGGTTAGGTGAAATTGGATGCAAAAGAAAGTGAAAATGGAAAGCACGAAGGAGGAACGGAATAGATGATGGGGCAACGTGGGAGGTGGTTGGGAAAAGACATAACTGCCCTGCTGCATATATTTCATTTTGGACAGAAGAGAGGGCAAAATGGGGACTGCCAAAAAGGCTTCACTTTGACCGATTTGACCAGGGTTTTGCTTTATAGTATAGATATGCTTTAACCTGGTAACAATTACGTCCTGCTTTTCTGATTCCTGTTTTGCCGTCATCGTAATTGCCTAGTTTGATAAGTTGTGAGGTGAAGCTATGTTCCGAAACGAGTTGGTTTGAATTCTGATTTTAATTATTATACTTTAACAGACGAATTTTTCAAATATATGATTACAATTGATTTAGAATTCAAGGTTCAATTGGCCAGCTAAATGAAATATTGTTGCATTTCACATGTTGTCGGATGCGTTAAACTATATGCATCCTCGCAAATTGAACGACTGAGCCAAGAAGATGAAAATGACTGGTTGTCATTTGACACGTCAAACACCAATGATTCATTTAGGACATAGTCATTCAACTATATCTAATCCTCCTTCATCGTCTCTCCACTATCGCCGAATTTCGAATTTGAGCATTCAATCTTCTTCTTTTTTCGAATTTGAGAGGCTTTTATGTATCTTTTTATATTAGGATTATTTCAATTATCTTTATAACAATTTTTTTATACTATTGTAACTTTTGCTTTTAAATATAGAATGTCGACAGAATTCTCCGAATCATCATCTCAAATCATTGTCAACAAGACTCCATTGTGGACATTGACATTCGTCGATCTCTGCTATTGAATGATAGAAATCTATAAAGGACGAGATGGACTATTGCAATGACCAAGGAAAATAAAGTATATGGTTACCATGTGATAATTGTTGTTTGCAAAGGCAAAAGCTTGAGAAGAGTCTTTAAATCTTATGGGATCGAAAAAAAAGAGAAAAACGAACAAAAAACTAGCGAGTTACAGTCCTTGTCAGAGTGCTCACAGAGGGGAGCAGTTGAATTCGGTGAACATGACAAGGTCTGTTCAGTTTTACTAAGAGGGAGAAACAAAAATTGATGGCGGAAAAACCAAATTTTAGAATTATGTACAAGGACAGTAGAGGCTCTATATGTCAACCTCTCGTATTCCTTTAACGTGAAAAGTAAAATTCAAATTTAAATGCAAACCATATCAGAAAATAAAAAAATAAAAGAAGAAAAGAGAGGCAATCAAGCATGAAGGAGTGGCCAAAAAAGAAGTCGAAGGTAGGAGTTAGCGTATGACCAAAGTACAGCGCACACTTTGGTTTGGGGTTGATAAATAAAAAGCAATCACATTCGTAATCAGTGTGGAAGATCTATGAGAAATTCTAACTCAAAGTCTTTCAATCGACCACGACTTACTTATTTTCCTATTATATTTGGATTACAGGTATGAAGTGATGTTTTGAATTAAAGATATAATAGTTGCATTTACAATTGTTGTTTTTGACTGAAGATACGATGTTTGAGTTTATGCTTGTGAGGTATTCCATTCTTTTGTCGGTGATCCATGGTGATTTGATTTAGATCATGTATTTAATTTAGATTTAGTGGTTAATCAAAAGATGTCGACTCCAAAATGCAGCCAATGCAGACCATGCTATGCATACGATGTTATAAAAATAGTATTACTTAAATTAATTAACTAATTCATGTGATATTCTGCAATGGTGATTCCAAAAAAAAAATTAAAAAGAAAAACATGTCAAATAATGATAACATATATTGGGTTTAACATTGAAAATATATCATCAAGTGAATTTTAAATATTAACACGTTGAGATGTGATTAAATTATAGAAGGGGAGTTGGTGGTTAAAAATTCCCCAGTGAAAATTTCCATGTTAATAATGATAAAGTACGACCCATGATTTCTTATTGAAGAGAGTGATGATAGATCGATACTTATTTTGTAGGTAAAAATAAAGCATTGGTTTTATTTAGGATATTTATATTCAATTTATATTACTTTTTTTTTAAAAGCAAGCATAAAAAAATAGTGAAATAAGAACAATAGAGATTGATAAAATAAGTGTTGAATGGAAATAAAAAAACAAAGACCGGACAAATTTGTCTATTAATAGACAGACGAATTCATTAATTTTGTGTTACGTTCATATTAACTTTTTATTTGAAAAATGAAAAACTTGGATATTTATGGAATATTGAGATGTTTGGATTTTTCTTTCTAAATTTTAGGAAAAATTAATAAATTAGGGTGGATCAAAATTCATATAATATAGTATTATATTAGTTCGTTCAACATTTTACTTTTCATACTTGATAATTTTAAATGGAAATTAAAGTTCAAGGGTTAATTTGAGTGAGTGCACTTTATATTGTATATCTAATATATTAAAAAATGATGATGTGCTGGTTGAATTTATACATTTTATTTTCAAAATAGTGAGTGTAGAAAAGAGGTTAAAATGAGAATTATTGCACCATGCCAAGTTGATATCTAATATTCATGATTGTTGTGGTTTGATTAATATTCGTTAAGTATTTTACTAATTTAATTAGAATCAATGAAATTCAAACATGGATCATGCTTAATTATTTAAATAATTACATCAAATAAGATTGTTTCGGTGGTTTAACTTAGATATCATGAGGCAGTCTACATTATGTCTTCTATACTACATGAGATTGTTGGTTTAATTTTGTAATGCACTATATGAATGAGATTATCGAGATAAATGAATTATAAATTGAATTTTTTATTGTCATTTAAGTATATAATGAATGTTATGTGCACTATTAGAAGCACAGTAAATCGCAACGAAAGTTTCCGATGGCGGCGGACGGTGCGTCGTCCAATTAGCGACTGCTACAGACGGCAAGTGATTTTCATGGCATAACTGAAATTAAAATGACCAAGCTGTTGGAAGCCATCGCTAATTTACCGTTGGCGGCCGTCGACAGCCGTTGAAAAATCGCAAATACCTGTTACCCAGGCCGACATCTTTCATTTCCACTACAAGAGTGGCTTCATTTAGTGAGGGCTAAAGGACGTCGACAGCCGTTGTTAGCCTCGCTAAAAGACGTCGTTGTTTACCCCCTTACCAATACAGAAAGTGACGGCTCCGTCGCCATATTAGCGACGATTTATGATGGTTTAATGGATACATGGCAGCATCAAAGAAGTTGAAGGGCTGCCGCTAATCGACACCAGCCGTCGCTAACCTGAGACCAAACGGCCTTCGTTAGCCGTCGCTAATCTAGGACCAGATGGCCGTCGCTGGCCGTCACTAACCTGAGACCAATTTCCTGCACCAAACTCCTCCTTAGGCCATCCAAACGCACAAATCTCTATCCACCTCATTTACAACATATATATATATATATATATATATATATATATATATATATATATATACACACACACACTCAATTCACAACTACTACCATTGCAAGAATCGTATAATCTCATACATATCGTGCATAATCAAATATATATTGCAAATATCAATATTTACACAATCATTTCATCAACTAACACCAATATCTCATCAAACTACAAAACCATACCTGCAAACAAGTACATCAAACAAAACATCCTAACCGACTCATGTACGTCCAACAAAATATCCACTAATTCATCAAACAACTCAACCAATAAACAAGTATTAAATCTATAAATGTAACACATGTCACATGTGAACAAAACACGATGATCAAAATCCATCAGAACCACAGTCACACCTGCTCATCATCCTCATTATCGCCGTCATCCCCCGGCATTGTCCCATGCTCAGCTAAGTATGCCGTAATATGCTTATCTAGTTGTTGCGCCAACGCCCCACACTTTCACCAATCATTGATCTCCGCTAGTTATTGTTTCGATTGAGCTATCTCCTCTTCAGTCTGGGATCTCCTGTAGGACGACTGGATTATCGTCGCTTGTAAATTATTAATAGCGGGTTATAATTTATGCTCAACATTGAATATTGCTTATATATTAGTTAATAAAGCATTTTACCTCTTGATTTCCGAGACTGTAACGCCTATTTCGCGAAGGAGAGTCAATCAAAGCATCTCATATACTGTTTGACTCCTCTGAGGTCAACGACGACCAGCGGATTGCGCCAATCGAGCATACTCTGTGTTATATCTTTCCCGCGATCATGATTTTTTTTTACCACAATAAATATTTAATTTAGAAATTTTGAAGTTTGAAGTAAAAAAAATTAAGCATGTTTACCATTATTGATTTAGATTTATCATCTGTCCAAGTATATGAAACATTTTCTTCCTTATCTTTTTGCTCGACGGTGTGTGTCACTGTGAATACCTCAATCATTGTACGCTCACGATTTAACTTCCTACGTTGTTACAAAAATATGATTAAATAATGTTATAAATATGATTAATGAACAATGTCAACGAACAATGTTACAAATATGATTAAATAATGTTACATCTATTTATAAACGCGATTACTAAACTTCCCAACTCTGCGTGATGTTGCTGAAAGGATTTAGATCCACCACGGTGCAAAGCAGGATTTTATTACTATTTGCACGGTTTCATGCTGATAATTCCTATAAATTTAAAGATATGTTTAACTAATTTAATGCAACTAATATACGAAACTTAAAGAAAATTATACTAACAATATGATTAGATAACTTACTTTAATTTCAGGGGTTTCCCACAGGTGGAGAAATTCGGCCCAAACATCGACGCTTATCCAATGCGGTTTTTTCTCACGTTCTTTACTTTGGAAAGGGTGTCTCTATAATTTTTCCGCATCTTCTTGTTCCAATGATTTGCAGAAACATCCATATCCTGTGGATCGACACGGACGGCGGCCTGTATATTGAAATTAATTAGAATTGTGTACATTATATCACTACTACAAAACATGTCATTTGTGTCGGTCATTTAACCCCTTTTGTGTCGGTTTTATAACCGACACAAATGAAGATGACGCAAAAGACCTTTTTTTGTTGTGTCGGTTATTCGACCGACGCAATTAAATATTATTTGTGTCGGTTTCTTACAAACGGTCGACGCAAAGTAGTTTATACGGTGAAGCAAATGACACTTTATTGTGTCGGGCCTCTTATATCAACCGACACAAATGATATTGGTTTTGCGTCTACCCTTTATTGACGACCGACACATATGATTGATATTTGTGTTGACCTTTTTAGTTTGTCGACCGACACAATTGACAAACAGTTGTATCGGCCATCTTTGAAGTAACAACCGACACAAGATATATTTGAAAAAAAAAAAATTTGCATCATAACTATTTCAGAATATAAAAACCACGTATGAAGTTGCAGTTAAAATTTTCACAAATGTACATTACTATGAAACTGATCGAACATAAAATATAATTATATTATCCATCAACATAATTTGTCACAATACTTCTCTATTTTGGCCTTGCCAAACATAATTTGTCACAAACATAATGTAAATAATAAAATACCAACGTGCATTACAAAGATCAACGTACAGAATAAAAAACAACTACATCCAATTATACATGATATAACTAGCTAAATTGTCCCGAACCTCATCTATCTCTTGTTGGCTATAAGAACCGTCTTGTACCAAGTCCTGCAATTAAAAAAATTATTATACAAGTGAGTATGCAAACAAATTCAGCAGTGCACCAATGAACTTGCTGTGTATATATGAACTTGCTGTGTATATATGGCTAAACAATGAACTTGCTGTATTGACTTTACTTCAAAATGGAGAACCTGTAATTGTTTAATGAATTTACAGATTCTGTCTCCATTAAACAAATTTAGCCATATATACACAATACTTCTCATATGAACTTGCTGTGTATATATGGAGACAGAACCTGTAATTGTGTATATATGAACTTGCTGTGTATATATGGAGACAGAACCTGTAATTTGTTTAATGGCTAATTAATGAACTTGCTGTGTATATATGGCTAAATCTAGTTGCTGTATTAACAAGTGAGTATGCAATTAAAATGGAGACAGAATCTGTAAATTCATCCAATTATACATGAACTTGCTGTGTATATATGGCTAAACTTTGATAATTGGTTCTTATTGTGCATAGCATAGGACATAATAGGAATTTGTTGTACATATGAGTGAGTATATGAAACTAACACTAAAGCATGTAATTGTTGTGAACGACAAGAAATGAGTGCATGTTTCATATATGGCTGCATAGTTTATGAAACTAACGCTAAAGCAATTATTAATAGACCTATGTAGATCTGTTGAAAACTCATCCGCATTATCAAGATGGTAATGAACTGGATGCACATTGATTGCCTTGAAATATAATACCACAAACTAGCTCTAGCCTGTCTGGGCTAAACAATGTGGCTTAACCATTCATATGAGAAGTATAAACTCTATTTACAGAGAATTTTTAAAGGTTGCATTTTTAAATGTCACTTGTATGTGAATCATCTGACTCTACTACTTATCTCCAATGCTACCTATGCTATTCCATTTTGTTGTATTGAAAAACAAAAAACCTGTCTGATGTTGATTTTTTTGTGTCTCAATCTTGCAGGAGTTAAAAATGGATTGGTGATATTCTCTACATAATCTGCTCGACAGACCAGGCAGGTGAAGACTATTAATTCTAGTTTCAGCCTATGAGGGATGTCTTTTTTAGTTTCTGCAGTTTGCTTCTTGTACATTGAGTAGGAAAGATGTAGTATTTGTATTTCCTGATCGCTTTGAAGCATGAATAAAACTGAAAAATTCTTAAAAATGCTGTGATTGTTACCATGCTCTGATTGGATTTCCTGAGGCTCTTGCTACATATACTCGTTTTAATATTTTGCCTGCTTTTTTAAAAAAAAAAATTAAATTAATATGTTGCTATAAGAAAGCAACTCTGGTTTTTTGAAGAAAAAAGAAGCAAGCAAAATAACTGATTTAGGGTTCTAGTAAGAATGTACAGTTGTCATTTAAGCATGTTTTTTCTTATTGCACAACCTTTTTTATAAACATTATCAATTTTTCTAGATATTTTCCGAAACATTCTCAAAACGCGAGTTCGATTGCATTCTTCCCTTTTTGATAAATATCAATCTAAGTCATACATTCATTTCATTTGCGTATGAACTTTTTGTCAAAGAAGAGAAGATGATATATTGGTCCTCTATTTTGAAATGAAGTTTTTTATATTTGTTTAAATATAGGATTTTGATGAAGAGATTTCTTTTGGGCACTCAATTGTTTTCTCTTAGATTGACGAGATAGACCATGCATCTTGATATACAGGAGCATGCCGTCGTCGTTTGACCAATCAAGCCAGAACGGTTCGAGGTTGGGTTTAGAATATTTTTTTGGTAGGTTTATGAGTCCATTTACATGCTCAGAAGTTCGGTTCGAATGAGGCAGCGGGCAAACCATTGCATTTGAAAACGAGAGGCAAATGTGACTAAAATAATTTTTGATCAGCTGCATCTTCTCATCGCTTATGTAAAAGGCAAAAAACAATTCGTTTCAAAATTATGAAAATCTCGTTCCTTCTCTTCATCTTAATATACGCTTTTGTGTTAGCAGACTAAAACATCAAAGTATTATTGGTCGAATTCAGATCCTTAAAGTTGAAAGCACAATTCGCATCATCATCAACCGAATCGCCAAATAATTTTCAACAATCTCTTGACTATAACTCAAATATGGAAGGTACAAGCGACGTCAACGTCCTACGAATCACGAATTAACATCCTACACGACTAAAGCGGTGTGATGAAAATATTTTCACTTCATAGTAAGAAACTACGAACTGCAACTTTTGAGAACAGTGCAGATGGCAGCAGCTGACAAATTATATTGCAAAAGCAAAGCCTGTTTGTTAGATCAATGAAATCGAAAGAAACAAAAAAAGGAGAAAAATTTCGTTGCCTAGATATATTAGACATCATAGGAGAATGAGTACTTAATCAAATTAAGACAGACCTATTCTTAAAGTTATATACACAAAAGAGTAAGAGATTAAAAGCTAAACTAGCTAACCCTGGTATATGAGGTGTTCTTGACCGATTCATTTCATTTACTGTTTGTTTTGTTGAGATATCATTGAACTGCAAAGGCATGGTTGGTATCCTATGATAATAAGGATCATATATGCATATTTGATTTAGGCTTGTCACTAGTGAGAAAATGGAACAGAAACTGCAAAAGCAGAAGCGTTGATATTGTCTCAGCATGTGTAATTCCTTGATCCTTATTTAATTGACAGAAACAAGAAAACAAGGAGAATTTAGGCAATTGTCCGCCAAGTCATAATTTTACAGTTTAACTAGCATATTCTTGATGTAAAGAGTAGGGCACGTATTAGACATGGAAACTGCGTGCACAGACATTTATTTAGCGATATACTGAGATGACAAAGTAAAGTATATAACGTATACACCTTAACCGAAAATTTGAATTTAATAAAAGAAATCTTACATGATAGTATAAACTGAAATTAAAAGTAAAACTAACAATCTAGTTTAAGTGTTAAGAGAACAACTAATTCTTTTAATTAGCACTGGCAAGTATATTAAAATGTAATAATAAGTTATGGTTAATGCGCGCAGGACAATGTCAAGTATGATTATTATAGGCTAAAGAATCTTTTTAATTTCAAATATAGTTTTAACCTATATATCATAAAAACTTAGTAGAATTCGATAGATTATTTGTATAATTTAACAAATTAACCTGTGCCGGGCACATGCTAACATTTTCCAATAATATTGAAGAGAAGCATGGTGCAAAATAAAATTAACCAGTGTAACTTTTTCCTTTCTTGTTATTAACTAACCCTGAAACCCAGCTAATAAATGAAGTGTATATTAATCAATGAAGCCAAATTTTGACGACAAACCTCTTTGTTATTTCCGCTGCTCAATTAACAATGGGTTCTGCTCAATTAACAATGGGTTATCACCAAAGCATAGGACACGACCAGAGTATAAAACTCCTTACTCCACAAACGCAAATTTGAACACCAAAAGGTGAAACGCCCAACTTCAACGGCAGCCAGTAACACCAAGTTTCATTTTTAGTAGAGGCGAACTTTGAAAATGGTTAAACTGAGGAATATATATATATATATATATAACTAGTATTATATTCGATTTTTACATTATATCAAAATGCTAGTTACAATTTGCACTGAATTCAATTTTAAAACTGTCCTTCATTCTAATTCTTTTTTAAAATTTATCTTTGTGTCTATTTTCCACTTTACACATTCTAACCCAAAATATTTTGCGTAAAACATTCCCTTGAAATAGCATAATAGTTTCTGAATTTGGTATGATTAATGCTAGAACATTAAGCGTAAAACATTCAAAGCGTCCACGCACTACTAGAACACGTTTAGGAGATGTACATACGGATTCTACGCTACCACATAGAGATTGAACTCTGAACACGATAACACTGTGTTTCTTGATGACTCATTATGTGCTAAACGCTACCGAGAAACTCTGCTAATTTCTACGTTTCTTATTGTCATTGAGCATTTTGAGTTGAAGCCGCAATATGGTGCGGTTATCTTAAATTATTTTTTGGTGACAAAGATGATATTAGTAGTGTTAAACATTTTTGAGTAACCAGGCAGATATGCAGAAAATGAAGCATAATATTACAGATTAAGTTTAATAATTTGGATCCCAAAGCCTTGCCCACACGATGTCCAAAATATAATAAAACATAGTCACTAGTGTGCTATACTCAACGTATGAAGATGCAATACACAGGCCTCCTAATTCGTCTTTGACTTGATTTACCCGAAATCCAAGCAACCCATAAGCTAAGCGTACTCAATGAACCAAGGTAAATGCAATACACAACTACAATAACATTTGATTTCTTCTAACTAGCATTGCAGCAATGATATGATCGAAATATACCTATAATGTAACTGATATATAATATGAAGGGAAAAAACTAAAGTAGTACCTTTTGTAAATTGATGCTTTGATTGTAATTTTTCACTATGTCATGCATATACCTCATCACATAATATACACAGTCGGTTGCTCCTAATTGTTGAGGACACTATATCAATATTACAAGATAATTTAATAGTTAGTTTAAAATGAATTCATATACCAAACTATATATTATATTTATTTTATTTTTTGTTAGAAAATCAAATCACCTTAACATGCTTCCAAGTCAAGGTACTTCCTCGAGACTTGCCACCGAGTTTCTTGTAAATTTGGAAGGCCCTACACATGCAAGAATTTTTTTAATAACCACATATACTAACTTCACATAAGAGAGCAATATATACAACTTACAAGCTCACTTGCGGCTTAATTTCAAGTTTAAGTTTGAGTTCGGTCTGAGGATCAAAAACATAAATTTCATTCATTTGTACACGAAAAACAAGCAGTATACAATGTTTCCTGCATTCCAAGATTTATAGTAAGTTAAATTTGGCATCAAATATGTAAATTAGTTATTAAAAGTTTAAGGTTCATACCGTTCGTAGTGTGGGGCTAAAAGTAAACTTTTAGATTGCAATGATTTCCATGTGTTCGACAAATATCTATTTGTCGCATCGGATGTTTTCGCACTTGGGAAAGCATTTTGGGACACATAAACCCAATGGTCTCCACTTTGAGATCATTGCACATATGATTTAACCACCTACACAAATTTAAACATACATTGTTAGTTTTTTAAAAATTGACTATTCATCAAAAACTAAGATGGTTATATATGAAAAAAACTGATAAGGAAAAAAATACTCACATGATGTAAAGCTGCAACCATGATGCATTCAACCACTTCATACTAAAGAATTGGATAATATCATCCATCGTGATATGAATTTCAAAGTCCTCATCATATGTGAATAAATCCTTATTCACTTGAATTGCATTGATGGCACTATCATTAGATAGCATCTGAAGTACTAGATCATGGAAATATCTGCATTCGCTCGTTAAAGTTTTGAGAATTTCTTCATCCACGATTGATTTGCTTTTTGCAGTCTCATTTGCCATTGTATTCACGACCTTGTCATTAATATTTTCAAATAAATCCTTGTTTGATTGAGATGTAGGCACCTAATTCAAAATTGTAAGTAGATGTCTAAAATGATGTAATATAAGAAAATTCATACTTGCATAAAGTAAAGCATGACTCTACGGATATGAAAGCAATATCTCTAGCATGTTCATATATGGAAATATATACAGAAATATATACTTGCATTCCATTTATAGTATTGATGTTAAATTAATTAATGGTTAGTAGTTTATTGTTGGTTAGAAAAAATCAAAAATAAATTATGTATTCATATATGCTCCTATGAGCAAATTTAAAATACACTTCAAACAGTGCTACAGCGACACTAAAGACACATTACAGTAAGCTACAAATTCATGAATACTAGTACTAGGGAAAAAAAAGAATTGCAAACGACTTTTAAAACCAGTTTATTATGAATTCAAAAATAAACTCAATATAATTAAATGCATTCATTACCGTATCATTATCTCTTAAAAGCACAAGGCTTTTAGGCCATTGAACAAAACTCCCGACCGCTTCTCCTATCGTGTTGTGATGTCTAGTTGGAACAGGAAGTGGGGTTCCTTCATAACTAGACTCCACTGCATCAATTCCAACCTTTACATGGTTGACCAAAATTTGTTGATTATGGCATTGATCACTGGGCCTTGAAGAGGGATGTACCATGCCATGACCCACGACGACAATTTTGAAGTCCATATTCACAGCCAAACGACATTTAATAGGTTTCTAAAATGACAAGTGCACAATCAACATTTTTCACTAGCATTTGTCAAATACATAAAATCATATACGTTTATAAACTCAACTTTAAATTGTTTACCTGCAAGTTTGCATAGGGATCCCTCTCTTGAGTTTTGTTTGCATATTGCAATTTGCTCGGGTGCGTGGATTGACAACTACTACGATGATCAGTTAATGGTGTGTTGTTGATCTCCACATCCTTAGGCATATTCATCGTGCTCAGAATGTTTGCAACCTGCTCTTGAACCATTGTACTCATCTCTTGTCTCAATTTTTGGCTCACTTTAGCCTCTATTTCCTGAGTGATAACATACAACTCATCAGCTGATATTACACCGCTTCGCCCTTTCCTTTTCTCTACCTCTCCAAATATGTTTTTTATACCCACCGTCCCACCAATCCCTCTAACTCGACCGGAATGCTCTCTTTTTTCAAGAGCACGACTCAAGACATCATCATGCCTATCTGGAACCCATGATCCTTCAATGGCTTTTCCTCTCCAATCGTTCTGCCAACCAGAAATAAATAAATTAAGATGCAGCACATGACAATTGTTCATGTAATATAAACACCCTACATGAATTTTGGTTTTCTACATGCAGACACACTTATAAATCATTAGAATTTCCATGGTGTGTGTCATGTACATGTCATGAGTTCTCATAGTCCATGCACGCAAGAAATTATCCACAAAATTGTAAACAATTAACCAATTGCACATGCAAAATTGTAAACAGAACTCAACTCTGAGTTAATTTGGCCTCGTTAACCAATTGCACATACATCTGTTTTTGTTGGAACTTCGCCTCATTTAGTATATGCCAGTGATATGTATCCAATTGATCCAGCAACCAATGTTACAGAAAACAGACGAGACCCTTCTTTTTGGGTTATTGAAACTGTAAGCACATCTCCTGGCTGAAAGATTTATGAGCACGCATATTAGGATATTTTTTCTAAACGTATTTTCTAAACTGTAAGGAGAATTGTACTATATAACTCCCGTGTTTTTTCTAAACGTATTTTCTAAGTAAATTTTGATCAAACTCAATTTTGATCAAACTCAATAACAATGAAAACAACAACATATTTCTAGCCATTTTTTTCAGTCAATTATAAATCTTTCAAACCCCTTTTTTCGAGTATTACTCACGCATACAGTAGTTATAAAATATTAAAAGAAAAAAAAACTATTAAGGATGTCTCCTAAATTAGTTTAAAAATTTGCAAAAACAAGGCATTTTAAAGTACTCATACAGGGATCTTCCCGCTGTAATATTTTGCAACTTTGGTCCACAAGTGTTGATGCTTAAAATTAGTAATTTCAAATAAGGAATGTTGGGCAGTGTGTGTTTTCAGTTTAAAACATGTAAAGTGGTAATATACATGGAAACTTGTCATACCATTTTATCTGCAACCATCTTAGTTTTCTCATTAGGGATGGCATAATTTCCATCAGCTCCTTTTTTTGATCGTGCCAAAATCCAATCTTTACTCCGATCCATAGCAGGTCCACCTGGCAATGTGATAGAAGAACTATGGCCTTCAGTTATCCATTTAGCCTTCTTTCCCGCATACCCAGCTTGTCCTAAATAGTGAGGATGTTCGTTGCATGCCTGATTCTTCCTAGCCTTCTCACTTATTAGTTGTTTTATGACATTAACAATTCTAGCGTAAATATCAAAAAAATTAAAGAGGAAGGATATGTTATTATTTTTGAAATTTAGCGCGAAAACTGGAAAATCAAATCGGTTACATTAAAAGAAAATGGAAGATGAACACAAATACATAAATGATATATTAATTTTTTTTTAAATTTTAGTATTTGATAATTTTGGATCTTTTTTGTCATTATTTTGTTTTTAACAGTTAGATGAACACAAGTAGAATAAACTCTTTTATGGACCACATCTATGTACAAGTCTTTGAAGTGGTCACAAACTTGGCTTTGTTTCACTGTATTTTTAATCAAAGCGATTCCACTATAATTTATATGTCTTTATTTTTAATCAAAGCGATTCCACTATAATTTTTAATCAAAGCAAATTTACTGATAGATCATCACAATAATTCTAACTGATTTAGTTATCTGTATATATTTTTAGGACAACATATGACAGAATCATATCTTGGTATGACTACATATATATCAGTTTTCTTTTATAGTACACAATGTACATAAATATATGTTCCCTAAGATTTCACATTGAAACATAAGTAGTGTGTGTTCACATGTTAATACCTTTTATGTTAACTTTAGAATTCTCAAAATCGGGTTTTGCGAGAAATTTCTGTAATTATGTTTTGTGAAAATTTGCTGTTAATACTGCAAATTTTTGCAGTCAAAAACTGCATTTGTAAATGAAAATTTACAACTATAACTACAGATATTTGCAGCATAAACCACAAAGTTTAGCTGAAAATAATTACATGGGTTCTGTAAATTTTATGAATTATAAAGAAATAGAATGGTCTTCCGTGAGTGTAGGGTGGTGTGGCCTTTACATCACTAGTTAAACAGTCATAAGTAACCATGTCATTCTACCACCTAATCGTCAAAAAAACTTAGTGAGTAAATCAAATGATTTATAGTCCGCCTTAAGTAAGTGATATTAGAAGAGAAAATTTCAAAAACTAATCCGACTCAAACTACATACTCTTGATTCAACCATTTATGTACTTCATCATATCAGAACAATAAAATAATTTTGATTTACTCATGCTGTGACTTATACAAGGATTGCTAGCTTCATGTGATTTGTCCTAATTCTTCCTTCTCACATGTTGTGACTTGTGAGCTAAATAGTCATTTTCCGTTATTTAAAAGTTTAATGCCTGTTAATGCAAATAATTAGTGCTCTACAACTGAAAATGATATATGTCCGAATTAGTACTCTGAATACAATTTTGGCAAACTATCAATATACATAAGGCCCTATTTTTTAGGCATGAAGTACAAGTTCACATCTTCGACACGCCTATCCAAATATTCACATACCAATCATGTACAAGTCTCAATGTTTATTTCGAACAACTTCTTGTTTAACCGTTAAAATTAGAGACTTCCACATGAAAAACAGCCGACTCCGACCAAAAGTTAGAGACCCCAACGTCAATATTTCAGTTACAGAAGGTTTTAAAATGTATAACGGACACATCTAAATGCTCCGATCTCCTCTACTTTTTTATTAGAGATTCATAAAAGTAATACTTGAGACGGATCTAAATCCAAACCAGTTGAAAGCATCAAATCAGGTAAATTTTGAAGTTGAAAAACTGAATTGAAACAAATCTAAATTTTCCCATTTGGAAATATATCCTCCGCAACACAGGCGACACAGTAGAGTAGATCGAATCAAATTAATATGCCGGTGGAATAAATTTTGAAAGCTATTTGGGAATTGGAGTAGATCGAATCTAATTTCTCGCAAAGCCGAATGTATGAAGATATGGTTCTCATATTGCAAAATCAATGAAATAGCTGGTGACTTGTGGATATGGCATTAAAAAACATACCTTAAACTCCTCAGTTTCACAATACTTCTTAAAGGTCTCCCATTGTGATTTTGTAACACCATCATAAAATTCGTATGGCTCTTTATGGTTTTCTGGAAGCTTTCTGGTTTTCGTAATCCAACCACTAACCAATTTTGTTTTAAAATCCTTCCATGCTCCATGAACAATTTTTAACACATTCTTTTTCATTTGTTCGTCGATGTGGTACTCAATCTGAGATTAAAAAAAAAAAAAAAACAACGTCAAAGCAGTAAAAATAAATCTGATAAACAATGAAAGAGGTCCATGACTCCAAACACAAAGGATCCAACTGACAATTTAACAAGGGAACAAATTAATGTATAACACCTTAATGTCTTCCCAGATGGTATCCTTAAGCCCTTGACTAACGCTAGCCCAATCTTTGATATTGATATCAATTCTAGATCTTGCTGTATCGCCTACGTACGCCTTAAAAGACTTCATCCATTTTCCAATAGGTTTTCCATTATCACACCACTCAATGAATTTTGGCTCGGGTGTTCTGTATTTCTTTCCGGTTGTTGGACCTCTTTGCCTCCTCTTAGATGATGGTTGTGAAACGGGAGCAGAATTGTTTTGCTCTTCAGTGTGTTCAGATGGTTGTATTTCCATTATTCCTGTATCACATATGAGCATCCGAAAGTTATAACATATTTCATGCAAAAGAAGAAAAATCCAGCAATCAAACATGTAGATATCATGCGAAAGACCATACATGTAGATAGCAATTAAAAAAACAGCAATTATCTCTTTTATTTCTGTTTAAATCTTGAGATAAATCAAAGCCACCAAGATAAGCTTCCAGATCCTAGGTCGGTACAAAAGTTGAAGAAAAAAAAGAAATGCAGCAGAAGACTACACATGCAATTGAACAGGAAACACTAGATGAGGAAATGAAAAACATTGATATAAATGATACATCGGAAGCACGCTTGCAGCAAGTACTTCCGAAACCTGCAATAACATAATGCTTGACACTTATATCACCTTGCTATTTACTTCAATTCAGTAAAGCACGTATCATCCTGCTATTTATTTTAATCTGCTATCTCAGGTTAATGATTCGGATACAAAGATCAAGCAACACATGTATAACCAATTTCGAATTAAAGTCAATTTTGCACTAGACTATAACATCCACTAGTCAATTTTGCTAACTGTACATCATTAACTCATGGCTGTTTTTAAATGGCAGTATAACATTCTTACATAAGAAAAAATTTGAGGAAAACAACAATTCTTAAAGAAATCATTGAATGTGTACTCAATGTTAGTATGAAAACAAGAGACCTAATGGCACATCCAATATCCTTAATGAAAAAAATTAACATAGAAACTAGATTAAATTATACTTGACTTAAATGCCTACTACAAAGTAAAAGCATACAACATGATACAAAAAAAAAACATGAAATGCATGGGAAAGTATTCTTAATGCTATCTTCAACTTATATCATTCCATATGCTGTTTTCAGTGGCTTTTCTTTTGCTTGAAGAGATCTCCATGTCTTTTTTCTATATATTGTTGTTTGACAGAATTTAGGCTGGTGTTTATGGTGACATTCATTATAAACGTGTGATATGATTATGGTAATGATTTCTTGGATTTTGTATTCTGCATGAACATATATTAGTCTGAGACTTGATAATCACTTCAAAAACATTTCGACTGTAAAATTAAAATTACAAACATGAGATAGTTAGACACATAAATATGAAACCCTGTAGTGGGATACTGTTAGGTAGAAACGCCATAATTTACGAGGGAAGTCTGCTTCTATTTGAGTCTTGCAGCTATGACTTTAAAATAAGGCAGTGAAGTACTAGTAAAATAAAATAATGGATTAATTAAAAGAATAATTTACTTTAGTAATAGTACTGTCGTTTCCCGTCTGGCCACTCATATGTTGTTTTTGGTCCATGGGAATTTTTATCAATCGTTTTAAAAATATGAACTCTTCGTCATGAATAACCAGTCAGTATTATTAAACAAAACTTAAAATGGTGACTGAAATCAAAAATGGTAACTTAAAATTTGCTATCTAATCTTGTCTTGAAATTCGAGCATCATTTAATAAAATTGCTAAACATGCAAATTGACCGATGATCGAGCACAATGAATTGATCGTTTTATTAAATAATTTTTTAATAAGTACTGCTAACAGCTATTATCTATTTGGGTTATGAAGTTTATCCTATTTCTTTAACGTAATTTCTTTGTTTTGTCTGAATTTATGTCAGACAATGCACAACATTATATTATTGTGAAATGAACAAACAGTGACAAGGAGGTCTTTTCTTTCCTAAAAGAACACAACAGCATTTCATTTACCTATAATGAATGTGTTTTATATTGTTTATCATGGATAACCTATGAATATAAAATATAAATATATAAAAATGCTTTCAAGGGTGAACATTGTTACTCCAAAATAACCACCAATATCTAGGACCTAACCTTCTTGTTGGCTCCAATTTGATGAGATCAGTCCGACATGCCACTTGCCATCTGCATAAAGACAGAACTCAGAGATTCTTTCCAAGAATTGAACTACTATGAACTTCATTATTTTCCTGCTGTTATTTTTATGATTTTTTTTAAATACAAATGTCATTCCTGCTGTTCTAATGCACATGTGGCTGTCAAAACTATCATTTTCCCCTCTTTCGGAATTACTAATAAGCATCATTTAGCCTCTTTGGTAACTGAAATCAAAAAATGGAAAAACAAAAGTGCCAACTAGAAATTTTTACCCCCCTCAAGTGATGCTTTCCACAGCTAGGATCATATATGACTTGAAATGGTAAAAATACTTGAAATAAACATGCCTGTCCAGTATGCTCAGTATCTGTCCAACACCAGGTTCCCAATGTTTCGGAATTGCTGTCAACAGAGCGCGTCACAGTCACGGCAAGAGAAGTTCCTGCAGAGAAGTTATTGAAGAATGCATTAATTAACAATAAAAAGTTGGTATAGTGATCTGATATATGTTAAATTACAATAATGGAGCAACTGAGTCAATGGTCACAAGATGTGGAAATGCAGAAACGTTCTCCAACAGACGATTATATCAGTCAAGATTCTACGCATAAAAGTTTCATTTAGAAAGGTCTTCTCATTTGTAGTTCGGAAAAGCAACTTGACTATTACTAGTGCTTATTACAAGTATTAATGACATAAGAATAAATTATAGCTCGACATACTTAATCATAATATTATGTATATGTATAGGGTTATGGATAAAAAATTAACCATAAGTGCTTGAAATGCATGATAAAAAATGATTACATACTGATTAAGGCCACTCCACTTTCTGAACGAATGGGTGGAGAATTTCACGAGCACATGATACATGAATGCTGTAGGGTTAACCGAAATGATGTGGTGAGGTAGGAAGGTTAATTAGGGGTTAAAAAGTCTGAAATGCATAAAATGACATGAGGTTCGAATATAGTCGCAGGTGTGAAAAAAAATGGAAAAATGGTGAAAACACAATGCAGTATGAAAGTCATGAAAAGATGGATTTATCTACTCCAGATATCATAGTATGGAACACGGAACTACTGCACGCAAAACAAAAAATGTGTCAAAAATAATTTGTAGTGCTTTCAGGTAAACACAACGTGAAATAGGCTTAGTGTATGCACATTATTTAACTTATTCCTTAGCCGAACAAAATAATGTTTGCAACGCTACTAGTAAATGCAAGTTTTGCAGTGTATTATCCACGGGCGGACAGGCCCTCTGGTGGTATATTGCATTATCATTATGTTGATACTTACTATGTAATGAGTATACACAAGGCAAGCCAAAGTATATGTGTCTAACATAAACGCTATAGGAATCAAATATACAGCTCAAGTAATCTTGTAGTACCAAAATAACCAACAGACTAATAATCAGTAGTCCACATAGTTCAATATTCATGTTCCTTAACCTTTAAAATATAATCTAGAAACAAAATAGTTCAATATCCATATTTCCTGACATTTCTAACTTTTATAGCATTTGAAGTTCTGAACCAATTATAATATTACATTTATTGATCTTATCATCACCGTATGACAAATTGGCAAGTTTAATTGCAATAGTAACATTTTATACAATTTCCAATTTTAATATTTAAAACCTTGCAATATTAGTAAGTTTCAAGATCGAAAAACAGAATAATTTGTACATAATTTACTTAACAGTTGTTTTCCAGCTTTTCTCCCAAGCTACGAAATGAATAGTTAAAACTTTTACCAATATTAGTTTAGGTATTATCTATGAATTACTAGAACTTTCACGCTATTTTAAATCTAAAACAGTAATGCATCAATATGACGTTGTTTTACTAGAATCTCTAAAGATTACCTCCCCAATAGCAAAATAATCTTCGGTATAGGGTTTTGGGGATATGCTGTAGAAGCTGCGTAAAGGAGAAACTGGAGCAGACGCCGCGGATGGAACGTAGTGAAACAGGAGCGAGCGATTTTTTTTTTTTTTTTTACTTTATTTGGTACCGAAGTCCTTTTGGTGGGGAAGAAGGAAAAGACGGGTCGGGTAAGGAAAATTTAGTGGGAACGTAGTGAAACAGGTGGCAGCAATTTCTTTTTTCCCTCCAAAATTTTAGTTTCGCGGGAGTAATAATTAGAGTGTGGCTCCCATACTTGTGTCGGTTCAAATAATAGTAGACACAAATTTGTTTATTTGTGTCTGACCGCAAAATAAACCGATACAAGTAAGTATATAGCCTCGACTCATTTGCGTCCAAAGTTAAAAAAACGACACAAATTTAATTTTTTAAATTTTCTTCTACTCCCATTACTCAAATTCTTCGGTTGTTAATTAGGAACCGACGTAAATAACCATATTAGTGTCGGTTTTAACTGCAACCGACACAAATGATACGAAGCAACAGACCAGTTTTGTACTAGTGTATTATTTTCCAAATGAATTATAAATTTATATTTACCTTCAAGTCGGTCCATATAGCGTTCTTAACATGGTTTGAGATGTCATACCAATGAGGCCAGCATCCGGACATCCGACTCATATAGGCCTTCCTGGATACCTATAGGATGTAGTCCGAAGGATCGATTCAAAACCCCTGCATAAATTTTGGTGTAGGAAATTAATTAGTATAATTTTAAATATTAAAACAAGCAATAGATTTGATACTTACCCTGCACTCTTAGGAACAATCTCTACCACTGGACATACATTTGACGTTGTGCCACTAGTACCCACATCAGGAGAAGGAGAAGCTGCGAAGGCTGAGATCTGCTGGAATTTCTCTTGAAAGGCATATCTGCTACAAACTAATCATTTCATATAGTGATAAAATATATCATTTCAAAGAATTCAAAAAACAGAGCAATACATAGCTCACAATACAGTCATCATTATTAGCATATAACATCGATAAATTAGAATATGCAATATACAACAACCGATACATAGCTCACAACATAGTTATCGGTATTAACATATAACATTGAAAACTCATAATACACAACATACAACAACCGATACATAGCTCACAATAGAGTCATCATTTAGAATTATCAGTCTTCGTCGTTTTCTAATTTAGACTCGGTCTCGTACTCTATGTCGTTTTTTCTGTGCTCTCAAAGGCTTCTATTAATTCATTCGATTCATCATTCAATAACCTACATCAATATAATCAGTTAATTTGGCTCAAGAACCGCTTGATACGCTGCTTCGTTTGAAATATTAATTCCATCAAATGTAAATCTTGTCTTTATTTTAAAAACAGCCGATCAATCAGCTTTATCTCTTTTTAAGGATGGATACGGAGCAAAATAAATTTGTGATGCTTGCTTGGCTAATACGAAAGGATCATACTTATAATAATGTGAGGTATATTTTATTTCAATAAGCTTATAATCTTTATGCATATTGATTCTGTAACAACCCCAATTTCGTACCATTCAAATCGACAATAATCCACACATGTCGGACTTGAATGATGCGAAATAATAGATTGTAAATAAATTTGGAGCAAATAAAATCAAATATACAGAATTACAGACACAGAACAAACAGAATAACTCGCAGCGGAAAATAAAAATACATAGTAGTTCATGAAGCTACTACGGTAGAGTCTCAAACCAAATACATAATACAGTCTGAAATCAACATAATAGAAATCCCAAATACATAGAAGTTCACTAATACATGAGATAAACTAGAATAGCTGAAACAGAAGTAGATAAATATGTTGATAAGAAGAAACTCCAGCAAAGACCAGCTCCCGAAAGAGAATCCAAAGCTGTAAACACTCAGGCTGACCTGAGCATAAAGCAAAACACAAACACTCGAGTCAGGACAATATATACTTATATAATGTAAACCAACTCAAGTGAACTGTAATAAAGATACAAGTAACTTAAAGGATGCCTGAGACCGCCCGTCCTTTAAGGATCCGTCAAACTATTTACTACATAGTAATATCTCGCTATTATAATAATGTCTACAATAAAATAAACATACTTTTAAATAGCGTTTCGGGCTACCCATATCACCCTTCACACATAATAGTCCCAGTAGTCCATTCAGTATCAGCATATCTCCGAGAAACTACCCTAAATACTCCATGGGCTACGGGAGAAAAACAAACTCGTAGTAAAGGCTCGATATGGTAGGTGACACGGCATACAAGGCAATGCCAGGGTAGATATACCAATTACGCACACGGGCTGGCGGTAACGTAGCAGCCACTACGCCTACCCAGAACAACACTCCAAATCAAGGGGTGCACCCAAATCAATCACAACAATAATAGAATGGTATCGAAGAAGTGTGTCCAGTCCAGAGGTGCTACCTCCTTTGACCAAAGATCGCTCCTGTTTTAGCCACCTTAAGCTAACTCACGGGAGTTAGATCCACGTAAAGTACCTTAGGAACGTCGTCGTCATCCTACTTCATTCTGAAATCTCCACCGCGTACACAGTTGTTAAAGTGGTTTTTAGTATCGATAGAGAGTATGTCCATATCTGATCCCGGTGTCTTTAACAATCAATCGTTATTATAACCCATAGTTATAATTTAAAAATGGTATTTATTTTCTCAAAATCCAATATCATTTCAAATCCATTTCAAAATATCAAACTTATCATCAAATCCATTTCAAAATATCAAACTTATCATTTCATTTGAAAAACATATTCATTTTATTCAATTTAAAAATACCATTTCAATTCACATTTCAAAATAGTTCAATTCCAAACAATTTACTTCATTTAAATCATTTAAAAGTGAAGTTATTACATTTAATAATTAAATTATTAAATTTTCAAAATTTTCAACTTTCAAAGTTCATTCATTCACTTAATTTTATCAAAACAGTGAAAATTCAACTTTCGCGGCATTTGGAAAATGCTACAGAAAGTTATATTCAAAACAGTTCAATTTTAACAAAAGACAGCGTTTAAAATGCTGTAATATTGTTACATTAGTTTCCAAAAAAAAATAGTTTAATCCAACAATTATAGCATTTATAAAATGCTATAATAGCCTTTAATTCAATTTAGCTATTTAGTTCACTTATCAACTACATCATTTACAAATGTTGTATTATCATTTATATTATAAATAATAGCATTTCAAAAATGCAGTTAATTAACATCAAATTTTCAATATAATTTCACAACAATTGTATTTTTCTTTAAATCAATTTTAACTTATAAAATCACACATTTTTACTTTTATAAACACGATTTAATTTTCCTTAATTTCATTATATCATAAAGTTAAGTTTCCATTTAAAAATTCATATTTAATACTAATTCACTTATTAAATTGCAACATTCAATTTTAAATTCATTACATTAAATTTCAACTTAACACTTAAGTTCAAATTCTCAAATATAACTTATTTTTATTTACTTAACTAAAAATTCACTTTTAAGTCAATTTCATAAATTTCCAATTTTAGTTATATTTTAAAATTTCAACTTAAATATTCATTCATTTCCCATTTCAACTTTATTAAAAATCATTAATATGATACATAAATTCATTTAAATTCAAATTATCATAAGTTTATCATAATTTCATACTCAATTTAATTTCCAATTATAATTAAATCAAACTTTCCAAAATAACTTACATTCAAAATTTTCTAACTTTTTCATTAATTTATTTCACTTATAATTATTCAGAAAATCAATAATATTTTACAAAATCATTTTTAGTTTGATTTAAATCAAAATATTTTAATATTTACATTTCTAAAATAATTTTAAATTTTTTAGAAAAACATATATTAACTACGGGTCTGTATATAATTTTCTACACTAGGAAAAGTGATACGGGTAATATATCATTTCAACCGTAATTTACAAAGAAAATCCAGGTTTTATCATTTCAAACCCGCAGTCCCAAGTAAATGAAATAAAATGAAAATCATTCAGGCCTATCATTTCAGCCCATAACAATTTTCCCTTATTCTAAAGTCCGTTCGAGTATATATCATTTCAACCCATAGTGATTCTAATCTAAAGGGAACTTGTAGTGTGATAAACTGATAAAAATAACAAAACAGCATAATATAACAGTAACAAATGTTATAACAGGTGTTTAAGCATGGGTGAACATCATATAATCATAATATAGCAGATATAACATGATAATGCATTTTACAGATTCACAAGGGGTCAATTCACTAGTTATATATGTATATATTGTCTGGTGAGAATAACTCACTGGTTCGTGCTGGACACACAATGACGAATGCACGAATGAGATCCAAACAAGCACGATAACACGATTCAAATATGAGTGGAGGAGCCAAAGTATCAAATCCCTTGAAAACAAGTCACACAAACAGTAATAATATACATAAGTTTCAAATGCAAATACGATAAACGATGATAGAATAGACTGCACAAATCAAAGTGGAATTGTTTTGCACTTGCTTCCAACTTCCATAGGCTCAGCCATGGCTGGAAAGTATACGAGTATGGCATGTTCTAGGGTCTGGTTGTGGACCTATAGGGGTCGGCCATGTATAGAAAAAATGGTGCACTAGTTGGTGATGCAAAAGGCTAACATTTCAAGGCTAAAACATGGATTTCAAGGCAACTTATGAGCTCGGCCAAGGCATGGAGGGCATGGCTATTTCAGGTGGGGTCAGTAGTGTTGTGCAGAGGTGTCTCAGGTCTGGAACAGGGCTGGTGGTGGTGTTTGGTCGGCCATGTGGAGATTTGGAGGTGGTGGACATGGATGGTGAAAACAACATAACAAAGCAACAAGTACAAGGCAAATTTCAAAATCTCTAGGCCACAATAGGTTTCGGCCAGAGGCTATGTGGGTCCAGCCAGTGGTACAGGTGGTGGTGGGTGACGTGGCAGAGGGTAGTGGTCAGGTCTGAGGTGGTGGTGGTGGAGGAAGTGGCAGCTAATGGTGGTAGAAGGTGATGTTGACAAACTAGGTTCGGTTTGCCTACTAGGTGATGGGTTTTGTGAATTTTAGTGGTGATCCATGTCATGGATGTGCTCGGCCTTCCATGGTGGTGGACTAGGGAGGTTTCTGGTTGGAGTATCAAGTGGTGGAGGTTGACCTAGGGCTGGAGGAGGAGTAGCCGATCCATATATGGTTGAGAACCAATGCAAAATCAAAGTAGAAAATAGAAAAACAAAGAAAAAGAAGAGAAGAAGTTTACCAAACTTTCTTCACAAGGCCATGGCCGAAAATTTTCAGTTTGAGGAATGGAAAAATAATGTCCATGAATGGTAATGAATATATACGGCTGAAAGATGTGTATATTAAAAGCTAATTGATGAATAGTTATGATAAATATGAAAGGGTTGAAGATAAAGTGCCATTAGAAACCCAAAAGTCAAAACCCTTTAAAATTTCTTTTAATTTATTTATATAAGATTAAATTACTGAAAATAACAATTACTTCAGTCACAATTTCGAAAATTTAACAAAATATAAAAATATATAAAAATATTTATTAATTATATAAAGTTAAAATGAGAAAATAGCATAAAATTGCAAACTAGACTAGAAAAATTTGAAAATAACAGAATAAATTTTAGAAAAATTATATGGACTTGGAAAAATATCTATAACAAAGATAATAACATAAAAATAAAAATTCATTCACAAAATAAATAAATATAATTTAATTAAATATAATTTATACGAAGAAAATAGCAAAAAATTAGAAAACAACCTTTAAAAATAGGAAATAAATACAGTAAATTTTGAAAAAAATTCTATTATCATTTAAAAATATTTAGAAATGAAATCTCACAAATAAAACAAATTTAAAAATAATTTCAAACAAAATAAAGTCAAATTCAAATTTATAGTCAAAAATCTAGGGTTGTTACAGATTCCTGAACCAGAAACATTGCTGAACCAATTACATTTGATTAAAAAACTTTTTCTACAAATTGCATATAATATGTCAATTCTAAAACCTGTGTTAAGATGTCATAAAAATCGGTTGTATGCTCATTTGGATCATTAAAACCTTTGACAAATACACCGCTGTTACATGTTAATTTGTTAGCAACATAATCTATGGCGTTGAATTTAAATCCATTAATGAAGAATATTGGATAAGTCTTGACATTTTCTTTTGGTCTGAGTGCAAGATGTTTTAATCCTTTATCAAGGACACTATTTCTTGGATCATAAACGTAGTTCGAAAACCACTTAGCAAAGTCTTTACTGAGATCGCCAGATGGATGATGTGGTTTGTATATACTGCGGACATATATGTAATATGTTCCATTATAAGTAAAACGTAAGTATAACGGAAATAAGTATGAATTTATTATTACCTAACAAATGGTGCAACATCAGCGCAATTAAGAAGAATATATGCATGCGCTATATGGTAATCTCTATCGTCTAACTATATTTCCACACATTTTCCAACAGGTCTTCCATGTTGTCTGAAAATAGATAACATTGTTTGAGAGGAATCTTGTTCAATGGCTTCATCATTACGAGGAACGCTTACAAATGATAAATTCGCGTGGTCAACGAAGTAATGAGAGAAAAAGAATGAAGCTTCTTCTTCAAGATATGATTTGCAAATCGAACCTTCAACTCGTGCTTTTTGTCTAACAATTTGCTTCAGATGATCCAAGTACCTTGTAACGATTAGGATTTTCGACTCCCTAAAGTCGACATTAATACATCCACTGTATCAACTACCGAGCAATCGAAGGCCGGAGAACCGAATTGTTAGGGTTAAAGAAGAAGAGGTAGAAGAAGAAAGAAAAAGAAGCAACAGAACAATATCAGAATCTCACAATCGCAGCGGAACAATATATAATAGATGAATGAATAATCTTTAAATCAAAAGAAATTTACATTTTATACATTACATCGTCAGAGTCAATATACAACACAACACAAGAATGGACAGTTATATAAACCTGTCCTTACAAGTGGATACACAGCGGAAAAGATAATATCATATACAAGTGATACATTTCGCCACCCAGCTTGATTCCAGATCTCTACAGCAACTCCTGAATTTCAAAATGACCTGATAACCTGACTCTAGGCTGACCATGTGGAAAATGATGGGCACCCAGAGTTTAGGAAGGGAACAATAAACTCCAGGTCAGTCATGGGACTGGTGTGAGAACATAAAACAGTTTATCTTTAAAAAGAAAATAAAGAAATTCACTATGCTTTTGGAAAATGAAACTACCATAAGGCCTCCCGCCACACACACAATGTAAATGCAGAATAGAAGGAGATTTCTCCTTATGATAGTAAAAGATGCTTGCTACGCAGAATCATTTGATTATTATTATTATTAGTGCATAGTGTAGAAAACATTTCGAAAGTATAATATAAATCTTAGCCAGCATAGGCATTTCGCACTATGCCAACTATAACTACCATCTAAACAGTGGTGACCACCATAAATAAATGGCAGGTTCTACAACTAAAACCGTACAAGGTGCGTATTGGAGTTTGGAGTTTGGATTTCCAAAAAATGGTCAGGCCAAGGAACTTCCCATTGCCACATGGGTATGCCTCTGGAAGGACACCTCGAGAACCTAACCAGATTTCTGCCAACACAAGGCCGGGTTACTTCTGCAAAAGTAGGTAACTACTGACACGAGTATGCCATCTCCCGGTTGTAAACAACCTTTATCCAAGGATCCTTAACCAACAACAATCACAAAGTCCTGTATATTTGTGATATCCACATAAGTTAAGTATCTGGGCTCCATACCATGATACCACTTCTATCAAGAAGGAAATGCACATACCCTAAGGGGCGCTACTCCCTATAACCTTGCATCATCTTTCCTGTTTTGACCACTACTGGGTTGTGAGGTCCGACGAAGTCTCGTCCACAAAGCTAGCTATTCACAAAAGCTATGCTTTGATCAACAAATGATCAACAGCACTTCATATGCCACATTACTAAATTGGGAATGTATCACTAGTAACCATTAACTACATAACCTCTGAGCTCGTATGTCTCGGAGAAGGGTGTTAAGCTAAAAGAATAAATTCTCCGCCACCAACAGAAATGTACTTGATAGAAACCAGCGTTACATCTCAAATTGTAACGTCAGACACACATCCATACAAGTCCGTTCCGGGATCGAACGAAACTGAAGGCACTTCCAAAGAAGCCCTTGAAATCCGGATATTCACTAATCACGTCCGGACTTCCATCACAAAGGGTGATAAAATCTCTATATCGGAGATCAGCCGATGCAGAGACATTCGATGGTAATCCTTCCATTTACGAAAATATCCGATCTTCAACACCGGTCTTCAAATGCTATCCATTACGACGTATCACTATTCGGAATGGGATTCATGACCCAAAGGTCCTCTCTCGGCTAAACTGAATAACGAGCGCTTAATTTAAAATAAGTGTAGCATTCAAATTCAAGCAAATCGCAACAAATACCCATTTAAAGGTAAATATTGATAGTCGGTTATTAAACTATCAATAGATATGCACAACATCACCAGAATCCAAATAATTTTCCTAATTATTTATTTTCCAAAAATATCTTTACAAGATATATTTTTCCACACTTCAACCATTTGAAAACAAATTTCAAATCACTTTTCACCTTTGCAACTTTTGAAAACAAATTTCAAATCATTTTCCTTACGCGGAAACACTTCCAAATATTTATTCATTTTTACTGGAAATCTACCGAGTTCAAACACTTTAAAATAATTTATAACACTTATCCAAAATATATCGGGAAAACACTTTGAAATAAAACTATTTTTCTTTAAATACTTTACATAAAATATTAGTTATAAAAATATTATACCAATGTTACATATAACTTAAGCCCAAACTAATTTTCAAAATAAAATTAGTAGATAAAGTATAACTATTTTAAATAACTATTTTCTAAAACAATTATTGATTAAATCTTAGAAACAATCATTTCTATATCAACTTAATAAATCTTTACTTAAAGGATTTAAAACAATTTAAGAAGTTAATTTCTCCAAAGTATCCTTTTCAAAACCAATTCTAGAATTATATACATATATATATATATGTATATGTATATGTATGTATATATTTTTCAAAGTTATTCAGAAATTTTATTCGGCTTTCCAGGGAGAATACACTTTCATTTGCAAAATGGTTCATTTAAACCAATCAACTAAATCCTAAACGGTTTATTTTAAATTTACGTTCCAAATCCGTAAATTTATTTCTACGCTTCAAAAATAATCAATGTTTATTTTTAAACAAATTTCCCTTTCCTTTATAAATTCCATGGTGAATTTAAATTTTCAAATATCCACTGATATACGATTTTCAAATCGATTTCGAATATTCACTTTCAACAACAATTAAAATTTTCAATTGATTTTAAAAACAAGCAGATCAAATTCCATATTGATTTCCCAAGAAATTAAACACCAAGTGAATTTCATTCAAATCTCAAATTGGAATCAATGTCTACAAAACCCCAAATCAGTTTTCAAATTGATTCTAAATTCTTTTCAAAACACCAAATAAATTTCCAAATGGATTTTCAAAAGATTTAAATTCAATCGCCAAAAATCAATTCCCAAATGGATTTCAAATTTTATTTCCTTTTAAAAGTAAATTCCTTTTAAAGAAAACCAATTCTTTTATTTTTTAAACTCTTTAAAATCCGTATTTTGAATAAATTCTTCAACCTTTGAATAATATTACCTGAAATCCATTTATTAAATCTTTTCCCATATTTTGAAATTTTATTCAATAAGATTAAAAATAAAACTTTATTATTTTAAAATTCCTTCTTTCAAATTTATCGAATTTTCAAAAATAAATTTTAATATAAACTTTCAACCTAAATTTTCAAAAATCAAATTTTTATTTATTTCTGTTATCCAACGATACCAAAATTATATTCGGCTAAATTTTAGCCTTCAATGATTTCAATCACAAAGATAATCACACAGAGATTATAAATAATCAATACACAACATTGAAACAAATTCAATTATTTGAGGAATCCAGTTGGATCCCTCCAACCTATTTCCCTGCATCCACAGATGTTAGCACAATACCAATCCCGTTTCAAGATGGGATATCGCGGTACATGGGTTTATATAAAATATCATCTGCTATTATGCGGCGCAATAGGGTCCCATCGGCTATATAATGCGGGAAATCAACTCCAAGTATATATATAATACTAATTTCACTTCAAGGTGGAATATCGCGGTATATGTGTTTGATATAATAACATCCGCTTAATATGTGGCGTATAAGGTCTATTTCAATACAACAAATAGCAACCATCATTCAATCACACAATCAAGCAATTTTAAATTTAACTATTTAAAATTTAAATTGAAACACAATTCGGTTGAGTGAGAAGTTTTCACCTTGCTTCCAATACAGTTTCAGCGTTTTATTCCGAATAAAATTAAACACGCGTTTAATTTTACCTAAAATTATCACTAGCTCCAATCAATCCCAATCTAGCTCTATCACTTAGTGCTCGTCAGTACGGACACGACGCACTTCGTTTCATGCGAAACGGACCTCGTATGAAAGAGTTATGGCATTACAAACTTTATACAATTTAATATAAAATTTATTTCATTTCTTTTTATATTTTTTTAACCACAGCATCATCTAGACCGTTTGATTTAGCCTTCAACAGATCTGGGCTGCTCCTTGTTTCTTCTCCAACTCCAGGTTCGAACACAACAAATAACCCATAGCCGCCAATTCTTTATCAATTTTTGTGACCAACGCGAGCAACTTGAAGTCGATCGTGCCTCACCACTTCGAAGCGCATAATCCGCCGCACCCACACCCCCAGACCGGCCGAGCTCGGTGCTTCCCACGCCTCGGAATACATGCACAAACGTACACGTTCGAATGAAAATTGCCAATGATTCGTAGCTTCATTATCGATCATCACCGTATAGATCGATAGATCTCATCATCCTCTTCATTTTTGTAGTTGAGAGTTTCTTGAATTGATGCGTGGATTAGAAGAGATTAAGGAGAGAAGAATCGAACGATTTCGTCCATTAATCAGTTAGGGCCGGCTAGGGTTAGAGTTAACTAGGGTTTTTCAAAATAGAAGATAATGGGTCCTTTTATAGAAAATTCTACGAAACACTATTCACCCGAGATTTTCCGAACTCCAAACGAAGCATGCTGGCTGACGTTTCTAGGGTTTAACCCGCGTTTCGGACACAATGGAATAGGTATCGAGAGTCAGTTCGATCATATGTGTGAGCTACGGAGATAAACGATCAAATTTAAATTAAATCCGTTAAACTAATTTCTATGCGTTTTGGCTTGCCCCTGACAAACCGTAAATCCGATTAACACGAAATTTGAAATCTTACAATAATTTAACATTACGGATCCGAAGAAACTAGTTTCGTCAAAATCCGAGACTATTTGAAAAATGGCTATTTTTACCCGTCAATTAAATATTAAAATATTCAGTTTCTACAAATTAACTTTTAATTCAATTTTAAAAGTTCTATAACATCACTCTAACTCCAATATGATTTGATACAACTTTACAAATCAATTTTAATCACATTAAACCCAATTTCCAATTATTTATGTAACTTCAAATATTAAATTGTCGATTTAATTATCCAATTAAATCTAGATATGCGAAATAAAATTTATTCGACTTACAAATTTTACTTGTTAATATTTAAAATCAATTAAATATATGAATTTCAAATGACTGAAATTCTGGGTCGTTACAAACTTCCCCCTTAAAAGAATTTCGTCCTCGAAATTGCCAAGTAAGAAAAAGTTACAGAATCCATTAACCCTTTTTTCAAAACAAACCGTTCCTACTTGATTTCAGATTCATTTTAATTTCTTAACGTTTCCAAAATCCGATGGTTACACTATTCTAGTTCAATTCCTACCTTTTCATTTCAATTTAGAATTTGACTTTTCGTTAACAAAAATTTCTAAAAAATTTCAAAAAAATTTCTAACCTCCAAAATTTACGGAAACTTTTGGCAAAGTCTCCCTTGTACGGAGGAGCTTTTGTAATATCACAATAGATATAAATATATATACATCGACCCACACGGTCGGAAAACAGAGAAACAGTTAATATTTCCTATTTTTATTGCGTAGACGTACCTTTTTAGCATTTTTAAGCAAAGCAGTTATTTATTAGCATTTTCGCGTGACCAACTACAGCCCTGGTACCTGTACTTACTCAATTTAAACATGTAAGTGACATATATAGGAAATTCATTTACGTTTCACTAGTTTTCAATAGAAAACACATAGTTTTCATAAGCAATGCAATCAAAATAATTCCCATAAGCAATTTATAAGGTTTCGATACAAATTTTAATTGCTTACAACTAATTCACATTAGTTCACTTTCAATTCAAATTCAATTACATAGCTTTCCATTTATCAATTCAATTTCATTAACACTTAATGAATTTTATACAATCAACTAACAATCATATAACAACCAAATTATAACCAAATTATTAAATTTACATTCAATTTGGTTTAACACTTTTAATTCCAATTGGTTGATATTAAATTGGCTTTCATTCAATTATTCAATTTCCAATTTACTAGTTTTGTATGAATTAACACTTACATCCATTATTCCATATCAATTCATTTACATTAGATTGATTAATATTCAATCCATTTATTAATTCGATTACTAATTCATTTAACAAATAAGGTTGAATTTCATTACATAACTCAAGTTCATATTCATCACTTCACTTTATTATTTTACTTCGATACCAAAATCAACTTCATTCAACATCACTTAAGTTATATTCCATTTCAAGCATCATTTGTTTAACTTAACTTAAATTTTCACTTATAAATCCAATTCAGATTCCAATTCTAAAGTAAATCCTAATTAACTTTTACCGAAGTCAAATTTCGTCACTTATTCAAATTCATATCTCGTTTTGCTTAACAAAATTGTTTAACCATTTTATCATTTGGTTTCACTTACATTTTCACATTTAATAAGTTATACAACTTATTTAAACTTCAAAGTTATTTTATATAACCAGTTCAGTTTAATTTCCATTTCGATAGCTTATCTAATCCAAATCAATTTATTTAACCTTCGTTTAGTTAAATTTCAAATCATATGTTTTATTATGCCAACTCAAATTTATTTCAACTTTACCAAAGTAAAATCTTCATTATTTCATATTATAAGTCCAAAACTTGATTACTTATATTCAACAATTACAACTTGGATTTTAAATTTTCAAATTTGTTTATCACAAAAAAACTTCAATTTCCAATTTACTATGGTAGCAAATCCATCACACAGAAACTTGAAAATGATACTGATGATGCTGCAGTCATCACCCTTATTATTTCCCAGTGGTAGTAGTGAATTCAGTGCTTAATATTCTTTCAAAATTTTCCTTTTATTCATAAATCACATTTATAAATCTTTTTCTTATATAATTTCACTATTTAAATTTTAATTTTGGAAAACAATTTCCAAAATAAACAGGATTCAACATTTTCAATTCATAGTTCAAATTCATTTTTACTTACAACTCATATTTATAAATATATTCATATAGTTTCACTTCTTATATATAAGATTATTTCACAATTGTAAATCATATTAATTGTAATTCCATACTTTATAATTCATTTGCTTATACGATTTATTCTTTTACAATTGTTGTTTTTATTTAGATTATTCAAACATCTTTTAATTAACTCATATATATATATATATTCTTACATTTTCAACAACCAAAAAATCTATTTATATACACTTTAATAATTTCTGAAAAATTATTTCTTTTATATGTAAAATATAATTGAGGTAAAATTATTTCATTTACCCAATTTAAAATGATACTATGTCGACTTGCCTCGTTTAAAGTGTTTAGAAATCCCTATCGATAATATGGCGTCCCACATACCGATTAGAATTCACAAACAGAATACGCGCTCATATCTTTTATTACACTCACACTCATTCTAGAGTTGTGACGACCCGGAATTTTGAGCAATTTAAAATGGAATAATTAATTGACTTTAAATATTTAAAGGTTGATTTTAACTTGAATTTAAGATATCAATATTTACTTGATAATTAAATCATTGAATTATATAGTTTAAATATTGAATTTAATAATTGAAATTGGGTAAATTGTTGAATCTAATCTGAAGCCTGTTTAAAGTAATTTGAAGGCTTATAAAATTTATAATGATGATACTGAAGAAAATAGGATAGTTGAAATTTAATCTAAAGGTGGTTTGTTCAATTTTAATAATATATCGTTTAAGCCGATATTTAAAAATAGCTTTCCGAGGCACTGTCTCGGAATTTGACGAAACCAGTTCCATTTGATCCGTAATAGTTAGTTATTATCGGATTTCAATTTTTGTAGCGATCGGAGTTGTCATTTGACCCTGGAACCTCGAAACGCTTAGAAATTATTTTAATCAGTTTAATTAAAACTTGATCGTTTTCTTTTATAACTCGCACGTACGATCAAATTAGCCTCTGAAACATGTTCCATTGTGTTCGGAATGTGGGTAGAACCTTATGAACATCTGTTGGCATATCTGATTTGGGGTTCGGGGTTTCGCGTTATGCAAAAGATATTTTCAATATTCAAATATTTAATTAACACTGGTATTCAAGAAGCTAACCTCAAACAATATTTATCACCGGCCCTCTCACCTTCAAACAGAAAGTTGAACTAATAAAAAAAGAATCGAATTAATGGCCGATCAAAATCAAATCAAACCGAGGCTTTTTCCCTTCAATCTTCGGTTGAAATCGAGCTTCAATTCGAATTCGTAAGAGAATATACGAGAGAGCAGGATAGACGTGGATCATGGTTCATTCTCGCGCGAGCATGCGATGCTTGGCCGAGGCAGATGCGATGGCCGGTGGGTGTATCAAGTCGCCTGGAAGGAGGCAATCTCGATTGGAGGCAGCACCGGTGGCCGTAGGCGATGCTGGCGCGAAGCTAGGGTTTGCAGCTAAGGTGTTTTCGAGTTCACAAGGCAGAATTGGGGAGGGTTGGTCTTGATGGAGGGTGAACCGATGCCATGTTTGATGTGAGTCGCGAGAAGTGGGGGTTGGCGTTCGCGATACGATAAGGCGAGGTGAAGGCAGTTAGGGTTTCGAGATGACGGCAGTCAAGGTGAAGCAGTAGGGTGCGATGCATGCCCTCGTGGGATTCTGTGCGTCGTAGAAGTTAAGGCTCGGGTTTCGAGATTTTTGGTAGGGGTCTTCGATGTTGAAGACCGAGTTCGTCATTCTGAAGTAAGGTAATGATTCCTTTTTACCAAATCTAATTGAATAGACAATGTTCACATATTTGCAGAACAGGAAATTTAGCTTTGGATTTAATAATTAGTTAATTCAATCTATTAAATGGAAATTAACTGTTCAGTTAGTCAAATATTAATAAAATCACATAATGTTTATTCAAGGTTTAGAATCTGAAAAGAAACAAGCTGGTCTGGAATGGATTGCAAATAAAAGCAAAGGTGGGTAAATCTCACTCTGTTGGATTTTTATTTAAATTTAAATGGTTAAATTTAAATAATTGGATGAATGATTGAATTGTTTGGATGTTTACTGATGATCCGGTGATTTTAGCTATGATTGGTTCTTGGGTTAAATGTTGTTTGACTCAAAGTATCAGGGGTTTAAACTATTTTAAACTTAAAACATAAATAAGAAAATATTTTCATCCTAAAGTTAACAAGGGCTTGATGTTTGTGATTCATTAAATTAGTAGGGTAATTAAAATGAATAATTGATTAATTCAATTAATTAATGATTTGGGTTAATTAATTTAGTAATTAAGGGTTTGAATTAATTAATTAAGTTTGCGTTAATTAATTAAGTGTAAGTAATTCAGAATAATCATTTGTTGATTTGAAAAATAATTACTTAATAAAATTAATAAAATATAATTACTTTGTGAAATTAATCAGGGGATTAATTAAGATGATTAATTAAGGAGAATTTGATTTATTTAATGAAGTAAATAAATGGATAGTTAATTACAGGATTGAGATAAATCAAGAATGATTAATATTGTGGTTTAATTAATGTAATTAATTTAGATTAGGATCAATTAAAATATAATCGGAAATCGTTAATTTATATAATCAATGATGTAATTAAAGATTGATTAATTAAGATTAATTAATCAATAATGAGTGACTTATGAGAAGTCAATATATAAGTAATTTATGATTAATGTAACTAAAACAGTTAATTTGTTCATGAAGTAATTAAGATTACTTATCGTGTGGTTAAGGATAAGTAATATGGTGAAGATTATTTAAAGATAGTTGCTTGAATGAAATTAAAGGATAATTAATCCAGGTTGATTAATTAAGATGGATACTGAAGGGATGATTGAATTATTTGATTTGAAATTAATTAATTGACAAGTAAAGAAATCGAAGTGATTGAGGATTGAAATTCAATTAGAATCAATTGAATTAATTTGGAAGTGATCAAATTTGCTTATGGATGATTGAATGGTATTGGATGGTTTGAATGAGTTGATATCTTTGATATGAAATGTGATGTATTTCATTTGAATAACTTGGGTTATGATAACTTGAGTTTCGAAGAGACCGGGGTCGGGTATTGGAAGATACCCGAAACCACTTCGAATTTTTATAAATTGATTTGTGAATTCAATAGGCTATAATGAAATGATTTAAGTGAATTGGATTATTTTATCTAAGTTTGGTACATAGAAAGTGACGTGTGGAATAAGTGTTGTCTATAGCAAATGGTGAATTTGTTGAATTGATATAAGTTACCCGGGTTTATATAAGTTGTTCGCTTTGGTATTCCATGTTAGTTGGGTTTACTCACAGTGGTTTCCAGCCTGACCCGGGTGTTACTTTGGTGTAATGCTCGGGTCAGACCGAGTATTACAGATTTTCAGGTAAGGACGTTTTGAAGCTCAGGAGGCGAGCTGGATGACAGGAACGTGTAGAGTATTTCCGCTGGATTATAATATTGTAAATCTGAGACATGTTGATTTGTATATGTCCAGTGTTGAATATTTGTGTAACTCTAATGTATTTAAATGTAATCGACAGATATAGTATTCTTTTGTAAACTGTTATTATTTATGATTATATTTATCCGCTGCGAATGTGAGATGTTTGGTGTTTCTGTTCTTCTTCTTCTATCTCTTTCTTCTTTTTCATAACTATCTAGAACTTTTCGAGTTCGAAAAATTTCGGGTCGTTACAAGAGTACTACTGACTCTATCTCTAATGAGTAATTCCCAACAGAGCCCAGGTTGTCGCTTAACCAAATGCTCTGATACCAAATGTAAGGAACGGGATTTTCGACTCCCGAAAGTTAACATTAATACGTCCACTGTATCAACTACCGAGCAATCAAATGCTGGAAAACCGAATTGTTAGGGTTAAAGAAGAAGAGGTAGAAGAAGAAAGAAAGAAGAAGCAATAGAAAAATATCAGAATCTCACAATCGCAGCGGAACAACATATAATAGATAAATGAATAATCTTTAAATCAAAAGAACTGTGCATTTTATACATCATCAGAGTCAATATACAACACAACACAAGAATGGACAGTTATATAAACCTGTCCTTACAAGTGGATACACAGGGGAAAAGATAATATCATATACAAGTGATACGTTTCGCCATCCAGCTTGATTCCAGATCTCTACAGCAACTCCTGAATTCCAAAATGACTTGATAACCTGACTCTAGGCAGCCCGTGTGGAAAATGATGGGCTTTCAGAGTTTAGGAAGGGAACAATAAACTCCAGGTCAGTCATGGGACTGGTGTGAGAACATAAAACAGTTTATCTTTAAAAAGAAAATAAAGAAATTCACTATGCTTTTGGAAAATGAAACTACCATAAGGCCTCCCGCCACACACACAATGTAAATGCAGAATTGAAGGAGATTTCTCCTTATGATAGTAAAAGATGCTTGCTACGCAGAATCATTTGATTATTATTATTATTAGTGCATAGTGTAGAAAACATTTCGAAAGTATAATATAAATCTTAGCCAGCATAGGCATTTCGCACTATGCCAACTATAACTACCATCTAAACAGTGGTGACCACCATAAATAAATGGCAGGTTCTACAACTAAAACCGTACAAGGTGCGTATTGGAGTTTGGAGTTTGGATTTCCAAAAAATGGTCAGGCCAAGGAACTTCCCATTGCCACATGGGTATGCCTCTGGAAGGACACCTCGAGAACCTAACCAGATTTCTGCCAACACAAGGCCGGGTTACTTCTGCAAAAGTAGGTAACTACTGACACGAGTATGCCATCTCCCGGTTGTAAACAACCTTTATCCGAGGATCCTTAACCAACAACAATCACAAAGTCCTGTATATTTGTGATATCCACATAAGTTAAGTATCTGGGCTCCATACCATGATACCACTTCTATCAAGAAGGAAATGCACATACCCTAAGGGGCGCTACTCCCTATAACCTTGCATCATCTTTCCTGTTTTGACCACTACTGGGTTGTGAGGTCCGACGAAGTCTCGTCCACAAAGCTAGCTATTCACAAAAGCTATGCTTTGATCAACAAATGATCAACAGCACTTCATATGCCACATTACTAAATTGGGAATGTATCACTAGTAACCATTAACTACATAACCTCTGAGCTCGTATGTCTCGGAGAAGGGTGTTAAGCTAAAAGAATAAATTCTCCGCCACCAACAGAAATGTACTTGATAGAAACCAGCGTTACATCTCAAATTGTAACGTCAGACACACATCCATACAAGTCCGTTCCGGGATCGAACGAAACTGAAGGCACTTCCAAAGAAGCCCTTGAAATCCGGATATTCACTAATCACGTCCGGACTTCCATCACAAAGGGTGATAAAATCTCTATATCGGAGATCAGCCGATGCAGAGACATTCGATGGTAATCCTTCCATTTACGAAAATATCCGATCTTCAACACCGGTCTTCAAATGCTATCCATTACGACGTATCACTATTCGGAATGGGATTCATGACCCAAAGGTCCTCTCTCGGCTAAACTGAATAACGAGCGCTTAATTTAAAATAAGTGTAGCATTCAAATTCAAGCAAATCGCAACAAATACCCATTTAAAGGTAAATATTGATAGTCGGTTATTAAACTATCAATAGATATGCACAACATCACCAGAATCCAAATAATTTTCCTAATTATTTATTTTCCAAAAATATCTTTACAAGATATATTTTTCCACACTTCAACCATTTGAAAACAAATTTCAAATCACTTTTCACCTTTGCAACTTTTGAAAACAAATTTCAAATCATTTTCCTTACGCGGAAACACTTCCAAATATTTATTCATTTTTACTGGAAATCTACCGAGTTCAAACACTTTAAAATAATTTATAACACTTATCCAAAATATATCGGGAAAACACTTTGAAATAAAACTATTTTTCTTTAAATACTTTACATAAAATATTAGTTATAAAAATATTATACCAATGTTACATATAACTTAAGCCCAAACTAATTTTCAAAATAAAATTAGTAGATAGAGTATAACTATTTTAAATAACTATTTTCTAAAACAATTATTGATTAAATCTTAGAAACAATCATTTCTATATCAACTTAATAAATCTTTACTTAAAGGATTTAAAACAATTTAAGAAGTTAATTTCTCCAAAGTATCCTTTTCAAAACCAATTCTAGAATTATATACATACATATATATATATATATATATATATATGTATGTATATATATGTATGTATATATTTTTCAAAGTAATTCAGAAATTTTATTCGGCTTTCCAGGGAGAATACACTTTCATTTGCAAAATGGTTCATTTAAACCAATCAACTAAATCCTAAACGGTTTATTTTAAATTTACGTTCCAAATCCGTAAATTTATTTCTACGCTTCAAAAATAATCAATGTTTATTTTTAAACAAATTTCCCTTTCCTTTATAAATTCCATGGTGAATTTAAATTTTCAAATATCCACTGATATACGATTTTCAAATCGATTTCGAATATTCACTTTCAACAACAATTAAAATTTTCAATTGATTTTAAAAACAAGCAGATCAAATTCCATATTGATTTTCCAAGAAATTAAACACCAAGTGAATTTCATTCCAATCTCAAATTGGAATCAATGTCTACAAAACCCCAAATCAGTTTTCAAATTGATTCTAAATTCTTTTCAAAACACCAAATAAATTTCCAAATGGATTTTCAAAAGATTTAAATTCAATCGCCAAAAATCAATTCCCAAATGGATTTCAAATTTTATTTCCTTTTAAAAGTAAATTCCTTTTAAAGAAAACCAATTCTTTCATTTTTTAAACTCTTTAAAATCCGTATTTTGAATAAATTCTTCAACCTTTGAATAATATTACCTGAAATCCATTTATTAAATCTTTTCCCATATTTTGAAATTTTATTCAATAAGATTAAAAATAAAACTTTATTATTTTAAAATTCCTTCTTTCAAATTTATCGAATTTTCAAAAATAAATTTTAATATAAACTTTCAACCTAAATTTTCAAAAATCAAATTTTTATTTATTTCTGGTATCCAACGATACCAAAATTATATTCGGCTAAATTTTAGCCTTCAATGATTTCAATCACAAAGATAATCACACAGAGATTATAAATAATCAATACACAACATTGAAACAAATTCAATTATTTGAGGAATCCAGTTGGATCCCTCCAACCTATTTCCCTGCATCCACAGATGTTAGCACAATACCAATCCCGTTTCAAGATGGGATATCGCGGTACATGGGTTTATATAAAATATCATCTGCTATTATGCGGCGCAATAGGGTCCCATCGGCTATATAATGCGGGAAATCAACTCCAAGTATATATATAATACTAATTTCACTTCAAGGTGGAATATCGCGGTATATGTGTTTGATATAATAACATCCGCTTAATATGTGGCGTATAAGGTCTATTTCAATACAACAAATAGCAACCATCATTCAATCACACAATCAAGCAATTTTAAATTTAACTATTTAAAATTTAAATTGAAACACAATTCGGTTGAGTGAGAAGTTCTCACCTTGCTTCCAATACAGTTTCAGCGTTTTATTCCAAATAAAATTAAACATGCGTTTAATTTTACCTAAAATTATCACTAGCTCCAATCAATCCCAATCTATCTCTATCACTTAGTGCTCGTCAGTACGGACACGACGCACTTCGTTTCATGCGAAACGGACCTCGTATGAAAGAGTTATGGCATTACAAACTTTATACAATTTAATATAAAATTTATTTCATTTCTTTTTATATTTTTTTAACCACAGCATCATCTAGACCGTTTGATTTAGCCTTCAACAGATCTGGGCTGCTCCTTGTTTCTTCTCCAACTCCAGGTTCGAACACAACAAATAACCCATAGCCGCCAATTCTTTATCAATTTTTGTGACCAACGCGAGCAACTTGAAGTCGATCGTGCCTCACCACTTCGAAGCGCATAATCCGCCGCACCCACACCCCCAGACCGACCGAGCTCGGTGCTTCCCACGCCTTGGAATACATGCACAAACGTACACGTTCAAATGAAAATTGCCAATGATTCGTAGCTTCATTATCGATCATCACCGTATAGATCGATAGATCTCATCATCCTCTTCATTTTTGTAGTTGAGAGTTTCTTGAATTGATGCGTGGATTAGAAGAGATTAAGGAGAGAAGAATCGAACGATTTCGCCCATTAATCAGTTAGGGCCGGCTAGGGTTAGAGTTAACTAGGGTTTTTCAAAATAGAAGATAATGGGTCCTTTTATAGAAAATTCTACGAAACACTATTCACCCGAGATTTTCCGAACTCCAAACGAAGCATGCTGGCTGACGTTTCTAGGGTTTAACCTGCGTTTCGGACACAATGGAATAGGTATCGAGAGTCAATTCGATCATATGTGTGAGCTACGGAGATAAACGATCAAATTTAAATTAAATCCGTTAAACTAATTTCTATGCGTTTTGGCTTGCCCCTGACAAACCGTAAATCCGATTAACACGAAATTTGAAATCTTACAATAATTTAACATTACGGATCCGAAGAAAATAGTTTCGTCAAAATCCGAGACTATTTGAAAAATGGCTATTTTTACTCGTCAATTACATATTAAAATATTCAATTTCTACAAATTAACTTTTATTTCAATTTTAAAAGTTCTATAACATCACTCTAACTCCAATATGATTTGATACAACTTTACAAATCAATTTTAATCACATTAAACCCAATTTCCAATTATTTCTGTAATTTCAAATATTAAATTGTCGATTTAATTATCCAATTAAATCTAGATATTCGAAATAAAATTTATTCGACTTACAAATTTTACTTGTTAATATTTAAAATCAATTAAATATATGAATTTCAAATGACTGAAATTCTGGGTCGTTACAAACTTCCCCCTTAAAAGAATTTCGTCCTCGAAATTGCCAAGTAAGAAAAAGTTACAGAATCCATTAACCCTTTTTTCAAAACAAACCGTTCCAACTTGATTTCAGATTCATTTTAATTTCTTAACGTTTCCAAAATCCGATGGTTACACTATTCTAGTTCAATTCCTACTTTTTCATTTCAATTTAGAATTTGACTTTTCGTTAACAAGAATTTCTAAAAAATTTCAAAAAAATTTCTAACCTCCAAAATTTACGGAAACTTTTGGCAAAGTCTCCCTTGTACGGAGGAGCTTTTGTAATATCACAATAGATATAAATATATATACATCGACCCACACGGTCGGAAAACAGAGAAACAGTTAATATTTCCTATTTTTATTGCGTAGACGTACCTTTTTAGCATTTTTAAGCAAAGCAGTTATTTATTAGCATTTTAGCGTGACCAACTACAGCCCTGGTACCTGTACTTACTCAATTTAAACATGTAAGTGACACATCCATACATGTCCATTCCGAGATCGAACGGAACCGAAGGCACTTCCGAAGAAGCCCTTGAAATCTGGATATTCACTAATCACGTCCGGACTTCCATCACAAAGGGTGATAAAATCTCTATATCGGAGATCAGCTGATGCAGAGACATTCGATGGCAATCCTTCCGTTTCCGAAAATATCCGGCCTTCAACGCCGGTCTTCAAATGCTATCCATTACGACTTATCACTATTCGGAATGGGATTCATGACCCAAAGGTCCTCTCCCGGCTAAACCGAATAAGGAGCGCTTATTTTAAAATAAGTGTAGCATTCAAATTCAAGAAAATCACAACAAATACCCATTTAGAGGTAAATATTGATAGTCGGTTATTTAACTATCAATAGGTATGCACAACATCACCATATTTCAAATAACTTTCCAAATGATTTATTTTCCAAAAATATCTTTACAAGATATATTTTTCCACACTTCAACCATTTGAAAACAAATTTCAAATCACTTTTCACCTTTGCAACTTTTGAAAACAAATTTCAAATCATTTTCCTTACGCGGAAACACTTTCAAATATTTATTCATTTTCACTGGAAATTTGCCGAGTTCAAATACTTTAAAATAATTTATAACACTTTGAAATAAAACTATTTTTTTAAACACTTTACTTAAAATATTAGTTATAAAAATATTATACCAATATTACATATAACTTAATCCCAAACTAATTTTCAAAATACAATTAGTAGATAGAGTATAACTATTTTAAATAACTATTTTCTAAAACAATTATTGATTAAATCTTAGAAACAATCATTTCTATATCAACTTAATAAATCTTTTCTTAAAGGATTTAAAACAATTTAAGAAGTTAATTTCTCCGAAGTATCCTTTTCAAAACCAATTCTAGAATTATATACATATACATATGTATATATTTTTCAAAGTTATTCAGAAATTTTATTCAGCTTTCCAGGGAGAATACACTTTCATTTGCAAAATGGTTCATTTAAACCAATTAAATAAATCCGTACCGATTTATTTTAAATTTACGTTCCAAATCCGTAAATTTATTTCAACGCTTCAAAAATAATCAATGTTTAGTTTTAAACAAGTTTCCCTTTCCTTTATAAATTCCATGGTGAATTTAAATTTTCAAATATCCATTGATATATGATTTTCAAATCGATTTCAAATATTCACTTTCAACAACAATTAAAATTTTCAATTGATTTCAAAAACAACCAGATCAAATTCCATATTGATTTTCCAAGAAATTAAATACCAAGTGAATTTCATTCAAATCTCAAATTGGAATCAATGTCTACTAAACCCCATATCAATTTTCCAATTGATTCTAAATTCTTTTCAAAACACCAAATAAATTTCCAAATGGATTTTCAAAAGATTTAAATTCAATCGCCAAAAATCAATTCCCAAATGGATTTCAAATTTTATTTCCTTTTAAAAATAAATTCCTTTTAAAGAAAACCAATTCTTTTATTTTTCAAACTCTTTAAAATCCGTATAAATAATCATAAAGATTTCAATCACAAAGATAATTACACAGAGATTATAAATAATCAACACACACATTGAAACAAATTCAATTATTTGAGGAATCCAGCTGGATCCCTCCAACCTATTTCCCCACATCCACATATGTTAGCACAATACCGATCCCGTTTCAAGACGGGATATCGCGGTACATGGGTTTATACAAAATATCATCCGCTATTATGCGGCGCAATAGGGTCTCATCCGCTATATAATGCGGGAAATCAACTCCAAGTACATATATAATACCAATTCCACTTCAAGGTGGAATATCGCGGTATATGTGTTTAATATAATAACCTCCGCTTAATATGCGGCGTATAGGGTCTATTTCAATATAACAAAAGCAACCATCATTCAGTCACACAATCAAGCAATTTTAAATTTAACTTTTTAAAATTTAAATCGAAACACAATTCGGTTGAGTGAGAAGTTCTTACCTTGCTTCCAATACAGTTTCAGTGTTTTATTTCGAATAAAATTAAACGCGCGTTTAATTTTACCCAAAATTATCACTAGCTCCAATCAATCCCAATCCAACTCCATCGCGTAGTGCTCGTCAATACGGACCCGATGCACTTCGTTTAATGCGAAACGGACCTTGTATGAAAGAGTTATGGCATTACAAACTTTATACAATTTAATATAAAATTTATTTCATTTCCTTTTATATTTTTTTAACCTCAACTTCATCCAGACCGTTCGATTTAGCCTTCAATAGATCTGGGCCGCTCCTTGTTTCTTCTCTAACTCCAGGTTTGAACGCAACAAATAACCCATGGCCGCCATTTCTTTACCAATTTTTGGGACCAACTCGAGTAACTTGAAGCCGATCAGGCCTCACCACTTCGAAGCGCATACTTCGCCGCACCAACACCCCCAGACTGGCCGAGCTTGTTGCTTCCCATGCCTTGGAATATGTGCACAAACGCACGTATTCGAATGAAAATTTCCAATGATTCGTAGCTTCGTTTTTGATCATCACCGTATAGATCGATAGATCTCATCATCCTCTTCATTTTTGTGGTTGAGAGTTTCTTGAATTGATGCGTGGATTAGAATAGATTAAGGAGAGAAGAATCGAACGATTTCGTCCATTAATTAGTTAGGGCCGGCTAGGGTTAGAGTTAACTAGGGTTTTGCAAAATAGAAGATAATGGGTCCTTTTATAGAAAATTCTACGAAACACTATTCACCCAAGATTTTCCGAACTCCAAACGAAGCGTGGCGGCTGACGTTTCTAGGGTTTAACTCGCATTTCGGACACAATAGAAAAGGTATCGAGAGCCAATTCGATCATATGTGTGAGCTATGGAGATAAAAGATCAAATTTAAATTAAATCGGTTAAACTAATTTCTGTGTGTAACATTATGGATCTGAAGAAACTGGTTTCGTCGAAATCCGAGACTGTTTGAAAAATGACTATTTTTACTTGTCAATTAAATATTAAAATATTCAATTTCTACAAATTAACTTTTAATTCAATTTTAAAAGTTCTATAACATCATTCTAACTCCAATATGATTTAATACAACTTTACAAATCAATTTTAATCACATTAAACCCAATTTCCAATTATTTCTGTAATTTCAAATATTAAATTGTCGATTTAATTATCCAATTAAATCTAGATATTCGAAATAAAATTTATTCGATTTACGAATTTTACTTGTTAATAGTTAAAATCAATTAAATATACGAATTTCAAATGACAGAAATTCTGGGTTGTTACATACCTATTAGAAAATTATTTCAATTCAAATTTTCATATGTAAATTTGAATTACCTCTTAAACGAAGACCTACTAGAAAATTAATTCAAATCAATTTAGAATAACATAAATATTACGGATAGTCAGTATTACCTCTCAAATGGATACATCCATCCATACTGCACAGGACCTCGAAGAAGTGCTTCGGATGAAAAATCAACAGGTAAATGCTCCACTACGTTGAATAAACCTGGCAGAAATATTTTCTCCTGTGTGTAGAGCAGTATAGGGATTTCTACTCCAAGTTTTCGTATATGGTTGACTTTTAACGTCGTCGAACAAAGCTGTTTATAGAACATACTTAATTATGTTGTAACATTCTATACTTTTAAGGGCAACGGTTCTTTACAAACCACTGGTAATAAATATTTCATCATGATATGGCAATCGTAATTTTTCATCCCACTAAGTTTATTGTTTCAAAAACCTACATATCTACGGAGATTAGAAGAAATCTCATCAGGATATCTTAGTCCTTCCACCCACTTTAGCACGATTTTACATACTTATTGCCCAGTTCATAGCATGGTTTGGGTTTTTTATTGTCATCGGGATTCATATGAAGTTCGAGACATTTACAAATGTGTGCTATATCAAGTCTCGAATTCAAATCGTCCTTAATTTTGACCTTTATTTTCGTAACAGTATTAAACATGTTATCAAATTATTGTGCATCACGTCAATATTATGTTGGAGTAAGAGATCTTTCCAATATGGTAACTCCCAAAATATACTTTGTTTGCACCAATTATGAATGTCCGATTTACCTGGAATTTCAGTCCATACTCTATTTCATGTATTTTCGGATAGTCCTTCAAAATCTCATATATTTCTTCGCTTGACCAAACCTTTGATGGACGCATATTCTCTTCTTTATTAGCTTTAAAGTTATTTTATCTCTTCTAAAGTATGATTGGAATGGAGAATACACCGATGACAATCAAACCATGAAATTCTCTTTTCATACCATAAGGAAAATGCTCGTATTTCTTCCATACAATAAGAACAAGCTGGACGACCGGCTGTACGCCAACCTGAAAGCATCCCATATGTAGGAAAATCACTAATAGTCCATAATACAGAAGCAGAAATATGAAAATTCTTTTTTCTCAAAATGTCGTATGTTTCAAATCGTTCATGCCATAGTGTTTTCAACTCCTCTATCAATGGTTGTAAATAAAAATCGATTCCTTGTGTTGGATCATCAGGTCCAGGAACAATAATGGTCAGAAACATATATGGAGTTTTCATACACATCCATTGAGATAAATTATATGGAGTAACGATAATAGGCCAAAATGAATATTTACTACCAAACTGAGAGAATGGTGAAAATCCATCCACACATAAACCAAGTCTCACGTTACGACTCTGCAGCAAACGCAGGGTATGTTCTATCGAAATGTTTCCATGCTTCTCCATCAGATGATGTGTCAAAGTTTCCCCTTCACGTGTTCTCACACTGTGTCATCGCATATGACATGCTGTAGCTGAAGACTCATATAACCTTTAAAGTCTAGAAGTGATGGGTAAATAATGCATTCTCTTGTATGGAACTTCCTTTCATTTTTCTTTGTTTGTATCTTTCCTCATTGCATGTTTTATAGTTTCTAAGGTTAATGCCATCTTTCCAATACAACATACAACCTTTTATACATGTATTTATCTTTTGGTACGGCAGACCAAAAGCCGACATAAGTATTTTCACTTTATAATGACTATCACACATAAGATTATTAGGTGGTATATGTCATTTTACAGCTTGTATAATTTCTGTAAATCCAGCTTCTTTAAAGTTGAATTTTGATTTCATAGTGATGTATTTGGCGGTTACTGATAATTCGATTCTACTTTTACAACCATCCCACAACAGCCTCCTAGCAACATCCAGTAAATCATAAATTTTTTTCGCTCCCACATTCGGTCCTTCTTTGATGTTTATGTCTTGATCGTTTACTTTGACAGTAGGAAACATTGATCGTGTTGCATCTTCCATCATATCTTCTATTGGGTTCGTCATAACATGATCGTCCTCTGGTGCTATAGAATTAAGTGTGGTTGCAGCATGTTTTCTATGACGATCCCACAAATAATAATTTGACACAAAACCAGATTTATACAAATGTACTTTAACTGTGTTTGGTTTCCAATTCTTCGGATGTTGGCACTTACTACAAGGGCATTGAATTTCTTCTTTATTTCGATTATTAGATGTAGCGGATCTAATAAATTTGTGTACACCGTTGTAGAAATATTCCTTTATCGAACCATTCATACCAGTTCTGACTTCATACATCCAAGTACGGTCGAGAAAATAGTCGAACATTGTTCCTAGTTTAAATATACATGTTAGTGATTTTGATAACACTTCAGTTCACTTCTCTTCTACGCATAACTTGCACTCAAATGGTATATTGTTGTTGTATTTTTTGAACTAAAGTAAAGCCATGTAGGACTAAAGGCTTCACACACCGCACTTCTATCTAATTTCGACAGCACTTCACTTCTCTTCTGCACATAACTTTGCATCTAAGGGGTGTATTTTTTTTGTTGTATTTTCTAAACTAAATTAAAACTTTTTGAAGGCTTTAATTTTTTAGCGTCAATTATTTGTTGAAATAATATTTAATGCTTATTTTTAAATCAACATTATATTCATTGCAATTTTTTTTAGAAAATACATTTGGGTATAATATTTATTTATCAATTTTTTATAAAATCGATTTTAGTACAATATTTGTTCTTATATTCATTTCTTAATTTTTTTTACAAAATCGATTTTAGCAGAATATTTGTTGTTGTTATATTCATTTTTAAATTTCTTTACAAAATCGATTTTAGTACAATATTTATTGTTGCTATATTCATTATCTAATTTTCTAAAAAAATCGATTTTAGCAGAATATTTAATGTTCTTATATTCATTTCTTAATTTTTTACAAAATCGATTTTAGCAGAATATTTGTTGTTGTCATATTTGTTTCTTAATTTTTTTACAAAAGCGATTTTAGTACAATATTAGTTTTTGTTATATTTATTTCCTATTTTTTTATTAGAAAATTGATTTTAGCAAAATATTTAATGTTATTATATTCATTTCCTCATTTTTTACAAAATCGATTTTAGTAGAATATTTATTGTTGTTAAATTCATTTCTTAATTTTTTACATAAATTGATTTCGATATAACAATTATTTTTGTTATGCTCATTTCAAAATTATATAATTCATTCAACCATTTAAATATTTATCGAATACATTTGAAATTTTAAAACGTATTTTAAAATTCAATTAACAATTTAAATTTTTTTCATCGATTTTGTAGAGGAAAATTAGATGTTAGAGCTTGTAATAAATTAAATTAATTTTATTTCATACTAACGACTAATACTTATAATGTACACATGCTAATTAAATAAAAAATATTACTTATGTTTAACCTTATCAATCTAGCGGCATATCAATCAATAATTGTACAATAATTTTTGTGCAAACTATAACAAACATTATTCTAATTAACTATAACAAACTTATATATCCATTAGTATATCAATCAATAATTATACACTAAATTTCGGATTATAAATAAACCCTAATTTTTAATTCCAAATTAAATAATCAAACCACTAATTAATATCACCAACTCAAAAAATATAATATTACCATTAACAAATACATAATAAAAAACCCATAATTAACTAATTTGCCAAATTAGGGTTCTCAACATATCCCCAAATCTATCAATATGCTATTATCACAAATAGTACTACATAATCATCAATTTTATTACATAATCAACCAATTTTCGAAATTAGGGGTTTGATTAAACCTATATTAAGTAGAAATTGGAGAGTAATAACATACCTTCAAGCTTTGGGGAGTTGTAGCTTTAATGATGGAGAGAATAGCGGCTCGCGTCGGGGGGCGGCGGCTATAGCATCGGTGGAGGAGCGGCTGAATTTTTTTTTAGGAAAGAAGATAATGTTTTTGTTCACAGGTTGCTACTGTATATACGCGTTAGGCGACGGCTAACGTTAGCCGCTTTTTTAGCCGTCGCTAGCCATCGCTAGACATCTCTAGCTACTGTCGTTAAACTAACCCTGTTTTCTAGTGTTTCCTTCTTCCCCAAATCAGACATCCCCTCCTCCAAACCCTCCTCCAACCCCATCTCCACATCGTCAACAAGCTTCCACGCGGCCAGTAGGTCCCCATCTTCGACTTTTGGCTAGCTCCATTACATATTTCTCGGTAAGAAGGTTTAATTCCTAATCCCTATATTTAATTTTGATTTGTTAAATTAGGGTTAATTTAATGTTACAGTTGTATAATACTACGTTGATTGTTTGGTATATCATATTGAATGCTAATTAGGTTGTTATTACAATTGTTTATCATTGAAATGTTGAGAATTTTTTTTGTTTAGTGTATATGTGCGTTAATTGATGCATATGCATTGATTAATTTGTGCATACGTGCATTAAAGCTACTTTAGATTAATTAAAGACAATGCTTAAAATTTGGTGTATGCGTTTTCAAGAAGACGAAAACGACGATTCAATGTATGCTTTTTTTTAGTATGTAAATAAATTATTGTAAAAATTGTTGTATAATACGGTTTACTTTTTGTAAATCTCTTAGAGTGTTTTTGGCCACGTCTTACAAATATTGTATACGATCGTTGTATGAATATTATCATAGAATGAACATTTGTATTCATCCATATAATATTTGTTGAATCTGTCTTTGTATTGAACAAGTTACAAATGCAATAATAATTTTATTTTGCAAATAATTTTATTTTAAATGGTTTCCAAAATTTCATTAATGCTTTTGTTTTGTTCCCTGTGCACACACATATATGTACGATGCAGGAAACAAAGGAGAAGCGCGGCCGAAATTTTGTTGAATCGTTTGAAATAATAATTTTTGCGGAATGTAATTGCTACTGTGTTTGTAATGGGAAGTAGGATGACCAACCATCAAAGTGTAAAACAACAGCCAAATTTTTTTGCAAATCTGTTTGAAAATTAAATTAAATAGAATAATATTATATATTAGCGAAAATTTAAATGTATGATTTATTTAAAAAATAAAATGTCAAGATGTAAATAATTAATGCACTTTAATGTTTTTAAGTAAGAAAAATGGTCAATTATTTTATCAATTGAGCTGGATGTACCAACAAAGAAGAAATTTTGGAGGCTCAATAAGTGAACATTTTCAAAATGGTGTACATGTTTTTATTAAACTCGCTTTAGTAATAAGGGAAACGATGAAGCAATTCATTGTCTATATAGTAGGTGCAAACAATTGAAGCATTTGATACCGAATATGGTTAAAATTTATTCATGCTAATATGGTTTCGTATCGAATTATTTGGTATGGGTTCGTCATGGAGAACTTATAGCGCCTAATCCCGTACATTCGAAGGAAGAGGTAGATAATGAACTTATTCCGACGAATCTCATAGTAGATATGGTTGAAGATGCAGCACATTCAATGTTCCCTACTGTTGAAGTTGATGGTAACAATGTTAATGTCGAAGAAGAACCAAGTATTGGAGCAAAAGTTTTTATGATTTATTGGAGACTGCTAGAAATCCCTTTGGGATAGTTGTACAAGTGGTACTCAACTATCAGTAACTGCAAAATACAATGTGATGAACTCAAAATACAACATCACAGAAAACGAGTTTACTGCTATAGTACAAGCTGCAAAATGGCATATGCCACTCGATAATTTAATGTGCAGAAGCCACTATGAAGTGAAAAAACTTATGTCTGCTTTTGGTTTGCCATATCAAAAAATAGATACATGTTTAAATAGCTGCATGTTGTTTTGGAAAGAAGACATCAGTCTTAGAAATTGTAAAATATGTAATCAAGAAAGATACAAACCAAGAAAAAAGAAGGGAACGGAAGTTTTGTACAAGCGTATACTCCTAGGCTTTAAAGGTTATATCCATCTTCTATAACCGCGCATCATATGAGATGGCACTGTGTGAGAACACAGGAAAAATGTACATTAACATACCCGACTGATGAAGAAGCATGAAAGCATTTCGATAAGACATAACCCACTTTTGCAACGAAGAGCCGTATTGTTAGACTTGGTTTATGTACGGTTGCATTTTCACCGTCCTCTCAATTTGGTTCAAAATATTCATCTTGGCCTACAATCGTTACACCTTAAAATTTACCTCCGTGGATGTGTATGAAAACTTCATGTATGTTTCCCAATATCATCATCACTGGCCTTGATGATCCAACATAAGAAATCGATGTATATTTACAACGGTTGATTGAAGAGTTGAAAACATTGTGGTATAAAGGTGTTGAAACATATGACATTTCCAAAAAAACATATGTTCGCTTCTCTACTGTGGACTATAAGAAAGTTTCCTGCGTATGCAATGCTATCGGATTGGAGGATAGTTGATCATCTAGCTTGCCCTTATTGCATGGAAGAAACACTAGCATTTTCTTTACGGCATGGGAAGAAAATTTCATGTTTGACTGTCATCAGCATTTTCTCCATATTAATCATCCTTTTAGAAAAGATAAAAAAACTTTACAAGCAATAGAGCTGAGACCTTGCGACCACCAATGATTTGGTCAAGGAAGATATTTTTGAGCTTGTAAAGGATTATCTTGATACATGAAACCGGCGAACAAATTGAAATACAAGGTAAATCGATGATTCATAATTGGTGCAAACAAAATATATTTTAGGAGTTGTTTTATTGAAAAAATCTCCTAATTCGTCACAATATCGATGTGATGCACAACAAGAAAAACGTGTTCGATAATGTATTTAACACGGTTCTGAATGTTAAAGGAAGGAATAAAGATGATTTGAAATCAAGACGTGATATAGAAGCAATATGCAATCGTTCTAAGCTTCATATGAAGCCAAATGACACAAAATACCCAAAGCATGCTACGAGGTTGATAGTAACCAAGTAAAAGTACTGTTAAAGTGGGCGGGAGGATTAAGATTTCTTGATGGGATTTCCTCTAATTTTCGTAGATGTGTCGACTATAAGAATGGTAAACTAAGTGGGGTGAAAAGTCATGATTGTTATGTGATGATGGAACATTTATTACACGTCGCTTTCAAAGAACTATTGCCCATAAAAGTTTGGACAGTTGTAGCAGAACTTAGTTCGTTTTATAAGGAGCTTTGTTCAGCTACCTTAAAAGTTGATTGTCTACGTAAACTTGAAGAAGATATTCCTGTACTGCTCTGCAAACTGGAGAAAATATTTCCTCATGGTTTTTTAATGTAATAGAACATTTACCTGTTCATCTTTCGTTTGAAGCACGTCTTTGAGGTCCTATGCAATCTGGATGGACGTATCCATTTGAAAGGTATTACTATTGAGTTTTTAAATTTTAGTTTAGCCACATGTAATAAAATTTAATTATAATTATTCTTGATAGGCACTTGAATCACCTAAAGAAAAAAGTGAGACAAAAAGCACGAATTAAAGGTTCAATATGCAAATCATATATCGAAGAAGAATCTTCGTTATTTTTCTCTCATTATTTCAATGACTATATGAACTTATTTTTTGAAAGTTCTAGGCGAAACGATGAGGGCATTGAACAAGATTCTTTTGAATCAATGTTATCTACTTTTACAAAACAGCGATGCCATGTTGGAAAATGTATGGAAGTATGGTTAGACGACAGAGATTACCACATAGACCACACATATGTTCTTCGTAACTGTGCAAAAGTTGCATCATTTGTTAGGTACTAATGAATAACACATATAAAATTATTTGCTTTAATAATACACGTGTGTATTAATTATAACACGATATATTATCTATATTTGCAGTATTTATGAATCACATCATCTAAGCAGGGATATCAGCAAAAATATCGCTACTTGGTTTTTGAACCACGTTTATGATCCAGTAAATTGTGTAGTGATGAAGGATTAAAACATCTTGCGATGGGACCAAAAAAAAAAGTCAAGACATATCCAATATTCTTTGTCAATGGATACAAATTCAACACCAAAGAATGCGGGTTGAAAAATTAACTAACAAGGCCGGTGTATATCTTAAAGTTAGTGGTGGTCCAAATGATCACATAAATAACTTTTACGGCGTGTTGACTCCGGATTTGCAATTAACATATTTCACCAGACTCGCGGAAGAAGTTTATTTGTTTAGATGCAACTGGTTTAGTAGTGTTCCAGGTTTTGGAATTAATGTGCACCAAAAATATAATATTATTGAAACAAAGCATACATCACGTTTATCACAAGTGTGATCCGTTTATACTAGTAAAATAGGCCCTACAAGTTTATTATGATCCTTATCCATCTCTAAAAATAGATAAAGTAGATTGGTCGGTGGTTTTTAAAACGAAGGCAAGATTTAAGTTTGATGGAAAGAATATTCCGGACAAACAAGCATACCAAACGGATATCGTGGAAAATGACAAATTTGTAATAAAAGATGATCGAACCGATTTAGGACCTCTAAATTATGAATCAAATGTATTAGTAGAAGCATTTGAGACAACGGAGGAAAACAACATAGAGTACGAGATGGAGTCTGAATCAAAAAACGACGAGAACTAATTTAATAGTATACATGTTGAAAAAAGATAATTTATGGGAGTATTGATGTGACACTTTTTGTATGTTACATGCGATTATTGATGCTAAATCTTGATATGTTTACTCATAATTGAATGATATATTCTGCCATATAAAATAATATGTATGTCACAGGTATTACAGATGTTATTTTTTAGGCAGTGGGGTTCTTCACAGACTGGTTCTCCCTTAGGGTCTTAGAGAGGGACATGTCGCGGCGGTGGTGATGGCAGCGGACCTTCACTGGAGGCACTATGTATGGTAGTTAGATTACTACCGAAAGCCAACGACTCGTAAGTATTAAAGTTACTTCAGTATTCTAAATATTTTGTACGATATATTAGTCATAATTTGTCTATATCATATTTAATGCAGGGTTTTGAGCTTGAGCCTTATAACATTGTGCTCAGCATATCGAAGCACGCATATATGAGTCGTATGTCTGCATGTTGGTCGAAGTGGAGCAGGATCTCATACCATGTAAGGGAAAGCAGATGGCAAGACTTCCTGGTAAGTGTAAAATTATATATCATTATATATAATCACTTTACAATTTGCCGACTAAGTATAAATGTACAACTTATATTTTTTAACATATATACATGAGGCAATATACTTACAAAAGGAGGACGTGTCACTTTAGCCAGCGCCACTGGAACTCAAAAGTGGTAAAGAATTATAGGGATACGGTGTCTAGCATAAGAAAATCTGGGAAGAAGCCACAATGGAGGGGCGTCAGCGTTTGGGATGCTTGGGTCGCATGGTGGGGTAGGGAAAAATTCAATATAAGCCTATGAGATATCACCTTAATTTATTCGGTACAAAATACATAATTTATACCCGTAAATTTTAATCCTAAATTTTAATTTGCTGATGGAGTCGGACACAAACTCCGCGAACAGGCAGAAAAATCCTATCACGCACCGTGATAGCTCAAATTAATCCCAGCACCATCGCGAGTACTTGGTAAATTAATTAATTGTAATTATGAACAGTTATTACATTTTTGGTATAAATTTACATGAACAATAATAATATACACCAATTATTGTAGGAAAGTGCGCGGGTGGAAGGGGGCTTCAATCTCGCTGAATGTATTTGAGAAGACCCATGTCGTTAGGTAGACATACTCTACTTGGGATCAGTGTGCATGCCTAGCATGAGGATGACAGAGCGTACGCCGCACATGTAAATACATTTTAAGTTATAAGTTATTAATAATGATTATTTCAATTAATTAATTATATAATAATGTCATGTAATATTTTTTGCATTTAATTTTACGTTGTAGGAAAAATTTACGCAGGTACATGCACATATGCTTGAGCATTCTGGACGGGAGTAGTTGACCACTGACGAGGAGGACGCGATCTTTGACTATGTTATGGACCCGATCTAGAGAAATAGGCGCTATGGCTACAACAACCAATCGGTAATTTATAAAAATTAACTACGTTGTAAAATTTGCTTAATTTTTATAAAATTTACTTAATAACTTAAACATATTTCGACTTGTTTTGTAGGCTTGGACATTATAGTGATCTTACCCAAAGGCTCAGGACAACGTGGACATTAATGAGCTTAGACAACAGATTGCACCGCTGCAGGAGCAGGACCGCCTCCGAGCAGTGCAAATGGAGTAGCTCAATCGGCGTTTGGCTGAGTATATGGAGCGTCATGGTACAGTCCCCTCATCCGGTGATTCCGGAGCCGATAACGAGTCTTGATGTACGATTTGCAGTTTTTTATGGACATGTGGTGTTGGATGTAGTTTGCGTATATAAACATTGAGTGATGGCGAGGTTAATTTATAGACATGTGGTGTTTGACATTGATTTTGGGTTGATTTGTGGAGTTGATATGTGGATTTTGACGTTAGATGTAAATATTGGATATAAATATTAAAGTTGAATGGGTGAGAGTAATGATGGATGGTTTGTTTTGTTAATATTGGAGTTTGATGTTGGATGTAAATATGTTTGCATTTGATATTATGATGTTTGATTTTTATATTTATATTGATTTTGATATCAGTTTATATATGTGGCTTATATATTAATTTTGAAGAGTTATATATTGATATTAGTATGGAAAGGAAGCTGTGCTGCAGGGAAAAAAAATTTACGCAGATTATCGACTGCTATCGACGGCTCCCAATGGCTTATTGGCCACTTTTTTCAATGGCAAGCGATGGCTTCCGATGGTTATTTGGACCAATATTACGATGGCTAGCGACGGCTCCTGACGGCTTAGTGGAAAATTACCACGCCACGTGGACGTCGTCGCGTTGGAAAATCCGTCGGAACAGCCGTCAATTGTCGTCGCTACTATGTCGTTGAAGCTGTCGGAAACGGATGGAAGTCGTGGTCCGTATTCCGACGGCATTTTCGATGACTAGCGACAGCCGCTGCTAGTTGTCGGAAATTGCCTGTTTCCTTGTAGTGGTGGTTTTATGTATCTTACTTTATTGAAAATGTAATATTACCATTTATGTTAATGCGAGTATGATATATATATATATATATATATATATATATATATATTGAAATTTTCATATTTTCATATTTTGATAGATGAACCAATGAATATCATCTAATTATATTTATTCAATAAGTTTAAATTCAAAATTACATAGTTAATTTAGCTATATGGATTGAAACATAAAATATCATGAGAAAAGTAAGATGAATTTTGTTTATAATTGTAGTAACTAAGATGTAGGCATTTGAAGTTAAAAATAGAGTTTTACAATGCAATGATAAATTTTTCGAGATAAATGAATTACAAACTAAATTTCTTATTGCTATTTTTTATGTAGTTTATATTCGTACTGGAAAGAAAATTTGTTTACAATTTGGTCGCTACATTAGTAGTGTATATATTGAAATTTTCGTTATTCAATATTTATTCGAAATATTAATAAATATTAGTCAACTTAATTAATCTAAACAGTTTAAATGTTTGATTTTGTTATGAACATAAATATATAAACTTGAATATAAATGTTATTATGTAATTGATGAATTATTTATAGATAAGTTTCTAGATTTTTAAATGTACCTGCTAGAGCGTAGAATTATGGAGAGATTTAGTAAAATAGATGCAAATAGATAAACTAAAAGATTTTAATTTAAAATATCAAGAAAAAATTAAGGTACAATACAAAACTACTAAAATTAACAAGAAAGCCAAGAATTATGCCCCTGCTAGGAATGAATGCGGGGCACGTTTTTTGTGCCCCGGACCCGCCTAGAGTTTTTTAAATCCTGCTCCAGACCCGCAGACCCGCCTTGTAGACCCGGTGCACGTCTGGATTTTCGCCATGTACCGAAAACTTATACGGGTCAGGGTAGACCTCTCCCACTCCAAAACTCAATAAGGCTTTACACATTCCTTCAAAATTATGTATTAATGTACATATATTTAATTTTTTTTATTTATAAGAGGGATTATCACTAAATAATACAATAAATAAGGAGATTAATGTGTTTACAATAATAATTAAGGTAATAAAAATGAGGTGTATGATAACGATTCAAGAAAAATATGAATATGTTATTATATAATTTTTATTGATGCAACCTAATACCATAAAAATCATATAACTATTGAATGGAACGGAAGAATATCCATATTATAGCAGCTTATGTATAAAAGGTTAACAATGCATCATTATAGTAATTAAGCAATTTTATAAGATCTCGTTAGTACGCGTCAGGTGAGATCGGGTCAGCTAGCATACTCGCATTACTTGTCTCATGATATTTTATGTTTCAATCCATATAGCTAAATTAATTGTCAGCTAGCATACTCGTGACCCGTTCTCACCTGACAAGTAATACTGAGATCGGGTCAGCTTATGTATCATCTAATTATAAGCTCTTCAACATACTTGCTCTTAATTTAGCTATATGAACGGGTCACGAGTGTACCCATCCTCGATAAACAAAAGATATGAGTCTTTGCGGATCAAAACAGGGCATATCTACCGGATCTAGACCGTTGACATTATCCTCTTTAGTCCGTGTAATTAGTCTAAACCAAAAGGTTTCCCTTTTTTAATTTTTCGATATGACTGTATTTCGGCGCTTTTAATTTTTTCTTCTTAAACCCTGCACTTCATATACTAAAACCCTAGCTGTTATAGTAATTTCCGCTGTGCCGAATCTGCTACAAGATCAATCACCCAAGCTTGCAAAATGTGCCGGTCTGTTCCTTCGGTTGTACATTTTCGCCAAGCTTCAAACGGATTAAATGGAATACTGCACAAACTACATAATATTCGATCCACGAGTTATTTAAGTCGATTTGAACAATGATTTTATGTTTCTTCTATATCGAGAAAAAAGGCTTAGATTTAGAGCTTATTAAGAGCAAGTATGTTGAAGAGTGTGATGATCATGATAGGGTACTTGTCTGATGTTTTGGGATTTTTCTTCAAAATTAGAGATATTGTAGTATATATAAAGATATGCTTCCCTTTGTCAAATTGTTTTTTCTTAAAAGAAAACTATAATAATAAAAAAAGAAACTTCATATCCCACTGATTAAACCCCCTCGCCTCATGGTATACATATGTTTGTGTGGTTCTGCTTGAGAATATGTTCAGCTCATTTTTGCATTTGAAATTGGGTACTGGTGAATAAAATTGAGAGATTTTTGTATTTTTACAAACTTTCTTACTATATTACCATCAAACAAACATGGAAACATCTGAGTATATAGCATACTTGAGCAATGTATACATATAGCAAAGGGCATATGACGTTACTTTTGAAATTTTGAAATTTTTATGTATACATAAACATAATACATTATGCAGTTGAAATTTTTATGGAGTTCCATATGCGACTTTGACATGCTTTGAGGTCAAATTTCAGAAACTTCTGCCTTCTTTTGTACAAAAATAACATCAGTTTATTGTTCTGTCAAATGCAAAATTTTTGATTTCGGCTAGAATAATAAAATGCTGACTATTGTCTGAGGTTCTAATTTAAATATGTTGAAGGATTGAAAAATGATGTTGAAATCAATTTTTTCAACTTTTATTCTTCTCAACAATAATTTTATTCTTTTAAGCTATGCCGTGTAAAAAGTAAGTCTATGAGGATGTCGCTAGTCACTTTACATGACCTTTTAAGTACACTACTTAGGCACCATCCGAATGCACTTGGGTGTTAATAAGTTCAAATGAGCAGGCCTGAGCATTGCTTGTCACTTTTGAAGCTCTTTTTTCCCAATTTTCTATAAAGACATCATTTAGGAAACTTTTTTGACCTTCAACTCCTTGATTACGTACAAAATAATCGATTCATTAATCACTTTGTTGATTTTGAACTAGAAAAACTAAGAAATTTTAATTTTATCGTGAGGTGGTGATTATATTGTTAAAAGCTGACACAATTGAATAGCTGCACTTTAACTATTAGTAAAAATTTCTGATCTAACCAATATTTAATTCAAGTACAGGTAAAAAGTGTTGGGGATGCGGATTAAGGATCTTAAGCCAGAAATAACACTAGAGGGGGGTGAATAGTGTTTTAAAGAATATATGAACTATATGACTAAATTAAAACTTTCAACACAAATCTAAACAGAATTCTAACACAGAGTGATCACAGAACATATAACAAATGCAAATAGTAAAGTAAAGCAAGTAAAAGGAAAGAACACACCGGATTTTATACTGGTTCGGAATCCTCCTACATCCAGTCCTGTACCAAGGCAATATCCTTGTACAGATTTTTATAAGCCAATATCCAAATTACAACCCTCAATTTCTAAGGCCTTGAGGAACCCTCCTATCTCCGAGTCTGGGGTAAACTCTCTTGATTTACGGGACACAAGATCACCCTAATACTTTCTAATAACAATTCTTTTGAATGGATAGACTCTATCGATTTTTTGAATACAAATTAATCCTATAACTCTGAATAGCACTTTGATCTTTAGTAGAATGATGGAGAATCAAATAGAGAGAGTATCTAAATGATTTCCTATTGAGAATTTGGCAGAATGATGGCACGATCTTGAAAATATGAAGTTTTATGGATATGGAATGGTGGAGAAGAAAGAGTGAGGAAAATAAGAAAATTAGTTGTTGAAAAATTCGTTTTGGAAGCCTTTATATAGATGCACAACAGTCATAACCATTGGCGAAAGGTTTTTGAACGAATGGACACTTCTTTTGAAATTTGAATTTTGAATCCAACTGTCACCATGTCGACATGGGGTATCCCCATATGTCGACATCCCTCAGTTCAAAATTGTAGAAATTTTGTTTTGTAAAAGCATTTGAATTTAAAACAAGTTGAAACTTCTATGAAGCAAAATAAAGTGTTTAAACAATATTTTGAGATAGAGAATGAATATAAAATATTATTTTAAATATATATATAATTGATATAGACCGTCAATTATATAAGTAATATTTAAAATCAGAATAAGTTTTGATGTTTTAAAATAGAAGTTTTTAAAATCAGAATGGAGGAATATTTCAAGGCTAAAACAAAGTTTGAAAACATTTTTTGAAAACATGATTTTGAAAGCTAAAACATTTTGAAAAGCAGATTTAAAAACATTTTGAAAAATCTATTCAAACTGAAATTGCAAGAACCTTCCTACAGAGCTCCTCCATAGGACTCGAGAACTTGTACAAAGTAGTTTAAATGATTTTGATTTTCGTGGGTTTGTTAGCCACTTGTCGTAGGTTTGTAAGCTACTTGTCATGGGTTTGTAAGCCACTGGTTTCGATAGAAATTGGGTTCCATTCCAAAAGAAAATTGGAAGAAAGATGAGAGTGCTATTATAAAGTTTTAACAAAATACTAGACACTTATCTTGAGATCTTGAAATCTTGATTCTCTAGAGTCTTGAATCTTGAATCTCTAATCTTCATCTTGATGCTTGAGTCTTTATACTGATCAGTCTTCGATAATACCTGCATATGCTTCCTATATACATATGTATATCTATCTATATGAAAATGTTAGTATATATTTTATAAAGTAAAGTATAATAACTATATAAGGTTGTTGTCATCAAAACATCATCAACTCAGTTCCTAACAATCTCCCCCTTTTTGATGATGACAACCTTTATTTCTAAAATATTCTTACCATACCATAACTCCCCGTAACTCCCCCTTACTCCGTGACTTCTTCTTAAAACTACAACTTCCCCTTACTCCACGACTCCCCCTTACACCAAGCACATATATTTTTATAACTTTCTCCCCCTTTGTCATCAACGAAAACTATTAACTACTTAAGAATTCAAGAATGATTAGTATGAACAAATAATATGTATAGAATAAGCATGAAACAATGAGTATAAGTGAACACATTTTTGCTATTACGACATATATAAGAACATACATAAACACGAACAAACAGAACAATGTAAAACGAAGAATAAAAAAGAAAGTACGCTTTAATGGCGGTCCTTAACTATAGGAGACTTATGAATCGAACAATTGGGGTAGTGGAGACAAAAGTTTCCACGTTGTTCAATTATGTTTCCATTAGTATCAACAAGGATCTCACCAACGCAAATAATGCTCTCGTCCTCATTTATAGGGACTTCGAGTTGAGGAAAAGGTTGATCTTCCTCTTGGTCTTCTTGTGGCTCTTCCATAGGTTCTTCTTCCTCTGATTCCATGGCTTGTGAAGAGTCTTCAATATTAATAGGATTTGTACGGTTATCCATAAGGAATTTTTTGTACATTCCTAATAATATTCCCTTGCCTTTGTTGTTCTCTAGCCATCCTAAGTTGACTTACTTGAATTTCAGTCGACAATTGAAGGATATCTTTCATCTTCTCTTGCAATTTGATCACTCGAGCGTGCGTAGATCGTTGAAATGGACCAGAATGAGGAGATGTGGGTGCAGTGGGTTCATTAGTAGAAGAGGAGGCCATTATTTTATTGTTTCAGAAGTTATTTACAAAGAATATAGTGAAGAAAGAGGAGAGAAAACGAAATAAATAGATAAATAACCAAATAACTAACTTTGGAGGGAAATTCTATTTTCAAATTTTTGTTAGGTATGTCGACATCAGGGGATGGGGCATGTCAACATGTCTTTCATAAAAAGTGTAATTTTTATTTTGAATTTTTATTGATTATATTTTATATTTTAGATTTTGAAAAAATACCTAATTCTCTTCTAAATTTTGTAAAATTCTGCTCGGTTAACGGTTTAGTTAATATATCAGCAATTTGTTTTTCAGTATTTATATAATCTAGAGTTAATATTTCTTTAGTTATATTATCTCTAAGAAAATGATGTCTTATATCAATATGTTTAGTTCTAGCATGATGAGTTGGATTTTTAGATAGATTTATTGCACTAGTATTATCACAATATATTGGTGATTTACTTATGTTAATTCCAAAATCTTTTAAAGTTTGTTGCATATATATGACTTGTGAACAGGCCAGAGCAGCAGATATATATTCTGCTTCAGTTGTTGACAAGGAAACATCATTTTGTTTCTTGCTGAACCAGGAAACCAGTGAATGTCCTAGAAAGTGACAAGTTCCACTTGTACTTTTTCGGTCTGATTTACAACCAGCATAATCAGCATCACAATATGATATTAAATCAAAAGTATTATTTTTAGGATAATATAAACCATAATCTAAAGTGTATTTTATATATCTTAAAATTATTTTAACAGCTTTTAAGTGAGTTTCTTTAGGTTGTGATTGGTATCTTGCACAGAGACAAACACTATGCATAATATCAGGACGACTCGCTGTTATATAGAGTAGCGAACCAATCATTCCCCTATATAAAGTTTGATCAATATCTTTTGATTTATCTTCTTTACTTAAACCTACATTTGTTGACATTGGAGTTGGTTTCCCACTAGAGGTACTTAAACCAAATTTATTGATTAAGTCTTTAGCATATTTTTCTTGACTTATGAAGATTCCATTTTCTAGTTGTTTAATTTGAAGCCCTAAGAAGAAACTTAATTCTCCCATGTGACTCATTTCAAATTCTTTAGTCATTATATCTGAAAATTCTTTATTCATTATGTTATTAGTTGATCCAAAGATTATATCATCTACATATATTTGAACCAGTTGAATATCTTGATCATTTCTTTTAATGAAAAGTGTTGTATCTACTTTGCCAATTTCAAAACCAGATTGAAGTAAATAAGATCTTAGTCTTTCATACCAGGCTCTAGGAGCTTGCTTTAGACCATATAGAGCTTTCTTTAATTTGTATACATGGTTTGGAAATTTATTATCTTCAAAAAGTGGAGGTTGTTCAACATAAACATCTTATTTTACAAAACCATTTAGAAAAGCACTTTTAACATCCATTTGATATAATTTGAAATTATTATAATTAGCGAAAGAAAGTAGAATTCTTATAGCTTCTAATCTTGCTACAGGAGCAAAGCTTTCATCATAGTCAATTCCTTCTTCTTGACAATAACCTTGCGCGACTAAACGAGCTTTATTTCTTAGGACCTCACCGTGTTCATTCATTTTATTTTTATAAACCCATTTAGTTCCAATTATACTTTTATCCTCAGGTTTAGGAACAAGTTCCCATACATCATTTCTGGTAAATTGATTCAATTCTTCTTGCATAGCAAGAATCCATGAATCATCAGACGATGCTTCCTTTGGATTTTTAGGTTCAATTGTTGATATAAAGGCTACATTACTCATACTACTTAATTGATTTCTAGTTCTTACTACAGATTCAATATTTCCTAAAACATTTTCTATAGGATGATCTTTTGATATTTTAAATCTCTTATTATGTTGATTTATTTTACTAATAGTTTCATTAGATTGATTTAAATTTATAAAATCTTCTTCATCATCTATTTGTACAATATCTTTAAGATTTTCATCAAAAGATACATGCATAGTTTCTTCAATAGTATTAGTTTTTAAATTAAAAACTCTAAATGCTTTGCTTCTATTAGAATAACCAATAAAGAATCCTTTATCAGCTTTTGGTTCAAATTTATCTAAATTATCTTTTGTACTAAGTATAAAACATTTACTCCCAAATACTTTGAAATAAGCAACTATAGGTTTCTTATTATAAAGTAATTCATATGGAGTTTTATTTGTTAATGGTCTAACTAAAATCCTATTTAATACATAACAAGCTGTAGCAATTGCTTCAGCCCAAAAATATTTAGGTAAATTACTATCAGAAAGCATTGTACGAGCACACTCTTGAATCGTTCTATTCTTACGTTCTACTACTCCGTTTTGTTGTGGAGTTCTTGAAAATGAAAAGTTGTGAGTAATTCCCTTCTGAGTACAGAAATTCTCAAAATTTTCATTTTCAAATTCATCACTGTGACCACTTCGAATAGTTTTAATTTTGAAAGAATGTTGTTTTTGAATTCTTTTAGAAAAGTTTTTAAATATTTCAAAAGCATCACTTTTATGTTTTAAAAAGATTGTCCAAGTATATCTTGAATAATCATCTACTATAACAAAAACATATTTACTATGGTTAATTGATTGAACTTGAGATGGACCAAATAAATCTAAATGAAGTAATTCTAGAGGACTAAAGGTAGAAATAGCATCTTTTAATTTAAATGAACTTTTCTTAAGTTTTCCTAATTGACAAGCATCACAAATACTATCTATTTTAAAGTTTAACTTGGGTAGACCTCTAACTAAGTCAAGTTTTGATAGCCTAGATAATAATTTGAAATTCAAATGGCCAAATCTTTTATGCCAAATCCAAGGGTCACTTGTATTAGCCAAAAGACATAGGTTATCATTTGAAATTTTCATACTAAGGGTATAAATATTTTTCTTCCTAATACCTTCAAAAAATATATTAGACTTGTCATCTTCAATGTGAAATTTATCCTTTTCAAATTTAATTTTAAAACCTTTATCGCAAAGTTGACTTATACTAAGCAGATTATGTTTTAAGTTCCTAACTAATAAAACATCAGAAATAAGTAAAGTTTTAGAGTTACCGACATTGCCGACGCCAACCACATATCCTTTAGAGTTGTCACCAAAATTGACTAATCCACCATCTTGATAAGTAATGTCCTTGAGTATCTCGGGATTTCCAGTCATGTGCCTTGACCAGCCACTATCAAGTATCCATTTATCTTTCTGAATTTTCACAGTTTGTCCATTGGGTGTTGATTCGTCAAAAGCCATATAACATGTCTGTTCCTGCATAACACACCAATTCAGTAGATAACTTGATTTTTCAAAATAGCTATATGCAGACTTATGAAACTTTGATGAAATGCATATATTCAAAACAGTTTTAACACAATTTTCCAAAAATGCCATTTTTATATTTTTCAAGTTTCAGGTTATGAAAATAATGAAAACCAATGCTCTGATACCAATTGTTGGGGATGCGGATTAAGGATCTTAAGGCAGAAATAACACTAGAGGGGGGTGAATAGTGTTTTAAAGAATATATGAACTATATGACTAAATTAAAACTTTCAACACAAATCTAAACAGAATTCTAACACAGAGTGATCATAGAACATATAACAAATGCAAATAGTATAGTAAAGCAAGTAAAAGGAAAGAACACACCGGATTTTATACTGGTTCGGAATCCTCCTACATCTAGTCCTGTAGCAAGGCAATATCCTTGTAAATATTTTATAAGCCAATATCCAAATTACAACCCTCAATTTCTAAGGCCTTGAGGAACCCTCATATCTCCTAGTCTGGGGTAAACTCTCTTGATTTACGGGACACAAGATCACCCTAATACTTTCTAATAACAATCCTTTTGAATGGATAGACTCTATGGACTTTTTGAATACAAATTAATCCTATAACTCTGAATAGCACTTTGATCTTTAGTAGAATGATGGAGAATCAAATAGAGAGAGTATCTAAATGATTTCCTATTGAGAATTTGGCAGAATGATGGCACGATCTTGAAAATATGAAGTTTTATGGATATGGAATGGTGGAGAAGAAAGACTGAAGAAAATTAGTTGTTAATAAATTCGTTTTGGAAGCCTTTATATAGATGCACAACAGTCATAACCATTGGCGAAAGGTTTTTGAACGAATGGACACTTCTTTTGAAATTTGAATTTTGAATCCAACTGTCACCATGTCGACATGGGGTATCCCCATATGTCGACATTCCTCGGTTCAAAATTGTAGAGATGTTGTTTTGTAAAAGCATTTGAATTTAAAACAAGTTGAAACTTCTCTGAAGCAAAATAAAGTGTTTAAACAATATTTTGAGATAGAGAATGAATATAAAATATTATTTTAAATATATATATATATATAATTGATATAGACCGTCAATTATATAAGTAATATTTAAAACCAGAATAAGTTTTGATGTTTTAAAAATAGAAGTTTTTCAAATCAGAATGGAGGAATATTTCAAGGCTAAAACAAAGTTTGAAAACATTTGTTGAAAACATGATTTTGAAAGCTAAAACGTTTTGAAAAGCAGATTAAAAACATTTTGAAAAATCTATTCAAACTGAAATTGCAAGAACCTTCCTACAGAGCTCCTCCATAGGACTCGAGAACTTGTACAAAGTAGTTTAAATGATTTTGATTTTCGTGGGTTTGTAAGCCACTTGTCGTGGGTTTGTGAGCCAGTTGTCGTAGGTTTGTAAGCCACTGGTTTCGATAGAAATTGGGTTCCATCCCAAAAGAATATTGGAAGAAAGATGAGAGTGCTATTATGAAGTTTTAACAAAATACTAGACACTTATCTTGAGATCTTGAAATCTTGATTCTCTAGAGTCTTGAATCTTGAATCTCTAATCTTCATCTTGATGCTTGAGTCTTTATACTGATCTGTCTTCGAAAATACCTGCATATACTTCCTATATACATATCTATATCTATATGAAAATGTTAGTATATATTTTATAAAGTAAAGTATAATAACTATATAAGGTTGTTGTCATCAAAACATCATCAACTCAGTTCCTAACAAAAAGGAGTTTAATACCACAACTAATGAGGAAATAACCTCAAATATTAAATGACGTGATATTTATGTGGTTCGTATTTTGAGAAATTCTACGTCCACGGAAAAGTCTCTCTTCCTTCCTTTTTCAGTGATTTGGTACAGAATTTCGTGGAAGAATGTACAATTGAACCTTAAAGGTTTTCAAAAGAAGAAAATGTCAAAAGAGGAAGAAGCCTATTTCATGCTATAGTGCCTTTTCTATTTATAGTCCTGAAATGCACGTGGATTTCTAGAATTTCTTTCTCGTCATTGTGCCTTAACCCTTGGATCTTGCCAGATGTTGTTTATCTGTATTGTCTATTTGATGTGACCAGATTATTGACGAGTCTTCGGTGGGAAGTTTGAATGGAGGTAGGCATACCAAAATTAGAGCGAAAAAATCCAAAATTGTAGTAGGAGAATTCAAATTTGAATTGACCTTGCTTATAGGCCTATAAAGAGATATATGTTGTCACTTGTTGACCTTGTTGTATCTATGCTGAACAATATGCGATGTTAAGGTGTTGATGCATATAAAGAGATACAACGGTGAATATTGCCCAGTGCTTAGGTCAGCTGCCCTACTAATATTTTTGTTGTCTTTGCTTGACTTGACAGCATATCGGTTTGGAACATGCCTATGGCTTTTTGTGATTTCAATTGTAAGTATGATTATGCGTTGAAGTATATATTGAGCGATCCTGTATATAGCCCATTTGATGTGCATTCAACTATGTACAGAGTGATCTAGGTGCCATCCTTTTGTGCTGGTTTGATTTTGTATAAGTTTGACAAAACATGAGCCTTGATGGCACGCTCAGCTCAGCTCGGTATATATTGTCCCCAAACTTCGTTGCGGTATGTCGTTATTTGATAGAGTTTGGGTATGTAATTTGTTGCATATATCTAACTCGTTGATCAATCTTGTTAGAAATAAAGGCGTTTTCTTTCTATTATATACTTGATATAATGTTATATTAATTAATTAATTAATTTAATTAAAATATATTTAATATAAAATCCATAAATGATATGTTTTGTGATGGTAGTTATAAAGTATTGTAACCATGAATAATTTATAAAATTAAATATACCCTTTTAAATGTTCTTAGTCAAGATGCATCGAGACTGGACATCGATGTATCCATTAAGACTAGAGTAGTGACGCTCTCCAAATGTTGGGCAATGTATTACTCGTGTCTGTTAGGGGACCTAGGGGTTACGTACTAATAGTTATTAGATGACTATGGAATGACTCATTCCATAGTTTTCTTTTGGTTAATATAACTAAGGTCAAACATAAAATATCGATGTGAATAATTTACATAGTTCTTTCAACTTGAGAATACTGTAAATCTTTAATATGAAAGCTTCGGTTTGAATATAGTCAAATCAAGGCACAATGTCCATCGAGTGACTATAGTTGAGTCGAGTGGAAGTATTGGAAGTGAAGCACTATTCAAAAGAGGATTATCTCCTCAGTTACATATGGTTAATATCATAGTCAACTCAGGTTAACCCAATGTCAAAATATCTGGCTAGAGGAATTCGGTTAATAATAATTGTTATTATTGAACCAAGAACTTTGTATTTGGACTATAGAGTTAAATATGGACGATGTTGGAATTTTGACCATTACAAAATTCAACAAGTCCAAAATGATATAGTTTTGACGAAGAGAATTGGTGTAAATAATTGTCACAACCGGTAACGCTTATTACATTAAAATGAGATTTTTTTTAAAACGAGTAAGCGATAAATTTGGCCATATAATCACACCACCTGCTAAGTGAAGTATAAAAGTTAAAGTTCAAATAGTTCGATCACTGCAACAAAATGTACCTATCACAGCGTTTCAAAAACACTATAAAAACCTTCAACGGTGTTTTTAACTATGTTGTATATTAACATGCCATTATAGGTCAGACATATACCATAGCAAGATAGAAAACGCTGTAGAATCCATGTATTTATAGCATTTTTTTGATACCATTAATATGTTTTATAGCGTTGTCGACGAGCAAACTTTCTTTTCTTAGCATTCGTCTTCGCCAAGAAATATATTCAATAGCGGTTAAAATATGCTATGTTAACTTTTTACAACGTTATTTTCAATGCCATGATTTCTTTTCATAGCGTTTTCTAGAATGCTTAAGTGCTATTTTATAGCTTTTCGAAAACGTTGTTAAAATTTCTTTAGTGTTTAGAAAACACTGTTTTGTCTTTTCTTAGCGATTTGTAAACGCTATTAAATATAGCTTTTTATAAACTCTGTCGTATTTAACTTGGTTCCTAACCAATACATAGCAGGTTCCAATTCTATATGCAACCACAATTTATGTATAACATAGTTTTTATAAACACATATATTTCATAACAAACATATATTTTATTAATCTCACATCTTATAATCAACATATTATATTAGTCACACATCTTACAATTAACATGAAACATTACACAATAAACATACACAATATTCTTACATCAAAATAGATAATAAGTTCATAATATTTCAATGTAGAACAAGCAGCAACTAGTGACCAAAAGTAGTAATACACACAAGCATACAAACCAAAATGTAGTTATGACATCAAAAGTAACTTCAAATCCATAACTTGCTGCAGTAGGTTAATATATCTATCCACCCGCAAAGGAAAAGTCCTTATTATATGTACTTGATTAGGATTAAAAGAAGGAAACATTAAGTAACTAGTTCTCAAGTTATCTTAAGCTTTATAAAACAAACATGTGAAAGGATGAACTTGAAACTTTTCTTTATACTTGTTTTTTGCTATTATTAATTGCAAGGTCGGTTACAGTATAAACTTGTACCGTTTGTGTTTTATCACTATATGATTCAATGTGTATTGTTTTATCAGTTATCCATTATACCATTAATGTGATTTTAGAGACTTAGACTCCGCGTTAGTATCTAGTATATAAACGTATTTCTAACCACTATTTGCAGTACGTTGAATTTTCTTTGTTCTCTAAATCATAATTTTCGCATTTTGAAAAGGAAAAAAAATGAAATCTCTATGTTTTGTTCAAAATCTGAACGTCTGATTGTTGAAATTCTTTAAATGAAATCAGAAGAGTACCATCTCCAACCGTTGGAAATTTAATGGAACACAACAGTACCTAACTTAGGCTATAACAAATAACAGGGGGAAAAAATTCAAACTATGCGTTTATGAAATAGCAATCGATATTATTTTCTTCTTATGGCCTAACAAAATCAAAATGGCGTATACAATGCTAACTCTTCTAAGATAAAAATACCAAAAAATTTCAAGGCTTAGCAAAGCAACATGACCTTAAAGATAAAAATGTCATTGTCTTAATTTCACTTTCCGGAAGATAAAATGTTTGCTTTTCATAAAACAGTACATTAAATAGCCAAATCTCAAGTTATTTTAAGCTTTATAAAACAAACATGCGAAAGAATGAATTTGAAACTTTTTCTTTTTTCGTACAAAACATCATATGTTTTACGCGAAAACATATCAGAAAAAACATCATGACAAATATAATTTATAATGAACGACGAGATGAACAAAAAGTCAAAAGGTCATATCAAAAATTCCGAGGAAAGATTGCCAATGCCGCAAAGTCTAAAAGATTTTGGACACTCCTGCCTGTTAGATATTAACCTGTGATTGTTCTAGTAAGTAAAAGAAAATAATATTAAATATCAATACTTCTCATAATGAAGTAAAAATATAGCCTAGGAAGTTGTGTCTTCATGGCATATGGACGTTACAATGAAAAATAAACGGATAAATCAACACATACAGTAAATAAAAATTGCAATGCTTACATAGGCCACTGTCTTGCATGGATCCTCACATTCATCTGCTAGATCTAATAATTTGCACCATATCCGCAGTATATGTCGCAATGATAGTATTAAATAAGTTAGATAAAGGAATAATTGGTTCAAAAGTGAATAAAAACAAAAAAGAAATAAAATGTCACTTAAGAGTTATTTTACAAAATGAGCTTTAGTATCACAAACAAAACGTAGCCAAATCACAACTTCAGTGCTTCACTTTTTAGATCTTGAAGTCTAAATTTTAATTCGCCCTTTAATGAAGCATCACTTTTTTAAAAATGCAGATTGGGCGACTTGAGCATGGTCTAGAAAGTTGGATCTCACTGTTGTGCATTTTTAGTTTGACAAACACACTATATGTCACTGTTAAATAACATGATAGTTTGCTTTTACTTTAGAATTACCACTGTATAATGTTACACAATGGCTAATTTATTTTAATTAACTTTATATTTGACATGTTGAGTAGTATGGGATCACGCTGCTTAGATTGGGCATACAATTTCCAAAACATAATAACCAACGATATTCCTAGCCTGGCTAGGTATAAGAGGTTATAATTCTAATAAGAAATCTGAGGCAAATGCCACGGCTTGTAACCATACCTCATATATACAATTAAACTGTTCAGGTATGAACTTTCACTCAAGTATACATTTAGACCAGAAAACAAATTTGTAACCATCCCTCATTTCAAGCTGAGAATAGAATATAGAAATTAAATTTTCCTTGGTCAATATGGTAAGGTGAACATGTAAAAAATAAACAGTGGCCATGCATGAAAAGTTTTGGAATATTCTGTCTTCAAAGTTTATTCATATCCTTCACCATACTAGCTATGTACGAGAATAACAAAAATAGGTATGGGCATATATATAACCCTCATTCATACATCCTATGGAAAAGGAAAAAATAGTATTGTCTGTTGCATACTAAAAGTTTAGAGGCGTTATGAATAAATTGCCTTACAAATAATCATCCACGTCATGAATAGATTGCCTTACAAATAATCATCTCTTAAAGCTATGCTTTCCCTAACTACATATAGTTAACGGTGGACAGAAATACATGGCTGGATAGATTAACAAAGAACTAAAAGAGTTGGATGTTCAAGGGCATTCAACCCAGAGCAACACTGGTCTGAAGAGAAACAAAGCGACAAAAGGATTACCCTCATTTTTAAACTATTCAGGACAAAACAAAGCACTATAAATTATGGTTGACATGTCATTAGTAAAGTTGATATTAATGGTAGTATATGTTATAACCTATTAAGAATATAGTCAAAAACAATTTAGAACTCAAACTAATAAAAATACACTCAAATAATTGATACATCTAAACATTTTCAAACAACCAGCATATCCAACATAATGTCGAATATACAGATGTCAAACAAAAATGTAAAATAGTTGACAAAAAATCTCGTTTAATTTTATCTTGGACTGAATGTTCATAACTATTTTTTTCAGAGTGTTGCTATAGCCGAATCTTTATTCCATTTCCCTATGTATGTTTTGACCCTCTACTCTGTTTATCTTGCACTAAAATTTTGTATTTCCAACCAAATTACACATTTTGTTATGTTGTTATCTTTTAATATACCAGTATTTTTAGTTATATGATTTCTGAGTAAATAAGTATAGCCAAATCATTCAATGTTTTATCGGATATATATATTACTTTTCTGAGCAGTATGAAAGTGGTGTATGCTGAGTTTCAAGTTAGTACTGAAACAATGATCCATTAGAGAAAATTAATTATGCCTAAGCTCTTGCAAATAATTAAGGTATATTTTCTTGGTTGATTCTTAATATCACATAACTATTTTGAAGTGTAGCCACTAAGTTGACACTACTTACTTTGTTAAACTCACTCAGTTAAACCCCAACAAAAGAAAAATATAATTATAATAACCTAAACTTAGGTGTATATCAATCTGACAATAATACACAAAATTATCTTAATAGTGTCTTAGGTACATCTCCACCGTGACTACTTACCAATGCAAATATGCTAATTGTTAATGCTTTCCTTATTCGAAGGTTTTAAATTAAAAAATTTGGCCTTTTATGTTACTATTATTTGATGGTTGAAGGTTCTAAGCAAATGTAAATTGTTGGTAGCAACGACACTCTAATCAATAGAGGATTGACAACATAAACCTTTTGAGATGAAATTGTCAAATTAAATAAATTATTTCACATGCTCAATATGATATTACTCAACATGATTTTACTTTTGTAATCCTTCATTTTGATATTTGTATATTTCATATCTTAATGTTAATGGCTACACTCAAAGATAATCATTATTTATGTTAGCAAGATTTTATATATGTATTATAATCATATTAACATGTTAGTCATGTGATTGATTATAAATATGGTTTAAAATTTAAATTTTAGTTAATTAGATAGTTAAATTTTGAATTCTAAATATTTTAGTTGATTGAAATAGTTAAATTTAAGTTTTACTAAATAAAGCAGTTAAATAAAAAATTTAAATGCTTATATAAATTATAAAATATGATTTAAAATTTAACTAATAAAATATTTAAGTAGGTGAATGAATTATAAATAGTTAAAATTAGAAATTTAGTTGATAAAATATTTAAATATTTATAAATAGTTGAATGGATTATAATTTTAGTTATTAAATAGTTAAGTAAAATATTTAAATGGTTGAATGACTTATAAAGAGTTAAAATTAGAATTATAGTTAATAAAATATTTAAATATTTAAATCTCGGTTTGGCTTAGCCTCTTTCTACACCAGTTCCCTTGTTGGGCCGGCCTGCTCGATAACCATTATTTAAACTCCCCTCATTAACCCAACTTTGTGTGGGATTGCATTAGTCATCAAGAATCTCAGATCTGCGTAGTTCATGGTAACCATCTTCAGCAGGTTTGGTTTTCAATTGACGTCCCAAAACCGAGGCCAACTTAAGCAAGAACGGCCCTAGTCAATGGGCAAAGTTAAGCAAAGGAAAGGAAAGAGCGGCAAGGAAAACTTACCAGGAGTATGGAGCTCAATGTACTCTACTTCAAGGTTCACCCCAGAAGGAACAAAGAAATACTTTCCCATCCCGCCTGAGGCTGCTTTGTTAGGAATGCTTGTGAAGATGATGGGCTTAGTGTTTGCTTGGAAATGGAAGTAAGGGCGAGTTGGGTACCCGATTTCCTTCTACAACCAGAAGACCATCTCTATAATATTAGCATTTGGTTTAGGAAGGCTGAGTCCACGCAAGCAACGTAGACCTTGCACACGAATCAATAATGGTTGGGAGTAATCTAAACGGGTTCGAGCCTATGGACGTACGAAATGGAGACAAAGAAAGGGTGGAGGGGCAACACGACTCCCAACTTCAACTAGCCCAGAGATAAGGCGAAAATGCTCACGGAGGGTGGTCAGGATAGTCAACGGTGGTGGAATATCTAACCATCCCTCTATCGTATCTATGGCCTGTTAGACTGTTAGCCAATTAATTTTCCCATTTTCCAGTTTAGAAGCTTTGAAGCTAGCAACACCAACTGAAGAAGGCCCAATGGATGTCATCTGAAACATAAATGGCTTTGTTAAACAATAGCTCTACGTCAAGTCTAGCAAACCTAGGGTCAAGCCCTCCAGCAAAAGATGGGACAGCCGCTTCCATGGCGTGCCCTGGTCGAGCACCCCATGACGATGGGCTATTGACTCAAACGACTTCTAAACTAAGTAACTGGAATTACGACCCTATATATTGCTCGCCATTTTTACTTCAAGCCCATGGCTATAGATTTGGGTCTAATTCACGGTCCATTATTGAATTATTACCGATATCACTACTCAAAATCGTATGCCCACAGTGGAGTTCGCTAATGTCGATCGACCACCGTTGACATGGAAGCGATGGTTGATCGACGCCCAAAAATGGTAAGGGAAAGCAGATTCTAGCCATAACACAACTAAAAAATAGCAGCATTGTCAAGCAAAGCAAATAATAGCAGCGAAACACAAAAGTGGTGAAAAAACAAAATTGTAAAAGCTTGAAACTTGGCAATGGTCATGGCCTTCGCAATGTAGGAATAAGAAGCATTTTGTTTCTTGAAGAAGCACTTGCAAAGTCGATGGTTTTTTGGACGTTTAAAAGCTTTTAATAGTTGAATTTCTTTGGCCTTTGGAAAGAAGAGAAGTTAAAGGTTATTTAAATACATACCTCTCAATCTCAACCATTGGATTTGAAAAGTAATCGGATATCGTCCATCTAGGTATAATTAATGCTTTTGTCACTTCATACATGTTGGAACCATGGGGCCCCTTGTCACGTTTGAAAAAAGTGAACTATTTCGGCCATTAACAAAGCGCCACATGTGGCACGCATTCAATGCACTGTAGAAGTACCGGTTAGCAGAATCTTGGCAATTTGATATGCTCGCCCCTGCTCATAGAGACAAGCTTGGAGAGCAAAATGTTTCTATATTTCTCACAAGTATAATAAACAAGCCAATTAAGCACTGCTCGGCACACTCCAAGCCGAATAAGTAAATCTCAATCTTAACCAGTATATGCTGGCCCAAACCAAGTCTGGCGCTAGGCCAGCCTATTTACTCAAAAACCCTCCAAGTCTATTTTCGGTCGGCTCTACTCAAGCCGACTTTAATAGTCAAATCATCAAACAAGGCCTGACTCAAGGGTGACCCGTCTCTAGCCCAACTCTATCACGACTCGCCTTAGATCGGTCCTAGGTAGTCCATCTCGTCATCTCATAACTGACCTGACACATCCTTTACAACATGGTACTTAGCAATATTCAACTTTACTTAATAAGCTTTGGCAGTAGGCTATCGACCAACATAACTCGAAAGAGGCTACTCATTTGCCTGGCCGCATAGGGATGCAAAATTAAATGATAAATTGTACAGCCATTCATACTAGGTACTATAATATATTTGCCAAAAGCTTATCTACTCCTATAGCACGTCACCAACATTAAATGCAAAGAATTCTCCTAGTACGAAGGGACAATCAACATACTTCATAGCCACACATTCCAGCCTACCTTTATAGCTATCTTCCATCAATCTATGTGACCGGATTAATGGTCAAGCACGCTTCATGTCTGATTTCCAACACAATCTCAGCCATTATCCATCTCTTCTACTATAAATACCCCCATGTCATGCAACACAAAAGGTGTTGAACGTTGATTTCTAGCTATCCCCTCACAACAAACTTACAGCCCTAAGCTCTTAAAATTATCAACTTTTTAGCCTTAAGTGTTATATTTTTTTATTATTCTCTTGTAATTTCTTGCAATTGTAAGAGAGAAACATAGTAAGCGACCTTCATGGTGAATGTAGGCAAGCTTGGTCAAACCATTCTACATCTTTGTATCATTTACTTTAATTTGCATATTTCTTTCTTATTTTACATTTTTAAGCCAAGTGCTAGCAAGTAACTTTTGCTTTCACAAACGCATTAGTCTAATTTCGATGTTGATTAATTTGTTACTCAACAATATCCAAGATCTATTGTGTGGGTTATAGGAATAATATACTGAAAAGTGACATTTGTATATTGAAGACACACATCAGTCTATTGTATGCTTTACCATACCATCAAGCTCCTAGACATCACTAAGCGAGGCCTCCACGACCACTACCTTAGCATCAAGCTCGGCCATCTCCTACAAAACCATCCAAAACCATCATCTCCCCAAGCCGTACACAGTCGCACATCCTTAGACGTGATCGCACCATCCAATCTTCCTCGCCGAGGTGTCTTTTCGCCCCTACGAATCTAAGTATCCACTCCATTTCCCGATTCGAAAGCCAAAGCCGAAGAAAACACAAACCCTAGCCCACTAACCCTCATGTCCATCCCTACAAACCACAACCGCACACACGGCTACACCAGATCGAAGAGGATGGAGAAACTATATTTCTAAAACAAGTTTTAGGATTTTTTGCTGTGTAGAATGGAAGAAATTGATTGTTGAAGTTATTCCATTTTTTCCTTTTACTATAAGCTCGGCTGTGATGACAAAATGAACAACGACGTGGTATGAAAAGGAGGGAAGCGTGTTTGCATCAGCTTGCTACAGTGACTGAAGTGAAGGGGGAAAAGTTGATGTGAAAATGGTCAAAATCAATATATATATATATATATATTTAAATCGTCTCGAAATCGTATTCCGATTTCGGTATAGTGTTTACAGTATTATACCCCTATTTCGAACGCAATGGAAAAGATTTCGAGTCCTAATTCGATCGTATGGAAAAGATAGCTTTTTGGACTCAATTATTACATTGAATTTTCGATATAAATTTCAGTGTGTTTATATTCCGTATGACCAAACGATAACTCCAAATGCTACGAAATTTTAAATCTGATAATAATACACTATTACGGATCTAATGGAGCTAGTTTCGTCAAATTCCAAGAGTGTGCCTTGGAAGGCTATTTTTAAATGTCAGTTTAAACGATATATTTTTAAAACTGAACAGATCACTTTTAAATTTACTTTTAAAACTTTTATTGCATTCAGTATTATTAATAATATTTTATAAACCTTTAAAATATTTTTAACAGGCTTAAAACTCCGAATTCAATATTTTACCCAATTTTCAATTATTAAATTCAATAATTTAATTATCCAATAAATGGTTATATTTGAAATTCCGGTTAAAAATTAACTTTTAAATATTTAAAATCAATTAAATATTCCAATTTCAAATACCCAAAATTCCGGGTCGTCACAATTGTACCGTGTTAATTGGAATAAGGCATGAGTCGTATAACATCTTGACTTATGAAACAATGATGAATGTACGAGTCTAAAAGAAATTTGACAGTATTGGAAAATGACAACAATACTAAAGTAGCTTTATTCGATGAAATACGCGGAATAAATGTGGTAAGTTAATTTTTTTTGAAATATATAAAATTAGTAAAAAAAATTATAAAATACTATTTTACGTCCCTTAAAGAGTTTTTGGCCCCGTCCGATGGGTGTTGTACACGATATTTAAATAAATAGTCGTTTTTGTCACAAAACGACAATTTATATTCATCCGGTGCAATGCTTGTTGAATTTTTTCTGTATTGGACAAGTTATAAACATAGTAAACAATTACACTTTGCACATTATTTCGTTTCAAACGATTCACAAAATTTCGCCGTCACTTTTATTTTTTGTTTCCTACGTACATGCATTTGTGTACAATTGAGGAAACAAAAGGGAAGTGCTGCCGAAATTTTATTGAATCGTTTAAAACGAAATAATGTACGAAATGCAAGTGTTTACCGTGTTCGTAATGAGAAGTGGGATGACTGACCGAAAAAAAAGATAACCATAAATCAATATTTCTATATTATATTCTTAAGTGAGGCAAAATTTACGCGTAAGTTTTTGTATCGATACGTTGAAAAATAAAATGTGAATTCCTAATATGACCAATATTTATTTTTGAATTTGTGACATATTTTTTCAAATAGAAAAAATGATCGATTATTTTGTTGATCGGAGGAGATGGACCTATCAAAGAAGAGGGTTGAGAGACTCAATAAAAGAAGATTTTTATAATGGTATAAGTGTATTTGTTGAATTTGATTTAAGTAATAACGGAAATGATGCAGAATTTCGTTGTCCATAGTAGGTGTAGACATTTGAAGTATCCGTTACTCAATATTATGAAAGTCCATTTGTGCAAAAACGGTTTGTGCTGGAGTATTATGTTTGGAATCGCAATGGAGAAGTTGTAGCAAATACTTCTACAGAGTCTGAATTAGACATTATTGGTAATGAAATTGTTACGACGAAACTTATAGAATATATGGTCGAAGATGCAGCATAATCAATGTTCCCTACGGTTGAAGTTGATGACGATGATGAAAATGTTGAAGATCCAAATATTGAAGCAATTTTTTTTATGATTTATTGGATGCGGCTAAGAAACCTCTACGGGATGGTTGTAAAAGCGGCACCAACTATCAGTAACCGTAGAATACATTGCGACGAAGTCAAAATACAACATTATCGAAGCCGGATTGTAACAACCCGGTATTTTCAACCATTTGCATCTGTTATAAGTGTATAGGTAGACACTCAAGATGATAACACCATTTGCATTCCGCGTATTTTCAACTTTCAAAGTTCATTTATTCACTTAAGTTTATCAAAACAGTAAAAATTCACTTTTCGCAGCATTTAGAAAACACTACGGAAAGTTACGTTCAAAACAGTGCAATTTAACAAAAGATAGCATTTTAAGATGCTGTAATAGGGTTTACTTAAATATCAAATAAACTTATTTAAATTCAACAATTACAGCACTTACAAAAGTGCTATAATAGCCTATTAATTCAATTTAGTTTTTTAGTTCATTAACATCAACTACAACATTTACAAATACTGTAATATCATTTACATTACAATTAATAGCATTCCAAAAATGCAGCTAATTAATTTCAAATATTCAATATAATTTCACAACCAATTATATTTTTATTTAAACATTTTTAACTTATAAAATCATACATTTTCACATTTATAAACATCATTTAATTTTCCTTAAGTTCATGATTTTATAAAGTTAAATTTCCATTCAAAAATCAAGATTTAATAATAATTCACTTATTAAATTTCAACATTCAATTTTAAATTCATTGAATTAAATTTCAACTTAACATTTAGGTTTAAAATTTCAAAATATAACTTAATTTCAATTTTATTTATTTAACTTAAAATTCACTTTTAAGCCAAATTCATAAATTCTCATTTTGGTTATATTTCAAAATTTCAACTTAAATAATCATTCATTTCACATTTTAACTTTATTCAAAAATCATTAATATGTTATAAAATCACTTTAAATTCATTTTAAATTCAAATTATCATAAATTTATCATAATTTCATATTTAATTTAATTTCCAATTATAACTAAATCAAAATTTCCAAAATAATTTACATTTAAATTTTCTAACTTTTCCATAATTTATTTAACTTATAAATTTCCAGAAAATCAATAATACTTTACAAAAATCATTTTTTTTAAGTTAAATCAAAATATAGTAATAATTACATTTCTAAAATATTTTAAAAAATTTAGAAAACGTACTTTAACTACGGGTCTGTATATAATTTTCTACACTAGGTAAAGTGATACGGGTAATATATCATTTCGACCCGTAATTTACAAAGAAAATCCGGGTTTTATCATTTCAAACCCGCAGTCCCAAGTAAATGAAATAAATTGAAAATCGCTCAGGCCTATCATTTCAGTCTATAACGATTTTTTCCTATTCTAAAGTCCGTTCGGGTATGTATCATTTCAACCCATGGCGATTCTAATCTAAAGGGAACTTGTAGTGTGATAAACTGATAAAAATAACTTAACAACATAATATAACAGTAACAGATGTTATAACAGTTGTTTAAGCATGGATGAACATCATATAATCATAATATAGCAGGTGTAACATGATAATGCATTTTATAGATTCAAAAGGGGTCAATTCACTAGTTATATATGTACATATTGTCTGGTGAGAATAACTCACAGGTTTGAGCTGGAGACACAACGACGAATGCACGAAAGGGAACCACACAAGCACGATAACACGACACAGAGATGAGTGGAAGAGCCAAAGTATCAAATCCCTTGAATACAAGTCACACAAAACAATAATAATAACATAAGTTTTCAAATGCAAGATACGATAGAATAAGATAGAATCAACTGCACGAATCAAAGCTGAATTGCTTTGCACTTGCTTCCAACAACCTTCAGGTTCGTCCATAAGGTGTACTACAGGTCTAAGGCAAGATTTGGATCAGCTTTTGGTTGGGTATGGTCGGCCTACACTTGGTTGTTTATGGTGCAAAGGTGGGTAGTGGTGAAAACAACACAACAAGTCAATATCACATGATTCAAGGCCAAAACAAGGCTCGGTCAAGGCAAATTTATGGGGTTTTGTTGGATTTTGGTGATGGATCAATCCACAATGAGGCATGGCTTGTGCTTTTGTCAGAGAAGAGGTGATGATGGTGGTGTTCTCAGGTGGTGGTGGAGGCGGCAGGGGCTGGAGAGGAGGTGGCTGATCCTATGAGAGAAGAGATCAAGTGCAAATCAATGTCAAACAATAAGAAGAATAAAATTAAACAAAGAAAAGAAAAAAAGAAATTTTACCCAAACTTCTCAAGGCTATGGATGATTTTTTTTTTCAGTTTGAGAAAAAGAAATTTACGTGAATGATGAGTGAAGGTGGTCGGCTGAAAGATGTGGTAATAATGGCTAATTGATGAAAAAGGTAAGTTACAAATATGAAAGGTTGGAAAATAAAGAGCCATTGGAAAGCAAAAGTCAAAACCTTTTCAAATTACCTATAAATTATTTATATAATTTTATATTACTGAAAATAATAATAATTTAAGTCACAAATTCAAAAATATAACCAAATATAAAATATATAAATATTTATTAATTATATAAGGTTAAAATAAGAAAATAGCACAAAATTGCAAACTGGTCTAGAAAAATGGAAAATAAACATAATGAACTTTGGAAAATTTATATGGACTTGTAAAATATTTATAACAAAGATAATAACATTAAAATAAAATGCATTCACAAATAAATATATAAATTTTAATTTAAATATAATTTAGATAAAGAAAATAGCATAAAAATGGAAAATAGACTTTAAAATTTGGAAATAAATTCAATAAGCTTTGGAAAAATTCAAACATCACTTTAAAAATATTTAAAAATCAAAATATACATAATATAACATAAATATACAAATTAGAATAAGACATATCAAGTAAAAATATCATTTATATAAATTAAAACAAAGAATATTGTTAAATAACCCTATATACACACAATATTGTAAATGGTATAACTTTCACAATTTAAATCCAATTTCAACGAAATGAAAAGCAATATTCATGATATTAAATCTATTTTCAAAATAAAAGATAAAATTTAAGAATTCAAATATTTAAATTTAAAATTTAAAAGTCAAAGTTTGACCAGTTTTGACCACAAATCCATTTTTTAGGAAAATATTCAATTTATACCAGTTTAAAATTATAATTCATATAATAATTAAAATTTATATTTAACAATGAAATGTTTGAAATAAAACAAGTCTAAAATAATTTCAAAATAAAATAAAGTCAAATTTAGATTATATGCAAAAAGTCTAGGGTTGTTACACACTCCCTCACTCAAAACTTTTCGTCCCCGAAAAGAAATGAGGTACGGGAAAGCACAGAAAAAAATAAAGTGAAATAAGATTAAGACAAGATAACAAGGAGATTGAAATTATAACTGATAATTATTGTTATAGGTAAGTTTAACAAGGTGGAGATTATCAAAGATTATAGAAAGATTTCTAAACAAAAAAATTATAGAAAAATGCCTACACCAGGCTGAAGCAAGATAAGGAAAATAAGAACAACCAAAAGATAGTTTGAAAAACAAAATAAGATAGTAAGTTAGAAACCATGGAAATTTCAACTTAAGTAGATAATTAATTTTTTTACACAAGTTAAATAAATCTTAACTATCTCAAATTTTATTATCTTATCTTCTAATCATCTTAAATTAACAATTTCTAAGATCATAGATTTGAAAAATAATCATTCATTATACTCATAATGTACTTAATAAATTTAATTCTTCTTTATTCCTACTTAAAGTTAATTTATTCTTCTCAATATATTTTACCATCTATGCCCATTATACTTACTCTTATTATAACTGCTTTAATTTATTGTTAGTTCCATTAACATCATTTTATATCGTAAATTATTCAATTAACCTTTTATTTTATTTACTCCTATTAATAATTTTATAACTAAAATTGAAGTGTATAACATTTATATTAAACATTCAAATTTTATTTATAAAATCTTTTTTTATATTGTATATTATCCAATTACAATTGTTAACTTTTGTATAATTTGGGTAAGTTACATTTAAATGCAATTGAGTATTATACAAATAAAAATTTCTAATTCTCTCATCTCAAGTTTGAATCATTTATCTAAAATTTTAATTTTGTTTTTATAATTGAAATGATTCTTTAAGATAAAGTTTAAGAATAAAATTTCCGATTCCTTCAAACTATTTAGAGATAAATAAATATATATACATAATATGTCAAATCAAATTTAAATCATACATCTATATATATTATAAATTCAATCTTATTTTAGAAATTCAAATCAATTAAATTTCCCAAAACAAAGCTGTAGAAAGACTAGAGAATAGTTTCTTCACTTCGAAACTCGAAAATGAACGTCGATGATGCCGTGGTCATCACCGAAGTTATTTTCCAGCGACAAAGAGAAGAGCACTAATTTTAAACTTTAAAATTTCTTGGAAACAAATTTCTATTAGAAAATACTTTAAATAATATACCCCTTTTAAAACTTTAAACACAAGGTTTGAAACCATCGGAAATTAAATTCTCAAGTTTCTTGTTTTAAACTCATTTCAGTTCCCAAATCAATTTATAAACAGCTATTTATAAATTCATTTATAAAACAATAAATGATAAATCAAGTATTATCATTTCAAATGATTAATCTAAATCAATTTATTAAGTTCCATAAATTTAATTATATCAAAATTTATTTCATTAACCAAAATTTTAAAATAATATGTGTCAGTTTGTTCTGTCAAAGTGTTTTAGAAATCCTATTTATAGCGTTGATCAGACGAATCAATCGAAAACCCAAATCAACATCAACAGCTCAAACAACACAATATAAAAGAAAACATTAATATTGATTTACAAGTACAATTCAAAATGTTTGGAAGATAGATTGGAAACAAAAGACAAGATGATTGAATAACAAAATAGGGAGGTGGATAAGCTTAAATAAATCACGGGCAACCTTAACCGGGTCAATCGTAACTTAAAGAATAAGATCGATGTGGATTTTCTAGTGTAAATCAACATTCGATCTCAAGATATAGAGTTTGGAATAACAAAAGATATTAGCATCTAAACCAAGGATAGATATAAATCTCTGGTGAATCGATGCTAATTGTAAAGGAGTTTCCCCCTTTACAAATGAATTTTTTTTGAGATTGGCGGGACCGCCAATTCACTATAAAGCTCATTCAAAGTGGAGTTATGGGATACTCCAGAATCAAAAGAAGATAAATAGTGAGGGACTTGAATGAACTTTGGAACCGTAGGGAACATTCCAAAGTTCAAATGGAATTTGAATCAAAGAGAAGAGATTCAAGTTTGGATGAAAGTGATTCTGTAACTAAATTTACCATGCATTCTAAGTTTCGCCTCAAAGCCAAAGCTCTGATACCAATTGTAACAACCCGGTATTTTCAACCATTCGCATCCATTATAATTGTATAAGTAGACACTCATGTCGGAATTGAATTGCTCAAAATACCACGTTGTAAATAAAATTTGGAAAATCTCAGAATATACAGTAAATAATAATCACAGATCACAGACACAGAGTATTTAATAATGCAGCGGAAGTAAAAGAGATAGTAGTTCATGAAGCTACTATGTAATATATCAGAGTTAAATAAAGTACCACAGAAGTCTCAAGATGATAACCAAGTACAAGCTGAATAGAACAACAGAACTGGAATAGATAAAACTAGATAAGCATATAATCTCCAGCGATTCCAATCTCCAGAAAGTGGAATCTAAATCTGTGAATAACTCAGGCTGACCCGAGCGTAAATAAAAATACAAACACTCGAGTCAGGGACAATATATACTTATATAATGTAAACCAACTCAACTAAACTGCAATAAGGTACAAGTAACTTAAAGGATGCCTGGGACCGCCCATCCTCTAAGGATCCGTTAAACTATTTACTATGTAGTAATATTGTTCTATTATAATAATGTCTATAGTAAAATAAACTTACTTTAAAATAGCATTCCGGGCTACCCATATCACCCTTCACACATAATAGTCTCAGTAATCCATCCAATATCCGCATATCTCCTGATCGGGAGACTACGAGAAGATACGCATGGGCTACGGGAGAAAACCAAGCTCGTAAAGGCTCGATATGGTAGGTGACACAGCACACAAGGCAATGCCAGGGTAGATATACCAATTACGCAAACGGGCTGGTGGTAACGCAACAGCCACATACGCCCACCTCGGAACACATTCCCAAAAAAAATCGGAGGATGACCATCAAATCAACCACAAGTAAGAGTATAGTGTCAAAGAAATGTGTTCGACCAGAAGAGCTACCCCTTTTGGCCCGAGATCGCTCCTGTTTAGCCACCTTATGCCAACTCACAAGAGTCGGGTCCATGTAATATACCCCAAGAACGTCGCCACCATCCTACTTTATTCTGAAATCTCCACCGTGTACATGGTTGTCAAAGTGGTTTTCGGTATCGACAGAGAGTATGCCAGATATCTGATCCCGTCTCTTTGCCAACCAATCGTTATTACAACCCACGGTTATAACTTTTAAAATAATATTTATACTTCAAAATAGAATATCATTTCAAATCCAAATCTTTATCAAAATAAAGATTAACCTAATTCCAAACCCTTTCAAAAACATCATATCTTTCCAAAACTTCATGTCAAATCATTTCAACATATATCAAAACATCATATCTTTCCAAAACTTCATGTCAAATCATTTCAACATATATCAAAATATCATATCTTTACAAAACTTCATGTCCAATCATTTTAATATATCAAAATATCATATCTTTACAAAACTTCCTTTCAAATCACTTCAATATATATCAAAATATCATATCTTTACAAAACTTCATTTCCAATCATTTTAATGTATCAAAATATCATATCTTTACAAAACTTCATTTCCAATCATTTTGATATATCAAAATATCATATCTTTACAAAACTTCATTTCCAATCATTTTGATATATCAAAATATCATATCTTTACAAAACCACATTTCAAATCATTTTAATATATCAAAATATCATATCTTTTTAAACCCACATTTCAAATCATTTTAATATATCAAAATATCATATCTTTTCAAACCACATTCATTTTATTTAAAATGCCATTTCAACACACATTTCAAAATAGTTTATATTTCAAAACAAATTACTTCATTTTAAATCATAAAAAATTGAAGTTATTATATTTAATAATTAAATTATTAAATTTTCAAAAATTTCAACTTTCAAAGTTCATTTATTCACTTAAGTTTATCAAAACAGTGAAAATTCACATTTCGCAGCATTTAGAAAACGCTACGGAAAGTTACGTTCAAAACAGTTCAATTTAACAAAAGACAACATTTTAAGATGATGTAATAGGGTTTACTTAAATTTCAAATAAACTTAGTTAAATTCAACAATTATAGCACTTACAAAAAATGCTATAATAGCCTTTAATTCAATTTAGCTTTTTAGTTCATTATCATCAACTACAGTATTTACAAATGCTGTAATATCATTTACATTACAATTAATAGCACTCCAAAAATGCAGCTAATTAACTTCAAATATTCAATATAATTTCACAATAAATTATATTTTTATTTAAACATTTTGAACTTATAAAATCATACATTTTCACATTTATAAACATCATTTAATTTTCCTTAAGTTCATGATTTTATAAAGTTAAATTTCCATTCAAAAATCAATATTTAATAATAATTCACTTATTAAATCTCAACATTCAATTTTAAATTCATTGAATTAAATTTCAACTTAACACTTAGTTTTAAAATTTCAAAATATAACTTAATTTCAATTTTATTTATTTAACTTAAAATTCACTTTTAAGACAAATTCACAAATTCCCATTTTGGTTATATTTCAAAATTTCAACTTAAATAATCATTCATTTCACATTTTAACTTTATTCAAAAATCATTAATATATTATAAAATCACTTTAAGTTCATTTTAAATTCATTTTAAATTCAAATTATCATAAAATTATCATAATCTCATATTTAATTTAATTTCCAATTATAACTAAATCAAAATTTCCAAAATAATTTACATTTAAATTTTCTAACTTTTCCATAATTTATTTAACTTATAAATTTCCAGAAAATCAATAATACTTTAAAAAAATTATTTTTTAAGTTTAAATCAAAATATAGTAATAATTACATTTCTAAAATATTTTAAAAATTTTAGAGAACATATTTTAATTATGGGTCTATATATAATTTTCTACGCTAGGTAAAGTGATACGGGTAATATATCATTTCAACCCGTAATTTACAAAGAAAATCCGGGTTTTATCATTTCAAACCCGCAGTCCCAAGTAAATGAAATAAATTGAAAATCTCTCAGGCCTATCATTTCAGCCCATAATGATTTTCCCCTATTCTAAAGTCCGTTCGGGTATGTATCATTTCAACCCATGGTGATTCTAATCTAAAGGGAACTTGCAGTGTGATAAACTGATAAAAATAACAAAGCTGCATAATATAACAGTAACAGAGTTATAACAGGTGTTTAAGCATGAGTGAACATCATATAATCATAATATAGCATGTGTAACATGATAATGCATTTTACAGATTCAAAAGGGGTCAATTCACTAGTTATATATGTACATATTGTCTGGTGAGAATAACTCACAGGTTTGAGCTGGAGACACAACGACGAATGCACGAAAGGGGACCACACAAGCACGATAACACGACACAGAGATGAGTGGAAAAGCCATAGTATTAAATCCCTTGAATACAAGTCACACAAAACAATAGTAATAACATAAGTTTTCAAATGCAAAGTACGATAGAATAAGATAGAATCAACTGCACGAATCAAAGCAGAATTGCTTTGCACTTGCTTCCAACAACCTTCAGGTTCAGCCATAAGGTGTACTACAGGTCTAAGGCAAGATTTGGATCAGGTTTTGGTTAGGTATAGTCGGCCTACACTTGGTTGTTGATGGTGCAAAGGTGGGTAGTGGTGAAAACAACACAACTAGTCAATATCACATGATTCAAGGCCAAAACAAGGCTCGGTCAAGGCAAGTTTATGGAGTTTTGTTGGATTTTGGTGATGGATCAATCCACAAGGAGGCACGGCTCGGGGTTTTGTCAGAGAAGAGGTGATGATGGTGGTGTTCTCAGGTGGTGGTGGAGGCGGCAGGGGCTGGAGAGGAGGTGGCCGATCTTATGAGAGAAGAGATCAAGTGCAAATCAATGTCAAACAATAAGAAGAATAAAATTAAACAAAGAAAAGAAAAAAAAGAAATTTTACCCAAACTTCTCAAGGCTATGGCCGAATTTTTTTTTCAGTTTGAGAAAAAGAAATTTACGTGAATGATGGGTGAAGATGGTCGGCTGAAAGATGTGGAAATAATGGCTAATTGATGAAAAAAGTAAGTTACAAATACGAAAGGTTGGAAAATAAAGTGCCATTGGAAACCAAAAGTAAAAACCTTTTCAAATTACCTTTAATTTATTTATATAAGTTTATATTACTGAAAATAATAATAATTTCAGTCACAAATTCGAAAATATAACCAAATATAAAATATATATAAATATTTATTAATTATATAAGGTTAAAATAAGAAAATTGCACAAAAATTGCAAACTGGTCTAGAAAAATGGAAAATAAACAGAATGAACTTTGGAAAATTTATATGGACTTGTAAAAATATTTATAACAAAAATAATAACATAAAAATAAAATGCATTCACAAATAAATACATGAATTTTAATTTAAACATAATTTAGATAAAGAAAATAGCAGAAAAATGGAAACTAGGCTTTAAAATTTGGAAATAAATTCAATAAGCTTTGGAAAAATTCAAACATCACTTTAAAAATATTTTGTTCTTCGATCCCAGCAAGTTTCCTACACAACTCTCACATCTCCGTTTGTGTTCGCAACTCATTCATGATTCATGAGCGGGTTTGAACAACTGGCGAACCAAGTTCTTCCTGAAAGCTCATTGTGCTGTGCTGTGCTGCTTGAGTGCCTAAACGACGATTATGCTACTGGCGAAGCCATTGGGTTCGACCCCTTTTGCCACGTCTGGCTCGGATGGATCTGGTTCCGTAGGGCTAGCTCGTGATCATGAAACTTTTTGGCGGTCCCGGGTCCGGCTCTTGAGAGACTGAATCTTTAACAAGAATTGAGCTACAGGAACAACTAATTTAACAAGAAAAAGTCAAAATATACATAATATAACATAAATATACAAATTATAATAAGATATATCAAGTAAAAATAATATTTATATAAATTAAAACAAAGAATATTGTTAAATAACCCTATATACATACAATATTGTAAAGGGTATAACTTTCACAATTTAAATCCAATTTCAACGAAACGAAAAGTAATATTCATGATATTAAATATCTTTTCAAAATAAAAGATAAAATTTAAGAATTCAAATATTTAAATTAAAAATTTAAAAGTCAAAGTTTGACCAGTTTTGACCACAAATCCATTTTTCAGGAAAATATTCAATTTATACCAGTTTGAAATTATAATTCATATAATAATCAAAATTTATATTTAACAATGAAATGTTTGAAATAAAACAAGTTTAAAATAATTTAAAAATAAAATAAAGTCAAATTTAAATTATATGCAAAAAGTCTAGGGTTGTTACACGGATTTACAGCTGTTGTACAAACTGCAAAAAGACATATGCCGTCCGATAATTTAATGTGTGAAAATCACTATGAAGTAAAAAACTTATGTCGGTTTTTGGTTTACCTTATCAGAAAATAGATACATGTTTAAATGGCTGCATATTGTTTTGGAAAGAAAACATAAATTTAAAAATTGTAAAATATGTAATCGGGAAAGATACAAACTAAGAAAAAAAGGAAAATGAAGTTTCATACAAGCGTATGCATTACTTACCCTTCACTCCTGAGCTTTAAAGATTATACGCATCTTCTGTAACTACATCTCATATGAGATGACATAGTGTAAGAACGGAGAAAGGGTGGCTGAAACACTGGGATTGTGATGAGGCGAAGGTAAATGTACTAAACTTTTATTAATTATTTGATTGATACGTAAATATCAAAAAATATTTGGTCGGTAAATAATGTATTAAATTTAAATGTACAGGCGGAGTCGGAAAGAAACTCTACAAATATGAACAAAAGTCCCGTCACTCATCGAGGAGGGTCGAAGTCATTTCAGCAGTACCGCCAAGAGTTGGTAAATTTAATAAATGTGAATTGTAAATAGTTATTGTGCTATATAATTTTGAATATACAATAACAGTACATAATAATCAATTTCAGAAAGCTGAGGTGTAGGGTCTTGTGTCGTATATGGATGTATTTACCCATACGCATGCCATCGAGCATGTAAATCTGGACGGGACAGTTTAATATACATGGCACGACGATAAATCTAGCAAGAACCATATAAGCATATTTTAGTTTATGTACTATTAGTAATTGTTTTAATTGTTAAATTATAATGAATAAGATATCATGATATTAATTTTAACTGCATTTTTATTTGTTCATGCAGGCAAGGTTTATGGAACAACGCCAGAAACTCTTGGAGTATACCGTCCGAAAGCAGCTCACGACGGATGAGGATGACATTATTTTGAAGCAGTCATGGATCCACCATCACGAAACAAGCACAACGGTTTTGGCAATCAAGTGGTAATGAATAATATATTAAGATATAACAATTTTTAATTTTTAATTATTGGTGCATCGCGTTAGTTCCAGTTATAAATTTACAGATATAGCAATTAACATATTATATTGTAACTTTGATAGTAAGACTATAGACTAAATTAAATAAATGTTGCAGGCTAGAAGACAGAGGCGAGCCAGCCAGCCGACTAGAGTGATATCGATCAAGCAGAGATCGAAGAGTTGAAAGCTAGGGTGGCGCAACTGGAAGATCAAAACTGCCACCAGACCATCGAGACGACACAGCTGCTGGATCAGCGTATTGCTGAGTACATGCAGCAATATGACGGCCGCTTTCTATCTTTTGTTGGTTCGGGAGGTTCTGAAGCTGATTGACCGGATTGATAGGTATGTTTTTTTGTATGTCATTGTTTTGTAAGTTTGGATGATACATTGAGTTGGTGAATTTAGAATTGAACTGCTATGTATATTGTTTGATGATACACTTGGTGGTAGTGATTCTGACGTTTGGGAGTTGATTGTGAGGGGTTGGTGAAGCATTGATGTATATATTGTACAATTAGATGTATGAGAATTATGGTAGTGGAGTTTGATTTGATTTTATACGATCTGGGTTGGATTTCATATGAATTGTTTTTTATTTATGTTTTTTTGATATTTGGTTATCTTCTATGGTTTGATTTCATGTTGGATATCTGAGTTGGATATATTAAGTTGGTTGAAAAATATTGTATTTATGAATTGTGGATGGAAGGTCAAATTGCATCTGAAATGCAGAACTTTTTTGTAGGTTTTCCAACGGCTTTTGACGGCATCTATGTCAAATTTTACAGACACGTTTCGACGGCTACCGACGGTTAAAATCGACAACTTCCGACGGTTTTCGCTAACAAACGTAGCCAGCCACGCGGCTTCCGATCTTCCGACGGCTGTCGGAAGCCGTTGGAAATACAGTTGACGGCCGCTGCCGAGAGCCGTCAGAAAATCTGTTCACTAATGACTTAATTTGCGGCGTCATTTTCCGACGGCTTCCGACGGGCTCCGACGGTGGGGAGCCGTCGGAAAGGAAAATGGTCTGTTTCTTATAGTGATTGTCATCATTAGTAAATTTGAACTACTAGGTACAAATATTGATTAAGTCTCAGCTTAAATAATATTAATTCGCATGAGTGGCCTTTAAAGTTGAAAATTATATTTTAGCAAATCAATTTGATGAACCAAAATCATTTTAATCTATCACAAGTAAAACATATAATTTTATTATCATATGTCAATGATCACAAATTTCCATCACAAGGTAGTAAACAAAAGAATCATGATCATAAAAACAAACTCCAAAGCATTTTTTGTTAAAGAAAAAGTCATGAACAAGTCTAACCCTCATTTTGGAGTTGATTGTCCAAGAACAACCAAAGCCTATGCTTCCAAATAACATCATTTTACAAATGAAAATAAAACTTAAGATACTCAACTCCAAGTTAAAGGAAAGGCTTGAACAACATTTCCTACACTTCAAATTAAAGTTTTAGTTTCTAAATTGTATGGATTATTATCTCCATGTGTTTAAAAAACCTGTTATACACAACATACATAAGCACTAATATCTACACCATTGCTGTTGTAGTCATGCAACAGTGATTACCTACTTTGAACTTGATAAAGCTGAAAGGAACAATACCGTTGTATGATAATATCGTTAGTAAGGGTGCAACCGATTAAATTTAGTATCACAAAACCACACAATTTGATCCGATATTGGAGTGATAGAAAACAATAATTAGATGCTGTTGATTTAATGATTGGTGTAGGCAACTATTCGAAGGGTGGAGACAATATTCAAGTGAGAAACACTGCTATTTCAGGTTCTGATTGGGTACAGAAAAGATCTTGAAATTATGTGCATGGTAGCAACCGGACAGAGACTGATGGATTTTTTGGTTTCAGTAATAAATATTGTGAAGGTGGAGGAAAAAGTGGTCAAAGTGGTTGCATTTTATGGTCGCTTGTTTGGTGAATCAGAATAGTACTACTTATTGATCAACAGAACACCTATCGAAACCAAAGTTGAATTTTCAAGTTTTATCAGGCCTGACTAGGTTTATTGTTTGGGTTTAAATCAAGGTTCAAATTTCCGTTTTTCGTTTCCATTCCGGTGATCAAGAAATTTTCGAATTTCGGTTCCGTTCCGGAAATTTCAGAATTTCCGTTTTAATTACGGTATACGAATTCCGGTATTATTTTATAATAATTTGTCAATTAACCTAATTTTGGTAAGTATATAGTTTGAACTTTATGCAAATTAAACAAAAGTAAACTTTATATAAAATTTATACTATCCGATAACACACCATTTTATAACAATGAAGTTTACAGAAATAGAAACTTTATCTCACTTGGCTGATATGCATCAATTTTTGTTATCAGTCCATAATTTATGAATAACTGCTACTGTCCATAACTTAAACCCAGCCCAAAAGGAAAACACTTAATTCAGATCCAATAAGGATGTCTCAGTCCAACACTTACGTCTAACTCCTGCTGCTTATCAAGAACCCTAGGTAGCGAACAACAAACCTGCGTCTTATGCCAATCGCTTTCTGAAACCCTAATTACCGAACAAAAAAGCTGCCGCTCCTCTCCAATTCCACGTCGCTCTGTGATGCTTTGTTTCTTTTCTCGGGTATTTATTATTTCAAATCGTCTTCTTCTTCTTTCTTTTCTGTCGCGTCCTAAACGGATTTCTGGACGAATTTCGTCCCGGCCACCGTCGGAACCGCACCGGATTGGCGGAAATTCGGTCATGCCGGACGGACTCTTGAACCATGGTTTAAATAATAATATTTTCAATGTAAGTTATAAATCATGTGAACATCTTTATATTCAAATGTATACTTGTGTTATGGTATTAGTCTTATATAGAAAATATAGAGACTTAGACCTTATTTTCTATTAATTTTTACATTAAAATGAAGTACAGAAATAAATAGTTTAGTTGGTTTTGCTATCTTATGCAGAATACTGTGTTTCTTATTCCAGTTTACACACATTTTGAAATAAACAATAAGCATTTTGAAGGTTGATCACAGAAGAAGAAAAAAACTTAAAAAAGAAGTATCAGCAAATTTTTACGATCACAGATATAAGTGCAAAGTTTGCAAGATTGAGTTACATTTTGTAAGAACACTTGAAACAGAAAATACATATGCAAAATTATACTCTGCAGCCAATCAAATGAATGAAGAAGACCTAAAGTAAATAAAATATGCAGTTCGAAAAACTATAGGCTAGAAATTGAATTCCAAATATATATATATATATATATATATATATATATATATATATATATATATATATATATATATATATATATATATATATATATATATATATATAAGCTGGTCATCATGGATAGTTTGGTGAATCAGAGTAAACACTTTCTATCGTATTTGACTGTTGCTACCACCGATCAATACGATGTCCATACAAGTCAAAGATTAATCTTAATTAGTTATACCATGGTTGAATATTTCTGTTATTTTTTTTTATATCTTATGCAGAATATGACAATTCTTATATCAGATTTTTCATATTGTTATTTTAATGTAGTGTCAACATACTTGGGAAGTAACCATGTTAGAAGGGAATGAATGGCATATAAGCTCAAGGCATCAACTACAAGACAACTAATAGTTTGCAATAAAATGCAAAAGTGGTTATAAAAAAAATCAAAATAAAATCAACAAATACCTCTATGTTAGGATCTCAAATAGATAATTTGAATAAACATAAATTCAAGAATATGTGTTGAGATTCACACCAGCAGCTATCTTGATACATCCATTGATTCTCCATCAAATATCATATTCAACGAACCTGCTCCATGAATATGAACTGATTGATGAGGGGTGCAGCTGCAAACCTCATCATTTCAGAGAATTGAATATTAAAAATAAATTGTGGTTATTCATAATATAACAAGCCTTACCAGACAGTCGTTCTCACCATGTTATGAGTCCACAATCACAGAATCGGCATCTTATTATGCCGATTTTGTAATATCTCAAAAACACTTCATCCTCTCTTATGGCAATACCTCTCCTAATTCATCAGCATGTTCTCAATTTTAGGTTATTCCTCTATCACCTTAGTTTTATCCAAAGTCTAAACACAATATGTTACTCGTGTTTCATGCTCAAAACCAATATCAACCTACTACACCACTTCATTAGATAACGCAGCTGCGTGGTGAGCACAGAGCGAACTATTCTTTCGCCTTTTACTAAAGAATACCGTGTGCTCTCCACCTATAGCAGCATACGCCATTTTTTGGAGGGTGTTCTTTTTATTAGAAGGACCCTAGCAAATTTTATATTAAAATATTTCATCTTTTTCGTTTGCCGGAAGTTGTTGGGCTATTGGAACGGTTTAGAATGGCCTTTGTCATGATTGAATAAGCCTTTTTGATGGGATGGCATGTTTCGTCATTTGAGAAATGTTTTGTGCTAGTACTGTTCAACAAGGGAATTAGATAAGTACTTTCCTGTAGGAATTACATAAAGACTTTTCTGTCATTCTTTATTGAAATTACGGAGTATTTTCTTCTTTATACTTAATTTCCTTTTCTTTCTTTTTTTGCATTTTTCAGATTTCTTATAAGATTTTTCTTTTAGAGTAAGAGCAGTGTTTTATTCCAGTAGAACATTAAAACGCATCGAGGATCGAATCAAAACCTCTACAACCTCAAAGTTGAGCTAATTACCAGTTGAGCAAACGATACTTTGATAGAATTTATAAGCTTTTATATATAAAACCAAACTTTTATTATTGCTTGGTCATCAAAACTTTGAATTCCATTTTTCTAGAAATAATAAATATTTCTACACATTGATTTTTATCATTTTGGAACAAGTTAATTTTTCTCAACAAACTCTTTCTTTACTAGAAAGAAAGAGTTTGTTGAGATTTTTTCATCAAATATTTATTTTTTCTTGAAAAATTTGGACTTTTCTAAAGATGCGAGATTTTTTTTAAAAGTCGAACTATTTGAAAAATAAAATTCAATTTGAATATAAAAATATTGAATTTTTTAGTAGAAGATTGAATATGATGTATAATTTGATTTATTGCTAATTTTTTATTCTACAAGCTCTTTGTACATGATTATAAATAATCTAATTCTACTGGCTGTTGCTTATTTTCTAAATTATAACTCTACTAGTCGTTGCTTATTTTTTATATTATAATTGATTATTTACATCCTAAGTACCAAATATAGCTGATACCTGTATAATGGACGCTAGTATTTTTTCTGTTTTTTGTTTACAGCCTATGATGAAATATTCTAAGGTTATCGTTCCTATTTCTCCACAGTCCCCCTCAAGTGGAGTTCGAATAAATTTATAGCCCAACTTGTCGAGTATGTTTAGATGGTTGATCTCGTCTAGTGTTTTTATGAAAATATTCGTCAATTGCTCTTTCGTTCTAACAAATGGAGTTTCATTACCCACGATTGCATTTTTTCTCTAATAATTTGGCAATCTAGCTCTATATGTTTTGTCCTCTCGTGAAAGACTAGATTGGATGCACATGTAGTTTATTTATCACAGTACATATGCATTTTTCTTGTGTGCTCTGTCTTCATGTCATAGAGTAATTTCTTAATCCAGATAAGCTCATTTGGTATGGCTGTCATGGCTCGATATTCTATTTCTACACTTGATCTAACCACAACATTCTGCTTCTTGCTTTTCCAAGCGAGTAAGTTACCACCTACAAATGTACAAAACCCAGTGGTTAATTTTCTGCCATAATTTTCGGCCCAATCTGGATAAGAAAAACCAACCATGCTGTTAGAATTATTTTTCTTCATTCAAATTCCCTGACCTGGAGTGCCTTTAAGATATCTCAATATCCTATTAACTGCATTCAAGTGTTTGGTACATGGAGCATGCATATATTGACTTATGACACTAACTTCAAATGCCAATGTCAGGTCTGATTAATGTATGGTAAATTAATTTGCCTACCATCCTTTGATATTGTCCTATGTCACATAACGTCTCACCTTCTTCAATTCCTAATTTAATACTTGTCTCCATAAAAGTACTAGTCGGTTTAGCCAATTTACCGGTCTCTTTTAATAGATCAATGACATATTTTATTTGGGATAGAAATAATCCTTAATTTGAGTGGGTTATTTCTATTCTAAGAAAATAAGAAAGTTTTCCAAGGTCTTCATTGTCAAATTCATTTTTCAAATATTGTTTCACCCTTTTAATTTTCTCAACATTATTTTTAGTGATGGTAATGTCATATACATAAACCAGAATACTAGTAGTGGTGTTTTGTGAGTGTTTGATGAACATAGAGGAATCGGCGGCACTTTTAAAAAAATTAATCTTTAAAAGTGAAAAGCTTAGCTTGGTATACCATGCTCTTGGAGATTGTTTTTGATTATGGATTTCCTTTTTTATACACAACAGTGATGAATTTGACTCACCTTTGTGGTCCGAAGAAGTGTCATATAGACTTCCTCTTATAAATTTCCTTGAAGAAATGAATTTTTTACATCCATTTGTGAAAATCTCATCCCAAATCGGTCGCTATTGATAGCAAAATTCTAACTATATTCATTTTTGCTACTGGTGCAAAAGTCTCTTTGTAGTCAATACCATAAGTCTGGTTAAATCCCTTAGCTGCCGACCTAGCTCTATACCTTTCAATTATACCATCACTATTGTATTTGATTTTGTATACCCATTTGCAACCTACGGGTTTTTTGTTTTTTGGTAAATTAATAATATCGCATGTCCCATTTTTTTCTAAGGCTTTAAGTTCTTCGTTCATAGTTTATGCGAAATTGGGCTTTGATTGGCTTCACTAAAGTTGGTTGTTTCCATTTGGTTAGTTATGTTACTCAAGTAAGCTCCGTGTGAAGGGGATACCATATTATATGAAATAAAATCTTGTATTGAATATATCACCTGTTGCTATACATAAACTCTTAATTTGACAAGAAGTTGAGTTTGTCTTCTATATCTTCTTACGACATTTCTTCTTAAGTTGGTTCATCATAAGTTAGTTCTTCATTTGACTCATTTGTATTTTCTTCTTTCCTTGAAGGAATTGCACTTGTTTCGTTAACTTGTTCTTCATTTGAAAGCTCAACCTATTCTTGATTTGTTTCTTCAGGAAACATGAAATTATTTGCGGACAATATGACCAGTTTACCTCGTGTATTTTCTTGTTCACTTGTTTGATAATATAGTTCATTTTCAAAAAATGATACATTTTGTGAGGTATAAAGTTTATGATTTTTTGGATCATAATATTTATGCCCTTTTTTGGGATGAGTATCCTAAAAATATGGCTTCAACATTGTTTTTTATATAACTTTTCGTTTATTTTTATGTGTACGAAATATGTACATCCAAAAACTCTTATATGATCAAGTTCTATTTTCTTATTCTTTAGAATTTCTAAGGGACTCATATTTTTAAGCATGACACTTGACAGTCTATTTATGTTGCGGTAAGCACAACATCTGACTAGTTAAACTTTGGAATGTTAGTTTGAAAAAATAGAGATGCAGTGACTTCAAAGAAGTGCCGATTTTTCTTTCTGAAACACCATTTTGTTCGGGTGTATTAATGCAGGTGGTTTGGTGTAAAATTCCATTTTGTTTAAAAAATCCTATGAAATTTTTGTTTACATGTTCTGCCTCATTATTAGATCGATTTTTTTTTAATTTTTTCATATATTGATTTTCTATAAATTTGTAAAATTCTTGAAAACATGAAATAACTTCGTTTTTTCCTTTTAAAAGGTAAGCCCAAGTAGTGGGAGAAAAAACATCAATAAATGTGACAAAATATTTAAAATGATTATAAGAATCAACTAGGGCTGGACCCCAAACATTAAAATGTATTAAATCAAAACATTTTTTCTGGCTTGTTAGTAGATAAAGAATATGACAACCTAGTTTGTTTTGAAAGCCTCTAAACATCATAATTTTTAGAATCTAGTTCAAAACCAAAAAGTTTATTCAAACTTTGATCAGATGGATGACCAAATCTCCAATGCAGCAATTTGTCATGACCTGCTAAACTTAATGACACATGACATTTGTTGGTGTTTTCATCAAGATAATAGAGGCCGTTTTTCGAACATTCCTCACCAATCTTCTTCCTTAATTCTTGATTTGAAAGGTCACTTTATACGGCCAGTATAATATTGCAATTTGGTTCATATGTTATTTTACTAATTGATAATAAATTTGAATTAAAATCTAGCAAATATAAAATATTTTTCGCATCTTTTGTAAGAAACTTTGTTGTACCAAAAACGTGAATTTGAACATTATCTCCATCAGCAGTAGTTACATATTGAGGGTTTTAATTTTGTTTAACATTGGTTAATTTTTTTTCCATGTCATGTGATTAGTAGCACCAGAGTCAATTAATCATCTGTTTGTATTTTGATTCATACTTGGAATTTTTAAATTGTTGTTTATTTTAGATAAGTTACAAATAGCGTTAGAATGTACAAAACCTGAACTTTGTTGCTGTAACCAACTGTTTAATTGAGTTAGCAGTTGATTCAGTTACACCCTTTCATGAATAGAGGATCTTGAGCAGAGCTGTTATTTGGTTGAATCCATTGACCCGATTAAGGTGCATCCCCTTCTATCTCTGCTCCTTTGCAAAAACACCAAATTTATTCTCCCTTTTGCGCCCCATTTACCTCCTTTGTCGCCCTTCTCTTTGATCGGTCATAGGTGGGGATGGAGAAACCAACATCCGTCGCGGTTGTACCAAGCTTTCTTATAGTAGTTGCACAGCCTAGTGCTCGAAACTTCCTTTCCTTTCCATTGGCCATGTCCCTGAAACTAAGGTTTGAGTATTTTACCTGAAAAGCCTTGTTTCCTTTGGCCATGTCCTTGAAACTAGGATTTGAGTATTTTACCTGAAATACCTTGGTGGACGCACAACCATATTGAATTTATGAGTATTAAATTTTTTAGGAGAAGATTGAATATGATGAATAATTAGTTTTATTACTAATTTTTTTTATTTTACAAACTTTCTGTACATGATAATATATGGCATAATTCTATCACCCGTTGTTTATTTTCTAAATTATAACTGTTAGCCGTTGCTTATTTCCTAAATTATAATTTCCTAATTACACTCTAATTATAGGTTAAGTACGAAGTATAGCTGACAACTATATAATGGATGTTAGTCTTTTATTTGCTTTTTGTTTACGGCCTATGATAAATATTTTCAGGTTATCACTCCTACTTAACCACAAAATGATTGTTTTTTTGTTTTATGAAGTTTGGAAATTCTTACAAACCTTTGTATCTTTACTTCAAACATTAGTCCATCTTTGTTGTTCGAAACATAATCAACTGGCTAGAGTTAATACATTAGCTAGAGTTATTATATTGAACCATGTAACTAATAAGTGGTTGGTACTTGCTATGTAATTTACCTTTAGGTATCTTAGATCCTTTTAATTAGGGAGATCTTTTGGCATTATTTGGTAAAGAAAAATCTCTATGCCTATACATTTGCGAAACAAAAATTATTCGCTATCATCCTTCTTTAATGCTTCACACTTCTTTTATAAAATTCAATAGAAAAGTGAAAGATTCATTATGACTATTAAGTACACATGTCAATAGTGGAAAATCCAACCATATAGTTTTGGGTGCAAATATATTGATTGTTTGTCCAATCTAAGAAAATCCAATAATGGATAGAGAGTGATCCGCGCTAAAAAGGGATCAAATTTGAACTTTTAATGACTAAACAATCAAAGAACCACAATCTTTAAATGAATCAAAGGTCGATATAGTATCATAATCGAAATAGAGAATGCATATCACCAAACTTGTCAAAAAGATTTCACTATACTTGAATCTTAAATCGACAATCAAAAATTCAAATTGAGACTGAAGTATAAAAACAAAGAATAAGAAATGAGATTGAGAATGAAAAAAATGTAATCATGCAGAAAGAATAATAGGGTGAGCTGCGAAAGGTTAAAAGTTAGGTATCGTTTATAAGACTAATTAGAACATGTATTAACGTAATTAAATAAAACAAACCTGAAACAATGTCTTAGATTCTAAAAACTAATTAATGCGATCTCTAAAATAAATGCATCTTAGCCGGCATACCCTCCAATCCAATTTTCACACATGCATCTACATGCACACACTAACATATATGTATGTATGTGTATACACAAAACCTTTAGCGAATGGTAAATTTAAAAGTGAAACTGCCAACAGAATAAAAGATTATAAATACCCTTGAAGAATTGTAGGAAAGTCCTTGCAATTTCTGATAGAATTTCCATATGTAAATGTAGGCCCGACCCGTTTTCAGAGTGGAGCCCTAAAATATTTATGGCACTAATTCACCAAATGTTATAACAGAAAAAAAGAAAATCACGAACGGCGAATAGGGTAGGCCACAACACACAATGACCATGACTAAGTGGCAACTAGGGATTGTAACCGACCACTGGCGAGTGGCAACTGCGATTGGCGACGACTCCATCTAGGCGGTGCGACTCCATCTCAACAGGGTGCAGAGAAGAACATGGACTCCATCTCTTCCAATTCCAAAGAATCCATCTCGACAATAGCTAGAGCTAAGGCACAATGCACAATTCAGTTGTTGAAACTTGAAGGTGCTACTCAACTTGGACTTTTGTATGTTTTAAACTTCTAATTTTAGAGCTAGTTGTAATCATCGTATTGTACATCTATGTTCTATAATACTATTTCAATTTTGAATTTGATCCTATATTCTAATTTTAGGTTAGTTGTATTAATTTAGGGATTGATTTTTTACATTTGTATAATAACTAATAAGAACTAAATCAATTTGGTATATTCAAATTATTATTTGACATAATTGATTTGACGCCCCACCTCTATACTTACGCCAGCCAAGGACACTATGGAGTAATGCCATCAACTAGCGCGAAGAATAAGGCTGTTGAGGAGCGACCATCCGTGTAATTGCCTTGTGCGAGCAACGGTATGTCAAATAGTATAACAAGAGGAAATCCGACACACCGATATAAACTCAAAGCATCTACACAGTGGCTATATGTGATCTTCGGAAACAAACATAGAAATAATCATAACATAAATCAGTCATAAATATCCAAATCACAAAGGCGGAAACAGATATGAATATAACACTTAGAGAAGTGTTTATCAGAGCAGTGGTCAAACAAGATCCACAGTACAATAGAAGAATAAATACAAGTGCTAGACAAAAGAAAATGTATACATCAAGGAGTCTCTATCTTGAATGTATAACAACAAACACTACCAATATAGTGTAGTTAGCCAAAAGTCAGGTAATACTCCTAGATGAGGAGTCAAGTAGAAGCGCCTGTAACATCTCAGTCTGACCCTAGTATTATTTAATAAGAAAATAATAAACGGATCAGTCTAGCTATAAACATCAGATAAAATGAGATGGAATAAGAGATATAACAAAACGTATGATAACAATAATGCCATACTATGAAAAGTATACATTTGACAACAACAGAAATCATACAATATCTCAAGAAATCTCATAACATCAAAAAGAATGTCATATTCTTTACTCTATTCACCAAACCACAAATATTGACATCATATCGATGCCAATTATAAAAATTGGTGAAACACAAATTCTAGAAATCATCAATTAGAAATCCAAAAATCACAAAGGAGGAGGCCTATCATAAACGGGAGCATGTAAACTCACTAACACGTGTATCACGAACTGGACGCTATCCCATGGTCTCTAACCATAGAGCCGGTGCAACGACGTAGTACAAATCGGTACGCCCGAGGAAACTGAAACTCGAATAATTCGAAACAACGACGTAGTACAACGGTACGTCCGAGGATCCTGATAAGCTGGTACAACAACATAGTACAAAGGTACGTTCAATGGACCGAACTCCATAAAAGAACATGGGTCACTAGCCCACAAAAGAAATGAGATGAAACTCAATAAAACGAGGTATCGTCCCCTACGTGGACAAAGAGACATAGCATATCGCTAGTCTAGATCACAAAAAATGATCAATGATCATCAAGAAGTGTCAATTAAACTAAGCTAGTAAATAGATGAGTTTAGCATCATGTCCCATAACCACTTGCTTAACTTAAGTATTTACGAACAAATTTTAAATCTCCACTCGAAAGTTGTCACAAGTGTTTCAATCGAACGAGTCTAAGAATTAACCGACAAAGTAAACGCAAGCGTTTCATACCACTTGTTTTGCAAAGTTGTTTAATTGGATTTCTCGAACGAATGAGGTAAAGGTTTGTATGTACTAATAGATTGAAAAATGGTTTTATAAAGGACTTTGTATTAAAAATAGAGTTGAAATCATCTTTGTGAAAGAGTTTGAATATTTACTACTAGTATAGAAACCTTTGCATTTTAAAGTGACAAACCATAAAGATGATTGTAAGAATAATCAATCACCAAAATTTCATGTTGAAAGACGTGAATTAAATCCAAAGAAATCGATTCCCAACCCATTAAAATGGATATACCCAAAAATTCCAAAATAGAAGTCATCAAGGTCGATAATAAATGAAAACAACAAATCGAAAAACCACGAATCGATAAAAATTGGAATTTCAAGCAAAATAGGCTAAATAGGCAAAAACAAGCAGGCCAGTCGACTGATTACAGAGGCCAGTCGACTGATTGCAGGAAACAGAGACTTCTAGCCTCTATAGACAGCCCAGGAACATTAATTTTCTATAGGCAGTCGACCGATTGCAAGTTGACTGACTGGCACTGGGGCTGTTTTTCAGCCTATCAAATGAAGAGCAACTCCTCCAAAATTGCAACCGGACGAGCAATGACCGCTAGGGGTTTATGCCAATCGACGACCCGGCCTTATAGACTATTCGATACACCACTAAAAGCATGATCAAACATCAAAGCTATGATTTTTAAATATTTGACTTCAAACACCAAAATTTGGAATACTCATAAAACCAATTCAATCCAAGGCAAATGGACATGGAATAGAAGTTAGGAATTCATACCTAACAACAAATGAAGGTTATAGACATAGATGTGAGATAAAAATCTCACCATTTGCACAAAAACAAGGAAGAAGAAGCTATAGAGCAAGGTAAAAACAATCACTCCTCTATTCCAACCCAAGAAGCTTGAATCCAAGCTTAAAAGAAAAACATTTCCTATGTTAGACTTTAGGAATTTCTAAAATTGAAGGTAGAATGAGTTGGAGAAGAAGAAGAGGATGCTTACCAATGACTTCACTTTGAATTTGGAGTTAGAACTTGGATTTGCAATGGAACTAGGGCTTAGGAATTCTAATGCTCTTTCTCTTCCCCCATTTTTATGAAAGCTTGAAGGTATTAGGAAATGAAAGTGAATGAAGAGAAGTGGGGGTGGAGCTAGAGTTAATAGTTTAGGCTAACCCAAACCCAAAGTCCAAAGTGCATAGGTCAAATTTTAGCTAGCTCCAAACATATCAAAGTTTATACTCAAAAAGGTCGCAAACGGCGTTTTGAACTCAATGGAAGTGGTCCCGAGTCCTAATTCGACCGTGTGCAAAAAGTAGCATTTCAGAATATAATCCGACTAACGGTGCTATATTTAAATAAAATATTTAAATACATAATCATAAAATATGCGGGTTGTAACAATTGATAATTGTATAAAAATGATTTATTTGGTAATAGTTAATGGATTTTCTAATGGTTAGTTAACATACAATTTATCGATAAATAACTATGTTTTCGTAGGAGTTTATAATTAATGTTTTTAGTTTAACCGATTAGTTAAAAAAAAAATTTGCTTCAAACTACCGTTGAAAGTATTTTGATAAATTATAACCAGTTGACAAGACATTCATAATTTAAAATATTTTTGTTATTAATAATTATTAATATACAATGTTATTCGATGTTACTTTTATAGTGTTTAGAAATACGTAAATAAGCATTTAGATATGCTTAAAAGTTTAGAAAAAAGGCTAGATGCTCTTATTCCGATAGAAAGTTCGAGTTTGAATATGGATATTGCCCTCCTTATTGATGAGAATGACGATAGTATTGATGATGATATTTTAATGAGCGATCATGACGATGAAAATATGAGCGAAGAGGAAGCGAACATTGATTCATCATCTGATATGGAGAATGTTGATGTAGTGGCAAATGACCCTGGTACATGGAAAAAATCGATAGACTTGCTAGTTGAAAGAGGTTCTTTTAGAGTATTAAAAGATAACTACACTGATTTTTCAAAAGATGTTATTAATAGACATTTTTCCTCCTTGTTATATGCCAGACATTTGCCTACTGAGGATAAACAAGATAGAAAATGGTTGATATATTCAAATTCACTTGATAAAGTATTTTGTTTTTGCTGTAAATTATTCACGAATCAAGCAATGGCTAGTCATCTTGCTACCGAAGGAATTAACGATTGGCACAATCTTAGAATTGAAGCAACATGAAAGTAATATGAGTAGTTGGATTGAGTTGGAAACAAGAGTGAAAGTCAAAGCAACCATAAACCAAAGCGCAATTGATTAAATAAATAAGGAAAAAAGAGCATTGGAAGAAAGTGTTGATAAGGATAATTGTTGTTTGAAAACACTTGCTTCCACTAATTTATCATTTCATCGAACGAATGAAAGAATTTATGAACAAAATAATGGTCTTTTTGTAAATTAATTGAAATGATAGCAAAATTTGATCCAATAATGTTGGAACATGTTCGACGAGTTGAACAAAAAGAAATTCATGTACATTACCTTGGGCAAAAATTCAAAATGAGTTAATACTCACATTGACAAATGAAATTCTTAAGAAAACTGAAAAGCCAAATATTTTTCAATTATATTAGACTGCACTGCATAAATTAGTCATGTTGAACATATGTCTCCTATAATAAGATGTTAATATTTCAACTAATCTCTCGAAGGTGGAAAAGTTTTTTATTGAATGTTTGAAAGTTGATGATGCTACTGGACTTGGAGTTTTTAACAAGCTTAAATAAGCATTAGAAGATATTAAGCTTGATATTTATGATATTAGAGGACAAGGTTATGATAATGAATCAACTATGAAAGGAAAAACACAAAGGGGTGCAACAAAAACTATTAGAAGTTAACCCAAGAGCTTTCTACACAACTTACAATTGACAGTCTTAATCTTGTGCTATGTGATATGGAAAAATCATGTCCTAAAGCATCAAATTTTTTGGGCTGAGTCAACTAATTTTTAAAATATTTTCTTCATCCATGCAGAGATATCATGTTTTTAAAGATCATGTATAACATATATTAATCATAGAATCTCACAACGCAACACAATCATACATATTAATGAAGATAATAGTTTACAAAGTTATTTCTAAAAAGATACATCAAAGTCATACTAATACGGATTCCACCCTAGGACATTTATAATAGTTTGTCCCTACCTAACGAATACAATGTACATATTGTATAGCGGAAAGTAAGTAGCTACGATGAAGCTTCCTACTCCAAGATCCTTCAAAATGCATCTATGGAAACCTGATTTACTTGACTGCCCATACAAATTTGAGTACCCAAGAGTTTAAAACTAGTTTTAAAATAATTTTAACTAAAAATATTTTGATTTTTAAAAACTTGGAAATTAAATTTAAAAGCCACTAAAGAGTTTTATTCTTAAGGAGGAATAAGATGGTTGTAACAACCGGCATATTTATCAATTTTATATTTAAATATTTTATTTAAATATTTCATCGTTCGTCGGATTTTAGTCCGGAAAGCTACTTTTTGCAAACAATCGAATTGGGACTCGAGACCCTTTCCGTTGAGTTCAAAATGACGTTTGCGATCTTTTTAAGTATAAACTTTGATATGTTTGGAGATAGTAGAATTTTGCTACATTTTCACTTAGGGCTTTGGTTTGGGTTTTAGCCCATTAACCTAACATATGAACCCAACTCCACTCCAACTCTTCATTACTTCAATTTTAATTCCTAATACTCAAGCTTTAGCAACAATGATGGGAGGAATGGGAAATTAAAACTCCAAGCCCTAATCTTTATTGCAAATTCAAGCTTCTACCTCCAAATTCAAGAAGAAGCTTTGGTAAGCCTTCTCTTCATCTTCTCCAACTCTTTCTCCATTCAATTTCAGAAATTTCCTAAACCTAATTTAGGAAATGTTTCTCCTTTAAGCTTAGATTCAAGCTTGTTGGGTTGGAATCGAAGAGTGATTGTTCTTGCCATTGCTCTATAGCTTCATCTTCATTTGTTTTGGGTTTAAAGGTGAGATTTTTATCTCACATCTATGCTTATATCTATCTTTGAATGTTGGGTATGAATTCCTAACACTTATTCATGTGCATTTGCTTTTGGTTTGGATTGAATTGGTGAATATTCCAATTTTTGGTATTTTGAATTCAAATCTTTAAAAATCATAACTTTGATGTTTTGATCATGTTTTTGATGATGAATCAATGAGCTTATAGGACCGGGTAGCCGATAGGCATAAACCCCCAGCGTCCGTGCTTGTCCGTTTGCAAATTGAAGGTGTTTGCACCTCATTTGAAATGGGTTTCAAATTGCAGAACCTCAGGTTCGGCCGACCGGACCCCTGGGCCGGCCGACTGACCTGTAGCCCGAGACATTTCTGGGCTGTTTTTCGGCCGACCGGACCCCTGGGCCGGCCGATCGACCTGTTACCCGAGCACTTCTGCCTCTGGTTCGGTCAACCGAACTCAGTGAGCTGGTCGACCGACCTGCTCCTATTTGCCAATTATGCCTATATTGTCTATTTTTTTGAATTTCCAACTTTAATCGATTCGTGTTGTTTCCCTTTTGTTGTTATCATTTATTATCGACTTTGATGACATTTTCTTTGGGAATTTTTGGAAATATCCATTTTGATGGATTTGATATCAATTTCTTTGGATTTTATTCACGTCTTCGTATGTGAATTTTTATGATTGAATTGTTTCTACAATCACTTCTATGATTTGTCATTTTAAAATATAAAGGTTTTCTATACTAGTAGTAAATATCAAAACCCTTTCGTTAAGACGATTTCAACACCATTTTATTACAAAGCTCCTTTCTTAAACCATTTTCCAATCTATTAGTATATACAAACATTTACCTCACTCGTATGAGAAATCTAATTAAACGGCTTAGTAAAACGAGTGGTATGAATCGCTTGCGTTTACTTCGTCGGTTAATTCTTGGACTTGTTCGATTGAAACTCTTATGACAATTTTCTAGTGGAGATCTACAATTTGTTCGCAAATATTTAAGTTAAGCTAGTGGTTATGGGATATGAAGCTAAACTCATATATTTACTAGCTTATTGTAATTGACACTTCTTGATGATCGATTATGATCATTTTATGGTTTAGACTAGCAATGTGCGATGTCTCTTTGTCCACGTGGAGGACTGTACTTCATTTTTATTGAGCTTCGTCTCATTTCTTTGTGGGCTAGTGACCCATGTACTTTTATTGTGTTTCGATTCATGTGATGTACCGTTTGCACTACATCGATGTCTCGTCTTTTCGGTTCATTGGACGTACCGTGTGTACTGCGTCGATGTCCCGAATTATTTTGTGTTTTGATTCATGTGATGTACCGTTTGTACTACATCGATGTCTCGGCTTTTCGATTCATTGGACGTACCGTGTGTACTGCGTCGATGTCCCGAATTTTTTTGTGTTTCGATTCATGTGATGTACCTCTTGCACTACATCGATGTCTCGGCTTTTCGATTCATTGGACGTACCGTGTGTACTGCGTCAATGTCCCGAATTGTTTTGTGTTTCGATTCATGTGATGTACCGTTTGTACTACATCGATGTCTCGGCTTTTCGATTCATTGGACGTACCGTGTGTACTGCGTCGATGTTCCGAATCATTTGTGATACACGTGTTGGTGAGTTTTCATGCTCTCGTTTTGTGATAGGCCTCCCCCTTCTTGTGATTTCTGGATTTCTAATTATTGATTTCTGGAATTTATGTTTCACCAACTTTTACAATTTGACATTGATATGTATGTCATTTTTCTTGTGGCTTGGTGAATTAAATAAAGAATATGACATTCTTTTTATGCTATGAGATTCGTGAGATATTTGTATGATTTTCCTTTGTTGATTTTCTAATGTATACTTGTCGAGGTATGGCATTTTTGGTTATCATAAGTTTTTATTATATCTCTTCTTATATCTCATTTTATCTGATAATTATAGCTAGACTGATCCATTTATTATTTTCTTCTTAAATAATACTCGGGTCAGACTGAGATTTTACAGGTGCTTCTACTTGACTCCTTAACGGACCATCATCTGATCTTTTGGCTAACTACTCTAGTTTAGTAGTTTTTGTTGTATACTATTGAGATATAGACTCCTTGATGTATACGTATTCTTTTGTCTAGCACTTGTACTATTCTTTTTGATATTGTGGATTTTGTTTGACCACTACTCTGATGTACACTTTCATGTGTTATATTCATATCTATTTCCGCCTTTGTGATATGAATTATTTGTGACTGATTTGTGTTATGTTTATTTCTATATTTGTTTCCGAAGATTACATATAGCCACTGTGTAGTAGCTTTGAGTTTGTGTCGGTATGTCGGATTTCTGAAAAGTTATATTTTTATCTGGCATATCGGTACTCACACAAAGCAATTACACGGATGGTCGCTTCTCAACAGCCTTATTCTCCATGCTAGTTGACAGCATTATACCGTAATGTTCTTGGCTAGCGTGGGTATAGAGGTGGGGCGTCACAATAGTGCTTTTGAAAAAGAAGTAGAAATGAAAATGAAAGAGAGAGAGAGAGAGAGAGAGAGAGAGAAGAAGGAACTTTTTTATATAAAACGAAAATGTTGAATTACCCTTGCACATATACCCTCCATTCATTTGCTTACACCTCATTGCCCATGTCTCCTCCTCTCTTCCTCACATCTTTACTTGTCCCCTACCCTTTTACTTTCATGCAACCATGTATTTAAACCCCCACTGTACTAATGTCTCCTTAAGTTGCCAATGTGCCAAATCATGTCTCTTAAGGCATCTTTATATTTTATATTGTTTTAAACTAAACTTAATTAACTTAAGTAAACCTATAAATCTTATTATATTTTAACCATCTTATGTTTGTAACAAACATACATACATACATATGAATATGTTTACTAAGATGTTTACAATATGTCAAACAACTTTTGTATGATGAAATGTCGAAAATTTGAAAAATGGATTCCGGTCACATTTTTTGTTTTTCGTCGAACTAAATATTTTTGTAAATCAAAATTGAAAATTTTTCCACCACATTATCTATTATTTAAAGATTTTTATTTTTTTGTTATAAAATCAATTATTTGAACATTTAAAATAAATATTTGCAAATCAAAATGGTGAAATTCCGGGTTGTTACAATGGAGATAAGAGATACTCTAATTTCCTTATCAAATAGCATTAAGGATTCTTTGGCAATGAGTGAAGCTAGAGTCTTATAACAAATGAGATTGAAAATTTTGAATTCTTGTTTGGATTGTGCATTTGGTATGAAATGTTAAAAAAAGCAAACAATGTTAACAAGATTTTTCAAACTGAAGATATGCAAATTGATGTTGCTATAGCTAGATTACAAGAGCTTATTATTATTATTTTTGAAGATTTCAGAAACACAGGATATAGTTCTACAATAGTTGATGCTAAAGAGATAGCATAAATGCTGGATGTTGAACTAATTTTTTCTCAAAATAGAATTATTCATAGAAAAAAACAGTTTGATGAAGATGTGAATGTTGAAGAACCGACCCAATCACCAGAAGAGTCTTATGAAATCAATTACTTTTTGCAAATTGTAGATAAAGCTCGTGTTTTGTTGATGACTCGATTTGAGCAATGCAAAGAATATGATGATAGGTTTGTCTTCTTATTGATTTAAAAAGTTGACTTCCATAGATGATGAGAAACTGAAAGGTCATTGTTTGAAACTTAAGGAATATATGAGACATGATTTGCACTCAGATATTGATGGAAGAGTGCTATTTTCAGAATTAAAAGTATTGAAAGTTATTTTACCAAAGGAAAAAGAAAAGCAATCGAGTTGCTAAATTTTATAAATTCTTGTTCGAAAGAGTTAAATTTCTTTAATGCTTAGATTGCATATAGAATAATTTTGACTATAATAGTTAGTTGCCTCGGTCGGAAGAAGGTTTTCAAAGCTAAAGTTGATAAAGTCTTATCTTTATTTCACTATGGTAGAAGAAAAATTAAATGGTTTAACTTTTTCATCGATTGAACAAGACATGGCCAATGAACTTAAATATGAAAATATTATTAGTAATTTTGCAAGTCAGAAGGCTAGAAAAATATGCATAAGTAATTAATATTAATTTTATTGTATAACTTGAATTATTGTTACGAATAAATTTATTTATTTTTTCCCCTTCTTCTTTTTTATAAACAACATAAATTATTTTGATGATTTAATTGATGATAGCATTAATTTTTATATAAGGACACTGGTTTTGCAATTAGTTATAGGTACCAAAACTCTTAAGATTGGCCATGTATAAATATAACAAAGTCTTTGGATATTTTAACAACTTTTCCATAATTCGAAACTTTCATAAATTACAAAATAAAAAAGATATGTCAATATAAAAATTCATAAGAAGCAGCAATAATTTTTTCTATGGTTTCATTTCATGAAAACTAATTACTATCTAAACCAAAATAATTGTAATGATCCACAAATTTCACACATTATTTATAAATTAGTTCTTAAAAGCCATTTAAATTTAATCGATGGTAGAAGATAACTTTGGGTAGGAATATTTTTTTGGATATTTTTATGTTTCATATGCGTTTACAAACATAAAAATCCAATATTTCAATATGTAACATGATATACTTATGTTGGCATTCAGAAATGGGTGTTTAGGGCCTTTATGACCACTTTGGCCCAAAACGTCTCATTTTCCTATACTTAAAAAGCTTTATGGAAACCCTAGGGCAGTTGTCACTCTCTTCTTCTTTATTTTCTAACCTCCTCTCAGATCTAAATCCTGTCTAAACTAATGGAGATTGTCTCAAATAATTACAAAATAAGGCAATTTACAAATCAATTTGAAACTAAGTCTTATGGTATAACATTTCATCCCGTGAAACTATATGAACAAATCATTCATGTTCGCTTGCTATAATTTAGTCATTCATGATGGGAATATTATTTAAAAGTCATAGAATTATCTAAAAACTCCATGGCCATCGATTCGAGGGTTTTGTAGTTAACAAAGAAATGGCGACCAATCAACGATCGAAGGGTACCATTCTATAGTGGATGAAGAATGGAATGCATCCATAGTTGTCAATCATCTTAAATCAAACTTAGTTGGTTGGAATAATTTGTCAAAGGCGGCGACGATTGAAGTTGCATGAAGGTGGTCGGTGATGATTTATAGGATCGAGCCTAGGATGGTAAATAGGTGGCGACGTTGGAAGTTCAATAGTGGCCGCCGATTAACGAATAATTGTTGGAAGGAGCTACGGGAGGTCAAGTTGATGGTCAATGGGATTATCTAGGTTCATGTGCGTGTAGAAGAAGGTTATAGAAAATTTCTTTACTAGCTTAATATGTGAGGCGGGTTAAGGCTAGTTTAAGGGTTTAAGTAGTCTGATGCAAGCTTAGGAATATATGCAAGTTGAAGTCCAAAGATAAAGCCATATGCATGTCCATTATTCAATAACAATCAAGTACACACATTCGAGGAAAATATGCTATGCAAAGTTAAATGTCCAATCCTTATTGCAAAAAAGTTTAAAAGTTGCAATTGGATCTAAAAATCCCTGAACTTTTACAACTTAAAACTGAGGAATAGCGAAAGAAAGATCGCCCCTCTCAGTGCGGTCGATGGGGTCTATTTATATGGAAAGCAGGTAAACAGCTGATACATGTCCCTCGCCATCCATTCATATGGTAAATACTCGGTAACCCTTATGTCTTATGATGTTTGGCATCTCTTGCCGTTTTTAAAATCTCGTCATCCATTGCTAATGTTGAACCTTGTCATTCTTTTGGAATTCGTTAGCCTTTTTATTTGTAGAAACTCAACAACACATCTTCGTAAAGCTTGATATCATTTGTTGTTTATAAGTGCTCTACAATAGTTATTGTTGTAGAATCTCGATCATAGTTGTTGTATCAAAGGATCATTATCCATAGAAACTCAATATCCTCCTTTACTATTAGCTGCTCGACGTCACCCTTGATATGTGCATGCTTGACAATACCCACTGTTGTTGAGGCTCAATATCCCTTAGAGATTTAGTACCTCTTCATTCTTCATTGGGGCTTGCTAACTACTTTGATGCTCGACATCCTTATTGTTGTTGAGGCTAGACACCATTTCTTATGCTTGTAAAGGCTTGACAACCTTATTGTCTTTAAGTTCGACAACTCTTGTAGCTCGATAACTCCAATTATTCACCGATTCCTTTAAGTTATTCAACACTTAGGTAGAAGCTCAACAACTACCTTAATATTAGATGCTCGATACCTCCTTGTTGTTGTTAGAGGTTCTTTTCTTCTGGTTAAGTGCTTGATAACTCCACTATCTTCAAGCTCGACAATTCTCATCATTTTCAAGCTCGACATGTTTTCTTTAGATGTTTGACACTCATAATATGTAGTAATAAAGGTAAATTTTGCATTTTAGTTTGAATAAAATTAATAATTACAAATAGAACATTAAATATTCTAATTGCTATAACTTTTGCATAAGATCTCGGTTTCACGCAAGGTAAGTTTCGTTGGATTCATGGTGGAATTTTTGACAATTTGGCATATGGTTTGCTAGCTTTTGGTGCTGTTATGAAAGCAAGTCAGTAAGATTAAGTGGTCATAATCAGTTATATTTTAAATATGTTAAGTAAATATTCATCAGTAAAAATATACATTTTTTGATTATGCTATGCCCATTTGATGAATGTTTTTGTCGCGGCATTTTGATTTGTTTGTGTTTCGATTTGATTATTCATTGTTAATTGTTGTATTATTGGGTGATGGATGTTGTAAGAACCCGTGTATTTGGACCATTTAAATTGACAATAATCCACACATGTCAACTTAAATAATACAAAACACGAATCATTATGGGATTATAAATACATAAATGTAAATGAGAACCAATACAATATCACAGACACAGAACAGTCACAGAATAATGCAGCGGAAAATACATCATCATAATAGCAGTTCATGAAGCTACTACATGAAGTACAACAATGTCACAACATAAGGTGACTGAAAGGAAATACATAAATGCCCAACAGGCTAGTACATCAATGCTGGAATAGAAATAGATGGATAAAGATAAATGCTAAGTCTTCAGCATCTTCAACCAACCTTGATCAGCAACTAGATAGCTTCAGACTGACCCGAGCATATACAAAAGAGAGACACTCGAGTCAGGACTCAAAATCTTATACATGATAATCAAGTGCAGGGAATAAAGTCCATAACTCAAAGATGAATAAAATAACATCTCTAAGGGTCCGATAAACTATCTATATATACAATAGAATACGAGAGGTAGTTAATGTCTAATCAGTAAAGTACGATATTAAAATAGCGTTAAGGCGTTACCATAATTCCCCTTAACACATTTTATAATGCCATAGTCTATACGGCATCGTAAACCCCACCATAAACTAGTGGTTATCAGAGGGTACCCCATAGGTATAACACAAAACAAAATGTAGTGGTCGCGAATAGGACAATCAGTATGACAAGGTACATGAGGCAATACCAACTAGGATACTAGTAGTTGCGTGATTCGGACCGATGTTGAGCATACCCAGCTACCTCAACACCGCGAAACAACACTCCCAAATCAAGGGGTGCACCCAAATCAAATCATAAAAGTAATAGATATGGTATCGAAGAAGTTTGTCCGCTAGAGGTGGCGAACCTCAATGGCCCGGTGCGGCTCCTGTTTTAGTCATGTCAGGGGTAATCCAATATCATTTTCTTTCTTCAGTCAACGGTCAGCAAACCATCCACTTCATTCTGGATCAACACTCCGCGTATAATAGTTATTAAAGGGGTTTTCGGTATCGACAGAGAGTAAGTCCATATCTGATCCTGGTCTCTTTAATAACTACGTATTTATTACCCGATGGTCGGTTAGATTAACGTTTAAACAAATCAAAGTCCAAAAGTCAAGGTGCAAATTTGACTTCCAAAATTTGACATTTCACGATTCAATTTATTTCAGATATTTAAAACATTTTTTCAAATGAAATTTTTAGTTCAAACATTTGAGTTAACAATAAAATTAAGCATTCAAATTCAATTTAATAAGATCTAAATTTCGCTTATTAGATTTAGTTCATAATCAATGAATTCAAGTTAATAGTCAATTTAGTTCGAATTATTAAATCAAATTTTATTCATTTCACTTCATATTTACATTCACTGTTATCATAAATTCGATTAAATCAATTTCATTAACTAAATTCCCTTTTATCAAAACTTCATTTGATTTATTTACCAATTTAATCAAATTTCTTTTTAAAGAAACCCGTTTCCATTTATTTGGTTCAATGATCTACACATCACAAATAAGTTATTTTCGAGTTATAAATCAACTCAATCCATATTCCGTTTACAATGTCCGGATTTGATTAATTCATTAAATTTAAAATCATTTAAATTTAAATTATCACTAAACTAATCCATAAAATTTTAGTTAGTTTTGTATTCCACTTAAGCCAAATTTTTCTTAATCTCAAATTAAATTTGTAACAAATTTCAAATCTATTTAATTAAAACCGAGTTTAAATCTAAACCTAACAAATCTAATAATTTTTTTTAAATTATTAAATTCTAGAACTTACTTGTTTCTAAATCTCATTTCAATTAAATTTGCCAATTCATTTTATTCAATTAAATAGGTTTATTAATCCGTTCAATTAAATCCATTAATTTATTTCAATTTAATCCTTTAATTTATTTCAATTAAATCCATAAAGTTCGTTACTTAATTTTCAAACAAATTGTTAAGTTCATTCCTTAATTTAAAATATATTTCAATTTCAAAAATGATTTTTGTTGACCAATCGGGTTTCTTATTTTTATTTATCTATCCTAGGCCAAGTTATTTTAATTGGGTATTTATCATTTCAACCCAATATCATTCAATATAAAACAAAGCATAACAAAGGGAACTTGCAGTGTGATAATTGTGTTGGTGTCAAAATAAATAAACATGCAATAGCAACCATACATAACAATTCAGCAATTTATTAAATAATCCCTAAATAATTGTATTAATTTACATTTGTTATTTATGCAAATTAATATAATTATTCTTAGAATCCACACTATCATTTCATGCAGATTAAAGATTATTACATCACGGTTTTCACTTGGTGTCCATTATCAAATTTCTACATCAATTATACGTTCAAGGGTTCAAAGTGAGGTTAACGCTAATTCCACGTGTCGATTTATTTATCATTTTAAGGGGGTCAAGTTCAACATATATAATCCAATTTACATTGTTAACTATCCTATATCAAATTCAATTTCATATTAATTATTGCTTATATTAACAACCAAATTCAATAATTTTAACAATCAACAATTTAATATCCAAATTAATATTAACAACAATTATCACTTGATTATCATCGCATAATAGATTGAGTCATGAATGAAATATTCACCTTGTGTGGTTAAAGAAGATGACGGCGAAGCACGAAAATGAATAGACTAGATAGACGACACAAGCACGAATACGAACAAACAACTAGATGCAAATAAGGTAGATGGAAGCCTAGGCCTAGATCTCGGATTAGCTACAACTGTCAAGCAAGCGAAACAACATATGAGATACTATAACCCATGTTTATTTATTTACTAAAATATATGTAAAATCATACTTTAAAAATATATATGTAACATGAATCTGCCTTTAGAAATACAAACAGCTTTTATTTTTTTTTCAACTAATATTTTCAGTAGCTTTATATTCAAATCTGTTTGTAAAATATATACATATAAACCTGTTTGCATGACAAACTCTTATAACTATAAAATGAAGCATCCTGTACAAAACTTTCTCCCCTTTTCTTCTAAAGCCCAAAACTATATATATATATATATATATATATATATGACGGCAGTGTGGTGGGAAGTTGGCTGCGGCCAAGGAGCGGCGTTGGGGTTTGGTGGCGGCATCGGACGGTTGCTGGTAGGATGGGGTCGAGGGCAGTGGGACGCAGAGGCTGGTGGATGGCGGATGTGGGTGGAGCAGGCGGGCGTGGGTGGAGTAGTGGAGGGCAGTCGCTGGCGATGCAGGTGGTCTGGGGTCCGGTTGGGCCTGGGTTGGAGGCGGACGTGGGCAGTGGGGCGAGGCGAAGAGGGTGGAGAGGGAACCATTTCGCGAGTTCACATTTCTGGAGGGAGACAAAAGTATAAAAGAATTATGAAGAGGAGGGAGAGAGAGTACGTACCAAAGAAGTTTGAGTGCGAAGTGAAAAATCAATTAATGCAAAGGGTAGCTGATATATACAGATATGTTTAGAGTCCCAAGGTCACAGCAATGATGTTCTTGGTAAACGTGATGGCTATCGGCTTTCCAAGACAGCTGAATAGTCAAAGACTCCTAGAATTTGAGCGTTGGGGACGGTTGGGTACCGGTTCGGGCTGCGTAACGGACCAGTTTGTATTGCGTTAAACAATTATAATTCACAATGCCGAACTCCGATTGACACAAATAAATATACCATTTTGATCAGCGCGACGAGGCGGACACAACGATATGAAAATATTGATGGTTTGACATTGTTTGCGAAGTGGTTAATCTTATTGAACCATTTGCTCGAGCTAACAATTTAACTAGCAATTAAATGCGAAATTTGATGAAACAAAATGCGCCGTCATGATTTTTCTTAAGCAACATTGTGAAAAATATTTGGATTCGAGCAATAGAAAATTTACACATAAAATTTAAACTAATATGTAAGTGTGACGAATACTTCAATTTTTTTCAACGAAATTTGGCGTACGCCTATGTCTATCTAGACGCATTCCAAATGTGAAGTTTGAATAGCAACAGAATTTGTTTGTGAAAATTCGAATTTCTACACTAATATACGATTATAAAATCTTTAACTGGGTCTGAATTTCAGGGTCGTTACATTCTCTCCCACTCAAAACTTTTTGTCCTCGAAAAGGAATGATGTATTGAGTAAAAGAATAGATAGAAGAGACACGATGGATATATAATAGATTATGGAACAGACTATAAAACATAGAATAGAGTTTACTTTCAACAAACAATTCTGGATTAGAATCCCGAATACTCTCCTCAGTTTCCCAAGTACAATCACGATCATTGGGACTCTATTGGACTTTGACTAGGCTGACGGATTTTCTTCTAAGCTGCTTCGTATCCCTATCAACAATACGAAGTGGTCTCCTCTCTATAGTCAAATCCGGTTCAATATCAACCTCATCTAACTGAGCAATAGGAATGGTCATGGATGGATCGCGCACAACCTTCCAAAGATGTAAAACATGGAATACGTTGTGCACCCCCTTAAATTTCTTCGGCAGTGCAACTCTGTAGGCTAATGTACCAATTCTCTCAGTGATAGTGAATGGTCCAACAAATCTAGGAGCGAGCTTCCCTCTACGACCAAATCGAATAACATTCTTCAAAGGTGATATCTTAAGAAATACCTCATCCCCAACCTGGAATTTTAAATCTCTTCTACGCCTATCTGCATAGCTCTTCTGCCTATCCTATGCGGTTTTCATCTTCCTTCTGATCTCATTAACTTTCTCGGATGCTTCCATAATCATATCTGGGCCAAGAACTAACCAGTCACCAGGCTCAATCAAACAAGTTGGCGATTTGCATGGTCGTCCATATAAAGCTTCGAACGGTGCCATATCGATACTTGCCTGATTATAAAGATAGTTAAGTTTCAATTCAATTTTACTCATTTAAATTGAAAATTTCTGATTTACCTGATAACTATTATTATAAGTGAATTCGACCAAATGGAGACGGTCTTCCCAAGATCCACCAAAATCAATAATGCAAGCTCGAAGCAGATCTTCCAAAATCTGATTTACCCTCTCAGTTTGGCCATCTGTCTGAGGATGATAAGCTGTGCTCAGATTGAGTTTAGTGCCCAAGACGTCCTGAAATGCCTTCCAGAATTTACTAGAGAATAAAGGATCTCTATTGCATACAATGCTAGATGGAACTCCATGAAGTCTAACAATCTCTCTCATATAAATCTCGACCAAACTCGTAGCAGTACGAGTGGTCTTAACAGGAATAAAGTGAGAAAATTTGGTCAACCTATCAACAATCACCCGTATACCCTCGTTACCTTTTCTGGTCCTCGGTAATCCATCAATGAAGTCCATAGAAATCTGATCCCATTTCCAACATGGAATCTCTAGGGGTTGAAGTAATCCTGCCGTCTTTCGATGATCGGCCTTGACTTGCTGGCAAGTGATGCATCTACTGACATATATAGAGATATCTCTCTTTATCCCACTCCACCAATATAAACGCTTCATATTCCGATACATCTTGGTGACACTAGGATGAAATGAAAGTGATGACTGATGGTTCTCTCTAAGCACTTCTTGTCTCAATCCATCGACAATAGGAACACAAATACGGTTGTCAATCCTCATAACTCCATTACTATCTATCTGTGCTCCCATTTTACTGTCAGCATTTCCAACTCTACCAAGAACTAACTCCTTCATGCGATAGGGCAAGGTGTCCTCATACTGCTTAGCTTGATGTGCTCCATAAGGGATGGGGAGATAACAAGCTGAAATAGCATGCCTTCTACAAGATTACAACATGACAATGCTTTGCTACAGCTCAAAGCATCGGCTACAACATTTGCTTTCCCCGGAGTATAATTTATGTCGAGATCATATGCAGCTAAGAATTCGAGCCACCGGACTTGTCTCTGGTTCAAATCCTTCCGAGAAAAAATACACCTCAAGGACTTATGATCAGTGAATAATTCAAATTTTGTTCCCAAAAGATGATGCCTCCATAGTTTCAAAGCAAATACAACTACAAGAAGCTCTAGATCATGAGTTGCATAGTTTACTTCATGGGTCTTCAACTGACGACCAGCATAAGCAACAACCTTACCATTTTGCATCAAGACAGCGCCTAGACCTTCTCGACAAGCATCGGTATAGATGGTTAATCCTTCACTCCCATAAATTACTGCAAGAACCGGGGCTGAAGTTAACTTACGTTTCAACTCATTAAAAGCCGATTCGCACTTCTCACTCCAAATAAACTTGACATCCTTTCGAGTTAAAGCAGTAAGTGGGGCAGAAATCCGAGCAAAGTGCTCAATAAATCTACGATAATAACCGGCTAAGCCCAAGAAGCTACGAATCTCTGTAGGAGTTTTGGAAGTCTCCCAATCTTGTATATAAGTTTTCAAATTAGAAAGGAATAAGATGGATCGAATAGAAACAACGAATAGGATAGAACTTACATTGATTACGGCGATCTTAGCTGGATCGACCGAAATCCCATTTTCAGAAACAATATGGCCAAGGAATCGTACTTCGTCTCGCCAGAAGTGGCATTTCGAGAACTTGGCTTTAAGCTGATGATTTCGAAGAGTTTCCAGAACATAAGCAAGATGTGTCTCATGCTCTTTCTCATCTTTGGAGAAGACGAGAATATCATTAATGAATACAAGAACAAACTTGTTAAGGACATCACGAAAAACTCGATTCATCAAGTCGACGAAATAAGCAGGGGCGTTGGTTAACCCGAATGGCATAACCAACCATTCATAGAATCCATTCTCGGTACGGAAAGCTGTCTTATGGATACTATCTTCTGCCACTCTGAGTTGGTGGAACCCAGTGGCTAGATCAAGTTGTGAGAAGACTTTAGCTCCATGGAGATCATTTATGCGAGGAATCAGATAGCAATTTTTGAGAGTGCGTTTGTTTAGTTCTCTGAAATCAACACACATGCGAAGAGATCCATCTGATTTGGTGACAAATACAACTGCGACGCCCCATTCAGAACAACTTCTCTTAATCAAACCCTTAGCAAGCAGATCATCAATTTGAGTTTTTAGTTCAACCTTTTCCTTAGGAGCCATCCTTCTGTGAGGGAAAACTACGGGAGTAGCTCCAGGAATAAGGTCAATGCGGAAATCGATCTCCCGTTTAGGCGGTAGAGAGTTGACCTCTCCAAATACATCGGGAAATTTTTGAACAATAGGAGTGGTACTAAGATCATCCGGGTGAGCATCAAGAGAGAATATAAAGCTCCCGGCATATTTCTGAGGTGATTTGCATTCAATGACAAGAGGTAGGCCCTTGTCATTGACAAGAGAAACAGAACGAGCTTTGCAAGAAATAACAGCATCAAATTTTCTTAACCGATCAGCACCAAATAAGATGCCAAATGCTATGAAGCCAAGCACATAAAAATCCCAAGTGAATCGATATCTTCCATACAAAAGCACCACCTCTTTACAAATTCTACTAAGGTTGGCAAGTCCTCCAATAGGGTTGGAGACACATAAGGAAGTAGTAGCAAGAGTAGGTTCTAATTTGAGCTTATTACAAAGATCAATAGATATGAAGCTATGAGAAGCACCAGTATCGAGTAATACCCTAACAGATAAATCATGTAATAAAAAAGTACTTCGTAAGGTACCTCGGTCATCCTGAGCAGGTGGTGGAAGTGGTGCAGGAGTGGTGATAGCAAATACTCTAGATGGTGTGCCTCTCTTCCTCAATGGGCAGTCTTTCTTGAAGTTACTAGGCTGGAGGCAGGCATGGCATAAATCACTCCTCATCTGAGAAGGTGGTGGAATAGCAGCTCCGGTAGATGGACATCTATTGGTATAATGACCCTTCTTATCGCATTTGAAGCAAGTTATATTTGCAAGGTCGATTGGGCTTTTCTGGGCATATCCTAATCCTGTAGTCTTTTGCCAAGCTTTCTTTTGTTGATCAAAGTTCATCTTCCTCTTTCCGAGATGGCTAGAAGAGGACTGGGTAGGAGTGGCCTTGGCAGTGGGTCCCCTTGGCTTTGCCTCATATCTAAGAGCATAATCAACAAGCTCTGTGAAGGTGCAGTGAGTGTGGCCAGTAAGAAAGTCATAATACTCTGGTCTAGCTCCCAAAATGAACTTCTCGTTCTTTAGAAGTGGTATATCGATCAAGCCAGGTCCGAATTTGAGAGTTCGTTGAATTTCCTCTCATACTCAGAAAAAGTCATACTGCCTTGCTTAAGATCCATAAAAGCTCTATAAAGTTGGGTTCTCCCAGCAGCTGGCATCCATTGTGCCGAGAAAGTATCCCCAATCAAAAGATAGACTAGATGAATAACATTCCAAAGATTGAAAGAAGAATTTAGACTACGAAATCCAGACAAATTTATACCTAAGCTGGGCCCAAGTGATGGTGTTCTCCTCGATACAAGAAGTAACAGATTCCCACCAATCTTGTGTGGCATCCTGAAGTTGCCAAGCAGCAAGCTGACACTTTTGAGCATCAGTGATTTCCAATCCAGAAAATATCTTCTCTAAGCCTTTGATCCATTGCTGAACTTCGATAATGCCCTCGGATCCGAAAAACTTAATACCCCCTAGCTGTATATACTCCTTACTAAGAGTGGTGAATTTGACTGGAGTAGGGGCGGCAGGTGCAGCCCGGGCAGGACCGTTGCCTCTTCCTCCTGTAGGATTTAGATTAACCCTAGAGGGGGGTGAATAGGGTTAAAGCAAATCTTCTCGATTTAAACACAGAAATAAACTGCAGAAATAAATATGCTGAAAAGTAAATCACACACAAAATTTGCCCAGCTTCGGCAACCCCTGCCTACTGCTGCATTCCCAGATTTCTATTAGAATTAAACAGTATCACGCTTACAAACACTCTACTAGACTCGCAAACATTTGCTCCCGCTCACAAACACTCTACTAGACTCGCAAACATTTGCTCCCGCTCACAAACACTCTACTAGACTCGCACACCCTGCTCCCGCCTATAGAGTTTCGTTTACTCGCAAACTCTGCTCCCGCCTACTATAGAGCTTTGCTTACTCGCAAACTCTGCTCCCGCTTATAGAGCTTTGCGAACTCGCACACCCTGCTCATTGAACTAATTCTAACTAGACAATCTGACACTACCTAAACCCTAGGTGGTGACTTACAAATTCTTTGATTCGAAAAAGTAAAAAACAACAATTAAAAGACAATAAAAAATAACCCTAAACAAACACTTAAACCCTTATTTAAAAATATACTAAAGCCTTTAGAAAACAAGGCCGGCCCACTCTTTATTCTTTAACCCATTCCTTATTTTCTTCTTTGTCCCATCCTTTTCTTTTGGCTTGTGAGAATAATGGTGGCCGTTCCTCTTTGTTCGTTCCTTTTAGTTCTGAAATTAGGGCTTCGAGAGGAATCGCTGCTTGATGGTTGATGCTTCGATTTGCTTGCTTCAATTTAATTGTTTGCGGCTTCTCCTCCTTGATCGAGTTCGGCTGATGCTTCGGTATGTAATTTCCCTTTTTTTTCTTTTACAATTTTGGCTTTCTCGAACTCGATACTCTAGAACTGCCGATGATGAATGGGATTTATATGCGTTCGAATTCCTTGAATTGCGTTCGTCTATTTTTGATTGAATTCGTCAAATTCATTTCTCTGACCGCTTGATTATGTTTTGACGCTTGGGATTGATCTGACTTTGTCAATTTCGTATTTTTGATGCTTGGTTGATACGGTTTTGATTTGTGACTTGGTCAATTTGCTTGGCTATCACGGTGTAATATACTTGGCTTGAATTTTTGACTATTTTTCAATACGGCTTCGTGAATTTCTCTGACTTGATAAATTTCGTACAACTTGATTTTTGATAATCAATGTTTTGATACGTGACTTGATCATTATGTCTTTGATGTTTATTAATCTTCTTTGACTTCGATATTTTGTAAATTGGCTTCGGCCACTGTTTGCATTCCTGCAGTAGCTTTGTTCAAGTTGTCTTGGACATTGCTGTTATCTTTGGTGTATGGCCAGTGATGCACTTGGTTACTCGTCCCCTGTTTGATCATTGAAGTGTCTGACCATTTGTATACATACATTCATATATGTGTACGTCTGCACTCATCTATATATGCATTTTGATTTTCATTTTATAATCTGTAGCATGGCACTGCTTCATCATGTCACTTGATCTGTTTCATCTTGATGTTGCTTTAACTGCCGCTGTTACATTCATTAGCTCTGTTGTTCACTTCATCTATATTGTCACTGGTCTGGTTCTCTTGTGGCTTTGTATTTGTAGTCTTGTTCAATGCTCGGCCATGGATATTTGCAGTTGGTATTTTAATTGGATTTTGCTTCTGTGCATATTGTACTCAATGTTGTCTGAGTTGTGTAGTAGCTGTGGTCTTTAGCATTGCTTGTTGCACTTGTACTTGGTCGAGTTCTTTCCTTGTGTTGTTTGGTCTTGTTGCAGTTTGATTGTGCTGTTGCATTTCATTGACATTTAGACCTGTAGTCTTCATTTGTGCTCTCTGTTTTGGGTAACTTCCCATGCATACATGTCTCTTCCCTGTATCTTCATTCATGTTGATTTAGTTGTGAGTAATTTTGTTCTTTAGTTGGCTGCTGTGTTGATCTTGCTTGCATTGTCACTTGGTCGACACTTGCAGTTGTACTTGCTTTGATGCTGGTTTGAGGCTGTGTCTTGTTTGAACATAGCATTCGTGTATACTTTTTGATTTGCACCTGAGTTGAATCCAGTTTTAAAACTCGGGTTTGACCTGTGCTCACCTGTCCCTGTAAATCAATCAAGTGTATATATCGGCGTGCACGGCCTTGTGGCATATACAGTAATACTGTGTATGTCACAAGTTGTTCGTCTATGATGAATTCAAATTTAAATTATGACGAACAAACCAAATAACTGAGGCAAATCATATTTCAAAATTATCTTTTATTTTTGAATTGCAAAAATATTTATTTTTCAATTTTACTGCGTTTGAAAATATTTTTGCAGATTATTCAGATGCTGGATTCAAACTGGAATGCAGTTGAAGACAAAATATGAGTGTGAGTGATATGTAGTGAGGTGAACTGTAAATATGAAATGTGATGTAATTGTAATCAAAGTTGTATAGTTATAGTGGGAGCTTGAAATTGTACTATTCAAAGTTGTAATAAATATTTGTTTGAATAAAATATTCGTTCGAATTTAAATTCTGTGTTATTTAATTTATTCAACAAATATTTATTTAAACTATGAAAAATAAAATAGTATATTAACAAATACATTTAAACGAATGTATATATGTTTATTATCATCAAACAAAAATCATATAAGCGCATATTCAACAATCTCCCCCTTTTGATGATAACAAACATATATTTAAGATTTTGAATATGTCAAATGTATTTGATCGTTCAATTTGCTCCCCCTATTTGAATGCTTCCTCTCTACACAATACTCCCCCTACATATATGCATACAAATAAAAATATGTAAATGAGCCTATATGCAAATGGAAAATTAAAATGAGCCTATATGCAAATGGAAAATTATTTGATCTTTGCTTGATTCTATTTGACAAAATCTTAACTTTTCTCTCCCTCTTTTGTTATCAGCAAAAGAATAACAGTGTTATAAAAATAGGGATGAAGTGACAGACATGAATCAAACATTTAACTCAATTGAATATAAGTATCAAATTTCAATAAAACTCAAACAAAAATCATAATTACCCTTGTCAAGTGCATATTCCACTTTCAGAAGTGATGGGGATAAAATCATCAAAAAATCATACAGTTCTGTCTATTTGTGGTATATTTATTTCAGGAAATTTGAATATCTACTAACCATGCATAACCGTTAGGACTTTTAAATGAGATTAGTAGTATTCCAATTTAATTTTTAAAATGAATTCAAGTATCTTCTAACCACGCATAACCGTGAGGACTTTTAAATGGGATTAGAATCAACTTGTCTATTTAATCAATTAATTTTGATATGCGTTCCATACATGCATAACCGTGAGGACTTTTAAATGAGCATGGAAGCACATAATCAAAAATCCAAGTAATTCACCCATGCATAACCGTGAGGACTTTTAAATGAGAGTGAATACTTTGGATATTTATTTTATTGAAGAATATAAAAAATTGAAGCACAGATAATTTCCTTTATAATAATAAATTGAAGAACGAATAATTTCCTTTGTAAACTACCACAAATTTACATACTATATATGATTTTGATGAGTGATGGTCGATAGAAAGATGATAGGAATATAAATGATCATGGAATTTTTACCCAACAAAAAGTTTTTATAACTCTTGTTATGAAATTCTAAAGAAATTTTTCTAAATTATTGTCTTGAGTAATGTATGACAAATATCGACACTCATCACTTTTTCAATCACTATTGATCTTTTCGATAATCATTAGGGAGTTAGATTACTCAAAATTTGTCATTTAAAATCAAATAAAAATGACTAATCTGAAAATATGGTCAAAAATGATTTTCTCGAAGGGGTTATATGAAAAAAAAATCTGCTATTTGAAAATTATTTCAAGTGAAAAATATGCATATATTTTCTTTGAAAAACGATGCAGCAAATGAATGTTTCAAAAATTAATCACGTTCCATTAGTAATTTTTCTATCAACTATATTACCAGTGTAATCTGCATCTGAATTTAAATTTCACTCAATATTCACTCGTTGGATGTCAAAGACCAGATTTGTGAAATTTCAACAAACTATCTCATAATGAAATTTGAAATGAAGCCATGTTAACACTCAAACAAATATCATAATGTTAATTTCAGAAACCGTAGGATAAAAAATTATATTTATGAGTAATTAACAGTCAATCAACATCATAATTATTTCAAAAACAATTTCTTAAAATCCTTTTTAACAGCTTTCACATGAAATTTGAAATCGTGCAAATTTACAAGCAGTGACCAAAATGTCAAAACAAATATATCCACGTGTAGCATGAGTAATCAAAGATCAATAAAATACCATCATTTGACCGAACAAATTTATATGGATTAGTTCAAAGTTGAAAATCTGATTGGTCATCATTTAAGCACAAATCAAAGTCATAAATAAGAACAAGTCATGTAGGATCATATCAAGTAAGTCCGAATCAGTCAACCATCATAATTACTCCAAGTAATTCTATTTAAAGATGATTGGTCAATATTTTGAAAAAGTCATAGAATCAAAATCATCATCTTTTGTTCATCTCAATATTGGCTGATTTAATTCAGATTATGGTGCAGATTATCACATTTAATATATCGTTCAAAACATATTTACCTGTTTTACCTTTACGATAATTTTTCGTCGTTGTCCATTGTGATTCTGTCACCTTTGTACAAGGCTAAGGAACTTTGCTTTGTTGCCCGTTGTGTTTCTGGAACAGCCAAAATCCAGAGAACACTGTTGTTGTTCCTTAGCCTGCCACCACACCTACACGATGAAAGATTTTTGTGACCTATTTGTTTTTATAGGTCCATGGTTGTTAGTGGCAGAATATGAAAAATATGTTTGTGGAGACCCAAAACTATTTATATATGTTCCTTTTGGCACCCAAATTTGTTTGACTTTCAAAGATTTTATATTTGTGCCTTTTGGAACCCAAATTGGTATAGTTTTCACGTGTTTGGGTCTGTACCAACAATTATTTTGATTGTGTCCAAATTTTCTACAAATTATGCACATTAAATTGACTTGATTAAAATTGCTTTCAATTTTAGATTGATTATATCCAAGTCCTTTTCTAACCGTGTTAACAGTTTGCTTTCCTAATAGCATATTCAACGATTTTTCGATTTTTGAAAATTTATCTAAAGTCGTTGACAATTGTTGGACTTGTATTTTGAGAGATTCATTTTCGTTTAACAATTGTGTGCACCTTTTAATAGAATTCTCTCTTCTAGTATTTTCAATTTTTAAAATCATAATTTCATTTTCAAGTGACTTCATTTTAATTTCTGATTTTTTAATTTCTTCTTCAAATGTTGGACACTTATCACACTTAGGGATCCTACTTTGATAGGTTTTCACTAATTGGTCAAGTTGTTCATTTAGTTCTATCAAAGTGTCTTTTTGTGATTCAAGTTTAGCGTATTTTTTCCTAAGTCGTTCAAAACAGCCATTTACTTTGTGGAAATAAATAAGTAATTCAGAGTGAGTAAGTTTTGATACCTCGCTTGGCTCGTCGTCGTCGCTATCGGTTATATTCCCATGAAGGCACATATCTGCTTTCTCACTTTCACGGCTATCGCTTTTATTCCACGTGGCTGCAAATTTCCTTTTTGAATTCTTCATTAGTAATGCCAGCTCGGCTGCTCCATCATCATCATCCTCATCACAACTGCTATTTACCAATCCTGTTACGCATATTTCTTTAACTGAGTCGGTTGTGGAGGACTTATCATTGCTGTTGACTTTTGCACCATATATTGCATCGAGAGTTTTCCAAATTTTCTGTGCATTTTCACAATGAGAGACGAAATAAAAATTATCACGATTAATATGAGAATACAATGTATGCATAGCAAGAGCATTAATCGAGATAATTTCCTTATTTGTTATATCACACCCATTTTCAATAATATCCTAACATTTAATATTAACAGATTTTAAATAAAATTCCATTTTCAATTTCCAATTCAAAAAATCTGTTCCATCGAAAATAGAAGGAATAATATTGAAACGACCCTCATCAAAAATATTATTTGGTGGATTCATGACTCTAGATTTAAAAAAATACCGGGCTCTGATACCACTTGTAGGATCTAGATTAACCCTAGAAGGGGGTGGGGGTGAATAGGGTTAAAGCAAATCTTCTCGATTTAAACACAGAAATAAACTGCAGAAATAAATATGCTAAAAAGTAAATCACACACAAAATTTACCCAGCTTCGGCAACCCCTGCCTACTGCTGCATTCCCAGATTTCTATTAGAATTAAACAGTATCACGCTTACAAACACTATACTAGAATCGCAAACATTTGCTCCCGCTCACAAACACTCTACTAGACTCGCAAACATTTGCTCCCGCTCACAAACACTCTACTAGACTCGCACACCCTGCTCCCGCCTATAGAGTTTCGTTTACTCGCAAACTCTGCTCCCGCCTACTATAGAGCTTTGCTTACTCGCAAACTCTGCTCCCGCCTATAGAGCTTTGCAAACTCGCACACCCTGCTCACCGAACTAATTCTAACTAGACAATCTGACACTACCTAAACCCTAGGTGGTGATTTACAAATTCTTTGATTCGAAAAAGTAAAAAACAACAATTAAAAGACAATAAAAAATAACCCTAAACAAACACTTAAACCCTTATTTAAAAATATACTAAAGCCTTTAGGAAACAAGGCCGGCCCACTCTTTATTCTTTAACCCGTTCCTTATTTTCTTCTTTGTCCCGTCCTTTTCTTTTGGCTTGTGAGAATAATGGTGGCCGTTCCTCTTTGTTCGTTCCTCTTAGTTCTGAAATTAGGGCTTCGAGAGGAATCGCCGCTTGATGGTTGATGCTTCGATTTGCTTGCTTCAATTTAATTGTTTGCGGCTTCTCCTCCTTGATCGAGTTCGGCTGATGCTTCGGTATGTAATTTCCCTTTTTTTTCTTTTACAATTTTGGCTTTCTCGAACTCGATACTCTAGAACTGCCGATGATGAATGGGATTTATATGCGTTCGAATTCCTTGAATTGCGTTCGTCTATTTTTGATTGAATTCGTCAAATTCATTTCTCTGACCGCTTGATTATGTTTTGATGCTTGGGATTGATCTGACTTTGTCAATTTCGTATTTTTGATGCTTGGTTGACACGGTTTTGATTTGTTACTTGGTCAATTTGCTTGGCTATCACGGTGTAATATACTCGGCTTGAATTTTTGACTATTTTTTAATACGGCTTCGTGAATTTCTCTGACTTGATAAATTTCATACAACTTGATTTTTGATAATCAACGTTTTGGTACGTGACTTGGTCATTATGTCTTTGATGTTTATTATCTTCTTTGACTTCGATATTTTGTAAATTGGCTTCGGCCACTGTTTGCATTCCTGTAGTAGCTTTGTTCAAGTTGTCTTGGGCATTGCTGTTATCCTTGGTGTATGGTCAGTGATGCACTTGGTTACTCGTCCCCTGTTTGATCATTGAAGTGTCTGACCATTTGTATACATACATTCATGTATGTGTACGTCTGCACTCATCTATATATGCATTTTGATTTTCATTTTATAATCTGTAGCATGGCACTGCTTCATCATGTCACTTGATCTGTTTCATCTTGGTGTTGCTTTAACTGCCGCTGTTACATTCATTAGCTCTGTTGTTCACTTCATCTATATTGTCACTGGTCTGGTTCTCTTGTGGCTTTGTATTTGTAGTTTTGCTCAATGCTCGGCCATGGATATTTGCAGTTGGTATTTTAATTGGATTTTGCTTCTGTGCATATTGTACTCAATGTTGTCTGAGTTGTGTAGTAGCTGTGGTCTTTAGCATTGCTTGTTGCACTTGTACTTGGTCGAGTTCTTTCCTTGTGTTGTTTAGTCTTGTTGCAGTTTGATTGTGCTGTTGCATCTCATTGACATTTAGACCTGTAGTCTTCATTTGTACTCTCTGTTTTGGGTAACTTCCCATGTGTACATGTCTCTTCCCTGTATCTTCATTCATGTTGATTTAGTTGTGAGTAATTTTGTTCTTTAGTTGGCTGCTGTTTTGATCTTGCTTGCATTGTCACTTGGTCGACACTTGCAGTTGTACTTGCTTTGATGCTGGTTTGAGGCTGTGTCATGTTTGAACATAGCATTCGTGTATACTTTTTGATTTGCACCTGAGTTGAATCCAGTTTTAAAACTCGGGTTTGACCTGTGCTCACCTGTCCCTGTAAATCAATCAAGTGTATATATCGGCGTGCACGGCCTTGTGGCATATACAGTAATACTGTGTATGTCACAAGTTGTTCGTGTATGATGAATTCAAATTTAAATTATGACGAACAACCCAAATAACTGAGGCAAATCATATTTTCAAAATTATCTTTTATTTTTGAATTGCAAAAATATTTCTTTTTCAATTTTACTGCGTTTGAAAATATTTTTGCAGATTATTCAGATGCTGGATTCAAACTGGAATGCAGTTGAAGACAAAATATGAGTGTGAGTGATATGTAGTGAGGTGAACTGTAAATATGAAATGTGATGCAATTGTAATCAAAGTTGTATAGTTATAGTGGGAGCTTGAAATTGTACTATTCAAAGTTGTAATAAATATTTGTTTGAATAAAATATTCGTTCGAATTTAAATTCTGTGTTATTTAATTTATTCAACAAATATTTATTTAAACTATGAAAAATAAAATAGTATATTAACAAATACATTTAAACGAATGTATATATGTTTATTATCATCAAAAAAAATCATATAAGCACAAAGCGCATATTCAACACCTCCCCTGTTGTTTCTTCCGGTACTCATCCTGAAATATCGAAAGAGATTTAGAACCGAGGATAGAAAAATCATAAAGCTTAAAGAAAAATCTAATTAACGAATCAAAAGAAGTTTGAATTAAAAGGGTCTGGATATTGAATCTATTCTCCTCATTCTAGGGTATTGCTACCCTATCTCTAATGAGTTTATATAACCCCAAACTAAGGTTTTAGGGAAACCAAAGCTCTGATACCAACTGTAACAACTCGTGTATTTGGACCATTTAAATTGACAATAATCCACACATGTCAACTTGAATAATACAAAACATGAATCATTATGGGATTATAAATACATAAATGTAAATGAGAATCAATACAACATAACAGACATAGAACAGTCACAGAATAATACAGTGGAAAATACATCGTCATAATAGCAGTTCATGAAGCTACTACATGAAGTACAACAATGTCACAACATAAGGTGACTGAAAGGAAATACATAAATGCCCAACAGGCTAGTACATCAATACTGGAATAGAAGTAGACGGATAAAAATAAATGCTAAGTCTTCAGCATCTTCAACCAACCTTGATCAGCAACTGGATAGCTTCAGACTGACCCGAGTATATACAAAAGAGAGACACTCGAGTCAGGACTCAAAATCTTATACAGGATAATCAAGTGTGGGGAATAAAGTCCATAACTCAAAGATGAACAAAATAACATCTCTAAGGGTCCAATAAACTATCTATATATACAATAGAATACGATAGGTAGATAATGTCTAATCAGTAAAGTACGATATTAAAATAGCGTTAAGGCGTTACCATAATTCCCCTTAACACATTTTATAATGCTATAGTCTATACGGCACCGTAAACCCCACCATAAACTAGTGGTTATCAGAGGGTACCCCATAGGTATAACACAAAACAAAACGTAGTGGTCGCGAATAGGATAATCAGTATGACAAGGTACATGAGGCAATACCAACTAGGATACTAGTAGTTGCGTGATCCGGACTGATGTTGAGCATAGCCAGCAGCTACCTCAACATCGCGAAACAACACTCCCAAATCAAGGGGTGCACCCAAATCGAGTCACAAAAGTAATAGATATGGTATCGAAGAAGTGTGTCCGCTAGAGGTGGCGAACCTCAATGGCCCGACGCGGCTCCTGTTTTAGTCATGTCAGGGGTCATCCAATATCGTTTTCTTTCTTCGGTCAATGCATTCACCAAACCATCCACTTCATTCTGGATCAACACTCCGCGTATAATAGTTATTAAAGGGGTTTTCGGTATCGACAGAGAGTATGTCCATATCCGATCCCGGTCTCTTTAATAACTACATATTTATTACCCGATGGTCGGTTAGATTAACGTTTGAACAAATCAAAGTCCAAAAGTAAAGTTGCAAATTTGACTAAAATTTGACATTTCACGATTCAATTTTTTTTAGATATTTAAAACATTTTTCCAAATGAAATTTTTAGTTCAAACATTTGAGTTAACAATAAAATTAGCATTCAAGTTCAATTTAATAAGATCTAAATTTCGCTTATTAGATTTAGTTCATAATCAATGAATTCAAGTTAATGGTCAATTTAGTTCGAATTATTAAATCAGATTTTATTCATTTCACTTCATATTTACATTCACTGTTATCATAAATTCGATTAAATCAATTTCATTAACTAAATTCCTTTTTATCAAAACTTCATTTGATTTATTTACCGATTTAATTAAATTTCTTTTTAAAGAAACCCGTTTCCATTTATTTGGTTCAATGATCTACACATCACAAATAAGTTATTTCCGAGTTACAAATCAACTCAATCCATATTCCGTTTACAATGTTCGGATTTGATTAATTCATTAAATTTAAAACATTTAAATTTAAATTATCACTAAACTAATCCATAAAACTTTAGTTAGTTTTGTATTCCAATTAAGTCAAATTTTTCTTAATCTCAAATTAAATTTATAACAAGTTTCAAATCTATTTAAAACCGAGTTTAAATCTAAATCTAACAAATCTAATAATTTTTTTAAATTATTAAATTCTAGAACTTACTTGTTTCTAAATCTCATTTCAATTAAATTTGCCAATTCATTTTATTCAATTAAATAGGTTTATTAATCCGTTCAATTAAATCCATTAATTTATTTCAATTTAATCCATTAATTTATTTCAATTAAATCCATTAAGTTCGTTACTTAATTTCAAAACAAATTTAAGTTCATTCCTTAATTTAAAATATATTTCAACTTCAAAAATGATTTTTGTTGACCAATCGGGTTTCTTATTTTTAATTATCTATCCTAGGCCAAGTTATTTTAATTGGGTATTTATCATTTCAACCCAATATCATTCAATATAAAACAAAGCATAGTAAAGGGAACTTGCAGTGTGATAACTAGGATGGTGTCAAAGTAAACAAACAAGCAATAGCAACCATACATAACAATTCATCAATTTATTAAATAATTCCTAAATAATCGTATTAATTTACATTTGTTATTTATGCAAATTAATATAATTATTCCTAGAATCCACACTATCATTTCATGCAGATTAAAGATTATTACATCACGGTTTTCACTTGATGTCCATTATCAAATTTCTACATCAATCATACGTTCAAGGGTTTAAAGTGAGGTTAACGCTAATTCCACGTGTCGATTTATTTATCATTTAAAGGGGGTCAAGTTCAACATATATAATCCTATTTACATTGTTAACTATCCTATATAAAATTCAATTTCATATTAATTATTGCTTATATTAACAACCAAATTCAACAATTTTAACAATCAACAATTTAATATCCAAATTAATATTAACAACAATTATCACTTGATTATCATCGCATAATAGATTGAGTCATGAATGAAATATTCACCTTGTGTGGTTAAAGAAGATGACGGCGAAGCACGAAAATGAATAGACTAGATAGACGACACAAGCACGAATACGAACAAATAACTAGATGCAAATAAGGTAGATGGAAGCCTAGGCCTGAGATCCCGGATCAGCTACAACTGTCAAGCAAGCGAAACAACATATGAGATACTATAACCCATGTTTATTTATATACTAATATATATGTAAAATCGTACTTTACAATATATATATATAACATGAATATGCCTTTAAAAATACAAACAGCTTTTATATTATTTTTTCAACTAATATATTCAGTAGCTTTGTATTCAAAACTATTTGTAAAATATATACATAGAAACCTGTTTGCATAACAAACTCTTATAACTATAAAATGAAGCATCCTGTACAAAACTTTCTCCCCTTTTCTTCTAAAACCCAAAACTATATATATATATATATATATATATATATATATATATGATGGAAGTGTGGTAGGAAGTTGGCTGTGGCCAAGGCAGGGCGTTCGGGTTTGGTGGCGGCATCGGGCGGTTGCTGATAGGATAGGGTCGAGGGCAGTGGGACGCGGAGGCTGGTGGATGGCGGATGTGGGTGGAGCAGGCGGGCGTGGGTGGAGTAGTGGAGGGCGGTCACTGGCGATGCGAGTGGTCTGGGGTTCGGCTGGGCCTGGGTTGGAGGCGGACGTGGGCAGTGGAGCGAGGCAAAGAGGGTGGAGAGGGGAGCATTTCGCGAGTTCACATTTCTGGTGGGACACAAAAGTATAAAAGGATTATGAAGAGGCGGGAGAGAGAGAGTACGTACCAAAGAAGTTTGAGTGCGAAGTGAAAAATCTATTAATGTAGAGGATAGCCGATATATATAGATATGTTTAGAGTCTCAAGGTCACAACAATGATGTTCTTGGTAAACGTGATGGCTATTGGCTTTCCAAGACAGCTGAATAGTCAAAGACTCCTAGAATTTTGAGCGTTGGGGACAGTTGGGTACCGGTTCGGGCTGCGTAACGGACCAGTTTGTACCGCGTTAAACAATTATAATTCGCAATGCCGAACTCCGATTGACACAAATAAATATACCGTTTTGATCACCGCGACGAGGCGGACACAACGGTATGAAAATATTGATGGTTTGACATTGTTTGCGAAGTGGTTAACCTTATTGAACCATTTGCTCGAGCGAACAGTTTAACTAGCAATTAAAAGCGAAATTTGACGAAACGTTGATCAGAATATTTTTCTTATGCAACATTATGAAAATTATTTGGATTCGGGCAATAGAAAATTTACACATAAAATTTAAACTAATATGTAAATGTGACGAACGAAATTTACTTCAATATTTTTCAACGAAATTTGGCATACGCCTATGTCTATATAGACGCATTCCAAATGTGAATTTTGAATAGCAACGGAATTTTTTTGTGAAAATTCGAATTTCTACACTAATATACGATTTAATTTTTTTTTTAAACTGGGTCTGAATTTCAGGGTCGTTACAGATGTTTTACAGTAATTGATTGTTAATTTGAAAATAAAATAATTAATTAATAGAATTTGAGAGAAAAATTATGTAATTTTGAAAAATAAGATTATTTATAAATTTTGCATGATATTATAAGTAACAATGGTTTAACAATTAAAAGTGATGTAAAAATTTTAGTAAGGTTATTGTTTATGAATTTATTGGAAAAATTCATAAATGATAATGAAAACCTATATTAAAGAAAATATGAAGAATTTATAATTATTTATAAAGTAAGGTGAGATTCAACAAATAATAATAGGATTTTTGTGAAGACTACATTTTGAGTACATAACATTAAAATTGTTTTTATGGAGTTTATGGAAAAATATTATTATTATTGCTACTATCATTATTATTGGAATAATAGAAAAGGGATACATTGTAATGACCCACCGTTTCGACCTACAAAAGTCAGCAATAATACCTTCATAGTATTCATGTGTCGAGCATCCAAGTGCCTAAAAGACAGATTGTTGAAGGAAAAAAAAGAAAAGGCAAAATAGAATCTCACATCGTGACGAGTAATATATAATATATAACAGATGTTTATAAAGAAAACTGTAATATACATATATCCAATCAGAGTACACTAATTTATCATCAGCCGAAACAGTTATAACAACCTATCCTCACAAATACTGATAAATATAACTAACAAATGCAGCATAAAATAGAATATGGATGAATACGCCTTGGGCCTCTAGCTCGTCTCCTGAAGCTCCAAGGCATCTAAACTAGATCTGTAAATATGCTTCGTCAGACCCGAGCATTATAAGAAAATAACACCCGGACCAGTTTGGTAAACCAGCATGAGAAAAACACCTCAATTGGATTTTAATGTTATAAAATCCTTACGAAAATAAAGGTATCTCGTAAGAACATGTTGCACATAAACATGGATGAGTTTTTACCTTACGATAACCAAAACATTTTGTTACCACAAATTCGTACTTCAACCTTGTCGAAAAAATACTTAAAAGGAAAAAAGGAAGAAGAGATGGAAACACCAACAAAACCTTTTGAAGGAGCCGAATGGATGCTACAGCCAAAAGCCAGATGTGTTACAAGCATTCAAAGGGGCCAATATGGTCGAAATATCTCTTTCGCGTCAATATCTACCTTTCAAAACAGATGTTTTGCCTGCATGAAGCGTTTCGAATCAGAGGAGGAGTATCTTTCGAAGGCAGCATACATGCCAAACCTTTCAAAACCAAAGGTTTTGCTTTCATTCAAACTACTCAGAAAGATACCTTGATCAGAACAACCATTTCTAAAGCATAATCAAGCCTTTCGAACCGGTCGAAGCCTTTAATATCCAGGAAAGGTTCTGTATCAAGTCGCAAGCATGCATTCGGAAGCTACCTACTGCATCGAAACCATCAACACCTTTAAAAATCTAGAGAACAACCTATTGACATAGTCGAAAGCTCTTACTCCTACACACGTGCAACAATAAAGAAATACAAAGGAAAAGGAATATCTACTCTTTTCGACGAAGACGGAAGCACTCAAACTTAATCGAAAGCATTGCAGTAGGAAGCGCAAGTGTCGAAGGAGACGGAACGTATATAAAGCCACCTTTCGACCAGGTCGAAGGCCCTAAGTCGAAAGATGCTAATTCGCATCTATAAATAAGACCCTATGGGTCTGGTTTTGAGGATTCGAATTTCATTCACTCTATTCTTATACTTTCTTACAATTGTAAACTTGTAACCCTAATTTAGGAATCGAATTAGGAAATTTGATCATTGCGTACGTCATTAGTTCATGAAAAGAGATTCTCACGTATTTGACTATGCTACTGTTTAGATATTTCTACTGAATTTGATTATGTTCTTCCTGTGCTGACTTCGACGAAAGATCCCTTCCAACTGAGTTGAAACCCTATACGTAGCCCAAACCACTTAGGATCTAGCTCCAAACCATAAATCTCCAAAAGCTTATCTTCCAAGTGAGTCGAAACCATAAACTTGACCAAAATCTCTAGGTTTAACAACCCAAGCAAAGGTTATCAAGGAAGCAAGCTATAAATAGAGTAAAAACCCATCCACTCAGCCTGTATCATTGAACATTAGACCTAACCTTTAAGTAACCACAACCTGTTCAAACGGGAAGGTTTCAATAAGTTCCTAATTCAGTTCACCTACTTCGAAAGGTGTCGAAAAGAAGATTGAGGCATTTCGACCAAGTCGAAAGGTTACCATTAAGTAATCCAACTACTACAACCCATTCGAAAGGTTGATCAAAAGAAATAGAAAGGTGAAAACTATTCTTATCTAGTCAAAAGGTGGTTTACTTGGAACATCTATATCTAAAATACTACTTTGGGGGTGTTGACAAGTTTTTTTGTTAACATTTTGGCCCTAGAAAGAGGGCTCGAACCTCCGATCTTATTAAACATCCACACCATTGTCCTCTAACCCATCTCTATTCCAAACTTTCCACTATGGACTTCACTTCATCATGATTGGAAAAATCAAAAGATCTTACCTAGGTTCCTCGGAGCCACATCTAATTGGATTCTCCCATGAGACAATTAATGATAGGAATCTACAAGGAGAAAAACTTGTTAAGGATGAAGGCTTTAAGGATCACAAGGAAAAACAAAGTTGAAGCTTATGATCCACATAAATGGAGTTTAAACCCTTTCCATATTAGCCCCACTCTAATCTCTGCCTTAAGAGAAAAGAAAAAGGGGACTGACAACTTGTTTGACAAATGAGAAGAATAATTCAACATTGTACTAAAGGAACGATCTTTGAAGAAAGAATAATGGATGATTAATTACAACATCTTTGCAACAAATGGAATCAAGTGACAAGTGGGACAATACCTACACCGGAACACCAAAGAGTTTTAAAGAGAAAACCAGTTGTCAGAGGTGGAACTCCAGAGCCAAGTAATAAAAGACCTAGAAACAATCCTCGAGAAACAAGCTTCAAGTCAAGACTTCCAAAAGAATGCAACTTGACAACATCCATAGAGAATGTCCACTTGCTAACCAAGGATGAACTCAATTACTGGCCATCCTAAAAGAAAAAGTCCAAATATAAAAGGAACTTGGTAGGATCGTATTTCCATTAGCATATGATGAATGGACACGAAACCAATCACTGTAGAGCGCTTGAAGGAATGATAATCAACTTTTTCGAATAAGAAAAAATTAATGGGTTTGTAAGGAGATATTGAATGAAGTCAACAAAGAATCACTTTATTAAAGAGAATCTATGTGGTTGGAATTGAAATACTCCTTTCACGTAGACATTAGCTTAAATGGTCAAAGCCTTTGTCCATGCCGAGTTAGCCAAGGTAGAGCACCTCCTGGAGGAAAGAGTGTAAGCCTTTTCCACACCACGCTATGGCCAGGATAAAGCATCAACAAGCCCTTGATCGCACCATGCTATGGCCAGGTCAAGACACCTCCTAGAGGGAGGATAGAGTAAGCCCTTGGTCCCACCATGCTATGGCCTGACAAAGGCACCGAACAAGCCCTTGACCGCGCCACAGTATGGCCAGGTCAAGGCGCCTCCTAGAGGGAGGACAAAGTAAGCCCTTGGTCTTGCCACGCCTGGTCAAGGCACCGAATAAGCCCTTTATCATGCCACGCTATGGCCAAGTCAAGGTTCCTCCTAGAGGGAGATTAGGTAAGTCCTTGGTTCCATCTTGAGAACAAGCTAACCAAGCACACCGGACAACAATGGACTAAGACATCCAAGCTCAAGAAGTGGCATACCAAACAATTGTCCAAGCCTAAGAAGTGGCATATCAAATAATGGACTAAGACATCCAAGACCAAAAGACGGCATATCAAACTATGGACTAAGATGTCCAAGCCCGAGAAGTGGCGTATCAGACAATGGACTAAGACGTCTAAGCCTGGGAAGCGACATATCAAATGATGGACGAAGACGTCCAAGCTTAAGAAGCAGTTGATAAAGTAGCAACTACAAACAAGGCTTGAATAAGAATCTGAAGCCTCCAACTAATCATCAAAGAAGAATATCCAAACTTTACTTATTAATACCCAAATCTGAGTTTCAGGTCATTCATTATTGATATTCAGGACTTCACTTATTAATACCCTGATCAGGGTTTCGAGTCTTTCAATTCATAGTCTTCATCATACCCTAATCTGGGTTTCGAAACTATAACTATTTACTGGACTTCACTCATTAATGCCTGAGTCTGGGCTAGAGATCTCTATTAAGATTATTATTATTATTATGGACTTGTGATTATCATCCACAAATACCCAAATCTAGGTTTTAGATCTTCTAACTTTTAAATTTCATCCGTTAATGCTGAATCTGGGTCGATGGACTTCTATTACACAACCATTGTTGACTTTCTATTGATTATCTCTAAAAGTTGGATTTCTAAACAACTATAATTAAATCTATATTTGAATCTATGGTTTTCTATCATTGGACTTCTGACAATCTCACAAAGATGGGATTCAATGCATTTAGTCATATTCATATGATAATATGATGGTTTTGTTAATTTCGGCAAGTGACATGAATAGACTTCTATATAGATTTCAAGCTAACAATACGAAATATTGTTTATTTTGTTCTTTTCAGGAAAGAAGAATAGTAAAAAGGATTGAATGATCCAGCAAATACATAAATCATGGAACTATTCATCAAAGAGATGATTCAAAAACAACATTACAAGAAAGGATCACAAACCAAGTGATATTCACAAAATTTTCATAACTTACATAATTTATAAAATTATTTACAAGTGTGAAGAACAAATATATACATTTTATAAATATAAATCGTTCATAAATCTTGAACAACTTTATTTAGATTTTAGCAATTAAGGGATCCACGATGTGATGAATAGCGATGCGAAGAACCTCTTTAAGTTTCTTATCTTTCTTCCTCTTCTTGTCTTCATCATCAATAGCCTCGATGTTGGTTTTCAAAGCACGATTAAAAACTTTTTTGTGCCTTTAAAAGTTTTATTCCCCCTTTCCAAATCAGCGATGCACTTCAAGAGGAGATACTTGTCGCATTCAAGCTTTTGAATCCTAGCTGCGTATTCATTTTTGTGTTGCGAGTATCTTACTTTTAAAATACTTGCTTAGATAATCTTTAAAAACAAAGCTCCCTGTGGTATGTTCATTTTGTGATAACATAGTAAAATACAGCTACATATAAAAGGAAGATTAAAGCAAATATTCACAAATCAATATTATTACACAATTATGACTGTTCATCCGTTTCATACAAAATTAACTTTGTAAATAATTCTAAAATAAACTTGTCCTTAGAGTATTTGAGTTTATCAGGAGGTAGTTCTTGGGAATCGATCTGACTCGTGGCAAGTTCCAACATGCTCCAGGATGCGGGTCAGATCCAAATTCATCCAAGCATCTCTTGTGTAATCGCCTAAGTAGGCATCCAATAAAATCATCTATGTGTAAGAAATCTACAGTTGGGTGTCTACAATAAGCCTTGTATAGGAAATCTACCACAATGTTTCTCTCTTCAATCAGCATCCAAAAGAGTGTGCCGACTCCCGATTCTCTTTTAAAAACCATCATGTTGAAGGCACGCCCTCCTTAGTCGCGAGGTAGCTTCTTAATGTTTGAAGGATGCTAACACTGTCGCACTCCTATTAAGCCTATGATATTTATCTGGAAGAATGTTGTGTTCAGCTGTTTATCTAACTCCTTATACAAACTATTTATTTTCGCTTGTTTCCTTTCAAGCTTGATTTTATAGGGATGGACAGGTTTCCTCCTTTTCTAAAATAAAGGATTTAAACTACAGGAAAATAGATATAAGGAAGAAGTTGCAAAAAATTTCAGTATCAGGGACAACAAGTTTGTTTTTTAGTCTGAATGACACTTTCTAGTATAAACAGAAAATGATAGTTACAACTATCATTCTGTGATTTACACTAGAAAGTGTCCTTCAGCCTAAAAAGCAAACTTGTTGTCCCTGAGACTAAATTTTTATTCAACTTTTTCCTTGAGCCTAAAAACCCCTTTAAACTATTACTATTTTGGAAGTGAAAGCTGTTTAAACAAAGAATCCCAAAAGTGAGAGACAGGAATTGATGCTTGAGAAACTTGCTCTTTCTCTCTTGATTCTTCTATATTAATGTAAGTAGGCTCCTCTTGAGGGTTGGATGGCACAGGGGGTTCAGATGGGCTTGCTGCATGAGAGGATAGATCGGGATTGACCTTTCAGAAGTCCTCCTGTTGTCATCTCCATCTTTCTCAGGAGCATCAGTGTAGCCACCCCAGTTGCGACTCGTCAACATTTTCATCATCTTTTTCATCATCATCATCATCATCGTTACCACCCTCTTCCTCTACAACTTCATCTTTGTCACTTTCATCTTCGGAATCGGAGTCTACTTCAAAGGAAGGGACTTCAAAAGATAGAATTTCGGAGGTGTCGATCTCCTCTCTTTCCGCAACTTCAACCACTCACTCCATCTTTTTAATTTTGTCCATGGCCCTATTGACAAGAGCAGGGTCGAGTGAGAAATCTTAATTCGGGGCACTTATCGACGTTGTCGGCATAAGCGAGCATCATAACATCTTCAAAAGAATTGACGATGATGTCTTCAAGAGAAGAATCAAGGAATGGAGATACCCTCTGCTTTGCATCAGAAATGGTCAATTTTAAAGAATCTTTATTCTTCATCAACTTTTTCTTTAAAGAAGATTGTTTTGCTGCCATCCAAGCTTTTTCGTCCTTGGATTCTTTATGGGCCATTTTCAAGGCCAAATTCTCGTCAGCAAGGAGTTGATGTGCTTTCCTCTCTTTAGAAATAACAGATTCAGAATGGGCTAGGGAAGACCTCACTCGCTCCAATTCTATCATAACCTCACTTTTCTCCGTGGATAGGGAAGAAACTTGACTATTTAAATGTGAAATTTCTCCTTGAAGCTTAGACGATTCAGCAGAGGATTTTGTTGCATTTTCATGCGGTGAGAGCTAACTCTTAGAAATCTAAAACAAAAAATACAACATAAGTTAAAAACTTAAGGAAAAATAGTAATAATAAAGTTAAGCAAAGTGAAACGTACCAAGAGTTGTTGTTCTGTAAGGGACCGGTAATGATCCGCTAGATCAGAAACAGAGGAGGGCAGGTGAATAGAGGCAAAAGAATAAAGAATTCAAGATAGATTGGACTATCTTTTCAAAGTTTCTTAAGGGCGTAGGATATGATGGTCTAGAAGGAATAAGCTCTAAAGAAGGAATCGAAGTCCCAAATCTTTCTACATCTTCTCAATCACACTAGGAGAGCTCGAGATGGCAATGTGAGAGAGGGGATCAACCCATAAGGGAGTCATCTTAGATTTATCAATAGGAACTTCAATTGTTTGACTCTCCAAGGATTTATCAATGTCTACAAACTCCCCCTCTTCTTGTGGTGAAGAATCAGGAACTTTTACAATCTTAGCTTTTTTAGGGGATGGTTCCGCCACGGCTGTTTTTCCAGTTTTCTTTTGGCGACCATCTTCGACCTAGCAATTGCCTGAGATAAAGATGATGCACGAGAAGTAGAAGTAGGGAGAGCCGGATCACTTGTATGTTGTTCAACCTGAGAAGAAGGTGCAGAAAATTCAAATAAATTATAAGTTAGTAAAGTAATTTGGGAAGTAATGCAGCAATAAACAACAAGTACAACATTTAAGCTTACCAGGGCTGTAACGATTGAAGTTTCCGACCCTTGAAAAAACGACACTGATATAACCTTGGTATTCATGTGCTGCAAATCTAAGTGCCAGAAAGCCCGATAATTAAGGAAAAAAGAAAATAAAGATAGAACAGAATCCCACGCGAATGGAATAACATATATTGTTTCAACAATAATCTTTACAGTGGAAAATTTTGAATAGAATATTAGAGTCTAACCTAGATTCAACTTAGACAGTTATAAACCATTTGTCCTTACAAATGCTGAAAAATAAAAATAAATGCAATTGATGCAGCAGATAGTAGAATACGTTCATACGTAGATGAAGACATCCGGCTCTCCTCTAGAAATTCCAAGCGTCTTCAACTAAACCTAAAACTACTCGGATCTGAACCGAGTATTAAAATTACTCGGATCAGGCTCGATTAACCAGCATGAAATACTCGATTTATAAATTGATGCCAGATAAAAATCTTTGAAAAGAAGGGTATCTCATAAGACCACCTCACACATAAATACGGACAGGTTTTTACCTTATGATAACCAAACACTTTTATACCAAAATAATTTGATATTATCTTTAACGACATTCCTTTGAAAACACTTTTCAAATGATATATCAAGATAGCCGAAGTTGTTACATTGATTAAATTTGACGGAGTTCTAGCTACTTATTAAAAGTAGGTTCTACAATCAAAATCGTAAAGGTAATGCATTGGAGTTGGATTTCCAACATGATAGGGAAATAATGACCATTCAAACTCGAAAATCTATGTAAAATAATCCTAGTTCACTCCAATGGCTTTACACGATCTCCATCGGCCTCTGAACTATATTGCTATACTACCATGGAATAGAGTATTGCTCAGTGGCTTTACACGATCTTCGTCAGCCACCATACCTTTCCATTCATATAATGTGGCAACAAGTGCCTACAGGGACATCTTCCTTTAATAATAATCCAAAAATATGTCCTTCAGACCGCATAGGATCCTATATCATTCGTGGGATGTAAGGCTCATGAAGCCACGCTCCACAAAGCCACGCTTTGATCAGCGCACGTACCACTTTGAACGCCACATTGTCATCCTTCAATCACTATTGAATTTCACGAACAAAAAATCTTCAAGCTCGTATGACTCAGAAAAGGGTGTTAAGCTAAAAGAAGTTGCATTCTCCACCACCAAATAGATGTGCGTTTGTAAAAGTCAACGTTGTGATCTCAGAAATGCAATGTCAAACATTTATCCATACAAGATCGTTCTGGAATTGTCCTACCATATCCTATCAGGTCTCTAGGATTAGCATCGATTAGTCCTTATAATCAAAGATTTTCATAACAGATCACTACGGCCACAATGAATATATGATATGGTAAATTTCACCCCGAGGGACTAGTGGAAAGCAGCACTTCATTATGAAGATCCCCGTCTTCAAAAATCATCATCATTATGTCTTCACTTCCAAACGTATACATTGGTTCGAAGTGGTTTTCAAATAGGAATTACCAAAATCTGACCATGTTCCTCCAAACCAATCATCGATAAAAAAGATTCTAAGTTCATATGTGATTATCAATCATCAATCAATTTAATTCATCTTTTTATTCATTCATAGATATCTCTTAGAGATATATTCAATGAATCAACTTTTTCATTTTTTCATATTATATGGAATCATTAAGCCTCATCTATCAAATCATTTGGTTAATTTTAAAACCGTTTCAATCTTGGAATAATTCCAAACCGTTTCACCTTTTATTTAGGAAAATATTTTCAAATCATTTCTATGCAATCCAAGTCATTTAAATTTGGAAAATTATATCTTTATACTTTGAGAAATTTCGATCCGAGTAAACAAAATTTATATCTCATCCGTCGTGCCTGTACAGATAGCTAGGGAGAGCAAGAAACTATATTTCCAGACTCAGGCCTAGACACTATCTCTCTGTCACCCATAAGGCGGTCAAGTTATTTGATCGACTCTAAATCATTTAACATACTCTACTAACTTTTTATTATTTATTTAACCATTTTATAAATCCTTCAAAACACCTTTAAAATACTTTATTAACTATTCAAAAATATTTACCAAAATATTTGGAAAAGAATTGTTAAGTTTAAACCATATTTCAATAGTTATTTAAAAGTGTTGTGGAAAGTGCCTTTAAGTTATATTGATCAAAACTGACTTTTATCATTTGAAAATTCATTTTTATAACTCGCTTCACTTTTAAAACATTTTAAAACATTTATAAGATTTATTATCCATTTTTAAACAATTTTAAAATATCATTTTAAAGAATCCTTTTATGGATTCCGAACTGCAAAACCACGATTTTTCCAAAAACTTTTTTTACTCATATTTCACAATCTACTTGTTAAAATCTCGATTTTCTTTCTTTTTTTGAAAATTATGGATATAATAGTTCAAAAAATTCTTCTCTCGAAATATTCCGAGCTATATTCCATTCCATACACTCGTTTGACTTTTATGACGCGAAATCGCGAATTGCCGTTATGCGACGCCCCTATTTTTGACTAAATTTTCAATTACCATTCAAATTTCATCAAAACACTTTAATATATTTATAAATGTTTCAAACTCATTTAAACCAATATTTTTCCATATTAAATCACTTTTTCACTTTTACATTATTTTATAATATTATATTATTATAATATTCGATTTCAACCTTTTTATATTTTCAAAAGCATTAAGAGGCTAAATAAACTCCATATACACGTCATATGGATTTATTTTTCATATATTATTCATGGTTAGTTTCTTTACCATTTTTATTATGGTTTCTCATAATTTATCACAACCAAGTTATCAACCATATCAACATCCATAAAATCAATCATATAATCAAACAAGTTATTAAACATTCATACAAACCATTAAGAGATTCAATGTTCATATTATCATACATAAAAATAGTTCTAGAGATTGTTTATTATTTAATAAACATTGAGTACTCACTTATGGTTCCAGTCCATTAACTTTTCCATAGCTTCCCGAATCGATTCCGGGAGCACTATGGCAGCACTTCCTCTTCTTTTCATTGCTTCGGAGCTTTCTGATCTCCTTCCTTTCTTCTTATAGGGTTTTGCCTAGGCCTTGGGTAGGCATGACCATGCTTTTGGGTAGTGATGTGCTTAGGCAAAGGGTGGTGATGGTCGGGCCGTGAGTAATAGAGAGGCAAGGAAGGGGATTGGCTAGTGTTTTGAGATGATTTGACTTTGTATATGTATGTACAAAATTCTGTATTATTTTCTACTAAAATTTCTCCATAAATTTCCTAAAGAAGAAGCCATAGAAAAGCGTAGGAAAAGAGGAAGAAGAAGATGGCAGGATGTATTAATGAATAAATGAAAGGGGGCTTGTATTTATAGGCAAAAGGAAGTGGAGAAATATCCAAAAAATCATCATTACCACCACCATCACCCCGTGCACCTGCCCCCTCATTTTCCAACATGTTTCTCATGATATCCCTCCTTATCCATGTGCTCCATCACCACAAATCATTTCCAAGCCATCCATTCATGTCCTTGTGCATGTGGGTTTGACTTTAGTTTTCTTGAGGGTGAAGTTTATAGAAAATATATTTTCCTAAATGTGTATATATATATATTTGTATATGTTATATGTATGTACACGTGAGTATATGATATGTATACATGCATATTAATATGTGTTAGTGTCATTTACAATGATGCAATGACTTGAAATGACTTTCGTTCGTCAAACCGTTGAAAATCGAAAACCCAATTCCCGGTCACATTTTCACTTATAATTTAAATTCTTATATATGTAAACAAAATATGAAAATAAATTTATAATCATTTTAATTAATTAAAATGATATCATTTTAATTATAAAACCATATAAGTTTATATTAACACTTATTTACAAAAAGTACATTTATACCAATAAAGCGATGTCAATTTTCTTCGTAATTTCAAAATGATTATATATCTTTATAAAACTATTTCAAATTATTTACTATCACTTTATAAATATTTAAAATGAATTATTACCATTTAAAAACAATTAATTGAATAATTATAATAATTATTAAATCATTAAATCTCAATTTAAACTCATAAATTAATGATAAAATATAATGGTATCACCGATGATGTCATGGATTTAAATTCATAAATTTCTAATCATTTACGCCATGAAACATGAATACCAATTTGTTTGTTCCAAATTTCAACCCAAACATGAATTAGAATTGAGAAGTGGAAGAAGAAGAAGATACAATAATTTACAGAAGTTTTAATCTTATTTATGCCATAAAACGTTAATAGATAATTTATATGTCCCATATTTTCAACCAAACAAGAATTAGATTTGAGAAGTGGAAGAAGAAGAAGTTGCAATAATTTACATCTATTATCAGTTAATAATAGAAATTAATTCATACTAACGTGCCAGAAAAGAACCAAAATAGAACTACTTTATTTTTCTATTTCATATTAATTCCTACTCACCTGGCACTTGAGCTTGCATAAATTTAAAAAGGCTTTGCTTTAATCTTTCTCCCTTCGATTCTTCTAAATTCCCCAAATTGCTTGAATATATAGAGAGAATTTAATTTGGCAAAGATTTATTTAATTAGTAGAGAAAAGGAGGAAGTATAATACACACTAATTTTAATATAGACTTATGGCAACGACCGAATAAGAGATTAGATTTAGGTTAGATGGTTTATTTATAGATTGTTTAAGTGAATATAATCCATTAGCTTATTTTAGATTAATTCTAGTTCTTTCATACACTTAATGGTTATCCATTCTAGCCTATACACATCACTCAATAAATAAAATCTAGCCATATCATCCTATTACATCACTGGAGCAAATGAAAAGCCGCCACATGTCAGAAACAATGTTGAAATACGTAGGAAAATCGCTGGAAATGGACCAGCTAAAAAAAACATCGCTCCAGATTTTAGGCGGCAACGAGACTTGATCTCTAGTCAACAAGGAAGTCAATATGCGCCTTTACCACTATACCAAATGCACTTTTAATTTCTTTTCAATTATATTTCCCATAAAATATCAGGGCGTTACATAAATTTACAAATGAATTCATTGTTAATAGTTATTAAATTAAAAGAAGTTAAATTAGACCATTAAGTTAGTTAAATTAACATTCAATTAAAAATTCCAATTTTGAAATCGCTATTCAAATATCTTCGGTTCACAAATTCAAACATATTAAATAACCTCTGTAATTAAATTCAAGTTAGAAACTTTAAAAACCAATTATTCGATATTTAAAATAAAATGAATATTCAAAATCAAACGACCGAAATTTCGGATCGTTACATTCTTCCTCTCGTTAAAAAATGAATTTCATCCTCGAAATTCCAAAGGTAAGAAAATGCTTCCAAACTCTTAAACCTTTCAAAATCAATTAGTTTGAAAGAATTGTTAAATTCCTAAGTCTCCACAAGTTATGGAAAATTTTGGTATCACCTCTTTAGCATGGCTCGATCGGAAAAACTACAAATTGCCACTACGGGTCCAAACTAACAAAAGAAATCAAAATTCAAGTGGTCTTCCACATCTTAGCATAAAATAATCCACCAAGAAAATAATATGAACGTGTACCTATTAGTCGAGTAAGAAAATCTACTCATCAAAATAAAAGCATCAAACTAGCATTTGCTTCCATACTGCATCTTACTCATAAATAATATCCGACTAAATATCTTGCATTTCTCATGACAAAAGTAGATAATTTATTAAAGCTCGTATCATGTACATATAACGTCCGTATGTAATATCAAATCTGATCACTTGCTTAATCACACAATTTACTTCTGAACTAGTATCACTCACTCGACTTCTCTAGTGCGGGCTCTGATCTAGTTCCTTGATTAGAAACTGTGTGTTCTTCTTACATATCCATATACTATGATAGAGAACTTTAGAATCATCTCAAGAATCTGTATCAAGTGTTCACCATCAAAATTCAATTGAAAAGCCCTTACTTAGATCGTTGAAAATCACCTCGAATTCATGTGCCAAATCTGGATCATAGATCCTTATGCGAATAAAATGATCTATGTACATCCTACGTATTTATTCAATTAGTTTCTGAACAATCGATTGCCTTTTATTTTAAATCACATTCAAATTTATTTAAAAACATTCCATTCCATATTAAACCTATTTTTGAACTATCTCAAAAAAAATATTACTTAAGTGCACAAATATTTCACAACTTAAGAATATATACACAATTTCAAAACTTCAGTTTATGCACATTTTAAAAAACCACAACTTCATCTTTAAAGCCGTTCCTTACTTAAGTTTATTATAAACATTTCATAAAGCACATTTATGTTTATTATCCACTTTAAACTTATGTCCATATTTGTATAACACTCCACTACAATCTAAGAGTATATATAATAATTTTAGATTTGTTTTTACTTAACCGAAATGCCCAACAAATTAAAAAAAATTAACTTGCTATTTTCACATTTATAAGTTACAAAACTTATTATCTTATATTTGCACCAAATGCACTAGGCCTTTATTTCCAAGTTAACTTGGGAGTTTTCGACCATCCAAAATCATCGAAAATTCCTTTCCATTCCAATAAATGAAAATCACCGAACAACATTCGAAAATGAGAAACAAAAACCAAACTATCCTAATGGATAAGATACATGAGTCTACAATACATTTAATTGAAATTTTCAGAATTTAAACACCGAGTTTGATTTCAAATTAGTTGAAATAATATGCATATCTCCTTTATATATATCAAATTTTCCTTTGGGAGCTTTAAACAAATTTTCTTTACCCAAAAAAATTCGATAACCAATTTCTTTTACGGTAGAAATTCCTCACTTTAGAAACTCGAAAATTAATACCGATAATGCTGTAGCCATCACTCGAATTATTTTCCAATGAACGAAGCGAGTTTAGTGCTTTTATCTCTTTTAAATTCCATTATAAAAAATTTCTAATCAAAAATATTTTCAAAATAATACTATTTTTTTTCTCCAAATTATAAAAAACAATTTCCAAAACACTAGATTTAAATTCTCAAATTCTCGGTTTTAAATCCATTTTTCTTTATAAATACTATTTATAAATCATGCTTATATAATTTCACTTTTCTCATATAAAACATTTCACAAATGTTAATCCTTGTTACGATTATAATAAACAACTTTATTAACATTATACTTTAAATCCAACCAACAATAAATGTTCTTTGATTAGCTGAGCACAAATAATCAACAACAAATGATAATAATTGAATAATATCATTCTAATAACCAGATACACAATATTTAACCATATTAATTTCAGAATTTTTTTTTTGAATATATAATATAATCTAGGTAAATCATTTCATTTACCCAATTTCAAGACAATACCGTGTTAGTGTGCCTTGTTCAAGTGTTTAGAAACCTCTATCAATATAGTTATTCCTTCTTTATCGACCAGAATTCTTAAGCCACTCAACCGATAAATAAAAATAATATACAACATTTTTATAGCACTAACAAATATGCACACTTATATAAAATACGCTCAAACTCATCCTAGGGTCTCTCTTGCCCTATCTTAGATTAGTTAACCCCACCAAAGCCTAGGTGTTCACTCAACCTAAGCTCTGATACCACATGTAACAACCCATCTTTTCGACATTCAAAAGTCAACACTAATACTTCCATGGTAAGTGCGAGCATTCAAGTGCTAGAAAAACATGTTGTTGAAAAAAAAACAAAACAAAATCTCACATCGTAACTAGTAATATATAATATATAATAGATCTTTACAACGAAAACTGTAATATACATACATCAAATCAGAGTATATTAACTATCATCAACCTGAACAATTATAATAGTCTGTCCGCACAAATGATGATAAATAAAACTGAAAAATGCAGCGGAAAATATAATATACATGAATACATCTTGGGCCTCTAGCTCATCTCCTGAAGCTCCAAAGCATCCAAAGTAGATCTATAAATATGCTCGATCAGACCGAGCATTATAAAAAAAAATAACATTCGGATCAATCCGCTAAACCAACGTGAGAAACACACCTCAATTGGATTTTAATATTATAAAATCCTTTTGAAAATAAAGGTATTTTGTAAGGCCACGCCTCATATAAACATGGATGAGTTTTTACCTTACGATAACCAAAATATTTAATAGTAAATCTTCTTATGTTATCATAATGTCTAGGGTTTAAAATAAATATTGAATATAGCTGAAAATGTTACATTAATTAAATTCCATCATAATAAGGATACAACTAAGTCTGCACGACGCTTATTGGAGAATGGATTCCAACAATGGCAAGGTAAGAGACTACCTTCCGTACAGTACATCCCTAGAGAAAATGTACAGAGGGCTACAGACGCATTTGCCCCTCTACCAACATAGGATCGACCACCTCTTACTGAATAGTACCGAATATGTCATCATCCCGGTTGCTTTCCAAACTTAGTCGAGAGCTCTCATCCATAAACAAATCCATAATATAATGATCTAGAAAGGTGATGACATAACCTAAAGGTGCGACCCACATAACACCGCCGCATCTACCCCGTTTTAGCCATTTCTCGAGTTGTGAGGCTTGAGGCAACACTTTTTCCTTTTCTCTTAGAAAATCCTAGTTGGAATGCTAACATTTCCCTATAGAAAGCAATGCAATTTTAGCATTCATCCATAAAAGTTGTTCAACATAAGAACCTACTGAAGGCATTACTTCTACTACATCCATTTTGGAATCACCCTCAGAATTAGTAGCAGGTAGCCTTTTCACTTCAAACAGCTCCATCTTTGATCATCTTTATGATATCTCCAGTTTGAACGCTTATGCTGCTTCAAGTAGTTTTTAGATAATATATCCAACCCCAGTCTCTCCAAATCGATAACAATAATTTCAAAACAAACCAATGTTTTGATAGTCAGTTATTTAACTTTTAAATAAAAACAATAACCAAATAAGGGATTTATTTCCATAGTAAGCATATAAGTAACCACTAACCTCTTTAATTAATCCTTTCTTTAATTAAATCACTTTGTAAATACTTGTATCAAAATATTTTTTACAAACCCTTCATACTCATTTCAATACTTGAAAAAATATCCATAGACTTATCTCAATGGCATAAATATATCCAAAAAAAAAACCACACTTTCCCTACTTAGAAAATGTATTCATAAAATTATCTCAATGACATAAGTATATTTACTAAAACACTACATTTTCCCTACTTAGAAAATGTATTAATATACTTATTTCAACAGTATAAGTATATTAAAAAAACACTACATTTTCCCTCCTAATAATGTATTCATATACTTATCTCAATGGTATAAGTATATCCATAAAATATTATGAAAGATTTCTTATTTCAAAATCATATCAAAAGGATTAAATAAATATTGCTTTAAAAGAAATAGAGATAAGGATAAACCCAAATACTATTCCTTTGGCGTTAAGCATAGAACGAATGTCAATACCATCGAAATTAAGAAGGTCAATTTGGGGAAATCTGATCTCAATTCCTTTTATAAATTTCTTTAATAATTCCTTTTTAATAAATCTCTTTCATTTATGAACATCTCCTTTACTAAAATTTTAAATCTAGTTTATTAAACTCTTAGCAAATCTCCAAGCTTATTTATAAAACTCTTTTAGAAATATCCAAAACCATTTATAAAATTCAATTACAAATATCCAAAACCATTTATAAAACTTCTTTTATAAATATCTAAAATCATTTATAACACTTATTCCTAAATTTCAAGACCAATTTTCAAGTTATAAAACTCATTTATTAATCTCTAAAATAATTTGTAAAACCCTTTTTTAAGTATAAGCTCTAAGTTCATTTTAGAATTCCTTTCATAAAATATCATTTATAAATTTCTTTATATATATAACTTAATTATAGCCTTCTTTTATAAATTTCAAACTTACATATAACATAATTATAGCCTCCTTTTATAAATTTTCAAACTTATTACAAATCTTTACAAATTCAAAATTCATATATAACTTCCTTTATAAATTTATAAATGGAAATACAAATTCCCTTTTTATAAAACAAAAACTTTATATATAACCATAACAACAATATATAATTATAAAACTCATATACTTTGCACAACTGGGTCATTCCATATATTTCCATAAATTCACAAATGGAGTTATTTATTCCAATTTATCAAAATGATATTGATTTCCTTTTTATTTATAAAATATCTCTTATAAATCTTCTTTAAATCTATACCACACCATTTATAAATCCACTCTTTTATTTTCAACATTTTACATAAACTGGTCTCACAAATATCCATTTCTAAAATATCTCTACCTTCCTTTAAACAAAAGACCTCCCTTTTCAAAATAATAGATAACTCTTTTAATTTTCCTTTTTAAAATACCACTAATATTAAAATGGTTTCCTATAAAGGCTAAGTTTTCAAAATTAAACTCATACTTATATATATATATATATGAATTTAAAAGAATAAAAGAATAATTTGAATTAAAATAGAAAAGTTTCAAAACTCATTTTTTTCAAAATAAAATATCACAGAAACCCCAAGATTGATAATCATTTTCAAAATCGAAAACTATTTCCAAATTCATACATTATTTAATAGTATTTCAAAATATCATATCGATGCCAATAGTTACTATAACACTTAACAAATGTTATTGCTTCCATTTTCCACTAAAAAGGTTTAACTTTTAACTAGTATCGGTGTCACATCCAATATGTCCACATAGTCAAATTTTAGCATTGAATAATCTATTTAACAGGAATATAACTAAAATAAAACAACAGGAATTTAACTGAAAATAAATAACCACAATTTTAAGAAATCCGAGTTTCTCCCTTAAATTCAATGTTTTTTCAAATTAAATGTCAATCGCTTTTCCAAAGCGGATATTTTAACCAATCAGCAAACAATCCATCCAAACATATACAGTAAAATTTGATGTACTATATAACATAATGATTTATTCGAATAGGTGACTTATACTCATCGAATTCCCAGTAGGCGCCAAAGCATTCCAATTTGAATTAAAATCGAACAACCTCTGATTTTAGTCCAAATTCTCACTTGCTTCAAATTCAGCCAAACCAATTCTATAACGAAGCATCATTTGAGCACAACGCAAAATGTTCTCTCGATTAGAGCTCGTACCACAGAGATATTGCATTCATAAGTTATCGATTTGAATTAAATTATATAAATCTAGACTAATTACTTTTTAAAAGATAATTACCCTGTTCTAACCAATCTTCCACTCACATAAACACTTACCAACTTAACTTGACAATCAACTCACCATGAACGATCCTTTCTCCCCCTCATCCATGCTCGGTTCTCCGTGAATCTCGAATTCGTCTTCACCGTCGATCATCTCTCATCGATCTCCACACGCCTACGCCAAAAATACCACCTTGCCTCATCCTTGTAAATCATGACTTCAAGGCCGTGTCACGACAAGGCCGAGGGCGGAAATCTCCTCACACAATCATACCCTTCCAGAATCTGCCACGAGCTGCTCCTTTGCGCCAGAAACCCAATGCAACTAACCTCATGCCTTAACGTTTACCATAGCCCGAGAAATCCTCAACCCTAGTCTCGCCGAACCCACTCCTTCATTGTCGAGCATCACAGATCTTCACCGAGCCCATCCAAGCTTATACCAAAACGAAGATCTCGCTACGACGAATCCAAAGAGCCTTGCTTTAGATTTTTTTTTGTTGAGTGGATTTTGAGTTAGAATTTTTTGAAATTTTTAAAAACTTATCTTTTTCTTTCTTTGATGACAACAAACTAAAAAGAAAAAGGAGAATGTGAGACGTTGGATTTGTAAGTATTGATTTATATTTATTTGCGGTTGTGGGAATTTTTTTTAAAGGACAAATTAAAGTAAATAATTACCCATAAGGAAACACGCAAAAAGGTTTTACCATAAGGACAAAGCCAAGATAAAATAAAAAATAAAATAAAGAATTCCATTCGTCTTCCTCCTTCTTGATTTCACTCGAAATCTGAAGAAATTTTACTCGACAAAAAAAAGGCACCACAAACTAGAAGCAAATTTGCATCTCTAATGCGACCGCAACAATCGACAGTAGACGAACAACGAGCACAACAATCAACAGCCAAAGAAACCCTGGCTACGTCGGAAGTGAAGCAACAAAGTGAAAATTGAAATGTCGAATTACTTCCAACAGTAGATATTCAAAAAGAAAATATAATAATAGAAGAGAAAAACCTACCTCTAGTGCAAATGATAGCAAAGACAATAAAGGCAAGAAGCAACAAGTTAAAACTTAAACCTATGCCAGTAGAAGATGAAAAGCAAAATAGAGAAAAAAGGACAAAAAAATACATGAAAAAAATACATCAATTGAAAGCAGACCAGTAATAAGAGAAAGTATACTAGAGAAGGTAACTAATACTATAAAATCAAGTATAACAAAGTTAGTATAGTTTTATTATAGTAACATTGAATATTTTTGCATAGAACAAAGAAAAGAATATACAACAACAAATAGCTGCAGAGAAAACAGTTGAAGAAAGAAGAAATGAAAAAAATGATTCAAAAGAAAATACAAATAGAAACTGAGGTAACTAAAATTGCAAAATTATAAAACTAATAATACCAATTTCATACTGTTAATTGTATTCTAATATTATCAAAAAAGTTAAACATGAAAAATCTCATAAAGAAGAAGAGAAAAAGTTGCGGATGGAAAATCAAAAAAAGTACAACTCAATTCGGTAAAATTAGAAACATTATAACTTTATAACATAATAGATATTACAAAAATAATACTTATAAATCATTTGGTAAAAGAAAAGGCTGTAATTACAACAAACTGATACCTACTTACAACAAATAATAGTCAGTATCATTAGTGTAAATCGTTTGGTAAAATAATAGTTAGTATCATTTAGTTGAAATCTGATACTTCCAAAAAACTGATACCTAGTTACAAAAGAATGATACCTACTTACAAAAAACTGATACCTATGCGAAAATAAAATGATACCTACTTACAGAAAGCTGATACCTGCTTTGTACAAACTGATACCTAGTTATTGCAAGCTAATATCTATTTACTGCAAACTTAAAATCGTTACATATTTGACTGAAGATATTTCACTGCAGTTAATACCCAACCTATTGTTATGTTTCAACATAATTTGTTTCATAAGTAACTTATTGTCTTTATTTTGAAATAATAGGATGACGATCCTCTCCTCAACATAACTTTTAAATAATTTTTACCATTAACAACAACATTTGAATAGACAAATCCAGTAGAAGATGAAAAAGCACGAACATTAGATGAACTTGAAATAGAAGCACCATCAACATATTCCAATTTAGAACCCTTAACCTTAACAGTAAAACCAAAAAAAGAACAGTCTTGTATAATTGAAAACAAATTATACTCTGAATATAAGAATCAGTGTCAACCATAATAGATTTGTCCTCAAGTACATAATAAACCAGAATAGAAGAAGGAGTTAACTGAGACCAACATCGACATATCTCATTCTTCGAATCATACAAAGAGCAATCGATAGACCAACGAGTGCTAAAAGCGTTATTATTCAACACAAACAGACAAAGAAAACTGTTATCACCACTGCAAAAAAATCAAAAATAAACATTAGTAAAAATATGTTCAATTTAGAACATTAATTTTTCCATTTTACAAAACTGATATCTGCCGTATAAAAACTGATATCTAATTACTGATAAAAAAAATGATAATAAGAAAAAATAAAATTGATACCCAGAAACTGAACCTAAAATATGATACTTTGTATCAAAACTTTGAAGAAAAACGAGATCACAATAGAAATATGAAAAGAACAAGATCGACAAACGCGCATGAGAAAACTATGATAGATGAACTACAATTTTCAGAAAAACGAAATTAAAATGACCGAACAAGGTTGATCGATATTTTGATTGCGAGAAAGATATTGGATCGCGACAGAAAATTTTGATCGAAAGGAAGAAGAAGAAGAAGTGCGTGAAAGTGGGCTGGAAAGAAAATACGTGCACTTGTCCTTGTGAGAAAATTATTAATAGGCTGTCCTACATCCTAAAAAGCCCTAAAAATTATCCTTGAGGAAAATTCCCTGTTGCGGTTGTTGGTATTTCGCCATGGAGATTTTTGTTTGCATATGAACTCCAAGCGATAAAATAAAAATGTGGTCGCGTTCAAAACAACAACAAGATCTTGAAACGATAATGATATACATTGAATATCGTATCCTGTAAAATCCAAAAACATTATTGTTTGCGGATAAATCGTCAAACGATAATTTAATTAATTTTCAAATTAAAAATTATGGAAAAATCAAATAAAATAAATTAAAAATACGTCAATAGAAATCAAGTCGTAAAACTATAAATAAATTTCTTATTATTTATTTGAACCATTTATTACTCTAAGTAAATTACAAATGAATTCACCATTAATGATTATTAATTTAAAATGAGTTAAATTAGACCTTTAAATCAAATAAATTAGCATTTAATTAAAAAACCCGATTTTTAAATAACCATTGAAATATCTTAAGCTCATAAATTCAAGTATTTTAAATAACCTCTGCAATTGAATTCATGCTATAAACTTTAAAAACCAATTATTCAATATTTAAAATAAATTAAATATTCAAAATTGAATGATTCGTTACAGACATTCTTAAGATAATAGTATTAGTAGTAGTAATGTGTTTTCAAAAGTATTTTGTGTTAAATTATTACTGGTTTTGAGATAAATAGTAATAAAAGTATTTTAGAATTTAAAATGGAATATTATTATTTTAGAGGTAAATAGTAATAAATTGATTTCGAAAGATAATAAAGGGATTTAAGTAAATACTATTATTTTGATGTAAAGTAACAATCTTGTTTTTTTTAAAAGTAGGTGGACTTAGACTACTATTTTCAATTAAGTAACGATGTTGTGAGATATTTGAGGTAATAAATATATATTAAAGGATTTTTGAAGTACATTATCGTTATAGAGAAATATTATTGTTTGAGACAATAAAGAGAAAGTATTTTTATAATAAAAAGTAACAATAAGATTATTTTATACTAAAAGAGGAATTAATAGGTGTAAATATATTATTTTGGATTGTTGTAACATATGTGATTAGTTGTTACTTGGAATTATCGTGTATGATTGTTGTATGGAGATGGAATCACATTACTACACGGATGTTGTGTAGTTAACCATAGTTTTGTTGAGTTGATGACATTGAATTTGTATTATTAATATGGTTCATGAATTTGGTAGCTGTGTTTATTTATAATATTGTTGTGCTTTATCGATAATAATATATATTGTTGTTAATGTGGATTTGGTTGAAATAATTTCAGATTATGTCGATTTAGCAGAAAAATTTCCATTTAAAAGTTTGAAATTCACTTATAAATTCAAATTTTCAAATTATAATTTCATTTTTTTAAATTGATTTCAAATTTTGTGACTTCAAACTAAAATTTTCAATTTTGAATTTATATTTAAAAATTCAGATTTGACTTTAAATATTTGAATTTAAAATTTGTATATTTTAAATTTTAGTTCTCAATTCCGAACCCAAAATTGTAGATTATTTTCAATACATTATCATTTTATGTCTTGAAATTAATGAAAAAATCCAATAGATTTTTTTCTTCCTCAAATTATGCAACTAAACTGTCAGTTTTTCCACCGTTTCTCCACCGTTATATGGTCGTACTACTATTAAAACAACCATTGTCCTTCTGGGATACAAATCACATATTTTCTTTTCTCAAATTTTTTCTTTTCAATTTATTTAGTACTTTTTTTTTGAAATAGATAAAATAGGCCAAGGTCCAGAAGCAGTTAACAGGTAGGTAATAATACCCTACCCGAAAGAAACAACTTACAAACCCTCGCTGCTACATTTTCTCAGAAACGAAAAAAAAGAGCAAGAAACCCTAAAACTTAAAAAATGGGGAAAGTATGCGATCCATGGAGATTTTGTAACAAATCAAGGGACAAAATTTGCTTAACCAGCAACACACCCATGGACGTTTTACTTGCAGTCTGAGTTAGCCCAATACAAAATTAAATGTTATCTAACCATGTTTATTTATTAACATTTTTTAATATATAACTTTAATATCATCATTCCATGATGTAAACTATTTGCAAAGAAGGCATCTACCATTTACATTTTACAATACAAATTAATTTACGAGGATTTTCACATCAAGGACATATTTGTGCAGGTAATAAGTTTTAATAACACTACTTCTGAAAAATTAGTTTTAAGGACATTTTATAAAAAAAATATAAAAGAATTATCATTTTCAGTTATACAGAAATAAAGATAAAATAATTTATTATTTTTCTAAATAACATAAAAAGATAAATTAATTTATCCAAACATCTTCAATTTACAATTTCAAGGGTTCAATTCTTCCGTTTCATGCAATCAAATGGTGAAGATACATTCGTGACAGGGGCACATGGTTTTTGAGGATTGAGGTATTAAACTGCAATTTTTTCGAACTGAAAAACTATAAAAGAAGTTACCTTAGGTAACATATAACATCAATCTATCGCCATCTAAAGATTGGGATGTCAACTACTTCACATAAAATACATAGTGCCCAATGATAATTTGGCCAATTATATAAGAAGTACTGCGATAGTTTTTCTCTGGTACCTTACTCCCCAACTGTATAATTCATCCGTGAAACTAAGAACGTTCACGGTCATAATCGAAATGTAAAAAACTGTACTTTTTACGTTTCTACTTGGTAGCTGGTGCCCCAAACATTTGTCTTATCCATCGTAGGAATAAACTTCACGGTTTTTGATATCGTTCAAAACAACATCGAAAGTTGGTACAAAACAAATGGACAAGATACCCACAATGGCCACGTCCAAAAGGATTGAATTATAAGATTCTTTTTTATTTTTTTAGCCGTGCTTTGCCTGTATCAAAGTTGTATTAAGAAAAAAATGAAACAGATATAGAGCAAACGTAAGCAGAGCTTTTTTAGTGTGTTTTTTTCTTGAAGACTATGTTATGATGTAACTTTTGCTTTTAAGTTTACTATCCATATTTTAGGTAGCTTGATTATACAAACACCCAACCAATCCTTATAAGCCCACGCATTACAGATTCATTTACACAAAAAAGTTTACTCTTTCTAAAACTGTGAATGGAAGGGCTTATTCCTTATGTGTCAAAGCAATTGTACAATACAAGAACGGAGGTCAAATCCCCTTGGGAATTTCATGGTTAAATAGTTCTCCTTCAAATTCCTATGTTCGGTTGCCAGGTGATTCAGGTAGGTTTCGTGTGCCACAAAGAAACTCAAATTCATCAACTGCTTCATCGCCTGTGCATGTTGCTTTATCCACTTCTAATAGATCCACGTCACGTAGATGTGCATGACGTTTAGTGAGTGAGAAACAGTGAATTTATGTTATTTCCTTTTTATATGACCTTTGTTTTGTTAGCTTTCTATGTAAATCATCCATCTATGTATATGTGAGTATCTTGTAAAGAAAATCAGGAGGAAAAAAAAAAACGCCATGCTCATTGCATTATGGATATCTTTATCTTTACTGCTAATAATGTAAATTCATTCAACTGTTTTCAACCGCATTTTTTGGAAATACCCAAAATGCCCTCAACATTTCTGTCTCCATCTTCCATATCCAGCTTCGATTCATAAAACCTAAAAACAGTCTCTCCTCCAATTCCTCCAAATTCCCAAACCTCAAATCCCGAATCGACTCTTCACTGTTCATCCAATTTGAAAAGTGAAAAAACGATACTCTTCCAAAATCATTTTTCCTTACTCGCAAATCAAAGAGGGCAGCGTCAACAAAGATGTAGCATCCACAAAAGGCGATTGGATGGACATAACAACTCGAGCATGCTGCGAGTTTTTGATTTTTCTACGCCTAGAGGGACGGACATAGTGTCATCGCCTTTCTTTAAATCTTCTTGGAATTGCATTAGATCCACCAACTATTTTAACCGTACAAATTTTAGCACTTCTTTTATCCTAAGGTATAATTCTTTTTAAAATGTCTTAACTTCAGTGTTCATTCTGATTTTTTTTTATTGTTGATATTTGGTTGTTCCTTGATCATTCCAAGGCGATATACAATAAGTCCTTATAGAAGGTAGCTTAATATGAAAAACTGCTGCTATTTTTTAGGATTTAACAAGAGCAAACACACTAATTTCTCTTAATTAAAGTTGAAATCACTTCTTTAAATTTTATAAATGGTGTGGTTGTATTGGTAGTGTTAAACAAAAACTAAATGTTCTTTTTTTAGATTGAGTTTGAGCATGGCGGGGGATGTTTGCAGTTTGGTATGTTTGATTGTTTAGGTTGGTTGATAATGAGTGGTTTTGTTAAGGTCGGTGAACGGCGAGGTGCTTGGCTAGGTAACTTTGTTCAGGTTGCTGATGAATGGCTTGGTGAGGTTGATAATGAAGGATAAGCGATTGGTTTGGGTTATTTTTTACAGGTGTATTGTAGTGTTGGAGAGGTAGCAGTGATGTTTCAGGAGATGGGCGGTTCGTAGTGAGGTTGTATTGCTGAGGAAGATGTTGTTTGATTTGAGTCGGGATTGTTGTACAAATGATGGAGATGGTTGCTTGTGGTTTGCAGAGGGGAAGCTTGTGTGATGCAGGTGATTGAAGTTTGATGATGAGGTAAATAGGTGTTTGATAGGTGCAGGTGTAGGTGTAGGTGTCTGATAAGTGTTTGAGTATGGTCAATAGGTGCAGGTGTTTTGATGCAGTTTGTGTTTGGTGTAACAACAAGTGATGTTGTAGGTTGTTGCTGTAGTGGTGTTCTATGATGGTGTAGTTTTGAGTGGCTTTATTGTTGTGTTATGCTGTTTGGTTGCAGACAGGAGCATTGAAGGTTGGCAGTGGGTGTATAGGAGATGTAGGTGGAGGAATTGCAGGATGTTCGCAGTTATAGTTTGGGATTGTTGAAGAGGGAAGAGGGATGGTGAAGTTTTGAAGGCAAGTTTTATTAAGAGTGATTGTTCGGATTTAGATGCTGGAGGCTGAAGGTGTAGTTTGGATGAGATGAAGATAAAGCGTTTTCGGTAGAAGTAGTGATTGTTTTGGAATGTATGCAGAAGTAGTGAGGGATAGAAGAAGTTTACTGATGCATGGTTGTAGAGAAAGTTGCATGGTTGTTGAAGTTTGAGGTTTGTTTGTTGTTTGTTGCAGTAATGAAGCAATAGGGGTGACTTTGATTTATTTCTGTAGGATTATGATGTAGGAGTATTGTTGGATTTGGGTGAGGTGATTTGTTGAGGTAGAGATACTATTACTTGACATTGCAAAAGAAAATATCAGATTTTATGTTTTTATTAAAACTATAAACCTAAGTATTCCAACAATGTCTATGTGGGATTAATTTTTCTATTTCGAACAAATGTTAACATTGAAGAGGTTAACGCGATAGAAGTTAAGTCCAATGTTTAGTATTTAGAACTCATGTATAGCCTATTGTTGTACTGTAAAATTAATATATTTTTTCATATGCACATGAAGACCTAGATTTTATTTATTTGTTTACATGTGAAATGTATTACATAAACTACAATTTTGAAGTTGTGTTGTGTATGGGTACGCAAGAATTTAACCAAGTTTTGTCTTTATGGGACAAACATTTCTTTTATTGAATTTTAACATGGTAATATCTTAAAATTCTGTTAAATGTACAGATTAATTTAAAACATGGAATTTTCATTCAGAATCTTGATAAATTGGTGAATGCATTTTTTTAATTATTAGTTAAATTTGGTGATACAATTCATTATTTTCCAGTTTGAGTGTGGTCAATTCAATTTGAATGGTTTTATTTTTAAATAGATTTCTCAACTGCTATATATATAAAAATTTGTCCTTTTAAAAATTACATAATCGAGTGAAAAAATTAGTTGGCATAAATATTACATAACTAAGTGAAAAAAGTGGAACGCATAAATATTACATAACTGAGTGAGATAATTGGAAGGCATGCTACAACAAATGACATACAAATGCAGTTCTTGCTCTGCATGTTGGAATATGTGTAAGCTTTATTTAGTGGGTAAAAGTTTGTGTAATTTTGCTTTATTAGAACACTATGTAAGTTATTCTTATGTGTGTGCATCCAGTTATAATATTTTGGGAAAGATATTATACCTTTAAAGTATATCCTCCAAGCATTGTTTACTTTGAACAAGCTGCAAGTTTCATCATTTCCTTAATTTGGCTGCTGGCATGCACATTCATGAGTATGATTGCATTCTTTATTACGAAATATTTTGCTTGCAAGTCGTTACTATTTTATATCAAAATAAGCATAAAAAGCTTTTGGCATAAATTTCTTGCACTTAAACTATTACTTTATAGACAAAATACATGAACCACAAGACTTTGCAGTTGTATGGTTGTTGCAATTCATTGTATATGCATATGTGTTCTTTAGTTTCTTACCGTATATCTAATTCTATGATTATATTTTTCTGCATATTTGAATTTTAGCTTACAATCTAACATTCTTTTACCATCTTATTTAGGTTGTTTGCCGCTTATAAGACATATAGTAAACAGAAGCCAACAGAGAGCGATAGCAAACAAACATGAGTTTTGTGCCTAAAAAAATTGTTTATTGTAGAGGGTTTTATTTGTTGTCATTGGTTGCATAATGCGGTGTTGTGAAGTACTACTACACCTATTGTGAATTATTGCTTTATATTGTCAGCATTAAAGGTTGACTCCACTGCTATATTAGATAAAGTCTTAACTAAATTTATACCTTTATGCGTTGCTTGGTAAAAATGAAATCAATGAAGCTGATGGTGAACAATTTGAAGTCACTTGCATCCATTGTTCTTCTTGGAGACAATTTCACACTATACTGATTTTCATTAAATTTATGTACATATGAAGTTGCGATCTCAAGAACTTCTTGACCAAAATAGTAGCAAAAAAGTGGATATGATTTATGAAGAAAAAAAAGTAAATCATTTTTTACTGTTTCATGTCTTTTGGTTTGTTAAAGTTGTATAGATAATTTTATTTTGCATTTTTTTTATGTGTTGAACCATAAAATGGTTATCATCCTTTATATGTTTTGTGTTATGTTATGCTTTATATGCTTTATAGACTGGATCAGTAGACAGTACTACACTTCATCAGTATTTATGCATTCAACTAGGGTAATAAATGTAAATATGTGATGATTCATTCCCACTTTACATTATTTCAACCGATTCTCTTACATTTATTTCTTTTTTTAATCTTACTTTCCTGACAACAGAATACACAGAGCATTTTCCACGCAGCACGTGGCGACTTCGGTTGCATATATTTTATTAAATCTTGGGCCTCAATTTCAAGTCACGTTTGCACCTACGTCAACTATAACGCCATTAATTGATAGCACTGCATTAGACTGTCTTCAGGAGTACAAATGTACAACAATACGTCTAATGCCAAATCTGGTAGTAGAACGGATGCACTTAATCTTAGCAGCATCATATTAAGTATTAGCAAGGAACATATAGAGGTCGAAAAAAAATTAGTTCGTACCAAAGCTAAACTGCTTCAAAAACCGCTACCAACATATGCAGTATGTATGGGCATGCCATGTCAAACTGTGCAAATATGCTAATAATTAGACAGTTTCCCTTTGGTTCTCAATTGACTGAAGAAAGAGATCACTAGAACCACTAGCATTGCCAACGTATTTTGGGAACTGTCCTTTGCTTGCTTTCACTGAAACGAAGGCACGGGATTGGTTAAAGATGATGGCGTTACATTGGCATGTGAACAAATTAGAAAAAAAATCAAAGTTACTACTGTCCGTTTATTTAATTCTCGATATTTGAAATGGGAGCTCTATAAGTTCATTGTATGTTGGCCTAATTTTATCTGTTGACAAGCAATGTTATTTCTGTCACTGCTTGAGTATGCTCGATTTCTTCCTATGTTATTTTCATCTATCTTCCCTTTGTAGCGGTCTATATTTTTATTTGTTGACAAGCAATTGTTGGTTATGTTTTGGAAATATTTAAGGCTCCATCTAAACCAGGATTTATTACTTCAATTCTTTTGCAAACCAATTTGGTAAAAGGACTAGGGCTAGCAAAATAGAAAACAGTTACGCAACATTCATTTTGACCTTCATAATCAATAAATCTAGAACTCTAGCGTCAAAAATGTTTCAGGTTAATTTTTTTACGCAGTTTTCAAACTTCATCAATTGTGCATAATTTCATCAAGTGGGCATTATTTTCATTGATCAGACTTTCAATGCACAATTTTACTATACACTAATTGATCAAAAAAACAAGTGCATGAGAGAACTATTATATCCGCTATTCCCTCTTTTTATTTTATTTTCAATGCATATCAGCTTGTTATTATATTTCTCTCAATTTGTTGTCAATGTTTTTTCTTTCTTAAAAATTTTATTTGCGCGTCCTGCATCTGGGTGTATGCATGAATTTGTTTCAACCGTCCCGGCCATAACACAAGGCAACTTAGAGTATTTCACTATTTCTGCTCACAGCCCACTTTAGCTAAAAGTGCATATGCATGTAAAAGTTCAAGTATTATTTTCATGTTCGGTAGTATAAAATAAACCAAAATAAAAGAAACAAATGATAAAACTATAAGTGCTTTCAAGTTATTGGTTCTATGAATGTTGTTCAGTTGTCTCGGTTTTCTTGGTCGTTGCTTCAGGTTCATTTTATATTGGCAATGGTATTGTCAAATCTAGTTCCATATGTGCAACTATAAATTCATGCACATTGTGATTAAATGCAGGCTCAATTGGGCATGCATATATACTCGTATGAATAAGAACTGTAAAAGTATCTATATTTTGTGATAGAATATATTTTACATATATTCTAGGCGTTAAAATATTTCAAAATATTTTCTGATATCACCTGCATTTATTCTCTGATATTTTCTGCATTTATTCTCTGGTTTGACTTACTCTTTATTTGGCACATATTTATTTAGTTACCTTTCTTTTAGCAAATCAGTTGATTTGATGATATATGTATTTAGGAAGTATTTATTTACTTACCTTTGTTTTAGCAAATCAATTGGCTAATTTGTAGCCTATCTTAACTCTTGTAAACCATATATATATAATTGAAAGTGGAATACAAGACAAGCAAGATGATTTCTTAATAGATTTCTTTCATGTTATCAGAGCTATTCTCCTTACCCTAGCCTCACCTATCTTCTTCTCCGTTCTTCTTCTTCTATCTTTAATTTTTTTCCATGGCAGACTCATCCAAGTTTCATCCTACACTCACCATCACTAATGTTAAATCTCTTATTCCCATAACATTAGACAATGAGAAAGACATGTATCATTCTTGGGCTACTCTGTTTACCAATCTTGCTAGGGTTCATGATCTTTACGATCACTTGGTTCCACCAATGGAGGAGAAGGCTATGGTTGCCTATGTCCAGCCTAAGTCCGCTGATCCAGCACTTGGAAGGCGTTTCGATGTCGTTGTCTTGCAATGGATTTACAGCACCATTTCTTCCGATCTTCTCCTCGCTATTCTCAGACGTAATGACATGGCAGAGGGGGCATGGAACCGACTTGAAGCTCTTTTTCAGGACAACAAAGCCTCTCGGACTACCCATCTCGAGGTGGACTTTACAAATGCTGCTTTTGAGGCTTTCAACTCGATCGATAATTATTGTAATTATCTACAATCTTTGGCGAATAGGTTGGCTGATGTTGATGCTCCGGTGACAAATGGTCATCTGGTTTTACGTCTCACCAGGTCCTTACCAGAAGCGTATAGTGGTACGGTGGACTATATACAAAATCAAGAGCCTTTTCCATCCTTTGAAAGTTGTCGTTCAAGATTGAAAATGGCTGAGCGTACTATCAAGGCTCGTCAAGCTCGTGAAACTGGTGGTTCTGCGAGTCGGTCCAGTGGTGTTACCATGGTTGCCACTGATTTATATGCAAGCAACAAACGCAATAACAATAACAAAGGGAGGAACAATTTCAAAAACAATGGAAAGAAAAAGGTCCACCAAAATACTAATGGGTCCAGTCCTAGTCAGCCGCCATATCAACAGCACCAGTGGAAGCCACGTCAGCAGGCCCCACCACCACAGTGGCAGCAGCCTGGTTGGGGAGGGTGGACTATACCTCCTTGCCCATTTCCCGCATACTCTTGGCAGCCAAAGCTCAATCCAGCGGTCCAACGTCCTTCCTCTTCTGGATCAGGCTTACATGGGTCCAGACCTCAAGCTTTCAATGCAGTTGCTCCTCCTGCTCCTAGCTACATGCCCACCGACATTGAGGCCGCTATGCATGCTCTTTCATTCTCTCAACCAAATGGAAACTAGTACATGGATACTGGTGCTACATCTCACATGACGGCGGATGCAGGTATTCTCTCTTCTTATTTCAATTCAAGCAATAAGCATCATAACATTGTTGTTGGTAGTGGTCATTTAATTCCAATTATTGGTCACGGTCACACTACATTGCCTCCACCTTATCCACCATTTACCCTAAACAATGTGTTACATGCTCCTAGGCTCATTAAAAATTTGGTCTCTGTTCGTAAATTCACCACAGATAATATGGTTTCTATATCTTTTAACCCTTTTGGTATCTCTGTTAATGACTTACATACCGGGAACAGACTAATGAGATGTGATAGCACTGAGGGCTTATATCCACTTTTCTCCGACTCTCAAGCCATTTCTTCCAACAATCATTCTGCTTTTACTACTTTGCCTTCGAATATTTGGCACAATCGTTTAGGTCATCCTGGCGATGCTATTCTTACGTCTCTTTGTAGTAAAAAGTTTATTGATTGTAATAAGGTTTGTAAAACTTTTTGTTCTTCTTGTCCTTTTGGGAAACATTCTAAGCTACCTTTTTATGATTCAGTGTCATATACTTTTCTGCCGTTTGATATTATTCATAATGATCTTTGGACTTCTCCTATTGTTAGTACTTCCGGTCATTGTTATTATGTTCTTTTTCTTGATGACTATAACAAATTTTTGTGGACCTTTCCTATTGCAAAAAAATCTCAGGTCAAACAACTTTTCTTAGCGTTTCATGCTTTAGTCAAGACACAATTTGAACGTAATATTAAGACTTTTTAGTGTGACAATGGTACGGAATACATTAATGGCACTTTTAAGGATTTTTTTGAGAAACATGGTATGCTTTTCCATCTCTCATGTCCTCTTACATCTCCTCAAAACGGAAAGGCCGAAAGACACATAAAATCCCTAAATAATATCATCCGGCCTATTCTTACTCATGCATCTATGTCACTCTCCTTTTGGCATCATGCTCTCTCCATGGCTACATATCTTCTCAATATCCTTCCTTCCAAGGTATTGAAGTACCAATCTCCCGCTCAAATCCTCTATCAAAGTGATCCGGATTATTCAGGTTTGCATGTTTTTGGTTGCTTATGTTTTCCATTATTCCCCTCTTCTACTATTCATAAATTACAAGAAAGGTCGACTCCTTGTGCTTATTTAGGTCCGGCTCCTAATCATCGTGGCTCCAAATGCTATGACATGTCTAGTGGTAAAATCATAATTTGTCGTCGTGTTCGTTTTGTTGAAACTGAATTTTCATTCTCCAAACTCCACAAAACAAAACCTTCGAATTATGATTTTTTGAATGACAATATTAATCCTCAATTAATACATCATTTATCTCAAAATACCACACCACAAAATATGCAGCTTGACCCAACAACGCTTCCCAATGACTCGTCCTCTCTTCCTCAATCAAGGTCACAGTCTCACACAGGCCCAGATTCCACACCTCCCACTGTTTCCCACACTCAGTCCTCTATTTCCTCCTCTGATCCATCCTCTCTTCCCCACAGTCCAAACCCGTCTATGACCTCCCCTACTTTGACTATTCCTCACACCACCCTAATGCCTCCCAACCTCATTTCAAATCGCATGACCACTCGTACATCAAATGGCATTTTTAAACCCAACCCCAAATACTCTTCTAATTACCATACTACCACCACTATAGATATTTCTCCCATTCCGAAAAACCCTATTAGTGCGCTTAGTGACCATAATTGGAAAAGTGCAATGTTGGAAATTTAATGCTTTAATTGACAATAAGACTTGGGAATTAGTGCCTAGGCCGCCTAATGTTAATGTTATTCGGTCTGTGTGGATTTTTCGTCATAAATATAAGTCTGATGGCTCTTTTGAGTGTTATAAAGCTCATCTTGTAGGTAATGGAAATACACAGCAACAGGGCATTGATTGTGATGAAACGTTTAGCCCCGTGGTTAAACCAGTCACCATTAGAGCGGTTCTCAGCATTGCTCTTTCTAAATCTTGGCCCATTCATCAAATGGATGTCAAGAATGCTTTCTTGCATGGTCATCTCAATGAAGCAGTTTATATGCATCAACCCATGGGTTTTCGTAACAAAAATTATCCGAATCATGTTTGTCTTTTAAAAAAATCTTTGTACGGATTAAAACAGGCTCCTCGAGCTTGGTACCAAAGATTTGCTGATTTTGTTGCTACCATTGGGTTCTCTCATAGTACATCAGATCACTCTTTATTCATCTATAAGAATGGTTCTGATATTGCTTATATTCTGTTATATGTGGATGACATTATACTTACAGCTTCTTCTGATCGTCTTCGTAAGTATATTATGACTCTCTTAGCTTCTGAATTTGCTATGAAGGATCTAGGTCCTTTGAGTTTCTTTTTGGGTATTGCTGTCACTCGTCATGCCCATGGTCTTTTCTTATCTCAGACACAGTATGCTGAAAAAATTATTGAATGTGCCGGAATGTCTAACTGCAGTTCATGTCCTACTCCTGTTGACACTAAGTCCAAACTAAGTGCCACCGCAGACACTCCTTATGATGATCCGACCAAGTATCGTAGTCTTGCAGGTGCTCTTCAATATCTTACATTCACTCGACCAGACATTTCCTATGCCGTGCAGCAGATCTTCCTTCATATGCATTCCCCGACTAATGAGCATATGAAAGCTCTTAAGCGTATCATACGCTATCTCCAGGGTACCCTTTCTTTTGGTCTCCACTTGTACAAATCCAATATTAATCGTATTATCTCATATACAGATGCAGATTGGGGTGGTTGTCCTGACACCCGTCGTTCTACCTCTGGTTATTGTGTATTCCTTGGAGATAATTTGATTTCTTGGTCTTCGAAACGGCAACCTACTCTTTCCCATTGTAGTGCTGAAGCGGAGTATAAGGGTGTTGCTAATGTTGTTTATGATTCGTGCTGGATCAGAAATTTGCTTCTAGAGTTGCATTGTCCTATTCAAAAGGCTACTCTAGTTTATTGTGATAACGTGAGTGCTATATACTTATCCGGCAATCCTGTTCAGCATCAACGCACTAAACACATTAAGATGGATATTCATTTCGTCCGTTAGAAAGTAGCTCGTGGTGAAGTGCGTGTGCTTCATGTACCGTCCCATTACCAAATTGCTGATATTTTTACAAAAGGGATTCCGCGCGTATTATTTAATGATTTTAGGGACAGTCTAAACATACGAGAACCTCCCGCTTCGACTGAGGGGGTGTGATAGAATATATTTTACATATATTCTAGGCGTTAAAATATTTCAAAATATTTCCTGATATCACCTGCATTTATTCTCTGATATTTCCTGCATTTATTCTCTGGTTTGACTTACTCTTTATTTGGCACGTATTTATTTAGTTATCTTTCTTTTAGCAAATCAGTTGATTTGATGATATCTGTATTTAGGAAGTATTTATTTACTTACCTTTGTTTTAGCAAATCAATTGGCTAATTTGTAGCTATCTTAACTCTTGTAAACCATATATATATGATTGAAAGTGGAATACAAGGCAAGCAAGATGATTTCTAAATAGATTTCTTTCACATAGCACAATTCAAAATCCTCCGTACATATTTAGTTTTTGTTTATAAATTAGAAGAAATGCACAGACCAATTTCTTCGTAAAGATGTTTAAATTATATGGTACTAAACAACAGAATTGTTTAATTCAGAAAATAAGAAGGGAAAGCATAATGTATTAAAGATTCCAAAAACTTCAGTCACATATAGGACCTCTTTATTGTAAGCCTTACCAATTGCACCAATAAAAAATAAAAATAAAACCTATGAACCTTTAATAGTTGATCCTTATAGTCTAATTATCAACGACCAGTATATACACACATATAGATGAACCTGCATCTAATCATAATGCACATGCATTAATTTAGCAGCATACTTCTACTCACAATATTTACTTAATTTTATAATCTATTAAAAATTTAAATACGAAAAATGAGATTACATTTGAATATCAGTTTCTACATGGGTGTATAATTAACTTATTTTGGAATCATTGAGACTGAAATACTTCGTAATAAAAATTGTCAAAATACCAAATCTCACACATTAGTCTAACACGGAAGCACACATGAACATGTACCCATAAATCCATAAACTCCTCCTCGACTCCTCCTTCTTCAAGCAATAAATCCGGAAAGCTTAGGAGAAAAAATGTTGGATTAATGAAAAGTACCATTGTAAAAGAAGTTAACTACCGAGCTTAATTGTTCATTTAAGAAAGAAAGTTCACTCTATCCCAAAGCTAAATTTGGTAAGGAATGAATCACAAAAGGGAAAATAACATGGCCAAATTCTATCAATAACAATAAAAATAATAAAAGTCATAGGTTAATTTACGCAACATGCACATCAGATGAAAAATCCCAATTTAAACATTACAGAAGCAAGTTCATTGTTATTTGATTCCCTTTGTTAACTTTTGTCCTTATACATTCTCGTAATTATCTAGTAAATTAAAGGATAACTTTTGTGGAAATATTTAATACTCTTATATGCATTTGGATTACGTAAAGCATACTACACAGTCAATGGTTGCCATTATTCTGATTTTGAACATAAATAACAAATATGAATCTATTAGCAATGCTTAGTGTGATAAAACTTACTGCTTTTATTCTAATTTCTAATGCTTACATAATTACATAATAGCATAGTCATAGCTCATTTTAGTTTACGTATTTTACATGTAGTTCTAAAATTTGAAAATGCAATAAGCTTTTAATAATAATAATAACGGGAAGCAATAAAAGGAACTGTATTGGGAGAAAACTGAAAAGCATTTAAAACTGGAGCCCACTTAATCTGAAACATTTAGGTAACGATATACTTTCCATTTCTATGGGCAACCAAATCTCTACTACATGGACCCCAGAAATTCTTCTTCATGTATGCGTGCGTAATAATTAAAATCCAAGTCATCAAAATTTAAAAATTATTGATTCAATCTCCACTATTGCAGCATATATACTTGTGGACTTTGATAATACCCATTTGATTTTATTGGACAGAAGCCACATGACACCATTTTTGGACCATACTGCAGATAAAAATAGTCCAAATACCAAGTATTTATTCTCAGATATTTCGCAAACCATATACCACATTTTCAAATTAAACAAATGTTTCATGCAACATCAAAAAGACAGCAATAAATCAAAAACATATTTGATAGGCAAAAAATGCAAATCTACCCACAACGACCATAAATCTTTAAAACTTGGAGGAAACTATACAGTGTTAACAAAAAGAGACAAATACAACTGCATTGACAACAGTAAATTTGAACTTCATCAAGCTCCTTCTCAATAACATCTTCATGTAAAGCAAGCATTCTAGTAACCTCCGAGTTCTTCTATGCCAAAGCTGCCTGCAATACATTTGAAAATTCACTACAAACAAATGGTTGATTTTATGGGCTACATTTAGTCCCAGATTAAAAAAACTAAAATATATATCTTAACATGTAAAAGGTGAAAAAATGTTATCAATCTTTTATCAACCATTTGATGAATTAAAACGTATTCTTAACATTTCATGCAGTAAGTAATATTTATGACACTGTAAATACAAATTTCTATTCTATCCTATCAAAGTGTCATAACATTGTGAGGAACAACAAAACTGGATACTATAAAAATAAAAATAAATTAAAAAAAAACTCAACTTATATCAAGTTTACACCGTGAGAAAAATCATAAGATATCAATTATGAATGTAACTATCTTTTATTTTTGCAACATGGAAACTCCTTTAATGTTACTTTTCCAATATTGGTCTTATGAATAATGCTTTTCCAAGATGGAAATTTAACAAAGGAGTCAATGAAAAAAGGAAAATAACCTGAACTAAAGTTCCATCTGATGCCATTGCTTTAGGGGGCTTAAGAAAAAGTCTCATTATAGGAAATAAACATGTTGAATTGTCCATTCACATTAAAAACACCTTTTTTCTACATCAGCAACCAAATCTGATGAACATATCTTCTCCCACATCATCTTCAATAGAAGAAAACAAAGGCAAAGTCATAATAGAAATTTACTGGACTTTAACTTAACTTAAACACCAATGCATGCCTAGAATATAGAAATATTGGTAGTCTTTACATTTTTAAATTGATCTATTGTGTTAGGTGCCATATCATGAACATGGCATAGATACGTTTGTATAGTAATGTGCTATTATTAGGAGCTAGAATAATTGTGATGTAGCAAAGTAATGTGGATCTGAAGTAATCAAAGGTTGATTGTGTAATGATGTAAAGTTGTGCCAAATTTGGTTGGTAGCATCAGTATGTAAAAGAGTAACAATTTTAAGAATCAACTTGAAAACCCCACGTAAGGGGTGGAAAAAGTGAGGTAGTCAAAGTTGCGCCAGCACCGGCTACAAATTGGGGTAGCTCAGAACTAAACTATCAATAATCATGAATATATGTCAACCATATATATATATATATATATATATATATATATATGTATATATATATATATATATATATATCAAGGAGTCATAGCTTTGACTAACATTTTTAGAATATTTCATAGCAACGAAATAAAATCAGACCCACTGAAAATAATAACCAAAACAATCTTATAAAATTCTTAGTAGAAATTGAAATCAAATGCTAAAGAATCAAAAATAAAATTATCTTATGAAAGTTTCATTGTAAAAAGCAGAATCTCCTACAATTAAAAACAGAGTAATCATTAAAAAAATCATAAGTAAACTGAAATTAGAAGATAAAGATCAGAAACATTGAAATAACAAACATTTGCATTTTTCTGATAAATGCAGATATTCACAGCTGAATAAAAACTATAGCAGAGTTGTAGGATTATTCAACCAAGAGTACTAAATGGAGTGATGAATGGTACTAAATTTTAAAGAAAAATCTATAACGCCAAATAACTCATATGAGAAAGAGTGATCAATTATTATATACTATGTATATCTAGCAAGATTGTGCTTTTACATATGAATAATAGTCATTATTAATTGAATGGTTGTTACATCACGAAAAATCATCCAATTCCGATGAAATTATCCAGATGAAATAATGTTTATGCCTTCTGAACTTGCCAATATTACAAAATAGGATTCAAAACCATCACTTTTTTCTCATGACTTCAAATCGCTCTCTTTTTTGTGCACACACACGCATAAGCATAAATGTTCACACACACTGACATACGTATGTGTGTGTGCATTATATTACGTATTGTTTCATATCTCCATCGAATACGTTAACATAACCATTTTTAATTGATGTGGTTGAACCTAGTCAATACTTAATTTATTTTCAGAACATGAACAGCTTTGAGAAACCATTAATAGTCATATAAAACTAAATAATCAAATAAATTTTGAAAACAAAACCTGAGAAGAAAAATGGAATTTTGATCTAAGTGATTAGAAAGTTTGAAAACCTATGAAGAAAAAATGAAACTTTGATTTGATATCAAAATTGGTTAAAGTTGGAGCAAAATAAACAAAGTACAATGATTTCATAAACTCTAACTCTACTAAAAGTATAATCATCAGACAGTGTACAAAAATTAAAAATAAAATTTGATTTGAATCAGTAAATCATTGACGTGGAGCAAAAAAAATAATCGACAATTTATTAAAATATTAGTTAAACATAAGGAAAAACTGATTTCTATACAAAAGATGTTGACGAGGCATGACCAAAAGTTGTAATAATATGGAAACTAATTTTAGATTCAAGCAACATACATGCAAAGTAATTAAAACATTGTTAACATAATCTTCCACCACGTAAAATTGAATCCATATTTATGCTATCTGTACTTGCCAATATTACAAACTAGGATTCAAAATCATCACCTTTTTCCTCATGTCTTCATACTATTCCTCTCTTTATTGTGTTTACACACACCCACATATACATACATACATACATGTATATATACATACATACATGTGTGTGTATCACATATTGTTTCATATCTACATCGAATCAGTTAACGCAACCATTTTTAATTGATGTGGCTGAACTGAGTCAATAATTAATTTATTTTCAGACCTACATGAACAATAGTTTTGAGAAATCATTAAAGGTTATATAAAACCGAATCATCAAATAAATTAAGAAACAAAACCTAATAAGAAAAATGGAACTTTGATTTGATGCATAAATAATTGATTGGCAAGTTTGAAAACCTAAGAAGAAAAATGGAATTTTGATACCAAAATTGATTAAAGTTAGAGCAAACAAATAAAGTACAATGATTTCATAAACTCTAATTCTATTAAAAGTATAATCATAAGCTAGTGTACAAAAATTAAAATATTAAATTGATTTGAATGAAAAAATCAGTGGCGCATCCAAAAGAAATAATTGACAATTTATTAAAGTATTAATTAAACATAAGAAAAACTGATTTCTATACAAAAGATGTTGATAAGGCATGACCAAAAGTTGTAATAAAATGGAAACTAAGTTCAGATTCAAGCAACATACATGCAGAGTAATTAAAGCATTGTTAGCATAATCATTTGTTACATAAAATTGAATCCATATTTGTTTATATCATATTTGTTCACAGCACAGAAACTTTCCAATTTAAATTTAAAACAAAAGTGGATATCAAAATTAATTAGAGAGTGGGAAAATTGGACATCAAAATCAAATTTGTTCACAGCATAGAGGCAACATTTGGAAGAGGAAATGTTGAAAGGATATTCTAGGTATTTCAAAAAGGCACCATGGATTTTATGTTGATTGAATTCTCATTATTAGTAGTAAAGATAAGCTCAATGTTTTAGATTTAATGTAACATCTTCAACGTATAAGTTCTTTCTATTAACATCACAAACATAATAGCATATTATGCAACACAATCATACTTTTATCAAAATTAAATCCAGATCCAGCCAATACAAATAAAACAAACCTGAATGAATCTGAAAATCGTAGGGATTCCTTTCAAAGTTATTTCAGTTCCAATTTATTTGCTTACTCATTAATTAGTTGACTTGCTAATTTTGATTTCAATATTTAGTTTTATTTAGTCCATTTGACTAATTCCATTTACTTACAAATTCAAAATGAATTTCAACATTTAGTTTCAATTTCATCTACTTGCAATTGTAAATTCATTTATTCGTTCACAAATTTATTTTCTGCCATAATAAATTTTATTCAAATCCATTTAGTCTATTAGACTTACTTCTCAAATTTTCTTTTATTCAAATTAGTCCAAGTTAAATTCAGTTTAAATTCAATTTTTTCTCTCTTTTTTTTTTGAAATCTAGGAGCCCGTGGTGGCATTTTGTAGTCGTATCAAGCTAGCCGCGTAAAGGAGATGCTGACGAAATTTTTCAAAAATTTAGGGAGTTAGAAATTTTTTGAGTAATATTGTTAAAAGTTGAAGAATTTATTTAAAATTCAAATTTTAAATAGTTTGGGAGAAATAAAGGAATTTATTTTAAAAGGTAGTGATTTTAGAAATCAATTTTCGACTATTCTGTGATCGATAAAATAGGTAAAAGCAAGGGTGTATAGCAATACAATACTAAAACTATCACATCCAGCTTCCAAACAAGATTCATTTTAAAATTATTTTCTCCACTAAAAGCATCTCCAACCCTTTGAATGTAATTCCTACATGAAAACAATGGTTAGACAATGTAAACTAAATTTATAAAAAATCTATTACATATTACGACAAAATGATTTTAGTTGCTTCAATGCAAACATGTTTAAATGTTAAAAATTGCTTATATATCAAAAAATAAGTGATAGTAACCCTTAACATTGTGAAATAAAATGACTAGAACTAGGCATTTCATGTCTAATAAAAAAAATTGCCACATCGTATTGCACATACCATTAACATCAGCGTTGAGGATTGAAATTCAAATAAAATTGTTAATTATCTTGGTGATATTTAGTTTACATCAAAAAACATATACACGTTGGAGATGCTTTAATGAAATTTTAAACTTACAAACCAATATTTACATTGAGTTTCATACCCATACAAAACATTATTTTAGAAGCAACTTACAAGAGTAATATTGCTCTTGCTGTAATAGTACAAAGAAAAAGTAGCATTTTAACACAGTAAAATTAGGGCTGTTAATGAGTACTCGAAAAATTCGAAATTCGTCTGTATCCGCGTCTGAAATATGAAAAATTATGCGATATCCAAAAAATGGATACTGATATGAATATGGCCGTATCCATATCTGATAATTATCCTTCGATTTTTATCAAAATTATTATTATTTTTCATATGTATTTTAGTACATAAAATGATTGTCGTTTACTATTATATTTTGGTAAAAAATTTAATATGTATATAAAAATCAATTTTTACTACTTAAAATTATTTTTCTTAGTGATTTTATTATTTCTATTTATTCAGTACAAAATCCAATTTATAATAAATCAAAATTTTCTATTTATTTGTTTAGATTTATCGGTTATGAACTAATCAAAGAATATCCGATATATATCCGATGTTCGTTCACATCCGCGGATACAGATATTCGATATCCGAAAATGATTTCGGATACAGATACAGATATAGCACAATCCGTATCCGAAAGTTTCCATTTACAGAGCTAAGTAAAATAACAATAGCCACGGTAGGGGAGGTCAAAGAAATAGTGTTTCTAATAGCAGTCTACCACAGCAGAAGCAAATACAAAAGTATTACAATCTCGAAAGCAACAATATAAAGCATAAATTATTACTATTTCGGCCTAGGAGTAGCCCACTCAACCTTAAGAATAAGGCTATCATACCCATACCCATTAAGCTTACTGATATCCCGCTCCGCACTCTCCTTGTTAGGCCTGTCAATGTGCCGAACTTGGTCCAGTTATCATAAAACTCGAACCCGAGTCCAATTACAATAATAAGAACCCGAGTATAATCCGAACCCACATGGTATTTCAATCCAATACCCGAGCCCGGCCCATCAGGTTTTTTAAGCCCGTTAGGTAATACATGTATACCTAATTCAGAATATTTACGTTAAAACCATATTTTAAAATTGCAATGTTAACATATAAATCAGACGGTCATGTAGTCAAGTTCTCAACAAAAGTATGCAAAAACATCCATATGTAAACAAACAAAATGGTAAATAAATAACATACACGCTCATATTTTGATAGATGGAAAACTAATAGTCGAGTCGGGTCCTAACTGGGTCGGGTTTTTATAAAACCGTGCGTGACCCTAACAGTAACCAGGTTGGGCCTCGGTCGGGCTTGAGTGGTAAAAGACAAAACCCACAGCCGCATTAATAGGGCAGGTTCGGGCGGGGCTCGGGTCAAAACCCATACAATTGACAGGCTTACTCCTTTTTAACAAAATTAACAAACCCAAAACCTCAGCTGACCCCATTCCTCTGATCAATGGCAACATACGCACGGGTAACGTGTCCAAAGGTATATAAAAGCACCAAAAGATCAGCCTCATGGCTATCCTCAGACAGATTAGTAACCTTAATAGATTTCTCATCATTCCTTCTTCTCATCCGCTCCGCATCCTCCTTGTTAGGCCTGTTAGTGGACCGAGTTTGGTCCGGGTATCATAAAAACCGAACCCATGTCCAATTAGAATAATTAGAACCCGAGCTCAGTCTGAACTCGCAGGATATTTCAATCCAATACCCGAGCCCGATCCATCGGGCTTTTTAAGCCCGCTAGGTATACCTGTATACCTAATTAAGAATATTTATGTTAAAATCATGTTTTGAAAACTGCAACTTTGGTGAAAATTTGTAAACGAATAATGTTAACATATAAATCGGACGGTAACGTAGTCAAGTTCACAACAAAAGTATGCAAAAAGATCTATATGCAAAAAAAATGGTAAATAAATACATACACACTCATATTTTGATAGATGGAAAACTAATTGTCGGGCTATGTTCTAATTGGGTCGTAGTTTGATAAAACCGTACCTGACCATAATAGTAACCGGATTGGGTCTCGATCGGGCTTGGGCAATAAAAGACAAAACTCATTCCCACATTAATAGGGCGGGTTCGGGCTAGGCTCGGCCATACAATTGACAGGGCTTCTCCTTGTTAACAAAATTAACAAACACAAAACCTCTACTGACCCTATTCTTTTAATCAATGGCAACATACATATGAATAACATGTCCAAAGGTACAGAAAGCTCCAAAAGATCAGGCTCACGGTTATCCTCAGATAGATTAGTAACCTAACAGAGTTCTCGTCGTTCCTTCTTCTCATCTCAGTGCTTACTCTTTGAGCACCTCCTCTCATGCCAAGGGGTACCTAGGTGCTTTTGCCAGTGCTAGAAGACGTAGTTTCAATGGTCGCTGGTTTGTCTATGCACTACAAGAAAGATTGCCTATAGAGGCAGCCTTTTGTGCCGGCCGACGACGGCTAGAATAAGCGGTCGACGTTGGCCGATGCTAGCCGACGCAGGTCTGCGTGCCCAGATAAAAACCCACGAACCTCAAAATTTTAAGTTATTTCCTACCATTTGCCTCCTCCTTCTTTGCTGCCACCACCTTCCGCCTCTCCCATGCTGTCGTCGCTATTGCCTCCCATCTACAGTCTTCGCCTGCCTAACCAAGTCGACGCCTACCCTCGCCGCCTCACGCTTTGCTGCCGCTGCCATTTCTCAGCTGTGTCCCCTTTTCGTAGCGGTTGCCGTCGTCCTCCATCACCGGCCTACGACGACCGCCTTCCTCTTCAATTTTAGCTTAATGAGGTATCATTAAACCCTAATTTTGAAAATTGATTGGTTATGCGTTTGAAATTGATGATTATTGCGTATTAATTGATGATAATAATGTACTAGTTGATTTGAGAATATTAATTACTGATTTGATTATATAATTTGTAATTAAAATTAAGGTTGATTTAGAATCCAAAAATAAGTGTATAATTATTGATTAATAGACTTACTGATAAGTTTACGCTAATGTTTAGTATGGCTTAAAATAATGTTTGTTATAATTTACACAAAAATTAGTATATAATTATTTATTAATATGCTGCTAGATAATTAGATGAATTGTAAAATATATTTTAAAATTACTGTATAATTATTGATTAAATTAAGTGGAAAAATCAGTGTATAATTATTGATTAAAATTAGTGCAAACTTCAAATTTTAGTTTACAAAATCGGTTCAAAATTTAAATCGTTAAATGAATTGTAAAATATGTTTTAAAATTTCAAATTTATTTTATAAAATATTTAAATTGTAGAATGAATTATAAAATTAAGAAATGAAGTGAAGTAAAATAATAAATGAAGAAATAAAAAATTTTAGTTTGAAATAATAATTTTTTTTGAAACAAATATTGTACATAAATCGATTTTTTTAAAACTAAGAAATGAATATAGTGCTTTAAAGGTTACACGAATGTTTGTTATAGTTTAGAACAATGTTTTTTTAGTTTAACGATAACAAGTGGATAATATGTTTTAAAATTTCAAATTTGGTTGATAAATATTCAAATAGTTGAATAAATCATAAAATTGATAAACCAAGTGAAGTGAAATAATAAATTAAGAAATAATAAATTTTAGTTTGAAAATAAGCGTTAAGTATTATTTTAAGAAATACAACAATAACAAATTAAAGCCTTTCGCCCCAAAAGATTTTAGTTTATTTTAAAAAATATAACAACAATAACATACCTCTTAGATGTAAAGTTCTGTGTGAAAGAGAAGTGAAGTGAGGCGCTGCCGAAATTAGACAGAAGTGTGGTGAATTAAGTCTTTAGTCCCGAAAGTTTTTAATTTTGTTTTCGACAGAATTTAGATGTTGTCGAAATTATTAACATATATTTTTAAATTAGAAACAATATTCGATTATTTTCTTGACCGTGCTTGGATGTATGAAGTCAGAACTGGTATGAAAGGCTCGGTGAAGGAACATTTCTACAATGGTGTGCACGAATTTATTAGATTCACTACATCTAATAATCAAGATAATGAAGAAATTCTTTGCCCTTATAGTAAGTGCCAACATTTAGATACAATTAAAATAAATTTGTATAAATCTAGTTTTGTACCAAATTATATTTGTAGGATCGTCACAGAGAACTTATTGCACCTACACCTAATCTTGTAGTGTTAGAGAGATAGAGTTAATAGTATATCCTAGGGGCAATTATGTAATTTGTTACATATATCAAACTCGTTAACCAATCTTATTCGAAATAAAAAGGTATTTTCTTCTTATTATATACTTGATATAATGTGATTATTTTAATTAATTAACTTAACTAAAAGTATATTTAATAGAAAAATCCATAAATGATATATTTTGTGATAGTAGTTATAAAGTGTTATAACCGTGAGTAATTTATCACAACGAAACAAATATACCATTTTAAATGTTCCTAGTCAAGATGCATCGAGACTGGATATCAGTGTATCTATTGAGACTAGAATATGTAACACTCTCCAAATGTTGGGCAGTGTATTACTCATGACTACTGGGGGCACCTAGGGCTTACGTACTGATAGTTGTTGGATAACTATGAAATGAATCAGTTGATAGTTTTCTACTAGTTAATATAACTAAGGTCAAACAAAAAATATCTATATGACTGATTTACACAGTTCTCTCGACTTGAGAATACTATGGACCTTCAGTATGAAAGCTCCGCATTGATTACAGTCAAATCATGGCATGGCGTCCATCGAGTGACTAAGTTGGGTCGAGTGGAAGTATTAGAAGTGAAGCGTTATTCAAGAGAGGATTCGTCTCCTCGGTTATATACGGTTAGTATCATAGTCAACTCAAAATCAAAGTCTTTGGCTAAAGCATTTCATTAATAATAATTGTTATTATTGAACCAAAGAATTTGTATTTATACTATAAAGTTGAATATAGATGAAGTTGGAATTTTGACCATTACCAAATTCCACAAGCCCAAAGTGATATAGTTTTGACGAAGATAATTAGTGTAAACAAATGTCACAAACGGGTAACGCTTATTAAATAAAAATTGAATTTTACCGAAAATGAGTAAGTGATGAATTTGGGCATAATGTCACACCACCTACTAATTGATGTGTGAACGTTAACATTAGAATAGTTCGATGTTAATCGCTAACCAAATTTACACCCAAGATTTACACAGCCGAAATAATGAATTCCCTTAAGACCGAACGATTTAATTAGTTTATAATTGTTATAAATTAATTAATATTTATGATATATTAATAATAAAATTTTAATTTTATTTGAGAAATCAATAATATTATATATATTTATAACAATTATAAATATATCGATCGATATACAATATCGACAAGCGATTAAATTAGATTTAATTACATAGTATTTTCGCTTGGGCTTAGATGGGTTTAAGGCCTATCATTAGGGCTGCAAAATTTCGGTTTTGGAAAGGTCTGGAGGCGGCTAAAATATAGGGAATTGGCTTGGAGATAATGGGTTGAGATAAAGTGAGAATGGGTATAAAGGTTTTCCTCGTTTCTCTCTAATACAACCATATATATATATATATATATATATATATATATATGTATGTATGTATGTATGTATGTATGTATGTATGTATGTATGTATGTATCTCTAGAAATAATGATGAACCTTTTTGGTCATCATTACCTTCTACATTGCTGGTTAAAACATAGCCCTCGATTCACTCGAAAATTCTCAAATATATTTCAAATTAAAATAATACTATTTGATAGTTAGAGGTTGGTGATTTCGGACTTGCAATCTGACGAATTAAGAACAGTAAAAGGAAGGGAAGTCATTGCTCCAACATGGATTCAAAAACAGCATTAAATTGGTAATTTTAATTCATATTACAGTAAATAAATTATATTCTATAATCTTATAATGAGCAATTTCATATCTGTTTAAATATATTGCTACTATATGTTTAGTTAGGTGAGATTTTGTAAGTAGATGTGATTGTCACAAATCAGTTTGGTTATGTGTATAATTTATTTATTATACTACTTGATTTATATATGGACAAACGTTGTTTACTATATAAATTCAATTTTTGACATTAGTAATCGTTTTATATGAATTTATTAATAATCTCATATATATATATATATATATATATATATATATATATATATATTAGTGTATATTTCTCTCTCATAATAGCATATATGCATATATAAGATATATATATATATATATATATATATGATTCAAAAAAAATTAGTACACTTATTTATATATAATATGATTTAAAATTCGAAAATTAATTATCAAACATATGTTCATATTTTTAAATTAACATTTATTGAAATTTTGAATTGTTTATTATATATAAAGTAATTATTATATTAAAAATTCAATTTTATATTTAAAAAAATATTTTATCATTTCATAAATATATGGAAAATTGTTAGAAATATTTAAATAAAGTTTATTATTTTTAATAATTAATATTATTTTGGAAAAACTGTTTATGATTTATTAAAAACAATAATTTAATTGAAAATTCTTCAAAAATTTTCATAACCTTTCACTCATGATTCTAGAATTTCTGAAATTTTAAAATTTTAAGTTTTAGTAATATATTATTTTATATTGAGTAATTATTGCCGAAATTAATGTATTTGTTTTTAAAAATAATATATCAATTTTGAAAAATCTTCAGATTTTTCCTTAGCTCTATTTTATGATCCTAGATTTTTGAAAATTATGAAATTTGAATTTTGATCAATAGATTATTTTATGTATATTATTTATTGATGAAAACATTATTTTATTCATAATATATACAAATTAAAATACTAAAATTATTATGTTTGTAAAACTAAGTTAAATTTGAATTATAAATAATTTTTAATAAATATTCTTTCTCTTTATATATATATATATATATATATATATATATTTATCAGTATATAAATGTTTTATGTTCATATATTATATATAATATATTTATACGTACATGTGTGTGTGTGTGTGTTTCATAACACATATACATGCACATATTTGGACAACATATATGACATACAAAATAAGTTACTATGTCTATTGCGATGTAAATCCCAACAAATACATCTGTACATATTATATCTTTCATGATTATTATGTTACACATGCACTCACATATATATGTATATGTTACATTTATGTATAAATTAAATCAAATAAAATTAATTTCATATCTTAGTATATTTGAATTTAAATAAAATAAATTATTTTATTTAAATGAAATGTAGAATAGTTCTAATTCACTTAGACTTCATAGGCCCAATAAAGATCCAATATGGTAAATTTTTTGAAATTCTCCCATAACTTCCACCGCGGGATAGGGCAGCTCTAATAATGGTATCGGAGCCCAGTGGTCTACATGGTCTAAATTAGTCATAGTAGGGCTAACTAATTAACCTTTCCCACTTAGTACGGTGTCTAGAAAGGTAATGTCTAGGATTGGAATTGGATAATCAAGTACCTTGTCCTACCTTGTTACCGGTCTGGCCCGAAAGGTGAAGTGAGCCCAAAGGTTGCTCCTAATAGAAAACACCAACTTAATCTAGGCCTTGGCTAATTTTCAAAATTATTTTGAAAATTAATGTTAAAGATTTTAAATTTAATAGTTAAATTTAAAATAAAATATGGTTTTTTATAAAAATTATAATATTACATTAGTTTCAAAATATTTGAAAGGATGATGATATTTTCAAAATGTTTGAAAATATTTATATAATAGTTTCAAATTTGATTAATAAAATAAATAAATTATATATGTTAATTAATTAATGCATATATGCACATATTACATATATTGATATATGTTATATTCTTTTAAAATGTTGAAGATAACATAAGTATATATGAATGTATACAAGATAAATTTTGAAATTAATAAATTTTGAATAAAAATTGTTTGAATAAATTAAGTAAAGGTTAATTAATTAAATAAAATACACATATTTATGATATATATGTGTTACACTATAACGGTTAAAGTATACACTATAAATGTTATAGCAGATATGTCCAATATAAAAGTTATATTGGAATACTAATTTCAAATTAATTAAAGAGTCAATTGATTAAAATTAATTAGATAATATTTAGTTAATGATATATTGTCTATAAGGCTATCATATAAGTAATATGAAATATAAAAGTTATATAACAATAAAACTTATATGATATGTGTATAAACTAAATGTGGAACATTAAAGAAACTCAAATAGACTTGAGAAATTAATACATATGTAAATGTACATTTTACATGATTTCTGATGTGTCTGACACTTGAACCGCTAGGGTATTTGATAAGAAATATATTATTCTTTAAGTCGGCATCACTCAACAAATATACTGAAGATTATGAATCTTCAATATAATGTTGTCCTCTACCATATATATATATATATATATATATATATATATATTAATAAATTACTTACATACTCCTTAGTTGATTAGCAAACTCAAGCTTGGGATGTTATGCGTAATATTATTAATATATTGAACAGATGAGGTAAGATAACTATATGTATTTATTGAGAAAACTCAAGGTACATATACTATACTTAGGCAATCACGATATGGTATGTATGAGTGAATAGTCTCTTTCGAGTTGTTGAGCAAATTTAAGGTCGAAATGAGATTTGTACAAGGAAAAATAGGTTAGGAGTTGTATATGATACAACCGATAAGGAGTTATCCATCATTTATGGGGCTATGATTTATTTAGCAAACTCAAGGTTAGAATACCAAATCAAACGAGTCCTAACACCCACTAGTGAAGTTGTATGACTAATATATTTCATCTTAGGGTTTGGAGAAATATAAAAGACTAGTGGGAGCCTTATTAGGAAAATGAAATGGTAAAATTTAGCCTTTCTAATATTGTAATAACATATGCTACATAATGTTATAATTATCTACAACGATAAATTTGTGCATTTAATTTAACTGATAAAACGTTTGTCAATTAACATATATAAATTAACTAAACTGAAAGTTGACAAATAGAAATATAACATATAGTTACTAATAATTCTAATTGCATGTTATATAATGTTTCTATATCCATGCAAGTGCCCAATTTCAACTACTTAATACATTCGTAAGTTGGCCACTTATTTTTATTTGGTTTATACCATGTATTTCATTTTATGAGTTTTTGAACTCTAAATGCAATTCAAGACCATGGTTATTTGATCCATGTACTTTCACATATAAATGTTATATGGTGAATAATCATAGTTTGTGGGGTACAGTATTTCGATGAAGTTAGTTTATTCAAGTAAGCCAACAGAAAGTACTTTAAGATCATGTATTCAACTTGAATGATTTCAAAAGGAACATATTATGTTAATGTAATACAAGAACATAAACTACGAGATGCATCTAAGAACTCGATCGTTGAAATGTAATCTTGATCGGTTTACATAAAGTGCAACATATTTGATGTCTTAAATGTTAAGAATAATCGAATGCGCTTTTGTTAAAGGTTTGTTATGATATTGTAGTAAATTTTTCTTTTGAATAGTTTGATCATTTGAAAGAAAAACGAATGTATAAGAATAAATGTAATTTAAGGTAAAGTTGGAATGAAGAGAATGAATAGTCACTTCTACTTCATAGAAAAACATTGGAACAAGAATTGTAATAATAACTAATACTTAATATTGGAATATGAAATATGATTTTTACTCCAAATGTATTTTCATATAGAAAATTGTTTTCTATAGCATTTATTTCTTTGAGTTCAAGATATTTGATCAAAGAACACTCCTCTGTAAACTAGCTGCAGCATATAAAATAAGTAAACAATATTAATAATATCCAGTGAATGGTAGACCTCTAAATTTAGTACGCTATCATAGTAATGGCGGAAATAGTGGAAGTATGCCATATAGCACCTAATGATTGCATCAAAATACAAAAATTGTTTCGTAAAATGTATCGAAAATTATTTGTGAAATGATGTTTATTTTGGTATTGACTAAAAAATAGATATAACTATATTTCAATATGAGTATTATGAATATTCAATATGAAATAAAACTTTATTATGGAATTTATTTTCATAGTAAAAGTGATGCAACAAAAATATATATGTATCTAATATTATTTACAGTTGTTTTGGATTAATAGACTATGTTGTAGTTTTGAGAAATAATTTTACTATATAATTATGAATCATATGATACTGGTTAATTATATCTCGAACAATTAATGACTATGCACCCATTTAGTGGAAGCATCGTAAGAGTTGATGAACTCTTTGAATTAATACATATCGATGTATGCAATCACAAGTCTATTAATACCAAATGGGTTCCACATACTTTGTTATATTCGTCGATGATTTATTACCAACATAAACATGTGTATTTGATACACATGTAGTAAATTTATGATAAAATCATACAATATAAAAGAAAAGTAAATAAAATAACATACAATAGAATAAAAAGATTTGATTTTGGTTGAATAAGTGAGTATATTGGAAAGAGTTTCGAATGCACCTAAAAATGAATATAGATTCAAACTCAAAATCACTCCTCCATATGATAAATAATGATGCATCGATAAGGAGTAATAACACATTGTTGGACAATTTACGATTAATTATGAGTGAAGTTGAGTTAGTTTCTTTCTATAAGGTCATGTACTTAAGATTAGTACACAAGGTTGATACTATTTCATCTAAACAATGGTTTCCAAAATTATACAAGATAAGGCTTTGTAATAAATTCCAACATATCCTAGGCCAAGGAGTTGGCAGGTTGTACGATTCGAAAGATTGCACGTAATAATTGTTCATGAGGGATCTTGTATGAATCTCCAAAAAATTTTGGAAAGGTCTGTCATCAAATGACATATTTATGTTTTGAACGTAATTTTTGTAAATTAAAATCAATTTTATAAATAAAAAGGTTCATAAAGTGTTTATGAATCCCTATTCTTTTTGAGATAAGAAACAACCGTTGTTTCAAGATATATCAACTTCATTGTGAAGGAATTTCTTGGAGAAATTTTTGGTAGTTAAATGGAATTGAATCCGATCCATAGATAGAACTGATTATATGAGATGAAGTGAAATTAAATAACTTAAATGAACACATAGCATTAGAATGTCTAATAAGTATTCTCGTACATCAAAGAGAAACTATGAGTTTCTTATTAATGTCGAAAATATACATTACTCTCGGTTGTTCAATTAAACCATTAAGATTGTTGACTCTATATGGTATGATGCATAGATCAAAAAGAATTTCAAGTGTGCTATCAAAATATGATTTTAGTGGTCTTAACCAAAGAGATGTGATCCATTGGCCGAGATTGTGTCAATAAAGACTGATATGCTTAAAATTAAATGTGCAATGTTGATAAGAATAATATTGCAAATTTCAATTGTTGAAATTAGCATAACAGATTCGATATTCAACATACTCAAGTTGATTCAAATTTACTCACAAAATTATCGCTCGATAAAACTTCGTGTGTGGTACTTATTGTTAGGAAATCAAATCTACGGTTTCGATGACAAAAACCATACAATAGAAATCGAATATGCATATATATTTCTATTTGCAGATACTTGCTAGAGTAACATCACTAGAGAGACAAGAACAAGGCTCAAAGAACGTTACAAGAGACTACAAATCGATAGGATCGATGGAGCAATAACACAGATGCACAAAAGTAAACATGCACAGATTTCAGACATTTGGAAGCACTAGCCAGAAGTCTGAAGAAATCCTCTGGAATTCAAAACAGAAGGGATCAAACGTCTGGTTAATGCACTCAGATGTCTGAAAGGCTACTACATACAAAAATAAAAATATAGCCAGACGTCTGACATAATTACCAGATGTCTGGTGCTGTACTCGGATTTTGAAATTCAAATTACAACTGCCGCATTTGAAAAGACATCTTCGCCTCTTCATCAGCATCAGAAGCGACTATAGAACACTTGTTAATAGATGCAACTACTCAAGGAATCTCTCTACCACTATAAATAACATCAAGAATCAAAGAGAAGAACATACCTTACTTACTCGCGCTAGCTCTTTATTCACATACTCTGTTATATTCTTGATCTCTAGCAATCTATACTTGTATTTCGCTCTTCCATATATATTCAGATCTCCTCAATCAATACTCTCTCTCTCTCTCTCTCTCTCTCTCTATATATATATATATATATATATATATATATATATTGGAAGCATTTATACTTAATAGTCAATATCCGTGTTATAGAACACATACTTGACAAGAACAAGCTATTGTAACAAAGTCTATTCCTCTGGGCGAAGTGAGGGTGTTTGATAGTCGAATTCCAAAGGGGAGCTTAGGGACTGGACGTAGGACGGGAGGTCCAAACCAGTATAAAACCTAGCGTGCTTATTCTATATTTACCTAGATTAATTTTAACTTAGTTGCATCATATAGTTCGTCACATATACTTGCATATATACTACACGATCCACTATATAGACTTTCAATTGGTATCAAAGCAAGTTTGATCAAATTACAGTAACACATTTCTGAATCACTTTAATATGGCAAGTATTTATCAAGAAGGACAATCCACAACACCACCTCCACTTTTTAATGGCTCTAACTATGCATATTGGTCAACACGTACGAGAATTTTTACGGAAGCTAATGGTCTAGAAATTTGGTCAGCAACTCAAGATAAATATGAAGCACCTACTACTACTATGAACGCATGGCCCGATGCATAAAAAACAACAGCTTCTAATAATGCCAAAGCTATGAATGTTTTATTTTTCTTACTAGATAAAAATGAATTTTCACGTGGCATGTTATGTAACACTGCATTTGATATTTGGCATACCTTATAAGTTACACACAAAGGCACAAACAAAGTTAAACAAACTAGGATTTAAATTTTACAAAATCAATTTTCATCATTTAAAATGAAACAAAATGAATCTATAGTAGATATGTACTCTAGATTTCAAACCTTTCAACATGATTTAATGTCACTTAGAGTCAAATTCACAAATTTTGATTTAACATCTAGAATACCCAATTCTTTAACTCCAGAGTGGGAAAGAAAAGTCTTAGCTATCGAAGAAGCTAATGATCTCTCAGCACTCTTAGTTGAAGAGGTGATAGGAAATTTAATGTCCTATGAAGCTAATTTGCAGGCACGAAAAGAACAAAATTTGAAAAAGAAGAACATAGCATTCCCAGCAACAAATGAAGACTCTGATTTAGACGAAGAAGAAATTGTATTTATTGCTAAAAATTGCAATAAATTCAAGAAGTTTAGGAAAATGATTAAATTTCATAAAGGAGGAAAATCAAGCTCAACAAATCAAACATCAGTTAAATGCTATGAATGTGATCAATTTGGACATATGAAGAAAGACTGTCCAAAGCTCAATAATGATAAAAAGAAAAACAAATTTGAAAAGATCAAAAAGAAGAAGGCTTTCAAAGTAACATGGGATGACTCAGATTCTTCATCATCTGATAGTGATAGTGACAGTGACGGAGAACAAGCTAATGTGTGTTTTATGGCACAAACTGATAAGGTATGCCCCGAACTTAGCTATGACAAATTATTAGAACTTAGCATGGAATTAGCTGATAAACTTAGACAAAATAAAAACTTGAAAAAAGAACATATAGCCAAAATAAATAGATTAGATCTTGAAGTAGGAATGTCAAAAGATGAAAAAATTATCTTAGAAGAGGAACTAGAATTATCTCAAGAAAAATTTAAAAATAATTTAGTCAAAAATGAGGCTATTGCTATTGAATTTGATAAAACTAAAATTGTAAATGAAAATTTGTTAAAAGAAAATATCAACTTGAAGAGTAATATTGAAAATTGAAAATTTAGAATTAAAAGAAAATTTAGATAATATTACAAATAATGTTTCAAAATTTAATAAAAGAAAACAAGATTTGGATAATCTTATCAAAACTTCAAAACCATTAGGTAATAGAAACGGAATAGGATTTAAAAATACTCCTAAACAAAGAGGAAATGATGTTAAGAATTATAGTTATAAAATGACTAAAACTTCACCTTAGTCTAATATGAATATCAAAAATATGAAAATTTGGATTCCTATGACAAATAATAATTTGATTAGACAAAAACATATTAATAATTTCTTAGAGAATGTAGTCTATAATAAAAATTATATTCATAAAGGTATCAAACCATCTTGGGTATGGCTACCTACTTCTCCTAACATCTGGGACCCTAACAAAGTATATTAGTACCAATTAAAAAAACATCTTCTGTTTTGTAGGTACCCAAAATAAAAAATAAGGAGAAACGGATACTAGATAGCGGATGCTTCAAGCATATGACCGAAAATTCAAAAATGTTATCAAATATAACATACATCGATGGTGGAAAGGTAAAATTTGGAGATAACTCAAAAGGATATGTCATGGGCATTGGAGAAGTCATCAACTGTGGTATTTCTAACTCTCCTATTATGACAAATGTTTTATTAGTAGAAAATCTAAAACATAACCTACTAAGTATTAGTCAATTATGTGATAAAGGTTTTCAAATCAATTTCAAAAAAGATAGATGTAATATTTTTGAATAACAAACAACTTATATTTGAAGGTTTTAGAAACAAAAATATTTATGTCTTAAACATGAATATAAATAAAAATTCAAATTTGTGTTTATCCGCCAAACATGATGACCCGTGGTTATAGCATAAACAATTTTGTCATATCAATTTTAAATATATTAATAAATTAGCAAAATATGAGCTAGTTACAAGTTTACCTAAAATAAATTACAAAGCAGAAAATTTATGTGACGATTGTCAAACTGGAAAACTAAAGAAAAGATCTTTTAAATCTAAAAATAATATTTCTACAAAACAACCATTATAATTATTACATTTAGATTTATTTGGTCCAACGCAAATACGATCTATAAATCACAATAAATATGTTTACGTAATAGTTGATGATTTTTTAAAATATACATGGACTTTATTTTTAAAACAAAAAAGTGATACCTTTGGTATGTTTAAAACAATTGCTAAAAGAATTAAAACACAAATGGATTTGAAAATTAAAAATATTCAAAGTGATCACGGTGGAGAATTCAAAATGATATTTTTACTAATTTTTGCAATAAGAAAGGAATAAGTCATAATTTTTCTTTTCTTCGCACACCTCAACAGAATGGTGTAGTAGAAAGAAAATATCGTACATTACAAGAATGTGCCCGAACACTATTAAATAGTAGTGGTCTACCAAAACCTTTTTGGGCTGATGCTATTGCCACAGCTTGTTATGTGTTGAATCGAGTAACCATACATCCTATGACTAAACAAACTTGTTTTGAAATATTTTTTGGAAGAAAACCTAAAGTATCATACTTTTGGATCAAAATGTTTTATATTAAATAAAAAAGATAATTTAGGAAAATTTGGCCCGAAGGCCAATGAAGGAATCTTTGTTGGATATTCGGATCGCAGCAAAGCATATAGGATTTTTAATAAACGAAATAATACTATTGAAGAAAGTTTACATGTTTCGTTCGATGAAAATTTTCTTAACCATCATACTAATGATGATGAAAAAATAATTCCAATAACAAATACAACAAACTCTATTGATAATAAGACAAATGTGCAAAATAATACTTTGATATCATCCCCTAGAATTCTTAAAGATCACCCAAAAGATAATATCATTGGAGATCTTATTTCTAGAGTAACTAGAAATCAACTTAATCAAATAAGCCATATAGCATTTGTGTCAAATCTTGAAACAAAAAACTATAAAGAAGCTTCAAATGATAATTTTTGGATAATTGCTATGCAAGAAGAATTAAATCAATTTGAACGTAGTAATGTTTGGGAATTAGTACTCAGACCAGTACATCAATCGGTTATAGGAACAAAATGGGTATTTAAAAACAAATCTGATGAAAATGGAAATATTGTTAGAAATAAAGCATGTTTAGTTGTTCAAGGCTATAATCAAGAAGAAGGTATCGATTATGATGAAACCTTTGCTCCAGTAGCGAGATTAGAGGCCATTCGTACATTACTTACTTTTGCAAATCATCACAATTTTAAACTATTTCAAATGGATGTCAAAAGTGCCTTTTTAAATGGTTTTATTAAAGAAAACATATATGTTAAACAACCCCCATTATTTGTTTACGAAAAATATCCTGACCATGTTTTTAAATTACAAAAAGCATTATATGGATTAAAACAAGCTCCTCTGCATGGTACGAGCGCCTTAAAAATCACTTAATTACATTTGGTTTTCAAATAGACAAAATCGATACAACTTTATTTAATAAACGAGAAAATAAGGATATTTTAGTTGTACAAATTTACATTGACGATATTATTTTTGGTTCGTCCAACAAAAATCTACGTGATCAATTTTCAAATATTATGAAATATGAATTTGAAATATCACATATGGAAGAATTAAATTTCTTCTTAGGTTTACAAATAAAATGTGACAACCCGCCCTTCTACTACCAGAAAGACGTATCATCATTAAGAAAAAGGGATAGAAAATAGAAAAGAAAGAGAAAGAAAGAACAACAACATCAGAATCTCACAGCGGAACGGAATAAAATAAATATATACCATAAATATTACATAGCTATACACATATCAGAGCTATACAGATCATACAACAATTACTAGACAGTTATAAACACCTGTCTAGTTAACACAAGTCAATATACAATACAGATAAACAGCTCAGAGATATCAACACAGCGGAACACCATATATATACATATATCTACAACGTAGAAGCCTCCTGCTCCATTGCTCCTCCAGAATTTGTCAAATCTAACCTGAATCCCTTGGCTACCCGTAAAAATTTGGGTACCCGAGAGTTTATGGAAACAAAAATAAACTTCGGGTCAGACATGGGTCTGGTATGAGTAAACGGTTTAAGGTTGTTTAACTTTGAAAAACATTTGAAAATAAAGGTATCACGTAAGACTTCCCACAAATAAATACGGGTAAGTTTTTACCTTACGCTAACCAAAACATTTCATAGGAAATCCAGTGATATTATAATAGTGTCTAGGGTTTTCAAGTAAATAGAAAATATCCGAAATTGTTACATCTATTAAATTCCAGCTACTAGCCACGAAAGTGGGTAATGCAAATCAAAACCGTAGGGTCTCGTAGGGAAAATGGATTTCCAACAATGGCAGGGCTACTGGGGTACCGCCCGTCACAGTACGGGGCCTAGATCACCGTACCGAGGATTACTCCCTTCATCCCCTGCAACACAAGGCCGGAACCATTCCTTACTGAATAGTCCCTAACAAGATAAACCCCGTGGTTGGCGCGACCAACCACTCACTAAGCCGAAATATATATAAGGGACATCTAGACAGGGGAAATATCTTGTCCTGCTTGGGAATGACCCACCTAACCTTGCTGCATCTCCCCTGTTTTAGCCATTCCCGGTTGATGAGGCTTGACGCTGCGATTACCTTTAAAGAACATATCACTTAGAATGCTCATCGTCCGCCTGACGAAGTGCTGAAAGCATTCAATCCATACAAGTTCGTTCCGGGTTCGAACGAAACCGAAGGCATTATCTCGTCACACTCATTTTTGAATCACCCTCAGAGTCAACGACGATAACCCTTGCATTCTGAAAACTCCATCTCGATCTTCATTTCAGGATCCACGACCTAACGTTTAAATTGGATTGATGTGGTTTTTGGAGAATCAAATTTGATTCTTCCGATCCCAGTCTCATCGAATCCAAACGCCATTTTAAGGGCCAAGTTGTCTAATTAACTTAACAGTTTAAATAATTTACATTCAACAATTGAATTAACATAGCATGTATCATAGATAAACATATGCAAGCATCATGGATATATCACGGCATATCAGAGAGCATCACCGAATATCTTTCAATTTAAAACATCACCATCCAGACATTCTACATACACAACAATCCATAAGCAATTACCTTAAAATCTTGTTTGTAATTAATTCAATTTAGAATTAATTATCTGAGAGTTAATCGCTTAACTCTATTTACTTAATTATTAAATAACAATTAATTACCTATTTCAGTTCAAATCATCCAATTGATGATTCCTTAATTTATTATTGAGTCTAAATTTTATTTCATGCTATTAATTAACTATTACCTTAATTAAGTGACTTAACTTAAATTACTTAATTAACTATTCCCTGATCACTAATAAATATCTTTAATTATTTATCGATAAAACTTAATTATCCAATTATTGTCTGCTAATTACTTAATCAATCAACAATTAATTCTTCAACAAGCTACTTAATTTATTATCTATCGATTCATAATTAAATTACTTGATTAACTAACCATTTATTCATTCATTAATTAACTTACGTAGTTGATTTCCATTTATTTATTTACTTATAATCCATCACTAACTATGTTTGAATTATTTTTAATTACTCACTACTAATCATTTATTTATTTCCTTAAGTAGCTAATTACTATTTATTCTTCACAAAATAGTTACATAACCCAAACTTTGTTTAGGTTTAAAAAATGTTAGTCGTTCTTAATTACTTTCGAAAATAATTTATTGATATCCATCATTTAACTTAATTAGCGTTTAAAGGTCTCCCTTTTCTTATATGTTGAAAATCAATTTTAGTGTTAACTATAAACTTTGATTATTAGTTAACTTATATTTCTTAATTAAAATGATTTAAGTGTTTAAGAAAAATCGCTAAACTTTTGACTATAATAATTAAAATTTGAACAAATCTTAGCTTAACCCTCCTTTTAACATTTCTAATCATATCATGTTTAAACAAATTTGAGGAAACAAATTTGCTCAACTCTGAAATACTGCAGTTTACCAATTCCGGGTTTGCTCCTATTCAATCTCGAGTGCAACTTCGGTTGCACGCGAATCCTTCCCGAGTCGCCTCCTGGAAACCTTCTTCTTCTCCTTATATTTTTTTTTTAAGTAAAAACTGTACTAAGTATAAAAGAAAAAAATCAGCAACTCAACGCGATAAGGCCTGAGTCTTCTTCCCATTCCACTCGAGCGCAGCTCGAGTATTACTTCGAGTAAACTTCCTATATTACCCGAGACTCTCGTACTTCCCAAAACTTCCACTGACACACACTGGCATGTTGTGCACGTGCACGTAGCGGCGGCGCCACGCTGGTGACCCATGAGGTTCCCCACAAATCCCAAACTATCTCAGCATCAAACTCGAGGCGTTGAACATCTGATCGCACTCTCAAACAAAATCGAGCTATGCCTGGAAAATCGATTCCCAAACACTGATCACAAAACGAACACTCGAACCCAATCCATGCCGTCTGATGCCGAGATACTCCGTACATACCTCCACCACGCCCCAAGCTCCGTTCCCTTCCACTGGCAGACAGCTCGACACACGGTGAAGGTCGCGGTGGCCAATGGTTCGAGCAACCCAAAATTAGGTCTACGAAAAAGAAACCACCACCGTAGTCGCCACCGTTGATGATTCCACCTCCTTCTATTTTTCCTGTGACAGCCGTAGGCTACTCCTACATCCCTAGCAACCTCGGTTACCCAAATGCATCACATCACCAGAATTCGACCGTAAAGTCAAATTCGAACCTTGCCGAACTGCTCTCAAACCCTTCCACCAAAAATCACCAACTTCACGTTAAAAATCATAGTTTGTGGTAAGGATTTTAGTTATGTTCATGAATCCCTAGTTTATTGGGTTCGAAATTTCCAAATTTTAAATAGCCTACTGCAAAAAATTTAAATTTAATCTGTATATATATTTATATTTTCTGAACTTATTTTTAAAAATACATTCTTACCTGAATACACATATTCACTTTAGACATGGAAGCTTGAAATTGATTAGAATTGGAGGAATTGATTTGCTAGCAAAGTTAATTTATCTTGGACTTAATACAGAGTAAAAACAATGCTCTGTAGTGCCAAACAAATTTATACATACAAAGCTTAAGAAGATAACTAACACCATACACAAATACTCACTCACAAATTATACAAAGTTGAAGTTGTTTTTACATACTTTAATTTTTAAAATGAATAGAAATGTTTACTCACCAAAGATTCCTTTGAACAGAAAGATGCTCTCGAATTTATGAACACCTGAAGCTTTAAAACTGCCTGTATACATCTTTCTTTGTTTTTGAATTGTTGAAACTCTTCTTGCTTTAACAGGTTTTTATTTAGGCTTTTTGTTTTATCAATTTTTGTTTAAGTTATGGAATGATAAATATATTTATATATAGCTTTGAACACAAAGTCTTCTGGAGCAAGCCTCAACTTGATATTGCATCTGCTTTATTTTTATTTGCAACATGGCACTGTAAATCTGAGCTAAACAAAGAATTTCGGCTAGCAGCTATTCTTTGCAGAAATAAGAGTGGCTAATTAATGTTTATGTCTTCACTTATGCTAACATAATCTATGTTTACTGACACAACATATGGTACAAATATATTTGCAGTATATTTGTACTGAGATGGATTCAATTTTGACGCCTACAGATCTTGTGTTGCATATTATAAATGTTTGTACTAATATGTTTTCATTTAGGTTTACACTCATTAGTATTTACTGACATAGACCTTTTTTTCTTTCAATAGTTAACACTTTTGTTTATTTCTTATTCAAGTTATAATTTTGTACTTATGTTTGTAATCCTATTGTTATGTTATATTTATGTCAACTATATAGAAGCTCATGTTTATAACCATATTTATAAGTATTTATATTTATATAGAAACTCATGTTAAATATTTATAAGCTTATTTTATTTTAGTTATAAAAGTTATTATGTAGAATCAGTGCTTAAATCCTATGTTTATTTAAAGTTAATTTTTTTTTCAATATTGGATTTGTAATGTATTTGCACCTATGTATTTTATATTTATATTTAATATGAATAAAATTGTATTATTATACTTGTTATTATTATTTACATTTATACTTTTGATATTGAATGTCATAAATATATAATTTGTACTGTAATTGAATAAAACAGATTTATTTCTGAATATTGTTAAAAGAGTCTAATTTACATTTTGAAATTATAAATTCCTTTATAACCCATATACAACCAATAATATTCAAAGTCTTGTTTATTTATAAATGAAAAATATTGTATTTTTATTTAAATTTGATCAAAAACTTATGATAATAATGGGGTCAAAATTTCGGGATGTCACATTCCTTCCCCCTTAAAAGAATTTCGTCCCCGAAATTCAAACAACAGTTAATTCAAAAAGCTGTTATGCCAATCATTCAAACATACATATTATTCATACAATAACAAAATCAAACAGTCTACTCTAACAAACATCACTAGTTATCCGAATATCCGTATGAACTTCCCTAAAATTATCGAGAGTTGTTTTCTCGATGATTAACAATCCAAACTGGATTCTTGACCACAGTTAAATCTGATTCAACTTCCAAATTCCTGAATTACTAGTTTAACAACTAATGATGAATCATGAACAAATTTCTTAATGGGATATATGGAATATACAATAAATTCCAGACACCTGTTCTTGGCAATTCAATTCTGAAATCTACAATATTAACTCTTTACAGAATTTCAACATCTATTCAATCAAGCCCGTACGATGTACATATACCATTCGTACGCAATATCAAATCCGATCGCTCGCTCGATCACACAATTTCATTTTCGAACTAGTATTGTCCACCCGACTTCCTAGTACGGACTCAAAACTAGTTTCTAGATTAGAGACCGTCATTCTCCTTGCATAGCCATAACTATGATAGAGAATTTCTAGAATCAATCAAAATCCAAATCCAAGGTTCGTCGTCGAAAATCGAGTGAAAAATCCTAACTCGGATCGATATAACTATCTCGAAATTCTGTGCTCGAGTCTGGACCAAAATGTCATGCGTACAAAATAATATACATTCATCCTACGTATTAATATTCATTGATTTATCAACTATATCAATTTTCATTTATTCACAATATTTAGATTTCTATCTACTTTTAAATTTTCTCAATACCAAATTTTACTTAAGAATTTCATCATTCATTTCTTAAGCTTAATATAAGCATTATATATACTCGTATATTATTACTCTGCCACTTTAGCCTTTATATCTTCTTATTTACATCTGAATTACCAATTCCATATGAATTCAACCTTCTTAACTTTGAATATTGAACCTTTATTGACTATCTCCATTTATAACTGATTCCTATTATTATTATTATTTTTAAATTAGTTTCATTCATTAGTTTACTTATAGTTTTCAATTTGAAGTTGTTTTGTTACTAATAATTTTCTTGTTTGTTTGTTTTTTTTATATAGTTTTCAAATTCTGAAAAGTTTTTGACAGAGTCTCCATTACATATTTTCATAAGCACATATGTAAGGTTCAAATCCTCAACACAATTAACTTTAATCAATTCTCAAACCATTCCCTTTAATTAATAGGAATTTACAACTTACTTGCTTATATAATCCATTTGAGCAATACAAACTCATATCCAAAATCATCTTATTTTGCTTCCAATAATTCATAGAATTTTATTCAATCTCATTTACTTCAAACATCCCATTTTCTTATGCAAATTTAACATTATCATTGTGAATAAATAATCACTTAATCTTTATGACCATTGTAAAATTGATTCCATTTCAATTTTACACTTGACTCTACCACATTAAATTTAGTCACAGTCCTTTCATTGCATTTTCTTCCATTTCAATCAGGTTTGATTCCAAACCATTTTATTAAACACAACAACCAATGTTTTAAATAATCATTTCACAATTTACTTAAGTCGTAATTTACTTCAAACTGTTTCACCCAATAACTTAAGTTTATTCTATTCCACCAATTTCCATTAAAATCTTTGATTTGATTTTCCTTTAATCAAATCCCAACTATTTACTGATTAGTTTATCTTTTATCCATTCTTAAATTTTTAATTTACATTAACAATTCATTATTGAATTTTTTTCATAATAAGGTTATTCAATTTATACTTGAATTAGATTTGTTTACAACTCACACCATTTCTATTTAAATCCAATTCAATACTTTGGTTTACATTTACTCATTTACATAAGAATTTTATTTCATTCAATATTATTTATAACTCGACTGAATTCATTCGAACTCAATTTTATTTTAACTCAACTTCAGTTAAAATTTAGCTACTTACAAATCTTTTAAATTTATTCCTCAATATATGAGCTCAAAACTTATTTTTCTACTTAGCAGCTTACATTACTCATTTGAGTCATTTCATCTTATAATCGCAAATTCAGATTATATATATAACTCTTAAAGTATAAATTTCATTCTGCCATTACAATTATCTTCCTTTCCAGTTTTTTTTATCCAATTAATTCGTCTCGAACTTCAATTCCATTTAACTTATCTCAGGTTAAACTCAAATATATTTTCTTTACTTTCATTAAATTTTAATTCCGAGATTAAAATTCCCAATTTTCATTTTATTAATATCAATTTTACCTTATAAGTTCAACAATTAATTCATTTAAACCTCCCACATTATCTAAATAGAATTTCTTAGAATTCAATTAGCCCGGTTTTCATTTCCAAAACCATTTGAACGTATAACTTCACTTATCCACTTGGTATATCAAATCAAATTTCCAAATTCCAAACACTTGTTTTTACCAAAACAAATTTTCCCTTTTGAAAATTTGAAAACAACTTAACAAGCCCAAACAATTTATCATGACCAATATCCTGGTAGCAATCCATCACTTTAGAAACTCTAAAATGAATACTGATGATGTGGCCATCATCATCAGTATTATTTTCCAGCGACTTGAAGTGAGTTCAGTGCTTCCTTACTTCACAAATTCTTCCCAAAACAATTTCCATTCAACAATATTACCTAAAACAATATTCCATCATTGCCTTCAAATCTTTGGAAAAACATTTCAAACATTCCCAGGATTTTAAATTTCCAAATTCCTTTGTTTAAATTCTTTTAAACACCTTTCAAATTTCCGGGACTTAAATTCTGGTTTAATCAAATTTTAGTTATATTCCTTTTTATTTAAAATTATTCTTAAATAATTTTATTTGGTTATAAACCACTCACACTTAAAATTTATTTGATTGTACTATTAACAATCAAATATCCAAGTATATATAGTTATTTCAGAAAAATATTTCTTTTATATCAAAATATAATTTTGGGTAAAATTATTTCATTTACCCTATCTTTAAAAACAATACTGTGTCGGTCTATCTTGTTTAAGAGTTTAGAAATCCCTATCGATGAAATGGCGTCCCACACATCGACCAGAATCCATAAACACTCATAAGATAAATTAACACAATATAAAAACAATTTTATATTCACTAACAAATACGCGCTCATATATATTAATACACTCAAACTCATTTTAGAGTTTTACAAACTCTATTCTATGAGTACTTTCCTACCAGAGCCAAGGTTATCACCAACCTATGCTCTGATACCAACTGTGACGACCCGCCCTTCTACTACCAGAAAGACGTATCATCATTAAGAAAGAAAGGGATAGAAAATAGAAAAGAAAGAGAAAGAAAGAACAACAACATCAGAATCTCACAGCGGAACGGATTAAAATATAATATATCACATAAATATTACATAGTTTTTACACATATCAGAGCTATCAGATCATACAACACATACTAGACAGTTATAAACACCTGTCTAGTTAACACAAGTCAATATACAATACAGATAAACAGCTCAGAGATATCAACACAGCGGAACACCATATATATACATATATCTACAACGTAGAAGCCTTCTGCTCCATTGCTCCTCCAGAATTCGTTAAATCTAACCTGAATCCCTTGGCTACCCGTAAAAATTTGGGTACCCGAGAGTTTATGGAAACAAAAATAAACTCTGAGTCAGACATGGGTCTGGTATGAGTAAACGGTTTAAGGTTGTTTAACTTTGAAAAACATTTGAAAATAAAGGTATCACGTAAGACTTCCCACAAATAAATACGGGTAAGTTTTTACCTTACGCTAACCAAAACATTTCATAGGAAATCCAGTGATATTATAATAGTGTCTAGGGTTTTCAAGTAAATAGAAAATAGCCGAAATTGTTACATCTATTAAATTCCAGCTACTAGCCACGAAAGTGGGTAATACAAATCAAAACCGTAGGGTCTCGTAGGGGAAATGGATTTCCAACAATGGCAGGGCTACTGGGGTACCGCCCGTCACAGTACGGGGCCTAGATCACCGTACCGAGGATTACTCCCTTCATCCCCTGCAACACAAGGCCGGAACCATTCCTTAGTGAACAGTCCCGAATAAGATAAACCCCGTGGTTGGCGCGGCCAACCACTCACTAAGCCGAAATATATATAAGGGACATCTAGACGGGGGAAATATCTTGTCCTGCTTGGGCATGACCCACCTAACCTTGCTGCATCTCCCCTGTTTTAGTCATTCCCGGTTGATGAGGCTTGAGGCTGCGATTACCTTTAAAGAACATATCACTTAGAATGCTCATCGTCCGCCTGACGAAGTGCTGAAAGCATTCAATCCATACAAGTTCGTTCCGGGTTCGAACGAAACCGAAGGCATTATCTCGTCACACTCATTTTGGAATCACCCTCAGAGTCAACGACGATAACCCTTGCATTCTGAAAACTCCATCTCGATCTTCATCTCAGGATTCACGACCTAACGTTTAAATTGGATTGATGTGGTTTTCGGAGAATCAAATTTGATTCTTCTGATCCCGGTCTCATCGAATCCAAACGCCATTTTAAGGGCCAAGTTGTCTAATTAACTTAACAGTTTAAATAATTTACATTCAACGATTGAATTAACATAGAATGTATCATAGATAAACATATGCAAGCATCATGGATATATCACGGCATATCAGAGAGCATCACAGAATATCTTTCAATTTAAAACATCACCATCCAAACATTCTACATACACAACAATCCATAAGCAATTACCTTAAAATCTTGTTTGTAATTAATTCAATTTAGAATTAATTATCTGAGAGTTAATCGCTTAACTCTATTTAATTAATTATTAAATAACAATTAATTACCTATTTCAGTTCAAATCATCCAATTGATGATTCCTTAATTTATTATTGAGTCTAAATTTTATTTCATGCTATTAATTAACTATTACCTTAATTAAGTGACTTAACTTAAATTACTTAATTAACTATTCCCTGATCACTAATTAATATCTTTAATTATTTATCAATAAAACTTAATTATCCAATTATTGTCTGCTAATTACTTAATCAATCAACAATTAATTCTTCAACAAGCTACTTAATTTATTATCTATCGATTCATAATTAAATTACTTGATTAACTAACCATTTATTCATTCATTAATTAACTTACGTAGTTGATTTCCATTTATTTATTTACTTATAATCCATCATTAACTATGTTTGAATTATTTTTAATTACTCACTACTAATCATTTATTTATTTCCTTAAGTAGCTAATTACTATTTATTCTTCACAAAATAGTTACATAACCCAAACTTTGTTTAGGTTTAAAAAATGTTAATCGTTCTTAATTACTTTCGAAAATAATTTATTGATATCCATCATTTAACTTAATTAGCGTTTAAAGGTCTCCCTTTTCTTATATGTTGAAAATCAATTTTAGTTTTAACTATAAACTTTGATTATTAGTTAACTTATATTTCTTAATTAAAATGATTTAAGTGTTTAAGAAAAATCGCTAAACTTTTGACTATAATAATTAAAATTTGAACAAATCTTAGATTAACCCTCCTTTTAACATTTCTAATCATATCATGTTTAAACAAATTTTATGGAACCAAATTTGCTCAACTCTGAAATACTGCAGTTTACCAATTCCGGGTTTGCTCCTATTCAATCTCGAGTGCAACTTCGGTTGCACGCGAATCCTTCCCGAGTCGCCTCCTGAAAACCTTCTTCTTCTCCTTATATTTATTTATTTTATTTTTTTAAGTAAAAACTGTACTAAGTATAAAAGAAAAAAAATTAGCAACTCACGCAACTCAACGCGATAAGGCTTGAGTCTTCTTCCCATTCCACTCGAGCGCAGCTCGAGTATTACTTCGAGTAAACTTCCTATATTACCCGAGACTCTGGTACTTCCCAAAACTTCCACTGACACACAATGGCACGTTGTGCACGTGTACGTAGCGGCGGCGCCACGCTGGTGACCCATGAGGTTCCCCACAAATCCCAAACTATCTCAGCGTCGAACTCGAGGCGTTGAACATCTGATCGCACTCTCAAACAAAATCGAGCTGTGCCTGGAAAATCGATTCCCAAACACTGATCACAAAACGAACACTCGAACCCAATCCATGTTGTCTGATGCCGAGATACTCCATACATACCTCCACCATGCCCCAAGCTCCGTTCCCTTCCACTGGCAGACAGCTCGGCACACGGTGAAGGTCGCGGTGGCCAATGGTTCAAGCAACCCAAAATTAGGTCTACGAAAAAGAAACCACCACCGTAGTCGCCACCGTTGATGATTCCACCTCCTCCTATTTTTCCTATGACAGCCGTAGGCTACTCCTCCATCCCTAGCAACCCCGGTTACCCAAATGCATCACATCACCAGAATTCAACCGTAAAGTCAAATTCGAACCTTGCCGAACTGCTCTCAAACCCTTCCACCAAAAATCACCAACTTCACGTTAAAAATCATAGTCTGTGGTAAGGATTTCAGTTATGTTCATGAATCCCTAGTTTATTGGGTTCGAAATTTCCAAATTTTAAATAGCCTACTGCAAAAATTTAAATTTAACCTGTATATATATTTATATTTTCTAAACTTATTTTTAAAATACATTCTTACCTGAATACACATATTCACTTTAGACATGGAAGCTTGAAATTGATTAGAATTGGAGGAATTGATTTGCTTGCAAAGTTAATTTATCCTGGACTTAATACAGAGTAAAAACAATGCTCTGTAGTGCCAAACAAATTTATACATACAATACTTAAGAAGATAACTAACACCATACACAGATAATCACTCACAAATTATACAAAGTTGAAGTTGTTTTTACATACTTTAATTTTTAAAATGAATAGAAATGTTTACTCACCAAAGATTCCTTTGAACAGAAAGATGCTCTCGAATTTATGAACACCTGAAGCTTTAAAACTGCATGTATACATCTTTCTTTGTTTTTGAATTGTTGAAACTCTTCTTGCTTTAACAGGTTTTTATTTAGGCTTTTTGTTTTATCAGTTTTTGTTTAAGTTATGGAATGATAAATATATTTATATATAGCTTTGAACACAAAGTCTTCTGGAGCAAGCCTCAACTTGATATTACATTTGCTTTATTTTTATTTGCAACATGGTACTGTAAATCTGAGCTAAACAAAGAATTTCGGCTAGCAGCTATTCTTTGCAGAAATAAGAGTGGCTAATTAATGTTTATGTCTTCACTTATGCTAACATAATCTATGTTTACTGACACAACATATGGTACAAATATATTTGCAGTATATTTGTACTGAGATGGATTCAATTTTGATACCTGCAGATCTTGTGTTGCATATTATAAATGTTTGTACTAATATGTTTTCATTTAGGTTTACACTCATTAGTATTTACTGACATAGACCTTTTTTTCTTTCAATAGTTAACACTTTTGTTTATTTCTTATTCAAGTTATAATTTTGTACTTATGTTTGTAATCCTACTGTTATGTTATATTTATGTCAACTATATAGAAGCTCATGTTTATAACCATATTTATAAGTATTTATATTTATATAGAAACTCATGTTAAATATTTATAAGCTTATTTTATTTTAGTTATAAAAGTTATTATGTAGAATCAGTACTTAAATCCTATGTTTATTTAAAGTTAATTTTTTTTCAATATTGGATTTGTAATGTATTTGCACCTATTATTTTATATTTATATTTAATATGAATAAAATTGTATTATTATACTGGTTATTATTATTTACATTTATACTTTTGATATTGAATGTCATAAATATATAATTTGTAATGTAATTGAATAAAACAGATTTATTTCTGAATATTGTTAAAAGAGTCTAATTTACATTTTGAAATTATAAATTCCTTTATAACCCATATACAACCAATAATATTCAAAGTCTTGTTTATTTATAAATGAAAAATATTGTATTTTTATTTAAATTTGATCAAAAACTTATGATAATAATGGGGTCAAAATTTTGGGATATCACATAAAACAACTTGAAAATGGCATTTTTATTCATCAAGAAAAATATTGTAATGATTTATTATGACGTTTTGAAGTGGATAAAACTTCAAACAAACCAACACCAATGAGTACTACTATTAACCTAGAAAAGGATGATAACGGAAAAGATTTCGATGAAAAATTATATCGTAGCATGATTTGTTCTTTACTCTATTTGATGGCTAATCGACCCGATATTATGATGAGTGTATGTCTCTGTGCTCGATTTCAAGAAAAACCAGAAGAATCTCCCCTAAGAGCTGTTAAACATATCTTATGGTATCTATCTAGTACTAGGGATTACAGTTTGTTTTACCCTAAGGATCATCATTTGAACTAGTTTCATATAGTGATGTGGATTTCGGTGGATGTTGAACAGATCTTAAGAGTACTAGTGGAACATGTCACTTTATGGGACAATCATTAGTATCATGGTTTAGCAAAAAGCAAAATTGTGTTTCTTTATCTACTTATGAAGCTGAATATATTTGGCAGCTCTAGCATGTGCACAAGTGATATACATACAACAAGCATTTAGGGATTTCGGCAAAATTATCAATAAATCTCCAATATATTGTGATAACATGAGTGCAATAAATTTATGAAAAAATCCTGTAAATCGCTCGTAAACTAATCATATAGATATACGACATCAATTTTTACACGACAATGTTGAAAAAGGAACCATTTCATTAGAATACGTAAATACTGAAAATTAAATAGCAGATATTTTCACAAAACCACTAAATGAACAAACTTTTATAAAACTCCGATGCGATTTAGGGTTGTGCTCTCTTCATGATCTTCTATCTTAATAACCACTTCTTTATTTAAGCTATGAGTAGCTAAAAAATTTCTATCCACAAATTGCAATTGATAAATCCTTCACCTTTGGTTTTTAGATAGTTAGTTTCTACAAATTTTATATAAATAAATTTTAACTTATATAAATATTCATACAACAAGAAAAAAACATATATACAATTCATACTCGTTTTAAACAAAATATAATCATGGCCTTTGAAAATTCTTATATATCCATCTCGACACCTACAACGGATAGCTCGGCGGATACACCACAATGGCTTCCTACACCCACTCCAAATCAGGAACCGACGTATAGGGGTCCTCATATCACACGGGATTCACTCCCGATAGCAAGAAGACCAAACGATCATTTATTTGTCTCTCCTAACACAAAGAAGAAAATTGATGAAATACATTACTATCAAAAACAATAAATTGATCTTCAACGAGAACTATATTTTGAACAAAAAGTCACGGCACATCGGCTGAGCTTTTTGGAGCAAGTAGCGATGAAGTTTTGCACTTCGCGGAAGAAAGATGTCCATGAACCACTTCCGATGCCTTGCAGTTCCTTGGATCCCTCTTTCTCGTATCGTACACCTTTGGACCCTTCACCAAGTCGATTCTCTGGTTCTCCGAGAACCCACGAACGAGGAAATATATGGTCTCCGCTCAAACCATGGAAGGACAACAAGTTAGATGATCATAAAATTCCATCGCCATCTAAATAGATTATATTTTTATTTGTATGTGTATCTACGTATATTTGTAATTTTGCTTTAGAAAAATAAAACTACATTTCTTTTCAAACAATAGAGAATCATGAAATAAGAAACACCATTAAAATTTAGGCTATTATTAGAAAGATTGCCTATTTCAGACGTCTGGATATGGACCTCAGACGTCTGACACTCTGATATCCCATGAAATTTTTATCACTGTGCATATGTCAGATGTCTGTTATAACCCTCCAGACATTTGAAAATTTGCTCTGCCACCTTGAAATAGAAACCAGACTATTTTTGACGTCTGAACATTGATCCAGACGTTTGAGTTATGTCTCTACCACCAAACTTTAAAAACTCGACCTATTTCAGACGTTTGATATTTTAGCCAGACGTCTGAAAAATCTCTCTGACTAGCATATTTTTAAAAATTGACGAAACTGGATGTCTAGCAATTAAACAAACGTCTTAAATTATCTAATGTGCTCGAATTAGGGTAAACCAGACGTTTGAATTCACTTCCAGTTGTCTGAAATTCAATCGATGCTTTAAAAACACCCAGATAAAGTCATTTTTTTCTAATTTCATTTCTATTTTCAACTATGTATTCTCCATTGATGATTTTTCTCCTCAAAACCATCTTTTCTTATTACACTTGCTCAATTACAATGCCTCCTAGAACTAAAAACCCTATGATATCAAAACGAAAACAAGTCCAACCAACATCATCAAATCCTCAAGTTTGCTCCGATGATCAAATAGAAAGATGGATGAATCGTGCACCACACTCAATCTAGAGATATGAGGATATACAGAAGAAGAAGCTTCTGACAGGTCCATTTTATAATCTACGTAAATTTCCAATGTATGATTTGGATGAAATGTGTGAGAATGCCAGTTTAGAAACATTGATTAGTTCACTCCCAATGACATCCAAATCGATCAATTGGCTATATTTCTCTTTTACGTAAATTTGGATAGCACGGCAATATGGAACACTGAAAATGAAGACAATTGGTTATGGTCTAGCTTGTATGGCAACACGATTAGACTCACTCTAGGAATAATAGGTAGAACTCTCTAATGTTTCGATTCGGGCGAAGATTTATATTCCCGATATGTGATTCAAACCAAGGAATAGTATAACACATCAAACGTGGGAGGATGAAATGCCTAAATTTGCATCCAAATATCTACGACCAAAAGCAAGACTTCTTACTCGAATGATCATCAATACCATCATTCCACGTATGGAAAGTCATGAGCAAATAACCGAGTTAGAGCATAAAGCTTTATATGCTCTATTTAGCGGAACAAGGGTGAATTGAGCCAAATTTATTTTTGACGAGCTCAAACATTTTTGGACTCGGTCACGACCATCAATTATCTACCCCACATACATTACGAGACTTCTACGTGCTTACAACATCCCCTCCTACTTATCAACTTTTGAAGAAATCTCTCCAAAATATGCTTTCACAAAGTTTTTCTCGTTAATGCATCTACCGGAAATTCCTTTGGAATTTATCTCTTTTGAAGATTGGATGCACAATCGTCAAACCAGACAAGTTGAGCCTCTACCTCAACCACACAATGAACCATCACAAGAGGAGGAACAACATCGTGAAGCAACTCCACCTCCTCCTGCATCATTTGATTATCCAAGCCAGGATGAGATTTTGGAAAATCGAACAGAAACAAATCCAAATGAAAGCGTTCGAGATCTCACTCTTAAAAATCAACACATATTATCTCAAAATCAAAAAGTTTTGGCTAAGCGTATTGATAGCTTTGAAACATCTTTTGCCACATGCCTAGCAATAGTTGAAGAATCACTTTCAACTGCATTATAAGTTCTCAAAGAGGTATTTCAAAGGGTTCGCGGTCCGACGCCTCCTTCTGAAAATTGGAAAACCCCAGTGCCTTCTCTTCCTGCAAAACATTCCAAACTTTTTGAGGACGAACCTCTAAAACAAGCTTCAACATCTCCTACAAAGCTACCTAGCTCTTCCCAAAAATAAGATAAAGGGGATGATCAAGAAAAAACCTCTCCGAAAGAATTATAGATTTTAGGATTTCATCTTTTGTTCACTTGACAAAATCTATGAATGTAATCAATATCAAATTATTAATGAAATTTTCCTTTTTGTGTATTATCTTTGACGATTGCTTAAAAAAATTATAATTCTTTTTGATATTGCCAAAGGGGGAGAAATATAAGCATAAATATATAAAAACTATAAATAAGCACATATTCAAGGGGGAGATTTATAAAGTATATATAAGTACATTGTATAGTTGTCATCATCAAAATGGGGAGATTATTAGGAAATCAAATCTATGGTTTCGATAACAACAACTATACAATAGAAATCGAATATGCATATATATTTCTATTTGTAGATACTTGCTAGAGTAACATCACTAGAGAGACAATAACAATACTCAAAGAACGTTACAAGAGACACAAATCGATGGGATCAATGGAGCAATGACACAGACGCACAAAAGTAAACATGCACAGATTTCAAATGTCTAGGAGCACTAACCAGACGTCTAAAGAAATCCTATGGAATTCAAAATAGAAGGGATAAGACGTCTGGTTAATGCACTCAGACGTTTAAAAGGCTATTGCATACAAAATAATATATAGCCAGACGTCTTACATAATTACCAGACATCTGGTGCAAAACTAAGATTTTGAAATTCAAATTACAACTACCGCATTTGAAAAGACATCTTCACTTCTCTTCGCTGCAACTCTTCATCACCATCAGAAGCGACTATAGAACACTTGTCAATGGATGCAACTACTCAAGAAATATCTCTACCACTATAAATAACATCAAGAATCAAAGAGAAGAACTTACCTGACTTACTTGCACTCTTTATTCACATGCTCTGTAATATTCTTGATCACTAGCAATCTATACTTGTATTTCACTCTTCCATATATATTCAGATCTCCTCAATCAATACTATATATATATATATATATTGGAAGCATTTGTACTTAATAGTCAATATCCGTGTTATAGAACACATATTTGACAAGAACAAGCTATTGTAACCAAGCCTATTCCTCCCGGCAAAGTGAGGGCATTTGATAGTCGAATTATAAGGGGAGATTCGAGACTGGACGTAGGACGGGAGGTCCGAACCAGTATAAAATCCTGGTGTGCATATTCTATATTTAACTAGATTAATTTTAACTTAGTTGCATCATATAGTTTGTCACATATACTTGCATATACACTACACGATCCACTATATAGACTTTCACTTATGTATTGAAACTAAAATTTCTAAGTAATGATTTAGGGTAAGCCGTTTACACATATTAACCAAAAATGCCTCGAAGTCAGTGGAAACGATGTTAAGTTTGTGAGCCTTTGGATATGATCCAAGAAATAATACGAACGTATCATTTTATATGCATCAAGATTGAATAAGTATTTTGATAGAAATATCAAATAATTTGATTTTCAATCAAAGTGCAGAGGAAGCGTGTGTTCATAAGAAAGAACGTTAAAAGGTACATTGATATTTCTAAACTATAAGTAAACAACACTTTGTTGATTTTAACATTATAATAGTATTAAAATCAACTTTATTTGTTTTAATATTTAATTTTGGATTGTAAATGATGTCTTTTATGGTGAGTATAAAAGATATAGGGATTGTCCCAAAACGATATGCAAGAGCACCCTATTAAAAATAGAGCATGTAAGTTGGATTCCTTATGCATTAACAATAGGAATTATCATACAGGTTATATTGTGTATGATATTGTGTTTTGTTTATGTATTTGATACATGGAGCAAATATAAAATGCAAATTGATATCACTAAATGGTTGTTTGAGGTGTTCTCTCGTATTTATGAAATACTAGAGAAGTGTTTCTAGAAACAACGAACTCGTTATGATGGAACATTTGGACACAAACTTTTATAAATGATACTGAGTATAACATGTCAATGATAGAATTCAAGTTAAAATCTTTAATTTTAAAATGTTTCAAAATAAAAGTGATTGTGGTTGATTCAACGAAATATTTAGAACATTAACTTGAATAGCGCTACAATAAACCAATGTATACAGATATAAATGCACAAATTTATAATTGAGCCAAAGGTGATTCCAAATGTTGAAAATCTCATACGTTGTTATAAGATAACAATTTCATGAAATTGGTCATGATAGAACTTAAAGCTCACTAGAAGTCGAAAGACATACTTCGAATCATTCCACATGACAAAGGTAGTTTATTAGTGTTAGAGAGAGTTAATCGACAAAGTAGATAATTAAAATAAAATAGCATACATATTCACTAAGGGACTGACCTAATTGGTTTTGAGAAAACTGATTGGAGAAGTTGGAATTAGATTCCATAATTGACCCCAAATGCAAGTGGGAGATTGATAGAGTTAGGGGTATGCTCTAGAGGCAATTATATAATATGTTACATATATCTAATTCTTTAACCAATGATGTTCTAAATAAAAGGTATTTTATTCCTGTTATATACTTGATAATTGTGATTATGTTAATTAATTTACTTAATTAAAAGTATATTTAATAGAAAAATCCATAAATGTTATATCTTGTGATAGTAGTTACCAAGTGTTGTAACCATGAGTAATTTATCACAACGAAACAAGTATACCATTTTAAATGTTCCTAGTCAAGATGCATTGAGACTGGATATTGATGTAACCGTGAAGACTGGAGTACGTAACGCTCTCCAAATGTTGGGCAGTGTATTACTCATGACTGCTGGGGCACCTAAGGGTTATGTACTAATAGTTATTATGGAATGACTCACTCGATAGTTTTCTGTTGGTTAATATAACAAAGGTCAAAAAGAAAATATCGATGTGACTAATTACACAGTTCTCTTGACTTGAGAACACTTTGGAACTTCAATATGAAAGCTCTGCTTTGATTATAGCCAAATCATGGCATGGTGTCCATCGAGTGACTATAGTTGGGTTGAGTGGAAGTATTGAAGTGAAGCACTATTCAAGAGATATATGCGGTTAGTATCACAATCAACTCAAGTCAACTCAAAGTCAAAGTCTCTAGTCAAAGCATTTCGGTTAACAATAATTGTTATTATTGAATCAAGGACTTTGTATTTAGACTATAAAGTTGAATGTGGATGAGGTTGGAATTTTGACCATTACCAAATTCCATAAGTCCAAAGTGATATAGTTTTGACGAAGAGAATTGGTGTAAACAAATGTCATAACCGGGTAATGCTTATTAAACTAAAATTGGATTTTATCGAAAATGAGTAAGCGATAAATTTGGCTATAACATCACATCACCTACTAAGTGACGTGTGGACGTTAATATTAGAATAGTTTGATGTTAATCGCCGACCAAATTTACACCCAAGAGTTACACAACCGAAATGATGAATTCTCTTAAGACCGAACGATTTAATTAGTTTATAATTGTTATAAATTAATTAATATTTATGAAATATTAATTATAAAATTTGAATATGAACTAAATAATGTTATATATATCAGTTATAAATATATTGATCGATATACAATACCGACAAGCGATTAAATTAGATTTTATTGCATAGTATTTTGGCTTGGGCTCAGATGGGTTTAAGGCCCATCATTAGGGCTGCAAAATTTTGATTTTAGGAAGGTCTGGAGGTGGCTAAATCATAGGGAATTGGCTTGGAGGTAATGGATTGAGATAAAGTAAGAATGTGTAAAAATGTTTTCCTCGTTTCTCTCTAATATAACCCTATATATATAGAGAGGGAAATAGGAAAAATGATAAACTTTGGAAAAAAATTAGGCCGAAGGACATGAAATTTTATTTTTAGGCTGAAGGACAAATGCTAGTTATAATTAGCATTATATTCAACTTTTACACTGTACAAAATGCTAGTTATATCTAGCATTATATTTAGTTTTACACTATACAGAATGCTAGTTATAACAAACATTGTCCTTCGGCCTAAAAAACAAACTTGTTGTCTTTCAGCCTAATTTTTTTTAAGTTTGTCTTTGCGCCTATTTTCTTGATATATATGTGTGTATGTGTGTCTCTAAAAGTAATAATGAACCTTTTTGGCTGCCATTACCTTCTACATTGCTGGTTAAAATATAGCTCTCAATCCACTCCAAAATTCTCAAATATATTTCTAGTTGAAATAATACCATTCGATAGTTAGAGGTCGGTGATTTCGGACTTGCAATCTGACGAATCAAGAACAGTAAAAGGAAGGAAAGTCATTGCTTCAAGGTGGATTCAAAGAAATCATTAAATTGGTAATTTTAATTCATTTTATAGTAATTAAATTATAATCTATGATCCTATAACGAGCAATTTCATATCTATTTAAATATATTGCTACTATACGTTTAGTTAGGTGAGATTTTGTAAGTAGATGTAGTTGTCACAAATCAGTTTGGTATGTGCATAGTTTGTTTATTATACTAATTGATTTATGTATAGACAAATGTTGTTTACTATACAAAATTAATTTTTGTCAATAATAATTATTTTATATATATTTATTAATAAATTCATACAGATATATATATTATGTATATTTCTCTCTCATAATAGCATATATAAGATATATATATATATGATTTAAAAATTAGTACACTTATCTATATATAATATGAAGTTACAAATTCGAAAATTAATTATCATACATATATTCATATTTTCAAATTAATATTTATTGAAATTTTGAATTTTATATTATATATGAAATAATTATTACATTAAAAATTCAATTTTATATTAAAAATGTATATTATATTATTTCTGAAACATGTAGAAAAAATTTATGAATTTTTCAATAAATTTTATTATTTTTGATAATTAATATTATTTCGAAAAAATTGTTTATGATTTATTAAAAACAATAATTTAATTGAAAAATTCTTCAAAATTTATGGAAACTTTCATTTATGATCTTAGAATTTCTAAAATTTTAAAATTTGAATTTTTAATAATATATTGTTTTATATTAAATAATTATTGCCGAAATCAATGTATTTGTTTTTAAAAATAATATTTCACCTTTGAAAACCTCCAGATTTTTTCTAAACTTTATTTTATGATTCTAGATTGTCGAAAATTTTAAAATTTTAATTTTGATCAATAGATTATTTTATGTTAATTATTTATAGATGAAAACATTATTTTAATCATAATATATACAAATTAAAATACTAAAATTATTATGTTTGCGAAACTAAGTTAATTTTAAATTAATAATTGTTCTCTCTTCCTATATATATATTTATATATATAAATGTTTTATGTTCATATATTATATATAATATATTTATACATACATGTGTGTGTGTGTGTTTTGTAACACATTTACATGCACACATTTGGACAATGTATATGACATACAAAATGAGCTAATATTTCTGTTGCGATGCAAATATTAATGTCTACATGTGGGCATATTATACCTTTCATGGATTATTATGTTACACATGCACCCACACATATATGTATATGATACATTTATGTATAAACTAAATCATATAAAATTAATTTCATATCTTAATATTTGAATTTAAATAAAATAAATGATTTTATTTAATGAAATTTAGAAATGTTCTAATTCAGTTAGACTACATAGGCCCAATAAAAGATCCAATAGGGTAAAAAAATTTAAATTCGCCCATAACTTCCGCTAGGGGCTAATCCAGTTCCAACACAGAGAACGATTATGTTATGACGAATCCAGTAGAACATATGGTAGAAAATATAGCACGATCAATGTTCCTTACCATTCAAGTTGATGGTGAAAACGTAAATGTCGAACAAGAACAGAATGTGGAAGTGAAAAGAATTTATGATTTTTTGGATGCTGCTAAGAGGCCATTATGGGATGGTTGTAAAAGCGAAATCGAATTATTAGTAATCGCTGAATACATCAATATGAAATCAAAATTCAACTTTAAAGAAGTTGGATTTACATCAGTTGTACAAGCTGCAAAATGGTATATTCATCCAATAATCTGATGTGCGATAGTCATTATAAAGTAAAAACACTTATGTCGGATTTCGGTCAACCGTACAAAAGATAAATACTTGTATAAAAGATTGCATGCTGTGTTGGAAAGATGACATTAACTTAGGAATTTCGAAATATGTAATGAGGAAAGATACAAACCAAGAAAAAAGAAAGAAAAGAAAGTTTCATACAATAGAATGCATTATTCACCCATCACTCCTAGACTTCAAAAGTCATATGCGTATTCAGCATGTCATATGCGATGGCATAGTGTGAAAACACAGAAAGAGTGAACTTTGACACATCCATCCAATAGAGAAGCATGGAAACATTTCGATAAGACATATCCCACGTTTGCTACAGAGAGCCGCAATGTCAAACTTGGTTTATGTATGGATGGATTTTCATCATTTTCTTAGTTTGCTAGTAAATATTCATCTTGGCCTATTATCGTCACTCCTTCTAATTTACCTCCGTGGATGTGTGTGAAAAATCCATACATGTTTCTCACAATGGACGGTCGCTGGCCTTGATGATCTAACACGAGGAATCGATGTTTATTTATAACCATTGATTGAAGAGTTGAAAACATTATGGCATGAAGGAGTTGAAACATACGACATTTTAGAAAAAATAATTTTTGGACGTTTCTTCATTTTGTTATGGACTATTAGTGATTTCCCTGCGTATGCAATGCTTTCAGTTGGAGTACGGCCGGCCGTCTAGATTTTCCTTATTGTATGGAAGAAACACGAGCATTTTCTTTACGGTATGGAATTTTTTTTCATGGTTTGATTGTCATTGGTATTTTCTCCATTCTAGTCATACTTTTAGAGTAGATAAAAAAATTAAAGCTAATGGAGAAGAAAGAAAGCTACCATCAAAGATTTGATCAAGCAAAGAAATATATGAAATTGTGAAGGACTATACAAAGATACATGAAACCGGAGTACAGACTAAGATTTGAGGTAGATCAGACATTCATAATTGGTGCAAACAAAGTACATTTTGGGATAGTCTTATTGGAAATATCTCTTACTTCTTAATTATGCGAAAGTTGTACCATTTGTTAGGTAATAATAAATTCATACTTATTTTAATTATACTTACGTATTAATAATAATGGAACATATTATGTGTATTTGCAGTATTTACGAATCACAACATCCATCTGGCGATCTCAGTATTGAAATAAAGCATACCTCACATTAATATAAGTATGATCCTTTCGTATTAGCCAAGCAAGCATTACAAGTTTATTTTCCTCCTTATCCATCCTTAAAAAGAGATAAAGCAGATTGGTCAGCTGTTTTTAAAACAGAGGTAAGATTTACGTTTGACGGAAATAATATTCCAGACGAAGCACCGTATCAAGTGGATCTTGAGCTAAATAATGAAATAATAATAACTGATGATATTGATTTAGAGTCGTTGAATGAAGAATCAATTTTTTTAATAGAAGCGTTTGAGAGTACAGAAGAAAATGATATAGAATACGAAATCGAATCTAAATCAGAAAATGACGAAAACTGATAATTTTGAATATTTGCATCGCTTGTTCCAAAATGTATATTCTGTTTCCGCTGTTATTAATAATGATGACTATGTTGTGAGCTAGTATTATACTGTTTTGTTAATTCTTTATATATATATATATATATATATATTCAAGAGATCTTGTTTCATTTATGATGTTTTAGTGGAAGTTTTATGTGATGATTGATCAAACATGTTCTCGAATAATAAGTTGATATGTTTTTTTTTGTTATATGAATTGATAGGTTCGTGGCAGATATATGTCTTATAGGAGACATTCCAGTAGATCTCGACCTTCTCCTTCTCTGGAGCAGGTGCCAGCGACATGGTGCTGGATTTACGTCCTGTAGCGGAGGTCGTTCCGAGGAGTGTAGGGTAAGTATCAACTTTATTGCATGTATCTTATTTAAAATTTATTAAATGGCTACATCTAAATTTATATAGAGGTTTCAAGGTGGAGCCTTCGAACTACATTCTTCAAGTTTCCAAGAAGGCATTTAAGAGTCGGATGTCATGATGTTGGGATTATTGGGATGACATCCAGACCATGTTATGAATGCTATATGAGCCGACTTGATGGTAAGTATAAATTTATAGTTAATTAGAAAGTCAATATGATGTATATAATTCAAAGTAATTTCAATATGCAAGCTGCGCTATGTGTTGATTCGGAAGATGTGGATGTTTTTACAAATCCGAAACCAAAAGATGCAGAAAAAATCGTGAGCCTACAATGGCAGAGGTCTTCACATGCACCCATGTCATTGAGCAGACAACTGAGGATGACAAAGTTTCATATGTTTGGACAGATAATAACTCTTAATCCATAATGGTAAACATGCTTAATTTTTTTACTTCACATTTCATAAGTTTTAAATTATGTATTTATTGTAGCAAAATTCTATTCAACATCGCAGGAAGATATGAAGCGGAGCAAGCTCGAGTGGCACAGTCCACTAGTGGTGAGTTGACCTTGGAGGAGTCGAACCGTATATAGGATGCCCGGATTGACGCTCCTTCACGAAATAGGTGTTACAGTTACGAAAATCATGAGGTAAACTATTTCATTAAATAATATAAAATTTTTATTTAATATTGAGCATAAATTACAACTCACTATCAACTACTTTATAGGCGATAATGACCCAGACGGCTTATAAGAGATCCCGGGCAGAGGAGGATATAGCTCAGTTGAAACAGTAGACGACATAGTTTAGTGATTGGCGCAACAGCTAAATGAGCGGATTGTGACATATTCAGTAGAGCATGGGATAATGATTGGGAAGGATGGGTCAAGAGATGACGATGAGTAGGTATAACGTGGAGTTTTGATGGATTTTGTTCATTTTGTTTTGTATTTATTTGAAATGTGTCGATGGATTTGATACTTTTTTGACGATTGTCTTGCTTGATGGTTTTGTTAGATGGATATGAGTATTTTTCGTTATATTTATGTTGGATTTATGGATGTTTTGTTTGATGGACATGAGTATTTTTAAGTATGGTTGCGTTGTTTTGTAACGACCCAGAATTTCTGTCAATTAAAATTTGTATATTTAATTGATTTTAAATACTAATAAGTGAAATTAAACAGTCGAATAAATTTTATTTCCAATAATTGGATTTAATTGGGTAATTAAATCGATAATTTAATAGTTGAAATTACAGAAATAATTGGGAATTGGGTTAAATATGATTGAAAATGAATTGTAAGATTTTATTTAATCATATTGGAGTTAGAATGATGTTATAAAATGTTTAAAATTGAATTTAAAGTTAAGTTGTGAAAATTGAATATTTTAATATTTAACCGACGAGTTAAAATAGCCATTTTTCAAACGGTCTCGGATTTCGACGAAACCAGTTTCATCATATCTGTAATGTTATATTATTGTAAGATTTCAAATTTTGTGTCAATCGGATTTACGGTTTGTCCGGGGCAAGCCAAAACGCGTAGAAATAAGTTTAAATCGATTTAATTTAAACCTGATCGTTTATTGTCGTAACTCGCACATATGATCGAATTAGCCTCCGAAACACGTTCCATTGTATTCGGAATGCGGGGTAAACCTTAGAAATGCCAACTGGCACGCTTCGTTTGGAGTTCGGAAAATTTCGGGTGAATAGTGTTTCGTAGAATTTTCTATATAATGCCACAACATTCACAAATTTGCAAAACAAAAAAAATTAGGGTTTCATCTTCAGCCCTAGCCGCCAGTTTCATGTTAATGACTGAAAATCATTCTCCTTCTCCCCTCAAAATTTTGAAATCTACAAACAATTAGCTAAAGTCTTCAACTACAAACTTCTAGAACTTGTCGAGAGCTACGTATCTAACGGTGGAGATTGAATTTAGGAGAATGGATTGATGGCAAATGGCTCGCGTTCACATCAGGTCACGCACGAATTTTGAGGCCAAAGAGGAGGCCGAGCTTGACAAGGTGGCGGCCGAAGGTAGCTCTCGAGTGGGGCTTCGAAACCCATGTCTTTGATCGTCTTCGAAACGTCGTATGGCGGAGCAATGGTCGGTCAAAGAGGGCGGCTACATGGGTTATTTGGCTCGGCCTGTACGTGTTTGGGGGAGAAGAGAAGGAGCGGCCAGATCTGGATGCTCGGGAATCAAGGGCCGAGATCGTGTAGAGGGTATAAAAATTAAAATAAAAAGTTGTAATTTATATATATTATAATTCGTGTAACTTTAAACTATCATAACTTGTTCATACGAGGTCGGAATTTGACGAAACGACTTGCGTCGGGTTCGTATTGACGAGCACTACGCTATGTAACTGGATTGGAATCGTTTGGAGCTAGTTAAAAATTCAGGTAAAATTAAACGCTCGTTTAATTTCATTCGAAATTAAACGCTGAAACTGTTATCGGAAACTCAAGGTGAGAACTTCTCACTCAATCGAATTGTTTCGATTTAAATTTTAAATAGTTAGATTTAAAATTGTTGATTGTATGCCTGGATGATAAATTATTATCTATTGATTGTTAAAATAGACCCTATACGCCGTATATTAAGCGGAGGTTATTTATTAAAAACATATACCGCGAATATTTCACTGCAAAGTGAAATTGGTATTATTTATGTACTTGGAGTTGATTTTCCCGCATTATATAGCGAATGAGACCCTATTGCGCTGCATAATAGCGGATAATATTTTATAAATCCCATATACCGCGATATTCCGTATTGGAACGGAATTGGTATTATGCTAAGTTCTGTGGATGCAGGGAAACATGTTGGAGGGATCCAACTGGATTCCTCACCAGTATTTATTTGATTACAGATATTGTGATACTTGATTGATTATCATATCGATATATGATGTTTGGAAGTCGTGATTGACTATTTGGTGTGTTGCATCATTGGGCCAATTTGGAATTTTAAAAGGATTTTAAAGTGATGATTTTCAAATTGAAAAAGTGATTTTTTTTAAGTATATGTTTTATTAAAATTTTGAATTGATTCATTTTAAATAAATAAATGTTAAAATTTTAAAGTTATAAAAATTATGATTTTTGTGAAATATAACCAAAGTGTGATTTTTGAAATAAATAGTTGATTAATTTATAAAATGGTTTAAATTGGGATTTTTGAATTATTATAAACGATTTATATAAAAGATTTATAATATTGATATTTATAAATTAAAAATATAGGAATTATAAAACGAGTTTTTATAAGTGTTAAAATGAAGAATGATTGGATTTTTTAAGTGAATGAAATTTATCGATTTATAAATTACGAAGTTTTAAAATGAATAAATTTTTGTAAAATAAAGGACTTATAAGTAATTAACTTGTAAATTAGATTTTTGGTATAAAATTGAGTTATGAATTGAAGTGGTTAATAAAGGAGATTTATAAATCGAAGTTTTTATAAATAGAAATGGAATTTATAAACATTGTTTGTAAATCCGAAATCAATTGAAATTGGTGAATTAAACATAGAAGTTTATTAAAGGGGATATATTCGCGATTTTGGATAGCGAATTATCTTTTGTATAATATGTGTAATAATAAAGAGTTTGGATCGGGAGTTATATTCACGATTTTGGATAGTGAATATATTATTAAATAAAATGGATATGTTTTTAGGGAAGTGATATTATAAAATGAAGTCAATTGTTTTAAAGATGTATTAAAATGTGTCGAGTATCGAAACCATATATTTCAACATTTATTGTTGAAATAGACGTTTTCGAGAAATAGAAGGAAATAGTGGACTATAACACTGTTGTTATAGTAAAAGATTTTCGAAAGGAAATGTTTTATATAGTATTGGGACTTATATATCTATTTTAAGTTCGAATCCCTATACTAGTGATTTTGGATTGTCGTGACGATGTTTTATGTAACATTCGTTTTGGCCCAAATAAATGTGTTTAAGAGAATGTTTTCCTTAAAGAATGAAATATATACTTAATTTCGATTTAAGTATATTGAATATTTTCCAAGTATTGAAAATAAATGGATTTGAGAATCACTTATTATTAAATAAGTATGGAAATGTTTTTCCAATATGAAGCGAATGTTTTGAGATTTTATCTTTTAAAGATAAATTGAAAATGAATATTAGAAGTCGATTTGGAAATCGTATATTCATAGGTATTTTGGAATTGTAAATTCACTATGAAATTTATAAAAGAAAGGGAAATTTGTTTAAAAATAAACATTGGTTTATTTTTGAAGTGTGGGAATAAATTTACGGATTTGGAACGTAAATATAAAGTAAATCGGTAAGGATTTATTTAATTGGTTTAAATGAACCATTTTGGAAATGAAAGTATTTCAACGTAAGGAAAATGATTGAAATTTGTTTTCAAAAGGGGTAAAGGTGAAAAGTGATTTGAAAATTTGTTTTCAAATGGTTGAAGTGTGGAAATTATATATCTAGTAAAGATATTTTTGGAAAATAAATAATTTGGGAAATTATTTGGAATCTGGTGATGTTGAGCATACCTATTGATAGTTAAATAACCGGCTATCAATATTTACCTTTGAATGGGTATTTGTTGTGATTTGCTTGAATTTGAATGCCACACTTATTTTCAAAATAAGCGCTCACTATTCGGGTTAGCCAGGAAAGGACCTTGGGGTCGTATAACCCATTCCGAATATGTGTTACGTCGTTATGAATTGCAATTGATGACCGGTGTTGAAGACCGGATATTTGTGAAAACGGAAGGATTACCGTCGAATGTTTCTACATCGGTTGATCTCTGATATCGAAATTTATTACCCTTTGTGATGGGAAGTCCGGTCGTGATTAGTGAATATTCGGATTGCAAGGGCTTCTTTGGAAGTGCCTTTGGTTCCGTTCGATCCCGGAACGGACTTGTATGGATGTGTGTCTGACATTACAATTTGAGATATAAAGCTGGTTTTTATCAAATATATTTACGTTGGTGGCGGAGAATTTATTCTCTTAGCTTAACACCCTTAGAGGTTATGTAGTTGATGATTACAAGTGATACATTCCCAAATTGGTAATGTGGCATACGAAGTGCTGTTGAGCATATGTGATCAATGCACAGCTTTTGTATAAAGCGTGTCTTTATGGACGAGACTTCGTCGGACCTCACACCCCGGAAATGGTCAAAACAGGAAGGATGCGGCAAGGTTATTAGGAGGCAGCGCCCCTTTAGTGTATGTCATTCCTTCTGGATAGAGGTGGTATCATGGTATGGAGCCCAGATACTTAACCTATGTTGTTGCTGCAAATTCATTACTTTGTGGTTGTTGGAATCGAGGATCCTCGGATATAGATCGGTTACGATCGGAGAATGACATATTCGTGTCAGTAGTTACCCAATTTGAAGGGTAATTCGGCCTTGTGTTGGCAGAGATCCGGTTAGGTTCTCGAGTCATCTTTCTAGATGCGTACCCATATGGCAATGGGAAGTTCCTTGGCCTGACCATTTGTTGGAAATCCAAAGAAACAATACGAACCTTGTACGGTTTTAGTTGTAGAACCTGCCATTTAATATGGTAGCTATAGTAGGCATACTATAATGGTACCTATGCTGGCTAAGATTTATACTCTACTTTCGAAATGTTTTCTATACTATGCACTAATAATAATATCAAAAATGATTTGATTTTACGTAGTAAGCATATTTGACTATCATAAGGAGAAATCTCCCCCAAGTTTACGTTTGCATTGTGTGTGTGTCGGGAGGCCTTATGGTAGTTTCATTTTTTAAAGCATTTCGAATTGACTTTAAAAATATTCCTCTGTTTTGTTTTTAAAAGATAAACTGTTTAAGTTCTCACACCAGTCCCATGACCGACCTGGAGTTTATTATTTTCCTTCCTAAACTCTGGGTGCCCACCAATTTCCACACGGGCAGTCTAGAGTCAGGTTATCAGGTCATTCTGGAATTCGGGAGTTGCTGTAGAGAATTGGAGGCAAGCTGGAGGGCATGGCGTATCATTTAGTATATAGTATTTCTTTTCCGCTGTTTGTTGTTGTTTGTTGTTGTACACTCTGATGATGTAATGTAATGTAATATGATGTAATGTAACAACCGATATAGTTCTTTGTTTAAAGATTATTCATTTATCTATTATATGTTGTTCCGCTGCGATTGTGAGATTCTGATGTTGTTCTGTTGTTTCTTTCTTCTTCTATCGTTTTCTTCTTCTTTAACCATAACATTTCGGTTTTCCGGCATTCGATTGCTCGACAGTTGATACAGTGGATGTATTGATGTCGGTTTTCGAGCGACCAAAAATCGTCACGTTACATGTTTGATAGAATATAGACGTTTGATGGAATGTTGATGTAGATATTTTTTTTGCGTTATATACTTGCTTATGTGTGATGTGCGATGATTCTAGTTGTGAAATTAGATTTGTGTGTGTTGTAGATGGGAAGAATAGAAATATGGTGATATTTGCACGGTTGGATGGCTCAAATAAAAGTTGCACGTAAAAAAATTGACTAGGTGTTGCGACGGCTTGCGTGGGTTAGCGATGACCCACTTGTCCAGGCTTGCGTCAGCTAGCGATGGCTTGCTACGACCTATTTACCTAGTTTTACGTTGGTAAGCGTCGGTCAGCGATAACCCAACGACCACTTTGGATATTTCATGTATCCAACTTTGTGACATTAGCTGTTATTTAACTTGCGAGGACGCCATCGCAAAAACCTATTGATGTCGACTGTTTTTACATTGCCTTTTAGCGACGGCCGACGATGGTAGGCATCGCATTCTTGCCGTCGCTAATGGCAATGCCTTTTTTTGTGTGAAGAGCTCAGAGGTTTGAGCGAGGTCTTTGTATGGGTATTTTGATATCTAGTGATCTCCCTTTTTGCTACATTATGACACATTATTAGAACCGCTCCTTTGTTTATTTGAGATAAGTCTTCCTTTGTCTCTTGTTCATCTGCTTTGGCACTTGGAATTCTTGGACATTAATAAGGATGATTCCGAAGTTTATATGAATGATGTTTTATCAAGCAGAAAATTTCTTTAAAACATCTCTAATGTTAATAAAGAGAATTCAATGAATAGATTTCCACGATGTCTTTTTGAAATCCAAAAATTACCCTCAACCATTTAAGGGATCTCAACATAGGTTTGCAACATTAACCACCCTCCCCATTTTCATTATCCGTTAGAGGAATTTTGTTATCAATTTGCCATCAACACCATGAAAAAAATTGCTTGAAATAAAAATGTTGTGACTACCGAAGATTTTGCAATTATAGCACACATCCGTTCATTAACTTATTTTTTAAATAAAAATTAAATATCTCCGACTATTAAAAGCACGTATGTACATTTTATTCTAGTGATCAATAGAGTAATTGGTGAGTATAATTACTAACTTGATATCAAAAACGGGGTAGCAAGTGAGTACCTTTACCCAGCTTCTTGCAAATGAGTAGCTAAAACCAGCTACAATGGAGAATGGACTAATTGAAAAAGTTCTGAACCCAATAAACCAATCATATTGCATGCTTTTTTGGTCAACAATTATTAAAAAATACTCATGTACTTCACGTTAAGAGTAGCAAGAAAAATTAATAGTTGCCACAAATCAAAATTGACATATATGTTTGTGATTTCCTATGGGTTTGCCAATTGTACGTTTTCTCATGTAGAGATAGAAAATTGAATGAAATGAAATTGTGTTTTTATTGTTATGTTGAAATTACAATTGCAGCATATAATACAATCAGTTTTTATAAGGGGCAGATACAATCAAGATATTGAGTTCGGGTTGGTTTTGTTTAAGGCACCCCCTTCATTGTGTATTTGAGAACATTGTATATTTGATTGTTTCATTCTTCTACAACCCAATTCATTATTTGCTTTAATAGCTCCTCTCAATTGCAGCTAGGGTTTTCTACCTATTCTCAAATCGTTGTTTTTGCTTCAAATGGATTCTTGAAAAAATGGCAGAATCGAGTGTTCTAAGAGAGGACTTTTATCAATTGAAGCTAGATCTTTGTTGCTTGCTTCTCAAATCATTTGCTAACAGCTCGATCTTTTCTCGAATCAATGTTTGCTTCAGTAACTTTTATCTTTTATCTCAATCTGACAAAATTCTATGCTGAAAGGGGTTCTGTTAGAATGTCGGTGATTTGGTAAGTTGCTGGTAAGTGGTTAATGTTCATTTTTCCTTTAGTACTTGTTCATGAACAAAGTATAAATTCAATTCCATGTGCTTAATTCTTGAATGCAAGATTGAATTGGCAGTTAAAGATATTGTACTTAAATTATCATGCCAGGTTGTTGCTTTCTTTGTCGATGTTACTTGTACCTAACTAAGTAATGATTCGATCCACATTATTTCAGGTGTTGTACTTTCTACTCTTCTAAACTCTGCTTCAGCGCTGGATCTCGAAATAGTAGGTTTCTTTTTAAAGCACCATGAGATAGGGTTTTCACCTAGATATATACAGTAACCACTTATCGATTTTTTGTCATCTAAATCTATTACCCAATTTGAGTCTGCATAACCAACTATGTTTGTGTTGTCGCATGATTTGAGTGCTAAACCATAGTTCAAAGTCTCATTTAAATACCTTAGAATCCTCTTCATTGCTTTCCAATGTTTATCTAGAGGATTTTGCATGAACTAGCATACCTTGTTTATACTGTATGATATCTCTGGTCTGGTTATTGTGGCATACTGAAGTGTTCCAACTATACCTCTGTATTGTTTGATGTTTGTAATTGGTTCTCCATGATACTTTGATAGATTTGAATTGCTGATCATTGGAGTTGGTAATGCGTTAGCTTGATCCATTTTTTCTCTAGTGAGTATTTCTGATGTGTATTTCCTCTCACATAAATGAATTTCTGTGTTGTTCACTCCTTTGACATTTATCCCAAAAAAGTAATTTAGGTTACCTAGATCTTAGATTGAGAACTTCTCATCAAGGTGTTGGATTATGTTGTTGATCTCTTTTCCATTGTTACCTGTAATTATAAAATTATCAACATAAATTAGTACATGTATGATGATTTCATTATTGAATTTTGTAAATAAGGAAAAGTCAAATTTTGTTGGTCGATAACCCAAATCAATTAATGTTGATTTGAGTTTATCAAACCACACTCTTGGTGCTTGCTTCAAGCCATATATTGCTTTCTTTATCTTACACACTTTTCCTTTGCTATTTTCTTGATGGAATCCACATGGTTGTTCCATATATATTTCTTCCTGTGGTTCTCCATTCAAAAATACATTATTTACATCTAACAGTCTGATTTTCCAATTGTTATGTAATGCAACAGTCGGTACTATTCTTATTGTAGTGAGTTTGACAACTGGTGAAAAGGCCTCTGTAAAATCAAACCCTTCTTATTGAGTGTAACCTTTAGCCAACAGTCTAGCCTTGTATTTTTGTGTTGTCCCATTTGGATTTCTTTTAACTATATGTCCATTTGCACTCGATTATGTCTTGGTGCTTTAGCTTTGTTACGAGTTCCTACGTGTTGTTTCTGATGAGTGCATTGTATTCTTCTTGCACCGCTGCTGTCCAATTTTCACTCTGCATTGCTTCATTGTATGTTCCTGGTTCTTCAACATCTAAATTTATCGCTTATATTTTAGGTCTAAAAATACCACTCTTTGCTCTTGTAATCATGTGATACTGAGTTCTTGCAGGTGCAAATTGTTGATCTAAAATATTGTAACTATCTTCATGTTAAGGATTGGATGAATTTGATTCTTCTAGTTCTTGATGTGATTCTTGAGATTGATTGTGATTGTGACTTTAGTTGTTTGATGATTCCATAATTCATGACCTGTTCTGAAATCAGACACTTTGAGTTGTGGATCTGGATTACTTTGAGTTCCACTTACATTAATTCCTGAGCTTTGTTCCCGATGTAAAGGTATTGTGGGTATTGATATCTTTGGATTGTATACCTTTTGTGATGTTTTTATTCATTTTAAGAGAAGGGAAACATTTTCACATTAAATTCTACATGTCTGGAAATGATTATCCTGCCATTATTAGTTAAGCACTTTGACTGATGTTTCTTTTGTCACTATTTGAACTTTGTTGATTAGAAGTATAATTTGCATCAAATCTGAAGTAACATTTATTTGCTGCATGACCAAATTTCTCATAAATTTGACATCATTGTCTATTACTACTACTGTTATTGTATCTGCCTCCTCTGCCTCTTGATCTGAAGCTTTGACCTCCTCTTTAATTGTTTTGACCTCCACTTTGATTGTTTTGATTGTTGTTTCTGTTTATTGATGTGAAATTGACTGCCACATCGAAATTGATTTGGTTTCCATTGATCTAATCTACCCTCATGAGCAAGTAGGGTTGAATGAACATATTGCAGAGTAGATGTTGTTTCTTTTGATGAGAAGACAGCAACAACTGCTTCATACTCTTTATCCAATCTATCCATAATTGAAAGAAAGTGTTCTATTTCAAAGACTTTGTGGCCTGTAGCTTCTAGAAGATCACGGAAAATTTTCATTTTGGTGAGATGCTCTCTCATACTCATTCAAACTTTCCTCAGATTTTTCATCTGTCTTTTATAATGCATTATTTTTGCTGCCGGTTGAGAATTAAATATTTGCACTATCATTAACCAAATTTCATAAGATGATTTGCATCCAACTATTTGAGGCAATAGATTGGAGCTGATTGAAGAAAGTAGCCATGCACTAAGCAAGCTATCTTGTCATGACAAATTTATGAATTCTTTATTTATCATCATTTTTCCCTCAGTATCTTCGTGAATCTTGCTGGTGTTCGTATTATTCCTTGAATAAAATTTTCCAAACCATACTTTTAATTGCCATTTCAACTTGATACTTCCACGGTAAGTAATTACTTTCATCTAGTTGATTTGTAATAAGCTGACTATATGTACTTACAATAGTTTTTAGGCTTTCATCAATGAGAAAAGGTTGTTGTAATGATGCTCTTATGGGATCTGAAGTTGTTGGGACATTGGTGGATGCATATTTGTTATTTCCAGTCATTCTTGAGTCTTGATTGGCAAAATTTGAGAATTAGAGGCCAAATAATGATTTTTTGATGGTCAGGAGGTTGCACCTAGAAATAATCTCTAATGTGGTAGCTTGATAAGTAAAGAATCTGCAATTGATGATCAAGAATGAAACTGTAGATTCTTAAACAAGAACAGCTACGCTGATCAAGAAAATGGCTTAATTAATATGATGATTTTATAATCTGATGAACAGCCACTGTGTAGCCAAAGATCAAATGATGATCTAGCTCTGATGATCTATCAGGTATGACATAGCCGTTAGGCTTTTGAGATGCTTCGATACCAAGATAGAAAACTGAATGAAATGAAATTGTGTTTTTATTATTATGATTCACAATTACAATTACAACATATGATACAATCAGTATTTATAAGGCACCTGCTTCATTGTGTATTTGAGGACTCTATATATTTGACCGTTTCATTCTTCTACAACCTGATTCATTTTTTGCTTCAATATGCAAAAGAAATAAACCCTTAGCTTTTAACTTTTTTTTTTACACATTTCATGATGCTCCCTTCCAATAATGTATACTCTGTCTTATTATGAATCATAAAGCAATCATTTTCCCATGAAATTGTAATCATTCGACTATAACTTTTCCCCACAAACCATTTTGCAAAAAATCTTAGACTTTTCGTAAGAACTCCAAACAGAAGACATAAATCCCCACCTTTCAAATTTTTTTGACTCATTTCATGTTAATTCCTTCCCATCACTTATACTTTATCTTATTATAAATCATAAAGCTTGACATTTTTCTATAAAATTATGATTCTTTGATCACTAAACCATTTTGCATACTAAATACCTATGTATAGTGAAGTGATATCATAGGACAAATTTTTGAAGTAGGCCAGTTTTCGAAACTATTTTGCGATTAGTGCTGGTTTCAGAACTTGTTACCAAACAATACTAGTTTCTAAGGCTAGTTTCTGCCCAATCAGCATTCAACTCAGCATTTTATAACTGCCTCGCATGAGCATAACTTATAGTTGCACCTAAATTTTTTTAGTTTTTGTATGGACGCAACTCTTAGTTGCGCCCGCCAAATATTTTTAATTTCATTGTTGGCACAACTATGAGTTGTGTGTCTGTGCTGGCGCAACTCATAGTTGCACCTGCACAAGTTGATGATGCCATACGAAGGCAGCAACAACCCATACCCTCACATAATATCATTTTTACCAACTTGCTCCCCTCATTGCTGCAGCTCGAACACAACATTCCTAAGCCATAATTCTTGGGTTTTTTTTCTATCAATTGCACTCAAAATTTACAATTTCTTCACCAATCTTCGATTAGAACAAATCTATAATAATGGAAGCAGATCTTCTTCAACACAATACGATTTTGGTAATCTCTAAACCCTAGTTTTTTTATCAATTTCTAATTCGCATATTATTTGTTTCTATTTGTAGAAAACATTATCAATTAGCTTGTTCTAGGTATTAGTAATTCAATTTGTATAGTTGAATCAATCATTTGTTGTAAACGATGTTAAAAATATGGTTTTTTGTTGCATGAACTTTCAAAACCGAAAAGCGGACCCGTTGATGGTACCGTGCTATAATGGCCGGATAATCACCGCACAAATGTTGAAGATTTAATGAGGGTAATATTTTCTATTTTGTAAATATGCTAAATAGTTTAAGATTTTTAGCATTTGAATTAACTATATGCTATAATTGTTTGTTTTGTAGAGTGTAAAACCCATCAATTGTCTGGATCATTTGCAGAATTTCGAAGATTTGATGGAGATGGTAGATAATCACCGAGTTCAACAATTACTTCATCAAGAGGGCTTTTAGTATTTCATAAAAATAAAATATATCAGATTTGATAGGACCTTACTAACAACATTATGCTACAGATGGAGGCCTAAGACTTAAACCTTTTATTTTTCTGTTGGAGAAATGACAATTACTTTACAAGATGTTTCTATTTTGCTCGGCCTTAAGGCGCCGTTCTGAATTATGGTGGTAATGTGGACGTCAATGATGTTTGTCATTTGTTTGCTTGGTGAAATTCCACCCCTCGATGCTGTGGTTAATAAAACAGAGTTGAAGGTCAAATGGATTAATGACCTTATAATTGGCCGGGAGATTACCGTCGATTCATCTATTGAGGAGCTAGAACAGTTCACATGGGCTACTATATTGCTTCTTATAGAATCCCGCCTTTTTCCAAACCATTCGAAAGGTCGAGTAAGTGTCAAATGGTTGTATATGCTATAGGACTTTGCCATTATTTCTGATTATTCGTGGGGTAGCGCGGTTTTATGCGCATTATATAAGGAGTTCGATAATATGGCACTAAAGAAGTCGAACGGGTTGGTTGGTTGCCTAACCCTTCTACGGGTATTTTAATTTTGACTTATAATTGTAATAATATTTTGAAAGACCTTTTTGACACTGATAATGTGCATGTATGGTCACGGACGCGTATTTTTATTGGTCGTCCAAATATTCGCGCCAACATCGCCTTGGATTACCTTACGGGGCAAGGTAAAAACAGCTAGTAATTTCTATTAAAAACTTTATGTTTTAGTATAATATTCACACATTATTTTGTTCATTTATTGTAGATGGACCATAGATAGATGTTGGAGAGATAATCCAGTCCGTCATCCAATATTCTATCACAATGAACTCGATGATATGGAGCAGCATAATGTTGATTTTATGCCATACGCGACTGAGATTGTACAGAATTTGCCGCCAATTTTCTTGGATGGAGAACAGATTTGGTGTTCAAGAACCCCAATCATTTTCTTACAAAGTGTGGCCATGCACTACCTGGACAGAGCGATAAGGCAATTTGGCCTTCATCAACATATACCAGATGCAGCCGAGCAAGTTTTCCCACACGGTTGGGACATAGATTTTTATAACATGTACGTAGCAGGTTGGATCAAGTTCAAGTTGAATGTGTACCAAGAATCACCATTGAACAATACTACCGTTGGTACTGGCATATAGCACAACAATTTGTTCCTAAAGAATCGTCTACTTGGTTGCCTAGATATGCTCTACGAGGACAAGTAGAACCTGACTTGGTACGTGTAAATAAGCTTTCATATCTTAACTCCTCTAACTAGCTATACTTACTTGCGTCGATACTTCTTTTGTTTCAGGTTCAAGACCTATACCTCATTTCCAATGAAGTTGATGATGTTCTTGCAGATCCTAGAGATTAAGATCGAGTAAAAGGTAAGTATCAACATCAAAGAAATTATCAAGTCGCTGCTTGGTAGACATAAGCTTGAATGATCACCGTCCGTATGTGCCTCCTCCACCCGAGGTTTTTGCTCGTACATACCAACGAAGATGTTTTAGAGGCATGGGTGGTTCTTCACAAGGCTGTAAAATGGGAAGGACATAGTTGAAGCTGAACCATCTCAACCGCCTCAGACTCAAACACAAAGAACACCACCCGAACTTAGAAACTTAAGAAATTAGGTGTTATTATAGTTTTACTTAAGTTGTTTAATTTGGTTTGCAGGTTGGTTGCTTTTGTTTGAAGTTGTAATACATTTTTTCGAACTTATATTCACATTTGAAGTTGAATTTTGTTAACGTACAATCAAGAACATTGTGGTTTTGCAACTTCTTGTTGTTGTTTTCGTATATACAGTTGAATTAAATTTGCGTGAAATATGATGGTTTTGAATGAAATGCATATTATTTTTTCATATATGTGAGCCGCTGTTTAGGAGAGCGGCAGCAAGTTACAGACGCAACTAAAAGTTGCGCCCATAATATATAAAGTAGCGCAACTTTGAGTTGCACTCCATCATATACAGAATTGCGCAACTCAAAGTCGCACTAATCTGTAAACTAAGCAGCGCAACTCAAAGTTGCACATATATTCATGGGCTGCTCCTCCTGGCCCAACAACAGCTTATAACACCCTTTACTCCTCTCCACTTCAACAAAACTCATCAAACACAACATATTTCAGAAACCTAAATTCCATTGCTCTTAATACAACTCAGTTAAAAATATAAAAAATGCACTCAAATTCGTTTAAATCGAAAAAGATCAACACAAGATTTCACTTTTATCTACACTTGAAGTAAAGTTCTAAAACCCTTCTCTACTAATTTTGTTAGATCTATTATTGAAATTTAGTTTCTTTAAATTTGCTAGATCTATGACTACCGTGACGATTATTTGTCACTATGATGGCGATATAATAATCGATGAAAGTAGCAAACCAATCTATGTTGGCCGAAAGCATAAAGGATCTAAAGTGAGGAAGAGTTGTAATTCTCTTGAGTTGAAAACAACAATTTACAAAGCTATAAATATTAACTCAACCGAATTCAACATCTCATGGGTAAGTAATTGGGTAACAGGTAATGGCTCGATTGCTATTAAGGTGAACAATGACGACGTCGTCGATTCTATGTTTTGCGTGGAGATGAAAGTAATCGAGTTGTATGTTAAGAAGGAGGGGGTGGTACAAACAAATGAACCCCAAGCTCATATCTTTAATTATGCAAGCCAATCAAGACCGAGTAATACTGCTGAGCAAAGTCAAATGTATTACCCATACTACTCCTACAAGTCACCGAACATTTATGCACAAACAGCTGGGTATGGTTTCATGTGATGTATGTATGTTTCATTCATGGTCGTATGTTCTATGTAGTTAACACTCATATGTTTGTTTATATGTCATATACACACACATCCGGTTACGGTTTCATGCCATATCCATCGTAGTCACCAAGGTATGGTTTCATGTCGTATCCTCCACAGTCAATTCCAACTCCGAATTCAAACGAATACTTGCAAGAAATTGAAGATAAAGATGTTGAAACTGAAGATATGGAGGGTGGAAATGCTGATAATGATGTATCACATTTGGATAGCATGGAAATCGCTGCTTAACTCGACGAAGATGAGACATGGATAGATGCTATGATTGTTAACAATAATGCTCTTTTCGATGATATTCCAGAGGAAGTTGATGACCTTGATGAGCAAATCAAGATGGAACATTAGAGGATGACCAATGCAATGACACAATCATGAAAAGTTCTATTATGCAAAAAATTCAATTTACCGATGAAATGTATGAACTAAAATGTGTGGAGAAAGGCCCTCGAGTCAGTATGATTTTTAAATCAAAGGATTCTTTAATTGAACATATAAGTGAATGATCGATAAAATGTTCAGTTTCAGTTAAAAACATAAAGTCTCATGCCAGAGTGTTCACTGCTATATGTGATATTGATGTTAATTGTCCATCGCGGCTTCATGTTATTGTTTCTAAAAGAGATCATGCTAGATGATGGGTGTACGGTGATGATCACACATACTCAAATCCAATCATCAACTCGAACCACAAACAAGCAATAACTAGATTCATCTGTACCAAAGTCCTTCCACATGTTGGATCGAACTTAAGTTACACTGTAAAATCTATTCCAAGAACTTATGACAAATACATATAAAATTCAAATAAGTTACATGAGAGCTTGGAAAGGACTAAGCAAAGCCGTGTCTAAAATATTTGGTGATTGGCAATCTTTATACAATGACTTGTCACAGTTTCTTCGTGCAATACAGAAATGCAATCCAGGCATTGTTTATCATGTCAGAAGGCGTTCAATTTTTGGGGGCTTTCTGGGCATTTGGACCGAGCATTGAAGGTTTCAAGCTTTGTAGTCATGTTCTTTCTATTGATGGAACATATCTTTATGGTAAATATCAAGGTACGTTGCTTGTGGCTACAGGAGTTGATGCAAACAACTCTTTTTTTCCTTTGGCCTTTGTTATTATATGAACCAAATTAGCGGAGAGTTAGGAATGATATTTTTCATGCATGAGACTCTTAATTCCGTCTTTAAATGCAAGATGCATTACATTCATTTCTGATAAAATGAAAGCAATCCAAACTGTCTTGCAAGAGAAATGGAGAAGACTGTGTGGAAACTTGGGGAATAGAAGACAAGACGGATGTGGACAATGTGGTAACTTGGGTCATAAGAGAAGAATGTGCGGGATCCAGTAACTAATTTGATTGTTTTTACTACTTATGTCATTCGTGTATTGTATAACTTCTACTTTTATTTTGTAAACAATTTTGCTGTTAAAAGTTATCTTTTGTCGAACATTTATGTTAGTTGCTATGTTCTGTAACTTTGGTTTATTTTGTATGCAGCTTTTGTATGTAATATCCATAGTACGTAACGTGGAACAACATCAAAGTAATACGACAAATAATAAATAAACATTACAACCAAAAAATAATACAACAAATATTGCATAACCATTACAACAACCAAGTAATAAAACAACCTAATTAGGTGTGTAGTGAGATATGAGCTTGTTGCATATATAACATACATTTGGGCGCAACCGTGAGTTGTTACAACATAGGTGCAAGTCATAGTCGCGCATAAATGAAATCTAAATTATTTGAAGTGGCACAATTAAGAGTTACGCCCATAAAGAAATAGTGAGTTGCGCCCAAGTGGGGCAGTTTATAAAATGCTAAATTGGATGCTGACTGGACAAAAACTAGTCTTGAATGGTAATAAGTTTCAAAACTAGCACTAATCGCGAAATAGTTTCAAAGACTGACACACTTCGAAAATTTATTCGATATCTCACGCACGCACACACACATATATATCAAATATTTTGCCATATATACTACCAATAGACTATTTGTTAATCAATATCGGCCATATATGTAGTGATGGGATATCATACCCAAAAAAATCAAGCCTCTTGCGTAGCCAATTCAACATAGAGCACAACAATTGTCTATTTTAGAAGTATCTAGCCAATTCAACATAGCGCACAATAATTGTCTATTTTGAAAGTATTTTCGGACGTAATTAGATTATTTCCATTAGGAAAATCAAAAAATGAGTTTTTACAATATTCCTTGACATTTTGGTCTTGAAAACAATTATTTAGTTCCAAATTCGAAACCACAGCATATTTTTAACAATTCAACACTTTGCTAAATACTTAATAGAACAAAAGTTAGGAAGTCATGCTCATTCACTTAAAAGAAGCAAAAGTGTCCTCCAATTTGAGACCTTACATTTGCATAATTCAAAATATGGTAAAATCTCGTAGACATGTTTCTTATCATTTAGATCAGAACTGAAATATTTTAAACTTGAAAACCTTGTAATTGAATATGAACCAATGAACTAAAGTTCTGTTAGCCTTTCATCAAAACTACCTTGAAAAATTAAAGATGATCTGAATGATAATACACACACAAATAATTAAGAAAATTTTGTATTTAACCAATTTAAAAGTTTGACGATGAAAGTATTTTTTGCTGTTTCAAGTTTAGTAGCAAAATTTTTATCGGGATGCAAAGACATATGGATATAAACACTACGTACGTTTCATTTGAATTATTTTAATTCAAATATATGCCACACGAAACAAGCGGACATACGATGGAGTTAATTGACCTTAAGGATATAGTTTATTAATATACGCCAAGTGTTGTAGACTTAATAGGTAAATTGCTAAATTCATTTATTTCTGTAAACTTCTACAAATAAAATAATCTCGTCATGGTTTCCCACCAACATGAAAGTTTGCATGTTTACTAACTAAGGTGTATCAAAAAGACATTTTCTAATTTATATAACATTCAAGTATTATGGAAGATATGAATTCATGTATATAACGACCTATACATTTACAACCTCGCTAAAGCAAGGTTGAAGCACTTAATGTTGTTCAACCACTACTCTATTTCAATTTTACGCTCTTAAATAGTGCATCCGCTTAAAACCTAACTATTTACCGCTAACCCCGCAAACTCAAGGTTTATAAATCCACTTAAGCAGTTTCAATATAAAATATCAATTTAACCAGTTCTATTTCAGATTTATCGGTTCTATTTCGCAGGTAAAAAGTATTTCAAAATAGATCGAACATTATGTCCTTATAGTGATTAAAAATCAAGTAAAAAGCCTAGCAATGATTCACAATATAGAAATACTATGAACGATCGGTGTATACCTAAGAATGTCAGCCTGTACATTAGGGATTCCACTTGCAAACTCGGTTTGACATCATCATAACAAATCAAAGTCAGCCAGTTCTCATGAAGCATACAACAAATCACGGCGAAATCAGCACCATGATAAACCATGCAGTAATTATTGATATACTAATGGTTCACTACTTACCAAATAGCGTAGGAAATGGATAGAATTGAATATATTGATTTCGCCGAGCGCATGTCAATGATATTGTTGACGCCAAAAGCGGATCAACATTCAAAATCCTGTAGAAATATTGAGTTCTAGTAGAAAATACATTAAAAACAATAAGAACAACAAGATTTTTAGAATGTTTCGACAATTTCTAATCTACGTCCACTGTAACTTTGATTGATTATAGATTTTAAAGTCACTAATACAAAGGTTTTACTTATCTAAAGACTTAAAACAACAAATAGTAGCTTCTTTAATGACTATAAAAGAGCAAAGATAGAAGGTGAAGAAGATAATGAGCCAAAAGGTCATTCTCCGGTTGTTATAAGGTCTAATATTCATAAGAAAATCATCTAGTAGAATAGAAGGCCCACCATATACCAAATCCAGATCCGAGAATGCAGAAGTAAGATGTGGTCGTCGACCCATAAATTCTAGTTAGTACCGATCAGAATTGGTTGGTTCCGACATGAATTTTTATGGAGGGACTTCCCTTTTTTAAGGTTAGTCGATTGCAATGAAAAAAGAAAACGAAAAAAAAACCTCTAAACATCAAAAGAACGAACAGGTAAAGTTCATCCAACTTTGTCGATTGCATTTGTATAGAAAATGTCTCTATTACAAGCAATATAATTATCTTCGTTACAAAGCATAAATTTCCGATTATTCTTTGAGGCAAAAATCAGGGTCATTGATAAAAACAATATAATCCATCTCCATTACTGAGAATTCTCCGATGATTGTTGGAGGCTGCTATGAGGATCTTCATCTTCAAAGTGTCGTCACATCATTCTTACTTCCCTCTTTATATTGTAAATCTTTTGCAAAAGGGTTTTCAACTGATTCTCATGATTCTCCATGTCTCTGCTTTTAAGACGAGGATCAGGCCGAAACCAAACAAAAGATGCAGCCAGAAACAAAATCTGAAGAGTATAAGAGAAACGAAAAAAAAAATTAGTTTTTGCGTATACTTATCATTGATCGTGATTGTGACTGTGAAAGGAGAAAACTTATCAAAATGTATAAGAAGATTCGTTCGACGAACCAAAACTGATCATCCATAATACCAAGATACAGGTGACAACGAAGTGTAAGAGATGCGAGATAGATTAGGGTAGATTAGCTTATATTCTAATTAAAATGGATCGGATTTTGTTTGCTTCGGCCCGATTGTAATGCGGTATTTCAATTTGTTTTCGTTAGAATATTCTCTCATTCTTTGCTTAGGGCTTTCAACCCATAATCCATATTTTCAAAGCCCTTTCACAAAACATCATCCGCTCAGTACAACTAAAAGTTTGATCGTGTTTTATAATATAGTTAATTTTCCTCAAAATGTTGTGTTGATAATTGTTATTTTGAACTGAAGATACGGTGTTTGAGTTTATGGTTGTGAGGTATTCCATTCTTTTGTCCATGATCCATGGTGATTTGATTTAGATCATCTATTTAATTTAGATTTAGTGGTTAATCAAAAGATGTCGACTCCAAAATGCAGCCAGTGCAGACCATGTTATGCATACGGTGTTATAAAAATAGTATTACTTAAATTAATTAAATAATTCATGTGATATTCTGCAATTGTGATTTCAAAGAAAATTTAAACAAAAACATGTCAAACAATAATAACATATTTTGGGTTTAACATTGCATCAAGTGAACTTTAAATATTAACACGTTGAGATGTGATTAAATTATAGAAAGAGAGTTGGTGGTTAAAATTCAGAGGGAAAATATCCACGTTAATAATGATAATGTACGGTCCATGATTTCTTATCGAAGAGAGTAATAATAGATCGATACTTATTTTGTAGGAAAAAAATAAAGCATTGATTTTATTTAGGAAATTTATATTTGCATTTTTTAAAAAAAAAGCATGAATGCAGTACTGAAATAAGAAGAATATGGATTAATAAAATAAGTGTTGAGTGGAAATAAAAAATAAAGGCCGGAAAAATGTCTATTGGTAGACAAACGAATACATAAATTTGAGTTGCGTTCGTATTAACTTTTTTATTTGAAAAATGAAAAACTTGGATATTTATCCTTGATGTTGTTAGAGGCTCATTATCCTTTTCTTATGGTTCCGTGCTTTATAACTCCACTATCTTCAAGCTCAATAACTCTCGTCATTTTCAAGCTCGACATATTTTCTTCTGGTTTCACTGGATTCACGATGGAATTTTGGACAATTTGGCATATGGTCTGCTAGCTTTTGATGCTATTATAAAAGCATTTTGGTAAGATTAGGTGGTCTTAATCATTTTTTTAAATATATTAAATTAATATTCATCGATAAAAATATACATTTGTTGATTATGCTACGCCCATTTGATGAATGTTTGGTTGTTGTGACATTTTGATTGATTTGTGTCTCGATTTGATTATTTATTGTTAATTATTGTATTATTGGGTGATGGATGTTTTGCAGTAATTAATCGTTAATTTCAGAAGAAAATAATTAATTATAAAAAATGAGTAAAAATTACATAATTTTGAAAAATAATAATGGTTTAACAATTGAAATTGATGTGAAAATTTTAATAGGTTATTATTTATGAATTTAATGGAAAAAATCATAAATAATAACGAAAATCTATATTAAATAAAATTTAGAGAATTTATAATTATGTATAAAGTAAAGTGAGATTTAATAAATAATAATAAGATTTTTGTGAAGAATATATTTTAAGTATATAAGAGTATAACTGTTTTTATGGAAAAATATTATTATTATTACTATTATTATTATTACTACTAGTATTATTATTACTGGAATAATAGAAATGAGAGAAATTGCGACGACCCACCTTTTCCACCCTCAAAAGACGACAATATTATCTCCACGGTATTCATGTGCCAATCATCCAAGTGTCGAAAAGACAGACTATTGGGATAAAAAGAAAGAAAGGACAAAATAAAATCTCAAATCATGACGAGTAGTATGTAATATATAACAGATTTTTACAAAGAAAACTATAATATACATACATCAAAGTAGAGTACACTAATCTGTCATCAGCCTGGACAGTTATAACAAGCTATCCTCACAAATGCAGATAAATATAACTAATAAATGCAATGGAAAATAGAATATACGTGGATATGTCTAGGGCCTCCAGCTCATCTCCAAAAGCTTCAAAGCATCCAAACTAGATTTATAAATATGCTCGGTCTGTGATGTGCACGTAAATGTGCATAATTCTACCACCATATTTAATCTATTTAACTTAAATAAATGATCATATTGGGTATTTTAGCTTGTTTTAACCAAAACCATAATAATTCCAAATTGTCACAAATCCATCTTCATATAGGGGGAAAACGGTCATTTGTGTGCATATATTTCTTTGAGAAAAATTAATTGGAAATTTATATATATTTTTGTATGAATTTGATCTCAAGTAGGAGTGGTTTCATGAAGCAATATGAATGCACAAAGAAGATACAAAAGAATGAAGATGGAAATAATTCAAAGTGAAGAACATGGAGGACTCCACTTACCCAACTACCTTAATGTACAAATTAGAGGCTAATGCACATGCTTATGGAATTAATGGCTTCATGTACATTTAAATGATGATTAGTAGAAGCTAATGATTACTTGGCCTCTACACTTTCTCAAGGGTATTTTGGGCATTCCCTAAAAATATGAATTAGGGTTTAACACATGTATATATAGCCCTTATATTTCATGTAACCCTCTTCTTACTTAGTCTCTCTTTAGTTAGTTTTAGGCTCAAAATAAAACCAAGCTCTCTTCTTTCTTTTCATGGCTACTTAGCCATTTCTCTTTATGTAATTTTTTAATGCAACTTCAATACATGTTCTTTTCATTTTCATGCTTATTTACTTTCATGTTGTAGCACTACAAAAGAAGCACTGTTCAGCGACAGCTAATAGCCGTTGGCGGCCATTTCTAGCCGTCGGTAAAAGCCGTTGCAAAATATCTCGTTGTAACTAAAGAAAGCGACGGCCTTAGCGACGACTCCATTGTTCTTTTTGCAATGGCTTGTAACGGCTAAGTGTCCACGTGGAAGCAACCATTGGGGTTATTGCTTTCTCGGGTTGTTGATGCAAAGCGTTGCAATATTGCCGTTGCTAGCCGTCGCTATATTTGACCACAGGGTCGTTGCTAGCCATTGCAAAACTGGAATATATTTGCTGCCACATTGCAGAACCTTCAAACCTCAATCCCAATCAATCCAAATAATATAATTCCATCATTCCACACATACAATACCATTCCATCATACCGTATAATCAATATCAACACAATCAAATCATCAAATATTGCATATTCCAACATATATTCACAAAATCATATAAGAAAATCAACATAACCAAATATGAAATTCCATCAAACCAAACCACATAACTAAATTAAACGACTAGTACATATCAAGTGCCAAAGTATCAATCACGAAAACCAAAATACCAAATCCACCATAACACTAAGTATCAATCACAACATCCAATGTACCAAATGTCAAACTCATCATAATGTGTACATATATATATATATATATATATATATATATATATATATATAAAGCGTACCCATCAAAACAAACCAACTAAGCATCATCACCATCATCATCTGCACCTCCTTCCCCGGGCATTGACCCATGCTCCTGATAGAAGGAAGCAATACGCTCATCTATCTACGTCGCCAACTAACTCTTCTGCCAATCATTAAGCTCATCCAATTGTGTTTGCATCCGAGCAATCTCTTCCTTATCTATCGATCTCCCATATGCCCTTTGGAAATTAATAGCCTGTGTAATAATTCAAGTGAATAAGAAGTTCATGGCATACAATAACAATAAGAAAACTCAAGTTACTGGTAATAAACTCAAGTGAATAAGAAGTTCATGGCATACAGGTTTCTACTGTGTAAACGTAGAGTACATACCATATTGCCGAAACTGTAACGCCTGTTGCGACTTGCCGGTTCAATGATTGAATCCCATATCCGATTAAACTCACCAACCATAAGCGACTCCCATCCACTCTCTTGTATCGCTCATGCATGCTCTACTGTATATCTCTCCTACAATGACGAGGAGATATTTGACACAATTGCTATACAATTTACTTATTTACTGTGAAATAAATGAATATGAAATATTTTCATTACAGAAATAAACATATTTACCATTACAGAAGCAGCCTTGTCATCCGACCAATTATACGAAACATTCCCATCCTTATCCGTATGCTCCACTGCATGTGTGACTCTGAAAACCTCAGCCGCTCTAGGCTCCCTTTCATACTTTGCCCACTGAATATATACAAAAATAGATTATATTGATAATTTTCACGAGTATATACAAGAATAGATTATATACAAGAATAGAATATATGGTAAAGAGACACTAGTAAATATATACATCAATGACATAAATTTGGTTAATTTAATTACTAACTTCCTCCTATGTTGTTGGAAGGATTTCGAGCCACCACGATGTAAAGCGGGGTTTTTGTTCCTATTAGCCTTGTTTCTTGCCTATAATTCCTATTAATTTATGCACACTATTGAGTAAAATAATTCAACACATTTAAATGTAAAAATATAGTGACAATATAACTTACTTTGAATGCTTCAGTTTCCCAATATTGTTGGAATCCGGCCTAAATATCATCGCCCGTCCAACTTGGCTTTTTCCCTGAACTCTTAGCCCTTGATAGAGTCTCTCCGTAATTTTTCCGCATATTTTTATTCCAATGATTTATAAAAACATCCATATCCTACGGATCCACATATACAGCTGCCTTCATATTGAATTATCATACGTGTTATGTAAAAGAGATTATATAATTAAAAAACAATCAGCAGAACAGAATACGTAAAACTGATATCAAAAGGCATGATGGCATATTGTTTTTGTTTTCATATAAGGCATAATTATATCACTACTACAAAACAGGCCATTTGCATCGATTGTTTACCCCCCTTTTGCATCAGTTCAACAACCGATGCGTATGCAACCGATGCAACAGGCTTAACACTTTTGCATCAGTTCTGAAACCGATGCAAAATGGTCCTTTTTGCATTGGTTGTTACTAACAACCGATGCAAAATATCATGGTTGATTGCTTGGACACAGCCCCCATGTTGCATCGGTTGTAATGAAAACCGATGCAACTAATCCCTCTATTGCATCGGTTTTTTATAACAACTGATGCAAACTAATCCCTCTATTGCATCAGCTATTTATACCTGACGCAAAAAAACCATTCTCAGATACCATTATTACAGTACTCAAATAGACTATATATATATTATTGATTATAACAAACAATTATTGCATGCAATATTACTATCATTCAAAATTAAATTTAGTGGCAAATACATAATCAGATTTAATAATTCTACAAACGAATGAAAAACATAAATAAATTCCACGGTACCTAATCAGACAGTCAGTAGTAAAAAATAAATGCAACCAAAACCACTCATTTCACTCTTCTCCACATACAAACCATCAATCTGCCTGCATACATTTCCTCCCTGAACCACATACAAATACACACTCAAACATCACCACATCCTACAACCAGTTCATTAGTAATCATCACCATATCCATCACAAAACTGCACCCCACCACCTGTACTTCTTGCAAACATCTCCCAACAACACATTACAGCTGCTCAACCATCATGTTCACCACAACAAGAAACACCATCACATTTCCAACCACATCAAACCACATCCACTCCTTAAATACCCCATACATCCATCATCTTCCAACACCACCCTACCTTCCCTCTGCATACTACACTTCTGCAAACCATAACCTTCAACCAACTTTAAGCAACTACACACAAACACCATAACATTGCTATCATCCCCACATTGCTGTCACCATCTTTTGCAACTGCCCTCTGCATTCACTTCACCACTCCTCTAACCACCTCACTGCCTACCTCCTCCATACAACACTACAATATCCAGCACTACCATTGTCTCTACCTCATCAACCAACAAAACATCAAGCATACTACTGGCACGGCCCACTTTCTTCACAGCCCACCATCCTCTGCCTAAACCTCCATTCAACATACAACTGCTCCTCCTCTAACCATTACTGACATTTATCCCACAGCCATTCCAACCTCCTCTAACATACATCTAAATACCCCCAACATTAACCTATTACCTGATCACCATTTACCCATCACCACTACTTTTAACTGTCATACCAGTATCCAATCATCCCCATCATTTCACCTCTTTTTTCTTTGATGATTTGGATAGAAACCACATCATTTCACCTCTTTTTTCTTTTTCTTTTTTAAACTTTCAACTAAAAAAATATATAGGAACCTCCCCACTGCCCACTGCCTCAAAACTGAATACAAAGCGATTATTACTTGTCCTCAAAACTGAATACACAGCGATTATTTTCTTAGTATAAAGTGTATGCAGTTTGATTATTATTGCATATCACTGAAACCTCCCTACTGCCTGCTACTATTCCCTGTGCACTTCACCAATAAACCATCTCCATCCCACATCATAGCATTTCCAGTCCCTCATCAATAAACTACAATCTTACCCACGTCCACTGATCCTCCATCCAACAACCATAGCATAGTAGCCGCTGTCAACACACATTTGCACAGTGCAAAGTTCATCCACTCGTCATAAACAATTCTCCTTCACTTGCCACTGTCAAACAATCATGTTCTGAACTCAAATATTCTGGAATAAGTATAATATACTAAAACAGATTAATAATAAAAACTTACAGAACAACTATGAGGTAACACGCACATTGACTTTATTTCTCACCTAACACTGTCGAAGTGAAGCAATTCAATTTGAGATAATAGATAATTAACCGACAGATAATTGAGCTCTGAGATAAGGAAATTTGGTGGTAAGCGATAAAATTTAAAGAGTTGTTTCTTCTTCTTCTTCTTCTTCGTCGTCTGTCGTCACCACTGAGTTGCTCATTGGGAACCTCCGTTGCATAAAGACTGTTCCAACTTACCCCTTTAACCAAGATTGTATGCAATTTGACCTTTTGTTGGAGGTAAACCATTGCTACTAACTCCACTTTTATTGCCCATTAAAGTTTATCAATATATGCAGCAGCTCTAGCTCTATCTGGGCCTGTTCTTCTTCACATTCTTCTCAAACTTCCTGCTCCAATATTAAAATATCCATTTCTTTATCAGTCAAAACTTAAAAGAGTGTGATAACCAGATGTATTATAACTATCAAATATTTAGTCTACTGAAGAAGCAACAACTGAATTAATATTTTGTTTAAAACTTCAAATTTTCAAACAACAATGCAATAAGCAAAAAAATAAAAAGAATTTGTTCACTGACTCGAGAATAGAATAGCGGGTTTGGAACAATGATGGTAAATTTCTCAACAGTTATCAAAACTTATGGTTGTGAGTCCCATTTCCACGACTTTCCCTTCAATTGATCCAGCCTGCAATTATAAAGTACTGTTAAGAAAACTTTAGTAAACACAAGTCACCTATGGCTATGGTAGTTATTTTTTACTACAAAAATTTACGTGCTGACAAATCATGTTGACTAGTGGGGTTCAGTTATGTTGCATTCATTGTTTCCGCTAGCATGTCATTATGCTACAGCTACAAACCAAGAATGTGATCCATCATTATGGAACAAGTCCCTTATTTTGGCTACAATCCCATAAAGAAAGATCGGGTTTTACCTTCATATAATCCCCTGCTGTAAATGGTCTTGAAAATTGAACAGACAACCCAACCCGCTCCGTAGGTTTCCAAGGATATCTCTAGCAGCAAAAGCAGTAGCCACTCCTAAGATGATATTCAAATGATGTTTATAACTGCAAACATGGAAATTATGAAAAAATATAATAGGAGATCAAAGGCTATACAGAAAACATAATATATAATAGCCAAAGTTTTGGCATAGCTACTTGAACAATATGGTATATTGCTTTCAATAGTTCTAAATTATCCACTCAATTACAGACAATATGGTATATTGCTTTCAATAGTTCTAAATTATCCACTCAATTACAGTGTTAATAATCTATATAAAATAATGGTTCATACATTCATTTTAGTAGCATAATTCAGTTCTTTAGTACAATCATTTAGTACAATTTTAGTAGCATAATGGTTCGGACACTTGGAATTGAACAGTATTAAAAGCATGAAACATAAAATGAAATAAAGAGGGACCTTTCCATATGGAATCTTTAGCTCATCAATGTCTGTCCTTGTGTGATGTTCATGGAGTTCAACATCATTTGGGAATTTTGTTGCATTGCTCTGCAGAAACAGAAAAGGGATTAAATATTTACAACAAATAAACATGTTAGTAAGAACCAATATGCTTTCTCTCAATAAAAAAAGAATTAGCATCATGCCATACCTTCTTACGAGTCTTATTAGATGATAAGTGTGGATCTTCTGGTACAATAACTTTGTGTAACCCAACACGTGCATCAATTGAACTGTCTATAACCAATAACATGAACTTGTACATAGTAAAAATGATCTTTTTTTTAACATCATGATGAAATCAGGCGGATTCAATGCATGAAGTGTTTGTTGCTACGAGTGTTTGAAGACATGGATGAAGATGGCATGGAATATTTGCTGCTATATATGCATGTTTGAAGAAGACTGCAATGAAGAAGACGGATGAAGACGACATGAAATATTTGCTGCTATGAATGTCTGAAGAAATGGAGGAAGAAGACTGCTGTGCTTCCACATATGGAGTTGGTCAAAAGACTTAAACTTCTCTTGCATTTTCAATCCAAGTTTCAGTTTTCAGACTGTAACTGCTATTCATTGTGTTCACAAGTAATAAATGAGAGACCAGAATTGCTTTCTTGTTTTCATTTCTACATTGTGTTCACATTGGCATATTTTCCTTTTCTCCTATTCTCCTTTTCAATACAAGCTCGGGAGTTGATACTACCATACTTATGTGCACCATATTTTCTTTCTTCGCTGCAATAGTTTACATGCACTACTGAGGTACTTCACATATAGACTACAGTAATAATCATAATAAGAAGAGTAAAAATATGGTGAAGCATATTTGACGAAACTTCTAAAACTATCTTTTTTATTGCATCATCGAATCATTATTTAATAATTATACTTCAGAAAATACATTCATACGTCATAGGATAATAAAAAATTGATTTTAAAAGCCCTAAACATCTCCATTGAAAAAAACCCATCTCCATAAGACATCCTTAAGCTAACTGATCATTATCCTCTGATCATGAATAACCATAACAGACTCAGAAATAACACACACGTGCATATAACATGTATCCTTAATGGACACTTAAATACCATTTGGTGAAGAGTGACATTTATTCCATCTTTTCCTCAATAAATCGGTACATTTTTTAGTTTAACCTTAGGTCCTACTTTTATACTTTACTCATAGAAAACAATTGAAATTCTAATAGTGATGTTGACAATAAACATGAAACAAAGAGTAGAAAGATCAAATGGAGATACTCAATCAGACACCTATAGTCTAGAAGGTAATGTTAAGTAGGTAAGACAATGGTACCTGTATCCTGAAATCTTATATCTTAATGTAAGTGGTAATGAAAGCATGACTGCTTCGTGTTAATTTTGACAGATAAATCAGAGCAACACTCCGCTAAACTCCATTCCAACGATTCTGTCGAGCTTCCCTTCCGAATCTCTACCTGACCATACCAATATCATCGAGCTCGTCACCTCCAGTAGAAACATGACTGTATCCCCCCTCCACATATTACAGTAGCAACGCAATTATCTACTGGGCACCGAGCTTCACCCAATCTCGATCATAGATGCTAATTTCTTCGCTGAACTCGAATCCGTCGTCCATTATCACCAATTCTCCTTCAAATTGATGCAAACTGAAGCCCTAGTTCGAAGTCCCCACTGTCAAAGCCCAGACAAGCAACGCACCCATAAAAATTCATATGAAAATGAAGCTATCCACGAACGAAAGATTTTAAGGCTTGTTTCGTATTTTTATATTGAGTAGATTTTTATATACTGATTTTTGAATTCAAACATTTTTTCTTTTCTCTGGCCGAGTTTAAATAATGGAAAGGGGAAAAAATAAATTTTCTGGCACCGAGATTCTGAGGAGGAGAAGAATTTTTTTTTCCGAGTGGGTTATTGAGGAGGATGGAGTACATTTGTCCAAAGTAGTAACTTTGGAGCCAATTTTTCATTATTTCCCACCTAAATTTCATATCTTTTCCATCAACATTTAGTTGCATCGGTTGACTTTAAAACCGATACGACTAAAACTATTTTCATCGACGTATTTGCATCGGTTGTTGGTGACAACTGATGCAAATTTGATTTTTTATTACCTATTTCTTTCCACGTACCAATTGCATCGGTTATTAAGATAGAACTGATGCAAATAGTTCTATTTGCATCAGTTTTTACTTCAATCGATGCAAATGAGGCGAAGCAATATGCACTTTTTGTACTAGTGTATATTACAAAATTTGTACTTACCATAAGATCAACCCATATTGCATTTTTTATATGTGTTGGGATGTTATCCCACTAAGGCCAACACCCGGACATCCTACTCTTATATGCTTCCTTCGATACTTGTAAAATGAACTCGAACGGCTCCACCTCGAACCCTTTGTAGAAATGTTGATGTATATATTCAATATATTTCATATAATATAATTCAAATAAGTTTGATACATACCCAGCACTTTTCGGAACTATCTCAACAACTCGACGGAGATCTGGTTCAGAGCTACTCGGACCTGCTCTAAGTGAAGGTGACTAAGATGTACTACGTTGATTACATCGTCTATCAGACATATCTGGCACAAACATAAATATAATATCATACACTGCTTAGAAAAGAGTACTGATAACATAAACATCACATAATCATCAATCAATATCACATAATCATTAATCATTGCATAATCATCACATAATTATTAATCAAGTGATAATCATCACATAAGCATACTCTGCACATAATCATTGAAAAAAGCGTACATAAAAAGAATAATGCAATAACTCAGAAGGATACAGATCATATATAGTCATCATTGTTATTACATAGCTCAGAATATTAAAGAACATAGTCATTATTGTTAATACATAGCTCAGAATTATACGAAAAGCGGTGCCATCTATGATCAATCTTCGTTATATTATGATTCAGACTCGGTCTCGTACTTTATATCATTTTCTTCGGTACTTACAAATGCATCTATTAAAACATTCGATTCATCAGTCAACGACCCTACATCAATGTCATCGGTTATCACTATTTCAGTATTTGGCTCGAGATCCGCTTAATACGCTGCTTCATCTAGAATATTATTTCCGTCAAATGTATATCTTGCCTTTGATTTAAAAACAGCCCACCAGTCTTCTTTATATTTTTTTAAGGACGGATATGGAAAAAAAATAAACTTGTAAAGCTTGCTTAGCTTATACAAAAGGATCATACTTATAGTAATGCAACGTATGCCTTATTTCAATTAGCTTATAATCTTTGTGCATGTTAATTCCAGAGCCAGGAACATTGCTAAACCAATTGCATTTGAATAAAAACAACTTTCTCTGCAGGTTGTATATAATACTTCAACTCTAAAACTTGTGTTAAGACGCCGTAAAAATCTTTTATATGCTCCTCTCGATCATCACTTCCTTTGACAAATACACCGCCGTTATATGTTAATTTTTCAGCCCCGTAATCTTTGGTATTGAATTTAAATCCATTGACGAAGAATATTGGATAAGTCTTGACATTTCGTTTTGGTCCGATAGCAAGATGTCGTAATCCTTCGTCAACAACACAATTTTCCGTATCATGAACGTAGTTTGAAAACCATCTAGCAAATTGTTTACTGAGATCGCCAGATGGATGTTGTGATTCGTATATGCTGCAAATATGTATTATATTCCTTTATAATTAATATATACATGTATATTTAATTATATATGAATTCATAATTACTTGACAAATGGTGCAACTTCAACATAATTTAGAAGAACATATGTGTGTGCCACATGGTAATCTCTATCATCTAACCATATTTCCACACATTTTCCAGCAGGTCTTCCATGTTGTCTAAAAATAGATAACATTGTTTGAGAAGAATCCTGCATAATAGTTTCTTCATTACGGGGTACACTTACGAACGATAAGTTCACATCGTTACTAAAGTAATGTGAGAAAAAAAGAAGCTTCTTCCTCAAGGTACGATTTGCAAATCGAACCTTCTAATCGTGCTTTTTGTTTAATTTTTTTCTTCAAATGATTCAGGTACCTATAACAAAATTAATTAAATTTATATGGTGGTACAAAAACCGAAATTAATTAAATTACCTCTCAAATGGATACATCCATCCATATTGCACAGGACCACAAAGGAATGCTTCAGATGGAAGATGAACAGGTAAATGCTCGATTACATTAAAAAAAACCAGGCGGAAATATTTTCTCCAGTTTGCATAGAAGTGTAGGGATTTCTGCTTCAAGTTTACGTATACGATCTACCTTTAACATCATAGAACAAAGCTGTTTATAAAACATACTTAATTCTGTTATAACACTCCATATTTTTGCAAGCAGCAGTTCTTTGAAAATCATGGGAAAAAAAATCCATCATAATGTGGCAATCGTGACTTTTCATCCCACTCAATTTGCTGTTTTTAAAGTCAACACATCTACGAAGGTTAGAAAAAATCCTATCAGGACATCTAAGTCCTTCCACCCACTTTAGAACGAGTTTTACTTGCTTATTGTCTAGCTCATAGCATGCTTTGGGTTTCTTATTATCGTTATATAATTGAAGTTCGGCCGCTTACAGAAGTGTAATATATCACGCCTTGAAATCGCATCGTCCTTGGTTTTCCCATTCACATTCAAAATTGTATTAAACACGTTGTCAAACACATTTTTTTCATTGTGCATGACGTCAATGTTATGTCGGAGTAGGAGATTTTTCCAGTACGGTAACTCTCAGAATATACTTTGCTTGCACCAGTTATAAATGTCCGATTTACCTGGAATTTCAACCTGTAACCAGTTTCATGTATCTTTGGGTAGTCTTTTACAATTTCATATACCTCTTCACTTGTCCAAACCTTAGGTGGTAGCATACTCTCTACTCTGTTAGCTTTAAAGTTCTTTTTATCTGTTCTAAATTTATGATTGATATGTAGAAAACACCGATGACAGTCAAACTAAGAAATTTTCTTTCCATACTTTAATGAAAATGCTTGTGTTTCATCTATATAATAAGGACAAGCTAGACGTCCAGATGTGCTCCAACCTGAAAGCATGCCATGCGCGGGAAAATCACTAATAGTCCATAATAAAGAAGAAAACATACGAAAATTCCTTTTTCTCGAAATGTCGTACGTTTCAACTCCTTCGTGCCATAGTGTTTTCAACTCGTCGATTAGTGGTCTTAGACAAACATCGATTTTTTGTGTCGGATCGTCGGGACCGGGGACGGCAATCGTTAGAAACATATATAGGGTTTTCATACACATCCATAGAGGTAGATTATAAGGAGTAATAATAATAGGCCATGATGAATATTTACTACCAAACTGAGAAAATGGCGAAAATCCATCCTACATAAGCCAAGTCTAACATTACAGCTCTCTGCCTCAAATACAGGATAAGTCTTATCGAAATGTTTCCGTGCTTCTCCATCAGATGGATGTATCAAAATTCCTTCTTCTGGTGTTCTCACACTGTGTCATCGCATATGACATGCTGTAGTAGAAGATGCATGTAACCCTTGAAGTCTGGGAGTGATGGGTAAATAATGCATCCTCTTTTATGGAACTTCTTTTCCTTTCTTTTTTCTTGGTTTGTATCTTTCCTCGTTACATATTCTGCATTTAGTAAGATGAACGTCTTCTTTCCAATACAGCATGCAACCTTTTACACATGTATCTATCTTCTGGTACGGCAATCCAAAAGCAGACATAAGTTTTTTTACTTTATAATGACTATCACACATTAAATTATTAGGTGGCATGTGTCGTTTTGCAGTTTGTACAACTGCTGTAAATGCAGCTTCTGTAAGATTAAATTTCGATTTCATAGTGATGTATTCGGCAGTTATAGATAATTCGGTTCGCTTGTACATCCATTCCACAATGGCCTCTTACCAGTATCCAATAAATCATAATTTTTTTTAGCTTTCGCTGTCGGCTCTTCGTCAACATTTTCGTTCCCATCATCACCTTGGTCAAATGTAGGAAACATTGATCATGCAGCATCTTGCACCATGTTTTCTATAGGATTGGTCATAGTATTATCATCCTCTAACACTACAGAATTAGGTGTAGGTTGAACAAGTTCTCCATGACGATCCCATAAGTAATAATTTGACATAAAACCAAATTTGTACAAATGTACTTCTACTACATCTGATTTCCAATGCTTCAGATGTTTGCACTTACTACACGGACAACTAATGTCTACGTTATTTCGATTATTAGATTGAGCAAATCTAATAAATACGTGTACGCCGTTACAGAAACGTTCTTTTATTGATCCTTTCATACCTTTTCGAGGTTCATACATCCAACTACGATCGAGAAAATAATCGAACATATTTCCTGATTTGTAAAACGTAGGTTAGAAGATTAAATAACACACTTCATATTAAAGTCTTGTAAAAATTCATATATAACCCTTTACTATTTTAACAAATTGAAATAAATATTGCATTCAAATTTTCAATTCTTAAGTTTATTGTTTTTTTTACTTTGACGGTTGGTTATCCTACTTCCCATTACAAACACAATAACGTAATCATATTTTATAAATCATTTCAGGTTAAACGATTCTAAAAAAATTCGACAGCACTTCCCTTTATTTCCTATATCGTACATAAATGCGTGTACACAGGGAAAAAAGGAAGTGCCACCGAAATTTTCAGAACCGTTTAAAATGAAATGATTTAAAAAATATGATTACTTTATTGTGTTTGTAATTTATCCAAGTACTAGGACAAATCCAACAAATATTGTATCAGACGAATATAGATGTCTGTTTTGTGGAAAAATGAATATCCATATAACGATCATATACAACACTTGTCAGACGAGGCCAAAAATTCTCTAAGGGATTCACATAAATAAAGCACAAATTAAAAAATACGAATATTGAAGTATTAGTGGTCTATAGTGAAATAATGATCTTAAATTTTTTTTAGTAATGTAGCCAAATAGATTTCGTTTAATTATGAATCAAAATCCATGGAAACTATCAGGAACTCGGAAAATATGCCTTATCTCACAAATGGGAACTATGAGTTACTATTTTAACAACTACAAAAACTATTTCATAATTCATTTAACTATTTAAATATTTATTAATTAAATCTAAAATTTAAAACGTATTTTAACTTTTGTTTAACTACATAAATTTTAATTAACGATTTTGTGAACTAAATAAGTAGTTAGCACTTACAACAGTATAATAAACATTCTCGTAAACTTATCAATAAACATATTATTCAATAAGCATGGACTATTATTTGGATTTTAAATTAGTCATAATTTTTAACAACATAGTAAACAATAAATTCACTAATTAATACTACCAAATCAACACTAATTATCATCACCTAATACGCAATAATCACCATTTTCAAACACATAATCAACTAATTTTCTAAATTAGGTTTACCATTATATACCCAATTCAAATAATAAACTATATATCATAAACTAATAACATCTATTCATCAATTCTAAACCCCTAAATCATCCAATTCCAAATCCCTAAATCATCAACTAATTTAATTTAAACCTAAATTAAACAAAGATAATGGAAAATAGGAGATACCGGCAAGTTTGGAGAGGTTGAAATTAGCGATGGAATGTTGCGACGGCTCCTGGTCACGGAGGGCGGCGGCTGGTTGCGGGGAGTGGCGGATCTGAGTGGATTTGGGGAGAGGGAAAATGAAAATGTTTTCTCTCGGGTAGTAAGTTTGTATAACGCGTTAAGCAACGGCTAGCGACGGCTAGCAATGACCGCTTTTTTTAGTCGTTGCTAGCCGTCGCTAGGCTATGTCGCTTTCTAAAGCCTTTCTAGTAGTGTAGTGTAGATTTATTTTTCATGCAAGTAGAATAGTTTTTCCTTATCTTGCTTTCTTTTTCCTTTTCTTTTTATCTCATGTTGCAAGCTACATTTGTTGTTTCAATGACAAATATGAGAGGCTGAACCCCTTCAATTTAGGGGTAATGAAGCTCTCTAATTATGTAGCTTCAACTATTTGTTAATTCATACTCTCTTTTTGTGCTTAATGATGATCAATGAAGTGTTTTATTTATTGTTCTTGCTTTGAATTTGATAGCCTATATTGTTGACACCAAATAGGCTATGCTTAAACAATCACTAACACAAATGTCTCTTCATCAAAATATGATTATAGCATAAGAAAGTGATTTGAAATTCAAATTTGATGGTCTATGTTTCTAATCAATAGTTAATAGACCATACTTAAAATAGATTTCACCTTCATTTTCTTTGTCAAGTTTCATGAAAGTTAGTAAGTGTTTTAAGGGGTGTTATAGTTTGATGACTTATGTTAGCTAATCAATAGCACAAATATGACATACTTATGATAAGCACATCAATTAAAGCACTAATGACCGTAAAAGAAAGATCATGATTTCATATGTGTTGAACTACATGATCTAGAGAGTGGATTTATTCTCCAAATTGTCATTTAACTCTTATATTTGCATCTTTTTTTCTTTTAGTTGATTAATTTTCTAATTCCCTAGCTTAACTTTCACTCGACTTTGATTTAATTTGATTGAATAGAAGATTTAAAATCATCAATTCCCTACGGATCAACCCGTATTCGCCACATACTACAAGTGTACGCCATGCGCTTGCGGTAAAATTTAACTTGGAATTTTTTCGGCTATTTTCTAAACCGATAGAAAACTAGCCGTTAAACAAGTTTTTCGCGCCGTTGCCGGGAAATTGCTTTGATAATTTTTTTCTTTTCTATTCTTCGAATTATTTTTGTTTGATTGTGTATTTTTATTTTGTGTGTTTGAAAAAAAAAATTGTGTTTTTGTACGCATTTTGATTGTGTGCATATCTTGTTTTCTAGTTCCTTTGCAAAAAAAAAAAAAAAAAAAATACACAAACAATTTCAAAAAAAAAAAAAAAAAACAAATATATTTTATTTCCTTTTCATTTTGCATTTCATTTTCTTTACAATTTTTCTTTTTCTTTTTTCCTTTTTTTTTTAACAATTTTACACTCTTCTTTCCTCTCCTCTGTCCCCTTCACCGTTCCCTGTCAAACTGTGCACAACAGCCTGTGCATATCTGCACAACAAACTGACCAAACCAAACTTGCCATTCCAATAGTTCAAACTACCAGTGCACTCATCACTGCAGTGCACAACTGCCGATAATAATCGACTTCCATACCATTCATACATCCTTCCCATCCACCCTCCGCCATTACATCTTCCATTTCAGTCAACAACCCTTCTCTGTTACATAATCCCTATCATCATTCACAAATAACAAACTGCTGCTTGTAAATCCTACTTCAACATTTCAGAGCACATTTCCATCCACTTCTCATTACCACACTATACTTCAATAGCTGCTGAACATCCACACCTGACCACAAGTTCACCATTCAACCCACCTCTGCCTGAACTTCAACCATCCTCAGCCAATACTGCCTCAACCACAAAATCACCCATTATCATCCCAACTTCATCTCCTCAAACAAAAACAAAAACAAAAAAAAAACAAAAAAAGGGACTGCCACAACTCACTATCTTTCCAGTATCACAGTTCACTCCACCTGAACCAAACTCCAACAATCACGGTCACCACTTCTTCATTCCATAAGCAAACTTCACCATTCATACAATCATCAAACTGATCACCAACATCTGTTGCCATACAATTCTGCAACTGCAACTCCTCTACAATAACAACAACAACTCTTCCAACCAGCAACCACGTATCTCCTCGGACTTCATTTCCTCCCGCTGTTCACTGTTCCACAGCTAACATTCACCATTACTGCTCAACAACTCCGCTACTCATTCATTCATCACCACAGACCACTCTTTACCCACGAACCGCTACCACTTCACAAATTGTCTACCGATCACACTACCTCTACCCACCTTCAATCAACAATCACGAACCCATCATAATTCAACCTCCACCCTTCTCTGTTGATCACTGTCATATACATCTCATTGCCCTTCGCCAATTCAACAAACTTACTAACAACATTCACCGATTCCTCTTTCATCATCTTCACTGCTTCATCACCCTCTGCCTATTGTTACTCCCCTTAGCCCCGCCTTCCTTCCACAGTTACAGCTGCTTCACCAACTCGCGAACAACCATCCATAACTCCGAATCAAACTCCCAAATAGTCGCACCCTCAAACCCGAAGTCGAAACATGCTCCACGTCACCACGACTTCGCAACCACCAGAATAACCGCCTGCAGTACTCAACCAAACTTCCCATTCACAAGCATAAACCCACCACCCACTGCTGCAATTCAACCTGCTCCCAAACGTGCCTCACAGCCAGAAACTTCACAAAAATTGCCTCGACCGCCTCTGACAATCAAACTCCAACTATTGCTTCAAGAAAAACGCCAAAATCGCAAACACCCAATTCGCAACTTCGTCTCATCCGAAACGAACAACCTGCTCTTGTATTTCGACCACAGCCACAAATCCTTGACCGGCGACCTAAAGTTCAACTGCATTAGGAATCCACCTTCAAATCGACATTCGATCGCAACACCACAAATCGCGAACCATCAAACTCACAAATTGCGACCCGCAAATCGATTTACAGAAATCCACTCCCAATCGCCTCGCTAACGAAGTCGCTTCCATTAAATTGCGAGTCTCATAACGCGATTACACGATTTCGATTCAAGTCAAATAGAAAAATAAAAAAATATTTCAGTGATTTTTGTGTTTCAGAAATAAAAGAGAAGAGAAAAGAACTTGCCTTTTTTTTAACAGAGAGATGGTATGTGTATTGCTTTATCTTGTTTAAAAAAAAGGAGCATTGTTGTGGGCTTGTGAAGTTCCTTCGTGGGCAGGGTAGGTTTATTATTGAGCAGCCGAGCAAAATAAGTTTTTTTTTCCATTTGGTTGCTTTAAATGTTTTTGTTTTCAATTTTTTTTAAGCCATTCAAAAAAAAGGGTTGCTCAATTTGTTTTCTTTTACTTTTGCTTTGATTTATCCTAATAAAAAAAATTAGATTTGTTTTGTTTTAATTTGGTTTTAATTTGTTTTAAACAAAAAAAAACATAAAAAATTATATATATATATATATATATATATATATATATTGTTTTTATTTTCAGGTTGTCAAAGCAGATAGAAGAGTTGCTAGCTTCGCACCGCTTGCCTTAAAAAAACAGCTTGCTTGCTATAAAATTTTTGCTGCTTATATATAGCCTTTATCTATCGCGTTTCATAAAAAAATTCAAAAAAAAAATCCATTGTAGTTGCATTGTTAATTCACGTTTAATTTTTACTTCGCATTTCATCTTAGAATTTTGATTAAGAATAACAATAACACTTAATTTTATATTGACAATTTGTCTTTTTACGATAATTTAATTTCTCGTGTCTAGGCTACGGCAGAGCAATAATCATTTATAAATATTACGGTAATTCGTAAATATTATACTGAATTGTTTCTCTGACACTACTAGAAAGACTTCGTTTAGCGACGGGCCTTTGCGACGGCTGGCAACGGCTAAAAAATGCGGCCGTCGCTAGCCGTCGCAAGCCATCGCTAAACGCAATATACAGATCTCATTCCCGCGAACAGAATTTCATTATCTTTCCCACCACAATCAAACCCTCCTTCCCCCAATCCGCCGCCCCCCGTCACCGCAGCCGACGTCCCGCCATCCGCCGCCTCCAAATCTCCCAAATTCGCCTAGGTATGCTTCTAATCTCTATTTTGAATGTAAATTTAATGTTTTTTAGGTTTAGTTTAAACCCTAATTAAATTAGGATTTGTTGTTAAATTAGGTATTAGTAGTGTTGTATGTTGATTTTGTAGATTAATTAGTTTATTATCATGAAGTTAAATTAGGTATTAGATTAATTAGTTTATCATGAAGTTGAATAAATGGTTGATGTAGATGATTAGTGTTGGCGATTAGCATGATTAGTTGTGTTAGGTGAAAAATTAGTGTATATTAATGATTAACTTGGTTATTGATAAATTTACATGAAAGTATTTCATAGTTTATGAAATTGATAAATTAACAAATTTAATTTGTTAAATGAATTTATATTGACAAATTTTTATTTAATAATTAGATTTTTATTGTTTTCTAATTATCTATTTGATAATTAGATTTTGTTGTTTTCTAATTATCTTCATTGATAATTCTTCTATTTATCTTGTTGATTGAGCGACGGCTATCGACGACCATTTTAATAATTTTAGCGATGGCCAAAATGCAAAAGGTTATATATATTGTACAAAAATAAAGTTTATACAAAAAATTAAAAAATGAATATGAGAACATTAAAAATTCTGCAAATATGTAATTTTTAAAAAAAAATTAGGAAATAACGTTAAAAACAACTGATATTGTACTAAAATCGATTTTGTAAAGAAATTAAGAAATGAATATAACAACGAATATTCCGCTAAAATCTATGTCGTAAAAAAATAAAGAAATGAGTATTGAACTAAAATTGTTAATTGAATGTTGAACTAAAATTTAAATACACAAATTTGAAAAGAACAACAATATTTGATAAAATTTAAATATTTGAAACATTGTCAAAATTTGAAAATAACAACAATATTTGATAAAATTTAAATAAAATTTTATATCCCTTAGATTGGCTTTGGCCCCGTCTGGCAAGTGTTGTATATGATCGTTATATGGATGTTCGTTTTGTAACGGAATGGACATTTATATTCATATGATACAATATTTGTCGGATTTGTCTATGTATTGGACAAGTTATAAACACAATAAAGTAATTACATATTACAAATCATTTCATTTTAAACGGTTACAAAATTTTGACAGCACTTCCTTTACGTTCCCTGTGTACACGCATTTGTGTACGATACAAGGAACAGAAGGGAAGTGCTGCCGAAATTTTGTTGAACCGTTTAATCTGAAATGATTTATAAAATGTAATTACATTATTGTGTTTGTAATGGGAAGTAGGATGACTGACCACCGAAGTGGAAAAAAAAACCAAAAAATAAAAAAACAAAGTGAAGTTTTTATTTTGAATTTTCTGCAACGATGAACTGTTTACAATGGAGAATGGTTGAAAATTAATGACTTAAATTGTCTAACATACATTTTCAAATCAGGAAAAATATTCAATTATTTTCTCGACCGTACTTGGATGTATGAAGTCAGAACTGGAAAGAAGGGATCAATAAAGCAACATTTCTACAATGGTATACACGAATTTATTAGATTTGCTAAATCTAATAACCGAAACAACACAGAAATTCGTTGCCTGTGTAGTAAGTGCCAACATTTGAAGCATTGGAAACCAGATATAGTTGAAGTACATTTGTATCAATATGGTTTCGTGCCTGATTATTATTTCTGGGATCGTCATGGAAAACTTGTTGAACCTACACCTAATACTGAAGTGTTAGAGGACGGTAATATGATGACGAATCCGATAGAAAATATGGTGGATAATGCAGCATGATCAATGTTTCCTACAACTGAAGCTGTCGATGAAGACGAAAATGTCGAAGAAGAACCGACTGCGGGAGCTAAAAAAATTTATGATTTGTTGGATTCTGCTAAGAGGCCATTGTGGGACGGATGTAAAAGCAGAACCGAACTTTCAGTAACCACCAAATACATAACTATGAAATCAAAATTCAACCTTACGGAAGCTGCATTTACAGCAGTTGTACAAGCTGCAAAACGACACATGCCACCCAATAATCTGATGTGTGATAGTCATTATAAAGTAAAAAAATTGATGTCCGCTTTCGGTCTACCCCACGAGAAGATAGATGCATGTGTGAAAGATTGCATGTTGTATTGGAAAGACGACGTTGACCTCAAAAAATGCAAAATATGTAACGAAGAAAGATACAAACCAAGAAAGAAGAAAGGGAAAGAAGTCCCGTACAAGAGAATGCATTATTTACCCATCACTCTCAGACTTCAAACATTATATGCATCTTCTGCTACGGCCTGTCATATGCGATGACATAGTGTGAGAACAGCGGAAGAAGGAACTTTGATACATCCATCCGACGGAGAAGCATGGAAACATTTCGATAAGACTTATCCCGCATTTGCTGCGAAAAAATGTCAGACTTGGTTTATGTACGGATGGGTTTTCACCATTTTCACAGTTTGGTAGTAAATATTCATCCTGGCCAATTATCGTTACTCCGTATAATTTACCTCCATGAATGTATATGAAGACACCATATATGTTTCTCACCACTGTCGTTCCCGGCCCTCATGATCCAAACCAAGGAATTGATGTTTATTTACAACCATTGATCGAATAGTTGAAGAAACTGTGGAATGAAGGAGTCGAAACTTACGATGTATCAACGAAAAAAAAATTCGGTTATTCGCTTCTTTGTTATGAACTATTAATGATTTTCCTGCATACGGGATGCTTTCTGGTTGGAGTACGGCCGGTCGTCTAGCATGCCCTTATTGTATGGAAGAAACACGAGCATTTTCGTTACGATATGGAAAGAAAGTTTGGCGGTTTGATTGTCATCGGTGTTTTCTTAATCCCAATCATACTTTTAGAAGTGATAAGAAAATTTTCATAGCTAACAGAGAAGAGAATTTGAAACCACCCAAGGTTTGGTCAGGCGAGGAAATATATGAAATTGTAAGGGACTATCCAAAGATACATGAAACTGGAGTCCAGACTGAAATCCCAAGAAAGTCAGACATTCATAATTGGTGCAAACAAAGTATATTTTGGGAGTTACCATATTGGAAAGATCTCTTACTCCGACATAATATTGACATGATGCACAATGAAAAGAATGTGTTTGATAATCTATTTAATACAATTTTGAATGTAAAGGGCAAAACCAAGGACGATTTGAATTCAAGGCTTGATATAGAAAACTATTGTAAGCGCCCGGAACTTCATATGAAGCCTAATGACAATAAAAAACCGAAATCATGCTATGAGCTAGACAATAAGCAAGTAAAACTCGTGCTAAAGTGGGTGGAAGAATTAAGATTTCCCGATGGGATTTCTTCTAATCTTCGTAGATGTGTTGACTTCAAAAATAGTAAACTGAGTGGGAAGAAAAGTTACGATTGTCATATCATGATGGAATATTTACTACCCGTGGATTTCAAAGAACTGTTGCCCGTAAAAGTATGGAACGTTATAACAGAGTTATGTTTGTTTTATAAACAGCTTTGTTCGACAACATTAAAGGTGGATCGTATACGTAAACTTGAAGTAGAAATACCCATATTGCTATGCAAACTGGAGAAAATACTTCCGCCTGGTTTCTTTAACGTAATGGAGCATTTACATATTCATCCATCCGAAGCAGTTCTTCGAGGTCCTGTGCAATATGGATGGATGTATCCGTTTGAGAGGTAAATTAACATGTGCAATGTTCATGTCAATTCCAAACTCAAATTTGTGTACCTAAATATGTAATAAATATCTTAATAGGTACTTGAATCATCTGAAGAAGAAGGTTCGAAAAAAAGCCCAAGTTGAGGGTTCGATATGCAAATCGTATCTTGAAGAAGAAGCCTCATTTTTTTCTCTCGCTACTTCAAGGACGATGTGAACTTATCGTTTGTAACTGTTCCTCGAAATGAGGAAGTCGTTGAACAAAATTCTTCTCAAACAATGTTATCTGTTTTTAGACAACATGGTAGACCTGGTGGAAAATGTGTGGAAATATGGTTGGACGATAGAGACCACCATGTAGCACATACATATGTTCTTTTAAATTGTGTCGAAGTCGCACCATTTGTCAGGTAATAATTAATTCACTTGTACGTACATAATAATTATAACACATATTACATATATGCAGTATCTACGAATCACAGTATCCATCTGGCGATCTCAGTAAAGAATTTGCCAAATGGTTTTTGAACTATGTTTATGAGCCAAGAAACTGTGTCGTTGATGAAGGCTTAAGACATCTTGCGATTGGACCGAAAAGAAATGTGAAGACTTATCCAATATTCTTCCTCAATGGGTTTAAGTTCAACACGAAAGATTATGGGGCTGAAAAATTAACATATAACAGCGGGGTATTTGTCAAAGGCAGTGATGATCCAGATGAGCATTTAAAAGATTTTTACGGCGTCTTAACCCAAATTCTAGAGTTGACATATTATGTTGAACCTTTAGAAAAGGTTTTTTATTTAAGTGCAATTGGTTCAGTAACGTTCCTGGTTCCGGAATAAACGTGCATAAAGAGTATAAACTTATTGAAATAAGGCATACATCACACTACTATAAGTACGATCCTTTTGTATTAGCCAAGCAAGCGTTACAAGTTTATTTTGCTCTGTATCCATCTTTGCAAAGAGATAAAGCGGATTGGTATGCTGTTTTCAAAACATAACCAAGGTTTACGTTTGATGGAAATAATATTCCAGATGAAGCAGCATATCAAGCCGATCTTGAACCAAATACAGAAATAATAATAACTGATGATATTGATGTAGGGCCTTTGAATGATGAATCAAACGTCTTATTTGATGCATTCGAAAGTACCGAAGAAAATGAGATAGAATACGAGACTGAGTCTGAATCAGAAAACGATGAAGACTGATCGTTATTGATATAATTGTTATGTGATAGTGATTGAAACATGCTATGTAGTAGTAAATTTCTGTAATTGTTCTGTGATGATCATTTAGTTAATTTTTATCCATGTTTTATACTAGTAAATTTTTATAATTGTTCTGTGAAAGTGATTGAAACAAGGTATGTAGTAGTGAATTTCCGTTATTGTTCTGTGATGATCATTAAGTTAATGTTTATCCATGTTTTGTACTAGTAAATTTTTATAATTGTTTCTGTGAAAGTGATTGAAACATGCTATGTAGTAGTGAATTTCTATAATTGTTCTGTGATGATATTGTTTTTTTATAGTAGACATGTCTGGCAGGAGACAAAGTATGACAGGCACGCCATCCCCATCTCCCAGTGTAGGTGGTAGTGGCACTGCACCGGACATACGTCCGATGGCAGAAGTTGTTCCTAAAAGTGCCGGGTAAGTATCAATTTTATTTAAAGTATAAGTTTTAAAATCCACTAAACATGTATATCATAACTTTTTGCACGGGCTTCGAGGTGGAGCCATCAGATTATATTTTACAGGTTTCAAGGAAGGCTTTCAAGAGCCGGATGGATGGTTGTTGGCCTCGCTGGGACGACATCCCCTTTCATGTCAATAATGCAATACAGGCCGATTTACTTGTAAGTATTAGTTTGAATTTCAGTTGTTAATTAATATAATTTATATAACTTAAAATAATTTTAATTTACAGGCTGCAGTCCGCGTTGACCCTGACGACGTGGACGTTTTCTTAAATCACTGGAAGAAACGAATGAGGAAAAATTACAGGGATACATTGTCCAAGGTTATGAATTCAGGCAAAAAGCTGAGCTAGATGGTAACAGTGTATGGGCTGAGTTTCTTTGGCTTTGGGACAGTCCGGCAGCAAAGTAAGTAATATATGTTTGCTTTGTTATTTAAATCTAATATAAATCTCGCAAGATATATACGTGATAATTTATCTTAATTTGTAGGAATTATCTGCGCGGAACTGGGCTAATAGGAATAAAAATCCTGCATTGCACCGTGGCGGCTCCAGATCCTTCCAGGAGCATAAGAGAGAGCTGGTAATTAAATTTATAAACTGTGTTTACATGTTATTAAAATATTTTATAATCAGATTAGCAATAATATTTACATATTTTCAGGCCGTAAGATACAACCGCGAGCCCACTATGGCCGAGTTGTTCAAGGTGACGCATGCCGTGGAGAGGACAGATGAAGAAGGCAATGTACGAGTGGACGGATGACAAATCCCAATCCGTAATGGTAAACTAATTTATTGTTAATAACAATATTTTATCTTATTTTATTTTCAAAAACTTGAAATTTAGTTTTTATCGTGTAAAACAATTGTTTGTAATCGCAGGAGAAGTACGAAGCTGAGCGGGCTCAGGTAGCACAGTCCACTGGTTGGGAAGAGCTTATGCTAGAGGAGGAGAACACTATTTGGGATGCTATTATTGACCCGCCTTCTCGGACCAATCGACGGTATAGCTATGGAAATCTGGAGGTAAATTTTGACATGTACTAATATATAAATTTGCACATGTATATGAATAGTTAAATAATTTTAATAATATTATATATATACACTAATATATAAATAATTATGAACTATTTTACAGGCGATGAGAATACAGAGTGCATACAGGAGGTCCCAACAAGAAGAGGAGATTGCTCAGTTGAAGAAAACAGTGGATGAAATAAATGATTGGAGGAAGAGTTTCTTCGAGCAACAGTTGGATGAGCGGATTGCAGCTTATTTCCAACAGCATGGGAGGATGACTGGAGAGGATGGCAGCGATGGTGAGGAGTAGGTATGCTTGTTTGCTCATGTTACAATTTGGTATATATACATTTTGGTTGGTTTGGTGTATATATATTTCGGGATATTATGTACATATTTTGATGACTTCTAGTTGTGTTAACGGTTTGTTTGGGTTAGCGGTTTATAGTTGTGGTTGGAAAACTATGTACACATTTTGGTTGGGAAACTATGTACATATTCTGATGACTTGTATTGGTTCGAAAACTATGTTTGGTTTTGTTGGATTTTATATTGTTTGAATGTATAATGATGTTATATGATGGATATATGATGGTTATAGTTGATGAATACAATGTATAGTGGCTGTGATGATGGTATTTGATAGTTATTGTTTGAAGTCTATATGGGCTGTGCAAGTGCACATAATTTGCTTCAGTATAGCGACGGCTGGCGACGGCAATTTTACACAGATTAGCGACGGCCATGTTGCACAGATTAGTGACGGCTAGCGACGGCCATGTTGCAAAGATTAGCGATGGCTTGCGATGACCTTTTAAACGTTGAAAAATTTCCACGTGGCACACTTGCAGTCGCGAGCCGTCGCTATTTATGTGACGGAGCCGTCACGATTCTGTTGGGCGACGAGGTAAATAGCGACGGCTTTTAGCGTCGCCTGGCGACGGCTTGCGACGACTGGCGACGGCTAAAAGCCGTCGCTATCTGATGCCGTTCTTGTAGTGTGAATGTACTTAAACCTTCGGCTGCATTGCTACGGTGATTCGTGGTGCACCGATAAATCCTGTCTCTTACCTGACTGAGAACTATCTTGTTAACCGAAGACAGAATGTGATTATACAATTTTGAGTTAACTTAGGATAAATCATTTGTAATTAGACCCTTGCATTCATTTAGTTGCATTAGGTCATGCATATTTTAAAAAAAAAAATCAAAATCCAAAACTAAAAAATTTGTAAATATTCCTTTTCCTTTGAAATTTTTGATTCCTTTTTCTTTGAAATTTCAAAAATCCAAAAAAAACAGAAAAATAAAAATAAAAAAAGGTATAAAACCTTTTCAAAAACAAAGAAAAAAAATTTGAAAAACCAAAAAAAACAAAACAAAAATCAAATTCCCTTTTAAAAAATAAATTCTATTTGTAAATATTTTTCCTTTATAAAAAAACCAAAAACATTCTTGAAAATGTCTGAGTTTTCCTACTCACTTGAAATTTAAATAGTTATGAAAATCAATATAATCCATATGATTTCACTCCGAATTCGTATGGATATTTTAAAGACAACTATTCTATAAAAAATTCGAATTCTGAACAACAAAGTTTTCAGAACGATGAACAACCCTCAATACTTGAAAATAGCATTTCATCTTTACTTGAACTCTCTATACAACAAAATCAGAGTATAAATGATTTGTGTAATTCATATTTGTGTAGTAACTCGAGTCAAGGATTTCAAAACTTGAATTCAATTCAAAATTCAAACGATTTCGATTATAACCTATGCCAATTCAATTTCGAACTCCAAAATGAATTTCAAGCTCAAAATGAAAATAAACAACTTTTCAAATGAATTTGGCAATGGGAATAATCTTAACCACGTTACAAGTGAAAAAAAATTTCTCAACAAATCCAAATCGAAAATTCTCAAGTCAATAATTATAGGTTGGATTTTGTTGAACAAATGAACGAGATTTACGGTGATCACACAAATTTGTTGTTTGAAATATATATGAAACAACATGAAAAACAAAACCAAATCCCAACGTGTGATGAGTCGAGTGATAATCAATCTTTTACCCAAATCGACGATTTTCAAATAACAACTTTTGAAATTGGAAACGAAAATCTTAATGAATTTGTTGAAAATTTGGTAATTGAGTTAGATTTCAATTTTTTTGAGGGTGTGGAACCAAACTTAAAATTCGATCTTCCTTTTCTCGATTTCAAAATTTTGAATACAACAACTTTGGATTTTGAACTTGAGATACGCAATGAAGCTGTTGATCATCCAACAAAGGAAGATGAATTTAATGAACACGATTTTTTGAACTTTTGGATGACAAGTTGTTAAATTCCGACGGGGAAGATTTGCATCACCATTTTGATTTTGAAATCAATAATTTGGAAGAAATTTTCAACGATAAATGTGAATTTCTATCAATTGTTTTATAAACCCCAAAAATCATTGAAAACAAACAAATTTTTAATAAAACAAAATTTGTTTTTTCAAATCAACGATCAATTTCAAAATCATTTATGATTGGGTTTTTCGTGCTTAAGCCGTGTCTCACATATTTGACGAGACAAATGAATCGGTCTTTAGAAGACCGTTTCATTTGCTTTTTGACCGTATACTTTCTCATCTCTTGTAAATAATAATCTTTCATGTAAATATAGGATTTTTATTTTATTTTTCTCTTTCCACTTGGTTCGACTGTGGGGACACAGTCAAAATCAAGTGTGGGGGGAGACTCATCGTCATTTTTGATTTTTCATGATTTATTTTTACCTTTTCTTTGCAAAAAACAAAAAAATCTCAAAAGAAAAAAATTATTTACTCATTTTTGATTTAGTTTTAAAGAAACACTATAGGATAAATATATGGTTTTGGCTTATTAAATTGAAAATTTTGAAAGTTTATTTATCTTAACAAAAATAAAAATGAAGTTTGATTACGAATAACAATGGTTTAACTAGTATATAGGAAGATTCATGCGTGTTAATTATGAAATACATCCTAATTGAAAATCTTTGTTTTAAAAATGGTTGATTTAAAGTAAAGATATAACATTTTTTGTCTTCTAAGTTAAATGGTGCTAAGATGATTTTGCAAAACTCTCTCTCTTGAAAAAATAATAACATCCAAAGTATTCACTCTCATTTAAAAGTCCTCACGGTTATGCATGGGTGAATTACTTGGAACCTTTGATTATGTGCTTTCGTACTCATTTAAAAGTCCTCACGGTTGTGCGTGTATGGAACACATGTAAAAAAAGAACATACTTAATAAAAACACCTATGGTCAATAGGTGTATGCGCGAAATTGTGTGCACTCGTCATGCTCTGTACTCCCCTCACATAAGCCCGAAAGGCAGTGCATGGGTGGCATATCTAGCCTCAGTTTACCTGAGCTAGGTGTGTAATTTTTCTTGCAAATAATGCGAGCAAGCAATTGAAATCCTATCATTATTTTTACTTATTTGATTTGTTATTGAAAAGAAATGAAAATACGACTTTGATAATCAAATAAGGATCCATTTCATAGTTAACTGTGTTATTAACCAAAATAACGAGTTAAACTATAGTGTATTTGTTATAATATCTTGATTTTGGTCGGAAATTTTGATGAGTAAATGACATAAATTTTCAATATAATAGCCAAAACCTATATTTAACTTATCCATGTCAATTTAAAAATAAATCCTTCATTTGTAAATATTTTCAAAAACTTGCATTTATCTCTTTGTAAATAAATCTTGCATTTGTAAATATTTTCATCCTGCATTTGAATTTTGTTGGCAGTATCCGCTGAAAACCCTCACGAGACAACACTCATCCTACTGGGGACAACCAGAGGTTTAACAGCTTGTTGCATACGATCAATGTAATCGTGCTCCCTATGAAAAAGGATTTATCTTAGTTTTTCGTTATTCGGGGACGAATAAAAAGATAAGTGTGGTGGTATTTGATGTGCACGTAAATGTGCATATTTTTACCACCATATTTAATCTATTTAAATCAAATAAATGATCATATTGGGTATTTTAACTTATTTTAACCAAAATCCATAATAAGTCCAAATTGTTACATATCCATCCTCATATAGGGGCAAAATGGTCATTTGTTTGCATATATTTCTTTCAGAAAAATTAATTGGAAATTTATATATATTTTTGTTGGAATTTGATCTCAAGTAGAAGTGGTTTTATGAAGGAATATGCATGCACAAAGAAGATACAAAAGAATGAAGATGGAAATAATTTGAAGTGAAGAATATGGAGGACCCCACTTACCCACCTACCTTAATGTACAAATTAGATGCTAATGCACATGCTTATGGAATTAATAGCTTCATGTACACTTAAGTGATGATTAGTAGAAGCTAATGATTACTTGGCCTCCAACTTTCTCAAGGGTATTTTGGGCATTCCCCAAAAATATGAATTAGGGTTTAACACATGTATATGTACCCCTTATATTTCATGTAACCCTCTTCTTACTTAGTCTCTCTTTAGTTAGTTTTAGGCTCAAAATAAAACCAAGTTCTCTTCTTTCTTTTCATGGCTTCTTATCCATTTCTCTTTATGTAATGTTTTATGCAACTTCAATACATGTTCTTTTCCTTTTCATGCTTATTTACTTTCATGTTGTAGTGTAGATTTATTTTTCATGCAAGTAGAATAGTTTTTCTTTATATTGCTTTCTTTTTCTTTTTCTTTTTCTCTCATGTTGCAAGCTACATATGTTGTTTTAATGACAAATATGAGAGGCTAAACCCCTTCAATTTAGGGGTAATGAAGCTCTCTAATTATGTAGCTTCAATTATTTGTTAATTCATGCTCTCTATTTGTGTTTAATGATGATCAATGAAGTGTTTTATTTATTGTTCTTGCTTTGAATTTGATAGCCTATATTGTTGACACCAAATAGGCTATGCTTAAACAATCACTAACACAAATGCCTCTTCATCAAAATATGATTATAGTATAAGAACGTGATTTGAAATTCAAATTTGATGGTCTATATTTCTGATCAATAGTTAATAGACCATACTTAAAATAGATTTCACTTTCATTTTCTTTGTCAAGTTTCATGAAAGTTAGTAAGTGTTTTAAAGGGTGTGTTATAGTTTGATGGCTTATGTTGGCTAATCAATAGCACAAATATGCCATACTTATGATAAGCACATCAATTAAAGCACTAATGACCATAAAAGAGAGATCATGATTTCATATATGCTGAACTACATGATCTAGAGAGTGGATTAATTCTCTAAATTGTCATTTAACTCTTATGTTTGCATCTCTTTTCTTTTAGCTAGTTAGTTCTCTAATCCTCTAGCTTAACTTTCACTCGACTTTGGTTTAATTTGATTGAATATAAGATTTAAAATCTTCAATTCCCTGCGGATCGACCCATATTCGTCACGTAACACAAATGTACACCGTGCGCTTACAGTAAAATTTAATTTGAATTTTTTTGGCTATTTTCTAAACCAATAGAAAACTAGCCGTTAAACTGTCTAACCTGATCATTATGAGAAAATAACACCTGGATCAGCTTGGTAAACCAGCATGAATGACACACGCTAATTGAATTTTAATGTTATAAAATCCTTTTGAAAATAATGGTATCTCGTAAAAGCACACCACACAAAAACATGGATGAGGTTTTTACCTTAGGATAACTAAAACATTTCAGAGGAAATCTTCTAATATTATCTTAATATCTAGGGCTTAAAATAAAATTGAATATAGCCGAAATTATTACATTAATTAAATTCCAGTATAATAGGTATACAACTAAGTCCGCATGGCATTTGTTGGAGAATGGAGTCCAACAATGGTATGGTAAGGGACTACCTTTTATACAGTACATCTCTAGATAAAATATACCAAGGGCCACAAATGTGTTTTCCCTCTATCAACACAAGATCGATCCACCCATTACTGGATAGTACCGAATATGTCATCACCTCGAATATTTTCAAACCTTAATCGAGAGCTCTCATATATGACCAAATCTATAATATAATGATATAGAAAGGTGATGGCACACCCTAAAGGGTGCAACCCACATAGCTCTTCCACATTTAGAAATCTATATTTCTCTACTAAATTCAATGTATTTTCAATTTAAATGTCAATCGCTTTTCAAAAGCGGATATTTTAACCAACCAGCCAACAATTCATCCAAACGCCGACAGTAAATTTTTATCTACTATATAACATACTGATTTATAAAATAGGTGAGTTATACTCACCGAATTTTCAGTTGGCGTCAAAGCGTTCTGATTTGAATTAAAATCGAGCAACGTCTGATCTTAGCCCAAATTCTTACTTACTTCAAATTCAACCAAACCAATTCTATCATGAAATTATCGTCATTATGAGAGTAATACAAAAAGTTTCATCTCGATTTGACCTCGTATGAGGGAGGTATTCCATTCATAAGTTATTGATTTGAATTAAATTATATAATTCCACAATATTACTTTTTAAAAGATAATTACCCTATATTAATCCATCTTCCACACACATAACTATTCCTGCCTCAACTTGACACTCAGCTCACTATGGTCGATCCTTTTCCTCCCTATCCTATGCTCGATTCCCCATCAAACTCGAATCCGTCTTTACCATTGATCATCTCTCACCGATCTCCGCATGCCTATGCCAAATATATCTACCCCGCCTCATCTAAGAAAATGGCAACTTCGAGACCACGTCACGATATGGTCGAGGATGGAAATCTCCTCCTACAAACGCACCCTCTCAGAATATGCCACGAGCTGCTCCTTTGCGCTAGAAACCCATTACGACCGACCTCATGCATTAACGTCGATCATAGCCCAAGAAATCTTTAACCCTAGTCTAGCCGAACCCACTCTTCACTATCGATGTCACAACCCATCTTCCACTAACCAGAAAGACGTATCATGAATTAAGAAAGAAAGGGATAGAAAGAGAAAGAAAGAGAAGAAAGAAGAAACAACAACAGAATCTCAACAGAGGAACGAATAAATTATATTAATAATAAAAGTATACATAGATATACAACAACTATTAGAATTACACAGATTATACATCACACACTAGACAGTCATAAACACCTGTCTAGTTATTACAACACAGTACAAAACAACTCAAACAAACGACTCAGAGATACCAACACAGCGGAATACTAGATAACTATAACGCAGAAGCCTCCTGCTCCATTTGCTCCTCCATAATTCATCAAAGCTAACCTGAATCCCTTGGCTACTCGTAAAAATTTGAGTACCCAAGAGTTTAAGAAAAACAGAAATAAACTCTGGGTCAGTCATGGGTCTGGTGTGAGTAACAGGTTAAAGTTGCTTAACTTTTGAAAAACCTTTAAAAAGAAAGGTATCATGTAAGACTTCCCACAAATAAACACGGGTAAGTTTTTACCTTACTCTAATCAAAACATTCGATAGGAAATCCAGTGATATTATAATACTATCTAGGGTTTTCAAATAAAATACAGAAATAGTTGGAATGTTTACATCTCATGTTCCAACATAGTTGGGCACAATCAATACGTACCGCACTTATTCGATTTTGGATTCCATACAATGACAGGGCTACTGGGGTACCGCCCGGCACAGTACGTGGCCTAGATCACCGTACCGAGGAGTACGCCCGCTCCCCTACAACACAAGGCTGGAACCATCCCTTACAGGACAGTTCCGAACAAGACAACCCCAGCAGTTGTCGCGAATCAACCGCCCACACTGCCAAATAAAAAGGGACCTCTAGACAGGGAAAAATCTCGTCCTACTTGGGCATGACCCACATAGCCTTGCTGCACTTCCCCTGTTTTATCCATTCCTGGTTGATGAGGCTTGAGGCTATGATTACCTTTAGAGAACACATCTCTTAGAATGCTCATCGTCCACCTGACGATGTTCTGGAAGCATTCAATCCATACAAGTTCGTTCCGGGTTCGAACGAAACCGAAGGCATTATCTCGTTACACTCATTTTGGAATCACCCTCAGAGTTAACAGCGATAACCCTTGCACTCTGAATCTTCATCTTCATTTGAGATTCACGACCTATCGTTAATTTGGATCGATGTGGTTTTCGGATATCCAAATGTGGAAACCCGATCCCGGTCTCATCGAATCCAAAACGCCATCTTTTAGGTCCAAGTTGTTTTAAGTTTTAAAACAATTCAATTTAATTATCTATATACATACAGATAGATAATCATCACCACAGAAAATCCATATTATCATTATCAGAAGATAATCGAAATCATCATCACAATGCAACTAATGCATCCATATCACACATCATTACTGATCTCATATCTGAAATTCAAACCATTCAAGGAAATTTATATCATCCATATATAAACAAGGATTAATAATCACACCATATATAATTAATTTAAAATGAATTAAATTAATTACATCATCTCTAATTAATTTAAAGTAAATTAAATTAATTACCTCAATCTATAAATCCTGCTTATATAACAATTGATTACAAACCAATCAACTAATATATTTACCACTAATTAATTTCCTTAATTAATCATTCTTTAATTACATTCAAGTAATTAATTCCACAAATTAATTACCCTTATTCAAATATAGTAATTACCCTCTAATTACTTCATTAATTAATTAATTATAATTAATTACATTAATCCTTAATTAATCACATTAATTAATTACTTTAATCACTTATCATTGATTAATTAATCTCAATTAATTAATCTTAATCACATCATTAATTATATTAATTAATGATTCCTAATTACATTTAAATTAATTAACTTCATTAAGTAATTAACCCTAAATTATTAATCACCTTTGATTAGTTAACTTCAGTAATTAATTATTCTTAATTACTGCATTGAGTAAATTGATTACCCCTAAATTAATTATATTTAATTAATTAATTAATTATTAATCATCCTTGATCAATTTTATTAGTAATAATTACCCTTAATTAATTACATTACTTAATTATTTTCCCAAATGACTTAATCAATCAATGCTTAAATTAATTACACCAAGTAATTAATTATTAATTACTTCCACAAAGTAATTTTCCTCTATAATAATCACACAAGCAAATAACCCCAACTCTTCCATACTTCCTAAGATACATTCAGTAATTTCTCATCTTGATTACTTCTCTAAGTAATTATCCTTCATTAATTACTTATTAATTCATCAAATGATTATTCTAAATTAATTAAACTAAATTAATTAATTTAAACTAATCAAATAAATAAATTAATTAATTACAACGAGTAATTAATAACTTTAATTACTTTCATAAAGTAATCATACTTAACCAAATTCCACAATGATTATCAAATTTAATTAATCTAATTAATTATCAAAATTAATCACTTAAATTAATTAATAAATGATCCCAAGTTAATGACCTTCATTAACTTATCAAAAATTTCCTTAATTACCTTACTTAAGTAATTAATTTAAATTAATCATTATTAATCACAAATTTATTAATCTTTAATAATCATTTAATTAATCACTAATTGTTTAATTAATTAACTTAATTAATCTTATCCTCTTGATAAATTAATTTTTAAATCATTAATTAAAATCTTAACTTATTTAATTAATGATCTTATTTCCAAATTAATTAATCTTAATTAATTAACTCAACCTTAATTAATTAATTCAAAATCCTTATTTAATTAATTAAATTAATTAATTAATTACCCATCTAATTACCTTATTAATTTAATAAATCAAAATCATTAAATCCTTGATTTATTTTAAAATAAAACATTTCTTATTAATGTTTTCATTATCATTTACTAAGCAAATTTAAAACACTTACTTTAAAAATTTGTTTCCAAATTACATTTTAAATTTAAAATGAATTCAAAATTAACTTTAACAAAGTTTTAAAAACATTTTCAAACCTTTTTAAAACTTCTACTAAATAATTTCTTATTTTATAAAGAAGTTTAAAGGAAATTTAAACCCATATTTATTTTAAGATACAAATCATATTTAAAATATGTTACAACACCAAAAGTTGTTTAAATATTTAAAATATTCAAAACTTCCTTTATTTTCAAAACATTGATTCAGATTGGAATTTTATTCCAGATTTAAAACTTAGGTTTAAATCTTCTACTCTAATTTTTAAAACTTTATCTTTAAATTCAATTATTTAAACCCTTCTAAAGTTGTTTAAACATTTTAATTAATAAATTTTAAATTAAATTTTAAAACTGGAATTCAAATCTCAGTTTGAAAACCATACTTTAAATTTGTTTTAAATTCTTGTTTAAAACCTGCATTTAGATTTTAAAACAAATTGAATTTGGAAATATACAGGTTTCCAAAATAACCTGTAACTACAGAAAAAACCCGAGTTCCCTCTGTTTTACTTCGAGTAAAACCTTGAACTACTTCGAGTAAAAACTCGTATTACTTGAGTATGACCCGAGTACAAAACTGCAAAACCTAGACAATACCCTGACACCATTCTTCACCACGCATATGCACAGTGGCCTTGGCCACCTCCGGCCACCACCCAGGCAACAAACAAGTCGACGATCACCATAGAAGCACATCCCGAACATCAGAACCCCACAATCACCAAAAAATCAAATTTTGGTTCCCCAATTCAAAACCTGAAACAAACTGGCAACCCTTCACCATCAAATTCCCAAACCTGGAAAACCCCCATGTCCCCTTTTTCGGCCATTGGAGGCTATGGGACTCCGATCATCTCCTCTTCAATACCCTAGCATCCATCTCTCCAAAAATAGAAGCACTCGGTCCCCTGTAGCCTTCATGCCCATCAAAACATTGCACTGCCCCGAAACTATGTTTACAAACTTCATCAACCTCCCATCGCCTCCACCGAGCACTATTCATCCTCCTGTCATTTTTTCCACACCCACTGATCACTCCACTACCACCACCAAGAACCCCAAACATTCTGATCAACTCGATCACCGTAGATTTACTAAAACCCATTTTCAGTTCAAACATGCACTGCAGTCACAATTCCAAACTAAACACTATGATTTTAATTTTAAAAATCATCTTTTTTTTTTAAGTTTTCAGTTTATAATACTTAATTTATAATTTATCTTGTTTGAAATTTTACCTTCATTGAACATGCTCTGATGTTTTAATTACAGAGACAACACCAAATTTATTTTTACTTAATAAGTTTTAAACTAAAACTATGGTATAATTAACATGTTTGTCTCAGGATTTAAGCCTAAACAAAAATTTTGAACAAGAGCAAGAGGATATCAGAGGAAGTACAAAATATGCATAACAACATTTCATATATACACAAGCTCACTGATAGATTCATTCATAACATACAAATTTCATAGATGAGCAGGCAACATGAATATTTACTTAAATCTTAAGACTATGATGTTACTCACAATCATACTTATTTCAATCACAAATCAAGCAACAAAATTTTATTTAAGTAAAAAAAAACAGGAGTTACTCACGTGATATTTTATGAAACAGAGCACAAAATTGCAGTTGCTTTTACTCCTTTGATTTTAAACTGAGTTGTAGATTTTTATTTGAACTTGAGTTGCATGCTAATAAAACTTTGTTGAAGACATATGACTTGTTTTAAAACTTGCATGCAGGCCTAATTCCCAAATGCAGAAGACAAACCCATATTTATATAGCTCAAACTTGAATTGCAGATTCCCTCTTATTCCCCCAGGTTAAAAGATGCATGAAGAATTTATCTAATCAATTTAATTTTAAATACAGATTATTGAATTGATATTACCAAAATTTCCAGGATATCACAATCGAGCTTCATAGATCTTCACTGAGCCTATCCAAACCCATACCAAAATGAAGATCTCGCTATGATGAATCCAAAGAGCCTTGCTTTAGATTTTTGCGTTGAGTGGATTTTTGGGATAGGAATTTTTGAAGTTTTTAAATACAAACTTTTTTCTTTCATTAATCAATACACATTGATGGCAACAAACTAAAAGTGAAGAGGAGAACGTGAGATGTTGGATTTTTAAGCGTTGACTTATATTTATTTGCGATTGTCGGTATTTTGCCACACAGATTTTTTTCGCATATAAACTCCGGATGATAAAATAAAAATATGATCGCGCTCACAAGAGCCACACGACCTTAAAACTATAATAATATACATCGGTTATCACATTCTTTAATAACACAAAAAACCTTTCGTTTGTCTATAAATCGTCAAACAATAATTTAAATAATTTCCAAATTAAAAATTATGGAAAAATCAAATAAATTAAATTAAAAATACGTTGATAGAAATCAAGTCGTAAAATTATAAATAGATTTTATTATTATTTATTTGAACCATTTATTATTGTAAATAAATTTACAAATGAATTCACCATTAATAGTTATTAATTTAAAAGGAGTCAATTAGACCATTAAATTAATTAAATCAACATTCAATCAGAAATTCCAATTTTTAAATCACCATTCGAATATCTTAAGTTCATAAGTTCAAATATTTTAAATAACCTCTACAATTATATTCAAGCTATAAACTTTAAAAACCAATTATTCAATATTTAAAATAAATTAAATATTTAAAATCAAACGACCAAAATTTTAGGCCGATACATTCTCCCCCTCCCCCTTAAAAAAGAATTTTGTCCTCGAGATTCCAAAGGTTAGAAATTTCTTTCAAACTCTTAAACCCTTCAAAATTAATTATTTAGAAAGGATTATTAAATTCCTAAGTCTCTTAAAGTTACGGGAAATTTCGGCCTCACCTCCTTTGTGCAGATCGATAGGAAAAACTACAAATCGCCACTACAGGCCCAAACTAACGAAAGAAAACAAATGCCAAGTGGTTTCCATATCTAAGGCACAAAATCATCAACTCAAAACAAAATATAAACATGTACTTATTAGTCGAGCAACCGACTCTACTCATGAAAACAAAAGCATCAAACTAGCCTTTGCTCCCATAGACCTACGTCTTACTTACAAATAATATCTAACTATATATCTTGCATTTCTCATAACAAAAGTAGATAATTTATTAAAGCTTGTACAACGTACATATATCATCTGTATGCAATATCAAATCTGATCGTTTGCTCGAGCACACAATTTCGCTTTCGAACTAGTATCACTCACTCGACTTCTCTAGTGTTGACTCCGGTCTAGCTTCTTGATCTGGAACTATCATTCTCCTTATATATCCATATACTATGATAGAGAACATCAGGATCATCTCAAGAATCTATATCAAGTCTTCACCATTAAAAATCGAGTGAAAATTCCTTGTTCGGATTGGTGTAAATCACCTCGAATTTATATGCCCAAATATGGATCAAAGATCCTTATATGAATAAAATGACCTATGTACATCCAACGTATTTATTCCAATTGGTTTCTTAACTATACCAATTGCCTTTTATTTTAAATCACATTCAGATTTATTTAACAACATTCCATTCTATATTAAATCCATTTTTGAACTATATCAAAAAATATTACTTAAGTGTATAAATATTTCACTACTTAAGAATATATTCAAAATTTTAAAACTTCACTTTATACACATTTTAAAAAGCCCCAACTTTATCTTTAAAGACTTCCATACTTAAATTTATTATAAACATTTTATAAAGCACACTTATGTTTATTATTCACTTTAAACTTAAGTCCACATTTATATAACACTTCACTACAATCTAGGAGTATATATACGAATTTCAGATTTGTTTTTAATTAACCCAAATGTCCAACAAATTAAAATTTGTTTAACTTGCTATTTCTCAAATTTATAAGTTAAAAAACCTATTATCTTATATTTTCACTAAAAACATTTGCCTTCTATTTCGAAGTTAACTCGGGAGTTTTTGACCGTCCAAAATTGCCAAAAATTCCTTTCATTTAAATAACGGAAAATTACCAAACTATATCCCGAAATGAGATAGACAAACCAAAATATCTTAATGGATAGGATATATGAGTCTACTATATCACTTAACTGAAAATTTCAGAATTTAAACACCCGGTTTGATTTCAAATTATTTGAAATAATATGCATGTCTCCTTTATATACCAAATTATCCTTTGGGAATTACAAATTTTTTCGTTACCCAAAACAACTCACAACCAATAGCTATTACAGTAGAAATTCCTCACTTTAGAAACTCGAAAATGAATACCAATGATGCTGTAGTCATCACCCGAATTATTTTCCAGTGACCGAAGCGAGTTCGGTGCTTTTTATCTCTTTTAAATTCCATTTTAATATATTTCTAATCGAAAATACTTTCAAAATAATACTATTATTGCTTACTCCAAAATATTAAAAACAATTTCCATAATACCGAGATTTAGATTTTCAAATTCTCAGTTTTATATCCGTTTTTATTTGTAAACCATATTTACTAATCATGCTTATATAATTTCGCTTTTCTCATATAAAACATTCCATAAATGCAAATCCTTGTTAAGATTATAAGAAATATCTTTATCAACATTGTACTTTAAATCCAACGAACAATAATACTGTTTAATTAGCTAAGCACAACTAATCAACAATAAATTATAATAATTGTATATTATCACTCTATTAACCAAACATACCATATTTAACTATATTAATTAATTTTAGAAAATTATTCTTTTATATATAAAATATAGTCTAGGTAAAATTATTTCATTTACCCAATTTCAAAATAATACCATGTCAGTTTGCCTTGTTCAAGTGTTTAGAAACCCTTATCAACATAGTTGTGCCTTCTGTATCGGCCAGAATTCATAAGCCACTCAACCGATAAATCAACACGATATAAAACATTTTTATAGAACTAACGAATATGCACACTTATATATAATACACTCAAATGCATCCTAGGATATCTATTTCCCTATCTCACATGAGTTAACCTCACCAAAGCCTAATTGTTCACTCAATCTAAGCTCTGATACCACCTGTGACGACCCACCTTTTTGAGACCCAAAAATTAACACTAACACATTCACGGTATTCACGTACCAAGCATCCAAGTGTTGAAAAGACAAATTGTTGAGGAAAAAGGAAAGAAAAGACAGAATATAATCTCACATCGTAATGAGTAATATATAATATATAATAGATTTTTATAAAGAAAACTGTAATATACATATATCAAATCAGGTTACGCATATCTGTCATCGGTTTGGATAATTGTAACAACCTATCCTTACAAATGCTGATAAATACCACTGACAAATGCAGTGGAAATGAATATACGTGAATACATCTCGGGCCTTCAGCTTATCTCATGAAGCTCCAAAGCATCCAAAGTAGATCTACAAGTATGCTCGATTTGACCCAATCATTATAATAAAATAACACTTGAATCAGTCTGCAAAAACATCCTGAGAAACACACCTCAGTAGGATTTTAATATTATAAAATCCTTTTCAAAATAACGGTTTCTCGCAAGACCACGCTCACATAAACATGGATGGATTTTTACCTTATAATAAGCAAAACATTTCATAGGAAATCTTCCGATGTTATCATAATGTCTAGGGTTTAAAATAAATATTGAATATTATAATACTCGTAAATCCTAGCTGAGCCAATCTCAAAAATTGCAAAAGCAATCAAAAATCTAGCTTTCGTTAATACATTTTTGTTGTTTTTCTATCTAAAATATGTTTCATATTGCCTCTTTGAATGACTGTAACTTTTGATTCCGGCAACGAAATGCTGTCGAATTTCTTGCATTTGGTAGCTTGCATGTTAAACTTCATTTATGCAAATTTTGGTTGAAAAATATTATCTTTTGGATGTTCAAATCAGGGATAGAAAATTAACTCAAAAGCAGATTTTTGCCTGTAGAAATTGTATTTTCTGAATTGCTGCAAACATGGCCTGAGTCCATGTTTTAGATAGCATAACTCTTTCATTTCTTACTGAAATTTTGTGATTGTTTATTTGTATGAAATAAAAAGTTTTGTACTATAAGCATACCAAATTTCAAGTGATTTCGACCTATATAGCTTATAAAAATATGCTGCCAAACTCACATTGATTAAATTTCAGCATAATAGGTAAACAACTAAGTCCGCACGGCACATATTGAAGAATGGATTCCAACAATGGAAACGTAAGAGGCTACCTTCAATACAGAACGTCTCTAAATGAAATGTACTAATGGCTGCAAATGCATTAGCCCCTCTACCAACATAGGACCGGTCTACCCCTTACTAGATAATACCGAGTATGTCATCACCATGGTTGCTTTCCAACATTAATTGAGAGCTCTTATGCACAACCAAATCCATAATATAATGATCTAGAAAGGTGATGACACACCCTATAGGTGCGACCATGTATCCCCATCGCATTTACCTTGTTTAGCCCATTTCGGAGTCGTACGGCTTGAAGCTGCGCTTTTACCTTTTCTCTTAGAAAATCCTACTTAGAATGTTAACACTGCCTCTAGGAAGAAATGTAATCCCAATATTCATCCATACAAGTTTTTCGGGATAAGACAAACTAAAGGCACTACTTTTATTACTTCCATTTTGGAATCATAGCAAGTAGCCCTTGCACTTCAAAGAGCTCCATCTTCGATTATCTTTAAGATATCTCTAGTTTGAAGCTTATATCGGTTTAAAGTGGTTTTCGGATAGTATATCTGATCCTGGTCTCTTTGAACCAACAACGACAATTTCAAAATAGGTCAAGGCTTTGATAGTTGGTTATTTAACTATTAAACAAAAAGAACAACCAAAACAGGGATTTATTTCGAAAGGTTTCCTACATTAGTTAAGCACATAAGCAACCACTAACTTCTTTAATTAATCCTTTCACTAATTAAATCACTTTGTAAATACTTGTAGCAAAATACTTTAAAAAAGATATATTTACAAGACCTATATAATCATTTCAATACTTGGAAAAATATCCATTTACTTATGTTAACGGTATAAGTATATCCATAAAAACACTACACTTTCATTACTTAGAAAATGTGTACATACACTTATCTCATAGGTATAAGTACATTCACAAAAACACTACATTTTCCCTTCTTAGAAAATGTAGTCATATAATTATCTCAATGGTATAAGTATATTCACAAAAACACAACATTTTCCTGCTTAGAAAATGTATTCATATACTTATCTCAATGGTATAAGTATATTTACAAAACATTATGAAAGATTTCTTGTTTCAAAATCGTATCAAAAGGATTAACAAAAATTATTTTAAACGAAATGGAGATAAAGATAAACAAAAACACTATTCCTTCAGTTTTAAGCATTGAACGAATGTCCATACAATCGAAATTAAGAAGGTTAATTGAGAATAATTTCTATTATAAATTTCTTCAATAAATCCTTTTTAATAAATCTTTTTCATTTATGAATATCTCCTTTGCTAAAATTTCAAATCCAACTTATTACACAGGAAAATACCGTGAAGGACAAAAATTCAAAACATTCTAGCCTTAAGGACCCATCTTCAAATTTTTAATCGGAAGGATAACTTTCATTTCTTTTTTCTACGGCAGAACAAAAAAATAACCATAAGGACAACAGAAGAAAATTCATTGATGGGAAAGTGATCGTTGAAGAATTCATCGCCTGTTTGTACCAAAATTGGGCATTATACTGTTTGGATGTGATTGAAGAGATCAAAGAGAAGAAAGTAAATGTAAAAAGAGGCTAATTTAATAACCACATCAATAAAAGCATGCAGAAATAGAAGAAGATAAGAAATTATGGTGGTTTTACATTGTAGCCTATGTCCACTTTGAATGTTTTGGTGTTTATTAATGATTGGCAACTGATTACAATAGTACAAAACTCAAGCACTCAAGTTAGGAGTTGCGGTAGAGTAACGATGTAGCATAGGCTGAAAGTCCTTTTTCTATAGGCATAGGGGTGCTATTTATAGGTGTAGGTCTAAAATATCTCCCTCAAAGCTCGGAATACCCCTTCTCTCACATTGGTGGGCCCAACAGATAGATCTGGGGTCATTTGGGATCGATATTGATTGATCCTAACCACTTTCTTATCGATCAATATTTCGTTCATTTATGCTACGATTGATCAAAGTCATTCTTGAGGTAGTAAGAAAGCTCCTGTGAAAATTTCATAGCATCTGGACTTGTAGATTTTGAGTTATAATCGATCCAAGATTCATTTTGCAAGTGGGCTGAAGCGTGCGTATCGAACCCTTTTCATATCGATACTTCTTCGTATCGATAGGCTATGTATAAATCAGTGGTTCATCGATGATGTGGATTGATAGTTCAAGGGAGATCCACATTTCATGCCGAGTGACTGCTTCTTTTTGTTGACTTTTCCTTTTTAGTATCGATCATGTGTGGCTCCATTCGTATTAATGTTTGTATGTTGCTTCGTATCGATGCCTGGAAGGCGTCTTCGTATAGATGGCTAGTTGTTAACTTCGTATCAATGCCTGGAACGGTCGGCATGAAACGGAGGGAAGGAGTTGATCAATACGAACCGAACATATGAATTGATGATACGTGATCGATACGAATAGGATGAAAGTGGAGTTAATGGATACGAACTGACATCTTTTACATGAATTTTTATCGATCCATTACTTGAGCATACGAACTTCGATTGATCCAAAATTTGGAATATTGGCACTCAAAGCTTTGTTTGTCATACCATATTAATTGTAGCTCGATCAGGAGTCGGACCAAATTTGCCAGTATCTATAGTGGACCTGTGCATAACCAATATTCAAGACATATTGCCTTTAGTTTCTAATCGAGTCCTTGGTGTCATGGCCTTGCCAAAAGGCGGGATAACATTTTCCCCACCAAAGTACGTCCTGTGTGAACATGACGTGCTCTGAAAATAATAGTCTTTATTACGAAAAAGTTTTATCTGATTCGTTGAATAGTCGTCGTCTTTTCGTCAAGAGATGTAACCTTTGATGGATTTCTACCAACATAAATATTGAATTGTTGTCTTCCAATGATCATGCAGTCTTTTTTTGTAACTGAAGATTGAGTGCTAGCGATTAGTTGTTTTGGTTGTCAACAAGTAAGTGTTCAATTCCTGTTAATTTTGAAAATTGAACGTTAGTTCGTCACACATGCAAGTATGTTAACCCGACTCCTATTCACGTTTGAACGGTCAAAGGTAAATGTCAAGTTCTTTAGTTCTTATTTGGATTGAGTTTCATATCGATCCTCTCCTGGATTGATGGGAAATTCAATTTGTAACAACGATTGATGTTTGTTTTAGGCCACTCCTTCGTATTGATCCTCCCCTGGATCGATTTGAGATATTGGAATGCATACTTCGTATCAATGACCATCGATGCGAAATGGATAGTCCTTGGAGATGCTTTGTATCGATGGATACAAGGTCTCGGGTCTTTGAGCTAATAGATACGAAACTACTACTTCGTATTGATGGAGTGGGATGGTTCAAATGTGATCCTGCCGTGACTTTCGTATCGATGGTCATCGATACGTAATGGTATAATTCTGGAGTACTTGCTTCATATCGATGGATATGAAGTAAAGGGCTGCCTATCGATGGTTCTGAAGTTAGATTATGGGTCGCTCTGGGCTGATGGGTATGAATCAATATCTTCATATCGATGCAAGTGGTCGTCCCAGGTTTGTTTACATATAGTCTTTCGTATCGATAAAATTTTGACCACTTCAATTGGTTTTGGCTATTAGGATACGAAGAATTTTCTATCTTGGTTACGAAGTCATATATATACCGTTTGTATTTAGCCAAATTTTCTTACTTACTCTTGCTTTTAACCTTCCTTCGTATCGATTGAGAACACGAGAAAAAAGAACGCCTTCATCTCCAAATCAAATAACCCATTAATCCTTCAAACCGACTCTTTAAACTAAGTAATTGACTAGTTAAATTGACTTTAAAATGATGAGACTTGGGGCTCGATGTTGTTTCATCCATTATCATGGCTGATTCCAACGTCGTTGATGCCGGAATTTGGTTAGAGTGAGGTTGAGGAAGTAGCAATGGAGTTTTGGCAGCTTACGGAAGAGGAAGAGCAGTTGATTAGGACGATGGAGTTCCTCCTATCGATGGTGGATGGAGGAAGCAGCTTTGTATCGATCTAGAATGTGGAAGTTCATATCGATCTGGAAATGATGGATGGGGGAGCAACTTCGTATCGATCTAGAATTATGGGAGTTCGTATCGATCCAGAGCGATTGATACGAAGCCATGGCCGTGTGAGCAATACGAAGCCATGGTTGGTGGTTGATACAAAACCTTGGCTGGTGATTGATACGAAGCAGAGTTCTTATGGAATGATCCAAGTTGGAACTTCAATGGATACGAACTTTTGCATATTCGAACACTCAACTCCGACAAGCTTTAGCCTTGCGTAACTAGACTTGACCAATAAATTTCATATCTGACAATCCTTCAAAGCCCGTCGATGGAACTGTAATTTGACAAACATAACAAATTTAACATGGATCGTTCTTCAAAGTCGGGATGCCACGGTTGGGATGGTCAGCGATGATGGTCACTTCGGTTGAAACTCGAAGTCTTCTCATTTTAACATCCTTCGAACTTGTCGAAATTTAAAGTATTATGTCGCAGTGCATTAAACAACACGATCATGCATTTCACACTGGGGGGACATGGTTTATTTTCCATCTAACAATGGTTTTTACCGAGTTCAATAGCTATGGATCCAGGAAGCTTAGGGAAGCAGGAAGTTCAGAGTTCTCCACTTCCCATTATTGAAGTGCCAGACATCGCAGCTTAAGTAGTAAGTCCTACCTCGGATGAACTGTCAGGTGTAGTTTTAGTTCTAAATGCGGAGGATTCGGTTCGTTCCAAGATCTCTGAGGACATGTTAGGCATGATCTTCCTCAGGCATGGATTATCTCTAGATGATATTTTATTACTGGGGCCAGAAGATAGAGCCCACAACCCCCCAAAAGGTTATACTACTTGTAATAGGTTCATGTGTGTAGCCGGAACGTTGCCCCCGTTCAACCAGTTTATTTCGAAAGAGCTATTCTTTCTTGGAATTGCACCTTCTCGACTACATCCGAACAGATATGCTCTGCTCAACAACTTGTATATTATCTTCATCGAGCTTCGACCCTCGACTGTCGAGGAAATCAGATATCAATTCAATATCAAAAGTCGCGGGGACGACTCTTCATTCACCTTCTTGGAAGCAGTCCGAAACTGCCAAGTAGTGGCAGGTGCTTGGAGCAAATTAAGCTACTTCAAAACCGAATGGTTCCTCATTCGGTGTCCACTCGGATTCACCAGCTGGTGGTAAGTTATACGTAAGTTCTCCAACTCCTTTGTTGATTAAATGGATAATACAAGTTGATGATGAATCTAATACTTTGCTTCTTTTGCAGCTTCGGTCCCACAGCCCGAAGGAGCACAATTTAAGGAGACAGTATTGATTCTCTAATCGATGCCAGCTGAATAAATTGATGAACTCCTTACCGATTAAATTTAATTGTCGTAGGGCTGATAGAGGGATATCAAAGCATCGGGCTAGCAGGAGTTCCCAAGGTGGCTACAATGAGGCAAATAAGAAGGAAAGCTCCCATTTTACCCTTAGTTGGGGGATTTCAGAGTGCTCCTGGAGTCGTAATCATTGAACAAGGCGATGACGAGAGCACGCCAGCCATGGATGAGCCTACAGTTGCGCCTTCATGGAATGTTCGATCATCTGAGTTGAAAAGAAAAGGCAAGGCCATCGCCCACAAATCCAAGAGGCGTGAAAATGTTGTGGTATCTCTACCTGTTGCAACTACTATAAGTCAGGAGACTTCTCCTCCACAAATGGAGAGTTCATTGAAAGGATTGGCGGATATCCTTATTCCCGATGACTTGACGTCATTCCAAGATTTTTGATTAGAGGGACTTCATTCCCTGTCGCAAACCGATGCAGGATTAAGTGCTTTAGATGTATGGGAGCCAACCCCTATGATCAAGGCCACTACAATCGATTGGTTGGGGGGTTTGCACATCATATACACATTTCACAGCATCACACAACTTCTAATCCAATGTTTTGTAGTTTCAGGAGATAACTAATTCTGCTACTCTTTTCATTTTACAAACACAATGGTAGGGGAGGGGTCGATGCTTAGCAGTCTTCATTCTAAACGCCATGCATCCAGCTCTCACTTCGAATCTTATAGGCGCGAACCTAAAAGAGATTACGATCGTGGCCATCACTCCAGCGAGGAGCATGAGCGCTATGAAAGGGAGAGGCAAAGGCTGTTGATACGCGAAGATTTTGATCAATGACAATGTGCTTTAACAAACAAGGAAGAAATATATGCAAATGCTAAAGGAAGATAGATGAAGACGAAACAAACTTAAAGTATGTTTTTACATATGTCATTAGTCTAGATGTATTGTTAAAATCTATCCTCAAGAAGCTTGCACGAACACTAGAAATTTTTTATAAACTTCATTTTTCAATTATGTTTTCACTATGCAGGTTTTATGAGTTCAGTCGACTGAACAGGAACAGTCAGTCGACTGAAACTGGAACTATTTATACACATGCACAGTTTCAGTCGACTGAATTTCCTGCACAGTCGACTGAATTTGGTCCCGAAAATTTTACTTCATATTTTCAGTTGACTGAATTCCCTGCTCAGTCAGCTGAATTTGAACCCGCGAATTTTCTCTGAAAAGACACCTTCTTCCTCCCAAGAGTTGCAACCATTCATCAATGGAAATGGAAGCATCTCTTGTTTGCAACCTTTGACAACATATGCATCTCTTCTACAAGTATATATATACATGATTCTAACATCATTTAGATTACCGAATTCTCTTGCTTTAATCTAACTATTCTCTTGTTCATATTTTCTAGATATTCTCAAAGCAATCACTAATCTATTGCTTGAATCATTGTTTTTGTTTATAACATTCTTTTAATTCATAGCAATTCACATTTCCTAAATCTTCACAAACACATTGCATACTCTCGAGGATAAGATTATAGGAATATTGTACTACATTAGACTCATTAGTGTTGACAAGAACACAACAAGTCAAATATTGTATTTTAGTAATTGAGTTGAAGTCCTCTTCGGTAGTTGAGGCAAGAAATCCCGTTCGGTTGTTTGCGTAAGTTGTAAACCTATTCCTCCGGGTGAAGTGAGTGCGTTAGTTAGTGAAATTCCTAAGTGAAGCTTAGGGACTGGACGTAGGACGAGAGGTCCGAACCAGTATAAAATCCTGGTGGCTCCTTGCATTTACCTACTTTATCTACCTAGACTATTCCGTTATTCCATATTACACAATCTTACCGCATAGCCTACTCTTTCAATTGGTATCAGAGCAAGGCCGTCCTATAACCATAACACCGTTATTAGACATATTGATAATATGGAAAATAACGCAAGTACAAGCACAACATCTGCCTATAGTTCTACATTTTCGGAAGGACAATCTACCCAAAGACCTCCTCTATTCAATGGACTAAACTATAACTATTGGGCTACAAGGATGAGGATTTATATGCAAGCAACAAGTTTCGAAGCCTCGAATTCTACTCAAGTAGAGTTCGTTGTACCCACAACCGATTATCCTACATGGACACAAATTCAAAAGAATGAAGCTAGTGCAAATGCCAAAGCTATGAATATGCTATTTTGCGCCCTGGATAGAAATGAATTCAACCGTGTTAGCATATGTACTACTGCATATCAGATATGGGAAACACTTAAAGTCATACATGAAGGCACAAACAAGGTTAAGCAAACAAAGATATCCATGCTGAAGAATCAATTCCAAAATTTTAGAATGCGACAAAATGAATCCATCGATGACATGTTCTCAAGATTTCAAGATATTCATCATGCTCTAATCGGACTAGGAGAAAGATACACGGACTTTGACATTGTGTCTAAAGTTCTAAATTCACTCACTAATGAATGGGAGAGAAAAGTACTAGCAATCGAGGAAGCAAATGATCTATCTACAATGAAACCAGAAGAATTGATTGGAAATCTTATGTCATATGAAGTAAATATGCAAGCTAAAAAGGATCAATCTCAAGAAAGAAAGAATGTTGCTTTTCATGCGGAAAAGGAAGAATCAGAGTCTGAAGATGAGGATCTAGCATTTATAGCCAAAAATTTCAAGAAATTCTTAAAGTATAGAAAAGGAAACAAAAAAGGATTCAAAAAGAATTTCTTGAACAAACCTTCATCCTCAAATATAGAATGCTTCAATTGTCATAAGAAAGGACACATGCAAAAAGATTGTCAAGAACAAATGAAGGAAAATCAGAAAAACTTCAACAACAAAATCAAGAAGGATAAATTCAAAAAGAAGGCATTTTCTGTAACATGGGACGATTCAGATTCATCTTCATCCGAAAATGATAGTGATAGCGACAATGAACAGGCAAATGTATGCTTCATGGCTCAAGAATCTGAGGTAAATAATTTAACTTACGACGATTTAATTGAAGTAAACACTGAACTTTTAAGCACAATAAAAACTCTTAAAAAGAAACTCAAAGAAACTCGTGAAAATCAAAACAAAGCTGTATTTGAAAGAGATATGTTAAAAGATGAAAAGAAAGTCTTAGAAGAAGAACTTGAAAAAGTTCAAGAATCTCATTCAAATTCGGAAACTCAATTATTACTTTTAAGTCAAGAAATTGAAACTCAAAAAACAAAGAATGATATAATTACTTCTGAAAATCATGAGTTAAAAACTAAGATTAAACAAGTTGAGTTAGAAAATAATAGTCTTCAAGCTAGATTAGATAACATTACTAAAAATGTTTCTAACTTTAACAAAGGAAGAGAAAATTTATCTAAGATTTTAGAAAATTCTCAATCCTCTTCAAGTAAACATGGATTAGGATATAAAAAGGAGTCAAAAATTCCTAAAAAGAAAGATACAAATTTTATGAGGAATATGGATTCAAAACAACAAATATTGCCAAAGAAAACTATTAAAACAAAAGAAAATAAGGTAGTTAAAATTTGGGTACCAAAAACTAACAATGTATTAATAAGAAATAAATATATTAAAACATTTATGGATAATGTTCATCATAATGAAAACTATATTTATAAAAAGGATACTACACCAAATTGGGTTTGGTTTCCTAAACTCTAACTTTTTAGGACCCTATTAAAAGATGGGTACCAATAATATCATATTTATTTTCAGGTCCCACTCAAAAAGAAGAAATGGATATTAGACAGTGCTTGTTCAAAACACATGACTGGAGACAAAGATATGCTTACAAATATCACATTCTTTGATGGGGGCTCGGTTACCTTCGGAGACAATTCAAAAGGGTATATCATTGGCAAAGGAGATGTGAACAATTACGGTAAATCAAATTTACCTTTATAACAAATGTTTCATTAGTTGAAAATTTAAAACATAATCTACTTAGCATAAGTCAATTGTGTGACAAAGGTTTTAAAATAACTTTCTCGAATAATAGATGTAGTATTTTTTATCAAAACCAAAATCTTATTTTTAAAGGAAATAGAGATAGAAATATTTATGTTTTAAATATGAATATTAATCATAATTCAAGTATGTGTTTACTTGCCAAAGATAATGATCCTTGGTTATGGCACAAAAGATTTTGTCATATAAATTTTAAAACCATTAGAAAACTCTCTAAAAATGAATTAGTAAGAGGTTTACCCAAAATAAACTTTAAAATAAAAAATCTTTGTGATGATTGTCAAAAAGGAAAATTAACGAAATCATCTTTCAAATCTAAGAAAAATATTTCGACTTTACAACCATTAGAATTACTACATATGGATTTATTTGGACCAACACAAATTCAATCCATTAATCATAATCGATACGTATTTGTAATAGTTGATGATTTTTAAAGATATACATGGACTATTTTTATGAAAAATAAAAGTGACACTTTTGAGCATTTTAAAACATTTGTCAAAAGAATTCAAAACACTAAAGATTTGAAAATTAAAAATATTCGAAGCGATCATGGAGGCGAATTCGAAAATGAAGTTTTTGAAACTTTTTGTAAAAAGAAAGGAATAAATCATAATTTTTCTTTTCCTAGAACTCCTCAACAAAATGGAGTTGTAGAAAGAAAGAATAGATCATTACAAGAATGCGCAAGAACATTGTTAAATGGATGTTCTCTACCAAAACATTTTTGGGCAGAAGCCGTTGCTACTGCATGTTATGTATTAAATAGAATATCAATTAGACCATTAACTAAAAATACTTCTTATGAACTATTTAATAATAAAAAGCCAAATATATCTTATTTTAAAATATTTGGATCAAAATGTTTCATTTTAAATACAAAAGATCAACTAGGAAAATTCGATTCAAAAGCTGATGAAGGAATTTTCATAGGATACTCAGAACGAAGCAAAGCATATCGAGTATTTAATAAACGAACAAACTTAATTGAAGAAACTTTGCATATATCTTTTGATGAAAATTTTAATAAAAATTTTAATATAAAAGATGATGAAGAATTAATAAATATAGAAGAAACAAACCTTGAAAATAATAATAATGAACTAAGATCTCCTCCTAGAATATTACGAGATCATCCAACTCAAAATATAATAGTAGAAATAGAACAAGAAATCAACTAAATCAAATGGGTCATGTAGCTTTCATTTCATCAATAGAACCTAAAAATCCAAAAGAAGCATCAAAAGATGATTATTGGATCATCGCAATGCAAGAAGAATTAAATCAATTTGAACGTAGCGATGTTTGGTTCCCCGTCCTAATAATCAATCAGTAATTGGAACAAAATGGATTTACAAAAATAAAGTAGACGAACAAGGTAATATAACAAGGAATAAAGCAAGACTAGTAGCACAAGGGTATAATCAAGAAGAAGGTATTGATTTTGAAGAAATTTTTGCTCCCTTTGCAAGACTTGAAGCAATACGTATTCTATTAGCCTTTGCATGTTTTCACAATTTTAAACTTTATCAAATGAATGTTAAAAGTGCATTTTTAAATGGTTTTATTAAAGAAAATGTATATGTAGAACAACCTCCGTTGTTTATACATGAAAAATATCCGGATCATGTTTTTAAATTAAAAAAGGCACTATATGGTCTTAAACAAGCAACTCGTGCTTGGTATGAAAGACTTAAAAGTTATTTATTAAACTCGGGATTTAAAATTGGAAAAGTAGATCAAACGCTTTTTATTAAAAATACCACCAAAGATATTTTAATAATTCAAATATACATAGATGATATTATTTTTGGTTCAACAAACGAAAATTTATGTAAAGAATTTTCAAATATAATGACTAATGAGTTCGAAATATCTCATACGGGAGAATTATCATATTTTCTCGGACTTCAAATCAAACAATTAACAAATGGAATTTTTATAAACCAAGAAAAATATCGTACTAATTTAATTAAACGATTCGGCATGGAAAACACTTCTGCTAAACCTACTCCTATGAGTACAACTACACATCTCGATCGAGATGAAAATGGCAAAAGTGTAGATCAAAAATTGTTTAGAAGTATGATAGGTTCCTTACTTTACTTAACCACTAATAGACCTAAAATAATGATGAGTGTTTGTTTATGTGCACGTTTTCAATCTGATCCTAAAGATTCACACTTAAGAGCAGTAAAACGAATAATGCGATATCTTAACAAAACTAAAATTTCGGTCTTTTCTATCCAAAGGAGTGTCCATTTGACTTAGTATCCTATAGTGATGCTGATTTTGGTGGATCTCGAACAGATAGAAAAAGTACAAGTGGTACTTGCCATTTCATTGGAAAATCACTTGTATCTTGGTTTAGTAAGAAACAAAATTGTGTCTCGCTTTCCACCTGCGAAGCAGAGTATATATCAGTTGCTTTAGCTTGCACTCAAGTTATATACATGCAACAAACACTTAAAGATTTTAATATAAATTTAACAAATTCTACAATATACTGTGATAATACAAGTACAATAAACTTATCTAAAAATCCGGTTAATCACTCTCGTACAAAACATATAGACATTCGTCACCATTTTCTACGTGACAATATCGAAAAAGGAATAATTAATTTAGAACGTATTTCTACCGAAAATCAAATTGCCGATATATTTGCTAAACCTCTATTAGAAAACTCTTTTATAAAACTTCGACGAGAATTAGGTATAATATCCTTTAAAGATATTAATTAGAAATACACTAGAAATATTCCCATATTTCAGTCGACTAAAACAAAATATTCAGTCGACTGAATAAGAATTTCAAATATTTTCAGTTATGTTATATGTTACATTATATAATTTATAGACCACACATTTTTAAAACCGAATTATTAAATAAGAATCATACATTTTAACGAAATTCACTTTACCATTAAATCTCTATACGGTTAAAAAATCTTATTAAATTATAACCATTATTTGTTTAGTAAAATTCTACTATAAATAAATTCTTAAAAATATTTTTATTTTCATCTCGATTTTACGTATAAAATCTAAATTCAACAGAAAATGTCGTCCAATAACTCCTTCTCTCCAATCAATATCACCTCATCAGTTGATAACACTCCAACGTCGCCAAAACTTCCCACACCAACACCAGCACATGAGCCGGTTTACAAATGGGAAAATTATCGTACTGGCTTCACACCAGAATCTAAAAAGGCGAAACGCGGACTCTTTATTTCACCTGCACAAAAAGAAAGATTGATGAAATTCATCACTTTCAAAAACAACAGATAGATCTTCAACGAGAGCTATACTTCGAGCAAAAAGTTACGGCAAGACGTTTGAGCTTCCTAGAGCAAATCGGTTTACGCTTCTGTGGATCAAAGAAGAACGAAGTGGCTGAACACCTACCTCGCCCTGTTATCTCACTTGATCCGTCTTCATCTTATCGTACACCAGTCGATCCTATGAATCATTGGACGTCTCCTAAGACTCCTCAGTATAATCCGAATTCATGGGATATAAATTACATGAAGAATGAAGGAAAGAAGACTCCAAGTCCATCCCCAAAGAAATAGTTAAATTTTGAAATATTTGTATGTTGTTACATCAATATTTATTTAACTATTTCTTTAAATAAATTGTTTAATTTCAAAAATTAACTAAAACAACAAAAAATGCATGTTTTAGTCGACTGAACGCCCCTGCTTAGTCGACTGAAAATATAACAGAAAACAATATTTACATAGTTCAGTCGACTGGAATCATCTGCACAGTCGACTGAAAATTCAATAGAAAATTTTAGCAAAAAAATCAGTCGACTAAATGTACTGTTCAGTCGACTGAATCTATCATAGAAAATTTCGGCCTTTGATTCAGTCGACTGAACAGAACATTCAGTCGACTGAACGCCGCTTCCCAGGCAAAATTTCCCCTTTTAACCACCAGATTTTACCCTACCAATTCACTTTTTACCTCCTACAAACTTTCTTCCCCAAATCAATTTCGAAACCCTGGCCCCAAATTCCTCAAAATCAACTCAATTCTCACCCCAAATGGCACTAAAAAGTTCAAGAGCTTCATCTTCTTCATCCTCCAAGCTAATTGATGCTCAAATAGCACAATGGCTTTACGATGGAACCGCTGTCACTCGATGGAACAAGATGAAGAATTCCCGAATTTTCGAGCATTCTTTCGTTGATTTTCAAAGCTTTCAAACCTCAACATCCAAGCGTTAACAGATCCGGCAGGTTTAACTTCTCTTTTAGATTTGAAAGAAATGACCATGCCATTAATCATGTAATGGTAAAATTATTTTATGCTAATCTTAATCTTGGACATCAAACTCCAAGAAATCCAAACAGTAGTGTTTGGAGTATGGTGTGTGGAAAGAAAGTTGGTTTTCCTTGGATAGAATAACACACATTTTAGAGTCTCCAGATGTCGGGAGAAAGCTAGAGGAGATAGGATTCAATCCACACATTCGCGACAACATCAACCATCGATTTATGGATGATAATATCAACTTTAGGGATTTTAAGTCCACCTCCCTTCGACCTATGGCGAGAATCCTCCATAAAGCCCTAATGAGAACGATTACTCCTCGCACGGGCTCGTACGAAATTGTCTACCTAAATAACTATCGAGCTCTATATGCTATTTTTGGCAATATACAAGTTAATTGGGTACAGCTTATTCTTGATGAGTTTCTCACTTTCAATAATGGCAAAATGCGCACTATCTACTTTGGAGAGTACATCATGCGACTTCTCCTCAATGTTAATACGCCATTACCTGAGTCGGAGAATACAATGGTTCATCAAATTAACCACCGGACCATAAGCCTAATGCAACTCCCATCTCGACCACCTCGCATAATATCACTCGCCGAATGGGAAGCAAGGCATCAAGAACAAAAACAACAAAAACAACAACCTTCTCAACCTCGCCACGAAGAACATCTCGAGCAAGATGATGAAATTCGTCTTGTTGACCCAAGCTTCACTACCAACCAATCCTTGGGGATATTGTCAAGAAATCAACAAATTCTTGACACTCGCCTTAAAAAGGTAGATCATAAGCTTGACAAAATCAAAGGATTCTTCAACAAGATTTGGGATGCAATCTCATGCTCAAGCACCACTACTGCTTCAACATCTCGCGGCAAACGTCCGATACCTACGTTTACATGGACGACATCCGAAGAGCATACAAGTAGCAGCGCTAGCAGATCTAGTTGTGGCCAAGGAGGAAGAGCACATTGACCACCAACAGGAGGACCCGTCATACGTGAACCAACAGAAAGAGAAGGTTTATATGACTGGGATAGAGATGAGTGATTTTTTTGTTTTGATATGTATTTTTAATTTTCTAGTGGCTTGTATAAGTAGCCATTTTATGCTTGTCTGTCACAACATTTTTAATTTTCTTCCGTCATGATTATGCAAATATTCTCTATGCTTCAGTGATTGTTTTGATAAATTATTACTGTTGTTAGTTCTTCCTTTTTGTCGATGACAAAGGGGGAGAAAATCTATGGTACTAACTTTGTTTTATAGGAAAGATAGTGCATACATTCGGGGGAAAAAATAAGTAAAACATCTCTAGAATAAAATAGTATTGTCATCAATCAAAAAGGGGGAGAATGTTGATACGCGAAGATTTTGATCAATGACAATATGCTTTAATAAACAAGGAAGAAATATATGAAAATGCTAAAGGAAGATAGATGAAGACAAAACAAACATAAAGTATGTTTTTACATATGTCATTAGTCTAGATGTATTGTTAAAATTTATCCTCAAGAAGCTTGCACGAACACTAGAAAAGTTTTATAAACTTCATTTTTCAATTAAGTTTTAACTATGCATGTTTTTTGAGTTCAGTCGACTGAACAGGAACAGTCATTCGACTGAAACAAGAACAAATTTATACACATGCACAGTTTCAGTCGACTGAATTTCCTGCACAGTCGACTGAATTTGGTCCCGAAAATTTTACTTCATATTTTCAGTTGACTGAATTCCCTGCTCAGTCGGCTGAATTTGAACCTGCGAATTTTCTTTGAAAAGACACCTTCTTCCTCCCAAGAGTTGCAACCATTCATCAATGGAAATGGAAGCATCTCTTGTTTGCAACCTTTGACAACATATGCATCTCTTCTACAAGTATATATACATGATTCTAACATCATTTAGATTACCGAATTCTCTTGCTTTAATCTAACTATTCTCTTGTTCATATTTTCTAGATATTCTCAAAGCAATCACTAATCTATTGCTTGAATCATTGTTTTTGTTTATAACATTCTTTTGATTCATAGCAATTCACATTTCCTAAATCTTCACAAACACATTGCATACTCTCGAGGATAAGATTATAGGAATATTGTACTACATTAGACTCATTAGTGTTGACAAGAACACAACAAGTCAAATATTGTATTTTAGTAATTGAGTTGAAGTCCTCTTCGGTAGTTGAGGCAAGAAATCCCGTTCCGTTGTTCGGGTAAGTTGTAAACCTATTCCTCCGGGTGAAGTGAGGGTGTTAGTTAGTGAAATTCCTAAGTGAAGCTTAAGGGACTGGACGTAGGACGAGAGGTCCGAACCAGTATAAAATCCTTGTGTCTCCTTGCATTTACCTACTTTATCAACCTAGACTATTCCGTTATTCCATATTACACGATCTTACCGCATAACCTACTCTTTCAAAGGCCAGGTTAATATAGGCATTGCTCCCGGTCATGATCGCCTCTACCTAAAGGTTCATCAAAACCCTCCAGCTCCGGCAGACAACCTCCTGAAACTACCTCCAAATTGTGCCTCCTCATACTTCGACATCTAACGATCAACGCTATAGGACTGAAGCGCAAGCTCCTATTGCCACAAAGCCGACTGCTATAGAATCCATGGGAGTGGGAGCCATTTGAATTGCCAAACTAAAGATGGATTTTCCAAACATATGCTTTGATGGCCTCCATTTCCCCCAAACTTGAAGAGAATTCCCAATGATGTAGAAAGGATGGTACATTATTACATGCAAATGTCTACAATTAGTACCGGGAGTGGGTGAAAACTGCAGAAAAGGCTTCAACGGTTACTTTTGAGTGGGCCAAGATAATTGAGAAACTGGGGACCGATCTTGCTCAAAAAATTTGCATAATAGAAGTGCTCAATAATGAAGCCGAGTCTTCATGCAAATCAAAGATGGAGGCTGATAAGAGAGCAGAAGAGGCAGAATAGTCCATGGGAAAAATGCGATGGTCTCATATGGAATTGGTTCGGGAGATGGACCACCGGAATACCCTTATCACGGAGGAGAGAGATTTAGCGGTGAAAAAGCTCAACGAGCTAAAGGAAAACCTTGCTGAGGCCGTTAGGGAGAAAGGCGATGCCAATAAAGCTACCTAGGAGGAATGCGAACAGATAGCGGCGCTTAAGGATGAAAATGATGCGACAAATTTAAAGGCTCAGGAAGCCAAAGCCAAGATCGAGAGTGAAGTTAAAGCGGTGGAGGTCGGGATGGAGGATGAGTTTGAAGATCTCCTAGTCACGTACAATGTCAATGTCTTAAGAAACTACAATCTATACTGGTTTGGTGAAGATTGTCCCTTCTAGTTGTACAGAGCCTAGAGCCGCTTGGTGGAGGACGGAAAGGTGATTCGAAATACCACAACAGTTGGTGAGTTCAAACTGGAAGCTCAAACACTTGTCAGAGATGAACTGAAAGTCCTCCATGATGTAGTTGTCGCTCTTGAAAAGGAAAAGCTAGCTACTAAGTATACGTACATTGGAGAAGGATTCGGAGTTGAGTATCATGAAGCAGGTTCTAAAGCGCCTGCAATGTTTTAATCTAAGCCTACTTTTTTCTACCGATCCTCCAGTCGTTCCGTCATATGATCCTGATAGGCCATATGTCTCACCAATAACTGAGCGCGGTTCGGAAGGCATGTCGACTCGACCGGGGAGCCAAACTGAGGAAGATATTCTGAACACTTCTCCTATTCACTCGAACGTAGGAACAATGTCAAAAGACATTACTAATATTTTCTGCTATCTACATTTAGCCTTAGATTCTGCATCACTTGATCCTCATACAACTTAAGGAATGCGTGGGCCGGGGGATGCACGAAAGCAGTTGCTGATGAGGATGCCAATGAGGATTCACGCAGATCGGGCTGAGGAGATAATGGCGAAAATTAAATTCGAGATAGAGCAAGCTAAGCAAGCTAGTAGTGTTAGTAGTGGCATGGTGGGTCCCGGCATGGTCCCTATGCTTATTATTTCTCCAAGTGGCACCATCATCGATACCAGCACGCCTCATTCTTCCAGCTTTGAGGTTGTCAACATTTCTCCAGTTTCACATATGGAGGTTATTTCGATCCCTTTAAGTTCCAAGGAGGAGACAACTATTATTCCCCCGACCTAAGGCAAGCCAACTAGTGCAGGCCGGGGAGATAAAGGCTCGAAGAGACACCCGAGCGACAGTACAAGCGGGTCTACGCCAAAGAAGAGCAAGAAAGACCAAAAATCAAAGGCGTAGACTCACACTTTGCTTTTTCTTATTGTATATAGTTGGAATAGGATCCTATTTTGTTTTTGTAGGTCATGTATAGATACGGGTTCGCCCCTGCTTATACGATTCTTCGAATAAGTTTTTGTACTTATCTTATTCAGAGAATAGTGGAAATAAAACTTCATTTAGTTTTTTCCAGCATAACTCTATGTTCATTTGTTTAAGTGTTTCAGCACTCGTGTTTCCATTCAATGTACTTGTGAGGCTTTAGTTTCTGAGTCAAACTTGAGTCCAGTCATCTAGTCCTGAAATCATGGCTTCGGGTCATAATCAAACATCAAGTCCAATCCCAACATTGCACCACCTCAGTTAGTGGCCGATACTTGAGTTATGCCCCCAGACTCAGGGAGAATTGAATTAGTCAGTCGGTAATCGTTTTTTGCCTTTGCTAGCTTTAATTTGACTAAGTCGAAACAAAGCTAAAGTGAAACGAGTTTGAGTGATCGGATCACACACGTTCATCGGCTAATACTTGCATCCGCACTCTAGGGATCGAATTTGCATGCTGGCAGTCAGTTATGCCTGCTTGTCGCTTAGAATCATATCCACGCTCTGAGGACATAGGCTAATTTACAAGCAGTCATTCACACCCATTTGATGCTTAGAATGATGTCCACATTCCAAGGACATAAGTTATGCCACGGACGATCAGTCACACCCATATAATGCTTGGAATCACATGCGCACTCCAGGGATATGAGTTAATTTATGGGCAATCAGTCACGTCCATTTAGTATATATACTCCAGTCCGTGCTCTCGGGACTAGAGTTTGTCGATGGGTGGTTAATCACCCCATTTAACGTCTAGGATTATGTCCAACAAGGGACATAAGTTGTTTTACGGGTGGTCAGTCTCACCCGTTTAATGTTCATGCTCCAGTCCATGCTCTTGGGACCAAAGTTAGTTGATGGATGGTCAGTCACACCCATTTGGTGTTTATACTCCAGCCCACGCTCTCGAGACCAGAGTTAGTTGATCGTGATCAGTCATACCCATTTGCATTTGTACTCCAGTTCGCACTCCAAGAATCTGAAGTTGATCAAGGTCGCGAATGGTCGGATCACATCCCCTTGATATGGCAAGCAAAGTCGTGGATGGAAGAATCCATACTCTTCGAGTTTGGATTCGGAGTTTTTACTCTAGCTCAAACTCCGGGAGCTAGAGTTCGTTGGAGGAATGTCGTGTTTCAATCCCTCTTTTCTTTAGTGTTGTTTGCCCCCAAGCTTGGAGTTTTACTTAGAAAGTGACCGGTCGGATCACGATCACTCCCTATTTGAATGAGTCTCACTATGGGATGGGACGTAGCTCTTTGTACATCATGATGGTCGTACGATGCATTTCAAAAATTGCCACTCTGGCTTGATAAGTCTGCATTTTATTACTTGAATAAGAAAGTATGGCAAAGTTAGTTGCCTTATTACAAGTTCAAATTCAAAAAACACGTAAACAAATTTCAAATGAAAAGCAAGCTAAAATGAGTAAAAGCCAGTTATGTGTAATAGCAACAGAGACTCTCGCTATTCCATGCTCTTAGTAAAGTGGGACCGTCTACAGTTGATGGTTTGAATGTGCCGTCTCCAAGTCTCCGCTCGATAAGATATGGTCTTTCCCATGTCAGTTTCATGTGCGAAGGGACCGGATAAGTTCATTTGAGTACTAGATCACCAACTTCGAATGTTCTCGATCGGACAATAGCATTGTATAACCGAGCGACTCGAATGCGGTGTATGGCTGCTCTTAAATCAGCCTCTTCACGCTTCCCATCTAATAGATCCAAAGATTCTTCTTGTAAGATGGCGTTCATCTTTGGATCATAATAGGTCACTCGGTGAGAAGGTACTTATAATTCAACTAGAATAATAGCTTCGGATTCATAGAAAAGTGCAAACGGAATGTGGCCGATCACGGACTTGTAGGTAGTTCGATATGCCCATAGAGCTATGAGAAGTTCATCAACCATTCTACCTCTAGCCTTCTCTAGTCGTTTCTTTAGAATGGACTTGATAGCTGTGTTAACAGCTTCGACCTGTCCATTTGCTTGAGGGTGGCCTACTGTTGAGAACTTCTTCTTGATATGGTAACGTTGATAGAAATCTTTGAACTCGACACTATTAAATTGGGTCCGATTATCAGTTACAATTGGGTGTAGGAGGCCAAAACGATAGATGATGTTGTGCACAACAAAGTTGATTACTTTCTTCGTCGTGATAGTGGCAAGGGTCTCAGCTTCTACCCACTTGGTAAAGCAATCAACTGCAATGATAACGTACTTCACACTACCTTTAACCAGAGGTAAGGATCCTATTATATTAATACCCCATGTGACGAACGGCCGTGGACTGACCATCTGAGTAATTTCGGTAGGCGGGGCTCTTGTAATTCTGGCATGCTTTTGGCACCTATCACATTTCTTGGCATAATCTAATGCGTCTCGCTTCATTGTCGGCTAGTAATATCCATATCTGAGTATCTTTTTGGCAAGGGCTTGCCCCCTAGTGTGATCGACATACTCTCCCTCATGCACATCATGTAACACTTGTTTGATCTCATCGTGGGCGATATATCGGAGTAAAGGAACATAATATACCCTCCTATATAGGACCCCATCTTGGATGATAAATCGTGAAGCTTTTTAAAGAACCTGTCTTTTCTCACTTCTATGCTCGGGTAAAGCTCCATGCAGAAGATATTTTTTGAACGGGGTCATCCATGACTCTTTCTTGGGCATTGACTCTTGCACCCAGTCCATCTCTAATTGATCAATACTCAGAGTGGTAAGTGTCTCAACGGGGATGAGTCCCATTTGTTGCGCTTCGCCAATGTTCGCCAGTTTTGCCAAAGAATCGGCTTTTTGATTTTGCGCTCGGGGTACACAATAGATAACATAGCAGTCGAACTAATTCAACACTTCTTAGACCCGAGTAAGTAAGTGGCCAATCTCCGGTATTTGGCTTGATACTCTCCTCGAACCTGGCGTATGACCAATTGTGAATCATAATAAATCTCCACAACAATAATTCCAGTGTCTTTTGAAAGTATGAGTCCAGCGAATAGAGCTTCTTACTTGGCTTCGTTGTTAGTTGTGTGGAAGTCAAACCTTAGAGCATAGCATATGGATCGACAATTTGGGGTTTCTAGTACCACTGTAGAGCCTAAGCAATGGTCGTTTGATGCGCCATCGGTGTATAGCTTCAACACCTACTTAGGGGATTCACTGGCTTCGGGCAAGTCTTCTGGTATGGTGAATTCGGCTATGAAGTCTGCCGAAACTTGTCTTTGGATGGATCATCTTGGTGTATAAGCAATATCAAATTGACTCTACTCGATGTTCCACTCAAGCAATCTACCAAATGTCTTAAGTCGTGTTAGGATTTGTCATAACGGCTGGTTGGTGTAGACTGTGATCGGGTGAGCCTAGAAATATGGATGAAGCTTTCTCGAGGCTATGATGAGACAATAAGCTGGCTTTTCTAACTTCGGTTAGTTTCTTTATGCTCCTATCAATCTCTTGCTGATATAATAGGCCGGTCGTTGGATCCGATCCTATTCCCAAATCAACGGAGCACTGATTGCATTGGCTGATACCGCCAGATAAATGTATAATCTCTCATGATCAACCGGATTTGACAAAATAGGAGGTGTCACTAAATATTGAACTAGTTCATGGAATGCGCCTTCACACTCCCCTATCCATTCGAAATTCCGCTTTCCATTTCTAATCAGATCGAAGAAAGGGATGCACTTGTCTATAGATTTGGAGTTGAACCAGCTTAAGGCTGCTACCTTCCTGTTAAGGCTTTGCACTTGCTTTATGGCTCTGGGAGTTTTGAGATTTTGAATCGCCCAGATTTTCTCAGGATTTGTTTCAATTCCTCTGGCGTTGACGATGAATTCAAGGAATTTTCTTGATGCGACTCCGAAATGTCACTTCAACGAATTGAGCTTCATTCTGTACTGTCGAAGTATGTTAAACATTGTTTCCAAATCACTGACATAGTTGATGGATAGTCGCGACTTCACGAGTATGTCATCTACATACACCTCCATGGTCTTTCCAATCTAGTTAGCGAACATTCGGTTTACAAGCCTCTAATAAGTTGCTCCAATATTTTTAAGCACAAATGGCATTACTTTGTAACAACAGAGTCCTAAATCAGTGACGAAGCTAGTATGCTCCAGGTTGGGAAGGTGCATTAGGATTTGATTATAGCCAAAATACGCATCCATGAAAGATAAGAGCTCAAGTCTGACTGTTGAATCCATAAGTTGATCAATTTTGGGAAGTGGAAAACTGTCTCTGGGGCATGCTTTGTTTAAATCTAAGTAGTCCACACATGTTCGCCATTTCCCATTCGATTCCCAACAAGCACTGGATTTGATACCCACTCCGGGCATAATGCCTTGCGAATAAATTCATTCGACTTGAGTTTATTAACTTCTTCCTTAAGGGCGACGGATCTCTCTAGATCCATACCGGACCTTTTTTGTTTGACCGGGATGGGCCACGGGTCAATATTTAATGCATGGCTCACGATGTTCGATGAGATCCCACACATGTTTGAATCCATCTAAGAAAATACATTAAGGTTTGCCCGGAGAAAATCAACCAATTCCTGTCACATTTGGGGGCTGAGTTGAGATCCGACCTTTATCATTCTGGAGTCACCAATGTCATGGATCGGAACATCAATGGTCAACTCTACCGGGGAAGCCTGATTGTTTTTGGCTTCCTCTTCATCACTATTGTCTCAAGGATCAAGATCATTAAGGAACTGGTTGTAGCGCTCGGGCCTAGGCACAGACATTATCTATCAATTCTCCGAAAAATGGATGTAGAAGATTCATCTATGCCCTTGCCTTTTTCTTTACACTACGCAACACATAGCTCAGCAACATAACAGGCGTGTCCAGCCGCCTGATCACCATGTACTACTCCAACCTCGTTATCAGTGGGGAAATTAAAAGTCAAACACCATAGGGCAATCGCTGCCCTGAATTCAGTGAGGCCTGGTTGGCCCAAGAAAGCATTACAGGGGGAATGATTGTCTAATACAACAAACTGTAGTATCCGGACTCTCCAGTGATCTCCAATATCTAACTTAACCGGCAACTCCACCATCCCAGCGGCTAAAGTTGCACTTCTATTAAAACCATGTATGCACGATTAACACGGTTTTAGATCTTTTGCCTCCATTCTCTTCGGGTCATAATTTCGCTTAAAAATAATGTTCACAGAGCTTCCACTGTCGCCCAAGATCCTCTTCATCCAAGCAGAACCTATCTGGGCTGAAATGACTAACTGATTGATAGTCGGGGCCTCCACTCTATCAGTATTGCGATTCCTGAAAACGATGCCGTCTTTCATTGTTCTCTATTGTTTGTCGAGGCCCCATCGTAAGAATTACTACAACACTCGAAGTCCATAGGCCTAATCAAGCTAGCATATGACTCCATTTCCTTCCAGCTCTGATCAGCTGGATAAGGACTGCCACTCACTGTGTTTATTACCAACCTCCCACCAGCACGCATGGGTTTTTTGGGCTAGCTTGGCCTTGACCTTGATTCGAGTTAGATAGGCTCGCACCTCCATCCTGTGGCGCCCGAATAAACTGTTCCAACTTACTTTCTCTAATCAATTTCTCATTGATGTCTTGAAAATGATGGCACTCGTTAGTAATATGGCTGTAACAATCAGGGAATCTACAAAATTTCCTGGTTTGAATTCTTTTCCCAGATGATTATTTCGGAGCTGGCTTCTTATACTGTCCGGTATTACAATTATGCATATAAAAATTTTCCAGCGATATATTTAAAGGGGTATATCAGTCGAACATGGGAGCTTTGGGTCTCAGTATGCGATTGGTTTCCCTTTTCTTTCACTGGCCTCCATTGCCCTTCTATTGACCTTGCTTGTTCTGTATGTTCAATTATACTTTGTCGAAATTCTTACCGGTCTGTTTCACAGCATTATTACTCTGAATGCATTTAACACTGGGCCCTGCATCGTCCTACTTCCTGGATCATCTAGTGTCTTCTCTCCTCAGAAATTGGGCTGCCTTAGCATAGAAACGATTCAATGAAGCGAGAGGTTTTCCAGCCAACCAATTGCCAAACTCGAAATCGGGATCGATCACTTTAGTTAATGCCATCAAAATATAATTATCATTTGGGTTGCTGACCACAATGCAAGCATCATGAAACCTTTTTGGATAATGCCTAAGAGTCTCTCCTGGACATTGATTGACACTGAACAAGGTGTTGACATCCTTTGGTCTTGTAACATGCATATGGAATTGCTTGACAAACTTTGTAGCCAACCAATAGAAACATGAAGTAGATCTACGTAGTAGACAAGTGAACCACATGGTTTCAATGCCTCCCAAATATATAGGGAAACTCCTACACTTGACCATGTCATCAGCTCGAGCAGCATTCATGAGTCATTCAAACTTCAAGATGTACTGGTGAGGATTTGAACTTCCTTTATACACGGGAAAAGTAGGCATCCTGAATCGATAAGGTGGCTCAGCATAAAGAATGTCATCGGTGAATGGAGGATGACTTCAGGAGATTCCTCAATTGTCATTAGTAAGACCTTAACTTTCTTGGATCATTTGGCGGATCATGGTTGGAATGCCAGGCATCTGGACATTCGGGCCAAGGCATAGTCGGGTTCCATGTTGCGGGGATGGTCCGGACGCTGTCGATGGTTCGTTCCTCGCCTCCTGGTCTTGGGGAATGTAGGATTCGTGAGCATAGATGTGTTGACAAAGGGCTAGAACTAGCTGGTTTTGGATCTTAGCTTCCAGATCTATAGCGGCACCAGCTGCATGGTCATTGAGGTGTGATAAGGAAGCGCCCCTCCTTGAGAGGAGGGTCTAGCTTGGTGCCTTGCAGAAGGACCAACACCAGCTTGTTTGAGATTTATAGCACGCTGATGCCCGGAGGTTTCTGCATAGTTTTAATCCAATCGACGACATATAGATCTGTGGTTGAAGTTAGTGGAAGTCGAGCTTTCAGTCGAGGAATATGAGACGTGATCCCTTCTAGATCTCCTTCGCCTTTTCTCGTTTAGCTAGTTTGCGAGCTCCATGTTGGCATGGATCTACTAGGTGAGCTCTTGATACCTCTAAGTAAGCTCTTGCATAAGGATCTCGAACTCCTATCTAGTCAAAGGACCTTGTGGATCTGAATCTCTAGCTGATGTCTGGCCTATGGTAGGCAGCTTCTTGGGATTTTGCCTATCCCATCCTTCTGGATCTGCAGCATTTGAAGCAGTTCTGGTAGTACACACCATGGTTGATGTAGCTCTTTTTCAGATCTTGAGTAATCCGAGTAGAATGGAAGGAACCATAAGAAGACAGATCTAGATCTCCACCTTAGATTTTAGCAATCCAACAACGACAGTAGATCCAATGAATCGGAGAAAAACAGAGTTTTCTTAGTGAAAGCACCAAAGTGTTTGTACCAAAATGGGGCACAATACTCTTCGGATGTGATTGAAGAGATCAAAGTAAAGAAAGTAAATGTAAAAGAGGCTAATCTAACAATCACACCAATAAAAGCATGCAAAAATAGAAGAGGACAAGAAATTATAGTGGTTCAGAATTGTAGCTTACGTCCACTTTGAACGTTCTGTTGTTTATTGATGATTGAAAACTGATTACAACAGTACAAAACTCAAGCACTCAAGTTACAATGGAGTTGTGGTAGAGTAGTTGAGTCAAAAAGTCCTTTTTCTATAGGCATAGGGGTGCCATTTATAGGTGTAGGTCTGTAATCTCCCACAAAGCTCGAAATACCCTTTCTCTCACATGGGTTGGCCCACCAAATTGATCTGGGGTCATTTCGGATCGATCTGGATCAATCCCAACCATTTTCATATCAATCAAGATTACCTCCATTTGGGCTAGTAAGCAAGCTCCTATGAAAATTTCATAGCATTTGGACTTGTAGATTTCAAGTCACGATCTATCCAAGATTCATTTTGCAAATGAGCTGAAGCATGCGTATCGATCCCTATTCGTATCGATACTTCTTTATATCGATAGGCTATGCCTCGATCAGTGGTTGTTTGATGACATGGAGCGATAGTTACGAGGAGATCCATATTTCATGCTGAGAAACTGCTTCTCTTGGTTGATTTTGCCTTCTTCATATCAATCGTGTGTGGTTCCTTGCATATCGATGTTTGTATGCCGCTTCATATCGATTCTTGGAAGGCGTCTTTATATCGATGCTCGGTTGCTAACTTTGTATCAATGCCTAAAATGATCGATACGAAACGGAGGGAAGGGGTTGATCGATACTAACCAAGCATATAGATTGATGGTGCGCGATATATACGAATATGATGGAAGTGAAGTTGATGGATGCGACGTCTGATGGATACGAATTGACATCTTCTACATGGATTTTGATCGATCCATTATTTGAGCATACGAACTCTGATTGAGTCGAAATTTGGAATGGCTTTCACGGTTTTATTTTTCATGTCATATTAATTGTAGCTCGATCCGAACTCGGACCAAATTTTCCAGTATCCATAGTGGATCTATGTATAAGTGATCTTCAGGACAGATTGTCTTTAGTGTCTAATTGAGTCCTTAGTGTCACGGCCTTACCAAAAGTCGGGATAACATCATCCGAACCTCGAATCCATCTTTATCGATTTTCTTGTCCTCCCCCGAATCTGAGGATCTAAAGGCTCGAGATGCCTTGCTGAATTTCTTGAGGACTGCGCTTCATCCTTGGATGCTGAATTAAAATTGATGTCTGGTTTCTGAGGTTTGCTCGAAGTGCTGTTTAGGTGAGTTATGTTGAATATCACATGACTTGCACATGAATGGAGATGCAGTGTTGATGATGAGCTAGTTTGTTGAAAGATTGTAGCAAGGGTATTGATTGATATCGATTGTGATGATGGAAGAAGAAGAGCAAGTCAAGGAAGAAGAGTAAGCCATGGAAGAATTAGGAGAGAAGAAGTGGTATCAACTGTTAGGTATCAGTTTTCCAGTTTGTAGGTATCGTTTTTGAAAATATTTGTTCTTGTTGAGTTTGTGATTTTGTTGTATTACAAAATTATTATACTACAATAAATTCACGTTTTGAAGCAAACATTTTTTTAATTATTGTTTTTTTTTGCGTTAATATTGGTTTGATTGATAATGTAGTGCTTTATTGAGTTTAGTAAGGATCGGTTTTTAGGTATCATCTTTTGATCTGAGTATCATTTTTTACAATAATGTAGTATGGAATATTTTTATTGTCTTGTTGGTTTGATTATACAAAAAATGTAGTTGTTATAGAGTAAATACGATGAATCATTTAGTTGAACTAGTGTTTCGTTAGTATCAAATTTTTAACGAATTTTGTTAAGTATCAATTTTATTATTAATTTGAGGATCGGATTTTAGGTGTCAGTTTTAGTGACAGCATATATTATTTTTGTAAAAATAACCTCTGTCTTGCTCGCCATTGTGCACACTACCTTAATTGTATGCAATCCATGCATAGTGGTGTCCCAGGATCTGGCTTGCATCAGAGAATGGAGATGCTTAAGTCAAAGCGTGGTTATATGAGATAACGATGCAATTTCATTAGCATGATAGATGTTGATTATGGGTAGTTTATTTGTGCTTTAAATATGATTGTGGACTGATTTTCTACAAAGATGATTATTATGATTGAAATATTTATTTAAGAATGAACTATAAACTTAGATAACGGTGATCAAATTTGGTAAATTTTAGAATCCAGGAGATTATAGGTGGTTTATTTGATTATCAGCTATTAGGTATCAGTTTTAGTTATCTGTAGCAGTTTTTACTGTTCTTATGTAGCAGTTTTTAAGTATCAATTTTTATGTTAAGAGTTATCGGTAGCATGTGATGGCGATGGGTGGTATTGGGGCGGCGACGAGGCTAGTGGTGTAGGTGATGGCGGTGGATGGTGGTGCGATGAGTGGTGGTTGGTAATTTTGGTGGTTTGTCCTTATGCTTAAGTTTGGGAGAATATTTATCCTTATCACTAATTTTTGAAGAATGTTTGTCTTTGTGGCTAAAATATTGAGGTTGTATCCTTGAGGTAAAACAAATACATATTTTTATCCTTTGCACAAAAAACCCCTTTATTAAACTCTTAATAAAACAACAAGTTTATTTATGAAACTATTTTTAAAATATCCAAAACCATTTATAATTTTTTTTTACAAATTCCAAAATCATTTATAAAACTTCATCTATAAATATCCAAAATCATTTATAAAATTTCTTCCCAAATTTAAAGATCACTTTTCAAGTTATGAAACTCCATTATTGATCTTTAAAACAATTTATAAAACCACTTTATAAGTATAAGCTCTAATTTCATTTTAGAATTCCTTTCATAAAATATCATTTATAAGTTCCTTTATAAATAAATAAACAGATCTATATATATAACATAATTACAGCCTACTTTTATAAATTTTCAAACTTATTGCAACTCTTTACAAATTCTAAATTCATTTAAAACTTCTTCTACAAATTTATAAACGGAAATACAAACTCCCATTTTATAAAACAAAAATTATAAATATGACCACAACTCCAATATATAATTATAAAATCCTATACTTCTCATAACTGGGTCATTCCATATATTTCCATAAATTCACAAATGGAAATATTTATTCCAATTTATAAAAACGATATTAATTTCCTTTTTAATTATAAGATACCACTTAAAAATCTTCGTTAAATCTATACCATACCATTTATAAATCTGTTCTTCTATATTCAACATTTTATATAAAATAGTTTCATAAATATCCATTTTTAAAATATCTCCACCTTCCTTTAAACATAAGTCCTCCCTTTAAAGATTTTTAATTCCCCTTTTTAAAATAATGCATTTTTGAAAAGTTTCCTCTAAAAACAAATACTTTAAAAATAATTATCAAAACCCTTACTTACATATGTGTGTGTGTGTGAATTTAAAAGAATAAATAAAGAACTTGAAACAAAATGGAAAAGTTCCAAAACTCTTTTTTTATATAAAATATCACAAAAACCCCAAGACCAGTTTTAAATCATTTTCCAAATAGGAAACCATTTCCAAAATCATACATTGCTTAACAGTATTTCCAAAATACCATATCGAGGCCAATAATTACTATGGCACTTCACAAGTATTGTCACTTACCTCCACTAAAAAGGTTTAACTTCTCATAAGTATCGGTGTTGCATCCAATATGGCCACACAGTCAAAATTTCAACGTTTAATAATCTATTTAACAAGGATATAACTGAAATAAAACAATCGGAATATAACTAGGAATTAATCATCACAATTTCGAGAAATTTAGATTTCTCTACTTTATTCAATGTATTTTCAATTTAAATGTCAACTATTTTCAAAAACGGATATTTTAACCAATCAGCCAACAATTCATCCAAACACAAATAGTAAATTTTTATCTACTATATAACATACTGATTTATCCAAATAAGTGATTGTTTGCACCTAAAATTAGCATAAACACCCAATAGAGATTTTTTAGAGGAATAAATGAAGATTAAAAACTATAAATAGAGAGAATATAGTAGTAAAGTAATAAGAAATAATCAAATAATAGAGACATAGCTGTTTATAGTGGTTTGACGTTTTTTTCCTATGTCCACTTTGAAAAGTTAGCTTTATTAATTACTTTGTAAAACTAAATACAATAGGGATCGGATGAAAATCCTTAGTTACTAAAGATTACAAAGCAATCAACCGTTTAAAAGATCCTAAAAATGTACCATCAAGCCTTCATTTATAGTGCTAGATGGTGAAATATCTCCTTGAAAATTCAGTAGAAGGCTCTTCAGATCGATAGGGAACTACATAAGGGATCGCATGACCCAAATCCCAAGGAAAAAGGATTAGAGCTGATCCTTATCTTCGTAGACTTAGGAGCTGCAATCCTTATGAGAGGTTCTTCATGTTGTGATGCAGTTTTCCTCCAAGTTTTGTGTCAATTGGATATGTAGATGTTGAGTTATTGATCGACCATTGTTGCAGTGTGTTGTGTAGTCTAATTCCGTCCTATCCCTCTGGAGGGAAGAGGGTCGATCCTTCTTAATTATTTATTATTGGAGTGTGATCTCTGGTTTGGACTCCTTAGGGTCCCCTCTTCTTGTTTCCAAAGTTCCATGTGTTTTGGACTTTCGGATTTTAAGATATCGATTGTTTTACATTGGGTTGCACTTGTTTAGCTGAAGTAATCTGATCCCATTGGTTAAGAGGGATCTTATACGATCCATTTTCTAGATTTGACTATATTCCGTACTTGGAACATTCTGTATAACATATCTCTTGATTCCGTTTGATTATGGCTTTATATTATTATCTATACCAGATTTCTAGATCCACAATCGTCGCATTGGTCTACTGCCCTTGATAACATGCGAGTCTAACTTGTCCAATCAGTTCAAATATAGTTGGGTCAGAATGCCGAATTACACTTTTCCACCAAAGTACGTCTTATGTCGAACATGACATGCTTTGAATCGAAGCAAGTTAGAGTTGCCGGAAAGAAATCCATCCACTTTCCTAAATAATTTCTATCCTTCTGTTGAATTATTTTCCCAAAATATCGTATCTCTCTTTGATTGTTATAACGCTTGGTAGATTTCTAATAGTGTAAATTCAGTATTGTATTCCATCAGTTGCTATCTATTCCAGTTCAACGAGGTTAGCAAGCTTTGACTATCTGATTTAGTTTCGTCATTGAAAGCTTTAGGTAAGAATTCAATTTTTTTCGATTTCAAAATTTGAGTTTTTAGAATATACACGGGCACGTTCAGCTACCCAATCTTGTGTTTGGCTCCCCGATATGTTTGCATGCTTACAGATTGTCGTTAATTTTTGTTGAATTATATGTGATTTTATTGCATTTATATATTATTATTTTTTAAATAGGGATCAGAATCTTCCTTTCTTCACTTTGATATTGTGCCCGATCCCCTTCTTCCTCTCTTCTTTCCTATCTTCTTTTAGTAAGGATTGGAATTATTCTAACCGATCCCTTTCTCTCTCTTTTCTTCTTTATCTTTTTTTGTTTTATAGGGATCGGATGGATCCCCTTTGGATAGGAATCGTACCTGACCACTTTCAACGTTGGGAACTTAATGTTTTTAGCTTTGTAGAAAAATTAAAGTGCGTCGATCCCTATGAACCCGCATATATAAACTATTTCCTTTCTTTCATTCTTCCACTTTATTTCAGTTGCTTTCATTTGCTTGCTTGTCCACAACCTAACCTTATTCCCCTCTTTTCCTTCTTTAACTTCAAACCAATCCATCACAAACCTTCATACTCTTATCAATCCGATCTCACTTCCCCTTCAATTTTGATCATCTCCAAGCCATTTTCCTTGCTATTGACTTCTCCACATCTCACCGTCAATTTATATACATAGGTAGAGTTTTAGTTTTGATTGCGTTTGATTTGGTGATGAGATAATGGGTTTGTCCATGTTAAATTAAATGGACAAGAGGTTGAATTATGTGAAGGTAAGGAGAACGGTGGCGACATTGGGTTTGGTGAGGTGGTAGAAGAGGAGAAGGAAAGGAGCAAGGGATCGTATTGATGGTTTAAAGGGGGAAAGAAGAGATTGGTGGTTTGTGTTTTCAAATAAGGATTGGAGGAAACATTGGATTTGAGCGCCGATGGATTGGTCGTTTGTGGAACATGGAGAAATCGGTCATTTTTCATTCATGACATAATGATCGGTGGTGGAGTGTTGGTGAGGGATCGGTCAAGTTGGCTTTGAGAGAGGAATCGACTATGTTAAGATAAAAGGATCAGCTCTGGGGCCTTAGCCGATTTTAGGCCTTTGAATCGAGCTTGAACACTTGAGCAAACCAATCCATGTAAACTTGTATGAATAATCAGAACTAATCCCATCATAATGAACTTGAACATATTGCTACAGCCGACAATAAGACTTGCATATCCAACTTTGAATTCGAAATTAAACGGTTAAATTTCTGGGACTTGATTATGAACTTAAATTCAACACATAGACTTCAATAGTGAACTTTTACTTCAATAAGTCGATGGTTGATCTTGAAGCTTACGCAACCGATCATTGTAATGCCAGTGGAGACGGTCAACAATGACGGTCACTCTGGTCGGAATTCATAGTCTCAATACTATTTTTTTCTTTTAATTCTGAATTGTTTACCTCTATAACGCACAACACTGCACCACACTAGTTTACATTTAGCACGAGGGGCAAGTTTATTTTTCTAATCTTGATTACCTACCGAGTTTAGTTGATATGGGCTCTAGAGGTTCAGGGCATTTAGCTGTAGTGTCTTCCAATCAACCTTAACATCATGACAATCCAGGTGTCGATTCGAGCTCTGCGACCATATTTGGTAGACTTTCTCCTGAACACCAAGTTGAGCAACTGGAGAGTCCTAGTTCGTTAGTTGACCTTTTTTCTGACGTCCTATTCTTTCAGTGGAAGAGATAGATCCTTTCCCTAACACTTTAGATGGTGATATACTTCTGGATAACCTGATAAATTCCCAAGCCTCCAAAATTGGTGAGGCGGCTCTCTGTAAGCTATACTGTAGACATGGAATCCTGTTTGGAGATGTATTAATCCCGTCAACGAATGATAGGGCCCAATTACCCATAGAGGGGTATACGTCATGTAAAAAATTCATGTGCTGGTCTGGATATGTGCCGCCTTATAATTCATTTATCTGAGAGATGGTAGATTGTCCCGGAATAGCTCCTACTCAGCTGCATCCGAACAGCTATGATTTTCTTCATGGCACTTTCTTGCTATTTATGAATGTCATGTTCTTCCCGCATCTCCTGAAGAGATCAGGTTCATCTACAATTTTAATCGATGGACGGAAAGCCTTTCTTATACTTTCCTCGAGCCCGTGCCCACTACCAAGTTCTTACTGGTGCTTCAAACAAGCTTAGTGTTTTTAAGCATAATGGTTCTACGTTCGTTGTCCGCCCGACTTTGCAAAGCGATAGTTGGAAGGACGTGATTGTTGCCTTCAATTTATTTTCGAATTCCTAAGTCAAATTTTCGAAACTAACATGTATTTTTAAATTTATATGTGTCTGTTCATAACCCAAAGGCGATAATTATCCAAGGGCAGTCTCTACGATCTACGATATGCCAGTCGAAGATAGGGACATGGGATACTCATAACCGATGAGTGGTTATATCTTTTCAGATTGCTGGAAGAGGGTCGCAGCATTAGACTTCCAAGGAGCATTGCACCATGAAGGAATGTCGTGGAACAAGAAGGCGACACTGATAGCCCTATCGTACCCTTAATGGAGGAGGCTTAGGATGATGCCGAAGAAGGCGAAATAAGAGATGATGTCACCAATGAGCCTGGCAATGATGATGTATGTGCGGGAAATGTGCCTATGGTCGAATCATGACAAGGTATACAATTTCATGCGCCGACAAGAAAAGAGAAAGGATCCGCTTACAAACTTTGTAGGAGAAAAACTGCTAAAAAGCATAAGTTCACTATCACCTTTGTTGAAGAAGAGTCTTCCTCCCAGCCTTTAGAGAGTTTGATGGAAAAAATTTCAAGTCTTCCGACCCCTGACGACATCATGACCTTTAACTTTCCATATTTAACCATTGGGAGGCTTCCCCACTAGGGCTGGTGATGACAATCTTTTCACCGGTAAAGGGGAAATCACTTCTATGAGAAAGGCCACAGTAACTAATCTGTCAGGGGGATACTAGGACACTCACAATCACGTGCACTTCACTGCACGAGTTTTGTCTATCTTTGATCTAGTTGACACTCACACGCTTTGGTTTAGCTTGCAGGTGCTATGTCTCATTCTCGTGCCTTTGATCGCTTGAGGGGCTCCTCAACACATTATGGATCCAGTTATGGTTTGGGCTTGAGCAGGCATCAAGAAAGGGGAAATAGCAAGAAAAAAAAGCCACCTGTAACAACCCGGTATTTTCAGCCATTCGTAGCCGCACATGTCAGACTTGAATTGCTCAAAATACCGCATTGTAAATAAATTTGGAGCAAATGAAATACAAATCACAGAATCACAGAACAAACAGAATACCTCGTAGCGGAATATAAAATACATAGTAGTTCATGAAGCTACTACGGCAGAGTTTCAAACCAAAAAAATAATACAGTCTGAAAACAACAAAATAGAAATCCCAAACACATAGAAGTTCACTAATACATGAGTAAACTAGAATAGCTGAAACAGAAAGTAGATATAAATGTAGATAAGCAGAAACTCCAGCAAAGACCAGCTCCAGAAAGAGAATCCAAAGCTGTGAATACTCAGGCTGACCCGAGCGTAAAGTAAAACACAAAACACTCGAGTCAGGACAATATATACTTATATAATGTAAATCAACTCAAGTGAACTATAGTAGAAATGCATCATAACTTAAAGGATGCTTGGGATCGCAAATCCTTTAAAGATCGGTTAAACCATAAATTAAATACATCCCGTGGTTAAAATTTCAAAATAGTATTTATACTTCGAAATCAAATATCATTAAAAAAATTCAGTATCATTCAAAATCCATTTCAAAATATCAAAATATCATATCTTCCAAACCACATTGATTTTTATTAAATTTAAATACCATTTCAAAACGCATTTCAAAAAAGTTTATATTTCGAAACAAATTGCTTCATTTAAATTATTAAAATGAAGATATTATATTTAATAATTAAATTATTAAATTTTCAAAATTTTAATCTTTCAAAGTTCATTCATCCACTTAAATTTATTAAAACAATGAAAATTCAACTTTCGCATGAATTAGAAAATGCTACGGAAAGTCACACTTAAAACAGTTCAATTTAACAAAAGCAGCATTTAAAATGCTGTAATAGGGTTCCATTAGTTTCAAATAAACTTAGTTAAATTCAACCATTATAACATTCACAAAAAATGCTATAATAGCCTTTAATTAAATAGAGCCATTTGGTTCATTATTATCAACTGCAGCATTTACAAATGCTGTATTATCCTTTACATTAGAATTAATAGCATTTTAGAAATGCAGTAAATTAACTTCAAATATTCAGTATAATTTCACAAACAATTATATTTTTATTTAAACCATTTTTAACTTATAAAATCATATAATTTCACTTTTAAAACAATCATTCAAATACCCTTATATTCATGATTTTATAAAGTTAAATCTCTATTCAAAAATCAAAATTTAATAGTAATTCACTTATTAAATTCCAACATTAAATTTTTAATTTCATTAAATTTAACTTAACATTTAAGTTTAGATTTTCAAATATAACTTAATTTCATTTTATTTACTTAACTTAAAATTCACTTTTAAGCCAAATTCACAAATTTTCAATTTTAGTTATATTTCAAAATTTCAACTTAAATATTCATTCATTTCACATTTTAACTTAATTCAAAAATCATTAATATATTATAAAATTATTTTAAATTCATTTAATTCAAAATATCATAAATTTATCATATTTTTATATTTAATTTAAATTCCATTTATCACAAAATTATTATTTCTAAAAAAACTTACATTTCAGATTTTCTAACTTTACCATTAATTTATTTCACTTATAAATTTTCAGAGAGTCAATAACGCTTTACAAAAATCATTGTTAATCAAATTTAAATCAAAATATTATAATATTTACGTTTCTAAAATATTTTAAAATTTTAAGAAAAACATATTTTAACAACGGGTCTGTATTTCATTTTCTAGCCTTGGTAAAGTGATACGGGTAATATATCATTCAACCCGAAATTTACAAAGAAAACCCGGGTTTGATCATTTCATACCCGAAATCCCAAGTAAACTAAAATAATTGAAAATCATTCAGGCCTATCATTTCAGCCCATAACGATATTCTCCTATTCTAAAGTCCGTTCGGGTATGTATCATTTCAACCCATAGTGATTCTAATCTAAAGGGAACTTGTAGTGTGATTAACTGATAAAATAACAAAACAGCAATAATATAACAGTAACATATGATATAACTGGTGTTTAATCATGTGTGAACATCATATGATAGTGGCATAGCAAATAAAATATGGTGATGCAGTTTACATATTCACAAGCGATCGATTTACTATTCATATAAGTATAAAACTGTCTGGTGAGCTGATGACCCAACGACAAATTTCACAAACGGGATCTACACAAGCACAAAAGCACGACACAGATTCGAATGGAGGAGCCAAATGTCAAATTCCTTGGATACACATCAAACAAAACAATATAACAACGATGAGTTTCAAATCAACTACGATCAAAATTACACTAGAATAGACTGCACAGAATCAAATAGAAATGCTTGCACTTGCTTTTAACCTTTACTAGGATCAGCCATAAGGGGAAATACAAAATAATGGCAGGTGTTTGGGTCAGGTTATGGTGGGTATGGGTCGGCCTAGATGTCATTTGTGATGGTGCCAAAGTGGGTAAAGGGAATAATACACATAAGCATGAATACATGCATTTGGTCATGGATTTGGGCTCGGCCAAGGCTCCAAGTGTCACGGCCAAAGGTGTGGGTTCCACTGTGGTGGTGTGGTCGAGGGTGATGGAGGTGGTGGAGGCGTGGTAGGTGGCGGCTAGAGGGGTGGTGAGGTGATGGAAGTGATGTTGTGCTCGGCTAGGCTAGGAATTCGGGTTGTTTTGAAAAGTTTGTGAATGGGCTTCACCAAGGGGGGTCACGTCATGGTTGGTTGGTGAGGAGGAGGTGTTGGTGGTGTGCCATCAGGTGCTGGAGGTGGCTAGGCAGCAATGGAGGCATGGCCGATCCTAAAAGAAGTGAAAGCATGTGCAAAAAATCAAATTAGAATAAACAATATAAGTAGAAAAAGAGATAAAAGAAATAATTTTTTTTACCCACTTCCCAAGCATGTGATGGCCGAAATTTTTTTCTCAGGAAGGAAGAAAGGAAGATACGTGAAATGAAAATGAATTAGTCAGCTGAAATGTGGGGTGTTATGCCAAAAGAAATGAAGAGTTGTGAGGAAAATGAAGAGTTGGAATTCAAAAAGGCAAAAGGCAATTCAAAAGTCGAAAACTCTTCATATATCATTATTTAATTTATATAATTTTATATTTCTGGAAATAATGATAATCCCAGATAAAAATTCAAAAATTTATCAAAATATAAAAATTTATATAATATCTATTAATTATATAAAGTTAAATTAAGAAAAATAGCTAAAAATAGTGAACTGGACTAGAAAATTTGATATTAAATAGAATAATTTTTAGAAAATTCATATGAGCTTGTAAAAAAATTTTAAACATAAATAATAACATAAAATAAAAATACATTGACAAAATAATTATTTAAATTTTAATTAAATATAATTTAAATGAAGAAAATAGCAGAAAAATAGAAAACAGCCTTTAAAAATAGGAAATAAATACATTAAATTTTGGAAAAATTTTATTATCACTTTAAAAATATTAAAAGACAAAATATACATAAAATAACATATTAACACATATTAAAATAAAATATAACATAGAAAATATGATTTATGTAATTTAAAATATACAAAATTTCAAAATAAAACAAATTATACTCAAAATTGAAATGTACATAACTTTCAGAAATTAAATCCGTTTTCAACGAAACAAAAAGCAGTATTCAAGTTATTAAATCTATTTTCATAATAAAAAATAAAATTTAAGAATTTAAATATTTAAATTTGAAATTTAAAAGTCAAGGTTTGACCAGTTTGAACAGAAATTCATCTTTCAGTAAAATATCCAATTTATACCGGTTTGAAATTATAATTCACATAATAATCAACACCTACATTTAAAAATGAAATGCTTGAAATAAAATAAGTTTAAAATAATTTAAAAATAAAACAAAGTCAAATATTAAAATATATGAATCTAGGGTTGTTACACTCTCCCCCACTCAATTCTTTTCGTCCTCGAAAAGGAAGGAAGCAGAGAAACAACAAGAAAGAACAACAGATTGGAAGACATCCTGAAAGAAGGTAGGGAAAAAGTAGCTAGGAGGGAAAGCAGGTTAAAAGACATGGATGAACCATTATTTTAATATATTTTTTTATTTGACATGTTAAACATTTAATATGATAATTAGTTATTTGATTCAAATTTGATAGTTTGAAGTAAACAATATTTAAGACATTTTAAATCATGATTAGAATATCCTTTATACAATACTTTACCAAAATACTTTTATAACTCGATGTCTTAACAGGTTTACTTTCGTTCCTGCAGACTCTGGCTATGCGTTGATCAGGCGCAAAGCTAGAATTTTTCAAGTACTTAGTAGACCTGTTTCAACACCCAGTGAAAATACAAAAAAATAGGTATGAGAAGTTCCGCTCAAAATCCAATGTCAAATGATGATAATACGATAGCAGTAGCCCGCTGCTGATCCAGTATTTACGAAATGGACACAACACTTTCCAGAAGATCCTTCTACCTTCCGGATTCCAGAAAAATATCGTAGTCAGTTCGTAAACAAGGGATCATCGACCCCTACTGCAGTGGTACGCTGCTGATTCAATGATTTACGCAATGGATGCACTTCCTTCCCAGAAGATCCATAAACAACAGATCCCAGGATTGAAAGTGCCTCCATTGGGTAAACTAAAGAACCATTTAGCCTGAAAAAATCGAGGAACTCATGAGTTTATGTCCGGACAACCGTATCAGTTCGAATCCATTTCTGAATTCACCCAAGTCCATTAGGGTTTATCGGTCGAATCCATTCCTGGATTCCCCAAGTCCATCTGGGTCGAAGCATATCACTACACTTCTTCCGGAGGGTACTTCCCATACCTCTTACATCAAAATAAAATATACCATATATAGTAGCCCTTCAAAATCATAGCTTCAAATATCACACTTATATAAATTCCATTATATATAAGATTTCATTTTCAAATCGAATACTTTCCAAAATCAATAGTATATCAAATCATACTTATATAAACTTTGATTATATAAGATTTTAATTTACAAATTGAGTACCTTTTCAATTCAACATTTTCAAATCAACTTCATACTTATACAAATCCATTTTATATAAGTTCGATAACTCCGAAATCAAGTATTTAGTAAAACAAGGTTCTCAATTTTAATTTGTTTCAATAACATTTCAGTTTCAAAATCATATATGATTTCGCCAAATCATTTCTTCTGAATTACATATACTCATTTTCAAAGTTTCTTAAAACAATAGATTTAGAAAATAATCCAAATTTCCAAATCAACAAAAATTTAGGTCAAACAAATTCATTTCCATTTCAAATATATATTCACTTTCAAAAATCATAATACTTTCAAAGTTATAAATCTTTCGAAACCAAAATACTTGAAATCATTACACTTTGAAAATCATAACTTTTCTAAATCATACATTTGAAATCATAAAACATCCCTTTAATTCTTTACATTTCACAAATTTATTCAATTTAAACCCAAGACTACAAGTTCCAGCTTTAATTCAATTCAAACCATCAGTTTCAATTCAATTTAGTTTTCCAAAAAAACCATTTCAAATATTATCAAATTTCAAATAAAGATTTGATCCGCAAAATAAACTATTCAATCTTTAATATATTTCAGAGCTTAAATGTAGCGTATTCCAAAACTAAATTTTATAATTTCGTATATCTCAAATTTTACTACATTATTACTTAGTTTTGACATATTCATTTCATAAATCCATCATTTTTAATTAAACTCAAATTACAAGTAAACCAAATATCCTTTCATACAAATATAAACTTTAAATTTCATTTATCAAAATCAGTTATCATTCCTGATTCACATTCTTTATCAAATAAAGATTTTATCATTATCAAATCATTATTTGAATTCAATTTCAAATATTTATATTTAAATATCATTTAAAAAAATCAAATATGCCATTCAATTATTATTTCAAATATCATTACAAAATACATTTCAAAATTCCATTCAAAAATTCGTTTATCTCATTACATTTAATTCCATTTAACACATAACCAAGTAAACCTTATTTAAGTTCAAATTAAATTTAAATTCCTTAAAATTCAAATTTAAATATTAAATTATATTCAAAACTCCTTAAATTTCACAAATAATCAATTCCAAAATTAAATCATTTAACTTTTTAAAACATAACTCAACAGTGTTAAAATCTATAACATTACGAAACATTGTCAAATTATAACAATGACAGCATTTAAAAGTGCTATCGTAACTTATAGTTTCCACAATAGTTTAGTTCAAGAATAACGGCATTTATAATATGCCATAACAAATATTTAGTTAATTCAAACAAAGTTAAATTCAAAAACAACAGCATTTTAAAGTGTTGTCATAAAACTATAGCATTTTAGAAATGCTATTAATAAAATTCCAGATTTTATTATAACTTTGAAAAAACAATACAACTTCAATTTTAGCAAATTTTAAGCTTATAAATCATATTTCTGGACTTCAAAATTTCACATTTAAATAATTTTTAACATATGATTTATCACAACAAAATTTTAAATCAAATATTCAATTTAAAAATCACTTTCATTTGTTAAGTCAAAATTCACTGTTTTTCTTAACTTATAAATTTAACAAAAACTCAACATTTTACTTCAAATATCTTTTCAAAACTATATTTCATACCAGTATAATTCAAAACAGTCTTATTTATTTCACTCGACAACAGTTTCAAACTTATACAAATCATATTACTTTATACATTAATTATACCAAACTAAACTTATACTTTGTCAAATACCTTATACCATTCAAAATTTCTTAGCTTTGAAAAGTTAACCTTGATTTGGAAGTGCTCGACCTTCAAAATAGTCGAAGAAATCATATTTTCAATCCAAGAGTTGAAAATCGCCAACAAATTAGTAAATCGATTCCAATAGGTAAAGTTATACCAAAACAAATCTGAATCTTGAGGATTGAACACCGGCTTATTTTAAATCATTTCAATTATATATATATATATAAACACACACACACACATATCTTTCGAATATCAAACCATACTTCGAAATCGAAAATCAAAATTTGGTTTCATAAAATCACTCGCATAGCAAAGCTACTAGAGTGGCTTCTTCCCCACTCAGAAACTCAAAAATCAATGTCGATGATGCATGTATTCATCACCGAAATTATTTTTCAGCGACACAAGTGGGTTCTAGACTTTTATTTCTTGAAAATTCTTTGAAATCTCTTTAACATCATTGGAATTCATTCGAATACATTTGAAACATTTCTTATTTGGAAAAATATCTTTAAATCATATTATTATTATATATTTTCCAAAATCTTAAAAACCCATTTCAAAATGCCGGATTTCGATTCCTCGATATTCAAATTCAAAACCCTTCATTTATAAATCATTTTTATAAAAATCACATTTTCTTATAAATTTCCAAATTTTCAAATCCTTTCAAAGCTTCAAATTTTCATTTTTGAAAGGTAAAAATCCTTATTGAAAACATTTCACTTTTATATACAAAATAGGGTCATCCTTGTCAAAATAATAATTTCGACGTATGCACAAATTCAAAAATACAATCAAACACAAATTTCCAAAGAATGATTCAAGGTTAGATTTCAAGCAATATGGAGATTCGAATTTAGAGGAACTCTAATCAAATAGAATTCTGTTTGGAAGATAAGCTCGAACGAAGATACGATAATTTTATTACCAAATAGAAGATGATAAGACTATATAAATCGCAGGCGACCTTAACCATCAACCGTGACTTCAGTAATATAATCAATTCGGAAATCTAAGGCAAATCGACATTCGATCGCCAGAGATAGAATCCGGGTAGAGCAGGAGATAGATAGCATCGAAAACCGAGGATACAGGAATCTCTGGTGAATCAATGCTAATTATAAAGGATTTTTCACCCCTTTATAAATCATTCAAAGATTTGCGGAATCACCGATCTTTATAGAGGTCATTCCAAAGTGGAGTTATGAAATGCTCTAAAATCAAAATGGATAGAGGGAAGACAAGACTGGATTTCAGAACAAGTGGGAGCGTTCCAAAGTTCAAGGAATCCTAATCGATAAGTATCCTAACCAAGAGATTTCTAACAAGATGGATACCGAAGTGATGAAGTTTTGAAAATCTTGGTTTCAAAATAAGAAAATTTTTGTACCAAAATAATCTTTTAAAATCCTTTAAAAATCATTTGGAAATTGTTTTATACTTCGAAAATACGTTCTCTCACAAGAAAGGATTCTGAGATTGATTTCACTCATTCTAGGGTATTTCTACCCTATCTCTAATGAGTTATTACTCCACGGGCTATGGTTTGCCTAAAACCAAAGCTCTGATACCAAATGTAACAACCCGGTATTTTCAGCCATTCGTAGCCGCACATGTCAGACTTGAATTGCTCAAAATAGCGCATTGTAAATAAATTTGGAGCAAATGAAATACAAATCATAGAATCACAGACACAGAACAAACAGAATACCTCGTAGCGGAATATAAAATACATAGTAGTTCATGAAGCTACAACGGCAGAGTCTCAAACCAAAAACATAATACAGTCTGAAAACAAAAAAATAGAAATCCCAAACACATAGAAGTTTACTAATACATGAGATAAACTAGAATAGCTGAAACAGAAAGTAGATATAAATGTAGTAAGCAGAAACTCCAGCAAAGACCAGCTCCAGAAAGAGAATCCAAAGCTGTAAATACTCAGGCTGACCCAAGCGTAAAGTAAAACACAAAATACTCGAGTCAGGACAATATATACTTATATAATGTAAATCAACTCAAGTGAACTGTATTAGAAATGCATCATAACTTAAAGGATGCTTGGGATCGCAAATCCTTTAAAGATCGGTTAAACCATAAATTAAATACATCCCGTGGATAAAATTTCAAAATAGTATTTATACTTCAAAATCAAATATCATTAAAAAAATTCAATATCATTCAAAATCCATTTCAAAATATCATATCTTCCAAACCACATTGATTTTTATTAAATTTAAATACCATTTCAAAACACATTTCAAAAAAGTTTATATTTCGAAACAAATTGCTTCATTTAAATTATTAAAATGAAGATATTATATTTATTAATTAAATTATTAAATTTCTAAAATTTTAATCTTTCAAAGTTCATTCATCCACTTAAATTTATTAAAACAATGAAAATTCAACTTTCGCAGCATTTAGAAAATGCTACGGAAAGTCACACTTAAAACAGTTCAATTTAACAAAAGACAACATTTAAAATGCTGTAATAGGGTTCCATTAGTTTCAAATAAACTTAGTTAAATTCAACCATTATAACATTCACAAAAAATGCTATAATAGCCTTTAATTAAATTGAGCCATTTGGTTCATTATTATCAACTACAGCATTTACAAATGCTGTATTATCCTTTACATTAGAATTAATAGCATTTTAGAAATGCAGTAAATTAACTTCAAATATTCAGTATAATTTCACAAACAATTATATTTTTATTTAAACCATTTTTAACTTATAAAATCATATAATTTCACTTTTAAAACAATCATTCAAATATCCTTATATTCATGATTTTATAAAGTTAAATCTCTATTCAAAAATCAAAATTTAATAGTAATTCACTTATTAAATTCCAACATTAAATTTTTAATTTCATTAAATTTAACTTAACATTTAAGTTTAGATTTTCAAATATAACTTAATTTCATTTTATTTACTTAACTTAAAATTCACTTTTAAGCCAAATTCACAAATTTTCAATTTTAGTTATATTTCAAAATTTCAACTTAAATATTCATTCATTTCACATTTTAACTTAATTCAAAAATCATTAATATGTTATAAAATTATTTTAAATTCATTTAATTCAAAATATCATAAATTTATCATATTTTTATATTTAATTTAAATTCCATTTATCACAAAATTATTATTTCTAAAAAAACTTACATTTCAGATTTTCTAACTTTACCATTAATTTATTTCACTTATAAATTTTCAGAGAGTCAATAATGCTTTACAAAAATCATTTTTAATCAAATTTAAATCAAAATTTTATAATATTTACGTTTCTAAAATATTTTAAAATTTTAAGAAAAACATATTTTAAAAACGGGTATGTATTTCATTTTCTAGCCTAGGTAAAGTGATACGGGTAATATATCATTTCAACCCGAAATTTACAAAGAAAACCCGGGTTTGATCATTTCATACCCGAAATCCCAAGTAAATGAAAATAATTGAAAATCATTCAGGCCTATCATTTCAGCCCATAACGATTTTCTCCTATTCTAAAGTCCGTTCGGGTATGTATCATTTCAACCCATAGTGATTCTAATCTAAAGGGAACTTGCAGTGTGATTAACTGATAAAATAACAAAACAGCAATAATATAACAGTAACATATGATATAACTGGTATTTAATCATGTGTGAACACCATATGATAGTGGCATAGCAAATAAAATATGGTGATGCAGTTTACATATTCACAAGCGATCGATTTACTGTTCATATAAGTATAAAACTGTCTGGTGAGAATAACTCACTGGTTTGAGCTGATGACCCAACGACAAATTTCACAAACGGGATCTACACAAGCACAAAAGCACGACACAGATTTGAATGGAGGAGCCAAATGTCAAATTCCTTGGATACACATCAAACAAAACAATATAACAACGATGAGTTTCAAATCAACTACGATCAAAACTACACTAGAATAGACTGCACAGAATCAAATAGAAATGCTTGCACTTGCTTTTAACCTTTACTAGGCTCAGCCATAAGGGGAAATACAAAATAATGGCAGGTGTTTGGGTCAGGTTATGGTGGGTATGGGTCGGCCTAGATGTCATTTGTGATGGTGCCAAAGTGGGTAAAGGGAATAATACACATAAGCATGAATACATGCATTTGGTCATGGATTTGGGCTCGGCCAAGGCTCCAAGTGTCACGGCCAGAGGTGTGGGTTCCACTGTAGTGGTGTGGTCGAGGGTGCTGGAGGTGGTCGAGGTGTGGTAGGTGGTGGCTAGAGGGGTGGTGAGGTGATGGAAGTGATGTTGTGCTCGGCTAGGCTAGGAATTCGGGTTGTTTTGAAAAGTTTGTGGATGGGCATCACCAAGCGGGGTCACGGCATAGTTGGTTGGTGAGGAGGAGGTGTTGGTGGTGTGCCATTAGGTGCTGGAGGCGGCTAGGCAGCATTGGAGGCATGGCCTATCCTAAAAGAGGTGAAAGCATGTGCAAAAAATCAAATTAGAATAAACAATATAAGTAGAAAAAGAGATAAAAGAAATAATTTTTTTTACCAACTTCCCAAGCATGTGATGGCCGAAATTTTTTTCTCAGGAAGGAAGAAGGGAAGATACGTGAAATGAAAATGAATTAGTCAGCTGAAATGTGGGGTGTTATGCCAAAAGAAATGAAGAGTTGTGAGGAAAATGAAGAGGTGGAATTCAAAAAGGCAAAAGGCAATTCAAAAGTCAAAAACTCTTCATATATCATTATTTAATTTATATAACTTTATATTTCTGGAAATAATAATAATCCCATATAAAACTTCGAAAAATTATCAAAATATAAAAATTTATATAATATTTATTAATTATATAAAGTTAAATTAAGAAAAATACCTAAAAATAGTGAACTAGACTAGAAAATTTGATATTAAATAGAATAATTTTTAGAAAATTCATATGAGCTTGTAAAATATTTTTAAACATAAATAATAACATAAAATAAAAATACATTCACAAAATAAATATTTAAATTTTAATTAAATATAATTTAAATGAAGAAAATAGCAGAAAAATAGAAAACAACCTTTAAAAATAGGAAATAAATACAGTAAATTTTGGAAATTTTTTATTATCACTTTAAAAATATTAAAAGAAAAATATACATAAAATAACATATTAACACATATTAAAATAAAATATAACATAGAAAATATGATTTATATAATTTAAAATAGACAAAATTTCAAAATAAAACAAATTATACTCAAAATTGAAATGTACATAACTTTCAGAAATTAAATCCGTTTTCAACGAAACGAAAAGCAGTATTCAAGTTATTAAATATATTTTCATAATAAAAGATAAAATTTAAGAATTTAAATGTTTAAATTTGAAATTTAAAAGTCAAGGTTTGACCAGTTTACACAGAAATTCATCTTTCAGCAAAATATCCAATTTATACCGGTTTGAAATTATAATTCACATAATAATCAACACCTACATTTAAAAATGAAATGATTGAAATAAAATAAGTTTAAAATAATTTCGAAATAAAACAAAGTCAAATATTAAAATATGTGAAAAATCTAGGGTTGTTACACCACCATTCAAGGGAATCCTCATCTACTAAGCACAATTCAAAATCTCAATCATCTAAATGCCAAGACGTTTAGCTCAGTCCTTCTGTATATAGCAGTGATCAGACCTCTTCTCGTGTTCCTAAACTGCTGTGCCAACCGAGCATCATTCAGGTTCATTTGGTTCTCGACGGCCTCACCATCGTTGGTCGCGCAAACGTTCTATTGTTACTTCTGATCCAAATTTAAATACTACGGCGCTGAGGCCTCTACGGCAGAACAATTTGCCGAACTTAAGGTTAAATTCCAAAAATTTGCTTTGGTGGACTAAAGTTTCTTCCATCTGTCCACACAATCCTAGAAAATATCAAAGTGAGTTAACTTCTGTGCATCAATGATGTTTTTGGGCGGCATGAAGCATTCCAGCACTTAGTTGAGAAATTTTTTGAGGTGTTTACTGAAAGGCAGCATGAAATCAATCACCTTAAGCTGGGGGTGATCCATGATAAAGACATAATCAAACATTAAGATGATGAGATCATGGAGTTGACCATAAAGTTAGCTGTGGCAGAGAAGAGTGCTAAAGAAACATCTGAAGCGGTTAATCATCTAGATATAGCTTATTAAAAGGAGTTGGAAGCTGCCTTAGCCACAGCGGTATGTTTGCTCTAGAGAAGGATATGCTACAAAATGAGAAAGACACTCTAACTCGTCACATTGAGGAACTCAAAGAGCTTTTTAAAAAAGAGAGGAAGAAAATTTTAAGGCTCAAGAGGAGTCTCAAAAGTATTGTAAAGAGGTCGTCGAGGCTTGGGAGCTGAAAATTGAACCTGACGAGTAGGTCAGTCAAATCGAAGCCCTCAAGGAAGAGGCAAGGGAAGCTGGCCATAATGAAGTTAAAGGGAAAATTATGAGAGGATGCTAAAGAGACTGACTGGAATGAGATTAAGGACATGTTTGGTCCTTTATTGTTGGATACAATGCCAAGGTCCTAATCCACCCTGACTTGAGTTTTTTTGGAGATCTCGAATTGCTTACTAAGGCTTGGGAATATATTGTTGAAATGAGGAAGAAAGCCCTTGGCGAAGCTGATTTAGTTGAGGAGAAACTGGTGTGAGATATTCTTTATGGGAATGAACCTTTAGATCTTGTCGTTGCAAGGCTCTGATACTTTGATATTTTGGCACCCTCTGGCAAAAGGAAAGATATTATTGAAGTTTCAAGGTCCGATCATAAAGGTTCCTCTTCACTTCAACCAGCTAGCACATCAGTTTCTCTTGGGCTAGGACAAGACCCAAGCTATGATCTAGACAGACCAGGTTATAAATCAAAGGCACTTACTCCAATTCAAAAAGTGAGCACTCCAGCAAAAACTGAAAGTCAACCAGGTGCAAGTATCCCGCTCTATTCTCTATTACTCGAGAGGTTTCGTTCTTCATGCCCAATAGTTCTATGCTTATTTTTCTAGTTCCCGCTCTTCGCTCCCGGTCAAACTCTAGGAAGTGCAACTACTGTGAAGCAAAAACGAACGCTAACTGACATCCCAGTAGCTGCTAACATTCCAAGGCGTGATGCTCAAATTATTGGAGATCCTATAGATGAAAAGGCCAACGATCAGCTGCTGTAAGATGAATCTGATGATGTTATGATTGTGGGTGCCTTCGAACACACTAATGAGCTCAACTTGAAGGAGCGCATCGAGAGGGAGGAGTTATTGAAGAAAAAAGCTTAAAATAAACTCGTTGATGTGGACGACGATGATCCAAATCTTATCCCACTTCAATTCATCCCCCGGTGGGCCGATTCCTGTGAGTGACATTCCTCTCGCTTCTAAAGTTGATACCGCTCCCACTCTCGCAGCCAAGGATACTTCTCCAAAGGGAGGTAAGTGCGGTAAGGGATCAAAGAGAGGAACAGGGGAAGGCTCGAGTGGGTTTGCTCCCAAGAAGTTTAAGAGGGAGAAGAAGCATAAGAAGTAGCAATCATGCTGGCATAGTTTTTATATAGCTTATGTAGCTGTTTTTATTTTTTGCTGGCCGTGTTTGTACGGGTACAGCCTTCACTTTTGGATAAACTTGTACTACAATTTCCAAGTTTAATGTGTAAATAAAAGTTCTTTATTTCTGCTAAACTTTTTTTTGAGTGGTCGAGCTATTACTTTTCCATTCAATATACTTATAACTCGCTGCTCGTTGGTTCGGATGATAATCCATTAATTCTATCTCAAAGCCTCTATGGGTTCATGGCCTTAAGTCATACCAAACACTGGGTTCGAGTCTAATGCCATGATGTCAAAACTCAGCAACATAAGTAATTATACTCTTACCTTTAGTTTCTATTTAGAGGAGTTAGATAGCGAGTGGTCGAATTCAATCCTTAGCGAATTTATATTCCTCCTATCAATTTCACGTTGGATTTTATGGAATAATGAGTGGTTGAACCGCACTCGTCTATTTTTTTACACTAATATCTGCACTCTGAGGATAAGAGTATGCTGGCGGGTGGTCGAATCACACCCAATTCATGCTTATACTCTAGTCCACTCTCTACGGACTTAGAGTTATTTCGAAAAATAGTCGAACCGTACTTTCCTCAATTTATTGATTTGCCCCCAAGCCTGGGGTTTAACTTGGAGAGCGATCAATCGTGTTGAGATTGCTTTTTATTTCATGTTTGTCCCATCGCTTGGTGGGATTAATTTGATTATCGGATGGTCAAGTCACATCAATTTCTCACTAGGTACTCTGCCCATCGAGTTATGAGCAAGAATCATCGATTAAATGATCGGAACATAAACATTTTGTTTAGTCCAATCTAGAACTTGTGTAATCAACTGGCTCCAAACTCTCGGAACCTACTCGAACATATCAATAGTAGTTAGTCGGGTATCATAACTTATACATAATGCTATTGCAATCAAAAATAAGAAGGAATTTCCAACTTATTTGCCAAAAGGAAAGAAATGACATTGTCTCATTGCATATCTGGAATACCAAATGCTAAATTAGATTTGAAAATTAAATACAACTGAATGAAAAAGAATAAGCTAAGTGAAATAGCATCGTAAATGCTTGGTATTCCATGTCCTTAGGAGTATGATGCCATCAATAGTCACTAGCTTGAAAGTTCCTTCTCCAAGCCTCTATTCAATGACATACGTTCCTTACCAAATAGGATGCATGTTTGATGGGACAGGAAAAACCCATTTCAAGACAATATCACCGATTTCAAAGGTCCTAGGTCAGACTTTAATGTTGTATTATCAGACAACTCGGTGTTGGTGTGCACCTGCCCTCAAATCATCTTCTTCACGATTCTCATCTACCAAGTCTAGAGATTCTCAGAGGAAATCTTTATTTATTCTTGGGTTGTAGTAGATCACTCGATGAGAATGGAATTCGTGTTCAATAGGAATGATAGCTTTAGAGCTGTAAGCAAAGGCAAATGGAGCATGGCCAGTTGCGAACTTATGGGTGATTCTATAATCCCATAATGATGTTGGGAGTTCATCCACCCACCTGCCTCTAGTCTTTTCCAAATCTTTCTTCAAATTGGAATTTATGATTTTGTCCATAGCTTCAACTTGTCCATTTGCTTGAGGGTAAGCAACTACCGCAAATCTTTATTCAACATGATGTCGACGGCAGAAGCCTTTGAACTCAGCACTATCGAATTGGGTTCATTATCAGTTACAATGGTTTGTGGAAGGATAAAATGAAAGATGATATTTTTGGACAATGAAGTTGATTACTTTCTTCATCATAATCGTGGTTAAAGGTTCTGCTTTGACCCATTTGGTGAAGTAATCAACTGCTACGATGGATTATTTCGCACCACCTTTAGAGTTCAGTAAGGAACCAATAATATATATGTCTCATGTAGCAAACGGCCATGAACTGACTGTTTGTGTAATTTTCATTAGCGGAACTCTCGGAACTTTTGCATACATTTGGCACTTGCCACATTACTTAGCGTAATCAACAACATCTCTATTGATAGTTGGCCAATAATACCCATAACGAAATATTTTCTTTGCTAGGGTTTTCCCCCCAGTGTGATCGCCACATTCCCCTTCATGAACTTCCCTTAGGACTTGTTTTATTTCATCACGAGCAATACACCAGAGCAGGAGAATGGAAAAACCCTTTTTATACATGATTCCTTCTTGAATGATATATCATGAAGCTTTGTGGAGGATTTGTCGTCATTCATTCCTCTGTTTAGGAAGGACTCTCTGTAACAAATTCTCTTTGATTGGAGTCATCGACGACTCCTTCTCAGGCTCTTTCTCTAGTGTCCAGTTGACATCATGCTCAGAACATCTAGTGCTTCGACTAGAACCAAGCCCATTTGTTGTGCATCCTCGATGCTAACAAACTTTGTCAATGAGTCGGCCTCTTGATGTCTTAATACTCAAAGTTAGTCAATAGCTCTTGGACTCGAATAAGGTATGGAGCGCGTCGGTGTACTTTTATCTGGTAGTCTCCCCTGACTTGGTATACCACTAACTTGGAATTGTAAAAGATTTCAGGAGATTTTATTCCAAGTTCTCTGGTAAGTTTGTGTCCAGCAATCAGAGCTTCATATTCGGCTTCATTTTTCGTTGGAAGAAAGTCAAGCTTCAAAGCATAGCAAATTGATCGATCCTTCTAAGTTACTAGTATGAATCTGGCTCTAGAACAAGATCGTCGGAGGGTCCATTCGTATACATTTTCCATCGGATGGTAGGGGCTTCGCTGCTCTCTAGAAGATCATCATGTGCATTGAACTCGGCTATGAAGTCCACCAGTGCTTGCCCCTAGATGGCTCTTCGAGGGAGATAGGTAATGTCAAATTGGCTCAGCTTGATGTTCCATTTGAGTAACATTCCCAACGTCTCAGGTCGCTGTAGGACCTATCATAACGTTTGGTCGGTGTAAACATTGATAGGATGAGCCTGAAAATAGGGGCGGATCCTTCGTGGCGCAATCAACAGGAAGTATGCTAATTTCTTCATCTTTGGATAGTTCCTTTCAGCTCTTGTTAATCGCTTACTAACATAATAGACCGGTCTTTGGATTCGATTCTCCTTGCGAAGCAGTGCGGCACTTATAGCGTATACCAACATGGCAAAGTAGATATACAAGTCTTCATGATCCACCGGCTTTAACAAGATGGGAGGTCTCTCTACGTAGTTCACTAGAGCTTGGAATGTATCATCACTCTCCTATGTCCATTCAAAGTTCCATTTCCCTCTTCTTAATAGGTCGAAAGAAAGGAATACATTTATCAGTGACTCTGGAAATAAATCAGCTTGGGGCGGCAACCTTCCCATTTAGTTTCTGTACTTATTTGATAGTCTTTGGAACTTTGATGGTGAATTGCTCGAATCTTCTCGGGATTAGCTTCGATTCCGCGAGCATTGAAAATACAATCCAAGAATTTTTCTTATGCAATGCCAAAATAATATTTCAAAGGATTGATCTTCGTTCTGTAATATTGAAGGATATCGAACATTTTTGCTAAGTCTTTAATGTGGTCGCTTGATCATCGTGAATTCATGAGCATATCATCCATGTATACCTCTATCATTTTTCCAATATGATCTTCAAACATTATATTGACTAGGCATTGATTGGTCGCTCCAGCATTCTTCAATCCAAATGGCATTACCATATGGCAATACAATCCAACATCAGTAATGAAGTCGGTGTGCTCCTTATCAGGAATGTGCATCGGGATTTGGTTATATCCTGAGTATGCATCTATGAAAGATGGTAATTCATGTCTTGTGGTTGAGTCTACCAAATAGTCGATTCTTCAAAAGGGAAAATTGTCTTTCAGGCACCCCCTGTTCAAGTTCGAGTAATCAACACATTTTTGCCATTTTCCAGTTGCCTTTCTCATAAGTACAAGATTAGATACTCATTTCGGGTGGGGGGCGTCATGAATAAATCCATTCTTTTGAATCTATCTGTGATATCCCGGAAATTTTGACAATCTCAATTTAATAATCTTTATATAAAATTAAATTGATTTGATAATATTGATCAATAAAATATGATTTGGTTTAATAATCAGAATAAATAAATATTTAATTTGAGATTTTATCTTTTAAAAAGTTAAAATAATGTTTTAAATTATAATGTATATATATATATATATATTTGTATATATATTATAGATAATCTTTGTTTTGGAATTTAATAAATAAATAAAGTTTTGTTTTTAAATTCTAATAATATATTGAGTAATTGGGAAATTATGTTTTAAATTAAATTTAAGTTTTTCAATATTATTTAAATTAATAATTGTATGGTTTGTAAATATTTAAATAAATATTAATTTGTTTAAAAATCTATCTTAGCTTAATTTTTAAATTTATATAAAAGTTGATTTTATTTCTTTTTAAATATTATTTGATAAATATGATTTGGAAATATTTTATATAAGTTTAAAATACAAATAGCATATGGTTTAAATTCATTTATTAATAAAAGTGATTCATAATCTTTTTATAAATCATTTAAAATTTGTTAAATTAGTTATTTTCAAGCCATATTAATAAATGTACCATTTTTCCATAAATATAAAAAGAATTAAAATAAGGAAATAAAATTTATCATTTTAAATTGAATAAATTGATCTTGATTATTAATTTGAATTTGAAATTTTATTTTGAAATTCAAATTAATAGATCTAAAATATTTGTATAAGTTTTAATTTATAATTTGTTATATTTACATTTTCTTTAAATAAGTAATTCACATGTATATTTATATAAATATAAATAAAATTAAGTTTAAATCTTTATCTAACATTTAAATAAAAAGAAAATATAACTAAATTAATTAAGAGACAAGTGTTAACCTATTAAATAATCTAAATACAAGTGTTAGCTAACAAATTCAATAACATGACAAGTGTCATTGTTTTGTCTTTCTTTTATTTTTATTAAAGTATTTTTAGCCCTTAACCATTTTTATTTCACTTAATTTTTTTTTCAAAAATTAAAAGCTAGTTGAAAACAAAGAAGAAAACATTACACTTAAATATGAAAATTCCCTCAAAACCATATCTATATCATCTCCTCAAAATTTCAATTGCATTTCTTTACAATCCTACAAAACAAGTTCCTGCAAAAAGAAAAAATCAATCAATCTATTGATCACCTGCATTTCATCTCTGAAATTCAAGTCTGCCTTCTTTCAAAAGGCCTGCATGCAAACTACAATCCTGAAAACCAAGTCTGCTTTTTTTCAAATTTTAAAGATTTAAAAGCCTGCATGCATGAATTTAAAATAAGAAGCACTTCATTTCAATTAGCATAACCTGCAACATTAAATCAAGGACAGGGTTCAGAAGCTTTTCAAAAATCAATGATGGCTCTGTTAAAATCTGGTAAGTAACATTTTTGTTAAAATAATTTAAGTTTAACATGGTTGTATGATTTATTCTGTGATGAGTATGACTTGTGATAAGTAGGTTCCTGTATATATATCTATGAATTATCTGTAGATATTGGGATGAGATGTGTGCATATATCTTTGACCCTCTGCTTCAATTTTAAACTCAGTTTTTGATTTTAATTCAAACACCTACTTCTGGATCTAGCCATTTTTATGATTTAGGTTACAAGCATAAATAGTTGTTTGAATCATAAAAATTAGCTTAAAAATTTAATTATGTTAAAAATAAATTTAACTTGCTCTGGAAACCCAAAAGGGTCAGGAAGACATGAGATTTGTAAAAATTCAAATACCCTAATTCATTAATTTAAGTTTTTGATCTGAAAACTGATGAGAAAATAGGATTTTTAAACCCAAAATCATAATTTTTAACAATTAATCTAAGGAGCAGTTCCAGTTCATCAGTAAATAGGAATTCTAGGATTTTTGGGTGATCTCTGTTAGCTAGGTGGTCGGGCTTGCTCATGGTGATCGAGGAGGCTAAGGTGGTGATGGGAAAAATGGTAGATGAGGTGGATGATTACTGTGGTGATGATGGTGGGCATTTTCTGTTTTTAACCCTAGTTTTGGGTGCTTTGGAGTTTTGGATCAGAGCAACTCCTCTGGAGCATCGAGTGGCATTAGGTTTTGGAGGTGGCTAGAGGGATGGTAGTTGAAGCTATGGCCGAAGATGGAGGCACTCCGATGGTCGGAGTTTCGAGTTCGAGTGCGAGTGGTTTCCAGATTTTGAGGGGTGGACCTGATTTTGTTTCCAGGTTTGGAGTGGGGACTGGATTTTTATTTCAGGTGATTGGAGATGATCTGGTGGACGTAAGTTGGAGCAGGGGTGGTTGCCGATGAGATGGAGGTCTGGTGAGGTGCCGGGGTTGATCGGCGTCATGGTGCACGTGCACCGTGCACTTCTATTTTCTGGTGAAGTGGGTTAGTTTCGGTGTTGATGTTCTCGCGTTTGGCTCGGGAAGTTCGAGTATTTACTCGAAGAAAATTGGGGTAAGACTCAAAGGAAGATTTGATGTGCTCAAGTAGTTTGTTGTTTTAGATTTTGTTTTCTGTAACCTGACTGTTTCAGGTTTTAAAAAAAAATCAAACTAAATTTAAATAAGGATAGCAAAGCAAGATTTGAACTAAGAATTGAAGCAATTTTAAACTATGAATTCAAATGAATTTGATTTCCAGTTTTCAAATAAAGAAATTTTATAAAATATGAAATGTTTAATAACTAAAACCTATACAGTATTTGATAAAGTGTTAGAAATTTGAAAATGAAAATTTAAGCTAGATTTTAAATTTAAGTTAAAATCTGGATTAAATTCCTGAATTCAAATTAGAATTTGAATCCGAAAGTTTTCAAAAGGAAATAAGTTGATAAATTCAAATGTTATAATCAAGTTTGAATATTTTAGTTTGAATAAATTAAGGATTAATATTTATTAATTCAGTTAATTACTTTAGAAAAGTAATTAAAGTTTTGTTATTGATTTATGAAGGTCATTAACTTAATATTATTTTATAATTAATTAATGTAATTAATTTTAATGACTAATTGGATTAATTAATTTAAAATAATCATTTGAATTTTTTAAGTATGATTACTAAATAAAGTGATTAAGAAATTAATTACTAATTGTAATTAATTGAGTTTATTTTGATTACTTAAGTTAATTAATTAGGTTTAATTAATTTAAATTAATCACTGGTTGATTTGAGAAGTAATTACCAGTGTAATTAAAAGTGAATAATTACTTAGTGAAGTACTTAAGAAGATAAATTACTTAATGTAATTTAATTGAAGGATATTTGGATGATGGAGGAGTTTTGGAATTCAATTACTTTGTGTAATTAATATGTAATTAGTATGCTGAATAATTACTTAAGGAAGTAATTAATAATTAATTACTTAGTGTAATTAATTTGGGTTTTGAAAATTGAGTTATTTGAAGATAATAAAGAAATGTAATTAATTTAATATTGTTAATTACTTAATGTGATTAATCAAGAATGATTAATCAATAGGAATAATTGATAATTAATTTAATGGGGTTATTTTAAAATAAAATAATTTGGGATCATTAATTTAAATAATTAATGATGTAATTAAGGATTGATTAATAAGAATAATTAATCAATGAAGGAATTAATTAATGTAATTCATTAAGGATTAATGTAATTAATTATAATTAATTAATGAAGTAATTACAGGTTAATTACTAAATTTGGTTTGGAATAATTAATTTGTGAAATTAATTAAAGATTAATTACTTGAATGTAATTAAAGAATAATTAATTAAGGTGATTAATTAGGGTAATTTATTTGAGGGTAATTAATTAATTGATTTGTTTATAATTAATTAAGGAATATGTAAGCAAGATTTATATGGATGAGTAATTAATTTAATTCATTTTAAATTAATTAAGGAAGAAGTAATTAATTTAATTCATTTTAAATTAATTATATAATGATTAATAAGTCATTGCTTATGAATGTTGATTGATACTGATTACCCTGAATGGTTGAGATCTCAGTTATGAAATAAGTGATGTTGTGTGATTTGGATGCTATGGTTGCATTGAGTTAATGATATGAATTATCTGTTTGGAATGATAATATGGATTATCTGTTGTGATGATAATATGGATTATCTATTATGATGTTGAGAATTATCTATCTGTGTGTATATAGATAATATTGAATTGAATTGTTTTAAACATTTAAAACAACTTGGACCTAAAAGACATGTTTTGGATTTCGATGAGACCGGGATCGGGTTTCCATATTTGGATATCCAAAAACCACATCGATCCACATTAACGATAGATCGTGAATCCCAAGTGAAGATGAAGATTCAGAGTGCAAGGGTTATCGTCGTTAACTCTGAGGGTGATTCCAAAATGAGTGTAACGAGATAATGCCTTCGGTTTCGTTCAAACCCGAAATGAACTTGTATGGATTGAATGCTTTCAGAACATCGTCAGGTGGACGATGAGCATTCTAAGAGATGTGTTCTCTAAAGGTAATCGTAACCTCAAGCCTCATCAACCGAGAATGGCTAAAGCAGGGGAGGTGCAACAAGGCTTCGTGGGTAGCTCCCACTGGAGAGCAAGATTTACCCCTGTCTAGAAGTCCATTTATATTCGGCTGTGTGGGCAGTTGGTTGCAAACAACTGCGGGGTTGTCTTGTTCGGAACTATTCAGTTGTGACGACCGCCCATGACTCCCGCACGGAAACAAGGGAATAGTGCGCTGAAAGTGTGCCAGGCAGCCATGGACGATAGTCAAGGGTAGAATAAACATCGCAGACTCTATCGTAAAACTCACAGCGCATGGATAAAATACAATAGAGAAATATAATATAGTGAAGCTCCCATAGAACAGAATATCATCATCTAATCATAATAGCTTTATACATGGTCTGAATCATGAATACAAGAAGCCTCACTACATAGCACTCAGAGTAATCAACAATCAGCGGAATATCCAGTACATAGAATATGAAAATAATATGTAAAGCCTCCTGCTCGTCTTCGTCATCATCAGCGTGAGCCACTAAGATCAGCACATGCCACCTGTCACCTAGTCTGCCCATCCCAAACATGGATGAACAGCCCAAGGTAATAAGAGGAGACATAAAACCTTGAGTCAGACAACAGTCTTAGTGAGCAGTAAATCAACTATCAAACATACCAAAAGAGCATAAAGGATAAAAGGAATAGGAACCCAAACCATCCCACTCCACCTCTTTCTACAGTGATAGCCCCCAGACACACACCAAGGAGAGGCAAACATAGCAAAGCAGATAATTATAGTAAAGCAATAATCACTCGAGTCAAGGTCGATGTTTTCCAAATACAAACCCCCAAGGCCTAAACCAAGATCAGATAAGCACCCAGAAAACACCGCTCTTGAGACCGAATGATGGTACAACCAAACATCCATGACCCTGGCTATCGCTGTTATCATTGCCTTGATTTTATCGTTAATTGAATGACCAACTCATCTTTCAACCATCCGTCAAGGGCAATGGCAACCCCGGTTCTAGACATAACTCCGCACGTCATCGTGACCCGTGCCTAGGTATAACGAATCTACCCAGAGTACTAGCACGTCATCATGACTCGCGCCTGGGTATAACGGATCTACCCAACGTACTCTTGCTTTGAGCTTGCTAGAACGTTCAATAACGATAAGATCTCAGCCTTCTAGTCATCCTCCTCGACGACTATTCCCATTATAGCTCAAGCACCTCTCGAGCCCAACATTATCCACCAACTCGAACCGCATCATCGAGTAATCAACATGCTTGGGATGATCCCATCTGGATTAAACTAAGGCTTCCACATCATGCTTTGCTCCAACGCATCTTAGCAAAGTCCATCTCATCATCATACTTCGCCTCAACATATCATGGCAAAGTCCATTTCGTCATCATACTTCGCTTCCTCTAACTATAGCAAAGTCCTCGAACCCATCCATATGAGCTTCATCATCCGCTTCATATGCCATAGCAGCTTTCACCATTCAAGAGCCTTTCCACTTAGCTTTTGAATCATCTTCAACCACCTTGTCCCAAATCAACTACAAGCTAACTCGAGACAATCAAATCAATCATACATCCAAACAATCAAGCATTCAAACAAGATCTAATCAAGCAATATCAACTATAATGGCAATTTCGTAAATAAATGAGCATAAGTCTAACATATATGAAATCATGGATTTTAGCATAGATCTATCAAATATAAAACATGGGTTTTGTCTCTATAACTTGTTAATTGAACTTGCATAGGCAAACATCTTCAAAAGTAATGAATCTAGTCTTGGAACTAAGAAAAATGCATGAAATCTCTAACTTTAATACTCAAACAAGCCACCAATCCAATATACTCCTTTGGGTCCGCGTGAGAGATAACTACCACTCACCGAATCACCTAAACACCTCAAAAGATAACCACTTTAAATCTGGACAGCAAGGATTCAAGCTTGATTCGTCGAAATCTCGCTTGAAATGATGAAATCTAGCTTCGTTGGATGAAGATCTTCAACTTTGGCTCTTGGATCTTCGATCTTGATCTTCAATCTTGGATGGAAGTTGGCACTCGATCAAAGTGGAGAAAAGAAGTGAAGAAATGTTGTAGTCGATCTCTCAAAATGGCAGCACTTCGTTGCTTCAAAATCCGGTGCCAAAAAGTGAGCCAAAGTCCTCTATTTATAGGCTGAAAAACACTAACTCGATTCGCCCCTTAACTCGTGCACGACCTAGCGACCTAGCTTAAGTCGCTCGCAACTTAACAAAACCACCCAGATCCTCGCGACCTAACACTAACTCGTTCGCGACTTAGCGACCTAGCTTAAGTCGCTCGTGAGTTAACAAACCATCCAGACCTACACGACTTAACACCTAACGGCTTAACACACACGCGACCCAACATAAACTAACAAGTAAGTCGTTCGCGACTTATCAACACACGCGGGCTAACACTAAGTCGCTCGCGCGACTTAGCACTAAGTCGCTCATGCGACTTATCACTAAACGCCCAACAACCACACGAGCTATCTTAGGTCGTTTAACGACCTAACTCCCTAACTCGCCAACGACCTAACTCATATGCCGCTGCTCCACCTAACTAGCTAACTCGTAGGTTGCTGCTTCCCTTAACTCGTGTCACTTGCTAACCCGTTAACTCGTTAAATATACTAACTCGTTAACTCTTAGGTCGCTCACCAGTAGGTCGCTACCCCTATAGGTCGCTCCACTCGACCTAACCACTATTCGACCTAGCACTTTTAGGTTACTTACGACCCATCTTAACTCGTAATCACTAGGTCGCCTAATCCCTTAAGTCTTAGGTCGCTGCTCCTACTGACACGTTCACATACTAACTCGTGAGTTGCCAACAACCTTAGGTCGCCTATCGACCTAACTCCATCATGACCTAAACTAAGCCTTAACTCGTTAGCACTAACACGCTAACTCTCACACGACCTAAGCTCCCACCCGAGCTAACTCTGGTTGACTCAACGATGCAAACGACCTAAAGACAATTATCTTACGATTAATCGACACGTAAAATACGGGTCGTTACATTCTCTCCCCCTTAGGAATTTCGCCCCCGAAATTCCAAACAAACAAGAGCAACCAAAACTATCCTGCATGCCTACCATCCATAGCAACCAAAAATCCATGCATCCAATTCTAGCCTAGCATGCAGAATTCGAAGAGTAGATCAAGATGCAAATTCATGAGATGTCACGACACCTTAGGGCCATACCTTGAAGAGTTCAGGATGAGCTGCCTTCATCCTCTCTTCCTCCTCCCACGTACAGTCGTTAACATCATCACTCCATTGTATCTTGAGCAACGTAATCGTCTTCCTCCTAAGCTGTTTCGTATCGGTTTCAACAATACGAAGCGGCTTACAAGGTCTTCTAACAACTGGATCAACCTCCAAATCTTCACAGCTATCAGCAGAAACCACTGTATTCGAGTCGTGCACATACTTCCGTAGATAAGATACATGAAAAACATTATGCACACCCGCCATCTTTTCCGGTAACTCCAATCTATAAGCGAGCTTTCCAATTCGCTCGATGATCGGAAATGGTCCAACAAATCTCAGAGTCAACTTCCCTTTCTTCCCGAATCTAATAACATTCTTCAGAGGAGAAATCTTCACAAAAACCACATCTCCTACGTCGAATTCCAAATCCTTACGACGCTTGTCAGCATAACTTTTCTGACGATCTTGGGCTGCCTTCATTCGTCGCCGAATGATCTCTATGCAATCCATAGTCTGTCGAATCATCTCTGGCCCAAGTATCAACTTTTCTCCAGTTTCCAACCAACATGTCGGAGAGTTACACGGTCTTCCATACAATGCTTCATACGGTGCCATACCAATGCTTGACTGGTAACTATTATTATACGCAAACTCCACCAAATGAAGATGATCTTCCCATGATCCTCCGAAATCTAAAACACATGCCCTCAAGAGATCTTCCAAAACTCGGTTGACTCTCTCAGTCTGACCATCTGTTTGGGGGTGATAAGCTGTACCCAAACACAACTCGGTTCCCAAAACTTCTTGGAAGCTCTTCCAAAATCCACTAGTGAACAATGGGTCTCGATCGCTCACTATACTCTTCGGAATACCATGGAATCGAACTATCCACTTAACATACAACTCAGCCAATTTCGATGCAGTCCTAGTTGATCGAACAGGAATGAATCTTGCACTCTTAGTCAAACGATCTACAATGACCCAAATCCCTTCATTTCCTGCCCTGGTTCTAGGTAGATCATCGATAAAATCCATCGATATCTGCTCCCACTTCCATGTAGGAACTTCTAATGGCTGAAGCAATCCACTGGGCTTCTTCTGCTCGGCTTTTACCAACTGGCAGTTCATACACTTGGAAATAAAATTTCCAACATCCTTTTTCATACCTTCCCAGTAGTAGGTTCTCTTTATATCCCGATACATCTTATTTCCGCCTGGATGAATCGTCAACTTCGAGTGATGACTTTCCCTCAGAACTTCATCTCTCAATCCATCTATATCAGGAACAACTAATCGTCCTTGCTTCCGAAGCCAACCCTCTCGATCGACTTCGAATCCTATATCCTTTTCTGGATTCAATCCAGATTCCAAATCACGAATAATCTTGACAAGCTTATCGTCTCGCTTTTGGCTCTCGCTAATCCTTTCCACAAGAGTAGGTCTTATCGATAAGTTTGCCAACATCTCAGGTTCCAATCCGCATCTAGGCCTGAAGTCAAATCCAGCCAAATACTCGAGACTCTTCCATTCTGAAAACATGGCTCCCAATCCTGCATGTCTTCGACTTAACGCATCGGCCACTGCATTACCTTTTCCCGGAGTATAGGCTATACCAAAATCATATGATGCTAAAAACTCTAGCCACCGTTGCTGTCGAAGATTCAAATCCTTTTGGGAGAAAAGATACTTCAACGACTTATGATCCGTAAACAACTCGAATCGAACTCCCAATAGATAATGTCTCCACATCTTCAAAGCAAACACAATAGCCGCTAACTCCAAATCATGAGTCGGGTAATTCCTTTCATGCAGCTTCAGTTGTCGACTAGCATATGCAACAACTTTATCCTTCTGCATTAGCACTGCTCCAATTCCAGTACCACATGCATCGGTGTAAACCACCATCTCATCATTCCCACTTGGAATAGTCAAAACAGGAGCACTCGTCAATCGCTCTTTCAGGATTACGAAAGCTTGCTCACACTTATCATCCCATCTGAACACTTGGTTCTTTTTCGTCAATCCTGTCAATGGTGCAGCTATCTTGGAAAAGTCTTTGATAAATCGGCGATAATATCCTGCTAATCCAAGGAAACTTCTCACATCAGATGCATTCTTAGGTCTAACCCAATCCTGGATTGCTGCCACCTTAGCGGGATCAACTGCTATTCCATTTCCAGAGATAACATGGCCTAAGAACCTCACCTCACTCTTCCAGAAGTGACACTTCGAAAACTTAGCCTTCAGCTGATGTTTCCGCAAGATTTCCAAAACAATACGCAAGTGCGTCTTGTGCTCTTCTTCAGTTCTGGAGTAAATCAGAATATCATCCACGAACACAAGTACGAACTTGTTCAACTGATCTCTGAACACTCTATTCATAAGATCCACAAAATACGCTGGTGCATTCGTCAATCCAAACGGCATTACCAGCCACTCATAAAAACCGGATGGTGTCCTGAAAGCTGTCTTCGGCACACTATCCTTCGCCACTCTTAACTGGTGAAATCCCGTTGCCAAATCCATCTGAGAAAACACCTTCGCCTCGTGAAGCTGATCAAACAAGTCATCTATTCTCGGCAATGGATACTTGATCTTCTTAGTCACCTTATTCAGCTCACGATAATCAACACACAACCTCAACGATCCATCCGCTTTGGTTGCGAACACAACTGGTGCACCCCATTCGGACACACTACGCCGAATGAATCCTTTCCGAAAAAGGTCATCAACCTGCACCTTCAGCTCTTGTTGTTCTCTAGGCGCCATCCGTCTAAGAGGCATCACCACAGGTCTGGCTCCCACAACTAGATCGATACGAAACTCGATCTCCCTATGCGGCGGTAACCCTTTGACCTCGTCAAAGACGTCCTCAAATCCATTCACAACCGGCATCGAGGACAGTCCATCCCGTGGAACAACCAGCGAATACATGAAGCCCATGAAGACGCCTTCTTCATGCTTACATCGTATCACAACCTTTCGCCCTTCCACATTCCCGACTGTCACCTCCAGTTTCTCACAATCAACCCTTGCCGCATACTTCCTAAGCCAGTCCATACCCAAAATGATTCTGAACCCCGCAAAGTTCAGAACAAAACAATCACAAACAAAAGAGCAATCACGACTCGATACAACTAGACCACGGCATACCATACACAAACAAGACGAACCCCCAACTGGATTAGTCACAACCAATGGTCTATCAACGATTTCCGGTTCCAAACCCAACCGGCCTACCAAATCATCACAAACAAACGAATGTGACGCCCCAGTATCAAATAACAATCTAACTGGAACACCACAAATGGAAAGAGTACCTTGAACCACCACACTCTTCCCCTTTTCTTCAGCAGTAGGAGCTTTCGAAGATGACGGGACAGCCCCCAAAGCATAAGCTTGCACAACCTGCCTGTCCTTTATCGGTTCCGGACAGTTCTTCTTAATGTGCCCCAGCTTATCACAGTTGTAGCACTTCAACAACACCTTCGGATTCTTGCAATCCTTGGAGAGATGGCCCTTCTGCCGACAATTATAGCAGGTCTTTTCCCCCTTCAGCTTCTTCTGACCATCCTTACCCTTCTGCTGTTGTTGCTTCCTCTTCTTGTTTCCACCCTGCTGTGGTTTAGACTCCTCCTTGGTCACAGCAACAACAGATACTTCCTTAGGAAACAAACTCTCGTGCCTGAGAGCTTTCTCCACCAGCTTCTCAAATGGATCGTCCAGATGATCCACCAACTGTCTTCCAAGATAACTGTCCAAGCCTGTCACGAATTTCTCGTTCTTCTGGTAGGGAGATTCAATATACGATCTAGCATACTTGGACAGAGCCTCAAACTCAGAAACATACTCAAGAACTGGCCTCCCACCCTGCTTGAGTTCAGCAAACTTCTTAAACAAAACAGACTTCTGAGCTGTAGAGATAAACTTGGCTTCAAATCTAACTTGGAATTGCTCCCAAGTAATTTCTTCCTCCGGAGTATCAATGGTGATAGAGTTCCACCAATCAGAAGCTCTTCCTTGAAGCTGTCTCGATGCAAGCTTCCTCTTAGTTGCATCATCAATTCCCAAGTCACCAAAGATCCTTCTACAAGCATCTATCCATCTTTGGTCTTCAATGGTTGACTCTATCCCTAAGAAAACCTTCCCTCCAAGAGCAGTATAGTCCTTACACAACTTAGCAAAATCCACCGGTCTTGGAGCTTGAACTTGAACTCCAACATCCACTGATGGCCCTGGAGCTGGTATCCTTCTCATGATAGAAGTCATCATAGCTTCAAACATAGCTCCATAATCAGTAGCTTCCTCAGTAGCACGGTTTTCTCTAGCAGCTGGTCTCCCTCTTCGACTCATCCTTAATATCGACAAAAAGGAATGATTAGAACACCTTGAGAAACAACTACATAAGGAGTTCAAATCCTTCTAAACTACTATATTATATATAGTAATCATCCATAAAAATACAATTACGTCTCTCATACGTAGTTACGTCAGCGAGCGTTGGCTAAAATCGATTAACCAAAGCTCTGATACCAAATGTGACGACCGCCCATGACTCCCGCACGGAAACAAGGGAATAGTGCGCTGAAAGTGTGCCAGGCAGCCATGGACGATAGTCAAGGGTAGAATAAACATCGCAGACTCTATCATAAAACTCACAACGCATGGATAAAATACAATAGAGAAATATAATATAGTGAAGCTCCCATAGAACAGAATATCATCATCTAATCATAATAGCTTTATACATGGTCTGAATCATGAATACAAGAAGCCTCGCTACATAGCACTCAGAGTAATCAACAATCAGCGGAATATCCAGTACATAGAATATGGAAATAATATATAAAGCCTCCTGCTCGTCTTCGTCATCATCAGCGTGAGCCACTAAGATCAGGACCTGCCACCTATCACCTAGTCTGCCCATCCCAAACATGGATGAACAGCCCAAGGTAATAAGAGGAGACATAAAACCTTGAGTCAGACAACAGTCTTAGTGAGCAGTAAATCAACTATCAAACATACCAAAAGAGCATAAAGGATAAAAGGAATAGGAACCCAAACCATCCCACTCCACCTCTTTCTACAGTGATAGCCCCCAGACACACACCAAGGAGAGGCAAACATAGCAAAGCAGATAATTATAGTAAAGCAATAATCACTCGAGTCAAGGTCGATGTTTTCCAAATACAAACCCCCAAGGCCTAAACCAAGATCAGATAAGCACCCAGAAAACACCGCTCTTGAGACCGAATGATGGTACAACCAAACATCCATGACCCTGGCTATCGCTGTTATCATTGCCTTGATTTTATCGTTAATTGAATGACCAACTCATCTTTCAACCATCCGTCAAGGGCAATGGCAACCCCGGTTCTAGACATAACTCCGCACGTCATCGTGACCCGTGCCTAGGTATAACGAATCTACCCAGAGTACTAGCACGTCATCATGATCCGCGCCTGGGTATAACGGATCTACCCAACGTACTCTTGCTTTGAGCTTGCTAGAACCTTCAATAACGATAAGATCTCAGCCTTCTAGTCATCCTCCTCGACGACTATTCCCATTATAGCTCAAGCACCTCTCGAGCCCACCATTATCCACCAACTCGAACCGCATCATCGAGTAATCAACATGCTTGGGATGATCCCGTCTGGATTAAACCAAGGCTTCCACATCATGCTTTGCTCCAACGCATCTTAGCAAAGTCCATCTCATCATCATACTTCGCCTCAACATATCATGGCAAAGTCCATTTCGTCATCATACTTCGCTTCCTCTAACTATAGCAAAGTCCTCGAACCCATCCATATGAGCTTCGTCATCCGCTTCATATGCCACAGCAGCTTTCACCATTCAAGAGCCTTTCCACTTAGCTTTTGAATCATCTTCAACCACCTTGTCCCAAATCAACTACAAGCTAACTCGAGACAATCAAATCAATCATACATCCAAACAATCAAGCATTCAAACAAGATCTAATCAAGCAATATCAACTATAATCGCAATTTCGTAAATAAATGAGCATAAGTCTAACATATATGAAATCATGGATTTTAGCATAGATCTATCAAATATAAAACATGGGTTTTGTCTCTATAACTTGTTAATTGAACTTGCATAGGCAAACATCTTCAAAAGTAATGAATCTAGTCTTGGAACTAAGAAAAATGCATGAAATCTCTAACTTTAATACTCAAACAAGCCACCAATCCAATATACTCCTTTGGGTCCGCATGAGAGATAACTACCACTCACCGAATCACCTAAACACCTCAAAAGATAACCACTTCAAATCTGGACAGCAAGGATTCAAGCTTGATTCGTCGAAATCTCGCTTGAAATGATGAAATCTAGCTTCGTTGGATGAAGATCTTCAACTTTGGCTCTTGGATCTTCGATCTTGATCTTCAATCTTGGATGGAAGTTGGAACTCGATCAAAGTGGAGAAAAGAAGTGAAGAAATGTTGTAGTCGATCTCTCAAAATGGCAGCACTTCGTTGCTTCAAAATCCGGTGCCAAAAAGTGAGCCAAAGCCCTCTATTTATAGGCTGAAAAACACTAACTCGGTTCGCCCCTTAACTCGTGCGCGACCTAGCTTAAGTCGCTCGCAACTTAACAAAACCACCCAGATCCTCGCGACCTAACACTAACTCGTTCGCGACTTAGCGACCTAGCTTAAGTCGCTCGCGAGTTAACAAACCATCCAGACCTACGCGACTTAACACCTAACGGCTTAACACACACGCGACCCAACATAAACTAACAAGTAAGTCGTTCGCGACTTATCAACACATGCGGGCTAACACTAAGTCGCTCGCCCGACTTAGCACTAAGTCGCTCATGCGACTTATCACTAAACCCCCAACAACCACGCGAGCTATCTTAGGTCGTTTAACGACCTAACTCCCTAACTCGCCAACGACCTAACTCATATGCCGCTGCTCCACCTAACTCTCTAACTCGTAGGTCGCTGCTTCCCTTAACTCGTGTCACTTGCTAACCCGTTAACTCGTTAGATATACTAACTCGTTAACTCTTAGGTCGCTCACCAGTAGGTCGCTACCCCTATAGGTCGCTCCGCTCGACCTAACCACTATTCGACCTAGCACTTTTAGGTTACTTACGACCTATCTTAACTCGTAATCACTAGGTCGCCTAATCCCTTAAGTCTTAGGTCGCTGCTCCTACTGACACGTTCACATGCTAACTCGTGAGTTGCCAACAACCTTAGGTCGCCTACCGACCTAACTCCATCACGACCTAAACTAAGACTTAACTCGTTAGCACTAACACGCTAACTCTCACACGACCTAAGCTCCCACCCGAGCTAACTCTGGTTGACTCAACGATGCAAACGACCTAAAGACAATTATCTTACGATTAATCGACACGTAAAATACGGGTTGTTACATCAGTAAGGAATGGTTCCGGCCTTGTGTTGCAGGGGAGTTAGGGTGGCTCCTTGGTACGGTGATCTAGGCCACGTACTGTGACGGGCGGTACCCCAGTAGCCCTGCCATTGTATGGAATCCAAAATCCAATAAGTGCCAACGGTTTTGATTGTATTACCCACTTTTGTGGCTAGTAGCTGGAATTTAATCATGTAACAATTTCGGCTATTTCATATTTATTTGAAAACCCTAGACACTATTATAATATCACTGGATTTCCTATCAAATGATTTGGTTAGTGTAAGGTAAAAACTTTTCCATGTTTATGTATGGGAAGTCTTACGTGATACCTTTCTTTTAAAAAGGTTTTTAAAGTTAAGCAACTTTAACCTGTTACTCACACCAGACCCATGTCTGACCCGGAGTTTATCTTTGTTTTCTTAAACTCTTGGGTACTCAAATTTTTACGAGTAGCCAAGGGATTCAAGTTGGCTTTGACGAATATTGGAGGAGCAATGGAGCAGGAGGCTTCTGCGTTATAGATATATAGTTTCCGTTGTGTGTTCTCTATATTGTGTTTGTATTAAGTTGTAAATACTAGACAGGTGTTTATAATTGTCTAGTATATGTGATGTGTATGCTGTGTATCTCTGATTGATATTGTATATTATGTAAATACTTATGTTATTTATATAATTTATTTGTTCCGCTGTTGAGATTCTAGTATTGTTTCTTCTTTCTCTTCTTCCTTTTCTTCTTCTATCCCTTTTTTTCTTAATAGATGATGCGATTTTCTGGGAGTAGAAAGTCGGGTCATCACAGTTGGTATCAGAGCATTAGGTTGAGTGAATACCTAGGCTCTGGAGTGGTGTCTATCTTGAGAGAGCGTATTTGCAATTTTTATATATTACTATATATATATATTCTACCTATCTGTTGGGTTACCTGTTCGGGTCTTCCAATATGGGTTATAAAGGTAGATTGGGGTAGTGGTGTGTATAACACGACTACCGTTGATTGGAGTTTGTATGTTTGAGGATTGAAAGAGCATCTGTCGAGACTGTAGACCGAATACCGTCTCGAGTGAGTTTTGCTTGGTGTAAGTACTGCATTGATCTCTAAAGGTAACCTGTTAAGGTTTGGAGTTCATCTTTGAAGTTGGATGAGTAGAGTTTGGATCTATTGGCTAAGCAGAAGCGAGTGATGGTATCTTGATAACTTAAGGAATAGTAGCTGCGTGATGAGATGCAGTGACTATGGATATTTCCGAAGATGATTTCTTTGGAACAAGTTTAAGGAAATAGGTCTGCTTCGATGTTGTGGCTGAGTTCAGCAGGGTGTTTCTGTGTGGTTTGAAGTCCGAGTTTCTTGAAGAGCTTTGGAATGGGAATTCTTTGACATTGGTGCCAGCAGTGTAGCTCGGAGTGTTCTGTGTGTCGGCAGAGTTTTCTGGCTTAGCAGTTTTCTGGAGATGGAGTTCAGAAGCAGTAGAGTAGAATCCATTTCTTCGATGGGTTGGCAAGACCAGCATAAGTTGTTCCGATTGGTAAAGAGAGGACGGTTTTCTTTGGATTTTAATTTGGATTGATTGCAAAAGTGACTTGCGTTGATTGAGTATTCTCTTGGATTGTTGGAGATTTTTCTGGATGTTTTTAGGAAAGTCAGGAGTTGTCCGCATCTAGAGATTCAGTTTTCTTATCGACCAGGATTCCAAGTGTAGTACCGGTGGTTCAACTAGTTGAAGTTTGGTTCGTTGAGATGGAGTTTGTTGAAGCAGCTCCGGATTTGAGGAACTTCTGAATTTTTTTCTCTTGGTTATCAGAGATCTTCTTGGTTTTGTTGTCCAGTTATGCTTGTGATCTTTATCAGCATTCTTTTCTACTCCAGATCAGAGTTGTGCATGGGAAGTAGTTTGGAAGTGCATCTGCTTTTCTTTTCCGGATAGGAGAAGTTTGTTTTCTTCTGATGGTTGTGAGTGGAAGTTGTTCTCGATCTTGGTTGATCGGGAGGATCATTCTGGTGGATTGGGATTGGTCCAGTTTGTTTCTTGAAACATCAGCAAGGATTGAGCTGATCAGGTAGGAGATAGGCAGTCGAAGATTTGATTTTGGACAAATTTCTCAGTTTTTTAGGAGCTATAAATTTTGGTAAGATCGGGTAAGCTAGCTCCGAGATATTTTGGATTTCTTCTGTGTTCTGTTTTGGATAAGTATTTAATTTTCTGCATTGAATTTGCCAGTTTGGACAACTAGAATTCGATGTGTTTCACGTATCTCTGTGGGAGTACGTGTATGATCTATTTCTGGTTTTGGAATCAACTGTTTTGGAAGATTTGGTGGTTGAGTCAGACTTATCTGTAGTCTGATATCTTGTTCAGTTGTAGATCTAGATGAGTGGGAGTTCTGTAGCTTAGTAATGTTGATTGTTTGGGTTTTATAGAGCGAGTAACCCGGTGTTTACTTGGGAAACTCGAGGAAACTATATCCATAATTTTGTCTGGATAGTTAATTTTGTTTGATTGGATTGATTGCTATGGTTGTTAGCATATGTTTGATATATTCTTATGCTTTAAAATTTAAAATCTTAAATAGGTTATTAAATTACCTTTGTTTTAAATTTCGGGGACGAAGTTCTTTTAAGGGGGAAGGAATGTGATATCCCGGAAATTTTGACAATATCAATTTAATTATCTTTATATAAAATTAAATTGATTTGATAATATTGATCAATAAAAAATGATTTGGTTTAATAATCATAATAAATAAATATTTAATTTGAGATTTTATTTTTTAAAAAGTTAAAATAATGTTTTAAATTATAATGTATATATATATATATTTGTATATATATTATAGATAATCTTTGTTTTGGAATTTAATAAATAAATAAAGTTTTGTTTTTAAATTCTAATAACATATTGAGTAATTGGGAAATTATGTTTTAAATTAATTAAGTTTTTCAATACTATTTAAATTAATAATTGTGTGGTTTGTAAATATTTAAATAAATATTAAATTGTTTAAAAATCTATCTGAGCTTAATTTTTAAATTTAGAAAAAAATTGATTTTATTTCTTTTTAAATATTATTTGATAAATATGATTTGGAAATATTTTATATAAGTTTAAAATACAAATAGCATATGGTTTAAATTTATTTATTGATAAAATTGATTTATAATCTTTTTATAAATCATTTAAATTAGTTATTTTCAAGCCATATTAACAAATGTATCATTTTTCCATAAATAGAAAAAGAATTAAAATAAGGAAATAAATTTTATCATTTTAAATTGAATAAATTGATCTTGATTTTAAATTCAAAGGATTAATTTGAATTTGAAATTTTATTTTGAAAAACAAATTAATAGATTCTTTAAAATATTTGTATAAGTTTTAATTTATAATTTGTTATATTTACATTTTCTTTAAATAAGTAATTCACATGTATATTTACATAAATATAAATAAAATTAAGTTTAAAGCTTTATCTAACATTTAAATAAAAAGAAATATAACTAAATTAATTAAGAGACAAGTGTTAACCTATTAAATAATCTAAATACAAGTGTTAGCTAACAAATTCAATAACATGACAAGGGTCATTGTATTGTCTTTCTTTTATTTTTATTAAAGTATTTTCAGCCCTTAACCATTTTTATTTCACTTCATTTTAAAAAAAAATTAAAAGCTAGTTGAAAACAAAGAAGAAAACATTACACTTAAATCTGAAAATTCCCTCAAAACCATATCTAAATCATCTCCTCAAAATTTCAATTGCATTTCTTTACAATCCTACAAAACAAGTTCCTGCAAAAGGAAAAAATCAATTAATCTGTTGATCACCTGCATTTCATCTCTGAAATTCAAGTCTGCCTTCTTTCAAAAGGCCTGCATGCAAACTACAATCCTGAAAACCAAGTCTGCTTTTTTTACAAAATTTTAAAGATTTGAAAGCCTACATGCATGAATTTAAAATAAGAAGCATTTCAGTTCAATCAGCATAACCTGCAACATTAAATCAAGGACAGGGTTCAGAAGCTTTTCAAAAATCAATGATGGCTCTGTTAAAATCTGGTGAGTAACATTTTTGTTAAAATAATTTAAGTTTAACATGGTTGTATGATTTATTCTGTGATGAGTATGACCTGTGATAAGTAGGTTCACGTATATATATATCTATGAATTATCTGTAGATATTGGGATGAGATGTGTGCATATATCTTTGACCCTCTGCTTCTAATTTTAAACTCAGTTTTTGATTTTTAGTTCAAACACCTACTTCTGGATCTAGCCATTTTTATGATTTAGGTTACAAGCATAAATAGTTGTTTGAATCATAAAATTTAACTTAAAAAAGTTTAATTAAGTTAAAAATAAATTTAACTTGCTTTGGAAACCCAAAAGGGTCAGGAAGACATGAGATTTGTAAAAATTCAAATACCCTAATTCATTAATTTAAGTTTTTGATCTGAAAACTGATGAGAAAACATGATTTTTAAACCCAAAATCATAATTTTTAACAATTAATCAAAGGAGTAGTTCCAGTTCATTAGTAAATGGGAATTCTAGGATTTTTGGGTAATCTCTGTTAGCTGGGTGGTCGGGCTTGCTCGTGGCGATCGAGGAGGCTAAGGTGGTGATGGGAAAAATGGTAGATGAGGTAGATGATCACTATGGTGATGATGGTGGGCGTTTTCTGTTTTTAACCCTAGTTTTGGGTGCTTTGGAGTTTTGAATCAGAGCAACTCCTTTGGAGCATCGAGTGGCATGAGGTTTTGGAGGTGGCTAGAGGGATGGTAGTTGAAGCTATGGCCGAAGATGGAGGCACTCCGATGGTCAAAGATTCGAGTGCGAGTGGTTTCCAGGTTTTGAGGGGTGGACCTGATTTTGTTTCCAGGTTTGGAGTGGGGACTGGATTTTTATTTCAGGTGATTGGAGATGATCTGGTGGACGTAAGTTGGAGCGGGGGTGGTTGCCGATGAGATGGAGGTTTGGTGAGGTGCCGGGGTTGATCGGCGTTACGGTGCACCGTGCAGTTCTATTTTCTTGTGAAGTGGATTAGTTTCGGTGTTGATGTTCTCGCATTTGGCTTGGGAAGTTCGAGTATTTACTCGAAGAAAATTGGGGTAAGACTCAAAGGAAGATTTGATGTGCTCGAGTAGTTTGTTGTTTCAGATTTTGTTTTCTGTAACCAGACTGTTTCAGGTTTTAAAAAAAGTTTAAACTAAATTTAAATAAGGATAGCAAAGCAAGATTTGAACTAAGAATTGAAGCAAGTTTAAATTATGAATTCAAATGAATTTGAATTCCAGTTTTCAAATAAAGAAATTTTATAAAATATGAAATGTTTAATAACTAAAACCTATACAGTATTTGATAAAGTGTTAGAAATCTGAAAATGAAAATTTAAACTAGATTTTAAAAAGTTAAAATCTGGATTAAATTCTTGAATTCAAATTAGAATTTGAATCTGAAAGTTTTCAAAAGGAAATAAGTTGATAAATTCAAATGTTATAATCAGCTTTGAATATTTTAGTAATTATAACATGTGTTTTTTTTATAAATCTAAAATGAGATTTTAAAACAGGATTTTAAATTTAAATTTTTGAATCTAAATCTGAAACATGATTTGAATTCTAGTTTTGAAATAAAATAAGGTTTTTTTGAATTTAAATGTTTCAAATCATTTGAATATATTTAAAGTATAATTTTAAATTTATTTAAATAGAATATGGTTAAAACTATTCTTCTAAAATTACTTTAGAAGATAAGTGATTTTTTAAAATGAAAACTAAAGAGTTTTTAAATAATTAAATCTTGTTCTAGTTTATTTAATTTCATTTTAATTTAAAATGAAATTTAGAGAAAATTTAAAAGCAAATTATTTTTAAATTACTTTGATAGTGATAATTAAATCATTAATAAGATTAATGATTATCATTAAGTTGATTTGAGCTTAATTATCTATTAGTTAATTAATAATTAGGTTAATTAATTAAATAATTAAGGGTTTTATTTAATTAAATAAAAGGATTAGTAAGTTAATTAAAATTGATTAAATTGTAATTAAGAAATCAATTAATTAAATAAGGTTTGATTAAATTAAAATAATGATTTGAATTTATTAATCAAGTAATTAATAATTAATTAAGTTTTTGATTTTCACTTGATTAATTTAATAATTAAAGATTAATTAATGAGTTTTATAAATAAATTAAGGATTAATATTGATTAATTCAGTTAATTACTTTAGAAAAGTAATTAAAGTTTTGTTATTGATTAATGAAGGTCGTTAACTTAATATTATTTTATAATTAATTAATGTGATTAATTTTAATGATTAATTGGATTAATTAATTTAAAATAATCATTTGAATTGTTTAAGTATGATTACTAAATAAAGTGATTAAGAAATTAATTACTAATTGTAATTAATTAAGTTTATTTTGATTAATTAGGTTAAATTAATTAATTTAAATTAATCACTGGTTGATTTGTGAAGTAATTACCAGTGTAATTAAAAGTGAATAATTACTTAGTGAAGTAATTAAGAAGATAAATTACTTAATGTAATTTAATTGAAGGATACTTGGATGATGGAGGAGTTTTGGAATTCAATTACTTTGTGTAATTAATATGTAATTTGTATGCTGAATAATCACTTAAGGAAGTAATTAATAATTAATTACTTAGTGTAATTAATTTGGGTTTTGATAGTTGAGTTATTTGAAGATAACAAAGAAATGTAATTAATTTAATATTGTTAATTACTTAATGTGATTAATCAAGAATGATTAATCGATAGGAATAATTGATAATTAATCTAATAGGGTTATTTTAAAATAAAATAATTTGGGATAATTAATTTAAAAAATTAATGATGTAATTAAGGATTGATTAATAAGAACAATTAATCAATGAAGGAATTAATTAATGTAATTAATTAAGGGTTAATGTAATTAATTATAATTAATTAATTAATGAAGTAATTACAGGTTAATTACTAAATTTGGTTTGGAATAATTAATTTGTGAAATTAATCAAAGATTAATTACTTGAATGTAATTAAAGAATAATTAATCAAGGTGATTAATTAGGGTAATTTATTTGAGGGTAATTAATTAATTGATTTGTTTATAATTAATTAAGGAGTATGTAAGCAAGATTTATATGGATGAGTAATTAATTTAATTCATTTTAAATTAACTAAGAAAGAAGTAATTAATTTAATTCATTTTAAATTAATTATATAATGATTAATAAGTCATTGCTTATGAATGTTGATTGATACTGATTAACCTGAATGGTTGAGATCTCAGTTATGAGATAAGTGATGTTGTGTGATTTGGATGCTATGGTTGCATTGAGTTGATGATATGAATTATCTGTTTGGAATGATAATATGGATTATCTGTTGTGATGATAATATGGATTATCTATTATGATGTTGAGAATTATCTATCTGTGTGTATATAGATAATATTGAATTGAATTGTTTTAAACATTTAAAACAACTTGGACCTAAAAGACACGTTTTGGATTTCGATGAGACCGGGATCGGGTTTCCATATTTGGATATTCGAAAACCACATCGATCCAAATTAACGATAGGTCGTGAATCTCAAGTGAAGATGAAGATTCAGAGTGCAAGGGTTATCGTCGTTAACTCTGAGGGTTATTCCAAAATGAGTGTAACGAGATAATGCCTTCGGTTTCATTCAAACCCGAAACAAACTTGTATGGATTGAATGCTTTCAGAACATCGTCAGGTGGACGATGAGCATTCTAAGAGATGTGTTCTCTAAAGGTAATCATAACCTCAAGCCTCATCAACCAGGAATGGCTAAAACAGGGAAGGTGCAGCAAGGCTTCGTGGGTAGCTCTCACTGGAGAGCGAGATTTACCCCTGTCTAGAAGTCCCTCTATATTCGGCTGTGTGGGCAGTTGGCTGCAAACAACTGCGGGGTTGTCTTGTTCGGAACTGTCCAGTTAGGAATTGTTCCGGCCTTGTGTTGCAGGGGAGTTAGGGTGGCTCCTCGGTACGGTGATCTAGGCCACATACTGTGACGGGCGGTACCCCAGTAGCCCTGCCATTGTATGGAATCCAAAATCCAATAAGTGCCAACGGTTTTGATTGTATTCCCACTTTTGTGGCTAGTAGCTGGAATTTAATCATGTAACAATTTCATCTATTTCATATTTACTTGAAAACCCTAGACACTATTATAATATCACCGGATTTCCTATCATTTTTTTGGCTAGCGTAAGGTAAATTTTTTTCCATGTTTATGTGTGGGAAGTCTTACGTGATACCTTTCTTTTAAAAAGGTTTTTAAAGTTAAGAAACCTTAACCTGTCACTCACACCAGACCCATGTCTGACCCGGAGTTTATCTTTGTTTTCTTAAACTCTTGGGTACTCAAATTTTTACGAGTAGCCAAGGGATTCAGGTTGGCTTTGACGAATATTGGAGGAGCAATGGAGCAGGAGGCTTCTGCGTTATAGACATATAGTTTCCGCTGTGTGTTCTCTGTGTTGTGTTTGTATTAAGTTGTAAATACTAGACAGGTGTTTATAACTGTCTAGTATATGTGACGTGTATGTTGTGTATCTCTGATTGATATTGTATATTATGTAAATACTTATGTTATTAATATAATTTATTCGTTCCGCTGTTGAGATTCTAGTATTGTTTCTTCTTTCGCTTCTTCCTTTTCTTCTTCTATCCCTTTCTTTCTTAATAGATGATGCGATTTTCTGGGAGTAGAAAGTCGGGTCGTCACACTATCCCCCTCCTCTTTAAGGGTGGTAAATCTCTCTGGATCCATACCGCATCTTTTTTGTTTCACCGAGACATGCCTCGGGTTGATACTTAATGCATAGCTTACATCAGGAGGCAAGATCCCATGCATGTCGGAACAGGTCCAAGCGAACATATCGAGATTCGCTTAGATAAAACTAGCATGTTCCTACATCATCGGGAGGCTAAACTTTGATCCAATCTTTAGGTCCCACGACGAGTCATCATGGCTGACCGTGAAGTCAATCATCATCTCAGCCAATGCAACCTTGGTTTCTTTAGGCTTCCCCTCATCGTTCCTCAAATCTATGTCACTTTAGAACTAACAGTGGCGCCTGAACCAAGGCCCAGGCACTGGTTGTGAATCTTCGGCGGCTTGGATGCAAAGAGAATTCTCTACACCCTTACCTTTCTCCTTCTGTTGAGTGTCCCTCAACTTAGCCATATAACAGGCACGTCCAGTCATCTGATCACCATATACAACTCTAACACCATTATTAGTTGGGAATTTCAAAGTCAAACACCATGGGGTAAGGGCTTCCCAAAATTCAGCTAGGGTCAATCGGCCCAAAAAAGGCATTGTATGGAGAGTCAACATCCAAAACAACAAATGGCAACATCTGCAGTCTCCTTCGTTCGCCTTCTCCAAACTCCATGGGCAATTCAGCATAACTGACAACTTCGATCATAGCACTGTTAAAGCTATGAATGCAGGCTTTAGGCAGTTTCAAGTCCTTGGCTTCCATTTTCATCTAATCGTAAGCCTTTTTAAAATTATATTCATGGAACTTCCATAATCAATTAAGATCTTCCTCACCAAGGCAGAGTCGATCACGATCGAAATGACCATTGCATGATCATCGATGTCTCCGGCTTATCTACATCTTTGTTTCTACCATTGTACACTGCTATTTGGCCAGAGCCCCATCTTTTGTATTTGAACAGCACTCTAAATTCATATGCTTGATTGTGCTAGTATAGCGCTGCATTTCATGCCAACTCTTATTAGCTAGATGTGGTCCTCCGACTATTGTATTGACCGTTAATCTTTCAATGGTCCATGTAAGCTCCTCGGCCCTATGCAACACTTGTCCTCGGTTAGGGTCGGATGTCCCGTGCCCGCTACCCTACGGGGATTTAATAAACTACTGTAGTTTTCTTTTTCGAATCAGTTTCTCGATTTCATCCTGGAGATGCCTACATTCATTAGTGTTGTGACCATAGCATTCATGGAAATGGCAATATTTTCATGTTTTCTTTTGTTTCTCCATTGATTCCTTCAGAGGTGGCTTCCTATACTATTGCATGTAGACATTCTCTAGAGATGTGTTCAGTAGTGTGCAGGCATCATACATTGGAATCCTAGACTTTCCTCTTCCAAAATCCCTCTTTCATTCACGGTTCCTATCACCACATTTCTTTTGTTGATTTTGCTTATTTTTGACATTTACTTGAACATTTCCAAAACTCTCCCCGGACTGTTTCAATACAATGTTACTCTATACTCACTCTTCCCTCGATCCTATAATATTATTTTCCTAGAGCATCTAGCTTCCTCTTTCCTAAGATACCAGGTTTCTTTTGTATAAAAACACCCCGACATTGCCGGTGGTTTGCCAGCTAACCAGTCGCCGAAGTCAGATTCTGGGTCGATCCCTCTTGTTAGAGCCATCAATATTGAATGGTCATTCAGATTACTGACTACTATGATGGCTGTATGAAACCTCTTCAAGTAGTCTTTCAGCGATTCTTCCATAGCCTGGATCGCACTTGATAGGGACATTATATCTTTGGGGTGAGTTGCGTGCATATGGAATTGCTCCACAAATTTGGTTACCAAATCATCAAATCTAAAAATTGACCTGGGAGTAATCTCGCAAACTAATCATCGATATGCTGGATAGAGTAATTGGAAAACATATGCATTTATGGCATCATCAGCTCATATGGAATCCATCATTCATTCATATCTCATGACTGCTGCTTGGGGTCGATTTTTCCCTCATAGGAAGGCAACAACACCATGTCTAATCTACTTGAATACTCTACATGTAGGATATTGTCGGTGAATGGGGAATAGTTTCTTGAGATCCCCCAATCATTATCGGTCAAGCATTCGCACTCCCTTACGAGCTACCTGATTATAGCCGTCAAGTCCGACGTTTGGATAGTTGGGGCCAAGCGGTAGTCATGCTCCAACTCACGTATATGGTCTGACCGATGTCTATGGGCTATCCCATGCCTTATTAGCTCAACATCCTTTTGATGGGCGTTGCTTGCATTCATATCATTATTGTTCCGAAGTGGTAACTGATCTGCATTAACTTGAACTCTAGCATCTAGAACAACCATGATAGCTCCAGTTTGAGTTCAATCAGAAAAAGGTAAGGCTCCTCCTTTGGAAAAGAGATCGAGATCGGTCCCAATAAAGGGATTGGGTCCAATCGGTTCTGGCAGCCCAGGAATGGTTGTATGTTGATGTCCATATGCTTCCACGTGATATTTGTTAGTTCTGTGATGTCTGTGCCTATGATGGTCATCAAATGAACATGAGCTCCCTGATGTAGTGTAACGACCCGTATTTTCACTACTTCGGAAATGAGAGATTTCGAACGATTTAAAATTTAAAAAGGTAAATCTTATTTAAAATATCTAATAAAGATAATAAAAGTATGTTAAAAGATTTAAAAGTTTGTTAATAATCGTTTTATAAAAATAACCAAAAATTTGTCGCATTTTGTCAGTTTTGCATACACGGTAAAATTAGAGATTTTTGATATTAATTAAATATGATTTTAGAATATAAAGAGACTTGTTTTAATTTATTTAAAGAAGTAAAAAGTTCATTTTTAAATTTGGTTTACTTCAATACATAGTTTAACTAAAACGTCAAAATGTGACCGTAAAACATTTCGTCGAAAAACGACGTTTTGTCAATTAAAAGTTGTCGCAACGTCGTCGCACCTTTATTTTCTTATATAGGAACATATATTCAAATAGTATAAGTATTAATTAATTCACTAATCAAGTTTACTTTTAATAAACATACTTAGAAAATTCTAGAATATAATTAAGAAAAGTAAGTAAGAAAAGTCAAAAGTAAACATCAAATCAACATCAAATCAAACCAAACATAATTATTACTTTACTTTACTTACTTCTTAAGTGAAAGTGACATAAAGCATGATTTGAAATGTGATGTTAAGTTAAAAAGTAAGTAAAGGGCATTTTGGTCATTTTACATAATAATATTTTATTTCAAACTTTTTCCTATAAATAGCCATGCATACCTCTTTCATTTTCACACAAATCTTTCTTTTCTTCTTCTTCCTTTAAGCTATTTTAATGGCTTCTCTCTTAAGAGAGGTAGGAGGGTTAAAAATAGTGGAGTGCTTAAGCACTAATCCACTTGTTACTCTCTAACCTCTTCTTAATTCACTTCTTCTTCTTCTCTTCTTAAAAAAAGGCCTTAGGCCATGAGTTTGGAAGTTGATAAAGGAAGGACGTGAGCAAAGCAAGTAAAGATGGAGATGGTCGAGCACTTGGAAGCATGGTTATGATAAGGTTTAGTGAAGCGTTGAATTAAATGAATGTTGGTAGGAAGTTAAACGTTTGGTTTAAAGGTGAGAAATTCTCATCGCTTTTGAATTTATATTTTGATTATGTTATAACAATCATATTTACACCCTTATGACATATGAATGTTTATACCAAATTGATTGTTAATATGGATGATTTGAAAATTAGTAAATTAAGTGAATTGTGATAATATATCCCGTTATGATATTAATAGTGAATGTTAGATTTGAAATCATATGCATGTGATTTGTTGAATGGATGTTATGTTAGTAATAAATATGAATATTGGATATGTTCATTTTGATTAAGTAATCACTTTGATTAGTAAGACCATATTTTAGTAATATGAGAAATTGTGGAAAAATAAGTCTCTTTTCATTTAGAAGTGAAATTAAAGTTAAAATGAAAGAGAATTTGAAATTTGAAGTGAAACGGATTTGAAAAGAATAGCTAATTAGAAATTGAAATTTAGATGAATAGTGAAATTGAAATTAAAATCGATTTTGAAAAAGTGAAGTTTAGTTTGAGATTAAATTGAAATTTAAATTGGAATTAGATTTGAAATCTAAGTTTTAAATGTGTTTAATTTGAGATTAGAATTGAAATTGAGTTGAAATTGGGTTTTAAAGTTTAATATTAAAATAATGGGAATATAATAATATTTTAATGTGGTAAGAGTGAAAATATATTTTAAAAGCTTTAAAAGGTGAAAATATTAATTTAAAAGGGTTTCTAATCATTTTATAAGTATTGAAATCCAATTTGAATAAATTATTTCAAATGTTGAAAAATAAGTTAAAACTAGACGCGTCGCGCAACGGTAGTTCGCGATTTCGCGTTGAAAAGTTCAAATAAATGTATAGAGTGGAATATTGCTCGGAATTCTTCGAGATAAGAAAATTCCGGACTATTATATCCATATCTTCTAAATGAAGAAAGAAAATCAAAGTTTCGATAAGTAGATTTTGAATTATGTCCAAATCAATTTTCTAGAAAAATCGCGCTAGTGCAGTTTAGTGTCCAAAACAGAAAATCTGTTCGAATGAATGTTTTGAATTAAGGAAAAATATGGAATAAATTTGATAAATCTATTTAAATGATTTAAAAGATATTTGGATTGGAAAATATGAATTATCGAATGTTTAAAAGTTGTTTTAATCAAATAAGCTTATATAGCACTTTCCGCAGCACTTTTATGCTGTGAATTGTATAACTTTTGGAATATGAGATTAAATGTAACAACGTTTCCAAGAATAATCGTGAATGTTTTAAAAAGGATAATTAAGTGTTTTAAAAAGATAATTTGGAATATTTATAAGCAATTCCAAAATGAAGTTGAGAATCTGAGTATGCGGAAACGACTAGTACATTTGTCCCGCCTGTGAGATCTGGGAAGATAAAACAAGGTGTTTAACTAAGGTTAGGGATGGAGCAACCAGTGCCCTGAACTTACCTGGCCTATGTTTTCTTTTCTTAGGCGAGGGGTGGAACAGATCGAAAGGAAAGCCCGGATGCTTCAAAATAAAAAGATTCTGTTAAGTTTTCCAAAATAAAAGAAGATTGGTATTATCCAAAAGTTAAGCAATCTCCAAAATGAATGATTTCTACTAACCTGTGAAGTTTAGAAAAGAATTTATAATGAATTTTAGGAATGAATTGGTAAATAAGAGTATTGGATTTTGACTTACAAGTGAGATATAAAAATGGAATTTATAAACACCGTTTTGTAAATCTGAAATCAATTTAAATTGATAAGTTAAATGTGAAAGTTATTAAAGGAATTATATTCGCGATTTTGGACAGTGAATAATCCTTTAAATTAAATGGATGTTTTGGAAGGTGATATTATAAAGGGAATGTTTTCCTTAAGTTAAAAGTTAAGAAATTTGGATCAAGAATTAAGTAAAGAAATCTGAGATATTTTCCAAAACAAAAGAATGAATTACTTAGAATTATCCTAAGTTAAAAGAAAGAGATTTCGAAATCATCCGAAAAGAATTTAAGTGAAAAGAGACTTAATAAATCCTATATACTCATATTCACTTTTATCGATGATTGGATTTCGAAGGAACCGGAGTCGGATTTGGTTAATTCCTATCCGAAAACCACTTCGAACCAATGTATGCGTTCGAACGTGAAGACATGTTGAAGATGGTGATTGAAGACCGTGGATCTTCCTAGCGTGAAGACTGCTTGTTGATTTGCTCAGGGTGCACCCATTGTAGAGTTATATATAGCAGTGGTCTCCTCGTGATGGAGATTTTGCGGATTGCAAGGGCTTCTCGCCTAGTAATGGCCGAGGAAAGTACCTTCGGTTTGTCCTGTTCCTGGACAACTTGTATGGACGTTTGTCTGACGTTGCATTTCTAAAGATTACGTACATTGGTTTTTACAAACGTACATCAGTGGTGGCGGAGAAGGCAACTTCTCTAGCTTAACACCCTCCTTGAGACATACGAGCTCAAGGGTTGTATTTTTGTGCAAGGCAATTAGTAGTTAACGGAAATGGCAATGTGGCATTCAAAGATTTGATATGTGCTTTGTGAAAAGGTAATCGTAGCCTTAAGCCTCATCAAACCGGAAATGACCGAAACAGGATTAGATGCAGCAGGGCTATGTGGGTCATTCCCATTAGGGTATGATCATCCCCTTCTAGATATATTTCTTCCCGCTATGACGTCGGGATGTTAATTAATGTGGTGTATGGAAAACGAGCGCTCGGTTAAAGGTCGGCAACGACCGGGGGATGACATATTCGGTACCATCTAGTTACAGAGGTGGGCCGGTCTTGTGTTGGTAGAGGGCAGATGTTCTGTGCCTCGGGACATCCATCTAGAGGTGTACCCATTTCGGAAGGTAGATCCTGCGCCTGGTCATTTGTATGGAAATCCATTCTCCAATAAGAACCTACGGTTTTGTTTGTATTGGCGTAATGAATAGCCTCGAAATGCTATATGGGTAACCATTTCGGATAAGATTGATAAGTTTATTTGCAAATGTTTTAAAGAGATGTCATTAGAAATAATATCAAAGGTTTTGATATAAAAGTGTTTTAGTTATCATAAGGTAAAAACCCGTCCGTGTTTATGTGTGGGCGTGGTCTTATGAGATACTATTTATTTCAAAGGATTTTATCCAAAGGCTGATATATGACACTGTCATTTATTATTGAGTTTTTCTCACGCTGGTTTATCAAGCCTGATCCGGGTATTTTCAATACTTGGGTCAGATCCGAGTAGTTTCAGGATAGTCGAAGGAAGTTGAAGTTCCAGGGGAGAGCTGGAGATATTCATGGATGCATGGAGATATTCTTTCATCGCCTTTGCTTAGTGTATTTCGTTTGATGTTTGTCAGCAATTGTAAGGGCAGGTTTTATAACTGTCCAAGCTGAATCTAGGTTAGACTCTGATATTGTATTTTAAAATTTTCCGCTGTAAATATTTTTATTGAAATAATATATGTTATTCCATTCGTGTGAGATTCTGTTCTGTCTATTTTTCTTTATCACCCTTGATGATCCGTTTTTTCGTGCAATTTGAGTTGGACATGGGTGGTTTATTGTCGATTCAAAGGGTACGGGAAAACGGGCCGTCACATTTGGTATCAGAGCTGAAGGTTAAGCGAGAACCTTGGCTCTATTATGGGTAAATTCTCATCAGAGATAGGATTAGTAATATCCTAGGATGAGTAACTCATTAGAGATAGGGTTAGTAACACCCTAGAATGAGTTATGAGAGTATTATATATATGAGCGCGTATTTGTTAAATTTATAAAAATGATTTTGTTTTAAAAGAAATTGGTAAATGAAATAATTTTACCTTGGGTTTATATTTCAATTATATTAAAAGAGATATTATTATCTTTTGGGTTAAGGATTGATTGTGATTCAGCTTAGTAAAACTAAAATATGAATATCTTGTGATTAGAATTGCACAATTTGACTATAAGATATTTCATATAGGATCAGTTAGTTGAAAGCTAGAATTTAAAACTGTAATCATATACCCTTAGATACTTAGTATTAAGAAATAATAATGATTAAGTGATTATCATAATAGATGGATTTAAAAGCTAAGTACAAATATCTTGTGAAGTAAAATTCACAAATTTGATTATAAGATATTTGATGATAATATTGAAGCTAGAAGTGTAATTAGAGGAAGTAAAGTGAAAATTTACACTTAGAAAAAATTCTTGTCAATAAGATAGAAAAGATAAGCCAAAATTGAAATTTTGGGTAAATATATTATGAAAGGATAAGTTCTATAACTTATAAATGAGTTAAGGTAATTTGAAATTTAGACACTTTGATTAGAAACAAGAGGTATAAGAAATATCATCCTAATATAAAATTTGAAATAATGATACATTTAGGGTAATATTTATAATTCAAAATGAAGTAAGATTAGAAGGAGGTAGTTTTGAATAATATGATTAGTAGTTGAATGTTGGATGAAAATGTTTAAATAACAAATACCATGTGAATTAAGTTTCACAATTTGACTATAAGGTATTTGACGGATTTAAGGTTAAGAAATTTGATTTAGAAAATGGATAGGTAAATAAGTTAACTTTGTAAGAAAAAGGACGTACATTTAGTAAAGTTGTCTTATTAAAATATGGATTAGATAAATAATATTAGCTAAATGGAGACCTTAGGTAAAAAAAACTAGGGATTAAGTTTTATAACTTATTTATTTGGAATAATAGAATTCCACATTTGTTGAAGACGCTAATTAAAGTAAATGACGATTTGAAGGTTTGGGATATGTATATATACTCTTAGGAAGTAAAGGTATATTATACAAGTTAAGTCATTTGTATGCTTAAGTAATAATGGATTTAGAAGAAAGCAATGGTTGTGAAATAAACTTGGATTAATAGAAGTTTTGGAAGAAATGTATTAGGTAAAGATGAATGTGAATAAGTACATAAGTTAAACGTAGATCATTTTGGCACATAAATTTTGATCTAAGATTTGAGTACAGAACTTTGAGGTGTTTACACCAATCCGAAAAAGAATTTATCACTCAATTCTTGATGGCGAATATTGATGAGAGTTTGTGATTATGTACACGAGTTTTCTATCATAGTTGAGAGCTATGCAAGGAAAGCAAGGGTTTGTGATCAAGAAGTCTGATCAAAGTCCTCAGTAGAAAATCGGGAGATCGATACTAGTTCGAAAGAAAAGTTGTGGATTTGAATAATAGATCGAATCAAATATCACATATAGTATGATGTGTTGGATCTGTCTACTTAGTAGTTGGATAGTTATCTTAAATAATAGGCACTAAGATATAGTAGTTAGAATTATGTTTTGGTATGTATATATATAGACCTCAGGTGTAGTACATGCTTAGGTCAGAGGATGGGTTATGTGGATGTATTCATTTATGTTGATATAGTTTGGTTGTTTTTGGATGTATAGTCTTGTTTGATAGTTGGATACATTATCTTAAGTGTGCAGTACGCACTAGGATGGGAAGGATAGAAGTTTGACTTGATGTATGTATATATAATCTTAAGAAAGTGATAAGTACTCAGCTTAGTGTGGGGAATCTTTATATATGTTTGGCATCATTTGTTTTAGTGTTGTTATGATATCGGCCTTCTTCTTTTCTATCATCAATAGAAATAAGTCAATTTTTTTGAGGATATGAGTATGAGATAGATTCCTTTATCTAACTTTCATTTCGAGGACGAAATGCTTTTAAGTAGGGGAGAATGTAACGACCCGTATTTTCACTACTTCGGAAATGAGAGATTTCGAACGATTTAAAATTTAAAAAGGTAAATCTTATTTAAAATATCTAATAAAGATAATAAAAGTATGTTAAAAGATTTAAAAGTTTGTTAATAATCGTTTTATAAAAATAACCAAAAATTTGTCGCATTTTGTCAGTTTTGCATACACGGTAAAATTAGAGATTTTTGATATTAATTAAATATGATTTTAGAATATAAAGAGACTTGTTTTAATTTATTTAAAGAAGTAAAAAGTTCATTTTTAAATTTGGTTTACTTCAATACATAGTTTAACTAAAACGTCAAAATGTGACCGTAAAACATTTCGTCGAAAAACGACGTTTTGTCAATTAAAAGTTGTCGCAACGTCGTCGCACCTTTATTTTCTTATATAGGAACATATATTCAAATAGTATAAGTATTAATTAATTCACTAATCAAGTTTACTTTTAATAAACATACTTAGAAAATTCTAGAATATAATTAAGAAAAGTAAGTAAGAAAAGTCAAAAGTAAACATCAAATCAACATCAAATCAAACCAAACATAATTATTACTTTACTTTACTTACTTCTTAAGTGAAAGTGACATAAAGCATGATTTGAAATGTGATGTTAAGTTAAAAAGTAAGTAAAGGGCATTTTGGTCATTTTACATAATAATATTTTATTTCAAACTTTTTCCTATAAATAGCCATGCATACCTCTTTCATTTTCACACAAATCTTTCTTTTCTTCTTCTTCCTTTAAGCTATTTTAATGGCTTCTCTCTTAAGAGAGGTAGGAGGGTTAAAAATAGTGGAGTGCTTAAGCACTAATCCACTTGTTACTCTCTAACCTCTTCTTAATTCACTTCTTCTTCTTCTCTTCTTAAAAAAAGGCCTTAGGCCATGAGTTTGGAAGTTGATAAAGGAAGGACGTGAGCAAAGCAAGTAAAGATGGAGATGGTCGAGCACTTGGAAGCATGGTTATGATAAGGTTTAGTGAAGCGTTGAATTAAATGAATGTTGGTAGGAAGTTAAACGTTTGGTTTAAAGGTGAGAAATTCTCATCGCTTTTGAATTTATATTTTGATTATGTTATAACAATCATATTTACACCCTTATGACATATGAATGTTTATACCAAATTGATTGTTAATATGGATGATTTGAAAATTAGTAAATTAAGTGAATTGTGATAATATATCCCGTTATGATATTAATAGTGAATGTTAGATTTGAAATCATATGCATGTGATTTGTTGAATGGATGTTATGTTAGTAATAAATATGAATATTGGATATGTTCATTTTGATTAAGTAATCACTTTGATTAGTAAGACCATATTTTAGTAATATGAGAAATTGTGGAAAAATAAGTCTCTTTTCATTTAGAAGTGAAATTAAAGTTAAAATGAAAGAGAATTTGAAATTTGAAGTGAAACGGATTTGAAAAGAATAGCTAATTAGAAATTGAAATTTAGATGAATAGTGAAATTGAAATTAAAATCGATTTTGAAAAAGTGAAGTTTAGTTTGAGATTAAATTGAAATTTAAATTGGAATTAGATTTGAAATCTAAGTTTTAAATGTGTTTAATTTGAGATTAGAATTGAAATTGAGTTGAAATTGGGTTTTAAAGTTTAATATTAAAATAATGGGAATATAATAATATTTTAATGTGGTAAGAGTGAAAATATATTTTAAAAGCTTTAAAAGGTGAAAATATTAATTTAAAAGGGTTTCTAATCATTTTATAAGTATTGAAATCCAATTTGAATAAATTATTTCAAATGTTGAAAAATAAGTTAAAACTAGACGCGTCGCGCAACGGTAGTTCGCGATTTCGCGTTGAAAAGTTCAAATAAATGTATAGAGTGGAATATTGCTCGGAATTCTTCGAGATAAGAAAATTCCGGACTATTATATCCATATCTTCTAAATGAAGAAAGAAAATCAAAGTTTCGATAAGTAGATTTTGAATTATGTCCAAATCAATTTTCTAGAAAAATCGCGCTAGTGCAGTTTAGTGTCCAAAACAGAAAATCTGTTCGAATGAATGTTTTGAATTAAGGAAAAATATGGAATAAATTTGATAAATCTATTTAAATGATTTAAAAGAGATTTGGATTGGAAAATATGAATTATCGAATGTTTAAAAGTTGTTTTAATCAAATAAGCTTATATAGCACTTTCCGCAGCACTTTTATGCTGTGAATTGTATAACTTTTGGAATATGAGATTAAATGTAACAACGTTTCCAAGAATAATCGTGAATATTTTAAAAAGGATAATTAAGTGTTTTAAAAAGATAATTTGGAATATTTATAAGCAATTCCAAAATGAAGTTGAGAATCTGAGTATGCGGAAACGACTAGTACATTTGTCCCGCCTGTGAGATCTGGGAAGATAAAACAAGGTGTTTAACTAAGGTTAGGGATGGAGCAACCAGTGCCCTGAACTTACCTGGCCTATGTTTTCTTTTCTTAGGCGAGGGGTGGAACAGATCGAAAGGAAAGCCCGGATGCTTCAAAATAAAAAGATTCTGTTAAGTTTTCCAAAATAAAAGAAGATTGGTATTATCCAAAAGTTAAGCAATCTCCAAAATGAATGATTTCTACTAACCTGTGAAGTTTAGAAAAGAATTTATAATGAATTTTAGGAATGAATTGGTAAATAAGAGTATTGGATTTTGACTTACAAGTGAGATATAAAAATGGAATTTATAAACACCGTTTTGTAAATCTGAAATCAATTTAAATTGATAAGTTAAATGTGAAAGTTATTAAAGGAATTATATTCGCGATTTTGGACAGTGAATAATCCTTTAAATTAAATGGATGTTTTGGAAGGTGATATTATAAAGGGAATGTTTTCCTTAAGTTAAAAGTTAAGAAATTTGGATCAAGAATTAAGTAAAGAAATCTGAGATATTTTCCAAAACAAAAGAATGAATTACTTAGAATTATCCTAAGTTAAAAGAAAGAGATTTCGAAATCATCCGAAAAGAATTTAAGTGAAAAGAGACTTAATAAATCCTATATACTCATATTCACTTTTATCGATGATTGGATTTCGAAGGAACCGGAGTCGGATTTGGTTAATTCCTATCCGAAAACCACTTCGAACCAATGTATGCGTTCGAACGTGAAGACATGTTGAAGATGGTGATTGAAGACCGTGGATCTTCCTAGCGTGAAGACTGCTTGTTGATTTGCTCAGGGTGCACCCATTGTAGAGTTATATATAGCAGTGGTCTCCTCGTGATGGAGATTTTGCGGATTGCAAGGGCTTCTCGCCTAGTAATGGCCGAGGAAAGTACCTTCGGTTTGTCCTGTTCCTGGACAACTTGTATGGACGTTTGTCTGACGTTGCATTTCTAAAGATTACGTACATTGGTTTTTACAAACGTACATCAGTGGTGGCGGAGAAGGCAACTTCTCTAGCTTAACACCCTCCTTGAGACATACGAGCTCAAGGGTTGTATTTTTGTGGAAGGCAATTAGTAGTTAACGGAAATGGCAATGTGGCATTCAAAGATTTGATATGTGCTTTGTGAAAAGGTAATCGTAGCCTTAAGCCTCATCAAACCGGAAATGACCGAAACAGGATTAGATGCAGCAGGGCTATGTGGGTCATTCCCATTAGGGTATGATCATCCCCTTCTAGATATATTTCTTCCCGCTATGACGTCGGGATGTTAATTAATGTGGTGTATGGAAAACGAGCGCTCGGTTAAAGGTCGGCAACGACCGGGGGATGACATATTCGGTACCATCTAGTTACAGAGGTGGGCCGGTCTTGTGTTGGTAGAGGGCAGATGTTCTGTGCCTCGGGACATCCATCTAGAGGTGTACCCATTTCGGAAGGTAGATCCTGCGCCTGGTCATTTGTATGGAAATCCATTCTCCAATAAGAACCTACGGTTTTGTTTGTATTGGCGTAATGAATAGCCTCGAAATGCTATATGGGTAACCATTTCGGATAAGATTGATAAGTTTATTTGCAAATGTTTTAAAGAGATGTCATTAGAAATAATATCAAAGGTTTTGATATAAAAGTGTTTTAGTTATCATAAGGTAAAAACCCGTCCGTGTTTATGTGTGGGCGTGGTCTTATGAGATACTATTTATTTCAAAGGATTTTATCCAAAGGCTGATATATGACACTGTCATTTATTATTGAGTTTTTCTCACGCTGGTTTATCAAGCCTGATCCGGGTATTTTCAATACTTGGGTCAGATCCGAGTAGTTTCAGGATAGTCGAAGGAAGTTGAAGTTCCAGGGGAGAGCTGGAGATATTCATGGATGCATGGAGATATTCTTTCATCGCCTTTGCTTAGTGTATTTCGTTTGATGTTTGTCAGCAATTGTAAGGGCAGGTTTTATAACTGTCCAAGCTGAATCTAGGTTAGACTCTGATATTGTATTTTAAAATTTTCCGCTGTAAATATTTTTATTGAAATAATATATGTTATTCCATTCGTGTGAGATTCTGTTCTGTCTATTTTTCTTTATCACCCTTGATGATCCGTTTTTTCGTGCAATTTGAGTTGGACATGGGTGGTTTATTGTCGATTCAAAGGGTACGGGAAAACGGGCCGTCACATGTAGAATAGGGAGTTAGCTCCCTTATATTTTTCCCGCGTTATTGATCCTTGAGTTGATTATTAGATTGATATTGGCTTGAAACTGCTGGTTCAACTATCAACGGCAATCCACGTGCTCTCTCATCGGGTTCTAGAAATCTGCTTTTGTGATGGAATCAACTGGATTCTGGACATCAACTAGATTAGCAGCATTAACATCTACAAGTTGATTACTCTGGCCTTCTTATTGGATATTGTCATTCTCGCTTCCTTCTGCGTTTTGAGAGGTGGACCTAGTGTTCCTAATAATTGTTGATAGTTTTTCATAGAATTTTGCAAATCTAAATAGAATGGATCAAATATTTAAAGAAAATTTAGGGTCTCTTCTTGGATTTGTGCAATCCAATAGCAGCAAAGGGATACCAATGAATTTGAGAATTTTAACTCCCAGTAAAAGCACCAAAATATTTGCACCAAATTTTGGAACAAACACCCAACAGAGATTTTGTAGAGGAATAAGCGAGGAATAATAAATATAAACAGGGAGAATATAGTGGTAAAGTAACAAGAAATAATTAAATAACAGAGACATAAAAGTTTATAGTGGTTTGGTGTTTTTTGCCTATGCCCACTTTAAAGAGATAGCTTTATTAGTCACTTTGTAAACTGAGTACAATAGGGATCAAATGAAAATCTTTATTTACAAAGTAGTACAAAGCAGCTAGCTATGTAAAAGATCCCAAAAATGAACAATCAAGCCTGTGTCAATAGTGAAAGACGGTGAAATATCTCCCTGAAAATTCGGTAGAAGGCTCTCCAGATCCATAGGGGCCCACGGGTGGGATTGCATGACCTAAATCCCTAGAAAGAGGGATCACGTAACACCTCATATTTTAGTGACATTATTTAGGATATTTAATTAGCTAAATAAAATAAAATAATGTAAGGTGACTAATGGATTGAGATTTTTGATTAATAGGGGTAGTCTTGCCATGTTACTGAGTAAATCAAAATGAGATAACATCAAATAAAATAGATAAAGGGTTAGGAAGTAGGCAGAGGCAAAATAGGAACAAGGAAATCCTTATACCTTAAAACTTAAACCCCGTAGCCGTGTATTCTCTTATTCACTCTCATTTGCAGAATTAAAAACAAAGAGGCCGACTACCATTTTAAAGAACTAAAGGAAGAAAAAGCTAAGGAAGAAGGCTAATCAAATCAAAAGCTATTCAAATCTCAAAATCCTTAATCTCGAGCTAAGGTAAATAATGACTACATCTCATTCTTGTCATTGTTTTCGGTTTAAAGTTAAATCTGAAGTGTTTTGCAAGTTCATTCCATGTTTTTGAATAACTAAATATGTATGTATGCTTGTTGATGATTTATGCTTATTCATATAGTTTTTATGATATGTTTTGATGTGAAAATCCTATTTGATGACATCCAAATGCCTCGTGAAATTTGATTTAGATCAGAAAAGATATTATAGAGATGGGTTTCAATTTTCATAATTTTATGAATTATTGTGGACTTTATATAAATTTTCTAGTGTTGAAAATTATTATTTGGGTTATAAATTATTTAGGCTAAATAATCATTTATTTGATCTAAAATTTGCATATGTTAGAAAACATATCGTCAATGATTTTCTAAATTTTTTGTAGAATTTTCCTTGGTGTTTTAATGAATATATAAATATATTTAAGGTATGGGACTTAATTGTTTTATATATTTATAAAAGGAGAAGGGGTATTTTATGAAATAAAATTATTGTTTATTTCTGAAATTATGGCAATCTTTTAGAAAAGAAGATTTAGCAACCAATAAGATTTTAACAAACGTAGTAGGATAGTCAAAAGGTATTTCTCTTTAAGTTAAAGACAAAATTTACTTGTTTTTAGCCTGTTCCGTCACTTTCGGCACCAGGGTTACGATCAAGACGTTTCGCCATCATTGTTTTCGAAATCAATGCACATGATATCAAGATACTTGGTACATAGCGAATTGGATGAAGGCGGAAGGTATATGGTCGAAACATATGGTTCCGATAGGGTTGAAGCATGCCTTTGTTTTAAAGTGAAAAAATGCGCATACTTTGCTTTCGACTATATTGCTTTCGACTTGGTTGACTTCCGACTAGTCAAATGGTTTTAAGGAAGTTGTTCCTTTGTTTTTAAAGATAGGCTTTCGACTAGGTCGAAGCCCATTAGCTACCACTTTTCTTACTATTCAAAGTCAATGGTTTTGGAAGCTAGACTTTGTTTTTTAACTTGGCCACTTCTCCAATGCTTTTGGAAGTATGGTTACGACACCATCACTTCTTTACTTAAGAATAGCTTTCGAAAGGAATGCTTTCGACTCTAATGGGTTTCAGATCCTTTTGCTCTACTTGAAAGCACAATCTAAATGGTACCGGCCGAAACGGTTTTCAAAGGTTTCGAAGGGGTAAATTTTGAATGGTTTCGAAAGGTGTTTTCCACATGTTTTAAATTGAACCCAAATTCTTTCGAAAGGTTTGCTATTTAAAAAGGTTTGATGCTTTTGAAAGGTTTAAAACGATGGTTTCGAATAGGTGCTTCCCCAATGCTTTCGAAAGGTTTAAAGAAAGGTTTCAAAGGGGTGGTTCCTTAATGGTTTCGAAAGGTTGAAAGGAAAGGTTTTCCAAAGGTTTTGAAAAGTAGTGCTTGAAGGTTTTAAAAGAAAGATGTCTAAGGTTTTAAAGCTTTCGAAAGGAAGGTTTTTAATGGTTTCGAAAGGTTTCTATGAATGATTTCGAAATGAAAGTTTTGGCCTTTCGGCCTAGGTTGAATAAAGTGTTTTACTTGGTCTTGAAAGAGGTGCTTTCGATGGATTCGAAAAGGGTACTCTCAAAAGTTAAATGTTTTCATCAACGGAAGGTTTGAGTAAAGTATATATATAGCATGGCAAGGTTATTTTGAGTAACATATAGAGTATAATTGTTTTCCTTATTAAGTTTGGTTGAAAAGTTTTAAATCAATTTCATATGAAAAGGTTTTCAACGAATATTTTAGGAATGTATCCCTAAGTAAAATGATTGGATATTAGAATACCAGATGAGACTAGTGTAGGGTCGCATCCTATACATTAGCTATTGGCCCCGACTAATTTAGTCCAAAATTCCTGTGTGTAGGGCTTTGTCATAGGTAAGACTAAAATTATGATTGCACACAGAAGATAAGTACGTTTGTATACAGATAGGTTATTGGTGAACCTGCAAAATCTTTAGGATCAGGTGACCCAAGGATATGTTGAGTTAAGGGAAGACCATCCAGAATAGAAGTATTTAACAGATAGTTAAGATCAAACCATCTAGAGAGTTATCTAACAAATGTTAGATTATTTTGTATATTGTCTGGTAGGCCTACTTCAGCCAAAGGTTTGTAGTTAGCCAAAGAAAACTATAATGTTCGGACAGATAGTCCATTTGTTACTTGATATGTATGCTTACATAATAATGCTTAATAGTATTAACCAATTTTGGTAGCGAGATTTTGATTTGAAAAAAGATAAGTTTTGAAAGGGATGCTAGTGAGGGAAAACCCGTTTCACTAAACGACGTGGTCTCGCTTAATATCGTATATCCAAGATGTATATTATTATTCATGCTAGGCTTTATGTCCAACTCGAAGTTAATGTTTTTCCCCTTAAAATCTTAGGTGCTCAAAATTGATTTGAGTGGGCTGAGGGTTGAGGTTTTACAGATTTTAGTAGATTGACGAATAAAACTACCGATGACGAGCAAGTGGTTGATGGATAGCTATATAAGAGTTGTTGTTTGTTTTGTTTTATTCTGCTATGTTGTATCTAAGATAGTTACGTCTATATACTGCTCTGGTCAACCAAGGAGGCATTATCATATGTCGCTCTTGGCATATTTATGCAATAATTATGTTTTATTTGAACCTGGAAAATGATTATGGGATTATATAATTTGAATGTGAAACATGTGCTTTGAAAATGTAATGTGAAAAGATGTTTTTGAAATTTATGATTTTGTTTCATATTCATGTGCTTCTGATATTATGGATACCATTAGCATTACCGTATTTGGTCACCAGAAGTTAATACTATAGATGACTACAACATCTTTAGCGCTTAGCTTTTGGCCTCAAGGTACGGGATGTTACAACTTGGTATCAGAGAATAGGTTTATGAAATACTTTAACCAAAAATGTTTTTGAAAACATAATCCTTAGGAATTAGAGTAAGATCGGTGTATCGGATAATGCTACAGTAACGTACTTGTATTTGTTGTATATAAGTATACGCTATATCTCTATTCTCATATCTTTATTAGGCTATTCTTCTATATCTCATGATGCTTGAATACAGATATGGACGCTAGAAGAGGCAGAGTTAACCTAGGAAGGGACAGCACCGCCACTAATGGAAATGCCCAAGCTAATACAAGGAGGGCTTAAAGTCAGGCTCAAGTGGAGAATGTTGGTACAAGAGTCTAACAAGTAGATATGGGAGCTATGTGTCATTTTTTGGTAAACATGATGCAAGCTGGGAATGCCGCTAGGTTGTTGGAAGAAATGTTGTGGGAGGAGTTTAGGAAGCTCCGGCTGTCAACCATTATGCTAACTTGATTAGAGACTATGCTAGGCTTGGAGGGAAGCCGTTTATCGAAACCGAAGATGCTATAAAAGTGGAGAATTGGTTGTTGCACTATGAAAGGTATTTGCTGATTTAAGGCTCAATGACGAGCATAAGAGGAGGCTTGCTTCGGGACAGCTTCTAGGAGCATCTTTGTTTTAGTGAATAGTGTGACTGATGGAGTAAACGAAGAGGAGATGACATGGGTTAAGCTTAGGAGAAGGTTCTAGGAGAGTTTCCTGTTGGTAATGGTGTAGTTTGTTATGATCGGAAAGTTTGCTAAGTTAGAACAAGGAGAAATGTTTGTTTTGGAGTATGCTAGTAGGTTTGAAGAGTTGGCTAGATATGGGTATGCCACTGTTGATACAGTGATGAAGAGGAAGAGAAGTTCATCAGGGGATTGAAGCCTAAGTTAGCTAGGGCTACATTACCGCATATCAGAGAAACCTGTGATGTGGTAGTGGAGATGGCGTTAAGACATGAAGAGATGCTTGCCTGTTTGGAGAAGAAGAAGGAGATGGAGGTCCAGATTGGGAAAGGTCAAAAGAGGAAGTACATTCATAAGAAGGGTGCTCAGAAAGGTGAAACAGCAAAGAAGGGGAAGTCTAAAGTAGTTTGCTACAGGTGTGATAAGAAAGGCCATTAGGCTCATGAGTGCCGGACAGGAAAAGGGAAGAAGGCTGTTGAGAAGAAAGGAGTTAGATGGTTCAACTCTGGTCAAGCTGGGCACTACCAGAACCAGTGCAAATAGCAAGCTAAAGGAGACAAAGGCCAAGTGTTTGCATTGGAGCCTACTACTTCAAAGCCAATGGCCTAGGAGAATGGGAAATTGGTATTGTGAGGTACGCTTTAGATCCATGATATGTCTGTTAGCATTATGTTTGATACTGGTGCATCGCATTCTTTTATATCTCAATATTTAGTATGTAAGCTTAACCTAGAATTCATATATTTAGTTACTTCCTTAAGAGTTGCAAATCCAATAGGAGGGTATGTGACACTAAGGATAAAGTGTGACCACTTAGAGTTTGACTTACTAGATTATACGTTTGTTTGCAGTTTGCATATATTTGACTTTGTAGTGTTCAGAATCATATTGGGTATGGATTGGTTAAGTGAGTACGATGCTAGGATATTTTTCCAGGATAGAAAAATACCACTTAGACACCCGGACTATACTGATCGGATAGTTTATATCATAGAAAACCCTAGCTATGAGGTGAATGATTTGTTGGGTATTATGGAGTTGAAGATGAGTTGAATTGTGTTTTCATGGTTAGAGAATTCGTAGATGTCATCGAGCTGGTAGTAGCAATGCAACTGAAATGAGCCATTTAGTTTCAGATAGAGTTGGTGCCCGGAGCAGAACTGGTGAGTAGAGCTCCAAGCATGATGACGCCGACAGAAATGAGGGAGTTGAAGGCTCGATTGGTAGATTTGGAAGGTAAGAGTTTTATCGAACCGAGTAGTTCATCTTGGGGAGCAGCCGCAGTATTTTCTAAGAAGCCGAATGGATCGTTAAGGCTATGTATCGCTTAATGTAAGTTGAATGAGAGAACGATAAAGAATCGATATCCGTCGCCTAGGATTGACGATTTGTTCGATCAACTGAGTGGAGCCAAGGTATTTTCTCAGTTGGATTTGGCTACAGGTTTTCGTCAGCTTAGAGTGGCAAAAGATAGTATACCTTTGATGGCGTTTAAAACAAGATATGGGTCATATGAATGGTTAGTTTTGCCGTTTAGATTCACTGATGCGCCGGCATTCTTTATAGAATTGATGAACCAGATTTTCCAGGAGCACTTGGATAGTTTCGTGTTAGTGTTCATAGATGATATTTTTATATACTCTAAGGATGAGAAAGAGCAAGGAGTTCATCTTAGAGTGGTTTTTGAGATTTTGAGAGAACATTGGCTGAACGCAAAATTTTCGAAATGTCATTTCTGGAAGAAAGAACTGAAGTTCCTTAGTCATATAGTTTCAAAAAGAGGATTGGCAGTAGGCCCAACTATGATCGAAGCGGTGAATATTTGAAAGAGACCAGAAATAGTGACCAAGATAAGAAGTTTAATCGAATTGGCTGGATATTACAAGAGATTTATTAAGGATTTTTTGAGGACAGCAGCACCAATGACCAAGCTAACGAGAAAGGACGTGAAGTTTGTATGGACCGATAAGTGTGAGGAAGCATTCCAGAGCTTAAAATGCTTATTAACCCATGCACCTGTGTTAGTGGTTCTAGAGGGGCATCAGGACTTGGTAGTTTATATAGATGCATGTGGAACTGGATTTGGGATTGTGTTAATGCAGAAAGGCAAAGTGATTTCCTATGCTTCTAGATAGCTTAGACCGTATGAGGTTAGATACCAACACATAACTTGGAGTTGGCTATAGTTATTTTTTGCTTTGAAGGTGTGGAGACATTTCCTTTTGAGAGAGAGATTCGACCATTAAATGGATCATAAGTTGTTGAAGTACTTGTTCTCTCAAATGGAGCTGAACATGAGACAATAGAGGTGGTTAGAGTTTTTAGCCGCTTATGATTTTGGAATTGAGTACACACCAGGGAAAGGCAACAAGGTTGTCGATACGCTTAGTAGGAAGCATCAGAATGCAGCGTTGGCTATAATAGCGGAATGGAAGGACTTGGAAGCGTTGTAAACTTGCAGAATGCAGGAAGATCCGAGGCTAGGTCTAGTGGAGGATCTGCTATGTTATCTTGTTTAGAAGTCCGACCGGTATTGATTAAGAAGATTGCTTCTAAACAGGAAGAGGATCAAGTGCTAGCTGAAAGGATCAGGAAATTAAAGGATGGAACAAGGAGCGATGAAAGATTTCAGTCTTGACCAAAGTGAATGGTTAAGAAAGAAGGGTAGATTATGTGTTCCAGTGTAGGAGACATAAGGAAAGATGTTTTAGAGAAATTCCATCGTTCAAAGTTCACTATTCTTCCAGGAGGAATGAAGATGTATCAAGATGTAAAGAGTAGTTTCTTCTAGGAAGAAATGAAGAGGTATGTTAGCTTATGGGTGAAACGGTGTATGAACTGTTAACAGGTGCAAGTCGAGCATCAGAACCTAAGTGGGTTGCTTCAGCCAATGGATATTTCGGCATGGAAGTGGGATTCTATTTCTATGGATTTCATTGACGGGTTGCGAGATCTAATAGAGGAAATGAAAGTATACAGGTCATAGTGGACAGAGTGACCAAGAGTGCCCATTGCATTCTCGTTATGTCAAGTAGGACGGCACCTGTATTGGCCAAGTTATTTATGAAGACTGTAGTTAGACTACACGGAATTCCTAATAGTATTGTTAGTGATAGAGATTCTTTATTCACTAGCAAATTCTAGAAGAGCCTACAGGAACCAAGTTCAAGATGAGTACGCTTACCATCCATAGACAGGTGGACAAATGGAACAAGGTAACAAGATCTTAGAAGACTTGTTAAGAGCTTGTGTATCAGAGTTTGGGGGATTATATATGGAAAGACCAACTACACCTAGTCGAGTTTTCATATAACAATAGTTATTAGACTAGTATAGCATGGCACCATTTAAGGCTTTATATGGAAGACCATGCAAATCCCATCCATGTTGGTTAGAGACCGGAGATAGATTGATCCTTGGTCCTAATTTTGTAAAAGAAGCAGTATAAAAGATTGAGCTTATAAGGGCGAGAATGAACGAAGATCATTCTAGGCAGAAGAGCTATGCAGATAGACGATGGAAATATTTAGAGTTCTCTTTTGGACATCATAATTTCATCAAATTATCACCGATGAAAGGTGATATTAAGTTTGAAAAGACAGGGAAGTTAGCACCGAGATTCGTAGGACCATTTCCTATTTTAAAGAGGATTGAAAAACTCGCATATAGAGTAGAGTTATCGAGTAGTTCGGTAGAAGTCCACAATGTTTTTCATGTATCTCATCTGAGAAGTGTGTTAAGGATCCAGACACTACTATAGCACCGACTATGTTAGAAGATTTAGTAATGGAACCAGACATGACTATAGTTAGGAAGCCTATCCAGATAGTCGTGAGATATGATAAGAAGATGAGCATCAAGATAGTTAGATTAGTAAAGGTCTAGTGGAGTGACGATGCTTGGGACTGTATTTAGAAGATTGAGAGCAGGATTAGAGACGCTTGTCCTGATTTGTTTGATGGTATGTTTTACCTTTCATTGTTTTGTTTTATGCCTTACCGTAATTTCGAGGACGAAATTCTTTAAGGTGGGGAGATTGTAACACCGCATATTTTTAGTGACATTATTTAGAATATTTAATTAGTTAAAATAAAATAATGTAAGGTGATTAATGGATTAAGATTTGTGATTAGTAGTGGTAGCTGTGCCATGTTAATGAGTAAATCAAAAAGCGAAAACATGAAATAAAATAGATAAAGGGTTAGGAAGTAGGCAGGGGCGAAATGGGAATAAGGAAAATCCTTATACCCAAAACCTTAAACCCCTTAGCCATGTATTCTCTTGTTCACTCTCATTTGCAGAACTAAAAACAAAGAGGTCGGCCATCATTTTAAAGAACTAAAGGAAGAAAAAGCTAAGGAAGAAGACTAATCAAATCAAAAGCTATTCAAATCTCAAAATCCTTAATCTCAAGCTAAGTTAAATAACGACCACATCTCATTCTTTTAATTGTTTATGTTTTAAGTTAAATCCGAAGTGTTTTGCAAGTTTATACCATGTTTTTTAATGACTAAATATGTATATATGCTTGTTGATGATTTATGCTTATTCATATAGATTTTGTGATATGTTTTGATGTGAAAACCCTATTTAGGGACATCCAAATGTGTTGTGAATTTAGATTTAGATCAGAAATGATATTTTAGAGACGAGTTTCAATTTTCATAATTTTTTGAATTATTGTGGATTTTATACAAATTTTCTAGTGTAGAAAATAATTATTTGGGTTATAAATTACTTACAGCTAAATAATTATTTATCTGAGTCTGAAATTTACATATGTTAGAAAACATATTGAAAATGATTTTCTGTAATTTTGTAGAATTTTCCTAAGTGTTTTAATGAATATATGAAATTATTTAAGGTATGGAACTTAAATGTTTTATATATTTATAAAAGGAGAAGGAGTATTTTACGAAATAAAATTGTTGTTTATTTCTGAAATTATGGAAATGCTTTTAGTAAATAAAATTTAGCAACCAATAATATTTTAACAAACATAGCAAGTTAGTCAAAAAGTATTTCTCTTTTAAGTTAAAGACAAGATGTATTTGTTTTTAGCATGCTCCACCACTTTCGACACCAGGGTTTCGATCAAGACGTTTCGCCATCTTTTCTTTTGAAACCAATGAGCATGTATCAAGATACTTGATACGTAGCAAATTGGGTGAAGGCAGAAGGTATAGGGTTGAAACGTATGGTTTCGATAGGGTTGAAGCATGCGTTTGTTTTTAAAGTGAAAAATGCACCTGCTTTGCTTTCGACTTGGTTGGCTTCCGACTAGGTCAAATGGTTTAAAGAAATGGTTTTAAAGAGTTTGCTCCTTTGTTTTTAAAAATAGGCTTTCGATTAGGTCGAAGCCCTTTTGCTACCACTTTTCTTACTTTCAAAGTTAATGGTTTCGAAATGTGTACTTTGTTCTTAAACTTAGCCACTTTTCCAATGCTTTCGGAAGTATGTTTCGAAACCATCACTTCTTTACTTAAGTATAGATTTTGAAAGGAACACTTTCGACTCCAATGGGTTTCAGATCCTATTGATCTACTTGAAGGCATAATCCAAATGGTTTCGACCGAAATAGTTTTCAGAGGTTTCGAAGGGGTAAATTTTGAATGGTTTCGAAAGGGTTTTTCCACTTATTTTAAATTGAACCCAAATGCTTTTGAAAGGTTTTCTGTTTAAAAAGGTTTGATGCTTTCGAAAGGTTTTAAATGATGGTTTCGAAGGGATTCTTCCCCAATGCTTTCGAAAGGTCTAAAAAAGGTTTCAAAAGGGTGGTTCCTTAATGGTTTCAAAAGGTTGAAAGGAAAGGTTTTCCAAAGGTTTCGAAAGGCAATGTTTGAAGATTTTAAAAGAAAGTTGTTTAAGATTTTAAAGCTTTCAAAAGGAAGGTTTTATTTGTTTCGAAAGGTTTCTATGAATGGTTTCAAAGGAAAATTTTGGCTTTTCGGCCTAGGTTGAATAAAGGGTTTTACTTGGTTTCGAAAGAGGTGCTTTTAATGGATTTGATATGGGTACTTTCAAAAGTTAAATGTTTTCATCAACATAATGTTTGAGTAAAGTATATATATAGCATGGCAAGGTGATTTTGGGTAAAGTATAGAGTTTTAGTGTTTTCTTGTTAAGTTTGGTTTAAAAAGTTTAAATCAATTTTAGATGAAAAGATTTTCAAGAAATTTTTTAGGAAGGCATCTCTAAGTAAAATGACTCACGTATTAGAATACCAAATAGGACTGGTATGGGGTCGTGCCCTATACATTGGCTATTGGTCCAAACTAATTTAGTCTAAAATGCTAGTGTGTAGGGATTTGTCACAGGTAAGACTAAAATTATGATTACACACAGAAGGGGTTATATGTTTGTATATAGAAAGGTTATTGGTGAGCCGCAAAACCATTAAGATTAGGTGACCATGGGAGATTTTAAGTTACGGGTAGACTGTCCAAAAGAGAAGTATTTAATAGATAGTTAAGGATTGACCATCCAAAAGAGGTATCTAATAGATCTTAGATTATTCCGTGTATTGTCTGGTAGGCCCGAGTCAGTTAAAGGTTAGTAGTTAGCCAAACAAAACTATAATGCTCAGACAGTTAGTCCACTTGTTACCTGATATATATTCTTACATAATAATGCTTAAGTTTTGGTTGTAGGATTTTGATTTAAAAAAGATATGCTTTAAAAGGGATATTAGTGACGGAAAACCGCTCCGCTAAGTGGCGTGGTCTCACTAAATTTCGTATATCTGAGATGTATAGTACTATTCACACCAGGATTTATCTCTAAATCAAAGTTTATGATTTCCTCTTAAACTCTCGGATGCTCAAAATTGATTTGAGTAGGCTGAGGGTTGAGGTTTTACAGGTTTTAGTTGGTTGACGAATAAAGCTTCCGGAGACGAGCAAGTTGCTTACGGATAGCTATATAGGAGTTATTGTTTGTTTTTTTATTCCGCGATGTTGTATCTAAGATAGTTACGTCTATATAGTACTCTGGTCAACCAAAGGGGAAACATCATATGTCGCTCTTGGTATATCTATGTAATAATTTTATTTTATCTGAAATTGGAAAATGATTATGGTTAATTTGAATGTGAAACATGTGCTTTGAAAATGTAATGTGAACAGCTGTTGTTTAAATCTGTGATTTTGTTTCATATTCAAGTGCTTCTGATATTATGGATACCATTAGCATTACCGTATTTGGTCGCCAGAAGTTAATGCTATTGATGACTGCAGCATATATAGCGCTTAGCGTTTGGCCGACGGATATGGAATGTTACAGATCGGGGCTAATCCCTATCTTTGTAGACTTAGGGGCGCAATCCCTATGAGGGTTCTTCATGTTGTGATGCACTTGTCCTTGAAGTTTCATGTCAATTTGTCATGTACATGTTGAGTTATTGATCGATCATATTTGCAGTGTGTTATGTAGTTCGATTCTGGCCGATCCCAATGAATAGAAGAGGTCGATCCCTCTTACTTGAGGTCCCTTCTCCTTGTTCCTAAAGTTTCATATGAATTGGACTTCTGGATTTTGAGATATCTATTGTTTTTTATTGGGTTGCACTTGCTTAGCTAAAGTAATCTGGTCCTTTTGGTTGAGAAGGATCATATACGATCCCTTTTCTCGATTAGACTATATTCCATACTTATAGCATTTTGTATAGCATATCTCTTGATTCCGTTCGATTACAGCTTTATATTATCATTTGTACCTAATTTCTGGAAACCACTATCATCGCTCTGGATTACTAACTTTGATGACAGTCGACCCTAACTTGTCCATTCAGTTTGGATATAGTGGGGTCAAAATGTCGGATAATATGAGTTATACTCACCGAATTTTCAATTGGCGTCGAAGCGTTCTAACTTAAATTGAAATCGAGCCACATCTGATTGTAGCCTAAATTCTCGAGTGCTTCATATTCAACCAAACCAATTCTACCACTACGCTATCTTCAATATGAGCGATTTGCATAAAGTTTCATCTCGATTGGAGCTCGTATGAGAGAGATATTGCATTTATAAGTTATCAATCTGAATTAAATTATATAAATCCACACTATTTACTTTTTAAAAGATAATTACCCTATACTAATCCATCTTCTGCATACATAAACTCTTCCCGCCTCAACTTGACACTCAACTCACTATGGTCGATTCTTTCCTTTTCTCTCCCATGCTCGACTCTTTACGAAACTCCAATGCATCTCACCATTGATCATATCTCACCGATATCCACATCTCCACGCCAAAAATATCCACCCCTCCTCATCCTTATAAATCGCAACTTCAAGACCATGTCACGATAAGGCAGAGAATGGAAATCTCCTCCTACAACCACGCCTCCTGAAATCTATTATGAGCTGCTCTTTTGTGCTAGAAACCTAATGCAGTCAACCTCATGCCTTAACGTCGACCATAACTCGATAAATCCTTAACCCTAGTCTAGTCGAAAACACTCTTTCACTGTCGAGCTTTATAGATGTAAATCAATCCCATCCAAACCTATACCAAAACGAAGATCTCACTATCATGAATCCAAAAGCCTTGCTTTAGATTTTTTCGTTGAGTGGATTTTGAATAAGGAATTTTTGAAGTTCCTAAAAACTTACTTTTTTCTTTCTTTGATCAATATACATTGATGGATAACAAACTACAAGTGAAGAGGAGAACATGAGATGTGTGATTTATAAGTGTTGACTTGTATTTATTTGCAATTGTCGGTATCTCGCCGCATAGAATTTTGTTTGCATATGAACTCTGAACTATAAAATAAAAATATGATCATGCTCAAAACAACGGCTTGACCTCAAAACTATAATAATATACACCTGTTATGATATTCTATAAAATCATAAAAATGTTGTCATTAGCCAATAAATCATCAAACAATAATTCATATCCTTTCTAAATTAAAAATTATGGAAAAATCAAATAAATTATATAAAAAATATGTCAATCGTAATGGAGTCATAAAAATATAAATATATTTTCTTATTATTTATTTGAACAATTTATTATTGTAAATAAATTTATAAACGAATTCACCATTAATATTTATTGATTTAAAAGTAATTAAATTAGACCATTAAGTTAATTAATTTAACATTCAATTAAAAATTCCGATTTTAAATCACCATTCATCTTTGGTAAACAAATTCAAATATTTTAAATAACCTTTGCAGTTGAATCCAAGCTATAACCTTCAAAAGCTAATTATTCAATATTTAAAATAAATTAAATATTCAAAATCAAACGAGCAAAATTCTAGGCCGTTAGAATGTTCCTACTTTAAAAAAGAATTTCGTCCTCGAAATTCCAAAGGTAAAAAAATGCTTCAAAACTCTTAAACCTTTCAAAATCAATTAGTTGGAAAGGATTATTAAATTCCTAAGTCTCTTAAAGTTACAGGAAATTTGGGTAGCACCTCTTTTGCACGACTCGATCGAAAAAACTATAAATCGCCACTACGGGCCCAAACCAACAAAAGGAAACAAAAGCCAAGTGGTCTTCCATATCTAGGGCCTAAAATTATGAACCCAAAATAAAATATAAACTTGTACCTATTAGTAGAGCAATGAACTCTACTCATGAAACCAAAAGCATCAAATTATCCATTGCTCCCATAAACCTACATCTTACTTATAAATAATATCCAACTATATATTTTGCATTTCTCATGACAAAAGAAAATAATTTATTAAAGCCTGTACGATGCACATATATCATCCGTATGCAATATCAAATCTGATCACACAATTTCACTTTCGAACTAGTATCGCTCACTCGACTTCTCTAGTGCGGAACCCGATCCGGTTCCTTGATTAGAAATTGTCGTTCTCCTTGAATAGCCATATATTATGATAGAGAACTTCAGGATCGTCTCAAAAATCTGTATCAAGGTTTTCTCCATCAAAATTTGAGTGAAAATCCTTGTTCAGATCGATGTAAATCACCTCGAATTCATGTGCCCAAATTTGGATCAAAGATCCTTATGCGAATAAAATGATCTATGTACTTCCTACATATGTATTCCAATTGCTCTCTTAAATATACCAATTGCCTTTTATTTTAAATCACATTCAAATCTATTTAACAACATTTTATTCCATTTTAAATCCAATTATGAACTATCTCAAAACAAAATTACTTAAGTGTATAAATATGTTATAACCTAAGAATATATACACAACTTTAAAACTTCAGTTTACACACATTTTAAAAAGCCACGACTTCATCTTTAAAGCCCTTCCATACTTAAGTTTCTTATAAAGCACACTTATCTTTATTATTTACTTTAAACTTAAGTCCATATTTGTATAACACTCTGCTACAATCTAAGAGTATATATATGAATTTTAGATTTATTTTTACTTAACCCAAACATCTAACAAATTAAAATTTGTTTTAACTTACTATTTTTCTAATTTATAAGTTACAAAACTTATTATCTTATATTTTCAACAAAAATACTTAACTTTTATTTCTAAGTTATCTCGGGAGTTTTTGACCATCCAAAATCGTTGAAAATTCCTTTTCATTTCAATAAATGAAAATTACCAAACAATATCCCAAAATGAGATACATAAACCAAACTATCCTAATGGATAGGATGCATGAGTGTACAATAACACTTAACTAAAAAAATTTGAATTTAAACACCCGATTTTATTTCAAATTATTTGAAATAATATGCATATCTCCTTTATATATCAAATTATCCCTTGGGAGTTTTAAACAAATTTCTTTTACCCAAATATTTCAATAACTAATTTCTATTATGATAGCAATTCCTCACTTTAGAAACACGAAAACGAATACCAATGATGCTGTAGTCATCGTTCGAATTATTTCCCTACGACCGAAGCGAGTTCATATCTCTTTTAAAATGCATTTCAAAATATTTCTAGTCAATTCAAAATAATACTATTATTGCTCTCTCCAAACTATGAAAAACAATTTCCAAAAAATCAAGATTTAAATGCTCAAGTTCTCATCTTTAAATTAGTTTTTATTTATAAACCATATTTATAAATCATGCTTATATGATTTCACTTTTCTCGTATAAAACATTTTACGAATGTTAATCCTTATTAAGATAATAATAAATAACTTTATTAACATTGTACTTTAAATCCAACCAATAATAAATGCCCTTTAATTAGTTGAGAAAAACCAATCAACAATAAATGATAATAATTGAATACTATCACTCTAATAACCAAACACACCATATTTAACTATATTAATTTTAGAAAATTATTCTTTTATATATAAAATATGATCTAGGTAAAATTATTTCATTTATCCAATTTCAAAACAATACCGTGTCAGTGTGCCTTGTTCAAGTATTTAGAAACCCTACCGATATAGTTATGCCTTCTATATTGACCAGAAATCATAAGCCACTCTACCGATAATTCAACATAATATAAAACATTTGTATAGCATTAGTAAATACGCTTATATATAAAACACTCAAACTTATCTTAGGGTCTCTCTTGCCATATTTCAAATAAGTTAAACCCACCAAAGCCTAGGTGTTCACTCAACCTAAGCTCTGATACCACGTGAAACGACCCACCTTTTCGACACTCAAAAGTTAACATAATACTTCCTTTGTATTCACATGCCAAGCATCTATCTATCGGAAGGACAAATTATTGGGAGAAAAAGAAAGAAAAGACATAATAGAATCTCATATCGTGATGAGTAATATATAACATATAAAAGAATTTTACTAAGAAAACTATAATATACATACATCACATCAGAGTACACTAATCTATTATCAAGATGGATAAGTATAACAACCTATCCTCACACATGCTGATAAATATAACTGACAAATACAGTGGAATGTAAAATATACGTGAATGCATCTCGAGCCTCCAGCTTGACCTTTGAAACTCCAAAGCATCAAAAGTAGATCTGTAAGTATGCTCGATATGACCCGAGCATTAAAAGAAAATAACACTCGATCAGTCTGCTAAACCCAGCGTGAGAAATACACCCCAATTGGATTTTAATATTAAAAAATCACTTTGAAAATAAAGGTATCTCATAAGACCATGCCTCATATATACACGGACGATTTTTTACCTTATGATAACCAAAAAATTTCATAGGAAATCATCTGATGTTATCATAATGTCTAGGGTTTAAAATAAATATGGTATATAACATAAATTATTACATTAATCAAATCCAACATAATAGGTATATAACTAAGTCCGTACGGCGCTAATTGGAGAATGGTTCCAACAATGGCAAGGTAAGAGACTACCTTCCATACAATACATCTCCAAATAAAATGTTCTGAGGGTTACAAACGCATTTGCCTCTCTTCCAACATAGGACCGACCTACCCCTTACTAGATAGTACCGAATATGTCATCACCTCTGTTGTTTTCCAACCTTAATCGAGAGCTCTCATGCACAAGCAAGTTCATAATATAATGATCTAGAAAGGTGATGACACACCTTAATGGGTGCGACCTATATAGCCATGCTGCATCTACCCTATTTTAGCCATTTCTAGAGTTGTGTGGCTGAGGCAAAATTTTAACCTTTTCTCTTAGCAAAAATCCTACTTGGAATGCTAAGCATTCCCCTCTAGGAAGCAATGCAATGCCAGCATTCATCCATATAAGTTGTTCATGATAAGAACAAACCGAAGGTACATCCATTGGAATCACCCACAAAATTAGTAGCATATAGCCCTTGCACTTCAAAGAGCTCTGTCTTCAATTATGTTTAAGATATCTCCAGTTTGATCAGTTATGCCTGTTAGAAGTGGTTTTCGGATAATATATGATCTCAGTCTCTCCAAACCGGCAACAATTATTTCAAAACAGGCCAACATTTTAATAGTCGGGTATTTAACTATCAAATAAAAACAACAATAAAATCAGGGATTTATTTCCATAGGAAAACCAACATTGGTTAAGCACATAAGTAACAACGAACCTCTATATTTAAATCTTTCATTAATTAAATCAGTTTGTAAATACTTGTATCAAAATACTTTTACAAAGATATATTTACAAACCCTTTATACTCATTTCAATACTTGAAAAAATATCCATGTACTTATTTCAACGGTATAGGTATATACACAAAAAAACTACACTTTTCCGACTTAGAAAATGTATTCATATACTTATCTCAATAGTATAAGTATATTCACAAAAACGCTACATTTTTCCTACTTAGAAAATGTATTCATATACTTATCTCAATGGTATAGGTATATTCACAAAACATTATGAAAGATTACTTATTTCAAAATCATATCAAAAGGATTAAAAAAATATTGTTTTGAAAGAAATAACGATAAGGATAAATCCAAACACTATTCCTTCGGTGTTAAGCATGGAACAAATGTCCATACCATTGAAATTAAGGTCAATTTAGGAAAATCCATCTTAGTTTCTTCTATAAATTTCTTCAATAAATACTTTTTAATAAATCTCTTTCATTATGAACATCTCCTTTACTAAAATTTCAAATCCAATTTTGTAAACACTTATAAATCTCCAATTTTATTTATAAACTCTTTTATAAAATCCAAAACCATTTATAAAATTCTTTTACAATAATCCAAAATCATTTGTAAAACTTCTTTTATAAATATCCTAAATCATTTATAAAACTTCTTTCCAAATTTCAAGATCTTTTTCCAAGCTATAAATCTCCCTTATTAATCTCTAAAGCAATTTATAAAATCCTTTTACAAGTATAAGCTCTGATTCTATTTTAGAATTCCTTTCATAAAATTCATTTATAAATTCCTTTATATATAGAACACATAATTACAGCTTCCTTTTTATAAATTTCTAAACTTAATACAACTCTTTACAAATTCCAAATTCATTCATAATTTTTTTATAAATTTCTAAATGGAAATAAAAACTCCTTTTTTATAAAACAAAAACTCTAAATATAACCATAACTCGAATATATAATTATAAAAGTCCTATACTTCTCATAACTGGGTTATTCTGTATATTTCCATAAATTCACAAATGGAATTATTTATTCCAAGATTTCATTTTTATTTACAAGATACTGCTTATAAATTTCCTTTAAATCTATACCATACCATTTATAAGTCTATTCTATTATTTTCAACATTTTATATAAATTGCTCTCGCAAATATCCATTCTAAAATAGCTCTACCTTCCTTTAAACATAAGACCTCCCTTTTTAAAATAAAAGATAACTCTTTTAATTTTCCTTTTTAAAAATAACAATTATTATTAAAATAATTTCCTATAAAGACAAATACTTTCAAAATAATTATTAAAACCATTACTCATATATATATATATATGAATTTAAAAGAATAAATAAAGAAGTTGAACTAAAATAGAAAAGTTCCAAAACTCATTTTTTTTAAAAATAAAATATCACAGAAACCCTAGATTTAAATAATTTCCCAAAATTGAAAACCATTGCCAAAATCATACATTATTTAACAGTATTTTCAAAATACCATATTGAGGTCAATAGTTACTATGACACTTAACAAATGTTATTACTTCCTTTTTCTACAAAAAAGGTTTAAAATTTTGTAAGTGTTAATGTCACATTCAATATGGCCATAGAGTCAAATTTCAGCATTTAACAATCTATTTAACTAGAATATAACTGAAACAAAATAGCTGGAATATAACTGGAAACTAATTATCACAATTTTGAGAAATCTAGATTTCTCTACTAAATTCATTGTATTTTCTATTTAAATGTCGGTCGCTTTTCAAAAGTGCATATTTTAGTCAATCATCCAATAATTCATTCAAACATAAACAATAAATTTTTATCTACTATATAACATACTGATTTATCCAAATAGGTGAGCTATACTTATCGAATTTTCGGTTGGCACCGAAGCATTCCGATTTGAATTAAACTTGAGCGACGTTCGATTTTTGCCCAAATTCTTACTTGCTCTAAATTTAGCCAAACAAATTTCATCGTGAAGCTATCATTATTAGAAGCTACGTAAGACCTTGCATGAAATAGATATTTTATTTATAAGTTATTAATTTGTATTAAATTATATAAACCCACATTAATTACTTTTTAAAAGATAATTACCTTATACTAATCCATCTTCCTCACATATAAATCCACACTAATTACCTTTTTAGAGCACTTTGATGCTCCATGTTGCTTTTGCTAGATGGTCCATGTTGCTTTTATTATTACTTTTGCTGGTCCAATTGCTTTTGCCAGTTTCTTGTTATGTTATCTTGGTTCATCCATACATGTTGTTGGTTTGTGAATTGTTTGTATATACTTGAGCTTGAACGAATTCAGTTCTGAACCATTTTGAGTTTTTGAACCATGCTATTGAGTTTCCTTTCTACTCACTACTTGTGTATATATATATATACATATGTGTGTATATGTATATTAGTGTGCTTGGTTATTCGTTTGTATATTTGACTTTGAAAAATTCAATCTTTTCTTTTGATCTGCCACGTACTTAAACTGTGCTGAGATATATGTGTATATATGTGCGTATATTTACATATATGTACTTCATTTGATAGTTTATGTGTACACTTGAGTTCCGCTTTCATTACCATGTCTAAGTCCATGTGTACACTTGTTGTTCATGTCCAAGTTAGTGTACGCTTGTGTTCATGTGTACACATGTCCCTGCCTTGTACTTGTTGTATTCTCGATCGTTTGAACTTCCATGTATATACATACATACACATGTATGTATATATGTGTGAATGTTTGTCGCACTGCCTGACAAGCCAATGCACTGCCTTGACAAGGTAGTGCCTACTACTAATGCCTTGTTTGTGCACTTTGATGATCCCTGTTTCTTTTGTTGTGATAGTCCATGTTGCTTTTTTTGTTGCTTTTGCTGGTCCATGTTGATTTTGCTAGTCCAGTTGCTTTTATTAGCTTCTTGTTATGCTGCCGTGGTTCATCCATACATGCAGTTGGTTTGTGAGTTGTTTGTATATACTTGTATGAACTTGTATATACTTGAGCTTGAACCAATTTGAGTTTATGAACCATTTTGAGTTTTTGTTGCTTTTGCTGGCCCAGTTCCATATACACTTGTATATGCTTGAACATGTATATTACACTAGTTCATGTTGTACTTAAACTTGTATGCTTGTCCTGAAATATATGTGCTTGTATACACTTGTATATACTTGAACATGTATATTACACTGGTCCATGTTGCTATTGCTGGTCCAGTACCGAACCATTTTGAGTTTTTAACCATTTTATGTGCATTCGCAAATTTTGTTTTTCCTGAGCTTGTTATGTGCACTATCTTGAATTCAATTCTGAACCATTTTGAGTTTCTGAACCATTTTATATGCATTTGCACTTGTTGTTTTGCCTAATTTTTTTATGTGCACTATCTTGAATTCAGTTTTGAATCATTTTGAGTTCCTAAACCATTATATATGCATTTGCACTTGTTTTGTCTGAGCCTGTTTATGTGCACTATCTTAAATTTTTGCCTAGTTGTCTTGTTTGCATTTCCTGGATGTGCAAGTGTACATTTTCATATATATATATATATATATATATATATATATATATATAGACATACATACATACCTATGTATGTATGTATATGTGTGAATGTTTGCTAATTCGATTGCTTTGTGTATGCACACTGTTGGTTGAGTCCCTTGCGACTGGTTTGTACTTGTACTTGTATATGTGCCTAATTTGTTTTGATTGTTTTGATGCCTGGTTCATGGGAGTGTTGAGATACTTTTGATTATTTTGCTGCCTGCTTTGTACTTGTATATATGTGCACTTGAGATGAACCCGAGGAGGCTTGGGATTGACCTTGTGCACATTTGCACTATGTTGAGCCTTCGGACTTGACCTTTGCAGTAGTCTATGAGATATAATCGATGCTCGTCCTTGTGATATTCATAGTGATACGTTGCGCATATCATAAGTTGTCCACCCACAGATATATCTGTCTTTGTCTAAAACATGAAGAGAAAACAAACCCATAAACTTAGGCAATATTAATATTCAAATTCAACTTTATTTTTGCAATTTAGGTTTGTTTCCTTTTCCATTTTACTACGTCGGTTATTTGTCAGGTATATGAGATGGCTAGGCATAAGCTGGAGCAAGCAAATTAATCAAGTCAACATCAAAAACAAACTTGAGTGAGTGTGAGTAAAAAAAAAGTTATATATAACAATGTATAGAAATGTTGTATACATGATAGTGATAGTGAAAGTTGTATTGTATTTGAAAATGTAAGTACAGTGATAGTTATTGTATTTGAATTTGATTTGAAATAAAATATTTGTTTAAATAAAATTGCAATGCATTTATTTCATTCTGCAAATATTTATTCCATCATGTGAACAATTATTCATATCATTCGATATTTATATGTTGTCTAATAAGAAATTCTAGAAATGATACTATAAAATCAGACAATATATTTTTTTTGTTATGTTAGTGCACATAAGACGATAGGGCATATCTATGATCTGACGTGTAATGATAAGGCATGGGATTTAGATATGCAATTAGACAATGGAGCATATCTATCGTCTGATGCTTTTTTCCCATAGTGTTTATGTACCATTGTAATATATATATATATATATATATATATATATATATAGTAAGAATAATATATACAGGGGACATAGGCATTTATTTTTTCGAACCACTCTGATATCCATCCTTTTATCACTAGTATTCCATCATTAATTCATGATCATACACTGCAAAGCTAGCAATATTACTAAAACCCAACTCTTTCACAATTTTCAAGGTTGATAAGTCATTCAATCTCGCTGATAGAATTTTTAGTCAACATTTTGGCACTAGAAAGAGGGCTCGAACCTCTGAAACTCTACAGCTCCCTTCAACCTTGCTTAGACTCCACATTCGATATGGTGACGAATGATGTCAACAGAACGACAACTCGCACGATCAAAACACCAACGATAACTAGCCTGTTGGTATTCCCTGCCTTTTTCCCGGAGTCGACAGTGAATTCCGGCAGACCATTTCCAATCAGATTACTGGGATAGGAACCCTAAACCAAGAAGTAAACGGCCTAAGCGCTGCACTAGAAACCCACTCCATCACGGGAATAGGACAGCCATTAACTCAGGCTGTCAACAACTTCCCAACGTTGTTGGTCATTCAAAGCACTTGTGTATTTGCAACCCCCTAGAGTGCACAGTTGGCATCCAAAACCACCATCCAAGTAGCACCGGAGCTAGGAGATAAAAACATAGTGGGAGGAGGCCGAATGACAATCGGGATGGTGAAATCCATGAGCCACGCCCTGAGCGCATAAGTAATCATGCTCAAACCATGGTCGGGGGATCCAAAGCCGCCTCTGTACACTACCACCCGCAAAGGAAAGTACCTCATTCGGTGCCTAGGGGCAAATAAGACCAATCATCACAGTCAACTTCATCATGTAGAATATATCTTTTCCCAGGTCGCTATCATGCAGCATACTCCCCTGATCAGCCGGCATACCACTAGGAGCCACCGCCCGTCGATGCAAGGTCGTTCCTGCGATAGGTGGAAGCCGGCCTAAGGGACAAAATGATCTGGTTACACTAACTAATCAACCGAATACTGGCTCATAGCGTTAGTGGTGGTGGCATGTCCGACGATGAGGGTGGAGAACCATACGCCGCAGAAATCCTCAGAATCCACCTTTTAAGATGATACACGCTACTAGAAATAGACAAATACAAAGGGTCCACGGACCTGTAGGACCACCTTGCCACTTTCAACTCATTCATTAGAGTCGACCAGCTAACCGGTAATGTCAAGTGTTTGCAATTATCATCCACACTTGTTGGGCCAGCAACTCGTTAATTCTTACATTTAGCTCCCGGCAGCATCCAGTCTTGGGCACAACTATGCACCGAATTAAAAGTAGATTTTTGCATCAAAACTCGTGTCATGATGGCCAGCGAGCTTGAAAATATCTGGCAGAGCTCATCGAAAAGTCTTCTGGCCTATGTCAACCGATTCAATCAAGAATCAACCCAAGACCTCGGGGCCGAAAAGAACAGTCTGACGGTCGCCCTATGCTCAGGAATGTAACACAAATCCCAGATGTGGAAAGAACTCTAGAAGAGACTAGCCTCGTCTCTTATTGATTTCTATTGGCACGCAAATAGAATCATGAGGATGGAAGACGCAGATTTGTCAAATAGCGATAACGAGGGATGACGCCCCCTCAAATTTCGCCACAAAGGAGACCATGACCAAAGAGAATGTAATTGGCAAAAATCATGCAAAGAGAAAATGTGATGACAACCTGAGGTACCATGCTCGGTATGCTAGCTATACTTCCCTAAAAAGAGACATGGAAACTGTCTTCCTCGCAATCAAAAATCAAACACCCTTTCGAAGGCCACAGAATGATTGGGCAAGGATACCGCCCCTTAGCGGCAGTCAATATTGTCTCTTTCATCATATCAACAGACATACTACTAAAAACTACCATAATCTAGAGGACGAAATCGAGAGACTGGTTAGGGAAGGTTCGCTTATGGAGTATGTTTTACAATAAGTAGATCAAAGGATGGCCTGCGAAAACAGTCCGATCCAACCTTCCCCACAAATCAACCGCGGGCATTATAGCCATAACTGACATTCTTATCATAAGCGAAGGGCCACACATAGAAGGGAGCAGTCAGAGGGCGCTTGCCCGATATCAGAGGGAAGTCACCACCTCCGGTCAAATATATTCGCTGGAAAGATGGGACATTAAGGCACCAAGAACGGAAGAGGAAGATCCTTCAATCACCTTCATAGCTCAAGATTGGGGGGGCAGTGGTATACCCCCACGACGACCCAATGCTTATAACCATGTCGATGGCTAAAACCAATGTCCATCGGGCTTTCACTGATGGGGGAAGCTCGGTCAACATCATGTTTAAGGAAGTATATGATGCGCTTAGGTTGCCGACCTCCCATCTCATGCTTTGTGTATTTCCCACTTATGGGCTTGGCAGAGTTAGGATAATCCCCATGGGTGCTAATGCTCATAACTACCTTCGATATGGAACCCATCATGGCAAAGATTCAAGTTAGTTATATGATACTGGATTGCCCGTTTGCTTACAACTTGCTCATCGGGTGACCGGGACTGACCAAATTGGATGTCATCGTGTCGTACAACCGCCTGATAATGAAATTCACAACACTGAGAGTGGAAAGGTTAATAGAGAGCAATAGAAAGGAAGGCAGTGCTATGGGACTTCCTTCCATCGGGTAGAGAAGGGTGTGCTGATGATTTAAGAGGAACCTACCACTGATGTCAATACCCCAGTGGAACAAAAGAACACGACTCCCTTAAGCGCAACCCCAAGGATGTGAAACCAAGTCATCAACGTGGTAGGCAGTCCTCGATCTACTAAAGAAACTGAGGCTTTGGGACCTATTTCCCTTGCGTCCCCTCAAAGGACATGAGAACTCATCTCCAGTTGGAACGAGCGGGAAGCCCTCTAGTGGCAACCTGGGCCAGCCAGCAACGCTATAGAGGAAAATTCTATCGAGGATGGGCATGCTACCGCCAGCTTGGCACAATAATGTCTCTCTATCCCTACCGAAGAAATAATGGAACGCATGATTTATGCTTTGGATCAGTGTGACGTAGAGACAAACATAAGTATAGAAGATGACCCGCTAGATTCACGAATAGGGGACCAAGCGCTTGGTGGGGGCCCCGCGTCCCCGCGACCTTTTGGAATAAGTATACGTCGGCGAAAGCAATCCCACCAAAGTCATCCAGATTAGGACCAAGCTTAGTCTGGGGGTCAGTGAAGATCTGATAAAATTTCTCGAACAAAACAAAGATGTCTTCGCTTGGGGCACGCCGATATGATTGACATCGATCCTCACATAATCTGCCACGTGCTAAACTTTAACCCGAAAGCGACCCTCATCCGATAGAAGTGAAGACCTTTAAACCCCAAAAGATATAAGGCATTAAAGGAGGAAGTAGAGAAGCTTCTAACTAATGGCTTTACAAGGGAGGAAGACAACCCAGTTTGGGTCGCGAACCCAGTCTTTGTCTGCAAACCAAACGGTTCATGGAGGACATGCATTAACTTTTCAGATCTTAACAAACCATGTCCAAAGGACAGCTTTCCTCTACCCCGCATTAACCAATTTTTGGATCTAACTAGCGGGCACGAACTCCTCACTTTCATGGATGCCATTCGAACCAAATCGTAATGCATGGCCCTGATCAAGAACACACCTCTTTCATTACCAACATTGGGCTGTATTGTTACCGAGTCATGCCTTTTGGTTTGAGAAATGTGGTAACAACCTACCAGCATTTAGTCAACTGGATGTTTTCAGAATAACTGGGTCGTTCGATGGAAGTGACGTCAACGACATGCTGGTAAAATTGAAGTGGATTGACGGCCATGTAGCCTACCTCATTGAAACTTTCGGCCCCCTAAGAAAGTAAAATATAAAGTTGAATCCCAAGAAGTACTCATTTGTGGTTTAATTCAAACAATTCTTGGAGTATGTTGTGAGCGCTAAAGGAATAAAGGCTAACCCGGACAAGGTTTGGGCTATTCAAGAAATGCTTGTTCCCAAAATGGTGAAGCAGGTACAGAGCCTCCACGGTATGGTGGCCGCTCTAGGCCGTTTTGTTTCAAAGGCTATGGATCGGTTCCTGCCCTACTTTGACCTCGTCAAGTAGGGGAAGACCTTTGCCTGGAATGACGAATGGACCAAGGCCTTCGAAGACTTGAAGCAACACTTGGCCACCCCTCAATTCTATCAACAACTATTGACGGGGAAGAACTTTTCCTACACCTGGCAGTCACCAACCATGCAATCAGCGCCACACTTGTCAGGGAAGAGGAAAAGGTGCAGCGCCCAATTTACTACGTAAGTAAGCAACTGATCTAACCTAAGATAAGGTACATGAGTACCGAAAAATCATCCTTCTGTCTCATGACGGCGGCCAGAACTTTCGACCATACTTTCAAGCTCATCCTATCAAAGTTCTAACCAACCAACCACTTAGACAGATCTTCATTCGCCCCGACATGGCAGGGAGGCTCCTCAAATGGTCCATCGAGCTAAATCAACAGCATATCCATTTTCTCTTACAACCGTCAATCAATGGAAAGCGGTGGCTGATTTCATAGCCGAGTGTTCCGACCCAGATGATAAAGGAGAGAAGGAGAAACCCCTGAAATGAACTTGGCACTTGTATATGGATGGTGCATCCAACGAGAAGGGGGCAGGAGCGGGGATGGTCCTAATTAACCCCAAGGGGAAAGAGCTATGCTTCACCGTCTGGCTTACCTTGAAGGCCACAAAAAACAAGGCTGGATATGAAACCCACTTGGCTAGCTTAAAATGGCAAAAGAGCTTTATATGGAATCACGATATGCCTACAGTGACTCTGCCATCGTCGTCAACCAAATGAACGACCACTTTCAGACAAAGGGAAAGGTTCTAACACTTTACGTTACTGAAGCTCGGAAACATACCAAAGACTTTAAAGAATTGCGATTAGAACAAATCCCCAAGGAGAGAAACGGTAAGGCGGACCAATTAGCAAAAGTAGCAAGCAACCCAAGAGAAACTCTCCTGGTACCATTGGACACCAACATCGTCTTCATAAGCTTCACCACACGCCAACCCTATTTCATCAATCACGAACTCCTCTCCTTCTACACCCTCATCGGTCCTTCCTTCTCTGCCACTTTGGTCTTTGCCTGTTTGCTACCTGAAGATTCTCAACACTGGATTCTTCATCGACATGAATCATGAATCAAGAAGCATCGGCTGCCACTTCGGGGGTGGCAAAGGAAAGACCATCACATCTTTCCCCTTGGCGTCTTGCCCAAGAAGGTCCGCCAGGGGATTCTTCGTATCATCCAGCTCCTTAAAATTGATCTGGCCCACTGAAACAAGGAAATGTAACAAGTTAGAAAGTAAGGAACTAGCGTGGTAAAGATGAACATAATTAACTACTGGACGGAGCACCCCAATTTCGGGTCCTAATCAAAGGTGCACAAGGTTCAAAATCATCCCCTTCAAAGTCTATAAGTCCTACTCTTCTATGCCTGATGGTCCAGCATCACGACCCCTATTTTCAATAGGACCATCACCTGAGGAAGACCAAGTCACACTTTCTTCGAGGGTTGGGGGAAGAGGCTAGCCAAAAGTTCCATCATGCTGGACCATACTCCTTCCATTCCAATGGCACATCATAGGGCATCTACATCAACTATGAGCCAGCCATCGGCATCCATCAAGCCAGCATAATCATCTATACCAATGCACCTTGTGATGATTGCCCCATACCACCTACACCAAATGACCTAAAAGAGCATTGTAAATGTGCCAGGCTGATATGGGACAATCATTAAAGTTGAAATTTAAAGTAAAAAATCTATTGCACATCTTATGGAGAATGGAAAAAATATAATATTGAAAACATACAACAGAAATATAGTGAGCTGTAAGAAATGAAAGATAACATCTCTACTAGAACTTCATGAGTTATGGCACAAATGTCATAATATCTCAGTACAATATTCCCTTACTACATCCCTCAGAGTATATAACAGCAAACAATGGAAACTAGAAATATAAAGTAATATGCCATAGCTCCTCCAAGCTCATCTTCGTACAACAACTACGACACCAAACCTATCATCTAGCCTTCTCATTTGAGAGTACCTAAGATGATAAGAGGAAACACAAAACCTTGGGTCAGACAATGGTCTGGTGTGAGCGGTAAATGACTATCAAAATTTATACTAGAAAATATGGTACTAGATAGGTACACAAAACCGTACCTGACATATCCCTACAACCAAAGAGTTAGCACATAATAATAAGATATAATATGACACTCAAAATAAACTAAAATAGGATACTGTAACAGAACAGGATAGAAGAATCTAAGCAGCCTCCTCCATTGCCCCTATTCCCAATCCCTTCTCCAACATTCCTATAGATGATAGCCTACCCAAAAGTAGACATAGAAATCATAGAAACCATAGAATCCAAAACCCAGGTATCATCTTCTAAAGCCTTGAACATATGATAACTCATATGGCCTCGTCCTTGCTTTGCTATAGTCTATTGGAAATCTTGGTTCTCGATTATGTTCACCATTCTCACTGGTTAAAAACCCTACACGATTGTCTCTTGTGATAACTCTGTACCACCTGACCTAGACCTTGGTGTTCCAGAGTAAATGACTGATGCTACCAGCCCTCGAGTGTCCCTGCATATAGTACCCTTGCTTTAAACACAACTAGAACACTCAGAGCCATCAACGGTTCCTTGGCACTACCAAATCTTCAGAGCTTTCGACAACTACAATTCATTCCCGAGCACGAATCTACTACTCATCCCAATTCATTATCTTACAGCCTCGTTCCATTCCAAGTTGCCAATCTATTCCTTCGATTCCGCTTATATCCAAGTTTCCAATTGAATAGCTAAAACTTCATCATGCCATAAATACCAAACCGTAGAAGCAATCAGCAAGCCACAACTTCCAGCATGGTCCGCTGCAACTCTAGAGTCTCCACCCCGGATCTCACATCAATTGGAGCCAATAATTTGGATCGGTACTGATCCAATTCAATCTAATCTGTACTGACCTGAATACTTAGCCAATTTTGGCTCCCTCTCACTTCCAGCCTCTAGTGCATTCCCTCTAGATGCCATAGACCCCTTTCTTTCTCTCTTAGCCTCTTGGTCCTTCCATCCACGCTTCATAGCCGTTCCAACATAGATGATCCATAAAACCTTCAATACTTGGCCTATCCTTCGATCCAACTTCATAGAGCATCAATGGAATCCATACTCTACCATCCCCCTGGATCTCACATTGATTGGTGCATAAAATTCGGATCAATACCGATCCAATTGGATCGGACCGGTACCGATCCAAATACTTTGCTCCAATCGTCGCGAAATTCTCAAGGCATCTTCCTTGCATGCTCTAGAGTCTATTCTTTAAGTTTCATATGATTCTGACAAACCTTGCTCCCTATATGCTTCGATCACCAATATAAGTATTAAACATACACAAAACTAGAAAAAGAATCAAGCATAACAAGTAATTCAATCACAAAAGCGAATCAAACATAGCAAATCATTCGTTTTACATTCAATCATAAACATTCAAGTCATCTAATTCAATCAAAGATCATAACCAAGCATAGATCCAATTTAAATCATAGAATTACATAGCCATATATTCAAAAATCACACTAGCTAATGATTTAATCCATATTACACGTTTAATTAGGTTGATCTTGGATTTCCAAATCTAAAATTACCTATCTCTAATCAATTTGTATTTTAATTTGAAAATTCTAACTTATAATCATCTAATTACAACATATTATCTGTAACGATCCGTATTCTTAGCTATTTTAAATTATTAAATTTAATGTAATTATTAAATAAAAATGGTTAAAAGTAAAATTTTAATGGTTTAACTGTAAGTATATGAACTTGAATCAAAATTTAAATAAACTAATTATGAAGATTTGGCGATAAGAGATTGAAATAAAATTATATATATTAACTGGGTTTATAATCAATAACTGAAGTTGAATAATAAATGTTGGATGGATTAGATGTGAATAAAGTAATTAATTGATAACTAAAATTCAGCTAAAATCTAACATTGAAATTTGTTGAATATTGAACAATTAAATTGTTTAAATTCAACATTGGGAAATTATTTGAATAATTGGACAACGGGAATTAAATGACTGTAAAATGGAAATAGTGTTCTATAATTTGAATTCAATTTTGAAGGTTAAATCTTATAAGTTCATTAACTTATATTTCAAAAAAATAGTGATTTAGTGAATAATCAAAATTGTTTAAATTAAATATTGCAATTATTTGAATAATTGAATTCTAAATTTAATATGATTAAAATTGATGTAGGAAATTTGTTAACATTTAAAATCCGATTTAAAAACGAGCAATTAGAAATTGGAAATTTTATATTATAATCGAGATAAAAATAGCAATCCGGGGCATAGTCTTGGATTTTGACGAAACTAGTTCCGTTGGATCCATAATACTGTGCTGTTGTCAGATTTCAAATTTCGTAGCATTTAGAGTTACCGTTTGGTCGTATGGGATAGAAACGCATTTAACTAAATATCGATATTTTAATATTTTAATTCGATTCAAAAAGCTTTCTTCCATATACGATTGAATTAGGCCTCGGAACATTTCCATTGTTTTCGAAATAGGGATAAAACATATAAATGCCAAGCAGCATGCTTCGTTTGGAGTTCGTTCGGAAAGCACGTGAATAATCGAAATTAAATTAAAATAATATGTATATACGCGTATAAATACGTAGCACAACAGTAAACCCTAGTATTCTATCTGAGCCATGCCTCCACCTTTCTCCAATGGTCGAAAAACAGTTTTCTTTTCCCTTTGTTTTCTCTCTATCCTTCAACAATTGGCAAAAACCTTCAACTGGAAAGTCAAAGAGCTTGTTGAACTCTACGAGATGAACAGTGGATTTGGGCTACGATGAATCGAGGAAGTGGCAAATCATTGGTGAAGGCTGGAAGTTCGAGCATGGTTTTTGAGGGCTGTAGGTGACCGAGCTCCCTAAGCTTCTGATCGTGGGTGGCATTCATGATGACGATGGAATAACGTCGCCTGATCTTCATCTAAGCGATCATATATGGTGCGGCAATAGGCTTTGCATGGTGATTTTGGGTTCGCGTCTGTCTGTATATCGTGATGTAGAAGAGGGGGAAGCAGAAGGGAATCTCATGGTCAAAATCTTTTGTTTTGAAGTAACGGCCAGATCAAGACCTAGGTAAAAAAATTATAATTTAATTATATATTAAATCGTGAACTTTAAATGTGCAAATCTTCTTTGTGTAAGGTCCGATTGAGATGAAACTAGTGGCGTTGTGTTTGCATGGTCGAGCATCACGTTTTAGAGCTAATTTGGAGTTGTTTGGAGCTAGTTAAAATTTTAAGTTAAATCAAACATTGTTCAATTTGATTTAAAATTGAAAAGTCAAGTGAGTATGTTATAATGCTCACAATATACGAAAATATTTTATGCTAGTTAAATTTTATAATATGAAGTGATATAAATTTTATTGGTCATTATTTGATGAATTTAATTGTCATCTAGATCGTCATTGAATTAACTGTTAAAAATTAAAATTGACAGTCAAAGTGAAATTGGGATTTAGTTGCCAATAAATTACCTGATATTGATAACTATGAGATTACTGTGAATTATATTGTCTGTTTGTATGATTGATTGTGATGGACGCTAATTGTTAATATTTGGATGATTGGATGTTATTTGTTTAATATATATCTTGTTGTCACCTGTTGCGACTTTTCTATTGATTAGAAAAGCACAAATTTTAATAAATTCTGCAAGCACACAGGCGTGTAATATGCAGGTCGAACACAGGGAATTGTATTTTAAAACAATTAAAATCCATAGTTAAATCTTAGGCGTGTTAAACGAATTCGACGGTGAAATTTGAACAGAAAATAAAAACAATAATATACTCCGAATCGATTTCGAAACTAATCGAAATTGCAACCAAAATATAGAATTGTAAAAATCAGAACAGAAATTGAAATTGCGGAAAAGAAGATAACGGAGCAAACAACTGAAATAATTATTAACTAACTGAAAAAAGTGCAGAAAATAACTAAGAACAAGAATAAATAAATTGCTAAACCTAATCAACAATCCTACGTATTCTGTTCGAAAATAAAAACAGTGCTGAATTTAAATCTAAACTTGAAGAAAAGTGATGAGGTAAGAGATCATTTCAAGGTGTTGTATAATGCTGTATATATAGGCTTTCAACCCCTAAAATCAGTCCATAATTTTAGCAGTAGAACTGGTCCTCTTCATAGTAGCTGACGAGATATATGTATTGACTGGGTCCATTTGTTGAATTAGTTAAGAGTCAGTTGCCATATCAACGCTTGAAACATATATGCTGAGTGTTTGGCATCCCTGTTAGCTGCTCCTTTGACCAAGTCCTCTGTTGCTTAAAAAGGTGATCATGCTTTTATATGTGAATTGGTCCAAATTCCCACATGAGCTACTTTTGAATGTGTCCTATTTTGTTTGATTTATTTCAATGCTCAAAATGTTGCACTCTTTGCTGCGTGATTTTTGAACCAATGGACGGCATAACCGATTAATTTCAACGTTGCACTTTGGAATCAATAATCTGCAAAACCAGAACAAAATACCCGTATAATACCGCTTTATTAAAATAAGAATATATGAAATAAATGGTTTAAATTGCAGAGAAATACATTCATCATCACCCGGTAATTTATTTACAATATGTAAAACTATATATTGAATCATTTTGAATAAACTAAGAAATAGGCTAAAATGATATATACCTATGACATTAATTTTGAATTGAAATGATATAGATCCATCCCTGAAACTAACTTGAAATAAGCGATCACTTGGCCATAGGATAGAAAATTACATACAGACACTGGATTGGTTAAATTAATTGATTTAAAAATTTTTGATTTGAAATTATTTAAATCGTTTTGATTTAAAAGAAATAAAAATCAAATTATTTTTAAACTTGAGCCCTGAAGGTTGAAATTTAAATTTAGTGATCGAAATTGTTTAAATTATCGAAGTTGAGATTTCGAAGTTATAATGGAAATATAATTTGAATTTTTTAAAATCGATTTGTTTTAAAGGATTGAACTTTTATTCTAATTTTGAACATTACTAAGTAAAACTGATATAAAAAAAATATTTCGAAACTGATCTCGGAATTGAATTGAATTATATTTGAAGGTTAGGATTTTAAACTGAATTTGAAGGATAATTTGATTTAAATATTTTGAATCGATATTTTGAAAATCGAGCTCGAAATCGATATAAATTGAAATTGAAATAGAATTAATTGAATTTGAAATTAGAATTGAATTAATATGAAATCGAAGTTGAAATTGATTTGAATTGAGATCGAAATTGAATCGAATGAATGGAAATTGGAATTGATTTGAATTGGGAAGTTGGAATTGAATCAGTTTGACTTTGAAATTATTTTTAAATAAATTATTTAATATAAAACTCTTTAAAAGTTGTCTTCTTAAATATAAAAATTATTTTGGTTTTTCAATTTATTTTTCTCTATAAACCATTTTAATACTTAATCTATTTTATATTAAACTAATTTAACCATTTAAACTATTTTTAACTATTTTAACCATTTACACTATTTTTAACTGTTTTAATTATTTAAACTATTTTAAACTATTCAAACTATTTTTAAAAAATTCAAACTGGTTAAGGGTGGAATGTTTATTTTTAAGTCATGGATTTAAATACGAATTGGGTTAACATGAAGTTATAACCTAAATTGAAATTCGAAACAATTTTGGAAACAAAATCGTGATATTAAGGCGAATATGATTTTGAATTGATAAAGTATATTTTGAATAAATATGATGATTTTGAAATGGATTTGATTATGAAGTGAATATGATATTTTGATATCAAGTATGGACAGGTTTTGAAATGTAAAGTACAAACCGTGTGTAAAACGACGTTTTGTTATTGAAGAGACCGAAGCCGGATATGGGCATACTCTCTGTGGATACTAAAACAACATTGACAATTGTGTACGTGGAGTGGTGATCCAAAATGAAGTGATTGGATTTGGCATCGTTTGTTGGATTTGAAAAAAGAGAACGATGATGGATTAGCCTGGCACTTGTGCCAATTTGAAATGACTAAAACAGGAGCCGTACCGGCCAAGTGGGCTGGCTACCTCGAGCGAACACACTTCTTCGTATTATCATCATTTACATTGTGATTAATTGGTGCGCATCCTTCGGATTATGGGAGTGTTGGACGCGGTGGAAGATCATGGCTATGATGCGTTACCACCAGCCTAGAAGAGTAAACTGGTAGTATCCTACTTTATGCATTGCCTCACATGCCTTGTCATACTTTTATCCCTAAACGAGACCCATACGATTTTGGTTTAGTGTTGTCGTATCACGACGCATCCCTATCCATCGATCGTTTTACTGGTGTTTTATATGCAAACTGTACAACAATGCTTAAAACGCGTTAAGGGGGATCAATGTAAAGTCTTAACGCTATAATAAATATTTATTTTACTGACTAGACATTATATATATATATATCTCGTATTCTATTACATATAAATATTTTGACGGGTCCTTAAGAGATGGAAAATCCCGTAACATCTCTTAAGTTATTGCATGCACGTTATTCACTGAATAGGAGATGTGAAACCTAGTAAACATCTATGACACCGTTACACTCATGTTATATGCGATATCGATTTGACTTACATAAGAATATTTTAGCCCTGACTCGACTGTTTTGTCTTTTCATTATGCTCGGGTCAGCCCTGAGTTTTTCAGCTTATTGAAGATTTATTCTGGAGAACGAAGATGAAGATTTGGTATATCATTACTACTATTATTCCTGCATCATGTTGTCTACCACATTATTTTATTTATTTCTAATGTATGTATAACTCTGATAAATGTTATGTTGAATATAATCAAAAATATTGTATAAACAGCTTCGTGAATTGTTTATTTGATTATTATATTTTGTCATCCGTTGCGAGATTCTGTGTTTTTTTCTTTTTCTTTCCTTATTTTTCTTAATTAACCCCTAAAGATTCATATTTTCATTCATTATGAGTTGGCCACGTGTAATTTATTGTCTACTCAAAGGGAACGAAGATACGGGTCGTCATATTATCCATCATAGACTGGTGAGAGATCAGATTCACTGACCAAACCGATCAAACCTATGAAAATGAGAGAAGATCTGATCTGGACAGTAGCAAATTAGATGTAGATGTGATCTGATTGACGAGATCAAGTCCCTCGACGAAGATCTAGCCTCTAATTTGAGATTAGAAACTATTTGGGATGAAATCTATGCAAAGAATGGAGAATTAGAGAGGATATTGGTTTTGAGGATGAAATGAAATGAGAAAGAAAGGTTTCAAATGGTCTCTCCTAACTCATATTTATAGCCAAACTTGATTAGACTAATCAGCTTACTAATTGGCCTATTAGTCCTCTTTCTAACTCTAGCTAGCAGTTTATAAAACTTAAAACTGTTATAACTTCCTAAGTGCTTATCTGGTTTTCCTATATGACCACTCTGCGGAACGGGAAACCATCATCAAGCAATGAACCAGGTTAGAACATCTAATTCAACTTCTATTCAAAGTTATGGCCAAAATAAGATCTACAAGGACAAAATGGTCACATAGAAATTCGAAAAAAATCATGGATGTGTAAAACATCCCTAAGAATCATATTTCAAAATATTAGAATGATATGACCTCAAATGAATTAAATAGAATTATTTTACGATCCTTTGATATGTAAAATACAGGTCACTACATTCTCTCCTCCCTTTAGAAATTCCGCCCTCGAAATAACTAAACAAACATAAGCAACCAAGGTTATCCAGCATGTCTACCATCCATTAGGAACCATCTAACAATCCAACTAAGCAGCTAAATCAACAACAGCAAGCAAAACTTATCCTAGCATGTAGAATTCTAATAGTATAAGATACAATAGTGAAAATAGACACGACCTCTGGGTTTTACCACTCAAAGATTTCGGGATAGGCCGTCCTTATATTCTCTTTGGTCTCCCATATACAATCGCTATCATCCCCACTCCATTACACCTTAACTAGCTTAACTATCTTCCACCTAAGCTGTTTTATGTCATTCCCAACGACTCGAAGTGGCTTACAAATTCTTGAAACTTCTAGCAGAACCTCTATCTCTTCTAGTTGATTTGGTGCTACCACAATACTCGATTGATGTACAAACTTCCACAGATGGAAGATATGGAAAACGTTATGCACACCCGTCATCTTTAGAGGTAGATCCACCATATAAGCTAATTTCCCAATTCACTCGACAACTGAAAAATGTCCAACAAATCTAGGTGCTAACTTTCCCTTCCTACCAAATTGAACAACATTCTTCAGAGGAGAAATCTTAACAAATACCATGTCCTCAACTGAGAATTCCAAATCTCTTCTTCTCTTATATACATAGCTCTTCTGACGATCTTGAGCAGTCTTCATTCATTGCCTAATGAACTCTACCTTCTCGAAAGTATCTTTAATCATCTCTGGCCTAAGTATCGACCTCTCACTTGCTTCCCACCAACGTGAAGGTGAATTACAAGGTCATCCATATAATGCTTCATATGGTGCCATGCCAATACTCGATTGATAACTATTGTTATAGGAAAACTCCACTAGATGCAAGTGACCATCCCAAGACCTTCCAAAATCTATAACGCATGCTCGAAGAATATCTTCCAAAATATGATTCACTCCCTCGAGCTGGCTATCTGCTTGTGGGTGATAAGCTGTATTAAAATGCAGCTCAGTTCCAAAAATCTTTTGTAAGCTCTTCCAGAATCCACTATAAACAATGGGTCTCTATCGCTTACAATAATCTGTGGCACAACATTGAATTGAACAATCCACTTAACCTATAAAATGAGAGGAGATCCTATCCAAATAGTAGCAAATTGGATGTAGGTGAGATCCAATTGACAAGATCAAGCCTCTCGATGAAGATTTAGCCTCTAATTGAGATTAGAGATGATTTAGAATGAAATCTATGCAAAGAATGAAGAATTAGAGAGGAGGTAGATTTGAGGTTGATATGAAATAAGAGACAATGGTTTAAAATGGTCTCTCTCACCTTATATTTATTGCCAAACCTGATTAGACTAATGGGCTTGCTAATTGGCCCATTAATTCTCTTTCTAATTCTGGCCAGCAGTTTACAAAACTTAAAGCTGCTATAACTTCCTAACTACTTATCTGATTTTCCAACATGACCATTCTACGGAATGGGAAACCACCATGGAATGAACTAGGTTAGAACATCTAATTCAGCTCCTATTAAAAGTTATGGTCGAAATAAGATCTCCAAGGGAAAAATGGTCACATAGAAATTTAAAAAAAAGATCATGGGCGTGTAAAACATTCCTAAGAATCATATTTCAAAATAGTAGAATGATACAACCACAAATATATTAAATAGAATTATGTTATGATCCTTTGATACGTAAAATACAGATCGTTACACACCCCTGGCCGGTCCAGGCAAAAGTGTGGATTCATGTAAAGGAGATCAAACGAGATGACTGCCTACGGGCTTCTTTGAAACCGTATCCTTCTTCTTTTTCTTCCGGCTAATTTTTGCACATTTCTCTGTTTTTGTGGTGGCACGAATGGATTGACCCTCCGATAGTAGCCTGAATTCTCGGAGCATCTCATCAGTCACTAAATTATCCAAATCTTGGAGGGAATTGTCGCCCCCCCGAAGGCCCAGCACTTGCCTCTCCACTAACGTGGCATCGACTTGGCTTTGCATTGGAGACCCTACAGTGGGCAAATTGTCAAAACATCAAAAAAGAAAAGGAAAGAAAGGGTAAGGGATAAAAATCCAAAAGACGGTCTCACCAAAAGGTCAAAACGATCATAAACGTAAGTCCTCATTCATAACCTGTGGGATAAAGAAATATTAAGATTTCCAACTAGAGACACCTTTCTCTAAAACCTTAGTAAAGACCACTTCTCTCTTATTTATCATCTGGATGTGATAAAAGGTCTCGAGGCGATGATTGGACTCTTTATGGGCGATAAGATACATGGAAGGTGCCCCTAACTCTAAGTGATGTCATGCTATGCAAAGTCCCACCAGATATCGATAGTTGTTCAGAGTAAGTTGACCCAGAGCAAGGCCGTGCCCGTTCAAAAGGGAAAGGATGGTTGGATTCTAGGGTAAGGCCACTCCAACTTTGAAGTAACTCAAGGAGAATGTATAATAGTTTGGTGGGGCAGTGTCCGCTCTTTCATGGGCTTTCAGAAATTGGATCAAGCTAGAGGTATAACTAAATAGGTTCAACTCTCTGACCACGCTGTCTGGTCCACCCACGAAGTCTAAAGGGGCCATCGGAGTGAAACTCGAAGCACTATTGGAAGCAGCCATCCTATGACAAGATCATAGCAAACATTAGAAAATAAGCACGATGGATGCCTTCCCCTCAGAGACTAACCAGCCTCGAAGCATGGTCATATGGGGCATCCCACGGCCAAGGGCGCCCCATAGCGGAGAAATGTGTCGTTGACGATCGGATGAAGATGATAAACGACAATGGAAAGGGGGACTACCTATTAATAAAGAATTTCGAAAAAGATTTACAACAATGAAAGAAGAAATTAGGAAACGGTAAAAGGAGAAGAAGAGGTAGCTACATCTATTTATAGACCCCCACCTGCCAGCTCGTGACCCTCTCGAAAAGACAACCAAATTCGGACCGTGCAAAGAGATGTGACATTAGGGTCTATTCAGATCCTTTGGCTTAGAGGTTACAGGGGAAAATGGATCACCAAAGACACCCATAGAAAGGCACGTGATAGCAGCATTAATTACACTACAGGCATCCATCAAGTCACGTCATTTTGTATGTACAAGCCCACCCACGCCCATGAGGGTGGTCTTGGAGGGAAAAATATTGCTTAAACTTTTCGCAAAAGTTCAATAGGGCACGGCAACCACCCATAGGGAGATAGGCATATCAGCCAAGCTAATCAGGGCTTCTTTGGAAACCGATTGACCCAAGGTCGATTTATACACCTGGGTTCCTCTCACATAAGGACAGAAAACTGGCTGAAGCGACTTTAAGGAAATAGAACAATTAGATCGGCAGAGAAAAGCACACCTAGTAAAGTCCAACCACCCTAGAAAATACTACTACAGTCGCCTTACCATCAACTGCTCCCATCCGACATGGAAAGCAACAACAAGCTTTGAGTTACGCCATTTGACATCCTACAAAAAAGAAACAACCAGACTACGAAAAGGCAATTTTTCCTCATATATGCATGTATCACTACCAACCATCTAGTTGGCCACGGTCCAATCTGCCATACGGATCGCATGTAGCCTCAGGCAATATCAACCGCAGATAAAAGGAAGCTTGCTCATATAAATACATAATCATTTCACCAGGCAAGGGGTCGGACTTAGAAAACTTAGAAGGACAATCCTTCCAACCATACTTTTATCATCTTCAAGAATTATCTATCATCTCTATGTATCCATTGTAATATATATATATATATATATATATATATATATTGGGAATAATATATATAGTGGACGTAGACTTTTATTTTAGCCGAACCACTCTAAAATCCATGTCCCTTTATTATTAGTATTACATCATTAATTCACGATCATACAGTGCAAAAATAGCAACATCACTAAAACTCCGTTCCCTTATAATTTCCAAGGTTGATTAGTTATTATGTCTCACTGACGGAATTTTTAGCCAACGCCGATTATTCAATATTTAAAAAAAAATATTCAAAATCAAAAGACCAAAATTTTGGTTCATTACCAACATTCTTAGGATAGTAGTATTAGTAGTAGTTTTGTGTTTTCAAAAGTATCTTGGGTTAAGTTATCACTGATTTTGAGATAAATAGTAATAAAAGTATTTTGGGATTTAAAATGGAATATTATTATTTTAGAGGCAAACAGTAGTAAATTGATTTTGAAAGATAATAAAGGGATTTAAGTAAATATTATTGTTTTTACGTAAAGTAACAATCTTGGTTTTGTTAAAAGTAATTTGACTTAGAATACAATTTTCGATTAAATAACGAAGTTGTGAGATATTTGAGGTAATAAATATATATTGAAGGATTTTTTGAAGTATATTATCCTTCTTAGGAAATATTATTGTTTCAATAATAAAGATAAAGTATTTTTATAATAAATAATAATAAGATGATTGTATACTTAAGGAGGAAATAATAGGTGTAAATACATTATTTTGAATTATTGTAACATATGTGATTAATTGTTATTTGGAATTATCATGTATGATTGCTGTATGGAGGTGGAATCACATTACTATGGGGATGTTGCACGGTTAATTATGGTTTTGTTGAGATGATGACATTGAATTTGTTTTATTAATTATGGTTCATGAATTTGGTAATTGTGTTTATTTCTAATATTGTTGTGCTTAATCGATACATTATCGCCCTTAAATGTGGATTTGGTTGAAATATTTTGGAGTTATGTTTATTTGGCAGAAAATTTTCCATTTAAAAGTTCGAAATTTCAATTCGAAATTCGCTTATAAATTCAAAATTTTAAATCCATAATTTTGAATTATAATTTCATTTTTTTAATTTGATTTTCAAATTTTCTGATTTCAAACTAAATTCTTCAATTTTGAATTTCTAATTAAAAATTCAGATCCGACTTTTAAGATTCAAATTTAAAATTTATATATTTTAAATTTTAGTCCTTAATTTCAAATCCAAAATTATAAATTATTTTCAATACATTATCGTTTTATGTTTTGAAATTAATAGAAAGCTCCAATATAGTTTTTTTTCTTCATCAAATCATGCAATTAAACAGTCAGTTTTTCCATCATTTCTCCACCGTTGTTTGATTATACTAGTATTAAATTAATCACTATCCTTTTGCAATACAAATCATGTACCTTTTTTTCTCAAATTTCTTCTTTTCGTTTCTTTAAGTGCTTATTTTGCTTCACCAGCAACGCACCTATGGAGGAAAGGTCTTACTTGCAGCCTGAGTTAGCCCGATACAAAACTAGATGTTATCTAGCCATGTTTATTTATTAATGTAAACTGTTTTCAAAGAAGGCATTTACCATTTACATTTTACAATACAAATTAATTTAATCAAACATCTCCAGTGTACAATTTCAAGGGTTCAGTCCTCCTATTTCGTGCAATCACAATCTTTCATTCCATCATATTAACTAACTGAACTGATTAACGGTGAATGGTGGAGACATAATTGTGACAAGGACACATAGGTTTTGAGGATTGAAGAATTAAACCGCAATTTCAAACTGAAAAACTACAGAAGTTTCCTTAGGTAACATATAATATCAATATGTCTTCACGTAAAGATTGTGATATCAACTACTTCTCATAAAATATATATTGCACAATGATAATTTGACCAACCATGTAAGAAATAGTGCAATAATTTCTCATAATGGCCATGTCAAAAAGGATTGGATTATAAGATTTTTTTTATTTTTTGGCGGTGCTCTGCCTGTATCAAAGTCGTATTAAGAAGAAAAAAAATGAAACAAGTATAAAGCAACTTACGTAATGTTATCCCGCTTTTTGGACAAAGCCGTGATACCAAAAGATCGGTCAAAAAACAAAAGACAGTTCGTCTCAGAAATTGGTCGTGCTTCACTCCGCTATGGATATCGATGAATTTTGTCCAAGTCCGGGTTGGGCCAGAATCGGCAAGGCATGATGAGCAAAGCCATAGAAGCCAGCATCTCAAATTTCAAGTCAATCCGAGGTTGTATGATCAATTTATGATGGATTCAAGTTGAGAGAGATGGATTCTACTCAGTTCGAATCCATCACCCCTTCACTAGTTCGAAACCACGAAGTTCGAACCCATCATCCTAGCAATGGTTCGAATCCACCCACGTACGCCCTAGTCCGAGTCCATCAGCTAGTGCCTGCCTCGCATCCATCAGCTTTGACTCCATCAGCTTCGACTCCATCTCCTTCGACTCCATCAACTTCGACTCCATCGGCTTCGACTCCATCTCCTTCGAATCCACCACAATGGCCTACCTTCGAATCCATTCAGGCCACCTAGCCTCGAATCCATTCCCTCGAAGTCCATCAACCAAGGGTCTCCTCGAATCCATGCAAGCGAAGAAGCCCCGGCTCCATCCCAAAACTCATCTTCGAATCCCCAAACAGAGGCAACTTCGAATCGATTCACACCAGCCTATTCTGATCGATTCGAATGAACACTGGCTGCAACGATTCGAAGCATATGTTCGAATCCAACACTCGAAACCATCCAATTCACACAGTGAGCGCCTCATCGCCGCCTCCACATACAAAAGGATCGATTTGAACCTATGGGTTCGAACCATATGGATTCGAACCATATGGATTCGAACGAACCCCATAGGATCGATTCGAAGCAAGCAGCGTGCCGGAGAACCCCATCTTGAATTGATCATAACTTCCAAACCGTTGATCCAAATGCTATGAAATTTTCACAGAAGCTTACATACATGTTGAAGAATGTTCTCACCAAATTTCACCTTGATCGGACATTTCCTTGATCGATTCGAAGTGAAGGTCGAATCGATCCTGATGTGGGCCCGGACCTCCAAATTTCGGGCGAGTGGGCCCCCTCACGTGCCTGAAGCGGTCTTCCCGGATTTTAGGAGAAATATCAGCCTCCTATGCTTATAAATAGAGCCCCTGGTCGTTCAGAAAAGGGGTCGGAGATTCAGGAGAGAGAAAGCAAGCCCAGACTCTGCCAGATTCAATTCTAAGTCTTTCCAACATCATTGTAATCAAGTATCAAAGCTACAACTTGCAGTAATCGGCTGTAACCAATGGAAAATCATCAAGTGAATCAATAAAGATAAAAACTTCAAAGTGGACGTAGGCACGAGCGTCGAACCACTATAAATCTTGTGTTTGTGATTGTTATCTGCGAGTTATTGTGATTGTTGTTGCTTAGATCTGAATTCTATATTGATTGTTGTTGATCTGTGTTGAGTGCTTTCACGGTATTGGGTGTTTGTGACCAATTTTGGCGCAAACATTTTGGTGCTTTCACTGAGAATTGAACTCAGGAGAAGTTGAATTTAGAGACTTAGGTATTCAGATATGAGAACCATGACGAGACAAACAAGTAAGAAACAAAGGCCAGAGAGAAGTGAACATCAAGGAAGTCAAGAGGCTTCCTCAGGAGCGAATCAAGCATCGATCATCATCACTAGTGACGAGATGGAGATAATGATGAAAAAACAAGAGGAGCTGATCCAGAGTTTGTTCCAACAGATAGGGCAACTTGGAGCACAAAATCAAGGAGTAACCGGAGCTCAGAACGGAGCAGGACCATCCGACGTAGCACCTGGAGTAGGGGACACACACATGGAGAATGCTGATCCAATCCCTGGGAGAGATAGAGATGCATCTACCCAAGCGAGAAGTAGCAGAGGAGTGAACGCTCAGTCAAGGGGGAAGATCCCAGAATTCCCTCGTGGATTTGGGGGGCAGGTTGAAAGTAATGAACGGAGATTGCATCTCGGAGACGATGACAAGTTGGCAGAAATGGTTAGAAGAGCCATGAGAGGCGAATTAGTGAACAAAGATTTGGAGGATGTTAATAGGAGTCCTTTTACTCCAGCGAACCGACGAGCTAGGAACCCACCGGATTTCAAGTTACCTTCATTAGACATGTACGACGGGAGAACGGATCCCACAGTTCATCTAACGAAGTATATGGGGCATATGGAAGTGTTGGGGGCATCAGAGGAGGTTATGGCCCGGTGCTTTCCATTGTACTTGGCGGATATTACAGCATTGTGGTTTAGACAATTGGAGAATGGATCCATCGGAACATGGAACGATTTAATTGAGAGATTTATGAGGCAATTCAGGGTTCACATTACGAGACCCAAGAATGTTATGACTTTGGCGACCCTAAAGCAGAAAGCCGGAGAGACCTTGAGGAGTTATCTAGCGCGATTCAATGCAGCAGCAGCTTCGGTGGATCGGGCAGATCCATCTATGGTGGTGATGGCAGCTGTGTCTGGAGTAGCTGACGGCACAGAGTTCAAAAATTCATTGACTAAAGATCCACCCGTGGATCTAGAGGAATTCTACCATGAGCCATAGAAGTTTTTACGATTAGAGGATGTCAATGCCGAAAGAGAAGAAGGAGAGGGAATAGAAGTTTATATGCTCAAAGACAAAAAGCCTATCGAAAAGGACTCAGGCAAAGATAAAGGAAAACGAAGGGCTGAGGATTATAATGACAGGTCAAAATGGCAACGGAGGGAGCCGCGATTCACTACTTACACCGAGCTGACTGAGAGTTTGGAGCGGATTTATCAGGATACCAAAGAGCAGGTTCCCTATCGTAGACCGATACGAAGGGATCCAACTTCTGACGAAAGAAGATCAGATAAGTTTTGTGCATTTCATGAATTAAATGGTCATAACACTAATGATTGTAGGCACCTGCAGGACGAGGTGGAAGGACATATCAGAAACGGTATGCTCCTTCAATATGTGAGGAGGCGAGCTTCAACGGTGGAGCCAGAGCGACCACCATCTACATCAGCCGGGGGTGGCCCTGAACCGGGACACCGTTTGATCATCAATTAATTGTAATAATGATGAACAAGTAGTAAACCTCTCACTAACATGGGTTAATCATTTACACATGTACAAGATCACGAACGGTCCACAGACATGCTCTGAATGGCTATTAACCTTATCGTTGTGAGAATTTACACTTTGACATCTTTGCTTTGCTTTTGTTTTGTGCTGATTTGGACATTTAAACTTGGTTTGTTTGGACATTTCTGTTTTTTAAATTCATCTGTTAAATAGATATTTGATCCTGATAATTCTGATATGGCTAAGCTACTTACACATGTACGGGGTCGCGAGCGGTCCTTAAGCATGCTCTGAGATGGCGATAAACCACCCTGACAAACGATCCAGGGACCCACGCGAACGTGAGCCTGGTATCGGTAATACTAAGCCCTCCCGGGCACACTAATTCGCCTCCAAAAGGCACATAAACAATCCAGGAACTCACCCGAACGTGACCCTGGCATCCATAACATCAAGCCCTCCCGGGCACGCAAACTCGCCTCGAACGACACAAGTGCGCGAACGATCACAACTCGCCACAAACGGCACTCGACTTCGAACAGTCACCACTCGCCACGAACGGCATCCGACCTTGAACGGTCACAACTCGCCTCGAACAGGCACGATTCGCACCGAACGGCACAACTCATCTCACCTCAAATGGCTCGATCACGAACGGTCGTCATTTGAGGTCCACCACTTGACCGCGCACTGTCGCACTTTACCTTGAATGGCTCCATCACGAACGATCGTCATTTGAGATTGAGCGCTTGACCTTGAACGGTCATATTTCACCGAAGATGACTCGATCCCGAACGATCGACGCATGGATTTATGCGCTTGACCGCGCACGGTCGCACTTCACCTCAAGTGACTCGATCACGAAAGATCGTCATTTGAAGTTAGGCGCTTGACCATGAACGGCCGCGCTTCAACCCAAATAGCTCGATCCCAAACGATCGTCATTGGAGGACATATGAAACTATCAAATTCTTTGCAGGTTGGTGATAGGATATGAACATCCAACTCAAGGCATTGCAAAACACACCTTCCTACCACAAGGCATGTTTTGGGGGGCAAATGTTATCCCGCTTTTTGGACAAAGTCGTGACACCAAAAGATCGGTCAAAAAACAAAAGACAGTTCGTCTCAGAAATTGGTCGTGCTTCACTCCGCTATGGATATCGATGAATTTTGTCCAAGTCCGGGTTGGGCCAGAATCGACAAGGCATGATGAGCAAAGCCATAGAAGCCAGCATCTCAAATTTCAAGTCAATCCGAGGTCGTATGATCAATTTATGATGGATTCAAGTTGAGAGAGATGGATTCTACTCAGTTCGAATCCATCACCCCTTCACTAGTTCGAAACCACGAAGTTCGAACCCATCATCCTAGCAATGGTTCGAATCCACCCACGTACGCCCTAGTCCGAGTCCATCATCTAGTGCTTGCCTTGCATCCATCAGCTTTGACTCCATCAGCTTCGACTCCATCTCCTTCGACTCCATCGGCTTCGACTCCATCTCCTTCGAATCCACCACAATGGCCTACCTTCGAATCCATTCAGGCTACCTAGCCTCGAATCCATTCCCTCGAAGTCCATCAACGAAGGGTCTCCTCGAATCCATGCAAGCGAAGAAGCCCCGACTCCATTCCAAAACTCATCTTCGAATCCCCAAACAGAGGCAACTTCGAATCGATTCACACCAGCCTATTCTGATCGATTCGAATGAACACCGGCTGCAACGATTCGAAGCATACGTTCGAATCCAACACTCGAAACCATCCAATTCACACAGTGAGCGCCTCATCGCCGCCTCCACATACAAAAGGATCGATTCGAACCTATGGTTTTGACCATATGGATTCGAACCATATGGATCCGAACGAACCCATAGGATCGATTCGAAGCAAGCAGCGTGTCGGAGAACCCCATCTTGAATCGATCATAACTTCCAAACCGTTGATCCAAATGCTATGAAATTTTCACAGAAGCTTACATATGTGTTGAAGAATGTTCTCGCCAAATTTCACCTTGATCGGACATTTCCTTAATCGATTCGAAGTGAAGGTAGAATCGATCCTGATGTGGGCCCGGACCTCCAGATTTCGGGCGAGTGGGCCCCCTTACGTGCCTGAAGCGGTCTTCCCGGATTTTAGGAGAAATATCAGCCTCCTACGCTTATAAATAGAGCCCCTGGTCATTCAGAAAAGGGGTCGGAGATTCAGGAGAGAGAAAGCAAGCCCAGACTCTGCCAGATTCAATTCTAAGTCTTTCCAACATCATTGTAATCAAGTATCAAAGCTACAACTTGCAGTAATCGGCTGTAACCAATGGAAAATCATCAAGTGAATCAATAAAGATAAAACCTTCAAAGTGGACGTAGGCACGAGCGCCGAACCACTATAAATCTTGTGTTTGTGATTGTTATCTACGAGTTATTGTGATTGTTGTTGCTTAGATCTGAATTCTATATTGATTGTTGCTGATCTGCGTTGAGAGCTTTCACGGTATTGGGTGTTTGTGACCAATTTTGGCGCAACACGTAAGCAGAGCTTTTTTTAGTATGTTTGTTTCCTGAAGACCATATTATGATGTAACTTTTGCTTTTAAGTTTACTATCCATATTTTAGGTAGCTTGATTATACAAACACCCAACCAATTCTTATAAGCCCACGCATTACAGATTCATTTACAGAAAAAAGTTTACTCTTTCTAAAACTGTGAATGGAAGGGCTTATTCCTTATGTGTATAAAACAATTGTGCAATACAAGAATGGAAGTGACATCCCTTTTGGCAATTCAGGCTAAATAATTCTCCTTCAAACTCTTATATTCGGTTACCGGATGATTCTGAAAGGTTTCATATGCCATAAAGAAACTCAAATTTATCTCCTGCTTCATCGCCTATGCATGTTGTTTTGTCCACTTTTAATAGATCCACGTCACGTAGTTGTACATGAAGTTTAGTGACCGAGCAACATAGAATTTATGTTATTTTCTTTTTTATCTGTCTAATAATGGAAGGCTGTTGGAATCAACTCCAAATGGAGATCCATATGGCCTTCTGTTTAATTAGCTTTCTATGTAAATCGTGGATTTATGTATATGTACCAGCATCTTTTATATAAAGAAAAGCAGAATAACCCAAAAGAAAACCCTCGGATCATTGCATTATGGTTATATAAAAAAAATGTAAATTTCATCAATGTTTCGGCATTGCAAAATTCAAAATCCTCGGTACATTTCTAATTTTTGCTTATAACATAGAAGAAATGCACAGATTAATTTCTTCATATATATGTTTAAATTATACGATACTAAGAGCATCTCCAACAGTGAATTACAAATCGCCAATTGCAACATGTAACTCCAAATAGCTTTACAACAGGATGTGGAAAATATAATCGGTTACAAATTCAATCAAGACGGTCACATATATGTAATCTATTTGAATGCTTATTCAATCAGTGTCCAACCAATAGGTGCATGCTCAACAAGCGTCTGAAAAGAGGCACTTGTTGAACAAGCACATATTGTTTAGGCATTGATTCAACAAGTGCCCAAATAACGAACACTCCAATGGCTAATCCAACGGCTCTGTCCCTTTTTTACCTTCAAATACTATTTGCATTCACTCTCTTCTCCTTCCACATTAACATTCTATAACATCAAAAATAATTTTACTCTCTCATCATCCATTCCATAATGTTCTCTGATTTTGACGTCAATGTCCCAAGATGTAGTTTTGAGGGATTCAATTTAGGAGAAAATACAATTTTGATTGGCGGAGCATTCACTAGCGTCAGTTGAACTTCAACGGAGAATGCGATTTATGTTACATTTGGTGCACTCTCAGGCGATCCGATCTGAGGTACCGACCAAAGTGGTGATACTTTTTAAGGAATAATTACAAATCATTAGAATCAAAAGAACATTGATCGCAAAATATTGTTTTCTTTGATCTAAGGTCATCATGGAAAAATTGATATCAAACACAAATATTTGATTAATGTTTGCGTTAAAACAGACGAATCCTAATGGTTTTTAAAATGAAATTCATTCAATATTTTAAATCTCGAATTTCGATCACGTCTCGTCTTAGAGATTTGAGTGACTCGATCTCGTATCGGGGCGATCTCGGACGAGACAAGAACATCTCAGGCATTCATATCAGTTTTACATCTCAGAGCTCAAAGTTAATCTCGGGACTATCTTGAAGTATATGTTATGTTTAAAATTAATATGATACAAAACAGTATTATACATACTATAAAAATGATAATTTAAGCTTACTTGAATTGTAAAGTCTCATCGTTGTCATCGATAGCTCGAAAAAACATCCATGTATAATATATATATATATATATATATATATATATATATATATATATTAAAGTAGTTCATTAGCAACAAATTTTACACGCTAGCGTATGTATAAAATATTTAAAGTAAGAGACAACCAATGTACATTCAGTCCCAAAATGCACACTAGCATATGTATATAGAAAGATAAACACTAGCACTTCTACGTAAAAAGATAACACACTTGCAAATATACATGAAAAAAATAGATAAACATTAGCATTGTAATTTATAATCCGCAAACTTATATTTAATGTTTACTTTCAAATGCTCCGTAAGTAAAAAAAAACACATCAAAAAAATTTACAGTAAAAAAAAGCATCGTTTTACAATAATATTCAAATAAGTAACACATAAGTTACTGCATTCGATCAAAATGATACTCATTAAAACAACTCACCTCTCGTAGTTACTACGTTCAATCAATAGTACAACAAAATTTGCTTATTAAAACATTTATTTTATAACGTTTCTTTTCAAAACATTGTAAAAACACCTTTTACAGCGTTTTCTAAAAAACATTGTAACAAGCATCTTTTTTACAATGTTTTCTAGATGACATTTTTTCCACCAAAAACGTTGAAAAAAACTATTTTTTACAACATTTGCTGTCAATGTTGTCATAGATACCTTGTAATAACAGTTTTAAAAAGTTGTAAAAACATTGTTTTTTACAACTAGATGTTAATTAACTGCAATATTTTTAAGGTTGGTTTTACTCGTAGGTTTACATAATCTTTTTTAAAATTTGTTTAATATTGCTTAAAATATTTTAATAATTTAATTAATAAAAAATATTGAAAACTTACTTAAATAATTCATAAATGATAGTTTATAGTTAATATTTTATAAATGAAAACTTTATAGTTTATAACCAGATTATTAATAAATAATCTATAATTGCTAATTATTGTCTATAATTAATAAATATTTTTATATTTAATAATTTATTGTAATTAATCGTTAATAATAGTAAATTATACTTAACATTTCTTAATTACATTTAATAACTAACAGATATAATTAATAATTAATATTCAATTATATTTAAGAAGTAATAAGTAATAATTAATAACTAATAAATAAAAAGTAATAATTAATAACTATTATTAAATAATTAATAACCAATAAGTAATCTTTAGTGATTAATAACTATTATTTATTATCTAGTATTTAATATTTAATGATTGATGAGTGAATTTGATCTTAGTTCGCGCATTCCCTAGTTCCAGCAAATAATAATAATTAACAACTAATAATATATACCTAATAATTAGCATTTAATAACTAATATTCATTTATAATTAATAAGTAATAAGTAACAATTGATAATTAATAAATAAAAAGAAATATTTAATAATTAATAATTACCATTAAATAATTTCTATTAAATAACTAATAATTAACAATTAATGATTAACGCGAATATTCGATAACTAATAATTAATATTTAATAATTAAGAAGTAACATATTTAGTATTTTATTTCCTACTTAATTTTCATTCCCTATTTATCCTCATTTAGTAATTGATTTCCATCAATTAATGATAAAGTAATCTTTGGTAATTATGAGCTAATATTTAAAATTTACCACTTAATATTTATTAATTAGAACTAATAGTTATATTTAATATTTCAAAAATATTAAAATTTTGTAAGTTTCTAAAATAAATTTTACAATATTCCTAAAATTTAAAATAAAATTTTGAAATTTTCATAAATTTCAAAATTTTAAAATCTGAAGCTTTAAATAAATTTAAAACTTTATAAAACATTCAAAATTTCATAAAATTCAAAATATTAAAAAAAATTGAAATTTGAAAAATATAAACATTACGTTGCAAATCTCAATAGTCATGTCTAATTTTGCTCGATGATTAAAATAATCTAAAGACAATACAAAATTCCAATGGCTCCAAAATGAAACTTTTGGCTCCAAAACTTAAGGTCCCGTTTGAATTGTTGTTTTTAAATTTGTGTTTTTCTTTAAACAAAAACACATATATCATATGTATTGTTAAAAACAAATAATTTTGAAAATAAAATTAACATGTTAAATAGAAGACAAGTTTATTTCGTTTTTTGTATTTTGAGAGAAAACAAAAGCATGGAGAACAATCCAACCCTCCATTGTCAGTTGGTCATCGGAATGACTAAGAATTATAAATCTGCTTCTCTTGTTTCTTTGTATTTCATAGTGAAATTTGAAAATACAAAACAAAACAAAACAAAACAAGACGGGATCTAAGGTTTTGGCTTCAAACCCCAAATTTTCATTTTCACGTACAACTCCTCTGAACAAAATTCGCCCATTCTCAAATCCAGGTCCCCCACCTCCTTCTGCTTCAACTCCCTCGTCCACGCCTATAATTGCTCCAAATAACACACCTGCTCCATACTCCTCTACCTCCAAATGCTCTTATCGGACATCCCACCCCATAACCACACTTTCCCTTTCGTCCTCAAGTCGTGCGCCTTTACCTTCGCCTTCTCCGAAGGGTCCCAACTCCACTCCCACGTCATCAAACTCGGCCTCTCCGCCGATATCTACATCCCCAACAGCCTCATTCATTTCCAATCCTACTGTAATCGCTTGATTGAAGTGAGATTCATCTTCAACGAGATCGAAAGAAATAACCAAGTGTAGTGGAACGTGATCGTGGATTCCTATTCCTCGAGCTGTGATTACGAAACAACCCTCGAACTCGTTTGAGACATGATGATGAAGTCGGACCTAAAGCCCGACGTCTAGAGCACCCTGTGCGTGTGCACCGGCTTAGGGTAAATCTCCCTTGGCATGTGGACCCACGCCTTCATTTTGAATAGATGCAACATTTGTATTTTTTACGACGTGTTGGTGAATAATTTGTTGCTCGGTTTGTAATCCAAATGTGGGGAAATAAGCATAGCAAGACAAGTGTTCGACAAAATGTCTTCTCGAAATTGTGAGTTCAAAATGTCTGCTTATGGTTTCTTTTGTTTACTCATCCAATTACTTTGAATATTTTTGTTCTTATTAGACTCGGACTTTCGTGTTATAGATTATGCTATAGTTGAGAGACCATTGTTAATGATATGGATGCAAGGGGGAGCAAACCATATAGTTCTTAAAAAATTGGATATGGACGGTATACGCATTATTGGAAGTTTACTTGGCCAAAGCGATACCATTGATTACTACGTTCGTCAGGTATAACCAGATAAAATATAAGTTTGTTCTATTTGATCTTATTTTTTGAATGTGAACATAAAATTTGTATGATGCCAAGCAACATATTTGACGCACACCTAGTAATGATATTACAATTGTTTTTCTATTGTAATAGATCGACGATATGGTAGATGAATTTACAAGTATAAATCATGGTATGGAAAAGACAAGAAATTTCAACATGAAAAGAAAGAAGTTATTCTAACTTGTAGGGAAGGTCAATTCTAATCTTACTAATGTGATTATTAAACTTGGGCTTTTTGACAGATTAATGCTTGGTGCATTTACTGTTTGGTTGTGTGATATCAAACGATTACCATATTATGCGAAATAATAGGAATATATCTAGATCATATGATTTAAATTAGTAAAATAGTATCATTAATTATGTATTTATATATTTTGTATGCCACTATTTTAAAAATGGTTGCATGGAAGAACATTGTCGTCTATAGAGCTGTTATAATATCTACATGTGCGTGTAAAGTAGTTTGTATGTCCCATATAGAGTGTGCTTGGGATTTAAGTTGGTTGACTATAAGAAATCAAAAGTTTCGGACATTTTCTAGACTCATTACACATGGAATATAAGAATATCATATAAAGAACATTTTGTGTTTTTTCAATTTTTTTATTTTCACTATTTTATTATTGCTTAGGTATAGATCCATCCTTTTTAGTCTGTAATTTTGTTTTAAGAATTAATTTGAATATTTCATATAAATATTGTAACTGTATGCATGCATCTTGAAGTATTTCACTAATTTTTTAATGCAAATAGGAGTGGTATGTTCATTCTGTTCTTGACAATAGTACGTCCTGTCTTGTATTTTGACTCATATTTGGATCCCTAATGAATGTAAATCATCACTCACTGTTCAAATATGTTAAACTTTATTTGTCATTCACATTCTTTAGCTCAGAAGGCATTTACTCTAGCTAGATATAATCTCGAACGATTTTACTCTGATTTTACTCTCGCTTAATATGTTATTGGTCATTCAACTAAAAAGAACTAGCTAACATAATTGTCATTGTTTATAATAACTAAATTAGCGATTGCATGAAACAATGTGCAGACTATTCCCGAATACTGAAGTATCTTTGAGGAGAGTTGAACTCACTTGGCACTTTGCGACCTGTAACGACCTGCAAATTTATCACTTTGATAAATTTTATTTATTTTTCAATATTAAAATATAATTTTTTCTACCATAAACTATGATATTTCAAACAAAAAAATGGTAATCTTATTTAAATTAGTATTTGCGAATGTGTTATATATATACTTTGGAAAAATACCGATAAAATGGTTGATTGATAAACAACTCTATAATCGTAAAACATCGTGCATGGAGTTGGATACATGCACTTATTTTTATAATTGAACAAGAATATGAAATAAAATTAATTATTTTATTTTGGAAATTAAATGTATTTGTGACATCATCAGTGATGCCATTATATCTAATAATTGATTTATGAGTTTAAAATGAGATTTAATGATTTAATAATTATTATAATTATTCAAATAATTGTTTTTAAATGATAATAATTCATTTTAATCAGTTATAGAATGATAATAATCACTTACAATAAGTTTATAAAGATATATACTTGATTTGAAAATGTATGAAAATTTGTATCGCTTTATCGATATAATAACATAAATAGTAAACAATTGTTTAATATTTATTTATATGGTTTGATAAATCAAATATGATCATTTTGATTAGTTAAAAATGATATGAATGATTTATCAAATTTTATTTACATTTATACGTAAATTAACTTATAAGTGAAAATATGACTGCGAATCGGCTTCGCGATTTTCAATGGTTTAACGAACGGAATTTGTTCAAAACCGGTGTAACATTGTTTATTCTCTTATGCACATACATGTATATATATATATATATATATACATGTCACATGCACACATGAACATATATAAACATACAAATATACATGAACACACATATATATACATATACATATGAAAATATCAAAGATACTTTACAAAACTCAGGCATTTAAACATTCATAAGTCAATGCACATGGCTTGTGAGTGAAATGAAGTGATGGTGGCACATGGGAGGGGGGTTAGGCTATGTAAGGTGATGGGAAAGGAGGGTGTGGTTTAAGGGTAGGAAGGTGAATGCACTTGTAGATATTTGCTTTCAAATTTTGGCTATAAATACCCACTTGTACAACTCATTTTTTCAGCTTCTTCATTCTATCATAACTTCTTCAAAACCGAACCAAATGGAGTAATTATTTTTTTAAACCATGTAAAATTGCAGTGGCTATAACTTTCATATGTACCAGTTCTTCCAATTTCGACCATGAACATATCAAAATCTCACTTCTTTGCAGTGCATTTTCGGGCCCAGATTTTAAGTCTGAAAATACCTTATTATCTTTTGATCATAACATACTCAAAGCAGATCCAAATGAAGAAATTATTATTTTTTCAAATCATATAAAATTCCAATGTCTACAACTATAATTCTTACCACTTATCTAATTTTTGAGCTTTTCTACGTCAAATCCTCTCTTTCCAATGCATTCTCGGGTTTGAATTTTGTGAATCTGAGAATACATCTTCTTCTTCTAACCGTATCTCCTTCAAAACAACTTGATATTAAATAATTCATTTTTTTTAATTGAAGAAGAGAGAATTTCAAAGAACTTTATAGTTGACAATATTTTCAATTTTGAGTGCAACATAGTCAAAAAGCCAAGAGAAGATGACCCATTTTTAGGTCTAGTTTTATAAATTCAAGGTCAAAGTTCCACAACTTCACTTCCATACTTTCAGTCATCTTCCATCTCAAGCTGAAGGCCGAGCCTCCACCTCTTTCAACCATAGGTCGTGCCTCCCTTAAGGTCCTAGGCTAGAATCCGCAAGCTCTGAAGCGATTGTAGCGAAGCTATAGTCATTTTGAAATTAGTTCGATCCAAATCAAACGTGAGAAACTTTATACACACACACACACACACATGATTGCTATGGTTGTTTACTATGTTTGATCATTAAGTTTGGTGTTGATTGTATATTTATTTTGATGTTGAAATGATCCATGTTTAATACACGTTAAATATCAAAAAGGAAATCACTTTCCTTTAATAAATGAAATGATCTACATGAGATTGTTAAACCTTTTTAAAATGGTTTATAAATATTTTATAAACACTAGAATCCGATTTAGTGAAATTTTGATAAGTTGTGAAAATTGAGTCTGCCATAGAAAATTAAATCTGTTTATACGATGGATTCGGAGTCAGAATTCTTTATAATAAGAATTTTCCGAGCTCTTATAATCGTAGTTTTCAAATAAAAGAAAAGGATCTAGATTTCGTTTAGTAAATATTGAAATAAGAGCAAATCAAGTTTTCAAAATAGACGCGGTTTGGCAGTTCGGAAACCAAAGCGAAAAATTCTTTATAAATGATATTTTTACTTTTAAAAAAAATATATAGGATAAACTCTATAAATCTTTTAAAATGTTTTAAAAGAAATTTGAGTTATAAAAATGAATTTCTAAATGACAGAAAGTTATTTTGATTAAATAAGCTTTAAAAGCACTTTTCGCAGCACTTTTTGTAGCGGTTTTTAATAACTTTTGAAATATGGCTTTAAACTTAAGTATTCTTTCCCAAATCTTTTATAAATGTTTTCAAATAAATACATAAGTGTTTTTAAGAGGATTTGAATGTTTTATAGTTTATTTTAGAAAGTCTAAATAAATGATTTAAAGAAAAGCTGTTAAAATCAAGCGATTTAGTCTTGGCTCTAAAGCCGAGGAATAGATTGGATTTTTCTATCTGTGAGATCTGGATGTGAGATGCTTAAACTAAGGACATGTTCAAGAGCAACTAGTACCCTAGCTCACCCGGCCTCTTTCCTGGACGAGGAATAGATAATGTCAAATTATCACAAATGAGATAAGTGTAAAAGATTCAAATTTATACAACTTGGATTGTATAGAGATAATTTTCTTATACATCGTATTAAATTCCGAGGAGGAAACCTGTACTATCTACATGAATTTAAAAGATAATTTCACTGTTATTCGACGGATACTAAAGGTTGAATACGAAAATTGATGTTAAGTAGAATTAGTTTAATTTCTATCGATCTTTTTTAACTCAATAATGTTTTCCAATATGACTTATGAAAAATTTGGTATTTCCAAAGTTAAAGAGAGGTTTAATAATTCTGTATATACTAGAAAGAATTTTTTTAAAGATATATATCTCTAGAAGATATTTTTGTTAAAAAGAAAGTAATTGAAAAGAAAGTAATTAATATTCGGATTTGAGTGATTCTTATTCGAAAACCACTGCAAACCAATTTACGTATTCGAAGTGAAGACCTGAAATTATAATAAATAAATGAAGGGCTACTTGTCACCGACCCTTGGGGAAAATTTCCCATATCATATATATGTGGCAGTAGTATCTTCATTTGATCTTCGATGTAAGGGCTGCTCGCTACTAATCCTAAGGATGATCTGCGACAGGATATGGTAGAAGAGTTCCTTCAGTTTGTCTTGTTCTTGGACATCTTGTATGGACAAATGTCTGAAGTTGGATTTCTAATCATATTGATTGATCTCTACAAACATATCATCTGTATGGTGGCAGAGAAGGCTACTTCTCTTAGCTTAACACTTTTTCCTGAGACATACGAACTTAGGAATTATATGTTTGTAGAAATCAGTTATGTGATCATAGAATGACAGTGTGGCATTCAAAGTGGAATGTGTTATATGAAAGGTAATCATTACCTCGGGTCCTGTCACCCGAAAACGGACAGGGCATGTCGTGAGGCTATGTGGTTCGCTAGCATTATGGTATGTTCATCATCTTTCTAGATTACTCTATATATGTTGAGTATGTTATGTATGCTAAGATCTCTCTCAGATAAGTCGGTTACGACTAGGGAGATATCATATTCGGTTATGTCCACAACCAAGTTGGGTTTGCGGGTAGGCCGGTCATGCCAGGTGCAGAGGTTTCAAAGATGTTGATCCTCGGTACATCCCTTTAGAGATGTACGGTACAAAAGGTAGTTTCTTACCTGCCATTGTATGGAAATCCATTTCCTAATAAGTGCCTTTGGATTTGATCATAGAACCTACTTTATAGCTAGTATGCTGGAATTTAATCAACGTGACAATGTCGGCGAAGATTCATAAGTTTATTTGAAAAGTATTTTCAAAAGAATTTCATTAAAATAATATTAATAGATTTTGCATAGTAAATATTTTGGTTATCATAAGGTGAAAACTCGTTATATGTTATTTACGGTATGGTCATATGAGATACTCTTATTTTCAAATATCCATATTTTGAATTTCTCACAACAGGCTCATGACTGACCCCGAGTTTATTTTTCTTTTCTTAAACTCTAGGGATCCTATTTTTTTGGGCAGTCTAGTACTTAGGTTCAGTTAGAATAAATCTGGAAGAGCTCGTCGCATGGAGTTAGAAGATTCTTCTGTGGACTGTTACCTCTTTTTCACTACACTTGTATTATTGTATTCCGCGCTTGTAAGAACAAATATTTATAACTGTCCATATTTAACTCTGATAAATGTATTTAAAATTTCCATTATATATATATATATATATATATATATATATATATTGAAATAATATATGTTATTCCACTCGTGTAAGATTCTATTATATCTTTATTTTCTTTTTATCCTTAACGATCGGGTTTTCCGGCACTTGAATTTGCGGCACATGAATACCGAAGATGTATTAGTGTCGATTTTTTAGGGTCGAAAATCTCGTTAGTTACAGGTGCCTTGATTTTAAATTGAAATTCGTCGAGGTAAAATCTTCTTATCATTTTACCTTTAATTTGGTTGCATTTTAGCAACACACAGAAGTATAGTCCAGTTAGAATTTTGTTGCAGCTATTAAGCAACATTGTTTTTTATGCCTTGCTTAGTTCCAACCTATTGATCTCAACCACAAGTTTCTTTTCCTGTTCTTGCAAACATTAAATGTATTGGAGTGCTCCTTAATTACTGATACTTATCCACCTAAACTCAAATAATAATGTTTAACCACTATTATTAGTTAACTCGTCAATACACAATGTGTTGAAATTTATGCACTGTTACTTATGTAGGCTTGAATAGGCAAAAGATGGAAAAAATCAAAAGTTATTAATGCCGAAGATTTAGCCCGATTAATATTTGAGTAATTTTTAAGTTTTTTAACATTTGGATTGTAATATTTTTATGTTGTGTATGTTGAAGTCGTTTTTTTGTAGATTTTGTGAAATTCATCTAGATTTTGAGTTTTGATATGAATTTAAATTAATGTAAATATTATTTGTGTTAATCAGTTGTTGACTTATTTTCAATTCTAAAAATATACTACAACATTTAAAAAAATGTAAAAAAAGTGTACCGCAACATTGTAAAATGTTGTCAAAAAGTATGCCACGAGGTTTGTAAAATGTTATCAAAAAGTATACTGCAACGTTTGTAAAATGTTGTGAAAAAATATACCGCAGCATCTAAAAGCAGTTATAATAAGTTTTATTGCAACTTTTTTTGCAACATCTAAAAGACGTTATGAAAGAAGTAGACCCTATTACAACTGTCTGGAAGACTATGTTTAGTGAAACAATGTAAAATACCTATTACAACTTTTTTGAGAGTTGTAAAAGACATTTTTTGAGAGTCAAGGACCACTAGCTCAAGTGGTTAAGGTGTGGCGCTTTAGACAGAGGTTCTAAAGGTCATAGGTCCGAACCCTCGAGACATCAAAAGGAGAGTGCTCTGCCCTTAAATAGAGTATCACTCGTGTTATAAAAAAATGACTTTTTTTAGAGTTGTAAAAGATGTTTATTGTTGTGGTGCAAAATGATAATCATTGAAACATGTTATGGGCCATGAGACGGCTAGTTAGGGCTGCTTTGGTAATGGTTACCGTTATCATTATGCGAAAACCGTTACCGTACCATTTTACCGGTAAGCTAAAATTGCTTGCCGTTACCATTATCGACTTGCTGGTATACCAAAGACTGCCATACTGATAAACTAATAACCTTACACCGGTAATGGTAAATTATAGTTTTTTTTTAAATTTAGTAACTTAACATGATTCTACACTATAATTATGCTTCATTATACAATTTATAGTGTTACTTAATAAAAAACATCAACAAAAAATAAAATAAATGTAGTTAGCATTATTAGATCTTAATTTTTGAGTTAAATTTAATCATGTGCTTGGTTCTAAATGCCTATAATAGAGCATATTGCATGTTTATCCATGTGTTACAAAGTGGCTGGTAAAATTACTATTACCGTTGGCTTTAAAAAAAATGTTACCAAAGATTTACCGCAAAAAATTGTAAATTTATCATCACCATACCGATTTAACTAGTATATCGATTTCACTCAAAAATGGTTACTAAGGTGTTGGTATGGTATTGGTAAATTCGCCATTACCATAACAGCCTTACTGTTAGTTACTGCATATAATCAAAATGCACCATGCATCATTTTACAGACATGATATGGGCTATGACAATAATGTAAATGGAATTTGTTGTTGCTAGTCCACTAAGGATTGAGTTCACCTCAACTTCATGAAAAATCTATAAACTATTACTATAATAACTTCATGAAAATGATAATAAACTAACTTACTATGTAAACTATTACTATAATAATTAAGAACAATCCTCAACTTCGTAACAAAATGAATTTCACTCAAAAAAGAATAATTTATAGACCTGTAGAGAGAACAGTCGACGGTGAATTTTGTTGTTTCATGAAGAGAGCAGCGATGGAGAGAGAGGTTATGAGGTATAGTGGAATTAAAGAAGAGAAGAAGAAAACACTGAGCTCTAAATTTTGGTGATGGATTGAGATGGCCTAGTCTAAAAAAATCATTAAATCGATCGATATATCACAATATCGTTTCGATCGAAATGTTAACCAATATGAAAATTTCAACCGATATATTAGAAGCGAAATACCATCCGATATATTAGAAGCGATATACCAGCCGATAATTCATGTTTCGCTTTGTTAGAGCCTTAGTGGAGATAGCAGCCGAGATATCCGAGATTTGATACAGTGAACGCATTTGGTAAAATTTCTTAATTTTCAAATGCCTACAATATTTTTTTCCTTTTGCAATTGGTCATTATGGAGAGACTAATCATCAAACACAAACACCCTAAACTTCCTTACTTGTAGGATATTGCAATGGATACTAAATGAGTTCACCATGTAATGTGTACGCTCTGAATGCATGCTAAGGAGAATTGAATATAGGAGGTTGTGTGTACTGAGACGATGTAGCCTCAAAAGTAGCTCATAATAATGATACTCTACCAAAAGTGATATGCGGGTCAATATGATTGGAGTTTGAACCACATATATAATCAGGTAATGAGTAAGCATATGGGGCTACTTGAGTCCAATATGCATCGAAATCTCCAAATAGGGTAAAAGGCTCATTATCTACCCATCTCATGGCCCTCATACTAGCAATATAAGCTGGGTTGGCCTGAATAGATCTGTACATGTCATCCCATGGAAGTGGATTAGAAGAAATGAAAACTATACCATGCAAGTGCAACCAACCTAGCTCCACTAAATACCAGATCAAAGGACATGTATGAACCTGAAAGCAAACCCTATTTTTGAAATAGAATATTGGAAAATGATGGATATTGGTCGCCGAGCTCCATAAACTGAATATACTCCTGCCAGGGATGAATAATAATGTTGTTGTGCTGCCTCATATCCATCTGCTATCTGGCCTCCATCAACTCATTATGCACCCATTATACAACATAGTGCATATGCATAGCATTCCCCCAATGATGTAATCTGAGGAAGTAAAAGTATGAAGTAGTATTCGCTTCATTAATAAATCGTGAATGCATGTTGGTCGTATACTCAATTATCAAAATGGAAGGATGTACCGAATACCAAACGTCTGTCGGAACTATTGTATATCCAATGCAACATACAAATACCTAATAATGGCAGTACCATAGTGATAAATATGAAGTTCATCTAATCTACCAATCCAGCTAGATATTAAGTCTAATCATGCCCCTACTGTTTGAAAAAAATGTAAAACCAATGAGATATAATAGAAAGACATGAATAATAGAGGTGTGCATCTCCTCAACGTCCCTATAGTCTACTATATACCTTTATAGAGACGTGTAAGCGTAACAGCACCTCCTCTAACCTCATCATCGGTCAAAGCCGGTAAATACGTAGAATGACTAAAAATCCTCATATGAACTATTAAAGGATACCGACGTCTGGTCTGCTCAGCCGACACCTATACCAGTCAGCATACAAAAGTCTAAATGAGTCAATCCTAAGGTACCGACATCTGATCTGCTCGGCCAACACCTATAGTCAGCATATAAAAGTCTAAAGGAGTCAATCCCAACTCAAAATTTGAGAAATGAAACGTATGTGTAGTAGGCTACCATCTCTTAGTAAGATACTCTACCACAGAATGGTTGAAATTGTTAGAACCTCAGTTGTGGGATTTTAATGACAACAACTATATAATTATGCCAAAGAAACTCTAAGCTAACTTACAGGTACATAAGTATTAAAAAGAGATAAACAAATAAGTTCAATATGAAGATACATGGTACAAAAGAAGATAAAAGTGTATGTGTGTATATATATATACACACATATGATGGAAGGAAGACGAAGGTGATGAACAAATTACTTTTAGTCATAGAGTGTCATGTCTAGAGTATACATATGTTAAAATCTCTTCAAAGTGGTTCACACACATGCACACAATCTTTATATTTTATAAAAGCAATGAACGTTTTCAAAAATGCATGAAGCAAAACTCAAACTTAGGTCGTTAGTGCAATCATATTTTAGATGAAAATCAAGTTTTCAAAAATGCATGGAACAAGACTCGAATCAGGTCACTAGTTTAGAAAGCAAGTGCTCTAACCAACTGAGCTAAGACAACTTTAATTTTTAGATAAAATTCAATTGTCTAACTTGGTATTCTCAGTCGACTGAACTCAAGGGTTTTTGCACTATTTTCTTTTGGGATAATAATCCTTGTACTTCAGTAGACTTAATTCTTTAGTTCAGTCAATTGAAGGATGCGACTGTCATTTTTTTATTTGAATTTTTTAAGGCGAATACATTTTAATATTCGAAGTTTGAAGATAAAATTGAATTCAAGTAGAATCGAAAGATGGAAATCTGAATGGGAATTTGGAAAAAAGTATTTAGATTTGAAAGCAAGTAGTAAATTGAAGCAAATTGAATTCAAATGGGATTGTAAAGGCATAGTGAATAGAAATTGATATAAACTCCAATAGTGAAGTGAAAATAAATAAAGAAGCATATTAAATGCTTATACTAAACTTAAGAAAGGAATGGTGAATTCTTAATTGGAAATTGATATACAAATATATGTACATCATACGGCTTGAATGAATAAATATTGACATTTTGTAAGGAAGTCAGTAGAATGTTTTGAAAGTTGTGATTGGATATTATTGCTAAGTAGGATATGCAGGTATCATAAAGGGAAAGGGAAATTGGTTTTGATTTCAGAAGATAAATTTGAAGTGCTCGACAAAATGGTATGTATTTAAATTTTTATATGAAATTTGATTGTGTTTTTGATCTAGCCACTTGGCATTTTGTTTTCTTCTGGAATTTGGGAGCCCGTAGAGGCCTTTTGTAGTTGTACCGATGTGACGACCCGCCTTTCATTCCCGAAACCTAAATGTAAAGTCAGCAACACTTCTAAATGCCACTTCTTCCCATCGCATCCGTCTTCAGGACGCAGAAAGACACATCATTTATAAGAAAGAAAGAGGTAGAAAATAGAATAGGTAGAAGAAAAGAACTCAACAATAGCAGAATCTCACAGCGGAACGAAACAAAATATAATATATAACATCACTATTACATAGTCATTTACATCAGAGTTATACAGATACAACAATATAGGATAGACATTTATAAAAGTCTGTCTATTCTATAACTCAAATACAACACATACATCACAGAGATACATCACAGCGGAAACACAATATAACTACAAACGCTGAAGCCTCCTGCTCCATATCAGCTCCAGTATTCGTCAAAACCTAAATCCCTTGGCTACTCGTAAAAATTTGAGTACCCAAGAGTTTAAGAAAAACAGAATAAACTCCGGATCAGACATGGGTCTGGTGTGAGTAAACGGGTTAAAGTTTCTTAACCTTTAAAAACCTTTGAAAACAAAAGGTATCTCGTAAGACTCCCCACACATAAACATGGGTAGGTTTTTACCTTACGCTAACCAAAACATTTGATAGGAAATCCAGTGATATTATAATAGTGTCTAGGGTTTTCATGTAAATAGAAAATAGCCAAAATTGTTACATCTATTAAATTCCAGCTACTACCCACAAAAGTGGGTAATACAATCAAAACCGTAAGGGCACGTAGGAAGAATGGGTTTCCATCAATGGCAGGGCTACTGGGGTACCATCCGTCGCAGTACGTGGCCTAGATCACCATACCGAGGATCACTCACAATCCCCTGCAACACAAAACCGGAAGCATTCCTTACTGAACAGTTCCGGACGAGACAACCCCGGCGATTCTAGCTAGCAATCACCCACACATTCGAATAAAAAGGGACATCTAGACAGGGTAAATCTCGTCCTACTTGGGCATGACCCACTTAGCCTTGCTGCACCTCCCCTGTTTTAGCCATTCCCCGTTGATGAGGCTTGAGGCTACGATTACCTTTATAGAACACATCTATCTTAGAATGCTCATCGTCCACCTGACGATGTTCTGAAAGCATTCAATCCATACAAGTTCGTTCCGGGTTCGAACGAAACCGAAGGCATTATTTCGTTACACTCATTTTAGAATCACCCTCAGAGTTAACGACAATAACCCTTGCACTCTGAAAACTTCATCTCGAACCTGAAAGTACTATCTCTGTTATACTCGTATTGGAATCACCCTCAGAGTTTTTAACGACAGATAGTTCTTACACTTCGAGTCTTCAACTCGATCTTCACTTGAATTCACGACCTAACGTTTAACTTGGATCGATATGGTTTTCGGATAATCAAATTTGATACCCGATCCCGGTCTCATCGAACCAAACGTGTCTTGAAGGCCAAGTTGTTTAAAGGTTTAAACAATTCAATTCAATTCAATACAACTCAATGCTTTGAATTCACACAGCAGCAACACAGATAAATATCACACATTTATCATTGATATAATCAATATCATATCACAGAATGTCACAACATATCATCAATAGGTATCAATCCAATAGGTATCATCTAACTCAGACATCCAACAAACAACAGTCCATAGCAAGCGTTATCAAATCATATCATAATTGATTTAGTTACTTAAATTAAATTAACTCCTTAAGAATTAATCACTTAATCTTGCTTATACAATCATTAATTAATTACTAACCTTAATTAGTTAATTCCTTCTTGATTAACTTAATTAATCAATTAATCAATCCCTAATTCCAGATTAATTATCCTCTAATTATCAATTAATAACCCTTAATTGTCAATTAATCTCCTTTAATACAAAGTAATTAATCCTCAATTACTTTCAAAGTCAATTAATTTAACCTTTAATTAACTGATTAATTATTCATCAACTATCAGTTAATAACCTTAATTATTAATCAATATCTCTTAATACAAATTAATTAATCCATAATTACTTTTATAATTAATTAATTAACCATTAATTAACTAATTAATTATCTCTTAATTATTAATTAATAAACCTAATTATCAATTATTAATTAAGAACTTAATTACAGATTAATTATTCCTTAATCACCAGTTAATTAACCATTTGATTAATCCTTAATTAACTGTTAACCCATCCTTAATCAGCAGTTAATCAATCCCTAATTACCAGTTGATTAATCCTTATCACCGTTGATTAATCAATTATTACTACCATTCAACAACTTCTTAATTAATCCTTAATTACAGATTAATTATCATTTAATTATTAATTAATAAAACCTTAATTATTAATTAATAAATCTTAATTATAAATTAAGTACTCCTTAATTATTAATTAAGTAACTTTATTTACTTAATTAACTACTCATTAATTACTTAATTAATAAATCTTAACCACTTGATTACTTAAGTTTAATTACACTTAATTACTTGATTAATGAATCCCTAATCATTTATTAATAATCTAATTAATGATCTTTTTAATTACAAATTAATTAATCTTAAATTAATTAACCTTTAATCCTTAACCATTTATTAATCAAGTAAATTATTTTTCCTTAATTAATTTCTTAATCAATCCTTTATAATTAAACTAATTAATTAAACTAATTAATTAAACTTAATTTCTTTAAATTAACTTAATCAAAATTAAGATATTAAAACCTTAATTAAGATAAAACATTTATCTTATAAATGCTTTAATTACCCTTAACATATTTGCATCATTTATCTTTATGACTATCTTTACTTAATTAAATTATTAACTATGTTTTAAAATAAAACAATCATTTAACTTGATAAATTAAAGTTACCAAAACACAACTTTAAATAGCTTAAATATTTATCAATTATTAGTTTTTAAACACTATTTTCAATTTGGATTTAAAAACTTGTCTTTTATATAAACTATTAAAATTACTTTCAAAACTCGATTTTTAAAATCACTTTAAAATTTCTTAACAAAGTTTAAATTTATCATACTCTAAAATTTCTTAAAAAAATGTTTAAGAAACATTTATTAAAACATCAAGTAATTTATATAAGAGTTTTAAACCAATTTGAATTTTTAAACTTCAAGAAAGCAAGCTTTTAAAACCTTTTAAAACCTTAATTACTGTTTTAAGCTCCTGCTTCGCGTCGAGCCCGAAGCTTACTCGGGTCATACCCGAGTTTCACTTCTTCACTTTTTTTTATAAAGCTTTGATTAAATAAAGTTCCTAAAATCTACAGGCAACCATCCCCAACATACTCGAGAACGAACTCGAGCTTCCCACACCAAAACTCGAACTCGACTTCGAGACATTCCACGAGCCAGAATCACTGACACACACCACCAATACGTGCACATGCACCACCACCTGAGGCTACTCCGACCATCGCCATTTCTTCCGGCACTTCACCCTACCTCACAGTAACACAATTCGACCACAAATCCACACAAACAAATCTTCGATCAAAATTTGACTACCCAGTTCGCCTGAAACCAAAACAGCTTCGCATAAACTCCCCTCGACCACCAAGCTCCGGCCACCAAAGGTCGAGCGGTGTTGACCAACTTCTGCCAAGCCGATACTCTACTATCTCCCAGAATTACATAGCACTCGATCATACAGAGCCCACGTAGTAACCCAAAACCCAAATTATACAAAAACTAGGGTTATAAACAAATTCTGATCATCGCCGACGCCACAGTCCCCTATAGCCTCAACCACCATTTTTGCCTGAACCCCCATTACCTCCTCCACCTCCAGTAGCAATCCCGACCACTCCAATTGCTTCAGCCTCCAGAAATTACCCAAAACCCATTTTCCAGTAAACCCCAAAATTCACCTTCATTCCAACATTAAAAATTTTGATTTTTGTTTTAAAATTCATAAATTTCAATGATGATTCGATATATGTATATGAATCAACATAACACTATGTTTGATTTATTACATTGTATAAGTTACCACTGCATTATTCTTGTTTACTGGTAATTTCTAAACTTAATTTACTTGAACATATTTTCATAATCTAGATGAGTTTAAACTTGACTAATATGTTTGAAAACCCAAAGCTGCAAAGTGTTTATATGGGAAATTTGAATTTTTGTTTATTTCTAAAACTAGGTAATTAGGAATGAACAGAGAAACACAAACTTCAAGCATGTAGATTCAAATGTATTCATAACTACAGATTGTATATTACTATCCACACATGCAAGAATCAATATCACAGTAATCACTTAAGCAACAAAATTAACCTAGTTAAGTTTAAAAATTAGATGTTTACTCACCTTTTTGAATTAGAAAAGAGTTTCAAAAACTGGATTGAACTGAGCCCTTTTGAAAGTTTGAAAACTGTGTATTGATATTGCTTGATTCTTGAAACTTATGTTGCTTGACTTCTGACTTTTGAAACTTTGTACTACCTAAACTTAGGAACTGAAATGCTTGTTACTGGATTGCTTTAAAACTGGAACAAGATGATGATCAAGACTTTTGAAAATGGGTTGTTTCCAGGTTGCATTTACACTTGAAACTAGATTCATAGGCTTGATAAAAAGTATTACAGGGTTTTGCTTTTGAGGATTTTGGGTTGAAGATTTACTACAGGTTTTTGAACTATAGATTTGAGGAAAAATGCATTTACAGGTTTGATGAAAATATTACAACTTTCCTTGAATATGCTTGAAGTGTTCTTGAGAAAATGTTTACAGGGTTGTAAAAATGTTTTCAGGCTTGAGGTTGCAGTTTTGAAGTTTTCTACAGGCCTTGAAAATAATTCTGGTTTCAGGCTTTGATAAAAGAAGTTTTTCAGGCCTTTGAAAAAATGGTTATAGGGTTTTGAAAGTTGTTTGCAGTGTTTGATTGCAAGCCTTGAAATTTGTTTCAGAGGAGATATAATTTCTGGTTTGAGAAGAAATTACAGGCTTGCAGTTTGAAAAGGGAAAAAGAAATGTTACAGGCTTTTGAACTTGAGGATTTGAATATTGTTTCAGTTTTGAGTTTGAGAAATGGAATACAAAGAGTGGCCATTAATTTTCTGAATTCAAAGAATAAGAATGAAGCAGGAATGGAAGTTTATATGATGTAATTTGTGGTTTATTAAAATTTAAGAAAAAGGAAATCAGAAAAAGAAGACACTTGTTCAACTTTGACACATTTGTCACAAACCATTGCTTAACTCATAACACATGTATTCAATGAATTTTAGAAATGAACACATATCATTCCTTATTTTTAAATTATTTTAAATGACTTTTAAAAGCCTTTATTATTAATTTTCTTAATATGTAAATGCTTTTATAAATTTATAAATGCTTTTTCTTATCTTATAAAAATAAAACTTTTAAAAGAAAATCAAATTAAAACCAATTAGATTCTCAATAAAATCATATAAAATTATTTAATCCATTTTTATGTTAATTTAAATGCTTTTTCCATTTATTTACTATTAAACAAATATTTTCCAAATTTATATAAATATAATTCTTTTGTTTTAAATTAATATAAAACAAATCTTATTTTTAAAATAAAAACTTTATTCGTAAATCCTTTTATATTAAAAATTATTTCCAAGATATAAATCTTTTTTTTTTAATTTCAAATTTCAATTCAAATCCCAAATTTTAAATCCAAATTCAATTTAAAATTCAATTTGAAATCAAATCAAATATATCTATATTTAAATTAAACAAACACGCTATTAAATTAAGAAATATTAAATACTAATTTTAAAGCTAATTTTTAAATAAATATATATTTAAACAATACTTATTAAATTAAAATGCTAATCCTATCAAAATCAAATTTATAAAATAACACAAATTAAATAATTATTCCATTTAAAATCAATTTATCTCTAAATTTAAAAAACATCACATAAATTATTTTGGTTATTTATATTTGAAGATAACAATTTTATCAATTTTAAATGATTTAATTAAGAGATTATCACATTTAAATTCCCCGAAATTCCAGGATATTACAACCGAGCTAACAGTGCAAAGGAGACGCTGGCGAAATTTTTCGAAAATTTAGATAGTTAGAATTTTTTTGAGAAAGTTTTGATAATTTAAATTTAAATTTGAATAAATGAAGTAAATAATGTTGTTTGAAACTATGGAGGGAGTTTGGGAAGTTAGTAAGAATAATAATGGGTCTTTTATAAAAAGATAGTTGATAGGATGTTAAATTATTGGTTTTGAGAAAAGTAAACGGGTATTGGACCATTCTTCCTAATTAGTAATTTCGGGGACGAAATTCTTTTAAGGGGAAAAAATGTGACGGTCCGGAATTTTTAGGCATTTGAAATTGGAATATTTAATTGATTTTAGATATTTAAAAGGTTAATTCTAACTTGAATTCAAATATCACAATTTATTTGATAATTAAATTATTGAATTAAATAATTTAAAGTTGGATAAAATGTTGAATCTGGAGTTTTAGGCCTGTTAAAAATAATTTGAAGGCTTATAAAATTTATATTGGTAATACTGAGGAAATAGAAGTTGTAAAATTAAATTTAACACTGATTTGTTCAGTTTTGAAATATATACAATTTAAATTGATATTTAAAATAGCCTTCCGAGACACAGTCTCGGAATTCGACGAAACATTGGGTCCGTAATATTGAATTTTTATCGGATTTCAAATTTCATATTGATCGGAGTTGTTGTGTGAGCGTACGATAAGTAAACGCGCTGAAAATTAAATCGGAAATTCAATTTTATAACTGGTCCAAAAAGACATCTTCTCCATAAGATCGAATTAGGGCTTCAAACTTTTTCCATTGCGTTCGGAATAAGTGTATAACATTATAAACGCCTAGTGGCACGCCTCGATAGAGGTTCGTGATTTTAGGCTACGTAAGTCGAGATAATTTGTATTCAAATTTGAATTTAAAGTAATATAAAATAATAAATAAATAAAACCCAAATCAACCTCAGTTGAATTTCCTTCACATCGATACTTTTGCCTTTCACTTCAAAACACTGTAGTGAGTATTCTCCCACACGCTAACGTCAGATCTTATCTCTTCTTTTCATTTAACAGCCGAGCTTTCTTTCAAGTCTTTAAACCCATCATTCAAAATCAAAATTTAGAAAGGAAAATAGATTAATGGCCGGATTTTTTTCCTCTTTCGCTTGATCAATTTGGGTTCGATGTTCGAACAAGAAGGCGATGCGAGCGCCTGAAATCGTGACCGCGGTTCGTGATTGAAGCAAGGCACGACTCGTGGTGGTCTCGAAGTCAGCGAAGCATGGATGGGATGTAGGCGCGCGCTCGATCTGGAGGAGGTGAAGCGATGCTTGGGGTCGAAGGGAAATCGAGCGTGACTCGTTCGTCAAGCTCGAGTACGGTGGCGGTAAGGTTTGCGAATGGAAGGATGTGCGAGATGGAGGGCTGTAGCGCAGTGGGAGGTCGATCGACATTATCGCGAGGCTGGGAATTTCGAGAGGAGGAAGGTAGTGGTTGTGGTCGCGAGCGCTTTGGGAAGTTGCAGTAAGGTATTTAGTTAATTTTATTTATTTTATTTTATAGATATATAGCTTACAGAAGAATGAATACATATATATATATATATATATATATATATTTATGAATACGAGATTAAATTGGCAGTTGGATATATATATAAAACAATTATGTTTTAAGTTAATATATATGTTTGAAGGAATTTTACTTTATTAGAATTTAACGTATGTAGGAAGGATTTTGAAGAAAAATATATTTGTATGGATTTTAAAATGTTTAAAGAATTTATAAAAGTTAGATTTTGGAACATAATTTATTCAATTAACTTATTTAATTATTCTATTGCTAGAACATTTTTGTCAAAAAGGAAAATAAAATATGTATACATGGGAGTTTTGGATATTGGAAATTATAGGGATTAACTTGTTTAAATAAATTATTTAATTAGTTTCAAAAAGAATATTTTATTAGAGAAATTGGTTGAAATTAGAATTTATTCGGTTAAAACCAAATTGTTGATTTAAATTTAAGTATTAAATGGTAAGTGATTATTTGATAAGTTCAAATATTAATAAAATGAAAAATGTTTATACAAGGTTTAAATTGTAAAGAATTGTGAAGAAACAAGCCGGATGGAAATAGATTGCCAAACAAAAATCAAAGGTGAGTTAATCTCACTCGGCTGAATTTTTATTTAAATTTAAATGGTTAAATTTAAATGATTGATTATTTGATTGATTGGATTTGGTGTGTTATATTATATATAGTAGTATATCGTATATCTTGGAATGTTTGATTTCCCGCATTATATAGCGGATGAGACCATATGCGCCGCATAATAGCGGATGATTTACATTAATCCCATATACCGCGATATTCCACCTCGAAGTGGAATTGGTATTTATGTTATGCTAACATCTATGGATGCAGGGAAACAGGTTGGAGGGATTCAACTGGATTCCTCAACATTTATTTATCATTTAATATTCTCTGTTGTGATTATTTGATATTCTATGATGAATTATATTAGAATATTGAATGCTATGGTTTGATTGAATATATTTGGGTATAATGAGTTACCAAAAATATATAAATTGAATTTTGGAAAGAAAATAAAAGAAGTGAATTTATAAGCGAAATAATTATAGAAAATTTGAATAAATTAAGAATGAATTGAAAAGGAAATGGAAGTGATATTAAAATACTAGTATGAAAAGAAACAAGATTTTGAATAAATAGAAATTAATGAATTGAAAAATTAAGTGATATTATTTTAAAGAAATAAAGAATTATTTTAAAATTTAAAGTTTAAATTTATTTGAAAGGATTAAGAAGTAATTTGAGAAATATAAAATTGGTATTTTCAGTTAAAAGTATTTTAAGTCATAATTAAGGAATAAAATCTGAAATTAATGGATTTTGGAATAAAAGGGAGTAAATTGAAAATCAATTTGGAAATTGATTCAAGTGTTTGAAATTGGAAATTTAAAGAAGAATGTGAAGAGAAGTATATTTCCCTAGATAGCCAAGTACGGTTTCAAAGTAAATTTTAAATATAAGTTAAAGGCTTTAATGTTGTTTTAAAAAGGCATGTTTTAGAAAATTTATTAATTCTAAATGTTCAAATTTCTTAAGCAAATATTTTTCAAATCTATTATCGTAGTAATTATTTAAAAGTGACTTGGTATTTTGTTTTAAAGAAGAAAATTTAGTTTTATATTGTATAAAGCAACCTCATTTTCAAATATTCCTATAGTATATATTTTTAATAAAGTATTGAAGTAGTTTTATTTTTAAATATTCTTAAAGTGTATATATTTTAAATAAGTATTAAAAAAATTGAATTTAAATGTTTTAAAGGATAATTTATAATAAAGTGTTTTGTATTAATTAGAAAATCTAAAGTTTTGTGCTTGGTGATTTCAGTGGAAATAGAAAATATTGGGAAACTTATTCTGTAAAAGGAAGGTAATTTGAAACTGTTTTCAAAGGTTGAAAAGTAGAAAGATATCTTGCGAAGATATTTTGAGGTAAATAAATAATTTGGAAAATTATTTATTGTTTGATGGATGTTTGTGAATATTAATTGATAGTTAAATAACTGACTATCAATATTGGCCAAATGCGCTGATCGTTTCGAAGAGACCGGGATCGGGATTAAATTCTCGAAAACCACTTCGATCCGGTTTGTACGTTTTCGTGGAAAAACGAGTTTGGATTCGAAGATGGAGCAGTGAAGTGCAAGGGCTAGTCGCTACTAATCCTGAGGATATTTCCAAAATGGGTGTAGTAGGAGTAGTGCCTTCGGTTCCGTTCGAACCCGGGACGGACTTGTATGGATGAATGCTTTTGGAACATCGTCAGGTGGACGATGGGCATTCTAAGTGATATGTTCTAAAAGGTAATGCTTAGCCTCAAGCCTCGTCAACCGGGAATGACAGAAAATCAGGGGTTATGCAGCAAGGCTTGGTGGGCAGCACCCATTTCCAGGTAAGGTCATCCCTATCTAGATGTCCCTTTTTATTTCGACTTAGTGGTGCGGTTGCTGATCCCAACCGTGGGGTGATCTTACTCGGGATTATCCAGTAAGGGATAGTCCGGGTCTTGTGTTGCAGGGGGTCGAGAGTGATCCTCGGTACTGTGATCTAGGCCACGTACCGTGACAGGTGGTTCACCAGTGCTTAGTCATTAGGTGGAAATCCATTCTCCTTACGCGCCTTGTACGAGTTTTGTTTGTATTACCCACTTTGAGGCTAGTAGCTGGAACTTAATCATGTAACAATTTCAGCTATTTTAATAAGTATTTGTATATAGACACTATTATAATATCAGAGGATTTTGAAACTTTAATAATCAAGTTGACTGTGGTTTTCTCACGCTGGTATTGCAGACTGACTCGGGTGTTATTTAATTGTAATGCTCGGGTCAGACCGAGTATCATATGATACAGGATATGATGCTGTGGGGCTAAGAAAACGAGCTGGATGGCGATACGTACTTTCGTACTTGATTATTATTCTGCTGTGTATCCAGTTGTATGTTATTGATGTTAAACTCTGATGATGTACTCTGATGATGAATGTACAGACAGATATAGTATTTGTTTGGTGTAAAGATTATTGAATATCTATTATATTTTATTTCCGCTGCGATGGTAAGATTATGTTGTTGTTTTCTGTTTTCTCCTCTTCTACCTCTTCTTCTTTAACCCAAATGGTTCGTATTTCTGTTCAACTTGAGTTGATTGTTGTAGAATAGTGTTGACTCAAGGGGTACGGATTTGCGGGTCGTTACAATATAAAGATCTTTTGTTAGCACATGATGAATTATTAAAAGATTACAAAACTTCAAATAAAACTAATAGAGTTGCACTAGCTAAGTTAATATATTGTGAGCCAGAAATTTTCAATTTAGAAGAGGGAAATAAAATTTTGATAAAACAAATTAATTTTTAAAAATACGGTAGAAGAACTTGTTTTACATAAAGATTTCCTACAAAAAGAAAATGAGCAGATAGAAGTTAAAAACAATGATCGTTTGGAAGATGTTAATGTTTTGCAAAATAAAAAATATTTTTGGAAATTTTTTAAATAATTCTTGCTCTTAATTTTGTCTCTTGAAAAAGAAAATGTAGCCTTTATTAAAAAGAATTTAGAATTATCTAAAGAGTGTGAGATTCTAAAAGATATTCGTAGTATTTTGCAAAAAGAAGTTTGTGATTCTAAAACAAATATTGATAGATTAAATCTAAACAAATAATAAATTTTAACAAAGGTAAAAATATCTTATTTTCCTTAATTACAAATTTGAAAGCTCACAGAGATAAAAGCGGTTTAAGCTATAAACAAGCTTAAAGTGAAAATAGTACTAGAAATGCATTCGTGCATACTAATTTTATTGCTAGTACCGATAAAAAATGATCCTAAAACCACTTACAATCATAATTGTACTTTATTTAGAAATGATTGAAAATATTTTTCAAGCGCAAGCTAATGACTAATAGTATTAAAAATATGGATTTATGACAATATGATAGATCATGATAAACAGCTTTATATTAGCAACTATTATAAGAATGTGATTTGTAATGAAAAATATATTAATAAAGGTTCAACCACACCCAAATGGGTATGGTTTTCTAAAACTTAGGAAATTATAAGAACCTTAGGTATCGCATGCTTTAAGTGTTACCTAGTTTATAAGTAGTAGTTATCTATTAATGATTGGCAGTCCTACTTGTAGCCCTAAAACATAGCAGTTTGCTACAAAATGCTATAAAAAGTATGATTCTCTACAACACATTGATTAAAATACAGTTGCTTTAATATTATCAAAAGTATTGTAAAGTAGTTACTATTTGATAAAAAATTCATTATTTTTTTAGAGGGTACAGCCATACATATTTTGGTAAGATTTTCACCCTGTGATTAACCCCTAGACCCTAGCATAGTAAGTGGGTAACAAAAGTGATTATTATTTATTGTACGTACATGGAACAACGAAAGGAAAAATGATTGATTTTGAATTTTAAGGATGTTCCATACATATGATGGAACTATGTGTGTGATGCCCCATACTAAGCCCCACATTAACAAAGAGTGCTACTGGATAATATTGTAGGTTAATGTAGAGAATAGGGCTAGATAGTAGCGACCATCAATAGCCTTGTCTTCAATATGTATTGAATACGTCGACAATGCCATATTTTTTATTCTCAAGTGGATCGACATATCCAATAAATATTTAATACAAAGCCATAAGTGGCTATAGATCTATTAGAACAAAATACAACAACTTGAATGCAAAGCACATCACAGAACAGTAGATCATCACATACACACACACACACACACAGATATATCATAGAGTATACAAAATGATACATGTCAAGTGGTATAACAACCATAATATACAAGCGAGTCAAAAGAATATACATATCAGAGTAGCCAACCAAAAAGGACTGCACAAAAAGCTATAACAAAAGGAGCTAGCAGAATAGAGTCCATGTAGAAGTAGAATAGGCTAAGTCCAAATATACCTGACTTGAAACACCTCGTTCTGACCCAAGTATAAAATATACGGGTCAGTCTAGCTAAACAATTCAGTTAACAAGGATAAACGATAATACGAGCATAAGGATAATGTGATAATATTCTCAAGTGAAAAGAGACAATTAAAGTGTATGATTACATCAATTGATAATATGGTATCACTACACAAGCATATAATCTCAAAACAGATAAAATAACCCATAAAATGCTAAAGTAGTGATCTTCGTATCATCGGCATTCATAAAACATCAAATATGGTTTAGGAGAAAATCTAAACCACCATCTTGGAAAATCCAAAACATGCATAAAGAGATCTCATCTCAAAGATGCCATAAGGCAAATATATCTCTAAAGAGTATAATAAAATCTCAAGTAAATGCCAGAAGGCAAATCTCATATAACGCCAGTGTAGGCAATTCAAATCTCGAAAATAGAACTCCCAAGAGTTCAAATTCCCAAAAGGTAATCATCACAAATATATATATGTCGAATGGTTCAAAGGACCAATTTCGGAAAAGGACGATGCACTAGGGAAATCACAAACATCAATGAAATCATCTCAAAGATATAGCACGTGCTTATGGCCGAAGCCCACCAAATACTGCTCTCTCAAAATAAGACATCACGTCTCTTAGGCAAACGTCCCCAAGGACAATAAATGCGTATCTTAGACAAACATCCCGAAGGGCAATATCTTAAAGGACAAATACGTCGTAGTGGATAAATATGTCTCTTAGATAAATGCCCCGAAGGAAAAATGACCCGAAGGTCTAGTACTGGAAAATACGTCTCTTAGACAAATGTGTCGCAAACTTTCAGGTAGGAACCCGAAAAGTGTTAACGTGTTTCCCATACCACACGTTCGCAATAAACGGTTTACTAACCACTAGTAAATTTCACACTTAAAAGAAGTAAAAAGTTTACCTCATCTCATCTGTAAACTCGACCTGTAGGTCAAAATGATCAAACGGACAAGTCGAGAATTAAGCAATAAGATAAACGCACGTGTCCCATACCACATGTTTTACCAAACTGTTTAATTCACTTTCTCATTCACTTGAATAGTGAAAAAACATGTACTTTATATATAAAATAATTTACTTGAGAAAACAAGCCTTTAAATCGTGTCGCCAAATCTTCAAGGCAAAGACAATTTCAGCTAACTCGAAGTCATGAGTGTCATAGCGAACTTCATTCGGTCGCAGTTTCCTAGAAGCATAAGCAACTACCCGATCCTTCTGCATAAGCATGGCACCAAGGCCACATCTACTAGCATAACTGCAAATAACAAGATCTTGATTCCCTTTGGGAACCACTAAAATATGGGCACTAGTGAGAAGCTCCTTCAACTGCTTAAAAGAAGCTTCACACTTGTCGGACAAAATAAATCGAACGTCTTTTCAAGTAAGGATGGTGAGAGGAAGCACGATGTGGGAAAAATCCTTAATGAATCGGCAGTATTAACCGGCCAATCCGAGGAAGCTATGAATCTCATGAACATTCTTAGGCCTCTTCCAATTCTGGATGGCTTCGATCTTCGAGGGATCGACCGAAATGACTTTGGAAGAAACAACATGGCCTAAGAACTTAACCTTATTCTTCCAGAAATGGCACTTGGATAATTTGGCTTTAAGTTGATGGAGACGTAGAGTACTCAAGAAAATTCTTAAGTGATTAGCATGCTCGGCTTCAGACTTTGAATTAACAAGGATGTCTTCGATGAACACAAGGACGAACTTATTGAGATATCGCTGGAATACTCGATTCATAAGATCAACAAAGAAAGCAGGAGCATTCGTTAAACCAAATGGCATAACGAGCCCCTCGTAAGATCCATATCGAGTCCGGAAAGCTGTAAGAGGTATGCTATCTGCCGTGACTCGGAGCTGATGGAAACCGGTGGCAAGGTCGAGCTGAGAGAAGACCTTAGCACCACTTAATTGATCGAACATATCGTCGATCCTAGGCAGTGGATACCTATTCCTGATGGTCAACTCGTTAAGCTTGATAGTCAATGCAAAGCCTAAGAGTTCCATCGGACTTCTTTACAAAGATTACCACGACACCCCATGGTGAAAAACTGGACTGAATCAATTGCTTGGACTCAAACCCTAAAAACTGCTTCTTGAGATCCTTATTTTCCTTTGTAGATATCCTCGTGGGAGGCTGACTAACTGGTTGTGTACCTGGAATGAGATCAATGCTGAACTCAATTTCCCTCTTGAGTGGCAAACCCAAAATAGGCTTAAATACATCAGAGAAGTTACAAACAATAGGAATATGAGATATATCAGCGTCATCTCATGAGTCTAGAGAATATAAAGCTACTTCAAAATTATCCACATTCCAAAGAACAAGTAATAGCAGAGCAGGAGAATCAGCATGTCAAAGATATAAAACTCTCTTAGAACAAATAATCCAGGCATCATAACGCACTAGCTAGTCCGTACCCAAAATCATATTAAAACCCAAATAAGAAATAATGTGCAGATTTGCATGAAAAGAAAAGCCACATAAAACAATTTCAACATCATTACAAAGCATGCTAAGTGTAATATCCCGGGATTTCCAGGAGTTTAAAATGCGGATAATCTCTTAATTTAAATTATTTGAATTGGAAAATTGTTATTTTCAAAGATAATTAGTCAAGTAATATTTTAATTATGGTTATAAATTGGTATATTGTTTTCAAAATTTATAGGTATGTTTAAATGCATTTATATCTATGTATTTAAATCTGTGTATTTTAAATTGATTTTAAAATAGGATATATTATTTGGAAATAATAATGAGCTTCTTTTAAAATAAATGATTATATTTATTTAAATTTATTTTAGATTTGATTTTTAAATTGGACTTTGAAAATGAATATAAATTTGAATTCAAAAATATACATACATTTTAAAATAAAATAATATATATAGTTGGTTTTAAATTATATAGATACTGTTTTTAATTAAGAAAATAAGATTGTTTATTTTGTTTTTATAGAAATTTATATGTGGAAATTTGGATTTGTATTTATTTAATAAGAATGAATACATGGATTTTGAAATAGCACTTTTAAAAATAAGTTTGAAATATTGTAATAACTTTATTTAAATTATAATTGATTTTTATTTTATGTTCTTTTTAAAAGATTGTATTTTATAAATTAAGCATACATTTGTAAATGTATAAGTGAATTTGTTATTTGATATTTAATAAGAAAAGCATTTTTTTAAAAAATTTAGAAAACATACTTGTAATTAGGAAAATAATTTTAAATGCTTTTAAATTCCTTTAGAATTAAAAATAAACTAAATATTTACAAATGTTCATTTCTTAAACACCTTGATAACAAGTGTTAAACCATTTGTGTAAATAGAGACAAGTGTCCTTTGTTTTTCTAATTTCTTTTAATTTATTAAATCTGAACCCTCTTTATCATTTTCTTAAACCTTTGTTCATTTCTAAAAGAAAACCTAAAATCTTCATGCAATCTTCATTCATTACCCAAAACCAGAAAGCCTGAAACAATCCTCAAGTTTTAAAACCTGAAGCACTCCTCAACTCAAAGCTTGTTCAATTCAAAAGAAAAACATTAACCTGATCAATCTTCAAAAACAAACTCTGCAAATTTGTTAATCTGGAAGCATCACAGTTAAACCCAAATTTGCAAAATGAATTCAAAGAGCCTGAAACCAATTCACAGATTTTAAACAATCTGTAGTATTCAACCTGCAATGCTTTGATCCTTCCTGTTTCAAGTTGAATCATCTCAGTCAATAGAGAAACCAAGTATTAAAGCAATTTCCAGTTCTATCATCAACAACAAACTCTGCACTAGGTTGAGGTGAGTAAACATTTAATTCTAAACATAAAGTTGATTGATAATTGTTGCTTATAAAATCTTTGTGAAATGATAACTGCATGTGTGTACTTTTGTGAATGTGATTTTATTTGAGTATGCATGCCTGGTATATGTATGTCACCCCTCTGTTGCATGATTCAGAGTAAAATTTTGAACAAATTGTTTTCATTCTTCTCTGATTTCTGAGGGGCCTGAGTATTCTCAAACAAATTAAGTTTGTTTAAGTATGAACTATAATCTAAAATTAGTTAAACATGTTTTTAGATATGTAGTAACTGGGAAGATATGGTTACCGTACAAACTTTATAAAATATGTTAGAAATCAATTAACACAATTCTCTGATTCATCTATATAGATTGAATTGATGTTGGAAGTTATGATTTTTAAAATCAAAATCAGGTTTTTAAATGAAGTAAAATGTGGGAATTTGGGGTTTTATTTGGAAATAGATTTTTGGTGATCTCTGTTAATATGTGAATCTGGAATGCTTGAGTTGGTTAATGGAGTTAGTATTTGCATCAGAGTGTTTAGCAAAAATCATTGAAGAATTTATTAATCAGCGTGGGTTTTGATTTTTGCCTTAGATTGATTTAAACCTAGTTTTTGAAAGCCTACTGTAAATTTGATTTCTGCATACCCAAAATTGAATCGAGCTGTATGATTTTTGGGGAGAAGCTTGCGCGGTGAGTCTGCAAGCTAAGGTCGGGGTTGTGTTGCTTAATGATGATCGGCGGCGACGATTTTTGGGTTTTCTGGTGATGGGTTTTTGAGTTCAGTCACCTGATGAACTCGATTGTGATTCAAAGCTTGAAGTGTCGTTCTGTTGGTTGTAGGGGCTTGCGAGGTGCTAGGGTGATTTGCCGGAGGTCTTGCCGTTCACTGGAGAAGGTCGGGCAACGGTGCAGGTTGCACGGTGGGGATGGTGGTGTCAGTTGTTTTGGGTTTTGCTTTGGAGTTGGATACTTGGTATAGTTTGGGTAATAAGGGAGAAGACTCGGGGAATAGCTCGAGTACATTTGGATGTGGCTCGGGAAACTCGCGTGGTTTCAGGTGTTTTGAGTTGCAGGGAATCATTTGTTTTAGCAGTTTTGATTTTAAATTAAAACAGTTTTAAATTTTAAAAAGAGGGCAGTTTTGTTTTAAAAAGAAAAGGTACTTGTACTTGAATTCAAATATATATGGGTTGAACTCAAATTTATGTTCAACCTAAAATTTGGTTTAAAAATAAAATAAGTTTTAAACTTTAAGAAAATTTTAAGTTCTTGTTTTGAAATTGAATTGTTTCTGTAAATAAACTTGTATATGTTTAAATATCTTTAAGTTAAAATCTTAATATTTCAAATTTTATTTTGGAATATAAAGAGAATTTAAGTAAATGTTTTAATTATATTAATTAGTGGAGTTGATTATTAATTAACAATTAAAGATAATTTATGAACTTGAAAATTAGATTGTTAATTAATAGTTAAGGAAAGTAATTGATGAATCTTTATAATTAAATTTAATTAGTGAATTAAGTTTAAATAAAGGTTTCAAGATTTATTTAAGATAATATTTTATCTTAAATAATAATTAAGTATTTATAATTTGTAATTAGTTGATTAATTAAAGAATTTTAAGTTAATTCATTTATTTAATTATTATTTTAAAATGGGTTGATTAAGTAATTAATTAAGTATAATTATTTATTTAATTAACTATTAATTAAGATGATAATTTATTAATGTCTAATGTTTAATTAAATTGTAATTACTTATTAATTAAGTAATTAAGGGTTAATTAAAATAGTAATCAATTAATGCTTATTAAAGGTTTTATTAAGTTTTTCTTAATTAATAATTAAAGGATTATTAATTTATAATGCTTGTTAATTAGGAATTAATTAACTATTTTTATTTAAGGTTAATTAATTTTAATTAAGAATTAATTAATTTTAATTATGGATTAATTAATTTGTAATTAAGACTGTTAATTAATAATTAAGTTTATTAATTAATGATTAAGAGTTGATTAATTAGTTAATTAGGTTTAATTAATTAATCAATAAAAGTAATTAGTGATTAATTACTTTGTACTAAAGGATTGACTAATAATTAAGGTTTATTAATTAATAGTTGGAGATAATTAATCTGATAATTGAAGATTAATTTGAGTTAATGAGTAATTAAGGATGAATTACTCAATGTTGTTTTATGAGGTGAGTGAAATCAAATAACTTAATTAATTTGTTAATTGATTATATATAGACACTTGATTAAGGATTAAGTATGTTTACTTGATAAGTTTTGGTAAGGCTAATTACTTAAGATAAGTAATTGATTAATTACAGAGGTAATTGAGTTAGGTAAATTACTGATTTGGAAAGTAATTTTTAATAGGTAAATTACTTGTTAAAGTAATTAAAGTTTTATTACTTGGGTAATAAATGAAAGGATTTATAAAGTAATTAAGAAGTAATTAAGAATAGTTAATTACTGTATTTAAGTTGATTAATTAAAAGCAATTAATTTAGGCCTGATTAATTAATTAAGGTTCATTAGTTGAATTGACTAATGAAAATAATTAAGGATTAATTACTTTATTAAGAGTTAATTAATCAAGGTTGATTATGATTAATTAATTGATTTAACTAATGTTAATTTAAGCAAGATTTATTTTGATGAAGGTAATTAATTTAATTAATTTAAATTAATCAAGTGATTAGGTAATTAATTTAATTCACTGTAAATTAATTAGAGTTAGAGATAGCTAATTTAATTCAGTTTAAATTAATTATATTGTGGTTTGGGTTAATCATTGCTTATGAATGATTGGATGACATGGATTGTCTTGAATGCTTTGTGATCTCAGTAATGAGATAAGTATGGTTGTATGGCATGGATGTTTGATTGGATTGTGATATAGATTATCAATTTGGATGTTGGTATATGGATTATCTATTATGATATTGATAATGTGGATTACCTGTTATTTGATAATGCTGATCATCAATTATTGATATGTGAGTTATCTATCTGTGTGTATATAGATACTGTGTTGAATTGTTTTAAAACCTTTGAAACAACTTGGACCTAAAAGACACGCTTTGGATTTCGATGAGACCGGGATCGGGTTTCCATATTTGGATATCCGTAAACCACATCGATTCCAAATAACGTTAGGTCGTGAGTCAAATTAGAGCTTTGTGAAGACTCGAGGTGTAAGGGATATACGTCAGTATAACTCTGTGGGTGATTCCGTAATGAGTTGACGGAATAGATCTTATAGATTCGAGATGGTGATTTAGAGTGCAAGGGTTATTGTCGTTAACTCTGAGGGTGATTCCAAAATGAGTGTAACGAGATAATGCCTTCGGTTTCGTTCGAACCCGGAACGAACTTGTATGGATTGAATGCTTTCAGCACATCGTCAGGTGGACGATGAGCATTCTAAGTGATATGTCCTATAAAGGTAATCGTAACCTCAAGCCTCATCAACCGGGAATGGCTAAAACAGGGGAGGTGCAGCAAAGCTTCGTGGGTCGCACCCACTGGAGAGTAAGATTTACCCATGTCTAGAGGTCCCTTTATTTCGGCTGTGTGGACGGTTGAATAGCTACAACCGTCGGGGTTGTCTTATTCGAAACTGTTCAGTAAGGAACGGGTCCGGCTTTGTGTTGCAGGGGATTGGGAGTAATCCTCGGTACGGTGATCTAGGCCACGTACTGTGACGGGCGGTATCCCAGTAGCCCTGCCATTGTATGGAATCCAAAATCCAATAAGTGCCAACGGTTTTGATTGTATTACCCACTTTTGTGGCTAGTAGCTGGAATTTAATAATGTAACAATTTCGGCTATTTCTTATTTATTTGAAAACCCTAGACACTATTATAATATCACCGGATTTCCTATCAAATGTTTTGGTTGGCGTTAGGTAAAAACTTTTCCATGTTTATGTGTGGGAAGTCTTACGTGATACCCTTTCTTTCAAAAGGTTTTTAAAGTTAAGTAACTTTAACCCGTTTACTCACACCAGACCCATGTCTGACCCGGAGTTTATTCTGTTTTTCTTAAACTCTTGGGTTCTCAAATTTTTACGAGTAGCCAAGAGAATTCAGGTTAGGATTCTAAGTTGGCTTGACGATTTCTGGAGGAGCAATGGAGCAAGAGGCTTCTGCGTATAGCTATAGAGTATTCCGCTGTGTGTTTTCTGAGATGTTGTTTGTCTTTGAGTTGTATAACTAGACAGGTGTCTATAACTGTCTAGTATAAATTGATTAAGCTGTGTATCTCTGATGTATATGATACTATGTAAAGTATTATGTGATTAATATAATTTATTCGTTCCGCTGTTTAGATTCTGATGTTGTTTCTTTCTTCTTCTCTATCTTTTCTCTTCTCTATCCCTTTCTTTCTTAAATCATGACGCGTCTTTCTGGGTTGTGGAAGGCGGTCGTCACACTAAGGGTTGCGGATCCTCGGTAGGATTCGCCATCCTAAATGAAGTAAATATACAAGAAACATCCGAAGACAAATCATCGACAAGCTTCTTCGATATGAATGAATACGACGAACCCGTATCGAAGAGGACTCGAATAGAACGATCATGGAACAACAATGAACCTTCGACAGTAGAAGGAGATGTACCTCTACACTGAGAAGTCCCTCCAAAAGAATCCACTACTGTAATGGCCCGTTTTTCCGTACCGTTTGAATCGACAATAAACCACACATGTCCAACTCAAATTGCACGAATAAACGGATCATTAAGGGTAGAAAGAAAATAAAGACAAAACAGAATCTCACATGAATGGAATAACATATATTATTTCAATAATAATCTTTACAGCGGAAAATTTTAAATACAATATCAGAGTCTAATCTAAATTCAGCTTGGACAGTTATAGATATCCGTCCTTACAATTGCTGACAAACATCAGACTAAACTAACAAAGCACAAATAATAGAATGCGTCCATACGATGATGAAGATCTCCAGCTCTCCTCTGGAAACTCCAACCGTCTTCAACTAAACCTGAAACTACTCGGATCTGACCCGAGTAATGAAAATACCCGAATCAGGCTTGATAAACCAGCGTTAGATATTCGAACTTTAAAATGAATATGTTATCAAAACCTTTGAGAAGAAGGGTATCTCATAAGGCCACGACCACACATAAACACGGACAGGTTTTTACCTTATGATAACCAAAACACTTTTATATATCAACGTTTGATATTATTTCTAATGATATTCTTTTGAAAACACGTTTCAAATAAACTTATTCAAATAAGGTATCAATATCTGGACTAAGTCTAAAGAAATATATTCGGACTGGGTGAACGGAATATAACAAACGGAATATATAATACCAAAAAGGGGTAGCTGAAATGTTTGCAAGTCATTACGGCTATTTTGGGACTACAATCAATGTAACATCCCGCCTTTTCGCACACTTTAAACTGACACACGTGCCAATTCAAAGCATACTCAAGGGCGGATTGTTATGGGGTAAATAAGAAAAACAGAGAAGAAATAAAACAAAACAGAATCTCACAGCGGAAGGATAAAATATAATAATAAATATACAGTTCAAAACAGTTTACAAACACTTGATTTGCTTTATACAATAAATATCAGAGTTACACATACCAATACAATCAATGCAGCGGAACAGTATGAGTGTGGTGCAAAACTATATATAATAATAATACGACTCCTTCGTCTTCGTCCTTCAAAGCTAAAGTCTTCGATCCTGAAACGCTCGGACTGACCCGAGCGAATTTGAAAAGACAAAAACACTCGAGTCAGAACTAAAAGATCTTATGTGAGTTAAATTAACAGAAATAAATATGAGTGCAGTAACTCAGGAGATGCTCGGGATTTACATCTCCTAAGGATCCGTTAAACTATTTACTATGTAGTATATTGCGCTATTATAATAGTGTCTATTTGTAAAGTAAACTTACTTTTTAATAGCGTTAAGGGGTTACCCATATAGCCCTTAACACAAATAATGCCAATAGTCTATACAGTACCGTAATACCTCCTGATCGGGAAGCTACCAGAGGATACTCCATAGGTACGACACAAATAGAAACTCGTAGTAAAGGCTCGGTATGGTAGGTGACACGGCACAACTAGGCAATGCCAGGGTAGATATACCAATTGCTATCCAGGCTGGTGGAAACGCGTAGCCGCAGTTACCGCCCACCTCGGACTAACTCCCCAAAATCAAAATATAGAAGTGGCCACTGAATCAATCCAAAATCAAAGTATAATATCGAAGAGGAGGGTCCGATCAGAGGAATGACCTCATTGGCCTGAGAATCGCTCCTGTTTTAGCCACCTTATGCCAACTCACGGGAGTCGGGTCCACGTATTTACCTTACAGGAAACGCCGCCACCAACGTACTTCATTCTGGAATCTCCACCGCGTACACGGTTAGTCAAAGTGGTTTTCGGTATCGACAGAGAGTATGTCCATATCCGATCCCGGTCTCTTTGCCAACCCATCGTTATTATAACACCGCGGTCATTTAAAAATAGTTTATACTTTAAAACCAGAATAAACATTTCCATTTCAAAACTATGAATACGATATCATTTCAAAACCCAACAATATGATATCATTTTATCTCGAATATAATTCTTTACCAAAATCATACTGCTTTAAATTTTAAAATATCTGGAAACCAAATATTTGAGTTATATTTTCAAAGCATAATATTTCGAAATTCATAATTTAAAACCATAACTTCTAAAGCTTAAATGGTTCGGATATTCAATGGTATATATAATAAATGGTTTACTTTTAAGGTTACTTTGTAAAGAAATTATTTCCAGGGCTTTACAAAAATACTTCTTTATTTAAAGTCTAAACCAAATTTAAATATCACTTTCGAGTTCCAAAACCACTTCAATTTCTATTTATATATATACCCATTTGGAGTATTAATATTTCAAAACTAAAGTTGGAATTTATTCTTTCAACACATTAAATGTTCTATTATTTAGTTTTGAATATTTACATAAAATCTATAAATAAAACTCCAACTTCTAGAAATTAACTATTTTCTTCAATTAATTTATACTAAAATATTCCATTTAAGTAAATCTTGGAAAATCCATTTATAAATACCATACCTTAAAATTACCAAACTTAAACATATAAGATCAATTACTAAATTCCATTTTCTCAAATTTTTATCATTTTATCCAACAGGTTTATACACAACTTAAATTTAAAATTTTAACTTCATATGTGTATATATCGAAGAATAATATTTTATACAATATCAAAATAAATTTTTATAAACCGTATCCCATCCAAACCATAGAAATCACTTTAAAATAATTTTATATATAGACCACGGTGCCTGTATATAATTTTCTATCATATGGTCAAGTGATACGGATATTTATCATTTCAATCCGCAATTTAAAAATAAAATTTGCGGTTGTATATCATTTCAAACCACAATCCCGAATGAAATGAAAAATGCATGATAACTTGCAGTTAATGATATACAATAAACATCCATTCATCTATCAATCATAAATCATCAATTTCAAACATCATCCAACTTTAAATCAATATTAATATATGTCAGATAATACATAACAGGTAAATACTAGCAGTTATATTCAAAATAAATAAATTTAATCAACTATTAAACTAACAGTTTATATTAGTAATAAATTTTATAACTGTTTACTAGGAGTTTAAATGCAAATAAATAAATTCTAACTGTCAATTAATATGAAATAAATAAACTAAATTAACAGTTAAATTAAATAAATACGAATTAACAGATATGCTGAATAAAACATGCCAAACAGTCCTAAATAAATTTCTACTCATATCTAAAATAAATTTAACAAACATAAAAACTTTTAGAAGTTGTGAGTGGGTTAAAACACTCACCTTTTGAATTTAAATCGAATTTAAATTCGATTTAAACCCAAAAATTCGCCCTTCTCGGAATTCGTCCAAACCAGCGTCAAAACGTCAGAAATTCCGATACGATCCCAGCAAAACAAACCGCGCGTGAATCCGAGCTCGTATGCAAAAGTTATGAAAATTTGAAAAATGTAAAATTCTGGTCCTGGGTCGACTTCGGGTTCGACTTCAGTGCGCCGCCTCAATTCCCCGGTGCCTGCTTGGAGTTTTCGCCAAAACGACCCGGAGCGACCCGAGTCATTTTCTTCCTGACCCGAAGTTGCTCTAGGGTTTTCTCCCCTGAAACCCGAAGCGCGACCAGAAGCTGCTGCAGATCCGCAATCTTTTTTTTTTTTTTTAAATTTGAATTTTTTTTTTTTTGGAATTTGGGAATTAGGTTTTTTTTCTGCCATTAGAATGAGGAGGTGAGAAGGAGATGTATGTATAGAAAATGAAAATAAAGAGTGGCTAGGGTTTATAACCATGCTTATATAGGTAGACTAGAGATAGCGTAGATGGATCGGATAAGTGAACGTACGAAACAAACTATGGCCCAAAAAGCCCGCTATGACTCCGGAACGAAATATGTTAAATCTATATATCCAAATAGGTATTTTAAGATATTCTGAACGCGATGGAAAAAGTTTTACGTCCAAATTTGATCGTATGAAGAAGTTATGCTGAAAACAAAATTTCCAAATTGATTTCAAATTGATTTTATTAAAATTGATTTCAAGGCGTTTCACGCCCGTACGATCAAACGACAAGTCCGATCGATACGAAATTTGAAACCCTATAATAATCCACCGATACGGATCCGATGAAACTGGTTTCGTCGAAATCCGAGTCCGTGGCCAAAATGGCTATTTTTAATATTCATTAAATAAATTAAATAAATTATAAAAATCCAAATTTTATATTAAATTCTAAAATTGGCCAAATTTTATTTCTTATATGATTCGTAATCAATTGAAAAGATTTAACAGGCTTAGCTGTGAATTAAAAGTTGACAGTATATTAATTGCAATGTTAATTTCTACACTTTCTTATATTTAAGAATTTTATAAATTATATTCTCAAAACCCATACTTTAGATTTTTAATCTTTATATTCTCAACTTTCACTTAAAATAAAGATGCCATAAACATTAGTTCCTGATTCACATCATTATTCTTTAAGTCTAATTTAAATCTCAATAACGTAGTATTTAACGTTAGAACCCATTTTATTATGCATAAATTACAAATTTTACTGACCCAAATTTTCTTCTTTTCATTCCATATCGATTGTCAATCCTATAAGAAAAATTAACATTAGGTTCATACTTATTACAAATAACTCCAATTTCTTCCAAATAATAATTACATAACTATTAAATATTAAATCCATTTAATTGTAATAAATTCAATTGATTGCAATAAATTTCCAAATAAATTTGGATCTTTATTTGGTTATACAAAAAAAATCCGTTATCACTTACCTAACAAAGTTATTATTACTTAAGATCTCATTGCATCCACATTTTCACATTTTCATTTCCTGGTTTCTTTACTTTATTCTACATAAATTATTATAAATGGGATTTTCTTGGTTACATCTTATTTGTATTTAACACTACTCATTCACCAATTTATTTCGCTTTAACTGCGGTAAATTGGCGGATAAATTGAATTTGATTCCCAAAATTTAAATTAACAAGCAACAAGAATAGGTAACACACAATAGTCGTTACGCTAAATTCTAGTCACCTAAATAAGCTTTTATTACTTTACAAAATGGAATAACTTTTAAACTCATAAATGTAATACCAAAACCGTTATAAATCCAATAAATTTCCAAATCGAAGTTTGTACATATTTTACACAACTATTATGATTTCTCACAGAACGTTGAATTTATTAAATGACCATTTATTTAAAATTTAATTCCCTTAATTGAATCAAATGCTTATAATTTTTACATTCTTACCATTCCTTCCCATTATAAATTCATTAACGGATTTACAAATCTCTATCTTCCAAACATTAAATAACCAAACTGATTACAACCACTGTTCTTATCAAATTTTCATAAATTTGTTCAAATCTATACTCTTTTTCCATATAAATAAATTTTATGTTACTACTAGATTTTTTTATCCACTACAGCCATTAAATTTTTACTATCTACACTTATTACATCTTTGTATTAATGAATCCCATTCAAGTTAATATTTATATTAATATTCACAAATTCAACATTTATATGTTTCTTAAAATTAACTTTCAACCAAATGTGCCAATTTACATTTCATTTCCATTCAATATATATTCATTTTATTCCGTTCATTCGGGTACTGCATTAAAATATATTTATTCTCTAATACTAACGTTATTATCATTAAATTATGATTGGATTCCAAGTTTTTATTCAATACCTTGAACAATAACTTACATATTAACCAAATCCTTCTTCTACTTAATTCAAATTGGATTATGTTCCAATTCCTATAACCTAGGTCTTGAGTCACCATTGACATAATTAAATTTATCGTTTATTTCAATCTTCATTTATAATTTAAAGTTCTACTAAACTAAATTACAAAACTTATGAACTTTAACAAATTTAATCCACCAATTAAATTTTTCTGATGTTTATATATTGCAATTAAATTCAGTTATTATTTCATTAATACCATTTTAATCAACTAATTATGACTTATAACCACAAACACAAATTTTCGTTATTTCAATCTATGTCATATAAACATTTTAAATTATTTACTTTTAATTACAGTTACTAGCTAACCCCTACATTTACTCCATTAAAAATCCTAAGACTTCTATTTCAATTTAAATTAGATTAGAAAACATATCAAATTGATTCATTTAATATCATTGAATTTAACGGGTCGTTACACTCTCCCCCACTCAAAACTTTTCGTCCCCGAAAAGGAAAAAGAAGAGAGAAGGAAGAATAAACAGTACATCTTATTTCAAATATTAACTTATAACCAATAATTTACTGGATTAATTTCCTTTAATGAAATATACCCGTTTATAATCGTTACAACCTTTTATACTTAAATCATTAAAGTTTGGAAAATATTCAACAAAATTCTAAGTCCAAAATTTACGGAAAATTTTGGCAGAGTCTCCTTTGTACGGAGAGACTCTGGAGAAAATATAATATCAAAATATACAAATATATTACATATATTATCAAAATATTATATCCCAACACGGGAAAATTATATAAAATAGCGCTAAAACGTAATCCGGAAACGTACCTATTTGTTGGGCAATATACGCTTATTATTTTGGAACCAAAAGCAGTAGCAGTTGCTTCCATCACCTGTATTCACTTATATAATCTAAAAGGTTAAATATTTATATTAAAGTGAACTATTCAAGTGGATTCAATCATTAATCAACCAAACAATTCAACAACCATCAACCTTACAAACAACATACATACACAAACAAAGCAACCATTTAATCCATCAAACAAATAGTTGTTTGGGTTCAAACTTGAAATTTGTATGAAATGAAATTAACTATCAAGTGCATCCTTTACTCAACAGTCTTAGATGGAACAAGGATAGATTATTTATTCATCCAACAACTTCAAATTCCTTACCCAACAAACATAAATCAACAATAACAATTCAAACCACAACCAAATTAACTTATTATACATTTATTCCATGCTTCAGTGGGTTGATTTTCTTTCTTTCATTTATGGAGTGATTTCTTTATTTCTTACAAATTTTCAATTTCCATTTATCACAAAATTCATTATATTTGTATTCCAATTTATTTACTAAAGTTTCTATCCTCTATTTATACTTCTTACTTTTACTTAGTAAAATTTCCAATTTCTTATGCTTATATAATCAATTCTCATTAACAATAGCAAATTAATAGAATACCTTTATTACCTTACTCTTCACTTGTAAGATTTCCCCTTACATTTTCCTACTAACATTGCAACTTTTTATTATATGGTAAGTTATGTATGTTTTAAGAATGTAAGTGAAAATTTACAAGTTCCTTTTCATTCCTTTAATTAATATATATTGTTTTATAACCTACAATTTCAACTTACCTTTAATCTCATTTATTTATTTAATGTGGAAGTTTCCATTATATTTAATAGTAGTAACAGTTTAATTACCCACTTTCTATAATATTTAATTACAGTAACCCTTTTTAGTTACACTTAAATTATTAACCCTTTAACCTTCATTCTTAAAAATAAGGAATTTTATTAATTAATTGCTTAGGGTTTACAGTCATTTATATATTACTTACTTTCTATTATATTAGAATAGGGGGAATTAAAGCATACTTAAGTTAATAACCCTAAACATCAATCTTTATTTGTTAAAGAATTTCATTTTATTTACTTAAGTTTAAAATCACCTATTAATAATACTTATCTTAAATTATGGAAAAATTCAAATTATAACTTAAGTTTATACCATTATATTCTTATTTATAATAGCAATTCATTGAATCCTTCATTATTTCCCAAAATTCCTACTTGTAAAATATTCAATTCCAATCTCTCATTTAACATTTCAACTTTTTATATTTGGTAAGTTATATATATGTTAAAGAAAAATGCAATTGAACTTATACAAGTTTATCTAAATTCTTTTAATTCATTCATTGTTCAATAAATCTTTACCTCTCTTATAAGTTAAAATTTTAACTTCCTTTATACTTAGCATTAATTCTCTAAATTAGAGGTTTCACTTCATTAATTACTTACCTTTTATTTCACTAAAATAATTTAAACCATTAATTAATGGAAATTTAAGAATTAAATACCGGGTCAAATTTCAAATTATCTTAAAAAAATAATAGATAATTAATTTCTTACAACTTTTATATCCCTAATTACCTTTAAACAATTAAAATTTTAAATAATTTCAAAACAAATCTGCAGTAGAATTTACTACAGTGGCCTTTCCCCTTCGAAACTCGAAAATGAAAGTCGATGATGCAGCCACCATCACCGAAATTATTTTCCAGCGACAGAGAGGAAAGTACAAAATTTATTTTCTCCAAAATCTTCTGAATTAAAATGAAATATTTATAGAAGAAAATACTTATAAACCAAAGCATTATATTTCATAAATCCTTTGAAAGAAGATTTCAAAAATCCCGGACTTAAGTTCTAAAATCTCCAATTTGATTTATTATAATTTCAACTTAGCTTCAATTTATTACAAATATTTTTATATTACCTAACACCCAATCTATAGCAACCAAAATATCTTTATAAAAATATTTTCATATATAGAAAATATAATAGGCAAAATTATTTCATTCACCTGTATTAAAAACAAATATTATGTCGGTCTGTCCTATTAAGTGTTTAGAAATCCCTATTGATGACATAGCGTCCCATGCATCAACCAGAATTTATAAATACAAAGCGGAACAGATTAACACAATATCAAAATCTTTTATTAATACTAACAAATACGCTCTCTCATATATATATACACTCAGCGACTCCCATAGGGTATTACTACCCTATTAATAAAGAGTCAAACCCCACAAAGCCAAGGTTTATCGCTAAACCAAAGCTCTGATACCAACTGTAACATCCCGCCTTTTCGCATACTTTAAACCGACACACGTGCCAATTCAAAGCATACTCAAGGGCGGATTGTTATGGGGTAAATAAGAAAAACAGAGAAGAAATAAAACAAAACAGAATCTCACAGCAGAAGGATAAAATATAATAATAAATATACAGTTCAAAACAGTTTACAAACACTTGATTTGCTTTATACAATAAATATCAGAGTTACACATACCAATACAATCAATGCAGCGGAACAGTATGAGTGTGGTGCAATACTATATATAATAATAATACGACTCCTTCGTCTTCGTCCTTCAAAGCTAAAGTCTTCGATCCTGAAACGCTCGGACTGACCCGAGCGAATTTGAAAAGACAAAAACACTCAAGTCAAAACTAAAAGATCTTATGTGAGTTAAATTAACAGAAATAAATATGAGTGCAGTAACTCAGGAGATGCTCGGGATTTACATCTCCTAAGGATCCGTTAAACTATTTACTATGTAGTATATTGCGCTATTATAATAGTGTCTATTTGTAAAGTAAACTTACTTTTTAATAGCGTTAAGGGGTTACCCATATAGCCCTTAACACAAATAATGCCAATAGTCTATACAGTACCGTAATACCTCCTGATCGGGAAGCTACCAGAGGATACTCCATAGGTACGACACAAATAGAAACTCGTAGTAAAGGCTCGGTATGGTAGGTGACACGGCACAACTAGGCAATGCCAGGGTAGATATACCAATTGCTATCCAGGCTGGTGGAAACGCGTAGCCGCAGTTACCGCCCACCTCGGACTAACTCCCCAAAATCAAAATATAGAAGTGGCCACTGAATCAATCCAAAATCAAAGTATAATATCGAAGAGGAGGGTCCGATCAGAGGAATGACCTCATTGGCCTGAGAATCGCTCCTGTTTTAGCCACCTTATGCCAACTCACGGGAGTCGGGTCCACGTATTTACCTTACAGGAAACGCCGCCACCAACGTACTTCATTCTGGAATCTCCACCGCGTACACGGTTAGTCAAAGTGGTTTTCGGTATCGACAGAGAGTATGTCCATATCCGATCCCGGTCTCTTTGCCAACCCATCGTTATTATAACACCGCGGTCATTTAAAAATAGTTTATACTTTAAAACCAGAATAAACATTTCCATTTCAAAACTATGAATACGATATCATTTCAAAACCCAACAATATGATATCATTTTATCTCGAATATAATTCTTTACCAAAATCATACTGCTTTAAATTTTAAAATATCTGGAAACCAAATATTTGAGTTATATTTTCAAAGCATAATATTTCGAAATTCATAATTTAAAACCATAACTTCTAAAGCTTAAATGGTTCGGATATTCAATGGTATATATAATAAATGGTTTACTTTTAAGGTTACTTTGTAAAGAAATTATTTCCAGGGCTTTACAAAAATACTTCTTTATTTAAAGTCTAAACCAAATTTAAATATCACTTTCGAGTTCCAAAACCACTTCAATTTCTATTTATATATATACCCATTTGGAGTATTAATATTTCAAAACTAAAGTTGGAATTTATTCTTTCAACACATTAAATGTTCTATTATTTAGTTTTGAATATTTACATAAAATCTATAAATAAAACTCCAACTTCTAGAAATTAACTATTTTCTTCAATTAATTTATACTAAAATATTCCATTTAAGTAAATCTTGGAAAATCCATTTATAAATACCATACCTTAAAATTACCAAACTTAAACATATAAGATCAATTACTAAATTCCATTTTCTCAAATTTTTATCATTTTATCCAACAGGTTTATACACAACTTAAATTTAAAATTTTAACTTCATATGTGTATATATCGAAGAATAATATTTTATACAATATCAAAATAAATTTTTATAAACCGTATCCCATCCAAACCATAGAAATCACTTTAAAATAATTTTATATATAGACCACGGTGCCTGTATATAATTTTCTATCATATGGTCAAGTGATACGGATATTTATCATTTCAATCCGCAATTTAAAAATAAAATTTGCGGTTGTATATCATTTCAAACCACAATCCCGAATGAAATGAAAAATGCATGATAACTTGCAGTTAATGATATACAATAAACATCCATTCATCTATCAATCATAAATCATCAATTTCAAACATCATCCAACTTTAAATCAATATTAATATATGTCAGATAATACATAACAGGTAAATACTAGCAGTTATATTCAAAATAAATAAATTTAATCAACTATTAAACTAACAGTTTATATTAGTAATAAATTTTATAACTGTTTACTAGGAGTTTAAATGCAAATAAATAAATTCTAACTGTCAATTAATATGAAATAAATAAACTAAATTAACAGTTAAATTAAATAAATACGAATTAACAGATATGCTGAATAAAACATGCCAAACAGTCCTAAATAAATTTCTACTCATATCTAAAATAAATTTAACAAACATAAAAACTTTTAGAAGTTGTGAGTGGGTTAAAACACTCACCTTTTGAATTTAAATCGAATTTAAATTCGATTTAAACCCAAAAATTCGCCCTTCTCGGAATTCGTCCAAACCAGCGTCAAAACGTCAGAAATTCCGATACGATCCCAGCAAAACAAACCGCGCGTGAATCCGAGCTCGTATGCAAAAGTTATGAAAATTTGAAAAATGTAAAATTCTGGTCCTGGGTCGACTTCGGGTTCGACTTCGGTGCGCCGCCTCAATTCCCCGGTGCCTGCTTGGAGTTTTCGCCAAAACGACCCGGAGCGACCCGAGTCATTTTCTTCCTGACCCGAAGTTGCTCTAGGGTTTTCTCCCCTGAAACCCGAAGCGCGACCAGAAGCTGCTGCAGATCCGCAATCTTTTTTTTTTTTTTTAAATTTGAATTTTTTTTTTTTTTGGAATTTGGGAATTAGGTTTTTTTTCTGCCATTAGAATGAGGAGGTGAGAAGGAGATGTATGTATAGAAAATGAAAATAAAGAGTGGCTAGGGTTTATAACCGTGCTTATATAGGTAGACTAGAGATAGCGTAGATGGATCGGATAAGTGAACGTACGAAACAAACTATGGCCCAAAAAGCCCGCTATGACTCCGGAACGAAATTTGTTAAATCTATATATCCAAATAGGTATTTTAAGATATTCTGAACGCGATGGAAAAAGTTTGACGTCCAAATTTGATCGTATGAAGAAGTTATGCTGAAAACAAAATTTCCAAATTGATTTCAAATTGATTTTATTAAAATTGATTTCAAGGCGTTTCACGCCCGTACGATCAAACGACAAGTCCGATCGATACGAAATTTGAAACCCTATAATAATCCACCGATACGGATCCGATGAAACTGGTTTCGTCGAAATCCGAGTCCGTGGCCAAAATGGCTATTTTTAATATTCATTAAATAAATTAAATAAATTATAAAAATCCAAATTTTATATTAAATTCTAAAATTGGCCAAATTTTATTTCTTATATGATTCGTAATCAATTGAAAAGATTTAACAGGCTTAGCTGTGAATTAAAAGTTGACAGTATATTAATTGCAATGTTAATTTCTACACTTTCTTATATTTAAGAATTTTATAAATTATATTCTCAAAACCCATACTTTAGATTTTTAATCTTTATATTCTCAACTTTCACTTAAAATAAAGATGCCATAAACATTAGTTCCTGATTCACATCATTATTCTTTAAGTCTAATTTAAATCTCAATAACGTAGTATTTAACGTTAGAACCCATTTTATTATGCATAAATTACAAATTTTACTGACCCAAATTTTCTTCTTTTCATTCCATATCGATTGTCAATCCTATAAGAAAAATTAACATTAGGTTCATACTTATTACAAATAACTCCAATTTCTTCCAAATAATAATTACATAACTATTAAATATTAAATCCATTTAATTGTAATAAATTCAATTGATTGCAATAAATTTCCAAATAAATTTGGATCTTTATTTGGTTATACAAAAAAAATCCGTTATCACTTACCTAACAAAGTTATTATTACTTAAGATCTCATTGCATCCACATTTTCACATTTTCATTTCCTGGTTTCTTTACTTTATTCTACATAAATTATTATAAATGGGATTTTCTTGGTTACATCTTATTTGTATTTAACACTACTCATTCACCAATTTATTTCGCTTTAACTGCGGTAAATTGGCGGATAAATTGAATTTGATTCCCAAAATTTAAATTAACAAGCAACAAGAATAGGTAACACACAATAGTCGTTACGCTAAATTCTAGTCACCTAAATAAGCTTTTATTACTTTACAAAATGGAATAACTTTTAAACTCATAAATGTAATACCAAAACCGTTATAAATCCAATAAATTTCCAAATCGAAGTTTGTACATATTTTACACAACTATTATGATTTCTCACAGAACGTTGAATTTATTAAATGACCATTTATTTAAAATTTAATTCCCTTAATTGAATCAAATGCTTATAATTTTTACATTCTTACCATTCCTTCCCATTATAAATTCATTAACGGATTTACAAATCTCTATCTTCCAAACATTAAATAACCAAACTGATTACAACCACTGTTCTTATCAAATTTTCATAAATTTGTTCAAATCTATACTCTTTTTCCATATAAATAAATTTTATGTTACTACTAGATTTTTTTATCCACTACAGCCATTAAATTTTTACTATCTACACTTATTACATCTTTGTATTAATGAATCCCATTCAAGTTAATATTTATATTAATATTCACAAATTCAACATTTATATGTTTCTTAAAATTAACTTTCAACCAAATGTGCCAATTTACATTTCATTTCCATTCAATATATATTCATTTTATTCCGTTCATTCGGGTACTGCATTGAAATATATTTATTCTCTAATACTAACGTTATTATCATTAAATTATGATTGGATTCCAAGTTTTTATTCAATACCTTGAACAATAACTTACATATTAACCAAATCCTTCTTCTACTTAATTCAAATTGGATTATGTTCCAATTCCTATAACCTAGGTCTTGAGTCACCATTGACATAATTAAATTTATCGTTTATTTCAATCTTCATTTATAATTTAAAGTTCTACTAAACTAAATTACAAAACTTATGAACTTTAACAAATTTAATCCACCAATTAAATTTTTCTGATGTTTATATATTGCAATTAAATTCAGTTATTATTTCATTAATACCATTTTAATCAACTAATTATGACTTATAACCACAAACACAAATTTTCGTTATTTCAATCTATGTCATATAAACATTTTAAATTATTTACTTTTAATTACAGTTACTAGCTAACCCCTACATTTACTCCATTAAAAATCCTAAGACTTCTATTTCAATTTAAATTAGATTAGAAAACATATCAAATTGATTCATTTAATATCATTGAATTTAACGGGTCGTTACACTCTCCCCCACTCAAAACTTTTCGTCCCTGAAAAGGAAAAAGAAGAGAGAAGGAAGAATAAACAGTACATCTTATTTCAAATATTAACTTATAACCAATAATTTACTGGATTAATTTCCTTTAATGAAATATACCCGTTTATAATCGTTACAACCTTTTATACTTAAATCATTAAAGTTTGGAAAATATTCAACAAAATTCTAAGTCCAAAATTTACGGAAAATTTTGGCAGAGTCTCCTTTGTACGGAGAGACTCTGGAGAAAATATAATATCAAAATATACAAATATATTACATATATTATCAAAATATTATATCCCAACACGGGAAAATTATATAAAATAGCGCTAAAACGTAATCCGGAAACGTACCTATTTGTTGGGCAATATACGCTTATTATTTTGGAACCAAAAGCAGTAGCAGTTGCTTCCATCACCTGTATTCACTTATATAATCTAAAAGGTTAAATATTTATATTAAAGTGAACTATTCAAGTGGATTCAATCATTAATCAACCAAACAATTCAACAACCATCAACCTTACAAACAACATACATACACAAACAAAGCAACCATTTAATCCATCAAACAAATAGTTGTTTGGGTTCAAACTTGAAATTTGTATGAAATGAAATTAACTATCAAGTGCATCCTTTACTCAACAGTCTTAGATGGAACAAGGATAGATTATTTATTCATCCAACAACTTCAAATTCCTTACCCAACAAACATAAATCAACAATAACAATTCAAACCACAACCAAATTAACTTATTATACATTTATTCCATGCTTCAGTGGGTTGATTTTCTTTCTTTCATTTATGGAGTGATTTCTTATTATACGAGCATACATTTGACCACATAGAATCCCATCATAACCGGGGTATGAGGCTCGTGAGGCTACGCTCAATTTCTTCAAAGCCACGTTTTTCATACAAAACCACGCTTTGATCATAACAGGTTCCACTATGAATGCCACACTGCCATTCCACGTCACACTACTGATTTCTAGAAAAGTATAACTTCCTGAGCTCGTATGTCTCGGGAATGGGTGTTAAGCTAAGAGAAGTTGTCTTCTCCTCCACCAACTGATATACATTTATAGAAACCAATCAAATGTGATTTAGAATACAATGTCAGACAAACATCCATACAAGTTCATTCTGCGACTGAACGAAACCGAAGGCACTTTCCTACTACCACTAGTGGCAAGTAGTTCTTGCAATTCGAAAAATCTCCATCACGAGGAGACCACTGTTATAAATAACTCTATAATGGGAGCTACCTAGAGCTTGTTCAACAAGCAGTCCTCACGCTATGAAGATCCACGGTCTTCAATAATCATCATCTTCAACATATCTTCACTTGCGAACGTATACATTGGTTCAAAGTGGTTTTCGCATAGGAATTACCCAAATCCGACTCTGGTTCCTTCGAAGCCAATTATCGACAAAAAGATGTTAAGTTCATATGTGGATATCAATCATCAATCAATTACTTCATCTTTTAAACCAAATATCTTTCTTAGATATAACTTTTTCAAGTTATTCCATTTTCTTTTCAAATGTATATGGAATCATTAAGCCTCATCTATCAAATCATTTGGTTTATCTAAACCTTTCTTAAATCCTTATCATTTTCTCTTTTACCGAGGAAAACTTTTCCAAATCATTCATTAAACCTTAATCAAAGATTTCTTATATTCAAGTTATAACTTTTAACTTAGGGAAAATATTCCCAAATCATTCATTAAATCTTAGTCAAAGATTTCTTTTTTAACTTCAAATCATATTCTTGCAAATCTAAGATTTTCATAACAGAGTACTATTGCCACTTAAATATGGTAAATTTCACCTCCAGGGACTAATGGCAAGTTTCATCTCCAAGGACTAATGGCAAGTTTCACCTTCAGGGACTAATGACAAGTAATCCTACATTATGAATATCTTTGTCTTTTAACGATCTTTGTCTTCAATATGTTTTATTTCGAAAATGGTTTTTGGATAGAAATCATCCAAACATAATATCAAGCAAGGAAATCAAACCATTATTCTAGGAAACAAAGTAAACAAGCATTTAACAAGGGTTTTCAAACAACTTAACACTTAAAGTTCTTTCAACATAGCAATGGTTTTAATGAACATAAAATAAGAAACAACTTACTTTAGATTCCACTCCGTCAAACTTTAAGACAAGGAACTTAAAATCTAACGCATACTTCCTACCATGCTTCGGAACCAAATGAATATAAGCTCGAATTCCTTCTTCCTAGTGCTTGGCCAAGGCTTGAGATGGAAGTTGCTCGAAAGTATAAAGAAGAAGGGGTGGAGCTTTGAACTTGAATTCTCAAAATTAGACCCGAAAAATAGGTCATATTCTCTCTTGTTTTTGGCTCTTTCACTCTCAAAATTTGAAAAACTTGTTAACAGAAGAATTGTTGCAAATTCTTTTCTCTTAAATTTGAAAAAAATAATCACTTGATTTTGGTTAATTTTGATGAAGAGATGGTCGGAAGAAAAAGAGCTATTCTTGGATTCACAAAAATAAAACCCGAAAATGCACTTCAAAGAATTGAGTTTCAGGTATAGCAAACCTCAAAACTGGAAAAAGTAATCAACATAGAAGTTGTAGCCACTGAAATTTTATATGGTTTAAAAAATAATTTCTTAATTTGGATCAGTTATGATCAAAACAAAATGACTTATTCTCTAGTTTAAAAACCGGGCCAGAAAATGCACTTGAAAGAAGTGGATTTTTGACATTATTATCTTCATAATAAGACAAAGTGGTCAACATGAAAGTTGTAGCCACTGGAAAAATACATGATCTTAGAAAAAGAATTTTACATTTTGGTTCTGTTTTGAAGAAGTTATGACCGAGACCAAAAAGGTAAAATGTGGAGAAAAAAGGAGTTTGATTTGAAGAGAATGAACATTGATTTCTTTTTTGAATATTATATAAATATTTTGACATTATTTATTTTTAATTTTTTATATGGCATGGAAGCCATTAAAGAGAAGAGGAAGAAGATGAAGAAGCTTGAGAAAAGAAGAAGAAGAAAATGTTAATGAAAGTGAAGAAGTAGGTGGATATTTATAGAAAAACAAAGAAGTGGTAATTTTACCAAAATAACCTCTTACCAAATTACCAAACTAATCTTACTTCAACCTAAAGCAATCTATACTTTTTAAAAACTTAACATCATCCTTTCACTTCTTACTTTATGTCTTAGTCACTTAAAGATTAAGTAAAGAATATCATAATTATGTTGGCTTTGATTTGATGTGATTTGATGTTTACTTTTTCTCACTTTTGTTAATTCTTACTTACTGTTACTAATGACTTCTAGAAGTTTTATAATCTTATTTAGTAAAAGTAAACATATTTAGTGAATTAATTTATACTTGAACTATTTGAATATATGTTTCTATATAAGAAAATAAAGGTGTGACGACGTTGCGACAACTTTTAATTGACAAAACGTTGTTTTTTCGACAAAATGTTTTACGGTCACATTTTGATATTTTAGTTTAACTATTTATTTATGTAAACCAAATATAAAAATAAATTTGCATAATTCTATTTAAAAATATAAACACTCATAAATTAATCAACATAATTTATTTAACCATTGAAACATACTTTTCTGAAATCAGCATTTTGTCACTTTTGTCGATATAGGCAAATGTTACTATTTTTGTGTATACTTCCCTTTCCAAATCCTATCTAATATTGTTTGAATCGTATAACCTTACTTATTTACATTTAAAATCACTTTAAATACTATATTTTCAAGTGATCAAATTCTGGGTCGTTACATTCTCCCCTACTTAAAAGAATTTCGTCCTTGAAATTACCCAAACAAAAGTTTACCTAAAACATTTATCTTTAAATTTAATTCCATATAATATACACAGATCATCCATACGAAATATCTTATTCAATCTCCTATTTGAATACACAACTTCATTTCCAAACTAGTATCGATCCCCCGATCTCACAGGCGGGACAAATGTACTAGTCGTTTCCGCATACTCAGTTTGTTATTACATTCAATATTCTTCAATTACTGTTTAAGTGTTATAAACAATTCCTCTTAACCATTTATTCAAACTCTTATTAAAACTTCCAAATCATCTTTAAATAACTTAATTATTCTTTTAAAATCATTCGCAAAATATATAGGGAAGAATTGTTGAGTTTAAAACTGCATTTCAAAAGTTATTTCAAACTACTGCGAAAAGTGTTGCAAATAGCTTTTTAAAAGCTATATTCTTCAAAATGACTTTTATATCATTTAGAAATCCATATTTTCTACTTAAATCTCTTTTAAAACTTTTTATAAGATTTTTAGGATTTATTTCATATTTTTAAAGCATTTAAAATATCAATTTTAAACTTTGGTCAATTTACAGCAAAAGCGCGATTTTTCTGGAAAATTATTTTGGACATATTTAAAATATAAACACTCATAAATTAATCAAGATAATTTATTTAACCATTGAAACATGCTTTTATGAAATCAGTATTTTATCACTTTTGTCGATATAGGCAAATGTTACTATTTTTGTGTATACTTCCCTTTCCAAATCCTATCTAATATTATTTGAATCATATAGCCTTACTTATTTTACATTTAAAATGACTTTAGATACTATATTTTCAAGTGGTCAAATTCTGGGTCGTTACAACTATATTCAGCTTGTCAGGCTGGGAAATCGAAGCAATAGGACGAGTGGTAGCTCGATGACCCTCCTTCTTGCAATAGCGGCAATAATAGGCTTAGGGCAGTCACAGGTCATATGGTCAAAAGAACCACAATTAAAACACCCCTTCCGAGTAGGAGGTTCTCCACTATGCTTGGAATTAGGACTAGATCCAAAGGGCTTCTTCTTCTTGGAAGGGAAAAACTTTGGCTTATGAAATGGGAACTTCTTCTTATTGGAATTCTTACGAACCTCAACCTCATCACCACTATCGCACTCCTTCTCGACGGCTTTGAGTTGAAGCGCTGATTCAACCAACTCCTCAAAAGAAAGCTTGAGTTGGAGCATCAAATACTTTTTTAGACCAGAGACAAACATCATATTCTTCTTATAAAAGGCGCTAATGTATTCAAGACCATACTTAGATAAGACCTCGAATGATGAAACATACTCAGAGACGGAGGACTTCCCTTGCTTCAACTCAAGGAAGCGACGGGCCAATAAAGCTTTCTCAGATTGAGGAACGAATTTGAGCTTGAATCGTTCCTTAAACCGAATCTAAGAAAGAGTAGACTCATCGAGCTCGAATGTAAGAAACTCGTACCAATCGAGAGCACGCTCTTCAATAGGCTAGATGCTACAAGAACTCTGTCGTGGTTAGAAAGATCCATGCGAGAGAATATGCCCTCGCACGTACGAATCCAAGCTTAGACCTCAAGAACAGACTCGGATCCTTTGAACGGCTTTCCTTCGAGATGAGAGAAATCACTGCACAAGCACGCAAAGACAAACTTGCATGGAGAAGATGCTCGAGTAGGAGCTGGAGGCTGAGTGCTTCTAAATAACTCCATAAACTGATCGGAAGACATATAAATACCGTTCGGATGCGAGCCGCTAGATTGTCCAGCATCCGAGCGTCGTCCTCTGCCTTTTCCAGCCATTAGCCGAAAGTTAAGATAAGATAAAGATTATTCACATGGTAGATATCATTAATTATAATATGCAATACTACGGAATTAAAATGCATTCCTAAATGTATTCCCAAACTTCTATCTAGCCTAAAGGACACGAAAAGAAGAAAGGCGTGATGATTCAGGGATTCGTAACACTTGTAATACACTTTGATGTGCCGTAATATGTGTTTTTGTTATTTTTTATCATATTTTGTTCTAAACTCAGCTCTAATATCAAGCTGTGACGCCCCAACCTAAGATGCGCATTAACAAAGAGTATTACTGGGTAATACTGTCTGCTAATGCAGAGAATATGGCTGGATAGGAGCGACCATCTATTTCCTTTTCTTAAATATCTATCGATTACGTCGACAATGCCATATTTTTTCTCAAGTGGATCGACATATCCAATAAATACTTAATACAAAGCCATAGGTAGCTATAGGATCTATCAGCACAAAATACAACAAATTGAATGTAAAGCACATCACAGAACAGTAGATCATCACATATATATACATATACCGGTACAGATACATCACAAAGTATACAAAATGATACATGTCAAGTGGTATAGCAACCACAATATACAAGCGAGTCAAAAGAATATACATATCAAGTAGCAAACCAAAAAGGACTACACAAAAAGCTATAACAAAAAGAGCTAGCAGAATAGAGTTCATGCAGAAGCGGAATGGGTTAAGTCCAAATGTACCTAACCTAAAACATCTCGGTCTGACCCGAGTATAAAATACAAGGGTCAGTCTAGTTAAACAAATCAGTTAACAAGGATAAGCGATAATATGAGTATAAGGATAATGTGATAATATTCTCAAGTGACAAGAGACAATTAAAGTGTATGATTACATCAAGTGATAATATGGTATCACTACACAAACATATAATCTCAAAAAAGATAAAGTAACCCATAAAACGCTAAAAGTAATGATCCTCGTATCATCGACATTCGTAAAACATCAAATATGGTTTAGGGGAAAACCTAAACCGCCATATTCGCAAACCCAAAACTTGCATAAAGCGATCCCATCTCAAACACGCCATAAGACAAATATATCTCTAAAGAGGAGAATAAAATCTCAAGTAAACGCCAAATGCAAATCTCATATAACGCCAGTGTAGGCAATTCAAATCTCAAAAATAGAAACCCCAAGAGTTCAAATTCCCGAAAGGTAATCGCCATAAATATATATATCGAATGGTTAAAAGGACCAATTTCGAAAAAGGGCGATACACTAGGGAAAGCACAAACATCAATGAAATCATCTCAAAGATATAGCACGTGCCTATAGTCGAAACCCACCAAGTACGGCGCTTTCAAAATAAGACGCCACATCTCATAGACAAACATCCCAAGGACAATAAATATGTCTCATAGACAAACATCCCGAAGGACAAATACGTCGCAATGGACAAATACGTTTGTTAGATAAACGTCCCGAAGGACAAATGACCCGAAGGTCCAGTACTGGCAAATACGTCTCTTAGACAAATGTGTCCCAAACTTTTAGATAGAAACCTGAACAGTGTTAACGTTTGTCCCATATCACACATTCACACTAAACGGTTTACTAACCGCTAGTACATTTCACACTCAAAGCAGTAAAAAGTTTACCTCATCTCATCAGTAAACTCGACTCGTAGGTCAAAACGATCAAACGGACAAGTCGAGAATTAACCGATAAGAGAAACGCATGTGTCACATACCACATGTTTTACCAAACTGTTTAAATCTCTTCTCATTCGCTCAAATAGTGAAAAGAACATGTATTTTATATATAAAATAATTTACTTGAGAAAACAAGCTTTTAATACCAATTTTGAAAGCCACGTTTGAAAATTCCCTTATTATCGAGAATAAATAAATTCTATATTTGAACAAACTTTAAAAATATCATATAATAATAATTTAAAATGCCCATTTATTTTAAAAATTATTTCGAAAAGGTTTGGAAAAATCCATGCTCGAAAACGAATAAAAATCCAACATTCAAAAAAATCCATGCTTGGAAACGAATAAAAACCCAAGTAAAAGTCAAAATTCGGACAGAAAAAGAATATAAAAATGCATCGGCAACACAATACCCAGGTCTGAAATCTTTTTTAGGTTCAACTTTCGGACGTGAAACCAGTGGCCAAACGACCTTTGATTGAACTAAAAATGGGTGTGCGTGTAGTAGAAAATTTCGGCTTTCAAATAAATAAAGAATCGATGAATTCCGACTGTTAAATGAAAGCGTTATGCTGTCTCAAACATGGACTCGAGTCATGTTTGCAATAGTTCAAAAACAAAAAATATACCCAGGCCTGAAAACCATCTTTGGTCTAACTTACAGGCCTGAAACAGAGGACCAAACGACCTCATATAGAGCTGAAAAGTAGTATGCACATAGTAGAAACCTTCATCTTTCAAACAAAAAAGGATCAATGAATTCGACTGGAAATGAAAAAGTTACACTGTCTCAAATATGGACTCAAGCCACGTTTGCAATAGTTCAAAAAAACCCAAAATGTACAGGCCTGAAAACCATATCGGGTTCAACTTTCAGGCATGAAATAGAGGACCAAATTGCCTCAGATTGAGCTGAAAATTGCTATGCCTATAGTAGAAAACTTTACCTTCAAAAAAAATAACCGATGAATTTTAGTAAGAAATGAAAGAGTTATGCTATCTCAAACATGAACTCAGGCCACGTTTGCAGCAACTCAAAACAATTTCTACAGGCAAAAATTTGCGTTTGAGATGATTTTCTACCACTGTTTTGAATATCCAAATGAAAATATTTTTCCACCAAAATTTCGAAAGATGAAGTTCAATGTGCATGCTACCCAATGCAAGAAATCGGCAGCATTTCATTACTGGAATCAAAAGTAACAGTCAATCAAAGTGAGCATATAACTCAGATTTTCAAACAGAGAAAAACACTACAGGAAATTGATACGGTAAGCAAATTTTTGGCGATTTTGAGCTTGGCTCGGCTAGTTTTTGTGAGTTTTGCAACTCACCTTGCTGTACGGAGGTAAAAATCTAGATTAATGAAGAAAGATCGAAGTTTGTTGCTTGATTATAGCTCTTAAAGACCTATAGAAAAGAAGAACTGTACATGTAAACCACAATTTTATAGTAAATTAGAAATATTCACTGTAATAAGAATTTTTGTGATGAAATTAAGTAGTTTGGAATTGATTACCTTTGATTGATATTCTAAAGTGAAAAAGACTTGAATTTGGAGAGCTAAAATGAAGAAAAATGTTGGATTTGACAAATTATAAAATGGGTTACTTACTTTCTTATTTCTTTCAGGCAGGAAAAAGAAGAAGACTGAAATGAAATGAACGTACTGCTCATTCCTCTTTTCTCATATCAGGTAAGTGTTAATGGGCTGAATGGGTATGATAATTAAAATAATTAAAATGACTTAAGGTTTTATTCAACACTTAACTATATGTGTGTGTGTGTGTGTATGTGTGCATATATCACTCATACACCAAAACAAAATTGCATTTTCTTCATGTTTACACACAACAAAAATATTAGAACTTGTATACATGCAAAATAGAATATTTTCTATCATATAAAAATAATAATTTATATTTTTAAAATATTTTTATTATTAAAATCCTTTATTTTATAGAAATGCACTATTTACTTGTATAAATGAATAAAACCATGTTTTAGCTTCTAAAATTACACAAAATTTATTTTCTCACTTAGAAAAATATTTCGAATCATTTCAAAACATTATTTATAGCCAAAATCTATTTTTAACCAAATTTCCCTTTTAATTTAAATAACAACCTTTAAAAATTACATACTTCTTTTAAAAATTATTAAAAGAAACAAATGAATAATAATTAATATAATTATTGTGTTTCCACTTAAATAAAATCATATTCCATTTATTATCACACCAACAAAATAAAATAAAGCTTGGAACTTTGTTTTATCAATTTAAATTCCAAAAATCCATTGTCTATTCCAAATAAACAATTTAATTTCTTCAATTTAATTTAATTCGCGATATTAAATTATAATTAATATTATAATTCAATATTGAAAGGTAATCTCCAAAACAGGGTTGTTACAGACTCCCCCTTAACAAAATTACGTCCTCATAATTCCTAGAGAAGAATTTATATTCAACTATCTAATTTCATCACCCAAAATAAAAAAAAATAAGCTTGAGATAAAGAGACATTCTCACCGTCGCTATGCGAAGATAGAAAACTAGGATAGGATCGCTCAATATACGCTTTAGTTTCCCAAGTGTAGTCATTGGGATTAGCGGACCATTGACCTTTAATGAGCGGCACAACCATGTTTCAAAGGCGTCTCACCTCTGAAGCAAGTATGCGGGTAGGCTGCAGCATAAACGATAGGTCTGGTGATGTAACATTCCTGAAATTTATCAAGTTTAAATTGGCAATTAAATTAATTTTTGAAGATAAATTGCTAATTTATTTATGAATTAATTGGATAATTTCTAGAATAAAAAAATTTAGCTTATAAAGTAGGATTGGTTTAAGATTTATGAATAAGTATTTTATAAACAAATATTGAATTTAAAAATAAGATGTATAAAATATATTTATATTAATATGTGAGCTAAATTAAAAGATTTAAAAATAGAATCTATAAAATAATTTAAACTAAGGAGTTGAATATGATTTGTATATTAAACATTAAAAATAGAATTCATGAATTAATAAAAAAAATATGATTGGTACAATGACTTGAGTTTAAAAATTTAAAAAAACAAGAATGAATATGAAATACTTACCTTTTGGAATTTAATAAATGTATTGTAATAAAAATTGATGTAATAAAATAAGTTTACAAAAGCACCATGAACTAAGAAATGTATATTTATGTGTGATGTATTTGTTGAGTGTACAAATTGTTATAAATTCATTTCTTTTTTAAAATTTTGTAAAAGTAAAATAAATACAAATGTTGTATTTCAAGTTAAGATTGAAATTTAAATTTAAAATGAGTGTTTTAAAAATGAGTAGCATTAAAAAAAAATATTAAGATATAATATATGTATATATATATATATATAAATGTTGACTAAATTCTTTTAGCATTGAACATGTACATACATATACAAATGAATAAACAAATACATTTATTTATAAAGTATATATGATAAAAAAAAAATGATAAATAAAGTTTATAAATTTATTTTGTCTTGTAAAAAAAATCACCCATGTGAACATACATACACATGTGAGATGGAGTAGAGTAAGACAATCAACAAAATCCAAAGTTTATGATGATTTTTAACAAATGGCATTCATAATATTTATTTGAATATAAAAAATGAAAATTTAAAATTATGAAAACTTTACATCTTCCCATATGTAATCATGGGTATCTTAGAAAATCTGAAAACAGATTTGCCTCCACTAATCTCAAAATCATAAAGCTGTTCAAAACATAAGATAAGAAAAAAAAAAAAACAATTCAGTTTGAACTCAAAACAAAAGAAAAACCCAAAATCTTCATTCTCAGACCATACAAACTGCATTTTTCAAATCTGCATACATTTGCATTCATGTTAAAAATCTGAAACCCAAACAAACCTTCAACTCCTCTTCTTCAAAATACAAGCCTGCACATCAATTTAAAGCCTGCATGTATAAATCAAAAAGCCCTGCAATTTCAGAGGCCAGCATGCATTCATTTTTAAACCCTGGAACATGCATGTATGAATCAAGAAGCTCTGCATTTCTTTGCATCTGCAAATTGCAAGCAAGGCCTGCATGCATCAAGTAGAAGCTGCATGTTTTTAAAAAAGCATTCAAGCCTGCATTTCATAAATCTGGAACAAGAAGCTAGAAGCCTGCATGTTGTAAACTGAAGCATTATGAAGCAAGCATCATTTTTTAAAGGCAGGGGTCTGCATTTTTAAGAGCATTCAAGCCTGCATTTTCATAATTTGGAACCTGCATTTGAATGGGCATTCAAGCTTCTGCATGATCAATCTGGACAGTGTATGCTCTGCACCTTGAACTAAGGTGAGTAAACTACCACTTAAAAAGGTTTAAGTGATAATTAATCTGTTGCTTGATAAATTTCTGAAATGATGAATGCTTGCATGTTTATAAGTTGGTGATTTACCTGTGTATATGAATGAGTTAGTTTGCATGCTAGTTAGACTGTTCCTCTCTGATATTTTTAGATACAGAGATTTTAAATGAATTAAGTCCAAACCTTCTTATCAAATCACTTAGTGAATTATGATCCTAAACAAGCTAATTTGGGTAAACAACATCTAGTTTTAAATGACAAGTTCAAGTATAAACTGAGAAAAAAAAGAAAGAAGATCAAAGTCACTGGATTTTGAAATTTGTCTGGAAACAAATAACACAGTAGCAAATTTTTATCAATGTTTGAAAACAAATGTTAATTTATATTGATTCAAGCTTATATCTTGAATCATCACTGAAAGTTAGGAATTTCAAAATCAAAATTTCAATTTTTAGTAGAGTATAATATGTGTAATTGGGGTTTTAGTGAAATTTGGGTTTTTGCCAAATCCTGTTGATCTATGTAATTGGGTTGCTTGAAATTGTTGATGGAGTTAGGTGATGCATCAGAAAGTATGGTAAAAATGGTGGATGAATTTATAAATCACTGTGATGTTTGAATTTACTGGAAATTGATTTTAACCCTAGTTTGGGTTCTTACTGTAATTGGTCTACTACCACTTCATCTCTGCATCGGGTTTGAAGGAGTTTTGGGAGAAGAAAGAGCGATGGGTCAGCAATCCATGGCCGAAGTTGTGGGGTATATCATCAGTCGGAGGCGTGTGGGTGATGGGTTTTCTGACAGTGGCTAATTCCAGTTTCTACTGGAACAGTTCAGTTTGAAGTGCTAGATTTTGATTCGAGGCATGAGTGGTTGATCTGTGGGTCGTAGGTGGATGTATGGTGCTTGGGTGACTCGGCGGTGAGTTCGAAGTTGGCCAGTGGTGGCTCTGGCAATGGTGCAGGTGCACAGGATGATGGTGTTGTGCAGGGTTTGATGTTTCAGGGTTGCAGAAATTTTTGCTCGGGATGGCCTCGGGATTTTTGAGAAGAAACTCGAAGCGGGGTAGATTTTGTCTCAAAGTAAATTTTATGGTGACTCGAGTATACCTTTTGTTACAGGTTTGAATATTGGAAACAGAATTGTTTCCAGGTTTTTAAAAGAATTAAGTTGAAGTAATAATAGGAATATAAACTTAAAATTTGAAATCAGTTGGAACCTGAATTTAGTTATAGATTTAAATAATTCAAAATCTGAAATTTGAAAACATTTTAAATTAAAGAATGTAAGAGGTTCAAAATTCAACAGAAACTGTTCTGTTCTGTTTTTAGAATTTTAAAAATAAAAGTTTTAGTTTAAGTCTGGAAATTAAACTTAGGATTTAGCTTGAATATAAGGATGAATTCAAATTGTTTGGATTCTTAGTTTGTAATAATTTAAATGCAGAAATTTTAAATTGGTTTTCTTAAAAAAAAAAAAATAAAGAAACAGGAAAACTGTTTGCAGTTTTTAAAATTGAAAGTGAAAGTTTAAAATGTAAACTTAATTTGGACTTAGGTTTTAAGAACCTGAATTTGAATATGAATTCAAATAAGTATGAATTTTGTTGAAATAATTTCAGGAAAATTCAAAGTTTGTTTTTTTTTTTTTTTTAAAATAATCAGAAAACTGTTTTCTGTTTTAAATATTAAGGTAAAATTAAATTTTGCAGGTATAGGTTTAAAACTGAGTTTAAGTTGAATTTGAATATGAATTCAAATTTGATTTATCTGGAATTTGAAATCATTGATGGTTTTTAAAATTTAAATTTGATTTTCAAACTCTTTGTGGAAATGCATATGTGATTTGCATTTGGAATGGAAGGTTAAGTATTTAATTTAAAAAAATTCAAAATGAATTTAATCTGAGTTTTTAAAATCTGGATTTAAAATTTAAACTTCAGTTTTAAATAAAGGTTTAAATTGAATTGTTTTTAATGATCAAATGATTTGCATTTGAATTGTAGGTGTAAATTATAGAAAGAGTTTTAAAGAATTTAAAACTAAAATGAAATGGAAGTTGTATTTTCAATTTGGAAATTTTTAAGTAATTTTTAAATTGATTTGAATTGAAATTTAAATTCTTTTTAAAACTCATTTATAAAGTATATGTTCCTTTTAAACATATAAGATTAAGTTGTGTATTGTTTTAAACTCTTATTTAAGACAAATTTGAGTCTTTAAGTTTAAAAGAAATGTTAAATGGAATTTAATGTAAATTTAAAAACATTTTGTTTTTAAATGCATAATGTAAATAAGGAATGTTTATTTAAAGATAAAGAAAAGTATAATGATTTGTAATTCATTTAATTATTAAGGTAGTACAAATGGATAATTAATATAATTAATTAATTAATGAAATGGGTAATTAATTAAAGTAATTAAGGGTTTTCATTTGATTAATTAAAGTTTAAGATTAATTTTTCTTAGAATAATTAATTTGTAATTAAGAAATCATTAATTGAATGATATTAGATTTTAAATTAATAATTGAAGATTTATTAATTGAATAAATATGGATAGTTAATTAATTAGGAATAATAAATGAAAGTAATCATATAGGTAATAAATTTAAAACCACCCAGTTTATTCATCTTAATTGTAGATGCTGATTGTTATTGAATGTTGTGTGATGGATTGATATTTTGATATGTGATGTGATGCTATTTGATGCCTTATGCTAAGCTGTTATATCTATGATATATATATGATTATATGAATATGCAAATCCTTTGACCCGTAAAACGACATTTGAATTTCGATGCGACAGGGAGTCGGATTCCAGCTGGTTATCCGAAACCCACATCGAATCATATTAGTGAATTTTTGTGATTGATAATTTACTTTATCTATGAATCTGTGAATATAGATAAGCGTTATGGGTTATACCGCTTATCTTTATGATTGAATCTGTAATGATGATGTTATGCACTATTGTGTAAAACCCCCGGACCAGACTTGCTTATCTAGGTGAAACGTGATGGGGGGTTCTCGCTTTGCGTTAGGTGGCGAACGGGAGACTCTTACCCCTACACGTCCTCTTTACGGGGTTGGTTAGGCGTAAGCCGTGACAGTCGAGAGGCTGGCCGTAAAAGCAAGGTCTGGGGTACCAGTGTAAGCCACGGTGGGGCTGGGATGGTTGAAAAGCCTACCGGTTACTGCTGACGGAAATGAGGTTCTTTACATTTGGTATCAGAGCTGATGGTTAAAACCTTAGCTCAGGAGTATAACACATTAAGTGACTCATTAGAGATAGGGCGAAGTAAACCCTAGAATGAGTATCCTTAAGATATCCGTTCGAATGCCTCAGTAAATTCTCTTACTATCCACTGATAGTGAGTATGAGTGCGAGAAGAGAACGAGATAGGGGACAGGGGAGTACCACTATAAATGGTCAATACCCTGCAACAGTGGAAACAACTTTTCTCTATCAATCTCCTTTGATTCAATTTCGAATTCTTTTGATTGCTTCGTGACTGCTCCAGAAAGAAGTTTCGGTGTGATGATGGCCATACGTATTGTTGTAGGAAATTCTTACTTCGTATCTTCATCGGTTTCTTATCAGCTTTTCGATCTAAATTCTAATGAATTTGAAGTTAAAAATATTAAATAAATTGGAAATTTTAAATTAGTAAATTGGTTAACTAACATGAAGATTTGATCCATCTATCTATTCTCTGGGATCCGATATATTCTACGAACGATTAGTATCTCTTCGAACTAGTCAATGCCCTTGCATATTCGTAGACCGATGGACCCAAATATCTTGTGTAATATTATATGAGATTTTTCTCATATCTATTGTTGATATTCTTATTTGGTAAGCCAAATGCAGAATAGTTAATCGGCCTGATTTATGAGTCGATTATCTATCCTTGTGTATCTATCCATCATTGGTTGTCTTCCTACTTTCAAATTTCGAGGACGAAATTTTCTTAAGGGGGGAAGTCTGTAACATTCCTGAAATTTATCAAGTTTAAATTGGCAATTAAATTAATTTTTGAAGATAAATTGCTAATTTATTTATGAATTAATTGGATAATTTCTAGAATAAAAAAATTTAGCTTATAAAGTAGGATTGGTTTAAGATTTATGAATAAGTATTTTATAAACAAATATTGAATTTAAAAATAAGATGTATAAAATATATTTATATTAATATGTGAGCTAAATTAAAAGATTTAAAAATAGAATCTATAAAATAATTTAAACTAAGGAGTTGAATATGATTTGTATATTAAACATTAAAAATAGAATTCATGAATTAATAAAAAAAATATGATTGGTACAATGACTTGAGTTTAAAAATTTAAAAAAACAAGAATGAATATGAAATACTTACCTTTTGGAATTTAATAAATGTATTGTAATAAAAATTGATGTAATAAAATAAGTTTACAAAAGCACCATGAACTAAGAAATGTATATTTATGTGTGATGTATTTGTTGAGTGTACAAATTGTTATAAATTCATTTCTTTTTTAAAATTTTGTAAAAGTAAAATAAATACAAATGTTGTATTTCAAGTTAAGATTGAAATTTAAATTTAAAATGAGTGTTTTAAAAATGAGTAGCATTAAAAAAAAAAAAAAAATATTAAGATATAATATATGTATATATATATATATATAAATGTTGACTAAATTCTTTTAGCATTGAACATGTACATACATATACAAATGAATAAACAAATACATTTATTTATAAAGTATATATGATAAAAAAAAAATGATAAATAAAGTTTATAAATTTATTTTGTCTTGTAAAAAAAATCACCCATGTGAACATACATACACATGTGAGATGGAGTAGAGTAAGACAATCAACAAAATCCAAAGTTTATGATGATTTTTAACAAATGGCATTCATAATATTTATTTGAATATAAAAAATGAAAATTTAAAATTATGAAAACTTTACATCTTCCCATATGTAATCATGGGTATCTTAGAAAATCTGAAAACAGATTTGCCTCCACTAATCTCAAAATCATAAAGCTGTTCAAAACATAAGATAAGAAAAAAAAAAAAAAACAATTCAGTTTGAACTCAAAACAAAAGAAAAACCCAAAATCTTCATTCTCAGACCATACAAACTGCATTTTTCAAATCTGCATACATTTGCATTCATGTTAAAAATCTGAAACCCAAACAAACCTTCAACTCCTCTTCTTCAAAATACAAGCCTGCACATCAATTTAAAGCCTGCATGTATAAATCAAAAAGCCCTGCAATTTCAGAGGCCAGCATGCATTCATTTTTAAACCCTGGAACATGCATGTATGAATCAAGAAGCTCTGCATTTCTTTGCATCTGCAAATTGCAAGCAAGGCCTGCATGCATCAAGTAGAAGCTGCATGTTTTTAAAAAAGCATTCAAGCCTGCATTTCATAAATCTGGAACAAGAAGCTAGAAGCCTGCATGTTGTAAACTGAAGCATTATGAAGCAAGCATCATTTTTTAAAGGCAGGGGTCTGCATTTTTAAGAGCATTCAAGCCTGCATTTTCATAATTTGGAACCTGCATTTGAATGGGCATTCAAGCTTCTGCATGATCAATCTGGACAGTGTATGCTCTGCACCTTGAACTAAGGTGAGTAAACTACCACTTAAAAAGGTTTAAGTGATAATTAATCTGTTGCTTGATAAATTTCTGAAATGATGAATGCTTGCATGTTTATAAGTTGGTGATTTACCTGTGTATATGAATGAGTTAGTTTGCATGCTAGTTAGACTGTTCCTCTCTGATATTTTTAGATACAGAGATTTTAAATGAATTAAGTCCAAACCTTCTTATCAAATCACTTAGTGAATTATGATCCTAAACAAGCTAATTTGGGTAAACAACATCTAGTTTTAAATGACAAGTTCAAGTATAAACTGAGAAAAAAAAGAAAGAAGATCAAAGTCACTGGATTTTGAAATTTGTCTGGAAACAAATAACACAGTAGCAAATTTTTATCAATGTTTGAAAACAAATGTTAATTTATATTGATTCAAGCTTATATCTTGAATCATCACTGAAAGTTAGGAATTTCAAAATCAAAATTTCAATTTTTAGTAGAGTATAATATGTGTAATTGGGGTTTTAGTGAAATTTGGGTTTTTGCCAAATCCTGTTGATCTATGTAATTGGGTTGCTTGAAATTGTTGATGGAGTTAGGTGATGCATCAGAAAGTATGGTAAAAATGGTGGATGAATTTATAAATCACTGTGATGTTTGAATTTACTGGAAATTGATTTTAACCCTAGTTTGGGTTCTTACTGTAATTGGTCTACTACCACTTCATCTCTGCATCGGGTTTGAAGGAGTTTTGGGAGAAGAAAGAGCGATGGGTCAGCAATCCATGGCCGAAGTTGTGGGGTATATCATCAGTCGGAGGCGTGTGGGTGATGGGTTTTCTGACAGTGGCTAATTCCAGTTTCTACTGGAACAGTTCAGTTTGAAGTGCTAGATTTTGATTCGAGGCATGAGTGGTTGATCTGTGGGTCGTAGGTGGATGTATGGTGCTTGGGTGACTCGGCGGTGAGTTCGAAGTTGGCCAGTGGTGGCTCTGGCAATGGTGCAGGTGCACAGGATGATGGTGTTGTGCAGGGTTTGATGTTTCAGGGTTGCAGAAATTTTTGCTCGGGATGGCCTCGGGATTTTTGAGAAGAAACTCGAAGCGGGGTAGATTTTGTCTCAAAGTAAATTTTATGGTGACTCGAGTATACCTTTTGTTACAGGTTTGAATATTGGAAACAGAATTGTTTCCAGGTTTTTAAAAGAATTAAGTTGAAGTAATAATAGGAATATAAACTTAAAATTTGAAATCAGTTGGAACCTGAATTTAGTTATAGATTTAAATAATTCAAAATCTGAAATTTGAAAACATTTTAAATTAAAGAATGTAAGAGGTTCAAAATTCAACAGAAACTGTTCTGTTCTGTTTTTAGAATTTTAAAAATAAAAGTTTTAGTTTAAGTCTGGAAATTAAACTTAGGATTTAGCTTGAATATAAGGATGAATTCAAATTGTTTGGATTCTTAGTTTGTAATAATTTAAATGCAGAAATTTTAAATTGGTTTTCTTAAAAAAAAAAATAAAGAAACAGGAAAACTGTTTGCAGTTTTTAAAATTGAAAGTGAAAGTTTAAAATGTAAACTTAATTTGGACTTAGGTTTTAAGAACCTGAATTTGAATATGAATTCAAATAAGTATGAATTTTGTTGAAATAATTTCAGGAAAATTCAAAGTTTGTTTTTTTTTTTTTTTTAAAATAATCAGAAAACTGTTTTCTGTTTTAAATATTAAGGTAAAATTAAATTTTGCAGGTATAGGTTTAAAACTGAGTTTAAGTTGAATTTGAATATGAATTCAAATTTGATTTATCTGGAATTTGAAATCATTGATGGTTTTTAAAATTTAAATTTGATTTTCAAACTCTTTGTGGAAATGCATATGTGATTTGCATTTGGAATGGAAGGTTAAGTATTTAATTTAAAAAAATTCAAAATGAATTTAATCTGAGTTTTTAAAATCTGGATTTAAAATTTAAACTTCAGTTTTAAATAAAGGTTTAAATTGAATTGTTTTTAATGATCAAATGATTTGCATTTGAATTGTAGGTGTAAATTATAGAAAGAGTTTTAAAGAATTTAAAACTAAAATGAAATGGAAGTTGTATTTTCAATTTGGAAATTTTTAAGTAATTTTTAAATTGATTTGAATTGAAATTTAAATTCTTTTTAAAACTCATTTATAAAGTATATGTTCCTTTTAAACATATAAGATTAAGTTGTGTATTGTTTTAAACTCTTATTTAAGACAAATTTGAGTCTTTAAGTTTAAAAGAAATGTTAAATGGAATTTAATGTAAATTTAAAAACATTTTGTTTTTAAATGCATAATGTAAATAAGGAATGTTTATTTAAAGATAAAGAAAAGTATAATGATTTGTAATTCATTTAATTATTAAGGTAGTACAAATGGATAATTAATATAATTAATTAATTAATGAAATGGGTAATTAATTAAAGTAATTAAGGGTTTTCATTTGATTAATTAAAGTTTAAGATTAATTTTTCTTAGAATAATTAATTTGTAATTAAGAAATCATTAATTGAATGATATTAGATTTTAAATTAATAATTGAAGATTTATTAATTGAATAAATATGGATAGTTAATTAATTAGGAATAATAAATGAAAGTAATCATATAGGTAATAAATTTAAAACCACCCAGTTTATTCATCTTAATTGTAGATGCTGATTGTTATTGAATGTTGTGTGATGGATTGATATTTTGATATGTGATGTGATGCTATTTGATGCCTTATGCTAAGCTGTTATATCTATGATATATATATGATTATATGAATATGCAAATCCTTTGACCCGTAAAACGACATTTGAATTTCGATGCGACAGGGAGTCGGATTCCAGCTGGTTATCCGAAACCCACATCGAATCATATTAGTGAATTTTTGTGATTGATAATTTACTTTATCTATGAATCTGTGAATATAGATAAGCGTTATGGGTTATACCGCTTATCTTTATGATTGAATCTGTAATGATGATGTTATGCACTATTGTGTAAAACCCCCGGACCACACTTATACACACACAAATATGGATTGCACGTGGAAATGGGTTAAGTCACAGATTTTGAAATTGTTTTAAAATTTGAATTTTTGAATCCAAAATAGTTTTGGAATTAGAATTGAAGTTTTTGAAAAAAAAATGGATTTCAAAAATAAAAGTTATTTTGAATAACTCGATTGAGTTTTGAAATTTTAAATAATTTGAGTTAAATTTGAATTCAATAATTGAATTGAATTCTATGATTTGGAAACTAGGGTTTTAAAAAAGTTATCCAACTTATAAATGGATTTATATGGGGTTTTAAACCATTTTAAAAAGTGATGTTTGAAATTTAAAATTAACCCAAGATTCCAACTTGTATAAATCGAACTTTTCTGAAACGAAAACTGTCGTTTTCCAATAATAGAAGCTTTCATATAAGAAATGGATTTCCAATGTATGTTAAAAGGAATTCAAGTTTTGAAATGAAAATGGTATTCCAAGTTATAAATAAATCTTTGGAACGGGTTTTTGGAAGCTATAAATTAAATCTTTAATTTAAAGATTTATTGAGTTAATCCAATTGGAATGGAAGTTGTTTTGAATCTATGAATAGATCTTTGTGAAACTAGGTGAAACTTTGTGAAATAAATCTTTTTGTTTAAAGATTTAAAATGGTAATTTGTTTAACCATTTGAAAGAAAAGTTTTGGATTTTATAAGTTGTGACTTAACTAAAATCCCATATCCATATGTTTTAAAATATGGCGCTCATTATTCGGTTTAGCCGGGAGAGGACCTAGTGTCATATAGCCCATTCCGAATAGTGATACGACGTTATGGATAGCAATTGAAGACCGGTGGTGAAGACCGGATATTTCCAAAAACAAAAGGATAACTCATCGATTGTCTCTGCACTGGCTGATCCCCGGTATAGAGATCTCCATATGTGATGGGAAGTCCGGACGTGATTAGGGATTATCCGAATTTGCAAGGGCTTCTTCGGAAGTGCCTTCGGTTCTGTTCGAACCCGGAACAGACTTGTATGGTTGTATGTCCGACATTACACTTTGAGATGTTAACTGATCTCTATCAAATACATTTCTGCTTGGTGGCGGAGAATTTATTCTCTTAGCTTAACACCCTTCTCTGAGACGTACGAGCTCAGAGGTTATGTAGTTGATATTTATCAGTGATATTCCCAATTTGGTAATGTGGCATGCTGAGTGCTGCTGTGTGATGATCATTGGTTGATCATTTGTGATATGATCATTTGTTTGATCATTTATCTTTGTGATCATTGCTTTGGTCATCTGTTGACCCAAAGCATGGCTTTGTTGCACAAAGCGTAGCTTTGTGGACGAGACTGCATCAGGACCTCACACCCCGGAAATGGTCGAAACAGGAAAGATGCGGCAAGGTTATGAGGGTCGCGCCCTTTAGGGTATGTCATTTCCTTCTGGTAAAGGGGGGTATCATGGTATGGAGCCCAGATACTTACTCATGTGGATACTGCAGATCTATTACTTTGTGATACTTTGTGGTTGTTGCGAGCGCTCGGATAAAGGTCCCAAAGGACCGGGGGATGGCATATTCGTGTAGTAGTTACCTAGTTACAGAGGTAACCCGGCCTTGTGTTGGCAGAGAGCTAACCGTAACGTTAGTTTCTCGGGACGTCCCACCAGAGGCGATCCCATGTGGCAGTAGGAAGTTCCTTAGCCTGACCATTTGTTGGAAATCCATTCATCCAATACGTGCCTTGTACGGTTTTAGTTGTAGAACCTGCCATTTACTTATGGTGGTCACCACTGTTTAAATGGTAGCTATAGTAGGCATAGTTCGGAATGTCTATGCTGGCTAGGATTTATATTCTACTTTCGAAATGATTTTCTACACTTTGCACTTATTATAATGATATCAAAGAATTTTCTCGTATCAAGCATATTTGACTATCATAAGGAGAAATCTCCTCCAATTCTGCGTTTGCATTGTGTGTGTGGCGGGAGGCCTTATGGTGGTTTCATTTTCAAAAAGCATTGCGGATTTCAAATTTAAATTCTTTTGTTTGTTTTAAAAGACCAAATGTTTTTGTTTGCTCATACCAGTCCCATGACTGACCTGGAGTTTATCGTCCCTTTCCTAAACTCTGGGTGCCCACTATTTCCCACACGGGCAGCCTAGAGTTGGGGTTTTCAGATAATCAATGTTAGGTGTAGATTCGATAGCTTTCAGCCTTAGGATTTGGCAATCGCATTTTGGATCGAGTTGCTTCTCTTCATCTTGATTTGGGAGTTCTCGCTATTTCTGGATTGATGCCTTGGAGATGGAGTTACACTGGAGTTCTTTCTTGAAGACTATATTGAAGATATTGTTCCGCTGCTGGTGTTATCTTTTATTTCCGCTGCTATTCTTTGTATCTCTGATAATGTTGATATCTATTGTACCATCCTGTTGTATCATTCATGTTGTATCAGTTATTGTATCAAATGCTGTATATGAAATATATTATTCATTTCTTCCGCTGTGTTATTCACTTAATGTGTTATAAGCTCCGGCGACTCGAATTTGAACGGTCGAATCTGCGGCATTCGAGTACAATGTAAAGTATGGATGTCGATTTTCGAACGCGAAAAATTCGAATCGTTACAGGTGAGATCTCAAGCTCTTGCAAATCAGGAGAATTGATAACAGAATCCGACTCTGAAAGACACTTTCGAAGGTGAGACATGTGAAACACATCATGAATGCCAGATAGATGAGCTGAAATTGAAACTCTATAAGCCATGGGGCCAATACGTTCTGTAATAGGAAATGGTCCTATAAAGCGAGGAGCCAATTTCCCAGTCGTATTAAAGCGCATAACCCCTTTCAAAGGAGAAACATGAATGAAAACGAGATCATCAATAGAAAACTCGAGAGGCTTCCTACGGTTGTCCGCGTAGGATTATTGCCGGCTCTGTGCCTCTTTCATTCTCTACCGAATACGAACAATATTCTCATATGAATCGCGTATAAAATCTAGGTCAAGAATAAGCTTCTCTCCAGATTCCATCCAACACGAAGGTGATCAACATGGCCTTCCATATAAGGCTTCGAAAGGATCCATATCGATACTAGACTGAAAACTATTATCATAGGATAATTCCACTAGAGGTAGGTGATCCTCTTAACTACCATCGAAATCTAGAATGAAAGCAGGAGAAGATCCTCAAGATTACGATGTACCCGTTCAGTCTGTCCATCAGACTATGGATGATATGTTGTGCTAAAATTAAGCTTTGTTCCCAAAGCTTGATGAAGACTCTGCCAGAAATGACTCATGAATAGCAGATCATGGCTACAAAAAATCGAACTAGGAACACCATAATGTCTCACGATTTCCTTGATAAATAACTTGGCCAAATGAGAAGCACTCCTATTAGACTTAACAGGAATCAAATGAGCTGATTTGGTGAGGCGATCAACAATAACCCAAATGCTAGGATGGCTCGATCTCGAACGAGGTAGGCCGTCAATAAAATCGATCGAAATCTGGTCTCATTTCCATAATGGAATCTCTAGAGGCTGAAGAAGACCAAAAGGGCGCTGATGCTCGGCTTTGATAAGTTGACAAGTCATGCAATTACTCACATAACTCGCCACATCGCACTTTATGCCTTCCCAATAATAAAGGTGATGCATATCGGCATACATCTTGCTACTGCCAAGATGAATGGCATACTTAGAACAATGACAGTCATCGAAAATGTCACTCCTAAGTGCAGAATCAGAATGCACAACAAGACAGTTCTTCTTGCGAAGACACCCATGAGAATCCATACTATAATTCTACAACTTCACATCATGGGACTCAGATTCACAAATCTGAATAAGGTGCACAAGATTGGAATCACGCCGCTGCGCATTGGCAATACGATCCAATAAGCCGGTCGAGCTTCCAAACTGAATAATAAAATAGGATAATCAGAAGATGGAGCTCAATCACGAATATCACAAAGAGATAAGTCTTTAGAACATCCCACTTAGCTACATCATAGAAACAACAGCCGAATGTTTGTGAATAAGCACATCAACAACATGATTTCCCTTACCAGGGGTATACTGGATATCGAAGTCATACGAGGCAAGGAACTCGAGCCAACGTTGTTGCCTCATATTGAGCTCCTTCTGAGTGAACATATATTTTCAAGGACCTGCGATAGGAATAGAGAATGACGTGCTCACCTAATAAATATTGTCTCCAAATCTTCAAGGCAAAGACAATTTCAGCTAACTCGAGGTCATGAGTATCATAGCGAACTTCATTCGTTCGCAATTGCCTAAAAACATAAGCCACTGCCAGATCCTTCTGCATAAGCACGGCACCGAGGCCACATCTACTAGCATCGGTGTAGACAACAAGATCTTAATTCCCTTCAGGAACCACTAAAATAGGAGCATTAGTCTAACGACCCTAACTCGACTTTCGAAAATCGGCACCGAATACGACACTCGTATTCAAATGTCGCAGATCCAAACGTCGAATTTGATGCGTCGGAGCTTATAACGCATTAAGTACAACACAGCGAAAGAAAAAAATGAAATAATACATTTGATATACAACATTGATATAATATTCAGATACAACTGAATGATACAAATGAATACCAATATACATCAGAGATATGATACAAGACAATAGCAGCGGAAAGAAAAGATAACACCAGCAGTGGAACAATATCTCCAATATCGTCTTCAAGAGAGAACTCCAGCATCAGTAATCTCCATCTCCAAGGCACCAATGCAGAAATAGCTCGAACTCCCAATAATGATAAAGTGAAGCCACTCGCTCCAAATGTGATTGCTAAATCCTAAGGCTGAAAGCTATCGAATCTACACCTACCATTCGATTATCTGAAAAACCTAACTGTAGACTTCCCATGTGGGAAAATTGTGGGCATCCAGAGTTTAGGAAAGGAACAATCAACTCCAGGTCATTCGTGGGACTGGTATGAGCAAACAAAAACAGTTTATCTTTTAAAGCAAACAACAAAGAATTTAAAATAAATCCGCAATGCTTTTTGAAAAATGAAACTACCATAAGGCCTCCCGGCACACACACAATGCAATCGCACACTTGGGGAAGGTTTCCCCTTATGATAGTCAAATATGCTTAATACGAGAAAAATTCTTTGATATTATTACTAGTGCATAGTGGGAAAACATTTCAAAAGTCTAATATTAACCTTAGCCAGCATAGGTACCATGATATTATGCCTACTACTAGCTGCCATGTTAAATGGCAGGTTCTACAGCTAAAATCGTACAAGGCACGTATTGGATGATTGGATTTCCAACAAATGGTCAGGCTAAGGAACTTCCTACTGCCACATAGGTACGCCTCTGGAGGGACGTCCCGAGAGCTTAACCAGCTCTCTGCCAACACAAGGCCGGGTTACCTCTGTAACTGGGTAACTACTACACAAGCATGCCATCCCCCGGTCCTTTGGGACCTTTATCCGAAGCGCCTCTCAACCACAAAGCAATCACAAAGGAATAGATTTGTAGTGACCACATGCGTTAAGTATCTGGGCTCCATACCATGATACCACCCTTTTCCATAAGGGAATGACACGCCTTAAAGGGAGCGACCCTCATAACCTTATCGCATCTTTCCTGTTTCGACCATTTTCGAGGTGTGAGGTCCTGATGCAGTCTCGTCCACAAAGCTACGCTTTATACAAAAGCCATGCTTTGATCAACAAATGATACACATCAGCACTCAGCATGCCACACTACCAAATTGGGAGTATATCACTGATAACTATCAACTACATAACCTCTGAGCTCGTACGTCTCAGAGAAAGGTGTTAAGCTAAGAGAATAAATTCTCCGCCACCAAACAGAAATGTATTTGATAATGATCAGTTTAATTTCTCAAAGTGTAGTGTCAGACATACAACCATACAAGTTTGTTCTGGGTTCGAACATAACCGAAGGCACTTCGTCCAGTAAAGGAAGAAGCCCTTGCAATACGGGTATCCACAATCCCGATCGAACTTACCGTCACTTAGGGAATCTCTATACCATAGCTACTCGGTGTAGAGACAATCGATAAGTTATCCTATCATTCTCGCAAATACCCGGTCTTCACCATCAGTCTTCAAATGCAATCCATAACGTCGTATCGCTATTCGGAATGGGTTATATGACACAAGGTCCTCTCCCGGCTAAACCGAATAGCGAGCGCAATATTTAAAACATATGGATATTGGATTTCAGTTAAGTCACAACTTTTAAAACCCAAAATCTTTCTTCAAATGGTTTAAACAAATTACCATTTCAAATCTTCAAACAAAAAGATTTATTTCACAAAGTTCACCTAGTTTCACAAAGATCCATCCACAGATTTCAAAACAATTTCCATTTTTATTGGATTGACTCATTAAATCTTTAAATCAAATATTTAACTTATAGCTTTTAAAACACGTTTCCAAAGATTTATTCGTAACTTGGAAGACCATTTTCATTTTTAGACTTGAAATCTTTTAACACAAATTGAAAGTTCATTTCTTATATGAAAGCTTTTATTATTGGAAAACAAATAGTTTTCGTTTCGGAAAAATCCAATTATATTTGCACGAGTTGAAGCCCTTGAATTAAATTCAAATTCCTAAATCAATATCTTTAAATTGGTTTAACCCACATATAACTTGTATAAGATCTTTAATCCCTAGTTTCCAAACATAGAATTCAATTCCAACTTTCGAATTTAAATTTAAATCAAAATTTTCAAACTTCAAAACTTAATCAAGTTATTCAAAAATAAATTTTTATGTTTGAAATTCCTTTTCAAAAACTTTTTACTTTAATCCATTTCCAAAAACCATTTGGATTCAAAAATTTAATTTTAAAATTATTTCAAAAATCTGTGACTTAACCAATTTCCACGTGCAACTCATATTTGTGTGTGTATAAGTGTGGTCCAGGGGTTTTACACAATAGTGCAATAATATCAATCATCACATATTCAATCATTTCAATATCGATAAGCGGTATAATCTATAACACTTATTGTTTATTCGTTCATTCATCGATTCATACAAATGTATCACAAATAAACGAATAAATTATACACAGCTCAATCCACAGAATAAAATATCACAGATCAGATAGGACAATCAACTCAAGGCATCTCATACAATACAAACAATCCAAGCATTCAATAATCATTTATAAGTAGGATCAATTAATTGTTCAAATCTTAATTAATTCAATTTTAATTTCCAAATAAATTAATTGGTTATGAATTAATTATCAAATCTTGATTGATTAATTACAAATCATCGATGAAATAAATCAACCTTAATTATTTATCTCAGTTAATTAATTATTCCTTAATTGATCACATTAAATTAATTATCCTTTTAACAATTACTTTAATTAGTAACCTTTAATTATTAAGTAATTAAACTTTAATTATTTAATTATCCTTTAAACTAATTTTCCTTAATTAATTAATAAATTAATTTATCCTTAATTTATTACCATTAAATTAATTACAATAATTAATTAATTAACCTTAAGTTAATTACATAATTAATTTATCCTTAATTAATTACCATTTAATTAATAAAACTAGAATAATTGATTATCATTAATCGCTTAATCAACTTGAATAATTACTTTTTAAATTAAGTAATTATCTTTAAATAAATTACCTTAAGTAATCCTTAATTTGTCACATAAATAGATTAATCACTTTGATTTATCTTTCTTTAAATAAATCACACTAAATAAATCTTTAAGTAATTAAATCTTTAATCCCTTGACAAATTAACCTTAATTTCTCATCCTTTTAATACATTAAACAATTCCATTTAATTTATATTTGAAAACAATCAAAGATTAATAAGAAAATTAACCTAATACAAAATTATATAATCAAAAAGTTTAAAACAAATTAACTTTTTAAAATTTGAAACATAATTTATTTTCCCTTGGAAACTTATTTAGTTTAAATATACTTTTGAAACTCTGCTTAACCAAAAAAAATTACTTTGTAACTAGAAACAAAATCTGTTGTATTAAATTAAAATTTGGTGACATGTTTAAACAAACCCGAGACACAGACCCATTTACTTCGAGCCTTCCCCTGAGCATCACCCAGATCACTTCGAGTCATGCCGTTATTCTCCCCGAGTCGAAACCCGAGTTAGCACTTTCGTCCCCAAATCATTACAACCCAGACATGACTGCACATGCGTGCATATGCACGGTTTCCTGAACCACTTCCGGCCAACCTCGCGACCACCCATGAGTCACCCACGATCCCTTCGCCTTGCTTGAGCACCCAGAAACCAAGGTATCACAGTGGTTCAAAATCGAGCATGATAGCATCAACCTGGAACCACCAGTCACCAGAAAAACTCCACGTGTCTCCAATCCTGACCATCTGAACCCTCATCAGTCAAACCAAAGTTGCATCACATCTTTATGCAACTTTCCCCCCTGATACCATCATGTCCGATGCACCATAACGCTGTAGCCACCCATTTTTCCGATGTCGACAAACACTAGGGTTAAAAACTAAATCCTTGTCACGTCGCCGCCTTGACCATCAGGAAAATCTAAAACCATTTTTCCTGGACACGTCTACCCACACGCTACCCCTAGCATGAACCACGATGAACCCAACCTAACCGATCATCGTAATTTGGCAGAAATGTCATCTCCGTTCAACTCAATATTTTTCATTAATCCCATTATTAAAAATTGAGATATTTATACCAAAATTCATTATTTTTCAACACGAATTCACTCATATAATCGAAGCTTGAAATCCATATATAAAATTTTGGACCAAATTTTCTTATCTACTGTTATTTATCATTTTCCAAAGTATCACTAAATATCTTTGCTAAACACTATTTTTAAAATTTAATCTATAATGTTACAAACATTTCCTATTTAGATATCAAAGTCTAATTTTGGTTGGATGGGCAGTTAAAATTTAGTTTAAAGGGACTGGGACTTATATATGAACAGAATGATAATATGTCTGTTGATACAGACATGCACAGCCAATAGAAACAAGTATTCACACATTTATGCATACATATTCACAAACATACAAGAAACTTCAAGTATATATAAGTGCTAAAAGGTTTGCTCAAATGAAAGGTTTGAGGCAGAGACAAAGAACGGAGAAGTTTTGTGGATGATTATCTGAAGTTTTAAGGTTGTGATCATAACTGGGACCAGAACAAGTGTGTCTACAGGCATGCATACATATATCTACATCTAAATACCGACATGCAGGAATATTCATCAACAAATAAAGCAATTTTCTTTTCATCACACATCAATATCAACACAAATCACAACATGGAGGCAAAATTTATGGGTGTTTGCTCACCTGGAGTTGCAGCAGAGAACAGAGGAAGGCAGAGAACAGATTGGAGTGTCTAAACCTGCAATTTGGAATTTTTGTGCGACGCCCCACCTCTATACCCACGCTAGCCAAGGACACTACGGTGTAATGCCGTCAACTAGCACGGAGGATAAGGCTGTTGAGGAGCGACCATCTGTATAATTGCTTTGTGCGAGTACCGACATGCCAGATTAAATATAACTTGCATTCTTTTCAAGAGGAAATCCGACATACCGACACAAACTCAAAGCTACTACACAGTGGCTATAATATCTTCGAAAACAAATATAGAAATAAACATAACACAAATCAGTCACAGATAATTCATATCACAAAGGCGGAAATAGACATGAATATATATAACACATAAAAGTGTTCATCAGAGTAGTGGTCTAAAAGATCCACAACGACACAAAAGAATAGCAACATGTGCTATACAAAAGAATAAGTACACAACTATGAGTCTATATCTCAAATGTATACAACCAAAAACTACTAATCTAAGTAGTTAGCCAAAAGTCAGGATGATAATCCTAGAAGTGAAGTCAAGCAGAAGCACCTGTAACATCTCGGTCTGACCCGAGTATTATTTAATTAGAAAATAATAAACGGATCAGTCTAGCTATAAATATCAAATGAAATGATATAGAATAAGAGATATGACTAAACGTAAAATAATCACAATGCCAAGCTGTGATAAATAAGTAATTGAAAATCAATAAGAGATTTATCAATATCATAAAAATCTTCTCAAAGATTAGAAGGAATGTCATACTCCTTATTTCATTCACCAAGCCCCAAATATCGACAACATACAAATGCCAATCATAAAATTGGTGAAATTCAAATTCTAGAAATCATCAATAGAAATCCAGGAATCAAAGAAATGATCGTAGAAATGATCAATCACAAAAAAGGGGAGGCCTATCACAAAACGGGAGCATGAAAACTCACCAACACGTGTATCACAAAATGAGACGCTATCCCATGGTCGCTAACCATAGAGCCGGTGCAACGACGTAGTACAACGGTACGCCCGAGGAACCTGAAACTCGAATAGTTCGAAACAACGACGTAGTACAACGGTACGCCCGAAGAACCCGAAACTCGTAAAATTCGAAACAACGACGTAGTACAACGGTACGCCCGAAGATCCGAACTCCATAAAAACGTAGGTCGCTAGCCCACAAAAATTGGGTCGAAACCCTAAGAAATAAATAGGTCGTTAGCCTATAATAAAATGAGACGAAACTCAATAAAACATAGGTCGTTAACCTATAAAAGAAATGAGACGAAACTCAATAAAACATAGGTACTGTCCCCTACGTGGACAAAGAGACATAGCATGACGCTAGTCTAAATCACAAAAATGATCCTCAATGATCATCAAGAAAGTGTCAATTACTCTAAGCTAGTAAATATATGAGCTTAGCTTCATGTCCCACAACCACTAGCTTAACTTAAATATTTACGAACAAATTGTAGACCTCCACTAGAAAATTGTCACAAGAGGTTCAATCGAACAAGTCAAAGAATTAACCAACGAAGTAAACGCAAGCGTTTCATACCACTCGTTTTGCTAAGCCGTTTAATTAGATTTCTCATACGAGTGAGGAAAAGGTTTGTATATACTAATAGATTGGAAAACGGTTTTAATAAATGATCTTTGTATTGAAATAGTGTTGAAATCGTTTTGATGAAAGAGTTTTGATATTTACTACTAGTATAGAAACCTTTATATTTTTAAAGTGACAAATCACAAAAATGATTGTAAAACAATCAATCACCGAAATTCACGTTCGAAGACGTGAATAAAATCCAAAGAAATCGATTTCAAACCCATCAAAATGGATATTTCAAAAATTCCCAAAGAAAAGAAGTCATCAAAGTCAACAACAAATGATAACAACAAATAAGGAAAGAACATGAATCGATTAAATTTGAAAACCACTCAAAATAAGCGAAATAGGCAAAATAGCAACAGGTCGGTCGGCGGCTACAGAGCTCGGTCGACCGGACCCTGTTCTAGAAAAATTCTCGGGAAGCAGGTCGGTCGACTGAGCTCTGTAGCTGGTCGACCGGACCAGAGACAGAAAAGTGCTTATGCACTTTGGTAGCAGGTCGGTCGGCCGGTTACAGATCTCGGTCAGCCGAACCTGATGTTCTTCAAATTGAAACCCATTTCAAATGAGGTGCAAACTCCTTCAATTTGCAAACGGACAAGCACGGACGCTAGGGGTTTACGCCTATCGGCTACCCGGTCCCATAAGCTCATCGATTCATCACCAAAACATGATCAAAACATCAAAGTCCTGATTTTTAAAGATTTGAACTCAAAATGCCAAAAATTGGAATATTCACCAATTCAATCCAAACCAAAAGCAAATGCACAAGAATAAGTGTTAGGAATTCATACCGAACAATCGAAGATAATTATAAGCATAGATGTGAGATAAAAATCTCACCTTTTCACAAAATCAATAGAGAAGAAGCTATAGAGCAATGGCAAGAACAACCACTCTTCAATTCCAACCCAACAAGCTTGAATCTAAGCTTAAAGGAGAAACATTTCCTAAATTAGGTTTAGGAAATTTCTGAAATTGAATGGAGAAAGAGTTGGATAAGATGAAGAGAAGGCTTACCAAAGTTTCTTCTATTAGTTTGGAGCTAGAGCTTGATTTGCAAAAGAAAACTAGGGTTTGGAGTTTTAATTTCCCATTCCACTCACCATTAATCTCTTTAGAACTGAAAAGTAGAGGAAGAGGGAGTGAATGAAGAGGAGTGGTTCAGTTTGGGGTATTAAGTTGGCTAGTGGGCTGAACCCAACCCAAAGCCCTAAGTGAAAAGGTAGCAAAATTCAACTTACTCCAAACATATCGAAGCTTATACTCAAAAAGGTTGCAAACGGCATTTTGAACTCAATGGAAGTGGTCCCGAGTCCTAATTTGACCGTATGCAAAAAGTAGCTTTTTGGACAAAATTCCGAGTATTGATAAAATATTTAAATAAAATATTTAAATATAAAATTGATAAATATGCGGGTTGTTACATTTTGTCTTTGATTTAAAACTGGATTCTTTGTTTCTTTGCAAACTGGATCAACTCAGGTTGAAGCTTGTTGTTGAGATTCCCGGCTTTGATTTAAAGCTTTGCATTTCTTGAATTTTCTTTACAGATTTGCTTTGTCCCAGGTTTTTGAATTTAGCTGAGATGATTTCCAGATTTCTAAATCTTGATTTCTTTTTTTTTCTTTTTCTTTTCCTTTGATTCAGGTTTGTAATTGATCTCTAACTTGCTTCAAGATTGCACTTGAAACAGGTTGAAACTTGGATTTGCAACAAGTTGAAGCTTTTACTTATTTCAGGTTTGAGATGAGAAGATGATGGCAGTTTTCTGATTTTTTTTTCTTTTTACTGTTGCCTTTGACATTGAGATTTGTGATTCTCAATCTTTTTTTACTGTTCATTCAGATTTGCTGAGAGACTAAATAATTGCATATGGGGAGCTGAAAAGTTTTTTTTAAATTTTTTTAAATCTTATTATTTTATTCAATTAATTATATTGGATGCCATTTGTAAAAATAATAATTATGAGATCTAAACACTTTAAAATTTTATTTTAAACCCTCTTGTTATCATATGTACAAATTTACTTTCAAAATATACATTCATATCAAAGTCTTGCGTTAATTTTTTTATATATATATAGATAAAATTTAGTTTAAACATATTCTAAAAGGAGGTATATAAATTCTTTATTCAATTCTTAATTAAACTTGAACTTAAGTTGAAATATATTTATACATAACTACACATTTTATTTAAATTTTAAACTCAAGTTACTATTATACTTTTTAAATAAATAATTATCTATATATGTATTATTTTAAACTTTATTTCTTGTTTTATCTACATTTTTTTTATTATCTCTACTTATACCAATTTAAAGAAAGAAATGATTTTAAACTAATTATGCTTTTAATAAATAAACACGTATATAATAGTATTTAGTTTTAAACAATTGTTTTGAAAAATCATTTATACCTAGTTCAAAATATAACTTTCAAAATAAATATTACATATGTCTCTTAAAATTAGAAAACAAATTTCTATAAAAATATATAATTTTCAAATCCAAATTTATTTATTTATAAGATATTAAATATAGAATTTCAAATCCACAATTAAATTTTAAAATCAATGTCCAAATAAACAAATATCCTATTTAATCTTGGAAAAATTAAGTTAATATACAATTTAAATTCATAAATTTATATCCATTACTAAATTTAATTTTACTCAAAAATCGGGATCGTTACAATTAGTGAGAGGCTCCTTCAACTGCTTAAAAGAAGCTTCACACTTGTCGGACCAAATAAATTTAACGTCTTTTCAAGTAAGGTCGATGAACGAAGCACAATGCGAGAAAAATCCTTAATGAATCGGTGGTATTAACCGGCCAATCCAAGGAAGCTGCGAATATCATGAATATGTTCAGGCCTCTTCCAATTCTGGATGGCTTCAATCTTCGAGGGATCGACCGAAATGCCTTTGGAAGAAACAACGTGGCCTAAGAACTTAGTCTTGTTCTCCCAGAAATTGGAGAATTTGGCTTTAAGCTGATGATGACGAAGACTACACATGACAATTCTCGAGTAATTAGCATGCTTGGCTTCATACTTTGAATAAACAAGGATGTCATCGATGAACACAATGACGAACTTATCGAGATATTGCTGGAATACTCGATTCATAAGATCAACAAAGAAAGCAGGAGCGTTCGTCAAACCAAATAGCATAATGAGCCACTCGTAAGATCCATATCGAGTGCGGAAAGTTATAAGTGGTATGCTATCTTCCACGACTCGGAGCAGACGGAAACCGGTGGCAAGGTCGAGCTGAGAGAAGACCTTAGCACCACTTAATTGATCGAACATATCGCTGATCCTAGTCAACGGATACCTATTCCTGATGGTCAACTCGTTAATCTTGATAGTCAATGCAAAGCCTAAGAGTTCCATCGGACTTCTTCACAAAGACGACCGCGGCACCCCACGGTGAAAAATGTACTGGATCAACTGCTTAGACTCAAACAATAAAAGCTGCTTCTTGAGTTCCTTATTTTCCTTTATATATATCCTTGTAGGAGGCTGACTAACTGGCTGTGCGCCTGGAATGAGATCAATGTAGAACTCAATCGCCCACTTGGGTGGAAAACCCAAAACAGGCCCAAATACATCAAAAAAGTTACAAACAATAGGAATACGAGATATATCATCGTCATCTTGTGAGTCTAGAGAATATAAAGCTACTTTGGAATTATCCGCATTTCGAAGAACAAGTGATAGCTGAGCAGGAGAATCAGGATGCCGAAGATATAAAACTCTCTCAGAACAAATAATCCAAGCATCATAACGCACTAGATAGCCCATACCCAAAATCATATCAAAATCCAAATAAGAAATAACATGCAGATTTGCATGAAATGAAAAGCCACACAAAACAATCTCAACATCATTACAAAGCATGCTAAGGGTTGCGGATCCCCCGATAGGATTCGCAATCCTTAATGAAGTAACCATACAAGAAACATCCAAAGACAAATCATCGATATGAATGAATGCGACGAACCCGTATCGAAGAGGACTCGAATAGAACGATCATGGAACAACAATCAACCTTCAAGAGTAGAAGGAGATGCACCTCTGCGCTAAGAAGACCCTCCATAAGCATCCACCATATTCAGCTTGTCAGGCTGGGAATTCGAAGCAATAGGACAAGTGGCTCGATGACCCTACTTCTTGCAATCGCGGCAATAATAGGCTTAGGTCAATCACGGATCATATGGTCAGAAGAACCACAATTAAAACACCCCTTCCGAGTAGGAGGTGCTCCACTATGCTTGGAACTAGGACTAGATCCAAAGGGCTTCTTCTTCTTGGAAGGGAAAAACTTTGGCTTATGAAATGGGGACTTCTTCTTATTGGGGTTCTTACAAACCTCAACCTCATCACCACTATCGCACTCCTTCTCGACGGCTTCGAGATGAAGCGCCGAGTCAACCCACTCCTCGAAAGAAAGCTTGAGCTGGAGCATCAAATACTTCTTTAGACCATAGACAAACTTTAGATTCTTCTTATAAGAGGTGCTAATGTATTCAAGACCATACTTAGATAAGGCCTCGAATGATGAAACATACTCAGAGACGGAGGACTTCCCACGCTTCAGCTCAAGGAAGCGATAGGCCAATAATGCTTTCTCAGATTGAGGAACGAATTTGAGCTTGAATCCATTACACCAAAACATGGAATTCCTAACAGAAGTATTTCTTGATTTCTAACATTCAAATGCCGTTAGAAAATAATAACACTTAAACTCTGTTATAAGGCTTTTAAAGCCGTTAGTAAAAGAGTAGTATATTCTCAAGTGAAAAGAATTCATTTGGTCATGCCATCAAACCGTTACAACATTTGGTAAAAATGAAAATAAAATAAAAAGAGAAGGATAAAGATGGAAAACATCAAACATCTCGTCTCACAACACTTATCACGCTTCCCATTTCCATCGGCCGCATCTTTCCTAAATTCCAAATAATATTTCTAGGGCAAAATTTTCCATCGGCCGCTTTTAATTTTCGTGTGCGAATCCTTCTTAAGTAAAATCTTTGACAGAATCAACATATTTAGAAAGGTATTGCTATTTACTATTATAATCCAACTTCAGAGAATTGATTCTACCTTAATTTGATGTTTTGTTTCCATAAACTTAAAAGGCAATCAATCAAATTATGTAAATTAAGTTCTAAGAAAGGATCTTACTGTAATGACAAGCTTTATAGATATTCACAAAATTATTTTGTGGCCGTTTCAAAGTTGATTTTAATTATTGCCACATTTTTCTCTAGCACTCCTTCGGCTTGTGATATTTTACATTCGTACATAATCATAGTCAGATGCATGACATTATCAATGTTTCCGATAATCATTAATAGACGGAAATGATATGAGCAAGACATATGCGACATATAATGTTTTGTTTATGTTGATGCTTGTGGCAAAATAAAAAGCAAAAGATGGTAGGTGAACTGTATGGTCATAGGAGGAACTGGAGTTGTTGGAGCGGTAGTTCGATCAGAGGGGCAGGTAAAGAAGGCAGCAGTTGGTGAGGGACTATGTGCGCACACTCAGATATGCATGGGGTGGAATTTTTTATTGTTTGGTTTGTGGGGATTTTGGTCAGTATGGCAGTAATGAATGGTAGAGGTGAAGTTGTGGTATGACACTATGGTATGTTAGTAGATGTAGGATGGCTGCTTGCAAGTGCAACTGGCAAGTGAATGTGTATGGGGTATGAATGAATGAAGATATGTGATGGTGGTATGTGGAAACAGGGAGGCAGTAGTGGGCTACTTTTTGTCGCTATTGGGATTGGGCTTGTGAAATGTTTATGGTGAAATGTTGACGGGTATGTGGAATGTTGGGGTTGATGTTGAAGTAATAAGCAGTTTTGGTTAGTAGGAAATATGTTGTCGACTGTTTGAAGGGGTCGGGTTGATGGTCTGTAGGAGGAGGTTATGCTCAGTGTATTATGTGATATGTATGAGTATGGTTATGTGGATATGAATATGTATGGGTAGCAGGATGTTCACTGATGGTTGTGAGTAGAGGCAAAGACATGTGATGTAGAAGTGCACTGATAAGATGACGATAGAGGAGATATGGTTGTAAGAGATGCAGGTATGAGAAATGCTTGCAGATCAGATGATGAAGATAAGTAATTGGGGAATGTGATCGGTGTGTTTTATGGTAGTCAGGTGGCAAAGAGGTTGTGCTGTATAATGCAGTTAATGGAATGGCCAGTGGAAGGTTTTGAACTTTTGTAGTTGGAGTTTTTGATAAGCACCGGAATTTTGATGTGGTATGTTTGATATGTTTGAGCAAGTTGATATGTTTGTGTGTAATGAAGAGGTTGTTTGTGTTATGGAATGCAGGAAGGTGGCAGTTTGCTTTTAAGTTAATAGCGAGGCTTGTTGAAGATAGGGGGATGGTATGGTCAGAGGCACATTTAACTGTTGTGGTGGTTTAAAGCTAGGCAAATGGGTGGGTTGAAGGAAATGAAAGTAGGTGGATGGTTAAGTGGATGTGTCAATGTTTCATTGGTGGAATGGAAGTGTTTGCAGTAAGGTGGAATTGCGCAATTGTATAATGACCGATTTATATGTAGTCAATGGTAAACAAATTTTAAGAGTAATTTGTTTCATTGAGAAGAGTACTAATAAGTGCTTGATAATTGTTGTTACATAGCATCATTCCTTTAAAACTCAATGTTGTTAATCAACCTGTTGGTAACTAATATCATGACTTTGTTAGGAATTTTATGTATGCAATTCATAATGCATGATTTTCCATGAAACCATAGTTCGTTTCTGCATCATTATCAGAGCCGGCCTAGGTGAGCATTTCTCATTTTGGATGTTTCGTGTTCTGGTCTGAAGCTACTGAAGCATAAGCCAATATCCAAAGCAGTATATATAAGTAAGTATTTAATTTTTTTACTTCTTTATTTTATAACAGACATGAAAGCATACATTTCATACAAGCTCAATGATTTCCTTCTCTAAGTTGAAAAAAGCTATAGCGAGATTGTAGAAAAGACAAGTAAAACCATTGATTAATTTTGAGTAATAAACAAAATATAGTACTTTTTGTTGTGTCTTTGATTAACATATTATTAACAAAAATTCTTATATTGTGCGTAGCATTCTATTGTACTTATTTTCAATATTTACTTGCACTTAATAATTTTCCTTTTTGTTGTAGGTAAAAATCTTGAACAATTGATTTCAGGTCTGGTTTCCCATTTTCCAATTTCAATATTATATTTCTTTCTATATATTTAGATCCATTGTAAATGATTCGATATTGCTCCATTAAATTAGTAAAGATATGTTTCCTAATTCATCTGACACGTAAAACTTATTAATTTTAATTTGATAGTTGTTATCCACCTATTAATTTTTTAATTTACTGTCGATATTATTTATGGTTAGAAACCGACATTTTCAATGATACCAATTTGGTATACTAATTTATTGATAACTATATTAAATCCCCAATTTGAAAGATTATTATATAATGTTAACTATTGTCATACTTAATTAATTAATAAATTAAAGAAAATGACATTATTGTATGACCAATTAATTGCACTTTCTAATTAATCTTTTTTTTTGAATTTTTATTTTTGTAGAAAATTATGCATATTTCATAACCAAATACTACATAAGTTATCATGTACTTTGCTACATTCATACAAGTAATGACATTGAATCAATAATCATCATTTTTCTGATGAATTAGGTAATCCACGATCTTTTACTAATGCCAGAACATACTTCAAGAGATTGGATCAGAATTCGACAAAGGAACACAAACAAATATATACAAGGTGTTCAATATTTTATGAACTTCGTGAAGCATCATTCACCATCGGATTTTGAAATACGTAGTTGCCCTTGTATAAAGTGTAGAAATTCCAAAAAAAGGCCTTTTGAAATAGTCGAGAAACACTTAATTCTTTATGGTATGGATCTAACATACGATGAATGGTTTTTTCATGGAGAAAGAAATGACATTGAAGCAGTGGTCAATTCTACGCCTCATGTTGTCAACGAGGCTTTCATCACTCATCAATTTCAAGAGGAAAACCCTATAGAAGGTGATCTTGGAAACCTTGTTGATTATATATATGAATTATATGACGGTACATAAGCAACTTATGGTGGAAACAATGAAAAAAAGTATAATGAATATAAAAGAAAAGCAAGTAAAAAATTATATTCTTCTTGTGAAGATGGTCTTACAACATTAAGTGTACTTATTAAGCTTCATAGCTTGAAAAAGGAATTCAATTGGTCAGGAAACAACATGACCGAGTTGTTGAAGCGGTTGAAACCATGGCTTCCAAAGGAAAATACACTACCTAATAAGTACCCTACAATGAAAAAAAGGCTAAAGGATCTAGGAATGAATGTAAAAGGAATACATGCTTGCGAAAATGATTGCATATTATTTTGGAAGGAGTGCGAAGATGCGTTGGAATGTCCGCACTGCAAAACTTCGAGATTTAAAGTTAAAGAACACGGGAAAATTGTTGAAGTCACAAAACAACCAAGAAAAGTTTTGAAATACTTCCCTATTATTCCTAGATTAACTAGGTTTTACGCTATAACATGGATAGCTCGAAAAATGTTATGGCATAGTGAAGCAAAGCCTGGCTGGAACTTCATTCGTCACCCTATTGATTCGGCCGAATGGAGATCGCTTAAAAGTAAATGGTCGGATTTTGCTATAGAAGGAAGAAATGTTTGGCTTGGTATTGCTACTGATGGATTTAATCCTAGCGGAGTTCAATCTAATAGTTATAGTTGTTGGCCCGTGTACATGATTCCCTATAATTTGCCCCCTTCATTATGTATGAAACCATAGTTTCAAATGTTGTGTTTGTTGATTCCTGGACCTAGAGCACCAAGCCAAGACATTGATGTATATTTAGAACCTCTTGTGGATGAGTTGAAACAACTTTGGATAGAAGGAGTGCCTGCATTTGACATGGATAAGAAAGAGCATTTTGCTTAGAGAGAAATTGTAACAGCCCAAATTTTAGCAATATTTTATTCTTTATTTATAACTCTGGGGTTTTATTTTCGAAAATTTGATTGTCTAAATTTAATTATAAATAATCACCCAAGATTTTTATTAGTGTGAAAATTCTAAAATTCTTATTTTGGTTAAAACTTAACATTTTTTTTGAAGTTATAAATCTTTAAATTTTTAATTTTTAATCTTTTGGTTTAATTTAATATATTCATAACAATGTTTATTTCACCTTTTGTTCCTTAAAAAAAATTGATTTTATACTTTTAAAATTTTATATTTTACTTATATACATTTTTGAAATAAATTTCTTAGTAAATGTGTAAACAAATCATATTTTTATATAAGTAATAAATTTCCAAAACTTTGTGTATAAATAAACTGTTTAATTTCGCGTTAAAAAGGCGCGTTATTTGATGGAATAAATAATGTATATATACATACAAGAAATCGTATAAAATTTAAATCCGTTATTTTCATTTCTTTTGGACAAAAATCACTACGTCTGTTGTACGCATTCTAATTTTATTCACTTTCCTTTTACTCTCCTGATTTAATAGGAACGTTATTTACAAATTTTATAACCGTTCAGCTTTTTAATTTCTTGCCATTGTTCCCATCTACGAGAGCTTTAAATTTTATGCGCATTCAGCATTGTTTAAAAATCTTATTCCAAATCTAATCTTAGCTGACCGTTTCTTCTGCTTTAATTTCGAAACTCATTTGCTTAAAATTTGTTAAAAATCTAGTAACCGTGTATAACAAGAAAAATCAGTGCTCAATCAAAATCGTGGCATTTTTTTAAAATCAATATCTTATTTCTTGCCTATAACTGCTCATTAAAAATCAACGCTAGTTTAATTTTCTTTCCATTTCAAAGTAAGTTGATTTATTGCCGTTCTTTCTTCTCCTTAAATCACGCTACCTCTCTGATCAAACCTATATAACTCACGCAAATATTCATTTCTCAACAAAATTTTATTTTTCTAACCTTTCCTTTCCTACGCTCCCTGTTTCCACTTCTTTCTTTATGGCCATTCATTATATATATACACTACAGCTGGAAAGTTATAAACGTATAAACTTAGAGACATTTTTTATTTATTAAAAATTTAAAGCTTACCTTTAATTGTGACTTTTCTCTTTCCTTCCGTTCAAATTTAAACACGCATCAATCAATTGCTTTAATAAATATTGCAGAATCAATGCACAGACGTTATCAATTTCATTTTATGGTGGTACGTTTTTTTACGTTTCCTACCGTTTAAATTTTAAATAATTTGCTTTTATGGGCCAGCTGAATCAAAGCAACGTGACCGTTGCTATTTATTTCTTTTATTAATTGCTACAATTATTTTCACCAAATCAAGGGTTGACCGTTACAATCACTTTTATTTATTTATTCACTTAAAATTTGGTTGCCTATTCATTTTTTTCCGTTATATTTGCCTGAAAACATGCGGTTCATCCCTATTTATTTTCGCTTTCACTTCTCTTTTCTCTAGATCTGTTCGTTCCCCTCCCTACTTTTCTTTGGAAAAAAAAAAGCAAACTGAAGCATGCGGCTGTCACCATTATTTGCATCCGCCACTTCACCTTTCTTCCAAACCTCCTCATCAAATGAAACCCATCACCTCGCCTCCCGGTTGCTTCTGTTTGATCAGTGAGGTATGGGCATGTAAGCACATATATGTTTTGATTTATATTCGTAATTATATGTTTTTTTTGTTTTGTTAGTTGTGATATACATACTATTTATATAAGTATTGAATACTATTTTTTTCAAAAGTTTATTTTCATAACATGACAGTGTATATTTATATATAGTTTCTATTTGATCTTCCTCGCAGCTTATAAGTCATGTTAATATTTTAAATTATGTATGCGACATTTTTAAGGGAACATACTATAAAATAAGTATCTTTCATTTTAATAAGATTATATATATATATTGTGTTTTATATTTTAATATGGGTCAGCTTCTATTTGTTGATATCAGGTTTCCTATAATATGGTTATTCGCTTATGTAAGTCATATATTTGTTTTGTTACAGTCTATATAAAATGCTTTAATATATGTATATTATGCGGTTTGTTACCATATGGGTTTTTATGTGGTACTGACTTATTTAGTTGATGATTATATATATTTTGTTACAGTATTATATTTATACTATTTTGGATTTAAGATGATTTTATAAATACTCTACTTTATAAATTATTTTAATACACATATATAATTTGGAAATTTATATAGGTTGAATATAATATGTTATTGAATGTAAAAGTATGGATGGATTTAAATTATATATATATAACATTTAATTTATATATATATATAGAAATAGTTATATATAAAAAAGTTTTCTTTTGGGTATTCATATTTAAACATTTATTTTATCTGTTTGACAATATATATATGCTAGTTATATAAGTTTAGTATAAAGGTGTTAGTATATATATATATTATTTTAAGTGTATGTTGATTTTTAAAAAAAGGTAAGCTTGATTTATTTATTTATTTATATGTTTGAAAAACATGTAAATTAAATTTGTGATGTTTGAACTTAGAATATAAATTTCATATGTGTATATATAGTTATAGGTGGTTATAAAAGTTCGCTTATACCATTTATCTTCATCGTTCCAGTTCTGATCTGATCTGTTTCATCAATTCGAGCCAATCAGCTTTGACCGTTGAATTCATGCCGATTTTTCTTTGCTTGGATTTGAAATTTAATTTCAGTGTCTGTATCAGTGTGCGTATCGTGTCTCCTTCTATATTCTCTAGCCTCGAAATGTGAGCAATCACTCACGATTAACGTTTTTTTATTTATTAAATTTGATTTCAATTGAAACGACAATTGAAATATACTACTGTAGTTAGTAAATCTGTTATATATGCTATTATCTGTAACTGTTCACCTATGTGATATGACACCGTATCCTATTGTTTATATTTTATTTAATTACTAATGATATATGCTTGTTGTTATATTATTATCATATCTGTTATCACTCTGCAAGTTCCCTGTTAGTATAGAATTCACTATGGGTTGAAATGACACATACCCGAACGGACTTTAGAATAGGAGAAAATCGTTATGGGTTGAAATGATAAACCCAAGCGATTTTCATTTGAATTGAATTTGGCATTTCGGGTTGAAATGATATCCACCCGTATATATATAGTGTACGGATTGAAATGATAAATATCCGTAGCACTTGAAAATATATACCAACACCGTTGGTCCATATATAAATATTTTGAAAATAATTTCTATGATTTTGGGAAGAAATATATGGTCTTAATAAATGTTGATTCTTAAATTATTATATATAAAGGGTAATGATATATATATAATAATATTTAATTTAATTAAGATTGATATAATACATAAATTATTTTAAATATTTATGTAAATTATATTTCAAATAGATTTTTGCAATAATTGGGATAAATTGAAGTGGGGAGATAAAATTTGGATTTAGCTGAAATGGTATTAAATTAAGAATTTTATTTAGTTAAATCGATTTGAAATTATTGAATGGGAAATTTAAAGGTACGATATTTATAACTGGACTTTTACTCAAAATAAATTAAATGAATATTTCTAGTATAAATAAATTGAAGGAAATATTTATTTGTTAGAAATTTGAGTTTTATTTTAAGGATTTATTTGGTGAATATTTTAAAACTAAATAATAGGACAATAAATTGTTGAATATAAATTCCAACCTTAGTTTTGAAATTATTAAATACTCAAGGTTTGAAATATATTGAATATAAAGGGGTAATTTGTGATTACAAATCCGAATTTGAGATCGATAAAATTTAAGTGGTTATTTTAGGAATTGAGTTGAATTTAAATTGATAAAATTTATATTGAATTTAATTTGAATGGGAAGGTCGGGTTGATTTTGAAAACGATTTGTTAAGTTGAGGAAACTACAAATATTCTACTCTATAAATATTTATGTATATTTTGGAAAATATATATATGAAATGAAAAGATATTTTTGTTGTGAAGTATAAATTAATTTGAAATGATCTCGGTGTTATAGTGTATATTTCTACCTTATAGATAGTTCCATGGACCCTTAGAGGATGGTTATCCCAAACGTCCTTTAAGTTAATTATATTTCAGTTGATATTTCACTTGAGTTAGATTTATAGATATAAGAATGTTAATCCTGACTCGAGTGTTTTGTGTTTTGCTTTACGCTCGGGCCAGACTGAGTGATACAGCATTTGAGACTCACCTTCGAAGTTGGAGCTTTGCTTGAAGATCCGTTATCTATCCTTTCAGTCATCCAGTTATTGGTTCAAAGAAATCATCTGCTCGTACTGGAGACTTCACTGCATCTAGGATATTCTGGTGTATTTTATTTCTAACTCTGATGTATATAGTAGCTTCATGAACTACTATTCCTTATCTATTCTGCTGCATTTTATTACTCTGTGTCTGTGATCTGTGACTGATTTATTTACTGTATATCTTACGTTTGCCAAATATAAATTAACAATTTGGTGTTTTGAATTATTCAAGTCAGACATGTGTTGTTTTATTGTCGATTTGAATGGTCCAAAATAGCGGGCTGTTACAGTTGGTATCAGAGCTTTGGCTCTAGGTAAAACTTAGCATATATGGTAAATTTATTTACAGAATCACTTTCGCTCGAGTTGAATCTCTTCCTTTTGACTCGATTTCCTTTGAATTTTGGAATGTCCCTCGGTTCCGAAATTCTTTATGTTTCTCCTTATTTATATTCGTTTGATTCTGGAGTATCCCATAACTCCACTGAATGATTTGTAAAGGGGGTGAAAACTCCTTTTCAATTGGCATTGACTCACCGAAGATTTCTGTATCCTCGGTTTACGATGCTGCTATATCTTGTTATGCCGAATTCTATATCTCTGGCGATCGAATGTTGAATTGCCTCAGAATTCTACACCGATCATATTTTGGAATCACAGTTGACCGGTAAAGGTCGCCCGCGATTTATAGAAGTATATCCATCTTCTATTTTGTAATTTAACTATCTCATCTTGGATCGAGTCTATCTTCGAATCAGAATTCTATTAATTTGAGTTCCTCTAATTCAAATCTCTATCCTTGTTTTAAAATCCATTCTTAAAATTATCCTTTGAAAATCGGGTATGTTTGCATTTTTGAAATTGTTTTATATATCGAAATTATTATTTTGATAACTATGATTTTATTCTATATATAAAAGTGAAAATGTTTTCGATAAGGATTATATACCTATATATAAAACAAATAAGAAATGTTATTCTATATAAAAGGGTTTTGAAAGGATTTGAAATTTTGAAAATTTTTAAGAAATTGATTTATATAAAAATGATTTATAACTGAGGGGTTAAATTTAAAATTCGAGAATTGAATTCCGGTATTTTGAAATTGGTTTTAAGATTTTGGAAAATATATAATAATAATACGATTTAAAAGTATTCTCCAAATAAGAAATGTTTCAAATGAGTTCAAAAGAATTCCAATAATTTTGAACAAATTTCAAAGAAGTTTTCAAGAAAATAGAAGTCCAGAACTCACTTATGTCGCTGGAAAATAATTTCGGTGATGAGTGCACGCATCATCGACATTGATTTTCGAGTTTCAAAGTGGAGGAGAGGCCACTTTAATAGCTTCGCTATGCGGGTGATTTTGTAAAACCATTTTTGATTTCAAATTCCGAAGTATAATTTGATATTTTCGAAAGACATATGTATATATTTGAAACAATATAAAGTGAAACCGGTATTCAGTCTTTGAGTTTCGGATTTGATTTAGTATAATCCTATCTATTGAAATCAATTATTTGATTTATGTTGATTTTCAACTCTTGAATTTGGAAATTTGATTTGCCTAACTATTTTGAATGTTCAAACACTTCCAAATCGAGATTAAATTTTCAAAGCCAAGAAATTTCGAAGAGTATAAAATGTTTGATAAAGAATATAAATTTAGTTTTGAAATGTTTTGAAAAAAAATATAGTTTTGAATAATGATTTTCAGAAAGGTAAATTGGATATTTCAAATAGAAATAGATAGTTTAAAAGTTTTAAAGGGATAATTATAAATTTGGAAACCATTTTGAGTATAATTGATTTTGAGAAAATATTAGGTTTTGAAACTTATTGAAATCAAAAACCAGTACTTATATGGTGATTTTGGAAATGAATTTGTTTGACTTGAATTATTTTAATTTGGAAACTGGGATAATTTTCTAAACCTATTATTTTGGAAACTTTGAAATTTAGATATTTAATTTGGGGGAAAATTTGGTGAAATCAAATATGATTTTGAAACTGAATTGATATTGAAATGATTTGAAAATTTAGAACCTTATATTATTAAGTACTTGATTTGGGAGTGGTCGAACTTATATAAAATGGATTGTATAAGTATGAAGTTGATTTGACATCTATTGATTTGAAAGGTACTCAATTTGGAAAGAGATTTTATATAATCGAAGTCTATATAAGTATGATTTGACCTACTATTGATTTGGAAAGTATTAGATTTGGGAAAAATGGAATCCTATATATATGGACTTTATATAAGTACGATATTTGAAAGTGATTTGAAAAGGTACTATATGATATATATTTTCGAAGTAAAGATATGGAAAGTGCCTTCTGCTTGATATCCTCTTTGTGGCCACATCGTGGATTCATTCTATCGATATTATTCTCTCTGATTTTTTGTTTTCCGGATGTAATACTCGAGTGTTCCCACCGTGGCATAACCCATGGGTTTTTTTTCTCTCGCGACTGCATAGCGCAAATGCCTGGCTGAGTCTGGCCTAGGGATACGGATTGTTTCCTGGGGGATCCAGGCGTAACCATTGTGTATCCTGCAATCTGTGTAGGTCACGAATAGTAGCGAAACTGCCTGGCTGAGACAACCTAGGGGTACAGATTGTTTCCTGGGGGACCCAGGCGTAACCATTGTGTATCCTGCACTCTACTAGTCATCATGGCGTAACTCGCAGGGCTGAGAAAGCTTACGGATACGGATTGTTTCCTGGGGGATCCAGGCGTAACCATTGTGTATCTACGAACCATGGTTGGACAAATGTTTTGGTTTGGTTGTTTTGTTTGGATTGTACTTTCCATATCTGTTTTTAAAGGTTTTTCAAGTATTTTCACTGGGTGTTGAAACAAGTCTACTAAGTACTTGAAGAATTCTAGCTTTGCACCTGATCAACGCATGGCCAGAGTCTGCAAGAACGAGGATAAACTTGTTGAAACATCGAGTTATAAAGTATTTTCGAAAGGAAAATTTATTTCGATATAATAGTATTTTATTATAAAAGTATTATTATAAAGGTATTTATTATAAAAGTATTTTTCCCAACAAATAAATTTTGAATTAATACTTGAAATTTAAATTCTTATGGATCTAGATTAATTATTCATGCCTGATACTATTCCTTGCATCTACCTTATCTGCTCAGTTTAGTTATTCACCTTGATTCTATTTTCCAAATCTATCTTCCTTCCTTGTTGGATATATCCTTTTTAAATATTGTTTATTTGTATACTGCATTGTTTAATAGAAAATTTTAGTGTTATAAATATTTTGAAGTTATTAATTTAATAAAACATGTTTAAATAAAATGATTATTGATGTACCTACAATGTTGAGAGTATCTTAAGATAAAGTAGTAAAAAAGAGTATTAAAGAAAATTGATTTCCAAGTGAAGTTTTCAAATGAATATTTCAAGTAAAATTTATAAAATTTTAAAATTTATTGTTTATCTTGTCTTTCAATCTATTTTCTTTCTGGCTGTTTTAATTCTCCTACCTCCTTCCTTTTCGGGGACGAAAAGTTTTGAGTGGGGGAGAGTGTAACGGCCCAAATTTTAGCAATATTTTATTCTTTATTTATAACTCTGGGGTTTTATTTTTCGAAAATTTGATTGTCTAAATTTAATTATAAATAATCACCCAAGATTTTTATTAGTGTGAAAATTCTAAAATTCTTATTTTGGTTATAACTTAACATTTTTTTTGAAGTTATAAATCTTTAAATTTTTAATTTTTAATCTTTTGGTTTAATTTAATATATTCGTAACAACGTTTATTTCACCTTTTGTTCTCTAAAAAAAATTGATTTTATACTTTTAAAAATTTAATATTTTATATTTTACTTATATACATTTTTGAAATAAATTTCTTAGTAAATGTGTAAACAAATCATATTTTTATATAAGTAATAAATTTCCAAAACTTTGTGTATAAATAAACTATTTAATTTCGTGTTAAAAAGGCGCGTTATTTGATGGAATAAATAGTATATATACATACAAGAAAACGTACAAAATTTAAATCCGTTATTTTCATTGTTTTTGGACAAAAATCACTGCGTATGTTGTACGCATTCAAATTTTATTCACTTTCCTTTTACTCTCCTGATTTAATAGGAACGTTATTTACAAATTTTATAACCGTTCACCTTTTTAATTTCTTGCCATTGTTCCCATCAACGCGAGCTTTAAATTTTAAACGCATTCAGTATTGTTTAAAAATCTTATTCCAAAATCTAATCTTAGCTGACCGTTTTTTCTGCTTTAATTTTGAAACCCATTTGCTTAAAATTTGTTAAAAATCTAGTAACCGTGTATAACAAGAAAAATCAGTGCTCAATCAAAATCGTGGCCTTTTTTTTAAATCAATATCTTATTTCTTGCCTATAACTGCTCATTAAAAATCAACGCTAGTTTAATTTCCTTTCCATTTCAAAGCAAGTTGATTTATTGCCATTCTTTCTTCTCCTTAAATCACGCTACCTCTCTGATCAAACCTATATAACTCACGCAAATATTCATTTCTCAACAAAATTTTATTTTTCTAACCTTTCCTTTCCTACGCTCCTTGTTTTCACTTCTTTCTTTATGACCATTCATTATATATATACACTACAGCTGGAAACTTATAAACGTGTAAACTTAGAAACGTTTTGTATTTATTAAAAATTTAAAGCTTACCTTTAATTGTGACTTTTCTCTTTCCTTCCATTCAAATTTAAACGCGCATCAATCAATTGCTTTAATAAATATTGCAGAATCAATGCACATACGTTATCAATTTCATTTTATGGTGGTACGTTTTTTTATGTTTCCTACCGTTTAAATTTTAAATAATTTGCTTTTATGGGCCAGCTGAATCAAAGCAACGTGACCGTTGCTATTTATTTCTTTTATTAATTGCTACAATTATTTTCACCAAATCAATGGTTGACCGTTACAATCACTTTTGTTTATTTATTCACTTAAAATTTGGTTGCCTATTCATTTTCTTCCGTTATATTTGCCTGAAAACATGCGGTTCATCCCTATTTATTTTCGCTTTCACTTCTCTTTTCTCTAGATCTGTTCGTTCCCCTCCCTACTTTTCTTTGAAAAAAAAAAAGCAAACTGAAGCATGCGGCTGTCACCATTATTTGCATCCGCCACTTCACCTTTCTTCCAAACCTCCTCATCAAATGAAACCCATCACCTCGCCTTCCGGTTGCTTCTGTTTAATCAGTGAGGTATGGGCGTGTAAGCACATATATGTTTTGATTTATATTCGTGATTATATGTTTTTTTTTGTTTTGTTAGTTGTGATATACATACTATTTATATAAGTATTGAATACTATTTTTTTCAAAAGTTTATTTTCATAACATGACAGTGTATATTTATATATAGTTTCTATTTGATCTTCCTCTCAGCTTATAAGTCATGTTAATATTTTGAATTATGTATGCGACATTTTGAAGGGAACATACTATAAAATAAGTATCTTTCATTTTAATAAGAATATATATATATATTGTGTTTTGTATTTTAATATGGGTCAGCTTCTATTTGTTGATACCAGGTTTCCTATAATATGGTTATTCGCTTATGTAAGTCATATATTTGTTTTGTTACAGTCTATATAAAATACTTTAATATATGTACATTATGCGGTTTGTTACCATATGGGTTTCTATGTGGTACTGACTTATTTAGTTGATGATTGTATATATTTTGTTACAGTATTATATTTATACTATTTTGGATTTAAGATGATTTTATAAATACTCTACTTTATAAATTATTTTAATACACATATATAATTTGGAAATTTATATAGGTTGAATATAATATATTATTGAATGTAAAAGTATGGATGGATTTAAATTATATATATATAACATTTAATATATATATATATAGAAATAGTTATATATAAAAAAGTTTTCTTTTGGGTATTCATATTTAAACATTTATTTTATCTGTTTGAGAATATATATATGCTAGTTATATAAGTTTAGTATAAAGGTGTTAGTATATATATATTATTTTAAGTGTATGTTGATTTTTAAAAAAAGGTAAGCTTGATTTTAATTATTTATTTATATGTTTGAAAAACATGTAAATTAAATTTGTGATGTTTGAACTTAGAATATAAATTTCATATGTGTATATATAGTTATAGGTGGTTATAAAAGTTCGCTTATACCATTTATCTTCATCGTTCCAGTTCTGATCTGATCCGTTTCATCAATTCGAGCCAATCAGCTTTGATCGTTGAATTCGTGCCGATTTTGCTTTGCTTGGATTTGAAATTTAATTTCAGTGTCTATATCAGTGTGCGTATGTGTCTCCTTCTATATTCTCTAACCTCGAAATGTAAGCAATCACTCACGATTAACGTTTTTTTATTTATTAAATTTGATTTCAATTGAAACGACAATTGAAATATACTACTGTTGTGACGACCCGCCTTTCTACTACCAGAAAGACGTATCATCATAAAGAAAGAAAGGGGTAGAAATAGAAGAGAAAGAAAAGAAAAGAACAACAACATCAGAATCTCACAGCGGAACGGAATAAAATATAATATATCACATAAATATTACATAGTTTTTACATATATCAGAGTTATACAATATCAATACATATGACAGTCATACATACATCTATCACTACATGCATCAGAGGTACAGTCCATATCAACTAACATAGCGGCACTAGATAGATAGCTACATACGTCTGGAAACTCCTGCTCCAAGCTCCTCCAGAATCAAGGTCCAAACTTATCACTTGGCTACTCATAAAAATTTGAGTACCCAAGAGTTTATGAAAAACAAAATATAAACTCCGGGTCAGACATGGGTCTGGTATGAGTAAACGGTTTAAAGTTGTTTAACTTTGAAAAACATTTGAAAATAAAGGTATCACGTAAGACTCCCCACAAATAAATACGGGTAAGTTTTTACCTTACGCTAACCAAAACATTTCATAGGAAATCCAGTGATATTATAATAGCGTCTAGGGTTTTCAAGTAAATAGAAAATAGCCTAAATTGTCACATCTATTAAATTCCAGCTACTAGCCACAAAAGTGGGTAATACAAATCAAAACCGTAAGGTCTCGTAGGGAAAATGGATTTCCAACAATGGCAGGGCTACTGAGGTACCGCCCGTCACAGTACGGGGCTTAGATCACCGTACCGAGGATCACTCCCGACCCCCTGCAACACAAGGCCGGAACCATTCCTTACTGAACAGTCCCGAACAAGATAAACCCCGCGGTTGTAGCTAGCAACCGCCCACACAGCCGAAATAAAAAGGGACATCTAGACAGGGGAAATATCTTGTCCTGCTTGGGCATGACCCACCTAACCTTGCTGCATCTCCCCTGTTTTACCCATTCCCGGTTGATGAGGCTTGAGGCTGCGATTACCTTTATAGAACATATCACTTAGAATGCTCATCGTCCGCTTGACGATGTGCTGAAAGCATTCAATCCTTACAAGTTCGTTCCGGGTTCGAACGAAACCGAAGGCATTATCTCGTCACACTCATTTTGGAATCACCCTCAGAGTCAACGACGATAACCCTTGCATTCTGAAAACACCATCTCGATCTTCATTTCAGGATTCACGACCTAACGTATAAATTGGATCGATGTGGTTTTCGGAGAATCAAATTTGATTCTTTCGATCCCGATCTCATCGAATCCAAACGCCATTTTAAGGGCCAAGTTGTCTAATTAACTTAACAGTTTTAAATAATTTAAATTTAACAATTGAATTAACATAGCATTTATCACAGATAAAACATATACAAGCATCATAGATATAACATAACATATCACAGAGCATCACAGAATATCATCACATAAATATCACAATCAGATATTCAACACAACAGTTCATAAGCAATTACCTTTATATCGTATTTGTAATTAATTCAATTTAGAATTAATTACCTGAGAGTTAATCACTTAACTCTATTTAATTAATCATTAATTAACAATTAATTACTTATTTCATTTAAAATTGTTTAATGAATCTTAACTTAATCAATTATTAAGTCTTATTTATTTAATTACTTAATTATTTCACTCTATTAACTTAATTACTTATTAATCAAGTTATTTAACTTCAATTACCTAATTATCTATTTCCTGATCACTAATTAATAACTTTAATTATTTATTAATGAAACTTAATTATTTGACTACTAATTCCTTAATTAATTAATTTTAAATTCTTAGTTCTTAATTACTTAAATAATTAACTATTAATTCATAATTAAATTATTTGATTAGTTAACTATTAATCGTTCATTAATTAACTCCAACTAGTTAATTATTAATTATTCTTATCACTTAATCACTAATTAATCTCTAATTACAATTGTACAGGAATTATTCTTAATTACCCTCTAAAATAATTATTGATATATATGTTCAACTAAATTTAAACATTTAAAAGTCTTTCTTTAAATTTTGAAAATGATATTAACCACAAACATAAACGTTAATCAATTTCATACTTAACTTAATTACTAAATTCATTAACTACATTAAAATAATCATTAAGTGTTAAATACGTTGCTAAGTATTAACCTAATAGTTTAAAAGTTGTACTAAAACTGTTAAACACTCATCAGGTTAACAGTATTTAATATTGCTAAAAACCAAATTCACATAATCCTCTTTCTATATACAGGTTGAAGGAAACTCGAGACTTCCCTATCAAAAACCCGAGTAATACTTCGGTCCTTCATCAATTCTTCCCGCATCTCTCCCCTGTACCTCCCTCTTCTTCTCTTTTTTTTCTGTAAGTTAAAATTTTAAACTAAGGTTGAAAGGAAACTACCAGTATCACACTCGAAAACGACATGAAACAAAACCCGGGTCTTCTACCCATTTCACTCGAGCACGGCCCAAGGCGACCACTTCACGACAACACAGACGCGACACCCACACCCCAACGCTACCGTGCACGTGCACGGTGGTTCGCCGCACCTCCAGCGGCCCTCGTCAGCACCCATAAACCATAAATCAACCATGCAATCGAAAACAAAACTTAATTTCCATGAATTTATCGAAAAACAAATTATCGCCTGTAGCTCGAACCCAAAAGTTTGAACAGCGACGAAACACGCTTCGCGATCATCACTCCGGCCACTTGAGGCTCTGCGCTTCTGGCCACAGCTCCATCATCCACCTAGCTTCTTCCCTCTCTAATGTCGTGCAACTCGACGCACAGTGGAGGTCGCGGCTATCGTATGGTCAACACTTCATAAATTTAGGTTTACAAAAAGAAATTCGACACCGCCGTCGCCTCCTACGTCGAGGCCACCACCAACTATTTTTCCTACCACCCCAGTAGGCTCGTCCACCACCTCACACGACCCGGTCACCCCTAGTTTCCCCGACCGCCTGAATTTGCCAAGAACACTTCCAGTTCAACTACAAATTCCTCGATTTAAAAATCCTATCTTCTAGTAACAATTCAAGCTATATAATTAAATTTAAGTTTCACGACACTCGAATATATCACAAAGTTAAGGTTTTCCTGTAAAAAAAAAAATTTACAACTGCTACCATCATTATTCTGCTAGAAAATATTTCCAGATCTTAAAACGTGTAAAATTTAGCTTGTTTTGTTTGAACTACAAAGTCTAATAATGTTTGAATAGGTGAATATTGAATTTCTTGATGAATTTTTACTCTGAATCCAAATACAGAGAGATAAAGAGATGCTCAGATGAATTTGTATATATATATATATATACAGGGTTGAATCTGATGGATAAACTCAAACAATCATTATTCAAATCCTGTCACACACCTATTTAGTTCAACTTAAATCCTGAAATAAGTTGTTTACTCACCTGAAATTTTGTTGAAATAGAAATAAGTTGATGAAGAAGCTGCAGAAATTCCTAAACAACCTCTTAGCTTTGATGAACTTGTTTTACTGTTAAACTTAAATGGTTTTTCAAAGATAAGATGCTACTAAATTTTCTCCTTCTCGGGTTTGCTTTACAGATTTTTTTTTTAAATGAACTCATTCATATGATGGATATATATATATATATATATATATATATATATATATATAAAGTCTTGGACAGTAGGTAATATTTGGACAGGTTTTACTTGTTTGACCTGCAAGTTAAATATTTGTGTTTGATATGCTAAATGTGAAATGGTGCTACAAAATTTCGGCTATAAGATTTATTTTGTAAAACTGAAATGACTATTTGTGTGCTAATTAATGCATGTCTTCAAATTTGTTAACACCTATTTATAGTTTCTGATATTAGTTGATATCTTTTTCCTGGGCAAAGATATCTTGTATAAGTATAAAAATGTGTACTTTAGGTAGACATAGCTTGTATAAGAAGCTTTAAAAAAAATACATTTGTTTTCATATTTGTTTACATCTAATTAATGCTTATGCTTCATTCATGATAACATGTAATTAATGTTTCAGATTTTGTTTATTTTTATACAAGGCAAAGAGCTGTTTTATTTTACTGAAGTGAACAACTTCTGTTTTCTTATGCATATAAACTTCTCAACAGCATCATATAAGCTTTGTTAAATTTTTGTTTTGTACGGAAAATATGTTACAAGTTATCCCTTTAACTTATGCATTGAACATGTTCACATGATATTCAAAAATGTAAATGGCTTTTGCTAAAAGTTTTATGTTGTACAAATGAATTTTAAAGGTTGTTATTTTGACTATATTAGTTTTATTCTATTAGTACTTCAGATTCGCAAGCATTTGATAATATTGCATTTGTAAATTTTATATTCCTAGTTATAACTTATTTTTGTATATTCATATTCCTAGTTACATTTTATAATTTATAATTATAGTTTATACTTATGTTTATAATTATGATTTATACTTGTTTGGTATGTTTATGTTATAATTATTTATATTGTTTTATACTTAAGTTTTAAATTTCCATGTTTTAATATTCATATGATAGGTTATTTTTAAGCATTATTATTTAAAGTTTATAATTAGATATTCATACATATATTATCAAATAATAAAAATATAGAATCTTTGATTTGATTTAATTGAATAAGACAGATTTTGTTTTAAATGGGTTTGAAGCTTTCTATTTTAAATTTTCAAATCAAAACCTTCTTTTACAAACACATATAACTGTTAAATATCAAAGACCTCATCATTTAAAAAATTTAAAAGCTTGTATTCAATTTAAATTAGATTAAATATTTATTAAAATAAACGGGGTCAAAAATTGTGTGTTTGGAAATTTTGTGTGTTTGCATTTTTTTAAAAAGAAATTGTGTTGTATTTTATTTTGGATTGCATTTTGTTTGTGTGCTTGTTGTTTGTTTGTTTTGCATTTGCATTTGCATTAAAAAAAAGAACATTGCATTTTATTCACTTCAATTTTGTTTGCATTTCAATTGCAATTTTTTCAATTATAGTCCATTTACGTTTCTATACATTTTCAGTTTCAAAAAAAAATTACACTGCTTCCCTGTACATAACCCTGCACATTGCATATCATTTCTGTGCATCATCTCGAAACTTCCCTTCTCTGTGCACATCCTTCTCTATAACACCATCATCTCTTCAAATTTCCCCTACTTCATTCAACCATCACTACTTCAAATACTCTACCAGCACTACTGTACAAATACTCTGCCTTAGCATACAACAGCCTTCAACATCCATTCATAGTGCACATTCATACCAACCACCTTACTTCTGCTATGAACCAGACCATACTTCGAGAGAGACAACTGCACACCCCATCATCCAACCTTGACTGCAACAGTGCCACCACCCTGCCTTGCTTATAACAAACCTGATTATCACCGCAAACTCTATAATTCCACAACCGACATACTTCCCTGTCAAAACTAACCATCTACTGTTCTAACTTCACAACCACTCACAACATAAACCTCACACATATTTGTGTCTTCACTTTATTTTCCATTACTTTAATAATAATTTGCATTGTTATAATTTGTGTAAAAGTGTGTAAATGTGTGTACACCATCAATGAATGCCATGATTTTCCATATCTAAATATTGTCCTTTATGTGAATATGTTTGCACCAGATATATCATAGTGAATTGTGATCACTTGATAGATTAAGTAAGATCAAAGATTTCATATATGAGAATGTTTGAATACATACATCATTTGCCAAAAAATTATCAATGTTATTCGCAATGCCTATTCTTCTCCAAGCATAATTGAATCCCAAAGTTATTTTCTCTATTAGAACAGCATTTAATAGACAATTGTTGAATGCTTTATTTTGGTTGAATAATATTGGAAGCCCATCAATCTTGTCATTTGGGGAGAGTGAGTTATTAAAATCTTCCATTAGCATGCAGGATATAGTTATTTGGTTTGTCTCACATATTATTTATTTCCATAAAATTTCCTCGTCTAATAGGAAGTTAGTTGCCTAAACTGTGGTAAAAGCCAATTTAAAACCTCCATCATTTATTGCTTCAACATTTATGTGTTGTGATGATATATTGATATAATACTACATTGCCACACAGAATGATCGCATGCCAATAAACTTCCACCTTTTCTCATGAAAGAGTCATTTCTTGCTATCCCAGTGTGGTGGTAGTATTGACATGAACAAATTTTCATCATTTAATTTATTTACAGGTAAACTACCAATTGTTGGTTTATATTTAGTTATAAGTGTGAATACATCTTTCATTCTTTTAATAGTATTTATACATCTAACGTACCATACAATTATAGTCATTTATATTGTGACTTGCACCACAAATTCTTTTTACAAGGACCATGTTCAAAATCAACTTTTTTTACCTTTACTTAGCATCAGATATGTATTAGGCTGATGTATTTCCCCGTTAGTGAAGTGACTGCTGCTACTATATTTATTTTGCATCTTGCTTTTATCAACAATATAATCAGTCGTCTTCGCTGTATTTTCCTCATCGCTTCTGCGGACGATTATCTAGAATCTGTGGTTTGTGGCATTGGATGAGAAGTTAATGCTTCAGTGTTTTATTTAGGCATCCATTTCGGTTCTATTTCCCTTTCATGTAATCTACCATCCGCTGCCATACAAGAGTCTTCTTCTGTCCATCACAGTTCCCTACCTTCTACACTTCAACCTCCATTTGTATCTTCACCATCAATACACTGCAGCAAGGAACTCGCAATTTCACTTCCACCTTTATAACTAAATTAAATGCATGCATGTATGCTTCATGCTCCATTTTAAAAAATTTAAAAATCGAGGAATGCCTTTAAATACTTTTTTAAAAGTTTTTATCTTTTATTTCCTATACCAGTATTCGGACTGACTTTTAAAAAAAAAAATTTGTTTTAACAGAAGGAGTTTGATGTGAATATCGACCCCATGATAGCTAGACCAATATTGGAGAAGTGGTTTTCACAATATTATAGGATGGCAAAATCAACGGTGCGTAAGAGATTCCTTAAAAAGGATGGACAACTCATACCCAAACAATTTGTAATTAATAATTGTCCTGATGACATTGATAAAGTATGGTGGTAGAGGTTTGTTGACATCGAATATAGTGACAAGAAAAGGAAACAATGTAAGACAAATGCCGAAAATAAAGGCAAAAGTAATTTGACCCATACCTTGGGGAGGAAACCTTATCTAACAGTATATGAAGAATTGGTATGTACTAGAGGTTTTCATGTTAATCTTTTAGTAGCAAAAACATATTTCATGAAATTATTCACATGCAGGCAGCGCATAATCCAGGAAAGCAGATTACACGAATAATGGCTTGGAAGGTGGCGCATACAAGTAGAAAAAGGGAAAGGTGATTACATGTGCAGCTGAAAATTTTGTAAGTAGATAAAGATATAAATATTCTCTTAATCCTTCTATATACACAGAGCAGTTTGTAAAATTGCAGTTTCAAACTTTGGTCCGTAAAACTGCAGTTGCTGCAGTAAAAAGTCACAGAACTGCAGTTTTACAACTGTAGTCTACAAATGTAGTTTGAACTAAACTGCAGTTTTAAATCTACTTATTGAAAAACCTGGTGTATATTTTTTTGTACCATCATCTTTCCATGCAATGTTCAGTTTTCATAAATATTACTGTGTTATGATTTCAAGCTCTATCCATTTTATTCAATCTCCAAACAATTAAAGTTCTATCTGTATGTGTATAGTGAATCATTTTCCTCCCAATGTGTCCTTTATCTTTACATACATTGATTTCGACTTAAGTTGTAAAAAATCACTAACTGTTAACATATGTTGGTAATATGTGAGTACATATATTTTTCAAATTTCAAAACACCATATGTCCGTACTTAACTTTTTGAGCACTTTAGAAAGTATAAAAAAATCATATTGAGAATCAGGCCATAGGTGTTGTAATTCCATGAACCAACCCAGTATATTTGATGGATTTCATATACAACATTAACAAGCTGACTCATCCACCATTAAGTAATTGATATGCAGTTTCCAATGAAAATTATCTTATCACTGTATGTGCAATTATCCACTTTTTTAATTTGTAGTTTTGTTTTACCGTAGCGAAAGCTTGGATAGGAAATTTTATAGTCATGTAAAGAGTATATTCAATAAATAATTTGTGTATTTGTACTCATGTATTTTGTAATAACTGAATGAATGCTATAAACTGCAGACTCATGTATTTGTGTATTTGTGTACTTGTACTCATCTTACCATAGCGGTATGCTATAAACTGCAGACTCGTGCCTTTTATAATAACTGAATGAATGCTCATGTTTGACTCAATGTATTTCGCATCACTTACTGTACAAATTTTTCAAAGGAGGGGTACGCCACTCAATCTAACACCTCGATATAAACTGAAATAAGTCAAAGCCAGTCTTTTACATCATGTTGTCAATCACCTTGCACACATATTCTTCTCATGTGCATAAGTTTCTCCCCCTGCATGCATCTGATCCAATTTCTAAGCATGCATCCATATTTGTGCATCTGATTTGCATGTATGTCAAGTTTGATCTATTCTCGTCGTGATGTTTATTACCTGCACATGTATAGTTCATGTCCAAACTGTCTTACTGGTCAAGTTGTCCAAATTGTCTTACTGGTCACGTTGTACAATGTAGCTACTTTTGTTTGCTTATTCAACTTCTATTGTTCGATAGTTAGCCAGCCTACACATACTTGGTTACTATGCAACTATAACTGCCATAGATACATTCCCTACAAATCACATTATAGTTTAGCATATAGTACTTCTACAGACTTCAACTCAACATATTCAGGTTAAGTTTCTAAAGGGATAATCATAAAAGGCTTACCCATAAAACATTTTATAGTATTGCTGATGTTATTACAATACTTATATCAAGCTATGCCATCATCTTTAGGGATAACTTAAAATTTTGGGTATTTTGCAGGCTTTAATCGAAGCAGCGGAGGAAAGACAGAAGGAAAAGGCTAGTCTCAATGGCGATGATGAAAGTAGAAGTTTAGAAGATTTTGAGAATGACCCCATTGCCGAAATTTTTGGGAATGAGAAAAGAAAAGGCTATTGTCGCGCAATTAGCTCTACATCGACTATGAAGCAAGTGAAGCTTACACAAGCATTAAAGGCAATAGCTAATTTCAAGGAGAATGAAGATATAAAATGGAAAATAAAGATTGAAAACACACAAGGTAGACTAGCTGAAGAATTTAAATCAATGAATTCCACTATGGTGAGTATACAACAAAGTTTGTTGCAGTTTATGAATCAATATGGAGAAAATGTGACACCAAGAAATGAAGTTGCTTCCAGTATGGAGCACCACAATGACAGTCCTAGAGCTAGCTTGGGTGTTCAATCTAATGGTGCTATTAGATCTTCTGCAAGAGAGAGACAATCTGTAATCTTACTATCACAAGAGTTGAAAGAGGTTGCTAAGGGCCATCTTGGAACACAGAAAACGTGCCACCGTAGAGAGGTAGTGCATGGAGAAAGAGTTGTATGGGTGGAGAAAGTATTTGACCCAGAAGCACATATTTACGAAGCATCACAAAATGGTAATTACAAACTATTTGATATAGTTGATGGAGGCTTTGTTATTTGGCTAGAGTATCGTGTTTGCTTTTTGTAGTGTCTAGAATTTATTTCTCAAGTCATGTTAGAAGTTGTAATATTTTGATCTCACACTCTTATGTCATGTACGATGAACCTATGAAATTTCTAATTTTTCTTAAATTTATTATCAAACATTGTTATTTAAGTTGTATGTTTTGTTGTGTTTATGTTTTTAATTGCTGTAATTGTGTTGCACGTTCTGATGTGAATGTATGTTATGGATTATAGAAGTAGTAGATAATTTTGTAGTAGGAATCGTAGTAGAAATTTAATCATATATGGATTAGTAATTCATCACGAATATATTTGTTGGCAAAGATGAAATTTATAATGAGTATATTCGTTGGTAAAGAAATAGTTTGTAACGGAACATTTCGTGATAATGCATGAAAGTGGGAATGCATGTTTCCATTAGAAATGGGAAACTTAGTAACGGGATAAGTCCGTTACAAAATGATAATATTAACAACGGATAGTTTCGTTGTAAATTGTGTTTTTTCCAACGACAATATCCGTTGTAATAGAGAAAGTTCGTAACGGATAAATTCCGTTATGAAATGTTGCAACGACATTCCCCACACTAGTATCACTCACAACTATACCTGTTATAAATTCCTTTTGTAATGACTATATTCGTTACAAATTCCCTATTTTGGTGTAGTGATCGTTTCCTAAACCGAGTCCAAGAAAGAGTAGACTCATCGAGCTCGGCTATAAGAAACTCGTACCAATCGAGAGCATGCTCTTGCAGCAGGCTAGATGCTACAAGAACTCTGTCATGGTCAGAAAGATCCATGGGAGAGAAGATGCGCTCGCACGTACGAATCCAAGCTTGGACGACTTTCCTTCGAGATGAGAGAAATCACTGCACAAGCGTGCAAAGACAGACTTGCATGGAGGAGATGCTCGAGTAGGAGCTGGAGGCTGAGTGCTCCTAAATAACTCCATAAACTTATTGGCAGACATATAAACGCCATTCGGATGCGAGCCGATGGATTGTCCAGCATCCGAGCGTCATCCTCTGCCTCTTCAGCCATTAGCTGAAAATTAAGATAACATAAAGATTATTCACATGGTAGATATCATTAATTCAAATATGCAATACTACGAAATTAAAATGCATTCCTAAACGTATTCCCAAACTTCTATCTAGCGCAAAGGACACGAAAAGAAGAAAGGCATGATGATTCTGGGATTCGTAACACTTGTAATACACTTTGATGTGTCGTAATATGTGTTTCTGTTATGCATTTATCATATTTTGTTCTGAACTCAGCTCCGATACCAAGCTGTGACGTCCCAACCCGAGACCCGCATTAACAAAGAGTATTGCTGGGTAATACTGTCTACCAATGCAAAGAATAGGGCTGGATAGGAGCAACCATCTATAGTCTTGTCTTAAATATCTATCGATTACGTCGACGATGCCATATTTTTTCCTCAAGTAGATCGACATGTCCAATAAATACTTAATACAAAGCTATAGGTGGCTATAGGATCTATCAGAACAAAATACAATAACCTGAATGCAAAGCACATCACAGAATAGTAGATCATCACATATATATATACACACACATATACAGATACAGATACATCACAAAGTATACAAAATGATACATGTAAAGTGGTATAGCAACCAAAATATACAAGCAAGTTAAAAGAACATACGTATCAAGTAGCAAACCAAAAAGGACTACACAAAAAGTTATAACAAAAAGAGCTAGCAGAATAGAGTTCATGCGGAAGCAGAATAGGTTAAGTCCAAATGTACCTAACCTAAAAACACCTCGGTCTGACGCAAGTATAAAATACACGGGTCGGTCTAATTAAACAAATCAGTTAACAAGGATAAGCGATAATATGAGCAAATGGATAATGTGATAATATTCGCAAGTGACAACTGACAATTAAAATGTATGATTACATCAAGTGATAATATGGTATCACTACACAAACATATAATCTCAAAAGAGATAAAATAACTCATAAAACGCTAAAAGTAGTGATCCTCGTATCATCGGCATTCGTAAAACATCAAATATGGTTTAAGGGAAAACCTACGCCATATTGGCAAACCCAAAACTTGCATAAAGAGATCACATCTCAAACACGCCATAAGACAAATATATCTCTAAAGAGGAGAATAAAATCTCAAGCAAACCCCAAAAGGAAAATCTCATATAAAGCCGGTGTAGGCAATTCAAATCTCAAAAATAGAACCCTCAAGAGTTTAAATTTCCGAAAGGTAATCGCCACGAATATATATATATCGAATGGTTCAAAGAACTAATTCGAAAATGGGTGATATACTAGGGAAATCACAAACATTAATGAAATCATCTAAAAGATATAACATGTGCTTATGGTCGAAGCCCGCCAAGTACGGCTCTATTAAAATAAGGCGCCACATCTCTTAGACAAACGTCTCAAGGACAATAAATACGTCTCTTAGACAAACATTCCAAAGGACAACATATGTAATGGCCCGTTTTTCCGTACCCTTTGAATCGACAATAACCACACATATCCAACTCAAATTGCATGAATAAGCGGATCATTAAGGGTAGAAAAAGAAAATAAAGACAGAACAGAATCTCACACGAATGGAATAACATATATTATTTCAATAATAATCTTTACAGCGGAAAATTTTAAAATACAACATCAGAGTCTAACCTAAATTCAGCTTGGATAGTTATAAACATCTGCCCTTACAATTGTTGACAAACATCAGATAAAATACACTAAGCATAGCGGATAATAGAATACGTCCATACGATGGTGAAGATCTCCAGCTCTCCTCTGGAAAGTCCAACCATCTTCAACTAAATCTGAAACTACTCGGATCTGACCCGAGTATTGAAAATACCCGGATCAGGCTTGATAAACCAGTGTGAGAAAACTCAATAATAAATGACAGTGTCATATATCAGCCTTTGAATAGAATACTTTTGAAAAGAAAGAGTATCTCATAAGACCACGCCCACACATAAACACGGACGGGTTTTTACCTTATGATAACTAAAACACTTTTATATATCAAAACGTTTGATATTATTTCTAATGACATTCTTTTGAAAACACTTTTCAAATAAACTTATTCAAATAAGATATCAATATCTAGACTAAGTCTAAGTAATATATCCGGACTAGGTCAACGGAATATATGATACCAAAAAGGGGTAGCTGAAATGTTTGCAAGTCATTGCAGCTATTTTGGGAATACAATCAAAATCGTAAATCTCGTAGGGATTGGATTTTCCAACATGATAGGAAACTAGTGACCTTTTCTCCGATCCACGCATAACAAACATAGTTCCCACGGTGCCTTAATCGCTTTTCTCAAACTAGTCACTTGGAAACTATACTTTCTACACTACAAATGATAACCGGTAGTTCCCTGCTTTTCTCAAGCTAACCACTTTATCCACATGGGGCAATAAATGCCTTGAGGCCCAGACGTATCTAGTACCTAGGGCTCAGAACATATGATAACCCAAATCACTATAATCCAAAATGCGAGCATACATCTGACCACATAGAATCCCATCATAACCGGGGTATGAGGCTCGTGAAGCTACGATCAATTTCTTCAAAGCCACACTTTTCATACAAAACCACGCTTTGATCTTAACAAGTTCCGCTTTGAATGCCACACTACCATTCCTTTGATCACTATTTGACTCCCACAAAAATACAACCCTTGAGCTCGTACGTCTCAAGGAGGGTGTTAAGCTAAGAGAAGTTGCCTTCTCTGCCACTGATGTACATTTGGAAAAGACAAACGTTGTGTCTTAGAAACGCAATGTCGGACATTCGTCCATACAAGTTCGTTCTAGGACTGAACGAAACCGAAGGCACTTTCCTTGGCCATTACTAGGCGAGAATCCCTTGCAATCTGAAAAATCTCCATCACGAGGAGACCACTGCTATAAATAACTCTATAATGGGAGCTACCCAGAGCATGTTCAACAAGCAGTCCTCGCGCTATGAAGATCCACGGTCTTCAAAAATCATGATCTTCAACATGTCTTCACTTTCAAACGTATACATTGGTTCGAAGTGGTTTTCGGATAGGAATTACCCAAATCCGACTCTGGTTCCTTTGAAGCCAATCATCGCTTTGAAAAAGATGTTAAGTTCGTTCGTGGATATCAATCATCAATCAATTACTTCATCTTTTAAATAAAATATCTTTCTTAGATATATTCTTTTCATTTTATTCCATTTTCTTTTCAAATGTATATGGAATCATTAAGCCTCATTTATCAAATCATTTGATATATTAAACTTTTTTAGATCTTGGAATTATTCCAAATCATTTTTCTCATTTACTTAGGAAAACCTTTCCAAATCGTTCATTAAACTTAATCAAAGATTTCTTATATTCAAGCTATAACTTTTAAACTTAGGGAAAATATTCCCAAATCATTCATTAAATCTTAATCAAAGATATCTTTCTTAACTTCAAATCATATCCTTGCAAATCGAAGACTTTCGTAATAGAGCACTACTGCCACTTTAAATATGGTAAATTTCACCTCCAGGGACTAATGGCAAGTTTCCCTCTAGGGACTAATGGCAAGTTTCACCTCCAGGGACTAATGGCAAGTAATCTAACATCATGAATATCTTTGTCTTTTAACTTGGAAAAACTTAAATATGATCTTTTAGAACATCCGGGCCTTCCTTTCGATCTATTTCACCCCTCGCCTAAAAAGAGAAAACATAGGCCAGGTAAGTTCAGGGCACTAGTTGCTCCATCCCTAACCTTAGTTAAACACCTTGTTTTATCTTTCCAGATCTCACAAGCGGGACAAATGTACTAGTCATTTCCACATACTCAGATTTTCAACTTTATTTTGGAATTGCTTAATATTCCAAATTATCTTTCAAAATGCTTAATTATCCTTTTAAAATCATTGACAAAATATTTAGGAAAGAATTGTTAAGTTTAAACTCATATTCAAAGGGTTATAGAATTTGCAGCATAAAAGTGCTATGGAAAATGCTATATAAGCTTATTTGATTTAAACCACTTTTAAACATTTGAAAATTTCATATTTTCCATTCCAAATATATTTTAAACCATTTTAATAGATTTATCAAATTTATTTCATATTTTTAAAACATTTAAAATATCAATTTTAAACTTTGGTCACTTTACTGCAAAAGCGCGATTTTTCTAGAAAATTATTTCGGACATATTTAAAATATACACGATAAAATCTTGATTTTATTCCTTTATTTATTTAAACATATTTAAATGTTTATAAAACATTTCTAACTCATTTTAAAACTATTCCAAAAGGTTTAAGCATTCCATATACACTATTTCATTTTAAAAAGGAAATTAATTTCCTTTGTGCTTATCGACGTGTATTAACGTGACTTGGTAAAACAATTTAAAAATCATATCCAAGAATCAATACTTGATGATAAAATCATATATAAGCATGCATAGCAATCATAACACAACATCAAACATGTATATACGTAAACAGAGATATTAAATAGAGTTTCTCACCATAAACCAAAGCGATTAACTTCCGACCAACATTCATATCGTCCAACACTTCACTAACTACTTCCTACTCCATTAAACACTAGCAAATAACACCCTATCCTTTCCAATAGCTTGGTCGAGGCTTGAGATGGAGGTTGACCGAAAATATAGAGAAGAAGCGATAGAGCTTTGAACTTGAATTTCCAAGATTTTGATTCGAAAAATGGGTCATCTTCTCTCTTGTTTTTGACTTTCTTACTCTCTAAATTTAAAAAACTTGTTAACTGAAAAGTTGTTGCAAATTCTTTTATATTGAATTTTAGAAAAAGAATCATTTTAATCAATGTGGTTTTGAGGGAGATATGATAGAATGAAAAAGAGATATTGTCGGATTGACAAAAATGAAGCCCGAAAATACACTTCAAAGAATTGAGTTTCAGGTATAGAAAACCTCCAAACTGAAAAGTGTGATCAACATAAAATTTGTAGCCACTGGAATTTCATATGGTTTGTAAAAAGAATTACTTAATTTGGTTCAGTTATGATCAAGTTATGATTAAAACAAAATAGGCTATTTTCTGTGTTAAAAACTGGGTCAGAAAATGCACTATAAAGAAGTGGGTTTTCAACATGATTACCTTTAGAATGAGACAAAGTGGTTAACATGAAAGCTGTAGCCACTAGAAAAATACATGATTTAAAAAAAGAATTTTGCATTTTGGTTCTGTTTTGAAGAACTTATGGCCGAGGGAAGAAGAGCTAAAATATGAAGAAAAGAGGAGTTTGATTTGAAGAGAATGGACATTGATTTCTTTTTGAATATTTTGTAAATATTTTTACATTATTTCTTTTTAATTTTTTTATATGGCATGGAAGCCATTAAAGAGAAGAGGAAGAAGATGAAGAAGCTTGAGAAAAGAAGAAGAATAAATGTGAATGAAAGTGAAGAAGGAGGTGGATATTTATAGAAAAAGAAAGAAGTGGTAATTTTACCAAAATAATCTCTTACCAAATTACCAAACTAACATTACTTCAACCTAAAGCAATCTACACTTTTTCAAAACTTAACATCATCCTTTCACTTCTTACTTTATGTCTTAGTCGCTTAAAAATTAAGTAAAGAATATCATAATTATGTTGGTTTTTGATGTAATATTGATTTAATGTTTACTTTTGACTTTTCTTACTTACTTTTGTTAATTCTTACTTTCTTTTCTTAATGACTTCTAGAAGTTTCTAACCTTGTTTAGTAAAAGTAAACTTGATTAGTGAATTAATTAACATTACACTATTTGAATATATGTTCCTATATAAAAAATAAAGGTGTGGCGACGTTGCGACAACTTTAATCGATAAAACGTTGTTTTTCGACAAAATGTTTTACGGTCACATTTTGACATTTTAGTTAAAATATTTACTTATGTAAACCAAATTTAAAAATGAACTTTTTACTTTTTTAAATAAATTAAAACATATCTCTTTATATTTTAAAATCATATTTAAATAACATCAAAATCCTCAATTTTACGGTGTATGTAAAAGTTACAAAATGCGACAAAATCTGGTTATTTTTGTCAAACGATTATTAACATACTTATAAATATTTTAATATACTTTTATTACCTTTACTAGATGTTTTCAATAAGATTTATCTTTTTAAATAAATATTTAAACCTATTTATTTAAGCATTTATTTATTTTTAACAAAACTTAACTTTTGTTGATTTGTTCTAAAATCCAAATTTATATTTTTTAAATTATCAACTATAAGAATAAATAATTTATCTATTATTATCTATAACTTATTTATTTATGTTTTAAACCTTTTTAAACTTAAAAAAAACGAAATCTCTCATTTTCGAAGTAGCGAAATTACGGGTCGTTACAACATCCCACAGGACAACATCCCCAAGGAAAAATACTTCGTAATGGACAAACACGTCTGTTAGACAAATGTCCCGAAGGAGAAATGACCCGAAGGTCCAGTACTGGCAAATACGTCTCTTAGACAAATGCGTCACAAACTTTCAGATAGAAACCCGAACAGTGTTAACGTGTGTCCCATATCACACATTCGCACTAATTGGTTTACTAACCGCTAGTATATTTCACACTCAAAGCAGTAAAAAGTTTACCTCATCTCATCGGTAAACTCGACTCGTAGGTCAAAACGATCAAACGAACAAGTTGGGAATTAACCGATAAGAGAAACGCATGTGTCTCATACCACATATTTTACCAAACCGTTTAATTGTCTTCTCATTCGCTCAAATAGTGAAAAGACGTGTATTTTATATACAAAATAATTTACTTGAGAAAACAAGCTTTTAATACCAATTTTGAAAGCCGTGTTTGAAAATTCCCTTATTATCGAGAATAAATAGATTCTATATTTGAAAATACTTCAAAAATATCATATAATAATAATTTAAAATGCCCATTTATTTAAAAAATTATTTCAAAAAGGTTTAGAAAAAATTCATGCTCGAAAACGAATAAAAAAACAAGAAATCACTCAAATCGATATTCGAATTCAATTCAAATTTAATCTAAAATTTGAATTTTAAAATCTCCAAAATTTGGCTAGTCTACTGATAAACATCATAGCCTTAAAACTTTTCATAAATATCACAAAAACATGAAGTAAGAGCCAAAAGTCAGACGGAAAAGGAACATAAATGCATCGGCAACACAATACCCAGGTCTGAAATCTTCTCTAGATTCAAATTTCGGACATGAAACAGGTGGCCAAATGACCTTTGATTGAACTAAAAATTGATGTGCACATAGTAGAAAACTTCGACTTTCCAGAAAAAAGTATCAATGAATTCCGACGGGAAATGAAAAGGTTACGCTGTCTCAAACATGAACTCATGTCATGTTTGCAATAGTTCAAAAACAATAATATGCCGAGGCCTAGAAACCATCTTGGGTCCAACTTACAGGCCTGAAATAGAAGAACAAACGACCTCATATTAAGCTGAAAATTGGTAGCACATAATAGAAAACTTCATATTTCAAACTAAAAAAGAATTAATGATTTCCAACTGAAAATGAAAAGGTTATACTGTCTCAAATGTGGACTCAGGTCATGTTTGCAACAGTTCAAAAAAACCAAATGTACAGACCTGAAAACCATCTCGGGTTCAACTTTCAAGCATGAAATGGAGGACCAAATTACCTCGGATTGAGTTGAAAATTGATATGCGTATAGTAGAAAACTTTATCTTTCAAATAAAAAATAATCGATGAATTTCAACAAAAAATGAAAGTGTTATGCTATCTCAAACATAGACTCAAACCATGTTTGGAGCAACTCAAAAAACAATTTCTACAGGCAAAAATCTACGTTTGAGTTGATTTTCTACCACTGTTTTGAACATCCAAATGACAATATTTTTCAATCAAAATTTGCAAAGATGAAGTTCAACATGCATGCTACCAAATGTAAGAAACACTGCAGCATTTCATTGTCGGAATCAAAAGTTACAGTCAATCAAAGAGAGCATATAACTCGGATTCTCAAACAGAGAAAAACACTTCAGGAAATTGATAAAGTAAGCAAATTTTTGGCGAATTTGAGGTTGACTCGGCTATTTTTTGTGGGTTTTGTAACTCACCTTATTGTAAGGAGGTAAAAACCCGGATTGATGAAGAAAGGTCGAAGCTTTTTGCTTGATTATAGCTCTTAAAGACCTGTAGAAAAGAAGAACTGTACATGCAAACCACAATTTTACAATAAATTAGAAATCTTCTGTAACAACCAGGTATTTTCAACCATTCGCATCCATTATAAGTGCATAGGCAGACACTCAAGCCGGAATTGAATTGCTCAAAATACCATGTTGTAAATAAAATTTTGGCAAACCTCAGAATATACATTAAATAAAAATCACAGATCTCAGACACAGAGTATATAAAAATGCAGCGGAAGAAAAAGAGATAGTAGTTCATGAAGCTACTATATAAAATATAAGATACATCAGAGTTAAATAAGATACAACAGAAGAGTAACAGGATACATCAGGTACAAATCAGATACATCACTGAACCACTGGATACTGAAACAAAATAGATGGCTGGATCTTCAAGGAAAGCTCCAACGCCGAAGGTGAATCTTGAATGCTAACTCAAACAATCTGACCCGAGCATAAAGCAAAATACAAAACCCTTAAGTCAGGACATAAATACTTATAAACTGTAAATCAACTCAAGTAAACAGTAACAAAATGCATCAGTAACTTAAAGGATGCTTGGGACCGCCCATCCTCTAAGGATCCGTTAAACTATTTACTATGTAGTAATATACGCTATATACGGTAGTGTCTAATCAGTAAAGTATAATCATATAGAAAATAGCGTTAAGGGGATGGTGAACCTTAACGCGGTCGGATCTTTAAAACCAAAATCGTAGTGGGCTCGATATAAGGATATGACATGGCACGCAAGGAAATGCCAGGGTGGATACACCGTTTGCACTCCCGGACCGGTGGTGACGGCAAGCCAGCAGCTTGCGCCCACCTCGAACAATACCCCCGAATCAAAGTGGCGCCACATATCGAATCACAAAAGTAATAGAATGGTTTCCGATGGAGCATGCTCGATGAAAGGGTGCGACCCTTTGTGTAGCCCGGTATAGCTCCTGTTTTAGTCATATAAGCCAACTCACGGGAGTTGGGTCCACGTAATATACCTCGAGAACGTCGCCACCATCCTACTTCATTCTGGAATCTCCACCGCGTACACAGTTGTTAAAGTGGTTTTCGGTATTGACCGGCTATAAGACAATATCTGATCCCGGTCTCTTTAACAACCAATCGTTATTATAACCCGTAGTTATAACTTTAAATCAATATTTTTTTTTCAAAATAAACTATCATTTCAACCCAAATCTTTATCAAAATAAAGATTAAATCATTTCCAAACCATTTCAATATATCATCGTAACATATCTTTCAATTCAAATATTTATTAAAATAAATATCAAGTCATTTCTAACCATTTCAATATATTAAATTTTCATACCCTTTCAACACTACCTTTCAAATCATTTTAATATATCAAAATATCATAACCTTTCAAAGCTTCATTTCCAAAATATCATATCTTTCAGAACTTCTTTTTTAAATCAAGTTAATATCAAAATGTCCTATCTTTCAAACTCCGTGTTTCAAATCATTTAATATCAAAAATATCATATCTTTCAAAACTTCGTTTCAAATCATTTTAATATATCAAAATATCGTATCTTTTCAAACTTCATTCATTTCAAATCATTATTCATTTTATTCAATCTAAAATACCATTTCAATTCATATTTCAAAACAGTTTATATTCCAAAAATTCTTTTTTATCATTTCAATGAAGTTATTATGTTTAATAATTAAATTATTAAATTTCCAAAAATTTCAACTTCCAAAGTTTATTTATTCACTTAAGTTTATCAAGACCGTGAAAATTCACTTTTCGCATTATTTAGAAAACTTATACGGAAAGTTACATTCAAAACAGTTCAATTTAACAAAAGACAACATTTTAAAATGTTATACTAGGTTTACTTAAATTTCGAATAACTTAGTTAAATTCAAAAATTATAGCACTTACAAAGATTGTTATAATAGCTTTTAATTCAATTTAGTTTTTTAGTTCATTATCATCAACTACAGCGTTTACAAATGCTGTAATATCATTTACATTGTAATTAATAGCATTTCAAAAATGCATTCAATTAACTTCAAATATTCAATAAAATTTCTCAACCAATTATATTTTTATTAAAAAAAAATTAACTTATAAAATCATACATTTTCACATTTATAAACATCATTTAATTTTCCTCAAGTTCATGATTTTATAAAGTTAAATTTCCATTCAAAAATCAAGATTTAATAATAATTCACTTATTAAAATGCAATGTTGAATTTTTAAAATCCATTACATTAAATTTCAACTTAACACTTAAGTTCAAATTCTAAAATATAACTTTGTTTTATTTTTATTTAATTAACTAAAAGTTCACTTTTACGTCAATTTCATAAATTTCCAGTTTTAGTTATATTTCAAAATTTCAACTTACAATATTCATTCATTTCACATTTCAACTTTATTAAAAATCATAAATATGATAAAAATCATTTTAAATTCATTTAAATTCAAATTATCATAAATTTATCAACATTTCATACTCAATTAAATTTCCAAATATAATTAAATCAAAATTTCCAAAATAACTTACGTTCAAAATTTCTAACTTTTCATTAATTCATTTCACTTAAAATTATTCAGAAAATCAATAATATTTTACAAAAATTTTATTTTTATTAAGTTTCAAATCAAAATATTATAATAATTAAATTTCTAAAATATTTTAAAATTTTTAGAAAAGCATATTTTAACTACGGGCCTGTATATAATTTTCTACGCTAGGTAAAGTGATATGGGTAATATATCATTTCAACCCATAATTTACAAAGAAAATCCGGGTTTTATCATTTCAAACCCGCAATCCCAAGTCAAAATGAAAAATTTAAAACCATTCAGGCTTTGTTTTGGACATTATTTGCAATTTTGTGGAGTTTTGTCACCAAGGGAGGTGTGGCCATGGATGGATCTAAAATGATGGCTGGAGATGATGCCAAGGAAGAGTGGTAGGGGATGGTGGAGAGTATGGTGGTGATGGTGGGTGGTAGAGGCCAATCCAGAAAGCATAGAAAACTAGGCAAAATACATAGAAAATGAGAAGAAAAAGGTAGAAAAAAAGATGTAGCCATTACCAGATTTTTTTCTCAAGATGGAGGCCATGATTTTTAGGGTTTTGGAGCTTGAAAATTCGTGAATAATATGAGGGAGTCGGCTGCAAAGGATGGGAAAGGAATGGCTAAGATAAATTGATGTATCAATTGCAAAAAGAAACGGATAAAACGTCTTTACGTTTCAGGCTTTTAAGATCTCTTAACTTTCTAAACCTTTTGCATTTCCTTTTCTTTTTAATTTTATAAAAAAAAAATAAAATCAGAAATGTTCTTTAAAACCGAAACTAAGTAAGAATAAAATAAAATAAATAATTTATTTTAAGTAAAATACAAAAAGGAAATAAGAAATTGCTTAAAAATAGCAACCCTAACAGAAAAATTACAAGAAGATCTCCAATGACTTTGGAAAATTTATTACTTCATAAAAAAATATTATAACACAAAATTTGAATTAAAATGGTTTTAAAACATTTTCAAGGTAAAATAATAATTTAATTTTTATTAAATAGAAAGTTAAATAAAGAAAAATGCAGTAAATACCAACTAGGCTTTATAAATTGAAATAAATTCAAATAAACTTTAGAAAAATTATATTATCATTTTAAAAATACTTAAAAGTCAAATTATACATAATATAACATATTATCACATATTAAAATAAAATATAACAAAGAAGAAGTAATTTATACAATTTAAAATAGTCATTGTTAAATAACCCTATATACGCACAATATTGTAAAGGGTATAACTTTCACAATTTACATTCAAATTCAACGAAACGAAAAGTGGTGTTCTTAGAATTTTATGTACTTTCATAATAAAAGAAAAAAATTAAAATTTTAAAATTTTAAGTTGAAAGTCACAGTTTGACTATTTTGACCAAAATCAGCATTTCAGGCAAATATTCAACTTACACAAGTTTGGAATTATAACTCATATAAAAATCAAGATTATATTTAAATAATAAATTAAATCATTTCAAATAAGTAAAATAAGTTTTTAAATCAAAATCTTACATTAAAAATAATTAAAATATACAATAAAATAATTACAAAATACAGGATTGTTACACTCTCCCACACTCACAACTTTTCGTCCCCGAAAAGGAATGAGGTATGAAAGGGCACAGAAAAGATAGAGTGAAATAGGATTAAGATAAGATGACAAGAAGATTGAAGTTATACCTGATAATTGTTGTTATAGGTAAGTTTTACAAGGTGGAGGTGATCTTTCCAAGATCCTCCTGAATCAAGAACACAAGCACGAAAAAGGTGGATTCAAAATGATTACCAATCAAAGATTATAGAAAGATTTCTAAACAGAAATATTATAGAAAGATGCCTATACCGGTCTATAGAAAGATAAGGATGATAAGGACAACCAAAAGATAGTTTGAAAAACAAAATAAGGAAATGAATTTGAAAGCATGGAAATTTCAACTTAAACAGAGAATAAATCTTAACACAAGTTAAATAAATCTTAACTATCTCAAATTTCATTATCTTATTATCCAATCATCTAAAATTAACCATTTTTAAAACCATGGGTTTGGAAAAATAATCATTTATTACACTCACATTGTACTTAATAAATTTAATTCTTCTTTATTCCTAATTAAACTTAAATTTATTCCTCTCAATATATTCATCACTGATGTTAAATATACTTACACTTATTATAACTGCTTTCTTTTATTCTTAGTTCTTTTAACATTATTTTATTGTAAGTTATTCAATTACCCTTTATTATATTTACCTATGTTAATCATTTTATAATTAAAATTTAAGTGTATAACATTTATTATAACTACTCAAATTTTTTTTTATAATTTTTTTTTATATCGTATATTATCCAATTACATTTTTAACTTTTGAAATTTTGGTAAGTTATATTTGAATGCAATTGTATTATACAAATAAAATTTCCAATTCAATCATTTCAATCTTAAATCATTAAAAATATTTTTTTTTATTTTCTTTTTATAATTGAAATTATTCTTTAAAAATAGAATTTAAGAATTAAATTTCCGATTTCTTCAGACCATTTAGAGATAAGAAATAATATATATACATATATAATATGTCAAATCAAATTTCAATCATATATCTATATATATATTATAAATCAAGTCATATTTTAGAAATTCAAATCAATTTCATTTCCCAAAACAAAGCTGTAGCAAGACTACAGAACAGTCTCTTAACTTCGAAACTCGAAAATGAACGTCGATGATGTCGCGATCATCACCGAAGTTATTTTCCAGCAACAAAGAGAAGAGCACTAATTTTAAACCTTTAAAATTCTTTGAAAACAAATTCTATTCAAAATACTTTAAATAATATAACCTTTTAAAACTTTAAACCAAAGTTCGAAATAATCAGAATTTAAATCCTCAAATTCTTGTTTTAAATTCATTTCATTAAGTTCCATAAATTTACTTATATATCAAAATTTATTTCATTAACCAAATTTTAAAATAATATTGTGTCCGTTTGTTCTGTAAAAGTGTTTTGGAAATCTTATCGATAGAGCTGATCAGACGTATCGATCAGAAACCCAACTCAACATCAACAACTCAAACAACACAATATGTAAAACATTTTAATTTTAAATATTAGTTTACAAAAACACGATACATGAATAGATTTTCAAAGAAGGATAGAGATTCAAATTTTTGATTAACACAAATCAAAGGAGATTATGATTTAAAAATAAGTTGGAAACAAGGATGACATGATTAAATAACAGAATAGGAAGATAGATAAGCTTATATAAATCACGGGCAACCTTAACCGGGTTAACCGTGACTTAAAGAATAAGATCAATGTTGATTTTTCTAGGGTAAATCTACATTCGATCTCAAGAGTTAGAGTTTGAAATAACAAAAGATATTAGCATCTAAAGCAAGGATAGATAAGAATCTCTGGTGAATCGATGCTAACTGCAAAGGAGTTTTCCCTCTTTTTCAATTAAATTTGAAATTGGCGTGACCGCCGACTCACTAGAAAGATCATTCGAAGCGGAGTTATGGAATACTCCAGAGTCAAAGAAGATGAATAGTGAGGGATACGAATGGATTTTGGAACTGTAGGGAACGTTCCAAAATACAAAGAAATCGAGTCAAAAGAGAGAGATTCAAACTCGAATGAAAGTGATTCTGTAAATACATTCACTCCATATCTGAGTTTTGCCAAGAGCAACCTCGCTCTGATACCAACTGTAACAACCAGGTATTTTCAACCATTCGCATCCATTATAAGTGCATAGGCAGACACTCAAGCCGGAATTGAATTGCTCAAAATACCATGTTGTAAATAAAATTTTGGCAAACCTCAGAATATACATTAAATAAAAATCACAGATCTCAGACACAGAGTATATAAAAATGCAGCGGAAGAAAAAGAGATAGTAGTTCATGAAGCAACTATATAAAATATAAGATACATCAGAGTTAAATAAGATACAACAGAAGAGTAACAGGATACATCAGGTACAAATCAGATACATCACTGAACCACTGGATACTGAAACAAAATAGATGGCTGGATCTTCAAGGAAAGCTCCAACGCCGAAGGTGAATCTTGAATGCTAACTCAAACAATCTGACCCGAGCGTAAAGCAAAATACAAAACCCTTGAGTCAGGACATAAATACTTATAAACTGTAAATCAACTCAAGTGAACAGTAACAAAATGCATCAGTAACTTAAAGGATGCTTGGGACCGCACATCCTCTAAGGATCCGTTACACTATTTACTATGTAGTAATATACGCTATATACGGTAGTGTCTAATTAGTAAAGTATAATCATATAGAAAATAGCGTTAAGGGGATGGTGAACCTTAACGCGGTCGGATCTTTAAAACCAAAATCGTAGTGGGCTCGATATAAGGATATGACACGGCACGCAAGGAAATGCCAGGGTGGATACACCGTTTGCACTCCCGGACCGGTGGTGACGGCAAGCCAGCAGCTTCCGCCCACCTCGAACAATACCCCCGAATCAAAGTGGCGCCACATATCGAATCACAAAAGTAATAGAATGGTTTCCGATGGAGCATGCTCGATGAAAGGGTGCGACCCTTTGTGTAGCCCGGTATAGCTCCTGTTTTAGTCATATAAGCCAACTCACGGGAGTTGGGTCCACGTAATATACCTCGAGAACGTCGCCACCATCCTACTTCATTCTGGAATCTCCACCGCGTACACAGTTGTTAAAGTGGTTTTCGGTATTGACCGGCTATAAGACAATATCTGATCCCGGTCTCTTTAACAACCAATCGTTATTATAACCCGTAGTTATAACTTTAAACCAATATTTTTTTTCAAAATAAACTATCATTTCAACCCAAATCTTTATCAAAATAAAGATTAAATCATTTCCAAACCATTTCAATATATCATCGTAACATATCTTTCAATTTAAATATTTATTAAAATAAATATCAAGTCATTTCTAACCATTTCAATATATTAAATTTTCATACCCTTTCAACACTACCTTTCAAATCATTTTAATATATCAAAATATCATAACCTTTCAAAGCTTCATTTCCAAAATATCATATCTTTCAGAACTTCTTTTTTAAATCAAGTTAATATCAAAATGTCCTATCTTTCAAACTCCGTGTTTCAAATCATTTAATATCAAAATTATCATATCTTTCAAAACTTCGTTTCAAATCATTTTAATATATCAAAATATCGTATCTTTTCAAACTTCATTCATTTCAAATCATTATTCATTTTATTCAATCTAAAATACCATTTCAATTCATATTTCAAAACAGTTTATATTCCAAAAATTCTTTTTTATCATTTCAATGAAGTTATTATGTTTAATAATTAAATTATTAAATTTCCAAAAATTTCAACTTTCAAAGTTTATTTATTCACTTAAGTTTATCAAGACCGTGAAAATTCACTTTTCGCATTATATAGAAAACTTATACGGAAAGTTACATTCAAAACAGTTCAATTTAACAAAAGACAACATTTTAAAATGTTATACTAGGTTTACTTAAATTTCGAATAACTTAGTTAAATTCAAAAATTATAGCACTTACAAAGATTGTTATAATAGCTTTTAATTCAATTTAGTTTTTTAGTTCATTATCATCAACTACAGCGTTTACAAATGCTGTAATATCATTTACATTGTAATTAATAGCATTTCAAAAATGCATTCAATTAACTTCAAATATTCAATAAAATTTCTCAACCAATTATATTTTTATTAAAAAAAATTTAACTTATAAAATCATACATTTGCACATTTATAAGCATCATTTAATTTTTCTCAAGTTCATGATTTTATAAAGTTAAATTTCCATTCAAAAATCAAGATTTAATAATAATTCACTTATTAAAATGCAATGTTGAATTTTTAAAATCCATTACATTAAATTTCAACTTAACACTTAAGTTCAAATTCTAAAATATAACTTTGTTTTATTTTTATTTACTTAACTAAAAGTTCACTTTTACGTCAATTTCATAAATTTCCAGTTTTAGTTATATTTCAAAATTTCAACTTACAATATTCATTCATTTCACATTTCAACTTTATTAAAAATCATAAATATGATAAAAATCATTTTAAATTCATTTAAATTCAAATTATCATAAATTTATCAACATTTCATACTCAATTAAATTTCCAAATATAATTAAATCAAAATTTCCAAAATAACTTACGTTCAAAATTTCTAACTTTTCATTAATTCATTTCACTTAAAATTATTCAGAAAATCAATAATATTTTACAAAAATTTTATTTTTATTAAGTTTCAAATCAAAATATTATAATAATTAAATTTCTAAAATATTTTAAAATTTTTAGAAAAGCATATTTTAACTACGGGCCTGTATATAATTTTCTACGCTAGGTAAAGTGATATGGGTAATATATCATTTCAACCCATAATTTACAAAGAAAATCCGGGTTTTATCATTTCAAACCCGCAATCCCAAGTCAAAATGAAAATTTTAAACCATTCAGGCCTATCATTTCAGCCCATAACATTTTTTCTAACAGGGAACTTGCAGTGTGATCATATACAGAAATAATATAAACAAGGTCAATATCACAATATACAGTCATATATCAGATGTCAGGTGAAAATTAACAGTTTAAACATGGTAATAACATGGCATAGCATATCATATGATCATCATTAATTTGCATAAACATTTTATATTACTAAACACTTGTCATCAATTCACTTTCATAAGTATAAATGTCAGGGTGAGAAAGACTCACCGTTTCAAGCTGAAGACCAAAAAAACAAACACAAGAGCGGTTCCAAAAGTATGACAAGCACGATACAGCACGACTTTTGATTTGAATGGATGGAAAGCCTTGATATTTGTCTTGTAAACAATAACCAAAACAAGACAATACACACATAAATATTCAACGCAAAACAATGTTGAAACAATGAAAATACGAAGCAACAAAGGAATAGATTACTTGACCTTGCTTTAACCATTCAAATGCTTGGCCTAGGAGGTTCTTGGGTTCAGCCATGATGATGATATAGCTCAGATTTGGCACCATAACTCACGGCTAGAAGGATTATGGAGTGGTAGGGTTATAACATGAAGCATACAATTGGTCAAGGCAACATATATGAAGTTTTTGAGCACAACAAGGCTCGGCCTTGGGTCAAGTGGGGCTTGGCCATACTTGTACAGGTTTGGACAGTAGATGGAGGGGTGTGGGAAGGTCTGGAAAAGGTGGTGGTAGCGGCCTATGGTGGTGGCCAAGGTGGTGGATGAAGATATGAAGTGATAAGGTGGCTATCATGAATGTTTCAAGGCTTTATGCATTGTTTTTGTGGAGTTTTGGTTCATGGAGTCTTGGCCATGTCAATTTCAGATCTGGACAGAGGCTAAGATGAAGTGTAGTGGTGGTAGCAAGGTGGTGATCGTGGCTAGAGGTGGTGGCCATGGTGAAGTATGAAGGTGGTGAAGTAATAGTGGTGGCTAGGGCATTGTTTTGGACATTATTTGCAATTTTGTGGAGTTTTGTCACCAAGGGAGGTGTGGCCATGGATGGATCTAAAATGATGGCTGGAGATGATGCCAAGGAAGAGTGGTAGGGGATGGTGGAGAGTATGGTGGTGATGGTGGGCGGTAGAGGCCAATCCAGAAAGCATAGAAAACTAGGCAAAATACATAGAAAATGAGAAGAAAACGGTAGAAAAAAAGACGTAGCCATTACCAGATTTTTTTCTCAAGATGGAGGCCATGATTTTTAGGGTTTTGGAGCTTGAAAATTCGTGAATAATATGAGGGAGTCGGCTGCAAAGGATGAGGAAAGGAATGGCTAAGATAAATTGATGTATCAATTGCAAAAAGAAACGGATAAAACGTTTTTACGTTTCAGGCTTTTAAAATCTCTTAACTTTCTAAACCTTTTGCATTTCCTTTTCTTTTTAATTTTATAAAAACAAAATAAACTCAGAAATGTTCTTTAAAACCGAAACTAAGTAAGAATAAAATAAAATAAATAATTTATTTTAAGTAAAATACAAAAAGGAAATAAGAAATTGCTTAAAAATAGCAACCCTGACAGAAAAATTACAAGAAGATCTCCAATGACTTTGGAAAATTTATTACTTCATAAAAAAATATTATAACACAAAATTTGAATTAAAATGGTTTTAAAACATTTTCAAGGTAAAATAATAATTTAATTTTTATTAAATAGAAAGTTAAATAAAGAAAAATGCAGTAAAGACCAACTAGGCTTTATAAATTCAAATAAATTCAAATAAACTTTAGAAAAATTATATTATCATTTTAAAAATACTTAAAAGTCAAAATATACATAATATAACATATTATCACATATTAAAATAAAATATAACAAAGAAGAAGTAATTTATACAATTTAAAGTAGTCATTGTTAAATAACCCTATATACGCACAATATTGTAAATGGTATAACTTTCACAGTGTACATCCAAATTCAACGAAACGAAAAGTGGTGTTCTTAGAATTTTATGTACTTTCATAATAAAAGAAAAAAATTAAAATTTTAAAATATTAAGTTGAAAGTCACAGTTTGACTATTTTGACCAAAATCAGCATTTCAGGCAAATATTCAACTTACACAAGTTTGGAATTATAACTCATATAAAAATCAAGATTATATTTAAATAATAAATTTAATCATTTCAAATAAGTAAAATAAGTTTTTAAATCAAAATCTTACATTAAAAATAATTAAAATATACAATAAAATAATTACAAAATACAGGGTTGTTACATCTTCACTGATGAAATTAAGTAGTTTGGAGTTGATTACCTTTAACTGATATTCTAGAGTGAAAAAGACTTGAACTTGGAAACCTAAACTGAAGAAAAAGGTTGGATTTGAGAAATTAGAAAATGGGTTATTGACTTTCTTCTTTCTTTCAAGCATGAGAAAGGAGAAGACGACTGAAATGAAATGAACGTACCGCTCATTCCTCTTTTTTCATATCAGGTAAGTATTGATGGGCTGAATGGGCTTGATAATTAAAAGAATTAAAATGATTTAAGGTTTTATTCAACACTTATATATATATATATATATATATATATATATATATATATATATATTTGTGTGTGTGCGTGCACGCGTGCATATATCACATATACACCAAAACAAAACTGCATTTTCTTCATGTTTGCACACAAGAAAAATATGAGTGTATATATGCAAAATAGAACATTTTCTATCATATAAAAAGATTAATTTATATTTTTAAAACATTTTTATCATTAAAATCGTTTATTTTACAAAATTCTACTATTTACTCAGATAAATGAATAAAACCATGTTTTTAGCTTCAAAATTCCAGAAAAATTATTTTCTCACTTAGAAAAATACTTCAGTTTCAAAACATTATTTATAGCCAAAATATATTTTTAACCCTTCCATCTTTTATTTTATAACAACCTTTAAAAATTACTTACTTCTTTTAAAAATTATTAAAAGAAGCAAATGGACAATGATTAATATAATTATTGCATTTCCACTTGTATAAAATCATATTCCATTTATTATCACTCCAACAAAATAAAATAATGCTTGGAACTTTGTTTTCTCAATTTAAATTCCAAAAATCCATTGTTTATTCCAAATAAACAATTTAATTTCTCCAATTTAATTTAATTCATAATATTAAATTATCATTATCATTATAATTCAATATTGAAAGGTAATCTCCAAATCAGGGTTGTTACAATAAGCTTATGATGAAATAAGAAATTCAGCAAATTTGTTAAAATATAACTTTTTTTCTCTATAATTAATATTGGGTTAACCTTTTATTTTTGAGAAATACTAAGTTATTTCTAAAAAAATAGTACTCTTGTTTTGGATATATTTAACTTGAATCATTTTGAAATGTCCGCTTTTTCATATAGATATAATGAGAACATTTTTTGAAAGGACACATTTCTTAGCAACATTTTCTAAGAAAAATATATTTAGTTAAATAATTTTCATTTATACTTAGAAATATTATAGTTAAGAAAAAATTTAAAAATTTACTTTTTACAATATATTTTATAAAATTTATTATATTCCCTCATTATTATAATGACAAAGGAGGAGAAATTCGTATGCATATTGATACGGGGAGATACTATACTGGGAGAGCTTTAATCATATTATAATATCATTTTATATAGAATAAATATTTTTCAAAAATTGTATAGTTGTCATCCTCAAAAAAAAAGAGAACGTTAGAACCTCTCTTGTTGGATTTTAATGACAACCACTATATATTATGTCAAAAAACCTCTAAACTAACTTGCAAGTGCATAACTATCAAAATGAGGTAAACAAATAGGTTCAACAAGAAGATACATAGTACAAAAGAGAATAAAAGTATGTATATGGAGATACACGAAGGGATATACATGAAGGAGATAAGACGAAGGTGATAAGCAATGTACTATTAGTCATAGAGTGTCATGTCTACAGTATACATATAAGGGATGGAAATGGGGGTAATATGCGAGGAACGCATCCTCTGCCCCTATTCCCGTTGTCCATTTATGCCCCCTATCCCCACCCTATCCCTGTTTAATACCCAGTGGATTCGGGTAGGTGCATACCCATCAATTATGGAGAACCGGTTAGGTACCCATTCAAGCGAGATGAAGAGGAAAAGGGATAAAACAAAAAATTTAAATTTAAATCAAACAAATATTAATTATACTTTATAATTTCTAAAGATAAAAGATGGCCTTGAAGTTTGAAACAAAAAATATAACCAACCACATAGTCATAATTTTGTAACTCTTAAAATTTTTAAAAGTAGACAAATCATAAGCAGCAAAATGAAACTAAAATAGTCACGGCGACAAAGTCTTCAAAAAAAGTCTTCATACTTGAAATCTAGAATCACCACCAATTCACCACTATCGTTTGATCTTCATGATTTAAGCATCAAAATTAACAAAACATGGACCCTGCACCATTAAAAAAAAGTCAAGAATACCAATGGTTAGTAAATAAGAAAAAAATACAAATAAAAAACTTACTGCTTCATCATCTGTTATGTCATCAGTACTCATCAATCAATATTTTTTCTTAATATATATATATATATATATATATATATACATGTTAAAACTATAAACAGAAACTATATATACCAGGATGGGATATGAGGCGAATAGTATCACCCCCGTACCCGTCCCGGCCCCATTTTGGGTATTGAAATCATCCCCCACGACCGCCCCATTACCCGCCAAGTTCGGGAATCCACGCCCGATTAGTGGTGGCCCCCCGTAGGTACCCATCCTCGTGGATTAAATTTCTATCCCTAATACATATGTTAACATCTCTTTAAAGTGATATACACACACATGCACAAAATCGAAATATTTTATAAAAGAAATGTAGGTTTTCAAAAAATGCATGAAGTAAGACTCGAACTCGAGTCATTGGTGCACTGGTATTTTAAATGAAAATCAAGTTTTCAAAAATGCATGGAGAAAGACTCAAACTCAGGTCGCTAGTTTAGAAAGCAAGTGATCTAACCAACTGAGCTAAGAAAACTATTATTTTTAAATAGAATTTCGTCGACTAACTTGATATACTCATTCAACTGAATTCACGGGTTTTTTCATGATTTTTTTCAGGTTAAAAATCTTTGTATTCCAGTCGGCTAAATTCTTTAGTTCAGCCGACTGAACCTTACAACTATCATTTTTTTTTTGAAATTTTGAAGGGATCACCTCCTCCATGAAGAAGAGACACTTCCCTCCAGCAATAACTGCAACTCTTTGATACTTTATCATGCTTCATTAATAGTTTCATCTACTCATTTTCTATATGCAGCAATTTCTATTCTTGAATTAAAAATATTTCTTGCTCTCTAATCTCTAATTCTTGTTTGAATTCTCTTGCATTCAAAAGATTTATGTGGCTTTCAAATTTGATCGCTTGCGCTTCAAGTATACTTCTCTTGTGATAAAATCAATTCCAGTTCTTCAAGAATACACTTCATACCACTAAGAAGAATATTATAGAAAGGTTGTACATACTGGCTCATTCATGCTATTCAAAGAGCACACAAAGTGACAAACTCAACTATTTGATAGACGATGTCCTGTAGAAGATCTTCAGGCGCGAAGTCATGTTCCGCAGCTTCGGCGGTTTGTAATACCTATTCCTCAGGTTAATTGTAATACATATTCCTCGGGTTAATTGAGAGTGTTTATTAATTAAATTCGGAAGGAGTCTGCTGCTAGACGTGGAACTTGAAGTTCGAAGCAGTATAAAAATATCTGGTCCACTTTACTTATCGAAATTTTTATACTGCTAGTTTGATAGAAGTTTTATTTAATAGATATAATCATATTACTTGATCCCCATAGACTTTCAAACGTGTGTAAACATAAACAACAGCTGAAAACCACCAAAAGGTGAGGCATATAGCCTTAATCGGCTCAAATAATGTGTGAAAGTACTTAATAATGCATCTATGTTGATCATTGTGCATAGTTATATGACCGACTTATATATGTATTTATTTAACGTTAACGATAAATTAAGAAAACTTATAAACATTAATAATTTATGATAGGCATGTTTATCTGATAACTTTGCATTAAAAATATACTTATGGCATTGCTAATAGTGCGCATTCAGTTGATGTATACTCATCGGGGGCAACTCGTGCAAATATTGAAGAACGTATGTGGCCACGGTAGCATTCAGAATGGTAAGAGCTGCACCAGCATCAACATCAATCGTGTAACAGACGGTCCGTCTAGCACATTTAACGGACTGTGACGACATTTTGACGTATCGGTGAATAAAAATGGAAAAGAAAAAGGGAATGTGGAAGTTCAAAGAGAAAGAAAAATGAAGACGGCGCGCCTGATGTAGGTCGTGATGCTTAGGCGCTTGTTCAACAAATGCTTAAAGCTTATGCGCTTGTTGAACTATCGTCCAAGTAGAACTATCAAAATATGACCCAACGCATTTACCCTACTTATAAGTAGATTGGGTCAACCCATTTATGAATATTATTAAACGGGTTATGGGTTGGGTTGATCCATTTTTAAAAGGGTTATAAATGGATAACTCATTTACCCATTTATTAAAAACATTAAATTCTAATATAAATTTGAAAAATAAGAATTTTGAACATACATTGTAATTTTTCATGGAGACTGACAATTGTACTTCGAAAAAAACAGGCTATCGCATCCGCATATTTGAACTCCACCTAGTTGCTGAAGCCACTATTTTTTTTGTTCGGACTGCAATAACTCATTTGTTCTAACTCGGAATCAGACGAGACTTCGACCGATTAACTCCCACCTAAATTACGGACAGTATGAAACACTCGGATACTTTATCGTGTGAACGCATACTGTAGCTGTCCAAGGGAACTGACAGTTGTACTTAGAAAATAACATGCTACTACATCCATATATATGAACTCCGCCTAGTGCAGAAGCCGCTATTTTTTTGTTTAGACTGCAATAACTTCTTCGTTCTAACTAAGGATCAGGCGAGGCTTCGACCGATTAACTCCCTCCTAAATTACGGACGGTATGCAACACTCGGATACTTTATCGTGTAAACACACTGTAGTTATCCAAGGGAACTGACAGTTGTATTTAGAAAATAACATGCTACCACATCTATATACATGAACTACGCCTAGTGCAGAAGCCGTTATTTTTTTGTTCACGCTGCAATAACTCCTTCGTTCTAGCAAGAATCAGATGGGACTTCGACCGATTAACTCCCACCTAAATTACGGACAGTATGAAACACTCGGATGCTTCATGGTATGAATGCACACTGTAATTCTCCAAGAGGATTGACGGTTGTACTTAGAAAATAACATGTTACCACATCCATATATATGAACTCCATCTAGTGCAGAAGCCGCTATTTTTTCTATTCAGACTGCAATAAATCCTTCGTTCTAACTCAAAATCAGGCGGGACTTCGACCGATTAACTATCATCCGAATTACAGATAGTATGAAATACTTTGATACTTCATCGTGTGAACCCACACTGTAGTTCTCCTAGAGGACTGATAGTTGTACTTGGAAAATCACAAGTTACCACATCCCTATATTTGAATTTTGATGAAAATTAGAATTAAAATTTTAAATTTTTATCGAAACTCAAAACATAAAAATTAGAATCAGAATTATTTTATATTTATTTGATTTTTATTGGTCAAATTAAATTTAGATCTTTAAATTGGTTAAATAGGTAATCCGCTTATTAAGTGGGTTGGGTCATAAATGGATTGGTTCATAGATGGATAAAAAATAATAAACATAAATAGATTGAATCAAACTCGACCCAACCCGTTTGACAGGCCTTCGTCCAAGCCATATCCACATACGAACCGCTTATTTAATATACGTCTTTCTTCATGCGCTTGTTGAACAAGCGTCCGAAGACTAAACGCAGATCAAACAAGCGTTTGGTTCAAAAAATAGTTGGAAAAGTTATGCCATTACATTTGGTCAAGCAAAATGTAATTTACGCACTCCAAACTCCAAACGGTTGAAGATGCTCTAAAGAACAGAATTCAGGAAATAAGAAGGGAAAGCAAGATTTTTAAAACTTCAAAGTCACATATAGTATCTTTCATGGCAACCTCACCAATTGCATCAAACACACACCTCCGAACCTTTAATAATTGATATTTATGTTCTAATTGTTAATAATCACAACGTTTTTGATTTAATGTGACATACACAATGTATACGTTCATTCTATTTAAATCACAAACAGAATAGTATCATACACAACACAACTACCAAAATTAAATCCAGATCCAGACAATACAGATAAAACAAACCTGAATGAATCTAAAAATCGCAGAAATTCCTCTGAGCGTCTACATATAGCAGTCCGACTGTTATATGATCAAATATGATCAATAATAGAGGTTAAAGCAATGGTGTAACAACACAGTACGAAAACTATCACATCCAGCTTTCAGACGTAATTCATTTTAACACCATTTTCTACAGTAAAACGAATTTTAAACTTACAAACCAACATTTACATAGTTTCATACCCATACATGCCATTATTTCAGAAGCAACTCAGAAGAGTAATATTGCTCTTGCTGTAACAGCATCAATAAAAAATAGTAGCATTTTAGCACAGTAAAATAACAAAAGATACAGTCGGGGAGGTCAAAGCAATAGTGTTAATAATAGCAGTCTACCACAGCAGAAGCAAACCCAAAAGTATTACAATCTCAGAAGCAACAATATAAAGCATAAATTATTACTAATTGGGCCTAGGAGTGGCCCACTCAACTCTAAGAATAAGGTTATCATACCCATACCCATTAAGCTTACTGATAGCCCGCTCAGCATCATCTTTGTTAACAAAGTTAACAAACCCGAAACCTCTACTGACCCCAGTCTTCTGATCAATGGCAACATACACACGGGTAACGGGTCCAAAGGTACGGAAAAGCTCCAAAAGATCGGGCTCACGGGTATCCTCAGACAGATTAGTAACCCTAACCGAGTTCTCATCGTTCCTCCTCCTCATTTCAGTGCCTACTCTTTCAGCACCTCCTCTCATGCCTGGGGGTACATAGGTACTTTTGCCAGTGCCAGATGGCGCAGAGTCGGTGGTCGCTGGTTTGTCCATGAAGAGCTCAGAGGGTTGAGCGAGGTCTTTGTATGGGCATTTTGATGTCCAGTGATCTCCTTTTTTGCCACATGTACGGCACACCATTAGAACTGCTCCTTTGTTTATTTGAGATAAGTCTCCTGTTGTCTTTTGTTCATCCGCTTTGGCACCTGGAATTGTTGGACATTAATAAGGATGATTTCAAAGTTTATATGAACATTGTTATATCAAGCAGAAATTTTCTTTAAAACATGATCAATAGGGTTATTTGTGAGCATAGCTACTAACTTACTAGGGGTAGCAAGTGGATATATTTACCCGGTTTCTTGCAAATGAGTAGCTATAACCTGCTACCAAGAAGAATGGAGCTAATCCACAAAATTCAGAACTCAACAAACCAATCCGATTGCACGCTTTGTGGGTCAACAATTATTTCAAATACTCATGTACTTGATGTTGGGGGTGGCAAGAAAAATGATAGTTGCCACAAAGGAAAACTGACGTATATGCTTATGACTTCTTATTGGGTTTGCCAATTGGACGTTCTCTCACGCAGAAGAAATAAACCCTTAGCTTTCAATTTTTTCATAAATTTCATGTTGCTCCTTTCCAATCACGTATACTCTGTCTTATTACGAATCAGAAAGCAGGCATTTTACCATGAAATTGTAATCATTCGACTATAACTTTTCCCACAAAACCATTTTGCAAGAGAACTTATACTCTTTGTAATCATTCGACTATAACTATAAACCCCCAACTTTCAAATTTGTTTTACTCATTTCATGTCAATTCCTTCCCATCACATATACTTTGTCTTATTATAAATCATAAAGCTTGACATTTTCCCATCAAATTATAATTCTTTGATCACCAAACCATTTTGTGATATCATGTATATACCAAATATTTTACCATATATATTACCAAAAGACTAACTGTTAACCAATGTCGGCAATACTTATAGTGATGGGATATCGTACCCAAAAAAATCAAGCCTGTTGTGTAGCCAATTCAACATAGAGCACAGCAATTGTCTATTTTAAAAGTACTTAGCCAATTCAACATAGAGCACAACAATTGTCTATTTAAAAGTAGTTTGGACGTAATTAGATTATTTCCATCAGAAAAAGAAAAGGCATAATTTATAATATTCCTTGAATTTTCAGTCTTGAACAAAATTATTTAGTTCCAGATTCAAAACCATAAGCATATTTTTAACAGTTCAACACATTGCTAAATACTCAACAGAACAAAAAGTAGGAAGCCTTATGTGAAAAAAATAAACCATCAACTTTCGTGCATTTGTGCTTTTTGCAACTTTGTTTTTTAAACCAATCTCAAACATCACGCTGAATATTTTAATCTGCTCATTCACTTAAAAGAAACAAAAGCGTCCTCCAATTTGAAATCTTACATTTGCATAATTCAAAATACGGTAAAATTTTGTAGACGTGTTTCTTATCATTTAGATCATAATGGAAATGATACAGAAATAATTTAAACTTGAAACCATTGTGATTGAATATGAAACATTGAACTAAAAGTTATGTTAGCCTTTCATCAAAACTACCTTGAAAAATTAAAGATGATCTGAATGATAATACACACACAAACAGTTAAGCAAATTTTGTATTTTACAAATATACAAGTTTGATGCTGAAGGTTTTTATTTTTTTGGGGCTCTTTCAAGTTTAGTAGCAAAAAATTTATCAGTATGCAATGATATATGGATATAAACACTACGTTTCTCTTTAAATTATTTAATTCAACTATATGCCACTTGAAATAAGCGGACATGATTATACTTGTTTTCATGCAGAGGAAAAAATCAAATATTGACTCATTTTCCAAGACATGCACTACCATAGAGTTAATTAATCTTATGGATATAGTTTATTAATATACGATAAGTTACATATCCATAAAACATTTAACATCACCAAAACAATAACTTAATCATAAAATCTGATATTTACAAACATAACTAAGATCATCCCAAAGTGTTGTAGACTTTGGTAAATTGCTAAATTCATTTATTTCTGTAAACTTCTACAAATTAAATAATCTCGTCATGGTTTCCCACCAACATGAAAGTTTGCATGTTTACTAACTAAGGTGTATCGGAAAGGCATTTGCTAATTCTTATAACATTCAAGTATTATAGAAGATATGATTTCATGTATCAACTATCTATGCATTTACAGCCTCGTCAAAGCAAGGTTAAAGCACTTAATGTTGTTCAACCACTACGCTTTTACAATTTTACGCTCTTAAAAAGCGCATCCGCTTAAAACCCAACTATTTACCGCTAAGCCTGTAAACTCAAGGTTTATAACACCCGCTTAAGCAGTTTCAATATAAAATATCAAGTTAACCAGTTCTCTTTTATTCCTAATTGACAGAGATATGGTATAGACCCAAGTTCAATACCCAAAGCACTCAACGTAAGTCGAAGCAATGTATCTAGTCCCAAGTCTAAAATACATGAATCAAAACATTTTTGGATTTTGTTACATAGGAATAAACAACGTTTCTTTTTCCTATACTAATGACGTAAGACTAATAACAAAGTCATTTTAGCAATCTCCAGTGCAGTGTTTTGCACTTTCGCTATTTTCTACTATATTCTCACTTAACCTGGTAAAGCTTTTTTACAGTTCAGCTAAATGTTAAGCGCTTTAACAACATAGTCAATTATCAACAACCATTAGGAAGGAAATTATTTGGGCGCAATACTTGGAACTCAATGACAGGCAAAAGTTACTCAATCGTGAGTTTATCAAATTCAAACGAACTATCGTGTTAACCCTGTGTCAACTTTTTGTTATTTTACAACACCACAGTTGTTCATATTGATGTAATAAAATTGTTTCAGAGTATCTAATTAGTATAAGTGATTCTAAAAGACTGGAAAAACGTAAACAAAGCTCAAAGTCACCAATCTACCTGTACAAAACCCCAATCCTTCTATGAAAAGTCGATTTATTAACAAAATTCAATCAAAAAAACTAACCAGCTGCTCTAGGCCGTTCAAGGACGATTTCTTCAGTAGAAACCATGGTTAATCTGCTCCCAGCATCTTCATGGGCCGCATCACCAAACTTCGCCCACGACCTCCGCTCAATAGCGCTCTTGCTCAGTCGAGCACGTGCCAACTTCCTCACACGTGTAACTGTCGTCACTTTCACCTTCTCTCCATTCTCATTGAACTTATATTCGACTGTCTTCTTGATTCCATTTTCATCCGGTCCCTCAACCACACGTGGCGGGAGTAGGAAATCGAGATCCTCTCCGTCGTCTTCATCCAATTCACCCCATCTGATTTTGTTCGCTGGCGCAACGGCTGCCATTTTTATTTTTAGTTGCTTGTTTCTGACTTGTTGGATCTGAGTTTATGATATAAGGAAGAAAATAAAATGAAACGAAACCCTAGCTGCCCATTTTGCACTGTATAGACCGGGTTTCGGAGATTTAAATTTTTTTAGGGGTAATGAAAAAAGCCTGCATTCTATAAGATTTACAAAGCCCAAAACATTCATGTCCGCCTCCTTTTTTTTTAAACTGATGTTTTTATTTCAACGCCTTTTCAAGCTTCACAGCCATCATTTTGCATGGAACTCAATGCACTGTACAATTATTGATGTGTTCTTTTCAATGACTAGAAGCCTTGGATGCCCGCGTTTAAGGTGGCTTTTTTTGATACGCTAAAGGACACGGGAAGGAGAAAAACAAAGACACGAAAAGAGAATATGTTCTTGTATTATTATGAATAATGCATTTAGAAAGAGAATTAATTGTCTGAGATTATTAATTATTTGTTTGAATGTGTGAAAGATGATAAGTAATAATGTGTGGTTGTAAATGGGACGAGGTAATAATTTGAGGTCGAAAAGAGAATTCGTTGTCATTAATTTCTACTGCGTTCAAGCCAACGACCAATTTTGATCGGTTCGCTCCAACTAGCTAAATCAGTGAGATCCACTACTGACGCATCAGAAACGTCCGTCGGACGCGACGCCAATTAACACCGAGCCTTTTTTTGTTGCGAATGATATCTTAGATATTTTTATTATTTTGAAATCTTTGGCTGGTAAACACGACTGATGATAATATAATTGGAAAAAATATATAATTACGTTGGATCGTTTTTACTCTAAAAGAGGGGTGAATATGGTGATACTAGTAAAATTAAAATTAATGCGGAAATAAAACAATAACAGAAAATAAAGCAGAAGAGATCCCACACAAAATTATCCAGCTTCGGCAAAACCCCGTCTACGTGCTGCCGTCGAGATTTCTACTGAAAATTAAGTAGTCAGAAGCTTGCACACGTAAACTTTCGACACACGCTACTTGACTAGCCTAACTCTACGCTCAAAACTCTATCACAAATCAGCCACTGAGTTGCGAATTCTCGAACTACACCACCGTAGTTCATAATCTAGTTACACAACTAGAGTTTCACAAATTGTAAAAGAAAAGTACAAAAAAAACAAAACAACTAAAAAACCGTAATTAATTAAAACTCTAAGCCCAAATTAAAATAGGACCGACCCACTTAAATTATAACACAAGAAAAATAAGAACGTCTCCCTTTTCTCTTCAATTTGTATGCTCTGGCCGATCTTTCTTCGTTCCTCTTCAAAAAATAGGGCTTCGTTCGATTGAAGCCGCCGCTTCTAGAATTGATCGATTGAGGTGTGCTTTTGCTTCTTGTTGCTTCGTCAACCGATTTGCTTGAATTGCTGTCGGTAGCTTCAATTGATTCGAGTTCGAATGACACGACTGTGACGCCTCACCTCTATACTCATGCTAGCCAAGGACACTACGGAGTAATGTCGTCGACTGGTACGAAGAATAAGGTTGTTGATAAGTGACCATCTGTGTAATTGCTTAATGCGAGTACCGATATGCCAAATAAAATATCATTTCCATTTCAAGAGGAAATTCGACATACCGATACAAACTCAAAGCTACTACACAGTGGCTATGTGGTCTTCGGAAACAAATATAAAATAAGCATAACATAAAATCAGTCACAGATGTTCATATCATTAAGGCAGAAACAGATATGAATACAACACATAAGAGCGTACATCAAAGTAGTGATCATATAAGATCCACTACACCACAAAAAATAGGTATAAGTGCTAGACAAAAGAATATATGTATATATATATATATATATATATATATATATATATCAAGGAGTCTCTATCTCGAATGTATAAAACAAAAACTACTAAGCTATTAGCCAAAAGTCGGATGACGGATCCTGATAAGAAATCAAGTAGAAGCACTAAAATATCTCGGTCTGATCGAAGTATTATTTAAGAAGAAAATAATAAACGGATCAGTCTAGCTATAAATATGATATAAAATGAGATAGGATAAGAGATATGACAAAAACGTATGATAACAATAATGTCATAATGTGAAAAGTGTACATTAAATAACAACAAAAATCATACAATATCTCAAACTTTCTCAAACACCAGAAAGAATGTCATATTCTTTAACATATTCACCAAACCATAAATATTGACAAAACATATTAATGCCAAACGCAAAAATTGGTGAAACACAAATTTCAAAAATCATCAACTAGAAATCCAGAAATCACAAAGGGAGAGGATCACAAACGGAAGCATGAAAACTCGTTAACACGTGCATCACAAACGGAACGTTATTCCATGGTCGCTAACTATCAATTTTGAGCCGAGGCTTCACAAACGGCACGAAGACCATGGGTCGCTACCCCACCAATTTTGAGCCAAAACTCCACAAACGGGGTTTAGTCCCCCATGCGGATAAAGAGACATCGCACATCGCTAATCTAAATCACAAAATGATCATCATTGATCGATAAGTATAAATTACATTAAGCTAGTAAATAAATGAGTTTAGCTTCATTTCTCATAACCACTAGCTTAACTTAAATATTTACGAATAGATTGTAGATTTCCACTCGAAAATTTCACAAGATTTCAATCGAATAAGTCTAAGAATTAACCGACAAAGTAAACGCAAGCGTTTCATACCACTTATTTTGCTAAGTCTTTTAATTAGATTTCTCGAACGAATGAGGTAAAGGTCTGTATATACTAATAGATTAAAAACCGTTTTAAAAATGAGCTTTGTATTAAAAATAACGTTGAAATCATTTTTGTGAAAGAGTTTGAATATTTACTACAAGTATAGAAACCTTTGTATTTTAAAATGGCAAAACACAGAAAACGACCGTAAAGCAATCGATCACCAAAAATTTACATTCGACGGCGTGAATTAAAACCCCAAAAATCTATATTAAATCCAATCAAATGGATATTCTCAAAAATCCAAAAAGGAGTCATCAAAGTCGATAATAAATGACAACAACCAATCGGATCAACAAAAATCGATAAAAATTGAAAATTCACTCAAAAACAGCCAAAATAGGCAAAATTGATAGTTCCAGACCTATGAAATTACCAACCAGATATCTAGATTTGGGTTTTGGAAAAATATATGATTTTTCTCCTTTCTCTTTTTAATTCCAACGCCATTTCAGACATCTAGATTTTCAACCAGACGTGTGGATTTTTGTTCCAGATGTCTAAATTTTGTTCCAAACATCTGGATTTTAGCTCTGCCCTTTTTTATTTATTTCCAGAACCCTTTCAGACGTCTGAATTTTCAACCAGATGTCTGAATTTTTCTATTAGGCGAAAATCAGCCTAGCCCAAAATGGGCAAATCCAAACAGAAATGCGATCGAACGAGCAATGGATGCTAGAGATTTATGCCAATCGACAATCCAGCATTATAGGCTCTTCGATACACCACCAAACACATGTCCAAACATCCAAGATAGGATCTTTAAAGATTTTGACTTCAAAACATCAAAATTAAAAAATTCACCAAAACACTTCAAGTCAAAAGCAAATGAACATGAATAGATGTTAGGAATTCATACCTAATAATAATGAAATGATAGGCAGAGATGTGAGTTCAAGAACTCACCCTAAAACTCAAAAACAAGAAATGAGGAGCTCTAAAACAAGGCATGATCAATTCCTCTTCATTACACCTCTAGAATCTTCAATCTATTATCAAAGGTGAAGTTTGTTTTTTCTAAGTTAAGTTATAGAAATTTCTGAAAATTGAAGAGAGATTGAGATGGAGAAGATGAAGCAGATGCTGTCACGACTCGAAATTCCGCGATTGAAAATCGATGTCAAATACCTCACTCTTATTCGACTGCCATAGATTCAAACGTCGAATTTCAGTTTAGATGGAGCTTATAACAACATTAGATGAATATAAATAGCGGAAACAAAATGAATATCATTGATCAACATTACAGATACAACACCATCATAATACTTAATTACAACAATTTAATCCCAACATCAGAGTGATATTCAATAACAAGATAAAACACCACAGCGGAATAATAACAATGTCTTCAGATACTTCCAACATACTTCGACTTTGAGAAGATCCTCCAAAAACTCCAAACACTTCAAAAGATTTCCAAGGCCAAAAGCTTCCAAAATCCGATAGCTTCCGAAAAGACTCCTAATCCAAGTTAGCTCCAAATTATAGATAACCTGCTTTTAGGCTGCCCGTGTGGAAATTATGGGCACCCAGAGTTTAGGAAGGGAACAATAAACTCTGGGTCAGTCATGAGACTGGTATGAGCAAATAAAAATAGTTGTTTGTACAAAAACAGTTTATAAAAGAAATCCGTTCATGCTTTTGAAAAATGAAACTAGCATAAGGTCTCCTGGCACACACACAATGCAATCGCACACTTGGGGGGGATTTCTCCTTATGATAGTCAAATATGCTTGATAGGAGAAAACTTCTTGATATTATTATTAGTGCATAGTGTAGAAAATATTTCGAAAGTATAATATTAATCTTAGTCAGCATACGTACCATTATAGTATGCCTACTATAGCTACCATGTTAAATGACAGATTATACAACTAAAACCATACCGGGTTCATATTGGATGATTGGATTTCCAACAAATGGTCAGGCTAAGAAACTTCCTTAAAAATGGGACGCCTCTGGAGGGATGCCCCCAAGAACCAAACAAGTTCCCTACCAACACAAGACCGGATTACCTCTATAACTAAGTAAAACCTACAAGTAAGCCGTCCACGGTCGTTACCGACCTTTATCCCGGGATTCACCAATAAATAGCAGAAACCACACAGACAAATATCTGGGCTACATACCATGATATCACCTCTTATCCAGAAGAAAATGGACATACCCTAGGGTGCGACCCCTAAAAACCTTGCCGCAACATTCCTGTTTCGACCATTACTGAGTTGTGAGGTTCGATGAAGTCACGTCCACAAAGCTACGCTTTTCACAAAAGCCATGCTTCGATCAACAAATGAACAACAACACTCAGCATGCCACACTACCAGATTGGGAGTATATCACTAATAACCTTCAACTACATAACCTCTAAGCTCATACATCTCAGAGAAGGGTGTTAAGCTAAGAGAATAAATTCTCCGCCGCCAACAGAAATGTATTTGAAAGAAATCAGCTTTATATCTCAAAATGTAATGCCAGACATACAACCATACAAGTCTGTTCCGGGTTCGAAAAGAACCGAAGGCACTTCTAAAGAAGTCCTTGCAATCTGGGCATCCACAATCACAATCGGACTCTCCATCACGTATGGAGATCTTTATACCAGAGCACCTTAGTGCAGAGTCATTAGACAGGTTATCCTATCGTTCTTGAAGGCACCTGGTCTTCACCACCGTCTTGAAATGTTATCCATTTCGTCGTATCACATATTCGGAATGGGTTATATGACACAAAGGTCCTCTCCCGGCTAAACCGAATAGTGAGCGCTTAATTTAGAAACATGTGGATAAATCAATCATAAAGATTCACATTCAGGTTTCGATGTGGGTTTCGGATAACTAACTGGAATCCGACTCCCTGTCGCATCGAAATTCAATTGTCATTTTACAGGCCAATGGGTTTTCACATTCACACAGAAACAAATCACAAATAACAAATCACAGTTCAGCACAAAGTAATTCGCATCACACAGTATCACAATCACAAACAAGGATATCAATCAGCTCAAAGCATTTCAATAATGATCAATCATCTAACAATGGGATGAATTAACGGTGTGATTATCATTTATTTATCACATAATTATTTTTCATGAATTAACTATAATTGATGATGAATTATCCTAAAATTTAAATTTATTAATTAATTAATTATTAATTATTAGTTGATTAAACGCTTAATTATAAATTAATTAAATCTTAATTACTAGTTAATTAAATCCTTAATGATTAATTAATTTAAATCTTAATTACCCTTGTTAATTAATTATTTATTCCCTAATTAATTACCTTAATTAATTAATACTTAATTATAAATTAATCATCCTTCAATTAATTATGAATTAATTATTAAGTAATTATAAATCATTAATTATTAATCATCATTGACAATATAAATCAACTAACTTTTAAATTAAGTTAATAAGGTAAAACATTTAATTATCTCCTTAATTACTTTGTTAAATTTTATTTAACATAAACTTTTTGAAAATACAAGTTTAAAACATTCTTAATTTAAATGATTTAAAATATTTTATTTTAAACCTTAAAGTACAAATTACAACTTAACAATAACTATCTGTTTGAAAAGAAAAATTTTAGAAATCGATTTTGACTTAGATTTTTAAAGTTTAAAAATGGAAATGTTATCACCCTAGAGGTTCTTCGCGTGACACTCGAGAATCTTTCATACCTGCTTCGAGTTGTACCAAGAATCAACCCGTATGCAATTTTTTCCAAACTTAAATTTTGTTTAAGTGTTTATTACTCGATACATACTAACAACTACATGAGCTCGAACTCGAGCCATAATGCAAACTTCCATAGGTTGTCTTCGACTAAAAACACCTTATTCCAAACTTAACCCACTAACACATACCAGAGGTATGTGCATGTGCACCGGAGCTCTGATGAACTTCGGTCGACTTTGCCACCTTCCACAAGTCCATGATCATCTGTCCGGACCTTCAGTACACCCAGATCGACAAGTTCATTAGCCAAACACAATTGAGCATCCTGACCCAAACTGGATCAACAATCACCAGAAATCGCCTCGTCCTTCCACCTCTGGCCATCAGAGGCCACAAAAATTCAACCGAAGCTTCACCAATGTCTGATGCCTCGATTAGGACTGGTGCAATAGATTCCGATCGCCCAACGGCAGCGTAGCAATACCATTTCCACTTACGAGTAGATATGGGTTTCTAACCCTAAATCGATCTCGATCACCACCCATGTTGATCGTAAAATTTCCTGAGCATTTTTTTCGAGCTTCTCGATTCCCCAACGATCTTCAGCCACGATTGCGTCCTACCAAAATTCCTCGATGACCAGAAATTGGTGAAACTCATGATTCCGGTCATCGATGCTTTCCTCATTAAATACCAAACTAAAAACCTTGAATTTAATTTTAAAAATCATATTTTTCTAAGTCAATTCTGATGAAATGAATCAAGGAATTTTAATACATGAATCAAAACCTAGATTTGGAGTTTAACTGTTCTTTCTTATTTTCTGATAATCCACTTGATAATTTTGTTTGAAGTTAATTTTAAACTCTAATCTTGTTTATACAAACAAGTTCCATTTGAATCATAAAGCCTGAAATCAAATAGGGAGGAAGAAATTTATGTTTGAACAGGTTTATATTTTTTTTCTTCTGAAAAACCTGGAACTAAAAAAACAGGGATGAATGATCCTGTATATTAATATGCACAAGCAAAGTATACACATACACAGAGATCTGTACACATGCGAACCCAAGAACAATCTTGCTTTAATCATGAGTTCAAATCACAGTTCAAAAATCAAAGTTTTTAGGGGTTTACTCACCTGTGAATAAGAAAGCAGACAGGAATCTAGAAGTTGTTTGAAGGTCTGGGAAAGTATATTGGTTGTTGAGATTGATTTCAAAAATTTGATCTGAACTTGTTTATGATTTTAAGTCTCGAATACTTGATTGTTGAACTGCTGCTTGCTCCAAATTTTCTTACAGACTTGAATTTTTTTGAACTATGTTTTATCTTGATTGCTAGATAGAAATGATTTCTAGATTTAAGATTTCGAATTGAAAAGGTTGTTTCAATCTTTCCAGGCTTGGCTTTGTTTTGATGATTCACAGATTTTTATTTTTATTTTGATTTTGAAAACTTGTTTCCTGGTTTTAGATGTTTACAGATTTTTTTCTTGCTTTTCTGATTTTTGGTTTTTGAATGTTTACAGACTTTATCTTTTGAAAATAATGGTAAAAGAGAACAGAAAGGGAAGGTAATGGTTCATAAAATTTTGTTTTTTCTATTTTATTAAAAAAATTCCTCAAAGAAGAAATAAAATAACACTTGTCCATTTTTATAATTTACATCTTAACACTTGTAAGTTTTCACATTATAATGTTACACTTATGCTTTTGCATGATAAAATATTTATTCATTATTATTTTTTAATTTGTTCTTCTTATTTTATAAATACATTTCCTATTATTTGTATATACAATTTTAAAGGGATAAATGTTTTAACAAAATTTTACATTAAATAAATTACATATCTATGATCTCAAATGCAAATTATTTTTCTAAGATATTTATTTAAATTCAAATTCAAATTTGAATTTGAATTATAATCCATTTATATGTATATATGTACTCGTATAATTTAAATTCAAATAGTTTTAAAATATTTATATTTTTGAATTCTTAAATTCAAATGCAATTTTACAATTTATATATATATATATATATATATATATATATATATATATATATATATATATAATTCAACACTTATTTTATTTATTTTCAAAAATTCAAATTAGTTCCACAATTTATTCCAAATTCACATTAATTATTAAATTTTAAATTGATATAATTTTGGGAATGTTACAGATTCCCCCTTAAGAAAATTTCAACCTCGAAATTTGAATGAGAGAGAAAGAGAAACAAAGAATATAAGAATATAGAAAAAGATAGAAAATGGCTTACCAGGTTAAGCCGAGATATCCACTCTGTAGATAGGGCTTCTGCATACTATCCTCTGTTTCCCAAGTACAGTCCATTGGATCACCGCTCCATTGTACTTTGACTAGTTTCACAATTTCGTTCCTTAATTGTTTTTCATCACGATCGATTATTTTCAATGGCTCTCTTTTAACTGCTAAGTTGGGAGTGATTTCAAGATACTGTTGAGCTGCCTCTTCAATAATACAATCTAGATCGTGTACATATTTCCGAAGGTTAGAAATATGAAACACACTGTGCACGCCAGATAACCAGCTGGGTAGTTGCACTCGGTAGGCTAAAAGACCGATCCTCTTAAGAATAGGAAGAGGACCAATATAACGCGGTGCCAACTTTCCAGTTTTCCTAAATCTCAACACACCACGCATTGGAGAAACTTTGAGGAATACAGAATCTCCAATTGGAATTCCAAATCTCTTTTTCCGCGGCCATAATAACTCTTTTGCCAACTTTGTGTAGTTATCAACTTCTTCCAAATAAATTCAACTTTTTCAGTGGCTTCCTTAATCATATCTGGTCCAACGACGTGTCTATCACTTGACTCGGTCCAGCACGCCGGTGATCGACATGGACGACCATATAAAGATTCGAAAGGAGCCATTTCGATACCGGCCTGGTAGCCGTTGTTATATGAGAATTCAACTAGGTGTAAATGGTCCCCCCAAGAACCACCAAAGTCGAGAATACAAGCTCGCAAAAGGTATTCTAATATTCGATTAATCCTTTCAGTCTGCCCATTAGACTGCGTGTGATAAGCAGTGCTGAAGTTCAGTTTTGTTCCCGATGCGGCTTGAAATGCCTCCCAAAATCTACTAGTGAAGATCGAATTGCGATCACTCACTATACTGCTGGGTATACCGTAGAGATGGACAATTTCTTTGATATATAATTCAGCCAAATTTGTTGCTGTTCGGGTAGATTTCACTGGTATAAAATGGGCTATCTTAGTCAAACGTTCTACAATAACCCAAATTGCTTCATTCCCCTTTCGAGTGCGAGGCATCCCGTCGATGAAATCCATCGATACTTGATCCCATTTCCACTTGGGTACCTCTAAAGGTTGGAGTAAACCCGCTACTTTCTTTTGATCACTTTTAATTTGCTGACAAGTAGCACAACGACTCACATATATAGATATATCCCTTTTCATTGTTTTCCACCAGAATGTTCTTTTAATACCTCTATACATTTTATTAACTCCTAGATGGATTCTGAGTTTGGACTTGTGACATTCATCCAAAACTTCACACTTTAAATTCAGAATATCCGGAACACACATTCTGCCCTTCAATCTTATAACTCCACAATCATCGATTCCAAAACTGGAATCTTCACCTCGACGAATCCTCTCACAAATATCTCGAAGAAACTTATCTTCATTTTGCCTGCTAGCGACTTTCTCAAGAAGAGTTGGAGAAACAACAAGATGAGCGAGAATAGCGTGCTTTCTGCTCAAGGCATCGGCAACTACATTGGCTTTTCCAAGCATATATAGAATGTCTAGGTCATAAGATGCCAGAAATTCCAACCAACGTTGTTGTCGCAGATTCAAATCTTTCTGGGTGAAGAGATATTTCAGAGATTCGTGGTCGATGAATAATTCGAATTTTTCACCTAAAAAAAGGAGAGTTCATTAAGTATATTTATTAAGTTAAGTTAAACTTTTAAATTTTTCTTTTAGAAAAGCTGAAAGAAATTTTACCTAGAAGACAGTGCCACCACATTTTCATAGCAAAAATAACAGCTAAGAGTTCCAAATCATGGGTTGGATAGTTTCTCTCTTGCGGACGTAATTGTCTACTCGCGTAGGCAATTACCTTCCTATTCGGCATTAGTACCACACCCAAACCATCACCACAAACGTCAGTATAAACAGATAAGCCTTAATTCCCGTTGATAATAGAGAGAATAGGAGCAGTAGTCAATCTCCTTTTCAACTCCTGGAAAGCTTCATCACATTTTAGAGTCCAATCGAATTTTGCATTCTTCATTGTTAGCTTAGTTAATGGACTAGCTATCTTAGAGAAGTCCTGAACAAACTTCCGATAATATCCTGCTAAACCTAGAAAACTTCGAACTTCTTTCGGGGTCGTGGGTCGCTTCCAGTCTAGAGTAGAAGAAATCTTGCCCGGATAAACAGTGATTCCCTCTTCATTAACAATATGGCCGAGAAATCTGACTTCTTTGACCCAAAAATGGCATTTAAAAAATTTACCAAACCGAATGTTCTTTCTTAGTATTTCCAAAACAATTCTGAGATGCTCAGCATGCTCCTCTTTGGTCTTGGAATAGATCAAAATATCGTCAATAAACACAAGAACAAATTTATTTAACACCTCTCGGAACACACGGGTCATTAAATCTATGAAGTATGCTGGAGCATTGGTTAGTCCGAAAGGCATGACTAACCATTCGTAGAAAATGTTAGGACCCTTGAAGGCAGTCAAGTGAACACAATCTTCGACAATTCGCAACTGATGGAATCCTTGAGCTAGATCCATCTTTGAAAAGAAACGAGCATCGTGAAGTTGATCAAACAGATCAACAATTCTAGGTAAAGGAAATTTGTTTTTGAGAGTCGGCTTATTGAGATCGCGGTAGTCCACACACAATCTCAGAGATCCGTCTGATTTGGCTACGACACTAGGACGTATCAATCCTTTATTTAGCAAATCACTGGTTTGTTTGACTAATTCAATTCTTTCCCTGGGTGCCATCCTGCAACTTGCATGAACGACAGGACAAACATTTGGCATAAAGTCAATTCTGAATTCGATTTCTCTGTGTGGAGGTAAAGATTTGTCCTCTTTGAACACATCTGGAAATTCCTGGACAATCGGTATGGACTCCAGACTAGGTACGGGATATCTCAAAGTTACATCAGTTTATCTCTTTTAGGACTCGGGTCCTCGCAAGAGATTTCAATGAAATTCCCAAATTTAGTTCACATCAAAATTGTTCGATTATTACAATTTAACTTGGCTTCGTATTTCGTTAGCCAATCCATTCCGAGTAGGATTTCAAATTCATCAAAGTCGAGGATGAAAAGGTTGATAGGAAATTCGTAACAAGAATACGAGATAGGAACGTCTCTGCATCGCAAACAAATATTTGTCGGACCACCAACTGGATTCTTTACGCAAATAGGCTCGTCAACAAATTCAGGTTTAACTTTCAATTCATTGATGGTTTGTTGGGAGATGAAGCTATGTGTAGCGCCGCTGTCGAATAATACTCTAACAGCTCTATCATGAATAATATGGTTACCTTCTAAAACTCCTTTTTCTTTATCCGCCTTTAAAATTAAGAGGTCATCTTTTATTGCATAAATTTTCACTTCTTGTGCTTGCTTCTTTTTCGGGTAATGTTTAGCTTCGTGACCTGGTTTGTTACAATAAAAGAATCCCTTAGTTCTTCGACTTGTCTTCATAGGCTGATATTCCTTTACTCATTTCTTAGGCTTCTTACAATCATTTGAATAATGGCCTTTATCCTGATTACTTCTCTTCTCCTTGCCTTGATCCGGTTTCTTCCCTTCAAACTTCCTTTTCTTCCAATTTGGATTACTTGAACTTCCCTCCACTTCCAGAACATCTTGCATATCCAGGGTAGCATATCGATAACCCATATCGATCAAGCCTGAAAAGGATTCTTTTATGTGAGCAGTCATCCTTTCATGGTACTTCTTATTCATTTCCCGAATGAATCTCTCATTCTTCTTCAAAAGAGTATTTACCAGCTCCAGACCAAAACGAGATAATTCATTGAATTTATTCAAATACTCCTCATACGACAAACTTCCTTGCTTCAAATCAAGAAACTCCTGGTACATTCGGGAGATACCAACAGACGACATGTATCATTGCCCAAACACCTCTTTGAATCGACTCCAAGTGAATTCATCTTCCGGCTCATCCACAATAACAATTTCTCACCAAGCTAAAGCTTCCTCTTGGAGTTGCCAAGAAGTTATTAGTCGCATTTGATCGTATTCCAACTTCAGCCCTTTAAAAATTATCTCACATGATCGGATCCAGGCTTGGACTTCGACAACAGATTCCTAGCCAGTGAACGATTTACCACCAAGTCTCGTAAAATTTCCATATAGATCAACCAGATTCGGCTGAGGTTGAGTAGGCACAACTGTTGTTGCAGGGACTTGACCAGTTGAAGTGGTGTTTCCCGTCCCCTACCTCGTCCGCTTCACCCACTCATTCTCACTATCTGTAATTAGTAAGAAAACTTGATTTAGGCATATATACGAGATATCTTAGGGAATATAAACAGTTAAAAGAAATAGACCAAGTAATTTAGGGTTTCGGTCTTTCGGTTCATACTCATTCTAGGGTATACTTCACCCTATCTCTAATGAGCCACCTAATGTGTTATACTCTGTAGCTAAAGTTCTTACTCAACCTTTAGCTCTGATACCACTTGTCACCACCCGAAATTCAGCGATTGAAAATCGACATCAGATACCTCACTTGTATTCGACTGCCGTGATTCAAACGTCGAACTTCAGTTCGGATGAAGCTTATAACAACATTAGATGAATATAAACAGCGAAAACAAAATGAATATCATTGATCAACATTACAGATACAACACCATTATAGTATTTGATTACAACAATTTAATCCCATCATCAGAGTGATATACAATAGCACGATAAAACACCACAGCGGAACAATAACAATGTCTTTAGATACTTCCAACATACTTCGACTTTGAGAAGATCCTCCAAGAACTCCAAACACTTCAAAAGATTTCCAAGGCCAAAAGCTTCCAAAATCTGATAGCTTCCGAAAAGACTGCTAATCCAAGCTAGCTCCAAAACACGGATAACCTGCTTCTAGGCTGGCCGTGTGGAAATTATGGGCATCCAGAGTTTAGAAAGTGAACAATAAACTCTGGGTCAGTCATAGGACTGGTATGAGTAAACAAAAATAGCTGTTTGTACAAAAACAGTTTGTAAAAGAAATCCATTCATGCTTTTGAAAAATGAAACTACCATAAGGTCTCCCGACACACACACAATGCAATCGCACCCTTGGGGGAGATTTCTCCTTATGATAGTCAAATATGCTTGATACGAGAAAACTTCTTGATATTATTATTAGTGCATAGTATAGAAAACATTTCGAAAGTATAATATTAATCTTAGCCAGCATACGTACCATTATAGTATGCCTACTATAGCTATCATGTTAAATGGCAGGTTATACAACTAAAATCGTACTGGGTTCGTATTGGATGATTTGATTTCCAACAAATGGTAAGGCTAAGGAACTTCCTTAAAAATGGGACGCCTTTGGAGGGACGACCCAAGAACCAAATAGGTTCCCTACCAACACAAGGCTGGGTTACCTCTGTAATTAGGTAACACCTACAAGTAAGCCATCCCCGGTCGTTACCGACGTTTATCCCGGGGTTCACCAATAAATAGCAGCAACCACATAGATAAATATCTGGGCTCCATACCGTGATATTACCTCTTATCCAGAATAAAATGGACATACCCTAGGGGTGAGACACCTAAAAACCTTGCCGCAACATTCATGTTTTGACCATTACCGGGTTGTGAGGTTCGACGAAGTCTCGTCCACAAATCTACGCTTTTTACAAAAGCCATGCTTCGATCAATAAATGATTAGCAACACTCAGCATGCCACACAACCAGATTGGGAGTATATCACTAATAACCTTCAACTACATAACCTCTGATCTCGTACGTCTCAGAGAAGGGTGTTAAGCTAAGAGAATAAATTCTCCACCACCAACAGAAATGTATTTGAAAGAAATCAGCTTTATATCTCAAAATGTAATGTCAGACATTCAACCATACAAGTCTGTTTCGGGTTCGAACAGAACCAAAGGCACTTCTAAAGAAGTCCATGCAATCCGGGCATCCACAATCCCGATCGGACTCCCCATCACATATGGAGATCTCTATACCGGAGCAACTTAGGGCAGAGTCATTCGACGGGTTTTCCTATCGTTCTTCAAGACACCCGGTCTTCACCACCGTCTTCAAATGCTATCCATTTCGTTATATCACATATTCGGAATGGGTTATATGACACAAAGGTCCTCTCCCGGCTAAACCTAATAGTGAGCGCTTAATTTAGAAACACGTGGATATATCAGTCACAAATATTCACATTCAAGGTTCGATGTGGGTTTTGGATAATCAACTGGAATCCGACTCCCTGTCGCATCGAAATTCAATTGCCGTTTTACAAGCCAATGGGTTTTCACATTCACACAGAAACAAATCACATATCACAGTTCAGCAAGCAATTCACATTACACAGTATCACAATCACAAACAGGGATATCAATTAGCTCAAGGCATTTCAATAATAGCCAATCATCTAACAATGGGATGAATTAACGGTGTGATTATCATCTATTAATCACATAATTATTTTTCATGAATTAACTTTAATTAATGATGAATTATCCTAAATTTTAAATTTATTATCTTTAATTATTAATTAATTAATTATTAATTATTAGTTAATTAAACCCTTAATTATAAATTAATTAAATCTTAATTACAAGTTAATTAAATCCTTAATGATTAATTAATTTAAATCTTAATTACCCTTGTTAATTAATTAATTATTCCTTAATTAATTAATACTTAATTACAAATTAATTATCCTTTAATTAATTATGAATTAATTATTAAGTAATTATAAATCATTAATTATTAATCATCATTAACAATATAAATAAATTAACTTATAAATTAAGTTAATAAGGTAAAACATTTAATTATCTCCTTAATTACTTTGTTAAATTTTATTTAACATAAACTTGTTGAAAATATAAGTTTAAAACATTCTTAATTTAAATGATTTAAAATATTTTATTTTAAAACCTTAAAGTACAAATTACAACTTAACAATAAATATTCATTTGAAAAGAAAAATTGTAGAAATCGATTTTGACTTAGATTTTTAAAGTTTAAAAATGGAAATGCTATCACCCTAGAGCTTCTTCGCGTGACACCCGAGAATCTTTCATACGTGCTTCGAGTTGTACCAAGAATCAACCCGTATGCTATTTTTTCCAAATTTAAATTTTGTTCAAGTGTTTATTACCCGATACGTAATTAAAACTACACGAGCTCGAACTCGAGCCATAATGCAAACTTCCCTAGGTTGTCTTCGAGTAAAAAGTCCTTGTTTCAGACTTAACCCACTGACACATATTAGAGGTATATGCATGTGCACCGGAGCTCTGATGAACTCCTGTTGACTTCATCACCTTCCACAAGTCCATGATCATCTATCCAGACCTTCAGTACACCCAAATCGACAAGTTCATTAGCTTAACACAATTGAGCTTCCTGACCCGAACTGGATCAAACTGCAATTACCAGAAATCGCCTCGTCCTCCCACCTCTGGTCATCAGAGGCCACAAAAATTCAACTGAAGCTTCGCCAATGTCCGATGCCTCGATTGACACTGGTGCAATAGATTCCGATCGCCCAACGGCAACGCAGCAATACCATTTCCGATTACGAGTAGATATGGGGTTCTAACCCTAAATCGATCTCGATCCCCACCCATGTTGATCGTAAAATTTCCTGAGCATTTTTCTCAAGCTTCTCGATTCCCCAACGATCTTCAGCCATGATCGCGTCCTACCGAAATTCCTCGATGACCAGAAATTGGTGAAACTCATGATTCTAGTCATCGATGCTTTCCTCATTAAATACCAAACTAAAAACCTTGAATTTAATTTTAAAAATCATATTTTTCGAAGTCAATTCTGGTGATATAAATGAATCAAGGAATTTTAATACTTGAATCAAAACATAGATTTGGAGTTTAACCGTTCTTTCTTATTTCCTGATAATCCACTTGATGATTTTGTTTAAAGATAATGTTTAAACTCTAATCTTGTTTATACAAACAAGTTCCATTTGAATCATAAAGCCTGAAATCAAATAGGGAGGAAGAAATTTATGTTTGAACAAGTTTATATTTTTTTTCTAAAAAAACTTGAACTAAAAAAAACAGGGATGAATGATTCTATATGTTAACATGCACAAGCAAAGTATACACATACATAGAGATCTATACACATGCAAACCCAAGAACAATCTTTCTTTCATCATGATTTCAAATCACAGTTCAAAAATCAGAGTGTTAAGGGGTTTACTCACATGTGAAGAAGAAAGCAGAGAGGAGTCTGGAAGTTGTTTGAAGGTCTGCGAAAGTATGTTGGTCGCTGAGATTGATTTAAGAAATTTGATCTGAACTTGTTTATGGTTTTCAGTCTCGAATACTTGATTGTTGAACTGCTACTTGCTCCAAATTTTCTTACAGACATGAATTTTTTTGAACTCTGTTTTCTCTTGATTGCTGGATAGAAATGATTTCCAGATTTAAGATTTTGAATTGAAAAGGTTGTTTCAATCTTTCCAGGTTTGGCTTTGTTTTGGTGATTCACGGATTTTTTTTTTTGATTTTGAAAACTTATTTCCTGGTTTTAGAATGTTTACAAATTTTTTTCTTGCTTTTCTGGTTTTTGGTTTTTGAATGTTTACAGACTTTATCTTTTGAAAATAATGGTAAAAGAAAAAAGGAAGAGGAGGTAATGGTTCATAAAATTTTGTTTTTTCTATTTTATTAAAAAAATTCCTCAAAGAAGAAATAAAATGACACTTGTCCATTTTCATATTTTACATTTTAACACTTGTAAGTTTTCACATTATAATGTTACACTTGTGCTTTTGCATGAGAAAATATTTATTCATTTTTTTTTAAATTGTTCTTTTTATTTTATAAACACATTTCCTATTATTTGTATATACAATTTTAAAGGAAGAAATGTTTTAACAAATTTTTACATTAAATAAATTACATACTTATGATCTCAAATGCAAATTATTTTTCTAAGACAATTATTTAAATTTTAAATTCAAATTCAAATTCAAATTTGAATTATAATCCATTTATATGTATGTGTGTGCTCATATAATTTAAATTCAAATAGTTTTAAAAAATATATATTTTTGAATTGTTAAATTCAAATGCAATTTTACAATCTTGTTTATATATATATATATATATATATATATACATAATTCCACACTTATTTTATTTATTTTCAAAAATTCAAATTAATTTCAAAATTTATTACAAATTCACATTAATTATTAAATTTTAAATTGATGTAATTTTGGAAATGTTACAGATGCTTACCTAAGCTTCTCTTTGATTTTAGAGCAAGAACTTGAATTTCCTAGTAAACTAAGGCTTAGGAATTTTAATTCCCTATCTTTTCCCTCATTTTTCTCTTTAGCATGAGTGTTAGGAAAAATAGAATTAATGAATGAAGAGGGGCAGAGTTAGGGTATTAGATGAGTTCATGGGCTGAAACTCAAACCCAAAGCCTAACAGAAAAATAGAAAAATTCTGCTCAACTCCAAACATATCCATGTTTATACTCAAATAGGTCGCAAACGTCATTTTGAACTCAATGGAAGTGGTCTCGAGTCCTAATTCGACTGTTTACGAAAAGTGGCATTTCGGACTTTAATCCGACTAACGATGTTATATTTAAATAAAATATTCAAATATACAATCGTAAAATAAGCGGATTGTTACAGGCTCCCCTCCTTAAAAAAATTGCGTCCTCGCAATATTTAAGAAGAAAATAACGAGTAACAACCATAAAGGCATATCAACATAAAAGAAAATTTGAAATAAGAAGTTCACCTAAAAGAGCTCGAGAAAGTAAGTTCATATGTGTTTGCTTGATGAATTCTCTGGATTCCCATGAGCAATCCTTAGGATTTGAGGACAACTGTACTTTCACAATCGGAATATCTTTATTTCGAAGGCATTTAACCTCCGTAGCGATGATACGAATAGAATGTTGCTCATAAGTCAAATTAGGTGAAACTTCAATTTCTTCAATAACACCGGGCTCAAGAATAGAATCAAAATTCCTAAGGCATTTCCATAGTTGAGAGACGTAGAAAATGTCATGAATAGCAAAAAATTGAGCCGGTAATAAAAGGCGATAAGCCACGGAATAAATACGTTCGGTGATGGAAAATGAACCAATATATCGAGACGCTAATTTTCCCGATCGACTGAAACACACAACACCCTTCATAGGTGAAACATGGATAAGCACCAAATCTCCCACAGAAAATTCTAAATTTCTTCTTCGATTATCGGCGTAGGATTTTTGCCCACTTTGAGCTTCTTTCATCCTATGATGAATAAGGTCAATCTTTTCTGTGGAATCACGGATAAAACCTGGACCTTAAACCAGCTTCTCACCGGTCTCAAGCCAACAAGAAGGAGATCGACATGGCATTCCGTAAAGTGCCTCGAAAGGTGCCATACCAATACTAGATTGGAAGCTATTATTATAAGAAAACTCAACAAGGGAAATATGATCTTTTCGACTTCCACCAAAATCAAGAACACATGCACAAAGAAAATCTTCAAGATTTTGATTCACATGCTCGGTTTGACCACCGGACTAAGGATGATAAGCGGTGCTAAAATTAAGCTTCATTCCCAAAGCTTTTTGAAGACCTTTCCAAAATCCACTAGTAAATAATGGATCACAATCGCTAATAATAGAAGTAGAAACTCCATGTAATTTAACGTTTTCTTTAACATAGAATTTAGCCAAAAGATGTAAGGTCTGATTAGACCGAACGGGAATAAAATGGACGGATTTTGTAAGCCTATCAACAATCATCCATAAACTATCAAGACCTGAACGATAATGGGGAAGACCGTTAATAAAGTCCATGGAGACTTGATCCCACTTCCAAACGGGAATGTCTAAAGGTTGCAATAACCCTAAGTCATGCAACGCTTAATGAAGTTAGCAATATCAGATATCATGTCATCCCAATAATAAAGTCGCTTCATATCCACGTACATTTTACTACTTTCGAGATGAATGGTAAATTTAGAACATTTACGAAGATCACTAATATTTAGCACGATAAGTCTACCAAATTTTCGAATGTCGCCACGAGCATCGATTTCAAAGTCTTTCAGACCATCAACATTTCTTTCCCCGCAACTTTGGCTAAGATGAGCCAATTCGGGATCATGGTTTTGAGCTTCAAGCATGTGGTCTAAAAGAGAGGGATGAGCCTCAAGGTTACACAAAACAAGAGATGAACATGAATTGGATCCACGATCTCGAATCTCACACGTGGACAAAGTCTTGAGACCATTCCATTTTGATATCATCATGGAAACAATCGCTTGTTGCTTATGATTAAGGGCATCAGCAACACGATTTCCCTTTCCAAGAGTATAAAGAATATAAAGATCATAAGATGCAAGGAACTAAAGCCAATGTTGTTGACACAAATTAAGTTCCTTTTGAGAAAATAAATACTTCAAGGATTTATGATCAATGTAGAGAACAAATTTCTCTCCCAAAAGATAATGACGCCAAATTCTAAGGGCGAAAACAATGGTTGTGGACTCTAAATCATGAGTGGCATATCGACAGGCTTTAATTTCCTTGAAGCATAAGCAATAACACATTCCTTTTGCATGAGAACGGCTCCCAAACCAACACGACTGGCATCAGTATAAACAATAAAGTCTCGGTTCCCTTCGAGAATCACAAGAATAGGAGCATCGGAAAGGAGTTCTTTTAATTTTTAAAAGCAGCTTCATATTTGTCTGACCAAATGTATTTAACTCCCTTCTTTTTCAAACTAGTAAAAGGCACGAAAATTTTATAAAAGTCTTTTATGAACCGACGGTAATAGCTCGCCAATCCAAGGAAATTACGGATTTTCGTCACACTCTCCGGTTTCTTCCAATTTTGAATCGCTTCGATCTTTGGAGGATCCACGGAAATTCCGGATTCAGAAATAATATGTCCTAGAAATTACAAACAAGATTTTCAAAAGTGGCACTTAAATTTTTTTGCTTTCAATTGATTTCTCCTAAGATTTCCAACACAATCCGAAGATGCTTTTCATGCTCTTCCTCGGTTTTAGAATAAACAAGAATATCGTCTATAAAGATGAGAATAAATCGAGCGAGGAAATCTTTGAAAACTCGATTCATAAGGTCAACGAGAGCACTCTTTAAACCAAATGGCATAACAAGACATTCATAAGATCCATAACGAGTACGGAACGATGTCAAAGGAATGCTATCCTCTGCAATACGAAGCTGATGAAAACCGGTTGCTAAGTCTAACTATGAAAAGACTCTAGAACCACTAAGTTAATCAAATAAATCACCCATCCGAGGTAAGGGATTTTTATTCTTGATAGTGAGATCATTAAGCTTGCGGTAGTCAACACAAAGCCTAAGTGTACCATCGGATTTGTTCACAAAAATAGCTGAAGCTCCCCAAGGAGAGGAACTAGAACAAATAAATTGTTTCGTTTCCAATTCGGATAATTTTTTATGCATCTCCTCATTTTCCTTATTGGACATACGATAAGGAGTACGAGTGATAGGTAGAGATCTAGGGATTAAATTATAACCTCAATTGCTAGCTTATGGGGTAATCCTAAAACGGGATCAAATATGTTGAAAAATTCACGAACAATGTGAATGAAGGAAATGACATTTTGCTCATCATCATTAGCATCATCATGAGGGTTTAGAGAATATAAGGATGCCACCGAATTAGAATCCGAATCTTTAAGAACAATAGAAATCTTCTTAACAGATTGAGGATGTCAAACATGAATAGTCCTCTCAGGACATAGGATATGGCTTCATAACGATTAAGCTAATCCATTCCCAAAATCATTCTGAAACCTAAGTAACGCATAACATGCAAATTTGCAACGTCCCACCTTTCGTACGCTTTAAATCGACACACGTGCCAATTCAAACCATACGGAAGAGCGGATTGTTATGGGGTAAATAAGAAAAACAGAGAAGAAGAAAAAAGAATCTCATAGCGGAAGGATAAAATATAATAATCAATATGCAGTTCATAAAACTGTTTACAAAACATTTGATTCTTCTTTATACAAAAAATATCAGAGTTCACATACCAATAAATATCAATGCAGCGGAACAGTATGAGTATAGTGGACTAATAATAATAATAATATAAATCTCCTTCTTCGTCCTCCAGAGCTAAGGTCTTCGAAATCTTGAAATGCTCGGACTGACCCGAGCGAATTGAAAAGACAAAACACTCGAGTCAAAACTAAAAGATCTTATGTAAGTTAAATCAACAGAAATAAATATGAGTGCAGTAACTCAAGAGATGCTCGGGATTTACATATCCTAAGGATCCGTTAAACTATTTACTATGTAGTATATTTTGCTATTATAATAATGTCTAATTGTAAAATAAACTTACTTTTAAATAGCGTTAAGGGTTACCCATATAGCCCTTAACACAAAATATATTCCCATAGTCTATACAGTACCGTAATCTCCCCCGTACTGGGCGTCGTCAGAGGACACTCCATGGGTATGGTACAAAACCAAAATCGTATAAGGCGCGCTAGGGTAGGTGACACTGCACAACTAGGCAATGCCAAGGTAGATATACCAATTACGCTTTCGGATCGGAGGTAACGCGTAGCTGCAGCTACCGCCCACCTCGAGCCACACCCCCAAATAAAAAAATCAAAAGTGGCCACCGAATCAATCCAAAAGTCAAAGTATAATATCAAAGGGATGTGTCCGATCAAAGGTGCTACCTCAATTAACCCATCGACCGCTCCTATTTTAGCCACCTTATACCAACTCACGGGAGTTGGGTCCACGTATTTACCTTAAAGGAAATGCCGCCACCATCCTACTTCATTCTGGAATCTCCACCGCGTACACAGTTGTTAAAGTGGTTTTCGGAGTTGGCAGAGAGTATGAAAACTTCCGATCCCGGTCTCTTCAACAAACAAACGTTATTATAACACCGCGGTCATTAAAAATAGTTTATACTTTAAAACCAGAATATAATTGTCCATTTCAAACCTATAAATACGATATCATTTCCATTTCCAAAACAAACTCATTTTTGATATTATTTTTATAAAACCCAAATCAATAATATCATTTTTATTTCAAATATATTTCCTTTCCAAAATCATACTGCTTTAAAATTTATAATATCTGGAAACCAAACATTTGAATTATAAATTTCAAAACATAATACTTCGAAATTCATAGCTTTAAAACCATAACTTCTAAAACTTGAATGGTTTGGATATTCAAACAGTATATAGAATAAAATAGTTTAAGTTTAAAATTACTATAAAATAAAATAATTTCCGTGACTTTACAATTTTATTCATTTAAAATTTAGTCTAAATCGATAAATTTTAAATTCACTTTTAGTTAAATAAACCACTTCAATTTCAATATATTTCTAACTTTGAGTATTTAACAATTTCAAAACTTAAGGTTGGAAATTTATATTCACCAATTCATTGTCATATTATTTAGTTTTGAAATGTTTACATAATAGATCAAAAATCATTTAAAATAAAATTCCAATTACTTTGATTAGCATAACTTCGAGAGCTTCAACATATATTTATTTCGAATTTTTCTGAGGACTTTGAATTTTTTACTTTGATTTAGAATTGAAATTGGATCTAGGGTTTGCATTCATTGAGGAAGAGAAGGAGCTGATAAAAATTTACGTGTAAACAATTGAGAATAGGCGGAGGCTAGGGTTTAGCAGGATATTTATAGATAGAGTTAAAAACAATGGACCGGATAGGATAGATGTACGTGCTAACGACAACGTGGCCCAAAAAGCCCGTACTCACCCTGTAACGAAATTGGGTAAACCCATATATCAAAATAAGTGTTTTAAAATATTCTGAACGCGATGGAAAAAATTTCACGTTCAAATTCCATCGTATGAATAAGATATGCTAAAATCAATAATTTCAAATTGATTTCAATTGATTTCAATTAAATTGATTTCAGGGCGTTTCAAGCCCATACGATCAAACGACAAGTCCAATCGATACGAAACTTGAAATCCTACAATAATTCACCCGATACGGATCCGATAAAATCGGTTTCGTCGAAATCCGAGTCAGTGGCCAAAATAGCTATTTTTCCATTAATTAAATAAATTAAAAATTAATTAATTAAATCCAATCTTAAATTTCAATCTTAAAATTTTCAATTTCAACATTTTAAAATTTCTTAACCATTTACAAGGCTTCGAACAAAATTTGAATGTCAATAAATAGTTGGTCTATTTATCAATTCCAATGTAAATCTAAATTTCAATTTCATTAAATTTAGAAATTATAAAAATAAAACTCCAAATCCACTATTTAAATTCTTACCTTTGTTATTCGAGTCTTATTAAATTTTATATCTCAAATAAATTAACATAGCTTGGTTTTCACTCCTTAAATCAACTTATTGTCATTTTGTAATTAAAATTAACATTTATTACATCTTATAGAATTTTTCATTTCAAATGACCAATCACATCTACCATAACTGCACTAATTTATAAATTTAATCTCCAAAAATTCTATTAAATTCACTTTCATTCTATTATTCAATTCACTATCCTTAAATGGATAAAATATTGGATTTACAACTATTACCATAATATTCTTACATTCCATTTAACTTTCTATTAACGTAATAATTAGATGTTTGATTTCATTTAATTCTAATAACCTATTATTATACACTAATTTCCAATATATCGACACAACTTAAATTTGCATTCTTTCCATTCAATATCAACTGTCATTTTATAAGTAAAATTAACATTAGATTCATACTTATTACATGAATATCTTCAATTTCATCTAAATAAATATTTACGTAATTTTTTTAATATTAAATCCATTTAATTGCAATAAATCATATTATCGTGATTTAAATTCAAATAAATAATTAAATGTTGATTCCTATTCTTTTTATTTAAACAATCGTTATCCTATAAGCATATTTAACATTTCTTTACATTTCATTACACTGATACTTCTATATACATCTTAGATTTGTATCAACGGTTATATTTAAAAATGTGAATCTTGTCAATTATGCGTATTAATTAAGGTTTTAAACTCAATTAAAAAGTTTCCTAAGTCCAATCCCTTTTACCAAATTTGACAATCCCTAACCATTTGTACTACATTCCTTATTAATATAATATTTATTAGATTTTATTTCAAATTAACGTACAACTTAATTTCCCTTAATTGAGATTTGATTCCCAATTTTTTTTATTTAACATACTAAATGAATAAAAAAACCTAAATAAATGGTCACCTACTTACTTTCTTTCATTTAAAAGTTTACTGCTTACCCACCCAGGTATAAATCCCATATATAACACTAATTTCCATTAACACCGCATTATCCAAGTATCGTAAATTTGTTCAATATATACTCTTGTTTACTTATAAATAAATTTATGTTTTGTATCAATTCTCATTCACTCTTCCGTTACTAAATTAAAAATCATTAAGTAAAGTTTCCTCAATAACAGTATTAAAATTACTTAATATTTAAGATGACTTTATTTCAAATAAATTGATTGACCAATAAATTAGGTAATATATCATAATTGTTATCATACCCTTAAGATTTATGCTTGTTCTCTTCTATTTGATTTATAGCCTAAAATAATGTAAACCATCTAAGTCCATAAATAAACTTATTTTATTAACCAAATTATACATAGTTTGAATTCAATACTTACTTTTATGTTTCTCCATATTCAATTACATTTAGGTATAATACTTACCCTATTTCATTTATTTCGGTTTCATTAAATCTATCCAAATTTTATTTGTTTCAATATTATTCCATTTATTACAATTGCTCATTTAAATTCTAACATTCACTTTATTATAAATTATAAGATTTTCTTCTCTATCTAAACATTAATACAAAATCATATTAAATTCCCGTTTTAAATCTTCAAAAATTTCAGGTCGTTACACTCTCCTCCACTCAAAACTTTTCGTCCCCGAAAAGGAAAAGAAGGGAAAAAGAAGAATTAAGAAATCAATATATCTTATTCAAAACATTAACTTTATAAACTATTAAATTTTACAAAATTAATTAATTTAGATAAAATATCTCAATTTTAACCATTAAATCTTTTTATACTTAAACTATTAAAGTTTGGAAAACATTTTTCAAAAATTTTCTAAGTCAAAATTTTACGGATTTTTTTTGGCAAAGTCTCCTTTGTACGGAGAAGCCCGGGAGAAAATATAATATCAATTATAACAAAATATCACATATAATATCCAAAATATTATATCTCAACACGGGAAAATATATAAAATATCGCTATAAACCGTAATCCAACAACGTACCTATTTGTCGGGCAATTAACGCTTATATTATGAAACCAAATGTAGTGGCAATTGCTTCCATAACCTATATTTCACTTATAAAATCCAAAAGAGTTAACAATTATATAAAATGAAATATTTAAGCGTTGTTTCAATCGATAACAAACAAATTCATACAAACATCAATCATTGCAACCACAGCATACAATCATCTCATAAAATCAACACAAATCAATCATACATATCAAACACAAATAGTTGTTCGGGTTCAAAACTTTGAATTGCACAGAATGGAAAATAATTACTTAGTGCATCATTCACTCAACAATTCTTGATGGAACCCAAATAGATTATTTATTCATCCTAACAAATTTAAAGTATCCTTACATAAACAGCTATAAACCAAAAACAAACAACAACAAATTTGAACAACAAATTTTGTTCATCCTTATTAATTTCATTCATACATTTGTTGTTTGATTTCTCTTTTTATTCAATCGAATTCTTAGCAGGTAAATTTATTAACCTAAGTTTATAGTCAAAAAAAATTCTTTTCCAACATTCATCTTTTATTCTTATTTATTCAGAATTAACTTCAACCTATTCACTTAAGTTTATAATTGCTTACTTACAATACCTACTTTCCATCATATTTAATTGGTAGCATTCAATTATTCTTAAGTTTATACAACTACACATCAATTCTTATTTATTAAATAATTCCATTAATTATCTTCATTACCTCAAGTTAATTACTTGTATAATATCTATTGCATTTTCATATTAACATTTTCAACCTTTATATCCTTTGGTAAGCTATATATATGCCTTTAAGAATGTCATTGAAAATTATACAAGTTTTTCTCAATTCTTTTAATTAATTAATGGTTCAATAATTTAATCTTTGTTTTATAAGTTACAATTTCAAATTACCTTTAATCTCATTCATTTATTTAATGCTTACATTTCTATTGTATTTAATTATAGTAACAATTTAGTTACAGTTAAATTTATAACTTTATAACATCAATTCTTATAAATAAATAATTTCATTATATTTAATTAGTGGTCTTTCAGTCATCTTAAATTTATAACATTTAATTCTCATTTAATTTATAAAAGCAAAAAAAAATCTTTTTTTTTTGCGTTGCCTATAATTAATTTAATGTTCACAATAATATCTTTAATCTTATAGGTTACACTTTCATTTATAACCTATCCTTTAATTTCTTTTTATTTATAACTTAGCATTAAATCTCATATTTCCTTTAGAGGTTTTAATTATTAATTACTTACGTTCAAATTCACTACAATAACTGAAACTATTACTTAATGGAAACTTAAGAATTAAATACCGGGTTTTACTCAAATCATTTGAAAATAACAGATAAATATACACTTACAAATTTATATATCAAATTATATTTAAACAGTTTAAAATTATCATTTATTCAACAAAACAAATCTATAGTAAACTACTACAGTGGTCTTTCACTTCAAAACTCGAAAATGAATGTCGATGATGCATGCACTCATCACCGAAATTATTTTCCAGCGACAGAGAGGGGAGTACAAAATTTATTTCTTTTCAAAGTTTCTTTTAAAAAAATTCTTTCGAATTGTATTCATATCAAAAAAATACTTATAAACAATACTATTATATTTCAAAATTATTCGAAAGAAATTTTCAAAAATCCCGGAACTAAAGCTTTAAGTTTCCAATTTCATTTATCATATTTTCAATCTTATTTCGACTATTAATTATAAATTTATTACCAAATAGCCAATATATTTCAATCAAATATATATTTATCATTTAAAAATTTATTTTATATATAGAAAATATAATAAGCAAAATTATTTCATTCGCCTATATTAAAAACAAATATTATGTCGGCCTGTCCTATTAAGTGTTTAGAAATCCCTATTGATGTCATAGCGTCCCATGCACCAATCAGAATTTATAAATACAAAACAGAACAGATTAACACAATATCAAAACCTTTTTATAACACTAACAAATACGCTATCTCGTATATATACACTCAGCGACTCCTATAGGGTATTACTACCCTATTAATAAAGAGTCAAAACCCCACAAAGCTAAGGTTTATCTCTAAACCAAAGCTCTGATACCAGATGTAACGTCCCACCTTTCAAACGCTTTAAATCGACTCACGTGCCAATTCAAACCATACGGAAGGGCGGATTGTTATGGGGTAAATAAGAAAAACAGAGAAGAAAAAAACAAAACAGAATCTCGCAGCGGAAGGATAAAATATAATAATCAATATATAGTTCATAAAATTGTTTACGAAACATTTGATTCTTCTTTATACAATAAATATCAGAGTTCACATACCAATAAATATCAATGCAGCGGAACAGTACGAGTATAGTGGACTAATAATAATAATATAAGTCTTCGTCCTCCAGAGCTAAGGTCTTCGAAATCCTGAAACGCTCGGACTGACCCGAGCGAATTGGAAAGACAAAACATTCGAGTCAGAACTAAAACATCTTATGTAAGTTAAATCAACAGAAATAAATATGAGTGCAGTAACTCAAGAGATGCTCGGGATTTACATCTCCTAAGGATCCGTTAAACTATTTACTACGTAGTATATTTCGCTATTATAACAATGTCTAATTGTAAAATAAACTTACTTTTAAATAGCGTTAAGGGGTTACCCATATAGCCCTTAACACAGAATATATTCCCATAGTCTATACAGTACCGTAATCTCCCCCGTACTGAGCGTCGTCAGAGGGAACTCCATAGGTATGGTACAAAACCAAAATCGTATAAGGCGCGCTAAGGTAGATGACACGGCACAACTAGGCAATGCCAGGGTAGATATACCTATTACGCTTCCGGGTCGGTGGTAACGCGTAGCCGCAGCTACCGCCCACCTCGAGCCACACCCCCAAATAAAAAAATCAAAAGTGGCCACCGAATCAATCCAAAAGTCAAAGTATAATATCGATGGGATGTGCCCGATCAAAGGAGCTACCTCACTTAACCCGTCGATTGCTCTTGTTTTAGCCACCTTATTCCAACTCATGGGAGTTGGTCCGCGTATTTACCTTAAAGGAAACGCCGCCACCATCCTACTTCATTTTGGAATCTCCACCGCATACACGGTTGTTAAAGTGGTTTTCAGAGTTGGCAGAGAATATGACAACTTTCGATCCCAGTCTCTTCAACAACCAAACGTTATTACAACACCGCGGTCTTTAAAAATAGTTTATACTTTAAAACCAGAATATAATTATCCATTTCAAACCCATAAATATGATATCATTTCCATTTCCAAAACAAACTCATTTTTTATATTATTTTTATAAAACCCAAATCAATAATATCATTTTTATTTCAAATATATTTCCTTTCCAAAATCATACTGCTTTAAAATTTATAATATCTGGAAACCAAACATTTGAATTATAACTTTCAAAACATAATACTTCGAAATTCATAGCTTTAAAACCATAACTTCTAAAACTTGAATGGTTTGTATATTCAAACAGTATATAGAATAAAATAGTTTAAGTTTAAAATTACATTATAAAATAAAATAATTTCCACGACTTTACAATTTTATTCATTTAAAGTTTAGTCTAAATCCATAAATTTTAAATTCACTTTTAGTTAAATAAACCACTTCAATTTCAATATATTTCTAACTTTGAGTATTTAACAATTTCAAAACTTAAGGTTGGAAATTTATATTCACCAATTCATTGTCATATTATTTAGCTTTGAAATGTTTACATAATAGATCAAAAATCATTTAAAATAAAATTCCAATTACTAACAACTTAATTATTTCCTTAAATTTATTTATGCTAGAAATATTCGTTTAATTTATCTTGAATAAATATCCAGTTATAAATATCATACCTTTAAAATTTCCAAGCTTTAATAAGTTTTACATCAACTTATGGAGTGAAAATTTTAAATAAGTTCCATTCAAATAAATTTCCAATTTACCATCAAATCTTAATTGATTTAAATCATTAAAATTCCATTATTCAACTTATTTATTTTATTTAATAAATTTACACATAGCTTAAATTCAATAGTTTAACTGTAACGACTCAGAAATTTCGATCCCAAAAATTCCAGATAGTTAGTGAAAAGAAGAAAAGAGAAAGAAGCAGAAACAGAAGCCAGTCACAGAAAACCTCACATTCGCAGTGGAACAAAATATAATATCACATAATAACAGTTTACAAAAAGAACTGTATCAGTACATTTACATTTTTATATATCAGAGTTACAACATTTACACAACACAGGACCATTCTAAATCAACATGTCCTAGATATACAACTATATATCACAATGGGTACACTCCATACATTCCTGCTCTCCAGCTCGCCTCCTGAGCTCCAGAACGTCCTTACGTGAAAATCTGTAATACTCGGTCTGACCCGAGCATTACATCAAAGTAACACCCGGGTCAGGCTGGAAACCAGCGTGAGTAAACCCATCTAGCATAGAATACAAAAGCATACAACCTAAATAAACCCGGGGTAACTTGTCAATTTACAACTTCACAAGCCGTTATAAACATTACTTACATCACACCTTAATTTCTAAGTACCAAGCTTAGATTAAAAGGTCCAATTCACTTTAATCATTCCCTTCCATTCTATTGATTCCACACATCAAATTATAAAGAATCGAAGTGGTTTCGAGTATATACTAATACCCGACTCCGGTCTCTTCGAATCCAATGTCATTTAAAATCAAGTTATCCAATTAAATACAACTCAACTTTAATTATCGGATAACATTTTACACAGCAATTCCTAATTGATTGATAATCACTTTATCATCACTCATCCAACATATCATATCATAAATCAATTCATATCACAATTAATTTAATTACCTAAATAAAATTAATTCTTAAGAATTAATCACTTAATCTTGCTTATACAATTATTAATTAATTGCTAACCTTGATTAATTAATCACATCCTTGATTAACTCAATCAATCAATTTATCAATCCCTAATCCCAGACTAATTATCCTTTATTTATCAATTAAGAATCCTTAATTAACTGTTAACTCATCCCTAATTAACAGATAATCAATCCTTAATTATCATTTGATTAATCCTTAATCACTATTGATTAATCAACCACTTAACAACTTCTTAATTAATCCTTAATTACAGATTAATTATTCTTTAAATATTAATTAATAAAAACCTTAATTATTAATTATTAATTACTTAATTACAAGTTAAGCACTTCTTAATTATTAGTTAAGTAACCTTTAATTACTTAATTAATTACTCACTATTACTTAATTAGTAAATCTTAACTACTTGACTAAATTAAGTTTAATTATACTTAATTACATGATTAATGAATCCCTAATCATCAATTAATAATCTAATTAATGATCTTTTTAATTACAAATTAATTAATCTTAAACAATTAACCTTTAATCCTTAATCATTTATCAATCAAGTAAATTATTTCCTTAATTAATTCCTTAATCATTCCTATATAATTAAACTAATTAATGCTTAAAGGTAAGGTTACTCACTTTATATTTAAACTTGGTTTGCATTTCCAGTTGGCATTCTAAAATTTTACTTTTAATTTTAAAACAGAAAACAGGTTTTTGTTTTTATTTAATACAACTTCAATTTCTGAATTCAAATTATTTCAAAAACCCAGATTCAAACTATTTGAATTAATATTTAAATTCAGGTTTAAACTTAGTTCAAATTTTAGTTTACACTTAAACTTTACTTTTAAACATTAAAAACAGAACAGGATTCTGTTCTTAAAAAGAACCATGCAAACAACAAAGTATACCTGAGTCTAACCCTTCAATAACTTCGGGTTCCAAACCAAACTTTCCCGAGCTACCTTTCCCTCAACTTTGAGTTTCCCTTTCTTCTTCTGCTAGTTCTCTCATCAATGCACTGCTCTAACTACCATACTAAACCCGAAGAGAACATCGAGTTAACCCATTGTCTACCTCAGAGCAAAAACCACAGCCAAGATTTCAGATACCAGAGGATATACGTGCACGTGCACATCGTCGCAGTTCATCGTCTTTGGTCACCGACCACCCCCACGCGTCACTCGCGACCATGCCATCACGCCTACCTGCTTGGAACTCGTCACCACACTTTACTTACCGATTCACCTTCCTACCACTAACTGGAAATATTCCATTCACCCAAAATCATTTCGCGACGACGAACTAGGACGTTAACGACTACCGGATGATGTCTCGAGCCTCCTCGTTCCCTCCTTCATCATCTTCCCCCATACCGCATGCTTCCATTCCCTTGAGCAGCTCGGCATTCCCCTCGACCCGACATCATTCCACATGCCACACTAAACCCTAGTTTCACCTCGACCAGTCAACTCATCCACTAAAAAAAAAATTGAACCCATTTTTCCAGAGCTCGCCACCCCTTCAGCCAACCCCTGGCTAAAAATCGATTCCCATCTTCTTTTGGCTCGCCGGAATTTGGTGAAAAGCCAATTCCTGTTTAACTTCCAAATTCCCATTCGATACTATACAAAACAACTCGAGACCATATTAAAAAATCATCATTTCCAACAGTGAACCCATTCATATAAGTAAGTGTTTATTTTGCACCATTCAAATTTTCCCCCTTTTATGTTTATTTACTGAGATTTCCAGTTTTACAATAGTTACTAAATGCTTTTACTTGAAACCATTTTTGGAAATGAAATTACATTAGTTCCAACATTTTCTTTTTAACGATCATGGTCTAATATTGATTTCTTGTGATAGTATGATTTTTTTTTTGAACCTAAGAACAAAGGAACAGAGCAACTTTTAGTTTCAGACCTACACAACCGCATTCACATTCATATACTCATGAAATTTTGTTTTAAACCATCATATGAACACATATCATATTTCGCTTCAAATAAATACTGCATGCATCTAGATTCAAACAGGTTTAAGCCTTTAAATAAAACTGTCTACTCACGGTACATAAAACTGTCTATTCACAATATATTGATAAACAGAGGTGATACATTTTGTTAGTAGACATACATGTGATATTATCATATATATATATATATATATATATATATATATATATATATGTTTTCGTCCCTAAACAAACAAGCAAACAACTACTTATCATATATATTTTTTCCAAGCATTCTCACAAATTGGCAGATCAAATTTAAAGATGAAGGTTACTCACCTTTTGGAATGCCTGAACAGGTCCTGGAAGAGTTTGAATTTTAACAAAAACTTGTTCTTCTCGAAACTGGAAGGCTTAAGATTTGAACTGGTAGCTGAATCATTCTTAGTTGAGTTGATTTTGCTTCTAAACTGAAATGAAGTTGCTTTGATTACTTAAAGATCTTTGCTTGATTCAATTGAATATGCTGTTTGAATTTATTATCTGTTTCTGCTTATTCTTTTACAGATTTTTTTCTTGAGATCAGTTTGAAAGATGAGAAAATGGCATGGCTATTTTTTCTTTCATTCTACAATTTCAAATGAGAAACTTTGCCACTTGTTACATGGATTGTCCATAAGCTTACAAGTGTGTTTACTCAATCTTTAGTAAATAACAAATGTAAAACCTCATTTTAAATTCATTTCTTATGTTACAAATATTAATTGTATATATTATAAAACTTGCAATTGTAAATTTCATGCATTATAAGACTTACAAATCTTCTTTATAAAATTCTAAAATTATATTAGCTATTTACTTTTATACTTATATGTGTTTTTATCTTATATTTATTTTTATATTTTTATGTTTGATACTTACATTAAAGAAAGTATGACCCTTATGTTTATAATATTACACATGTTTTATCTCTAGATTCATAAATACATATATGTATTAAGGATTATTATTAAATCTTGTTTCATATTTATATTTTAATCACAAAAATAAAATTTCTGAATCACAATATATACACTTAAAATTTTCAACAGTACAGAGTTTAAATTTATATATTCATGGGACTTTTTAATTCACTATACGATTTATAAATATAATCCAATATTTATTATAGTTCCCAAATCCATTTATTAGCAGAATTTTATTTGTTAACAACTATATCAATGTTTAACAGTTAAAATCCTATAATTACCAATTATCAGATGTCCAAAAATTCTAGTTGTCACATTAACTATGTATGTATATAAAAATAAGATTTTATATAAGATCAAAAATTAATATTTATTGAACCGTATCCTATCCAAACCATAGAAATCATTTTCAAAATATTAATATATATAGACCGACGGTGTCTGTATATAATTTTCTACCCTATGGTCAAGTGATACGGATATCTATCATTTCAATCCGTAATTTAAAATAAAAATTTATGGTTATATATCATTTCAAACCGCAATCCCGAATGAAATGAAATGCATAACAACTTGTAGTTAATATAAATAAACACGATTCATCCATCAAAATCATACATTCATTTATCACAATCATCATCCAAATTAGAACAACACATCTGTATATAACATATGATAAATAACGGGCATTCAATGGCAGTTTATTTTGCAAAATAAATTTACTGATAATTTAACTGGTAGTCTATATGCACAATAAATTTACTACAAATTTAACTATCAGTTTATATGAAAAAATGAATCAAATAACAAGTAAATTTAATGAATGCAAATTAACCGATATAATGATGAAACAGATGCCAAACGGCTATAAATAAATTTTAAAACACATCATAAATCAATTTAACAAACATAAGAAATCTTAGAAGTTGTGAGTGGGTTTAAACACTCACCTTTTGAATTTAAATTGAATTTAAATTCAATTTAAACTCAAAAATTGGACAATCTCCAAATTCGTCCAAACTAGCGCCAAAGTGTCCGGAACCCAATACGAACCTAGCGGAGAAAACCGCGTGTGATTTGGATTTCGTATGAACAAAATACCACGATTAGACATTACACGAATTAAAGTTTAGAAAATAAATAAAATAAGCAACATCTATACGACACGTCACCTCACACACGCCTTTCTTCCAGGCGCTCAAGGCAAACACGCGAACCCCTTCAGCTCGACACGCCGCTACGTCAATCCTCCTACCGCCGCTGCCGCTCGATCAACCTCGTCCATCCAAGGCCAGCACGCGCCGCTCCAGGCGACGTCGAACCCCAAGCCCGTTGCCACGATCTCGGCCGAAGAATTTAACAGCCGCCGCCCCATAATACAAACCCTAGGTTAATTTTTCCACTCGATCTAACCGTCGACTCGACCCACAAACCATATAGAGGTGATCCCCTCGGCTTCCTCTCCAAAACCCAGAAAGGGTTCGCCGATCCGACGACTTTGATTGCGACGATGATGAACGACCGAACTTCCTTGATTTTTTTCCGGTCAAACAACAAATAAATCGAAAAACGAACACCATCAAAAGATTACGCACTTCGAGAGCTTCAACATATGTTTATTTCAAATTTTTCTGAGGACTTTGAGTCTTTGACTTTAATTTAGAATTGAAATTGGATCTAGGGTTTGCATTTATTGAGGAAGAGAAGGAGCTGATGAAATTTTACATGTAGACAATTGAGAATATGCAGAGGCTAGGGTTTAGCAGGATATTTATAGATAGAGTTGAAAACAATGGACCAGATAGGATAGATGTATGTGCTAACGACAACGTGGCCCAAAAAGTCCGTTCTGACCCTGAAACGAAATTGGGTAAACCCATATATCAAAATAGGTGTTTTAAAATATTCTGAACGCGATGGAAAAAGTTTCACGTCCAAATTCCATCGTATGAAGAAGTTATGCTAAAATCAATAATTTCAAATTGATTTCAATTGATTTCAATTAAATTGATTTCAAGGCGTTTCAAGCCCATACGATCAAACGACAAGTCCAATCGATACGAAACTTGAAATCCTATAATAATTCACCGATACAGATCCGGTGAAATTGGTTTCGTCGAAATCCGAGTCAGTGGCCAAAATAGTTATTTTTCCATTAACTAAATAAATTAAAAATTAATTAATTAAATCCAATCTTAAATTTCAATCTTAAAATTTCCAATTTCAACAATTTAAAATTTCTTAACCATTTACAAGGCTTCGAACAAAATTTGAATGTCAATAAATAGTTGGTTTATTTATCAATTCCAATGTAAATCTACATTTCAATATTAAATTTCAATTTCATTAAATTTAGAAATTATAAAAATAAATCTCTAAAATCCACTATTTAAATTCTTACCTTTGTTATTCGAGTCTTATTAAATTTTATATCTCAAATAAATTAACAAAGCTTGGTTTTCACTCCTTAAATCAACCTATTCCCATTTTATAATTAAAATTAACATTTATTACATCTTATAGAATTTTCCATTTCAAATGACCAATCACATCTACCATAACTGCACTAATTTATAAATTTAATCTCCAAAAGTTCTATTAAATTCACTTTCATTCTATTATTCAATACACTATCCTTAAACAGATAAAATATTGGATTTACAACTATTACCATTATATTCTTACATTCCATTTAACTTTCTATTAACGTAATAATTAGATGTTTGATTTCATTTAATTCCAATAACCTATTATTATACACTAATTTCCAATATATTGACACAACTTAAATTTGCATTCTTTCCATTCAATATCAACTGTCATTTTATAAGTAAAATTAACATTAGATTCATACTCATTACATAAATATCTTCAATTTCATCTAAATAAATATTTACGCAATTTTTTTTCAATATTATATCCATTTAATTGCAATAAATCATATTATCGTGATTTAAATTCAAATAAATAATTAAATGTTGATTCCCATTCTTTTTATTCAAACAATCGTTATCCTATAAGCATATTTAACATTTGTTTACATTTCATTACACTGATACTTCTATATACATCTTAGATTTGTATCAACGGTTATATTTAAAAATGTGAATATTGTCAATTACGCGTATTAATTAAGGTTTTAAACTCAATTAACAAAGTTTCCTAAGTCCAATCCCTTTTACCAAATTTGACAATCCCTAACCATTTGTACTACATTCCTTATTAATGTAATATTTATTAGATTTTATTTCAAATTATCGTACAACTTAATTTCCCTTAATTGAGATCTGATTCCCAAATTTTTTATTTAACATACTAAATGAATAAAAAAACCTAAATAAATGGTCACCTACTCACTTTCTTTCATTTAAAAGTTTACTACTTACCCACCCAGGTATAAATCCCATATATAACACTAATTAATTTCCATTAACACTGCATTATCCAATTATCGTAAATTTGTTCAATATATACTCTTGTTTACTTATAAATAAATTTATGTTTTGTATCAATTCTCATTCATTCTTCCGTTACTAAATTAAAAATCATTATGTAACATTTCCTCAATAACAGTATTAAAATTACTTAACATTTAAGAGGACTTTATTTCAAATAAATTGATTGACCAATAAATTAGGTAATATATCATAATTGTTATCATACCCTTAAGATTTACGCTTGTTCTCTTCTATTTGATTTATAGCCTAAAATAATATAAACAATCTAACTCCATAAATAAACTTATTTTATTACCCAAATTATACATAGTTTGAGTTCAATACTTACTTTTATGTTTCTCCATATTCAATTATATTTAGGTATAATACTTACCCTATTTCATTTATTTTGGTTTCATTAAATCAATCCAAATTTTATTTGTTTCAATATTATTTCAAATTTTATGTTCTAACATTCACTTTATTATAAATTATAAGATTTTCTTCTCTATCTAAACATTAATACAAAATCATATTAAATTCCTGTTTTAAATCTTCAAAAAATTCAGGTCGTTACAAAATTGGCTCGGAAAACATAATCACATAAAATAATCTCGACATCTTTACAATGCAAACTGAGTGTTGTAGATCCTCCAACCAAATTCGCAATTCTTAGTGAAGTCATCAAAGCCATAACATTTAAAGAAAAAAGTATCAACAAGTACTTTTGATATAAAAGAGTGGGATGTACCCCAAAAAGGACTTGGATAGGATGGTCACGAAACATAATAATGTCATCAAGGATAGAATAAGAAATACCTTGACCAAGAGAAGTGTTACTAGGAGCTTGCAAAACATTTAGCTTTCCCTCTTTCTTGCCTTGAAGTTTGGGACATGAAGATATAGGATGACCCGAACTTTTGCAATAGGGACTAGTAAGGGGCTTCGGTAACTTTTTTCCATGATGGTCCTTAGAACCACAATTGTAGCATTCTCTACAACTAGAGGTAGGAGTCTTTGCTACCGAAGTTGCCGGCTTCCCTCTCTTGTTGGGATTAGGGTTGAACTTAATAGGCCCCATCTTATTGTTGTTGAAGTTCTGTTTGGCATCCACAACTTCAACATCACTTTCCTTATCGGCCTCTTCAAGTCGAAGAGCGATATCAACAAGTTGATCAAAAGTAACTTCCAGTTTTAGGAGTAAAGGCTTTTTAAGGTTCTTATTCAACCAATAAATAAACCTTTGATTTTTCTTTAATGGGGTATTAATGTACTCGACCCCATATTTAGAGAGAGATTTAAAAGATGCGACGTAATCCATCATAGAAGATTCACCTTGAACAAGGTCAACAAAGCGCCGAGCTAAAGTTACCTTTCCAGCTTCCGGTACAAACTTTAACTCGAATCTTTCTCGAAATTTCTCCTAAGTAAGATCTGCTTCAATAATTTTTGAAATTAAAAGCTCATACCAATCTAATGCTATTTCTTGGAGCATGCTAGAAGCCACTTGGAGTCAATGGAGATCTACAAGATTCATGCGAGAAAAGATGCAATCACATGTTCTAAGCCAAGCTTGGACTTCTATAACGCTTTAGGAACCCTTGAATATTGGCTTTTCGCCCAAATTGGTATAATCATTGCACGAGCGTGAAAACCTAGATTTAGGGTGAGTACGCTCTGGAATGGGTCTGAATGCTTGAGCATTCTTTACAATATCTAAAAGCTGCTGGGCAGACATGAATACTCCATCCTCAGGAGTAGCACTGGTAACCATTTATCTTCTTTAAGAAAGAAAGAAAGAAAGTAGAAAAATGTTATTCTCAGAATGAATATCAAACAATCATGATTGATAAAACAAGGCATCATAAAAGAAAATAGGATAGAACATGTCTAATGACTCGAATTAAATCCTAAGGCACGATTCCTAAGAGAGACTTAGGACAACGATCCTTGCTATAATATTCTATATTGTTCCAAAGTTTGGCTCTAATACCAAGCTGTGATGCCCCACCTCTATACTCGTACAAGTCGACGGCATTACTCCGTAGTGTCCTTGGCTAGTGTGAGTATAGAGATAGGGCGTCACCACAAAATTGGTATGTGATTTACGTTTATTTTACTTGTTGATTTGTTTGAACTAGAATGCTTGAATGTCGATGATGAACTGGGTTTTTATAGGGATTAAAGCCCTAAATTCTCGTTCGTATATTTCTGTTTGTATTTGTCCATTTCTTTGCTTGGCCATACGTTTTTTGATCGAACGATGTGATGAAATTGACTTGTTCATTACTTGATGTTGCTTGAATTTCTTTGAGTCGGTTTCGTTCTTTTTGCTCATATGACTTCGGCACTTTAAAGTTTGAGATAAACTGACTTGGTTTCGTTCCTTTCTGCGATGACATTGGCATTTGAAATTGTGATAATAATTTTACTTTTAAGTTCGTGTTTATCACCTGCGAGTTCTATAAAAAAATATTAATTGCTTTGACTTGTTGAACAATTTTCGGCTTTGTTCGATTTATGTTACTCTCTGATTTCATGGACTTTTTCGTCTTGATCAATTTAAGAAAAAAATGTTGCTTTCTTTGAACTGTGACTTGCAACCATGTTTACTCCAAACATATAAACATGTATATACATATATGTATGTATATATGTGTACGATTGTTGCCTATCCACTTGGTTTCACGTGAACTTATTATTGTGTTCATGTTGGTCTAGGCTTGATGTGTGGTTCCTTTTGAGTCTGGTGGGCTTGATATTGTGTCGAGTTTGCACTTCATATTGATCTCCAATGATTTTCTTTTTCGTGTTCACAAATGTGTTGTTGCGGTCTTGAGTATGTACATTTGAAGCTTTTTGCAATTTGAGTCTGGTATATGCCATTGCTTTTCACCTGTTCATGTGAGCATGTTTCATTTCATGTGGATGTTGACTGGTCTGTTGCTTTGTACTTGCTTTGACTTAAACTTGCCTTTGATTGGTGCACTTGTATTCTCTTTGAAAATTGCTTCACTGTCACACTCTACTATAATTCAACCATAACTCCTTTTCACTCCCATAAGTGTTCACTATATCAGAACAACCTGCACCCTCGATGTTATACTCCAATCATAATTGAGCTTTGTAGTGAGACATTGTGATTCTTCAACTCAACTATTTATTTGTGCATGTTGTGGTCAGAATTGTTTTCATGTGCTTAGGTTATGATGGTCTGCTTTCATATTGCACTTGAACATTTTGTAGTATGGTCTTCATATTGCTTTGAGTCTGGATGTTGTTGACCTTGTTTGTAGTTCTGACCCGAGTTATGTAGTTTGGTTGCCACACCTTGTCTTGTGTACTTCATGTTAAGTTGCTATGTGCATTTGTGATCTTGATTTCATGATCAAATTGCTATCCTTATGCATATTGTTGTTTTGTATTCTTGAAGCTTGTTGTTGTTGTGAGCATTTGAAGCCTGGTACTAGTTTGAACCCATGTTGTATGTGTTGCATTGATTTTATGCTTCAAGTTAAACTGGGTTATGATAGTCTGCATCGTGGTCTTTTTCTTTTGAAACTGCCTGTATATTATTGTGAACTGGTTTATTTGCTGCACTTCGTATGTGCACTTGATTTTAGAGTGGTCCGGTCTTCATAAGTCTGCATTATGTTGGTGGTCTTGTACTCATGCCTGGTGTGTTGGTTGATGCTTCATTTGCATGTATTTTGGTCTACACCATGAATTATAAGATCTGGTTATGTTCATGTGGTCTTGAACTTTGCCTGGTTTGTGTTGTTGTTGCCTTTGGTCTAGTTGTAGTCTTGAGTCATGTGTACATTTGATTTGAAGTCTGGTTTGATCTCCATTTCATTCTCCAATGTCTACATGTCTGGGTTGAAATGTTGCATTCACCACTTGAAGTCTGGTTTAGTTGCAGCCTTGGTGTTGAGTCCGTTGTGTGTCACCATGATGTCTCTAGAGTGTAGTTGCTTTGACTGGTTTATATTGTTGTGTTATTGCAGTCAGGTTCAATTTGAAACTGAACTTGATTGTTATGCACTGACCATTTCTGCGTTGAATGTTTTGATTTGAAATCTGGTTTGGGTTGCCTCTGAACCTCTATTTGCTCATTGATTTTGAAAATCATGCACATATTCATGTATATACATGCATACATATGCATATATACATGTGTCGTATCCATTTATACTTGATTTGTACACGTGTGCATTTCAATAGTCTATGAGATGGAATCAGGAAACGGCCTTGTGATATTTATAGTGATACATTGTGAATATTTACAAGTTGTTCATGCATATATATATTTGGTCCCCGTCAGAAAATATGAAAATAAACAACCCAAATAACTGAGGAAAATAATATTTTCGAAACATACACTTCATTTTTCACTGTAAAAATATTTCTTTTTCAATTTTACCGTGTCAGTTATTCAATAGGTATAACCGATGGCTGGACACAAGCTTAAGCTAGTCAAGATAAAGTGTATGAGTGTTGAGTGAATTATGTAGTGTGGTGAAATATGTAAATTGAAAATTGTGTTGTAATTGAAATTGTATTGTAATTGAAAATGTGTAAATGTAGTGAGAGCTCAAATTTGTACTATTAGAATTTGTAATGAAATATTTGTTTGAATAAAATATTTATTTGAATATGAATTTTAAGTTATTTATTGTATTCGACAAATATTTATTTAATTATGTAAATAATAAAATAGTACAACAACAAATACATTTAAACGAATATAATATGTTTATTATCATCAAATAAAAATCATGTATTTAAATATTCTAAAATCTCCCCCTTTTGACGATAACAAACATATATTAAGATTTTGACTCTATTAAATGTATTTGGTTTTGATGAATTCTATTAGCTCTCCCTATTTGAATGTTCCCCTACAACAAAGCTCCCTCTACACAGACGTACGTAGTTAAAACTGAGAAATTAGTTAAAACTAACTTTGAATAAAAAACACTCTCGAATATTAGCAAGGATATCGCTCAAAAATCAAAATCTTAACCTCTCTCCCCTTTTGTTATCGTCAAATATAATAAAAGTAAATGAAATAGCTATGAGTTTGATTAAAAATATAAAGTCAAATCAAGAGGGAAATACTATTTTCAAATTTCAGTTAATCAAACAAAAATCATAATGTTTTATTAACTAGAAACAAAATCCACTTTAGAGAAATAGTAGGATCATGGAAAATTTTATATAGTGACAAGAGTTTAATATTTTCAATAAAGGAATAATTTGTGCATTTTCTCTTTTAAAATATTATACAAAAAAATACGAAGCACTTAATAACCATGCATAACCGTTAGGACTTTTAAACGAGGTTAGTAGTTACCACTTTTTTTTAAAATATATGTCAAGTATTTTCTAACCATGCATAATAATAGGGACTTTTAAATTAGATTAGAATATACTTGATATTTATCCCTGTCTTATATGCACCCCATCCATGCATAACCGCAAAGACTTTTAAATGAGAATGGAAGCCCATATATAGAAATTCATACATAACCACGGGGACTTTTGAATGAGAGTGAATACTTTACGATATAATTATTTTTCAAAAAAATATTTTCTTTTTTTGAAATACCAAATTCTGCACACTATTTTATGATGTATGGATTGATAGAGAGTTGGAAGTGATAGAAGTGATTATGGAATAAGTACTAATCTAAAAATATTATAAAGATGTTTAATTTTCATGAAATTATAAAATTATACCACCTCTTGTTATGAGATATAATTTAATAACTATCCATCACTTTTCAAGCATTATAATAATTTTGATAAGTTTCAAAAGATTCTATTAGTCAAGGGTTATCTTTTCTAGGGTAAATCTCTTACCAAAATAAGCTAGAATATTTTTATCATGATAAAACCAAAGTTTCAAAAATTAAAATAAGTGAAAATCAATTTTCTGTAGGAGGTTTTGTGAAAATAACTTCTAGTTGAAAATCAATATAAATATTTAAATAATTGCAAAAATGATTTCAACATTAGATGATATCATATACCACTTGTATTTGAGAAATTCATAGTGATATATAGTGGTATATAAGAAAAACGTGTACTCCTCGACACTTGAATTGTTTTTTGAAATTTTTCAGCACGTTCATTTATATCAAGCATAAGTAAAGTAATCCATATTGACCAAAAACACACATTCAAAAAATTCGTCAAAGCAGTTTTTCATGACATTCCAAAGTGAATCAATAAAAATTAAAAAACAGAAATGTTGTAGCATTTTAAATATATTTTCCAGAACATCTTGAATTTTACAAATCGGAGTTAGGAAGCTCATAATATAGCAGAATACTTCAACAATGTCGATGAAAACATAATTAACAATATATGAACAAAATTGAGTTAAGAGATCATACCTCACTTTCCTTCGATTCTGTGATATCCGAAATGCGATGATCTCCATCTAATATTTATAAGCTAAGGAACATTTAAATTTTAGTTTATCAATCACCTAGAACAACTCAAAATCTATTTCATCAAATTTGTTACTTAGCTCACTTATATGTCTAAATTTTAGAGAAGGCGAGTGGTCTAACTAAGGATATATGACCACTATTATTATCTGTTGAAAATTTGGTACCCAAATTTATCTATATAACAAACCTTTAGCATCTACAATTGTACACTTGGGAATCCCAATTTGTTTAAATTTCAAACCATTTATATTCATACTTTTTGAAATCCATATTTGTTTAACGGTTTTGTGTTTGTATATATTTCAACAATTATTGTTTCCATGTCCAATATTTCCACACTTTACGCATTTGGATATCACACTTTTCCCCTTAACAATGTTATTAGTCGTTTGTTCATATTTTAACACTTTCGCAAATCGAAATCCTTTCCTTTTATTCATGAAGAGTTGATTTTCTAGGAGTATATTAAATGATTTTTCTCTAGTGAAATTTTTTCGAGTAATCAACTCAAGTTTATTAACTTTCGATTTTAAAAGTTTATTTTCATTTATTAGCTTCGAATAACAATTAATAGTACTATCTCTCTTTTCAAAATTATTCATTTTTCAAGCCCATTTTTCATTTTCAAGCTCTCTAATTTTAGTCTCAATTTCTAGCGTCTTAGTTTCAAATAGTTGGAGATTTTTAAATTTAATTTTTTTGAAAATCCTTGATGTTTTTCAATCTCCTTTTCAAACTCGTGATTTAATTGAATAATTAGAATTGCTCGAAATCACGTTTTCTTTTTCAAGGGTTTTTAAATTTTCATTGACCTCATTTAATTTCTTTTCAAAAATCGCACATTTAGAACTTACTGACTTCTTAAAACTACCCAACACTTTTTGCAAAATATTATTTTTACAAATCAACCCAGTTTTGTTCTTCTCTCGAATTAAAATTTCGCTTTCTAACATTTGGAAGTTTTCATGAAAACGGACAAATTCTTGTTCATAGTCCAAACACCTTTTGCAGTTTTTTTATTTTACTTAATACTTTTAAGCTCATTTTTCAAACCACTATTTTTCCGACGCAGTTTAGATTATTCCTTTATCAACTTATTATTTTTCATCTCAAGAGTTCACTATTTTCAACTAATTTTCATCACAAGAGAACTAAGTCATTGAATGAAAAATCACTTATCTCATCGACAATTGAATCTTCATCACTGCTGTCTTTTGCAAATCCTATCAAGCACGTTTCTTCAACTGAGTCGATGTAACGCCCCACTCCGAGAGCCTCATTAACAGAGAGTATTATATGGATAATACCGTCTGCTAATGCGGACAATAAAGTATAATGGAAGCAACCATGTGTAATCTTACTTTAACTATCTACTGAACACGTCGAAAAATGGAATCTATTTTTTTTTCGCATGTGGTTCGACATATTCAATAAATACTTAAAGAAAAAACTACAATGGCTAAAAGATCTATCAGAACAAAACATAATAGCAGAATGAACATCGTCATAGAACAACATCAGATAATAAGCAAATAGTCTCAGCACAATACAACATCAAGTACAGATCCAAATATAAAAGTGGGTACAAAGCCACCACTCACACATTCGTGAGTCAAATGAATATACACAAGATAGTCATAATATCAGAGTATCATAAAGTATGGATAACAAGTAAAGTTATCTATAATATAGCGGATATATCCAAAGCGGAAGCACTGAAGCAAGCTAAGTCCAAAACGACCTAACCTGAAACAACTCGGTCTGACCCGAGCATAAAATACTCGGGTCAAGCTAGCTAAACAAATCATTTAGATAAACTGAACAATAATCACGATAAGATAATGAGGCAACATATAACATAATAATCTCCAAAAGAGAAACATATACCATGGTAATAAAGACCAAAATCTCTCACATAGAGAAGAAACAAACATCTAAGTAGAGATGTATAACAAGTCTCATATCATCGGCATAACGTAAGCACAAATGCCAAAACAAAAACATCTAAGTAGAGATGTCAAAGGCGATACATCTAAGTAGAGATGTATAACAGGCCATCTAAGTAGAGATGTCAACAACGATACATCTATGTAGAGATGTATAACGGCCATCTAAGTAGAGATGCCAAAACGATACCTCTAAGGGAGACAGTCCGAAGACACTATCCCAAAGGTAATAAAAGGAATATGTCGTGAACTTTTAGCAAGGAACCTGTAGAGTGTTAACGTGAGTCCCATGCCCCACGTTCGCCCTAAACGGTTTACTAACCAATCGTAAGCTTCCACACTTAAAGCAGTACAAAGTTCACCTCATGTCATCGGTAAACTAGGCCGAAAGGCCAAAACAATCAATCGAATAGGTCGGGGATTAACCGGAAAGGAAATACACACGGTTTCATAGGCAGGAGTTTTTCCCAACCGTTTAAGTGTTAACATAGCCATGAAAACCCATACTTAACCAAATCTCCTTCTTAAATTTCTCATTAACTTTTAATTGTTTCAAAATAATACTTCGCCTCATTTTTAAAAACCCATTTATTTAAAATGTCCATATTTTTAAATAAATTATCCTTATCCCAAAAATCCATTTGCTCCATTTAAATAAAATCCTAAATTTTTTTTTCGGTAATGCAAATCCCGGGTTGTTGCAGTCGATTGTGGAGGATTTCTCACCATTATTGACTTTTGCACAATATATTGCATTAAAAGTATTCCAGATTTCCTATGCACTTTCACAATGAGAGATATGGTTAAAATTATCTCGATTAATATGAGAATATAATATATGCATGGTAAGAGCATTAATCGAAGTATTTTTCTTGTCTACAATATCATACCCATTTTCAATAATATCCCAACATTTAGAATTAACAGATTTTAAAAAAAATTCCATTTTTAATTTTCAATTTAAAAATATGTTCCATCAAAAATAGGAGGACTAATACTGGATTGACTCTCGCTAGATTTGTAACTAGGGTTGGACATTTATGCTATTAGCCTTACCACTTGTAGGATCGTTTTTACCCTAGAGGGGGGTGAATAGGGTGATACTAATAATAATAAAATTAATGCGAAAATAAAAACAATAACAGAAAGTAAGGCAGAAGAAATCACACACAAATTTACCTAGCTTCGGCAAAACTCGGCCTGCATGCTGCCACCATGGTTTCTACTAGAAATTAAGTAGCAAGACACTTACACACGTAAACTTGCGACGCCTGCTACTTGATTAACCTAACACTATGCTCAAAACCCTACTACAACTCAGCCATTGAGTTGCGAATTCTCGAACTACACCACCGTAGTTTGTAACATAGTTACACAACTAGAGTTTCACAAATGTTAAAAGAGAACTACAAAATAAAACAAAACCCGAATTAATGAAAACTCTAAGCCCAAATTAAAATAGGACCGACCCACTTAAATTATAACATAAGAAAAATAAGGACGTCTCTCTTTTCTCTTGAATTTGTATGCTCTGGCCTATCTTTCTTCGTTCCTCTTCAAAAAATTAGGGCTTCGTTCGATTGAAGCCACGGCTTCTAGAATTGATCGATTAAGGTGTGCATTAGCTTTTGGTTGCTTCGTCAATCGATTTTCTTGAGTTGCTATCGGTAGCTCTAATTAATTCGAGTTCAAATGACATGAAATTGGTATATGATTTGTGCTTTATTTTACTTGTTGATTTTTTTGAACTCGAATGCTTGAATGCCGATGATGAACTGGGTTTTTATAGGGATTTAAGCCTTATATTCTCATTCGTGTATTTCTGTTTGAATTTATCCATTTCTTTGCTTGGCCATATGTTTTTTGATCGAACGATGTGATGAATTGACTTGTTCATTACTTGACATTGCTTGAATTTCTTTGAGTCAATTTTGTTCATTTTGCTCCTATGACTTTGGCACTTTGAAGTTTGAGATAAACCAATTTGGTTCCGTCCCTTTCTGCCATGACTTCGGCATTTGAAATGTGATAATATTTTGAATTTTAAATTGATGTTTATCACCTGCGAGTTCTATAAAAAAATATTGCTGGCTTTGACTTGTTGAGACAATTTTTGACTTTGTTCGATTTGTATTACTCACTGATTTCATTGACTTTTACGACTTGATCAATTTAAGAAGAAAAAATGCTGCTTTTCTTTGAACTGTGACTTGCAAACGTGTTTACTGTAAATATATAAACATGTATATACATACATATATGTATGTATATATGTGTGCAATTGTTGCATATCCACTTGGTTTCATGTGAACTTGTTATTGTGTTCATGTTGGTCTAGGCTTGTTGTGTGCTTCCTCTTGAGTCTGGTGGCTTGATATTGTGTCGAGTCTGCACTTCATATTGATCTCCAACGATTTTCTTCTTTGTGTTCACAACTGTGTTGTTGTAGTCTTGAGTATGTACATTTGAAGCTTTTTACAGTTTGAGTCTTGTATATGCCGTTGCTTTTCACTTGTTCATGTGAGCATGTCTGATTTCATGTGGATATTGACTGGTCTGCTGCTTTGTACATGCTTCGAGTTAAACTTTCCTTTGATGTGTGCACTTGTATTCTATTTGAAAACTGCTTCACTGTCACACTCTACTATAATCTAACCATAATTCATTTTCGCTCCTACAAATGTTCACTATATCAGAACAACCTGCACTCTCTATGTTACACTCAGATCATAAGTGAGCTTTGTAGCGAGACGTGATTCTTCAACTCATCTGTTTATTTGTACATGTTGTGGTTAGAATTGTTTTTATATGCTTGGGTTATGATGGTTTACTTTCATATTGCACTTGAAAATTTTGTAACCTGGTCTTTATATTGCTTTGATTCTGGATGCTGTTGACCTTGTTTGTATTTTTGACCTGAGTTATGTAGTTTGGTAGCCACACCTTGTCTTATGTACTTCATGTTGAGTTGTTGTGTATATTTATGATCTTGATTTCATGATCAAATTGTTGTCTTTGTGCATATTGTTGTTTTTTATTCTTGAAGCTTCTTGTTGTTGTTGTTGTTGTGAGCATTTGAAGTCCAGTACTAGTTGAACCTATGTTGTATGTGTTGCATTGATTTCATGCTTCGAGTTAAACTGAGTTATGATAGTCTGCATTATGGTCTTGTTCTTTTAAAACTATCTACATATTATTGTGAACTGGTTTATTTGCTGCACTTTATATGTGCACTTGATTTTAGAGTGGTCCGGCCTTCATAAGTCTGCATTATGTTGGTGGTGTGTGTACTCATGCCTAGTGTGTTGGTTGAGGCTTCATTTGCAGGTATGTTGGTCTACACCATGTATTATATGATCTGGTTATGTTCATGTGGTCTTGAACATTGTCTGGTTTGTGTTGTTGCTGCCTTTGGTCTAGTTGTAGTCTTGAGTCAGTGTACATTTGATTTGAAGTCTGGTTTGATCTCCATTTCATTGCTCCAATGTCTACATGTCTGGGTTGAAATGTTGCATTCACCACTTGAAGTCTGGTTCAGTTGCAGCCCTGGTGTTGAGTCTCTTGTGTGTCACCATGATGTCTCTAAAGTCTAGTTGCTTTGACTGGTTTATATTGCTGTGTTATTGAAGTCTGGTTCAATTTGAAGCTAAACTTGATTATTATGCACTGACCATTGCTGTGTTAGATGTTTTGATTTGAAATCTAGTTTGGGTTCCCTCTGAACCTGCATTTGCTCATTGATTTTGAAAATCATGCACATATTCATGTATATACATGTATACATATGCATGTATATAGTGTAATTGTGTGATACGTGTGCCGTATCCGTTTATACTTGATTTTACACGTGTGCGTTTGCACTAGTTTGTGAGATGGAATTGGGAAACGACCTTGTGATATTTACAGTGATACATTGTGAATATTACAAGTTGTTCGCGCACATACATTTGGTCCCTGACAGAAAATATGAAAAGAAACAACCCAAATAATTGAGGCAAATAATATCTTCAAAACACACACTTCATTTTGCATTTCAAAAAATATTTCTTTTTCAATTTTACAGTGTCAGTTATTTAACGGGTATAACAGATGGCTGGACACAAGCCGAAGCTAGTCAAGATCAAGTGTATGAGTGTTGAGTGAATTATGTAGTGAGGTGAAATATGTAATTAAAAATTGTTTTGTAATTGAAACTATACTGTAGTTGAAAATGTGTAAATGTAGTGAGAGCTTAATTTGTACTATTTGAATTTGTAATAAAATATTTATTTGAATAGGAACTCTGAGTTATTTATTTTATTCAATAAATATGTATTTAATTATGTGAAAATTAAAATAGTACAACAACAAATACATTTAAATGAGTATAATATGTTTATTATCATCAAATAAAAATCATATACTAGCATATTCTGTAAATTATCCATCCAATTTTGTGCACAAATTTTATTAACCACAAAATTGTTCTAATACCTCAGTCGTAGAGATATTTGAGATAGGTGGATCCGATTAGATAGGTAATTCAATAGAAAAAATTATAAAAATATAGAGAAGAAAATAAGGAAAGAAAAAGATATTAGGATTTATAATGGTTATGCTATGCCAACATCCACTTTAAATGGCTTTTATCACTGTTTTACATGCTAGATTCGGAGCAATTACAGGTACCATTTTGAAATTCTACCCAAGATTGGTAAGTTATGAACAAGCAATTGATCAAGATTTATTTTATTGCAAGTAGCCTTCTATTTATAACTGAACCAGACTGTTATTGGGCCTTTGGATTGTCACATTTCAATATAACCTGTTAAATAATCAGATCCAAAAAATATGAGAAAGACCAGACCAACGCCCAATTTTAAATGGATCGGTACCAATCCATATATGGATCGAATCGATCGATAGCCTATGCAATTTTATTGAGTTTTCTTTTATTTTTCTTGATTCTTGTAACGACCCGCCCTTCTAACCGCCCCTAGTTGGTAATTAAACCAACTTGAAACGTTCAAAATGACGGATTGTTATTCAGTTTATAGAGTTTAAACAGAATCAGCCACAGAAACACAGAATAATTCACATAATGAATTTTTCTTACATATATCAGAGTTTGTACAATGCATTAATTTATACAGCGGAATATTTCTTTTAAGTACAAAAATCCTTGAAAAGCTAAAGTAAGCGTTTTCCCCAACTCTCTCTAACTTCGCTGCCTAAAAATCTTCAAGCTCTAAAACTCGGTCTGACCCGAGTATTACATTCAAAAGAAACTAATACATGGGTCAGTCTAATTCAAACTCGGTTATTAGTGCATGGAGGCAATAATAATAACAATTAGACGACAGTCAAAAATAAATTCACCTATCCGATCCTTTAACAAGAAATCGGATAACGGTAAATATAACACTTAACAGTGTTAACAATAAATCAGCTAATTCAAATTATTAACGAAGATAGATGAAGGGATTTTAAATGAAGATAATTTAGAAAAACATCAAAATTGCCTAAATGGTGAATAACAACAAAGTCATCAATTTAAATCAAATTAAAATACGATTCAATATATAATGAATTGGCAACATAAAACAATTTCATCAATTGAAATCAATCAATTTAAACTCCAATTCTGGTAGGGCTGCAGTACACGCACGCGTGTACGGCCTCGCCACATTTAAAACGTTAAATCTGTATGGCTGCAGTACACGCACGCGTGTACGGCCTCGCCACAACAGCATGTGAAATCATCACAACAGTGAATACTAACAGCAATCAAAGCTGTAGGGGTCAAGTCAGTGACTCAACACAATTCAGCCTCGACCATAAATTCAAATGGATCAAATGCAACATGAGGCCGGAGTGTGCAGGAACCGTATATAAGACTACCAAAAACAAAGACTACATACTATCCAGAGACTTCATTTCACATGTCCTGGAAGACATTTTCGTGTTTTACAAACTAAATAAGTTATAACTTGCACGCAATTGAACTAACCCCAACCTGGTAATACTCTCTTATGCATGCACATTAAAAACTTTAAAGTTGACCTGGGTTTTTTAAAATGTTTTATTCTAGTTATTTATATTAGTAACCTGTACCAAAGTTTTAAACAAATATGAAATCAAAACAAAATCAATTTAGTGTAACCTGGAAAATTACTCACTTGAAAATCAGTGACCCCAAAACAATAAAAAACAATGCAAATAACAAGACTTGAGCAAATGCTCATGGACATAACAACAGGGAAGTCAACAATGCATAAACAAAGTAGTCAGGTGCTAGTTAAGGTCCAAAGAATTTACACATAGCGCAGTGACATATAAGCAAAAGGCTCTAGCATAGTAGAAGTGTCAGGTTGTAGACAGTTGTGATTCAGTTTCAAAATGAGCAAGGAAATTTGGCAATCCTAAGTCAGTGCCCAAATCAAGAGTCACGGTAACATATCTGAACAATATATCAAGGTTCACATATAAACACGGATGCAACACATGTAGCCAGCAAATATAAATACACGTGCATACTCCAGATGTGAAAAATAAGATAAATTTTTAGCTTTAACAATACATCTAAGGCTGGTTTTCTAAAAAAAAAATTCAAACCAAAACATTCATTGTTATCTAATGAAGTGAAACAAATTATAATTTAAAAGTTAATTTGTAATAACTAAAATAGTTGAGCATTACACGAATGAAAATCAGAGAAATGCAATTATACATTAAGATGCTTCAGCACACATTCAGGCAATTCAAATGCAGCTGTCTTGAGAGACCAATGTATATGAAACAACATATATGCAGACTGGAAACTCGATTACAGGTTCAGGCTTCAAAAAGCATTAGGCTCGAGCAAAAAGAAATGCAACTACAAAATCGAGTCAGGAAGTAAATTCGAACAAGGTCGAAAGTGCTACAGGACGCAAATAACCGGGGGCAGTAAACACAAATAGCCGGAGTTGAACATAAAACATTGACCTCGGTGATAAAATCAAGTACAACTTAACACAAAATAATTTCACCAATTCTAGTTCACAACCCAAGCCAAAGACAACTGCACTTTCAAATCCAATTATGCCGAAGTCATTAAAATCCACGGAACCAAAATTTCCAAAAAAATCAAAATCAAGAAATCAAAATATACGAAATTTATAAAGTCAAAGAAAACATCAATATTGAACAAAATCGACAGCCGAAACATGGTTTTGAATCAGATGTGAGGGTCACTCACCTTTCACCGAAACGAAGACGAACGAAGCAGAGACGAACGCGAAGAAGCCCTAATTTTTTGGGGACGAAGAAGAACGAAAGCCGCCTTCGATTTGAAAAGCCCTAAGCTTCAGAGCGCAAGAGGAAGACGAGAATTAAGGAACGGCATCCATTTTTTTCTTCTTTCGTTTGATTTTGAAGTGATGAAGGAAGGGGTATCGGGTATTTTATGAGGAAGGGGGAAAAGGACACGAAGAAAAGATCGTGCTTGCCTTACCTTTTACAGTGTTTTGATTTGAGGCCATGCCTGCACGATTTATCTCATGATTTTAGGCGTGATAATTGGGATGCTGGTGAAAAGATATCTTATTATTATTATTATTATTTTATTTTAAATTCAATTTGTTTTTCTCAACATCAATTTTTATCAACGCGTTTATACGTCGTATGCTCACAAAACAACTCAAATAAATACGAAATTTGAAATCCGGTAATAATTCAACATTACGGACCCAATGGAACTAGTTTTGTCAAATTCCGAGACTGTGCCTCGGAAGGCTATTTTTAAATTCAATTTAAACGATAAAATTTCAAAACTGTACGAATCACTTTCAAATTCAATTCAAGCTTCTATTATCTTCAGTACTATCAATGTGAATTTTCTAAGCTTTTAAAATATTTTTAATCAGCTTAAAATTGAAGATTCAAATTTTTATTCAACTTTCAATAGATTAAATTCTAAAATTTAATCGCCAATTTCATAGTTATATTGGGAATTCAAACTAAACCATCATTCAAATATTTAAAATTAATTAAATATTTTCAATTTAAATCGTTCAAAATTCAGGGTTGTTACAATCTTCCCCCCTTAAAAGAATTTCGTCCCGAAATTATAAGTTAGGAAAAACGATTGTTAAAATCTCACCGATATTTATACCCTACACAATTTTTACCAAGTTCGAATCTTATTAAAATAAATAAATATAGGATTCATTCCATTTATTTTATCTCCCTAGCTTTGTTCATTATTTTCTACAATCAAGACGCAAAACACTTTTACCTAAATTTTTTCGACTTACAAAACTCAAATTTAAACTTGAAATTCTTCATGCTAGAGATTTTCATATCATATATTTTTTCAAAGCTGTGGACTTTCAAGATATTTCAAAGATCTTCTTCCTTAGTTCATTAAGGTGGAATCATGTAATTTTAATTTTCAGACTATTGATTTGTTATCTAAAGTTTGAAAATACTTGCTAACTCGAAGTTTAACAAGTCTATCGTCGTTCTCAGCATACGCTGGCCAGGCGCAGGACTAAAAATCTCCAAGTACTAAATATACTTGCTTCAACTCCCAGTGAAAATACTTTTAAAAATTCTTTTAAAAATGGATATGGAAAGCACATTCCCCCATGGATCACAGTTTTACCCGGCGGTTACGCTACTATCCCAGTAGAAATGCTTGTAATCTGTAGATTTCACATCTCTTGAATTTCTCCATGGTTGTTGCCATAGATCGCGGGTCACACGGCGGTTACGCTACTATCCCAGTAGAATCGCTTGTGGCCGTAGGCATCTTGCCCCTCAAATTACGCTTTGGCCTCTAGATCGCAGTTTACGCGGCGGTTGCGCCACTATCCCAGTGGAATCGCTTATAACTGTAGGCATCACGCCCCACGAATTACGCTAGCATACATCATCATCAATTCACATGATCCCATCACGATGATCCATCATGAGGGATTCTAATCCAAATGGACATTCCAACTTATGGAAATTCTACGTAGCTACGATTTCAAATGGACACTCACACCGAGTTCCAACACCTTCACAAATTTTAAATGGAAGGTACTTGTCCATATCCTCAGTTTAGAAAACATAATGTCATATACATATAGTACATCATTTCACATTTCGTACATATCATACCTATGTAAACTTACATAGGATTTTCATAATAATGACTTTCCAAACTGATGGTTTTCGAATTATTACATTCACATATATAAGTTCCGGAAACCACAATATCCTATACCCATAATAAATAGAGGATTTCTAAATTTTCCATCTCGTTACCGATTTAAAATTTTCCTCTAAATCGATTTGAAAATTTAAGGTTATCTCAAACCCAATTCACATTCATAATCCAATTCATTATCGACTTCACATTCGATTTGGATTTCACGTTACATCGTCAATTCTCAACACATAATCGATGTCTACCGATATATAACCTCTAAGCTCGTACGTCACAGAGAAGGGTGTATATAGCTAAAAGAATAAATTCTCCGCCCACCAAACAGATATATATATTTAATAGAGATCAATTGCAATGTCATCAATTCACAATGTTAGACATACAATCCCAATCGACTATCCGAAATTCAAAACTAAACTTATATTGTTTTTGGTGTCGAAGTTAAACTCAATTTAACTCATAATTCAATCTTTTTTGAAAAAATTCAAGTTGAACTAATTGTCCAAATTTTCCAAAAACATCTTTACAAGATATATATAATTTTCCACACTTAACCATTTGAAACAAATTTCAAATATCCACTTCTCAATTTATCTTTAAAAGATAGAATTTTAAACCTTCCATTTCATATTGGACAACATTTCTATACTTATTTAGTAATAAGTAATTCACAAATCCGTTTATTTTCAACACTTGAAAAATATTCAATATACTTAAATCATAATCAAGTATATATTCCATTCTTTAAAGAAAGCGTTCTTTTAAACACATTTATTTGAGTCAAAACGAATGTTACGTAAAACATCATTACGACAACTCAAAATCACTAGTATAGGGATTCGAATTTAAGATAGATATATAAATCCCAATACTATATAAAACATTTCCTTTCGGAAACCATTTACTATAACAACAGTGTTATAGTCCACCATTTTCTTATTTCTCGAAAACGTCTATTTCAACAATGAATGTTGAAATCTATGTATTCGATAGTTAATACATTTTTAAAACATCTTTTAAAACAATTAACTTCATTCTTTTAAATTTCACTTCTCCAAATCATACACGTTTATTCAATAATATATTCACTGTCCAAAATCGCGAATATACATCGTTTACCAAATTCAACACTTGGACTTATTTCATAGTTTGAATTCCCACATACTTTTCACAATATTGGTTTTAAACCGATTTCAAACTTTTCAATATTAAGTTTTTTTTCACTTACTTAATTCTTTGATGCTCAAATTCAAATTCATCACTGAATCTATTAAACCTATTATGGATTATCACGTTGACAACTTCAAATTTTAAATCCAAATTCCATTTGAATTTTTTCATTTGCTTTCTGTTTCCAAATTAATCAACTAATTCTTTAGTAAGCCATTCATTGACTTGGTTTCATTAGATTCATATCTCCACATTCACTATTTTGGGCATTAGTTTAAACTTGAAATATAAGTTTTACATCAAAACTAGTTTGATTCATACAGTTAAGTCAACAAATAAATTTCCTTCCCAAGACGCTATTTTATTAAAATACTTCGTTCCATACAACTATCCATAGCTTAATACTTTTAAAATACGTACATAGAAGATTTTGGATTACAAAAGATAGTATTACAAAATATATTGATTGGTTTAAGATTCAGAATTATTGAGGACTATCGACTTCCTGTATATACTACTAGTATTATTTTTTTCAAAACATTTGAAATCAATTTTTTTTAAAAGAATTCAAAATCAAATTCCCAAGTTATAGTTTAATGATCCCCTTGGCTATAACTAAATTGACATGTCATTTTATTTCATAATTATTACTCTGGAGATATTCAAAATATTTGATTCAAACCAATTCATTAATTCACTTAACTTACATTTTATTTTTCATAAATCTCAGCAATTCGATAATGGGTTTCCGAATGATCGGAACTCAAATCTAAGGAGGCCTCACCGAAGAGAAACTATCACAAACCTAAATTTAGAGAGGGGAATTTCCGAAAAAGATTTGAATTTTCAAAATACCTTTTATTTTCAAAAACAACAAAATTTTTTATACTTCTTTAGATTTGAAAAATGTTTTCTTTAAAATGTTTCTAGTAACTATTCATATTAAACATCATAAACTGAGCTTTATATAAACCAAAGCTATGATACCACTTTTGTAACGACCCGCCCTTCTGACCGCCCCTAGTCGGTAATTAAACCAACTTGAAACGTTCAAAATAACGGATTGTTATTCAGTTTATAGAGTTTAAATAGAATCAGCCACAGAAACACAGAATAATTATATTTCACATAATGAATTTTTCTTACATATATCAGAGTTTGTACAATGCATTAATTTATACAGCGGAATATTTCTTTTAAGTACAAAAATCATTGAAAAGCTAAAGTAAGCGTTTTCCCCAACTCTCTCTAACTTCGCTGCCTGAAAATCTTCAAGCTGTAAAACTCGGTCTGACCCGAGTATTACATTCAAAAGAAAATAATACACGGGTCAGTCTAATTCAAACTCAGTTATTAGTGCATGGAGACAATAATAATAACAATTAGACGACAGTCAAAAATAAATTCACCTATCCGATCCTTTAACAAGAAATCGGATAATGGTAAGTGTTAACAATAAATCAGCTAATTCAAATTATTAACGAAGATAGATGAAGGGATTTTAAATGAAGATAATTCAGAAAAACATCAAAATTGCCTAAACGGCAAATAACAACAAAGTCATCAATTTAAATCAAATTAAAATACGATTCAAAATATAATGAATTGGCAACATAAAACAATTTCATCAATTGAAATCAATCAATTTAAACTCCAATTCTGGTAGGGCTGCAGTACACGCACGCGTGTACGGCCTCGCCACATTTAAAACGTTAAATCTGTATGGCTGCAGTACACGCACGCGTGTACGGCCTCGCCACAACAGCATGTGAAATCATCACAACAGTGAATACTAGCAGCAATCAAAGCTGCAGGGGTCAGGTCAGTGACTCAACACAATTCAGCCTCGACCATAAATTCAAATGGATCAAATGCAACATGAGGCCGGAGTGTGCAGTAACCGTATATAAGATACCAAAAACAAAGACTACATGCTATCCAGAGACTTCATTTCACATGTCCTGGAGGACATTTTCGTGTTTTACAAATTAAATAAGTTATAACTTGCATGCAATTGAACTAACCCCAACCTGGTAATACTCTCTTATGCATGCACATTAAAAACTTTAAAGTGAACCTGGGTTTTTTAAAATGTTTTATTCTAGTTATTTATGTTAGTAACTTGTACCAAAGTTTTAAACAAAAATGAAATCAACACAAAATCAGTTTAGTGTAACCTAGACAATTACTCACTTGAAAATCAGTGACCCCAAAACAATCAAAAACAATGCAAATAATCAGACTTGAGCAAATGCTCATGGACATAACAACGGGCAGTCAACAATGCATAAACAAAGTAGTCAGGTGCTAGTTAAGGTCCAAAGAATTTACACATAGCGCAGTGACATATAAGCAAAAGGCTCTAGCATAGTAGAAGTGTCAGGTTGTAGACAGTTGTGATTCAGTTTCAAAATGAGCAAGGAAATTTGGCAATCCTAAGTCAGTGCCCAAATCTAGAGTCACGGTAACATATCTGAACAATATACCAAGGTTCACATATAAACACAGATGCAACACATGTAGCCAGCAAATATAAATACACGTGCATACTCCAGATGTGAAAAATAAGATAAATTTTTAGCTTTAACAATACACCTAAGGCTGGTTTCTAAAAAAAAAAATTTCAAACCAAAACATTCATTGTTAACCATATCTAATAAAGTGAAACAAATTATAATTTAAAAGTTAATTTGTAATAACTAAAATAGTTGAGCATTACACGAATGAAAATCAGAGAAATGCAAGTATACATTAAGATGCTTCAGCACACATTCATGCAATTCAAATGCAGCTGTCTTGAGAGACCAACGTATATGAAACAACATATATGCAGACTGGAAACTCGATTACAGGTTCAGCCTTCAAAAAGCATTAGGCTCGAGCAAAAAGAAATGCAACTACAAAATCGAGTCAGGAAGTAAATTCGAACAAGGTCGAAAGTGCTACAGGACGCAAATAACCGGGGGCAGTAAACACAAATAGCCGGAGTTGAACATAAAACATTGACCTCGGTGACAAAATCAAGTACAAGTTAACACAAAATAATTTCACCAATTCTAGTTCACAACCCAAGCCAAAGACAACTGCACTTTCAAATCCAATTATGCCGAAGTCATTAAAATCCACGGAACCAAAATTTCCAGAAAAATCAAAATCAAGAAATCAAAATATACGTAATTTATAAAGTCAAAGAAAACATCAATATTGAACAAAATCGACAGCCGAAACATGGTTTTGAATCAGATGTGAGGCTCACTCACCTTTCACCAAAACGAAGACGAACGAAGCAGAGACGAACGCGAAGAAGCCCTAATTTTTTTGGGGACGAAGAAGAACGAAAGCCGCCTTCGATTTGAAAAGCCCTAAGCTTCAGAGCGCAAGAGGAAGACGAGAATTAAGGAACGGCGTCCATTTTTTTCTTCTTTCGTTTGATTTTGAAGTGATGAAGGAAGGGGTATCGGGTATTTTATGAGGAAGGGGGAAAAGGACACGAAGAAAAGATCGTGCTTGCCTTACCTTTTACAGTGTTTTGATTTGAGGCCATGCCTGCACGATTTATCTCATGATTTTAGGCGTGATAATTGGGATGCTGGTGAAAAGATATCTTATTATTATTATTATTATTTTATTTTAAATTCAATTTGTTTTTCTCAACATCAATTTTTATCAACGCGTTTATACGTCGTATGCTCACAAAACAACTCAAATAAATACGAAATTTGAAATCCGGTAATAATTCAACATTACGGACCCAATGGAACTAGTTTTGTCAAATTCCGAGACTGTGCCTCGGAAGGCTATTTTTAAATTCAATTTAAACGATAAAATTTCAAAACTGTACGAATCACTTTCAAATTCAATTCAAGCTTCTATTATCTTCAGTACTATCAATGTGAATTTTCTAAGCTTTTAAAATATTTTTAATCAGCTTAAAATTGAAGATTCAAATTTTTATTCAACTTTCAATAGATTAAATTCTAAAATTTAATCGCCAATTTCATAGTTATATTGGGAATTCAAACTAAACCATCATTCAAATATTTAAAATTAATTAAATATCTTCAATTTAAATCGTTCAAAATTCAGGGTTGTTACAATTCTTGTTGCCTTACTTCTTATTTTGATTTTTCTTTGATGCTTCTAATCTTGTTTCTCCATGTATTCACTAAGAATAATGACTTGATAATTATAAACTTCATCTTGTGGGCGATGAGAGAGATGGAATTTCCAGCTAAGTTGTTGAAGTTAATTGAAGAAATGGTTACGACTCCTTCATTTTCGTTATTTCATATATAGGTAGTCTGCATGTTTTTTCAAGGAGGTGAAAGGAATCTTACAAGGAAATCCTACCATCAATTACTTAATTTATGATTTATGTAGATGATATTTTAATTTTTATGAAGACCGATATCATAAGTGCCCAAGTTGTTAAAAATGTGTTCCATAAATCGAAAAAAATAATATGCGGGTTTGGAATTGAACATGGAGTAGATAAAAATAATTTTTAGCAAGAACTGCAGAAATTAAGAGGAGATTTGTGACATTCTTCGAGTCAAAAGAGGTAAGTAACCTATGCGTTAGCTTGGACTACCACCATCAGATCATTGCATTAGTGATAAAACGTGTAACACTTTAATTAATAAAGTCAGACAAAAGTTGAATGGATGGCAAAGTAAAGTAGTGTTTTGATTTAAAAATGAAACTTATGTTTTCTATTTTCAATATATATCTCAAATATGAGAAGAATGAAACACGACGGAGGGAATGAAAGAAAGACGGATGGAAGAACAAAGGAGATAGAGGGACGACGAAAGAATGTATTGTTTCACGTGCTTGTGATATTTTTCAAAACGTGGAAAATAAAAAAAGTTGTTTTCTATTTTGTACTTTAACTTCGTTTTCTAGATTGATTGCTTTCGATAATATACACGCGTTGTGTCCATTTTTGTATAGACGAAAGCCCAAAACTAAAAATAACAAACCAAATACTATCTAAGCGTTTGAGCTTTGCTAGAATATTCAGCTTTTAAATGCAGTTATTCATCCCGTAGTGCGGTTTTGGAAGAGTGAATAAATCATGTTCCAGTTTTATCTGAAGTAATAAGAGAGCAAAATTTTCATGGAATATAGCATGTACATCTAAGGCGGAAAGAGGACCGGGGGTATGCTCTTTTAAGGAAATTAACATTGTGGGAAGAGTCAAAGTAACATGGATATTCATAAGGAAGAAGGATTTTTTTTTTAGTAAATGATTCAAATCAACTATTTGAAAGAATCATTTTCGAAAGCTATGTGTAGAGCTACACAATTAAAAACATGGAAGAGTATGCTAATGTGCAGGGATCAATTAATGCAACTGGTAGATAGAAGAACTGTTGATGGTCAAACCACTGGTTTGTGGTTTACCTCTAGATTGTAGGATCTAGACTTATAAATAGATTGGAACATCAAGCCTTCGAAGTTTGGGAGGGGAGCCACTTTTGGTTTGGCTCACTAGTTTGTAATCATGAAAGGAGGGCTGAAAATTTGACTCAAACAAGAACATGCAAAGATGAAATTAGTAATATTCATATATTTTTTGATAAATTGTAATTATTAAATTTGAAAAGATGGAAATAAAGGCCTTTTTAGCATTAGTATTGCACGGGATCACATTTGAATCCGCTATAATGAGGTGGAATGGGACAAATATGTGTGGGAGACTCATTGTACTCAAGTGGAAGCTTGCCTTTGTAGAGTAATAACAAATGGGCCACCAATAAAAGATAGATTGATAAAGCAACACATGAGTGTTGATATTATATGTCATGTATGTAGAGTTGAGTACGAAAGTGTTTTCCATTTATTTTTGAGTGTGATTTCTCTATGGAATTATGGACAAAATGAAGAAGAAAAGGTTAAATTTGCAAAGTGATAGCTTATCACAATACTTATTGGTGATAAATTAACTCGACGACACGTTTAAAACCATAAATAAGCTACGTGATCTCGCAAGAATAATATTACCTGCTACCGTATGGATCATTTGGAATATAAAGAATCTAAGGATTTTATTGGTTCTATTTCCAATGTAACAGGTATTTTAAAATAGATTGAACATTATGTCCTTGTACTAATTAAAAAATCAAGTAAAAAGCCTAGCAATGATTCACAAATAGAAATATTAAGATTAATTAGAATATACCTAAGAATGTCAGCTTGTACGTTAAGGATTTCGATTTGCAAGCCCAGTTTGATCGCATTACAACAAGTCGAATTCAACCAGTTCCCACGAAGCAAACAATAGATCATGGAAAAATCAGTACCATGACAAACCATACAGTAATCAATGATAAACTAATGGCTCCCTACTTACTAAATAGCATACATGAGAAAATGGATAGAATTGAAGACATTTATTTAGCTTAGCACATATAATGATATTGTTAACGCCAAAAGTGGATCAAACCCAAAGTCCTATAGAAATATTCAGATCTAGTAGGAAATATATGAAAAACAATCATAACATAAGTTTTTTAAAATTGTTCGGCAATTTCCGGCCTATGTCCACTATAGACTTTTATTGATTATAGATTTTATAGTCACCAGTACAAGGGTTTTACTGATCTAAAGGCCTAGAATAACAAATAGTAATTTCCTTGCTGACTATAGCGGAAGAGAGATAGAAGATGAAGAAGATAATGAGCTAAAAGGTCCCTTTTCAGTTGCTATAGGATCAGTTTTTATATGAAAATCGTTTAGCAAAACAGAAGTCCCATGAGATATTAAGTTCAGATCCAGTTTCGAGAATGCAAGGGGGAAGATGGGGCCATAAATTCTACTCTATACCGACCAGAAGTGATCAGTACCGACATAAATTTTGAAGGGGAGGGACTTTCCATTTTTCCTTCCTATGGTCTTCTCTATCCCTGATTCATTGTGTCTCGAGTTCTTTTTCCTTTGAGATTGTATTATCTTTGTGAGGTTTTGATACCGCTTTGTACTTATCTTCATTCCTTCAGTAAATCCTTAGAGTTGTTTGTCTATTTATTGAAAAAAGCACTTTAAGACGATCACCTTAGCCATACTTTCATGCACTATAGCTTCATAGGCCTACAGGGGTAAGAAAAGTGGTTGGTACTGAGTAGAAAGTAGGGATGGGTACGGAAAATTTCCGTACCATCCAAAGCATTTCCTATTCCTTCCGATTGTTGATAGAATGATGCTGCCTATTCCATATTCCGTTCCATCAACATTGGTATTCCTATCGGTGAAAATCGAAAAACTCAGAATGGAACATGGAATTCCTTTTTCCGATTAAAGAATTTTATAGCTAAATTTTTATCAAATTTTAACTATGAACAAAGGATGTGATAAAATAACAGAACTATTCTAAACATTGACACAACATCATAGCAGCAGAACAAAAGTTGGAACAGCAGAACATATTTCAGAACATTATGAATTGATTTTTTCACAGAAGCAATCCATAGTGTTCTTAAAATGTCATAAAATGTCATATTGAACATTGACTGTGTAAATACAGTACTGTAAACAATGGAGTTTCGGCAGGGCCAAAGAGTAACGCACATATGTGACAAACATGCAGGTCGAAAACTTAAAATCCCGTAAGCTTCACTTACAAAAATCATGCGTTTTAACACAGAATCAGCAATGAAGTGAAACTATTGGTCAACAGATAAAAGGATATTGATATAAAGGAAAGATAAAAATGTAAAGAGATATAACTTGAACCTTCAAAGATCAAAATGTAAAGTTAATCTATGCTAATTATATAGTTTATAGCAGCATCTAACAAAGCCAAACCATAAAAAGCTGCAGTTTATCTTCACTGTTCTTGATCATCCTTTATGATTTTCCACATCAAACCTGTAACATAATATCACAAAAAGCAATCAATATATTATGAAATTAACAGAGAAAAAATGGGTAAATGTGTAAGAAAAAGAGGAATACGATATACACAGCCTTTTAAAAGAGTTCTACTCATCAACTGTAAATTTTCAAGGAAATCCTAGTGCAAATTTTAGTGTTGATTATAGTCTAATTTAAATCGATAGTGTTAGTGGTACAAATCAAATGTGTCAGAAATAGGGATGAAAGCAAATAAGAATTTGGAAAATATTGAATTACTAATGTAATAAAATGAATCAAGAGATATGATAAAGGGATGTTTTTTTTCAAACACTTTTCTGAAGTTTCAAAATTGACTTCCGACAAACAGTTAAATATGAACTTCATTGTACGCTGAAAATTACTAATTGGAATTAATTATTTCAACCAAGATGGAATTAGCAGGCAATTTATTGATCTCAATTACCAAACCCATTAATCCTTTGTACTGCCATGAACTTCATTTGTATTGAAGCTCTGATAAATTGAAATGATGTGTATGGTTGTTCATTCTATTCGTTATATAAAACATAAAACTGATATAGATGACCGCAATATACAGAGTTATGCAAACATAATATGCCAGAGACAACTGAAATTAAAGCACTACAATGCATTTCCTTATATTATCTAAGACATAACAGCCATGAATACAAAGCCTGTAAACAATACAGGTAATAGTTTTTTGTAAAATTTATAAGGTATCGAATAAATTCTCATACCAATTATACCTATACTACAAACTAAATATGCAAAACGCACAAATTTATAAGGTATCGAATAAATTCTTATACCAATTATACCTCTACTACAAATTAAATATGCAAAACGCACAGATTTATAAGGTATCGAATAAGTTATGACTATTTACCTCACGATTATTTACTTCTATAATAGGGAATTCAAGTGATGTTGATTAGACTTGCTACAGAAATTATGGGGGCAGCTATGAGTTGCCGAAATTGTTACCGCGATTAGAAGTTGATGGTAAGGCTGATTTGCAAAGTATGTAATTAAATTGTCTACCAGTCAAATCCAAGCAACATCTGTAAAAATAATAATAGCAAAAGATAGAACTAAAAAGTGACCTTCACATTTAGTTCAGAACATATTTCAGAACAATAAGAGTCGAGTTTTATTATGCAAAAAACCACAATAATCCAAAATTTGAAATTTGTTCACTGGTTAATATGCCAACTAAATCCACCATAGCCATCACAAGCTCACATGGCTCTCTATCCACCAATATAAACAAACTTATATACTTTATCTTTACAATCCTATCATTTGAACTAATCTATATATTATAAACAACTTGGTGTGAAATTCTTTTAGGATACAGAAGAATATGCACCGAAAAAGGTTGTTTTGCCAGGTTATACATCATTATATTTCAAATTACCAGAGGGAATATTACTGTACCATCTATATTATATACCTTTATTGAAGTTTGATATTAATGTGAAACTTCTATCACTTTCAGCAGAAGTTACTTGAACGATAACATTGTTAGTAAAATCAGCATAAACAGACCCTAAATGCATATTTACTAAAGCCTGAACCACCTTATAACATAAATACATAATGAGGATAAAAAAATTAAACACGGTACAAAAATATTGGTTTGCGATTTGAACACTTATATGACATGTATTCTGTAGCAAGAAAATGTTTGCTTCATTTTCCATGATTTGATTGGATGTGCACGTCCAAATATTTTGTTATTTATAAAAAAATATAAACATAATAGATATCATAAGTTAAATTTTCCTTTCTTAAGAGAAAAATGTCCACTACATTTGCCTAGTTGGGCTAATAACATAACAATTTGCAGTTGAAGACAAGATTGTATTGTCAATGATTTATCTATTTATAGTTGAAAACATTTTTTCTTCTGTGTTTTTGGTTAATGATATAGAAAATACCATACCATTTCCCCAATAATCAAGTGTCTCGAACTTCAGGCCTAACCGAGCAAAATCTGACCTAAAAACAATTGAGTTTCCACCACTTTTTTTCTTAGTCACTGATTTATGCATATTGCAAAAAAAAAATTATGACTTCCAGCTCATGGGATTCTCATTATAAGGTAAACATGCCAATACTTTTGGAATAGAATTGCAGCTAGTTAGATACAGTGTATTGCTTTTAAATAGATAGAGGTTTATTATAAATTGAGTTTGAACATCTCCTTTACAAATAATATTTACTTGGTGTAAATACATTTTATAGTGTTCAAACCACCTTAATAGATACTCAACTGCTTATTTTTTGATTCAATTTTGATAAATCAAGAAAACGATAACACAGAAATAAAAAACCCAAAATGAATGAAAAAGGATCAGAAATGAAAACCCAAAATGAAAATAAGAATTCTTACACTTAATTTGAATGCGTTGGGCAAACAAGAAGCCGATCTGAGTATTAATAATGGATAAACAAAACCGCGAACAAAAAAAGAAGGAAAGAACAGAAAAATCTAGTACCTGAGGAATAATTTCTTAACCGAAATTGAAAGGAAAGTCTATTAGTGAAGAGAATTCAGCGACGAGAGAGCAAAAGGGAATTAGAGTTAGGTTTGCTTGTGGGAATTGGTGGATTGGTTTTTTCGTGTAAACCGTGCTGACTGCTGAAAGAGATTAGGTTTTCTTAACTTTTAACATTAATTTTGCATGGGCCTAGCCCAATTCAACGGTCCAGTTTTTTGTTTTTTCAGACAGGCGGAAGGAAAGAACATTTCCGTGGAAATAATGGAAATTTCCGCTAAGTTCCGTCAACTAGCGGAAGGAGTTCCTTTCGAATTATTTTTAACGAAAAAACATGGAAACTGGAAATCACGAAAATATTGGAAAGGAAAATGCTGGAAAAGCGGTAAAATGGAAAAATAACCAGCCCTAGTAGAAAGTACTCGATACCGAGTGGTCTCCTTTTCCTCAATGGCTTTGTAGTTTCTTGAGTCTACTCACCCTTCTAAGCACGTTTTCAAGTTCGTGAATCGTTTGTTTTCATCTTGATGACTAGATTCTAATGAAAACTTGCTTAGTCAAAAAGTCGGATAACAAATGTAGATGCAAGAAGATCCATCCCAAATTGATGCATAATAGAGATTTCTGACTCTGAAGGTGAACTACATGATAACAATGCTAGTGATGAACATGAACCTGGTCTTTGAGATGATGCTGCTGAAATGAACGCAACTGGATATTCTAAAAGAGAAGGTAGTCCACGTCGACGTCATAAAAACATTGGGCAAATTGGCTCCCCAAAGACAAAGTGGCCTTGATCTCATCATGCTCACCTTAAACATCAATACTCGAACACGTAGCGATGCACATGGGGATCAAGCAATGTAGTTCGAAATATGTGGCTGTCAAGTTAGATGGTGACAGCGGAAAAGCTAGTGATAGAAACAATAACTCCAGAAATGAAAATAAGCGAAAGGACAGTAATATTAGGGGCAGGAGGTAGGACCGCAAGAAATGAAAACAAGTCTAGTGTTTCTCTTACGAGAGTGTACAAATACATGCATATAAACATCTAACTAGCTTATCATAAGAAATCTTGTCTTGCGTCTTATATGAACAACTGTTACAAAATATTCTTAGTTAAATTATAGTCAACAATAATTGACCAATAAAATGAAGGGTCGATGTAATGGCTCTTCGCTGGAACAAGAGCCAATGTGCCTGTACCTGAGATTCTGAAGAAGTTTATAGCTGAAGTTCTATTGATCAAATATGAACAACGTAGTAAAGATAACCATACTTAGCCTTAATAGGTTGACTATTCTCGATAGATTTGATCCTCATGTTGTTGACTTTAGGTTATGCTCTTACACATGTCTATTAGATCATGTGACTGACTTTATCATAATAGAATCTCGAATAATCTCCGAGTTACTTCTTGGATCAGTTTTGGCTCTATATAAACCCTTGACCAGTTTCAATATAATATGTATAATGACTGAGTTGAGTGCAATACAAATAATATGTATAATCAATGAGTAAGGAATGGCCATATGTAACCACATAAATATGAGAAGTTTGTTCCCAATCTCCCTCAAAGGCCTCCAGCTGGAGGATTGCGGGAGATCGAGAGCATGCTTTTCCCTTCTTTCATATATATATCAATTAAGTCTGTATTGATGTATGATGTTGCATGGTAGCATACAAATCTTATTGATTTTTCTTTCACATTGCATATATATGCTTTAACCTGGTAACAATTTCGTCCTGCTTTTCTGATCCCTATTTTGATGTCATCGCAGTTGCCAGGATTGAGAAGTTGTGAGGTGAAGCTATGTTCTGAACGAGTTGGTTGAATTCTGATTTTAATTGTTATGCTTTATCAGATGAATTTTTCAAATATATGATTACAATTGATTTAGAATTCAAGGTTCGATTGATCACCTAAGTGGAAAAATATTGTTGCATCCCACATGTTGTGGGATGTGTTGTATATATCCTAGCATATTGAACGACTAAGCTAAATCGAAGAAAATGACTGGTTGTCATTTGACACGTCAAACACCAATGGTTCATTTACTACACGGTCATTCAACTATATCTAATCCTTCTTGATCGTCTCTCCACCATCGATGAGCTTCGAATTTGAGCATTTTTTTTCTTCGAATTTGAGAACTTTTTATGTATCCTTTTATATTAGCATTTACTTCAATTATCTTTATAACATTTTTCTAAACTATTGTAATTTTTGCTTTTTAAATATAGAATGTCGACAGAATTCTCCGAATCATCATCTAAAGTCATTGTCAACTTGACTCCATTGCAGACATTGAAATTCATCGATCTCTGGTATCAAATGATAGAAATCCACGAAGAACGAGATGGGCTGTTGTAACGATTAGGGAAAATATGGTATAAGGCCGACGTGATAATTGTTGTTTGCAAAGGCAAAAGCTTGAGAAGAGTCTTTAAAATCTTATGGGGTCGGAAAAAAAAAGAAACACGAATCAAAACTAGCGAGTTACCGTCCTTATTACAGTGCTTCCAGAGGGGAGCAGTTGAATTCGGTAAACATGATCGGGTTTGTTCAGTTTCACTTTAAGGGGGGAAAATGAAATTGAGGGCGGAAAAACCAAATCAAAATTTTGAATTAGGTACAAGGACAGTAGAAGACATATATATATCAAATTCTCATATTCCTTTAACGTGATAAGTAAAATTCAAATTTAAACGTAAACCAAATCAAGAAATAAAAAAGAAAAGAAGAAAAAAGTGTCCGTCAAGCACGAAGGAGCGGCTGAAAAAGAAGTCGAAGGTAGGAGTTAGTGTAAGAGCAAAGCACAGTGCACGTTTTGCTTTAGGATTGATAGATAAAAAACAATGGCTTTCGGAATCAACAGGGAAGATCGGTGAGAAATTCTCACTCAATGACTCTCTGTCGACCACAATTTACCTATTTACTTGTTATATTTGGATTGTAAATATGTACTAATGTTTTGGATTGAAGATATAATGGTTGTGTTTATAATCGTGGTTTTGGATTGAACATTTGGTATTTGAGTTTATTTTTGTGAGGTATTCCGTTGTTTTATCGATGATTCATGATGGGTTGATTTAGATCATGGATTTAATTTAGATTTAGTGGTTGATCACAAGATGTCGAGGCCTGTATGTGAATTTCTATGATGATCTAGAGAGATTGAGAAGATAGCGTAAACATATATTGATTTGTGATTTTGCAATTGAAATACAACTAGTGTGGACCATGCTACGTACAAGGTATCTTGAAACAAATAGTATTAGTTAAATTAATTAGTCAATCCAAGTGATATTATGCAAGATTCCAAAAAAAGTTGAAGAGATAAAACATGTCATAATAACAACATATAATGGGTTTCACGTTGAAAATATATCATTAAGTGAACTTTAAATATTAATACATAGAGCCGAGACTAAATTATATAAAGGGAGTTGGTGGCTAAAAATTTGAAGGGAAAATTTCCATGGTAATAATGATAAAGTACGAACCACAATTTCTTACAGAATAAAATGATGATAGATCGATGTTTATTTTATAGAGAAAAATATATCATTGATTTTATTTAGGATTTTATATCCAATTCATCTTGCATTTTTTCGGAAAATAAGGACGAAAGAAATAGTGAAATAGGAAGAATAGAGATTAATAAAATAAGAGTAGGGTGGAAATAAAAAATAAAGATAAAATTTTTTTTATCCGTCGGTAGATGGACAAATTCATAAATTTTGAGTTACGTTCATATTAACCTTTTATTTGAAAAACGAAAAACTTGGATATTAATGAAATACTGAGAAGTTTGGATTTTTCATTTTAAATTGTAGGACAAATAAATAAATTAGGGTGGATCAAAATTCATATAATACATAGTATTATATTAATTCGTTCAACATTGGGCTTTCCATGCTTGATAATTTTAAATGGAAACTAAAGTTTAGGGGTTAATTTGAGTGAGTGCACTTTATATCGTATAATTTATATGTTAAAAAATGACATTGCTTGAATTTATACGTTTTTTTTCCAAATAGTGAACGAAGAAAAGATATTAAAATGAGAATTATTGCACCATGCCAAGTTGATATCCGAGATTCAAGATTATTGTGTTTTGATTAATATTTGTTAATTTTTATACTAATTTAATTAAAATAAATAAAATTCAAACATAATGTATGTTCTGTGGCTTTGTGTATCTTACTTTAATGAAAAAGTAATTTTACCGTTTTTGTTAGTATGAGTATGACATACATATTGAAATTTTCATATTTTTGTAATTTGATAGATAATCTAATGAATATCACTTAACTATATTTATCCAATTAATTTAAATTTAAGATCACATGATTGATTTAACTATAGTAGTTGAACATAAAATATTATGAGAAAAACGAGATGAGTTTTGTAAATAATTATGGTAATTCAGATGTAGGCATTTGAAGTTAAAAGTGAAATTTTATAATGTAATATATGATAATTTTTTTGAGATAACTGAATTACAAACTAAATTTTTTATTATTAGTTTTTTATGTAATATATATATCGCAATCAAATAAATAATTGTTTTAGCATTTTAGTTGGTGCAATAGCATTATCTAGTATTTATTAGAAATATTAATAAATATTAGTTAACTTAATTTACTTAAATGGTTTAAATGTTTAATTATGTAACTAACATAAATACACGAAGTTGAACATAAAATGTTATTACGCAACTGATGAATTATTTATAAATAATTTTATAAATTTTTAAATGGAGGAAATTAGGGAGATGGAAACTTCGATAAAAAAATTAAGCTGAAATACAACAAGTTTCATTTTTGGACCGAAAGACAAATTTTGGAAAAAACAGACCGAATGACAATGCTGGTTATAACTAGCATTATATTCGGTTTTTACACTATATAAAATGCTAGTTATAACTAGCATTATATTCGGTTTTACACTGTACAAAATGCTAATAATTAACATTGTCCTTCAATCTAATTTTTTTCAAAGTTTGTCATTCAACTCAAAAGTGGATCTTGTCGTCCTACAGCCTATTTTTTTCTCTAAGTTTGTCCTTCTGCATATTTTCCACTTTTTAAATGTACTTACTAAAATGTAAAAGGATGGGACAAAAGTAGTAAAATAAACATAAATTGATAAATTAAAGATTTTAATTTAAAATATCAAGAAAGAACAAAGATAATGATAAAATACTGCTAAAATCAGTAAGAAATTAGAAGTTCGTCCCCCTAAACATTAGTCTAAAACCACAAAAGTTGTCCCTTGTTTAATTTCAGGAGGACAATGCTTCGGCACTTTTTTTTTTCCTTTTTCTCAAGCCCCGCACTTCATACACTAAAACCCTAGCTGCTATGGTAATGTCTGCCGTCATCCGCCGTGCTGCCAAATCCGCTGCAAGATCAATCATCGGAGCTTGCAAAATCCATCAGTCTGTACCTTCCGCCGTACATTTCCGCCAAGCTTCAAACAGATTAAACGGAATACTGCACAAACTCCATAATATTGGATCCACGAGTTGTTTAATTCGATTTGAACAAAGATTTGATTTTTCTTCTGTATCGAGGAATAAGGGCTCGGATTTAGAGCTTATTGAGATTATTCAGTCTGAGATTAAGTATGCCGAATACTGTGATGATCACGATAGGGTACTTATCTGATATTTTGATATATTTTCTTGGAAATTTTGAGATATTACAGAAAGTATATAAAAAGATACGCCTCCCTTTGTCAAACTGTTTTTTCTTAAAGAAAATAATAGCAACAATAAAAATCAAAAAATGGCATTGTTACCGACACTCCAAAATTTGTTACGAGGGGGGTTTCAGGGTGAAATTCGATGGGGTTATGTCGAATTTATGTCTGAAATTCGATGGGCATGCCGAATTTAGGTTTGAAATTCGATGGGGTGCACCGAACATAGTGTAAAAAAAAAAAAATTCGATGGGTCCGTCGATTTTTTTTATACTGGTTTGTCCCCCTCATATCCACTTTTGGAGTGTCAGTAGCAGCATCCTAAAAAAAGGGATCATCAAATTCCACCGATTAAACCCCTTGCCTCGGAGTATGCATATGCTTTGTGCGGTTCTCCTTGTGAATCTTCAGCTTGTTTTTGCATTTGAAATTGGGCACTGGTGAATAAAATTGAGAGATTTTGTTCTACTGTATATTTTACAAACTTTCTTACTGTATTACCATCAACATACAGGGAAACATTTAAGTATATAGCATACTTGAGCAGTGTATACATATAGCAAAGGGAATAATACATTATGTAATTTGAACTTTTTATGGAGTTCTATATGCGTCTTTAACATGCTTAGAGATCAAATTTCAAAAACTTCTGCCTTCTTTTGTACAAAAATACCATCAGTTTATTGTTTTGGCAAAATCCAAGAATTGTGATTTTGGCTAGAATACTAAAATGTTGACCATGTATGAGGTTCTAGTTTAAATATTTTGAAGGAGAAAAAAACGATGTTGGAATCAATTTTTTCAACTTTGATTCTTCTCGAGGATAGTCTTATTCTCTTAAGCTATGTGGTGTCAAAGGTGATTTTTTGAAGAGGCCGCTCACCTCTAAGGCTCTAACATGTCCTTTTAAGTGCGCTGATTGGGCGCTGTCCGAACGCTCTTGGGTGCTAATAGGTTCTAATGAGCAGGCCTGAGCACTGCTTTCACTTTTGAAGCTCCTTTTTTGCCATTTATCTGTTGAGACATGTATAATATATTATAAACATGCATGATTGCTTCATTTTCGTTGGATATGTCCTTTTTTTTTTATAATTATTGTTCAAAGATTATTATTTTGATATAATTAATGTTTAAAGATGTGTTACATAATGATTTGCTATTATTGTTTGTATAATTAGATAACTGATTATTATATTGTAGGAGTCCAACATTTTATTTGTTAATGTGAAGGCCCACCTAGGCTGCGCCTAACTTTTGTTTGAGCACTGTCTGGATTCTAAGGACATCCTTGATGTCTAGTGATTCACTCTATCTTGAACAATATAGCTCTTAAATTTTGTGGATAGACCTTGGAAGCTAAAACTTTTGAACATTTTTACTTTTCTCAGTTGAATTCATAGTCTAATGGTGTTTACTTCAAAAATTAACATGGAATATAACATAGTCTAATGGAATATTTTTCAAAGTAGATGAACAATTCTCTTGTGGGAAACATTGCTAATAACAATAGCAAATTTGAAAGCATAATGATTTGTTTGAATAACAATTTGGAGAATTTTTGTAAATCACTGTAAAATGAGAAGAGATGATATTTAATTCATCACATTGCTCTTTTTCTGTTTATGATAAATATTCTTATGCATTCTTTACTTATTTGAACTGAAGTATAATTAATTATTAGAATAGTATATTCTATGTTTGAACTGAACATTGAATATCAGTTTATATTGATGTTTGAGTTAACTATGTACCAACATTATAAATTTTAGTAAATATTAAAAATTGCAATTTCATGATAATTTTTTTATAAATATATTATTATTAATGAAACATGTTATCTTTTCCTTTTCTGCGCGTGCGCACTGAAATTCATGATGTTAAATGGACTGGCTTAGGACTATTCTGTTTCTTCCTTCTTGCAGTAGGCGTGTTAATGAAAACAGTCAATTTAGGCTCTTGCATCAAGCGATTAATAGAAGTTTCAGACGATGCATACCTTAAAACCAGTGTTTTCGCACTGCAAAGTTGTTAATTGTTAAAGGGACTCCAATACATACTGTAAATTTGAGTGGGTTTTTGGGTCGAGGGTCACCGATGCGACTGTAAATTTTTGTTTGATGGGGTCTGTCCGAATTTTTATGGTCCCTAACACTCCCCTCCCCCCCCCCCCCCCCCCACATACACACACACACCAAAAAAAAAACGAAATTGTAGTCCCCTTGACAATGCCTTTATTTTTTTGACTCACGCATATTATCTGTTATTGGTTGGTCATTTTTTACCACAAATCTTGCTTCTTCTTTTTTTTAACCTTTACATATGTTTTTTATTGGTTGCTTTAGTAACTGGTGCTAGTGCATTATACTATAATTCATGAAGTTGTATCTGCTAGCATTTAGCAATCACAGTATACAATTTATGTGTTTATGTATTTTGAGCATGCAATGCACATGTATTTTTATCTCTGTGGCAAAATCTACTCAGCAACATACTCATACCCCCTTAGAGTATGTAGTAACAGATGATAAAATTTAATTGCTCAATAGACTTACCCAATGTTTTGAATACTAATATTGCATTGTGGTATTTTATGTGTACTAATACTCACAAAATACCCCTATTTAGATACCCTGGTAACTTTTCAGGTTTCATAAGTTGTAGCTGATGCTATTTTCATCTGCTCACAAATTCACTCAAATTGTTTCACCACCATGAAAATTTTGAACTCAAGGAGTTGATTAGTTAAGTCATAATTAATTTTATTGAAATCTATTAAATGATATGGAATTATTACTTCTGGGCAGGTTGAAGAAATACCCCAAGGATTTCCGTTTGAAATCGAGGACGAGGAAGGCAATAACATAATACTGTTGAAAAGAAATTACCAAGGTGAACAAATCGAAGTTAGGGTTTCAATGCCTAGGTTGATTATGGGAGAAGAGCCTGAAGAGGATAGAGGTACCAATAATGATAACAAAGATGATGATGGCGATGAAGGACCAAATCAATCAAACATTCCCTTAACCGTTATCATTAATAAAGGGCAAGGTCCGAGTTTGGAGTTCCATTGTACTGCATATGCTGAAGAAGTTGTAATTGATGCTTTGACTGTTAGAGAAGTGTCGGGTGAAGAGGAAATGTTTCCTTGTGAAGGTCCTGACTTCAGGTATGTTGTTACATTGTGCAATTTTTTTCTACTTGTATTTGTGGAATGTCTCGTATATCTCATTGAAATTTTGAAGTTTTGTTGTGTCATGTTTTTGGCTTGTTTTCTTGCTTGCTGTGTGTTGCAATACATGCCCACAAGATGAATGCTATTTCTGATGACTGAAACACTGACTTTTCATAATGTTATTTACTTCCAGTGGCTAATGCTTTACCATTTCCAATTGAAATGAAATGCTAGATGTTTACCATAGTATTCCGTTAACAAAACTGATGGAAACTAATTAGCAAAGGTTATTTAGCCACATCAGCAGACAACTCAACACAATGTAACTATCCACTCTTATGAGCAACTATCAATTGCGCATAAAAAAAAAATACCATTAAGCGCAACTAAGAGATGCACAAAAAGAAGAAAACAAAACTCGACAAGTTTTATTTTATGCATCTCTTAATTGCACCTAATAATATAAACTTCTTATGAGAAAGTGATAACTGCTCAAAAGAGCAGAAAGTTACACTTTGAATTGTTTGCTGATGTGGCTAAAACTAACATGTTTTGATAATTTGTTTCAAAACCATCGTATTTTGCTAGTTTAATGTTGAAGCTTTGTCCTATATATTTTTTTAAATTGTAAAATACTGAAGTTTAAATTTTACAAGTTTCAAAAAATATAACATTTGATATCCTTTTTATTTAAAAGAGAGTTTGAATATGAGATTTACAGCTTAAAAGATCTTTCAAAATCAGATTTTTTTTTTTTTTTTTTTAACAAAATAAAAATAAATCAAAGACTATTTTATAGAAAAGTTAACTGGATAAATACTATTTTAATTAGTTTTACTAAATCATTTTCTTTTTTATTGTTGTTATTTTCCCTCATCTATTTAGTTTTCTTCTAAAATACTACTTGAACGATGCTCCTTATCCAAAAAGTCCTTTCTTTGATAATCACCTAAAAGTTAATTTTGTACGATGTATTCTCGTCTCCATCTAAAGTGTCATTATGGAATGAACAGTCAACAACAATAATTTCTTCTAATATCTTCTTCAAGTAATCAAGGTTTGTGATGAAATGAAAGCATATTCAAAAGGTAACAACACATATATTATTTTATACTTGTGTTTAGCATGTACATTGGTTTATTATCTTTGATTATAATATAATGTATTGAGAAATGTGAACATTATTTTATGTCACAATTGATATCAGAGCAAAATTAATCGGTTAATTGATGCTTGCTTATAAAAGATGGACTGTACAATATATTAGTTAATTAACAAGCGTAGTAAACAAGTGTCGTTCGGCCGAAACTATTTGCTATGGTCTAAATATTGGTGCTTGTTGTTTTTCACAACTTATTTTCTAACAGCAAAATAAATCACTACAACACTGTTCAAAGAAATGTTGGCTTTCATTGTATATTGCATGCATTTTCGCTGGAAGACAGTGAAATGAGTGATTCGATGACCACCAAATGAATATGATCACAAATTACATATGATGTTTTGTGTGATATATTGTATATATTTGAACTGTACCAAATGATTTGACATGTAGAGATCAGGTTTCTATTTTGGTTTTAAGGACTAATTTGGATATTTCCTAATTTTCTACTTGTAAATATCAAAGCTTGTGAAAATTCTTACATGAACTACTTAAAGATACGTTTCTACACTTCAAATGAGTATAATTGATGGCATTCTTAGTAGCCATGTTATTAATTAGGCGTAAATATCATTTCTGGATGTGATTACAATTCAATTTATATAATATAGTCACAACATCCATGAGTGGAACAACCTTTTGTGTCTTCCATTAGTTGTGATAAACCTCCAGTATTACAATTAGTTTATAGAATGTTTACATTACCCCATTTGAAAGTGGTTCTTTAATACAAAGTAAAACTGATATGAATTGTTATTATTATATTTTTGTAGTGATTTGGATGAGAATCTCCAAAAAGCATTTGACAAATATTTGGAGCAGAGAGGCATCTCTGCTATGACCACCACCTTTTTGCATGAGTATATGATTAGCAAAGATGGCCGTGAATATTTGCTGTGGCTCAAAAATTTGAAGAAGTTTGTTGAGAAATAAAATTTTCTCAGTTTGTTTACAGCTTTTTTACTACTGTATTACGCCCGTAGCAATATCAATAGCATTAAGTTTATTTCCAGCGATATGCTATTTGCAGTGGCTGTTTTTTATTTGTTATGCAACCGGCAATTGACTTTGGTGGCAAAATAGCCCTTTAATAGAAGGCTAGCTTACCCCTGCGTCAATTTGCATCAGTCATTTTCAATTCATGTATTTCTATAATGCAATCTTGATGTAAGCAAAGTTAAAAAAATTGAAGAGCCCTTATGAATATTACTACGCAATTGTAGGAAATATGTTTCCATGTAAGCTTGAATAAGCTTTAGACACACTTTGTTGGATTTTGATTCTATGGCCTTTTGGTACAATGATTTTATTTCAGGAACATCAATGGGTGTAAGATTATGTACGTTTTGTCTATTTCAAACCTTGCTCAAATGGAAGCATTGTGCATTGGGTAGAGAGTGATAAGATGTATGGTGTAAGACGTTTTCGAATTTTTTTTGGTAATATTACAACTTGTAATATGGTGATTTCTAAATGGTTTTCTAAAGCGAACCCATCTCCAGCAATTTTTTGTATCAAGCATAAGAGTTCCAAAGTGTTCGATTAAGGGCTTTTTTATGCTGGCATTTACCCTTTATATCTCACGGTTGTGTTAAAAAAATGTGGTTAGCAATAATAATAGAAATAATTCAAATAAGGGGAACGGTTGATACAACCAAAACAATAAAAGCAGAGAATATACATTTAGCGTAGTATCTTTGCATATAAATATCCATATCATCTTTTACATGTTTATACATTCAAATTTTGAATAAAATTAAAATTAAAATTTTGGATTTAAAAATTATAAACTTAAAAAAAAAAACAAATTGAAAATTATTCTGAAAATTCAAGAGAAAAATGATGCACAAAATTTATATGTCAATTTATGTTTAGGTAAAAATTTCTATGAAATTTAATATCGTAGTTGTTTACGATAAATTTACCATAGCCTTGAAATGACTTTAGATCAGAGAAATTGGAATACAAAACGATGAAGAATTAACTCAAGAAACTTGAAAGATGTCAGAATTGAAGAAATTAAAATTTTGGCTAACTTTTGTAAATGCATGACTTGGTTGTTATCGACACGACATGATTTGGTTGGCACCGACATGATTTGGTTGGCATCGACATGATTTGAATAACACCGTCGTGATTGTTACTGACATGATTTGGTTGGAACCGACATAATTTCAAATCTTGAAATGGCTACTTTGAAGGCTTGAGACATACTTCATGAAGAAAACTTGAAAATTTAGGATACGAAAATGTGTCAGTGCCAACCATATTTTGTGATCATAAAATGCATGCAAATTGAGAGGGAACCCACCGTAAAGCAAAACTCAAAGATTGAAGCACATAAATAGGTCAGCACCGACCATATTATCATTGACACCGAGTTGATTTATGTTTCTGGAAAATGTGCACGACGACATGTTTTTCATGTTGAAACTTCGGATCTAAAGGGAAAAAAACATGTTCAAGCCTGGAATCACGAGATTTGTGCTAGGATTCGTCTATGAATATCAATGGGACTTCAACTAGAAAATGGATTGACCTTTGGATTGACTCTTGAAATTTTGGATCGACCTTCTTCTTCCTTTAACTCATAAAACATTAGAAAAATCAAGATCTACTGGATTATAGCTCGGATTTGATTGCAACTTGATGTATTTCGAAAAAAAATGATCAAATAAAAGGATTAAGCAGACGTAGGCTAGAGATTTTTCCGTACCACTGTAACAACTTATATTTTTATTCTCTTTTACTTCATCTTCTACATAACACCTATTTGATTAGCATTGTATTATTGCTGTGACATTGTGTCAATTTTTTATCCAACATTTTTTGTGCTTTCACCGAGAAAGACTTAGATCTGATATTGAAGAAGATGAATAGGCCTACACAAGAGCCATTGTTAAAGGAAGTCAATAAGGACAATGGGACAACCAAGAGTTGTCCTCAAGTTCAAATCCATCTTTTATCAACGTTACCAGAGGAGATGGAAGGTATATTGACAAGCATGCAAGAGAGATTGGTAGCTAGTCAAGATGAGATGATACGTAAATTCTTCCCAAGGATGGAGCAGCAAAGGACATCCGGAGCAGCCGAAACTCATAACGAAATTCGGAAGGCGGAGCAAATGCATAGGGTAATAGAGCGAAGCGAATGGAATCAACCCACCAACTACCAAACAGGCCAGTACCAACCACAATCATATCGGTATTGACTATGATGGTCAGAGGGTATAGTCAATTTGGATATTGGTCAAGGTGAAGCACGTCAAATGGACGACGTTGAGCCATGGAACAGAGATTGAAATGCGAATTTACAACAACAAAAATTGGGACAAGAAATTCCTTATAGGACTGAGGGGCATGATGAAGATCTGTATCAAGGGCGAGGTGAGCCCTGAAGATTTCAACTGAATGATATCGATAGAATTACGATCATGATAGGAAAAGCACTGAGAGGTGGACCCCAGATTGAAGTTTGGAGGATGTAAACAGAAACTCATTTACATCGATCATCTGATATATTAGGAATCCATTTGATTTTAACCTATCAACTTTGTAGTCGTATGAAGGAAAGACGGATCCAATGTTCACCTGATGAGATAGACACACACACACATATACATATATATACATATACATATACATACATACATATATATATATATATATATATATATATATATATATATATATATATATATATATATATAACAGAAGGGAGTGTTGGGTGCTTCGAAGGAGGTGATGGGACAGTTGTTTTCAATTGTACTTAATGGATTTAGCAGCAATATAGTTTTGCCAATTGAAGAAAGGGCCCATCAGCATATGGATCGAGTAAGTAGAAAAGGTTATGAGCCAGTTCGAAATTCATATAGCATGACCAAAGAATGTATAATTCTGTCAAGTTTGAAACAAATAAAGGTGAACTTTATGAAGCTATTTGACTAGATTCAATGCATCAATTATTGCAATGCATATGCCAGACCCATCGATTGTTCTGATGAGGATTGTTTCTAGAGTTGTTAATAAAACTGATTTTAAGGTAGCCGTGGAAAGAGAACCTCTAGTAGATCTTGCAGACTTTTATTACGAAGCCGAGAATATCTGCGTCAAGAGTATGCAGAAGCCGAAGGCGGCGATGTAACGACCCGGAATTTTGGCTATTTGAAATTGAAATATTTAATTGATTTTTAAATATTTAAAATTTAATTTTATAGATTCAATAACTTGAATTTCAAACATAACGATTTATTGGATAATTTAATCGTTGAGTTAATAATCTGAAAATCGTTCAAATAATTTAAATCTTGGATTAAAATGATTTAAAGTCTCGTTTAATTTCTTTTAGTAAGAAGAAAGATAATGAAAAATTAAATTGGATTTATAAGTGATTTACTCAATTTTAAAAATAACTCGTTTTTTAACGAGTAAAAATAGCCTTTCGGGGGATAGTCTTGGATTTCGACGATTGTAGTGTCATTAGGTCCGTAACAATGAATTATAATATGTCGTCGAATTTCATAGCGATCAAATGCACCGTTTGATCGTACAAAATAGAAACGCATTGAATTTAATATCGGAAATTTAATATAATAATTGGGTTCAAAAGGCTATTTTCGACATACGATCGAATTGGACCTCGAAACTTGTTCCATTGCATTCGAACTAGGGATATAACATTAGGAACGCTCGACATCACACCTCGATTGGAGTACGTAAATTTTAGCTACATATTTTGAATATTTAAATAATATATTTTTACCATTTTACTTTTCACAGCCCGTTCCATCAGCCGCCCTACCTATCTTTACAAGCCACCTTATACGCTACCCTCTTCCTTCCCCTTCTTATTTAAACGTGCCTTAACACAGAGAAAGAAAAGAAAAATGCTTGAATTCAAAAATCAAAATTTTAGAATCCATTTGATGGAAAAATCTAAAATAAGTTTTAAATTTCTTAATTCGAATAGCCCTTTCCACTGATAGTCGTATTGAGGATTGCGGCTTCATTTCCTGATGATCGACAGTGGACGTTTGCAAGCATAAACTGGGGTTCGACCTAGCCTTCGATTCAGGGCGAATTTGGAGGAGGCAAGTTTGGATTCAGGTTTGGCGAGACATGGCGCACCGGTAGCCGGAGTTTGGAGGCGTGCGATCTCGGTTTGGAAGTCATGACATTTGGGTTCGCATACAGCGGGTGGGGTCACGTTTCAACTGGGTGGCGCGTGCGTGCCATGGCAGGGTGAGATTGATCAAGCTCGACAAGGGGAGTTCGTATTTGGTTTCGCTTCGGCAAATGGTGAGGTGGTTGATTGTGTCTGTGATATGATGTGCACGAGATATTGGTTAGAGGCGAATGAGGGAAAAACAGAAGAGAGGGGAGGAAGATTTTGGAAATATACTTAACTATTTTGTAAGAAGTTTTCGTATACATACATACATACATACACACACACACACACACACATATATATATATTTGGTTATATATATGTATACACACACAAGAAAATTGAAATGAGGGATTTGAATAATATTTCTTAAATTATAATTAGAAGTTGAAATCGAGTTTTGGATGGGTTGTAGGATCGATTTCACCCTAGGGGGGAGGAAGGCTGAATAGGGTGATACTAATAATTATAAAAATTAATGTGGAAATATATAAAATAATTGCAGCACGGATAAATAGCAGAATAATAAAAGCATAAATAGAACAACGCAGATTTACCCAGCTTCGGCAAAACCCTGCCTACGTGCTGCCCACAAGGTTTCTACTAGAAATTAAGTAGTCAGACGCTTAGACACGTAAACTTGCGACACCCGCTACCGACTAACCTAACTCTATGCTCAAAACCGTGCCACAACTCGGCCACCGAGTTACGTACTTTCGAACTACACCACCGTAGTTCATCTCCTAGTCACACGACTAGAATTTTATAAATGTTTGAAAGTAAATTACAAAATAAGAAACAACTCAAAACAATAAAACCCTAATTTTAAAAGTAAAAACACAAAAGAAATTATAAGTTGGCGCGCGATAAGATAAAAATTTATTCCCCTTTTCTCTGTTTATTTCTTTGCCCCGTATCCTTGCTTTGAGAAAATGGCTGCCTCGTTCGTTCCTCTTTCTTTCTGAAAATTAGGGCTTCTGTAAATTTCACCGATTCCAGTAGATCGATTGAACAGATATCCTTCCGTTGATTGCTCTGTAATATTCATATCTTCTGTTTCTCTGCTTGTTGAGTCTGCATTGTTATGTGATTTGCTTCATGGGCTTGTTCTTGTGTACTTATTGCTATAGTCTGAATTCAAATGAACCTTTGAGCTTTGTACATGTTGAAATTAGATTCTATCATGTTTAGTTGCTTCACATGTACATCATCTGGTTTTGTCCCCTTCACTTTCATATATTTGTCACTTTGGTTTGTGCACTTGGTTGCACTATCAACTTTGCTGCATATGTTTGGTTCTTGATGTCTTTATGTGTACTTGAGTCTATCCTTGTTGTACTGATATGGTGAGAATGTCTGACTCATGTGCACTGACTTGATGTACATATTGAACTCGTGTGTGGTCTCATTGAAGTCTTTGTACATTCGAGTTGTTGTGTGTTTCTGATCTGGTTGCACTTGCTGTTGGTCTTTGTGAAACCGACCATTGCATTACTCGTGCACATTTTGATTTCATATTCGAATCTGATTCATGTGTATGTTGCCTCGAGTTAAACTACAGCTTTTACTCTTGTATGTACATGTGCACTAGTTCTATTTGTCATTGCTTCTTAGCATCCACTTAACATGTCGAGGCTTGTTGTTGTGTTCATGTCTTTAATTTGTGAGCCTGGGCATGTGTGCTTGTTACTGTAGCAACCTCAGCTTTGTATTGTTCGAGCCATACTTTCTTGCTCTCATTTGTATATTTGAGGCGTTGTATGTTGTATTGCGTGCACATGAGTTGAATCCAGCATCGGCTTAGGTTTGACCTTGTGCTCAGCTGTCCCTGCAATTTTATCAAGTGTACATCGGTATGCACGGCCTTGTGGCATGTATAGTGATACGCTGTGCATGTCACGGTTCGTGTATGATGAATTCAAAATAAATATGATGACGAACAATCCAAATAACTAAGGCAAATAATATTTTCAAAAAAACACATTTTATTTACACTGCAAAATATTCCTTTATCAATTGAAATATAGTTGAAGAACAAATATGAGTGAACGAGTGACATGTAGTGAGGTGCAAATGTAAATGACAATTGTATAGTGAAAAATTGTGTTGTAATTTAAAATTGTATTGTAATTAAAATTGTGTATATATAGTGAGAGCTCAAATTTGTACTACTCAAAATTGTAACAAAATATTTGTTTGAATAAAATATTTGTTTGAATTTAAATTCTATGTTATTTATTTTATTCAACAAATATTTATTTAATTATGTGAAAATAAAATAGTACAATAACAAATACATTTAAATGAATAAATATATATGTTTATTATCATCAAACAAAAATCATATACTAGCATATTCAACAATCTCCTCCTTTTCATGATAACAAACATATATTTAAGATTTTGAATTTATTAAATGTATTTGATCATTCAATTTGCTCCCCCTAATTGAATGCCCTTAATATATGCATGAAAATAAATAAAAATATGCAAATGAACTAGATGCAAATAGAAAATACGAAATAAAATATTTGACCTTTATTTGCCAAAATCTTAACTTTTCTCTCTCCTTTTTGTTATCAGCAAAAGAGTAATAGTTGTAGAAAAACAAAGATAAAGTGATAGACATTAATACAACATTAATACCCAATATAGTATAAATATTAAATTTCAATAAAAAATCAAACAAAAATCATAAATACTCTGTTAGGCGCATATTCCACTTTAGAATGATAAGGATGATGTCAGCATAGAAAACCATATAGTTGTGCCTATTTATGGTATATTTATATTAGGAATTTGAATATCTACTTACCATGTATAGCCGTTAGGACTTTTAAATGAGATTAGTAGTATTCCAAATTTTTATATATAAAAAAATAAATTTCAAGCATCTTCTAACCAACATAACCGTGAGGACTTTAAAAGGGATTAGAATCAACTTGCCTATTTGATAATCAATTTTGATATGTGTTTCATACATGCATAACCGTGTAGACTTTTAAATTAGAATTAAAGCACATATACAAAGATTTCAAGTAATTCACCCATGCATAACCATGAGAACTTTCAAATGAGAGTGAATACTTTAGATGTTTTTATTAAAAAAATATAATAAAATGGAAAAGAATAATTTCCCATTTAAAATACCACATATTGACATACTATATTGGAGTTTGATGAGTGATGGTCGTTAGAAATATGATAGAAATAGAGATGGTCATGGAAATTTTACCCATCAAAAGGTACTATAATTGTTGTTTAAATTTTTAAAGAAATTTACTAAATATACTGTCTTAAGTTATAATATATGATTAATATCAACATCCATCACTTTTTCAATCACTATTTATCTTTATGATAATTAGTAGAGAGTCAGATTAGTTAATGTAGTCATTTAAGATCAAATCCAAAAATAATTATAAAATCAAATTTTCTAAAATGACTAATCTGAAACAAGGTAAAAAAACTATTTTCTGGAAAGGGTTTTATAAAAAAAATGTCTGCTAATTGAAAATCTGTTGAAATGAAAAATATGCAGATATTTTCTCCGAATATGTGATGCAACTAATGTATGTCTCTACATAAAACACATTCCACTTATATTTTTCTATCAACTAGATTACTAGTGTAATCTGCATCTGGATTTTCCGTCGACTCAAGATTATCATTAATTGGATGTTATAGACCAGACCGTGAAGTTGCAACAAATACCTTAAAATCTTTTTACGGCTTCTAAATGAAATTCTTTTGGATTTGAATTTAAATCATGCCAATAAACAAACAGTGAACATTGTGTAAGATCTAGAAGCAATAAGATAAACAAATATATCCACGTGTATCAAGAGTAATCATCAATCAATGAAACACCACCATTATTCCAAACAAATCTTTATGAACTAGTTCAAAGACTCTAGAGATACTTATAGTGTTCTCGGCATAAAAAGATAACTGGCCAACAATTTTGCATAAATCGGAATCATAATCAACATTCATTTCCATATCACATAACTGGCCGAATTAAATCAGATTATGGTGTGTATTTTCACATTTAATAAATCATTCAAGATAAATATATCATTACCTATTTTACCTTCACGATAATTTTTCATTGTTACTCTTTGTAATTTTGCCACCTTTGTACTAGGCTAAAGAACTTTAATTTATCGTCCGTTGTGTGCTTGGAACAGCCAGAATCTAGATAACACTGTTATTATTCATTAGCCTGCCACCATACTTACACGAGAAAAGATTTTTATGAACTATTTGTTTTTATAAGTCCATGGTTGTTAGTGGAATAAGATTTTGAAAAATATGTTTGTGCAGACCCAAGACTTTTTATATTTGTTCCTTTTGGCACCCAGATTTGTTTAACTTTAAGGGATTTTATATTTGTGCCATTTGGAACCAAAATTGGTATGGTTTTCACGCTTTTGGGTCTATACCAATAATTGTTTTGATTGTGTCCAATTTTTCTACAAATTCTGCACTCGGATTTGACTTAATTAATTTTTCTTCGAACAAGTTGAGATTGGTTATATCCAAGTCCTTATCTACAGTATTAACGGTTTATTTCTTTAAGAGCATATTTAGCGATCTTTCTCCTTTGTAAAATTTTTCTATTGTAGACAATTGTTGGACTTGTGTTTTGAGAGATTCATTTTTATTCAATAATTGAGTGCACTTTTTAATAGAATTTTCTCTCTTAGTATTTTCACTTTCTTTCAAAATCAGAATTTCGTTTTCAAGTGATTTAATTTTGATTTCTAATTTTTTAATCTCTTTTTCAAATGATGGACACTTATCACACTTAGGGTACTTGTTTCGATATTTTTTAACCAACTGATCGAGTTGTTTATTTAATTCTATCAAACTATCTCTTTGTGATTCAATTTTAGCGTATTTCTCCCTAAATCTTTCAAAATCGCCATTTATTTCATGAAAATATATAAGTAATTCTGAATGAGTAAGTTTTGATACCTCGCTTGGCTCATCATCATCAATGTCGGTTATATCACCTCGAAGACACAGATCTTCTTTTTCACTCTCACTACCAGTGCTTTTATCATCTTCATCGGTTTCATCCCAAGTGGCTGCAAAACTTCTCCTTTTTTGTTTGATATGACCGGGTTTATTGCACCGGTGACAAATGATCTCCTTCTCTTCTGAGTTGTCTAGTACTTTATCTATTCCGCTTTTCAATTATTGATTTAGAGATGGATTTCCTTACTTGTGGTTCCACTTTTTGAATCTCTTTATTAGTAGCGCCAGCTCAGCTGCTCCGTCATCATCATCATCATCACTTTCCTTTGTTCCTTTAGAGCTATTGATTTCTTTAGAGTATCACCTCCTTTTCGTTCTTCCTTGAATTTCATTTCTAGTTCATAAGTGGTGATATTTCCAATATGTTCTTCGACTTTAATCTGCTTTAAATCTTTCGACTCTTGAATAGCAGTGACTTTGGCTTCAGAATTTCATGGAAGGACTCTGAGGATTTTTCGGACTATTTTCAATTTTGTATATGGTTTTCCGAGAGCTTTTGATTTGTATACGAGATTGGAAAGTCATCCATACATCTCTTTGACATTTTCATCCTTGGCCATTGTGAAGTTCTCGTATTCTCTACTAAGCATGGCAAGGCAAGATTCTTTGGCTTGAGACACTCCTTCGTGAGTCACTTCAAGTATGTGCCAGATTTCCTGCGCAGTTAGACAATGTGAGACACGATTAAATTCAATTTGATCTAATGAACAAATAATTGAATTCATAGCATTAGCGTTATCACTCTGTAGTTTATTTTCAAGATCTGTCCATTGATCCATCGGTTTTTCTATTTCCTGATTATTTACCACTATTGTTGGTGTCTTATATCCTGTCTCAATAATATTCCAAGCATCAATGGTTTTCAGAAAAAATTTCATTCTATTTTTCCAGTAAGCATATTCTCCATTGAACATAGGTGGTCTTAGTATAGACTGACCCTCAGCAAAAGCATTATTAGAAGAAGCCATTTTAAAAAATCAAAATTTTAAAACAATAATTTGTTTTTGAAAAATCAAAATTTTCAAAACAAAAATTTGATGTTGCTCCTAGCTCTGATACCACTTGTAGGATCGATTTCACCCTAGAGGGATGGTGAATAAGGTGATACTAATAATTATAAAAATTAGTGCGAAAATATATAAAATAATTGCAGAATGGATAAATAGCAGAATAGTAAAAGTAGGAACAGAACAACACAGATTTACCCAGCTTCGGAAAAACCTGCCTACGTGCTGCCCCCAAGGTTTTTACTAGAAATTAAATAGTCAGACGCTTACACACGTAAACTTACGACGTCCGCTATCGACTAACCTAACTCTACACTCAAAACCCTGCCATAACTCAACCACTGATTTGCGAATTCTCGAACTGCACCACCGTAGTTCGTCCCCTAGTCACATGATTAGAATTTTATAAAAGTTTGAAAATAAATTACAAAATAAAAAACAACTCAAAATAATAAAACCCTAATTTTAAAATTAAAAGCCCAAAAGAAATTATAAGTTGGCATAAAAGAATTGACAAAAATTTATTCCCCTTTTCTCTGTTTATTTCTTCGGCCCTTATCCTTGCTTTGTGAAAATGGTTGCCTCATTCGTTACTCTTTCTTTCTAAAAATTAGGGCTACTGTAAATTTCGTCGATTCCAATAGATCGATTGAATAGATATACTTGCGTTGATTGCTCTATCGATCGATCATCTCTTTGATTTGCAAATAGCTGCTTTGATTTGTCGAGTTCGATTTGAATAGAAACTGGTATGTGATTTCCTTTATTACTCGTTGATATGCTTGAATTCGATCCTTTTAATTGTCGATGATATTGATGGTATTTATAAGGAATAAATCCCTAAATTATTGTTCATTTGAAATCGTTTGATAATTTAGCTCGGCCGTTGATTTGTAATCGAATGTTGGTGATGTTTTTTGACTTTATCATTTCGTATATTTTTAAGCTTGCTTGGTCACCACGGCTTGCGTTTGCTTTGGATTTGGTTCCGTTCTTTTCTCTGTTGACATATCTAATTTTGGCACTTTGAATTTTTGAGATAATTGGCTTTCTTTTGATTTCTTTTATGACTTGTTCGATTCTTGTTATCACGTTGGCCACCATGGCTTTGACTTTGTTATTTTAAATCTGACATGTTCAGATTGAAATTCCTGCGAAATTGACTTTTTGAAATTTCTGACTTTGTGATAAAAATTGAGTTCGACTTATCCAACTCCTTTCTGCTATGACTTGTTCGATGTGTCTGTTCATGCCTGTAACATTTACGACCTGATGCTTGTATTTATTGTGTGATATTGGTATGGGTTTCATTGAGTACATGTCCATATGCATTGAGTCTAGACATTTTTGTGCACTTGAATATGCTGTTATTTGGCCAGAAATGTTGTAGTACACATTAGTTCATCTAACTTGTTGTCATGCATGTAGCTTTGAGTATTCATTTGCACTTTTATGTTGCCTAACCTATTTCCTTGTTCATTGGTATGTAGCATTTGAAATTTTGAACTGCAGTTGTCTTTACTGTCTCATGCTTGATTTTCAACACATCAGTGAACAAATTAAACTCGACCAACTCACAACACATATACACACATACATATGTATGTATACACATGGTGACACAAATAAATCATTTCAAGTGTGGAACGAGTTCACAATAACTCATGCAAGCTGACCAGACCAAACTACAAGCAACCCAACAAACTTAATTGAATATGCAATAGAGATGTGTGCATACACATTGAAACTAGACTCAGTTCAACAAGGGTTTGGAATATAATTGGATTTATTGAAAAGAAATTTCCAACCGGGATTTTTAATAGAAATTGAACGAAATGGGCTTTTAAAATATGGATCTGTTATTAATAGATAAAACAAGAACGTGTTATGAATTTATAGTCGACATTTATAAATGAATTGAAATAGTTATAAATGGATAAAATTTAGGAGGATATGTCGCAGTATGTATTTAAAACGAGATATGAGAATTTGGTTTAGGAAAAATAGATGATTCTATTTTTGGAAACTGGAAATGGTTATGGAATTTGAATTGTGAATCGAGGTGTATAAATCGAGAGAGTTTATAAATTTAAATCGGTTATATCGAAATTTTGAAAATTTATTCTTGGAATCAAGAAGTAAAATTTGTTTAAAAAAAGATTATTTATTAAACAGTGTTGTTTTAAAACTATTATTTATATTTAAAATATTATGGAAAAGTTAACTATTCGAATAGATTTAATTTATTATAAATAACCCTTGTAAGTCAATAAATATTATTTATAATGAATTGGGAATCAGTTTCCATTGTTCATTTGGGAAGCGTTTTGATCTTTTAAATTATTACTTAAATTCCTTTTTGGAAAATAATTATTTCTTTAAAAATACTTATTATATATATATATATATATATAGAATTTAAAAGTAGGTGATTGAATTTTATTCATAAATACTTTTGCGATTTCTGACCAGATTTTATTGAACAGGTGTGATTTTATAAGAGAAATCTTATAACGGAATTTTGAAACTTAAGTAAATTTTCGAAATGTTAGAAATAAGAACTTTGAAAACAAATCTGAATTCATAAAGAAGTTATAAATGGTTAGACGAGATTATAAGTGAGTATAATCGATTTTGGAAATTTTAAAAGGGAATAAATATAAATTCCGGAGATTTATGAGATAAGTTATGAAATATTTCCTAAAATTGATATTAAAATGATTTTGGAAAATATGCTATAAATATTTTATTAAGCATTGGAAGGGGGATTTTGTTGATATTTTAAGAGTGAAATGATTGGTATAGAATATTTTTCTAAGTGTTATAAATTGAATTCAAAAATAGCTCTAAGTGTTGATATGGTTTAAAAATATCCCGTTAAGGATATAGGGATTTCAAATTGTTTTCAAACGTTGGAATATTGAAAAAGATTTGAATATATATATATCTGTGTAAAAAATTTGAAATGAATGTCTTGAAAAGGTTTAATAAAATATGGGCCTAGTGACTGTTTAGGTATGTAATTTGGTAGTTAAATAACCGGCTATCAGATCTTGCCAAATTCATTAATCGTTTCGAAGAGACCGGGATCCGATTTAATTATTCAAAAATCACTTTGATCTAATTTGTGCGTTATGAATCATGATATTATGAAGATACTGAAGATATTTTGGAGATTCGATTTGTTCAGACCCAGAACAACTTGTATGGATAAATGCCATCATTTGCATCCTGGTCTGAAAGGCAGTGTTAGCATTCCAAGTACGAATGCTATTCAAAAGGTAAAACGTAGCCTCAAGCCTCATAACCTGGGAATGACTAAAATATGGAAGATACGGTAGGCCTAAGTGGGTCGCACCCAAGTAGGGTATGTTATCACTTTTCAAGATACCCTTGGATATATCATAATTATGGATATGGTTGTGCATGGAAAAGGGAGCGCTCTATAGGGTGGGAACACCCAAGGTGATAACATATTCTGTATTGTCCAGCAAGGGGTAGGCCAGTCCTATGTTGGCAGGGATCGTTATGTATGATCTTGGTATATTTTTTTAGAGGTGTACTATGGCGGGTGGTACCCCAGTAGCCTTGACATTATATGGAATCTAATATCCACTACGAGCTTGTACGGTTTTAGATGTGAACAACTATGCTGAAACATGAGATGCAAGCATTTCGGCTATTTTATAGTTTATTTTCTATAGACACTATTATAATATCAGATGATTTTGATATAAAAGGTTTTGGTTATCGTAAGGTAAAAACCCATCGTATTTGTGTGTGGTGTGGTCTTATGAGATACATTTGTTTTCAAAGGATTTTGATAACAGTAGTTATTCAAATTAAGTGTATTTTCTCAGGCTAGTTTTTCAGACTGAATTGAGTGTTATTTTATTATAATGCTCGGGTCAGTCTGAGTATTACAAATTCAGGTTTAGATGGTATGGAGCTCAGGAGATGAGCTGGAGGACTTAAGATGGTATTTCACGTACTTGGTTATTTCCGCCGTGTGTAATAAACTGTATATTCTGTATTGGTGAGGAAAAGTTATTATAAATGTCCAAATTGATTTGTTGGCTGATGTACTCTGCTAGTTGTATGTATATTAATAGTTACAGCTTCTTTGTATAAACATCTGTATCTATCTATTATATATTTTTCTGCTGTGAATTGTGTGATTCTGTGTATTATTGTTTCTATGTTCTTCTATCCCTTTTTTTCTTCACCCCTAAAGATTCGTATTTCCATCAAATTTGAGTTGGACACGTGTGATTTATTGTTGACTCTAAGAGTATGAAGATACGGGCCTTTACATTTGGTACTATGCTGAAGGTTAAGTGAGAGCCTTGGCTTTGGTAGGGTAACTCAGTAGAGATAGGGTCAGTAGCACCCTAAAAAGAGTTTGAGTATATATATGTGTGCGTATGAGCATGTATTTGTTAGTGATATAAGAATTGGTTTACATTGTGTTGATTGGTCTATCAAGTGGCTTATGGATTCTGGTCAATACGAGTAATTTACGTTATTGATAGGGGTCTCTAAACACTTTAACAAAGCAACTCGATATGGTATTGTTTTGACACTAGGTAAATAAAATAATTTACCTTGGTTATATTTATATATATAAAAGAGTGGTTTTCATAAATTATTATTGTACCTATGGTGTGCTTGATTTTAAGAGAACGATAATATTTGATTACTATCATTAGTTGATTGTTGTTTGTGATCAAATAAAGGTTGATATGATAATACAATTAAGAATAACAATAAAGGAATGACATCAGATGACCAAAGTGAGAATATATAAATATATGATTTATAAACGTGATTTATAAATTAAAAGGAAATTCAGAAATATATTACGAATATGATTTATATAAAGGATTTTAAAGCTGGGAACTTGGAAATTTAAAATTCCGTTGATTTTGGAAATGATGTTTTTCAAAGATGGAAAGTAATAATATAATTATTTGGAAATATTTTTGAATAGAAATATTTAAAACGGTTTAAATGGAATTACACTTCGATTGTTGGAAAATAATTTGAGGGATGACTGCAATATCATCGACATTCATTTTCGGGTTTCCAAGAGAGGAATTGCTACCATTGGAATTTTGCTTGGAAAAACCAGTTTTGATATTTAAAATCCAAAAGAATGATTTGATATACCAAGGGATTTTGTGTGTATATATATAAATATATGGTTTCAAAAGTGATTTGAAATACTTAAGAGCAAGGTGTTTAAACTTTAGGATTTTCATTTAAATGTTTTATTGAAAATATGAGGAAATAAGTTTGATAACTTATAAAAATTTAAAATTTGCAAGTTAAAGTAACATTAAAATTTTTTACTTGTGAATGTTAGGGAAAGTAAATTCGGAATTGAACTATGGAACTAAACTTAAGTTAAGTTAAGTAAAAAAATGAATTTTGGAAAGGAATTTAGCCTAAGTTAGGTTAAATAAAATATTTTTTGGAATGAATTAAAGAATAAATTAATTGAATAAATTAGTGTGTTGAATATGATTTTTGAATATGGTTGAAATATTGAAATTAAACAAATGGATTGAGTCAAATGGAATTAAAATTGGGTTTGAGTTAAAATGGATATAGACTTAAGTGGTGAAGTGATAATAAATGTAAGAACTTTTGTATAAAATGTTTATTGCAGACTTAAGAAAAATTGATGGTGTAATTCTTAAGATATAACTAGTATTGAAAAATATACTAAGAAATAAGTGAATGTTGATAATTGAATGTAGATCAAATGAATGTGAATAAAGCAATGTGAGTAGTTGAATATAAATGAGGTAAAGGTGAACAAATGTAATTTGGTGTAGCTAAAAATCGATAGAAATGAATACGTAAGTTATACATATATTATTTTGTTTGCATAACGGTTTGATTCAGATTCAACACGGAATTTTGAGACAATTTATATTGATATGAATTAGGATTTTTTACTCGATTCTCAACAGTGAACACAGGATATGGATTTTTGATTGATTTTGAAATTCTCTATCATAGTATATGGCTATATAAGGAGAATGAAGGTTTCTAATCAAGGAACCGGATTTGAGTCCACATTAGAGTGGTCATGTGAACGATACAAGTTCAGAAGTGAAATGGTGTGATCGATTGAGCGATCAGATTTGATATTGCGTACGGATGATATATGTACATCGTACGATTTTAGTAAACAAATGTGCAAATTGAAATTTCAAATTATTATGGTTATAAACTATATGTTTGGATATGACTGGTATATAAGATGCAGGCATATAAAAGCGAGGACAAATTTGATGTCTTTGATATCGTAAGAAAATTTGGTTTCTCGACTAAAAGGTAAATGTTTCAATTGTTGTTTGAATTTGATGGTTTTATGATTGAGCCACTTGGATTTTGTTTTCTTTTGATGGTGTGGACTCTTCGTGGTGATTAGTAGTTGTTCCCATCTTGCCGTGCAAAGGAGATGCTGGCGAAATTTTTCGAAAATTTAAAGAGTTAGAATTTTTAAAGAAAATTTTGATAACTAAATCCTGATTTTGAAGTTATGACCTGAAATGCTTGAATGGATAATATTAGTTGGAACTTATGGATGAGTTTTGCAATTTAGTAAAATTAATAACAAGGTTTCGACAAATTGGTTTTGGAAAATTAAATTGGTTTTGGGCCATTCTTCTTACCTTGGCAATTCGGGGACGAAATTCTTTTAAGGGGGGAAGAATGTAATGACCCAGAAATTTGGTTATTTAAAATTGAGAAATTTAATTTATTTTTAAATATTTAAAAGTTAATTTTATAGATTTCAAATATAACGATTTATTGGATAATTTAATTGTTGAATTTAATAGTTTAAAATTTGTTTAAATAATTTAAATCTTGGATTTTATTTGGATAAAATGATTTAAAGTCTTATTTAATTTCTATCAATAGGAAGGAAGATAATAATTTTTTTAAATTGGATTTATAAGTGATTTACTTGATTTTAAAAATAACGCATTTTAATTAACGAGTAAAAATAGCCTTCCTGGGAACAATCTCGGATTTCGATAAAACAAGTGTTATTAGATTCGAAATAATGAACTATAATATGCCGTCAAATTTCATGACGATCAGATGCATCGTTTGGTCGTACAAAATAGAAATGCGTTGAATTTAATATCGTAAATTTAATATAACAATTGGGTTCAAAAAGCTATCTTTTGCATACGATCGAGACTAGAATATCGATGCATCCGCTAAAACTAGAGAATGTAACACTTCCTAAATGTTAGACGGTTTATTACTCGTGACTGCTGGGGAAACCTAGAATGTACTGATATTTATTGGATAACTATGGAGCGACTCGCTCAATAGTTTTCAGTTGGTAAATATAACTAATATCCAACAGAAATTATTAATGTGATTGATTTGCACAGTTCTCTCAACTTGAGAATATCGTTGATCATCTATTGTTATCTTGCCTAGTGGCAAAGCCGCGATATCATCGACTTGGCTAGGAATGGATGGTTATCAGCTTTAAGAATAGATTATATAAAATACTGTGGATGATGGTAAGGCAAATTCGGACCGGGTCCAAATTGAGGTGCAATCAATATGAAGTGACTGGCATAGTTCCATGAAGTTACAATTCAAGTTTCAACGATCAGAGTTCATACGCTCGAATTATGGACAAAGCAAAGATTTATATGGATCGTCAAGAACAATCCATAAAATTGCTCAAATCAGCAAAGATCTATCGATATCTCAATATCCACAAGGCCAATCCACTTGAAACATTCAGTGCATCAATATATTAAAGAGTGAAGCCTACAAAAGTGATTGCAAGTCAAAACCTTGAGATACAATGAAGGCCATTCGTTTTAGGCTGATTGGTTTTACCGATCCTTCATAATGATTGGTATAGCTCAGTGAAAATCTCAAATGTAACAATGGTTGGCCCTTATCTCGCGATCTACATCTCAGAATGACTTCACAATTTATGAGTAAGTTCAAGAGGCACACGGGACCCCCTTAATGATCGCACATCATTGGAGACAAAAGTAACGATCGGCATAACTATAGCCGATCATTCTTAAACATTGGGTTAGGGACACCGATTATTATGGTGGGCCCCTATGGACCTAGAGAACCTTCTACCAAAATCTTATTGAAATGTCTCGTCATCCCTCCCTATAAATATAGGTCCTTTGGTTCATTTTCAGGATCTTTTATGTTGTTTGTTACTCTAGACTGTGTTGTAATCAAGAAGTTGCCATTTTCTATTGCTGTTATAAGTTAATAATAAAGGATAATCTTCATAGTCGACGTAGGCCGCCAACGCTGAGCCACTATAAATTTCTGTATCTCTGATTATAGCTTATTCTTTGTTGCTTATTAATTCACCTACTCGGTTTAATTTTGCTTTTCTTCATTTATTTCTCTGCAAAAAATTATTCTTGGGTGTTTGTGACCAATTTAGTTGCAAACATCAATATGAAAGCTCTACATTGATTATAGTCACATCATGATGCGGCATCCATCGAGTGAATATGGCTTGGTCAAGTGGATGGAAAGCACTATTCAAGAGAGGATCCATCTCCTCAGTTGTATAGGGTTAGTATCACAATCAACTCAAGCCAACTCAAAGCAAAAATCTCTAACCAGAGTAGTTCAGTTAATAATAATTGTTATAATTGAAAAAAGGACTTTGTGCTTGCACTATATAGTTAAATATGGATGATATTGGAATTTTGACCATTAACAAATTCCATAAGCCCAAAGTGTTACAGTTTTTGGCCAAGAGAATTGGTATAAATAATAATCAAAATCGGGTAACGCTTAACAAAGTAAAAATAGATTTTATCGAAACCAAGTAAGTGATAAATTTAGCAAAAATTTCACACCACTTGCTAAGTGATGTGTGTGAATGTTAATATTCGAATAGTTCGTAATCGTTGCTCAAATTTACACTTGACGAGTCACACAACTGAAAGGATGAACTCTGCTTTGACCAAATGATTTAATTAATTTATAATTGTTATAAATTAATTAAATTAACTAAAATTTAGGAAATATTATTTATAAAATTTATTTTCGATTTCATAAACATATGTTAAATGTATTTATAAAAGTTATAAATACAATAATCGATATATGATATCGATAAGCATTTTAAATTAGATTTAAAATGAAAAATATTTATTCGGGTTCTAAATGGGTTTAAGGCCCATGATGGGGGCTGGTCATTTTGGCTGGAACAAGGTGTTAAAGGTAGCTACAATATGGGCTAGAGAGGTGTGAAATGAATGGCTGTGATGGAAGAAGATTGAGTAAAAGATGTGATCCTAAATTCTCTCGTTTCCTTCCTCTATTTAAACATCTCTTTCACTATTTGATCATAATCTTTTGGAGCCTCCACACCCGTTGATTGTCGACGGAAATTCTTCTCTCTCTTCTCCATCTTTCTTAAGCCCAATCAAATCACTTTAATTACTATTCGATAGCTCATGGTCAATGGTTCAAAGACTAATACTACTTTGGATTGGAAATAGTTTCGGGAGGCATATACCGTTATTTCAAGGTGTACTACAAGGCATTATAAGTGAGGAATATTTTTGATCAAAATACAATTATTAATGCTCAATAATAATATTTTATCATATACATATATTTTATATTGTTAGTTAAATGACGATTCTAATATGCAAATGATATTGTCGCAAAATTGTTTTGATTGTATGTACGTATATACTTAAATATTAAAAAAGGCTATCAAATACGTCTTAAGTCAGTATGGCTCTATAATTAAAAATAATTTTTTTTTTATTGAATTATATATATTTAAATAGATTTATATGGTTTATAATCAGCTACAACATCATAATTCAATCAAGTATGATAATATAATTTTATATGTTAAGTATTAAAGCTTCAATAATTTATGAAAATGATGAAACAATTTTTTATTATTTAAATATTATTTAATTAAACTTATTACACAAATCAATTATATTAATTCAAATTTTTTTAGCATAGCTAGCGGGATTAACTGGTCGCCTATCAGATTTATTAGAAAACAGAGATACAATAGGAAAAGACTTGGTAATAAGCAATCAAAGCCCATTAAAAAAACACAAGGACAAATAAATAATCACAAAACCTAAAATAGAATGCATGACCGATCAATACTATGATTAAATAGGGATTCAATTAGGGTAACAAAATCATGCACGAGAAATATAATCAAGCAAGCATAGTAAAGACCTCCCCTTAAAAATTCTTGCATTGCGCTCTTCCAGATCTAAGTACATTAATCTCTTAACTAATAGAAGAAGGAGCTTCCCATTTTCTATTCACCATCTAGTCGCTTTGAAGATCAGAAACCATTCAGTAGACGAATGGCGCAAGAAAGTATGAAGTTTAAATAAGTCGGTTTAATTAAAATATGTTGTGAAAACTTTGTTTATATTTTATAAAATAACATTAACACAAAATACAATGATAAATGAAAAATAAAAAATAAAAAACCTTTTTAAAATTTTAAATTAATAGCCGAAAATAGAAATATTGATTTTAAAATTATCTTAAATCAAACATTATGTAATAAAATTTTCAAAATATAAAACATCATTTAGAGTCAACAAAAAATTTAAAACTCAAAATAAAATTTTGAAATTGATTTTTAATTTATATTTAAGTATTTTTAAAATGGATATTTAGATGAAATATAACTTAAGAATAAAAATAAATTATATATATAGGGCCACGTGTAAGACCTTATAATTTATATTTGTCAAACAAAATTGTGTATATTATTAACATCAATATATATACATATTATTATGCTTATAACTATATATAAATATTTAACACATACACGCACGTATGTATGTGTGTGTGTGTGTGCGTATATAATATCTGCATGTATATTGCTTTCGGCTTTATTAAAAAAATTGTGAATATTTTATAATTTCATTACATTTAAAAAAGTTTGTTATATAATATAATATGAAATGCTAATTTTTATTCATATGATTATATATATGGTTGTACTTATATACTTATATAATATTATTTGAATAAAACTATAATATATATATTTATATATAATATTTATATATAAATAAAAGTACATATACACATACATTTGAAAAGTATGTTTGCATATTGGATGAGCCAACATGTCTGTTGCGATGTAAATCCCAACATCTATACACAGACATGTTGTACCTTACACGGATTAATATGCTATACATGCACACACACACACACACACACATATATACGATATGCTTATACACACACACACATATGCATACGTACATACATATATCATGACATAGAATTTATAAAGCTATACCAATTTAGAAGTTCAAATAAAATAAAAGACATTATTTAAACAAAATTTAGAAATGTTCTAAATAAACTAGACTTATAGACCCAATAAAGATCCAATAGGGTAAAAAATTTGAAATTCATTCATAACTTCCATCGCAGACTTGCTCGGTTCCAAAATGGTATCCGAGCCCAATAGCATATGCAGTCTAAATTAGTCATGTTATGGTTAATTAATTAAGCTTATTTCGCACTTAGTACGATGTCTAGAACGGTAACATCTAGAATTTGAGTTAGATGATTAAGTACCTTATCCTACTTGGTTATCAATCTGGCCTAAAGGTGAAGTGAGCCCAAAAGGTTGTCTATAATAGAAAATGCCTAATTTGAATTGAGCATTGGACTAATTTTCAAATTTTTTTGAAAACTAAAAATATAAAATTTAAAATAAGATATACATATATTATAAATTATAATATAATAAAATTTTCAAAATGTTTGAAAATATATGTATACTAATTTTGAAAATTTATAATTTATTAATAAGATTGATAAAATAAATTAATTAAATAAGTTAATTAATTAATAAATATATACATGTACTATAAATTATGATATATGTTAGTTGTTTTTAAAATGTTTAAAATAACATAAGTATACATGTGTACATAAGAAACGAATTTTGAAATTAATATAATTCGACTAAAATTATTTAATTAAATAAATAAATTAAAGGTTAATTTAATAAATAAGATACACATCTCTACTACTAATAAAGAAAATTCATCGAACTAATTTACTCGGTATCTTTTTGAAATTTCAAAAATGCTCTTAATTTCCATTTACATATTTGCGCTCAAACAAAATATCAACGTATACAATAACAAAAACAGCCCGTGTGCGAAGCACGGGCCCATACTAGTGTATATAATGTATGTATACTATAAAGGTTATAGTATATAATAAATATTAAATAAAATGTTGTATTAAGTTAATATAAAATTAATTAAAATTTTAATTAATTAAATAAGATTTAATGAATATAACGTTATGCATAAAATTATTATATAAATTCAAAAGATATAATAATAAAACTTATATAATATAAATGTATAAGTTAAAGGTGAAACATTAAAGAAATTTTAACTAGAATTGAGGAATAAATACGTATGTAAATGTACATATATCATGATTTCGGAAGTGTCCGACACTTGAATCACGAGAATAATTCATAAGAATTATATTATTCCATAAGTCGATGTCACCCAATATTATGTATATTGAAGGTTATGAATCTTCAATGTAGTGTTGTATTTTACCATATATATTAATAAATTACTTGCACACTCCTTAGTTGTTGAGTAAATTTAAGGTAGGGATGTTATGTGTAGTATTATTAATATATTGAATAGACAAAGTTAGATAACTATATGTAGTTGTTGAGAAAACTCAAGATACATATACTATGTTTAGACCGCTGCGATATGATAGTTACGAGTGAATAATCTCGTTTTTATGTTTGAGAAAAATCAAGGTCAAAGTGAAATTAGGACAAAGTGCCAAGGGTTAGGAGTTGTATACGATAAAACTGATAAGTTATTCATCATCCATGGAGCCACGACTTGTTGAGCAAACTCAATATTGGAATTCCAATACGGACGAGTCCTAACATCTACTATAATGTAACAACCCAAAATTTAACCCATAATAATTAATCCATTAATTAATTAAATAATAAAATAATGTTTTGAAGTTATCAGAATTGAGCCATTAGAGTTGCACCATTGTGTCCATGGTAATTTTTTGGTAAATTCCCATATATAGAACATCAAAAACCGAGCTAATATGAACAAGATAAGGATTACTATATATATATATATATATATATATATATATATATATATGGCAAGTCGACTGGCCGATCGACCTGGGCACCAAGTGATCGATCACCCGGTCGACTCGCCTGCTGTTTTGGGGAGAATGAACAATCGTTCGTTCGTTCAAATGATGACACTATTTTTTTGACCGACTATGACGTGTTTTACATTCTTAAAACCAATTCGTTCCCTCCATTCTTCAATAATGGCTACTATTCAGCCTATGACTGGGTTGTATCATATTCAATCTTCAAATCCAACGGTCAGAGATCCACTTCTAACCCTATAAATAAGATACCAGGCCTAACACTTTTTCCCATTGGTTCACTTTTTCAGGAAGGACACAAAAAGGAATAATTTTCCAAGGAGAAAATCTTTATAATAAAAATATTTTAACACCCCAAGTGGAACCGTGAAGTCCTAAAGGGAAAAGCTTAGGACCGGAGGTGGGTGATTGCAATTATTTTAAGATTTCTTTAAGTAATTTAAAATAATAGGGTTTCCAATAGTTGCAGTTTTAGTACGATATTGGAATAGCCTTTTTATCAGTTTTAGATCTATTTTTCAATTTATTCCCTTTTGGTTATTCTTTTTCAATTAATTATAATTTATTACTGTTAAGCATACCTTTATATTTATTTACAATTTATTTACAGTATTTAAGTTAATTTATTGTTATTTATTTCTTATTTACATGTTTTTCAACGTTTTGGATTTTATGCAAGCGTCTATTCTTTTCTTCCTCTTTTTCTTTGCATATGGATTATAATAAATTGAACACGAATATGAATAGTATAAGTAAGAATATTGAATAAAGAAAATAATGGAATTGGACTGAAATTATGCCTAATTATGATTAGAATAGGACTAATTAATTGGCTTAGTTATAATGTAGAATTATAACTGAAAAAAGTAAAAAGTGAAAGAAGCTTATTTTCACACTTAGACCTTGGGTTAAATAATAAGCATGATTATAACGTAGGTTATAATAAGAAAAAGAGTGGAATGAGGCTTATTTTAAGATTTGGGATTAATTAGTAAGTGTAGAAAGTAAAGATGATAATAAAGGCTTAAATAAATAATTTATCTAAATTAATAAGCAAAGATGAAAGCAGAACCTGTACCATATAGCACCCTATTAGACAAAACAGTGTCTCGCATTAGCCTGAAGAGAGATGAGCGTACGCTATGCTAAAAGTGGTAGTGATTGGTCAAATAGAAGTCCAAACCATAGGGGATTTGGATAAGGGGCGGAACTATATATTGTTTGAATGACGGGCCAATGCCAACATCATTTACTCTATAGATTCTATGGACACATGGTGATCTCACGTTAGCCTGAAATGGGATGAGGGGCATGCTTATGCTGGAGTTTGTGGTAATAAGAAGACCCAATAGGTGGAGCAAACGGTAGCATGGGCTTGGTGACAGTTACACATGCGACTTCCACTCTGGTGCTTAGTAGTCGCTATGAGTTCCAAGCGCTTAGTATGGGTGTCTTTCGTAGACATCATTGCCTTTTGTGTAAGGAGCTATATATGTCGTCCAGATCCATAGTGGGTGCTTTGTGCATCTTTCGTAGATACCATTGGCTGATGTGTAGGGAGTTATATAGCGGCTGGTCCGCAGTAAGGTCTATGGAGTAGCAGGTCGATCAAAAAGGTAGAATTAGGGTTACAACCTAATTACTTGATTAGGAATTCAGTCTAATTAAAGCAGAAATCAAGGACAAGTGAAAGCAATCAAAGCCAACTTATCTTATTAATTGAGTACTAGTTAACTCATATTTATTTCCAACTTTATCTCTCCTATTTCCTTTATTTCCTTATATATACTAGAACTATTGAATAATCTATTACTTTTACTTTGCTTAAAGATTCTATTAGTTATTATCACTCATCGGACTTTTAGTCTGACCCACTCCTCTATTTTGCCCTTTTCCCCATAGAAAATCAATGGAAAGGGTTGCAGATTGCAGTGCTTGAAGGTTTCTTGGAGAAGATTCTACTATGTATTTCCCTACCTTTTTTCGGCTTTTGGTTCTTCCTTTGTACTGGCATTTAAGAGGGATATTTGTACTCTGATTTTTGTTGAGAATACGAGTTTTTATTCCATGAGACATGTTGGGTTTTGAGATGTGTATGTTGTATTCGGATTTTTACTTATTTGGTTTATGAAGCAATTATGAAGCTTTTGTTGTAAATAAGTTATTATTTTAGATTTCGTTGTTTTTACCTTTTTTTGTCTTATGAATCTTAGTCTTTGTTAGTTTCAGTTATATCTACAATGCACCATGCCTTTTAATGTGTCGCTTTAGGTATATTAAGGGGTGTGGGTGTTTCAGAAAAGAACTCTTAGAGATAGTTTATAAATATAAAAGAGTTTTTACAAAAATCCCCTCAAAGTCCAGTTCAACCTTCTTTTCATTCTTTCGAGCCTAAGTTTCCTTTTCTTTACATAGTATGGCTGACTGGTTTCGTAGAGCTATTGTAACAGAGGTGTAAGCGCAAGCGTCCAATACAACACCGGTAGGTGGAAATCCTTTTAATCTACCCACACTTTCCAATTTTTCTAAGCTATATAAGGACTTCGCTAGCATGGGGGCGGAATGTTTTCTGGCACAAAGGACTTCAAGGAGACACAAGCTAGGTTGGAAGATATGGAGTGAAAGTTTAGGCAGTTAGTCTTGGAGGACCGATAGCGAATTCCACCCACTTATTGGAAGCTGAAGGGAGAAATTAAGGAGGTTTCTTCAAGCTCTAAGAAATAATGGTGGAAGGACAACCAGGATAAAAGGAAAGAAAGGGGACCTTAGAAGCGAATCAAGAAAAATGAGAAATGTAGGAACTATACAATGAATGGTCATTATTCAAAAGATTGTAAGAAGGCAGGAATGGAGGGAAGGTGTTTCAATTGTGGACAGCTTGGTCACTTTAGTAAAGTTGGTCCTCAGAAAGCGGGGGAAGTAGCAAGCACACTTGCAGCACAGATTCATACTTTGGATACAACACCTTCCAGCAGTAGACCAAATCAAGGTAGGAAAGTTTGATTTATATTTCTAATTTTTTCCATTCGAACTCTTTTTGATCCTAGAGCATCACAGTCTTTCATCTCTAGTTCTTTGGTAGATTGCTTGCACTTAGACATTTCTTTAGTAGAGCCTATTGTTGTTTCAAACCCCATAGGAGGATCGATACACTTGACTATGGTTTGTAGGGGTTTGAAAAATTTATCCTAGGCATAGAATTTGACTGTGGCGCTTATATATTGGATTTTTGGGGGTATGGGATGATTTTGGAAATGGATTGGCTATCCACATATGGAGCTGTATTAGACTGTGAGAGGGGAATCATTAGATTAGAGACTTATAGTGATAGGACTCTCGAGGTATCTTATGACCCGCAAGGATCGGTCATGTTGAGTTTTCTTTATTCCCTCGATTCATCTTCATCGAAGATGCATTCAGTGTCGTCGAAAATTTTGCATACATCTTTAAGGAGATTGGTGGATTATTTCCTAAGAGAGAGATTGACTTCAAGATTTATTTTACCAAGAATGCTAATCCAGTATCTTTACCTGTGAGGCACATGGAACCTCGAGAGAATAAAGAATTGAGCAAGCAGATCCGTGAGCTTTTGGAGAGGGGATTCATAAGAATAAGCATATCGAGGTGGAGAGCGCCAGTCAACTTTGCCACAAAGGCCAATGGTTCCCTCCGACTTTACGAGGACTATAGAAAGTTAAGTAAGCTCCCAAAGAAGAACAAATAACCACTCCCTAGGATAGATGATCTTTTTGACGAGTTAGTTGGATCTTAGGTATTCTCCCAGCTTGATTTAGCCACTAGATTTCATCAGCTTAGGGTCGCTGATGATAACATTGGTAAGACCGCATTTAGGAAACTAAACAGATTCTTTGAGTGTTTAGTCATGACTTTTGGGCTATCTAGTGTCCCAGCCGATTCTATAGATTTGATGAACCATGTTTTTAGAGATGTCCAAAAAATAAAGTTCGTGGTGGTATTGATGATCGACATTTTGGTGTTTTTCAAGAAGTATGAAAGAGAATGTTATTCATCTAAAAGAGGTTATTTATACACTTAGTGTTTGTCAGTTGAGAGCAGAGTTCTTGAAGTATCACTTTTGAAGTGCGTTTATTGGGGCATAGAGAATGTCTACACATGGTAGGGATATAAGAAACTGTTTTGTACATTTAGGATTGGGATTATGGGAATCCAAAGTGAGGTAAAAAAAATTTAGAGATGTATAATAAAATTCAGTAGATAAACAGAGAAGAAAGTCCATGTGTAGGTAATTATAGAAATTATAATAGTCTCAGACTAGTGGATTTGACGGTGATAGCTTAGAATAAATACGAGTATACAAGAGGAATATGAGTAAAAGCCTTTACTTTAGGAAAAGTACTCCGAGGGTAGTAAGTAGAAAGACCCACTTTATACTGAGATGAATAAAATGAAATTTTCGAAATGTATAAAGTAGAAAAAACAAAAAAATTGCAATTGTTGGAATTGAAAATTTTCATTAGTAATATTTTCTTTTAGAAAATAAACATGGGTTTTTGAAGAATAGTATGAAATTTAAGTTGTTTTTTTATATAATAAATAAATTGGAATTCTTTTTGAAGGACTATGGAGTGTGTGTGTGTGTGTGTGTGTAACTCGCTAGTTTCATTGAGTAAACAAAGATTTTAAACATAAACACCTAGAGTGTATCAAGTATCGAAAACGTAGATTACAACTTTTATTGTTGTAATAAATGTTTTCGTGAAAAAATAAGTGGAGCATAGGATATAACACTATTGTTATAGCAAGCGACTCTCAAGAGAAATATTTTTACACATGTATATGAGATTTATAGTATTTAAATGAATCCATACACTAATGTATTTTTTTTCGGGTTGTAGTAACGATGTTTTATGAAACATCCGGTTTAACCCAAATAAAAATGTATTTTAAAAGGTAACTTCTAAGTATAGAAACAAAATGGTTTACAAAGTACACTTATTGTTAATAAAGTATAAGGAAGTGTTTTTGCAGTTATGGAAATATTAAAACAGTTTTGAAGATGAGTTTTTCTGAAAGGAAAATGTATAAGTTAGATATTAGAAAATATTTATCATGGAAGATTATAATTTAAACATATTTTAATCTATTGTAATGAATAGAATAGTGGTATGATTTTCTATGAACTAATAAAAATGTTTTGTGCAAGTTAGAAGGAATACATGAAGGAGATGCATAAGATATGGAAAACACCATATTTTATATAGCCTATTTCAAAAATATAGAATTAATTCCTTGTAACTCACAAAAACATGAAATCCTCTTTTAAAAGGTTCAGAGAAGATTTTGGCGTTAATAACTTCTCATAAGGGAAAGTATTTCCAATACATTGAGGTATGAGACTATTAGGTGTAATAAGAGGTTGTTTTAAAAACACGTAAAGGATATTTTAAAGATATTTTAAAAGAAAATGTTTTTGTGAAAATAAATAAGTTGTTAAAATGAAAAACTTAATAAAAGTAAAATTTGAAAATTCAAATTTTTATAGAAAATTGTAAATGTCTTTAAAAGAAAGAGAGATAGAAGTTTTAAACTTAAAAATTTGGAATTTTTTCCTCTAGGTTTGGGAAATAATATTAAGTGACTAAGTATTTTTGAAATTAATATAAACTTAAAAGGTAATACTTATAAAGACAAAGATTTTGGGATTTGATGTTTTAAAATTTTTAGAAACCTTAGTTTTTAAAACAAGGTGATAAATACCAAACCAAACTCTTAAATGTGGAGTAGATAAGAATCATTTTCTAGAAGTAACAGAAAAGGTGTAGGGAGATAGCAGTAATTACTTTTAGAAGTAATAATGGAAGTTTCCATAAAGTGTATAGGAAACTAGTAAGATCCTAGGAATGTTGATTCACGAAGAACATTAAAATGAAATTGAAAGTCTATGGGGTGGATCGTGTAGTGTACATACAAGTATATGTGATAAAATATATGATGTAGCTAAAATAATGTTAATCTAAGTAAATATAGAATAAGCACACCAGAGTTTTATATTGGTACGGACCTCCCGTCCTACATTCAGTTCTGAAGCTCCCCTTCGGAATTCGACTATCAAAACCTTTGCTTCGTTCGGAGGAATATGTTTGGTTACAGTGAGTTGTTCTTGTCAAATGTGTGTTCTAAAATAACACGGATGTTTGACTAATTAGTACAGTTGCTTCCAATATATTTTTAAGGAATATTGTCTATGAAGAACTGAGTATATGGAAGAGTGAATACAAGTAAAGATTGCTAGAGTGCAAAGATCAAGAATATAGAATGTATTATAGAAATAGAAAGCATAAGTGAAGTAAGTGTATGTTCTCTTGATTCTTGATGCTAAATGTAGTTGTAGATAGGTATCTTGATTGGTTACATCTATTAATGAATCCTCTAAGGTTGCTTCTGTTGATGGTGAAGAGTGGTGGCGAAGAGAAGTGGAGATGTCCATTCACATGTGGCAGTTGCAGTTTATTTCTGAAGTTCGAGTCTGAATTCAGATGTCTATGAAAGTGTACGTGTAGTACTAAGGATCGTGTAATATGGTATATAAATGCGGAAACCGATAATAGCAATAAAATAAAAATTAAAGTAAGCACACCAGGAAATTTTATACTGGTTCGAACTTTCCGTTCTACGTCCAGTCCCAGACTATCCTCTGGATTTAAACTAAACCCCTCACTTAACCCGGAGGAATAGGTATATCACACCTGAGCAGCCGACCAGGAATTTTTCCGCCTCAACAGCCGAAGAGGACTTCAACTTAATACAAATACTTTGTTGACGAGTGTGTTCTGAATAACACGGATTGTCTTTTGATAGTACAATTTTCCTATAATCAAATCCTCAAGAGTATATATGTGTGTGAAGATTTAGAAGGAAGATAATCACGTAGAATCTAAGTTTATGAATTAAATCAAGGATTCTAGTGATATTAAATAAGAATGAATGCTTTTATTTGCAGAAATAAATAGAGAATAGATTTCAGAATTATAAACAAGAATCGGTTATTGTAGAAGTGATTTGAAGATATTTATATAGTTGTAGAAGAGTTACAATCTTTCATGAAGAGTTTCAATCAAAAGTTGTGTCCGTATCTCTTGAAATAGAGGGCATTACTCTTCATGAAATGATCGCATCTCTTCAGAAAGTAGTCGTTATTGTCAGGTCGGTCGACCGTAAAACCTGGGCCGGTCAGCTGAGTTTGAAAACGTACACAAAACAGAGAGTATATGTGCACTGACTATAGGGTCGGTCGACCGAAGATACTGGTCGGTCGGCCGACCTGTTTTTAAACAAAAACAGTAGTAGCTCATTTGGTTAGAGTACTTGCCTTCCAAACTAGTGACCCGGGTTCGATTCTGGCTCCATGCATTTTTTGTAAACTTGATTTTGATTAAAATATGCAAGCAAGTTTATTTGAATGTGAATGATGATTCTTGAGGAATGATTTTAACAATATTCTAAGACTCAATATAATAAAATATTAATACTAATCTCTGGATTGTAGTCTTGTCTCCTTTGTAGTGCACAATTTACTTTTATTCTCTTTTTGTCGCCTTTGTATAGTATTCTATTTGTAGTTCGTCTTATGATCTCTGAAGCTTGTGTCATGAATCAAAACCCATGAATCAACAGTCTGGTGTTTGTTTCAGACATCTGATACTAATTTTTTTTAACATAGTAGAGGTCAGACGTTTGAGTGCTATTACCAGACGTTTGATATGGTGCATGTTAGTTTTTATGCATCCTTTCTTTTACTTCCTTGTACCTATCGACTTGTAGTCTCTTGTAGTATCCTTTGAGCCTCGTTCTTGTCTTTCTAGTGATGTTGTTCTAGCAAGTACCTGTATATATAAATATATATGTATATTCGATTTCGATTGTATAGTTGTTGTCATCAAAGACATAGATTGGATTTTCTAACATTCTCCCCTTTTTAATGATAACAACCATATAATGTACTTAGATGTAATTTTATAAATCTCCCCGTGAATATGTGCTTACCATTATTTCTCCCCCTTTGGCATTATGAAAAAGCATTAATACAAGAATATGTATGATATAATCAATAATCATGCCCTTAGATAGTATATACACATTAATCAAAAAAAATTATCCGACCGTCGTTTTATTGAAGTCAGCAATATATCGTGTGTAATTTTTATTTAGTCTTAATTTAGATAGCATGTACACACTATTAATCAGCAATATTTACCGACCGTCGGAAGGTTATAATATATCAATTTACTAAATTATTCTGAATAGACAAAAGGTAATTAATTACGTATAAGTAACAAGCTAAAAAGCATTTTTATAACCATTAAACATAGTGATTAAATGCATAGATTTTTTATTCCATTACAATACAAAAGATGAAACTTATAAAACATATCTACAGATTTTTAGGGGAAACTTTGGCTTGATCATCTCCTTCTTCTTCGTTCTTGGAAGAACTAACTTGTATTCTAGGATATTTTGGAGTATGTTCTAGAGGTTCTTTTTCCTCTTCAAAAATTTTAGAATGTTTTGAAGGAGGAGGAGAAGGTGTTGGAGTTAACCAATCTTCCGAAGGTGGTGTAGGGCTACGGACTCGTTGGAGAACCTCTTTTACAACAGATAATGTTGTTGAAAGCGATGTTTCAACTATGGCTAGGCGAGAAACAAATGTTGTTTCAAAGCTTCGATACGCTTAGCCAATAATATTTAATTTCTTGATAAGATAAGTTGATTTTGAAGAGTTAAATCTTGAATGCTTTCATTTGGATTAGTTTCAATGCAAGTCTAATATCGTCTTGGCCTGGATAGTCAAAAGGTGTAGGAGGAGGAGAAGTGTGGTCATAATGTTATCTTTTTCTTGTGATGGTTGTGGTGGTTGTTGTTGGGGTTGAGGCCTAGCTTGTCTAGCTTGTTGACGACGTTGTGTCCATTCTTCAAATGAAATAAAATCCAGGGGATTTTCTGGTAAGTGCATAAGAGAGAAGAATTTTACGGAGGCGCACTTGGGGGCAATCTCCTCAAAAGTCGATAAATATGATGGAATGTTGTGGGCTTGTAGAAAGTGCATGATGTAGGTAGGGTAAAAGATTGATGGGCGCGATCGAGTCCAATAATGTTTAAGAGATTCAAATATGAATTTCGCCCAATTTACACTCGTACCACTAAAAACAGCATATACAACTTTGTGCTCCAATTTTGTTATTGTCTCAGCTGCCAAGTTGATGAATGGTTGTGTTGATAATTATCCTAGTGAGTAGTCTTGCCTTAGGTCGTAAATATTTTGAAGAAAATCGTGGCATTTCATCTTCCCAAATTTGATGGGTAATATTATTTCTTGGTCAGAGGCGCATATCCGAGATGTCATACAAATCTTTTTCGGAGTCGGAACAACCTAACGTACGACCTATAATTCCTGGAGTAAGTCGTATAATGTTGTCGTAAACACTCGACCAAAGAAAATTATCATCATTATCGGTATTCCATACGGCAGTGCTATCTAGATTAGCGACGAAAAGGAATATTGCAAGCTGATCGATTTGAACATTATTCGAATTGAAGGAAATCAACTTCTATAACCTAGCATTTTCACACATCTCATCCAAATCATACATAGGGAACTTAAGAAAATTATAGAAGAGACATCTGTGTAGCTTTTTCTTCTGGATATCTTCATATCTTTTCATATCTTTTGATAGAATGAGGTAATTGATTCATCCACTTCTCAATCCGAACATCGGAGCATACTTGTGGGATGGAGGATGTAGCTTGTTCTTGCTTTCTCTTAGAAACTCTAAGGTTTTTCGTTTTGGGCGCCATAAAATCGAGAAAAATTAAGGAGATAGTGATTTAGAGAACTAGGGTTCGGATTTGAAAGAGGAAACGAAATGAAATGTTAATTGGAAATTTTGGAAAAAACAGTCGTTTTAAGGTACGAATAGGTAAATTTATTAAATTTCAGACGTCTGATTTAACCCTAGTTTGAAGACAGTAAACATTGTCAAACGACTGTGTGTTATTGGCAGACGTCTGGAATAAGTAGAATAGTAAGGAATTGAGAGTTTTGTAAGACGTTTGGATATAATGTCAGACGTCTGAAAATGGCCTTATTTTTATGTTAAGAAGGCAGAGACTTTGTTCAGACGTCTGGTCACAACTTTAGACGTCTGAAATAGATCGTTTTGTATTTTGTATGAGGCAGAGACAATTTTCATACATCTGGTTGTTTATATCAGATGTCTGATATATGCACAGGATTAAAAAAATGGTATGATACAAGGGTGTTAGCCGTCTGACGGCATTGATCAGACGTCTAAAATATCTAGTATGTCTAAAAATAGTCTTATTTTGGAAGGTTTTGCTTCATTTTCGAGGGATCGATTTTATTGAAATATAATATTATTATTTTTGAAAACAAATACAAATATAATGAAAATACAATGAAAATAAACAAATTTATTTAGATGAAGATGAAGCATTGCGATCTTTAGATTTGCTATCCTTCCATGGCTTGAGTGGAGACCAAATATTTCCACATTTGTCAATTTTTGGGGAACCAAAGAATTGCCTAGGTGTAAGATCCCAAGGTGTACGATAAGAGGCAGAAGGATCCAGAGGATTGCAGGGAATCTGAAGTGGTTCATGTATATCCTTTTTTTGTGAATTGCAAAATTTGATCGCTACTTTCTCTAGAAGATTCTGTCGTCTCGTAATGACTTTTTGTTCGAAGTATAATTCTCGTTGTAAATCCATTTGTTGCTTTTGGTAATGATGTATTTCATTGATTTTCTCCTTGGTGTTAGGAGATATAAATAGAGATCGTTTGGACCATTTTTTTTGGGGGAGTGAATCCCGTGTGGTAGGATGACCACTTATAGGTCGGCCTTTGACGTGATGTAGGAGTAGGAAGTCGACGAGGGGCATCCGCTGAACTATCCGAGGTTGGTGTTGAAAAAGAAGTGAGATTTGTCCAAAGACATGTTTTGTTTTGATTTTGTTCGTTTTAAAAGGAACCAATATAAAATCTGTATTTTATTTGTAAAAGGAGGAGATATTTATTCATGTTTTAAAAGATTATAAATGGTTATTTTCAGAAAACAAACATTCTAAAGAAATTGTTGGTCAGTGTTAGAAGATTTGTTTGTTTATTAAAACTTTTTAACCAAAAAATAGAATGTATGAAATTTAGAATTAGCTGATAAGATATTAAGAGAACATATTCCTAAATCGTGTCGTAGTTTAACAAACGTTTGTTCATTTAGTGGTTTTGTGAAAATATATACTATTTGATTCTCATTATTTACGTATTTTAATGTAATAATTCCTTTTTCTACATTGCCGCATAAAAAGTGATGTCGTATATCTATGTGTTTAGTACGTGAGTTATTTATAGGGTTCATCGATAAATCTATTGCAACTGTATTATCGCAATATATTGCTGATTTATTGATAACTTTTCTGGAATCCTTAAACGTTTATTGCATGTATATCACCTGTGCACATGCTAAGGCCGTTGAAATATATTCGGCTTCGCAAGTGGATAAAGAGACATAGTTTTGTTTTTTGCTAAACTATGAAACCAACGTTGTCCGATAAAATGACATGTTCCGCTAGTACTCTTACAATCTGTTTTACATCAACCGAAATCTGCATCGCTACATGAAACAAGTTCAAACGATGACCCCTTAGGGTAAAACAAACCGTATTCTCTAGTACTAGATAAATATTGTAAGATACGTTTAACGGCTCTTTGGTGAGACTCTTTTGGTTTTGCTTGAAATCGGACACAAAGACATATGCTCATCATAATGTTGGGTCAACTAGCCATCAAATATGGTAAGGAATCAATCATACTACGATATAATTTTTAATGAAAATCTATTCCATTATCATCCTTTTCTAAGTGAACACTAGTACTCGTTGGTGTTGGTTTGCTCGAAGTTTTATCCATTCCAAAACGACGTAATAAGTCGTTACAATATTTTTATTAATGAATAGAAATAACATTTTCAAGTTGTTTTATTTGTAAAGCTAGAAAGAAATTTAATTCACCCATGTGAGACATTTTAAAGTCACTATTCATAATATTTGAAAATTGAATACAAAGATTTTCGTTAGTTGAACCAAAAATAATATCGTCCACGTAAATTTGTAAAATTAAGATGTCATTATTTTCTCATTTAATAAATAAAGTCGTATCTATTTTACCTATTTGAAAACCAGATGAAATTAAATGATTCTTAAGACGTTCGTACCAGGCACAGGTGGCTTACTTTAAACCATAGAGGCTTTGTGCAATTTAAAAACATGATAGGGATATTTTTCGTGAACAAATAATGGAGGTTGTTCAACATATACATTTTATTTAATAAAACCATTTAAAAGCACTTTTGACGTCCATTTGAAATAATTTAAGATTGTGATGACTTGCAAAAACAAGTAACGTACGTATTGCTTCGAGTCTTGCTACTGGAGCAAAAATTTCATCATAGTCGATACCTTCTTCTTGATTATAACCCTAAGTGACTAAACATTCTTTATTCCAAGCTATATTTCTATTTTCATCTGCTTTGTTTTTAAATACCCATTTTGTTCCAATAATTGATTGATTTTCTAGTATTGTTACTAATTCTCTAACATTATTACATTCCAATTGATTTAATTCTTCTTGCATGGCTATTATCCAAAAATCATCGTTTGAAGCTTCTGTATAATTCTTTGGTTCAAAATTTGACACAAATGCAATATGACTTATTTGGTTAAGTTGATTCCTAGTTACTCTGAAATTAAGATCCCCAATGATATTATCTTTTGGATGATCTTTTAGAATTCTAGGGGGTGATATTAGAGTATTATTTTATGTATTTGTCTCATTATTTGATGATTTTTTCGTATTTGTTATAGGAATAGTTTCTTCATCGTCATTAATATAATTGTTAAGGAAATTTTCATCAAATGAAACACGTAAACTTTCTTCAATTATGTTAGTATGTTTATTAAAAATTCTATATGCCTTGCTACGATCCGAATATCAAACAAAGATTCCTTCGTCGGCCTTCGGGTCGAATTTTCCTAAATTATATTTTGTATTTAATATAAAACATTTTGATCCGAAAGTTTAATAGTACGATACATTAGGTTTTCTTTCAAAAAAACATTTCGAAGCAAGTATGTTTAGTCATAGGTTGTATGGTTACTCGACTCAAAACATAACAAGCCATAACAATAGCTTCAGTCCAAAAATGTTTTGGTAAACCGCTATTATTTAATAGTGTTCATGCACATTCTTGTAACATACAATTTTTTCTTTCTACTACAACATTTTGTAATGGTGTGCGGGGAAAAGAAAAATTATGACTTATCCCCTTTTTATTACAAAAACTAGTAAAAAGATCATTTTCGAATTCTCCACCGTGATCACTTTGAATATTCTTAATTTTCAAATCCATTTGAGTTTTAATTTTTTTAGAATTTTTTTTAAACATATCAAAAGTGCCACTTTTATGTTTTAAAAATAAGGTCCATGTGTATCTTCAAAAATCATCAACTATTACGAAAACATATTTGTTGTGATTTATAGATCATACTTGATTTGGACAAAATAAATCTAAATGTAATAGTTCTAACTGTTGTTTTGTAGAAATTTTAGTTTTAGATTTAAAATAGCTTTTCTTTAGTTTAACGATTTGACAAGCGTTACATAAATTTTCTACTTTATAATTTATTTTCGGTAAACTTCTAACTAGTTCATATTTTGCTAATTTATTATTATATTTAAAATTAGTATGACAGAATCGTCTATGCCAAAACGATGGATCGTCATATTTGGCGGATAAGCATAATTTTTAATTTCGATTTATATTTATATTTAAGACATAAATATTTTTGTTTCTAAAACCCTCAAAGATAAGTTGTTTTTTATTGTCGAAAATATTACATATATCTTTTTTGAAATTGATTTGAAAATCTTTATCGCATCATTGACTAATGATAAGTAGGTTGTGTTTTAAATTTTCTACTACCAAAACATTTGTAATAATAGAAGCGTTAGGAATACCAGAGTTGATGACTTCTCCGATGCCAACAACGTATCATTTTGAGTTATCTCCAAAAATTACCGTTCTGCATTCGATATATGTCATATTTAATAGCATTTTTGCATTTCCGATTATATATTCTTGGAGCAGCCACTATTAAGTATCCATTTCTCCTTATTTTTTATTTTGGATACCTCATCAGTTTGTACCATAAAACACACATTAGCTTATTCTCCATCACTATCGCTGTCACTATCTGATGATGATGAAGAATCCGGGTCATCCTATGTTACTTTGAAAGCTTTCTTATTTTTTATTTTTTCAAATTTATTCTTCTTTTTATCATTATTGAGCTTGGGACAATCATTCTTCATATGTCTAAATTGATCATGTTCATAGCATTTGATTGACGTTTGATTTGTTGAGCTTGATTTTCCTTCTTTCTGAAATCTGGTTATTTTCCTTAACTTCTTGAGTTTGTTGCATTTTTTGGCAATAAATACGATTTCTTCTTCGTCTAAGTCAGAGCCTTCATTTTTTGCTGGAAATGCTATGTTTTTCTTCTTCGAATTTTGTTCTTTTCTTGCCTATAGATTAGCTTCATAGGATATTAAATTTCCTATCAATTCTTCAACTAAGAGTGTTGAGAGGTCATTAGCTTTTTCGATAGCTAATACTTTTCTTTCCCGCTCTAGAGTTAAAGAATTGAGTATTCTAGATACTAAATCAAAATTCGTGAATTTAACTCCTAGTGCCATTAAATCGTGTTGAATAGTTTGGAATTTAGAGTACATGTCCACTATAGATTCATTTTGCTTCATTTTAAATGATGAAAATTAATTTTGTAAAACTGAAATTTTAGTTTGCTTAACTTAGTTCATGCCTTCGTGTGTAACTTACAAGGTAGGCCAAATATCATATGCAGTGTTATATAACATGACATGTGAAAATTCATTCTTATCTAATGAAAAAAATAAAACATTCATAGCTTTGGAATTATTAGAAGCTGTGGTTTTTTGTGCATCATTCCATGTGTTCATAACAGTGTCAGGTGTTTTATATTTATTTTGAGTGGCTGACCAAAATTCTAATCCATTAGCTTCCATAAAAATTCTCATATGTGTTGACCAATATGCATAATTAGAACCGTTAAAAAGTGAAGGACGTGCTGTGGATTGGCCTTTTTGAAAAATGCTTGGCATATTAAAGTGATTCAAATACATGTTACTGTACTTTGATCAAACCTTGCTCTGATGCCACTTGAAAGTCTACGGGGTGGATCGTGTAGTATGTATGCAAGTATATGTGACAAAATATATGATGCAACTATAATAATATTAATTTAAGTAAATATATAATAAGCACACCAGAATTTTAAACTGGTTCGGACCTCCTGTCCTACGTCCAATCTCGAAGCTCCCATTCGGAATTTGGCTATCAAAAACCCTCGCTTCGCCTGGAGGAATAGGCTTGGTTACAATGAGTTGTTCTTGTCAAAAGTGTGTTCTAATATAAAACGGATGTTGGACTAATTAGTACAATTGCTTCCAATATGTTTCTTAGGACTATTGTCTATGAAGAACTGAGTATATGGAAGAGTGGATACAAGTAAATATTGCTAGAGTGTAGAAATCAAGAATATAGAATAGAGCATAGAATTAAAAATTGTAAGTAAGTGAAGTAAGCGTATGTTCTCTTGATTCTTGATGCTAAATGTAGCTGTAGATAGGTATCTCGAGTGGTTACATCCATTAATGAATCCTCTAAGGTTGCTTCTGTTTGATGGTGAAGAGTTGTGGCGAAGAGTAGCGGAGATGTCCATTCATATGTGGCAGTTGCAGTTTATTTCTGAAGTTCGAGTTTGAATTCAGACGTCTGATAATTGTTTCAGACGTTTGATACTATATTTTTTTTTGAATATAGTAGATGATCAGACGTCTGAGTGCTTTTACCAGACTCTGATATGGTGCATGTCAGTTTTTGTGCATTCTTTCTTTTACTTCCTCGTACCTATCGACTTGTAGTCTCTTATAGTGTCATTTGAACCTTGTTCTTATCTTTCTAGTGATGTTGTTCTAGCAAGTACATGTATATATAAATATATATATATATATATGTATATTTGATTTCCATTGTATAGTTGTTGCCATTGGAACCGTAGATTGGATTTCCTAACATAAATTAGTAGAATAGTAAGACAAGCATGGTTGAAAGCGAGTAATCTTGATTTTGAAAGAACTTGGAAAAAGCATCATTCTTTAATGGAATTCATATGGCAGTAGTTTTCAAGCTAGCATTGGAATGACACATTTTGTAGCTCTTTTTGGAAGGCCGTGTAAGATGCTTCATGTTGGTTGGAGTCTACGGAAAGGTTGCTTCTTGGTTCCGACATGGTTAGAGAGATTTCGAAGAATACTAATTTTATTAGGAGAAAATTCGTATCTCATATCCATGTCTTATTGATAATAGGTTTTAGAATTTCCCTTTCTTCTTCTTTAGTTTTGAATAGATTCTTTCCTTTATTATCCTTTGGGAGGGTAGAATTTAGGATTTAACCTATGGATGGTGGGATTTGATGTAAACAAGCTCATAGAACATGTTATGAATGATGTATGCTAGTGGTTGCAAGTATTTGCTAGTAGATGCTAATGGATGCATATAGGTACACTAGGTACTATTATTCCTTAAAGATCTGTCCAATTGAGACACTAGAGCATATTCATATGGATGTGTGTACATTTTTACTTTATTTCCATGGTTGTCATAAACGAATGTTTATCACATGATTGTTGCATTTGGATGATGGTTGTAGCACGCATATAAAACTATCAATTATCATTAGGAATTTTTGCATTCATTTGGATACATGGCACGGACATGATTGCACAAAAGGAGGTCAATGAATCAGTGGACCGCCTAATCTTTTGCAATAGTTAGAGATATTTACATTACACTAATTGCATAAGTATCACGAATTGCATTAGAAAAACTTAAGGACGATGGATGAATGGTTGATGATTGAGTAGTTGGATGAAAACATTTAGTACATTCTTTTATCCTTAGAGATTTCGGGGACGAAATTCCTTAAGGAAATGAGAATGTAACAACCCGAAATTTAACCCATAATAATTAATCCATTAATTAATTAAATAATAAAATAACTTCATGAAGTTATCAGAATTGAGCCATGAGAGTTGCACCATTGTGTCCGTAGTAATTTTCATTTATAGAACGTTAGAAACAGAGCTAATATGAACAAGATATATATATATATATATATATATATATATATATATATATATATATATGGCAGGTCGACCAGCTGGTCAACCTGTGCACTAGGCGGTTGACCCACCTGCTATTTTGGGGGTGAACGAACAATTTATCATTCGTTTGAACGATGGCTCGATTTTTTTTAACCGATTATAACATGTTTTGCATTCTTAAAGCTAATCCGGTCCCTCCATTCTTGCATCCGATGGCTGCTATTCTGCCCATGACGTGGTTGTATCCTATTCAATCTCCAAATCAAACGGTCTGAGATCCACTTCTACTTCTATAAATAAGACCCTAGGCCTAACACTTTTTCTCATTCTAAATCTTCTCCGCTTGGGTTCACCTTTTCATGAAGGACCCTAAAAGGAATAATATTCTAAGGAGGAAAACTTTTTAATAAAAATATTTTAACAACCCCAAGTGGATCCGTGAAGGCCTAAAGGGAAGAGCTTAGGACTGGAGGTGAGTGATTGTAATTATTTTAAGATTTCTTTAAGTAATTTAAAATAATAGGGTTTTAATAGTTGTAGTTATACTACGATTTCGGAATAGCCATTTTATCAGTTTTAGATCTATTTTTTAGTCTATTCCCTTTTGGTTATTCTTTTTCAGTTTATTATAATTTATTACTATTAAGCATAACTTTTTATTTATTTACAGTATTTAAGTTCATTTACTATTATTTATTTCTTATTTATGTCTTTTCTGACGTTTTGGATTTAAAGCAAGCATCTATTCTCTTCTTCCTCTTTTTCTTTGCATATGGATTAGAATAAATTAAACGCGAATATGGATTGTATAAGTAAGAAAATTGAATAAAGAAAATAATGGAATTGGACTGAAATTATGCCTAATTATTATTAGAATATAACCAATTAATTGGCTTAGTTATAACGTAGAGTTATAACTAAAAAAGAGTAGAAAAATGAAAGAAGCTATTTTTCACACTTAGACCTTGGATTAAATAATAAGCATGATTATAGCGTAGGTTATAATAAGAAAAAGAGTAGAATGAGGCTTATTTTAAGACTTGGGATAAATTAATAAGCGTAGAAAGTAAAGATGATAATAAAGGCTTAATTAAATAATTTATCTAAGTTAATAAGAATAGATGGAAGTAGAGCTTGTACCATATAGCATTTTCTATTAGACAAAACGGTGTCTCGCATTAGCCTGAAGAGAGATAAGGACATGCTTATGCAAAGAATGGTAGTAATTGGTCAAATAGAAGTCCAAATCACGAAGGATTTGAATAAGGCGCGCAACTAGATATTGTTTAGATGACAGACCAATACCAAAAGGATTTCCCCTATAGATTCTATGGATACACGGTGATCTCACGTTGGCCTGAAGTTGGATGAGGGTCACGCTTATGCTGGAGTTTGAGGTAATAAGAAGATCCAACAGGTGGAGCAAAGGGTAGCATGGGCATGGTGGCGGTTACGCGTGCGACTTCCATTCTGGTGCTTAGTAATCGCTGTGAGTTCCAAGCACTTAGTATGGGTGTCTTTCGTAGACACCATTGCCTTTTGTGAAGGGAGCTATATATATCATCCGGATCCACAGTGGGCGCTTTGTGCATCTTTCGTAGATACCATTGGCTGCTTTGTAAGGAGTTATATAGCATCTGATCCGCAGTGAGGTCTATGGAGTAGCATGCTGATCAAAAGGGGTAGAATTAGAATTACATCCTAATTACAGAATTAGGAATTCAGCCTAATTAAAGCAGAAATCAAAGACAAGTGCAAAAAATCAAAGTTAACGTATCTTATTAATTGAGTACTAGTTAATTCGTATTTATTTCCATCTTTATCTCTCATATTTCCTTATATATACTAGAACTATTGAAGAGTCTATTAATTTTACTTTGCTTAAAGATTCTAGTAGTTACTATCACTCACCAAACCTTTAATCTGACTCACTCCTCTATTTTCCCCCTTTCCCCTATAGGAAATCAAGGGAGAGGGTAGTAGATTGCAGTGCTTGGAGGTTTCTTGGAGAAGATTCTGCTATGCATTTCCATAGTTTTTTTAATTTTGGTTCTTCCTTTGTACTGGCATTTAAGAGGGATATTTGTACTTTGATTTTTGTTGAGACTATGAGTTTTTATTTCATGAGACATGTTGGGTTTTGAGACGTGTATGTTGTATTTGGATTTTGACTTATTTGGTTTATGAAGCAATTATGAAGCTATTGTTTTAAATTAGTTATTATTTTAGTTTTCTCTATTTTTACCTATTTTTGTCTTATAAATCTTAGTCTCTGTTAGTTTCAGTTATACCTACAACGCACCATGCCTTTTAATGTTTCTTTTTGGGTATATTAAGGGGCGTGGGGTGTTTCAAGTGAAGTCGAAAGACTTTTACGTTTCGACTTAGGGTTTGACGAAACATAAAGGACAGGTAGGAGATTATTAGTAAAATGAAATATAAAGTTTAACCTTACTAATATTGTAAGAACGTCTACTATGATTTTTCCTAATGATCTACCACTTAAACTTCATAAAATGTTAACTCCAAAACCGTTTTCTAAAAATGACAAGCTTATGAGACCTAACTATACCGTCAAGCTAAGAGCAATTAAAATAGTGTTGATATACGAGCGCCTTTGGAATGCTATTACATGCGAATCTAAAGAGCAACCTACTGATGATGTGGACCCCAAACTATGACTTTCTTATGAAAAATGGGTATCAGACCTAAAGATCATCCAAGTTTTCGTGTTGTCTACATTTGACAAGCTGCTGTAGAGGTAGCCCAAAAATATGTCTTTCCATGAGATATTTGATGGTCATAAGGCTCTATTTTGGTGAACAGCCATGTTTCATAAGGTACGAGCTTATGAAGAAGTTGTTTAGTGACAAAATTACCAAAGCACAGAAAGTTGATGATTACATGCTAATGATGAAAGGCTACATTGATAGGTTTTCATAATTGGATGTATATATAAGCAACGAAATGGAAGTTGACTTGATCTTTGGTTCTCTTACTCCTCGGTATGAACCGTTCATATTGAACGATAAAATAAAGCAATTGAATATGCAAATAATGGAGCTCCTTAATATATTAAGGTCAACCGAGTGATGATCTTAATATGTTGAGGTCAACCGAGTCACAATCCAAGGATCAGTAGGCTATATATACTTGTAAATGGTACTATGTCATCTTCGAGGAGTTCAAAGAAGTGGAAAAGAGAAGGTAAAAAAAACTAAGAAGGCCGATGACAAGGGTGAATGTCACCACTGCTACAAGAAAAGTTATTGGAAAAAGAATTGTCCTGACTACTTGGAAATTGTTAGAGAAAAGAAACATAATGGTTCTGCTGCTCCATTCGGTATATTTTTGATTCAATTTTTTTTTTGTAAATCTTGGGTCTTAGATACTGGATTTGGCACACGTATTTGTAATTTGTTACAGAAGCTTAGGAACTGGCACTGCATGGCAGAAACAAAGACGAGGCTCCAAGTTGTTGATAGATCTATTGTATATGCAACGATAGTAGAAGATTATCATTTAGTTTTTCCCAACGGAGTAATATTAGTATTAAATAATTGTTATTTGTAAAATACTTTATTTGTAGGATTTTTTCTGTTTTTAGATTGTTTGAGACTGGATATATATTTCATTGTGCAAATAATGTTACGAACATTAGTTCAGATGTAAATAAAGTCTGCAATGGTATTCTTGAAAATGAAATTTATGTAATTAATACTAATTATACGTGTTCTTTGAATAATTTTTCTAACAATATAAATGGTAGTTATCTTCGCCATTGTAGGCTAGGTCATATTAGTGAGAAACGACTGTACAAATTGAAAATTGAAGGTTTTCTACCATCAATTGATTTTGGATCATTTGACACATGCGAGGCATGTCTTAAAGGTAAAATGACCAAGCATCCTTCAGTGGGAGCAATAAAAGATTTGATGAATTCTTATGGTTAGTATATAGTGATGTATGTGGTATGGTGCTTATAATAACCAAGATAATATTCCTCATTTTGCTACCTTCACTGATGATTTCGTGAGACTAGAATATGTGTATCTTATGAAGAATAATTTTGATGTCCATGAGAAATTTATGGAATATAAAAATGTAGTAGAAAATCAAATGGGTCGTAAGATCACGATTCTTCGATCAGATCGAGGATGTGAGTATGATGGATAGGATTTCCAACAATACTTGGGATTATCTCTTAGGTTACTCCACCTTATACTCTTTAATATAGTGGTATGTCGGAGTGAAGGAACCGAATCTAATTAGATATGGTTTGTTCCATGATGAGTGAGGCTGAGTTACCTCTGTCCTATTTGGAATATGCGCTAGAAACCAAGGCACATATGTTGAACTTGTTACCCACTAAATCTATGCCTAAAACACCATACGAGATGTGGTATGGTAAGAAATCTTAACTCAAATATTTGAAGGTGTGGGGTTGTCTGGAATACATTAGGAGTGTTTGTCTGAATAAACCAGAGGCAAGATCAGTGTTGTGTAAATTTATAGGATATTCAAAAAACTTGATGGGGTATATATTCTACAATACCGAAGAACAAAAGTCATTGCTTCTCGACACGCTATCTTTTAAAAAAAGGAATTTGTATTAAAGGAAATTAACAACGAGATTGTCGACTTGGATGAGATCTGAGAAATTAACGCTGAGACCGAACCAATGGGAGAATCAAGTTCACCCATATACGAAAATACACAACTTATTAGAATGTCTAATAGGAAACCTCACACACCAGAGAGATTATATGGTTTTCTCATGGATGGGTGAGAAGGAGGACCATTTCTAAGATGACGACAACCCTCTTTCTTTCCAACAAGCACTGCATAGTAAAAACTCTACACTTTGGCTTGGAGCTATGAAATCCAAGATGAATTCCATGTATGAAAACAAAGTTTGGACTTTGTCATACACATCCAATGGGATAAAACCCATTGGTTGCAAATTGATTTTTAAGAAAAAGAAAAACGCAAATGGGGATATAGAGACTTGTATGGATTTCATCAAAATTAATGCATTTATTATGACAAGATCTTTTCATCCGTAGTTATGCTTAAGTCCATTCGGATTATGCTAGCTATTACTGCATTTTGTGACTATGATATCAAGCAAATGGATGCAAAGACGGCTTTTCTAAATGGTGATTTAGAAGAAACTGTTTATATGCATCCCAAGGGTTTTGCGGTAACTGGGAGTGAGGGAAAGGGTTGCAAATTATTAAAGTTGATTTATGAACTTTTACAAGCTTGAAGGAGTTGGAATAAAGTGTTTTGATAAGATAATCAAACAATTTGGTTTTTATCAGAACACCGAGGAAGTGTACGTATATAGAAAGGAATATGGCAATGCTTTCGTATTCTTCTTACTATATGTCGATGATCTATTATCGATTGGCAATGACACTTTGTTGTTGCAATCAGTAAAAGCTTGGCTTCTCAAGAACTTCTTCATGAAGGTTTTGGGAGAAGCAGTCTCTATATTTGGTATAAAGATCTATAGGGATAGATCCAAGAGGCTGTTGAGATAGTCCCAATCTCTATACATAGATACCATACCGAAAAAGTTCGGTATAGAGAATTCCAAGTGTGGAAACGTTCCAATGTAGTATGAAATCATCCTTTCTAAGAAGGACACTCCTCATACCGATGAGGAGAAAGAGCGTATAAAGAGGATCCTCTATGCTTCAACCATAAGATCCATAATGTATGTTATACTATGTACTAGACCAGATATGGCATACACATGAGGATGCGTAAGCCGATGCCATTTTAATCCCGGTGAAAACATTGGATGACCGTAAAATATATACTGAAGTAATCAAGAAATACTCTGGGACATGTTTATGATATATGGGAATAGAGACATTCTTATGGAGGGGTATATCGTTTCGAGCGTTCAAAGTGATGATAATAAATCGGTGTTTGGTTATGTCTTCACACTTAACGATGGAGCAGTTAGTTGAAAATGTTCCAAGAAAGAAACATTTTCTGATTCTATGGAGGAGGCCGAATATATCGCCCTCAATGAAGCAGCTAAAAAAGCAGTCTGGATGCGCAAATTTTTGAGTGATCTCGAAGTGATTTCTGATACCGAGAATTCTGTGGCATTATTCAGTAATAAAAATGCAGCTATGCAGATCGCAAAGGAGCCTACAGTACACAACAAGCTGCGGCATATTATTCAGAAGCTCCACCTTATTGGAGAATTCGTTGAGAAGAAAGAGATCGTGATACAAAGTGTATATACCAAGGACAACATAACAGATCCATTCATTAAGGTCTAACTCGATCGGTTCTCGAGAAGCTAATTGAAGGGATGAGATTAAGATTCCACAATTGGTTCTAAGTGCAAGTGAAAGATTGATAAAGTTAGGGGTATGCCCTAGGGGAAAATCTATAATTTATTGTAAATTAATTAACTTTGTAATCAATTCACATTCGTAATAAACGTGTTTTTCTTCCTGTTATATATTTGTTATAATATGTTAAAATAATTAAATATTAATTAAAATATATTTAACACAAAATCTGTAAGTGGTGTGTTTGTGATAGTAATTAAAAATAGTTGCGATCATGAACACATTATTTTAAATGTTCCTAGTCAAGAAATATCGAGAGTGGATGTATCCATTGAGATAGAGTATGTAACACTCTCCAAATATTAGATAATGTATTACTCATGACTAATAGGGACACATAAAGGTTATGTACTGATAATTATTGGATAATTATGTAATGACTCACTCGATAGTTTTCTATTGGTTAAAATAACTAAGGTAAAATAGAAAATAGCGATATGATTGATTTACATAGTTCTCTCGGCTTGAAAATACTGTTGATCTTCAATATGAAAGGTCTGCTTTGATTATATTCAAGTCATGGCACGACGTCCAACGGGTGACTGTAGCTGGGTTGATGGAAGTATTGGAAGTAAAACATTATTCATGAAAGGATTCGTCTCCTCGGTTATGTTGGGTTAGTATCACAGTCAACTCAAGTTAACTCAAAGTCAAAATCTCTTAATAGAGTAGTTCAGTCAATAATAATTTTATTATTGAACCAAGGACTTTGTATTTGGACTACGGAGTTGAATATGGATGATATTGGAATTTTGACCATTACCAAATTCCATAAGCCCAAAGTGATATGGTTTTGACGAAGAAAATTGGTGTAAATAATAGTCACGACCAGGTAACACTTAAGTAAAATTGGATTTTATCGAAACCAAGTAAGTGATAAATTTGACCAAAATGCCACACCACTTGCCGGTGACATGTGAAAATTATTATTCGAATAGCTCGATAATAATCGCTGACCAAATTTCCAGCCGATGAGTCACACAACCGAAACGATAAATTCTCTTCTGAACAAATGATTTAATTGATTTATAATAATTATAAATTAATTAATATTTATGAAATATTAATTTGAAATTTTGATTTGATAAACAAATATTAAATGTATTTATAAAAGTTGTAAATGCATTAATCGATATACGATATCGATAAGCATTTTAAATAAGAGTTAAAATGAAAAACATTTATCCGGGCTTTAAGTTTAACGCCCATGGTGGGGGATGATCATTTCGGCTGGAACAAGGGGTTAGAGGTGGCTATAATATAGGCTAGAGAGGAGTGAAAATGGATGGTTGAGATGGAAGGAGTTAAGTAAAAGATGCGATACTAAATTCTTTCGTTTCCTTTCTCTATTTAAACATCTCTTCCTCCATATAATTATGATCTTTTGAAGCCTCCATGGCTACTTATTGCTGGGTAAAATTCCTCTCCCTCTTCTCCATCTTTCTTAAGTTCAAATCAATTCAACTGTTATCTGATAGCTGATAGTCAACGGTTTAAGAAACATTCTTTTGGATCGAAAATTCTCTCAAGAGGCATATATCATCATTTCAAGGTGTAATTCAAGATATTGAAAGTGAGGTATATTTTTGGTCAAATTACAATTATTAGTGCTCAATTATAATGTTTTACTATACACATATATTTTATATTGTTAGTTAGGTGGCGATTCTAATATGCATATGATATTGTCACTAAATTGTTTTAGTTGTATGTATGTATGTAAATATTAAACAAAATTGTTAAACACTTCTCAGGTTAGTACAGCTCTGCAATTAAAAATATATTTTGTTTTGATTTAATTTATAATATTTAAATAGATAAATTTAGTTTATAATCAATTAAAACATCATACTTTAATTAAGTATGGTCATATCATTCTGTATATCAAGTATTAAGGATTTAGTAATTTCCGATAATGATAAAATATTTTTTTTCACATACTATTATTATTTAAATACTATTTAAATCAATTTACTACATAAATCAATTATATAATTCAAATATATTATGAAAATCATGCTTTATATTTTATAAAATAATATTAGCACAAAAGACACTCTAGGAAAAATAATAAAACATTTTTTTTATTTTTAAAATTAATTTTGAATAATAGCCTAAAGTCAAAAAAATTAATTTTAAGTCCGCAGATGTGGCCTAGTGGTTGAGACACTTGCCTCCTGGTAAGCAGGTCGCAGGTTCGATTCCTAGGTTGCCCATTTGCAAGGGCTTACCATGTGCGTATGCTAAGATCAGCCTTCGGGTGCCCGCAGACAGGGTAGGCGCACTAGGGAGGGTTTTACGGTTCCGGTCGGTTTCCCTCCTGAACAAATTCAAAAAAAAAAAAAAAAAAAATTAAAGTTATTGTACATCAAAAATGGCGTAGTAAAATTTTCAAAACATAAAATATCATTTAGGATTAACTAAAAATTTAAAATTCCAAATAAAATTTTGAAATTGATTTTTTTAACATTTTAATATTTTTGAATGGATATTTAAATATAAAATATTTTTATACATGGTCGTGCGTTAGACCCAATCATTTATATTTGTGAAAATATTTTTGTATTTTATTAACATTAATTTTATTTTTGAAAATATTTTGTGTATTTTTATTAACATTAATATATATATATAAATTAATAAATTTGCGTATATATATATATATGTTGCTTTCGGCTTTATAAAAAAAGATTATGAATATTAATAAATTATTTCATTATATTTAAATAAGTCTATTATATAATATGCATATACAATGTTAATATTTATTCATATGATTATTATTATTATATATATAATTGTACTTGTACACATACATAAAATTATTTAAATAAAACTATAATATATATATATATATAAGAGTGTATGTGTGTGTACATTTGCAATATTTATATATAAATAAAAGTATATACATACATATATTTGGACAACATATTTGCATATCGGACGAGTTAACGTATATGTTGTGATATAAATCTCAATATCTATGCACTGACATGTTATACCTCGCATGAATTGATATTTCCACATGCACACACACATATATGTGTATGATACACGTGTGTGTATCATAACATAAATTAAATAAAACTATATCAATTTATAAATTTAAATAAAATAAAAGATTTTATTTAAATAAAATTTAGAAATGTTCTAAATAAGCCAGACTTTATAAGCCCAATAAAGTTCTAACAGGATTAAAAATATATTAAAATTTACTCATAACTTCCGCTGCAGACAGATCTAGCTCCAACAGATACTGATATATGATAGTTAAATCTTGGATGAACATGGGACAGTATCGACACTAATATATGATAATTTAATCTTGGGGAACACGAGGTGATATTGATATCGATAAATGATATGATAATCCCAAACAGACACAGGGTGATCATGATTAATGACTAACACTGAGGCAATGACTCAAGTTCTTATCTACGATGGGTCTAGAACGACCTTTGATTTTCAGGTGAATCCAACAAAACTAGATGATTCGCCGTGATTGGTCCAGTAGATAGCCATAGAGCCTAACTGTTAATAATTCACCAACTTTCAATATTTGTTCTTGAGTAAAACACATCGTATATTAACAAGACATACTTTGAGAGCAAGTGTTACCGACTAACTTTCCACAGTCTCGAAACAGACTCGAACATTTAAACTAAATTAAGAAACGATGAAGAAATGGATACAAACATTTGGAAAACATAATAAAATAACACAGTAGAGAAGTGCAAAGGAGATAGAAAAAATCGAACAAGGTTTCATGACTCGCCCCCCTTGACTCGGCCTCTTCAACTTAGCACCGAGTTGTAATGCAACCAGGTTAGCTAGCTCACTTGAAGATGAGAATGCAAAGAAAGAAATGATGAACCAACGCAACATGATTCAAAGGATCAAAACAAAGTCCAAATCAAAAGAAGCTAGGCATATGAGGTCAACTCGAGTAGAGTTGTAAAGCACAACTCATACCCGAGTTTTGAAGCACAAATTAGTTTGACCATGATTTTTTGAAATAATTTCGTGCACGACGTAGAAAACATGGCTAAGAGTTTACAAACAATTGTGACGACGGTTTTCATCTATAAAGAGAGGAGGAGATGCACTTGAAAAGGGATCCTTTTTGGACTTTTGAGTTAAAGAATGTGTACATCTGAGTATAAGCAACCGAGTTGAAAAATGTTCAATCTCTTTTCTTTCATAAATTTACTGCTTGATTGGGTGTTTGTGACGCTTTTGTTATAAACAACACATTTCCTATAAGCAACATATTTTGAAATTTAACATGATTTATGACCAAATAAAAAATAAACAAAAAAGGAGGCGTAGTATAAAAACCCTCTGTACAGAAGATACTTTGATAGTTACCAACAATACCAGAAGATGTAGCTGCAGCAACTCAGGATAAGCAATCCAATATAACAAAAAAACAGTTCCAAACTCGGTTGAACATGCACATAGTAGTGTGTTAATTAATATCAGTACTTTCATACAAAGAAAAGGACTTTCATGGCAATTGCCAAAGCAAGTTGCAACACTGAAGCACTGATGACTAACACCATTAGATCATTATTTCCTTCTGCATTGACCTTCAAATTAAGGTATATGAACCAGGACGATGCAGCACCAGCAAGGCTTATGAAAATCCACCGCAGAAACCCAACAGGAATAACCAACAGCAGCTGGAAAACAACTTGTTAAACAGGCAATGATTTACAACTGTAATACAAATATAAAATGCAAGCATTTGACAGTATTTTGCGAGCCTGTAAACTACAAACTCAACACATTTTCAACTTAAACAACTTGGTCCTAATTCTAACTATAGCACTCTTGCATTTGAAAGATCAACAATTAAAATTTAATCATGATTCATGACCATCTATTTGTGTATAGTTCATTTGTATAGGACATGCATATTTCTGTTTCTGTGAAGGATCGGGTAATCCTTTATATGTTACAAAATATCAATTTCAACTTCTCACGCTCAATTTTGAATTTGATCAACTTCTTTTAGAAAGAATTATGATTAGATGTAAATTTTAAAATCAAATCATGATTGTCTTTTTTCTAACCACTCCTTTGCATGTAACATGCATATTTTTGTCGTTTGTCTAAATGACCACTCGTTATATTTAAGCTTAATGCTAAATCATTGTCTTATTTTATCGACTTCTGTACCAATCTGTACTCATGTACCCATTATAGAAAACATTGAATGTACATGCATATACGTAGGGAAAGGTTCCGCTACACCTCTTAATTGTCAACCTAAACAGTTCAAAATCGAATGAAAACTTGTAGTTATGTTCTTACATAACTCAATATTATCTTTTATAAAATTTGGCTTAATTTGAGCGATCCTAACATATAGAAGATCATGTTTCAAATCAACGGTTAAAATAGATATTTTAACGGTTGATATTTGACTTAACATTTTGACCATGTTAGTAGTTCCGAAATGATCTTGTTTTTTGTGGATATGATGTTAGTAGTGTAGATTGAACATTCCCAAAGTTTCATTTGATTTGAAATATGTATGACTTATTGACACCTCTCTTTTGCAACACCCCCTTGAACACACATATTTTTAGTTATTAGTTTTATTTAAATATTTGTTGTCTTCCTCTTGGTGCATCATAATATTATACAATAAAAAAAAATGGTTGAAAATTGGAGTGTTAAAAGGGTTAAAAAAGAGGGGCGCTGAATGCCATTGAACCTTCCTCACGCGCACGCGCGCACACACACACAAAATGCTTAACCACCCAGTCTAAGGTAAGGAGTAATTTACTAGCTCATATATAAATATGTATGTGTGGAATGATTTTTAGAAATAGCCAATTCGAATACAAGTGAGACTTTGAGGATGTCCAACCAACTCTAAACATCATGTCCACAGAAATAAGATCATTCGGAAATTTCTAGCATGTTCAAATGCTAAATCAATTTCAACCGTTGAAACATTTATTTTTAAACCATCGATGTGAAATATTATTTTGAAGACATTAGCCAAAATTTCATGATGGTCTTGAATTATGTAGGAATATATCTATAAATTTTCTTCGATTTAGCTCTAAAAATTGAAAAGGTGTAGATGAGGTATAGCTAAACCCGTCCCTACATATATTAGGAAGTTAGATTTAAACTTCAATTACTCAATTGTAATTCTATCGCTAATTGTCCTGTATTCAGAGGCGTGAATTTTGTACTAACTGTCCCACGTTCGACTGGGTCTGAGGTTGAAAAATATCATCCATGTCAGTTCAATTTTCATTTACGACACAAATCAGGCAAGAAAAAATATATGAATATGTGTACATTTGGAATTGCTCGATATTTTTCTATTGTACGAACATTATTCGTTCGTTGTTTGACTCATAAGAACAATGTCTGAACTTAAACCTTGTCCGGTCTGTGTCCGTCCGACTCTTTTATGGAACAACAAACAATGTTTGACACACAAACGCACATGCGCTCGGTCTAGTTCGATCCAAGGTTTTAAATCTCTGGTATCGGTCACGTTTCGTCTCGGAGATTTTACTGACTCGGTATCGTATCGGGTGAGATCTCGGACAAGATTAGTGCATCTCGATGCCAATATCGGATTTACATCTCGGTGCCAAAAGTTCGTTTCGGGACCATCTCGGAGTATATTTTATGTTTAAAATTAATTTAATTACACAATAATATTTACATATACTAAAATAAATAAAAAATTAAGCTTACTAGATTTGTAAAATCACACCATATATCATTGTCATTGGTAGCTCGAAAGAACATCTATGTCATTTCTATCTTGGATAAGAAGTAAATTAATAGAGGGAGTAATGTGTATATAAATATTGATTATTGTAATGTGTATAAAATAGTACAAGCAAGTGAATAACTACTTATTATTTGCACGTTGTAATATGAATGAACAAGCAATGCGTATAAAAAGAAAGCAACGTGTATAAAACAGTACAAGCGATGTGTATAAAATGTACGTGCAATGCGAATGTGCAGGCATTGTAATGTGTATAAAAATGTTTTCTTTTACTTGTAAGTTGTAATGTGAATGTACAGTTTAAATATTCATGTGAACAAAAAATGGTATAAGTGGACATGCATTCACTCACAGAGACAGCATATAATGCTCAAGCATTCTAATATTAGTGTGTAAAAATGTGTGCATGCATTCTAATTTACTAACAAAAAGTGCAGGCATAAAAAAATATGTGCAGGCATTATAAAAAAATGTGAGTGTACATGCGTTCACTCACAAATATAGCTCATGCCATTCACCTGCAAAATGCGTAGGCCATTCACTTGCAAAATGTACATGCAAAATGTACTTGCAAGATGAGTTCAATTTTTTTGTATGAAAAAAAAACGATAAATCGGCTGATATCTCGGAATATCGTCTCGGTCTAAATATCGGCCGATATATTGGAAACGAGAAATCAACCGATATATTATGTTTCGTTTCGTAAAAGCCTTCAACCGAGATCTCGGCCGAGATATCCGTGATTTGAAACACTGGTTTGACCCGTCTCCAACCCTACTTGTATTTGGAACAGTGGCCAAGCTACCAACTCTATATGTTTCCATATCTGTAAAGTACGATGAATGTACAGAAATGACTATAATTAAGTCTTTGTTATTCATATTAATAGGTACGTGAGGAATGTTTTTATGTAGTGCTAACGGTTTAATAACTATCTTTATAACTTCAGACTGTTTCAGTTTATGTTCCTACCTATTATTTAGATATACCAAAAGAGATGTATGGTCTAATGAGGCTGCTACGAAATATTTACTCATGTGAAGGGAAAGCGCTTCTATCATGGTTCATGGTTTCTCTGGTTCATCGAGGGGGAGAAGGGAAGGATATCGAGCTTCAAAGAAATAACGATTGATCTTATCGATACAAATGTATTTCAACTACATTTATACCCATTAGAGTCGGAATTTGGTTCAAGCTTTTCCTAGTGCCTTTTCATTAATGAACTCGGTGAGGCCCTCAAATTTTCATTTTATACACTAGCACATGCATGTTTTTCAAAGCGAAGCCTCATAGTTTTCCCATATTCTAAAGGTTTATTAGAAAATTTTCTTGCTACGGATAAAATGATATCCACAGAACTAAAACATAATATGACGGTGCAAAAATAATGATAAGCCACATCTTAAGCGATGTATAGGAATGCTTTGTTATCTCTGGCATGTTATCTGGGACATAAGCTAAAAACGTCTCTACAAATATAGATGTGATGTATTAAATTTAAATTTTAACGTTCAACTGATGAACCATTCTAATACGTGAGACCACACTTGTTGTTAGGAACACGATTCCAGTGCTTTGACGACGACAACCATATGACAAACTACTAATAATTTTGTTGAGTTATTTTAGGTACATCGACATTAATATAGAAGTTGAGTTATGCTGGAGATAGTGTGGTTGGCAAAGGTTCCTAACTCCCTAGTAGGCTAAGAGGGTTTGAGTCTTGCTAGAGTCACTTTAGCGGCTTGATATTTACAAAGGTATGTAATAATCCCAAAAATAAAATAAAATCTCTAGATCGAAAAGTGTCCTTGCGAGAGTGAGTTAAAAGGGAGTGGGTCGATGGCGGACCTTGCTACATCCTTTGCTTACGAAAGTAGGTTTTAAAAGAAAAAAGAAAAAAGTTTAATAGAGGTGAATATATTTAAAATATCAAAATAAACCAAAATGAGACATCTACAATGAAGAAAAATCATTCAAAGTCAACTAATAGAGTTAACAAATCCACTAGAACACAACATCGTGAAATATATACTCAAAGATGGACAAACGGGACAAAAACCAAGTATGATGTTTTCAATTCCTCATCGAGTCATGTTAGTCTAGATTTATTAAAATTCACAAACAATTGAATCATTTCAAATTTTGACACAGCACTCCAGACATCATAAAAAAATTCAGAATTTTTTAGGATTTTTCCAAGTGTCAAAATAAGTCAAATAAAAAATAAAATAAAACTAAGTTTAATTTTTTTTTTAAATGCATGTGGACCATACATGTCGGTCTTATGATTTGCACAGGTCGACTTGTGTTTGTATACACGTCGACCTGTGTAAATCAAATAGGTGGATATGTACATATGTATGGTTGTGATTTTTTTTTTAAAACTCGAAGTTCTGGTAGCATCTCTCTGTCTCTTTGCTTTGATATTCTTCCTCTTCGTTTTGGAGTCGCTCCTAGATGCAACTACTAAAAAGCATCCCTACATCATCTAAATAAGGGATCGCTCTCTCCCAGATCAGTACAATAATTTTCTACTCTGTTTATTCTCGTTGTTCTCTAATTTTTTTGCTCTTTACATTCATTGTTGTTCCAAAGCAATCAATCTCTAATCTTTCATTTCCATATCATCAATATTCAAAATACTTATATAGCTCTTGTTCGTTCAATTCGGAGATTTACCGTGTGGGTCATGGAAGATTGTACCAAGAGTTCGAACCAGTACAAAAATCTCGATGCTATTATTTTTATTTATTTATTTACTTAGTTTTATTTGGCTAGTTGACTTATTTAGTCAGATAATTTTTATAACGTAAGCAGTTATTTAGTTGGTAGTATAAATTGATCTAAACTCCTGGACTTTCACGTGTAAAATAAAATGTGTTATGTTATTTATATAGGTATAAGTCTAATTAAGTGATCAAATTACAAAATATATTTTAAAAACATAAAGGTATAATTGTGATGGTATTGATGTGTGGATGCTGAAATCGTGTTCTAATTTGTTGAATCAGCAAATTAGAAATATTAATATTATAGCTAAGGTGTTATTGATCCCCAAATTACTCAAGTTCTAATTATTCGCTAAACTCGTTCTATGAAGATAGATTTATGGTTTGTGTCAACTGGAAAGACCAAATCAATTTTTCTTTAATCATCCATGGATTCATGTATGATTCATGTATGATTGTCCCAATTTGATTCACTTTCCTCTTAATTCTTTTCAATTAAATAAATACGGATTATTATAGGGTTTCATGGCTAATTAAATCTAATGTATTAAATCCTAAGAAGTGATATTAGTCGCTAATTATTGGTTTCAATAAGAAAATTTGTACTTTGAGATTTTGAGAAAATATAGATTATGATTATATTTGGTTAAAAAAAATGAGTGAGTGATGCTTGGGTAATTTAAAGCGCTAAGAAATTTTGATTATTGAGAAATCTATATTATTATTTTTGCAATCTTTAATTTTGATATTATTATCGAGTAACGGAGCACTTAGCCTGAGAACTGGTTGTGTTATGTTAATTGATGTTTGTAATTTATGTTGTGGTGAAACAAAAGAGGTAATAACGAAAAATATGATTTTTAACGTTCTAGTCTTTCCCTGTTAATTTGAAGCAAATCCATTAGCTTGTTTGGTTTGACATTTCAGTATCGGGTTTAGTTAACGTATTGTTAGTATTCTTTTCAACTTAGGAAAGATGTGTTCAAGTTGGTAATCTTTTATTTTGCTACTTAAGTTCGTTATTGCATGTTTATACAATAATAAAATCCTAAATTTTATTAACACTTGGATTTGCATTGGTTATGGATATTCCATCACGTTGTTGGTTGTTTTCCACTCTTTTAGTTTTACACATAAAAAAGAAAGAGTATTAATGATCATTTATTGAATAGTATGTAAATTATGTATGTGTCCAAAGACTTAACAAAGTTAACGTATCAATATTACATGCTCATTTGTGCACTTGAGGTATGTTTTCTTTGGATGATTTTTTTATAGTCCTTCCAATTAAAAATTATTACAATAATTAAGGAAGAAACGATTCAAGACCACTAGCTCAATTAATTAGTGGTATGACGTTATAGATATAGGTTCTAGAGGTCATAGATTTGAACCCTGAAACATCAAAATTGGTGTTTTGCTTGAATAGCGTATCAGTTTTACCATCGAAAAAATAATTAATTAAGAAATTTTGAATGTTAACATTAATAATCATTCCTAAAGAAATTGTATCTCCATATACAACATGATCACAATGGAAAAAGGATAATTTTACGAGTAATTTCAATTGAATCATTTTTTGGAGTAATATTTGTTATTTATAAGTTTAGCATGGATGATGTTATTAAATGTAACCATATCCGATATCACATTTAAATATCATAACAAATTATACATCCATATATATAAGAACAATAAATAGAGATAAATATGATTAACATTAACTTAATACACATGGTTTTATTCTTTGGACTATTATATTACCATACTTTTATTGAGCAATAAAATTGGTTCATTTTGTCAAATCAAATGTAATATATTTTTCGATATAAACTTTTCATGGTTATGAAAATAATGAGGTAAATAAACAACAAATCACCTTATTTCCTTCACTTCCGGAAGTGATATACGATGATTATTTAGTCTTTAAGTAATTAAATCAGTATGGTTACATTATGGATACAATTAAATATCATGACAATTATCAAAAACATTTATCACGACATTCAATTATGCCATTTATTTTTTTTGAACTATGCCATTTTACTTGGAGACTTTTTGACAAACATCATTATTTTTTAGCATAATAGAAGAAGAAAAACTTATTGCTTTTCATGTTATAAATTAAGCTCTTAAAATGTCAAGAACCTCTAACTCAAGTGCTTAAAGGTATGCCGCTTTAGACAAAAGTTCTTGAGGTCATGGATTCGAGCCCCTAAAATATTATAATGAGTGCTCCGTTTGAATTAAATATCTCTATTGTTATCAAAAATTAAGCCCATTAAAATTTGCAAAAATAAAATCACATTCAAATTCATTACAATGCAAAATTAATAATCTAAATCAAAATTTCAAATCAATTGTAAAAACGATGAATCATGTAGCTTGCCCTGTTTAAATGCGACGTTTGATGCAACAAATAAAATGCAAAATTAATAAAAAGTTTACCATGTAATATAATTATATCATTTACTTTTATGAAATATAACATTTGTATAACTATAACTTAAGTTATTCTAGCAACGGCATGGAAATTTAAAATCATTATACACATTGCACTACAATAATGCAATAAACCGACGTTGTGACAAATTGTTGCACTGCAAACAATGACTGCTACACTGTAAACAATGCAACATGAAATAAAATCAATTAAATTGCATAAACACGCATTAATATGAACACTTTGTTGTTAATAACATTATTTTTATTTTAAATGTTATTTTACCTGCATTACTCAACATACTTTAATGATGCATTTTAAATAATGCTTAAAAACAATGGTCTGCTTTCAATTTTCATAAATTTCAACTATGTTTTCTATAACTTAAAAATGCTGAAGATTTTTATATTTTGTATTTTTTGAAAATTTCAAGGGTGGAAACATAATTTCCACTTTTACTTACAACATTTAAGCAAGGCATTTATTTATGACATTTCTGATAGGATTTATTAATATCATTTAATTATTATGCTTAATACAGTATGTACTTGTACTTAATATGAGATATATTTGTGTGTGTATGACATCCTATTTAAAATTAGAAACGTGAGACTATAATTAAATCATTGTCGTGTTATAATTATAATTTACAATTCCAACGATGCCAAGTAGACAGGATTTCTAATAGTGCTTTGTTCAAGGTTTGAGAACTCGATTTTTTGATTATTATAACTTACATAGTTTCGGTCAATTTCGAAAAATTTGAAAGTTTCGTTTTGGTTTCGGATTTATTTTTCTAATAAAATAGTGATAAAAAATGTTGCAACTAAAACACAAAATATTGTCTATAAAATCGTAAAGAAATAAAATAAAATATACAACGTTATCACATCGAAAAACTATTTTTTGAAGCTGCATATGCATTGTTTTCATAGTTTCCTTCATCAATTTTTGTTGTATGATACGACGAATAATTAAATTAAATTGAACTAAATAAGTTGGAGTGAAAATAGATTCCGTCCTGGTTCTGGTTGAAACGACCATGTTCTAGGATTCCAAACGCAACCTAATACCTGGGGCTTACTATAAGTAAATTAAATGTTATAAATAAAATTATTCAGTAACTAAAATGAATATTAAAAATAAATATTATTATAATAAATATTTAACATACCTAGAGAGCAAGAGAGGAAAAAAAATAAGTTTTTAGTATATATATAAAAAGAACTCGTAGAAGCTGAATTAAGGCACTATATCGGAATTCTATCCAATCTTCAAATTCGACATGCTTGCTGATGCTCAAATTCGAATTTGTGGTGAGTTTTCATTTCGATTTTGAGATTTAGTTAATTTTTTATTTAATTTTGTGTCTTTTAGTGACTTCTCTGCCATTTTCATGGCAAACTGACTTTTGTTCTTTGAATTTTTACCTATTTAGCTACCAGGACGGGTTTTTACTCTTAATTTTGCTGCAATTTCCTATGATTTTTCTTGATTTGGCAATATGTTTTACATTTTTTTAATCCTAACCAAAACCGAATTTTATGCTTCGATGCAGTTTAGTTAGTGTCGACACTGGTACGGTACCATCAAAATTCCGATATACAATCTGATACACCAAATCTTGGTTTTCTTACAGTTAAAGTACGATTTATGCATTTGTATGTTTGTAAAGATACGAAGTAATAGTTTGAAATAGAATCAAATACTTTTTGATGTCTCTAAATAAAATTAACCGTGAATATCTAACATTTCAAATAAATTTATTAAAGGAACATGTCACGAATGCGATATCTCTTGTGTAGATTGTTCATAAAGATGTTTGATATTCGTGTGTATTTATGTGGATGTGAATACTACATCGACTCAAATGTAGCTTCATTTTTTGACATAAATTATTGTCGACGTTTTATTTTGCAACAAGAGTATCATTTACAACATTGTTATAAAAATGTCTTACGATTTAAATCTCGTTCAGTTCGGATCTCTCCCTTCCGATATGATTTACATTCCCATTCAAACTCAGCTAAAACGCAATTGACAAAAATTATTCAATCCACACTTGTATTCAATATGCTTATTTGGATCCCTAATTCCAATTCTAGTGTTTTCTAAATAAAATAAAAATGGAATAATAGAGAAAATAAAGTTTTAGGTTTAGATGTAGAAATTCGAACATCATAATCAATTTCAAAATGTGTACAAACATTAAAATATAGACATTTTAAATCTACGATTTATGATTTGAACCCTTTTCGATTTAAAGTTTGAACTTTACGATTTACAATTTATATTCTGTTTTTCAAAATTTTAGTTTATATTTAATACTACCATCAAAAGACCTGATATTAGTGTTGTGTTAATTATCTTGGGAAGAGATTTACCAATTATTTGAGAAAATAAAGTTTTAGGTTTAGATGTAGAAATTCGAACATCATAATCAATTTCAAAATGTGTACAAACGTTAAAATATAGACATTTTAAATCTACGATTTATGATTTGAACCCTTTTCGATTTAAAGTTTGAACTTTACGATTTACAATTTATATTCTGTTTTTCAAAATTTTAGTTTATATTTAATACTACCATCAAAAGACCTGATATTAGTGTTGTGTTAATTATCTTGGGAAGAGATTTACCAATTATTTGGATTTACCATGATTGATTTTCATGTGAGCATACATGGTAAATTCTTTTGGTCCATATACAACCAATTGGACTAAAATATCTGTCAATCCCAACAACAATCTCATTTTTGACCCAACTTTAAGGATTTTATACATAACATTTTGTTTGCATAGGCTACATATACCTAAACCTTGCACTTCGAATGAACACACCTACTTCTCTTACAGTTGAAAGGATTTCTAATGTAATGAAGAATTTTGAAAGGTAAGCATTTTAAATCGCATGAATCTAACGATCATGGAGCGCGACATTACGAAGGCATTTAGATGTGCGATATCGAAAAGCATCACTGTCAAAAATGTAAAAAATCTGACGTTTTAAATCTTAATTCATATCGGATCTCTCCATTTATAATTTGATCTACATTCAACTCATGCTAAAATATATATTATTTTATTTGGATTCACAATTCCAATTGTAGCGTTTGCAAAAAAAGGAGCAAGAAAAAAAATTAACTTTAAATCTAAGTGTAGAAGTTCAAACCTAAAAATTGACTTCATAGTGTTTGCAAATCTTGAAATATGAATCTTTTGAATCTACTATTTATGAACCTCGTTTCGATTTGAAGTTTGAACTTTACGACTTAAATTCAATTTTGAAAATCCTTTTTTTGAGATGGTACTTACAGGGACAACAAATCATGCGTCAATAAATGTTCGAATCACGCTACACAAGTTTCGAACTTGTGACCTCTCGCACCAAAGTCGAATCACTTAACCACTGGAACAATGGTGTTTGTCGACAATTTTGAAAACCTTATCCTAAAGAATAAACAATGTCAAAGAGTTCTTTGCTGAGATTGAAGAACTTGATAAAAAAATGATAAAACGGAAACAAGTGCTTTTACAACACTTTATTTCCATTACGTAAAAATATAAGGGAACGTAAGCGAATACATAATGGGAGCGTCTAATATTCTTAGAAACATATATCACGTCTAATATTCTTAGAAACATATATCACTGAAGCTTGAGAATTTGGTATTGACCTCTCTTCCTACATAATACAGTCGGCGCAAGATTCAAGATCATATATAACTGTCAAAAAGAGAATGACTCTTAACAAGTTATTTCATGTAATGTGCAAAAAGAAGAGAGAATGAGCTTGGCAAGATAGAAGATGCTCATTTGGCATACACTTCAAAGTACAAAAATAGATTCTTTGGGTATCGAAATTCAACTCATGTTGAAAGATGCATCTATATGAATGATGAAAATTGGTAAAAATAAAGTTTGATGGGCATTTTAAGTTATCGTGAACTCGTTTTTTGTTTTTATCTATTTGATACTAAGGTTATACTATCATTTAGACTGAATTTGTTTAAATTTTTGAACTGAACAACTTAGATTATTGTTGTTCATTTGCAAATAATTGGTTTAGTTTATCGATTAATAGAACTGAATATCTTAACGTTCATGATAACTTATATTTGTTTAATGTTAATGTCACAAAAGAACTATATGGATAAGTGCTGAAAAATTGTTAGGCATGAAAAAGTGCAAATCAACAGACATCCCCATATGAACGTCCATGAAGTTAAAGAACTATAGAAGATTTTTTATACATATGTTGCGGCGAGTCTTACGTAGGTGTGTACACATCTAAACATTGCGTACATTATTGGTATTGGATAAATATCTTAGTAGCCCTACAACGGATTATTCAAAGGCAGCCAAAATGGTTATAAGATATATTCAAATTATATGGTCATATATAAAGATTGAATCAGTTGGAGTTGGAGATCATAAGGTATTCTAATTTCGACTTTGTTGGATACAAAATGGTATACTACATTTTTTCTATAAAATGTAGGAGCTATATAAGGGTAAAGCGTCAAGCATATACTTATAGCTTTTTTCCAATATGAAAGCAGAATTTGTAGCTTGTCAAAAAGTATCCAACCATGGAAATAGCTACAAAATTTACGCTAAGGTGCACATTGTTGAGAAATAAAGAAATGCCAATAAAGTTATATTGGATATTAACTATCAGTGTTATTTTCCAATAACAATAGGAACTCAAACAATAGGAGCTCAACTATATCAATATCGATTTTATGTTACTGGTCGTGAAGGAGAGTACATAATGGATTAATATCAATATAGTATTGAACAAGCTTCATGTTGCGGGAACCACATACGAAATCATTACCTAGTCTTTCATGAGCATGTTGCTCAAATAGATGTAATTTTGAGTCCAGCACTACTGTCTTGAGTGATTAGACGCTCCGGCTTTGGTCCATGAGATCACAAGTTCGAATCCTGCGTAGCGCGTGATTTGAATCACTGACGTATATTGACTTGTAGTATACTATATACTACCTATGACTTGCAGTACATCCATGTATTACCGCCAAGTACCCAATTTTCAAAAATGGATGTGATACTGAAGTAAAAATATTTCAGTTCATGGGGCTGTATTTAGCATTGTTAGATGACATAGCACATTAACACAATATTTTGGTTACATAAATATTTAAACTTTATTTTTTCGATCAAGTACTAACTTTTGGTTTCACTAAAGTATGATTGGTTGAAAATAGACATCTACATATCATATTACATGTAATTTTCATGTAAGACATCCATGTTATTTGGTTGTATCAGTATATATCACACCATTGATGAGTTTAGTTATAATATTGGTGATATAGGCCATTGTGATCCTTTATCAACACAATCAATGCACGAGATTGTTTAAGATATATCTTATATTATGAAATAGCAAACATATGAGAGCTCATATTCACATTTGTAAGGTTACATATCTGGCCTATGAGGAGATTGTTAAAAATGTTCAACATGTGAGGCCACACATGTAAAATGTGTTAAATCAATTCTATGCACAAGTCCAATTAAAGAGATTAAATTACAAAATAAAGACTAAAACTTATGGGTACAATTGTCATGGTATTTAATGATAATAGAATGACATTCTAATTTATTGAAGGAACGAATTAAAAAATATCAATATTATTTATACTCCAAAATTGTTCAAGCTTTAATTATGCTCTAACCATCTACTATGGTGATAATTTCATATTTACAGTTTTTGTCAATTTGGAAGACCAAACTAATTTTTTTATTTAAATCATCAGCAACAGATTCAAGCATGATTTCAGCGAATTTATTTATTTCCACTTAGTTTATACCCAATTAAATCGATATGAGCTACGTGGTACAGTTACCGAGTTTCATGATTAATCAAATCCTAACACCAAATGCATAAAATCATAACATCAATATATATATATATATATATATATATATATATATATATATAATAAAAGTGATACTTAATTTTACCTAATTTAAGAAGAGCACACATTTCGATGTCTCGAGCGATTGAACCCAAAACATCTAGAACAACAATCTAAAAATCTTACAACTTGAGCTGTCGATCCTTGACACCAGCATTCTTTTTTTAACTTGGTAATAAATAATTTTAATTTTTGTATTTATACTACAACACAATGGTGAGAACTATGTTTATATTAATATAGTTATATAAAGATGGAACCCAGTGCATGAGACTCCCCCGCACGATAGCGAGTTCTGGAGATGTCGATAATGTATGCAGCATTTCCCTCGCATTGCGGAAAGACTGTTTCCGAACTCGAACCTGAACGCCTAGATCACCATACAAGGGACCTAACCGTTGCGCCCAGATCGCTATATGTTAATATAGTTGCATATGATAAAATATTTCTAACTAAACATTATTCCGATCTTTAATGTTTACATTCAATTTTTTTGAATTTTAGATATTTTGGGTGTTTTTGAAACATAAACGTTGAAAGGTACCAATAACTTTAAGAATGATGTTTCATTTAATATCCACTAAATTCATTTTTTAGTTTAACCCCTTGCAAATATTAAACTTGTATTTTGTTGATCCCCAAAACTTGATTACTGGCTTCCCGCCTAGTTTGAAATATCTTTTTTAAAATGTAGATTTTTAAATTAAATCATGACCGTCTACACTCAACCATTCATTTAAGTATGATGTATAATATCTTTTTCTTTGTTTGAAAATCAATTGCAAAAGTAAATCTAAGAAATAAAGCATGATAATATATTTTCACTCTTTTTACATAGTATATGGATTGCTTTGAAAAAACATTAAGCGTGCAGATAAATAAAAAGGTTTCAATTTGCTTTTTTATTTTAAGAATAGTATTTAATTTTTAAATTGAACTTATCCAATAAAAGGGGCAAAAGCATTATAAAAATTAAATTTATTCTTATTAACAAAACATAAGTACATATTTAGAGAACTATTTAATTTATTTGCCAAATTGTTGAACTTCTTTGTGAAAATGTATGAATATTGGATATGCAAAATTACTGGATTCTTAGCAAAATATTTTTTTTTTAATAAAATAAAAGACCTGTTGATTTTATCCACTGTTTGGATTTTAAACGTAATTTTGAGTAATATTTTACATCTTTAATGTATACAACAACGAATATTTCAGTAATTGTATAAAGAGATGGTTCTATGCAACGTTTAACGCTACTGCAATTTTATGCAGTTTGTAAGAAATTATGATTTTGTTAGTTATATGGTACGCCTATGAATAATTAACTTTGTTCGTTTGCTAGTAGATCAACATGCAACACGCTTTCTGTATGTCATGTAAGTTAAGCTTGTGTGATTTTTTTAATCAAATTACAAAATATACATTCAAAAAGATAGTTATAAATTACATACATTGGTCCATACGGTTTTAGTTAATATTTAAATATATACTTTTGGTTCACATATTCAAAAGAATGCTAATAATTTTTGAATAGAAAATAATAATTATATGCATGTATAAAAGAGGACAAATATATAAACCATCATAGTAAAAATTAAAATTTACAAGTGAAGTGACGTAGCTCGTTAGAATGGTGAAACTCCAAGTATCATTGTGATAAACATAGACACGACTGGAGCTGCAATCACCGAAAATCAAAAGTATATCTTTATCATTTAAAAGAGGGCGTTGCTGATTTATATGAAATGAGTTGTCGCTATTAATAGTAGAAATGGTTTATGATATCCCTTAAATCAAGTTAATATTAAAGTCGAACACCACGATATTTTTATTACAAAAGTAGAGGTATTGTATATCCTATTCACAAATTGGGGACTACGTCAAACAATTTCACACCAGAATTTATTAAGCGGCTCTCTACCAACGTTGTATAATATTTAAAACAAAAGGAGTAATTTGAGTGCATGTCTTAAACCATTCAAGTAATATAACAGGAGGTTTCAGAGAAATCCAGAAAAAAAAAAAAAAATCTTATCGCCATGGATGTGTAGATGAAAGATGATCCCTATCAACAAGAACTATCTAGTGATGAATATTTTCCTTTATTATGTGATGAAATATACTATTCTTTTTCTGTAATCACATGTCAAGAGAAAATTAAATATAATTAGCTAAAGGTAAAGAATATGACAAACAATCCAAAGTTCAAGCTGGGGTAATATGATTAATAATGAAAATATTACTAAAGCAAATTTGTTATAATTTACTGCATTTAGTATGAGGACTATTGGAAGAAATTATTTATAAATCCAACAAAAAAGTACAAAGACTACAGAAAATTGGTTGCTTACACAGCTAGGGATGAATATTGACAGAGAATACCCCCACATGCACCATAATTTTACTAGGCTTGCATTGTTCGGTCCCAAATATTGGAGCATGAAGTAAAATGCAGCCGGCACAGCAAGTGTATAGCCATAAAGCACAGTGGCTGCCCAATTCACATATGTGACATCAAAATTCCATACAGTGTCTTGTCCACTCCTTTGATGCGTCAAATAAGTAGCACAATTTCCAAAAGCAGCAAGTATAAAAACTAATGTAGTAGTGATCCATATAGGTCCATACCTATATGACAGAAAATTAAAATCAGACGATTTAACAATTTAATCTGTAGTCAGTGAAGCATATACTTCGGTGCATTAGATGCAAGATGGCAATAAAAGAAGAAGAGAAACACAACTCCCAAAATATATCAAATTTCTATTGAATGCATTCCACAGATGGCCAGGTTACTATGGCAAAACTCCCCTTTGTTTAATTAACGTAAACAAACTTAGATCGGTCTTCTGTAAGCACCACATCAAAACTAGATAGGCATTAACAAGGGAATTGCACTACTAAATCTCATCATTACTTCGCAAGTCTAAGATAAGAAACGCTAAGAGAAATTATTATACTCGGCACTGTTAAGTTACGAGAAACATATATTAAGTTGAAAACTTGAAAAAGAACTCACATATCAGGATTTGCATCAATCTTTCTGTAAAAGTCATCCATAGGATAAATGGAACTGATGATCCTATCGACAACAATATCAGTATCAACATTAAAATATGGTTGGTAGGATGCAATGCTGAAAAAACCTTTCCAATTAGTTGTTGTTTGCTCTTCAGCATCTACATTGATTCAAAACCCAAAAATCAAATGGCAGCAAAAACACTGTAAAGAGACATGAATGAAAATAGCTTATTTAGAGCTGCTCCAAGTTTATACAAAACAATTTCCTTGAACATTTGCATGGAAGTTTGGTAATAAGACAAAATAATACCAAAGACGCAATGTTTGATCAGTGTTATTTGTGTGCCATAAGCACGTGTAAGCAAGCATAAACTCAAACATTGTTGCGTAAAAACCAATGAAATGTCATATATACTAATTTGAACTAGCAGTTAATTTGCACATTTATATGTTACCCATATCCATGGAGAAATTTTGTGAGTGTACTAATTCATGCAGCTAACGTATCACCCTGACACAAAAGTGCAGCTTATATGACCTAGTATTTAATTGTTAAAACCATAATTTTTGAATAACTGCATGAAATTTGAGAAAGTTTAGTACAAAAAGAGTTCATTATCATGACCTGCATATAATATCAGAATCTATACTTACATCTAATCTAACAAAAGAGGAGGGATCTTACTTAATAGTTCAGTAGTCTAAGTCCAACTTCTAAAACATAGGACACAGTGTTTAAAGTTCCATACTGATGCCTAAAGATGATTGTTAAATTTCATATTTTCATAAACAAACTTACAAAAATGATTTCCATCATTCACCATCTATAATATCCAAAACAGGTACAGATCATAGGTGAACATTTTATACACTGAAGTTCCAATAGTGCTAATGTAATTAGAATCAAGTAATCCATAAACACATTATATTTATCAAGATAGCCATAACAAATTAATACCATATGGGCTACCACTACCAGTCCCAGGCCGACCAGGTGGCTGATAACCTCCATTATTAGGCGGGAAATTTTGCATATTCGCATTAGAATTAGTACCTAGAAAATCAGACAGTAAAGAACCGAATGAAGTAAGATATGTCTCACTAAGTTGACGAATCACAGTAATAAGAAACTAACTTTCAGTAGCACCAGGTCCTTTATCTTGATCAGGAATCACTGCCTGCACACGTAAACTCAACGAGATGAATTGAAGTGCAAAGATTGCATTATCAATAAAAGAGAGAAAAAAGAAAGGAAAAAAAAAAAAAATCAAATTCCTAAAATTAGGGTTTGAGATCAAAGTGAGGACATTACTGGAACCGAGCCAAGCAAGCGGCTAGAAGGCATGCTTGTGTAGCCCTCTTCCATCAATTAGGCTTGAGGATGGAATCTGAGCTACGAGTTACGAAGAGTAAGCTTCTTTTTCTTTTTTCCTTTGTTCGCTTTTTTGTCTCCTTCGATCTGATTTGATGCTTCGAAGTTAAACCCCAAATTACTGCTTGTTTAAGCGGAGACGTAACACTGTTCAACTTGCGTCCATCTTGGATTAATGGTTTCTAGCGTATCCCATTTTGCTTTCGTTGTGCAAAAATTTAACAACATTTCTACAAGGCTCGAAATTGAGGTCAGGAATATGGCCTTAAATCATCTTAGCCACACAACAGCCAAATTGCCCTCTGAAATCCACCTTTAGATTCATGTCAGTACGTATAATTTTCGAGGCCCGCAGACACCTTTTAAAATTTAATTAGACGTTGGATAGAAGTGTCGAATTATCTAAAGTGTAAATTTACGAACGTCTATAAATTATATATGTTTTAACACATTTAACAGAAAATGATTTGCATAAATATTTAGTCATATTTTTGCGTTAAAATTAAATGTAATTAGTTTGAATTTTAATTTCTAAGTTGCAACATCTAAAATTTTGTTGATTGAATTTTTTTTTCTATTCTTAACAAATAAATAATGATTTTATTAAGAAAGTTTATTAATCAGATCCTGTTTTTTGTGATACTATGATTTCGTAATATCCGTAGATAGACGTTTTTGGTAGTTTATGATGATTAAAAAAATGTGACATCAAAAGTATTACGACTATTATTAAAATTTGCAATAATTATTAATTATTGATTAATTAATACATTTTATTTGTAAATAATTAATATTTAATAAACAATGGTAGAAATTTAAATTCAAATTTAAATTTAAATATGAATTCAAACGTACTATAAATTCAAATACAAGTTTAAATTAATGGTACCCAATACATAAAATTTTAATTTAAAAATATATAGTAAACTAACGATGGTACTCCATGATAAGGACGCAGATAGTCTCAAAAAACGTCGAGTTCCAACATCGACGTAATCAAGTCCAATTTATCTAGATCCAACAACAGGAGACCATTAATGGCATATTCCTATTTAGATAAATGTAACAGCTCGAAAGATTTTCGATTTTGAAAATCGACACTAATACGTCCACTATATAGAGTGTCGAGCAATCGAGTGCCGGAAATCCCGGACTGTTAGGATTAAGAAGGAAAAGAGATAGAATAAGAAACAGAAAACAATAGCACAGAATCTCACAATCGCAGTGGAACAAATATAATATACAAATAACGGCATTTTATACAAAGAAAGTTGTAACTGTCAATATACATACAAGATATCATAGTACAATCATCAACAAAATAAATTTGGACAGTTACAATAACTTGCCATCAACTACTATCCATATTACCCAGCGGAATCTAATCGATACGTCTCGGTCATCCACCTCGTCTTCTGAGCTTCAAACGTCCTAATCTGAAAATCTATAATATTCGGTCTGATCTGAGCATTACAATAAAGTAACACCCGAGTTAGGCTGGAACCAACGTGAGTAAACCCATTATATATGAAATACTTAAGTTATAATCTCCTTGAAAACCCAAGGCAACTCATACAAAACTATGAGTTATTTCACCTTTTTGACCCAAACCATTTTACAAGTATCCATCTATATTTTAGTTGTGTCTAAATACAATTACTTACTCAAAATAGTAGAATTGTTAAATCAATCCAGTTTAAGCCCATTTAACTTTAATCACCCCTAAAGGTTTGTAGTGACTTACGAGTCGAAGTGGTTTTAGATAATCGCTGATATCCGATCCCGGCCTCTTCTTATCCAAGTAATAATTTAAAAAGGGTAAATTGTTTAAAATAAACAATTTATTTTATTGGGTGACACTATTTAAATATGGGAATTTCATTTAACGTATTATTACTTTAATCTAGTTACTTTAATTTTCTGGCCATTTGTTAGCACAGGCAAAAATAATTCGAGGGTAAATATTCAATGGAATTGAGCCAAAGTATAGCTTTAACTATCAATAACGAATATCCAAACGATTTACTCCTTAGGATTTTATTTACTTTAGTTAGTTGATTACATTCGTATTTTTATTCGAATTAATTAAAATTTAAATGATTTATTAACTAATAAATAAATTGTAAATACCATTAATTACCCATATGTTAAAGTCAATTAATAAATTGATTACCTTTATAAATATCGTTGAATTTTTGGATTACGAGTATAAAACAGAAATAGTCTTGGTTAAGAGAAGAAAATATAACTTATAACATATACATATATAAATTTGTTCCTTCCTTTCTTTTCTTCTTTCCTTTTTCCCTTTATTTTTTCTCTATTCCTTTACTCTTTTTTTCTTTACTTTTACTTTTTTTTCTTCTTTCCCGGCCTATTATTTTCCTTTCCGGCCCAACTTCTTCCCTTCTTCCTTCCTCTCTTTATTCATTTCCCTTTTCTTCTTGCTCCCTTTTTTTCTGCAGACACGCCGTGCACGCCATCGTGTACGTGCACGCACTACCAAGGACCGAACTCCCGCCGACGACCAGCTCTTCTCATCACCCGCGACCATCTCGACCTCTCCATCCATTCGAATCACTCGATCACAAACTCACTCAAAATTTGGACATCGAACCCAACTGGATTTGAAACCGACATCTCTAGACCGCCACTGCACCCCACCGCCGACCACCAGACTATGCCAAAATGATCGCCACGACCCTCCCCATCTTTTCCCCTCCTACCGCATATCTCACTCGTCTCCTCCACATCGCCGTTGCCTCCCAACCGAAACACGAAAACACGCCTCTAAAACCCTGGTTTGCCCCCATCCGGCCACCATGACCACCTAAAAATTCCCCTTCCATTTTTCCCAGGTGCCGCACCGCCTGCTTTTCCTCCACGCCCAACGCCATACTACAACCCTCACCATGACGTCGGAATTTGCCCAAAGCCCGATTTCTATTCATCTCGTCATTCCTCTTTCTATACTTAACTAAAAATTTCCAAACCAAGACAAGAATTCATATTTTCCAGCAACACACAGGTCAATATAATTTAAACATTAAATCATGCTACTCGAATTTTTAACCAAGCCCAAACTACTCGTTGTAAACATGATTTTCTTTCCCTATACTTAATAAAATGGAACGAAACAAATTTTAATATATCCTATACTCAAAACGAATAAATTTTATTTTCGAATCTTCTTTTAAAATAGATTGGACGATGAGATTTGGATTTTCCTAAGCTGATAGTTGTTGCTTTTTAACGGAAAACATGTAACAGAGTTGCTCTTCCTGGAAGAAGAGCAGAGTGAACTACCATTCCTAATCTATATAAACTGAATCAAGTACATTCTGCAGATTCATGTATACTTTCATATTGCAAAGATCTACCCATACCTTTAGATATGTATATGTGTGTGTGTGTGTGTGTGTGTGTGTGTGTGTGTGTGTGTGTGTGTGTATATATATATCCAACTAATAAAACTAAAATGGTTTACTCACTGTTTTTCTTCTTCACTTTGAACAACTCCTTTTCTTCTTCTTTTTTTCCTTGATCTTGAGTGTTTTCTTCTGGTTTTTAAGTTTTCTCTAATTCTTAATGGCAGCTTGCATTACTTTTGTTTTTGGTTATCTTGCTCGAATGCTAACGGTATGAGCAAAGGCATGGCCTTTATATAAGGAGAATGACTGTAGCTTTGCACATACTATTACTTTTATTTATTTATTTTTATTTTATTTTTATTTGAAAACAACTGATTTGATCTCCTTATTTTAAGTTGATTTGATTTGATAATAAAAGATGATCTGATTTCCATGTAACTTGATTTCTTTTTATTCTTGCAGCATTCTCCCTTTGTTTGCTATTTCCTTTTGTTTTTGAGAACCTGAACCCATATGCTTGGCCACCTATATGTGTGTGTGTATCAATTATGTACAGGGTAAGCCAAGGCTGGAACTTTGTGTGTATACAGGCTTTGCATTTATTTCCTTTTATTTATTTAATTTTTCTTAGGAACATATGTTGATCTGGCTTAACAAAAGGTGGTTTGATGTTTTATAAAAAGGCTTGATTTTGACCTTTGCTTTTGACATTGATAAATGGTTTTGTAAGCATGAAATGATGTGCATTTATTTCAATGTTCCCCTTTGTGTGAACATTTATTCCATGTATATGTATACACATAAATTTCATATGCATATTTATTTGTTAAGGTTTGTGCTTCTTTGTATATGTATGGATATGCGTACTTTCACACATGCATATTTATCCTATCATACATTCATTTATAAATACCTATTTTGTATATCCGGACTTACTTTCTCGTGCTCTTTGAGGTGAACTTTTTATTTCAAATTTCTTTTGTGTTGATATGTTTTCGTGGTTGTTACCTTATGTTTCCTTCTTAAATATTGTGAGGATGCAATTTCTTTAAGGAGGAGAGTCTGTAACAAGCCGCATATTTTACGATTGAATATTTTAATATTTTATTTTAATATTTTATCGTTAGTCGGGTTTTAGTCCGAAAAGCTACTTTTTGCACACAGTCGAATTTGGTCTCGAGACCACCCCCGTTGAGTTCAAAATGACGTTTGCGACCTTTTTGAGTGTAAACTTTGATATGTTTGGAGTTAGTAGAATTTTACTACTTTTTCACTTAGGGCTTTGGTTTTTGTTTCAGCCCATTAGACCCAAGCTTCACCCCTCTCCTCTTCATTACTTCCTTTCTATTTCCTAATACTCAAGCTTTAGCAACAATGGAGAGAGCAATGTAAAATTAAAACTCCAAGCCCTAGTTTCCATCTACAAATCAAGTTCTAGCTCCAAATCAATAGAAGAAGTTTTGCTTAGATTCAAGCTTGTTGGGTTAGAATTGAAGAGTGATTGTCCTTGCCTTTTCTCTATTGCTTCTTCTTCATTTGTTTTGGGTTCAAAGGTGAGATTTTTATCTCACATCTTAGTCTATAATTATCTTCGATTGTTAGGTATGAATTCCTAACACTAATTCTTGTGCAATTGATTTTGGTTTGGATTGATTTGGTGTATATTCTAATTTTTGGTGTTTTGAAATCAAAATCTATGAAAATCCTATTATGGATATTTGGATATTGGTATTTGAGGCGTATCGAAGAGCCTTAATTAAGGCTGGGTTGTCGCTTGGCGTAAATCCCTAGTCGTCGTTGCTCGACCGATCGCTTCCGGTATTTATTTCGGCCATTTTTGGTCTAGGTTCAGGGAATGCCCTGAACCCCAGTTTCAGACGTCTGAAACGTTAGATTCAGACGTCTGAATATTATTCTGGGAAGATTTTTATTCCCAGATTCAGACGTCTGAATCTATATTTCAGACGTCTGAATTGGTTTATTTTGGACCAAAAAGGAAATAGGCTAAAAATTGCCTATTTCAGACGTCTGAATTGTGTTTTGGAAAACAATTATTTTTCCATATTCAGACGTCTGAATCTACATTTCAGACGTCTGAATCTGCTGTTTGGGCTCTATTTTTCCTATTTAGCTTGAGATTCCAATTTTATCGATTCGTGTTGATTCCCTTTTGTTGTTATCATCTATTATCGACTTTGATGACATTTTCTTTGGGATTTTTGTAAATATCCATTTTGATGGATTTGATGTCGATTTCTTTGGAATTAACTCACATCTTCGTATGTGAATTTTGGTGATTGATTGTTCTACAATCATTTTTTTTATTTGTCACTTTATCTCACTCGTACGAGAAATCTAATAAAACGGCTTCGTAAAACAAGTGGTATGAAACGCTTGCGTTTACTTCGTTGGTTAAATCTTGGACTTGTTCGATTGAATCTCTTGTGACAATTTTCTAGTGGAGATCTACAATTTGCTCATAAATATTTAAGTTAAGCTAGTGGTTATGGGACATGAAGCTAAGCTCATATATTTACTAGCTTAGAGTAATTGACACTTTCTTGATGATCATTGAGGATCATTTTTGTGTTTTAGACTAGCGCTATGCTATGTTTTTTTGTCCACGAAGGGGATGATACCTCATTTTATTGAGTTTCGTCTCATTTTTATAATAGGCTAACGACCTATTTATTTCTTGGGGTTTCGACCCAATTTTGGTGGGCTAGCGACCCATGTTTTTATGGAGTTCGGATCTTCGGGCGTATCGTTGTACTACGTCGTTGTTTCGAATTTTATGAGTTTCTGGTTCCTCGGGCGTACCGTTGTACTACGTCGTTGCACTGGCTCTATGGTTAGCGACCACGGGATAGCGTCCCGTTTTGTGATACACGTGTTGGTGAGTTTTCAAGCTCCCGTTTTGTGATAGGCCTTCCCCCCTTTATGTGATTCCTGGATTTCTATTGATGATTTCTAGAATTTGAATTTCACCAATTTTATGATTGGCATTTATATGTTGTCAATATTTGTGGCTTGGTGAATGAAGTAAGGAGTATGACATTCCTTTTGATCTTTGAGAAGATTATGGTGATATTGATTAATCTCTTGTTGATTTTAAATTTTCATACTTATCATAGTATGGCTTTATGGTTTTCATATGTTATGTCATATCTCTTATTCTACATCATTTTATCTGATATTTATAGCTAGACTGATCCGTTTATTATTTTCTTATTAAATAATACTCGGGTCAGACCGAGATGTTACAGGTGCTTCTGCTTGACTTCATTTCTAGGATTATCATCCTTACTTTTGGATAACTACTTAGATTAGTAGTTTTTGTTGTATACCTTTGAGATATAGACTCCTAGATGTATACATATTCTTTTGTCTAGCACTTGTAACCATTCTTTTGTGTTATTGTGGATCTTGTTTGACCACTACTCTGATGTACACTTTCATGTGTTATATCCATATCTTTTTTCGCCTTTATGATATGGATGTCTGTGACTGATTTGTGTTATGTTTATTTCTATGTTTGTTTCCGAAGAATATATACAGCTACTGTGTAGTAGCCTTGAGCTTTGTATCGGTATGTCGGACTTCCTTGTACTATCTGACATATTGGTGCTCGCACAAAGCAATTACACGGATGGTCGCTCCTCAACAGCCTTATTCTCCGTGCTAGTTGACAGCATTACACCGTAATATTCTTGGCTAGCATGGGTATAGAGGTGAGGCGTCACATGACTAGACGCAAAGCTTCGTTGTAGGATAGAAACGAAGGATAGTGAAACCAATTTGATCATTGAATGAACTGTTGCCTTAATCAGATGCCCCTTCAACAGATACTCCATCATGTCTTAGTCGTATGGAGAATGCTATCTGAAAACCATCGGAAACTGTAAAGCCCTGTCACTACAAGATATAATGTGTTTGGTCGTAGAATGTGGCGACGTACATCGATGGCTCGTCGAATTTTTCCGACGACTAGCAATTTTATTATTTACCAAATTAAATATTTTATTTATTTAACTCCCAATGCGTTTTAAAATATATTTAAAAATACTAATTTAATTTCTAAAAAATAAACAAGATATTTTATCACAACCATTCAACGTAACGACTGTTTTGATAGGTTAACTTAGTATATTCAATGATCTGTCTTCGTAATTTAAAATCTAACTTCCATGACCATTCTATGCGACTTTTAGTCAGTCCATGAAGCAACTTTGATAAAATTGATTTTGTGTAGCAAGTTTACGAATTAAAAAATATTTTTAAACAGTTGGGCAATTAATTATGAAGTTTTAACTATATTTACTACGATAAAATTATATAAAATAAAATAATAGGCAGAAAATTAAATTTATTAGATCTTACATCGATCTAAATTATACTTGATCTATGTTCGGAAGATGATGAAAAAATAAAAAAACTATAGGATATTGACTTTGAATTTAAATTTATAGTCGTTCATCGATATTCGAACTTAAAACCTTTTGTTCGACTGCCAGACGACCTTAGATTGAGACCAAATTTGAACCACTGATGCTTGGTAATGCTAATCCAATTCATACGATTGGATTTGTAGAAAAATGGCTGGAAAATAATTTAAGTTCGAAGCAGGTCACTTCATTGAGTGTTGTTTAACTTCGAAAAGGTTGGTTGGCGATGGTTGATGACGGCCTATTTGTATAGGTTAACAATGGCTAGGGATGGTTAGCCACCACCCATTGCCATATACGTGGTGCACAAATTTACATCACGTAGCCATCGACTTTAATCGGCTAACGATTGCTAGGCCGTCTAAAGCTGTCGAAAACTAAACGATAAGGCCGTCGCTAAAGCCATCGCCTTTTCTTCCATTGACGACATAGAAAGCGACGACATTTTCCATTGGCCAGCGATGGCCGTCGATGGTTTTTTGCCGTTGCTAAACCTAGTATGTCTTGTAGTGTGTGCTTTTGCTCTGGTCTAGAAATCATCATCACTTATAGTGATTTTCCTTTCAACATCCAAGGCGGCTCCATCCACCATCGTCAACCTTTGAAAATGAGCGCAAATTTAGGCATGATTAACCCATTTATGAATTAAAACTGGAATGGTGTACTCGATGCCATAATTATTAAGTAGATATTTTTGGATAGTAGACATGATCACCGTCTTCTTCCCAAGTGGAAAAGTGCATGCAATAAAAATCATGCATCCACAGACTTAGCTGATGCAGTGGAGGATGATGCAGCGCACCGGCGAGTTATGTTAAGTCGCCTGCCTTGAACGCCTGCCTTGAACGACATAGCGAGTTGTTTATGTCGTAAGTCGCTTATGTCGTAAGTCGTTTCTCTTAAGTCGCTCACCTATGCCGCTGTCTTAAGTCGCTCACCTATGCCGCTTTCTATAAGTCGCTCACCTCCTATGCTGCTTCCTTAAGTCGCTGATTCCTTAAGTCGATGATTCCTTAAGTCGCTTAAGCCGTGCCTGAAGCTGTGCTGTGTTGTTAAGTCGCTGATGTTATATCGCATGTGTGGGTTGTATCGTTAAGTCATATATTGTTGTAATTTTCTTATCTCGTGTGTTGTTAGGTCGTGTGATGTTGTAACCCGTGTTGTATTTTCTTATGTCGCATGTGTTGAGTCGTGTAACTCGTCAGTCGCAAGTCGTATGTTGTTGAATCGCATATGTGTTGTAAATTCCTATAAATAGGGGCTTGATGTCATTGTAAGGGGAGTTGATTTTTGAATAAATTTGTGTGTGAGCTTTGGCCACCATTGTTGAAGTTGAGTGTGATCTCCTTCTTCTTTCCATCTTCGGGTTATTCGTGCGCGAATCAACGAAGTTGAAGCCAATTCTCGGTATCACTTTCGAGTGATCAACAATCGAATTGTAGATCTTTCAACATGGTATCTTGCGAGATCAACAGGTTGGAGGTAGATAGATTCCGACATCATCACGATCAATGGAATTCAGCATTTATCATTCTATCAGTTTATTGACACGAAATCATCATTTCGTGAGGAAGATCCTGGATAGGTTGCGACAGTTTGATATCTGAACTGTTCGAGCCTAGAAGAGCTGCGTCATTAGCCATTTCCACTTCGAACCATTCTTGAATTGGTTTTTATCAGATGAAGCAAAAAATGACGATGCCATTTTTTACTTATTTGGTTAAAGAGGAGAGAAAGGATGAATTATATTTTTTGATATGTTTTCAGCTGCAGCTCTAGGATTCACTTATATCTGTATTTACATCTGACATATCATGGTTATATTGGATGCATAAGTTACATCTTCCTTAACTGCTGGGTTTTGGGTAATGCAAACGCTTTCCATTAAGCCATCGACGTAACCGATACATCAAACATATCCTCGATACGTCCAGTAATCCCCATTGTTTGCTTTTCCTTAAATGCTTTCTTTGTCCTTGAACGGGCCTTAGAGAATGTCCAACACTAAGGTGAGTTATTGTTGGACACATCGTTAATTTTCACCGGTTGGCACAAAGTAAACCCCAATAATGCCAGATTCAATAGCCCCAATAACCAAGTCATCTGGCATTTAAAATGCTAGATTAACTTGTATTGAATGAGAGCCATCTAAACCACGATCCACGTGGTTTGGACTGTGAAATCATAGCCATGGGTATATCTGACATTTAAAATGTTGGATAAACTTATATATGAGAAGCCGACCTTCTCTTAGACGATTTCATCTTCTCCATCTCAACTTTCCATTTGCAGCATCTATTTCTGTTAGTTTATTAACCATTTCTAACCACTTTACAACATTTTTTTTTCAAAATATTTACACAAATTTAACTCTATTTCTTCATCTCTCAACTTGTGCAGTTAAAGTGTGACAGTCACCCTACATTTTAGGTACTAAGTATGTCCGTATAATGTGTTATGGAGGTATCCGGCTAATGTTGGATGGTAGTCAAGGGTGTAAAGTAATAAAAATCCAAACAAAGAACCTATAGAACATCTCATAACACGTAGACAAAATATAATATAACAACATAGATGTAAAATAAACGAGCAGACGATATAATCAATTAAGCCATGAATAAGAACATTAGAGTGCAACAGGTTCGGAGATTATACAAAAGATAAATTAATAGAGTTTATACATCCAAAACATTATTTTGGCTTTAAAAATGAATTTAAACATGTCAAAACCTATAGATACATAAATAATAAGGTGAAAGATTGTAAATCACTTACCAAAACCTCCACAATCCAAGTTTTGCACGTAAAATGAGGCAAATCCAAAAATCAATAACTAAGCCGCAAATTTTCTTCCCTAAAATGTAGATTTGAAGATCTCTAATGAATCATCTTGCTAATCTATTCTTAATATATGATTTATACTTGATTTGGAGGAGAAAAGAGAATGTTTTGTATGTAGAATGGTTTAATAGGAGCTTAGATCAATTTGAACAGTGGTAAGAATGATTTAAGGATGATGGTTCAGCCTATTATAGCCTCCAAAATCCAAGTAGGTTAATGGGCTTGCCCCCAAACCTCACTAATTACCCATCAGGCTGCTTCAAAAACTACCAATCTTCAAACAGTTGTATCTTATAGCCAAAAAGTGCAAATCTCTATTACGACAACTTTACGAAAATAGAAACCATCATATCTTTCCAACAAAAGTGGTTTTGGTTGTCAATTTGGTTTCTATCAAAAGTTATAGCAGCTACAAATTTTCAGGAGTAAAATCATCTAGAAAAATTCTAAAGATACGAAACATCGCTAGTAGAAATTTCGCGAAGTTATAGAGCCATATGACTTATGAATTCAATTTTTTTTATGATCCTTCGATATGTAAAATACGATTCATTACGTGAAGCGCTTGGAGGTTTTATAAAAATGCAGGTGATAAAAGTTATAGTGGAGAAAAAGCAGGGAAATATTGGAAAATAATAGAGGTGTAAAAATCTTTATTAAATATAAAATCCGTTGACTAGATTTCTAGCCAACCTCGGAATGAGACTAATGTGTATAAAGAGAAAATGTTGCTTAATAATCACTGGGCTTAAAAATGGAAAATAAGGAGTTAAATACGCAACTGAAAGGTGAATAACACAAGACGTAGAGTGGTTTGGAAAAGCTTCCTACATTCACTATGAAGTTATTTTATTGTATATTTCTCTCAGAGCTATGGGGAATTTCAAGAGAATAATAAGAAATAAAGCACTTAAGACTAAGAGAGTATTTGATCTCAAAGGCATAAGGTTTGTATTTACTGTGAGAGGATTTTTGAGCTGATGTAATCTAACCAGTTCAATTAGAATCCAACCCGTTTAAAGTATCATTGCATGTGGTATTTATAGTAGGAATGGATAATGTATGACTAAGAATGTGCCATGAGAAAAGGCGGGTATCAGGCTCGACCATTAATCTAACTATAGAGGCAGATTGTCGATGGTTGTAAAGTAGGTCAGAAGATAGGCGGTGGTTAAGAAAGCACTCATCACCTCTCTACAAAAGGCATGGGCTTGCATTAAATATGCATTAATGTAGATGATAAGCCCCATCAGGTCAACCGTCCTACCTGTGGTGCTCTGATTAGATGAATTGACAGCTTTTCTTTCACTTGAGTACATATATGTTCTACTTTGTCGCTGGGATGTCAACAATAGAGAACATATTCAGAATTTAGCTAAGGACCATGTGGGAAAGGTGCGCAATGGATTAGGTGTAGTGTGTTTGGGAGGGAAGCTGAGTGCCGGTCGGATCTTGCTGTATGAAAGCCATTCCCGAGGAGCGGGTTGTTCTTTCCTGATGTGTCCCTTGTCGAGATGGGTGTAACACCTCCAAGTTTAAATAACATTATTCATGAGATTTAATTAGAAAAATTAAATAGAATAATATAGGCATTGGAATGATAAGGGGATTAAGATTTGGAAACTAATGGTGGTCGTGCCTTAACTAAATGAATTCATAAGAATAGTTTATAAGATAAAACTAAGTTAAGTAAGGCATGGTAATATGGGGAATAGCCGTACCCCAAAACCCCTTAAACCATTCCATTCCCATTTCATTCTTACAACAACAAAAACATAAACTAAGGAGATTAAGGCTAGCCATTACCCTAGGGGAAAAATAGCTTAAAGCCAATTAGAAGCTAAGATTCAAGCAAGGAAGAATTAAATAAGAACAAATCTCAAGTTCCTTATCCAAACAAGATGAATAATTATCAAAACCATCTCATATATATATATATACTGACGAACATTTTAATTTCGGGTTTGAAGTTTTAAAACCATTTGATTGGATTGAATGATAATATGCTTTGATTATATGTTATGTTTGATTTAAACAATTATTTTTATGTAAAGGTATAATTCGATTTTAAGGTTAAAATCATGTAAAATGGGTTTTGAATGCCATAAGGGTTGAATATGTTATGTAAAATATTATTTTAGAGAGCAGTTTAAATTTTCATAATATTCCAAGCTATGGACAATTTATTGTGAATTTCGAATGGAAGAAACAGATAATTTGGATCTAAAATTTATTACGGCAAATACATAAAGTATTTGGAGTCTAAAATTTATATATGTTAGAAAAAATATTAAAAGTAAAATATGAGAATTTTTGGGATTTTTCTAAGTATTTTGATATGGTTATTAAATTATTTAAGTTGAAGGACTTAAATGTCTAAATGTTTTATGAAAGGGAATGGCTTATTTGTTAAAATAATTTCAATCATAAATTAGTCAATTCGGCAGCCTTTTTAGAAAAATATTTTGGTATAGGATTTGGCAACCAATCATATTTTGAAAAATAGGGTAAGTTAGGTAAAAGGAATTTCTTTTAAAGGCACAAAACCAGTTTCATTTTAATTTACAACTTCGCCACTTCCATCTATTAGCTTTCGACACCATACCTCCGCTAAAAAACTCATTTGGAACCAATGCACAAGGTATCAAGTAATTGATACATAGTGTATTGGAGAAAGGCAGAAGGGACAATGTCGAAACCCTATTTTCAAAGGGGTTAAAGCTATTCTTGTTAACTTTGAATTACTTATGTTTATAAATGATGCTTTCGAAGGGGTTGAAGTCAACTATATTAGCTATCGAATCAATCAACTTGTCTTTGTCTTAGAAAAGAGCTTTCGAAAGGGTTGTCGCCTTTTTGTTTTAAGAAAAACTTTCAAATGAGTTGCCGCTTATTTAGTTTTGAAAGGGTAACAACATTATAAGCCTACTTAAAACCTAGCTGCCGCATTCAAGCCTTTCGAATTAGTAAAAGACCTTCTTTATAATTTTAAATCAATGCTTTCGAAAGGGGAGCTTTCGCCCTTGTAAAATTTGAAGCCTCCTTCCCAATGTTTTCGAAAGGGTTACTTTCGCATTGGTTTTCTTTCACCCGGAAGGTAGATTTAATGTTAAACCCAATGGTTTCGATAGGAACACTTTTAAATGGTTTTGTAAAGCTTTCAAAGGGAATGCCTTATAGGCATTTCAAAAGGTATGTATCAAATATTTCGAAAGATAAGCTTTAATGCTTTCGAAAGAAATATCATTGCTGGTTTCGAAAGGGATCTTATGAGTGTTTCGAAAGGTATATCTTTAAGCGTTTTAAAAGGAAGGTTTGAATACTTTCAAAGGTATGTTTTAATGGTTTTGAAAGAAAAGGCCTAAGGTTTTGAAAGCCTAAATTTTCAAATCAGAAACCTAATCTCAATTTTAAAAAGATAAACCCATGGAAATATAAAAGAATTTTGAAATGGCACTTAACTTTGGTGTTTTGAAGAAGCTTTCCTTGCTAAAGATATTGAATTTAGGGTATTAACCATGTTTCATTTAGAAATGATTATAAGGAAATTAAATCATAGATGTTTATATTATTATGTTATGATCAGTTATCATGCACGCTTTATAAACATATTCATTTTATAGTTAACCCATAATTGCATTTTTGGGTGTTAATGGCAGAATAACCAGCTAGGTTGACCCAGTAGTGAATATATATTGAGTTAGCTCCTATGTGAGTAGAATTGCATCCAGGAGGTCAAGTAGACCAGAATAGAGGATGCCCAAAGACTGATCAAGGAGTTATCGATTTAGACAGGTTCATAGTAATCCCATGAAAACTATGTATGGAAATTGTTGTAGGCAGGGGCCAATAGGTTCTTAGTGGTCCCATGAAAACTATATCCAAATTAAGTTATTGACAAAGATAAATAGGTTCATAGTCAGCCTATGAAAACTATGACATATGAGAAGTTATTAAATAGCCCAATAGGTTTATAGTGAGCCCGTGAAAATATATAATTGGATGTATTATTGGTAGATACCAATAAGTTCTTAGTGATTTCATGAAAAGTATGAAACCGGACAAATAGTCTGTAAGTTTGGAACATGTTATTCGTCGGCACATGGAAACTAATGGGTTAATAGTGGCCCTAGAACTATAACTTGAGATGGTTAATCTGATGAATGAGGATGGGAAATCCAGAATATATTGCATGTTTGCATATCATCATAACCATTTTATTATATTATCTTAAGCATTGTGGATGCAGGTGCACAATATATGTGATAGTGTTAGGGGTATGCCCTAGTGGCAATTATGTAATTTGTTACATATATCTAACTTGTTGACCAAACTTGTTCGAAATAAAAGGTATTTTCTTCCTCTTATATACTTGATATTGTAAAGACCCGTAAGTCCGTACTCCTTGAATAGACACTAATCTCCTTTGTTTAATTCAAGATGAACGAAAATACGAACCCTTAGGGGTTTTAAGAAAAGAATTTAGGAAAAGAAAAGAAAGAAGAGAGAAAAAGAAGAAAGAAAAAGAAAAATAGAGGGAAAAGAAGATAGACAATTTTTAGAAAATAGAGAATTAGAAAAAACAGAAGATAGAAGAATTTTAAAGATAGAAAGAAAAAGAGAATAGAGAAAAAAGGAAACAACAGAACAACAACAGAATCTCACAATTCGCAGCGGAACAACATATAATAATAAATGAATAATCTTTAAACAAAGAACTATATCAGTTATTACATTACATCACATTTCATTACATCATATCATCAGAGTGTACAACAACATACAACAACAAACAGTGCAGCGGAAAAAGAAATACTATATAAACTAGTAATACGCCATGCCATCCAGCTTGCCTCCAGCAACTCCAGAATATCCAGAATATCCTGATAAACCTAACTCTTAACTGCCCGTGTGGAAAATTGGTGGGCACCCAGAGTTTAGGAAGGAAAACAATAAACTCCGAGTCAGTCATGTGACTGGTGTGAGAACTCAAAACAGTTTATTTATCTTTAAAAATCAAAATAGAGGAATATTTTTAAATCAATTCGCAATGCTTTTAAAAATGAGACTACCATAAGGCCTCCCGCACACACACACAATGCAAACGCAGAATCGGAGGAGATTTCTCCTTATGATAGTCAAAGATGCTTGATACGCATTTAAAATAATATTTGATATTATTATTAGTGCATAGTGTAGGAAAAATTCATTTCGAAAGTAGAATATAAATCTTAGCCAACATACGACCATTATCGTATGCCTACTATAGCTACTATCCAAACAGTGGTGACCACCATAAGTGAATAGCAGGTTCTACAACTAATACCGTACAAGTTTCGTATTGGGAATTGGATTTCCAACAAATGGTCAGGCTAAGGAACTTCCTACTGTCACATGGGATCGCCTCTGGCTGGACGTCCCGAGAACTTAACCAGCTCTCTGCCAACACAAGGCCGTGTTACCTTTATCACTAGGTAACTACTACACGAATATGGCATCCCCCGGTCCCATCGGACCTTTAACCGAGCGCTCGTCACCAACAACACCACACAGAAAAAGATATAGTGTATCAACATGAGTAAGTATCTGGGCTCCATACCATGATACCACCCTTTCCAGAAGGAAATGCACATACCCTAAAGGGAGCTACCCCTCATAACCTTGCCGCATCATTCCTGTTTTGACCATTACCGGGATGTGAGGCTCGATGAATTCACGTCCACAAAAACATACTTTATACAAAAGCCATGCTTTGGGTCAACAAATGATCAACACAATGATCACTAAGATAGACGATCAAATAAATGATCCTATCACAATAATCAACACAATGATCATTTCAGCATCACTCAGCATGTCACATTACCAAAATGGGATATATTGCTGATAACTTCAACTATATAACCTTTGAGCTCGTACGTCTCAAAGAAGGGTGTTAAGCAAAGAATAAATTCTCCGCCACCAACAGAAATATATTTGAAAGAAATCGGCTTTATATCTCAAATTGTAATGTCAGGCATACAATCCATACAAGTCTGTTCCGGGCTCGAACAGAACCGAAGGCACTTCTTACGAAGCCCTTGCAATACGGGTATTCACAATCCCGATCGAATTTCCCATCACTTAAGAGATCTCAATACCAGGAGCTACCCAGTGCAGAGACAATCGATAGGTCATCCTATCGCTTTCACAAATACTCGGTCTTCAACACCGATCTTCAAATGCAATTCATAACGACGTATCACATATTCGGAGTGGGTTATACGACCCCATGGTCCTTTCCCGGTTAACCCGAATAGTGAGCGCTTATTCAAAAATAAGTGTGCATTCAAATTCAAACAAATCACATCAATTACCCATTCAAAGGGAAATACTGATAGTCGGTTATTGAACTATCAATTGATATGCACACATCACCAGATTCCAAATAATTTTCCAAATTATTTATTTTCCAAAATATCTTTACAAGATATATAATTTCAACACTTCAAAAATAAATCAATATTTATTTTCAAACAAATTTCCACTTTCACATATAAATTCCATAATGAATTTATATTTCAAAATATTCATGCATATATGATTTCAACTATCCATTTCAATTTATCTTCAAAAAGATAAATTCAATATATTCACTTTATATTGGAAAACAATTCCATACTTATTAAAAATAAGTAATTCACAATCTTTTTATTTTCAACCTTTGAAAATATTCAATATACTTAAATCGAATTAAGTATATTATTCATTCTTTAAGGGAAATCATTCTCTTAAACATATTTATTTGGGCCAAAACGAATGTTACGTAAAACATCGTTACGACAACCCAAAATCACTAGTATAGGGATTCGAAATTAAAATAGATATATAAATCCCAATACTATACAAAACATTTCCTTTCGGAAATCATTTACTATAACAACAGTGTTATAGTCCACCATTTCCTTTTATTTCTCGAAAACGTCTATTTCAACAATAAATGTTGAAATCTATGGTTTCGAATCTCAACATATTTAAAAACATCGTTAGATTGTTTTAATTCTATTTAAAATATCACATTCAAAAACATTTCCTTTAACGTATTATTCACTATTCAAAAACGTGAATATACTATGTTAATGAACATCATCCTTTTATTCATTTTAATTCAAAGGATTATTCACTATTCAAAAATGTGAATATAACTCCATTAATAGGTTATAACAATTAACTTATCAAAATAAGTCGTTTGCGAATTTATAAAACAACGTTTATAAATTCCATTCCTATTTATTTATAAAAACTTCTTTTTTTATAAATCCTTTTATTAACATATTCCAGTTTATAACTCAATTATAAACTAAACGTTCACATTATAAGTTAATTACTTATAAAACGATTATTTCACAAAATCGTTCTTTTGAACTTCATAATTATAAATCTTATAACTTATAAGATTCATTTTCTTAACCAAATCTATTCTTCAAATAACTTTATAAATTTATAAATCTTACTATTTATAAATTTTATTTATCACTTTACCATTTATAATTCTATAAATTTCATTCATTTATGAAATTCATTTTTACATCATTCAAACACTTATAAAAACTCGTTTTATAAGTCAATATTTCAATTTATAAATATCCATTTATAAATCTCTTAATATAAATCAAATTATATTATTCTTTAAAAACATCTTTAAATTCCTTTATAATTTCACCATTCTGATTTATAAAATAATCAAATTTTATAAATCTTATATTCAAACTTTTAATAATAAACTCAAAAATCCAGTTTAAACTATTTTATAAAATCATTGGTTCATATTTCTCAAAAAAATCGACTTTTAATCGTATTTCTAAAAATCAGCTTTTTAACTATATTTCACAAAAACCATAATTTTTTTTTTATAACTTTAAAAATTATAACGTTTATTTATTTATAATGGATCAATTCCAAAATTATAGTATAATTTCAAAAATCACTTTAAAACCATTTTAAAATCCCAAAATCTGGGTCCAATGATGCTACACACCAAATAGTCAATCACGACTAACAACGATATCATATATCGATATGATAATCAATCAAATATCAAAATATCTGAAATTAAATAAATACTGTTGAGGAATCCAGTTGGATCCCTCCAACCTGTTTTCCTGCATCCAAAAACATTAGCACAATACCAATTTCGCTCCAGTACGAAATTATCGCGGTATATGTTCTTAATAAATATTATCCGCTTAATAACGGCGTAATAGGGTCTCATCCGCTAAACAAAAAATGCGGGAAATCAACAACTGCAATATATACATATGCCAATATATATATATATTGATATTATATATAATACCAATTTCACTGTTTATGAAATATTCGCGGTATATGTTTATATTAAATAACATCCGCTTACTAACGGCGCATAATGTCTATTTTAACAATCAATATATACAATTCATCATTCAAACATGCATTCAAATATTTTAAATCTAACTATTTAAAATAAAATCGAAATCTATTCGATTGAGTGAGAAATTCTCACCTTGGTTTTAATTTCCGTTTTAGCTTTTATTTCGAATAAAATTAAACGCGCGTTTAATTTTACCCGAAATTCTCACTAACTCCAAACGACTCCAAACCAACTCCATCGCGTAGTGCTCGTCCATACGATCCCAACGCAACTGAGTTTGCATTTTTTCGACCTCGTATGAAAAAGTTATGAATTTATGAAGTTCGTACACGATTTATATAACTTAAATTACAACTAACTTAATTAATTTTAAACCTAATCTCATGTTAGCCATCAGATCCAAGCCCCAAGCCATCTCCACCGTACATTGCTTCATCTCCCTCATACGCGTGCTACAGACCCTAGCCGCACGCACAAACCCATCATGGACCAACTAGGGTTTGAATTCGCCACCAAACCGTCGCGTTCCAGCTCGATCAGGAAGCGCCACCATCTCCGCCTACGTGAGAGCCACCCACGCCCCCACCATGGCCAAGCTCGGCCGCCCCTACAGCCCAGGGTTGCGTGCGCAACCTGATGCCGTCGGCCCCACCTAGCTCGCTCCACGCCGCGTCGTTTCCGATCATCTCCACATGAAATCGAAGCTCTTGCAATCCTCAACGACTTTGCAGTTGATCATTTCGCGTGAATGTTTGTGGATTGAAAGAGATTAAGGAATGAAAATCGCGCGATTCTGGCCATTGAATATTAGGGCCGGCTACAAGCTTTAGGTTTTGTATTTTTTTTTTTTTAATTTTTATGAAGAGGTAGGGGCTATTTATAAGGAACGAGCGACACTATTCATCCCGGAAATTCCGAACTCCGATTTAGACGCCGTAACCAGCGTACCTAGGGTTTATCCCGCGTTCCGGACACAATGGAACAGGTTTCGGAAGCTAATTCGGAAGTATGTGCGAGTTATGGCTGTAAACGCTCAATTTGAATTAAACCGATTTAAGTCGATTTCTAGGCGTTTTAATTTGTACCGGACAAACGGTAAATCCAAACGACTTGAAATTTGAAACCTTACAATAATATCACATTACGGATCCGATGAAACTGGTTTCGTCGAAATCCGAGACTTTTTGAAAAATGGCTATTTTGACTCGCCAAATTTAAATTAAAAATAATTCGATGCGTCTCGAGCTGCCACGATCAAACGATAGCTCCGATTGACACGAAAATTGAAATCCAGTAATAACTAACTATTACGGATCCAATGGAACTGGTTTCGTTCAATTCTGAGACTGTTCAAAAATTGGCTATTTTACTAGTCGATTTAAATATTAAAATATTCAATTTTCACAAATTAACTTTTAATTCGATTTTAAAAGTTCTAAAATATTTCTATAACTCCAGTATGATTAAATAAAATTTTCCAAATTATTTTCAATCATATTTAACTCTATTTTCAATTATTTTCATAATTTAACGTATTAAATTATCGATTTAATAATCCAATTAAATCCAAAAATTCAAATAAAAATTTATTTGACTTATAAATTCACTTATTAATATTTAAAATTAATAAAATATTAAAATTTTAATTTCTAAAAATTCTGGGTCGTTACAATCTTTCCCCCTTAAAAGAATTTCGTCCTCGAAATTACAAATAAGAAAGGTTACAGAATTTATTAACTTTCCAAAATTTATAATTAAACTTCTTACAAATCTTTACTAAGTTTTCAAATCATACTTAGTTATCTTTTTCAAAAACAACTATATCATTTAACTTTCAATTCTAAAACAAAGTTAAAGTTTTCCAAAATTTTCCCAATTTTCTCAAATTTTTCTAACGCCTTAAATTTTCGGAAAAATTCGCCATGTCTCCTTTGCGCGGCTCGATCCGAAAAAAAATGACAGTATATATATCACAAATATACATCTCATCAAGTAATGAGGCATCCCGAAGGGAAAAAAGTGTAAAAGTGCGATATTTAATCCGAGATATGTACCTTATATTTTATTAGCGAGCATATACGGCTAATATAGCGCAAAAGCGAGCTCCAAATGCGAAGCAAACACAATCCGCACCTACTAAACTCAACAAACAACATGAGAACATGCACATATGCAAATAATCTCAATATACAACATATATCAACATAACTATACATGTCACATAGCAAATGCAACTAAAGCAATATATATTCAACCATCAACCAATTACATCCATAACCAATCAATATTCATTTATATTCTCATTAATATTCAATGAATTGGTTTTCAATTTATCACATTTGATTTATTAACATTGGATTTTATCAACATTCATTCTCAATTTTAATTAGTTTGCATTCACTAATTAAATCCAATTCACTTTCAATTTTATTCAAATTTATTTACTTCTAATTTGAATTCAATTACATAGCTTCCAATTTCATTAACACTTAATGAATTATATGCAATCAATCAACAATCATATAACAACCAAAGTATATTAATTTCAACCAAATTCCTTTACTTATATTCATTCATTTTTTTATTCAACTTCTAATAACATTAGATTTTAATGAATCAATACTTATATTCATTACTCCATTTCAACTTTATTTTCATTTAATTGATTAACATTTCAATTCATTCATTCAATTCAATTACCAAAGTTGAATTTCATTCACATAACTTAAGTTCACATTCATTTTAATCCACTTGATTATTTACTTCGATACCAAAATCAACTTAATTCAATATCTCTTAAGTTATATTCCATTTAACTTTAAATTCACTTTTATTTACAACTCATATTAATAGATATATCCATAAAGTTTCACTTCTTATGTATATAAGTTTATTTCACAATTGTAAACACTTTAATTATAATTCAATTCTTATAATTCATTTCCTTATACAATTATTCTTTATTTAGATTATTCAAACAACCTAACAATCAACTTATATATACACTTTAATAATTTTGAAAAATTATTCCTTTATATATAAAATATAATCAAGGTAAAATTATTTCATTTACCCAATTTTAAAATCAATATTATGTCGAATTGTTCTATTCAAGTGTTTAGAAACCCCTTCGGCTCAGTTTCGAGGCTGTGCTGACGAAAGTTCATATGCCACTCAACAAACCAATCATCACAATATAAAACAATTTCATATTCACTAACAAATACGCTCTCATAGCTATTATTACACTCAAACTCATTCTAGAATACTGCTGACTCTATCTCTAATGAGTAATACCCAACAGAACCATAGTTGTCGCTTAACCATCAGTGCTCTGATACCAAATGTAAAGACCCGTAAGTCCGTACTCCTTGAATAGACACTAATCTCCTTTGTTTAATTCAAGATGAACGAAAATACGAACCCTTAGGGGTTTTAAGAAAAGAATTTAGGAAAAGAAAAGAAAGAAGAGAGAAAAAGAAGAAAGAAAAAGAAAAATAGAGGGAAAAGAAGATAGACAATTTTTAGAAAATAGAGAATTAGAAAAAACAGAAGATAGAAGAATTTTAAAGATAGAAAGAAAAAGAGAATAGAGAAAAAAGGAAACAACAGAACAACAACAGAATCTCACAATTCGCAGCGGAACAACATATAATAATAAATGAATAATCTTTAAACAAAGAACTATATCAGTTATTACATTACATCACATTTCATTACATCATATCATCAGAGTGTACAACAACATACAACAACAAACAGTGCAGCGGAAAAAGAAATACTATATAAACTAGTAATACGCCATGCCATCCAGCTTGCCTCCAGCAACTCCAGAATATCCAGAATATCCTGATAAACCTAACTCTTAACTGCCCGTGTGGAAAATTGGTGGGCACCCAGAGTTTAGGAAGGAAAACAATAAACTCCGAGTCAGTCATGTGACTGGTGTGAGAACTCAAAACAGTTTATTTATCTTTAAAAATCAAAATAGAGGAATATTTTTAAATCAATTCGCAATGCTTTTAAAAATGAGACTACCATAAGGCCTCCCGCACACACACACAATGCAAACGCAGAATCGGAGGAGATTTCTCCTTATGATAGTCAAAGATGCTTGATACGCATTTAAAATAATATTTGATATTATTATTAGTGCATAGTGTAGGAAAAATTCATTTCGAAAGTAGAATATAAATCTTAGCCAACATACGACCATTATCGTATGCCTACTATAGCTACTATCCAAACAGTGGTGACCACCATAAGTGAATAGCAGGTTCTACAACTAATACCGTACAAGTTTCGTATTGGGAATTGGATTTCCAACAAATGGTCAGGCTAAGGAACTTCCTACTGTCACATGGGATCGCCTCTGGCTGGACGTCCCGAGAACTTAACCAGCTCTCTGCCAACACAAGGCCGGGTTACCTTTATCACTAGGTAACTACTACACGAATATGGCATCCCCCGGTCCCATCGGACCTTTAACCGAGCGCTCGTCACCAACAACACCACACAGAAAAAGATATAGTGTATCAACATGAGTAAGTATCTGGGCTCCATACCATGATACCACCCTTTCCAGAAGGAAATGCACATACCCTAAAGGGAGCTACCCCTCATAACCTTGCCGCATCATTCCTGTTTTGACCATTACCGGGATGTGAGGCTCGATGAATTCACGTCCACAAAAACATACTTTATACAAAAGCCATGCTTTGGGTCAACAAATGATCAACACAATGATCACTAAGATAGACGATCAAATAAATGATCCTATCACAATAATCAACACAATGATCATTTCAGCATCACTCAGCATGTCACATTACCAAAATGGGATATATTGCTGATAACTTCAACTATATAACCTTTGAGCTCGTACGTCTCAAAGAAGGGTGTTAAGCAAAGAATAAATTCTCCGCCACCAACAGAAATATATTTGAAAGAAATCGGCTTTATATCTCAAATTGTAATGTCAGGCATACAATCCATACAAGTCTGTTCCGGGCTCGAACAGAACCGAAGGCACTTCTTACGAAGCCCTTGCAATACGGGTATTCACAATCCCGATCGAATTTCCCATCACTTAAGAGATCTCAATACCAGGAGCTACCCAGTGCAGAGACAATCGATAGGTCATCCTATCGCTTTCACAAATACTCGGTCTTCAACACCGATCTTCAAATGCAATTCATAACGACGTATCACATATTCGGAGTGGGTTATACGACCCCATGGTCCTTTCCCGGTTAACCCGAATAGTGAGCGCTTATTCAAAAATAAGTGTGCATTCAAATTCAAACAAATCACATCAATTACCCATTCAAAGGGAAATACTGATAGTCGGTTATTGAACTATCAATTGATATGCACACATCACCAGATTCCAAATAATTTTCCAAATTATTTATTTTCCAAAATATCTTTACAAGATATATAATTTCAACACTTCAAAAATAAATCAATATTTATTTTCAAACAAATTTCCACTTTCACATATAAATTCCATAATGAATTTATATTTCAAAATATTCATGCATATATGATTTCAACTATCCATTTCAATTTATCTTCAAAAAGATAAATTCAATATATTCACTTTATATTGGAAAACAATTCCATACTTATTAAAAATAAGTAATTCACAATCTTTTTATTTTCAACCTTTGAAAATATTCAATATACTTAAATCGAATTAAGTATATTATTCATTCTTTAAGGGAAATCATTCTCTTAAACATATTTATTTGGGCCAAAACGAATGTTACGTAAAACATCGTTACGACAACCCAAAATCACTAGTATAGGGATTCGAAATTAAAATAGATATATAAATCCCAATACTATACAAAACATTTCCTTTCGGAAATCATTTACTATAACAACAGTGTTATAGTCCACCATTTCCTTTTATTTCTCGAAAACGTCTATTTCAACAATAAATGTTGAAATCTATGGTTTCGAATCTCAACATATTTAAAAACATCGTTAGATTGTTTTAATTCTATTTAAAATATCACATTCAAAAACATTTCCTTTAACGTATTATTCACTATTCAAAAACGTGAATATACTATGTTAATGAACATCATCCTTTTATTCATTTTAATTCAAAGGATTATTCACTATTCAAAAATGTGAATATAACTCCATTAATAGGTTATAACAATTAACTTATCAAAATAAGTCGTTTGCGAATTTATAAAACAACGTTTATAAATTCCATTCCTATTTATTTATAAAAACTTCTTTTTTTATAAATCCTTTTATTAACATATTCCAGTTTATAACTCAATTATAAACTAAACGTTCACATTATAAGTTAATTACTTATAAAACGATTATTTCACAAAATCGTTCTTTTGAACTTCATAATTATAAATCTTATAACTTATAAGATTCATTTTCTTAACCAAATCTATTCTTCAAATAACTTTATAAATTTATAAATCTTACTATTTATAAATTTTATTTATCACTTTACCATTTATAATTCTATAAATTTCATTCATTTATGAAATTCATTTTTACATCATTCAAACACTTATAAAAACTCGTTTTATAAGTCAATATTTCAATTTATAAATATCCATTTATAAATCTCTTAATATAAATCAAATTATATTATTCTTTAAAAACATCTTTAAATTCCTTTATAATTTCACCATTCTGATTTATAAAATAATCAAATTTTATAAATCTTATATTCAAACTTTTAATAATAAACTCAAAAATCCAGTTTAAACTATTTTATAAAATCATTGGTTCATATTTCTCAAAAAAATCGACTTTTAATCGTATTTCTAAAAATCAGCTTTTTAACTATATTTCACAAAAACCATAATTTTTTTTTTATAACTTTAAAAATTATAACGTTTATTTATTTATAATGGATCAATTCCAAAATTATAGTATAATTTCAAAAATCACTTTAAAACCATTTTAAAATCCCAAAATCTGGGTCCAATGATGCTACACACCAAATAGTCAATCACGACTAACAACGATATCATATATCGATATGATAATCAATCAAATATCAAAATATCTGAAATTAAATAAATACTGTTGAGGAATCCAGTTGGATCCCTCCAACCTGTTTTCCTGCATCCAAAAACATTAGCACAATACCAATTTCGCTCCAGTACGAAATTATCGCGGTATATGTTCTTAATAAATATTATCCGCTTAATAACGGCGTAATAGGGTCTCATCCGCTAAACAAAAAATGCGGGAAATCAACAACTGCAATATATACATATGCCAATATATATATATTGATATTATATATAATACCAATTTCACTGTTTATGAAATATTCGCGGTATATGTTTATATTAAATAACATCCGCTTACTAACGGCGCATAATGTCTATTTTAACAATCAATATATACAATTCATCATTCAAACATGCATTCAAATATTTTAAATCTAACTATTTAAAATAAAATCGAAATCTATTCGATTGAGTGAGAAATTCTCACCTTGGTTTTAATTTCCGTTTTAGCTTTTATTTCGAATAAAATTAAACGCGCGTTTAATTTTACCCGAAATTCTCACTAACTCCAAACGACTCCAAACCAACTCCATCGCGTAGTGCTCGTCCATACGATCCCAACGCAACTGAGTTTGCATTTTTTCGACCTCGTATGAAAAAGTTATGAATTTATGAAGTTCGTACACGATTTATATAACTTAAATTACAACTAACTTAATTAATTTTAAACCTAATCTCATGTTAGCCATCAGATCCAAGCCCCAAGCCATCTCCACCGTACATTGCTTCATCTCCCTCATACGCGTGCTACAGACCCTAGCCGCACGCACAAACCCATCATGGACCAACTAGGGTTTGAATTCGCCACCAAACCGTCGCGTTCCAGCTCGATCAGGAAGCGCCACCATCTCCGCCTACGTGAGAGCCACCCACGCCCCCACCATGGCCAAGCTCGGCCGCCCCTACAGCCCAGGGTTGCGTGCGCAACCTGATGCCGTCGGCCCCACCTAGCTCGCTCCACGCCGCGTCGTTTCCGATCATCTCCACATGAAATCGAAGCTCTTGCAATCCTCAACGACTTTGCAGTTGATCATTTCGCGTGAATGTTTGTGGATTGAAAGAGATTAAGGAATGAAAATCGCGCGATTCTGGCCATTGAATATTAGGGCCGGCTACAAGCTTTAGGTTTTGTATTTTTTTTTTTTTTAATTTTTATGAAGAGGTAGGGGCTATTTATAAGGAACGAGCGACACTATTCATCCCGGAAATTCCGAACTCCGATTTAGACGCCGTAACCAGCGTACCTAGGGTTTATCCCGCGTTCCGGACACAATGGAACAGGTTTCGGAAGCTAATTCGGAAGTATGTGCGAGTTATGGCTGTAAACGCTCAATTTGAATTAAACCGATTTAAGTCGATTTCTAGGCGTTTTAATTTGTACCGGACAAACGGTAAATCCAAACGACTTGAAATTTGAAACCTTACAATAATATCACATTACGGATCCGATGAAACTGGTTTCGTCGAAATCCGAGACTTTTTGAAAAATGGCTATTTTGACTCGCCAAATTTAAATTAAAAATAATTCGATGCGTCTCGAGCTGCCACGATCAAACGATAGCTCCGATTGACACGAAAATTGAAATCCAGTAATAACTAACTATTACGGATCCAATGGAACTGGTTTCGTTCAATTCTGAGACTGTTCAAAAATTGGCTATTTTACTAGTCGATTTAAATATTAAAATATTCAATTTTCACAAATTAACTTTTAATTCGATTTTAAAAGTTCTAAAATATTTCTATAACTCCAGTATGATTAAATAAAATTTTCCAAATTATTTTCAATCATATTTAACTCTATTTTCAATTATTTTCATAATTTAACGTATTAAATTATCGATTTAATAATCCAATTAAATCCAAAAATTCAAATAAAAATTTATTTGACTTATAAATTCACTTATTAATATTTAAAATTAATAAAATATTAAAATTTTAATTTCTAAAAATTCTGGGTCGTTACAATCTTTCCCCCTTAAAAGAATTTCGTCCTCGAAATTACAAATAAGAAAGGTTACAGAATTTATTAACTTTCCAAAATTTATAATTAAACTTCTTACAAATCTTTACTAAGTTTTCAAATCATACTTAGTTATCTTTTTCAAAAACAACTATATCATTTAACTTTCAATTCTAAAACAAAGTTAAAGTTTTCCAAAATTTTCCCAATTTTCTCAAATTTTTCTAACGCCTTAAATTTTCGGAAAAATTCGCCATGTCTCCTTTGCGCGGCTCGATCCGAAAAAAAATGACAGTATATATATCACAAATATACATCTCATCAAGTAATGAGGCATCCCGAAGGGAAAAAAGTGTAAAAGTGCGATATTTAATCCGAGATATGTACCTTATATTTTATTAGCGAGCATATACGGCTAATATAGCGCAAAAGCGAGCTCCAAATGCGAAGCAAACGCAATCCGCACCTACTAAACTCAACAAACAACATGAGAACATGCACATATGCAAATAATCTCAATATACAACATATATCAACATAACTATACATGTCACATAGCAAATGCAACTAAAGCAATATATATTCAACCATCAACCAATTACATCCATAACCAATCAATATTCATTTATATTCTCATTAATATTCAATGAATTGGTTTTCAATTTATCACATTTGATTTATTAACATTGGATTTTATCAACATTCATTCTCAATTTTAATTAGTTTGCATTCACTAATTAAATCCAATTCACTTTCAATTTTATTCAAATTTATTTACTTCTAATTTGAATTCAATTACATAGCTTCCAATTTCATTAACACTTAATGAATTATATGCAATCAATCAACAATCATATAACAACCAAAGTATATTAATTTCAACCAAATTCCTTTACTTATATTCATTCATTTTTTTATTCAACTTCTAATAACATTAGATTTTAATGAATCAATACTTATATTCATTACTCCATTTCAACTTTATTTTCATTTAATTGATTAACATTTCAATTCATTCATTCAATTCAATTACCAAAGTTGAATTTCATTCACATAACTTAAGTTCACATTCATTTTAATCCACTTGATTATTTACTTCGATACCAAAATCAACTTAATTCAATATCTCTTAAGTTATATTCCATTTAACTTTAAATTCACTTTTATTTACAACTCATATTAATAGATATATCCATAAAGTTTCACTTCTTATGTATATAAGTTTATTTCACAATTGTAAACACTTTAATTATAATTCAATTCTTATAATTCATTTCCTTATACAATTATTCTTTATTTAGATTATTCAAACAACCTAACAATCAACTTATATATACACTTTAATAATTTTGAAAAATTATTCCTTTATATATAAAATATAATCAAGGTAAAATTATTTCATTTACCCAATTTTAAAATCAATATTATGTCGAATTGTTCTATTCAAGTGTTTAGAAACCCCTTCGGCTCAGTTTCGAGGCTGTGCTGACGAAAGTTCATATGCCACTCAACAAACCAATCATCACAATATAAAACAATTTCATATTCACTAACAAATACGCTCTCATAGCTATTATTACACTCAAACTCATTCTAGAATACTGCTGACTCTATCTCTAATGAGTAATACCCAACAGAACCATAGTTGTCGCTTAACCATCAGTGCTCTGATACCAAATGTAAAGACCCGTAAGTCCGTACTCCTTGAATAGACACTAATCTCCTTTCTTTAATTCAAGATGAACGAAAATACGAACCCTTAGGGGTTTTAAGAAAAGAATTTAGGAAAAGAAAAGAAAGAAGAGAGAAAAAGAAGAAAGAAAAAGAAAAATAGAGGGAAAAGAAGATAGACAATTTTTAGAAAATAGAGAATTAGAAAAAACAGAAGATAGAAGAATTTTAAAGATAGAAAGAAAAAGAGAATAGAGAAAAAAGGAAACAACAGAACAACAACAGAATCTCACAATTCGCAGCGGAACAACATATAATAATAAATGAATAATCTTTAAACAAAGAACTATATCAGTTATTACATTACATCACATTTCATTACATCATATCATCAGAGTGTACAACAACATACAACAACAAACAGTGCAGCGGAAAAAGAAATACTATATAAACTAGTAATACGCCATGCCATCCAGCTTGCCTCCAGCAACTCCAGAATATCCAGAATATCCTGATAAACCTAACTCTTAACTGCCCGTGTGGAAAATTGGTGGGCACCCAGAGTTTAGGAAGGAAAACAATAAACTCCGAGTCAGTCATGTGACTGGTGTGAGAACTCAAAACAGTTTATTTATCTTTAAAAATCAAAATAGAGGAATATTTTTAAATCAATTCGCAATGCTTTTAAAAATGAGACTACCATAAGGCCTCCCGCACACACACACAATGCAAACGCAGAATCGGAGGAGATTTCTCCTTATGATAGTCAAAGATGCTTGATACGCATTTAAAATAATATTTGATATTATTATTAGTGCATAGTGTAGGAAAAATTCATTTCGAAAGTAGAATATAAATCTTAGCCAACATACGACCATTATCGTATGCCTACTATAGCTACTATCCAAACAGTGGTGACCACCATAAGTGAATAGCAGGTTCTACAACTAATACCGTACAAGTTTCGTATTGGGAATTGGATTTCCAACAAATGGTCAGGCTAAGGAACTTCCTACTGTCACATGGGATCGCCTCTGGCTGGACGTCCCGAGAACTTAACCAGCTCTCTGCCAACACAAGGCCGGGTTACCTTTATCACTAGGTAACTACTACACGAATATGGCATCCCCCGGTCCCATCGGACCTTTAACCGAGCGCTCGTCACCAACAACACCACACAGAAAAAGATATAGTGTATCAACATGAGTAAGTATCTGGGCTCCATACCATGATACCACCCTTTCCAGAAGGAAATGCACATACCCTAAAGGGAGCTACCCCTCATAACCTTGCCGCATCATTCCTGTTTTGACCATTACCGGGATGTGAGGCTCGATGAATTCACGTCCACAAAAACATACTTTATACAAAAGCCATGCTTTGGGTCAACAAATGATCAACACAATGATCACTAAGATAGACGATCAAATAAATGATCCTATCACAATAATCAACACAATGATCATTTCAGCATCACTCAGCATGTCACATTACCAAAATGGGATATATTGCTGATAACTTCAACTATATAACCTTTGAGCTCGTACGTCTCAAAGAAGGGTGTTAAGCAAAGAATAAATTCTTCGCCACCAACAGAAATATATTTGAAAGAAATCGGCTTTATATCTCAAATTGTAATGTCAGGCATACAATCCATACAAGTCTGTTCCGGGCTCGAACAGAACCGAAGGCACTTCTTACGAAGCCCTTGCAATACGGGTATTCACAATCCCGATCGAATTTCCCATCACTTAAGAGATCTCAATACCAGGAGCTACCCAGTGCAGAGACAATCGATAGGTCATCCTATCGCTTTCACAAATACTCGGTCTTCAACACCGATCTTCAAATGCAATTCATAACGACGTATCACATATTTGGAGTGGGTTATACGACCCCATGGTCCTTTCCCGGTTAACCCGAATAGTGAGCGCTTATTCAAAAATAAGTGTGCATTCAAATTCAAACAAATCACATCAATTACCCATTCAAAGGGAAATACTGATAGTCGGTTATTGAACTATCAATTGATATGCACACATCACCAGATTCCAAATAATTTTCCAAATTATTTATTTTCCAAAATATCTTTACAAGATATATAATTTCAACACTTCAAAAATAAATCAATATTTATTTTCAAACAAATTTCCACTTTCACATATAAATTCCATAATGAATTTATATTTCAAAATATTCATGCATATATGATTTCAACTATCCATTTCAATTTATCTTCAAAAAGATAAATTCAATATATTCACTTTATATTGGAAAACAATTCCATACTTATTAAAAATAAGTAATTCACAATCTTTTTATTTTCAACCTTTGAAAATATTCAATATACTTAAATCGAATTAAGTATATTATTCATTCTTTAAGGGAAATCATTCTCTTAAACATATTTATTTGGGCCAAAACGAATGTTACGTAAAACATCGTTACGACAACCCAAAATCACTAGTATAGGGATTCGAAATTAAAATAGATATATAAATCCCAATACTATACAAAACATTTCCTTTCGGAAATCATTTACTATAACAACAGTGTTATAGTCCACCATTTCCTTTTATTTCTCGAAAACGTCTATTTCAACAATAAATGTTGAAATCTATGGTTTCGAATCTCAACATATTTAAAAACATCGTTAGATTGTTTTAATTCTATTTAAAATATCACATTCAAAAACATTTCCTTTAACGTATTATTCACTATTCAAAAACGTGAATATACTATGTTAATGAACATCATCCTTTTATTCATTTTAATTCAAAGGATTATTCACTATTCAAAAATGTGAATATAACTCCATTAATAGGTTATAACAATTAACTTATCAAAATAAGTCGTTTGCGAATTTATAAAACAACGTTTATAAATTCCATTCCTATTTATTTATAAAAACTTCTTTTTTTATAAATCCTTTTATTAACATATTCCAGTTTATAACTCAATTATAAACTAAACGTTCACATTATAAGTTAATTACTTATAAAACGATTATTTCACAAAATCGTTCTTTTGAACTTCATAATTATAAATCTTATAACTTATAAGATTCATTTTCTTAACCAAATCTATTCTTCAAATAACTTTATAAATTTATAAATCTTACTATTTATAAATTTTATTTATCACTTTACCATTTATAATTCTATAAATTTCATTCATTTATGAAATTCATTTTTACATCATTCAAACACTTATAAAAACTCGTTTTATAAGTCAATATTTCAATTTATAAATATCCATTTATAAATCTCTTAATATAAATCAAATTATATTATTCTTTAAAAACATCTTTAAATTCCTTTATAATTTCACCATTCTGATTTATAAAATAATCAAATTTTATAAATCTTATATTCAAACTTTTAATAATAAACTCAAAAATCCAGTTTAAACTATTTTATAAAATCATTGGTTCATATTTCTCAAAAAAATCGACTTTTAATCGTATTTCTAAAAATCAGCTTTTTAACTATATTTCACAAAAACCATAATTTTTTTTTATAACTTTAAAAATTATAACGTTTATTTATTTATAATGGATCAATTCCAAAATTATAGTATAATTTCAAAAATCACTTTAAAACCATTTTAAAATCCCAAAATCTGGGTCCAATGATGCTACACACCAAATAGTCAATCACGACTAACAACGATATCATATATCGATATGATAATCAATCAAATATCAAAATATCTGAAATTAAATAAATACTGTTGAGGAATCCAGTTGGATCCCTCCAACCTGTTTTCCTGCATCCAAAAACATTAGCACAATACCAATTTCGCTCCAGTACGAAATTATCGCGGTATATGTTCTTAATAAATATTATCCGCTTAATAACGGCGTAATAGGGTCTCATCCGCTAAACAAAAAATGCGGGAAATCAACAACTGCAATATATACATATGCCAATATATATATATTGATATTATATATAATACCAATTTCACTGTTTATGAAATATTCGCGGTATATGTTTATATTAAATAACATCCGCTTACTAACGGCGCATAATGTCTATTTTAACAATCAATATATACAATTCATCATTCAAACATGCATTCAAATATTTTAAATCTAACTATTTAAAATAAAATCGAAATCTATTCGATTGAGTGAGAAATTCTCACCTTGGTTTTAATTTCCGTTTTAGCTTTTATTTCGAATAAAATTAAACGCGCGTTTAATTTTACCCGAAATTCTCACTAACTCCAAACGACTCCAAACCAACTCCATCGCGTAGTGCTCGTCCATACGATCCCAACGCAACTGAGTTTGCATTTTTTCGACCTCGTATGAAAAAGTTATGAATTTATGAAGTTCGTACACGATTTATATAACTTAAATTACAACTAACTTAATTAATTTTAAACCTAATCTCATGTTAGCCATCAGATCCAAGCCCCAAGCCATCTCCACCGTACATTGCTTCATCTCCCTCATACGCGTGCTACAGACCCTAGCCGCACGCACAAACCCATCATGGACCAACTAGGGTTTGAATTCGCCACCAAACCGTCGCGTTCCAGCTCGATCAGGAAGCGCCACCATCTCCGCCTACGTGAGAGCCACCCACGCCCCCACCATGGCCAAGCTCGGCCGCCCCTACAGCCCAGGGTTGCGTGCGCAACCTGATGCCGTCGGCCCCACCTAGCTCGCTCCACGCCGCGTCGTTTCCGATCATCTCCACATGAAATCGAAGCTCTTGCAATCCTCAACGACTTTGCAGTTGATCATTTCGCGTGAATGTTTGTGGATTGAAAGAGATTAAGGAATGAAAATCGCGCGATTCTGGCCATTGAATATTAGGGCCGGCTACAAGCTTTAGGTTTTGTATTTTTTTTTTTTTTTAATTTTTATGAAGAGGTAGGGGCTATTTATAAGGAACGAGCGACACTATTCATCCCGGAAATTCCGAACTCCGATTTAGACGCCGTAACCAGCGTACCTAGGGTTTATCCCGCGTTCCGGACACAATGGAACAGGTTTCGGAAGCTAATTCGGAAGTATGTGCGAGTTATGGCTGTAAACGCTCAATTTGAATTAAACCGATTTAAGTCGATTTCTAGGCGTTTTAATTTGTACCGGACAAACGGTAAATCCAAACGACTTGAAATTTGAAACCTTACAATAATATCACATTACGGATCCGATGAAACTGGTTTCGTCGAAATCCGAGACTTTTTGAAAAATGGCTATTTTGACTCGCCAAATTTAAATTAAAAATAATTCGATGCGTCTCGAGCTGCCACGATCAAACGATAGCTCCGATTGACACGAAAATTGAAATCCAGTAATAACTAACTATTACGGATCCAATGGAACTGGTTTCGTTCAATTCTGAGACTGTTCAAAAATTGGCTATTTTACTAGTCGATTTAAATATTAAAATATTCAATTTTCACAAATTAACTTTTAATTCGATTTTAAAAGTTCTAAAATATTTCTATAACTCCAGTATGATTAAATAAAATTTTCCAAATTATTTTCAATCATATTTAACTCTATTTTCAATTATTTTCATAATTTAACGTATTAAATTATCGATTTAATAATCCAATTAAATCCAAAAATTCAAATAAAAATTTATTTGACTTATAAATTCACTTATTAATATTTAAAATTAATAAAATATTAAAATTTTAATTTCTAAAAATTCTGGGTCGTTACAGATATAATGTGATTATGTTAATTAATTAACTTAATTAAAAGTATATTTAATAGAAAAACCCATAAATGGTATATTTTGTGATAATAGTTACAAAGTGTTGTAACTATGAGTAAATTAACACAACGAAATAAATATACCATTTTAAATGTTCATAGTCAAGATGCGTCGAAACTGGATATCGATATATCCATTGAGACTGGAGTACGTAACGCCCTCCAAATGTTGGGCAATATATTACTCATAACTACTGGGGGCATCTCGGGGTTACGTATTAATAGCTATTGGATAACTATGGAACGACTCACTCGATAGTTTTCTGTTGGTTAATATAACTAAGGTCAAACAGAAAATATCGATGTGACTGATTTACACAGTTCTCTCGACTTGAGAATGCTGTGGATCTTCAATATGAAAGCTCCACTTTGATTATAGCCAAATCATGGCATGACGTCCATCGAGTGACTATAGTTGGGTGAATGGAAGTATTGGATGTGAAGCACTATTCAAGAGAGGATTCGTCTCCTCGGTTATATGTGATTAGTATCATAGTCAACTCAAGTCAACTCAAAGTCAAAGTCTTTGGCTAGAGAATTCGATTAATAATAGTTGTTATTATTGAACCAAGGACTTTGTATTTGGATTATAAAGTTGAATGTGGATGAGGTTGGAATTTTGACCATTACCAAATTCCATAAGTCCAAAGTGATATAGTTTTGACGAAGAGAATTGGAATAAACAAATATCACAACCAGGTAACGCTTATTAAACTAAAATTGGATTTATCGAAAATGAGTAAGCGATAAATTTGGCCATAATGTCACACCACCTGCTAAGTAACATGTGAACGTTAACATTATAATAATTTGATGTTAATTGCTGACCAAATTTACACCCAAGAGTTACACAGCTGAAATGATGAATTTCCTTAAGACCGAACGATTTAATTAGTTTATAATATAAATTAATTAAATTAATCAATATTTATGAAATATTAATTATAAAATTTGAATACGATTTGAGAAATCAATAATGTTATATATATATTTATAACAGTTATAAATATATCGATCGATATATAATATCGACAAGCGATTAACATAGGTTTAATTGCACAGTATTTTGGCTTGGGCTTTGACGGGTTTAAGGCCCATCATTAGGGCTGTAAAATTTCGGTTTGGGAAGGTCTAGGGGTGGCTAAAACGTAGGGAATTGGCTTGGAGATAATGGGTTGAGATAAAGTGAGAATGGGTAAAAAGGTTTTCCTCTAATACAACCATATACGTGTGTGTGTGTGTGTGTGTGTGTAAAAACAATTACTAACCTTTTTGGCAGCCATTACCTTCTACATTGCTAGTTAAAACATAGCTCTCAATCCACTCTAAAATTCTCAATGTATTTCAAATTAAAATAATACTATTCGATAGTTAAAGGTCAGTGATTACGGACTTGCAATCTGACGAATCAAGAACAGTAAAAGGAAGGGAAGTCATTACTTCAACGTGGATTCAAATGCATCATTAAATTGGTAATTTTAATTCATATTATAGTAATTAAATTATGTTCTATGATCCTATAATAAGCAATTCCATGTCTGTTTAAATATATTGCTACTATATGTTTAGTTATGTGAGATTTGGTAAGTGGATGTAGTTGTCACAAATTAGTTTGGTTGCGTGCATAATTTGTTTATTATGCTATTTGATTTATGTATAGATAAATATTTCTTACTGTACAAAATCAATTTTTGTCATTAATAATTGTTTTATATATTTTTATTAATAAATTCATATATATATATTAGAGTATATTTCTCTCTCATAATAGCATATATGCATATATAAGGTTATATATATATGATTTAAAAAATTTAGTGCACTTATTTATATATAATATGAATTTAAAATTTCGAAAATTAATTATCATACATATATTCATATTTTTAAATTAACATTTATTGAATTTTGAATTGTTTATTATATATAAAATAATTATTACATTAAAATTTTAATTTTATATTTATAAAAAATATTATATCATTCCAGAAACATATAGAAAAAATTTAGGACTTTTTTGATAAAGTTTATTATTTGTAATAATTAATATTATTTCGAAAAAAATGTTTATGATTTATTAAAAATAATAATTTAATTGAAAATTTATTCAATTTTTTTGTAACCTTTCATTCATAATCCTAGAATTTTTGAAATTTTAAAATTTTGATTTTATAATATAATTTTTTATATTAAATAATTATTATCGAAATGAACGTATTAATTTTTAAAAATAATATTTTAACTTTGAAAAATCTCTAGATTTTTCCTAAGCTCTATTTTATGATCTATAATTTTGAAAATTGTAAAGTTTGAATTTTCATTAAAAGATTATTTTATGTTAATTATTCATGGATGAGACATTATTTTATTCATAATATATACAAATTAACATACTAAAATTATTGTTCGCAAAACTAAGTTAATTTGAATTAAATAATTTTTAATAATTGTTCTCTCGCTTTCTATATATATTTATCTATATATAAATGTTTTACTTGCATAGTTATATATAATATATTTATAATACATATGTGTGTGTGTATTTTGTAACATATATACATGCACATATTTGGACAACATACATGACATAAAAAATGGGCTAATATGTCCGTTGCAATGTAAATCCCAACATGTACATATAAGCATATTATACCTTTCACGGATTGTTGTGTTACACATGCATTCACACATATATGTTTATTATACATTTATGTATAAACTAAATCAAATAAAATTAATTTCATATCTTAATATGTTTGAATTTAAATAAAATAAATGATTTTATTTAAATGAAATTTAGATATGTTCTAATTCAGTTAGACTTCATACACCCAATAAAAGATCCAATATGATAATTTTTTTGAAATTCATCCATAACTCCCGCTGCGGACTAGTCCAGTTCCAACAATATGGTTATTATAAATTTGGTTAAGATACTAGTAGGGGGAACCTATTCTGCTAAGCGGCATAGTCTCACTAGATAGATATATATATATATATATATATATATATATATATATATGTATGTATGTATGGTTCGAGATGGCAGATTATTATTCACACCAGGCTTTTTGTCAGACTCGAATTTTATGTTTTCCCCTTAAACTCTCGGTGAGTAGTTTGAGAGTTAAGGTTTTCAAATTATCCTTTGGACGAATAAGCTTCTAGAGACATGCAGGAGGCAAACTAGCTATTAAGAGTTCTTTCTGCTTGATCCCGCCGTGTTTTGATGTAATGGCAAAGTTGTTCATTTGCCTATATTAGACTTTGATCAACCAAGGTGGCATCTTCATATGTCGCTCTTGGAGTATTTTGTAATAATTATATTTCTCTGGTTTATAAATATGGGATAACGTAATGAATTTGAAATATGATTCGAAGTTGGATGAGAAATTTGTTTTATGATTAAAAAAAACTCATATCCATGTGTTTCTGTTATATCAATGTATCTAACATTACCGCATTTGATCACCGAGAATTAATAATTATGAATGTCTGCAACATCCATAGTAGTTAGTTTTGGGCCTCCAAATGGGTGACGTTACAGTGGGCTTAGATAGGGGTCGGGCATCAACTGAGATGGAGCCAAGCGAAACGTAGTGGCCTTTTGCTGCTGCTTCCAATATAGAGAAGCCATGCGGGACTGATCCAGGCCCGGTCCTGGTCTTGTTCATGTGAGGTTGCTTGGAAAGGCTGGGCTTTACTACGGCGCTTATTGGATTAAAGGGCTAGTTTGAGACCATGGGCTTGGGTCGGCTCTTGACTAGGCTGGGACAACTACAGATAAGTTAGGCTGGCTTTGATTATACCTGATTTCCATTAATCGAGCTTTCCAGTTGCATTTGAAAAATATGAGCAACATTCTGCCCCCTACGTCTGTGACGACTCGGCTTTTTGGGCCAGTCAAAATTGCCGAAAAATCCATCCAGTCTAAAACAAGAATGAAAACTACCATTTTAACATATCATAATATGATAAGTATACAACACTACTAAATGTATGTGATATAATTTCAATAATACAACCTATCAGAGTAATCATTTATTCAACCGGGTTTACTTTAATACATACCAATCTCAAATACTATAAACTTACCGCTACACAATGTTGACGTGGGAGACAACAATATCCATTCCTGAGAACTCAATAAACATGCCAATATGGAATAAAATGGTAAGCATGAAAGATATGTAAACACATGATAAATAGCAAACATTGAACAAGAAAACTTTATACTATCATTGGGATAATTATAAAGGTGTGGTCCAATCAGAGAGTAGAAAGATTCATCTTTTCTTCTTATAAGTTTAAATGTAATGTTATATGGAATTGGAAAAATCATATAAATTAAATTAAAAATATTATAGGTCGTTACATTCTCCTCCTTTAAAAGAATTCCGTCCTCAAAATATGATAGAGCAAAAAAATATAACGAAAACCGGTACTTAATAAAATTTAAGCACGTCGAAAATATTATCATCCATAACCCTGGTCGGAGGTATGGTTATTATCCTATCCATTTTTATTTATCAAATTAAGGTAGTTTCATTTAAAATTCCAAGGTTGATTTATTAACCCTAGGTGAAATTTTACTTAGGCACATAACATAAGCTCTGATCCAAATGTGACGACCCAGCCTTTCAGACCAGTCAAAATTGCTAAAAAATCTGTTCGATCTAAAACTACGAACGAAAACCACCATTTAACCATATTATAATCTGATAAATACAACATACTAAATGTATATGATGCAATTTCAATAATATAACCTATCAGAGTAATCATTTATTCTACTGGGTGTACTTTAATACATGTTAATCTCAGATACTATAAATCTACCGCTACATAACTCTGATGTAAGAGACAACAATATCCATTACCGAGAACTCAATAAACATGCCAATGCGGAATAAAATGGTGAGCAGGAAGGATATATCAACAAATAGCAAACAATGAACAAGAAAATGTTATATTATTATTGGGATAAGTGCAAAGGTGTGATCCAATCAAAGAGTAGAAAGATTCAACTTTTCTTCTTATAATTTTAAATATATTATTATATGAAACTGGAAAAATACTATAAATTAAATCAAAAATACTACACTAAAAATCGGGTCATTACAACGTCTGTATTCGTTTACGGGTGCAGGCTTGAATAAATACATTACTAATCTTTTCGAATGATGGCTCTGCAACGCATTTAATGCACTTTCCAAGTGGCTTCGTGTCATTGGTTGTGACGGTTCAATTTTTCAAACCTGATAGGGACGTGTTACATCTGTACATGTGCTTGACTTGACTTAATATTGATCTCTATTGGATGGTTGTGGTCCTCTTTGCCTTTTGAGTTCAATGCATGTAATTGAAGGCGTGGGTATATAAATACCCTTTCTTGTTCTTCACTAAACCCACAAAATTGCTCTTCATGAAAAAAATTCGAATTTTTTTTGCAATTCTTCATGGATAAAAAGCCCATGCCTTCATCATCTTTTTCCTTTCCAAACGCCTTTGCTTGCATGCTTTTTATCAAATTTAGTTGGGATGTCGAGAGAGGAGAAAGTTCTTCGATGCTATAACTGTCTCTTATTAATTATAGTTCAAAACATTGGTTGGAAACTTTTTCTTGGAGGGGATTATGCTTTACCGCTTGCCTCAAACGCCTGGCTATCTAACAAAGTTCTGATAGTAGTCAGACATAGGTTTTAGACTAATGATTTAGGTGAAGCTAGGGCGCAACCTTATTGTGAGGCTCTGACACTCCTAGTTCTAGGTTGGTTTGGACGCTTATGTGCCTCTGCTTCTTCTACCATGACTGAAACCTTGGTCTGCTCCTTGACAAGATTATCCGAAAGCTTCTCGCAACCCTTTTATGGAGAGGGCATTAGATTTGGTAACACACCCCCTTTTCAACAAGTTTTGAATCGACTGAAGTATCTGAAGCACTTTGAAGATAGAAACTTTCTCGGTTTTCTTTGGCAAGTTCTTGATCGTTCGAAGTGTTTCTTTGGTAAAGCCAGGGGCTTCTAGGTGGTGATACAAATGCGGGATGGCCTGCCTTGGAAGAGCTATTGGAGTGCTTCTTCCGCTTATTCTCTTCTTCTCAACTAATTAGTCATGAGAATATTACCGTATGCCCAACAGTGCAAGCATTGTGCCCCCGTGCCTTTTTAGTCCGAATGAAAAAGATCTTCTATCGCAACTTTGGTTTGATAAATTTGTTATGTTGCTTAATAATCTATTCGACTTATTGAGTGGAATACCTTGAGTATCTAGCAGTCCCTATATTTATTCTAATATTTTTTTCTTTTAGGATTACACCACTATTGATGTAGAAAAATGATGGGATGGATACAGCTATTAGTGTAGCCAAATGATGGCTAGATATAGAGTGATGGCTTGCACAGATATGAGTTGAAATGCAATTTTCTTACAAGCCCTCTAGAGCTTCAAGTGGTCGATCGTTAAGTGGAAGATGAGCCCAGGCTCGAACCCAAGTGCATGAGTTATGGAGTTCTCATGTGTGACACGTTGCCGAGTACGAAACGATCGTTAATTCCGAAGCAAAAGCCATCGAGGTGGCCAAGTGATGGTCGTATTTAGAGCATCGGTTTGCATCGGCTGAGCTGAAACACAAGCTTGCTCTCGAATTCTCTAAAGCTTCAAATAGTCGAAAGTTGTGTGGCAGACAAGCCCATGCTCTAACCCAAGCACATAAGCCGTGTGGTTTTCCTAGGTGACATGCTGCCGAGTATAAAGCGACTATTAATCTAGAGCTATATCTGAGTGTATTGGTTTGCTTATTCTATTATGGGTTGCGTAATGGCTTGGTGAGATCGACGCGGCCCGACCTCAAAGATTTATAGAATGAAAACAATCATATATACATAACTTTTCATATTTCAATTGAAAACTTATCTGTGATGAAGAGTCGGGGTCGAGATAATGATTCCTCCATTGTCAAACATGTCAGCTGACTATGAGAGTGTGGGAGTCGTCGCCATTGCTTCGAGATTGGGGTGGCCTTGGAAGAAACCGGGGCATTGGTTGGCATGTTGGATTTGTTAAGAAAACCACCGCTAACTGTTGGATGCTCATGTTGCAACATTAGAAATCATTTATTTGCTTGCTTAAGGGAAGTTCCATAACATTCCCTTGCCTTCCATTAGTTGCCCGTGATCTCACTGACCTCGACTTGGATGAGGAACTTCATGATGAGACGATTGTAGGAAATAATGGCATCTAGTTTGGCAAGTGCTGGTTGTCTTGTTATCAAGTTATAAGTAGATAGGAAATAAACTACTACAAAGTTTACCTAGATCTTTGCAGTGAGGGGCTCTTGGTAGAATGTTATTACAAGCGAGGTTATGCTTATGTAATAATGCCTACATCCCCAAAGATATAAATGGGCAAGGCATACAAGGTAAGGCTGGAGGCAGAAAAGCTGAGGGCTTCAGACATATTCTTAAACATGACGTTGACTAAGTTGCCCCCATCCATGAAGGCCTTCTGCATGAGTTGGCTAAGGAAAGAGTGATGACTATGGGGTCATGATGGGTGTAGGAGACTACTATCTTGTCTTCGACTGTGAAATGGTCGGTCAATCTGATTCCAACTGAGGGCCTTGGAGGCCTGGGACTCTAATGAATAAACATGCCTTGCAATACCTATCTCTCTCCGATACCGTGATTAGGCTCCTCGGCTACTACCGGCCACATGTGGCCCTCCGCATATGGTTAAGATCTCATTGATGGCTTAAATATTTGTGTTGTTGGGCCAATAGGGCTGATTCCATCGTTCTTCACTGTTCGCCCTTTGCTCGACCTAATGACAAATAAATTCCAAAAGTAAGCCATCTCGAAAGAGTTTTCGATCCCATTCTTGAGAACATGACAATCTAGTATAGAGTAGCTATTGACTTGATGAAAATCGTAGTACTTATTACTGCAAAGAAAGTCCCCTTGCTTTCCATTTTTGATGGTGACGGGTCTTTGATACTGCACCTAGTGCCCAGTGGCAAGGCAGATGGTAGGAACGTCCTTTTTTAGGTAAGAGCAATTATGATACCTTGGATTGTAGGAAGGGATATTCTCCGGACGCCTTCGGGCATCGATCTGACGATCGTTGTTGCAACGATCGTTGTTGCTACAAGGACTATTCTAGGTGGGGTGCCTCAACTTGTTGTCAATGTTCGAAAGATATGCATCTTCCATCCTTATTATGTCATTCACCCGATGGTAGAAGTCAGTTAGGGACGAAGATGACTGTTTTTGGAGTTCTCTCCGCATCCTGGATTTATAGCAGAACCATAAACATAAGGCACGACTGATCTATTGACGTTTGTACTTCTATCCTGAGTGGACTCTTTGTTGAAGCGGTTGATGTAAGACTACAGGCTATTAGAAGTACCTTGTTTGGTATTGCCCAATTTGCGGGCAACATTACATGCACGTGGGATGTGAAGAAATGTTTGAAGTTTGTTCATAGTTGGCCCTAGAAGTGGTATGTTGTCTGATCGTAGGTGTAAGAACCAGCGGAAGGTCATCCTATAAGGGTGGAGGGGAAGAGCTGACACTTTACGGAGCTGGAGAGCTGTCTAGCATGGGTAATGGAGTTGAATGTCATGATGTGGTTGGACGGATCTGTACTCTCATCGTAATTATCAATCGGCATCAATACGTGCAGTTGATAGAAGTTTCCAGGATTTCGTTGAAGGACGGTTCCCTATTCTTATCATCTGAGAATGCCTTGCTCTTAGTGCCACAAGCCTGCATTTCTTCCCTAAGGTCGACATCGACCTACTACAGGATGTTCTGTCCAATTATAGGTTAAGGGCTATGCTTGTGCCAAGGCCGAGTAGGAGATCGTGACAAGGATTAGTCAGGGATCTCCCCTTATGCACTGAAGGGTATCTGAACTCATGACCCGCTCTCTCCTTTGCCCACTTTCAGCCATATCTCTATGAGATGGGAGTGCACTGAGCGGGCCATGCATGCTTTGTTGATAGCATAGAACTTCCTTTGATACAGTCAAATGTAGAAGACCACAGTTGAGCATGAGCCGCTGGTTGTTCCGATAGGGGGAACAATGATGGTTTGGCCTAAGCAGCGAAGACATATTCGGTGAGTGATTAATTCGACTAGGCATGCATGCGGCGTACCTCTTGGGGTTGATGGGGACGTTCATTAGTGGAGTTTCTAGCACCCCCTACTCATGGGCCTCGGCTGTGTTTAGGAGATCGCAGCCACTAGGAGGCATTTGTTTATGAGTATGTAAATTGACCAAGTTTATTGTTGGAAGAGCAGGTGGGACAAAGTTAATGGTAGCTTAAGCGTCCAATCATGTCCTCGAGCCATTGACTTCGCTAGCCAACTATCCTACGTTTGAATGTTGTAGCATCACATCATGCAATCTTTCTTCGTTGGAGCCTGGGTTGGTCTTGATGGCACTAGCAAAAGTATTGCTATTGGTTTCGTGCCCGTTTGAGTTATCACCTTTGAATGACATAAGATTGTCCATGGTAACAAATCAGGGTTTCAGACTATACTATTCAAAGAATAGAAAAGCATGGAAAAGGGAGATGTTTTAGGGTGAGCTCTCCTTATAGCGCCAAAATGATGACTAGTTTCCTATCCAACCTTGGAATGAGACTAATCTATTGTGAAGAGTAAATGTTACTTACTAATCGCTGGGCTTAAAATGAAAAACGAGGAGTTAAATACGTAACTGAATGGTAAATAACAAAAGATATCGAGTGGTTCGGCCAAGCTATCTACATCTACTATGAAGTTCTTTTACTATATATTTCTCTTACAATTATGAGGAGTTATAAGAGAATAATAAGAAATAAAGCACTTAAGACTAAAAGAGTAGTTGATATCAAGGGCTTAGGGTTTGTATTTGATGTGAGAGGATTTCTAAGCTGAGATAATCCAACGGTTCAACTAGAATCCAACCATTCAACTGAAATCCAACTTGTTTGAAGTATCATTGCATAGGGTATTGATGGTAGCTAGAATGGATAATGTATGGTTGTGATTACGTTGTGAGGAAAGGAGCAAATCAGGCACGACGATTGATCTGACTGCAGAGGTGGATGTATGGTCGACAACTATAAAGCAAGTCAGAAAGTGGATGGTTGATAAGAAAGCACTCATTGCCTCTTTGTACAAGGAGTAGGCTTGCACTAAATACACATTTAATATAGATGATAAGCCCCATCATATCAGCCACCCCATCAGATCAGCCACCCCACTAGTGGTGCTCTAATTGGATAGATTGATAACTTTGTCTTTTAACTTGAGTACCCACGTTAGCTAATCAGTCGACTAGATGTCGGTAACACGGACGAGGTTTGGAATGTATCCAAGGATCATGTGGGGTAGGCGTGCAATGGATTGGCATATGGCATTTGAGAGGAGGACGGGTGTCGACTGTGTCTGGCTGTATGGAAGCCATGCCGGAGGGCAGGATATTCTTTCCTGATGCGATGCTTGTCGAGACAGACTTGATAGGGGTCCGACGTCGGTTGATTTTGAGCCAAGAAAACTGTGGCGGTCTTTAGCTGCTCTTGGAAGTCAAAATTTACAGGAATCGACTGGGACTGATCCAGGCCTGATCCTGGTTTTTTCATGTGAAGGTTGCTTGAAGAGGCCAGGCTTTACCGTGGCGTCTCTAGGGTTGAAGAACTGATTTGAGACCATTGGCTTGGGCCGAACTTTGACTAGTTCAACCATGGTCAGTTGGGTTGACTTTGATTGGGCCAAATTACCTTTAATTGGGCTTGCCAGTTACTTGTGAAAAATATGAGCAATAAAATCAAATCTCCAATGTTGATTTATTATGATTCCCATATCATTAATGTAGAAAAAAATTGTTGACTCCTATATAACAAAACTGTAATAGATCATAATACATGCAATTCAGACTTAGCCAATAGAATAGAGTTCTAACTTGTGTTAAGCATTCATGACTTGAACTTAGACATATGCCTAAATAAATTTAATTTGATTTATAAGAGAATTGGTCAAATTAACCTTTTTATATTAAATTCGTCAAAATTGGTGTGCTAAAACCCCTGAATTAGTGGGCATAATGGAAAATAACGGGGCTTTAAGCGGATCTACTACTTAATAGGGCTAAATTGGAAAAGCGCAGCTGTTGAAGTGCGTTAAGTGCTTTGGCGAGGCATTAATGAGATTTTAGCGAATCTTTAACTACATAGCTATTAACCCAAATATGAGAAGGATAATGTATGCCATTCAGGATGGGGTACGTCTTCCCGAAAAGGCGTGAGCAGTGTGGGGGATGGTGGCAAAGGATCTAACTCTAGTTCTTTTGAGAAATTAGGTGCTGCCTTAAAGCCTTAGGCTAAAATCATGCCGCCACCAACCTGTTTGCCGCTACCGCCAGCAATTTACCCTCGCCACCAACTTTTTTGCCACCTTCCAACATATACATAGCTTTTTGTATGTCTTCATCTAACCCTAACATTCGTCTGTCTCCCCCTTCTCCGGATCCGCCTCCCATCTTCCCCAATCCGCTTCATGGCTTCCCTCCATTACAGCCTACCGAATCCGCTGTTGAAAATGATGATGGTTCACCCAAGTTCGCTCAAGAAAGTGGAAATGCCAATCAAAAGTTATGCAGCAGCCTTATACCATAAATCCTGCCTCCAGTAATTTATAGAATAAGAATTTACGATCCTCCCCATATCAAAATGTACATCGGAATTATGCCCACATCAATAGTAATCTTAATCGCCCTACTCAATCTGAAAATAGAGCTGCTATCAACAAATGAAAATTTTCCACTACGTCAAGCCGGGCGTGAAATGAAGTTATCAAGGGTAATAGTATTCCAGTCTCTATTTTGTTAAATTTTATCACCCCCATGAATTTAATTTGATGCAACGTGCCAAAATGTTCGTTGAGGTTGTTCTGGATGCCAGAAAACGGTGGGATAATTCCATTGTGATCTAAATTGTTGGTCCTAAATGATATTATCCATACTTCAAGGACTATATTATTAGAGTATGGGAGCCTGAGGAAGAATTCTCTATATATTCTAAGGAGAATGGATTTTATGTTATTAAATTTAACAATAAACAAGACTGTGATAGAATCTTAGAAGGTGATCCCTACTATTATAATAAAAAGTTGTTAAGGTCCCTTGGCATGCAACTTAACAAAGAACTCCTCAACTCTATTTCGATTTGGGTTTAGTTTCCTAACTTACCACTTGATTATTGGACAGAAGAGGGGATTAGTCGTATTGCCTCAGTCCTTGGATCTCCCATCAAACTGAACAAATTCACAGAAGGTATAATAAAAATTGCGTAGAGTATTAATTGAAATCAACAACTCCTTTGAGTTTTCAAATAAAATTCCTATTTTATCTGAGAAAGACGAAATCATTTGGAAAGAGGTGACGTATGAACGGAAACCATCTATTTGCTCGAACTGCTCTAGTTTTGGACATTCTGAATCTCACTGTCAATTTAACAAAGTCTGGATGCTGAAAGTCTCACCTCAGAACCAGACAAACTAAAGTAATGAAATGAATATTAATGTAAATATATGAAATGAAAATAATTTGGCAACTAATTAAACTACCAATGATATTCATTTGAGTGCAGTTAATCCGAAACAGAAAATTATAAATGTCAATAGTTTAAACGACGGTAAAAACAATAATATGAAAGAGCAACCAAATAATGACTCTCAAAAAGTCTAGTCGGATACTCTGTATGTGAATTTTAATACAAATATGAATTAGACTATTTTATCTACAGATTTCGGTATGGAATTGCAACCAAATAGTAACTGTAGAAAGGAAGAGAAAAACGATTCCGCTGAGCTGCCTGATGCACCATTGGCCCATCTCCCTACACTTTAACTGAGGATTAGAGCACTGAAACACAGTATGCCACTAGATCAAGATCTACTCAAAAGATTAGATCAGAGGAAGTGCCTTTTGAATTTAAAGCCACTACTTCGTCTGATGTTATAGAGAACCCTACATGGACCAGTATGGTTAACCAGCTGAAAGGGAAAAATAAAAAGATAAAAAAGCTAAGATATCGGGGGCTACTACTTCCCCTGTTGACAGTAGCAATCCAGAAAATAGTTTATAGATGGAGTTCCTTTTTGGAACATTCGGGGTATGAATGCCTCTTCTAAATAGGTGGAAATTTTGCAACTGTTGAATAGTAATAGATTTTCTTTTGTTAGCATTCTTGAAAATAAGTCATCGTTGGATAACATTAATAGATTTATAGCCAAAATCAATAATAATCGAAAAAATTCTCATAATATTACTAGTGGTAAAAAAAGTAGAATTTTGATTATGTGGGATTCTTTATAATGGTCGAACATCATTTTACATTCTAATGACCAATTCATCTCTTGTATCTTACACAATGTGAGTGGTATTAGTGTTTTCTGCACCACAGCCCATGCTTTCAATGATGAAGTGAAGCATATAGATTTATGGAATTATCTTATTAAGCAGTCTAAAAGTTTTAATCTCCCATGGATTGTGGCGAGTGATTTTTATGCTATTCTATCGTCTAATGATAGAATTAATAATGGTCTCTTTAATTCGATGGTAACCAGGATTTTATTGATTGCACTTCCTCATCTAATCTTGTGGAGCCAGATTTTACTGGTAATTACTTTACTGGAGAGGAGGAAAAAATTTCTCTATTCACAGTAAGATTGATCGTGTTTTTGTCAATTCTTTGTGGCTGGATATGTTTTATCATTTTGGTATTAGTTTGGAAATCATTCTTTAAGTGATCATTCTCCTATTACTTTCAAACTTATGCTATATAATAAAATGAAGATTAGAGTACCTTTCAGATATAACAATTATTGGCATCTTCAAGCGGCTATCACACTTCCCTTCATTATACTCTAATGCACGAATTTCATGGCAATCTTCTTTATATTCTCTTATGCAAACTGAAAGCTGCTAAATCTGCATTGAAGAATTGGATAAATAATAAAAGTAACATTCACACAGTGGTTGTTCAATTAAAAGATGCGGCGAATGATTTATATAAACAACTTGTTCAAAATCCTTTGACCAAGAGTTTGATTGAACAATGCTTTTCGAAAACCGAATAGATTCATCAATTATAAGTAAAATTGCTATTGAAAATGAGCTAAGAAAGAAAATAAATTGGTTGGTTAATGGGGATTGGCCAACTAACTTCTTTTACAGTAGCGTAAATGTTCGTAACCCTAATTGAAGGAGTAATTACATTTTTAGTTCTAATGGATCGTGGTCATCAGCATTAGAAAAACTTACGTATGAAGCTGTTAAATATTTTTCTGGTCTATTTACTTCATCTTTGTAGGATCTAGATTAACCCTAGAAGGGGGGGTGAATAGGGTTATAGCAAATTTTCTCGATTTAAACGTAAAAACAGACTACAGAAATAAATATGCTGAAAAGTAAATCACACACAAAATTTACCCAGCTTTGGCAACCCCTGCCTACTGCTGCATTCCCAGATTTCTATTAGAATTAAACAGTATCCCGCTTACAAACACTCTACTAGACTCGCAAACCTTTGCTCCCGCTCACAAACACTCTACTAGACTCGCACACCCTGCTCCGCCTATAGAGTTTCGCTTACTCGCAAACTCTGCTCCCGCCTATAGAGTTTTGCAAACTCGCACAACCTGCTCACTGAAATAATTCTAACTAGACAATCTGACACTACCTACAACCTAGGTGGTGATTTACAAATTATTTGACTCAAAAAGAAAAAACAACTTCAAAAATACAAGCAGGAGCAAAAATTAAAATATAAACTTGAATCCATAATTTTTACTCAAAATAAAACTAGACTTAAAACTTAAACCCTATTAACGAATAAAACTAAAACCCCCTTTATAATAAACAAGGCCGGCCCCTTGTTCTTTAACCCGATCCACTTTTATTCTCAATTGCAAAATGGTGGCCGATCCTTTGTTCTTCCTTCTGAAACAATTGCGGCCGACGTTGTATTCCTTGTTCGTTCTGAAATTAGGGCTTCGGCTCGCGATCCAAATTTGGGGCTTTTTTCCTTTGCAAAATTAGGGCTTGTCAAACTGAAGCGCCGCTCGATACTGTTCAATAGTAGGCTTCGATGCTCCTTGATTTGCTCACGGCTCTTCAATTTGGATCGAGTTCGTCTGCGATTTCGGTATGTACTTTACTCCTTTTGCTTTGCTGGTTTTGGCTTGCTTGAGCTCGATGCTTTGCCGATGATGATCTGTGGGTTTTTATATAGGTCGAATTCCTATATTTGCGTTCGTATAAAATTGTTTGAATTTGTCAATTTATTTTCTCTAGCCGCTTGATTATGCTTGGATGCTTGAGATTTCACTGACTTATTCAAATTCGTATTTTCGATGCTTGCTTGGTTGACACGGTTTTGAGTTGCTATCGTGATCATCACGGTGTTGATTTTTGACTTCGTCAATGCTGCATACGCACATGAATTTTTTTATCACCGCGTTGATTATTTGCGTTCGCACTGTTATTCTTCGACTTGTTTACTTCTTAATTGCCACGGCTTCGGCCATCTTTGTGTTCATCCCTGTGAGCTTCGTTTCTGACATTGTTTGATTTTAGCCTTGACCACCTTGATGCTGTAACCATTCTGGTTCATGATTGTTCTGGTCTTGTTTGTGTATTTTGTTGGTCTTATTTGCATGTCGCTACATTGCTTACTGTCACTACTTCGAGCTCGCCTGCTGTTTGTGGTCAATTGCTTCGAGTTGATCTTGTAGTTGATGTACTTGAGTTGACTGCATATGCTCTTTTTTATCTGGTAGCACTTGAGTTTCTTGGCACTGCTGTTAGCTTTGGTGCATGTAGCTTGGTTCATGTGAACACATTTGTGTTGCATTGCAGTTGATTCATTAGTTCATTTGATATGTTGTCCACCTGAGTTTGAGCATTTGCACATTTGTAGCCTTGGTCTTCATATTGTATTCTCTGTTTTGATTTGGTTACACTGCATAGCATATTGGTACATAAAAAATGTCGCATATATGTGAGTAATTCTGTTCTCTGACATTCCTTCATGCCTGACTTGATGCCGCACTTGGTCTTTTGTTATAACTGGACCTGTTGCCCTCAGTTGCTTGTTTGTATGTTGTAAATGTTGCATTCACTTGCATCTATATTGTCACTGGTTTTGCTTGGTGGTCTTGTGGCACTGCTTGCAGTCATATTGAATTGAGTTTGTTTATGTTGCATCGACTTGTTTTGTACTGGTGCACTTCTGTTTGCTGTCATGTTTGAACATAGCATTCATGTGTACTTTTGATTTGCGCCTGAGTTGAATCCAGTTTTAAAACTCGGGTTTGACCTTGTGCTCACCTGTCCCTGTAGCATTATCAAGTGTATACCGATGTGCACGGCTTGTGGCATATACAGAGATACACTGTGTATGTCACAAGTTGTTCGTGTATGATGAATTCAAATTTAAATGATGACGAACAACCCAAATAACTGAGGCAAATATTATTTTCAAAATTCACATTTTATTTTATATTGCAAAAATATTTCTTTTTCAATTTTACCGCGTTAGTGTATATTTTTGCTGATTGCTCAGATGCTGGATTCTAACTGGAATAAAGTTGAAGATAAATACGAGTGTGAGTGATATGTAGTGAGGAATTGAATTGTGATGTAATGTAATCAAAATTATATATGTATAGTGAGAGCTTGATGAATTTGTACTATTTAAGATTGTAATAAATATCTGTTTGAATAAAATTTCTGTTTGAATTCAAATTCTGTGTTATTTAATTTATTCAACAAATATTTATTTAATCTGTGAAAATAAAATAGTATGTTAACAAATACACTTAAATGAATGTATATATGTTTATTATCATCAAACAAAAATCATGTAAGCTCATATAAGCGCAAAGCGCATATTCAACAATCTTTCCCTTTTGATGATAACAAACATATATTTAAGATTTTGAATGTATTAAATGTATTTGATCGTTCAATTTGCTCCCCCTATTTAAATGCTCCCTCTCTACACAATACTCCCCCTACATATATGCATACAAATAAAAATATGCAAATGAGCCTAGATGCAAATAGAAAATTATTTGACCTTTGCTTGATTCTATTTGACAAAATCTTAACTTTTCTCTCCCCCTTTTGTTATCAGCAAAAGAATAATAGTGTTAGAGAAAATAGAGATAGAGTGATCGATATTAATCCAACATTAAACTCAAATTGAATATAAATATTAAACTTCAATAAGAATCAAACAAAAATCATAACTACCCTTGTTAGGCGCATATTCCACTTTTAGAAAGAATGCTAATGATATTCTCATATAAAATCATACAGATGTATCTACTTGTGGTACATTTATATCAGGAATTTGAATATCTACTAATCATGCATAACCGTTAGGACTTTTAAATGAGATTAGTAGTATTCCAATTTAATTTTAAAAAATGAAATCAAGTATCTTCTAACCACGCATGACCGTGAGGACTTTTAAATGGGCTTAGAATCAACTTGTCTATTTAATCAATTAATTTTGATATGCGTTCCATACACGCATAACCGTAAGGACTTTTAAATGAGCATGGAAGCACATAATCAAAACTCCAAGTAATTCACCCATGCATAACCGTGAGGACTTTTAAATGAGAGTGAATACTTTGGATATTTATTTTTATTGAAGAATATAATAAATTGAAGCACAGATAATTTCCTTTATAAATTTGAAGATATAATAAATTGAAGAACGAATAATTTCCTTTGTAAACTACCATAAATTTACATACTATATATGATTTTGATGAGTGATGGTCGATAGAAAGATGATAGAAATAGAAATGATCATGGAATTTTTACCCAACAAAAAGTTTTTATAACTCTTGTTATGAAATTCTAAAGAAATTTTCCAAAATATACTCTTTTGAGTAATGTATGTTAAATATCAACACTTATCACTTTTTCAATCACTATTTATCTTTTTGATAATTAGTAGGGAGTCGGATTAGTCAAAAAAAATTTGTCATTTAAAATCAAATAAAAATGACTAATCTGAAAACATGGTCAAAAATGATTTTCTTGAAGGGGTTATATGGAAAAGAAAAAAAACTGCTATTTGAAAATTATTTCAAGTGAAAAATATGTAGATGTTTTCTTTGAAAAACGATGCAGCAAATAAATGTTTCAAAGATTAATCACATTCCACTAGTAATTTTTCTATCAACTATATTACCAGTGTAATCTGCATCTGAATTTAAATTTCACTCAATATTTACTCGTTGGATGTTAAAGACCAGATTGTGAAATTTCAACAAACTATCTCAGAATGAAATTTGAAATGAAGCCATGTTAACACTCAAACAAATATCATAGTGTTAATTTCAGAAACTGTAGTATAAACAGTTATATTCATGAGTAATCAACAGTCAATCAACATCATAATTATTTCAAAAACAATTTCTTGAGTTTCAACAATTTCTTAAAATCCTTTTTAACAGCTTTCACATGAAATTTGAAATCGTGCAAATTTACAAGCAGTGACCAAAATGTCAAAACAAATATATCTACGTGTAGCATGAGTAATCAAAGATCAATAAAATACCATCATTTGACCGAACAAATTTATATGGATTAGTTCAAAGTTGAAAATCTGATTGGTCATCATTTAAGCACAAATCAAGGTCATAAATAAGAACAAGTCAAAAAAAATCATATCAATTAAGAATAAGTCAGAATTAAAGACATCATTCATTTCATCATCACATTACTGGCTGATTTAATTCAGATTACGGTGCAGATTATCACATTTAATATATCGTTCAAAACAAATTTACCTGTTTTACCTTTACGATAATTTTTCATTGTTGTCCATTGTGATTCTTTCACCTTTATACTAGGCTAAGGAACTTTTCTTTGTCGCCCGTTGTGTTTCTGGAACAACCAAAATCCAGAGAACACTGTTGTTGTTCCTTAGCCTGCCACCACACCTACACGATGAAAGATTTTTGTGACCTATTTGTTTTTATAGGTCCATGGTTGTTAGTGGCTGAAGCATTGTGAATAAACAAACCTTTTGGAACCCAAACTTGTTTTGTCCTTTTATTCTTGTTCCAATAGACGTGAAATTTGTTTGTAGAATTTTTAGGAACCCAAACTTGTATAAATTTTGTTTTCTTGTTCCTATGACTACAATTTTCAACATGATGTCCAATTATTTCACATCTACCAAAGACACTCTTACCTATTGCACTATCATCAACTTGTGATTTCCCAAAACCTAGTCCTTTTCTGTTGTTAGCAAAAATTTGATTTCCCAATAACATGTTGAATGATTTTTCTCCTCTTGAAAAGTTATTCAGAGATTTATCAAGATTTTGGACTTTGGTTTTTAGTGTCGTGTTTTCAGTTACAAGTGAGGTGCATCTATTTATGAAATCCTTTTTCCTAGTGTCAATGGTTTCCTTAAGACTCAAGTTTTCTTTTTTAAGATTCTCAAAGCTATTCTTAAGTCTTGATAATTCCGAATCTAAAATTTTACATTTTTTACATTCTAGGTTTTGAATATTTTCAAGTTCAGTTTCTACCCTAAAATTTTCACGAGCAAGTTCTCTCCTATCAGATTTCAGTTTTTCAATTTTAGATTCAAGAGCATCAACTACTTTAGTAAGATCAAGACACATAAAAACAAGATCTTTATAAGAATAGTCACCTGCCTCACTAGATTCCTCTGAGCTTGCTTCTGAATCCGGTTTTGCCATAAGACACAAGTTAGCATCCTCTGAGCTACTATTCGAAACTTCCTCTCCTTCTTCATCATCCCAAGTCGCTGCAAAAGCCTTCTTCTTCTTTTTCTTTCCTTTGTTGTATTTGAGAAGTGGGCATTCTTGTTTGAAGTGGCCAGGCTTGTTGCAGTTATAACACGTCAGTTCCTTATGAATCTTTTGACCTATTGCCCTTTGTTTTCTTCTTGCGTGGCTTGAATCTCGACCATTTTCTAAGATTATTGACAGCCATTGCAAGCTCTTCGATTGGATCTTCTTCTTCTTCTTCATCGCTTTCTTCTTTGCTCTTATCGTCTTCTTCTTTGGTTCGGAGTTGTTGCGTTCCTCCTTTGCTTTTAGCTCAAGCTCATATGTCATCAAGTTACCAATCAACTCCTCCATGCTTAGTTTACTCAAATCTTTCGATTCTTGGATTGCCGTGACTTTTTCCTCAAAGTTTATCGGTAAAACTCGTAGCACCTTCCTCACAAGCTCTACCTCGGTGAATACCTTACCAAGCGCGCTAGCGTTGTACACCAAAGTTGAAAAGCGTCCAAACATGTCCTTTATGCTCTCGCCTTTGTCCATCACAATGTTCTCGTATTCATTGCTGAATAGGGCTAGACAAGACTCCTTGACTTGAGAAGTTCCTTCATGTGTCACCTCCAAGGTATGCCAAATTTTCTGTGCTGTTGTACAATGAGAAATTCTATTAAATTCATTTTTATCAAGAGCACAGATCAAAGCGTTCATTGCTTTGGCATTTGTAGTTTTTAATTTCTTATCGTTAGCATCCCACCTATCCTTAGGTTTAGGAATCTCAGTACCACCAACAGTTATAGTGGGAGGTTTATAACCAGTTTCAATAATATCCCAAACATCATAATCAACAGAACTAAGATAAATACCCATCCTAACTTTCCAATAAGCATAATCATTCCCATTAAACATGGGTGGCCTAGCAATAGATTGCCCCTCAGAAAAAGCATTATTTGGTGGATTCATGACTCTAGAGTTAAATAAAAATACCAGGCTCTGATACCACTTGTAGGATCTAGATTAAACCTAGAGGGGAAGGGGGGGGGGGGGTGAATAGGGTTATAGCAAATTTTCTCGATTTAAACGTAAAAACAGACTATAGAAATAAATATGCTGAAAAGTAAATCACACACAAAATTTACCCAGCTTCGGCAACCCCTGCCTACTGCTGCATTCCCAGATTTCTATTAGAATTAAACAGTATCCCTCTTACAAACACTCTACTAGACTCGCAAACCTTTGCTCCCGCTCACAAACACTCTACTAGACTCGCACACCCTGCTCCGCCTATAGAGTTTCGCTTACTCGCAAACTCTGCTCCCGCCTATAGAGTTTTACAAACTCGCACACCCTGCTCACTGAACTAATTCTAACTAGACAATCTGACACTACCTACAACCTAGGTGGTGATTTACAAATTCTTTGATCAAAAAGAAAAAACAACTTCAAAAATACAAGCAGGAGCAAAAATTAAAATATAAACTTGAATCCATAATTTTTGCTCAAAATAAAACTAGACTTAAAACTTAAACCCTATTAACGAATAAAACTAAAACCCCCTTTATAATAAACAAGGCCGGCCCCTTGTTGTTTAACCCGATCCACTTTTATTCTCAATTGCAAAATGGCGGCTGATCCTTTGTTCTTCCTTCTGAAACAATTGCGGCCGACGTTGTATTCCTTGTTCGTTCTGAAATTAGGGCTTCGGCTCGCGATCCAAATTTGGGGCTTTGTTCCTTTGCAAAATTAGGGCTTGTCAAACTGAAGCACCGCTCGATACCATTCAATAGTAGGCTTCGATGCTCCTTGATTTGCTCACGGCTCTTCAATTTGGATCGAGTTCGTCTGCGATTTCGGTATGTACTTTACTCCTTTTGCTTTGATGGTTTTGGCTTGCTTGAACTCGATGCTTTGCCGATGATGATCTGTGGGTTTTTATATAGGTCGAATTCCTATATTTGCGTTCGTATAAAATTGTTTGAATTTGTCAATTTATTTTCTCTGGCCGCTTGATTATGCTTGGATGCTTGAGATTTCACTGACTTATTCAAATTCGTATTTTCGATGCTTGCTTGGTTGACATGGTTTTGAGTTGCTATTGTGGTCATTACGGTGTTGATTTTTGACTTCGTCAATACTGCATACGCACATGAATTTTTTTATTACTGCGTTGATTATTTGCGTTCGCATTGTTATTCTTCGACTTGTTTACTTCTTAATTGCCACGGCTTCGGCCATCTTTGTGTTCATCCCTGTGAGCTTCGTTTCTGACATTGTTTGATTTTAGCCTTGACCACTTTGATGCTGTAACCATTCTGGTTCATGATTGTTCTGGTCTTGTTTGTGTATTTTGTTGGTCTTATTTGCATGTTGCTACATTGCTTACTGTCACTACTTCGAGCTCGCCTGCTGTTTGTGGTCAATTGCTTCGAGTTGATCTTGTAGTTGATGTACTTGAGTTGACTGCATATGCTCTTTTTTATCTGGTAGCACTTGAGTTTCTTGGCACTGCTGTTAGCTTTGGTGTATGTAGCTTGGTTCATGTGAACACATTTGTGTTGCATTGCAGTTGATTCATTAGTTCATTTGATATGTTGTCCACCTGAGTTTGAGCATTTGCACATTTGTAGCCTTGGTCTTCATATTGTATTCTCTGTTTTGATTTGGTTACACTGCATAGCATATTGGTACATAAAAAATGTCGCATATATGTGAGTAATTCTGTTCTTTGACATTCCTTCATGCCTGACTTGATGCCGCACTTGGTCTTTTGTTATAACTGGACCTGTTGCCCTTAGTTGCTTGTTTGTGTGTTGTAAATGTTGCATTCACTTGCATCTATATTGTCACTGGTTTTGCTTGGTGGTCTTGTGGCACTGCTTGCAGTCATATTGAATTGAGTTTGTTTATGTTGCATCGACTTGTTTTGTACTAGTGCACTTCTGTTTGCTGTCATGTTTGAACATAGCATTCATGTGTACTTTTGATTTGCGCCTGAGTTGAATCCAGTTTTAAAACTCGGGTTTGACCTTGTGCTCACCTGTCCCTGTAGCATTATCAAGTGTATACCGATGTGCACGGCCTTGTGGCATATACAGAGATACACTGTGTATGTCACAAGTTGTTCGTGTATGATGAATTCAAATTTAAATGATGACGAACAACCTAAATAACTGAGGCAAATATTATTTTCAAAATTCACATTTTATTTTATATTGCAAAAATATTTCTTTTTCAATTTTACCGCGTTAGTGTATATTTTTGCTGATTGCTCAGATGCTGGATTCTAACTGGAATAAAGTTGAAGATAAATACGAGTGTGAGTGATATGTAGTGAGGAATTGAATTGTGATGTAATCAAAATTGTATATGTATAGTGAGAGCTTGAATTTGTACTATTTAAAATTGTAATAAATATCTGTTTAAATAAAATTTCTGTTTGAATTCAAATTCTGTGTTATTTAATTTATTCAACAAATATTTATTTAATCTGTGAAAATAAAATAGTATATTAACAAATACACTTAAATGAATGTATATATGTTTATTATCATCAAACAAAAATCATATAAGCTCATATAAGCGCAAAGCGCATATTCAACAATCTTAGGCTACATTTCAATTTCCAGGCATTGCATATAAGAAAATCCTATCTGATAATGCTAGGAGCAATTTATGCAAACCATTTCAGCTAGAGGAAATAAAATCAGCCATATTCTAGATTAATGACAATAGCACCCTGCGCCAGATGGCATCAATTCAAAGTTCTACAAAGTTCATTGGAAGCATATTAAAACAGATATCTGGAATGCTATGAATGGCATTATCTAATCAGGAAAAATAATTAAAGAAATCAATCATAACATTTATTTGCCTAATTCCATAAAAACAAGACGTGGTTGATATGACTGATTTTAGACCAATTTCTCTATGCAATGTCTCCTGAATTTTTTTAGCCAACCTTCTTTGTAATCGAATGAAAGCTTAAATGAATGATCTTATTTCATATAATCAGAATGCTTTCATTCTTGGTAGAATAATTATCGAGAACTCATTAGTAGCTTATGAAATGTTTAGAGGATTTAATAGGAAAAGTTCTAATAATCTATGCCTGAAAATTGATTTGCATAAAGCCTATGATAAAATAAATAGAGAGTTTATTCATTATATGTTGATTTCTATGGGATTCCCAATGCTATTTGCTGATCTCATTTATGAGTGCATATCTACTCCTTCGTTTTCGATGTTAATTGATGGCTTCCCCTTGGATTTATTGAGAGTACAAGGGATTAAGACAAGGTGGTCCTCTCTTGCCATATTTATTTTCTTTTACTATGGAATTCCTTACGATTGATCTTGATGTGGAGTACTTGAAAGGTAATATCATCCCATTTACCAAATTGAACCAATGATCACCCATTTATTGTATGTAGATGATATTTTAATCATGGCCAACCATAAAGAATGCTGAGAGTATTCAACACATTTTTCAGGTTTTGAAGTTTTTAACTGGCCTTGACTTAAATGAAAATAAATCTGCTTTGTTTTTTTAGTAAAGGAGCTAATAACAAGTAGCAAATTGCTAATATTTTAAATATCGGTATTGAAAACCTTCCAATTATTTACCTAGGCATCCTATTATCAAACAACAAACTTAAAGCAAGGGATTTTGGATGTTTAATAGACAAAATAAATAAAAAATTTAATCATTAGAACAGTAAAATGCTCAACATCAGTGATAGAATTGAACTAGTTAAAACGGCTATTCACCGAAAGATTCAATTTGGATGCAGTTCACCCAGTTTCCTATGATTGTTATTCAGGGAATTAATTCTCTTTGTGCTAATTTCATTTGGAAATCTAAAGCTCATAAGATGTGCAGGGATGATGTTTGTAAAACTTATGGTGAGGGCGGCCTTGGTATTCGACAAATTGATGAAGTTGCTTAAGTAGTTGCTGTTAAACTGATATGGAAATTTATACAGGGTGAATCACTCTAGGGCAAATGGATGTGAAACAAATACAGTAATAACATAAATTTTTGGACCGCTGCTATGGATAACAATGCTTCTTATACATGGAAATCCCTGCTTAGAGCTAGACAATGGTGCAAAGGACTAACTGATAGGAAAATTGTTAATGGTTAAAATACTGATGTTCGGTTTGACCCATGGATTAGTGGCTCTTCCTTGGTGGATAAATTTGGGTGGAATTTCATGTCTGTTACTGGTGGTTGTAATAGAAAAGTTTCTACTCTTATGTCTAGCAATGAATGAAAGGATCATCTTGATTGTGTTCCTACTCTAATTCATCATACAGTGCATAATATCAAAATTCATAATCATATGCAACATGATTTTTGATTTTGGATTCCTAATAGCAATGGTCAGTTTAGTGTGAACTCGGCCTGGTAAAAAATTAGATGCAAACATGCTGAATTTAATTGGACCAATATAATTTGGGACAAAAATTATGCTCCAAAAATGTCTACATGTTCGCTTCTGGCTAGACTAAACAAATTGAATACTAAAGACAGAATCAGTAGATGGAATACTTGTATTAATTGATCTTGTGTGTTTTGTTTAAATCAGCATGAAGACAAGGACCACTTATTTTTTAAATACATATATTCGAGGCAAATTCTTGATGATATTATGCATAAGCTAAAAATTAACCTTAGAAACTCTTATGAAATCAACCAAATTTTGGAAATTTTGTGTCAAAATCAGAGAAGTAACCAATTACTTAACCATCTCATAAACGTAGCTTTTACTTCCATGATTTGGCACATTTGGTGTGAAAGAAACACTTGTATTTTCAAAGGTATCGAATTGCCAATTTAAGTGAGAATCATGCTCGTAATTCAGGACTGCAAGTATTTAATTCAGCATAAATTGGTTTCAAAGATGAAAAGTAAAGAGCTTGAACTTATCTTGTCAGATTTTGGCATCACTATTGACCCAAATTCTGGTCACCATCCTCCTTGAGCTCAGTGATGCTCTCTATTTCAATATGGATTGTTTTATTTCTATTTTCTTCCATGCTTTGAGAGATTAGGAGCTTTTACCATTATTGACTTGTTTTGGGGGGTTACTTAGATCTGATCAATATTTTAGTAAAGTCGATTGTATGTTTCTTTCCCTAGAATGCAGAAGTGTAAAGACATCCAGTTCGACACTGTTTTCCTTTTTATTTTTTTGTTTTCACCATGTGTCATGTAGTGTTGTTTTATTTTCTTTATTTTGCCTCCCTAGGTTGATCGCATGGATGGTTTTGAGTGTGTTGCTTCATTGTTTGCTTCTCCATTTATTTGACAACTGGGTTTTCAGGCTTTGTTTTCTGTTGTATTATTAATATATGAACATTATATGTACTCTTTTTTCTAGAAAGGTACCCATCTAGGTTAAGGGGGTTGCAAGGTTTGAATGAAGCATACTATGGAAGTATATGTGTACAATTTTAGTTTATAAAATACCCTTTTCAAAAAAAATCTAGTTCTGTTAGAGTGCTGTTGTCGGTCTCATCGTAAATAGAAAAATCAAGCACAACAAAACATAATGCTATGTTAAGATTGTTGTCCAATACATTTGGATACCTCAACTAATTTCCCTTTTTTATTTTTATTTCCCCGCTTAAAGCTTATTTTTCCCTTACCGTACCATCAACAACCTAAATTCACCAATCGTCGATGCTTGCTTTTCCTTTTCCCTTCCTCCACTCTAAAATCTAAAAAATAAACAATAAGAATCCTCTCTTCAAGTTTTCTTATAAGGACTCATTGAGTTCCTAAAATACTCAAATTAAGAGCTCAGCTTAATTCATATTTGTATACTAGTTTAGTATTGACTTTTAGACTAAATAATATTCATATTTCCTTTTGTGATTTCCATTTTATTGAAACTAAGTTTTTGTATGATTAGCTCTATTGCTTACATAAGGTTGTTCGTTTTATGATTCGTCTAGACTATTAAGATGGTATAGGACACTCTTTTAGTTTATATTGACTATTAGAAATAAGGAGATCATTTTCTTACTCTATTTTTTCATATGGTTAGATAAATCTAAGCTTACCGGGTTGTTTTGGGATTGAATTTAGTTAAAAGATTTATTAAAGGTATGATTTATGTTTAGGATACTTTTTTGTCAATTTATGTACCGATAATTAAAGTTATATAAGTAGTGTGCTGCTATATGCACCCCTGTTTGTTCTTTTCAACACCATGATATGGTGGCCAAAAGCACAAAACATGGTGCATTTAGCTCCAGGGGGGTTATGGTGCTAAATGCATCCCGCTTTGTGCTTTTGGCCACCACATCATGGTATTGGGAAGAACAAACTGAGGTGTATATTGTCGTACACTGTAAGTGTTGCCTATAAACTGTTTATTATAAGTTCTGAATAGTAGCAAAAATTTTAGTTTTGCATTTCAATGAATTATTGAAGCACCATGCTTTTAATTATTTGTATCATTGTTTGGTGATCAAATAAGAACACATGTTATGTAACATTTTGTGTGTAACAATGGAGATAACGTGAACATATGTCAACTATTGGCTTTAATTCCAGTTAGTATGTATGAAGCTACAATATATAGTAAGTAGTTGCCGTGTGTGTACTGTGTGGCAAGCTTATATATAAACGATATGTGTTCCCATATGTGGTTATACCTCTATATCTTATAACTGGGCCCATGATCATCTAAATAGATAGAGGATTGTTTGATGCATTGGGTCTGTATTAAATGTGTTTGTAATAATCAAAAGGAAGTCAGCTAAAAGAAAGCAGATTAACACTCTTGATATAGTTAATCATAAAAGAATAAATATATCATGAAAAGCTACACACACACACACACATATATGAAATTTAGGTGCTTATGGAGCATCAAAACCCCATGCGTGCGCGAAATACAAGTTGAAGTAGTCGTAAACGTATTTTTTATTTACATTTTCCAAATTTAATTTTCAAATGCACTTTGTTCTTAAGAAATTAATGTTTTGAGGCAATTAATTCATTTTCTAAATTATTTATTTTCATTAATGACCAACTTTACTCAATCAATGTGATTTCCTAAATAATTCTTTCACTTTTCATAGGAGATAGAATGCCCTGCTAATCCAAACCATGTCCAATATCTCAGTGGAATTCACATTAGTCAGTTGGCAGCTATCCGCAATTAAGATTTTGATCCTACCATTGATCATAGTTTGCTTCTACGCGAGCCATGTCCTACTGAAGAGTATTTTCAGTAAAGGAATGAAGGCGTAGTCAAAGTTGTTTGTATAGTGGTTTACAATGATATATGTAACCCTTGCAACTAGAATAATCTTTGTCAAACTTCCCCACCACACACTACAAAGAAAAATAATTATTCGATGTATCGTAGGTGCATTTATGGAAATGGAAAAAAGATCAAACTATGTGTAGATAAGCTGTTTCGGTGGAATTACGGAATAAAAAATCCTAGAAAAATGGAAATATGGACTTAAAACTGGAGTAGAGTAGGGGTGTCCGAACTATTGGTCCACCTAATGTTGAATTAGGATGTGTGAAGGCCTGTTAAAATAAGGTATGTGCATTATGGGATCTATAAGCAATTGCTTGGTTTCCCTTATCAAATCAAATAAAAAAACATAATAACCCAAGACTAATTTTGAAATTTTCAAGTCTCATATAGACCTAAAGCATTTTCGGGAGTGTTTTATAGCACTTGAAATATATTGTACGTAAATAAATTCAAATATATTTTTGGTGTCACTTTGCAAACTAATTGTAAGTATTCTACATTCCAAGTGAGCTAATTGAAATAACATGTCACCAAAGCGACCTCTCTTATTTTAGTTGTTTATGAAAATGTTTAATATTTGTGTGTATTTATTAATGCAGATATTAGTCAGCCCAAAGGAAGACTAATATTTGGCCGAATCACTTACACATGTATGATGATAAATATGTAACAATCATAAGGTTTTACAAGTGAATAACTAATCGGCCCAAAGGAAGATTGTTATTTGATTAGAATTTATTGTTAGTATTTGATCATTATAATAAGAGTACCACTAATTGTTAATATTACTGTCGAAAGACTTGATACTAAAGTTGTGCTAGTTATCTTGATAAGAGACTTATCAATTATTTGAATTTACTATGGTTGATATTTGGGTATGAGCATATATGGCCAATATTTATTTTTTATTCAATTTTCAACTAATTTGACCAAATTGCCTGTCAATTTTAATAACGTTCTCATCTTATTTGGGACTAACTCTAATAATTAGTAGAGAACATGTTGTTTGTTCTTCACTTCATGGATCTATCTCTTACAATTAGGAGGGTCGCAACCATCCCAAATGTTCCTATAACATTATGAAGAATATTGAGAGGCAGGATAATTCAAAGAAAAAAGTCAAAGGATCATAAGGTAAAATATTTTCAAAGCTTTCAAGCATATGGTATCCATAAGAATAACCAATTTTAAGGAGGAGTTCTTTATCGAGAATATAAAAACATTTTGTCAAAACAATAAGGGGAAACAAGCATGTTTTATATTACTTGATTCCATAAAGTCAAAGTAAGGAAAACATAAATTAGTACTATATAAAAAGATGTTGCTTCAAAAGTTAAAGGCACTCGAGTTATTGTTATTTTTTTGGTGTTCTCTTTGTTCACAGTATAATCATTTTAGATTACTATTAATAATTATTTTTTTAAGAATAAAAGGACCTCTTATTGAGCTCATTTAGCATTGTGGTAAGAAGAAGAGAAATTGAAGCATGATAAGGTAGAAAGTACCAATTTAATGTACATTGTAAATAAATTATAAATAAGAATAAAGAGATCATTAAGGATCTAAAAGTAAAGGAATAGCATACATTTATATATTTATAGTTGTTTCTTTTTATTAAATCTATGGACATAATATTTAATAGATATGCATATTGTTTGGATTTGTTTGATATTTTTGTTATACTATCATTTCGAAAAATTTCGATTTTTGATTTTGATATGAATAAATTTATTTGTTATTGTTCCTTCAGAAATAAGAAGATTAATATATCAATAAATTCATACATCATTGAAATTGAATATTTTGAAATTCATGATAAATACCTGTTATAATGAAGCCTTGAGTTTGGATATGGTGGTTATTGTAGTTATTTTTTCCAACTTACTAAATAATTCTAAATCGTGGCACTAAAGATATCAAATACTTTATTGATATTATAAATGTTTCAAAAGCTACAAGTTTTATAAACCCACATTATGGAAAATATCTTAAATAGGAAATGCAATTATTTTTTAGGATGTTGAGCTTTTTGTAGGAGAAATAAAGTATAGACCATTATCTTAGAAGGAAATCATTATTTTAGTTCAACTATGGCTATTTTCTTTGAAGGGAATCATTATTAGTGATTCAACTATAGTTATTTTCTTTGAAGGGAATCATTATTTATGATTCAACTACAGTTACTTCTTTAGATAATGTATATGATTTGTTTCTTTTTATTGACGAGAAGTAAATAAAGAACCATAATAAGACAATGTTAATTTTTTTTTCAAATTAAGGTTGATGTTTCAAGAAACCTAACTCAACAACCTTAAGGTACAAAGTCACTAAGGAAATCCACTTGAAATGGAGGAAATTCCATTCCGGATGACTGTGTAGTATTTCTCCGTAAAGATAAATATTAGATTGATGAAGATGATTCTGTTGGCTTATATCAACCCATACAAGATATTAATTTGAAATGTGGATTTAAGGTATGAATTTATAGTGTAAATCTATAACGTACAAAAAAGTTTGAGATTTCTCCCTCTACCTTAAGGTAACAAGATCATTGTTTATGAATAACTATTGAAAACCAAAAGGGATTAAGTGGATAATGTGAAAAGGTATAAGGCTCACTATAAAAAAGACTATACTAAAAAGAAAACAATATTTTCTTTTTTTAAAGAGACTTTCTTTTTGGTTTTACTGAAAGACTCTTTAGAATCATTTTGGAGCTACAGATTATAATTTTGAGCGATATCAGAAGGATATTAAAGTAATGTTTCTCAATGGAGGCATTGACGAAACAACTTAAGAAACCCACTTATGGATTACTCTTTTGTATTAGGGACTCAAATACACTATTATTATTCATGAGGCGAGATTTGAATTATCACAAAAGAGTAAGACAGATAAATTTTTAAAAAGATTTGGTATGCTAACTGCAAATTGATTAATTTTCTTTTGCCAAATGAGGCAAATATTGTCTTATACATACTAAAGTTAAAGAAATGCAAAAGATTCCCCATGCATTTGTGGTGTGGAGTCTAATGCATGTCAAGGCATATACACATACGGACGTTGCATTCATTATTTGGCAAGTAATTTACTGACATTGAAAGTGAGTCACTGGTTAGTATTAAAATGGTTACGATATATCAAGAAACAAAATGATTATACGCTCATCGTTAAAAGATCGGATCGGTCGGAGATCATAAAGCATTACAATTCGAATATATTGGATGTCAAGAGTACAAATGATCTTCTTCATGTAATATTATTATTATTTCTTTTGGGTATAATTATATAAGGAAAGTTTTCATACAAACACTTATAGCCTACTCTTGTCACGACCCAATTTTTCAACCTCCAAAAGTCGACATCAATATGTCCACTGTATTACATGCCGATCAATTGAATGTCGGAAAACCCGACCATAAGGCAAAAGAAGAAAGAGGTAGAAGGAGAACATAATAACAACATCAGAATCTCACAATCGTGGTGGAACAACATATAATATGGAATAAGAGCTTTTAAATACAAAGAAATCTATACTGTTATATATACATACCATTATCAGAGTACAACAACCATCCATCACTTTGGACAGCTTATTATCTGTCCTTACACAGTGGAAATAATAATTCAAGTATGGAGATACGTCTCTGTCGTCCAGCTCGTCTCTTAAGTTTCATAACACATTATCTTGGATCTGTTTAACTCGGTTTGACCCAAGCATTAAAATAAATCAACACCCGAGTCAGTCTGGAAAACCAACGTAAGAAAGCCACACTCAATTAGATTACTATATTTTCAAAAATCCTTTAAAACAAAGGTATCTCGTAAGACCACACCACAAATAAACATGTCAGGTTTTTACCTTACGATAACCAAAACATTTTTATCAAATTCGTCTGATATCATAGTAGTGTCTATAGAAAGTAAAATAGAATCTAGCTGAAATGCTTGTATCTCACATTCTAGCAATAGTTAGGCACAATAAAAACTGTACTGGCGCTTATTAGAGATTGGATTTACAATATCAGGGCTACTGGGTACCGCCCGTCATAGTAACTGGTCGAGATCAGAGTACCGAGGACCACTCCTGATCCCCTGCAACACAAGACCGGAGCTACCTCATATTGGATAGTCCGAATAAGATCACCCTGTGGTTGGAGCTAACAACCGCCCACACAATCGAAATAAAGGGACTCTAGACAAGAGAAATCTTACCCTAATTGGGTGCTACCCACTTAGCCTTGCCGCACCTCTCTTATTTTAGCCATTCCCGGTTGATGAGGCTTGAGGCTATGCGTTACCTTTTAAGAACGAGTCTCGCTAGAATGCTCATCGTTCTTCTAACGATGTTATGATAGCATTCATCCATACAAGTTGCTTTGGATCTGGACAAACCAAATCACCGTCTTCATCATCTTCAAGGTCTTCATTCGCTACGTTCAAATCGAGTCGAACTGGTTTTTAGATAATTAAATCCGATCCCGGTCTCTTCGAAACGATCAGCGCATTGGCCAATATTGATAGTTGGTTACTTAACTATCATATAACATCCACAAGCAACCATCAGGCCTTAAATAATTTTCCAAATTATTTATTTCAAAATATCTACACAATATATTATTTCCATATCTCATACTTAGAATATTTTTTTCCACTTCAATTGGTATTCAATACTTGAAAAATATTCATTTATTTCCTATTTCTTTTCCCAAAAATCATTTACAACCTTATTTGTAATTTTAAACTCATCTCACACGAATTCTATAAATCCCAGATTTTGTTAGTAGATTTCCTATAATAGTCCTAAAGTCGTTTATGCTTATTTAAAATTCCAGTTTCACTTTTACTCCCCTTGTGAACTTTATTTCATCTTTTGAAGTTCGCTTATCTCATCCTTTAGAAATTTATTTAGATTTCCAAAATATCCTTATAAGATCTTCTTTTAAAATCTTATTCGATTTTAATTAACTTCGCTTCCCATCCCAAGAGGATTCATAATTGAATTTTTAAGACATTTAAAATTTTATATATGAAATAAGAATGATGGTTAAAAGTATGTTTTTAGGTAAACTAAAATATCAATTTCCTAAAAGCATTAAAATTTCATATCCAGTTACTATTCAATTTACAAAGCTGATTTTAAGATTAGAATTTATTTAAATAAATATTAAGTAATAAAATAACTAACTTCGAAATATTCTAAATCTAGATAATAGCTTTAAAAGTTATCTAGTATGGTAATTCAAAATCCCACTTTAAAACAATTTCAATTTACTTAACAAAAATCTATTTTTAGAAAGTCCAATATTCATCGATTTAATTCATAAGTTCCTCTTGATTCGTATCACATTGACCATATCACCATTCCTCACATTCGAAATATATTCCACTATTTCTTTTCAAAACAATTTTCCATAACTCTATATAGTTCACGCCATAACTTATATTTTAACATATCCACTGATATCAATCTATCTCGTTTATAAACTCCGTTTATAAATTTATAAACTCCCCTGAGTTTTCCATCCATTTATAAAAACAAATTTTATTTAAAAATCCGATTTTAATTTCCTTTCTTACTAAATTCCAATCTATTTCAAATCTATTTTCAATTATTGCTTAAGTTATTTTTCCATAATTTCAAAACATCCTTCAAGTTCTTTATACAATTTAATTCAAAAATCTCTACTTAAATCAATTTTACTAATGATTAAGTATAGCCAAATAAGTTAATATATTTTTATTCTACTTAATTTCCTTTAAAATAAATCCAATTTACAATATAAATACTTACTATTCAAATTCCCTTTAATATTCCTCCAATTTAATTATTTCTAGTATTCGAAATGCCCATTTTAATTCCCATGCTATTCAATGTGAGAAATGCGGAATACGGATCTTAAGACTAGGATTAATACTAGAGGAGGGGTGAATAGTATTTAAAGGAATTACTAAATCTTTTTGTGTTTTTGTTAATTTGAACATAAATGTGTGCAATATTCAGACACAGATATGATCACAGAATCAAACACAGATGCAGAAGTAAAGTAAAAGCAATAAAGGAAAGAACACACCAGATTTTATACTGGTTCGGAGTTACCCTACATCCTGTCCCACACACAAATACGGATTTCCTTTCAAAAGCAATTGTACAATTACACCCTCGATTTCAAGGCCACGAGGTACACCACTCCGGATTCATAATCCTCTGGGTAGATATACTTGATTTCAGGGGCAACAAGTTCACCCAATTGATTTTCAAGGCTACAATCACACATTTTCTCACTTGATTGATTTCCAAGGCTACAATCACACCTTTTCTCGCTAAATTGATTACAAGGAAGTCTATAACTCTGAATACACTGAGATCTTGTTGAGATAGTGATAGAGAATCAAACCAGAAATGATCTAGTTAGATTCAATGTTGATTTTGGCAGAGTAATGGTAAGAATATATATAAAGAAATATGGAAGAAAAAGAGGAGTGAAATCGGAGAAAATATGAATAAAAATTCATTTAAAACTGCCTCTATTTATAGTAGAACAACAGCCATGTCTATTCGTGAAAGGATACGACGAATAGACACTTCCTTTGAAACTCAAAATTTTGAAATAAACTGCTACCATGTCGACATGGGGTACTTGAGGATGTCGACATGCCTAAGGAAATTTTGGTAATTTGTTTTTATTTAAAAATAACTTCTATCTTGTATTATCACTATTTTAAACTTTATAAATATACTTAACTATTGTTAAAATACCTAAATAAATATTGAGAATAAAATTTTGGTATATATAAAATTTTACTATAATTTTATATTTAAATCTAAGTATAAATATTAAAATTTAAATATATTATTATTAAAAGATAGTTTAAAAACCAAGGACAATTTGATTTTGAAAATAAAGATCATTTTGAGGCTAAAAATATTTAAAACCAGGATAGATGTTTTTGATTCTTTTAAAAGGAAGATTTTGAAAACATTTTGAAAACAAGATATAATGTTTTAAAACATTTTGAATAAAATTTAGTGGATACAAAACAATGTTCCATTAGATTTTTCGTAGGTTCCATCCTACTAAGGGTTCCATCGCTTTAACGGGCTCGAAGTGGATTCCATTCCACGAATAAATTGGATTGAAAGATGCTAGTGCTTTTCTAGGAGTTTTAACGAAATTCCTAATTAAAATACTTATTATTGAAATCTTGAACTGTTGATAATCTTGATACTTATGAGTCTTCAATCTTGATATCTTGAATCTCTATGCTGTACAGTCTTCATTCGTGGTACCTGCATAGTTAAATCCTACATATACATATATATCTAAACTATAATGTTAGCATTTATATTTTATAATCTTGTTCTAAGGTTGTTGTCATCAAAACCATCATCTCAAGGACTAATAATCTCCTCCTTTTTTGATGATGACAACCTTTGTTTATAAAATATTACTTCTATCCTAATAACTCCTCCCTAAAACTAATAACTCCCCCTTAATCTATGCCTAACTATCTTATTTTGTACTTCTCCCCCTTTGTCATCAACAAAAACTAACTCCAAACTATATAACTCCCCCTCATTCTTGTACTAAAGTACCTGTATTAATAAACTATACAATGCGGTATATAATAGATATATTAAAAGATAATTATACTGATAAACATGATAACTAATCAACTATCATATAAATATCAATGTGTTTTTATACATGTTTTGCACACTAAATATCAAGCCACACCAAACCAAATCAAAACAAATCAAATCAAATCAATCCAAGCAATCAATTAAAATCAAACAAAGCAATAAAATCAAACATTACGAGGAACTTCCACCCATCCTTCTTCTCCAAATATAGGGTATGCTTTAGTGGCATCGCAACTTTCATTATCGTTGGTGAGAGAGACAGGAGGATATGCTTCATTATCATCTTTGTGCAGGGAGGAAATCATCCATCGTATCACATCGAAATGCTTTTCTTGCTTCTTGATCATCTGCATTTGACTCAACTCTAATTGACGCTGGTTACGAAGAATGAAAGAGAGAATATTATTAAAAGAATTAAGGGTTTCTTCAAGATTCTCGGTCAAATTATGAATTGGATTGGCCATATTTGAGTTTGTGACAAGAATTAGAGATAAAATAGATAAGAGATAATTCTGAGTGATGAATTCTGGAAGAAATAGGCATTTATAGGTGCAGAAATTCATATGAAATGAATAGACATAAGGTAGTTATTAAAATTTCAAATTTAAAATGAAATGTCATTTCTGACCAGTACATGTGGACATGGTCAATGGGGGATGTCGATATGGTTCAGTGAATTTTGATGACATATTTTTATTTTGTGAATAATTGTGTGTAAATATATATTTATATAATATAATAACATTTATTCTGGAGATAAGATAAACTAGATAACAGAAAAGAAATTCAATTTCATTGCATAATAGAACGATACAATGATTAATCATAAAGAACTACACGAACATTCAAATCAAAACATACTAAAACTAATACAACACGACATAAAAAGATAGAACTAGTTAGGAGGATGACGATGATGAAGATAATCCAAGCTTCTTGCTGACTTTGGAGTAAAACTTGTTCATCTTCGATGTCATTTTATCCAATTTCTTACTAACGGACCGTTTAAGAATCCGTTGATTCTCGACAATAGTCTTTTGATTTTTGAGTAAGGTTTTGTTGGTTAGATTAGGAGGATAGTCAATGCTTTCCAAAGATGTTTCGCCTTCTTCTTCTTCTTCTTCTTCTATTTCCATTTCATCCCCTTCTTCTTCTTCTTCCTCTTCCATCTCCTCATGAGTCAAACGCTCTTCCTTTTCGGCAAGAGTCTCATAAGGTTGAAAAACAAATGGAATTTTCATAAGAGAAACGTTTGAGTGATTAAAACCTTTCTTGAAACAAATTCTTCTCCTTTGAAATCTGCTCCAAAATAGTTAAAAATCCGAGTGCGATAGATTCCATGATACAAAGTGTTTTCACCCATTTCAAGATTTTTGGGACGAAGTTCATCCAAAATAACTTGCGCCCAATTAATATCATAATTTTCGAAAATAGCAAAAAGTTCTTTGCAAACTTTTGAGGTAGGATTGTTAAAATTCCTGGATCTTGGGGTCAAAGTATGTTGTAATAGAAGATTAACAATTCTAGCTTTTGGTCGAAAGTTTCGATTTTTGAATTCAAAATCATCATTTCCTTCGAAAATGTGATGAAATGTCTCATGATCACTTTCATCGATATTAAAACTAGAAAGATCCATTCCCGTGCTTTTGCAATTGAGAATGGTATCCGAAAGATCACAATTTAAAACGAATCTAGTGCCTTTGACACTACTCCAAATTTCATCATCATTTCCATTATAAAATCCACGGTTTAAATTTGCATAGAAAATTTTAACAAGACTTGGATAACAAAAAAAATCATTTTGAGAAGCATCAACAAGGCTAAGAACTTGATTGTTTGCAAAAAGAAAATCAATTTCATAAGAAGAGAAATCTTGAAATAAAGCAAACTTTTCGGGATGGACATTTCCATAGTTAGTATAATTAATGTATGCTTTTATGGCCTCCGGATCATTGAAGAGTTACTCTTTTATATTTCTGGAAATTCTCATTGTCGAAGGGTTTCTTGAAGAAGCCATTGAAGTAGAGAGTAGAGAGCTTGAAGTTTTGAGATAAGAGTTTGAATTTGAAAATGAGAGTGAAAAGTTGTGATAAAAGATAGTGAATAAATAGATTCTCAAAGGACATAATCACTGGTCAAAAATGGCTTTTCAGAGAATTGAATGAAGTGAAAAGATGGAGGGAAATTCAATATTTGAATTCAAATTTTGAATTTCAAATTTCTGTACCCATATCGACATCATGGTGAGGACCATGTCGACACGTGCCTTTGAATTTCCATGATTATTTTTCTTAAGTATTCTAATATATGTATATTTATTATTTTTAATGTCTACATATATATCTGGAATTTCACCAGAATTATAGTATATTCCAAAAAATATTATGTTACTATTAAAAATAACGATAATAATAATAAAAAATAATAAAAAAAATAAAAATTTTAAAATTCAAACAACACACCAATTCAAAATCAATCAGTCAAGCATCCAATTCTAAGCATGCAATTTCAACCAATTGTATTGTAAATGTGTATCTTTTTCTGAGTTCGTTTCTCTGAATTCGTCGGAGTCGTGAAACACATATTTGAATTATCTGTCTTTTGATCATCATCGCTTGAGGACGAGTCTGAGTCATCTAGAGTAGCAGTAAATGCACGCTTTCGTTTCTTTACGGAATTATTATTTATAGGAAGATTTTGCCTATTTAGATACGGACAGTCTCTTTTGATATGGCCTGGTTCGTCACATTTGAAAATTTTGATATTGTTTGGCACTACATTCTGATTTCCAGAATTCTTATAGTTGTTTCTCTTGGGATTGTTTATCTTTCTATATTTCAGGAATTTTTGAAAATTCATGGTCATAAGGGCTATCTCTTCATCATTATCGCTGTTTGAGTTGATCCATCGGTCAATGCATTGAATGCCGTTGATTTCTTTTAGGATGCTTTGCTTTCTCTTCTCTCAATCATTTGGACTTCAAACGACATTAGATTTCCAATTAATTCTTCTATCTTTAAGGTACTTATATCATTTGCCTCTTCGATCGCAAGTGTCTTTTGATCCCATCCTGGAGTAAGAGAATTTCAGATTTTTCTAACTTGATCTTCTTCCGAAAATTCCTTTCCCAAGGATATTAGAGGATGCACAATGTTCTGAAATCTACTATACATATATGAAATAGACTCATTAGAATTCATTTTAAACAATTGAAACTGGTTTGTAAGCATGGAAATTTTGGTCAATTTAACTTTGCTTGTTCCTTCGTGAGTAACTTGCAAAGTTTTCCAGATTTCATATGCAGACTTACAAACTGACACTCTATTAAATTTATTTCTATCAAGTGAACAAAACATATATTCATAGCTTTAGAGTTATTTTGTGCAACAGTCTTTTGCTCAGTAGTCCACTGTGCAAAATAAGTTGTGGGTTCAGAGTATTCAGTCTATGTGACATTCCAAGTGTCTAGTCCTATAATTTGTAAATATATTTTCATCCTACATGCCCAATATTAGTTATTGCCATTAAAAAGTGGTGGTCTGACAGTAGACTGACCTTCTACAAATGAACTAGTGATAGGTTTAATAGAACCAGTTTTGGTAGGGTTAACAGTACCGGTGTTGGTAGCCATTTTGAAAATTTTTCAAAGTTCAGATTATGAGAACTTTGAAAACCTTGCTCCGGTACCAAATGTGAGAAATGCGGAATACGGATCTTAAGGCTAGGATTAACACTAGAGGGAGGGGGTGAATAATGTTCAAAGGAATTACAAAATCTTTTTGAGTTTTTGTTAATTTGAACACAAATGTATGCAATATTCAGACACAGATATGATCACAGAATCAAATACAGATGCAGAAATAAAGTAAAAGCAATAAAGGAAAGAACACACTGGATTTTATACTGGTTCGGAGTTACGCTGCATCCAGTCCCACACATAAGCATAGATTTCCTTTCAAAAGCAATTGTATAATTACACCCTCGATTTCAAGGCCACGAGGTACACTACTCCAGATTCACAATCCTTTGGGTAGAGATACTTGATTTCAGGGGCAACAAGTTCACCCAATTGACTTCCAAGGCTACAATCACACCTTTTCTCACTTGATTGATTTCCAAGGCTACAATCGCACCTTTTCTCACTAAATCGATTACAACGAAGTCTATAACACTGAGATCTTGTTGAGATAGTGATAAAGAATCAAACCAGAAATGATCTAGTTAGATTCAATGTTGATTTTGGCAGAGTAATGGTAAGAATATATATAAAGAAATATGGAAGAAGAAGTGGAGTGAAATCAAAGAAAATATGAATAAAAATTCATTTAAAACTGCCCCTATTTATAGTAGAACAACAGCCATGTCCATTCGTGAAAGGATATGACGAATAGACACTTCCTTTGAAATTCAAAATTTTGAAATAAACTGCTACTATGTCGACATGGGTTACTTGAGGACGTTGACACGCCGTAAGGAAATTTTGGTAATTTGTTTTTCTTTGAAAATAACTTCTGTCTTGTATTATCACTATTTTAAACTTTATAAATATACTTAACTTGTAACGACCCGATATTTTCAACCATTCGCATCCATTGTAAGTGTATAGGTAGACACTCATGCCGGAATTGAATTGCTTAAAATACCGCATTGTAAATAAAATTTTGGCTAATCTCAGAATATACAGTGAATAAAAATAACAGATCACAGACACAGAGTAATAATAATGCAGCGGAAGTAAAAGAGATAGTAGTTCATGAAGCTACTATATAAATATATCAGAGTTACATAAGATACAATAGAAGAAATAAAGCATAACAGAAGTTTAAATATGATAACCAAGTACAAGCTGAATAGAACAACCGAACTGAAAAGATGAAACTTGACAAGTAGATAATCTCCAGCGATTTCAATCTCCAGAAAGTGGAAATCCAAATCTGTGAATAACTCAGGCTGACCCGAGCGTAAATAAAAAATACAAACACTCGAGTCAGGACATACATACTTATACAATATAAACCAACTCAAGTGAACTGTAGCAAAGATACAAGTAACTTAGAAGATGCTTGGGACCGCCCATCCTCTAAGGATCCGTAAAACTATTTACTATGTAGTAATATACGCTATATACAGTAGTGTCTAATCAGTAAAGTATAATCATATAGAAAATAGCGTTAAGGGGATGGTGAACCTTAACGCGGTCGGATCTTTAAAACCAAAATCGTAGTGGGCTCGATATAAGGAGATGACGCGGCACGCGAGGCAATGCCAGGGTGGATACACCGTTTGCACTCCCGGACCGGTGGTGACGGCAAGCCAGCAGCTTCCGCCCACCTCGAACAATACCCCCGAATCAAAGTGGCGCCACGTATCGAATCACAAAAGTAATAGAATGGTTTCCGATGGAGCATGCTCGATGAAAGGGTGCGACCCTTTGTGTAGCCCGGTATAGCTCCTGTTTTAGTCATTTATGCCAACTCACGGGAGTTGGGTCCACGTAACATACCTCGAGAACGTCGCCACCATCCTACTTCATTCTGGAATCTCCACCGCGTACACAGTTGTTAAAGTGGGTTTCGGTATTGGCCGGCTATAAGACAATATCCGATCCCGGTCTCTTTAACAACCAATCGTTATTATAACCCGTAGTTATAACTTTAAAACAATATTTTATACTTCAAAATAAAGTATCATTTCAACCCAAATCTTTATCAAAATAAGGATTAAACCATTTCCAAACCATTTCAATATATCATCATACCATATCTTTCAATTCAAATATTTATCAAAATAAATATCAAGTCATTTCTAACCATTTCAATATATTAAATTATCATATCTTTAAAAAACTTCCTTTCAAATCATTTTAATACATCAAAATATCATAACCTTTCAAAGCTTCATTTCCAAAATATCATATCCTTCAGAACTTCCTTTCAAATCATGTTAATATCAAAATTTCATATCTTTCAAAACTCCATTTTTCAAATCATTTAATATCAAAATATCATACCTTTCAAAATTTCGTTTCAAATCATTTTAATATATCAAAATATCATATCTTTCAGTACCACATTTCAAATCATTTTAATATATCAAAATATCATATCTTTTCGAAACCACATTTCAAATCGTTATTCCTTTTATTTAATTTAAAATACCATTTCAATTCATATTTCAAAACAGTTTATATTCCAAAAAAAATCATTTTTAATTATAAAAATGAAGTTATTATGTTAATAATTAAATTATTAAATTTTCAAAATTTTCAACTTCCAAAGTTCATTTATTCACTTACGTTTATCAAAACAGTAAAATTTCACTTTTCGCAGCATTTAGAAAACGCTACGGAAAGTAACATTCAAAACAGTTCAATTTAACAAAAGACAACATTTTAAAATGTTGTAACAGGGTTTACTTAAATATCAAATAAACTTAGTTAAATTCAAAAATTATAGCACTTACAATTTTTTTGCTATAATAGCTTTTAATTCAATTTAGCTTTTTTTTGTTCATTATCATCAACTACATCATTTACAAATGCTGTAATATCATTTACATTGTAATTAATAGCATTTCAAAAATGCAGTCAATTAACTTCAAATATTCAATATAATTCTCATCCAATTTTATTTTTATTTAAAACATTTTTAACTCATAAAAATCATACATTTTCACATTTATAAACATCATTTAATTTTCCTCAAGTTCATGATTTTATAAAGTTAAATTTCCATTCAAAAATCAAGATTTAATAATAATTCACTTATTAAATTGCAATGTTCAATTTTAAATTCCTTGCATTAAATTTCAACTTAACACTTAAGTTCAAATTCTCAAATATAACTTAGTTTTATTTTTATTTGCTTAACTAAAAGTTCACTTTTAAGTCAATTTCGTAAATTTCCAATTTTAGTTATATTTCAAAATTTCAACTTAAATATTCATTCATTTCACATTCAACTGTATCAAAAATCATTAATATGATATAAAATCACTTTAAATTAATTTAAATTCAAAATATCATAAATTTATCATATTTTCAAAGTTAATTTAAATTCCATTAAAAATTAAATCAAAATTTCCAAAATAACTTACATTCATATTTTCTAACTTTTCCATAATTTATTTAACTTATAGATTTCCAAAAAATAAATAATACTTTACAAAAGTTATATTTTTATTAAAATTCAAATCAAATATTATAATAATTAAATTTCTAAAATATTTTAAAATTTTTAGAAAAACATATTTTAACTACGGGCCTGTATATAATTTTCTACGCTAGGTAAAGTGATACGGGTAATATATCATTTAAACCCGTAATTTACAAAGAAAAATCCGGGTTTTATCATTTCGAACCCGCAGTCCCAAGTAAATAAAATAAGTTGAAAATCGTTCAGGCCTATCATTTCAGCCCATAACGATTTTCCCTTATTCTAAAGTCCGTTCGGGTATGTATCATTTCAACCCATAATGATTCTAATCTAAATGGAACTTGCAGTGTGATGAACAGATAAAATAAACAGAATAGCATGAAATAACAGTAACATATAATATAGTAGGTGTAATAACAGGTGTGAACATCATATGATAATAATATAAGCAGTTATAACATGATCATATAGTTCTACAGATTCACAGGGTGTTAATTTACTACTTATATAAGTACATAATGTCTGGTGAGAATAACTCACATTTTTATGCTGGAGATATTAATTTGAATGACACAACGGATCCAGAAGGCACGACCTTTGATTTTGAGTGGAGAGAAATGGCCAAGATATCATCTTGTAAAAAACCGCAAAACAAGACAATATAACTTATGAATATCCAACCGAAACAATATAGAAATAATTGGAAATTGAAAGGCAACAAAGACAAGATAACTTGACCTTACTACAACCATTCAAAAGCTCGACAAAGGGGTTCATTTTCTCAGCCATGATGATGATATGAGTGTGGGAGAGACAAGGCTAATAGCCTTGCAAACATTCAAACAAAACAAACAAATAACATAAGTTTTCAAACCCAAATTCAATAAAACAATGTTAGAATTAAATGCATAAAACAAAGCCAAAGTTTTTGCACTTGCTTTCTACCGCCTATGCTTCAGCTATAGATCTGAAATACATGTCTAAGGAGTGGGTTAAGATTAGGTCTTGGGCTCATATGGGTCAGCCATAGCTTGGAAGTAATGGTGCAAAGGTGGATGGACATAGGTGCAACAAAACAACAACTACAAGGCAAATTCATCACTTATATGCTATAAATGGGTTCGGCCATAGGCTCTAGGGGCATGGCCAGTGGGTCCAGGTGGTGGTGGGTGATGTGGCAGAGGGTGGAGGTCAGGTAAGAGGTGGTGGTGGTGGTGAAAGTGGCGGAAAAAGGTGGATGAAGGTGATGGTACCAAAACTAGGTCAGCTTGAGTGCATATGTGATGGATTTGTGGATTTTGGTGGTGGTGTTTGCCTTGGGGTTGCTTGGCCTGCCATGGTGGTGATCTAGGGTGGATGATGATCAAAGAATAAAGTGGTGGAGGTTGTCCTAGATCTGGTTGAGGAGGAGTGGAGCCATGAAGTTGAGAACAAGTTGCAAAATCACATAGAAAAACTAGAAAACAAGAGAAGAGAAGAAGATTTTACCAAATTTTTGCAAGATGGAGACCATGACTTTTTTTAGGGTTGAGAAGCTTTGAAAATACGTGAAAAAGATGAGAGAATGCAGCTGAAAAGAATTGAGAAAGGTAAGACCAAAATAAATTGTGTATTGATTGAAAAAGAAACGGTAAAAGGAACGGTGAAACGACTTTACGTTTCTTAGCTTTTAAAACCTTCCACACTTCCTTTTCTTTTAAATCAATTAAAACAAAATAAAATTCAGCAAGTACATCTAAAACCGAAACACAGTGAAAAAAATAAAAATATATAATTAAATTTAAAGAAAATATAAAAAGAATTAAGGAAATTGCTTAATAATTGAAAACAGGGTTCAAAAATTACAATTAAAACATCAATGGCTTTGGAAAAATATCCACTTCATTTTAAAAATATTATAAAGCAAAATTTTGAAATAAAATAATCTATTTATCCTTTCTAAAATAAAATAAATAATTAAATTGGAGAAAATTAGAAAAGAACTAAGGAAAATGTTTAAAAATTGAAAACAGGGCATGGAAATTACAAGAAAAATACTACTAGCTCTAGAAAAATTCCTACCTCATTTCAAAAATATTAAAAGACAAAAGCATACATAAAATAAAATATCAATACATATTACAATAAAATACGAAAATTTATACTATTTAAAATAACAAAATTGCAGAATAAACAAATTGCACTCAATATTGAAATATACATAACTTTCACAATTTACATCCGTTTCCAACGAAACAAAAAGCAGTGTTCTTAAAATTTCATGTACTTTCATAATAAAAGATAAAATTTAAATTTTCAAACTTTTAAAAATTTAAATTAAAAGTCAAATTTTGACTATTTTTACCAAAAATTCACTTTTTGGAAAATATTCTTTTTAGTCATGCTTTGGAATGATAATTCATATCAAAACTAAAGTTTATCATTCAAAATAAATAAAATAATTTTTTAAATCAAAAATTCAATTAAAATAATTAAAATATACAAAAATACATCACAAAATGCAGGGTTGTTACACTCTCCCCCACTCAAAACTTTTCGTGCCCGAAAAGGAATGAGGTACGGGAAAGCACAGAGAAAGATAGAGTGAAACAAGATTAGCACAAGATGATAAGGAGAAGGAAATTATACATGATAACTATTGTGATAGATAAGTTTAACAAGGTGGAGATGATCTTTCCAAGATCCTCCGGAATCAAGAACACAAGCACGAAAAGGTGGATTCAAAATGAGTACCAAAGATTATCAAAGATTATAGAAGATTTCTAAACAGAAAGATTATAGAAAGATGCCTATACCAGTCTATAGCAAGATGAGGATGATAAGGACAACCAAAAGATAGTTTGAAAAACAAAATAAGGAAATAAATTTGAAAGCATGGAAATTTCAACTTAAATAGAGAATAAATCTTTTACACAAGTTAAATAAATCTTAACTATCTCAAATTTCATTATCTTATTATCCAATCATCTAAAATTAACAATTTTTAAAACCATGGGTTTGAAAAATAGTCATTTATTACACTCACAATGTACTTAATAAATTTTATTCTTCTTTATTCCTAATTAAAATTAAATTTATTCCTCCCAATATATTTATCACTTATGTTAAACATACTTACACTTATTATAACTGCTTTCTTTTATTCTTAGTTCTTTTAACATTATTTTATTGTAAGTTATTCAATTACCCTTTATTATATTTACCTCTGTTAATCATTTTATAATTAAAATTTAAGTGTATAATATTTATTATAATCACTCAAATTTTATAAAAAAATCTTTTTATATTATATATTATCCAATTACATTGTTAACTTCTAAAATTAAGGTAAGTTATATTGGAATGCAATTGAGTATTATACAAATAAAACTTTCCAATTCAATCATTTCAATCTTAAATCATTTATTCAAATTTTTTTTATTTTCTTTTCATAATTGAAATTATTCTTTAAAAATAAAATTTAAGAATTAAATTTTCGATTTCTTCAACCCATTTAGAGATAAATAAATGTATGTACATAATTTATCGAATCAAATTTTTAAATCATATATCTATATTATATATTATAAATCAAGTCATATTTTAGAAAATTCAAACCAAATTATTTTGATTTACCAAAACAAAGCTGTAGTAAGTCTACAGAGCGGTCTCTTCACTTCGAAACTCGAAAATGAACGTCGATGACGCTGCAGTCATCACCGAAGTTATTTTCCAGCGACAAAGAGAAGAGCACTAATTTTAAACTTAAAATTCTTTGGAAACAAATTTCTATTTCCGAAAATACTTTAAATAATATAACCCTTTAAAACATTAAACACAAGGTTTGAAAACATCGGAAATTAAATTCTCAAATTTCTTGTCCTAAATTCATTTCAGTTCCCAAATCAAGTATTATCACTTCAAATAATCAATTTAAATCAGTTTATTAAGTTTCATAAATTTACTAATATATCAAAATTTATTTCATTAACCAAAATTTTAAAATATATTGTGTCAGTTTGTTCTGTCAATGTGTTTTAGAAATCCTATCGATAGCGTTGATCAGACGAATTGATCGGAAACCCAAATCAACATCAACAACTCAAGCAACACAATATATAAAACAAAACATAGATATACAAGTACAATTCAAAATATTTGGAAGAATAGATTGGAAACAAAAGACAAGAGGATTAAATAACAGAGTAGAGAGGTGGATAAGCTTAAATAAATCACGGGCAACTTTTACCGGGTCAACCGTGACTTAAAGAATAAGATCAATGTGGATTTTTCTGGGGTAAATCTACATTCGATCTCAAGAGTTAGAGTTTGGGATAACAAAAGATATTAGCATCTAAACCAAGGATAGATATAAATCTCTGGTGAATCCATGCTAATTGTAAAGGAGTTTTCCCCCTTTTACAATTCAATTTGAAATTGGCGTGACCGCCGACTCACTAAAAAGATCATCCGAAGCGGAGTTATAGAATACGCCGGAGTCAAAAGAAGATGAATAGTGAGGGATACGAATAGATTTTGGAACCGTAGGGAACGTTCCAAAATTCAAAGGAATTGAGTCAAAAAGGAAGAGATTCAAACTCGAATGAAAGTGATTCTGTAAATACATTTACCCCATATGCTGAGTTTTGCCTAGAGCTACCAAAGCTCTGATACCAACTGTAACGACCCGATATTTTCAACCATTCGCATCCATTATAAGTGTATAGGTAGACATTCATGCCGGAATTGAATTGCTCAAAATACCGCGTTGTAAATAAAATTTTGGCAAATCTCAGAATATACAGTAAATAAAAATCACAGATCACAGACACAGAGTAATAATAATGCAGCGGAAGTAAAAGAGATAGTAGTTCATGAAGCTACTATATAAATATATCAGAGTTACATAAGATACAATAGAAGAAATAAAGCATAACAGAAGTTTAAATATGATAACCAAGTACAAGCTGAATAGAACAACCGAACTGAAAAGATGAAACTTGACAAGTAGATAATCTCCAGCGATTTCAATCTCCAGAAAGTGGAAATCCAAATCTGTGAATAACTCAGGCTGACCCGAGCGTAAATAAAAAATACAAACACTCGAGTCAGGACATACTACTTATACAATGTAAACCAACTCAAGTGAACTGTAGCAAAGATACAAGTAACTTAGAAGATGCTTGGGACCGCCCATCCTCTAAGGATCCGTTAAACTATTTACTATGTAGTAATATACGCTATATACAGTAGTGTCTAATCAGTAAAGTATAATCATATAGAAAATAGAGTTAAGGGGATGGTGAATCTTAACGCGGTCGGATCTTTAAAACCAAAATCGTAGTGGGATCGATATAAGGAGATGACACGGCACGCGAGGCAATGCCAGGGTGGATACACCGTTTGCACTCCCGGACCGGTGGTGACGGCAAGCCAGCAGCTTCCGCCCACCTCGAACAATACCCCTGAATCAAAGTGGCGCTACGTATCGAATCACAAAAGTAATAGAATGGTTTCCGATGGAGCATGCTCGATGAAAGGGTGCGACCCTTTGTGTAGCCCGGTATAGCTCCTGTTTTAGTCATTTATGCCAACTCACGGGAGTTGGGTCCACGTAATATACCTCGAGAACGTCGCCACCATCCTACTTTATTCTGGAATCTCCACCGCGTACACAGTTGTTAAAGTGGGTTTCGGTATTGGCCGGCTATAAGACAATATCCGATCCCGGTCTCTTTAACAACCAATCGTTATTATAACCCGTAGTTATAACTTTAAAACAATATTTTATACTTCAAAATAAAGTATCATTTCAACCCAAATCTTTATCAAAATAAGGATTAAACCATTTCCAAACCATTTCAATATATCATCATACCATATCTTTCAATTCAAATATTTATCAAAATAAATATCAAGTCATTTCTAACCATTTCAATATATTAAATTATCATATCTTTAAAAAACTTCCTTTCAAATCATTTTAATACATCAAAATATCATAACCTTTCAAAGCTTCATTTCCAAAATATCATATCCTTCAGAACTTCCTTTCAAATCATGTTAATATCAAAATGTCATATCTTTCAAAACTCCATTTTTCAAATCATTTAATATCAAAATATCATATCTTTCAAAATTTCGTTTCAAATCATTTTAACATATCAAAATATCATATCTTTCAGTACCACATTTCAAATCATTTTAATATATCAGAATATCATATCTTTTCGAAACCACATTTCAAATCATTATTCCTTTTATTCAATTTAAAATACCATTTCAATTCATATTTCAGAACAGTTTATATTCCAAAAAAAATATCATTTTTAATCATAAAAATGAAGTTTTTATGTTAATAAATTAAATTATTAAATTTTCAAAATTTTCAACTTCCAAAGTTCATTTATTCACTTACATTTATCAAAACAGTAAAATTTCACTTTTCGCAACGTTTAGAAAACGCTACGGAAAGTTACATTCAAAACAGTTCAATTTAATAAAAGACAACATTTTAAAATGTTGTAATAGGGTTTACTTAAATTTCAAATAAACTTAGTTAAATTCAAAAATTATAGCACTTACAAAAAATTTGCTATAATAGCTTTTAATTCAATTCAGCTTTTTTTTGTTCATTATCATCAACTACATCATTTACAAATGCTGTAATATCATTTACATTGTAATTAATAGCATTTCAAAAATGCAGTCAATTAACTTCAAATATTCAATATAATTTCTCAACCAATTACATTTTTATTTAAAACATTTTTAACTCATAAAATCATACATTTTCACATTTATAAACATCATTTAATTTTCCTCAAGTTCATGATTTTATAAAGTTAAATTTCCATTCAAAAATCAAGATTTAATAATAATTCACTTATTAAATTGCAATGTTCAATTTTAAATTCCTTGCATTAAATTTCAACTTAACACTTAAGTTCAAATTCTCAAATATAACTTAGTTTTATTTTTATTTGCTTAACTAAAAGTTCACTTTTAAGTCAATTTCGTAAATTTCCAATTTTAGTTATATTTCAAAATTTCAACTTAAATATTCATTCATTTCACATTCAACTTTATCAAAAATCATTAATATGATATAAAATCACTTTAAATTAATTTAAATTCAAAATATCATAAATTTATCATATTTTCAAAGTTAATTTAAAATCCATTAAAAATTAAATCAAAATTTCCAAAATAACTTACATTCATATTTTCTAACTTTTCCATAATTTATTTAACTTATAGATTTCCAGAAAATAAATAATACTTTACAAAAGTTATATTTTTATTAAAATTCAAATCAAATATTATAATAATTAAATTTCTAAAATATTTTAAATTTTTTAGAAAAACATATTTTAACTACGGGCCTGTATATAATTTTCTACGCTAGGTAAAGTGATACGGGTAATATATCATTTAAACCCGTAATTTACAAAGAAAAATCCGGATTTTATCATTTCAAACCCGCAGTCCCAAGTAAATAAAATAAGTTGAAAATCGTTCAGGCCTATCATTTCAGCCCATAACGATTTTCCCTTATTCTAAAGTTCGTTCGGGTATGTATCATTTCAACCCCTAATGATTCTAATCTAAAGGGAACTTGCAGTGTGATGAACAGATAAAATAAATAGAATAGCATGAAATAACAGTAACATATAATATAATAGGTGTAATAACAGGTGTGAACATCATATGATAATAATATAAGCAGTTATAACATGATCATATAGTTCTACAGATTCACAGGGTGTCAATTTACTACTTATATAAGTACATAATGTCTGGTGAGAATAACTCACATTTTTATGCTGGAGATATTAATTTGAATGACACAACGGATCCAGAAGGCACGACCTTTGATTTTGAGTGGAGAGAAATGGCCAAGATATCATCTTGTAAAAAACCGCAAAACAAGACAATATAACTTATGAATATCCAACCGAAACAATATAGAAATAATTGGAAATTGAAAGGCAACAAAGACAAGATAACTTGACCTTACTACAACCATTCAAAAGCTCGACAAAGGGGTTCGTTTTCTCAGCCATGATGATGATATGAGTGTGGGAGAGACAAGGCTAATAGCCTTGCAAACATTCAAACAAAACAAACAAATAACATAAGTTTTCAAACCCAAATTCAATAAAACAATGTTAGAATTAAATGCATAAAACAAAGCCAAAGTTTTTGCACTTGCTTTCTACCGCCTATGCTTCAGCTATAGATCTTAAATACATGTCTAAGGAGTGGGTTAGGATTAGGTCTTGGGCTCATATGGGTCAGCCATAGCTTGGAAGTAATGGTGCAAAGGTGGATGGACATAGGTGCAACAAAACAACAACTACAAGGCAAATTCATCACTTCTATGCTATAAATGGGTTCGGCCATAGGCTCTAGGGGCATGGCCAGTGGGTCCAGTGGTGGTGGGTGATGTGGAAGAGGGTGGAGGTCAGGTAAGAGGTGGTGGTGGTGGCGGCGGCAAAAGGTGGATGAAGGTGATGGTACCAAAACTAGGTCAGCTTGAGTGCATAGGTGATGGATTTGTGGATTTTGGTGGTGGTGTTTGCCTTAGGGTTGCTTGGCCTGCCATGGTGGTGATCTAGGGTGGATGATGATCAGAGAATAAAGTGGTGGAGGTTGGCCTAGATCTGGTTGAGGAGGAGTGGAGCCATGAAGTTGAGAACAAGTTGCAAAATCACATAGAAAAAATAGAAAACAAGAGAAGAGAAGAAGATTTTACCGAATTTTTGCAAGATGGAGGCCATGATTTTTTTTAGGATTGAGAAGCTTTGAAAATACGTGAAAAAGATGAGAGAATGCAGCTGAAAAGAATAGAGAAAGGTACGGCCAAAATAAATTGTGTATTGATTGAAAAAGAAACGGTGAAACGACTTTACGTTTCTTAGCTTTTAAAACCTTCCATATTTCCTTTTCTTTTAAATCAATTAAAACAAAATAAACTTCAGCAAGTACATATAAAACCGAAACAAAGTGAAAAAAAATAAAAATATATAATTAAATTTAAAGAAAATATAAAAAGAATTAAGGAAATTGCTTAAAAATTGAAAACAGGGTTCAAAAATTACAATTAAAACATCAATGGCTTTGGAAAAATATCTACTTCATTTTAAAAATATTCTAAAGCAAAATTTTGAAATAAAACAATTTATTTATCATTTCTAAAATAAAATAAATAATTAAATTGGTGAAAAATAGAAAAGAACTAAAGAAAATGTTTAAAAATTGAAAACAGGGCATGGAAATTACAAGAAAAATACTACTAGCTCTGGAAAAATTCCTACCTCATTTCAAAAATATTAAAAGATAAAAACATACATAAAATAACATATCAATACATATTACAATAAAATACGAAAAATTTATACTATTTAAAATAACAAAATTGCAGAATAAACAAATTGCACTCAATATTGAAATATACATAACTTTCACAATTTACATCCGTTTCCAACGAAACAAAAAGCAGTGTTCTTAAAATTTTATGTACTTTCATAATAAAAGATAAAATTTAAAATTTCAAACTTTTAAAAATTTAAATTAAAAGTCAAAATTTGACTATTTTGACCAAAAATTCACTTTTTGAAAAATATTCTTCTTAGTCATGCTTTGGAATGATAATTCATATCAAAACTAAAGTTTATCATTCAAAATAAATAAAATAAGTTTTTAAATCAAATATTCATAATTAAAATATACAAAAAAATACATCACAAAATACAGGGTTGTTACATAACTATAGTTAAAATACATAAATAAATATTGAGAATAATATTTTGGTATATATAAAATTTTACTATAATTTTATATTTAGATCTAAGTATAAATATTAAAAGTTAAATATATTATTATTAAAAGATAGTTTAAAAACCAAGCACAATTTGATTTTGATAATAAAGATCATTTTTAGGATAAAAATATTTAAAACCAGGATAGATGTTTTTGATTCTTTTAAAAGGAAGTTTTTGAAAACATTTTGAAAACAAGATATAATTTTGTAAAACATTTCGAATAAAAGTTAGTGGATACAAAACAATGTTCCACAAGATTTTTCGTAGCTTCTATCCTACTTAGGGTTCTATCCCTTTAACGGGCTCGAAGTGGATTCCATTCCACGAAATAAATTGGATTTTAAGATGCCAGTGCTTTTCTATGAGTTTTAACAAAATTCCTAATTAAAATACTTATTATTGAAATCTTGAACTCTTTATAATCTTGATACTCATGAGTCTTCAATCTTGATATCTTGAATCTCTATACTGTGCAGTCTTCATTCTTGGTACCTGCATAGTTAAATCCTGTATATACATATATATCTAAACTATAATGTTAGTATTTATATTTTGTAATCTTATTCTAAGGTTGTTGTCATCAAAACCATCATCTCAAGGACTAACATTTAACATTTAATAATTCAGTTCACACACATACTATATCAATTTATGCATCATATCATATATCAATATATATAGGAACAATAAATTTTTTTGAGGAATCCTGCTGGATACCTCAAATCTGTTTTTCACTACATCCATAGATGTTAGTCAACAAATAAAATACCAATCCCACATCAAGGGGGATATCGTGGTATATAGGGTCATCCGCTACTATACGGCCCACATAGGGTCTCATCCGCTATATAATGCGGGAATATCAATCACTCCAACACTAATATATATAATTAACATCCAACAGATAAATTATAACTTTATTAGCCAAGTCAGGCATCCAATGATTTAAATTTAACACTTAAACTTAAATAAGGTTATCCGATTGAGTGAGAAAATGTCACCTTTATTTTTCGTTTGCAATCCACTTCAATCTTGACTTGATTTCACGATTTTTGGCTTCAATAAATATTTATACGGTTTATTAACATTTGAAATAATCGAATAATCAATTATCATTTAATTAACTAACAATTTATTTAAATAATAATTTCCCTTTATAAATCCTTTTAGTAGTTAAAATAAATTAAATAAGTTAATTGAACAAATTAATCACCAAATCCATTATTTTAAAATAAACTAGTAAATTAAAATATGTATATGCATATTTTTATTTTATTTCATTGAAATTACATATATACTTATAAAAATAAATTATAGATTTCCAAAAATCTAATTTCGTTTATATAAACTCCTCAAACATTTTAACATTCCTATATTTTTTCCAAAACCTTATATATATATTTTCCTGTTTCAATCCTATCCATTTTCAATAAATAAAACTAACTTTCTTTTCACCTTACTGTAAAATCAAATGATGTGTTATATATTTTTTTCTTTTTATCAATTGTTTTCTATTAATTTATCTTATTGTTAAATTATAAGGTTTCTAAAGATTACCTCCACCACTTGCTGCAGTCGAGGACCGCTGCACCTTCCTGACTTGGCCTCGAGTGCCATCCATTGACAACCACGTGACCCCTATAGCCTTCGATCTCCCATGATTCCATTCCCCCATCACGTACCCGTATGTGCCACCAAAACCTCCTCCAATACTCGCCTACTATGGCCACTTCACCACCCCAAGCCTCTGCCTCACCATCGTGATAGTCGCCACTCCCTAACCGCGAGTTCATCTTCGATCCAACCTTCGATGTATCGGTCGCTATTTATTTCGAATTCAATTTCGCGAAATCGATATGAACGAATTCGAATTATGAAAGATCTGAGGGGAGATGCAAATTTTAAAAAGAGCTGGAAAGTTTTGCATGCGATTTGAACGACATGGGGATGAGAGGGACGCGACTTGGAATTATTTTATCTTTGTTGTTTGCGAATGAGCTCGAATTGAGTCGATTTTCTTTGGAAAGGAAGAAGGGGAAGACCGATTTTATTAACACTTTTTCTTCCAAATGATTTTCGGTTGATTCGAACTTCAGGGAGAAGTAATGAAAGTGCTCGCGATCTCTGTAGTTTAAATCTTGATCGATTTTTTCCTGAGAGAACGAACTGATTCGTTTCTTGCTTTTCAATGAACTGAAGCGTGGATATAAAAAGAATAAGGAAGATGCTTTGTGTGTGATGAAGGATAACGAATTTGTGAAAGCTGCGTGTTGAATTCCTGCTACAGAGAAGGCAAAAAGTTCTGATGGTGAAAGAAAGTAGGCTGATGGTAGGGAATTTCGACTGTTGACTAGGGTATATAAATTTATATATTAATTAAATTTCAAATTGTCTTGATTTATGTAGCTTAAAATCACGAACCCCTATCGAGGAATGCCGTTAGGCGTTTATAATGTTACACCCTTATTCTGAGCACACTGGAGAAGATTCTGAGTCCTAATTCGATCATATGGAGAAGATAGCTTTTTGGACCCAGTTATTATATTAAATTTTGATACAAATTCCAACGCGTTTGTATCTCATATGGCCATATGATAACTCCAAACGCCCCGAAATTTGAAACCCGATAATAATACAATATTACGGATCTAATGAAACTAGTTTCGTCAATTTCCGAGATTATGCCTCGGAAGGCTATTTTTAAATGTCGATTTAAACGATATATTTTTAAAATTGAACAGATCACTTCCAAAATGCAATTTTAAAAGTTACATCATCTTTGGTATCATTAATATGAATTTTATAAGCCTTAAAAATATTTTTATCAAGCTTAAAACTCAAGATTCAATAATTTACCCAAATTTCAATTATTAAATTCAAAAGTTGAATTGTCCAATAATCACTATATCTGAACCCTGAATCTATTTTATTAAATAAACCCAAGTTTTCCATTTCCAGAACTAATTTATAATTCAATTTCAATATTTAAAACCATTTAAATATTCACAATTAATGCCAAAAAACCCGGGTCGTTACAACTCTACCATAGAACTAATGTTTATTTACTGTTATGGGGCATCCAACGATGGAAAATAATTGCAAAATTTTATCACAAAATTGTGGAATATCGGGAAAATTGAAAGACCATTAAAGTAATATTATGACAATAAATGACATAATATTTTCCAATGAGAAAAGGGTGCAAAATAAATTATAATTTATAGAGCATATTATGACAAACTCCATTATGGCAGATCCTCTTACAAAAGGATTATGACCCAAGGTCTTTCATAAGCATGTTGCTCAACTGGTGTAACTTTTATGTAAGGATATTTTGGTAAACATATTAAATTAAAGCATGTAAACGTAATATAGAAATGAATTATACATGAATTAATATATAATAAATCATAGTCTATATATATATAGTAAAAAGTATACGAATAAATATAAATTATATTACATATAATAATATATCTTGATAAACTTATTAAACCATAGCATTTAAACGTATTGTAGAATTATAAATGTGAACTAATATGAATTAAGATGTAATAAATTATAATATATAACTGACCTCTTTTGCTAGCTAGTTAGTATTGAATCTATTCGGTTGAAGATAAATGCATGTTATTCTTTCTAGAAACTCCACTAAAATTTTGATTCAACTTCTTACACCCACAATACACTTCAATTATTTTCTTTTCCTTTAATGTAACTTAATTTTATAAATTATCATGATATCTTAAGTAACACAGTCACTAAACTCCATGTGAATTTGAAGTTTTACTCAGTTGAATACAAAAGGCAACCTAGAATTTTGCTCGATTTTATGTGGAACTACAGCCTTGGAGGTTTGAGGAGGGTTAGCAGAGCACCTATAGTGCTTTCATTTATAAAGCTAAATTTTGCACAAACAAGAAAAAACCAAACAAGCACTAACTTTGTATTTAATTTTTATATCTATCATTAGTTTTAGTTTCAAGTTGGATGTGTCATTTTAGATTTGGATTTGATCAATAAAGTTTAAATACCTTCATTATAGGCAATTAAAGACTAATGGGTGCAAAAATGCATAGGTTGACATGTGCTTCAAGTTTTCGAAGCTTATTTTGGTGTAGTAAGCATATGAAACCTTTTGGGTTCGCATCTTGTTGTTAGTATTTGGTCCAAACTTGCTTTATGCATATGATGTCTTTGTTTACGAATATTGTTTAAAGTTGGTTTATGGATGTTATTTTTATTTATGGATATTATGTAAATTAGGTTTATGGACGTTGTCTTTGTTTATGAATATTATGTTATACTTAATTTATGGAAATGATTAATAGTTGTGTTTATATGATAATTTTTGGGTTTTAATTCGAGTATATCATGTATACTACCTTGTTGAAATATATTTTGATGTAGTTTAATGGAATTTGCGTATACATTATGATAGTACAACAAAATATAAAATTTTGTAAAAATCATAATAACAAAAGAAGGCGTTTAATCTCTGTTGTCACCACTTTTAAGAGTAAATGCATATTTATATGACAACATAATATAATGCTATGAAAAGTTATTAACCACATTTATCAAATGTTGTTGAAAATATTAAACTCAACTGTAAATAATTTGGATGGCAAAATGTAAATGCCGTGACAAATTAAAAACAGCGAGATGCTAAACACTATAGAAAACTATTAAATATAAACACTATCAAATATAAATTTTAACCGCATTTATAGTTTGCCGTTACAAATTCTATATCTCGACAATATGTCATCATACAGTGTTTCTAACAACACCATCGTATCATATTACAGTATTTTCTAGACACTGATAAAATCTAATTTTGGTGTATTGATATGGGAGTTATTTTGGAAGATGCCGCCATGGATCCAGATATCGACTTAGGACCCGATAAAGACTTGGTGAATTTATGTGTTTTGCCTAATCAAGATGTGCATATTTCTATCTACATCGACATCATTGTAAGTTAAATTCACTATTACATATTAATTTTATAGTAAAATAAAATATAAAGCAGTTGACCCAAGTATTATAACTTAAAGTTAACCGTAAACAAATAAACACTTACCGTCTATGGCGTTTATATACTGAAATTGGCTTGGAATTGAATTGTAAAAGAAAAACACTAGTCATTATAACCAATCTTGATTATCTTGGGTTTTGGTGTAGAATCTATAGCCCATCACCATCTGTTGTTTTGACTCATAGGGGCAATGTTGATTTAGTTGGAACATCCGCCCTAGTCTTACACCACTAGTTTTGAATCTCGGCCTACACAGAGAATTTCCCCCCAAAACTTAGGATTCCATATGGAGGATATGGACGGATTGTAGCTGTACTTACCACCATTGGCCATGATCGATATGTTGATATACTACATTTTTCAATTGGTGATTACCCAGATCTAGTCTCGTTTTCATATACGGATCTATTTTTTATATAGGATGGTTTGAGAGATGCTACTTATATAGAGCATAAAAGAAGCTTAGAGGAGTATGAGAAGAGAGTTGGTGAGTTAACTAGGTGTGTCCAGGAATTGAGTACTAAGTACAAGTTTCGATCCCAACATAAACCTAGATATTTTCCTCATAATGATTCGGTGATTGATATGGGTTGTGTTGTTGATTTTAGTTACACAAGAGTATATGAGGACACCGACTATAGTGAGATTCCATTTTTCTACAATGACGACGATGAGAGTAGATTATGTCTAGACATTTAGTTTATTTCATTTTCCTCCATGTACATGTATTTGTGATTATGTATATGTGTGAAGTTGTCTTTAATTTTTTAGCATGATATTTCTCATATGTTACTTGTCATCGTGATAATATCATTCTATGTTATTTGTCATGTATGCATATGTGGACTATGTCATCCGTCATGTTATGTATATGTGAACTATTCCATTTGTAATGTTATGTTATGTATGTGTAACTCTTCCATTTTCTTGGCGTTGGTTTTCTATATTAATTTTTTTTAGTTTGATAATTTGTTCTGTGGAGATGTTTATTCAAAGGAAAACAAAGCAAATTCACATCATGCAATTGTCTAAAATTTTCTATTGCACTTGCGACACTAAAACAAGACGAGGTTGAATAAATACAGGTTTGTTTGTTTAATATAGTTTAATGGTCAACAAGTTTTTAATTAAAGAATAGTTATAGCTTTCACATGGATTGTTAGATTGTAGAACACTAAGAAAAGAAACACAAGTTATGTTTGTTTTCGTAGTTTGCGGCTTCGATTGAATACATGTGTTCGCATCTAACGATCACCATTCAACTAGTGTTGATCAATGACTTGTACTAAACACGATGAGGCGAATAAAGCAAAGTCACATGGTGTATAGCTCCAAAATTTACTATTACCCCTGTGACAATGAAACAAGACAAAGATGAGCAAATGATGGAAAAATACAACTAGGACCACTGAAAAGGTACACGACAAATTTGAATTTACCCTCGAATATATTTTTATAAATATATCAAGTAAGATTATGCTCTTTTATCATCTATATAAAGAGGTGAGATATATTATTCAATTTACATGCCAATAACAAACATGAATTCGTTGAAAAGTTTGTTATGCTTCTCTTTTCATCCTTATATTTGTAACAACCGTGTTTTAAAGCTGTAATATTCAACTAATTTATTTAAAATAGAAATGTTATAATTCAATTTTTAATAATTATTATTTCTAGAATTAAATTGTTATTCAAATAAAGCCTATTTATTAAATGAAATAAAATGCTAATGTCAAATATAAAAATAGTTTAAAGCGGAAATGGTTTTCTATAATTGAAATAGACAAAAAAAGTTTTAATTAATATTAAGATAAATTAATAAATTGATGAAAATAAATAAGTTGATTTTTATATCAATATAGCGAATAATTAAATATAATTGAATAATATTGGATTGAATGAAATTGTACAGTTATCGAAATATATATTTCATAAAATGAAGTATAAATTAGTTTAAATTAAATTGAGATCTATTAACAAACAAATGAAAAGACTAATTTAAAAAGAATGAATTAAATAAATAAAAATGGACAAATTTAAAGTCACTCTTATTTAAAAATCAAAGCCCAAAACATTTGGCCCAAATCCATTCTCTTATTTAATTCTTTTTTCCCCAAACCGACGTTAGCCTATAACCCTTGTTTCCTAACACGCTCACTTTCTCTTCTAATCCTTAAATCATAAAAAGGAAAAAAGGAAAAGAATGCAGCCCATACTTTCGTGACCAAAGGCGACGTCGAGGAGGACTTCAAGCGATAAGGGGGAGCTAGGCCGAGGTGAGTAGGAAGGTGGCACATTCGTGGTGGAAGCTGGGGAGATGTGGCGTCAGTTAGTGTGAGTGGAGTAGCGACGAGGTAGTGGTGATCAGGAGCATGAGCTTTAGGTTGCATACGGTTCGAGGTGCATTTTGGCGGTGCAAGTTACGGAGGCGTTAATTCTGGTGCACTGGAGGTGTTAAACAGCGAAGATAGGTGGTAGACTTCTTATCTTTGTTGAGGTGAGATAATATTCTCACATGCTTATATCTATAATTTTCGATTTCTCTGAATTGAATTACTGTCTTAGATTAGTTGCTGAATGAATTAAATTGTTTAGTTAAAGTAAAATCGTAAAATTTAAATTTAGAAACTGTGTATTGTTTATTTGATTTAAGCAGAAACACACACAGTAAGCACACACATGGGAAATTGTTGAATTGAGGTTGTTAGTAAGACCTGGTATTGTATTTAGTTCATTTTGCAACTCGTCGGAATCGACGAAAGTCGACCGTGAAACTGAAAACTGGGCAGTAAGCCCAGTTTCTATTAATATTTGTTATTTTGTTAATTGCTTTGCTTTGTGAATTTTTGAGCATTTATTTGTTATGTTATCTTCTGATTATGCACAAGAATTGATTTTTATAACTTGTAATTTCTTTTGATATTTATTTTAAAGAAAATATATCTAGTTTATATATATAAATTTTGATTTTAAAAGAATTGACAAATAAGGTTTTAAAATTGATAATATTTTATAAAAGTGTGTGTATATATATAATAAAATAAAGTAATTTATGAATTATGAAAAACATTGGTTTGATTCCCTATTTTAGTAAAGAAATTCTATTTTTAAAATAAGAATCTTTTAATTTTCTTTTAAATTACAAATGAATAAGCTTGATTTTATTTCTATGGGATTTCATGCTTTTCTATGAAACAAAGAATTTTAATAAGGCGTTGAATTTTCGGATTTGCACGGGACATTTCGTACAATTCTTTCACTTATTATAATTTGTCAAATAGATTTGAGTGGAATTCACTAGCTTTTAGTAAATACTAGAATTTCACTATCTGGTATGGGATAGTAGTTAAATTTTAGTAGTTACTAAAGTGAAAGTAATTTATACTTTTGAGTTGTATTATCTTAATTAGGGTGTTCGAATTTCAGGCCGATAGATCCATGAGAGAAGACGACTCATTTTTCATCGACCTGAGATCGATACCATTCTTAGATTTGGATAGACAGACCTATTTTGAAAATGTTATGGGCATTCTTGCCCACCGCATAATGAATATGAGAAGCCGGAAGAAAACTTATCAGAGTCCTGAAATAGACTTAAAGCTGCCTAAAATGTTCGCAAGGTCAAGATGTTAACACAGGTCCAAACTGCGTCTTAATCCGAATAATAGTTTGAAAGATATGATCATTCTATGATTCACCCCACACGGTTTGACGATAAAGCCTCCAAACCCGCCTTCTGCCAAGGCCCGGTCCCACCTAGACCAGGAAAGGACCTATCCTGCAAAAGCAGATCTGCACAGAAACAGCCCGACAAGGCCAGATCCACACAGGTCTGGCCCAGCCGAGTCCAGCCCAATAGGGCCAGACCTGCCAGATCCGGCCCAGCAGCGTCAGATGTCCCACCCCGTAGGGCCCAACAGCAAGGGCCGGACCCACACGGCTCTGGACAAACTGAGTTCGGCCCAGCATGGCCGGACCTCATAGAGTCCGGCCCAGCAAAGCCGGACCAGCCAAGCTCGACCCGAAGGGCTGGACCTGCACAGGTCTGGCCACTGGGACCGAGCCCCACGGTCCGGCACCCATGCTGGACCCGTGTGGTTCGACACTGTGTCGGACCACATGGTATGGTAACCTGGTGCCGAACCTACGTGCCGGACCATCTGATTCGGCACTTGCCTGGTCCGGTCCAAGGACGGATCCAGGACTAAGCCGGACCCACTTTGTCCGGCTTAGGACCGGACCTTCCTGACTCGGACCCGACTGGTCCAGGGCCGCACCCATGTAGTCTATCCCTTTCGGGACCAGACCCACTTGGTCCAGTCCTTCTGGGGCTAGACCCACTAGCTAGACATTTCCGGTGCAGCCCTTCTAGGACTAGATTCACTCTTTTTTTGAGCTCTCAAGGACGAACCTACCTGTTCCAGCATTCAAGGTTCCAATTTCAGGATGGGCGACTTAAAGGAGCTATCAGGATAGTATGCAACTGGCATCCAAGAGCAGTGGAACAACAAAAATGTTGAATCAAAGCTTAGAGGAAGAAAGGTTGAACCAAAGCCTAGAGGAAGAAAGGTTGAAAGAAAGCCTAGAAGCCATGTACTCATCCGTCTCTCCTTACAACCTCACTCTATAAATACTAAGCATATGAAATCATAATAAGGGATGGATGGAAAAATAGGGAAGCTTCCATGAACAATGGCAGACAACTTTGAGAGAGAAAATCCTTTGTCGTAACAACAAGTTTATTCATATTCAAAGCTTGTACTTTTAATCAGATATGAAAGAGATAATAAAAGAGGAACAGTGAATGTAGGCACACTCAGGCCGAACCACTATAAATTCTGTGTCTTTTTATGTTTCAGTCCTTTATTTATTCTTTATTACAAACTATTGATTTTCTACCACGTACACTCGTAACTAAAATTCATCAAACAGTAGCTGTATACTGCAAACAGTATTCATAGCCCTACTACAATGTCTTGGAGGTGTTTTCTCAATTTTCGTGCAAACAAGAGGGTTAGGTTTGTTATGTTGTAACACGACTGCCCTTTTGTTTCTTAGATAGGTATTTGCATGCACGATAAGTTTATAGACCAGATGACTAATACCTATCAGTTTATTTCTTTGTATATAGTTTGGACGACGTTTTCATATATTTGTTCCGATAGGCAAATTCGCATAACAGTCCATTTTGATACGTTAGACATACACAATGTGGTGAGGTCTATTTCGATACGTTAGATTCCATGTCATTGTATTAAACTGATAATTGACTACCATTATTATTCATTAGCAACGATTATCTCTTTAGATTTTTTGGAAAGGATATTTAGTATCTTTTGGTTCTGAAGAATTTTGAATTGTTATCATCATATTTTTAGATGATAGCTAATTGTGACTTGATATGGATTTATGAGACGGTGATTTGATTAATATGCCTTATTATGATTATTTGGTTTTAGGCATATTTTGGCTTATTTTATTGGTTAAATCATGTATTTACAATATCATTATCTCATCTTTTTATTAGATATAGTCTAACCCGTTTATTTTAAAATACTCGGGTCAGACCGAGATTCTATAGGAATAGAGACTTGTTGACTTTTGGATTTTTGTGCTAACATTGAAGTAGACTATTTTGACTTTTTCAATTTACTTCATTATTATATATATTGACATTTAGAAGGATATGTCCTATATATTATTTAATAGTCACTGTGTATCTGATACAGTATTTTGGATGCGATGTATATATTATATGGGTATAGAACCGATATTTTGTAGGCTCATATTTTATTATGTACACGATGTATATTATTCCGCTGTGATCCGTGGCCGTAATTCTAATTTAAATACATTATATAATGTTATGTTAAATCTGCGTGTCTATTACTTTGTATTAATACCGTACACGTCAAAATTTTCTGTTCATATCCTTAAAAGGGTAATAAAGACGTGTCAGTGTTAGTCTAAAGATATAGTCACATTAGGTCGCCCTTAAACAGCTGTATTCTCCTTGTTATTAGACGACATTACTTATAATATTCTTTAATAATATGGTAGCAGTGGGGTTGTTACAACTTGGTATCAAAATGTTAGAATTGATTTTTGATAACAAATTATTATTCAAATAAAGCTTATTTATTAAATTAAATAAATTAGTATAATATTACATCCTTAAAATAGAGTTTTTACAATATTCCTCTAGAGATGATGATAATCATATACATCGTGACCGTCAACGACAACTTTGAGCATTTAAAGCTCTAGAGCTTATTGCATTTCAGTAGTAGGAAATGCATATGGAAAAGGTAGCGGTGCTGTAGATTGTACGGATTGCAGAAGAAAAGAAACTATCCATTGGTCATGACCTAATAATGGAAGACTACTTTGATGATGATACTTATTTCGACATGGAAAAGTTTAGAAGGACCATCACATGTCACAAAATGATATTGAGCGTGTATTAAAGAAATCTGGAAAGACTATCATATATTTTACTCAAAATATAATATGAGTGGACATATGGGTCTACTACCGCATCGAAAAATAATGAGTGTACTAAGAATGTCGGCTTACGATTAAAGCGCCTATAGACAAGACGAGTATATTCGAATTGGAACTTTTATGGAAAACGAATGCTTAAAATAATTTTGTAAAATAGTGGTTATGCAATGCGGCTAGGAATATATTAGATCTCCAAATCCTACTGATATCCAAAGGCTATTGGCAATTGCTCAACAATGGGGGTTTCCATGTATGTTGGTAACTTAGATTTTATGCAACGGTGCTGTAGAAATTGTCTATTGCTATGCAAGGACAATACATGGGTCATCGTCACAAAGCAATGATGGTATTGGAAGCCTTAGCCTTGATTTATACGTTTGCCACACTTTTTTAGGTATATAGGATTCTTTAAGTGATACTATTGTTCTATATAAATCTTACTTATTTACCACTTTAACTAACGATATTGCATTTGTTTGTGATTACATGATAGGGGATAAACAACATAAGCGAGATACTATCTTATTGGCGGAATTTATTAGACATGAAACACTTTGGTCAAAATTTACAAAATACCTAGTAATGAGAAGGAATAAAAATTTACTAAACAACAAGTGAGTTTTAGAAAAGAGTTGAATGTGCTTTTAGAGTACTACAAGGTAGATTTCATATTCTTTGAAAAGAAATATACTACCATGATACAATAGTGATTTTAGATATAATGTATTATTATATAGTACTCCATAAGATTACTATTGAAGAAGAGAGGGGTGGAATTTTGTTATGTAATTACCTTTAGTTAGCACATGAATTACAGACTCCTTACTTTAAGGAACCAAACACATTTGCATAGTACATGGAGAGGTTAAGGAGATTAGAAATTAGAAGTTCCACATGGATTTGCGTAAAGAACTAATTTAACATCACTATAACTTCATAGATAATAATTAAATAATTAGGCTTTTGTGCCTATGTATTAATTAGTATTGTTGTATTATGTAAGAGTTGTTAATCTTTATTAATAAGTGTTAATATTCATTCTGAGAATGTATATTCTAATGTTGTACTTATATTTGCGCAATTGGTTTAATGAAAACACATACTGATTAAGAAACAAGAAATATAGATTCATAGTGGTAAACATCTAACAAAGGAAAATAATTCCCTTAGATACATATTGGTAACCACTATACGAGGATAATAATGTTTTGTTCAAGATATCCTTTTATAAGTGAACAAAATGTTTGGTTTAACATACATGGTGGTAACATTTTCTCTTCGTATAAATGTTTGGTTCAGGTTAACCTTTAGTAAGTAAACAAAATGATTTATGGCCAAACTTATCATCAGTTAGATGTACTAGTATACTATATAGTTAATTGACAAGACCTAGATACTGGCACTAATTGTCAACGATCCAGTTGTGCTTGTTCGGTGAAGGACAATACTATGACACATAACATGACCATTTAAAATATTCAAGAAACGAGTTACAGATCCCTATTTTTGATGTTGTTATAAGAAAAGTCCCTGTATATATAAGTATGTAAATTTAGTCCCTATTTTTTTAAAAATAGAAAACGCAAGGTGCTTTGCACTTTTCTGACAGAAAATTCAAGCTAACTTGCAACTTTTATCAGAAAAGCGCAAGCTAGTTTGCGCTTTTTTATTTTGAATTTTTTTTAAAAATTTTGAAATTTTCAAAAAAATTTAAATTTTTGAAAAGCGCAAGTTAACATGCATTTTTATAAGAAAAGCGCAAGATAGTTTGCGCTTTTTGATTTACAAAAAACAGGGACTTAATTTACATATTTATTGTCATAGGGACTTTTCTTACAACAACATCGAAAATAGGGACCTTCGATGCAAAGCCCCTAAAATATTTATTAATTTGACAACACAAGTAATTATGAAATAATATTACTTTCATACCATAGATTGAATTGACAATACAATGAATAAATTAACAAATGAAAGTTCATTACTTAATAAAAAAGTGCCAATCTGAATTAAAATAGGAATACAGTGGTTGAAAATAAATAACATTATAATAAAAGAATAATGACTATATAGTTGTCCTAAAAGTTTGATGATCCTATCTGAATTGCATGGTATTCTTTGATTTTTCTTTGCATTCCCTCATGTCCTCATGTTGTTTAGGTCGACCTTGGATAAGTCACAATTCTACATAACAAAATGGTTGCTTCTTTCTTCATCCACATTTTATTTCTTTTGACTTCCAAGAAATCTTCTTTAAAATGTCTCTCTTATCTTCTTTTTACTTCTTTCTCGGATTTCCATTTTGTCCATTTCTGCATTCTTTTCTACTCTTTTTCATACTCCGTCAATCTAATGTCACTATGTACAATTGACATACGCTCACTATTCGGTTATATTGAGCAAAGTATTCTATTTTATTCTTTAATCTTCTCTTTTGCTACGGCCTTCTCGACATAGTTACTATAAAATGATTGAAATTGTGATCTTCAACAGCCTCCGGGACATCAGAAGCTTCCATACTTGATTCAACGTTCATTCCTGTTGATGCAAAATGAAATGCAGTGTGCTACTTTTTAATTTTGCTCCATTTGTCCTCTGCCTTTAGGAGATGTAGGGATGCAAGATATTGATGCAACTCCTTTATATTCTTTTAGATAAGCTTCATGAGCCTTTTCAAGCCGAGTTTTTATATAATTAGACATTTGTAATATTATAGTTACCTGCAATAATGTTTGCTAATAAAAACATACCAAATTAACATCTATACCGTTGCTTTATTAACTAGCCTCTAACACTATGATGATATCATTATATTCTTGGAATGCCTTTTGTTAATACGCCCTCATTGAGTTTTTAGTTAAACGATGGTTCTAGGAATACTAGTGGGAAGACAAGCATGAAATATGGTCAAAATAGATTACTAAAAGCAAACTTGGTTTGTGTCACACCTACTAGAACAATCCACCCAATAAACATCAAGTTCTTCTTGTTTATTATTCAATCATTTTTTTGATTAAATTTCTGGACGGGATTTCACCTTTTTCAGGAATTGGTAACTCATTGGTGTTAATTCCTTCTAGATTCACTTATCTTTGAGTCCATTGGTATTCTTGATTAACATTATTGTGTTCGTCCTATATATTTTCATCTTCTATGAAAACCCACAATCATTTTTGCATTTGATTTGGTCTTCCATCAAAAGAATTAAATTGGGAAATAAGATTTCTACTTGAGTTTATAGTTTGATTGTAGTTACCTCGCGGATTACTTCTAAAATTCTATGATCAATATTGTGGAATGATATTTGGCTATTTGTTGCTTGTTTGATCATTATATCCTTGACTCATTTGTTGTTATTGTTAATGTGAACGTACTTAAGTCCTTTTTTGCAAATTTTGTTGATAATTTTTATTTATCTATCAGTTTGGTGGGGAATTATCGCATATATTTGAATTATTGTTATTTGCTCGAAACATTGGATATATCAAATTCCCAGGTTCTTTCCTCTTTGGGTATTTGTCGTATTTTTTATTAAACTTGTATGAAATATTTGGGAATTAGGAGGTTAAAGAAGTAAGAATAGAGAATAATTATGTTCTTGAAACGGTTTAAATTTGGGATATATTTGGGAATAAAGGCAATGGTAACAAAAAATATTGTTGCCATATTTGGCATTACCGGTGTAGGATAAATAGGCAACTACAGTATTTTTTACCGTTGTGCACTAAGTTATTTTGTCATAATAATGTTAGATAACTTAGCCGACATTATTAATACTGGCAAACCCACCCATACGGTTGCCGAAGCGACCATATGAGTTAGTTTTGCTGCCCAAAACTGACCCATTGCACTCTGTTGTGTGTTCTTCGGTCCTCTGTTGGGGTTTTCTTAAATTAAGTTTGTTTCAACAAAAAGTTAATTTTAATTGATTTTTGGTAATGTTTAAATTTTAATAATTTTTTTATGTTTATCAACTATTTTTATAAATGAGTACTTAGCCATTAAATAATGAATCATATATATATTTTATGTAGAATTAAGACAATCGTATTTTGTGGAAAAATATATATAATCAAATTAAAGTAGGCATTGTATCAGTTTATTCTACCCAATGAACGGATCAAACAAACCAGTTCGTTTACAAATTCAAAATTAAAACTCAAAACTGTTATTTTTGACTATAGATAATACAAAATTTAAAAATTAAAGAAATTTAAAATATTTGAGAGAAATATTTTTAAGTATGGAAAATATATAAATAAATAAAAACTAAAAAAACCATATAGTTTGGAAAAAAAAGTAAAAAAACTGAAACCCGAAGACGTCCTAACAACTCAAATAAAATCCAAAAATTGAATAACACAAAAAAATAACTCTCGAAAAAAGTTTTGAAATTTTAAAGAATTATTAAATATACCAAAATAATGACAAAATCATAAAACGTCGGGGAAAAAAAATACTAAAAATAAATGAAAAAATTCACAACTTCAAAATGAGAAATTGAAAATATTCAAACAAAAATGGAGATTTTTGAAAAAAAACCCAAAGAATTTAACAATTGAATAAATTAAAAATCCAAAAAAAAGTATGATTTTTTGGAACTTTGTGGATAGTTAAACTTATTCAAACTTTATAAATCTTTTGATTTAACACATAAATTTAAATCTTTTAATAATTAATTATTTATATATTTTAACTGTTGTATATTTATGAAAATTTTATATTCTAGTTGGTACCTTTATTTGTTTTGTTTAATAAAAAGGATATTTTCTATTATTTAAGATATTATATAATTTTTAAACATTTTTTATTTTCTAGGTTTATTAAACTATTATATCCACTTGGAAATTTTATAATTTATTTTGAACATGATGATCATTTTTATAAGCTTTACGAATTTTTGTTGAATTATTTAGAATTTATGATCTTTACACTTTTATTGATTTTTTGAACTTTTTCGATGAACTTTTTATGATTTTTAATATTTTTAAGTTTTTTAAATTTTATTTAGTTTGATGAATATTTTATTTTGTGAACTTTTTTATATATTTTTGGAAGTTTTTGAAAATTTTGATAATAGATAAAATTATTGAATTTTTTAAATTATTTATAGTTTTTACTTTTTAGGAAAAAAAACTTTCCTGAATTATTTATATTTATTATTAAAGAATTGTTATTAATTTTCTATTTTATTCATTTTTTGTGTCCATATAATCTTCTCTTACTTTTCTAATTTTATTTGAGAGATATTGTGACGCCCCACCTCTATACTCACACTAACCAAGGACACTATTGGGTAATGCCATCGATTAACGCGAAGAATAAAGCTGTTGAGGAGCGACCATCTGTATAATTGCTTTGAGCGAGTACCGATATGTCAGATAGTATGTCATACATTTCATTTCAAGAGGAAATCTGACCTTTCCAATACAGACCCAAATCTACTACATTGTGGCTAAATGTCCTTCGAAAACAAATATAAAAATCATAAGAAAAGCATTTATTGGGTGTCTCAAAAGAATAGGTACACGTACTATACAAAATAATATGCATACATCAAAGAGTCTCTATCTTGTATACATGAAAGACAAAAACTACTAAGCTAAAGTAATTAGCTAAAAGTTAGAAGATAGTCCCTGCTAATAAGTCAAGTGAAAGCACCTAAAACACCTCAGTTTGAATCGAGTATTATTTAATCAGTCTAGCTATAATTATCATGTAAGATGAGATAGGATAAGAGATATGACAAAATATATATGATAATAATAAAAATCATAAAATTTCTCAAGTTTTCTCAAATACCCAAAAAGAATATCATATTATTTAATTTTATTCATCAAACCACAAATATTGATAAAGCTTATCAATGTAAATCACAAAAATTGGTGAAACACAAATTCTAGAAATCAATATTTAGAAATCCAGAAAACAAAAAGGGGGAGGCCTATCACAAACGGAAGCATGAAAACCCACCACACATGTATCACAAATGGGACGCTATCCCATGGGTCGGTAACCCATAAAAATGAGTCGAAGCTCCATAGAACGGGGTACAGTCCCCTATGCGGACAAATGAGCCAAAGCTTCACAATGACCTGAAGTCTATGGGTCACTACCCTACCAAATTGAGCCAAAGCACTACAGAACGGAGTATAATCCTTCACGCGGACAAAGAGACATTGCACATCGCAAGTCTAAATCACAGAATGACCATCATTGATCAATAAGTGTAAATTATAAAAAGCTAGTAAATAAATGAGTTTAGTTTCATGTCCCATAACCACTGGCTTGACTTAAATATTTACGAACAGATTATAGATTTCCACCCGAAAAATGTCACATGATTTCATTTGAACAAATCCAAGAATTAATTGATGAAGTAAATACAAGCGTTTCATACCACTTGTTTTGATAGGTCATTTAATTGGATTTATCATACGAATGAGGTAAATGTTTGTATATACTAGTAGATTGGAAAATAGTTTTAAAATCGAGCTTTGTATTAAAAGTAGAGTTGGAATCATTTTTGTGAAAGAGTTTTAGTATCTACTACTAGTATAAAACCTTTGTATTTAAAAGTGACAAATCACAGAAACGATTGCAAAAACTACCTATCAAAAAATCCACATTTCGATAACGTGAATCAAACCATGGAAATCGATATCAAATCCATCAAATGGAAACACCAAAAATCCAGAAAAGAGATCATCAAAATTGATTTTAATTGACGATAACTATTTGGATCATCAAAAATCGATAAATCGAAAATCCACATAAAATAAGCTAATTTCTAGAATTCGATAGCCACAGACGTCTATGGGAATTCCATAAACGTCCATCCCATGTTTTAGAAAATTGTGACCCTAAAGCCACATACGTCTGTGGATAATCCACAGATGTCTGTCGCCTGTAGTGGGACAGAATTTGCAAGGCCCTTAAATGGGCAAACCTACACAACTTCTCGGATTCGGAAGTGATTTAATAAGCAACTATAACTGGGGATTAATGCCAAAAGTGACAACCCAGTCCTAAAGGCTCTTCAATTCACCCAAAATAATATGTCTAAACACCATTCTAGGGTTTTCATAAATTTTGACTTGAAAATGCCAAAATTAGGAAAATTCACCATACCAATTCAATTCAAAAGCAATTGAATGAGAAATAGATGTTAGGAATTCATACATAACAACCATCAAAGCTATAGACATAGACGTGAGTTAAAAAATTCACATTTAAATCCAAAAGTAGAAAAGATAAGCTCTAAAACAAGCTAAGAACAATTCCTCTTCAACTACACCTTTAGAATCTCCAATCTAGTATCACATGCAAAGAATTCCTAGATTAGGTTATAGGAATTTCTGAAAATTGGAGGGAGATTGAGATGGAGAAGATAAAGAGGATGCGTACCTAAGCTTCTCTTTGATTTATAACCTGAATTTGAATTCCTAAGAAAAGCTAGGGCTTAGGAATTTTAATTTCCTCTTCCCACCATTTTTCCTTTAGCTTGAGAGTGTTAGGAAATTATGAATGGAATGAATGAAGAGGAGAGGAGTTAGGGTATTTGGTAGAAGAGTTTGGGTTATCTTGTTGGGTTAATGGGCTAGAACACAACCCAAAGCCTAAATAAAAATACCAAAATCCTAATCAACTCCAAACACAACAATGTTTATACTTAAACAAGTTGTAAACGTCGATTTGAACTCAATGAAAGTGGTCTCGAGTCCGGATTCGACTATTTACAAAAGTCATTTTTCAGACTTTAATCTAACTAATGATGCTATATTTAAATAATACATTTAAATATATAATCGTAAAATATGCAGGTTGTTACAGACTCCCCTCCTTAAAGAAATTGCGTTCCCGCAATATTTAAGAAGGAAACAAATAGTAACAACCAATCTGTGACATAACAATCACAAAAGGAAAATTGAAATGAGAAATTCACCTTAAGGAGTAGGAGAGAGTAAATTAGGCTATGTTTGCATGATAAATTCTCTGGATTCCCAAGAATAATCCTTGGGATTTGCGACCATTGAACTTTCATAAGCGGAACGTCCTTATTACGAAGCCCTTTAACCTCCGTAGCAATGATGTGAATATGATGTTGCTCATAAGTCAAATTATGTGAAACCTCAATTTCTTCAATAACACTAGGCTCAAGAATAGAGTCGCAATCTCTAAGGTATTTTCATAGTTGAGAAACGTGAAATACGTCATGAATAGTGGAGAGCCGGTAACGAAAGGCGACAAGCCACATAATCAATGCGTTTGGTGATAGGAAACGGGCCAATATATCAAGGTGCTAATTATCCCAATCGACTAAAAAGTACTACACCCTTCATAGGTGAAACATGAATGAATATAAAATCTGTAATGCCCCACCCCGAGACCCACCTTAGTAAAGAGAATTAACGAGTAATTCGGTCTAATAAAGTGGAGGATAGGGCTGGTTGAGGGCGACCATCTATAATTTTATCTTAAACATCTACTGAATATGTCGATAAATGCAATATGATTTTTTTCTATCTCAAGTGAATCGACATACCCAATAAATGCTTAATCCAAAACTATAGGTGGCTAATGGATCTATCGGAACAAAATACAATAACTGAATGTAAATCACATCATAGAATAGTAATCAACATCATATATATATATATATATACACACACACTGATACACGTTCAGTACAATATAATATGAATACAATAAAGGTGGTACACGACCACACCATATACATCAAATCAAATGTAAAAACATCAGAGTATGCGGAAGAAATAAACTATTCAAGCGAAAGAATAGCTGATATCCAACATCAACTTCAAGCTAAGTCCAATAGATGATAACTGAAACAACTCGGTCTGACCCGAGTGAAAACACACGGGTCAGGCTAGCTAAAATCATTAGTTAAAGAGAATAATCGATAAGGATAAGTAGGTGAAAGCTATGGTATCCTTTTTCTTAAAGGATGCCATGCCTTATACAGGGTTTGAACATCATAAGAAAGGACAACATCTCTTCTTGGCAAGTAGAAGAGATAATGATGATGAAGTCATATTTAAGTGGCATAGCTGACACTTAAGCAAATGGAACATCGGCGAGCAAAGTTTTAAAGATAAGACTCAATAAACATCGCTTTCGCCTCATATCATCGGTGGTATAAAGGAATATGGATAATGACTTCAAAGGATTCAACTATCTTCTTAGAAGTGGTTGTCAATATAACAATACATCAAAGGTACATATCCTTCATACATAGAATAAAACGCATATGGATGTGCCTCATCTCACTGGCACATCCCAAGGATCATTCAAGGAAATATAAAACCCAGTCATAAAGGAAGCATCATACTTATTCATACCTCATCTCATTGGTATGAATATAGATACATCTCAAATCCATCACTAAAACTCATCATAAAAGATTCTTCATATCATTTATATCTCATCTTATTGGTATAAATATATAAAAACATCTCAACTCCATCTTAACATCAAGTAGTGTATAAAATCATCAAATCATCAATCCATAATGAATATAACTCAATCAAAGAGTGACATCATAAATTATTTCACCATATATGTATACATCTCGTCTGGCACTAGGCTATCAATGTAATAATCATCTAAAGACTGTGAAGTCTAAAACATCGAAACTCAAAGAAATTCCAGATTGGCCAAATCCTTGATTGCATGCCGAAGCAATGCTACGCGTGCTACATCGTGACCAGTACTACTATTTGGTACCATAAACATCGTGATGACTGGAGTCAAATAACATCTTGACATCGTGAACATCATGAATGACTATAGTTTATAACATCATAATGACTCCCAGCCACAAAGACCCGAGTTAATAACATCGTGATGATCGGAGTAACAACTACATCGTGATGACTCCAATCGAGTACTCGTGGTCTTTAGTATTAGTAAACATCGTGAATGTGTCTCAACTTCTCGGATAAGAACCTAATAGGTGTTAACGTACATCCCATACCATATGTTCGCACCTAATGGTTTACTAACCGTTAGTTGGTACCACACTAGTAAAACATCATAAACATCATGTAAATATACTCTGCCTCATCTCATTGGCGAGTAAATACAATACCCTACCCATCTCATCTCATTGACGAGTACTAGTGGCATCATGACTTGCCTCATCTCATCGACAAGTAAAAAGTATCATAATACATCTCAACATCGTAAAATCATCATAAAGAAGCTTACTTCATCTCATCGGCAAGTAAAAATAACATCTAGATGGTGATTTATAACCATAATTCCAAATAGAAATTTCTAGCTCTTAATTCACCTCATTTCATTGGCGATTATGAAGCACATCTTGAAATGATCCTTCATCGAATATACTCCTAAATTGGAGTTCTTGGATCATATAATCTACCCAATATTTAATAACATCTTAAATCATCTCAAACAGTTCATCGAAAGGGTTTTGATCGTATAAGTCCGATATTAAGCGATAAAGCAAATTCATGTGTCCCATACCATATGTTTTACTTTACCGTTTAATTGTCTTTCTTATACGTTCGAAATTCATAAAAATAAGTAATTTTATTAGAGAAAACAGAATTTAAAACGATGAAAACGATTATTAAAACCAATATTTGAAATTCCTTTATTATAGGAAATAAATCTATCTTTATTTAGAAAAATAATTTAAAAAAATACTATGTAATAATAATTTGAAATATCCTTGTATTTCAAAAATAGTTTAGTGAAAACCGTTCTCAAAAGCAATGAAAACTAAGAGGGATATCTAAAAATCGATAACTTGAATTCAATACGAATTCAATTTAAATTTAATCCAAAATCAATTCAAATTCCATTTGAATTTAAATTTAAAATTCTTCAAATATAGCTAGTCTACTGATAGGCATCATAGCTCTCAAAATATTTCAAAACTATCATCAAAAATGAAGAGAATGAGAGCAAAAAACGAGCTAATACAATTCTAAGGTCAACGATTGTTGTTGCTGTCATTTTGCTCTCAGGACAGCAACATACAACCATAATTACAACCAAGCAAACTTCAAAATTCCAGAAAATACAATGAATAAAATTTGTAGCACATGACCTATGATTTTCGAAATATCCAAAATTATCAAATTCGATAAAGAAACAAAGAAGTTATGCTCAAATTCTTTTCGGTTTCAAACACAGAGCAAATATTGGTTTTGCTCTCGGGTTAGCAGTAGAAAATTAGATTTTGACATAGCTAACCTCAAAACTACTAAAAATTGGAAACATGAGAGTAGAGAATGACTTAAGCTTTCCGAAACATCTAAAATTATCAAAATCGGTTAAGAAACGAAGAAGTTATGACCAATTTCGTTTCAGCTTCAAGGACAGAGCAAATATTGGTTTTGCTCTTGGATTAGCAGTTGAAAAATTAGATTTTAACATAGCTAACCTCAAAATTACAGAAAACTCAAAACATAAAAGTTGAAGTACATGATTTAAGATTTTTCGAACATCAGATAATATCAAATTGGGTTAAGAAACGTAGAAGTTATGGCCAATTTCGTTTTAGCTTCATGGACAGAGCAAATATTGGTTTTGCTCTCGAGTTAGTAGTAGAAAGATTAGATTTTCACATATCTAACCTCAAAATTTCAGAAAACTCAAAACATGAAAGTTGTCGCACATGATTTAGGCTTTCTGGAACATTGAAAATTATTAAATTTTGATCAAAAATGAGCAAGTTATGGCTAATTTTATTTCAGCTTCAAAGATGGACAGAATTCAGTTTTTGTATTGAGCACAAAATATGATCAAAACTTGATTTTTATAGCTCCAAACATCCAATTTTACGGTAAATATGAATAAGAAAGATCGATTACAGCTAGTTGAGTGAGATTACACGCCTTAGGGTTTGTTTGCAGCGAATTAAATGATTTTGCTTGCAAAGAAACAAGCTCTGGCCTTGGATTAGTAATTAGAAACTTGTAGCAGCTAATGAAACAACATGCAAGCAAGGAAAATAACAAAAACTCAATTATAGTGAATCAAATCCGAGAATTGTTATGAATTTTGAGATTAAATAGGTAGGAGATTACCTTCTCTTATGTTTGTAACTTGAATTAAACCTTGAATTTGCAAGAGAATGAGCGAATTTTGATTTTTCTCCATATGGTGGCCATTATTTGAAATATTGATGTTTTTAGAAGAAAAGTGTTTTATTGAAAAAATAGTCGAAGAGAAATGAATGTATATCTCTTTGAACATTCTAGAAATTGGGTTTGTGGACACAAAATAACCCTATAAGCCCAATTCTCACACTTAGAAAATATTTAGAGTAAATATGCATGTGTTTTAGTAATTTACACATATCTTTTGCATAAAATTTTCAAATCACATGAAACAAGTTGCATTGTTCATGTTTTAATAAAGGAATATGTTAGTGACATCAAAAATTTAATTTTCCAATTAAAAAAATTATTTTCCTCATATAACACAAAATTTTAACAATATTTACCAATATTCCCATTTTTAGTGAAAAATCACTATTTTCATCCATTTCAACCACGTAAAATTTATTTTTAAGTCTAATGAAGTGTATTAAAATGTTTTAACATTTTATAACATTTATACATCATTCAAAGCCTAATTACACTTCTAAATTTTATTTTATTCATATTATTCCTTTTATTTTAAAAAAGGCTAACATTGGAATAAATTTCCAATATTACTAATTAACTAAAATTAAACCATCACAATTATTTATTTTCAATCCAAATCCATAAATAACATTCATGTACACTTTTGTCAACCAAAAAATGTTGAAATAGTCTTCAAATAAAATAATATGACTTATTTAAATTTCAAATCCCAAATTATATTCATCAAGATATTGTTTATATAAAATAAACAATATAATCCCTCATTTTATTATCCAATTATTTTTTAAACACAATATTAAATTATAATTTGCATTATAATTTAATATTAACAGTAATCTCCAAAATCTTGGGTTGTTATAAAATCTCCCACAGAAGATTCCAAATTCCTTCTTCGGTTACCGGCATTGGATTTTTGTCTACTTTAAGCTTCTTTCATCCTATGCCGAATAAGGTCAATCTTTTCAGTGGCATCACGAATATAACCTGGACCTAAAACCAGCTTCTCACCGGTTCCAAGCCAGCACGAAGGAGACCGGCATGGCCTTCCACAGGGTGCCTTGAAAGGTTCCATACCAATACTAGATTGGAAGCTGTTATTGTAAGAAAACTCAAAAAGGGAAATATGATTTCCCCAACTTCCATCAAAACAAGAACACATGCATGAAGGAGATCTCCAAGAGTTTGATTCACATGCTCTGTTTGTTCACCGAACTGAGGATGATAAACGATGCTAAAATTAAGCTTCGTTCCCAAAGCTATTTGAAGACTTTCCAAAATCCACTAGTAAATAATAGATCATGATCGCTAACAATAGAAGTAGAAACTTCATGCAATTTAACAATTTCTTTAATATAGAGTTTAGCCAAAAGAGGTACGGTTCGGTTGGACTAATTGGGAAGAAAATGGGCAGATTTTGTAAGTCTATCTACAATCACCCATAGACTGTCATGAACCGAATGAGAATAGGGAAGACCGTCAATAAAATCCATGGAAACTTGATCTCACTTCCAAGCAGGAATGTCTAAAGGTTGCAATAACCCACTGGGCCTCTAATGCTTGGCCTTTACTAGTGGCAAGTCATGTAACGCTTAATAAAGTTAGCAATATTAAATTTCATTCCATCCCAATAATATAGCCGCTTCATGTTCGCATACATTTTACTATTACTAGGATGAATGGTAAATTTAGAACAATGACAATCTTTTCAAATGTCTTTACGGAGATCACTAATATTCGGTACAATAAATCTACCAAATTTTTGAGTGCGTCCACGAGCATCAATCTCAAAGTCTTTCAAACCATCAATATTATTTTTATCTATTCAACTTTGGCTAAGACAAGCCAATTCGGGATCTTTCCTTTAAGCTTCAAGGATGCAGTTTAAAGGAGAAGGATGAGCCTCAAGGCTACATAAAACAAGAGATGAACATGAATCAGATTCACGATCTCGAATCTCACAAGTGGATAAAGTCTCGAGATCATTCCATTCAGATATCATCATGCAAACAACTGCTTGTTGCTTATGACTAAGGGCATCGACAACACGATTTCCCTTTCCGAGAGTATAAAGAACATCGAGATCATAAGATGCAAGGAATTTGAGCCAATGTTGTTGATGCAAATTAAGTTTCTTTTGAGAGAATAAATACTTTAAAGATTTATGATTGGTGTAGAAAACAAATTTCTCTCCCAAACGATAATGATGCCAAATTATAGAAGCAAAAACTATGGCCGCGAGCTCTAAATCATGAGCGGCATATCTAGTCCCGGTAGGTTTTAATTGCCTAGAAGCATAAGCGATAACACGTTGCCTTTGCATGAGAATGGATCCTAATCCAATATGATTAGCATCGGTATAAATAATCAAGTCTTATTTCCATTCGGTAATTACAAGAATAGGAGCGTCGAAAAGGAGTTCATTTAATTTCTAAAAAGCAGCCTCACATTTATCTGACCAAATGTACTTTGCTCCCTTCTTTATCAAACTAGTAAGAGGTAAGGAAATTTTAGAAAAGTCATTTATAAAGCGATGGTAGTAGCCCACCAATCCAAGAAAAACTTTGAATTTCCGTAACAGTCTCTGATCTCTTCAAGTTTTGAATCGCCTCAATCTTTGAAGGATCCATGAAAATTTCGGATTCAAAAATAATGTCCTAAAAATTTCACACGAGATTGCCATAAATGTTACTTAGAAATTTTATTTTTCAATTGATTGCTCCAAAGAGTTTCCAACACAATTTGAAGATGTTTTTCATGCTCTTCATCAGTTTTAGAATAAACAAGAAAATCATCGTTAAATATGAAAACAAATCGATCGTGGAAGTGTTTGAAAACTCGATTCATAAGATCAACAAAATAAGTTGGAGCATTCGTAAACCAAATGGCATAACATGCCATTCATAAGATCTGTAACAAGTACGGAATGATGTCAAAGGAATACTATCCTCTGCAATTCGAAGCTGAATGAAACCGGTTGCTAAGTCTAACCGTGAAAAGGCTCTAGCACCGCAAAGTTGATCGAATAGATTATCAATCCGAGGTAAGGGATGTTTATTCATAATGGTAAGATCATTAAGCTTGCGATAGTTAACATAAAGTCTAAGGGTACCATCGGATTTCTTCACAAAGATAGCTGAAGCACCCCAAGAAGAGGAACTAGATCGAATAAACTGTTTTGCTTCCAATTCGGATAATTGTTTACGCATCTCCTCATTTTCCTTATTGGACATACGATAAGGAGGATGAGTGATAGGTAGAGCTCCGGAGATTAGGTTAATTCTGAACTCAATTGTTCGCTTAGGTGGTAATCCTAAAATAGGCTCAAAGATGTCGGAATATTTACGAACAACGTGAATAAGGGAAATGACATCTTTCTCATCATCATTGTCGTCATCATGTGGGTTTAGAGAATATAAGGATGCCACTGAATTGGAATCAGAATCATTAAGAACAATAGAAAGCCGCTTAACAGATTGGGGATTCGAGGATGGATAGTCCTCTCGGGACATAGGATGTGAGCTTCATAACAATTTAGCCAATACATTCCCAAAATCATTTCAAAACCTAGATAACGCATAACATGAAAATCAGCATGGAAAGCATAGTCACATAAAACAATCTCAACATCCTTATAAAATAAACTGAGTGTTGTGGATCCACCAACCGGATTTGCAATTTTTAGTGAAGTCATCAAGCCCATAACATTTAAAGACAAAGTATCCTTAAGTTCTTTTGATATAAAAGAGTGAGATTCACCCATATCAAAAGAATTCGAATAAGATGATCGTGAAAGGGTTGCTAGAAGCTTACACAATATTTAGCTTTCCCTCCTTCTTGTTTTGAAGTTTAGGACATGAAGATATAGGATGACCCGAACTTTTGCAGTAGCGATAACTAAGGGACCTTAGACAATTATTCGCACAATGGTCCTTAAAACCATAATTGTAGCATTCTCCATGATTAGGGGTAGGTGTCCTTGCTACCGAAGTTGCTTGCATCCCTTTCTTATTGGGATTAGGGACTTTGAAATTGCTATCGATATGCCTCTTGTTGTTGTTGTTGTTGAAGTTCTTCTTGGAACCCACAATATCAACATCACTTTCTTTATCGGCCTCCTCAAGTCGAAGAGCGATATCTATAAGCTGATCGAAAGGCACTTCTAGTTTTAGAAGTAAAGCCTTTTGAGATTCTTATTCAAACCATGGATAATCCTTTGATTCTTCTTCAAAGGGGTGTTAATATACTCGACCCCATATTTAGAGAGGGATTTGAAAGATGCGACATAATCTATCACAATTTCCGAAATCAAAAGCTCATACCAGTCTAATTCTCTCTCCTAGAGCATGCTAGAAGCCATTTGGACTTAATGTAAATCCAAAATATTCATGCGAGGAAAGATGAGATCGCATGTTCTAAGCTAAGCTTAGACTTCTATAATGCTTTCGGAACCTTTGAATGGCTTTCCTTCCAAATTGGCATAATCATGCACAAGCGTGCAAACCCAGATCTAGGATGAGTAGGCTCAAGAATGGGAGCGACGGCTTGGGCATTCTTTACAAGATCCATAAGCTGTTGAGTAGACATGAATACGCCATCCTGAGGAGGACCATTGGATTGACCAGTGCTAGGACGACCATGTCTTACCATCTCTCTTCTTCTTTAAGAAAGAAAGAAAGAAAGAAGAGGAAAATTTTTATTCTTAGAATGAATTCAAATAAGCTTGATTGATAAAACAAGGCACTATAAAATAAAATAAATTAGGATAGAACGGGTCTTAAGACTTGAATTAAATCCTAAGGTACGATTCCTAAGAGAAACTTAGGATAATGATCCTCATCATAATATCCTATATTGTTTCGAAGTTTGGCTCTGATACCATGCTGTGATGCCCCACCTCTATAATCACACTAACTAAGGATGCTACTGGATAATGCCATCGATTAGCGCGAAGAATAAGGCTGTTGAGCAGCGACCATGTGTATAATTGCTTTGAGCGAGTACTGATATGTCAGATAGTATGTCACACATTTCATTTCAAGAGGAAACCTGACCTATCCAATACAGACCCAAAGCTACTACACAGTGGCTAAACATCCTTCGGAAATAAATATAAAATATTCATAACATAAAATCAGTCATAGATATTCATATCACTAAGGCGGAAACAGATATGAATATAATACATAGAAGTGAACATCATAGTGGTGGTCATAAAAGATCCACTACATCTCAAAAGAATATGTGCATGTACTACATAAAAGAATATGTATACATAAAAGAGTCTCTATCTCGTTTAAATAAAAGACAAAAACTAATAAGCTAAAGTAATTAGTCAAAAGTCAGAAGATAGTCCCTACTAATAAGTCAAGTGGAAGCACCTGAAACACCTCCGTCCGACCCGAGTATTATTTAACCAGTCTAGCTATAATATCATGTAAGATGAGATAGGACAAGAGATATAACAAAATATATATGGTAACAATAAAAATCATACAATATCTCAAGTTTTCTCAAATACCCAAAAAGAATACCATATTCTTTAATTTTATTCACCAAACCACAAATATTGATAAAGCTTATCAATGTAAATCACAAAAATTGGTGAAACACAAATTTCAAAAATCAATATTTAGAAATCAAGAAAACATAGAGAGGGGAGGCCTATCACAAATGAGAGCATGAAAACTCACCAACACGTGTATCACAAATAGGACGCTATCCCATAGCTTGCTAACCCATAAAAATGAGCCGAAACTCTACAAAAAGGGTACAGTCCCCTATGTGGACAAATGGGCCGAAGCTCCACAAACAGCCCGAAGACCATGGATCGCTACCCCACCAAATTGAGTCGAAGCTCCACAGAATGGGGTACAGTCCTTTACGCGGACAAAGACACATTGCACATCGCAAGTCTAAATCACAAAATGATCATCATTGATCAATAAGTGTAAATTATACTAAGCTAGTAAATAAATGATTTTAGCTTCACGTCCCATAACCACTGGCTTAACTTTAATATTTACGAATAGGTTGTAGATTTCCACTCGAAAAATGTCACAAGATTTCAACGAAACAAATCTAAGAATTAACCAACGAAATAAACGCAAGCATTTTATACCACTTGTTTTGCTAAGTTGTTTAATTGGATTTATCATACGAATGAGGTAAAGGTTTGTATATACTAGTAGATTGGAAAATAATTTTACAATCGAGCTTTGTATTAAAAGTAGAGTTGAAATTTTTTGTGTGAAAGAGTTTTAGTACTCTACTATATAAAACCTTTGTATTTAAAAGTGACAAATCACAGAAACGATTGCAAAAACAACCTATCACAAAAATCCACATTTTGATAATGTGAATCAAACCATGGAAATCGATATCGAATCCATCAAATGGAAACACCAAAAATCCAGGAAAGAGATCAACAAAGTTGATTTTAATTGACAATAACTATTTGGATCATCGAAAATCGATAAATCGAAAACCCATATAAAATAAGCCAATTTCCAGAATTCAACAGCCACATACCTCTATGGGAAATCCATAGACGTCTGTCCCCTGTTTCAGAAAATTATAACCCTAAAGCCATAGACGTCTGTCGATAATCCACAGACATCTGTCGCTTGTAGTAGGACAGAATTTGCAAAGCCTTTAAATGGGCAAACCTACACAACATCTCGGATTCAGAAGCAATTGAACGAGCAACTGTGACTAGGGATTTATGCCAAGCAATAACCCAGTCGTAAAGGCTCTTTAATTCACCCAAAACAACATGTCTAAGCACCCATTCTAGGGTTTCCATAAATTTTGACTTCAAAATACCAAAATTAGGAAAATTCATCAAACCAATTCAATTCAAAAGCAATTGAATGAGAAATACATGTTAGGAATTCATACTTAACAACCATCAAAGCTATAGACATAGATGTGAGTTCAAGAACTCACCTTTAAACCCAAAAATAGAAAAGATAAGCTCTAAAACAAGCTAAGACCAATTCCTCTTCAACTACGCCTCTAGAATCTCTAATCTAGTATCACATGCAAAGATTTCCTAGATTAGGTTATAGGAATTCCTAAAAATTGGAGAGAGATTGAGATAGAGAAGATGAAGAGGATGCTTATCTAAGCTTCTCTTTAATTTATAACTTGAATTCCTAAGTAAATTTAGGGATTGGGAATTTTAATTTCCTCTTCTCACCATTTTTCCTTTAGCTTGAGAGTATTAGGAAATCATGAATGGAATGAATTAAGAGGAGTTAGGGTATTTGATAGAAGAGTTTGGGTTATCTTGTTGGGTTAATAGGCTAGAACACAACCCAAATCCCGAATAAAAATACCAAAATCCTAATCAACTCCAAATACAACAATGTTTATACTTAAACAAGTTCTAAACGTCGATTTGAACTCAATGAAAGTGGTCTCAAGTTCGGGTTCAACTGTTTACAAAAAGTCACATTTGGACTTTAATCCAACTAACGATGCTATATTTAAATAAAACATTTAAATATATAATCGTAAAATATGCGAGTTGTTACAGACATCATTATCAGGTTTGAGTGATCTAAGCAAGAAATTGGATTGATTGTTAGTTGAATCAAAGTATACATATTACTTTGTAAATGTGTTAAATGATTTAATCAAATAAAACCATTTAGCTAAATATGTTAGAGCCGACCCGTTTCTAATAACCGAAGACCGGCAAGTCTAAAACGTCACAATGGCGAAGGCAATTAGTGATGCATATATGACTCCATATCTTTCAAAAAAATTAAAATAAAATATTTTAAGAAAGCATTACGAAAGTGTTGGCAATGATTATGACATAATAAAGGCATAATCAATCAACGATGCCTTTCTGACACCTTGCCGTCCCAAAAAAAACAAAGACATCGATATGGCATTGCTAACATTTACGGCGTCACTATGGCATCGGTAATTAACAACGCCTTAGCAACACCTATTTATTCAGTGATGTCGCATCTCTAATGGGTGTCAGAAATTATCCATTTCTCTTGTAGTGGGAACGAATACCGAGAAAAGAGGGAATGGTAAAATAAAAAGTGGAGAGTTATATCTAGAATATAACAGAGATGGTAATGGTAAAAAAATGAAGTGTATATATTTTCTTAACAATGGTGAGGGATAAAAGTAAATAATTGGGGTATTAATAGAATTGGCATAACTTGAAATGAAATTATATAGGACATTGTACGCATGTGTACACACGTGCACACTAAAATTTTCATTTTCCATAAGAACTATATGCAACGCATAGGTACATACTGTTATACATAAAACTTATATGTATAGCAGAAGTTTCATAATTTTTCATACAAACTATTTATAGTAAATTTATTTTCTAATTTTTAAAAAACATCGGTTCTTAACTTTTGGCAATATTTTTGTATGATTACTATGAATAATTCAATCGATCATTAAAGCACCCAAAACTGGTTATGAAAATATTAAATGTTTAATCATGTAACAGGATTTTTGTGTTTATTAAATTAATTTTTATGTTTCCTAGCAGTTCAAACTCAATACCATTAGCAACAACTTCACTGCTTATTTCTCTGTTAAAGTAGTTATTTATTAAACAATGCAAATTGATATATAACACTTAACTAACACCCTAGGGATAAAAAGTGACTGTGGTGGAGTTGTCCAAGTAACAAACATTTTGATATAATGAATTTTAACAAGTCATATTTCTAAAGCTAGAATAACATATGCTATCCTTATAAGGCTATTCTAGTGCATCACATGTAGTTTAGAACATTCTATAGTTTTTTCCACATTGACAAAGGCTATTTTTGTATAATACTAGAGTATGCATACCTTCTCTTTTTATAAATAGATTATACCAAAGTAGCTATTAATTAAGTCAAAGGATTTTATTCCTAATCCTTGAAAGAATAAATAATCAGTATAGAGAGATATGTGTGTGTGTTTGTGTGTGTAAAGGGAAGGGGGGTGGTGGTTGGTGTGTAGGCGCACACTTGCATGTGTTTATATGCATGCATGCATTATTATTGTTTATTATAAAGATTTGAGACGATTTCCACAAATAATTATACGAAGTAAAATGATATAGATGGAAAGTTAACGACTATACAATTTTATGGTATAATCGTAACATTTTGAATATGTTATGTTATTGTCTCCATGATGTAGCAATAATTTATGAATGAGTCCTATAAAAGATAATTTCTTAGGTCATGAATATGATAAGAAAATCCACTTTATTATTCTTTAAACACATGCATTTTAAGTAAAGGCTACAATTTTATGACCTAGTTCATTTATATTATTTATTGTTAGCCTTTAATTTGGTCTTACACACCCAAATAATAGAAGTTCAATGAGATAACAATTATAGGTGGCAGAATTGCATCTAATGACTTTAAATTGAAGAATAAAACGAAAAATTGTAAGAATGGAATAATAAAGAGAGAGGACATGATAGTTTTATATTGGTTAGGCAAATCTCCGGCATACATCCAACTAATCAGTTTTATTACTTTGTTTATCACTATATCTATGAAATTTATAATGTAAACTCGAATTTCAATCTCAAGGTGCAAAAATGATAGCATTCCCCTATGGTTTAATAAGAAAAGTTCAAATCCTATTTTTGTTGGAGACAGCCTCCTATTTATAGCTAAATTGGGCTATTTTTGGCCTTTAGATTCATCGGATTACATTTGAACATGTCAACATTCAGATTTGGTATAATAGGAATGATATAAGGTCAAAGATAGACCAAATTTTAAGGCTTAATGGATCTATATTGATCCATGTCATGGTCTAAAACTTGTACTTTTGCTTTACGTACCTTAATCTTCATTGCTCGTGAATTTTTGGAAGAAAATGGTCTTTGGGATGGATCGACACCGATCCATCCCCTTGCCTAAATACTTGTCTTTTTCTTCGCTTTTGCAAGAAATCCATTGTACTTGAGTTCTAGGGAAATTCGGTCATTTTGGTCGATTGGTATCGATTCATGTACTTGGCCAATTTCGCCCTCTTCTTCCTTCATTCTTCATAGTTGAAATACCCCTACCTCTATACCCATACTATCCAAGAGTATTGTAGAGTAATACTGTCAGATAATATGAAGAATAAGACTATATGGGGTACATACCCAAATATTCCCTTGAACACTGGTACACATTAAAACATCTAATACATATCTCACATATGCATACACAGTTTTGGTATAAAGCAATAAATTTGTATGCCTCTAGGAGAGAACAATACATAAGACACAGTAAATCAAAGAGAACATAGAGTTAGAATCGCATGGATAACATATAATACAATAAAGTCGTAAGAATATAATGCATCTCAATATAATATGATGAACATTCAATATCCAATTCAATGTAAAATATATACAGTAATCAATGTCATACATAACAATCCTAATATAAGACTCCTCTAAGCCCAATAAAATAAATGATGGTCATGCCGTTCCTGTACCTGAAATTTCTTGGAATGGCTCGAATATTACATAAATAACACACAAGTCAGACAACGTCTAATCAAGGACCCATAATATGGGTAATGCAGTGTAAACAAGGAATAACAATATGATAACATGATAGCAATACTCAAATCACTGGATGGCATGTCAGTATATATATTATATATATAGAATCGTATAGATGAAATATAGTTATAACATTATAAATTACATCAAAGCCACATATCACACGAATAATCTAATACTATACGAAGCAACTAACTATAATATCAAAAGATGTCATCGTCCATATAGAAACACATTAAATCAGAAATCAAAAAATAAAAATTAATGGCTGAATCATACATATCCAAAAATCATCATCAAATCCAAAAATATCACTAAATGAGATATCACCAATTGGCACAAAACATTGCCAAAATATATCTTTTAATCTCTATAAATAGGACATCATCTTCAATATATGTAAAATACGATAGGCTACCTATCAATATGAATGAGAATCCATAATACTTTGATCAAATATCATGCGTACTGTCTCATCTTCTCATATCTATATTTTCAAAAGGTATCATGATGGGATATGATTGTACGACAAACACGAAGTCCTAAGTAGATCCATTTATATAACACTATGTGGGTCATCAAACCATAACTATACTCAGGTGAGGTGTATAAAAAGTATAAACCAATCTATTACTCCGTTAGGACTAAAAGGAAGACTGATAGCACTAAGCAAGCTCCAAAGACAGGGAGTCTCTGCAGTCTTAATTACCTCTACCGTCATCGTGACACGTATCCACCGGTGTGCTCATCAATGCGAGGACTCATAAGTCACGACACTACACTTGCCACTATAGGTAACAGACTGCTGATCTGGGTCACATAGTGGCAAACTCGCGCATAGGAGTAGCACGAAGCTATATAATATAGTGTCATAGATCTGGGATATAACCCACGATTAGGCTGTTAGGGTGGATTCAATCCATCTGGTCCTCTCCAAAAACATAATCGGAGTACATCATAATATTGGCAAAAAAAACCAATATAAATGGACACAGAGTCTTGGTTATCATTAAGCATAGAGTTATACTCACTGAGTATAGGCATAGAGCCATATATCACTACATGTATCACCCTACACTATCCACTTTATTCCTGTCATGTAAACCATCAACGAATAACCGAATAAATATCACAGTAATGTCTCATACTACTGTGTGATACTCAAATGTTTATTTACTACTTATAAACTACACTCAATTACCAAATATTTTATATAATGAGTCTAAAGAATAATCAAAGAAATATTATCAAAAGTTTCATACCAGATGATACTATAACTCCGTTTATTCAGATTTGTCATCACACAGAATTATAACACAAAATCATATCAAAGATATCACCACCGTATCATCTTAAATCATCAATCAAATCAACATCAAAATTGGATCACTCATAACATCAAAATATATATCAACACGGCGGGAAATCAAAACACACAGAAATCATGTATAATTTTTTTATAGAATACATTAATAATACATAAAATGTGAATATAAGGTTTATTATATATAAAATATAGAAAACTGCCATGGTGAATGAAGACTTAGTAGCGGGAACGGTTACTGAGCATCCACCCCTCCAAAACCTCCCGATGCCTCTACCTCACCAGTGAATCTGGCACAGATCTCCATGCCTTCTTTGTATGTTTATCTAGCATCCACGAATCAAGTTAGAAACCCATTGTCGCCATTAAAGACACGAAGGTCTTCATGCACTAGTTCAGCGCCCAATTTAAGTTCATCTGCAGATGGGGTACACAACCCTCATGCACATTAATGGCAAATATCTTAGGCAAAAACTATAAATGATTTTGCTGTGGAAAGAGAGGTAGAGATTATTGATCTTTTATTTTATCCCCCACTCAAGGAAGGAGAAACAACTACAGGAAATTATACCCAAAACTGTTTTCGCTGCTGCTATTCATAAATGGATTCACACACTAGTTGTATATATCATGGGGAGAAGACCGGTGTATGATGACTTCAAAACTTTTATCAATAAAACGTGGAAGCCCACTGTTACGTATGAATTATATTACAAGAAGAATGACTTCATATTCATTAAATTTTACAACCTAGAGGACTGTGCTAAAATTATAAGATCAGGTCTGTATACTATTGGTTTGAGAATCTTGATTATTAAGAAGTGGAAACCCGGTATCGAAATCAACTAAGAATCATTCTCCACGATACCAATTTGGGCACATTATATTGATTTGAAATTAGAGTACTGGAGTAATGAAGGCATTAGCCTATTGCTAGTGTTCTCAGACATCTAATTCATATGGATTCTACTACAGCTATGGAAAATAGATTGAATTATGCTCGCGTATTAATAGAAGTTGATGTAAAGTTTTCCTATCCATCCACTATTCAGTTATAGCCATATAATGGTGCAACGATGAGGTTAAAGTAGAAAATGAACACAAAGTTATTCCTTGTTCAGTTTGTAACACTTTTGGTCACTCGGATTACAACTGCGACAATCAAACTAGAAAGGAATGGCGACCAAAACAAAAAATACCATCTACAACTACAACACAGTCCAAATTCACAATTCAATAGACATTACTACTCGTACAGAAGAAAGACCAGAGAATAATAATTTTTCAACAGTCGAACTAACAACAAAAGTTCCTTTCGAAGCTGTTACTTAGCATAATCCATACTCTGTCTTAGCTGAGCCCGATGAGCTTCCTATCCAGATTAGCAGTACCATACATGCTTTTACTTCAACTTTAGTATGCTTGTGAGACTGTCTACTGCTATGATCCCTCCTTTCAATGAGACAAAACAAATAGTAGAGACTAATAAAGGAAAAATAAATGCATTCGCTGACAACTACGAGAATTCAGAAATAAATGTTTCACCCATGGTTTTGAAGAACTCCACATTCATGAAGAAGCATGACAACTCCACAAATCCCAAAAATCCAAAATTGGCTCCTCCTAAAAGATCAACTAGGAGCTCTTCAATGGGTAAATGAATATAATGAGCTGGAAAATTAGAGGCATGAATACCGATGATGAAGTTAGTCACATATTAACACTTCTTAACGCTCACTAGCTTAGTCTTCTAAGCTTAGTTGAGACCAAGCTAACTACACATAACATTGACAAGTTGCGAACAAAGTTTCCCGCATAAAACATTATTCATAATAATGACACTGGTACGAACGGCCGTATATTGATCATGCTTGATAAGACAGTATGGCAATATGTTGTCGCAAGTTTCTCGCAACAACATATGACCTTGCTGTTATACAACCAAAGAGGGCTGCAATGTTATTGCACGTGTGTCTATGCTAGCAGTTCTTTCTCCAAACGATAGAATGTTTGGGATTTGCTTCGTCATGACGCCTTAACTATAAGGTCTCCGTGGCTTGCTATGAGGGATTTTGATAATGCTCTTAACCCAACGGATAAAAAAAGGGATTTTCCTAGCCCTTTCTCCTATATGAATTCTTTTAAAAACTGTTTATTTAATTGTGGCTTGCTGAATCTCCATTATAGGGATGTAAATATACTTGGCGACGTAGGGGAATTGCAACAAACATAGGCAAAGTTCTAGTTAACTATGAATTCATGTCTATGTTCCCACAACTCCGTACTATTGCATTGCCATCATCTAAAAGTGACCATACCCCTGTTTTAAAGTGTTTTAGCTCACATCAAAAACGGCTGAAAGGTGCTCCATTTCGACACATCAACAACTGGTGCTATTCGCAGGGATATACTCACTGTATTACAAAGGGACTGTCCACTATCACATGGGGATCTTCTTTCGAACAACTTATTTACAAATTAAAAGAAGTCAATGTTGAATTGAAAAAGTGGCATAAGTTAAGAGCTTCTTACAATATTATTAATAAAATGTAGGCTAATTTCGATTCAATGTTCTACCAGACCGATCATGATCTTGATAAATTCACATTATACGACAATATGTATGAACTGGGCCAGAAGTTAAACGAGCACACTCAACAACATAATGACTTTCTTAGGCAACAAAGCAAAGTGCTATGGTTACAACAGGGGGACTGTAACGTCCCGCCTTTTTGTACGCTTTAAATCGACGGTAAACGACACACGTCAGACTTAAACAATATAGAAGGGCGGATTGTTATGGGTTAAATAAGAAAATTAGGGAAAGAAAAGAAAACAAACAGAATCTCACAATGGATGGACAAAATATAATAATTAAATAAACAGTTCATGAAGTTGTTTTTACAAAACATTTGATTTTACTTATACAATACATATCAGAGTTACACATACCAGAGAATAATAAATAATGCAGCGGAAAAATGTGATGTAGTGGAATACTATAATAAATAATAATTAATCATCGTCTTCGTCCTCCAAAGTACGGTCTTCCAAATCCTGAAATGCTCAGGCTAACCCGAGCGAACTGAAAAGACAAAACACTCGAGTCAGAACTAAAAGATCTTATGTAAGTTAAATCAACAGAAATAAATATGAGTGGAACGGCGTCAGAGATGTTTACAGGATTTGACATCTCTTATCCAGTGTCTAACGTGAGTGCAGTAACTTAGAGATGCTCAGGGTTCACATCACCTAAGGATCCGTTAAACTATTTACTATGTAGTAATATTTCGCTATTATAATAATGTCTATAGTAAAATAAACTTACTTTTTAATAGCATTAAGGGGTTACCCATATAGCCCTTAACACGTAATAGTCCAAGTAGTCCATCCAATATCATGGTCCCTCATGATCGGGAAGCTACCAAAGGATACCACACAAGCTACGGTAGAAAATCAAACTCGTACAAGGCGCGATAGGGTTTGTGACACGGCACAACTAAACAATGCCAGGGTAGATATACCAATTACACTTCCGGGCCGGTGGTAATGCATATCAGCTACTACCGCCCACCTCGAGCCACACCCCAAATCAAAAATCAAAAGTGGCCACTGAATCAATCCAAAGTCAGAGTATAATTGTTATCCCACCTTTTGGTCAAGGCTGGAATATCAACAAATTGGCAAGGAAGAATGGATATCAGGATTGGAGATCGATTGGAAACGAGGCTGCAATCGATGTCGTTAAAATTTGGTCGGGATCCGATCAGGACGGAATCGATTGGAGATGATGATCAAAGCAAGAAGAAACTATATTTCAAATTTCAGGTTAATCGGAGGTCGTATGAAGAAGATATGATCAATACAAGGTGAGAAGGATATGCTGTTCGTATCCATCAAAAAGGTGAGGTGATGTCCTATTCGAATCCATCAGGTTCGTATCCATGAATGGCATCGCCTCAATTTGTTCGAATCCATCGAGTTTGGTGCAGTTCGAATCCATCAGGTTCGCATCGATCAAAGCAAACCCTGGTTCGTATCCCCGAGTTCGAACCGATCAAGGTCACTGCATCGATCCAAACAACAACGTCGAGTCGATTTCGGTTCGTATCCAACATCGTAGGATTGCTTCGTATCGATCAGGGGCTAGTTCAGTTTGCATCGATCGCAGGTAAGCATAGTTCATAACCATCCAGTTCGTGGTTGTTCGAATCGGTAGCGCCGGAATCCTTGTTCGCATCCATCGTACTCGAGCGAGTTCATTTCGTATCGATAAGCGATCGATGCGAAGTGTGCCAACATTTATCGATACGAACAAGGGCTTCAACAAACAGGTGCGAATTGATAACTGATTCGAGGAAGAACTTAAGTGAGTGGATACGAATCAATGGTCGGCGCGAATGAAACTTTGGAGTTGGATGCAGATAAGTCGGTTAAATCGACGCACAAGTTGGATCGATCCTGGATATTCGCAATACGTCATCGAGCGAGCACGTGCTTGTGAACGGCACGAAGCAGATGGATTCGAAATGATGGATTCAAAATCTGCAGCCTACGAAAAACACGAGATTGTATCGATCATATCTCCTAAACCACTGATCCAAATGCAACGAAATTTTCACAGTAGCTTGCATACAAGATAAAGAACAGTCCCGCTAAAATTCAGCTCGATTGGATCATTTTTTGATGGATACGAATTTTTTTCGTATCGATCACAGATCGAGTCGAAACTTGGTAGGGTCGGTCGCGTGGGCCCACTCACGTGCCAAAAGAAGTCTCTCGAAGTTTGAGCGCGATATCAGCCTCCTATACCTATAAATAACCCCGTGAAGCCTACAGAAAAAGGATCTTTTGGCGATTCGACGTCCAGACTCTCCTAGATTCAATTCTACACATTGCTATCGCTGTTGTACTCAAATCACTTCATTGTAATCGCTGTAATCATCTGTAACCAGCAAGGATAATCAATAAAAGATAAAACTTTGAAGTGGACGTAGGCCGTAGATAGCCGAACCACTATAAATCTTGTGTCTGTGTTTGATATTACTGGATTGCTGTTTGTTGTTTGCTTAGATCTGAGATTTGTGCTTGAATATTGCTGATTTGTGTTCGTACATAGGTGCTTTCACGGTATTTGGGGTTTGTGACCATTTTTGGCACAAACACTTTGGTGCTTTCATTGAGAGCGACTGGCACCCGCTACATCGGATTGAAGTTCAGATTTGAAAAGCGTGAAGGATTCAGACTTAAAGAAAATGACTCAACAAACAAGCAGAAGGAAAAGAGCTGAGAGAAGCCAACAGGAAAGAAGTCAATAAGCATCCTCCGGAGCTGGGGAAGGACAGACTTCGATCTACATAACCAGAGATGAAATGGAAGCTATGGCCAATTCATCGCAAGAGAGATTGTTGAAGAGTCAACAGGACATGATGTAGACTTTCCTTGAACAGATGAGAGCTGCAGGAACACAAAACCTTAGACCGACTACGGTGACTGCGGATGTGGAACAAGGAACTAGGGTCGTAGAACCCAATGGAGGACAGAATACAGGACTAGATGGCAAACAACAAAGGCTTGGGGTTAGGCCCGTAGGATCTGACACTGGGAGGCCCTTGGATGGAGCTCAACAGGCTAGAGCTAGCGCTAACGTTAGTGAACCGCATGAGGTGTATGTACCAGAATTCCCTCGGGTGAATAAGGGGAAACCTTTGACGGATAATGCTGGGTTAGCTGAGATTATAAGGAGAACTATGCGCGGAGGTCTGACCGATAGATATTTTGAAGGAGTGAACAAGAGTTTGTTTATACGGGAAATCAGGATGGCTCGAAATCCACCTGATTTCAAGCTACCTATTGTGGAAGTATACAATGGCAAGGCTAATCCGACAGATCGTCTGATGAGATACACTAGACACATGGAAGTGCTGGGGGGCATCGGAGGAAGTTATGGCCCGATGTTTCCCCCTGTATTTGACAGATATAGCCGCAATGTGGTTTAGGCAATTGGAGGAAGGATCTATCAGAACATGGATGGAGCTGGTGGATAGGTTTCTGAGGCAATTTTGGGTTCATATTAAGAGGCCGAAGAACGTGATGATGCTAACATCGATAAAGCAGAGGATGGATAAGTCACTTAGAGCTTTCTTGACTCGGTTCAACGCGGCGGTTGCTTCGGTGGATCGGCTGAATCCATCGATGGTTTTGATGGCAGCAGTATCGGGAGTCAGAGAGGATTCAGATTTCAAGGTATCTTTGATACGAGACCCACCACTAGATCTCGGAGAATTCTTTCACGAAGCTGAGAGATTCCTTCGATAGGAGGATGCATGTGCAGATTTAAAGTTAAAGGAAGTGAATGCAACTGAGGGCGGAGAACCATCTAGTAGAGGTTCGGATAAAGATAAAGGAAAAAGGAAGTTGGATAATGATTCTGGAAAAGCTAGGAAATGATGGAAGGATCCAAAGTTTTCCACGTACACAGGATTAAATGAGACGCTGGAGCAGATATACTTGGAAACCTGGAATCGCCTTCCCTACCGAAGGCCAGCTAGAAGAGAGCCTTCTGAACGGGAGAGGGCATCAGGAAGCCACTGCCTCTTCCATGATTTGCATGGGCATGATACCAACAGCTGCAGACACTTAAAGGATATAATCGAGGTGCATGTAAGGAATGGACAGTTGCGACAATATGTCGGAACTTGGAATGCAGCAGTGGAGCAGAAGCAACTACCGCCTACCTCAAACAATGATGGCGGGAGGTCCAGGATTGATGGTCGATTGGTTATCAATTGACTGGGATAATGTGAAATAAGTAACAAGCTATTGGCAAACGGCAAAGTCATTTACACATGTATGGGGACGGAGATAGCCCCTAGGCATGCTCTGAATGATGATAAACCGTGGTGCTATGTTTTGTGAAATCTGTCTTTCATTTTTGGATTGGACACTCGCTTTTCTGGTTGGGTTTGGAGTTTGGTTTGAACTCCTGGTTTTGTTTGCTTTATGATTTGGATTTTCCTTTGGACGATTGTTTTCTGTTTTGGATGTTGGTTTGGATTTCTGATTTGATTTGGATTTCGGATTGGATTTTGATTTGATTTTCATCTGGTTTTTGATAAATGGTCGTCAGGTATGGATTGTATCTGGCAAGGGGTAAGTCTCTTCGTTCGCATGTGGCGAATTGGCTTATTCAGGCCGTTGAGTATGGACTATGCTTAACAAGGGTCCGGAGTGACCAGGATTCGGCCTAGGACTTAGGCCCCATATTATCAATTATTGTTTCAGGTCGCTGTGTATGGACTATGCTCGGCAAGGGTTCGGAAAGACCAGGATTCGGCTTAGGACTTAAGCCATGGCGTTGTACAACGTCCAGGGACACTGGACCATGGTCGTCAAGTGTGGATTGCGCTTGGCAAGAACCCAGAGAGGTTAGCTCGACGTCCAGGGACACTGGACCACGGTCGCCAGGTGTGGATTGCGCTTGGCAAGAGCCCGGAGAGGTTACAGATTTGGATATCGACCCGGAGAGGTCCTGGATTCGGTTATTGGCTATTGGATAAGGATGGATTGGAACTCGGTTGTCGAGTTCGAATGGATATGGAATTGGCTAAGGCTTTGGTTCTTGGATTTGGAATTGGGCATCGACTCGGAGCAGTCCAGGATGATGTACTCTGACGATATGGCTATGGACTTCGGATATCGGATTCGGAATTATGCAAAACACGCCTTATTATCATAAGGGATGTTTTGGGGGGCAAATGTTATCCCACCTTTTGGTCAAGGCTGGAATATCAAGAAATTGGAAAGGAAGAATGGATATCAGGATTGGAGATCGATTGGAAACGAGGTTGCAATCGATGTCGTTAAAATTTGGCCGGTCTCCGATCAGGACGGAATCGATTGGAGATGATGATCAAAGCAAGAAGGAGCTATATTTCAAATTTCAGGTTAATCGGAGTTCATATGAAGAAGATATGACCGATACAAGGTGAAAAGGATATGCTATTCGTATCCATCAAAAAGGTGAGGTGATGTCCCATTCGAATCCATCAGGTTCGTATCCATGAATGGCATCGCCTCAGTTTGTTTGACTCCATCGAGTTTGGTGCAGTTCGAATCCATCAGGTTCGCATCGACCAAAGCAAATCCCGGTTCGTATCCCCGAGTTTCAACTGATCAAGGTCACCACATCGATCCAAACAACAACGTCGAGTCGATTTCGGTTCGTATCCAACATGGTAGGATTGCTTCATATCAATCAGGGGCTGGTACAGTTCGCATCGGTCGCAAGTAAGCATAGTTCGTATCCATCTAGATCGTGGTTGTTCGAATCGGTAGCGCTGGAGTCCTTGTTCGCATCCATCGTACTCGAGTGAGTTCATTTTGTATCGATGAGCGATCGGTACGAAGTGTGCCAACATTTATCGACACGAACAAGGGCTTCAACAGATAGGTGCGAATTGATAACTGATTCAAGGAAGGACTGAAGTGAGTGGATACGAATCAACGGTCGGTGCGAATGAAACTTCGTAGTTGGATGCGGATAACTCGGTCAAATCGGCGCATAAGTTGAATCGATCCGTGAAATTCGCAATACGTCATCGAGCGATCACGTGCTTGTGAACGACATGAAGCGGATGGATTCGAAATGATGGATTCAAAATGATGGATTCAAAATCTGCAGCCTACGAAAAACACGAGATTGTATCGATCATATCTCCTAAACCGCTGATCCAAATGCAACGAAATTTTCATAGTAGCTTGCATACAAGGTAAAGAACAGTCCAGCCAAGTTTCAGCTCGATTGGATCATTTTTTGATGGATACGAAATTGTTTCGTATCGATCATAGATCGAGTCGAAACTTGGTGTGGTCTGTCGCGTGGTCCCACTCACGTGCCAGAAGAAGTCTTTCGAAGTTTGAGCGCGATATCAGCCTCCTACGCCTATAAATAGCCCCATGAAGCCTATAGAAAAAGGATCTTTTGGTGATTCGATGTCCAAACTCTGCCGGATTCGATTCTACACATTGCTATCGCTGTTGTACTCAAATCGCTTCATTGTAATCGCTGTAATCATCTGTAACCAGCAAGGATAATCAATAAAAGATAAAACATTGAAGTGGACGTAGGTCGGAGATAGCCGAACCGCTATAAATCTCGTGTCTTTGTTTGATATTACTGGATTGCTGTTTGTTGTTCGCTTAGATCTGAGATTTGGGCTTGAATATTGCTGATTTGTGTTCATACACTGGTGCTTTCACGGTATTTGGGGTTTGTGACCATTTTGGCACAAACAATAATATCGAAGGGATGTGTCCGATAAAAGGTGCTACCTTCTTAGCCCGTCAATCGCTAATGTTTTAGCCAACTTATGCCAACTCACGGGAGTCGGGTCCACGTATTTACCTCAAAGGAAACGCCGCCACCATCCTACTTCATTCTGAAATCTCCACCGCGTATACGGTTGTTAAAGTGGTTTTCGGAGTTGGTAGAGAGTATGACAACTTTCGATTCCGGTCTCTTTAACAACCCAACGTTATTATAACACCGCGGTCTTTTCAAAATAATTGATACTTCCAACTAGAATAAAATATCCTTTTCAAAACCGTATAACTACGTTATCTTTTCCATTTCAAAAACCAAATCATTATGATATTATTTTTATAAAACCCAAATCAATATAATATCATTTTATTTCAAATATATCTCTTTTCCAAAATCATAACACTTACAAATTTATAATATCTCAAAACCAAACGCTTGAAATATACCTTTCAAAACATAATACTTTGAATTCCATAGCTTCTAAACCATAACTCCCAAAACTCAAATGGTTTGGATATTCAAACAATATATAAAATAAAATAGTTTGAATTTAAGACTGCTTTATAAAGTAAAATAATTTCCTCGACTTTACAATTTTATTCACTTTAAATTAAATCTCAATTCATAACTTTCAACTCACTTTTAGTTTTAATAAACCATTTCAATTTCAATATATTTCAAACTTTGAGTATTTAACAATTTCAAAACTAAGGTTGGAAATTTCGGTTCAACAATTCAATGTCCTATTATTTAGTTTGAAATATTTGCATAAAAAATCCGTTATCATTTAAATAAAACTCAAATTACAAATAACTAAATATTTCCTTAAATTTTATTTATACTTGAAATATTCATTTAATTCATCTTGAATAAAATCTAGTTATAAAAATCATACCTTTAAAATTTCAAGTTTAATAAATTTACATCAACTTCTAGAGTTTAATGCTTCAATAAGCTCAATTTCAAATAAATTTCCAATTTTTACCTTCCAGTCTTAATTTATTGAAATCATTATAACCTCTATATTAAAGTATGATTTAAATACTTAACCATATTTTATTTTAATAAAATCAAACTCCATTATTAAACTTATTATTATTAAACAAATTTATACATAGCTTAAATACATGAATTTAACTATATATAAAATATTTTTATATAATATCAAAAATCAATATTTATTAAACCGTATAATTCTATCCAAAACCATAGGAATCATTTTTAAAATATTTATATATATAGACCGACGGTGTCTGTATATAATTTTCTATCCTATGGTCAAGTGATACAGATATTTATCATTTCAATCCGTAATTTAAAATAAAAAAATACGGTTATACATCATTTCAAACCGTAATCCCGAATGAAATAAAATGCATATCAACTTGGAGTTTATAATAATATATAATACAACATCCGTTCATCCAATATCAGACATCAACCATTTATCACAGTCATCATCCAATTCAAACAATAACATCAATATAGAACAGATAATAAATAACAAGTAATTACTGGCAGTTTATATTCAATAATAAATTAGTTTAACTGGCAGTTTATATGCAAAAATAAATTGAATAAAAATTTAATTCAATAAATTAAATTTAACTGGAATGACGATAAAAATATACCAAACAGTAATAAATAAATTTCTAATCACATCAGAAATTAATTTATAACAAAGAAGAAATTTTAGAAGTTGTGAGTGGGTTAAAACACTCGCCTTTTGAATTTAAACTGAATTTAAATCCAATTTAAATCAAAAAATTGAACAGTCTTAGAATCCGTCCGAACCAACGCCAAAATGTTAGAAATTTTGATACGATCCTAGCGGAGAAAACTGCACATGAACCAGAATCCGTATGCAAAAGTTATGCGTATTCGAACACTGCAAAATTAAATTTAAAATTAAACAAAATAAACTAACCGAAGTAATACCTTGAAGCCAAGTATCATCGGTCTCGTGCACGAACACTACCTACAGGAAAACGTGACAATCTTGACCGTAGTTGCCACCATGTCAACGTGCCTTGCTACCGCCGCGACCAGCCGCCACCTCACCAGAGTTTCACCGCGACCTTCCCTTAACACGCCAACCCCATTATGACATCGCGATCGCCCCAATTTGACTCAGCCTCCGCCATGAAGCAAAGCCCTAGGTCGAATTTTTCCCGAAAATCTGGCCATCGATTCGACGCAAAGACTATACCGATGAACTTCCACTCTACAATACCCAGAAATGATTCGACGATCCGCCAACGTTCATCGACGCGCGATGAATGGCCGTGAATGTTTCACTGATTTTCGGCCACATCCAAACTCAAATTGAAAAACGAATCAAAGAATTGAGATTCGCTCTCTGAGAGCTTTCGGACGATATAAATATGATATTGTTTGGAGAGTTTGAATTTTTGGCTTTGGATTTGATATTGAAATTGGGAATTTTTGTTTTGTCTGCCATTGAAATAAGGAGCTTAGGAGGAATTGTACGTATAAACAAATGACAATGAGGGACAATTAGGGTTTATAACAGGGTATTTATAGACAAAGCTGAAATAGAATAGAAGGGCAAGATTTATTTACACGTTGAACAATAAAGTGGCCCGAAAAGTCCGTTTCGACTCCGGAACGAAATTACGTCAACCCATATATCAAAATAGATGTTTTAAAAATTTTAAAAATCAATGGAGCATGTTTTAGGTTCAAATTCCATCGTATGAAGAAGTTATGCTAAAATCAAAATTTTCCAAATTGATTTCAATTTCATTGATTTCATGGCGTTTCGAGTCCGTACGATCAAACGACAAGTCCAATCGCTACGAAACTTGAAATCCTAGAATAATTCCCCGTTACAGATCCGATGAAACTGGTTTCATCGAAATCCGAGTCAGTGGCCACAATGGCTATTTTTACATTGATTAAATAAATTAATAATTAGTTAATCAAATCAAATTTTCAATTTCAATTCAATAATTGACAATTCTTATCATTTTTAATTTCTTAAGCAATTATAGTAATTTAAACAAATTCAGATGTCAATTTAACGTTGATTCGTTCATCAATTTCAGCATTGTTTCAATTTCATTATATTTAGAAATTATAAATACAATTCCCAATAATTCCATTTAATTAAATAAATTGATAATTATTCCATTCATTATTGTCAAATAGATGGATTTAACATTGGATTCAAAATTATTACATTAATATTCTCGCGTTCCATCTTAATTTCAAATAACGTAATATCTAGATATTTTAATTTCATTTAATTGAAATTAATCCAATCTTAAATTTAAGTTAATAAATCTTGATTCACATTCTTTAAATCAACCAATTGTCATATTATAAATAGAATAGACATTATTTCCAATTATTTATTTACTTTACACTAACACTGATTTTATCAATTTACAGTTTACTATATTGTTTTATCAATTAAGATAACTTTGAATCTATTTTCCAATTTACTAATTACAATCAATTTAGACCTTACAATTGTCAAAATTAATTGGGATTGTAGTAAATTTGTTAGATATCAACTTGCTTTAACCTTATTACCTTAATTTTTATTCAGCTACTATTAAACAGTATATTATTTCATTGGTTAATTCAACACTTCCAGTTATTGCATTAATTCTCATGAACATAACCTTGTTGATTTCCTATTTTAATTTGGTAGACTAATTAATTATACCAATTCATTTATTTACACAACACTTACCCTTATTTACTTATATTCAAATTTATTCTCAGATATAATGGTTACAATTAAATTAATAGGCTAATTGAATAGTAACCTACAACCATTACTATTACTTTAATTCACACTAATGAATTCATTGTTCACAACAAATGTTACCCTTGTTATATACCCAATCTTTATTCACTAGTCATTTATTTCATATTATTCCATTTATAAATTTTAAATGTTTGCATTAGTTTTTCTTACATTAATTTATAGCCAAGTATACCATTTACACAAAGTGGAAATTAGCCACAAGGGCCTCTTTGCCGTGTGCAATTAGTTTCTAGGACACACAAACGAAATAATTATTTTTAAGGACAAAATGCAAAATAATTAGTTTCTAAGGCCTAAAAACCTATGAAATTATGTCCTTGAAAGTAATTGGACTGTTGACTTTGTCCTTAAAAGTAATTATTCTGCTGACTTTGGCCTTAAAATTAATTCCTGTGGATGTGTGTCCTATAAAATAATTGGACTGCAAAGTTTGTCCTTATAGTGAAATGCCCCTTACACAAATCCATAAATTGTACTTTCATTCAAATAGTTAATAATTAACTTCGGTTAACCTTGTTACTTTTCATTTAAGTTATTATCTCCTTATTAATTAACAAATTTTTTCATTCTTTCAATATTAAATTACCAAAACTTTATCAAATTAACAAATTTAAAACATTGAAATTTACGTGTCGTTACACTCTCCCCCACTCAAAACTTTTCGTCCTCGAAAAGGAAAAAGGAGGGAAAAGAAGAATTAAGAATCAATATATCTTACTTAAAATATTAAATTTATAAACAAATAAATTTACAAAATTAATTAATTTAGATAAAAATACCAATTTATAACCATTAAATCTTTTTATACTCAAATTAATAAAGTTTGGAAACATTTTCAAAATATTTTCTAAGTCCAAAATTTACGGAAAATTTCGGTAGAGTCTCCTTTGTACGGAGAGGCTCGGGTGAAAATATAATATTAAATATAACAATATACAACATATATCTTCCAAAATAATATATATCCCAACACGGGAAAACAATATAATAACGATATAAAACCGTAATCCGAGAACGTACCTATTTGTCAGGCAATCAACGCTTAAATTATGAAACAAAAAGCAGTAGCAGTTGCTTCCATAACCTGTATTTCACTTATATAATCCAAAAAGAATTAATGTTAATTATACAAATGAAATATTTAAGTTTGTTCTCAACTTCTAATAGACAAGTCAATATAAGCAACAATCATTCGCAACCAACAACATACACATCATTTACAAATCAACCATTCGATCAAAACAAAACAATTGTTTGGTTCAGGTTAAGATACTTTAAATCACATAGAATGACAAATAACTATGAAGTATTCCACTTACTCAACAGTCTCAGGTAAAACTCAATATATTATTCATACATCTAAGCAATTAAAAGTATCTTTTACCCAAATAGCTCATAAACCAAACAAACAACAATTTTCAAACAATAGATCCAGTTCATTCTTATTAATTTCATTTCATACTATTTGTTGTTTGATTCCATTTTTATTCATATAATGATTTATCTTTTAATTTACATTTATTTCTTGCAAATTTTAATTTTCTATTCATTAATTTTTTTACTTAATTTCATTTATTTACAGTATTCATCTTTCTATTTATTTTTATTATAAATAACTTCAACATTTACTTAAGTCTATAATTACTTACTTACAACATTTACCTTCTATCATATTTTATTGTAGTAAGATTTCCATTATAACTTAAGTTTATAACAATTACAACATCAAATTTTTATTTATTAAAGAATTTCATTGAATACTTCATTACTTCAAATTTTACTTGTAAAATTTCCCATTGCATTTTCTTTTAGCAATTTAACTTTTTATAGTTGGTAAGTCATATATACGTTAAAGAATGCAAATTGAAAATTACACAAGTTTACCTTATTTCAGTTTAATTGACTTAATGTTCAACAATAATATCTTCTATTTTTAGGTTACATATTTCAACTTTCTTTTTAATTATACTTAGCATTAAATCTCTTATTTCCTTTAGAGGTTTCAATTATTAATTATTTACATTCCAATTCACTACAATAATTGAAACTATTAATTAACGGAAACTTAAGAACTAAATACCGGGTTTAATTTCAAATCATTTTAAAATAATAGATAAATGTATATACTTGCAACTTATATATCCAATTAGATTTAAAACAAATTTAAAATTTATATTTGTTTATCAAAATAATTCCACAGTAAAACTACTACAATGGCCTTCTCACTTCGAAACTCGAAAATGAATATCGATGATTCATGCACTCATCACCGAAATTATTTTCCAGCGATAGAGAGGGGAGTACAGAACTTATTTCTTTCCAAAGTTTCTTTAGAATAATTCTTTCAAATTATATTGAAATATTTATATTAGAAAATACTTCTAATAATATTATTATATTACAAAATCCTTTGAAAGAAATTTAAAAATCCCGAAACTTTAAGTTCTAAAATTTCCAATTTCATTTATTTTATTTTCAAATCCTACTTTACTAATATTTATAGATTACACTACCTAACAACCAATATATTACAACCAAATATAACCTTTATAAAATTTTAATCTATATATATAGAAAATATAATAGGCAAAATTATTTCATTCACCTATATTCAAAACAAATATTGTGTCAGTCTGTCTTATTAAGTGTTTAGAAATCCCTATTGATGTCATAACGTCCCATGCACCAACCAGAATTTATAAATACAAACGGAACAAATTAACACAATATTAAAACCTTTTTATAACACTAACAAATACGCTCTCTCATATATATATACACTCAGCGACTCATCATAGGGTATTACTACCCTATTAATAAAGAGTCAGACCCCACAAAGCTAAGGTTTATCGCTAAACCAATGCTCTGATACCAGATGTAACGTCCCGCCTTTTTGTACGCTTTAAATCGACGGTAAACCACACACGTCAGACTTAAACCATACAGAAGGGCGGATTGTAATGGAGTAAATAAGAAAAGCAGAGAAAGAAAAGAAAACAAACAGAATCTCACAGCGGAAGGACAAAATATAATAATTAAATAAACAGTTCATGAAGCTGTTTTTACAAAACATTTGATTCTACTTATATAATACAATCAATGTTACACATACTAGAGAATAATAAATAATGCAGCTAAAAATGTGATGTAGCGGAATACTATAATAAACAATAATAAATCTTCGTCTTCGTCCTCCAGAATACGGCCTTCTAAATCCTGAAATGCTCAGGCTGACCCGAGCGAATTGAAAAGACAAAACACTCGAGTCAGAAGTAAAAGATCTTATGTAAGTTAAATCAACAGAAATAAATATGAGTGGAACGACGTCAGAGATGTTTACGGGATTTGACATCTCATATCCAGTGTCTAACGTGAGTGCAGTAACTTAGAGATGCCTGGGGTTCACATCTCTCGAGGATCCGTTAAACTATTTACTATGTAGTAATATTTCGCTATTATAATAATGTCTATAGTAAAATAAACTTACTTTTTAATAGCATTAAGGGGTTACCCATATAGCCATTAACGCGTAATAGTCCCAGTAGTCCATCCAATATCATGGTCCCTCCTGATCGGGAAGCCACCAGAGGATACCACACGGGCTACGAGAGAAAACCAGACTCGTATAAGGCACGATAGGGTAGGTGACACGGCACAACTATGCAATGCCAGGGTAGGTATACCAATTACGCTTCCGGGCCGGTGGTAACGCGTAGCAGCTACTACCGTCCACCTTGAGCCACACCCCAAATCAAAAATCAAAATTGGCCACCGAATCAATCCAAAGTCAGAGTATAATATCGAAGGGATGTGTCCGATAAAAGGTGCTACCTTCTTAGCCTGTCAATCGCTCCTGTTTTAGCCACCTTATGCCAACTCACGGGAGTCGGGTTGTAACGACCCTGGATTTCGGCCCCGGTTATTTTAATAAATGTTTAATCTAATTAAATATAAAATGTGAATTGATCATATTTAAATGAATATGATTTTTGAAATTTTGCCATCTATTTATATAAACTGTATTTTAAAAGGAGATTGATTTGGAAATTGAAATAAGTATTTCAATAATATTACAATAAAAATCTATCTTATATAATTACTTAAAATATTTTACATTGTTTATATTTAGTATAAAATAATATATATAGACAATAATGTTTGAAATTCTGAAATCTAATTCTAGCAATACAAAATATAAGGGTAGACTATGAGTTAAATTTATGTATATGATTTAAATAAATACAAATGAATCATAAAAATGAGAATAAATTTAAATATAATTTATGAATCTAATTCAAATATTAATGGCTAAAATAGAAAATAGAAATTATAAAATATAGATAGATGATAATGTTCAATATAAAATATTAATATTTATGTAAGTCAAAAATATCAATATAAATGAATGAGTAAACCCATGGATATAAGTTTATTATTTATAGCTAAAATACAAATGGAAATAAATTCAAAAACAAGTATAAATAAGCAAATCATATATATTATACATGATTGAAATATTGTTAGCTGAAGAAACATAACATTTAAATTGCTTCCGTCTCAGCCAACCTTTGTCATTTCGATTATGTATAAAATAAAATAAGCATAAAGTGTATAGAATAGGATGAAAACAAAGCCAAACTATGAAACAAACATTTTTATACAATACACAAGCATTTTCATTTATAAGCCAACATTCACCTGCAAAAATGAAAATAAAATAAAATGCATATCTCCATACAAATATGTATACTACAGTTCAAACTTGATTCATAGGTATGAACAAATTATAAGCTAGAAAGTAGTATAATAACAAAACAAAAGTCTTTATCCAAGGTTTCATACATAAGCCAAGTTTATACCTGCAAGATAGTACATATCTTCATACAACTATACACAGCCGAAATACAATAATAATTATGCAAGCATATTATGAAGCAATGCATTAATTATCATCAACTCAGCCACTCTTTTGTTCTAAACAAATACTACAAATCCTTGTCATTTGCAGTAAATAAGCCTGCCCATATTAGACAAATAACAACTACACCAGTAGACACCTTCCTTCACACATATATCATCTTCTATATATCTATTTACATCTGTTCTTTTAGTTCGTTCAAAATATAATGAGAAACTTGGTTACCTGAGAAAAATTAAGAGAAAAAAAAAGAGAAGAAGCCAAACTCAAATATATTCAAACAGCAAAAACAGATTCAAGTCTGTAGTTTCAACCTTTTGTTTCAAGCAACTAGATTCACAGGTTGTTCAGGTGAGTAAACAAATTAATTCATAATTTAAGTTGAATTAAATATGTGTGAACCATCTGTGATTAATATGGTGCTTTGCTTGGATGTTTATTATAGTTTAACTCTGTATATATATACATATATATGCCTGGATTGTGTGTTTCTTCCTCTCTGTTTGGTTACAGGTTGCAAACTGATCAGAGAATTTCAAAAATTTTTTTCTTTATCTGAACATTTTGGATTTCGAGTTCGAACAAACTTGTTTGTTTCCACCTGAGTTAAGGTTTTAATATAGTTTTCAATATGTATGGATATATACAGTATAAAAAAAAAATTAAATTATTCTTACAGGGGAAACTCTAACATATGGAAATTTTGAATATGATGAATCAATGATTCAAGTTTATATTGTGAATCGTTGTTCGAAAACATGATTTTTAAAACAAAAATTGAGATTTTACATGGATTATATCAACGGCAGTTGTAGTTCATCAGAAATTGTTTCTTCTACAAATTCCCAGCGACCGGGAAATCGCTTTAAGCTGAATCTTTGCATGAAGTAAGCTCAGTAATCAATCATATCAGGAAAAATGCTAGGAAAAATTCCGAATGCGTGAATCTCTGGGATGACGTAAAAATAGGGTTTTGGGTTCATGGGTTTTAGGTTCTGTAGATTTTCGATTTCGACACCGTTGCATGATCGAGTGCCTCGCGTTTCGGGGAGGTGGAAGAGGAAGGTATGGATGAGGTACGGGCGGAGTTGCGTCGCTACAGGTGGTTGCTTTTGGCCGGACGTGGCGAATTGTTATCGAGTGTTCGAACGTGGGTTCGAGTTACAGGTTGTTTTTTTGAATTCATGGATTTCATGATGATTGGTGTTGCGATCTCGTATTTGGGGGCGAATTGTGATTTGTGGGTGGCGATGTGGGTGGCCGGAGGTGTGGTGAACCACCATGCACGTGCACGGTGGTGTTTGGGGACGAGCTGTCGTGTCTGTGTCGTGGTGAGATTTTTGCTTCGTGTCGCACTCGGGAATTTGCGTGTGTGCTTGGAGTTATCAGGTGTGTGTATGTTAATTGCTGCTGTTGCGTTTAATACTAGTTAAAAAAAATGAAGAAGGTAAGATACAGGAAGGAGAAGAAGATAGAGAGTGAGAGAAGGGAAACGCACGGGAGAGTCACGAGGAAAAACTCGAGTTTCCTCGAGTAAAAATTGATGCGGTCTCGGTACCTTCCCCAAATGGCCGTTGTACCCTTGTTTAACTTAGTTAATTAAGTAATTGCTAGTTAGTTAAGTTAGTATTTTAATTAAAGGTTGATAGGTAAGAAAAGATATATAAGTAATAATATGAAATTAGGGTGTTAAGTAATTTGTATTTGAAATCTTAAATTGATAACCTTAATTTACTTATTTTTCTAATTAGAATAAATTATATGATAAGCAATTTAAATCTTAATAACATTAGTTAATTACTTGAGGTTAATTAATGGAAATTTAGTAAAATGATTAATAGGAATTATACTTTAATTAAATTGAAAATAATTGATTTATTTAAGTAATTTGTAACAATTGAATAATTAATTCGTTTTAATAGGTAAGTTATTAACTAACTAACTGAGTAATTAAGTATCAGTAAATGAATAAAAGTTTAGTAATTAATAAATTAAAATTTTGAATAATTAATAAATTGATTAATTGAGTTACTTAATCAGCAATTAATTTAGTAGGATAAAATAATTTATTATTAAGTAATCAATTAAGTAAAGTAACCCAAACTGTTTGGAATGCATTGATAATTCGATATGATTGACTTTGATATCTGTTGATGATATTTCTGTGATATGTTGTGATGTATTATGGATATCTGTGATAATTGTGTGCGATTTATCTGTTATATCTGTTATGTTAATTCCTAATATTGAATTGAACTGTTAAGTTAAATAGACAACTTGGCCCTTAAAATGGCGTTTGGATCCGATGAGACCGGGATCGGAAGAATCAATTTTGATTCTCCGAAAACCACATCAATCCAATTTAAACGTTAGGTCGTGAATTCTGAAATGGAGATCAAGATGGTGTTTCCAGAATGCAAGGGTTATCGTCGTTAACTCTGAGGGTGATTCCAAAATGAGTGTAACGAGATAATGCCTTCGGTTTCGTTCGAACCCGGAACGAACTTGTATGGATTGAATGCTTTCAACACATCGTCAGGCGGACGATGAGCATTCTAAGTGATATGTTCTTTAAAGGTAATCGTAGCCTCAAACCTCATCAACCGGGAATGGCTAAAACAGGGGATGTGCAGCAAGGTTAGGTGGGTCATGCCCAAGCAGGACAAGATATTTCCCATGTCTAGATGTCCCTTTTTATATTTCGGCTTAGTGGGCAGTTGCTAGCTACAACCGCGGGGTTTATCTTGTTCGGGACTGTTCAGTAAGGAATGGTTCCGGCCTTGTGTTGCAGGGGATGAAGGGAGTAATCCTCGGTACGGTGATCTAGGCCCCGTACTGTGACGGGCGGTACCCCAGTAGCCCTGCCATTGTTGGAAATCCATTTTTCCCTACGAGACCCTACGGTTTTGATTTGTATTACCCACTTTTGTGGCTAGTAGCTGGAATTTAATGAATGTAACAATTTCGGCTATTTTCTATTTACTTGAAAACCCTAGACACTATTATAATATCACTGGATTTCCTATGAAATGTTTTGGTTAGCGTAAGATAAAAACTTACCCGTATTTATTTGTGGGAGTCTTACGTGATACCTTTATTTTCAAATGTTTTCAAAGTTAAACAACTTTAACCCGTTTACTCATACCAGACCCATGTCTGACCCGGAGTTTATTTTTGTTTTTCATAAACTCTCGGGTACCCAAATTTTTACGGGTAGCCAAGGGATTCAGGTTAGATTTGACGAAATCTGGAGGAGCAATGGAGCAGGAGGCTTCAGCGTTGTAGATATATATAGTTCCGCTGTGTTGGTATCTCTGAGTCATATTGTTTGAGTGGTATTGTATTGAGTTGTATTAACTAGACAAGTGTTTATAACTGTCTAGTATGTGATGTATGATCTGTATAACTCTGATATATGTAAAATTTTAAAGTAGTTATGTGATATATTATATTTTGTTCTATTCCGCTGTGAGATTCTGATGTTGTTGTTCTTTCTTCTCTATCTTTTCTATTTTCTCATCCCTTTCTTTCTTAATGATGATGCGTCTTTCTAGTGGAAGAAGGACGGGTCGTCACAGTTGGTATCAGAGCATAGGTTGGTGATAACCTTGGCTCTGGTAGTGATTACTCATATAATAGAGTCAGCAGTACTCTAAAAGTGAGTTTGAGTGTATTAATAGATATGAGCGCGTATTTGTTAGTGAATATAAAATGGTTTTATATTGCGTTGATTGATTTATTGAGTGGTATATGAACCTTCGTCGGCACAGTCTCGAAAACTGTATCGAAGGGGTTTCTAAACACTTAAATAAAGCAATTCGACACAATATTGTTTTAAAAGTAGGGTAAATGAAATAATTTTACCCAAAGTTATATTTTGATATAAAAGAAGTATTTTTTTTCTGAAATGATTATATATTTGGATGTTTGGTTGTTAATACTACAACCAAATAAAAATTTAAATTTGAGGGGTCTATAAACAAATAAAATTGTCTACGTATGATCTTTAATACAAAAGGAATATAGCTAAAATTTGATTAAACAAGAATTTAAGTCTCGGAAATTTGAAAGTGTGTAAATGAATTTAAACAAAAGGATTTGGAAATTTAATAATCTTGGGAATGTTTGAAAAATTTATCCAAGGATTTGAAGGCAATATTGCAATATTGTTTTGGAAAATATTATTAAATGGAAATTGTTTTGGGAAATTTGTGAAAGTAAGGAAGCACTGAACTCACTACAGTCGCTGGAAAATAATCCTGATGATGATGGCCACATCATCAGTATTCATTTTCGAGTTTCTAAGGTGATGGATTGCTACCAGAATAATTGGTTATGATATTGTTTGGGCTTGTTAGGTATACCAGTTGTTTTAAAATTTTCTAAAGGGAAAATTTGGTTTGTTGAAAACAAGTGTTTGGAATTTGAAAATTTGATTTGTCACCAAGTGGGTAAGTGTAGTTATCCTTTCAAAAAGTTTTGGAAATGAAAACCAGGCATTTGAATTCTAAGAAATTCTATTTAAATAATGTGAAAAGTCTAAATGAATCAACTATTTAAATTATAAGGTAAAGTTGATCTTAATAAGAAGAAATTGGGAATTTTTAATCCGGGAATTAGAATTTAACTTAAGTAAATGAAAATAAGAAACATACTAGAGGTTAACCTGAGATAAGTTAAATGGAATTGAAATTTAAAATGAACTTAGTTGGCTATAAAGTTTGAAGGTAAAATGATTGTAATTGTACGGTGAAACTTTATATACCCTAAGACAGTACGTACTATATATATTTATAATCTGAATTTGTGGTTATAAGATAAAATGACCCAAATGAGCAATATAAGTTTTTAAGTAAACAAATAAGTTTTGAGCTCATATATTGAAAAATAATTTAAAGTATGGTAAGTAGCTAAATTTAACTGAAGTTGAGTTGAAATAAAATTGAATTTAAAAGTATTCAATCGAGTTACTAATAATATTGAATGAAATAAAATTCTTAAGTAAATAAGTAAGTAATGAATTGAGTTAAAATGGTGTGAGTTGTAAACAAATCTAAGTCAAGCATAAATTGAATAACCTTATTATGAATAAATGGAATAATGAGTTGTTAGTGTAAATTAAAATTTAAGAAAAGATAAAAGGATAAACTAATCAAAAAGATTAGTAAATAGTTGAGATTTGATTAAAGGAAAAACCAAATCAAAGATTTGAATGGAAATTGGTGTAATAGAATAAACCTAAGTTGTTGAGTGGAACAGTTTGAAGAAAATAAATGAAGTAAATTGTGAAATGATTATTTAAAATATTGGTTGTCGAGTTTAATAAAATGATTTGGGATCAAACCTGTTGAAATAAAAGAAAATGCAATAGAAGGATTATGAATAATTTAATTGTGGTGGAGTCAAGTGTAAATTGAATTGGAATCAATTTAAAATTTGTTATAAGCTTAAAGTGATTATCTATTCACAATAATATTGTTGAATTGCATATGGAAATGGGTTGTTTGAAGAAAATGAGATTGAATAAAATTCTAGGAATTATTGGAGGCAAAATAAGATGGTTTTGAATATGAGTTTGTTTTGCTTAAATGGATTATATAAGCAAGTAAGTTGTAAATTCCTTTTGATTAAAAGGAAATGGTTTGAGAATTGATTGAAATTAATTGTGCTGAGGATTGGAACCTTATATTTGTGCTTATGGAAATATGTAATGCTAAACAAATGGAGAATATGTCAAAGCTTTTCAGAATTTGAAAACTATATATAAAAAAAATTATTAGCAACAAAACAACTTCAAATTGAAATTTAAAGTAAAATAAGGAATGAAACTAATTTAAAAATAATAATAGGAATCAGTTATAAATGGAGATAGAAAATAAAGGTTCAATATTTAGAGTTAAGAAAATTGAATTCATATGGAATTGGTAATTCAGATTTAAATAAGAAGATATAAAGCTTAAAGTGGTAGGGTAATAATGTGAGAGATATATAATGCTTAAAATTAAACTTAAGAAGGGAAGAGTGAAATCTTAAGTAAAATTTGATATTGGGAAAAATCATTCCAAGTGGATAGAATCAAAATAATGTGAATAAAAGAAATTGATATGGTTGATAATCAATAGATATGAATACGTAGGATGTACGTATATTATTTTATTCGCATAACAATTTGATCCAGATTCGAGCACAGAATTTCGAGATAGTAAAATCAATCCGAGTTGGGATTTTTCACTCGATTTTCGATGACGAACCATGGATTTGGATTTTGATTGATTCTGGAAATTCTCTATCATAGTTGTGACTGTGCAAAGAGAATGACAGTTTCTGATCAAGAAACCAGACCTGAGTCCGTACTAGGAAGTCGGGTGGACGATACTAGTTCGGAAGTGAAATTGTGTGATCGAGTGAGCGATCGGATTTGGTATTGCGTACGAATGGTATATGTACATCGTACGGGCTTGATTGAATAGATATTGAAATTCCGTAAAAGAGTCGATAAAATTTAGAAAGAGTTAATACTGTAGCTTTTAAAATTTAATTGCTAAAACGGATGTCTGAAATTTATTGTGTATCCCATATATCTCAGGAAGTTTGTTCATGATTTATCATTAGTTGTTAAACTAGTAATTTAGGAATTTGGAAATTGAATCAAATTTAATTGTGGTCAAGAATCCAGATGGATTATTGATCATCGAGAGATAAACTCTCGATAGTTTTAGGAAAGCTTATCCGGATTTAAGTTCAGATTACTAGTAATGTTTGTTAGAGAAGACTGTTTGATTTTGTTATTGTATGACTGATATGTATGTTTGGATGGTTGGTATAACAGCTTTTAAATTGTCTATGTTTTAAATTTCGGGGACGAAATTCTTTTAAGGGGGAAGGAATGTAACGACCCTGGATTTCGGTCCCGGTTATTTTAATAAATGTTTAATCTAATTAAATATAAAATGTGAATTGATCATATTTAAATGAATATGATTTTTGAAATTTTGCCATCTATTTATATAAACTGTATTTTAAAAGGAGATTGATTTGGAAATTGAAATAAGTATTTCAATAATATTACAATAAAAATCTATCTTATATAATTACTTAAAATATTTTACATTGTTTATATTTAGTATAAAATAATATATATAGACAATAATGTTTGAAATTCTAAAATCTAATTCTAGCAATACAAAATATAAGGGTAGACTATGAGTTAAATTTATGTATATGATTTAAATAAATACAAATGAATCATAAAAATGAGAATAAATTTAAATATAATTTATGAATCTAATTCAAATATTAATGGCTAAAATAGAAAATAGAAATTATAAAATATAGATAGATGATAATGTTCAATATAAAATATTAATATTTATGTAAGTCAAAAATATCAATATAAATGAATGAGTAAACCCATGGATATAAGTTTATTATTTATAGCTAAAATACAAATGGAAATAAATTCAAAAACAAGTATAAATAAGCAAATCATATATATTATACATGATTGAAATATTGTTAGCTGAAGAAACATAACATTTAAATTGCTTCCGTCTCAGCCAACCTTTGTCATTTCGATTATGTATAAAATAAAATAAGCATAAAGTGTATAGAATAGGATGAAAACAAAGCCAAACTATGAAACAAACATTTTTATACAATACACAAGCATTTTCATTTATAAGCCAACATTCACCTGCAAAAATGAAAATAAAATAAAATGCATATCTCCATACAAATATGTATACTACAGTTCAAACTTGATTCATAGGTATGAACAAATTATAAGCTAGAAAGTAGTATAATAACAAAACAAAAGTCTTTATCCAAGGTTTCATACATAAGCCAAGTTTATACCTGCAAGATAGTACATATCTTCATACAACTATACACAGCCGAAATACAATAATAATTATGCAAGCATATTATGAAGCAATGCATTAATTATCATCAACTCAGCCACTCTTTTGTTCTAAACAAATACTACAAATCCTTGTCATTTGCAGTAAATAAGCCTGCCCATATTAGACAAATAACAACTACACCAGTAGACACCTTCCTTCACACATATATCATCTTCTATATATCTATTTACATCTGTTCTTTTAGTTCGTTCAAAATATAATGAGAAACTTGGTTACCTGAGAAAAATTAAGAGAAAAAAAAAGAGAAGAAGCCAAACTCAAATATATTCAAACAGCAAAAACAGATTCAAGTCTGTAGTTTCAACCTTTTGTTTCAAGCAACTAGATTCACAGGTTGTTCAGGTGAGTAAACAAATTAATTCATAATTTAAGTTGAATTAAATATGTGTGAACCATCTGTGATTAATATGGTGCTTTGCTTGGATGTTTATTATAGTTTAACTCTGTATATATACATATATATGCCTGGATTGTGTGTTTCTTCCTCTCTGTTTGGTTACAGGTTGCAAACTGATCAGAGAATTTCAAAATTTTTTTTCTTTATCTGAACATTTTGGATTTCGAGTTCGAACAAACTTGTTTGTTTCCACCTGAGTTAAGGTTTTAATATAGTTTTCAATATGTATGGATATATACAGTATAAAAAAAAAATTAAATTATTCTTACAGGGGAAACTCTAACATATGGAAATTTTGAATATGATGAATCAATGATTCAAGTTTATATTGTGAATCGTTGTTCGAAAACATGATTTTTAAAACAAAAATTGAGATTTTACATGGATTATATCAACGGCAGTTGTAGTTCATCAGAAATTGTTTCTTCTACAAATTCCCAGCGACCGGGAAATCGCTTTAAGCTGAATCTTTGCATGAAGTAAGCTCAGTAATCAATCATATCAGGAAAAATGCTAGGAAAAATTCCGAATGCGTGAATCTCTGGGATGACGTAAAAATAGGGTTTTGGGTTCATGGGTTTTAGGTTCTGTAGATTTTCGATTTCGACACCGTTGCATGATCGAGTGCCTCGCGTTTCGGGGAGGTGGAAGAGGAAGGTATGGATGAGGTACGGGCGGAGTTGCGTCGCTACAGGTGGTTGCTTTTGGCCGGACGTGGCGAATTGTTATCGAGTGTTCGAACGTGGGTTCGAGTTACAGGTTGTTTTTTTGAATTCATGGATTTCATGATGATTGGTGTTGCGATCTCGTATTTGGGGGCGAATTGTGATTTGTGGGTGGCGATGTGGGTGGCCGGAGGTGTGGTGAACCACCATGCACGTGCACGGTGGTGTTTGGGGACGAGCTGTCGTGTCTGTGTCGTGGTGAGATTTTTGCTTCGTGTCGCACTCGGGAATTTGCGTGTGTGCTTGGAGTTATCAGGTGTGTGTATGTTAATTGCTGCTGTTGCGTTTAATACTAGTTAAAAAAAATGAAGAAGGTAAGATACAGGAAGGAGAAGAAGATAGAGAGTGAGAGAAGGGAAACGCACGGGAGAGTCACGAGGAAAAACTCGAGTTTCCTCGAGTAAAAATTGATGCGGTCTCGGTACCTTCCCCAAATGGCCGTTGTACCCTTGTTTAACTTAGTTAATTAAGTAATTGCTAGTTAGTTAAGTTAGTATTTTAATTAAAGGTTGATAGGTAAGAAAAGATATATAAGTAATAATATGAAATTAGGGTGTTAAGTAATTTGTATTTGAAATCTTAAATTGATAACCTTAATTTACTTATTTTTCTAATTAGAATAAATTATATGATAAGCAATTTAAATCTTAATAACATTAGTTAATTACTTGAGGTTAATTAATGGAAATTTAGTAAAATGATTAATAGGAATTATACTTTAATTAAATTGAAAATAATTGATTTATTTAAGTAATTTGTAACAATTGAATAATTAATTCGTTTTAATAGGTAAGTTATTAACTAACTAACTGAGTAATTAAGTATCAGTAAATGAATAAAAGTTTAGTAATTAATAAATTAAAATTTTGAATAATTAATAAATTGATTAATTGAGTTACTTAATCAGCAATTAATTTAGTAGGATAAAATAATTTATTATTAAGTAATCAATTAAGTAAAGTAATCCAAACTGTTTGGAATGCATTGATAATTCGATATGATTGACTTTGATATCTGTTGATGATATTTCTGTGATATGTTGTGATGTATTATGGATATCTGTGATAACTGTGTACGATTTATCTGTTATATCTGTTATGTTAATTCCTAATATTGAATTGAACTGTTAAGTTAAATAGACAACTTGGCCCTTAAAATGGCGTTTGGATCCGATGAGACCGGGATCGGAAGAATCAATTTTGATTCTCCGAAAACCACATCAATCCAATTTAAACGTTAGGTCGTGAATTCTGAAATGGAGATCAAGATGGTGTTTCCAGAATGCAAGGGTTATCGTCGTTAACTCTGAGGGTGATTCCAAAATGAGTGTAACGAGATAATGCCTTCGGTTTCGTTCGAACCCAGAACGAACTTGTATGGATTGAATGCTTTCAACACATCGTCAGGCGGACGATGAGCATTCTAAGTGATATGTTCTTTAAAGGTAATCGTAGCCTCAAACCTCATCAACCGGGAATGGCTAAAACAGGGGATGTGCAGCAAGGTTAGGTGGGTCATGCCCAAGCAGGACAAGATATTTCCCCTGTCTAGATGTCCCTTTTTATATTTCGGCTTAGTGGGCAGTTGCTAGCTACAACCGCGGGGTTTATCTTGTTCGGGACTGTTCAGTAAGGAATGGTTCCGGCCTTGTGTTGCAGGGGATGAAGGGAGTAATCCTCGGTACGGTGATCTAGGCCCCGTACTGTGACGGGCGGTACCCCAGTAGCCCTGCCATTGTTGGAAATCCATTTTTCCCTACGAGACCCTACGGTTTTGATTTGTATTACCCACTTTTGTGGCTAGTAGCTGGAATTTAATGAATGTAACAATTTCGGCTATTTTCTATTTACTTGAAAACCCTAGACGCTATTATAATATCACTGGATTTCCTATGAAATGTTTTGGTTAGCGTAAGATAAAAACTTACCCGTATTTATTTGTGGGAGTCTTACGTGATACCTTTATTTTCAAATGTTTTCAAAGTTAAACAACTTTAACCCGTTTACTCATACCAGACCCATGTCTGACCCGGAGTTTATTTTTGTTTTTCATAAACTCTCGGGTACCCAAATTTTTACGGGTAGCCAAGGGATTCAGGTTAGATTTGACGAAATCTGGAGGAGCAATGGAGCAGGAGGCTTCAGCGTTGTAGATATATATAGTTCCGCTGTGTTGGTATCTCTGAGTCATATTGTTTGAGTGGTATTGTATTGAGTTGTATTAACTAGACAAGTGTTTATAACCGTCTAGTATGTGATGTATGATCTGTATAACTCTGATATATGTAAAATTTTAAAGTAGTTATGTGATATATTATATTTTGTTCTATTCCGCTGTGAGATTCTGATGTTGTTGTTCTTTCTTCTCTATCTTTTCTATTTTCTCATCCCTTTCTTTCTTAATGATGATGCGTCTTTCTAGTGGAAGAAGGACGGGTCGTCACAGTTGGTATCAGAGCATAGGTTGGTGATAACCTTGGCTCTGGTAGTGATTACTCATATAATAGAGTCAGCAGTACTCTAAAAGTGAGTTTGAGTGTATTAATAGATATGAGCGCGTATTTGTTAGTGAATATAAAATGGTTTTATATTGCGTTGATTGATTTATTGAGTGGTATATGAACCTTCGTCGGCACAGTCTCGAAAACTGTATCGAAGGGGTTTCTAAACACTTAAATAAAGCAATTCGACACAATATTGTTTTAAAAGTAGGGTAAATGAAATAATTTTACCCAAAGTTATATTTTGATATAAAAGAAGTATTTTTTTTCTGAAATGATTATATATTTGGATGTTTGGTTGTTAATACTACAACCAAATAAAAATTTAAATTTGAGGGGTCTATAAACAAATAAAATTGTCTACGTATGATCTTTAATACAAAAGGAATATAGCTAAAATTTGATTAAACAAGAATTTAAGTCTCGGAAATTTGAAAGTGTGTAAATGAATTTAAACAAAAGGATTTGGAAATTTAATAATCTTGGGAATGTTTGAAAAATTTATCCAAGGATTTGAAGGCAATATTGCAATATTGTTTTGGAAAATATTATTAAATGGAAATTGTTTTGGGAAATTTGTGAAAGTAAGGAAGCACTGAACTCACTACAGTCGCTGGAAAATAATCCTGATGATGATGGCCACATCATCAGTATTCATTTTCGAGTTTCTAAGGTGATGGATTGCTACCAGAATAATTGGTTATGATATTGTTTGGGCTTGTTAGGTATACCGGTTGTTTTAAAATTTTCTAAAGGGAAAATTTGGTTTGTTGAAAACAAGTGTTTGGAATTTGAAAATTTGATTTGTCACCAAGTGGGTAAGTGTAGTTATCCTTTCAAAAAGTTTTGGAAATGAAAACCAGGCATTTGAATTCTAAGAAATTCTATTTAAATAATGTGAAAAGTCTAAATGAATCAACTATTTAAATTATAAGGTAAAGTTGATCTTAATAAGAAGAAATTGGGAATTTTTAATCCGGGAATTAGAATTTAACTTAAGTAAATGAAAATAAGAAGCATACTAGAGGTTAACCTGAGATAAGTTAAATGGAATTGAAATTTAAAATGAACTTAGTTGGCTATAAAGTTTGAAGGTAAAATGATTGTAATTGTACGGTGAAACTTTATATACCCTAAGACAGTACGTACTATATATATTTATAATCTGAATTTGTGGTTATAAGATAAAATGACCCAAATGAGCAATATAAGTTTTTAAGTAAACAAATAAGTTTTGAGCTCATATATTGAAAAATAATTTAAAGTATGGTAAGTAGCTAAATTTAACTGAAGTTGAGTTGAAATAAAATTGAATTTAAAAGTATTCAATCGAGTTACTAATAATATTGAATGAAATAAAATTCTTAAGTAAATAAGTAAGTAATGAATTGAGTTAAAATGGTGTGAGTTGTAAACAAATCTAAGTCAAGCATAAATTGAATAACCTTATTATGAATAAATGGAATAATGAGTTGTTAGTGTAAATTAAAATTTAAGAAAAGATAAAAGGATAAACTAATCAAAAAGATTAGTAAATAGTTGAGATTTGATTAAAGGAAAAACCAAATCAAAGATTTGAATGGAAATTGGTGTAATAGAATAAACCTAAGTTGTTGAGTGGAACAGTTTGAAGAAAATAAATGAAGTAAATTGTGAAATGATTATTTAAAATATTGGTTGTCGAGTTTAATAAAATGATTTGGGATCAAACCTGTTGAAATAAAAGAAAATGCAATAGAAGGATTATGAATAATTTAATTGTGGTGGAGTCAAGTGTAAATTGAATTGGAATCAATTTAAAATTTGTTATAAGCTTAAAGTGATTATCTATTCACAATAATATTGTTGAATTGCATATGGAAATGGGTTGTTTGAAGAAAATGAGATTGAATAAAATTCTAGGAATTATTGGAGGCAAAATAAGATGGTTTTGAATATGAGTTTGTTTTGCTTAAATGGATTATATAAGCAAGTAAGTTGTAAATTCCTTTTGATTAAAAGGAAATGGTTTGAGAATTGATTGAAATTAATTGTGCTGAGGATTGGAACCTTATATTTGTGCTTATGGAAATATGTAATGCTAAACAAATGGAGAATATGTCAAAGCTTTTCAGAATTTGAAAACTATATATAAAAAAAATTATTAGCAACAAAACAACTTCAAATTGAAATTTAAAGTAAAATAAGGAATGAAACTAATTTAAAAATAATAATAGGAATCAGTTATAAATGGAGATAGAAAATAAAGGTTCAATATTTAGAGTTAAGAAAATTGAATTCATATGGAATTGGTAATTCAGATTTAAATAAGAAGATATAAAGCTTAAAGTGGTAGGGTAATAATGTGAGAGATATATAATGCTTAAAATTAAACTTAAGAAGGGAAGAGTGAAATCTTAAGTAAAATTTGATATTGGGAAAAATCATTCCAAGTGGATAGAATCAAAATAATGTGAATAAAAGAAATTGATATGGTTGATAATCAATAGATATGAATACGTAGGATGTACGTATATTATTTTATTCGCATAACAATTTGATCCAGATTCGAGCACAGAATTTCGAGATAGTAAAATCAATCCGAGTTGGGATTTTTCACTCGATTTTCGATGACGAACCATGGGTTTGGATTTTGATTGATTCTGGAAATTCTCTATCATAGTTGTGACTGTGCAAAGAGAATGACAGTTTCTGATCAAGAAACCAGACCTGAGTCCGTACTGGAAGTCGGGTGGACGATACTAGTTCGGAAGTGAAATTGTGTGATCGAGTGAGCGATCGGATTTGGTATTGCGTACGAATGGTATATGTACATCGTACGGGCTTGATTGAATAGATATTGAAATTCCGTAAAAGAGTCGATAAAATTTAGAAAGAGTTAATACTGTAGCTTTTAAAATTTAATTGCTAAAACGGATGTCTGAAATTTATTGTGTATCCCATATATCTCAGGAAGTTTGTTCATGATTTATCATTAGTTGTTAAACTAGTAATTTAGGAATTTGGAAATTGAATCAAATTTAATTGTGGTCAAGAATCCAGATGGATTATTGATCATCGAGAGATAAACTCTCGATAGTTTTAGGAAAGCTTATCCGGATTTAAGTTCAGATAACTAGTAATGTTTGTTAGAGAAGACTGTTTGATTTTGTTATTGTATGACTGATATGTATGTTTGGATGGTTGGTATAACAGCTTTTAAATTGTCTATGTTTTAAATTTCGGGGACGAAATTCTTTTAAGGGGGAAGGAATGTAACGACCCTGGATTTCGGCCCCGGTTATTTTAATAAATGTTTAATCTAATTAAATATAAAATATGAATTGATCATATTTAAATGAATATGATTTTTGAAATTTTGCCATCTATTTATATAAACTGTATTTTAAAAGGAGATTGATTTGGAAATTGAAATAAGTATTTCAATAATATTACAATAAAAATCTATCTTATATAATTACTTAAAATATTTTACATTGTTTATATTTAGTATAAAATAATATATATAGACAATAATGTTTGAAATTCTAAAATCTAATTCTAGCAATACAAAATATAAGGGTAGACTATGAGTTAAATTTATGTATATGATTTAAATAAATACAAATGAATCATAAAAATGAGAATAAATTTAAATATAATTTATGAATCTAATTCAAATATTAATGGCTAAAATAGAAAATAGAAATTATAAAATATAGATAGATGATAATGTTCAATATAAAATATTAATATTTATGTAAGTCAAAAATATCAATATAAATGAATGAGTAAACCCATGGATATAAGTTTATTATTTATAGCTAAAATACAAATGGAAATAAATTCAAAAACAAGTATAAATAAGCAAATCATATATATTATACATGATTGAAATATTGTTAGCTGAAGAAACATAACATTTAAATTGCTTCCGTCTCAGCCAACCTTTGTCATTTCGATTATGTATAAAATAAAATAAGCATAAAGTGTATAGAATAGGATGAAAACAAAGCCAAACTATGAAACAAACATTTTTATACAATACACAAGCATTTTCATTCATAAGCCAACATTCACCTGCAAAAATGAAAATAAAATAAAATGCATATCTCCATACAAATATGTATACTACAGTTCAAACTTGATTCATAGGTATGAACAAATTATAAGCTAGAAAGTAGTATAATAACAAAACAAAAGTCTTTATCCAAGGCTTCATACATAAGCCAAGTTTATACCTGCAAGATAGTACATATCTTCATACAACTATACACAGCCGAAATACAATAATAATTATGCAAGCATATTATGAAGCAATGCATTAATTATCATCAACTCAGCCACTCTTTTGTTCTAAACAAATACTACAAATCCTTGTCATTTGCAGTAAATAAGCCTGCCCATATTAGACAAATAACAACTACACCAGTAGACACCTTCCTTCACACATATATCATCTTCTATATATCTATTTACATCTGTTCTTTTAGTTCGTTCAAAATATAATGAGAAACTTGGTTACCTGAGAAAAATTAAGAGAAAAAAAAGAAGAGAAGAAGCCAAACTCAAATATATTCAAACAGCAAAAACAGATTCAAGTCTGTAGTTTCAACCTTTTGTTTCAAGCAACTAGATTCACAGGTTGTTCAGGTGAGTAAACAAATTAATTCAGAATTTAAGTTGAATTAAATATGTGTGAACCATCTGTGATTAATATGGTGCTTTGCTTGGATGTTTATTATAGTTTAACTCTGTATATATACACATATATATGCCTGGATTGTGTGTTTCTTCCTCTCTGTTTGGTTACAGGTTGCAAACTGATCAGAGAATTTCATTTTTTTTTCTTTATCTGAACATTTTGGATTTCGAGTTCGAACAAACTTGTTTGTTTCCACCTGAGTTAAGGTTTTAATATAGTTTTCAATATGTATGGATATATACAGTATAAAAAAAAATTAAATTATTCTTACAGGGGAAACTCTAACATATGGAAATTTTGAATATGATGAATCAATGATTCAAGTTTATATTGTGAATCGTTGTTCGAAAACATGATTTTTAAAACAAAAATTGAGATTTTACATGGATTATATCAACGACAGTTGTAGTTCATCAGAAATTGTTTCTTCTACAAATTCCCAGCGACCGGGAAATCGCTTTAAGCTGAATCTTTGCATGAAGTAAGCTCAGTAATCAATCATATCAGGAAAAATGCTAGGAAAAATTCCGAATGCGTGAATCTCTGGGATGACGTAAAAATAGGGTTTTGGGTTCATGGGTTTTAGGTTCTGTAGATTTTCGATTTCGACACCGTTGCATGATCGAGTGCCTCGCGTTTCGGGGAGGTGGAAGAGGAAGGTATGGATGAGGTACGGGCGGAGTTGCGTCGCTACAGGTGGTTGCTTTTGGCCGGACGTGGCGAATTGTTATCGAGTGTTCGAACGTGGGTTCGAGTTGCAGGTTGTTTTTTTGAATTCATGGATTTCGTGATGATTGGTGTTGCGATCTCGTATTTGGGGGCGAATTGTGATTTGTGGGTGGCGATGTGGGTGGCCGGAGGTGTGGTGAACCACCGTGCACGTGCACGGTGGTGTTTGGGGACGAGCTGTCGTGTCTGTGTCGTGGTGAGATTTTTGCTTCGTGTCGCACTCGGGAATTTGCGTGTGTGCTTGGAGTTATCAGGTGTGTGTATGTTAATTGCTGCTGTTGCGTTTAATACTAGTTAAAAAAAATGAAGAAGGTAAGATATAGGAAGGAGAAGAAGATAGAGAGTGAGAGAAGGGAAACGCACGGGAGAGTCACGAGGAAAAACTCGAGTTTCCTCGAGTAAAAATTGATGCGGTCTCGGTACCTTCCCCAAATGGTCGTTGTACCCTTGTTTAACTTAGTTAATTAAGTAATTGCTAGTTAGTTAAGTTAGTATTTTAATTAAAGGTTGATAGGTAAGAAAAGATATATAAGTAATAATATGAAATTAGGGTGTTAAGTAATTTGTATTTGAAATCTTAAATTGATAACCTTAATTTACTTATTTTTCTAATTAGAATAAATTATATGATAAGCAATTTAAATCTTAATAACATTAGTTAATTACTTGAGGTTAATTAATGGAAATTTAGTAAAATGATTAATAGGAATTATACTTTAATTAAATTGAAAATAATTGATTTATTTAAGTAATTTGTAACAATTGAATAATTAATTCGTTTTAATAGGTAAGTTATTAACTAACTAACTGAGTAATTAAGTATCAGTAAATGAATAAAAGTTTAGTAATTAATAAATTAAAATTTTGAATAATTAATAAATTGATTAATTGAGTTACTTAATCAACAATTAATTTAGTAGGATAAAATAATTTATTATTAAGTAATCAATTAAGTAAAGTAATCCAAACTGTTTGGAATGCATTGATAATTCGATATGATTGACTTTGATATCTGTTGATGATATTTCTGTGATATGTTGTGATGTATTATGGATATCTGTGATAACTGTGTACGATTTATCTGTTATGTTAATTCCTAATATTGAATTGAACTGTTAAGTTAAATAGACAACTTGGCCCTTAAAATGGCGTTTGGATCCGATGAGACCGGGATCGGAAGAATCAATTTTGATTCTCCGAAAACCACATCAATCTAATTTAAACGTTAGGTCGTGAATTCTGAAATGGAGATCAAGATGGTGTTTCCAGAATGCAAGGGTTATCGTCGTTAACTCTGAGGGTGATTCCAAAATGAGTGTAACGAGATAATGCCTTCGGTTTCATTCGAACCCGGAACGAACTTGTATGGATTGAATGCTTTCAACACATCGTCAGGCGGACGATGAGCATTCTAAGTGATATGTTCTTTAAAGGTAATCGTAGCCTCAAAGCTCATCAACCGGGAATGGCTAAAACAGGGGATGTGCAGCAAGGTTAGGTGGGTCATGCCCAAGCAGGACAAGATATTTCCCCTGTCTAGATGTCCCTTTTTATATTTCGGCTTAGTGGGCGGTTGCTAGCTACAACCGCGGGGTTTATCTTGTTCGGGACTGTTCAGTAAGGAATGGTTCCGGCCTTGTGTTGCAGGGGATGAAGGGAGTAATCCTCGGTACGGTGATCTAGGCCCCGTACTGTGACGGGCGGTACCCCAGTAGCCCTGCCATTGTTGGAAATCCATTTTTCCCTACGAGACCCTACGGTTTTGATTTGTATTACCCACTTTTGTGGCTAGTAGCTGGAATTTAATGAATGTAACAATTTCGGCTATTTTCTATTTACTTGAAAACCCTAGACACTATTATAATATCACTGGATTTCCTATGAAATGTTTTGGTTAGCGTAAGATAAAAACTTACCCGTATTTATTTGTGGGAGTCTTACGTGATACCTTTATTTTCAAATGTTTTCAAAGTTAAACAACTTTAACCCGTTTACTCATACCAGACCCATGTCTGACCCGGAGTTTATTTTTGTTTTTCATAAACTCTCGGGTACCCAAATTTTTACGGGTAGCCAAGGGATTCAGGTTAGATTTGACGAAATCTGGAGGAGCAATGGAGCAGGAGGCTTCAGCGTTGTAGATATATATAGTTCCGCTGTGTTGGTATCTCTGAGTCATATTGTTTGAGTGGTATTGTATTGAGTTGTATTAACTAGACAAGTGTTTATAACTGTCTAGTATGTGATGTATGATCTGTATAACTCTGATATATGTAAAATTTTAAAGTAGTTATGTGATATATTATATTTTGTTCTATTCCGCTGTGAGATTCTGATGTTGTTGTTCTTTCTTCTCTATCTTTTCTATTTTCTCATCCCTTTCTTTCTTAATGATGATGCGTCTTTCTAGTGGAAGAAGGACGGGTCGTCACACGGGTCCATGTATTTACCTCAAATCTCCACTGCGTACACGGTTGTTAAAGTGGTTTTCGGAGTTGGCAGAGAGTATGGCAACTTTCGATCCCGGTCACTTTAACAACCCAATGTTATTATAACACCGTGGTCTTTTCAAAATAATTGATACTTCCAACTAGAATAAAATATCCTTTTCGAAACTATATAAATACGATATTTTTTCCATTTCAAAAACCAAATCATCATGATATTCTTTTTATAAAACCCAAATCAATATAATGTCATTTTATTTCAAACATATCTCTTTTCCAAAATCATAACACTTTCAAATTTATAATATCTGGAAACTAAACGCTTGAAATATACCTTTCACAACATAATACTTTGAATTCCATAGCTTCTAAACCATAACTCTCAAAACTCAAATGGTTTGGATATTCAAACAATATATATAATAAAATAGTTTGAATTTAAGATTACTTTATAAAGTAAAATAATTTCCTCGACTTTACAATTTTATTCACTTTAAATTAAATCTCAATTCATAACTTTCAACTCACTTTTAGTTTTAATAAACCATTTCAATTTCAATATATTTCAAACTTTGAGTATTTAACAATTTCAAAACTAAGGTAGGAAATTTCGGTTCAACAATTCAATGTCCTATTATTTAGTTTGAAATATTTGCATAATAAATCCGTTATCATTTAAATAAAACTCGAATTACCAATAACTAAATATTTCCTTAAATTATATTTATACTTGAAATATTCATTTTATTCATGTTGAATAAAATCTAGTTATAAAAGTCATATCCTTTAAAATTTAAACTTTAATAAATTTACATCAACTTCTGGAGTTTAATGCTTCAATAAGCTCAATTTCAAATAAATTTCCAATTTTTACCTTCCAGTCTTAATTTATTTAAATCATTATAACCTCTATATTAAAGTATGATTTAAATACTTAACCATATTTTATTTTAATAAAATCAAACTCCATTATTAAACTTATTATTATTAAACAAATTTATACATAGCTTAAATACATGAATTTAACTATATGTAAAATATTTTTATATAATATCAAAAATCAATATTTATTAAACCGTATAATTCTATCCAAAATCATAGAAATCATTTTCAAAATATTTATATATATAGACCGACGGTGTCTGTATATAATTTTCTATCCTATGGTCAAGTGATACAGATATTTATCATTTCAAGCCGTAATTTAAAATAAAAAAATACGGTTATATATCATTTCAAACCGCAATTCCGAACGGAATAAAATGCATATCAACTTGCAGTTTATAATAATATATAATACAACATCCATTCATCCAATATCACACATCAACCATTTATCACAATCATCATCCAATTCAAACAATAACATCAATATAGAACAATAATAAATAACAAGTAACTACTGGCAGTTTATATTCAATAATAAATTAATTTAACCGACAGTTTATATTCAAAAATAAATTGAATAATAATTTAATTCAATAAATTCAATTTAACAGGAATGATGATAAAAATACACCAGACAGCAATAAATAAATTTCTAATCACATCAGAAATTAATTTAACACACGTAAGAAATTTTAGAAGTTGTGAGTGGGTTATAACACCTACATTTTGAATTTAAATTGAATTTAAATCCAATTTAAACCCAAAAATTGAACATTCTTAGAATCCATCCGAACCAATGCTAAAATGTCAAAAATTTTGATACGATCCTAGCGGAGAAAACTGCGCAAGAATCTGAATCCGTATGCAAAAGTTACGCGTATTTGAACTTTGCAAAATTAAATTTAAAATTGAACAAAATAAACTAACAGAAGAAATACCCTGAAGCCACGTATCATCAGTCTCGTGCACGGACACTACCTAAATGAAAACGCAACAATCTCGACCGTAGTCGCCACCACGTCAACGCGCCTCGCCGCCGCTGCGACCGGCCGCCGCCTCGCCAGAGTTTCACCGCGACCATCCCTCGACACACCGACCCCACTATGACGTCGCGATCACCGCAATTTGACTCAGCCGCCGCCATGATGAAAAGGCCTAGGTTGAATTTTTCTCGAAAATCTGGCCATCGATTCGACGCAAAAACTATACCGATGAACTCCCCATCGTCCACTCTACAATTCACAGAAATGATTCGATGATCCGACAACGTTCATCGACGCGCGATGAACGGCCGTGAATGTTTCATTGATTTCCGGCCACATCCAAACTCAAATTAAAAACCGAATCGTAGAATTGAGATGCGCTCTTCGAGAGCTTTCGGGCGATATAAAATATGATATTATTTGGAGAGTTTGAATTTTTGGCTTTGGATTTAATATTGAAATTGGAATTGAAAATTTTTGTTTTGTCTGCCATTGAAATAAGGAGCTGAGGAGGAATTGTACGTATAGACAAATGACAATGAGGGACAATTAGGGTTTATTATAGGGTATTTATAGAAAAAACTGAAATAGAATAGATGGGCAAGATTTATTTACACGTTGGACGATAAAGTGGCCCGAAAAGCCCGTTTCGACTCCGAAGCGAAATTGGGTCAACCCATATATCAAAATAAATGTATTAAAATATTTAAAAATCAATGGAGTAGGTTTTAGGTCCAAATTCCATCGTATGAAGAAGTTATGCTAAAATCAAAATTTTCCAAATTGATTTCAATTGATTTCAAGGCGTTTCGAGTCCGTATGATCAAACGACAAGTCCGACGCTATGAAACTTGAAATCCTATAATAATTCACTGTTACGCATCCGATGAAACTGGTTTCATCGAAATCCGAGTCAGTGGCCGAAATGGCTATTTTTACATTAATCAGATAAATTAGTAATTAGTTAATTAAATCAAATTTTCAATTTCAATTCGATAATTGACAATTCTTATCATTTTTAATTTCTTAAACAATTACAGTAATTTAAACAAATTCAGATGTCAATTTAACGTTGATTCATTCATCAACTTCAACGTTGTTTCAATTTCATTATATTCAGAAATTATAAATATAATTCCCAATAATTCCATTTAATTAAATAATTTGACAATTATTCCATTCATTATTGTCAAATAGATGGATTTAACATTGGATTCAAAACTTTTACTTTAATATTCTCACATTCCATCTTATTTCAAATAACATAATATTTAGATATTTTAATTTCATTTAATCGAAATTAATCCAATCATTAAATTTAAGTTAATAAATCTTGATTCACATTCTTTAAATCAACCAATTGTCATATTATAAATAGAATTGACATTATTTCCAATTATTTCTTTACTTTACACTAACACTGATTTTATCAATTTACAGTTTATTACGTATTATTTTAACAATTAAGATAACTTTCAATCTATTTTCCAATTTACTAATTACAATCAATTTAGACCTTACAATTTTCTCAATTAATTGGGATTGCACTAAATTTGTTACTATCAACTTGCTTTAACCTTATTACCTTAATTTACGTTTAGTTACTATTAAACAATATATTATTTCATTGGTTAATTCAACACTTCCAACTATTGCATTAATTCTCATGAACATAACATTGTTGATTTCCTATTTTAATTTGGTAGACCAATTAATTATACTAGTTCATTTATTTACACAACACTTACCCTTATTTACTTATATTTAAATTTATTCTCAAATATAACGGTCACAATTAAATTAATAGGCTAATTGAATAGTAACTTACAACCGTTACTATTACTTTAATTCACATTAATGAATTCATTGTTCATAACAAATGTTACCCTTCTTATATAGCCAATCTTTATTCACTAGTCATTTATTTCATATTATTCCATTTATAAATTTTAAATGTTTGCATTAGTTTTTCTTACATTAATTTATAGCCAAGTATACCATTTACACAAATATTGTACTTTCATTCAAATAGTTAATAATTAACTTCGGTTAACCTTGTTACTTTTCATTTAAGTTATTATCTCCTTATTAATTAACAAAACTTTTCATTCCTTCAATATTAAATTACCAAAACTTTATCAAATTAATAAATTTAAAACATTGAAATTTACGGGTCGTTACAGGGACAGCAGCACCAAGTATTTCTATGCCAAGATGAATACAAGAAGGCATAGAAATAAAATTCATGCATTACTTGACGCTCGAGGACAATATATTTATGATTATAGTAATAGAAAAGTTAATGCCATTCAATGCTATCAAAAGCTACTTAAGAGGGATTCAACAATAGATTTCCCCCAAGTACAAACTAAAATGCGAGTTAATGCAGCGGGACAAGATTACTTATCTTCTCCAATAACTATGCATGAAATTAAAGCGGCTGTATTCTCAATCAATGATGCTAAGAGTCCAGGACTAGATGGCTTCTTAGCCAAATTCTACAAGCTTCACTGGGATGACCTAAAAAATAAATACATTCAATGCTGTTGTAACAACCCGGGATTGCAATTACCGAATAATAAATTAAAATTATGATTTTAATTTAAATGGAGCTAAAAAAATGGATCTTTTTGTATAGGATAATTTCTTTAAAATAAAGTTATTTGAAAAAAAAAGGGTGGTTTTATAATTATGGGTTTTAGTTGGCTAATGATGCATTAAATAGTTTTAGTGAACATTAGGATGCCACTTCTCTTATTGGGTCAATTAGTGAAACCAAACCTATTACCATCTCTATATATTATCTTAAACCCACCCTAAACCCTAACCCTCCTCTTTATAATTTCCTCAAACCCTAAACATCTCCTAAAAACCTAATTAATGGCCTCCATTTGGTAGAAGATCCATTTTCCTCTCCACATAGCTAATCTAGGTTAATACAAGCTAAAAAGTAAAGCAATCCTTCTCTAATCACTCTCTAATCTTCATTCTAATTTTTGAAATTAATTTTTAGTACATGGTTTTTGGTTTATTTTTGTTATGAAGGCTCTTGATCTCCTCTCTCTAGCTTTTGGAGTGCACACCAAGTGGTTGTGCATATTTTTCTTGCATTGGTTGAGGTAATAAATGCTAGCTAAAATAAAAATTAGTATATTGCTGTGAGTAAATTAGGCATATATCCTTCATATTAAATCAGAATTAGGATTTTCTTAATGTTCTGGAAAGCTTATTTCGTAATCTATAACTTCTATGTTTTGAGCTTTGCATGATTTTGAGGTTTGAATGGTCGAAATCACGTTTGTTTGTTGCTGTCCTGACAACAAAATACAGGGTTGATAAAAATAAAAACCTAAAATTGTTTTGGCCATAAGTAACCCGTTTCTTATCCAAATCTAATAATTTTGGATGTTCTGGAAAGCTTAGATATAGAGATAAAATTTTCATGTTTTGAGTTTCATGAAATTTTGAAGTTAATTTGGTCAAAACCGTGCATTCTTCCTACTACCCCGAGAGCAAAACGACAGTGATATAGAATTTAGATCTGAGAATTGTTTTGGTCATAGAATTTTCATCCCTGATCGGAATTTGACAATCTTGGTCATTTCGAAAAGCTTAGAAACTAAGCTACAACTTTTAGTTTATTTCATTTTCCATAATTTGAAGTTTACTATGCCAAAATTATGGTTTTTCATCTCTGGCCTGTTAGTGCACAACTACATGACTTAGTCGGATTTCAGCGCAGAACCCCGACTTTGCGACGCCATCCCAGGCTCGTCCTATGTCGGATTTCATCGATTTTGATCTCTTTGGAAAGATGAGGTCGAGGTCTCCAACTCTGCGAAATTTGATTAAGATCTGTGTGCGTTTGATGCTTCGTTTTTGTTGCCAAAGTAGCACCTAGAAACTGTTTTGAAAAACATTGATTAATTTTAATTCAAACGTCCAACTTCGCGACCTCGCCACGAGCAGGTCCTATGTCGGATTTCATCGGAGATCAAGATCTTCAAGCCTACAAAGTTTGGTTTAGATCTGGGTGCGTTAGATACTTCGTTTTTATTGCCGAAGCAGCACTCAGAAACTGTTTTACAACAGTGATCATTTTCAGTTATCGTCGGACCAACTTTGAGACGTTGTCATTTCTTCGTTTCAAGTCGGAACCAAACGATTCTTGTTGCATATCAAATTAGGAGTAATGTACTATACTCCTGTCAATTTTCATCAAGATCTGGGTTGATATGACCCTTCGACTATGTCGTCGAAGTGGGACCTTCGGACTGTTTTGACACAACAAAGTTTTATGATTTTTGTCCGACTTTGAGACGATGCACTTTCTTCGATTCAAGTCGAAATTGCCCAATTCTTTTTGTAATTTGGAGCAAGGATGTTGTTCTACATTCTTGCCAATTTCATGTCATTTCGACTCTGTTGTAGGTTCAAATCTGCCGTCGAACTAGTGACTTTGACTTGTTTTCAGCGATTTTATACTTGGTATAATTTCGACTATTTTTCTGAGATTTTCCGATTTCTTTGAATTTGTCTCTAGCTTTCGTGCACGGATTTTATAAATAATTTTAAAGTGATTTTCCATCAAATTTTCTTTTGAAATTATTATTTAGTATTATTTTAAGTATTAAATTAATTACTCCATAATAGGAGAATTTCGAAGGCTATTTCTAAAGAGGTTTTCCAACGATTAAGAATCCGCTTTCTCCAACTATTTTCTAAGTCAAATGTACACTCTTCTGCACTTCAAGCGAAGTGGAAAGGTGATTAAATGGTTAGGTAAAACACGGACCATGAATCCGCGCGTTTATCTTTCCGATTAATCCCCGACCTATTCATTGATCGTTTTGGCCTTTTGGCCTAGTTTACCGATGACATGAGGTGAACTTTTTACTGCTTTGAGTATGGAAGCTTACTATTGGTTAGTAAACCGTTTAGTGCGAACGTTGGGGTATGGGACCCACGTTACTACTTTACGGGTTTCTTGCTAAGAGTTTGTGACACATTCCTACCGTTAGTGGTAAACGAGTACTGGGCCTACGAGCCTTTACCACTACGGCGTGTTTCCTGAGTGATACCTTTGGGATAGTGTCTTCGGACTGTCTCCCTTGGGTTTATTGCCTTTGGGATAGTGTCTTTGGACTGTTTTCTTCTGGCTCATCACCTTCTGGATAGTGTCTTCGGACTGTCTCCTTTAGGTGTTGCCCCTTAGCTAAAGTGATGAGTGTGTCGCTGAGGTATATTTCCTGTGTGATTGAGTACAGTACTAGCGTGCTAATGTTTTCCTGTGTGATTTATATTCCCTCATGTAGCGCCATTCGGTGTTGGTTTTATGCAACCACACGATATAAGCGCGACTACCTTATGGAAATTGTTTTATGCCTACACCGGCACTTGTGCTTATGTTATGCCGATGATATGAGGCTTGTTATAAATCTCTACTTAGATGTTTGTTTCTTCTCTATGTGAGAGATATTGGTTTTTTTTTGTACCATGATATATGTTTCTCTTTTGGAGATTATTATGTTATATGTTGCCTCATTATCTTATCATGATTATTGTTCAGTTTATCTAACTGATTTGTTTAGCTAGCCTGACTCGAGTATTTTATGCTCGGGTCAGACCGAGTTGTTTCAGGTTAGGTCGCTTTGGACTTAGCTTGCTTCTGTGCTTCTGCTTTGGATATATCCGCTATATTATAGATAACTTTACTTTTTATCCATCCTTTATGATACTCTGATATTATGACTATCTTGTATATATTCTTTTGACTCACGGATGTGTGAGTAGTGGCTTTGTACCCACTTTTATATTTGGATCTGTACTCGATGTTGTATTGTGTTGAGACTATTTGCTTATTATATGATGCTGTTCAGTGATGATGTTCATTTTTCTATTATGCTTTATTCTGATAGATCTTTTAGCCATTGTAGTTTCGCTTTAAGTATTTATTGAATATGTCGAAGTACATGAGATGAAATTTTTTTTCACTTTTCGACGTGTTTAGTAGATAGTTAAAGTAAGATTACACATGGTCGCTTCCATTATACTCTATTGTCCGCATTAGCAGATGGTATTATCCATATAATACTCTTTGTTAATGAGGCTCTCGGAGTGGGGCGTTATAGTTTGGTATCAGAGCCAGGTTCAGGACTAAGCATAATAAACACAGAACAGATATACTTAGTACAATACATCCTAGTATGATTCAAATTTTACGAATCCCTTCCTTGTGCCTCTGGATAGATAAGTTAGGAATATGTTCAGGAATACGTTTATATTCCGTAATATCCGTTAATGAATTATCTATCTTCGAATCATGCTTAGCTCATTTTTTTTCTTTTCTTTCTCTTACTTTCAGTATGTCTGGAAGAGGGAGGAATACTCATCGCTCCGGTGCTGTAGGGCAATCCAGTAACCCATAACCAGAGGGTGTATTCATGACTACCGATCAGATCATGGAGCTGGTTTGGAATTCTCATTCCCAGACTTCTACTTCAGCCTCTGATGCTCCGCGCAAGTCAGCTTTTGCACGCCTCTGCAGCGATTTCACTCATCTCGGTGGCAAGCCGTTCAATGGCTCCGAGACAGTTCTTGAGGTACAGTCATGGATCCGTGTATGCGAGCGCATCTTTACTCGCATGGGCATTTCTGACCATGACCGTGTTCTTGTTGCTTCCAGTCAGCTTTAGAGTCGTGCCTTGGATTGGTATGAGCTTCTTATTGCCAAGGTCGATGAGACCAGACATTCTTGGGCTCATTTCCGTGATCTTTCGAGCTCAAGTTCGTTCCAGAGTCTAAGAAGATTTCTCTTGCTCGCCGCTTCATTGATCTCAAGCAAGGGAAGTCTACTGTTTCAGACTATGTTTCTTCTTTCGAGGCCCTGTCCATGTACGGCCTCGAGTTCATCAGCACACCCTACAAGGAGAATCTAAAATTTGTGGAAGGTCTTAAGAAATATATTAAGAAGTCTTTGATGTTACAGCTCAAGCTCTCCTTCGAAGTGCTTGTTGACTCAGCGCTTCACCTTGAAGCAGTCGAGAAGGAAGGCGATAGCGATGATAGTGTTGAGGTTTCCGCGAACCCCAACAAGAAGAGGTCTTCTTCCCACATACCTGGTTCTTCTTCTACTCTTAAGAAGAAGAAAGCGATCGGTTATGACTCTCAGCCTCAGTCCCAGACCAGTGGAACACCTTCCGTGAGGAAGTGTTTCAACTGCGGTTCTCCAGATCACTTTGTTAGAGAGTGTCTCAGACCCCTCGCTTGCCGCTATTGCAAGAAGGAGGGTCATCTTATCTCTGCTTGTCCTACTGCACCACCTAGATCTGGCAAGCTTAATGCTGCCAAGGCTTCTATAGATTCTTCTCAGCCTCAAGGTACGCATCCTTCCGTCCTAGAAGGCTCTATTCTATTTCATGGTAGATCTATTAGAGTTCTCTTTGATACGGGTGCTTCTCACTCATTCGTATCAAAAGAACTAGTTGATGTTATGTCTTTGGATGTTTCTTGTTTGGTTTCTTCTCTGAGGATTGTAAATCCGATTGGTGGATCCACGACCCTTAGTCTCATTTGTGAGAATATTGATATTGAGTTATGTGGATTTTCTTTCCTTGCAAATTTGCATGTTATGGCTTCTTTGGGTTTCAACATGATTCTGGGTATGGATTGGCTCGTTCGGTACGATGCCAAGATTATCTGTTCAGAGCGGGTATTATTTCTTCGTCACCCTGACTCATCCGCTCCTTTGGCTCTTGTTCTTCGAGATGTTGAGATTTTCGAAGCTACTCTATTCGCTCTTGATTCACGAGATGATGAGTGTGCTATATCTCGTATTCCAGTTGTTCGGGATTATCCCGATATCTTTGAGGCAGTATCGAGTCTACCGCCGAAGCGGGCTATTGAGTTCCGCATCGATCTCATTCCAAGCTCTCATCCAGTTAGTCGTCCTCCTATGAGGATGTCTATGAAAGAGAATGAGGAACTCAAGAAGAAGTTGGTAGAGCTCGAGGCGAAGCAGTTTATTCAGTCCAGTTGTTCGCCATGGGGTGCTGCAGTCGTCTTCGTAAAGAATTCTGATGGCTCTCTTAGGCTTTGCATCGATTACCGCAAGCTTAATGAGGTGACCATCAGGAATCGTTATCCATTGCCACGGATAGACGATATGTTTGATCAGTTGAGCGGTGAGAAGGTATTTTCTCAGCTTGACCTCGCCACCGGTTTTCATCAGCTTCGAGTCGCGGATGATAGCGTTCTGCTTACTGCTTTCCGCACTCGATATTGTTCATTCGAGTGGTTAGTCATGCCATTCGGTTTGACGAACGCTCCAGCTTTCTTCGTTGAACTTATGAATCGAGTATTCCGGTAATGTCTCGATAAGTTTGTTCTAATATTCATCGACGACATTCTGATATATTCTAGATCTGAGACAGAGCATACCCAGCACCAGAGGATTGTCTTGGATATACTTCGTCAGCATCAGCTTAAGGCCAAGTTCTCCAAGTGTCACTTTTAGGAGAGTAGGGTCAAGTTTTTAGGCCACGTAGTATCTTCTGAAGGCATATCTGTCGATCCCACCAAGATCGAAGCCGTTCAGAACTGGAAGCGGCCTGAGAATGTACACGAGATTTGCAGCTTCCTAGGACTGGCGGGTTATTACCGTTGGTTCGTAAAGGATTTCTCACGTGTTGTTCTTTCGCTTATGAGCCTGACCCGTAAGGGTGTTCGTTATGTCTGGTCAGACAAGTGTGAAGCTTCTTTTCAGCAATTGAAGGAACTTCTCACTCATGCTCCTATTCTAGAGGTTCCCAAGGAAACCATGACCTTATTGTCTACACCGACGCTTGTAGTAGCGGGCTCGGTGCCGTGCTCATGCAGAAGGATCGGGTGGTTGCTTATGCTTCTAGGCAACTGCGTCCGAATGAGGTTCGCTACCCAACTCATGATCTTGAGTTCGCCGCTATTGTCTTCACCTTGAAGACGTGGCGCCATTATTTACTGGGCGAACGCTTCATTCTATACATCGATCACAAATCCCTGAAATATCTATTCAGCCAGAAGGATCTCAATATGAGGCAGCAGCGATGGCTTGAGTTTCTCGCCTCATATGACTTAGACATTCAGTATACCCCTGGCAAGGGTAATCGTGTGGCTGATGCGCTCAGTCGCAAACACTCGGCAGTAGTTTCTATGATGATAACCGAGTGGGATATTCTTAAGACTCTTTCTGTGTGCGATATTCGAGATCGAGCTCCATCTTCTGATTCTCCAGTCTTATTGTCCAGTTTGGAAGCTCGACCTATTTTACCGGATCGCATTGCCCATGCTCAACGGCAGGATCCAGACTTGTTGCATCTTATCCATCTTCTTGAGTCAGGATCCAATGATGAGGCTTTGCTGAATTATTCTATTGATTCTCATCGGTGTCTTCGCAGGAAGAACCGTATATTGGTACCATCAGATTTATCGCTTAGGCGTGACATTCTGGATGAGTGTCATCACACTAAGTACACCATTCATCCCGGTTTAAGTAAGATGTATGCCGATATATGTCGGTTATATTATTGGGAAGGTTTGAAGAGAGATGTTGCAAGTTATGTGAGCAGTTGCATGACTTGTCAACAGATCAAGGCCGAGCATCAGCGTCCATCCGGTCTTCTTCAGCCTCTTGATATTCCATTGTGGAAATAGGATCAGATATCTATGGATTTCATCGACGGTCTACCTCGATCGAGGTCAGGCCATACTTCTATCTTTGTTATTGTTGATCGCTTGATCAAATCGGCTCATTTTATTCCGATTAAGTCCACTCGGACTGCACCTCAGTTGGCCAAGCTCTATGTGAAAGAAGTCGTCCGACATCATGGCATTCCTAGCTCTATCGTTTGTGATCAAGACGCTTTGTTCACTAGCCACTTCTGGAAGTGTCTACAGTCAGCTTTGGGCACAAAGCTTGACTTTTCTACTGTTTATCACCCTCAGACGGACGGTCAGACTGAGAGGGTGAATCGTGTATTGGATGATCTTCTTCGCTGTTGTATTCTTGATTTCGAGGGTAGTTGGGAGGACCACTTACCACTTGTGGAGTTCTCCTACAACAACAGCTATCAGTCCAGTATTGGCATGGCTCCTTTCGAAGCTCTTTACGGAAGGCCATGTCGCTCTCCTTCGTGTTGGTTAGAATCTGGCGAGAAACTCATTCTTGGTCCAAATTCAGTTCGGGAATCTTCTGAGATGATTACTCTTATCCGTCAGAGAATGAAAGAGGCGCAGTACCGCCAGAAATCCTACGCGGACAACCGTAGGAAGCCTCTTGAGTTCTCCATTGGTGATCTTGTCTATATTCGGATATCTCCTATGAAGGGGGTTGCGCGTTTCAGTTCTACAGGGAAATTGGCTCCTCGCTATGTCGGACCATTTCCTATCACGGAACGCGTTGGCCTTGTTGCTTATCGTGTGGCTCTACCTGCTCATTTCTCTGGAATACATGATGTGTTCCATGTCTCTCAGCTTCGCAAGTGTGTGCGCGATCCTGATTCTATTATCGAGCCGCATATCATGCCAGATTTAGAGATCTCACCCGATCTATCTTGGGAGCAGCAACCACTCCGTGTGCTTGATTCGGAGGTCAGACACCTTCTAAACAAAGAGGTTCCGCTTGTGAAAATTCAATGGTCACCCAATCCTAAGGACTGCACTTGGGAGACCAGAGAATTTATCGAGCATACTTATCCTAGTTTTCTTTCATCTTCGGGCACGGGTGAGCATCTATATTTATCTTATGTTGTTTCTTCGGTGGATTAGAGGTTATAGACGACTTCCATATTTAAGGAATTGCAGGGATTCAATTTTCTTAAGGGGGGAGTCTGCAACAACCCGGGATTGCAATTACCGAATAATAAATTAAAATTATGATTTTAATTTAAATGGAGTTAAAAAAAGGGATTTTTTTGGATAGGCTAATTTCTTTAAAATAAAGTTATTTGAAAAAAAAATAGGCGGTTTTATAATGGTGGGTTTTAGTTGGCTAATGAAGCATTAAATAGTTTTAGTGAACATTAGGATGTCACTTCTCTTATTGGGTCAATTAGTGAAACCAAACCCATTACCACCTCTACATATTATCTTAAACCCACCCTAAACCCTAACCCTCCTCTTTATAATTTCCTCAAACCCTAAACATCTCCTAAAAACCTAATTAATGGCCTCCATTTGGTAGAAGATCCATTTTCCTCTCCACATAGCTAATCTAGGTTAATACAAGCTAAAAGGTAAAACAATCCTTCTCTAATCACTCTCTAATCTTCATTCTAATTTCTGAAATTAATTTTTACTACATAGTTTTTGGTTTATTTTTTTTATGAAGGCTCTTGATCTCCTCTCTCTAGCTTTTGGAGTGCACACCAAGTGGTTGTGCATATTTTTCTTGCATTAGTTGAGGTAATAAATGCTAACTAAAATAAAAATTAGTATATTGCTGTTAGTAAATTAGGCACATATCCTTCATCTTAAATCAGAATTAGGATTTTCATAATATTCTGGAAAGCTTATTTCGTAATCTATAACTTCTATGTTTTGATCTTTGCATGATTTTGAGGTTTGAATGGCCGAAATCACGTTTGTTTGTTGCTGTCCTGACAACAAACTACAGGGTTGATAAAAATAAAAACCTAAAATTGTTTTGGCCATAAGTTACTCGTTTCTCATCCAAATCTAATAATTTAGGATGTTCTGGAAAGCTTAGATATAGAGCTAAAATTTTCATGTTTTAGGTTTCATGAAATTTTGAAGTTAATTTGGTCAAAACTGTGCATTCTTGCTACTATCCCGAGAGCAAAACGACAGTGATATAAAATTTAGATCTGAGAATTGTTTTGGTCATAGAATTTTCATCCCTGATTGGAATTTGACAATCTTGGTCATTCCGAAAAGCTTAGAAACTAAGCTACAACTTTTATTTTATTTATTTGGCCAGAATTTGAAGTTTACTATGCCAAAATTATGGTATTTCATCTCTGGCCTATTAGTCCATAGCTACAGACCTTAGTCGGATTTCAGCACAGATCCCCGACTTTGCGATGCTATCCCAGGCTCTTCCTATGTCAGATTTCATCGATTTTGATCTCTTTGGAAAGATGAGGTCGAGGTCTTCAACTCTGCAAAATTTGGTTAAGATCTGGGTGCGTTTGATACTTCGTTTTTATTGCCAAAATAGCACCTAGAAACTTTTTTGAAAAACATTGATTAATTTTAATTCAAACGTCCAACTTCGCGACCTTGCTGCGAGCAGGTTCTATGTCGGATTTCATCAATTTCGATCTCGTTGAAAAGATAAGATCGAGATCTTCATGCAGGCAAAGTTTGGTTTAGATCTGGGTGCGTTAGATACTTCGTTTTTATTGCCGAAGTAGCACCCAGAAACTATTTTACAACAGCGATCATTTTCAGTTATCGTCGGACCAACTTTGAGACGTTTTCATTTCTTTCTTTCAAGTTGGAACCGAATGATTCTTATTGCATATCAAAGTTGGAGTATTGTACTATGCTTCTGCCAATTTTCATCAAGATCTAGGTTGATATGACCCTTCGACTATGTCGTCGAAGTGGGACCTTTGGACTGTTTTGACACAGCAAAGTTTTATGAATTTTGTTCGACTTTGAGACGATGCAGTTTCTTCGTTTCAAGTTGGAATTGCCCGATTCTTTTTGCAGTTTGGAGCAGGGATGTTGATCTACATTCCTGCCAATTTTCATGTCATTTGGACTCTGTTTGCAGGTTCAAATCTGCCGTCGAACTAGTGACTTTGACTTGTTTTCAGCGATTTTATATTTGGTATAATTTCGACTATTTTTCTGAGATTTTCCGATTTCTTTGAGATTTGTCTCTAGATTTTGTGAACGGATTTTATAAATAATTTTAAAGTGATTTTCCATCAAATTTCCTTTTGAAATTATTATTTAGTATTATTTTAAGTATTAAATTAATTACTCCATAATAGGAGAATTTCAAAGGCTATTTCTAAAGAGGTTTTCAAACGATTAAGAATCAGCTTTCTCCAACTATTTTCTAAGTAAAATATACGCTCTTCTGCACTTCAAGGGAAGTGGAAAGGTGATTAAATGGTTAGGTAAGACACGGACTGTGAATCCGCGCGTTTATCTTTTCGATTAATCCCCGATCTATTCGATAGATCGTTTTGGCCTTTTGGCCTAGTTTACCGAAGACATGAGGTGAACTTTTTACTGCTTTGAGTGTGGAAGCTTACTATTGTTAGTAACCCGTTTAGTGCGAACGTTGGGGTATGAGACCCACGTTACTACTTTACGAGTTCCTTGCTAAGAGTTTGTGACACATTCCTACCGTTAGTGGTAAACGAGTACTTGGCCTATGAGCCTTTACCACTACGGCGTGTTTCTTGAGTGATACCTTTGGGATAGTGTCTTCGGACTATCTCCCTTGGGTTTATTGCCTTTGGGATAGTGTCTTCGGACTACTCCTTCTGGCTCATCACCTTCTGGATAGTGTCTTCGGACTGTCTCCTTTAGGTGTTGCCCCTTAGCTAAAGTGATGGGTGTGTCACTGAGGTATATTTCCTGTGTGATTGAGTACAATACTAGCGCGCTAATGTTTTCCTATGTGATTTATATTCCTCATGTAGCGTCATTCGGTGTTGGTTTTATGCAACCACACGATATAAGCGCGACTACCTTATGGAACTTGTTTTATGCCTACACTGGCACTTGTGCTTATGTTATACCGATGATATGAGGCTTGTTATACATCTCTACTTTGATGTTTGTTTCTTCTCTATGTGAGAGATATTGGTTTTTTTTGTACCATGATATATGTTTCTCTTTTGGAGATTATTATGTTATATGTTGCCTCATTATCTTATCATGATTATTGTTCAGTTTATCTAACTGATTTGTTTAGCTAGCCTGACCCAAGTATTTTATGCTCGGGTCAGACCGAGTTGTTTCAGGTTAGGTCGCTTTGGACTTAGCTTGCTTCGGTGCTTCCGCTTTGGATATATCCGCTATATTATAGATAGCTTTACTTGTTATCCTTCCATTATGATACTCAGATATTATGACTATCTTGTATATATTCTTTTGACTCACGGATGTGTGAGTAGTGGCTTTGTACCCACTTTTATATTTGGATCTGTACTCGATGTTGTATTGTGCTGAGACTATTTGCTTACTATATGATGCTGTTCTGTGATGATGTTCATTTTTCTATTATGCTTTGTTATGATAGATCTTTTAGCCATTGTAGTTTTGCTTTAAGTATTTATTGAATATGTCGAACCACATGAGATGAAAAAAAAATTCCACTTTTCGGCGTGTTCAGTATATAGTTAAAGTAAGATTACACATGGTCGCTTCCATTATACTCTAATTTCCGCATTAGCAGACGGTATTATCCATATAATACTCTTTGTTAATGAGGCTCTCGGAGTGAAGCGTTATAGCTGTGGCAGATTCTTTTCTTTCGGAAAAGCTGCCATGGGGAGTTAATCAAAATTTCATTACTTTGATCCCCATAAAAGATAAGCCATAATTAATTTCAAATTACCGATCTATTGCATGTGCTAACATGATATATATAATTATTTAAAAAATCATATGCAATAGAATTAAATGGTTTCTTCCCATGTTAATTGTAGAAAACCAATCCTCTTTCATATCAGGTAGGAATATTGGTGAAAATGTGTTGCTTGCTCATGAACAGATTAGGGATTTCGCTAAATATGGTAAAGCAAAAATATGCATCAAAATCGACTTACAAAAGACCTATGATATGGTTAATCACGAATTTATTTGCCACATACTTAAGTGTTTTGGTTTTCCCCATCTCTTTTTCATTTAATTTATGAATGTATTTCAACTTCCACCTTCTCTATAATGATTGATGGAAGGCCGGAATAGTTCATTACTTCTAATAGAGGCTTACGACAGGGTAACCCTTTATTCCCTTATTTATTTTACGTAGCTATGGATTATTTTTCACTATTAATGGAAGAGGGTATGTTCGAAAAGCATTAGCCGATAAATAAATTTCAGCCTGCCATATCTCACTTACTATATGCTCATGATATTATGATTTTTTTTAGCTGCAACTACATCAAGTGCTACTTGCATGACTTATATTTTCTATAAAATGGAGGAAACGGTTGGTTTACGAATTAATTAAACAAAATCACAAATATTTTTCAACAAAGGAGCAATGTGGAAATTAGAAATAACAAGTATTTTAAACATAGCAGAGAAAGAATTACGTATTAAATATCTCAAGGTGCCACTGTCATCAGATTACATTCAAGCTACCCACTGTTTCTCCTTGCTATAAAAGATCAGTACAAAATTAGAAGGATGAGACTGCAATTTATTAATAACAGCAAGGCATGCTGAGTTGATACACAGTACAATAACTCCTATTGTTATGTTCTGGATTCTTATATACCACCTCCCTATCTCAGCACTTCGTAAAATTGATCACTTATATGCATATTTTTCTAGAAAGGCAAGTTACATAAAATATCTTGGGATACTTTATGCAAGCCTAAAATGGAAGGTGGAATAAGATTGTGAAAATTCACTGATCTTAATATAACTACCAGAATTAAACTATTACGGAAGCTATTAACTTCTAATTTCTTATGGTCTAGATGGATGAAAACCATATATTTGTCTAAAACAAAATTTTGGATTCTTGTTAATCAACGAAAATTCTATAGAATTAGAAAACCGTCGAAATTTTTGAAAATTAAAATAACCGCAAGCACAAACGTACACTTGTAGTACGTGGCGAATACGGGTCGATCCTCGGGGAATTGTTGATATTAATTTTTTTTCAACCAAATTAACTAAAGATTTAGAGTGAAAGTTAAGCTAGAGAATTAGAAAATTAGCTAACTAACTAAAAGAAAAGAAATGGAAATATAAGAGTTAAATGACAACTTAGAGAATAAATCAACTCTCTAGATCATGTAGTTCAACACATATGAAATCATGATATCTCTTTATGGTTATTAGCACTTTAATTGATGTGCTTATCATAAGTATGGCATATTTATGCTATTGGCTAGCCAATATAAGCCATCAAACTATAACACAACCCTTAAAGCACTTACTAACTTTCATGAAACTTGACAAAGAAAATGAAAATGAATCTATTTTAAGTATGGCCTATTAACTATTGATTAGAAATATAGACCATAAAATTTGAATTTCAAATCACTTTCTTATGCCATATTCATACTTTGATGAAGAGGCATTTGTGTTAGTGATTGTTTAAGCATAGCCTATTTGGTGTCAACAATATAGGCTATCAAATTCAAAGCAAGAACAACAAATAAAACACTTCATTGATCATCATTAAGAACAAAAAGAGAGCATGAATTAACAAATAGTTGAAGCTATATAATTAGAGAGCTTCATTACCCCTAAATTGAAGGGGTTTAGCCTATCATATTTGTCATTTGATTAACAAACATAGCTAACAACATGAAAGCAAAATGAAAGTTCAATGAAAAAGAGAGCTAATTAACAAGAATTAGAACTGTTCTACTTGCATGAAAGTAAATCTACACTACAAACATAAGAAGAGAAAAAGCATGTAAATAAAAGAGAATTAACATTGCATAAAAGAAAGAAAAACCACATGAAATAAAATGGCTAAGTAGCCATGGAAAAAGAAGAGAGAAGAGCTTTTTATTTTGAGCCTAAACTAAAACTAAGAGGAACTAAGGAAGAGGGTTACATAAAACATAAGGGGTATTTATACAAGTTAGAAACCCTAATGCATATGCGTAAAATGCCCTTGTAGGAAGTGTGGTGGCCAAGTTATCATTAGCTTCAATAATCCCCACTTAAATGTACATAAAGCTTTAAATGTCTTTTAGCATATGCATTAGCTCATAATTGAAAATCAAGGTAAGTGGGTGGGGTCTCCATGTTCTTCACTTTGAAATATTTCCATCTTCATTCTTTTGTATCTGCTTTGTGCATGCATATTCCTTTATGAAACCACTTGTAATTGATTTTAAATTCCTACGAAATAAAATAGAAATTTCCCATTAAATTTTCTCAATTTGATATATGAATAAAAATGAACATTTTGCCCTTGGATGAAGATGCATATGTGAAAATTTCAAATAATTTGAATTTTGGTTTAAACGGGTGAAAATACCCAATATGATCATTTATTCAATTTAACACGGTGGTAAAAATATGCACATTTACATGCTCATCAATTACCCCCACACTTATCTTTTTATTCATCCTCGAATAAAGAAAAACTAAGATAAATCCTTTTTCGTATGGAGCACGATTGCATTGAGCTTATGCAACAAGCCGTTAAACCTATGGGTATCCCCGGTAGGACGAGTGTTGTCTCGTGAGGGTTTTCAACGGATACTACCCACAAAATCCAAATGCAAGATGAAACTATTTACAAAATGCAAGATTTATTTACAATGAGATGAATGCAAGTTTTTGAAAATATTTACAAATGAAGGATTTATTTATAAATTGACACGAACAAGTTAAATATAGGTTTTGGTTATTATCTTGAAAATTTATGTCATTTACTCATCAAAATTTCCAACAAAAATCAAGTTATCATAACAAATAGACTATAGTTTAACTCGTTGTTTTGGTTAATAACACAGTGCAACTATGAAATGGATCCTTAATTGATTATTAAAGTTTATCAAAGTGGTATTTTCATTTCTTTTCAGTAACAACTCAAATCAAATAAGTAAAAATAGTGCTAGGATTTTAATTGCTTGCTCTCTCATTATTTAGAAGAAAAATTACACACCTAACTCAGGTAAACTGATGCCAGATATACCACCCATGCATTGCCTTTCGGGCTTATGTGAGGGGAGTACAGAGCATGGCGAGTGCACATACTTTCATGCATTCACCTATCGACCGTAGTTGGTTTTTATTAATTCTGTTTTTTTTTCTTTTTTTAGTTGAATTTGAAGTGGTGACCAGTGAAGAAATATGCAGTGGTGAATGTTTGACTGCTTTGGTGTTGAAGGATGTCGATTGTTAAAGAAGGATTGGAGGAGTTGTTGCACGTTAGCGATGTGGATGGTTGCTTGAATTCTGATGCAGTGGAGTGTTGTACTGATGGTGCAGAGGTGGCAGATCAGTGGTGATGTAGGGGATGAAGGTGAGAAAACTAGTTGGAGTGTTTGGGTTGTAGTTGATGTATCTGTGCACAACAGTAGTGTTGACAGAGCACAAGTTGTGATGTACTGTTTGGAAGACTGGGTTGGTTTTTTGATGTATCAGTGCACAGCTTTGTGCCAGTGACAGTCACAGCAGGATTTGATGACAGTTTTTGTAATGGTAATGTATGTAAATGGTAAGCAAGGGGATATGTCTGTGGTAATGTTATGGTTAGTAAAATGGTTTCTGATGGAGGAGTGGGTTGAAGGTTGGAATGCTGGTAGTTGAGTGTGAAGTAGGGTGGATGTTAGCAGATGTTTGAATGGCTTGTTAGGCAGTAAGTCAGTTTTATGCACTGCAGTAGGGTGAATGATGGAAGAAGAAATGTTGGAGTGAATGCAATGTGCATACTGTTGTGCAGGTGGATGAATGAAATGGGTTGTAGATTGAGCAGTGAATGATGAATGATGACTGTATGCAGAAGCTGGTATTAAGAGAGGTCACGGAAGGGGAGATGGCAGAGCACTGCTGTGATGATGGTGAACTGGAGAAGCAGGGGTTGAAGCAGAGGCAGTGCAATAGTTTTCCGGTGGCAGAGGATCAGAGAAGTGTATGCAGAAATGTTGACAGAGGCTGCACACTATTTGGTTGTAAAAATGTAGGAGCAAGATGGTGGACAGTAGAATTTTTTTTATCAACGTAAAATTGTAAAAGGATAAAGAAAGTTGTAAATAAGCAAAAGAAAATGAATAAAAAGAAAATTAATTTTTGGAGTGAAATTATGGATGCTCTTTTTAAAAAAAAGGAAATGCAATGCAAATGGAAAACCAAAACATGCACACAACAAATTGAAAACAAAAATAAAACAACAAACACACACAATTTTTTTCTTTTTTTTAAAATGCAAGAACACACAAAATAAAATCACACAAAATTCAAATAAAAATAATTCGAAGAATAGAAAATCAAAATCAAAACAAATTTTCCGACAACGACACTAAAAATTTGTTAATCGACGGAAATTCTATGGAATTAGAAAACCGTCGAAAAATTTCAAAATTAAAATAATCGCAAACGCACGGCTTACACTTGTAGTACGTGGCGAATACAGGTCGATCCTAGGGAATTGTTGATATTAAATTTCTATTCAATCAAATTAACCAAAGATTTAGAGTGAAAGTTAAGCTAGAGAGTTAGAAAATTAGCTAACTAACTAAAAGAAAAGAGATACAAATATAAGAGTTAAATGACAATTTAGAGAATAAATCCACTCTCTAGATCATGTTGTTCATCACATATGAAATCATGATCTCTCTTTTATGATCATTAGTGCTTTAATTGATGTGCTTATCATAAGTATGACATATTTGTGCCATTGATTAGCCAACATAGGCCATCAAACTATAACACATCCCTTAAAGCACTTACTAACTTTCATGAAACTTGACAAAGAAAATGAAAATGAAATCTATTTTAAGTATGGCCTATTAACTATTGATTAGAAATATAGACCATCAAATTTGAATTTCAAGTCACTTTCTTGTGCCATATTCATATTTTGATGACGAGACATTTGTGTTAGTGATTGTTTAAGCATAGACTTTTTGATGTCAACAATATAGGCTATCAAATTCAAAGCAAGAACAACAAATAAAACACTTCGTTGATCATCATTAAGCACAAAAAGAGAGCATGAATTAACAAATAGTTGAAGCTACATAATTAGAGAGAATTCATTACCCTAAAATTGAAGGGGTTTAACCTGTCATATTTGTCATTTGATTAACAAATGTAGCTGACAACATGAAAGCAAAATGAAAGGAAAATAAAAGCTTAATGAAAAGGAGAGCTGATTAACAAGAATTAGAACTATTCTACTTGCATGAAAGTAAATCTACACTACAAACATAAGAAGAGAAGAAGCATGTAAATAAAAGAGAATTAACATTTAATAAAAGAAAGAAAAATTACATGAAATAAAATGGCTAAGTTGCCATGGAAAAAGAAGAGAGAAGAGCTTTTTATTTTGAGCCTAAACTAAAACTACGAGGAACTAAGGAAGAGGGTTACATAAAACATAAGGGGTATTTATACAAATTAGAAACCCTAATGTATATTTTTAAGGAGTGCCCAAAATGCCCTTACAGGAAGTGTGGTAGCCAAGTTATCATTATCTTCAATAATCCCCCACTTAAATGTACATGAAGCTTTAAATTTTGTTTAGTATTTGCATTAGCTCCTAATTGAAAATCAAGGTAAGTGGGTGGGGTCCTCCATGTTCTTCACTTTGAATTATTTCCATCTTCATTCTTTTGTATCTTCTTTGTGCATGCATATTCCTTCATGAAACCGCTTATAATTGAGTTTAAATTCTTACAAAATAATATAGAAATTTCCTATTAAATTTTCTCAATTTGATATATGCATAAAAATGATTATTTTTCCCTTGGATGAAGATGAATATTGGACAATTTCAAATAATTTGAATTTTGGTTTAAAAAAGTTAAAATACCCAATATGATCATTTTATTCAATTTAAATAGATTAAATATGGTGGTAAAAATATGCACATCTACGTGCTCATCAATTCTGCACATCAATAATAATTTCTCCCGTATGATGAAATCTATTCTATGACAACAAGACTTGGCAACAAATATCATGAATCGAGTTATGGTCAATGGGGAGCATACCGACTTGTGGTATGATCCGTGGATTAATCACAAATCCCTTGTTGATCTAATTGGCTGGAATAGGGCTTTCATATCCAATAATAATCACAGTAAAGTTAGTTGCATAGTTCAGTGTGGATAATTACAACCTCAAAATCTGCCTGAGACTAGGGAGGTGGCTGATCATAGTACGCAAGCTCATTTATCTTCAGACCAACCTAGTGATTACTAGACTATTGCCTATCAGAAAAAATTTAATTTTGCTACAGTATGCAGTGGGATTCGACTTCATGCTCAACAAGATGACACATATAAACTCATATATTGCAATAAAACTGCTAGAAAATTATGTTACACTACGCATATGGTTTATACACAGCATTTGCCTACTTCCTATCGCCTATCGGCGTGAGGGATGATAGTAGATACACAATGCAACTTTGCAAATAATAGTATGAATCTCATCAACACCTATTTATAGATTGTATATACAGCAGTTATCTATGAAAATTCTTGTTGTACAAACTGGAACTTCAGCCTGCAGTAGAAAACTCACAGAGACAACAACTTTTGAATTTGTGGCGGAGCTTTGCAAACAAATTAGGTGCTCAACACCTGGCTTATGTTGTGGCAGCTACCACCACGCACCATGCCTGGATGGAGAGAGTTCGGCGTCGATTTGAAATGAAGAGTTGCTCGATGGAACAAAGAAGCAAACTTATTGAAATTTTTGTTCGCGTGCAGCTTACGAGACGAATTCTCGATTATCATTTAACATCAACTGAATGACAGATATTTCTAAAGTGGTGAATCGACCTTAATGATACCGGATAATGGTGGCGGCGACATTGAGGAATGGAGACTAGGGTATGTTTTGTATGCGAAATATTGGACTGGTCTGGGTTGAAATTTTAGTTTTGGCCGTGTGTTATATTGACTATATAGGCCAGATATTTTTATATGTTTTTATTTTCTAATTTGGTTTTTTCTTTGTAGGTGTTCCTGTATTACAAAGTTTTATTGTACTAGAGAGTTGATATAGAGGATGTCGTGCTCTTTTTTCTTACCACAATGGTGAGGTTTTTATGGAGGCGAATCGTGCTATTGTATGGTTCTTATTTGTTATTAATCAAAGAACCTTTCTTTTCAAATTTTTTTAATAATACATAATTAATTATACTATTAAGAAAATACACCTTAAAATACCCAAAATACTATTCGAAGAAGTTTTCATAGTTTTTTATAATCTATAAGGTTTAAATAAATAATTGACTTTAAATAAATAAAATTCACTTTTCAATAATTTATTAATAAATATACAAAATTAACTTTTCAATAATTTATTAATTTCTCAACCTTTTAAATATTCAAATGTTAATTCCATAATCATTTATATACTCAGAAAACACATATACTACTTTTGAAATCCCAAAATAGTTTACAAAACCAAATATATCAAATAATAATTAGTCCAAAATTTTCCCATAATCAAATATTGTTTTTAAGTAATTTTAAAACATCTAATTCAGATTTTATATATTCATATTCAAATATATACCTTTTTCTAAATCTAGTATTATATTATAGAATTTCATTATAGGACTAAGAAGCTATTAAGTAATAATAATAATTATTTATTCCCAAATAATATATATTTATATCCTTTAAATAAACAATTCTATTTCATTAAACAAATTACTAACTCTTAAATGATAATGAACTATATTCTCAACACATGCTAGTTATTCGCTTTACTTGTATTTATATTGCATTTAATTTATTATATTTATTTTAGTTTATTTTAATTTTGTATACAGGAAATTGTTTATGTATATTACAATTTAATATGTGTAACAAGTACCCATACAAACTCACATAAGTCACACACACAAAAGCAATGCACACAAACCTGCTGCGAGTACACACACACACAAAATACACATCTACACTTGCACTTACATATGCACAGACACATGCACAACCACACACACACTCACACATAACTCACAAACACAATTTATTCCTAGAGATGCACCCACACACACCGCCACAATTTACACTCACACATGAACACAACAACTCCATACACACATCACATACGTACACACACTACAACATGCACACATACACACTTACGCATATACATACCTACAAACACAAACAATCATGCAAACAGAAATTCACAGGCCAGGTCGACAGGTCGACCTGAACCTAAGAGTGGTCACCTCAATAGGTCGACCATTCAATGAGATGGTTAACCTATATGGTCGATCCTGAGCAAATTTTAGGCGTTGATGATCGATTCCAATCCAATTTACTGTTCTATTCACTTCACTTTGATGCTAATATGATGCACAAATATGGATACAATTCAAACACATAATTATAAATAAGAATCATCTTGACTTCACATAGATTCATGAGAAAAATCTCACCTGTAAATGTTGCGTTCTTCATCTTCTTCCTCTTCTGTCCTAAGCATACATGCACTCAACACACTAACATCGCAATGAGCGAGATTCACACCATAAATGCATACAAGTATTAGGAAGCGCATATTTAAATTTGGGGAACTTTAGTAATTTATTGAATTTTTATTGGATTTTCCAAGTAATGAGAATTCGTTTGCTTTCTTTAGGTGGAAGATAATTAATGGAGGAGTATATGTGAGTGATTTTTATAAAGGGAAGGAAAGTTTTGAAAATGAATTTGGGTTTGGATTATTTAAAATATGAAAATAATAAGTTTTTATATTTTTATTTCCCTTTGTTTTTTAAACTATATTCTATTTACTTAAAATAAATGAATATTTCTACTAAAATCACTTCTTTACAAAATCGATATTATGTTTCAACCAAATCTCTTTTATAAAATATATTTTCCTAATTTTTTTAACTCTTTTAAATTTTAAATATTATAATTTCACAATTTAAATCCTTTTATTTAAGTAATTTCAAAGATCAATTTATTAAATAAATTTTAAAATTCTTATTTGATTAATTAAATTACTATTATTAGCTTTAATTAATTACCTCTAAAAATCGGGTTGTTGTGGGCTTCCACCCTTAATAAAATTGCGCCATTGCAATTTCCCATAAGTTAAATGTATAATGAACCAATTATAATAAACTCAATAATCCATTTAGCTTTCATTTTTAAGTACTAAATATTTACTAAATATAAAACATACATTTCAGAATTATAAAATACTCTATTTAAACAATTCACTTTTCAAACATTAAACAATTATTTACCAAGATTTCATTTTATTCAATTGTAACATGATTCAAATTCAAAATAATTATTTCATTTTATTTATTTTCTATTAAATAAAATATTCTTTAATCTATTTTGTTTAATTCCAAACATTTTATTATAATAAAATGATTTCCAAACTCCTTTTCATAAATTCATATGAATATTTAACACTCCTAAATTAATAAATGGAGGGAAGTTTTAGATTTATTTTCAAAATTTAACATCTCAAAAATATTCCTCTATTACCTATCTAAAATAATCCTTAATTAAATAATTCATTACATTCCAAAATCAAATACTTTATTCTTTATCATTTAACAATGTATATAACCCAAAATGCAATCTTCCTTTTCCTTCAAATATTTAATAGTAAAAATTTTAAATTAATTTTTTATTCCAAAATTTCTCTTCTGATGAGTTTCCAAATAAATTTTAATTTTTACAACTTCACTACACTCATTTATTCCTTTTAGATCATTTATTTTGCATTATATTTTAGTATATCAAAATTTCAGTTAAACTTCGTTCAATTATATGGAAACATTACATACATTCATTAATGAATCTATACTTTCCATATTTCAAAATAACAAAGGTTTAATTCTCTTACTTACATTCAAAACTCCAAACTCAATAATATTTACACATTTCTAATTATGCCAAAATATCATCAATAGACACACTCACTTATATCCATAAATTCTCAAACACAATAAAATATAACAATGTTGCCTCGCCATTTATTATAGTGATTACTCATATCAGTTGGCTTCAATATTGATATAATCAATAATGCCTCGCCAATGATCTCTACTATCAATTAACATCCAAATGGCTGCAGACATTACTTAAAACACACACACACCCCTTCATATCTTTCAATTTTTTATAACTTCACTCAAAATGTACATATCTTTCCAAATATTTGTATCTTCAAAAACATTGTGACCAAGTGTCTCTTTCTAGTGTTTAGGAATCCCTATCGATAACGTTGACCGGACACATCGACCATAATTCTTAACCCACTCAACGGATAAGTTAACACAATTTCATTACATAAATATCCATAAGTATCAATTTCACAAATTATTTAATATATTTATTCAAGAAATCTCTTTCTAATTCACTTCAAATTTTATCGCAATACTATTATAATAAATATATATATATATCCACGTTTCAAAAAAATTACTTCTTATACTTGACTTCCAAAATCATATAATAACAGTAATAAACTATATTTGCATATTTAAAATGTCTATACTTTGCCAAGCCTTTAATAACTTCAAACCAATTTCAAACTCTCTTTAAACACACACAAATTTCATAATTAAATTAAATATTAGCAAATTCAAATTGTCAAACAAACATAAGAAATTAAGATAGATATACTCAGTGGAACTAATAAATAAATTTTCCACTGCATTCTCTGATCAGAATCAAATCAAAACTCAATTACATAGTCAAAAACTAAACACCAAAATACCATCTTAAACCATCCAAAATCATAAATACAAGAGCTACTAGTTGGACTAACTCCTTTCATGCTTGCTACTCCAAGCATTTTATTCTTGGAAATTAATTATATATGTTTAAGCACATATATTTGTAAAATCAAAAATATGTTCCTTGATGTTTACCACAGCAATCGTCTTATGTGTATATATCATCTCTTATTATAAAAAATACTAAACACACCAAAGGGTCAAGGACTCTATGTCTCATCTAAGGTTTCGATTCATGTCTTTAATATATAATGTATTGTTCTGAACTTGTAACGATACCCAATAAAACAACCCACCTCTATACCTATACTATCTAAAAGTATTACACAGTAATATTGTCGAATAATATGGAGAATGAGGCTATATGGGTTACAAATATGAATATTCTCATGGACTAACACTGGTACATATTAAGACATCAAATAAATATCTCACCTATACGTATACAGTATTAGTATAAAGCAATAAATATGTGTGCCTCCAAGATAGAACAGTACACAATACAGTAAATCACAAAGAACATAGAGTCAGAATCACAGGGATAACATGTAATATATGATACAATAAAGTCATACGAACACAACGTATCTAAATATAATATGATGAACAATCAATATACAACTCATTGTCAAATATATACAGTAATTAATCTCATACAAGTATTATATAATAATCCTAATATAAGACCCCTCTAAGCCGAATAAAACAAATGTTTTATGTCGTCCCTGTACCTGAAATGTTTCAGACTGATCCGAATACTAAATTAAATAATATACGGGTTAGACTATATCTAATCAAGGATCCATGATATGGGTAAAGTAGTGTAAACAAGGAATAACAATATGATAACATTATAGATATACTCAAATCATCAGATGACATGTCAATCAATATATATATAATCATATGGATGGAATATAGTTATAATGTTGTAAATAATGTTAAAACCACATATCACACGAATTACCTAAAACTGTATGAATCAACAAAATCAGATATCAAACGATGTCATAACCCATATAGAAACACATTAAATCAGAAATCATAAACATAAATGGGTGAATCATACATATCCAAAAATCATCATCAAATCCATAAATATCACTAAATGAGATACCACCAAGTATAAGCAGGCTAGCATGAAGCATTACACAAATATATCTCTTAGTCTCTATGAATAGGAAATCATCATCAACGTATGTAAAATATGATAGGCTGCCTATCAAATAAGAATCCATAATACTTTGATCATATATTATAGGTAGAATCTCGTCTTCTCATATCTATACTATTAAAAAGTATCATGGCAGGATATGACTGTAAAACAAACACAAAGCCCCAAGTAGGGCCATTTATATAACGCTATATGGGTCATTAAACCCACAACTATACTCAATTGAGGTGTATCAATAGTATATGCTAATCTATTGCTCTGTTAGTAACAAAAGGGAGAATAATAGCACCGAGCATGCTCTAAAGGCATGGAGTCTCTATAGTCTTAGTTATCTTTACAACCATTATGAAACGTGTCCACCGGTGTGCTTATCAACGCGAGGACCCGTAAATCATGACACTACACTTTGCCTTGTAGGTAATAGACTGCTGGCTTAAGTGACACAAGTGCAAACGCATGGATAGGAGTAGCACAAAGCTATATAATATAGTGACACAAATTTGGGGAGCGACCCTATGATCAAGTCGCTAAGATGGATTCTAGCCATCCGGTCCTCTCCAACACGTATAATAGTGGCATATAGAACCAATAAATATATACACAGAGTCTTGGTCATCGTTATGCATAGAGCCATACTCGTTGAATCTAGGCACAGAGCCATATGTCACTACATGCATCACCACACACTATCCACTCTATTCTTGTCACGGAGCGTCATCCACTCATAATAAATAACCGAATAATACGACAATAGCGTCATATACCACTGTGTGATGCTCAAATGTTTATTCACTATTTATAAATTACACACAATTACCGAATATTCTATATAACGAGTCCAAAGAATAATCGAAGAAATATTATGGAAACTCCCATACAAAACAATATTATAACTCGATTTATTCATATTTCTCGTCCCACGGAATTATAACATAAAATCATATCAAAGATGTCACTATCGTATCATCTAAAATCATCAATCAAATCTACGTCAACAGTAGATCACTTATAATATCAAATCCATATTAAGAAGATGAGAAATTAGAAAACACATAAATCATGTAATTTTTTTATAACACACATTAATAATACATAACTAATTATACTATTAAGAAAACACACTTTAAAATACCCAAAATAATAGTCGAAGAAGTTCTCATAGTTTTCTATAATTTACAAGCTTTAAATAAATAATTGACACCAAACATATAAAATTCACTTGTCAATAATTTATTAATAAATATACAAATTCACTCTTCAATTATTTATTAATTTCTCAACCTTTTAATTATTCAAATAATAATTTAACAATCATTTATATACTCAGTAAACACATATACTACTTTTAAAACCCTAAAATAGTTTACAAACCAAATATATCAAAAAATAATTATTTTAAATTTTTTCTATAATCAAATATTATTTTGAAGTAATTTAAAACATCCAGTTCAAATTTAATATATTCATATTCAAATAAATAACTTTATCTAAATCTGTATTATGTTATAGAATTTCATAACAATACTTTAGAGGCTATTAAGTAATAACAATAATTATTTATTCCCAAAAATTTTATATGTATACATCCTTTAAATAAATAATTTTATTTCACTAAACAAATTACTAACTCTTGAATGATAATGAGCTATATTCTCAAATTTAAATGAAATAATGATTCTCAAGCACATTATAATATTCGCTTTACTTGTAATTTTGTTTAATTTATTATATTTATTTTAGTTTATTTTAATTTTTTATGCATGCAACTCTTTATATATTACAATTTAGTATATGTAACAAGTATCTATACAAACTCACACAAGTAACAGACACAAAACAGTGCGCACAAACCTGCTGCACACACATACACACGCAAAACACACACATCTACACTCATACCTACATACACACAGACACATTCACAAGCACATACACTCATGCACAACACATAAACATAGCCTATTCCTAGAAATGCACCCACACACACAACCACACATATACACTCACATACGAACACAGTAGTTCCATACATACATTACATACATACACACACTACAGCATACACACATACAAGCATGCGGACATACATACCCACACACACACACACAAAAACAATCACGCATACAAATGCACAGGCCAGGGTTGACCTCAAGCGATTGACCTAAGCCTAGGAGTTGTCAACCTCAATAGGTCGACCATTCAATGAGATGGGTCGACCTGTATGGTCGATCCTGAGAATATTTTGGGCGCCGATGATCGATTTCAGTCCAATTTCCTATCCTATTCGCTTCAATTTAATGCTAGTATGATACACAACATGGATACAATTCAAAAACACAATTATAAATAAAAATTATCTTGATTTAACATAGATTGGTAAGAAAAATTCTCACCTGCAAATGTTGTGTTTTCGTCTTCTTCCTTTTCTCTCCTAAGCACGCACCCACTCAACACGCCAGCACCACAACGAATGATATCCACGCCATAGATGCATACAAGTTTTAGGAAGCGCATATTTAAATTTAGGGAATTTTAGTAATTTATTAAATTAGTTTTGGATTTTCCAAGTAATGAGAATTTGTTTGCTTTTCTTTGGGTGGAAGATAATTAACAAAGGAGCATATTTAAGTGATTTTTGTGAAGGGAAGGAAAGTTTTGGAAATGAAGTTGGGTTTGGACTATTTAAAATATGAAAATAAGTAAGCAGTCATATTTTTGTTTCCTTTTTTATTTTATACTAAATTCTATTTAATTTAAATAAATGTAGATTGCTACTTAAAGTCACTTCTTTGCAACATCGATATTATATTTCAACCAGCATTTATAAAATATATTTTCCTCAATTTTTTGACTTATTTAGATTTTACATATTATAGTTTCACAGTCGAGAGTTTGAATTCTAGGCCATGTTCAGATCCATCTGGGGTCGTTAACATAATTTCTATGTCAATGGGTAATATTCGACATAAAGTTCCATTGCATTCTAGAGCTCGTTTACTAGCACGAGTGGTCTTTCTATGCAGAGTGTTTCTATAAACCTTGCATAAAACACATAATACACATACATAGGACGTGAAAACTAACCCTAGCGATGTACTAAATCTGATGTTTCGATATATGTCAACATTCTTTGAATGTTCTACGTCATCTTCACTGGCACTGGCACAAGTATACACTAGTATAGAAATCTAAATAAATATTACCGGACCATGTTCACAATCTTAGATTTCCAGCTAAGTTATGGAATTTAAACGCTCTCTATGTCTTTCTATGGCTGCAACGGTAATGTCTACTTCCACATCACCAGTAATAGCTTCTAGTTCAACATTGGCATCCGTTCCTACTGCTATCGGATATTTTCGTCCTTATCGTACTTGTTGGCCTCCACTTTATATGGATCCTCTAATGATCAATTAGGAGCCACAAATGAGATTCCTCCCAATGCTAACTTAGAAGGGGTTATGATTTCGAATAACCCACCAGACTCTTCTACCTCTTATTTATCTGTTTTCAAACCCCCATTGTACTTATGGTAGGAATGACATTTTTCTCGATGGAGTTAGGATTCCGTTGACACAAAAGAGAGCTCATAATCATCTCATGGGTTACATAGTCTGTAACCGATATTTTATATATATATATATATATATATATATATATATATATATATATATATATATATATATATATCCAAGGCAGTGCCCTTTAATCTGTTCCTTTGCTATGTTCTATAAACGATGGGGGTCACTACATCACAACTGCATCCATGTCATCCTCTTGAACCTCTATATGATCTTTGTCCTCCTTCTAGGCAGAGAACCAGGGATGGCTGATTATCCATCTTTATTACTTCAAGCATCGCTCCTCAAATCCTTTATTAGACTTCTTTGAAGTGTTCCATGACTGAAGGTGATGATCAATCCACAGGATAAGCATAATTACTTCAAAGAAAAGTACTTCTATTTCGATACCCTATTGGCTGCACCGAGAAATGATTGTTTATATGTAAGTTTCATTTTCCTAACACTAGTTTTGCGTTATTTGGACTTACTTCATCCAAATAGCTCTTTTTAAATTTATTTCGTTATTGTTATTTCATTGGGAGTAAATTACGATCTAAGGCACTTCAAGTCATTCCATAGGAGAAATGTAGCACAACTCATTTGCTGAATACCTTGCGCCTATGTCATTTCCGTCTTCTATATAATGGACGTTGGATCTTCTTTAAACCCATTGCTCTTGGCGCTTGACAGGTTAGGGAACATGCTCTTACACAGGTTGAAGTAAACCCAAGTCAAGCTCTAGCCTGCCATCAAGTAATTGATGATAATGAATTAGAAGATGAGTTTGTCAATATATCATCCAAAGAAGAAGGAAAATATAAAGAAGAAGAAGAGGGCCAAGATGAAGAAGAATTTGACATAGAGTTCACAGAGGAGAATGCTAAAAGAGAAGGTGGCTCAATTCCTTTCTTCTCCTTGGTTCAATCATCTAAGGAGGCAAATTCCTTAAACTGGCCCTCAGTCGACCCTTAGTCGGATGAAGGAAGCAACCTACACTAATCTAGATGGTCAAGTAATAGGTCCATCCACTGATCTCGCACCTAAAGATCTTCGAAATCTTGACTTTGATGACCTAGAAGTCAATGTGATGTTGCGTGAGATGGGTAGTGCACTCTTCTTCCTTTTAAGGGTGTAACCACTCCCTCATCCTGACCTATTTATCCTGTTACATAGGCTATATAGGATTACACTACATGATCATGCTCATATGCACTTCACTGTTTCTAGTTTTGAGCGGTAGCTTTTGCTCCTTTTACGTTTCAGGTACAGTGGGAAAATTTAGTATCTTTAGTGTCTTGGCTAGAAGACATGCATGGATGTGTCCTCCTCCGAATCTTACGGGCATTACAGCTAATACCATTGTAGTGACTCAAATCGCAAGAGAGAAGATGAGGATCACCAATACGATGCTAGTACCGAGAGCATGACCAAGAATACCATTAGTGTCCACTCTCATCCCATGAATCCAGCCTATATCATTCTAGGTGTCCATCTTCTCCCTATCATTACAGGAGCTCACATTCCCATAGGAGCCGTTCTCCATCAAGATGATGTCCTCCATCTTAGATTGATTTCTCTCATTCCCTTACTAAGATAATTATTCCTATTACATCCACTGCACTTATCCCTATTTAAAAGAGCAAGCATGCTTCCACTGTCTCTCTGAGCCCATTCAACCAACAAAAGACCTCCTTTGCCTCCTTAGCCACATCTTCAGTTTACCACCAAAGATGGTCGTGCAAATAGACTATAACTTCCACTTCTTCTTTATCTTCAACAAATTTCCTGACGTCTTTGCAGCTCAAATATCTAGGCCTCCACCTTACCAGGATTCATTTTGACTATTATGTAGATGATATCCCAATGGATAGCATATTGAATGCTTATTCCACCTATGGTGCATTGGTAGAGAGGTATCAAGCTTGGAAGAAAGTGGCTAAGAAACTTGGCAACATCAATATCAAGAATCACTTCCTCCTTGCTGAAAGATAGAAGACTATCGTCGATGATCAAAAAATAATTAATACACTGAAGAACAAAGTTAATGCCATCGAGGAGGCTTTAAAAGATGGACAGGGCCTTGATGTAGAACAAGAAAAACAAAAAGAAGAAATATGACGCTTGGGGCTAAGATAAAGCTTCAAGGATAGTAAGTAGAGCTAACACATATTTACAGCAGTATGCCAGCAGAAGAAACTAAACAATTAAAAGCTAGTCTCACCAATTATGAGGCTCACCTTTTTTATGCAAACACTGAATTTGCCTTGCTCAAGACTGAATAGATAAATTAAAAGCTTAGGAATGAAAAACTCAAAACTTGAATCTTAAAATGAGACGCTAAAGGCCACCGTGGCTGAATTGCAAAATCAATTAGCCTAAGCTACCACTTAAAAGGAGTCCATTGCCAGAGGGTCAAATCAACCATGTTCAAGTTTTATGTCTACATGTTCAAAACCAATGGCTTGAAGTGGTTAAATGATTCGTACCCCTGGGTCGTTATGGGCATTCATGACCAGATCAAAATCAAACCGACTTTTTTATAAATGGAGAGTTCCTATTTTGTAGGAATCTCACATATATAAATGCCTCATGGGTGAACAAAAATGGTAGACAAGTTTGGAATACTAGAAATAACCGAACTGAATTAGCCGAACTAGAACTTTGAGGCTTAATGGAAACTCTAAATCGCTTGTGGATAGAAAGGGATCATCTTAATCTGATTCAATAATGTTCAACCATCTAATCCACCTTCCAACAAAGAGTTCAAATTAGTTATATTTGGTGCCAACTAGACCAGTACAAACTGAATAAAGCCTCCTCCATTGATCTGACCGAAGTTTTCCTCCCAAAAGTTAACATTGATGTTGGACACTTGGCTGTCGAAATATGACCGATCGAATTTCGATCGATTGATCTGCAAGTGATTGATCCAATTGCACATTGCAACCTACCAAGTAACTTGAGGGAGCATTCCAATAGTAGAAGATCAAGCAAGTCATTGAGATGACACATTGGATATTCGATGAGTATAACAAGACACTAGTTGTTAACAAGACGAACTAGACTCATTCACTCCAAACATCTGATATGAAATCACCTCAAGAATTTAAGATGATAGTTATAGAACTATATGCAGGGAAAGCCGATCCTACAACGCATTTGAGTCATTACATTTAGCATATGGAGGCAGATGGAGCTACGGAGGAGTAAATTATCATTGCTTTTCTCTATTCTTATTTGGTTTAGCGACTATGTGGTTTAGTCGTTTGGATCACGTACCCGTTAGCACTTGGACTGTGTAGAAGGAGATTTTTATGAGTCAATTTAAAGTTCGTGTTAATCAAATTAAGAATAAAATGTTCTTGGAAAATATCAAGAAGAAAGATGGAAAAACACTAAGATCTTTTTTTACATGATTCAATCTTATAATAGCTACAATATGTCAACAATATGAACAAATTTTCCATGTGGTTGTTGTGTCAGGAATATCCATGAAGATGGATTTTTACAGAGAACTTAAGAAAAACCTAAGTCAACTTAGAATTTTTTTATTACCGCCAACAAGTATGTGTGCTTGGAGTATTCTGATAACAAGAAATGACTGGTCATTGTCAACTAAGTTGAAAAATAAATCTTTAGGATATAGGAAAACGAAAGATGGATGAGAAAGTCGGAGGAGAGAAATTCTCCAAAGGAAGACAAAGCAAGTTTCCCAGTCCAGAGCTTATGAAAACTCTTGAAATAATCTATCTTGCAACAAGGGAAACCGTGGTTTATAGTGAACCAATTAAGAGAGTAAGGGGTATGCCTAATGTGTAATTATGTAATTTATTGTAAATTATCTAACTCTGTAATCAATCATGTTTGTAATAATGGTATTTGTTTTCTTTTTGATACTTCATTATATTATGATATAAATAATTATGTAATTAATTTAAAGTATATTTATAAGAAAATCCATAAATAAAATTGGTAGAGTTAGGGTATTCCCCAGAGATATTATGTAGTTCACTGTAAATTATTATTTTTATAATAAAATCTCGTTCGAAATAAAAGGCGTTTTTCTTTCTATTATACACTTATCATATTGTGATATGTTAATTAATTATACAATCTAAGTATATTAAAATAGAAATTATGAGATGATATGTTATGCGATAGTACTTACAATGTATTTTAATCATGATAAATTTATTACATTAATTGTTTTAAATATTCCTAGTCAAGATGTTTCACGATAGGGTAACAATACATCCATTGAGAATATAGTACGTAATACTCTTAAAATGTTTGGCAGTTTATTACTCATGGCTGCTAGGGGAACTGGTGGGTTACATATTGATAGTTATTAGGTAACCATGGAATGAATCACACGAGAGTTTTTTATTGGTTAATATACTTAAAGTCAAATAGAGAATCTCGAAATGATGAAATTATATAATTGTCTCGACTTCAAAATACCGTAGAACCTCAATGTGGACACTCCACTTTGATTATAGTTAAATTGTGGCATAACATCCATCAAAGGACTATAATTGGGTCTGGGTTGAAGTTTTTGAAGTGAAAGACTATTCAATAGAGAATTTGTCTCCTAAGTTATATGAGCTTAGTATCATAGTCAACTATAGTCACCTCAAAGTCAAAGTCTCTTGCTAAAGCAATATGGTTAATAATAATTGTTATTATTGAATCAAATATTTTATGGTTGACTAGTCAAGTTGAATATGGATGATATTGGAATTTTAACCAAAAATAAAATTTAATAAGTCTTAAAGTGATATAGTTTTGATGAAGAAATTTAGTGAAAATAATCGTTGCTAACAGGTATCGCTTATAATAGTAAAATTGGATTTATACTGAAAAGACGTTTAAGCGATAAATTCAGTCAAAATATCACACCACTGGCTAAGGTGATGTGTGAATGTTAATGCAACAACCCATAATTTTAACGATTGAATATTTAAACAATTTATTTAAATATTTAATCGTTAATGGACAGAACGCCCATTATACTCAATTTTTCAAAGATGGACGAAGTGGGTCTCGATACATCCATAGTTGAGACCGCTTTTCCTAGATGAGAAAAATGAGTATAAACTTGACTATGTTTGGGGTCGGTGAATTTTTGTAGTGAACAGTAGTAATTTTTAGAGAAAGAAATAAATTTCGATCTAGCCCACAAGTTAGCGTATAAGTGGTTATCCCCTTCCTACTTTCATTTCATTCTCTCATCCACGTTCATTTTAACTCCTCTCAAATAAAATTTCAAATTGATGAAAAAATAACCTTAATTCTCTCTTCTCATTCTCTGTAGAACCCATGAAGGAATTGGCTTGAATCGGATTTTGGATGGAGATCTTTAATTTCAAGAGAGCAAAAAATTGGGTTTTGATGATTTTGAGCTTAGTTTGGAGAAGAAGATGAGAGTAAGATGATTCTCCTAATTAATTTACTTATTAAACTTCAAGTGTTTGTTTAGTAATGATTATAAAGTCATGTAATTTGATTTGGAGAATTCCATGTTATGGTATAGGCTTGTATTCATGTTATAAACATGATTCTATTGGCTAATTATTTGTATGAACTGTAACAACCCGCATATTTATCGATTTTATATTTAAATATTTTATTTAAATATTTTATCGTTAGTCGGATTTTAATCCGAAAATCTACTTTTTGCATACGGTCGAATTAGGACTCGGGACCACTCCCATTGAGTTTAAAATGCCGTTTGCGACCTTTTTGAATATAAGCTTCGATATGTTTGGAGAAAGTTGATTTTTGCTACTTTTTACTTTGGGTTTGGTTTTTGGGCTCAGCCCTATGTTAACTTATACTCCAAAATTGAACCACTCTCCCCATTTTCCCTCACTTCTTTCTCTTTTCAGTTTTCTTAGCTTTATTGGTGGGAGAGATTGGAAATTAAAACTCCAAAACCCTAGTTTCTCTTGCAAATCAAATTCCTAGCTCCAAACTCAAGAAGAACCCATTGGTAAGCTTCTCTTCTTCTTCTCCAACTTATTCTCTTACCAATTTTAAAAATTCCTAAACCTAATTTTGAGAATGTTCTTGTTTTGAGCATAGATTCAAGCTCATTTGGGTTGTGTTGAAGAGAGGTTGATTCTCCATTTGCTTTCAAGCTTCTTCTTGTTTGATTCTGTGAAAAGGTGAGATTTTTAATCTCACATCTAGGTCTATGATTATCTTTGATTGTTAGGTATGAATTCTTAACACATATTCATGTGTATTTGATTTTGATTTGGATAGGTTTTGTGAACATTCCAAATTTTAGTGTTTTGAGTTCAAATCTTCAAAAATCATAGCTTTGTTGTTTGAACTTGTTTTTGGTGATGCATCGAAGAGCTTATTGGACCGGGTAGTCGATTTGCATAAACCCTTAGTGACCGTGCTCGCTCGATTGCATTTTGATGAAGATTGCATCTTCATTTCATAGGCTAAGAAAACAGCCTTGGTGCCAGTCAGTCGACTGGACCTTTTAGGTCAGTCGACTGGCTGTAGCACATAGGCATTCCGAAGGTAGCTAACAGAGGCTCGGGTCCTCTGTTTTCCTGCATTCAGTCGACTGAAATTTTAGGTCAGTCGACCGACTGCAGGAAATTATTTTTCCCTGCTTCTGGTTCAGTCGACTGGACCTTTGTGTCAGTCGATTGACCTGCACCAATTTGCCTTATTGTGCCTATTTGTGCATGTTTTTGCTTGGTTTCCAAATTCCATCGATTCGTGTTATTTCCCACTTGTTGCTGCTACAACTTTAATGACTTCTCTTCTTGGAATTTTTGGGAATACCCATTTTGATGGATTCGGATCGATTTCTTTGGATTTTTTTGCACGTCTTTGAATGCGAATTTTGGTGGTTGATTGTTCTACAATCATTTACGTGTTTTGTCACTTTAAAAATATAAAGGTTTCAATACTAGTAGTAAATATCAAAACTCTTTCCTCAAACGATTTCAATTCTATTTTAATACCAAATTCGTTTATATAACCGTTTTCCAATCTATTAGTATATACAAACCTTTACCTCACTCGTATGAGAAATCTAATTAAACGGATTGGTAAAACAAGTGGTATGAAACGCTTGCGTTTACTTCGCCGGTTAATTCTTGGACTTGTTCGATTGAATCTCTTGTGACAATTTTCTAGTGGAGATTTACAGTTTGTTCGTAAATATTTAAGTTAAGCAAGTGGTTATGGGACATGAAGCTAAACTCATATATTTACTAGCTTAGTGTAATTGACACTTCTCGTTGATCATGACGATCATCTTTGTGATTTAGACTAGCAATGTACGATGTCTCTTTGTCTGCGAGGGAGACTAAACCCCGTTTTGTGGAGTTTCGACTCAATTTGGTGGGGTAGCAACCCATGGTCTTCGGGCCGTTTGTGGAGCTTCGGCTCAATTTGTGATGGTTAGCGACCATGGAATTAGCGTTCCGTTTGTGATACACGTGTTGGTGGGCTTTATGCTCCCGTTTGTGATAGGCCTCCCCCCCTTGTGATTTCTGGATTTCTTGTGTAGATTCCTAGAATGTGTGTTTCACCAATTTTCGTGATTTCCATTGATAAGTTTTATCAATATTTGTGCATTGGTGAATTTGTATGTCATTGACTTTAGTGATTTCTGGATTTCTTGTGTAGTCTTCTGGAATTTGTGTGTCGTTGACTTTTGTGATTGACATTGATATTATCGTCAATATTTATGGTATGGTGAACGAAATAAGGAGTATGACGTTTCTTTGATTCTTGTGTAGATTTGGTGACATTGATTAATCTCTTGATGATTATCAACTAAGTATATATATATATATATATATATATATATATATATCACAGCTTGGCATTGTGATTATTATGTGTTTAGTCATATCTCTTATTCTATATCGTTTCATCTGATATTTATAGTTAGACTGATCCGTTTATTATTTTCTTATTAAATAATGCTCGGGTCAGACCGAGATGTTACAGGTGCTTCTGCTTGACTTCTCATCCGGGATTAACTCCTTGACTTTTGGGTTAACTACTTAGATTAGTAGTTATTTTGTGGTATACATTTGAGATATAGACTCCTTAATGTATACTTATTCTTTTGTGTAGTTCGTGTAACTATTCTTTTGTGATATTGTGGATCTTTTTAGACCACTACTCTGATGTACACTTTCTAGTGTAATATTCATATCTTATTCCGCCTTTGTGATATGAATTGTCTGTGACTGATTTGTGTTATGCTTATTTCTATATTTGTTTTCCGAAGGATTTATATAGCCACCGTGTAGTAGCTTTGAGTTTGTATCGGTATGTCGGATTTCCTCTTGAAATAGAATGCGTGTTATATTATCTGACATATCGGTGCTTGCGCAAAGAAATTACACGGATGGTCGCTCCTCAACAGCCTTATTCTCCGTGCTAGTTGACAGCATTCACCGTAATGTTCTTGGCTAGCGTGGGTATAGAGGTGGGGCGTCACAGCTTGGCATCAGAGCCAAACTTCAAAACAATATGGAATATTATAACAAGGATCATCGTCCTAAGTTCTTCTTAGGAGTCGTGCTTTAGGATTTTATTCGGGTCTACGTACCGTTCTATCCTATTTTCTTTTATGATTCCTTGTTTTGCCTATCAAGATTGCTTGATATTCAATTTGGTGAATAACCTTTTTCTTCCTCTTCTTTCTTTCTAAAGGAAGAGAAATGTCTAGACCTGGCCGCCCTAGAGTCGTGCCATCTAGCACTCCGCCCCAGGATGGAGTTTTTATGACTGCTCAACAGCTTCTTGATTTAGTGACGAATGCTCAAGCAGCTGGAGCTAACCCGGAACCTACTCACCCAAAGTCGGGATTTGCACGCTTGTGTAGAGATTACACTAATTTGGGTGGGGAGCCATTCAGAGGTTCCGAAACTGTTATTGAAGTACAGGCTTGGCTAAGGTCATGCGATCGAATCTTTTCTCGCATGAATCTTATTGACCTTCACCGAGTTAAGGTGGCCTCAAGTATGCTCCGAGAAAGAGCATTGGACTGGTATGAGCTTCTTATTTCTGAGATTAATGAAGCGGATCTCACTTGGGAGAAATTCCGAGAACGCTTCGAGTTAAAATTCGTACCAGAAGCTGAGAAAGTGACATTGGCTCGACGATTTATAGACCTTGTTCAAGGTGAGTCCTCCATGACTGATTACGTCGCCTCCTTCGAGTCGCTTTCCAAATATGGGGTTGAATACATCAACACCCCTCTGAAGAAGAATCAGATATTCGTCTATGGCTTAAACAAAAATCTCAAGAAGCCATTACTTCTAAAATTAGAAGTTTCATTCGACCAACTCGTTGATATCGCTCTTCGTCTTGAAGAGGCGAATAGGGAGAATGATGTTGAAGTGGTGGGTTCCAAACCAAACTTCAACAACAAGAAGAGGCCAAACAAATTCAAAGGCCCTTATCCCAATAAGAAAGGGAAGCAAGCAACCTCCGTGGCAAAGACTTCTTCCTTTGGTCGTGGGGAATGCTATAATTGTGGTTCGAAGGACCATTATGCGAACAAGTGCCCAAAGTCTCTCTCTTGTCGCTACTGCAAAGTTCCCGGTCATGTTATATCTTCATGCCCCAAGCTTCAGGGCAAGAAGGAGGGAAAGCTTAATGTTGCTCAAGCCCCTGGCAACACATCTTGTGGCCAAGGTATTTCTCATTCTATTCTGGATGGAATTATTTTATTTCGTGATCATCCTATTCGAGTTCTTTTTGATACGGGTGCGTCCCATTCCTTTATATCAAAAGAACTTGTTGATACTTTTTCTTTGGATGTTTTGTGTTTAATGACTTCTTTGAGAATTGCGAATCCGGTTGGTGGGTCCGCGACAATTAGTTTATTGTGTAAAGAGGTCGAGATTATTTTGTATGATTTTTATTTCCGAGCCGATTTGCATGTCATGCGTTATTTAGGCTTTGGAATGATTTCGGGAATAGATTGGCTTAACCGTTATGAAGCTCATATCCTATGTTCTGAGCGGACTATTCATCTTCGACATCCCCAATCTGTTAAGCAGATTTCTATTAATCTTCAAGATTCAGTTTCCAGCTTGGTTGCATCTTTATATTCTTTAAATCCTCGTGATGACGATGATGACGACGAGGGTGATATTATTTCTCTTATCCACGTCGTTTGTGAATTTTCCGACATATTCGAGCCCGTTTTAGGATTACCACCTAAGCGAGCAATTGAGTTCAGAATTAATCTTATTCCTGGAGCTCAACCTATCACTCGTCCTCCGTATCGTATGTCCAATAAAGAAAACGAGGAGATGCATAAGCAATTATCCGAATTGGAGACGAAGCAATTTATTCGCTCTAGTTCTTCGCCTTGGGGAGCTTCAGCTATTTTTGTGAAGAAATCCGATGGAACACTTAGGCTTTGCGTTGACTACCGCAAGCTTAATGATCTTACTATCAAAAATAAATATCCTTTACCTCGGATTGATGATCTATTCGATCAACTTAGTGGTGCTAGAGTCTTTTCACAATTAGACTTAGCTACTGGATTTCATCAGCTTCGTATTGCAGAGGATAGTATTCCATTGACCTCGTTCCGTACTCGGTATGGATCTTATGAATGGCTTGTTATGGCATTTGGGTTAACGAATGCCCCGGCTTATTTCGTTGACTTAATGAATCGAGTTTTTAAAGACTTTCTCGACCGGTTTGTTCTCATCTTTATCGATGATATTCTTGTGTATTCTAAAACCAAGGAGGAGCATGAAAAACATCTTCGGATTGTGTTGGAAACTCTTAGGAGTAATCAATTAAAGGCAAAATTTTCTAAATGCCACTTTTGGCAATCTCGTGTGAAGTTTCTCGGTCATATTATTTCCGAATCCGGAATTTTCGTGGATCCTTCAAAGATTGAAGCGATTCAAGATTGGAAGAGACCGGAGAGTGTGACAGAGATTCGTAGTTTTCTCGGATTGGCGGGCTATTACCGTCGTTTTATCAAAGACTTTTCTAAGATTGCCATGCCTATCACTAGCTTAACGAAGAAAGGTGTTAAATACATTTGGTCGGACAAATGTGAAGCTTCTTTTCAGAAATTAAAAGAACTTCTTTCTGATGCTCCTATTCTTGTTATTCCCGATGGGAATCAAGATTTCGTTGTTTATACCGATGCTAGTCGCATTGGTTTGGGTGCCGTTCTTATGCAAAAAGAACGTGTTATTGCTTATGCTTCTAGGCAATTAAAGCCTGCTGAGACTAGATATGCCACTCATGATTTAGAGCTCGCGGCTATTGTTTTTGCTCTTCGGATTTGGCGTCATCATCTTTTAGGAGAGAAATTTGTTCTATATACCGATCATAAGTCCTTAAAGTATTTATTCTCTCAAAAGGAACTTAATTTGCGTCAACAACGTTGGCTCGAATTTCTTGCACCATATGATCTTGATATTCTTTATACTCCCGGTAAGGGTAATCGTGTCGTCGATGCTCTTAGCCGTAAACAACAAGCTGTTGTTTCTATGATGATATCCGAATGGAACGATCTCGAGATCTTATCCACTTGTGAGATTCGAGAGCGTGTTCCCGATTTATGTTCATCTCTTGCTTTATGTAGCCTTGAGGCTCATCCTTCTCTTTTAGACCGCATTCTTGAAGCTCAAGGGTTAGATCCTGAATTGGCTCTTCTTGGCCAAAATATTAAGGATAAAATTTATATTGAAGGTTTGAAAGACTTTGATATCGATTCTCGTGATGGCATTCGGAAATTTGGTAGACTTATCGTGCCAAATATTAGGGATCTTCGTAAAGATATTTTAGAAGATTCTCATCACTCTAAATTTACCATTCATCCCGGTAGTAGTAAAATGTACGCGGATATGAAGCGGCTTTATTATTGGGAGGGAATGAAACTTGACATCGCTAACTTCGTTAAGCGTTGCATGACTTGCCAACTCGTTAAGGCCGAACATCAAAGACCCGGTGGGTTATTGCAACCTTTAGAAATTCCAATTTGGAAGTGGGACCAAATTTCCATGGATTTTATAGATGGCCTTCCCCGTTCTCATTCGGGTCATGATAGCTTATGGGTGATCGTTGATAGACTTACTAAATCCGCCCATTTTATTCCCGTTCGGTCTAACCGAACCGTTCCTCTTTTGGCCAAACTCTTTATCAAAGAAATTGTTAAATTGCATGGAGTTCCTACTTCTATAGTTAGTGATCGTGATCCATTGTTTACTAGTGGATTTTGGAAGAGTCTTCAAAAATCTTTAGGAACGAAGCTTAATTTTAGCACCGCTTATCACCCCCAGTCCGATGGACAAACTGAGCGTGTGAATCAAACTCTTGAAGATCTTCTTCGTGATTGTGTTCTTGATTTTGGTGGAAGTTGGGAAGATCACATTTCACTTGTTGAATTTTCCTACAATAATAGCTTCCAATCTAGTATTGGTATGACACCTTTTGGGGCGCTCTACGGAAGGCCATGTCGATCTCCTTCTTGTTGGCTTGAGGCCGGTGAGAAGCTGGTTTTAGGTCCAGATTTTATTCGTGATTCCATAGAGAAAATTGAACTTATTCGACATAGGATGAAAGAAGCCCAAAGTAGAAAAAAATCCTATGCCGATAACCGGAGAAGGAAATTAGAATTTTCTGTGGGAGATCTTGTGTTCATTCGTGTTTCACTTATGAAGGGTGTTGTACGTTTCAGCCGATCGGAAAAGTTAGCGCCTCGATATACCGTGCTATTTCCTATCACTGAACGTATTGGTTTCATGGCTTATCGCCTTTCATTACCGGCTCAGTTTTCTGCTATGCATGACGTGTTTCACGTTTCTCAACTTCGGAAATGTCTTCGAGATTCCGATTCTGTTCTTGAGCTCGGTGTTGTGGAAGAGATTGAAGTTTCGCCTAATTTAACTTATGAGCAACATCCTATTCGTATCATTGCTTCGGAAGTCAAACGACTTCGAAATAAAGATGTTCCGCTTGTTAAAGTTCAATGGTCTTCAAATCCTAAGGATTGTTCTTGGGAATCTAGAGAGTACATCGAGCGTACACATCCGGACTTACTTTCTCGTGCTCTTTGAGGTGAACTTCTTATTTCAAACTTCTTTTGTGTTGAATATGCTTTTATGGTCGTTACTATATATATATCTTCTTCTTAAATATTGCGAGGACGCAATTTCTTTAAGGAGGGGAGTCTGTAACAACCCGCATATTTATCGATTTTATATTTAAATATTTTATTTTAATATTTTATCGTTAGTCGGATTTTAGTCCGAAAAGCTACTTTTTGTATACGGTCGAATTAGGACTCGGGACCACTCCCATTGAGTTTAAAATGCCGTTTGCGACCTTTTTGAGTATAAGCTTCGATATGTTTGGAGAAAGTTGATTTTTGCTACTTTTTACTTTGGGTTTGGTTTTTGGGCTCAGCCCTATGTTAACTTATACTCCAAAACTGAACCACTCTCCCCATTCTCCCTCACTTCTTTCTCTTTTCAGTTTTCTTAGCTTTAATGGTGGGAGAGATTGGAAATTAAAACTCCAAAACCCTAGTTTCTCTTGCAAATCAAATTCCTAGCTCCAAACTCAAGAAGAACCCATTGGTAAGCTTCTCTTCTTCTTCTCCAACTTATTCTCTTACCAATTTCAGAAATTCCTAAACCTAATTTTGGGAATGTTCTTGTTTTGAGCATAGATTCAAGCTCATTTGGGTTGTGTTGAAGAGAGGTTGATTCTCCATTTGCTTTCAAGCTTCTTCTTGTTTGATTCTGTGAAAAGGTGAGAATTTTTAATCTCACATCTAGGTCTATGATTATCTTTGATTGTTAGGTATGAATTCCTAACACATATTCATGTGTATTTGATTTTGATTTGGATAGGTTTTGTGAACATTCCAAATTTTAGTGTTTTGAGTTCAAATCTTCAAAAATCATAGCTTTGTTGTTTGAACTTGTTTTTGGTGATGCATCGAAGAGCTTATTGCACCGGGTAGTCGATTTGCATAAACCCTTAGTGACCGTGCTCGCTCGATTGCATTTTGATGAAGATTGCATCTTCATTTCATAGGCTAAGAAAACAGCCTTGGTGCCAGTCAGTCGACTGGACCTTTGGGTCAGTCGACTGGCTGTAGCACATAGGCATTCCGAAGGTAGCTAACAGAGGCTCGGGTCCTCTGTTTTCCTGCATTCAGTCGACTGAAATTTTAGGTCAGTCGACTGACTGCAGGAAATTATTTTTCCCTGCTTCTGGTTCAGTCGACTGGACCTTTGTGTCAGTCGACTGACCTGCACCAATTTGCCTTATTGTGCCTATTTGTGCATGTTTTTGCTTGGTTTCCAAATTCCATCGATTCGTGTTATTTCCCACTTGTTGCTGCTACAACTTTAATGACTTCTCTTCTTGGAATTTTTGGGAATACCCATTTTGATGGATTCGGATCGATTTCTTTGGATTTTTATGCACGTCTTTGAATGTGAATTTTGGTGGTTGATTGTTCTACAATCATTTTCGTGTTTTGTCACTTTAAAAATATAAAGGTTTCAATAATAGTAGTAAATATCAAAACTCTTTCCTCAAACGATTTCAATTCTATTTTAATACCAAATTCGTTTATAAAACCGTTTTCCAATCTATTAGTATATACAAACCTTTACCTCACTCGTATGAGAAATCTAATTAAACGGCTTGGTAAAACAAGTGGTATGAAACGCTTGCGTTTACTTCGCCGGTTAATTCTTGGACTTGTTCGATTGAATCTCTTGTGACAATTTTCTAGTGGAGATTTACAGTTTGTTCGTAAATATTTAAGTTAAGCAAGTGGTTATGGGACATGAAGCTAAACTCATATATTTACTAGCTTAGTGTAATTGACACTTCTCGTTGATCATGACGATCATCTTTGTGATTTAGACTAGCAATGTGCGATGTCTCTTTGTCTGCGAGGGAGACTAAACCCCGTTTTCTGGAGTTTCGACTCAATTTGGTAGGGTAGCAACCCATGGTCTTCGGGCCGTTTGTGGAGCTTCGGCTTAATTTGTGATGGTTAGCGACCATGGAATTAGCGTTCCGTTTGTGATACACGTGTTGGTGGGCTTTATGCTCCCGTTTGTGATAGGCCTCCCCCCCTTGTGATTTCTGGATTTCTTGTGTAGATTCCTAGAATTTGTGTTTCACCAATTTTCGTGATTTCCATTGATAAGTTTTATCAATATTTGTGCATTGGTGAATTTGTATGTCATTGACTTTAGTGATTTCTGGATTTCTTGTGTAGTCTTCTGGAATTTGTGTGTCATTGACTTTTGTGATTGACATTGATATTATCGTCAATATTTATGGTATGGTGAACGAAATAAGGAGTATGACGTTTCTTTGATTCTTGTGTAGATTTGGTGACATTGATTAATCTCTTGATGATTATCAACTAAGTATATATATATATATATCACAGCTTGGCATTGTGATTATTATGTGTTTAGTCATATCTCTTATTCTATATCGTTTCATCTGATATTTATAGTTAGACTGATCCGTTTATTATTTTCTTATTAAATAATGCTCGGGTCAGACCGAGATGTTACAGGTGCTTCTGCTTGACTTCTCATCCGGGATTAACTCCTTGACTTTTGGGTTAACTACTTAGATTAGTAGTTATTTTGTGGTATACATTTGAGATATAGACTCCTTAATGTATACTTATTCTTTTGTGTAGTTCGTGTAACTATTCTTTTGTGATATTGTGGATCTATTTAGACCACTACTCTGATGTACACTTTCTAGTGTAATATTCATATCTTATTCCGCCTTTGTGATATGAATTGTCTGTGACTGATTTGTGTTATGCTTATTTCTATATTTGTTTTCCGAAGGATTTATATAGCCACCGTGTAGTAGCTTTGAGTTTGTATCGGTATGTCGGATTTCCTCTTGAAATAGAATGCATGTTATATTATCTGACATATCGGTGCTCGCGCAAAGAAATTACATGGATGGTCACTCCTCAACAGCCTTATTCTCCGTGCTAGTCGACAGCATTCACCGTAATGTTCTTGGCTAGTGTGGGTATAGAGGTGGGGCGTCACATGAACTCTTGATTATCATGTCTGGAAAAGTTAATAAGCTTAGTATTGGGTTTGGGATTAATTGGATGGTTTTGTGTGATTTTATGGTTTGACTGTAATTAACTATATAACTTAATTATGTGCATGTTAATAAAAAATGTTAATTAAACTATTTGAGTGAGTTTTAGAAAAGTTAATAAGCTAATAAGTGAGTTAAAAGCTTTACATTTATTATTAATGTGAATAAAGGCTCAATGAAGTTTAATAAGTACTTATAAACATTATTCAAGTAAAGAAGTAATTGTGATATCCCAGGAATTTCAAGCAAATTTAAATGTGATAATCTCTTTTATAAATTTATTAAAAATTGGCAAAATTGTTATTTAAAAAAACAATAATAATAATTGTGTTGTGTATATATATATATATATATATATATATATATATATATATATATATATAGATTTTTATGAAAATTATGTTATACAAGCTGAAATTGTATTTGTTTAAATATATGTATTTATCAAATTAATTTTTGAATTGAATTTGAAATTGAATTTGAATTTGATATTTAAATTGAAATTTAATTTGAATTTGGATATTTAAATTGAAATTCAAAAGATAGCTATATATATCTTAAACCATACTTTGGTTTTAAAATGTATTTTATTTGACTTTATTAAGAACACAAATTGTTTTATAGTATTTTCTTTGTAAAAAAGGGTTTACTTATATAAATTAAAATATGTCTATGCATATTAAAAAATGTATTAACTAAATAGAAGACAAATATAAAGATTTAAATAAAAAAAAATGAATGCATGAATATTTACAAGTGTAGATCAAGGAAAAATATAGATGTACAAGTGTAAGATTAATATACAAGTGGCAAGATGATTTTATTTAAGAAATTTAAAAATAAAATAAAAATAGGGTGCTCACTTTTCTCTCCATACTTCTATTCATAAAAAAAATATGAAAATCGATCAGGTTGTCCTGGAAAAAAAAAAAAAAAACTTGAAAACAAAAATAAAAGAGAGAAGAAGATCAGACAACAATTCTAATTTCAAGTTGAAACCAAATAGCAAATCTTAACAAAGCAAGCAAAGTAAATAATTCAAGGATCAAACTCAGAAAGTTCAAATCTCAAATCATCAACCGAGTTCACATTAAGTTGTAGTTTCAAAAGTATTAAGTTCTATTCCCTGCTTCAAAATAAGGCTATGTCTTCTAAGTTCAGGTGAGTGAACCTTATTTTAAAACTTGAATCTGGTTTAAATCATGATGCTGTGGCAAATATATGATATTGTTGTGAAAATGTTTGAATAAATGATAAGAAAATTTGCATGCATGTCTATGTATATATATGTATATGACTGGATAAATGGCTGTGCATATACATTTTTTCTGTCATGTTTTACAGGCTTGAGATTTTTCTACAATTTTTTTATCTATCAATTTATACAAATTAGAGCTAGGACTTCTAAGTAAAAGTTGACTGGACTAGTATAACGTCAATAATAAAAATAAATCCAAGATTTTATACTGTGAATTTAGTCCAAGAATGTGAAATAACAGCCTAAAATCAAAATTAGTCCTAAATCAAACATCTGGATTTTTAGTTCTGATTACATAAATGGATTCGAATTCCTAAACGATGAATTTTGATGTAAGAACCAGGATTTTTAACTTTGAAAATCCTGTGGATATTCGTGTTGAACGAAATTGGGAATTTCGTCAATTCGTGACGAACGACGACAGGTCGAGCTTTGTGATATGCATGTAAGGAAGCCTGGGTGATGGTGATCTTGGGAAAATTGGTATTTGATTTTCTTTATCGATGGATCGTCAACACGAGATGATTGTAGGATTTTTGATTGCGTTTGGGTAGGGACTGTCCATGGGTGATCGCTTTGGCATGCTAGCATCGAGGTGGACAAATGGTGGGGGAAAAGAAAGACGGAGGTCAGGCGGAGGTTTGGGCACGATGAAGGTGTCTCTGGTAGTCGGAGATGGGAGTGCAGTTGAACTTTGGCAAGGGTCCAGTAGCCTATTGTTGTTTGATCGTAAATCTGGATGGTGGTCGACTCAAGGGACGATTGCCGATATGTCGATGGTCAGAGTGGGGTTCAACTTCGGCCAGGTGAAGAGTGCACGTACATATGTATCTCTAGTATCAAAGATTAAGTATTGGAAGATGGAGATTGGTCTCGCGAAGGAACTCGGGCTGGATGAAGTTTTGCTCGAATAAACTTTCGAGTCGATCGCGTTAAGTTAATCCTGTAGCAGTTTATTTTATTTTAGAAAATGAAAAAGTTGTAGAACTCGAGAAATTCTTGGGTAGAACCCGAAGTAGGATTGAATGCAGAATTTTAAAAGTTTTTATAAAACAATTTTTTAAATTTGTAATTAAATCTAATTTTAAACCATTATGTAAAATAAGTGGTTCTTTAAACATTTGATTAAGAAGCTTTGTATATTGTTAACTTAAAGATGGATAAGTTAAATTTGTAAGTTATCTTTAAATCTTAAATTAGAAATGAATTCAAAGATTAATTTAAAAGTGGAATGTTTGAAATGTATTATGTAAATAATAAGCAAGTCATTATTAAAATAAAGATTATCTTTAAAGTTAATTAAGATTTTGATGATTAATGACTAATTAATTAAATGAAGTAATTAAGAGTAATTGAGAGAAATTAATTAACTTGTATTGATAGATATTGATTAAAAATTAATAATTTTATTTTGAAACTTTATCCTAATTATTTAATTAATTGGATTAAATAAATAAATAAAGTTAGCTAATTAAATGAAAATACGTGTATAATGATATTTATATATTTTTCTTCAAATGTTTAAGGTAAATAATGATAAATTTCAAATTTATCAAATATTATTTTAATTAAAATATTATTTAATTAATTAAATCATTGAAAAGTTAATTAATAAACAATATACATGTATAATGATATATGTATATATTTGCTATAAATGTTATAGTCTATATTCATCTTTAAATTGTTAAGAATGAGTAAATTAAAATTCAATGCTTGAAAAACTAATTAAAATAGTAATTAAATAAACAATTGATTAAAATAACCGAACACGATTTAGTTAATTAAATTAAATTAGACTAAATGTGATTTAATTAAATATAGTAAAACAATAAGAAACCCAAATTAGGTTTAAGGAATAAATACATATTTACGATACTTATACCATGATTTCAAATGTGCTTGACACTTGAATCATGAGGATATTTCATAATAAGTACATTATTTCTAAATCGATATCACTTGTACTAATATATTAAAGATTATAAATCACCAATATATATAAGTTATCCTCTACCACTTATATATTAATAGGTTACCTGCACAGTCTTTTGTTATTGAGCATTCCTTAAGCTGGAATAACACTATAATATATTGACTAAACAAGGTAAGAGAATTACACATGTTTGTTGAGCTTTCCTCAAGATACATGCATTATATTTAGACCGTCACGAATGTTAGGTGTGAGTGAATAATCTATCTTAATTTGTTGAGCTTTCCTCAACGTTAGGACGAGATTAGGACAAAAGCCATTGGTTAGGAGTTTTAAATGTATTATGTAAATGATAAGCAAGTCATTATTAAAATAAAGATTATCTTTAAAGTTAATTAAGATTTTGATAATTAATGACTAATTAATTAAATGAAGTAATTAAGAGTAATTGAGAGAAATTAATTAACTTGTATTGAGAGATATTGATTAATAATTAAGGTAATTGTTCAATAGTTAATGGTTAATTAATCGGTTAATTAAAGGTTAATTAATTGATTATAAAATAATTGTGGGTTGATCGCTTCGTATTGAAGGAGATTAATTGGTAATTAAGGCTTATTAGTTAATAATTAAGAAATAATTTATCTATAATTAAAGATTAATTAATTGGTTTATAAGGAAATTAAGGAATGAATTACCCAGTTGTAATTAATGAGATGAATGTGATTAACTAATTTAATTAATTAACTAAAGATGGTCACTGGGTAGTTGATTAAGTATAATTACTTAATGAGATTGATAAGTGAAATTACTTAGTGAAGTAATTGATGGATAAATTACTGGATGAAATTAATATAAGGGAAATTACTTAATGGAAGTAATTAAAGGTCAATTACTTAGGAGAAGTGATTAAGGATTAATTACTTGGTTTAATTAATTAAAGGATTAATATAATTAATTAAGGAATTAATTAATTAAGATAAGCAATTACAGTATGGTTAATTACTATTTATGATTGATTAAGGCTAATTAATGGAAGTAATTAATTAAGGATCATTAATTAATATAATTAATTAATACAATTAAAGAAAGTAATTAAAGATTAATTACTACAAATGGTTAAGGATAATTAATTTGTGTAATTAATTCAAGGATAATTACTTTATGTAACTGAAGATAATTAAAGGATGATTAATTAATTGATTTGTAATTAATTAATGATTAAGTAAGGGTAATCTAAGTGATTAAAGGTTTGTAACTAATTTAATTAGAGATAAATTAAATAAATTTTGGAAATGATCCATCTTGCTTATGAATGATTGAATGATGATTAAATGTCTTGAATTAATTGATATCTCTTGTATGAAATGATTTGTGATATGATATGTTTTGGGTGGACGATGATAATGTGGTTATCTATCGATGATGAATTGGTGTGTAAAATGGGTGACATCTTCTATTTAAAGTTGATTTGTATTTCATTTGAGTAACTTGGGTTCAGATGGTATTGAATTCGAAGAGACCAGAGTCGGGTATTAGAAAATACCCGAAACCACTTCGATTCTTTATAAATTGATATGTGCAATCAATAAACTGGAATGGAATGACTTAAGTGAATTGGACCATTTAATCTAAGTTTTGGCACTGAGAAATGGATGTGTTAAATAAGTGATGTCTATAACAACTTGTCAAGTTGTAAATTGACATAAGTTACCCCGGGATTTTAATGAGTTGTATGCTTTTGTCATTCATGTTAGATGGGTTTACTCACGCTGGTTTCCAGCCTGACCCGGGTGTTACATTGATGTAACGCTCGGGTCAAACCAAGAATTACAGATTTTCAGGTAAGGACGTTCTGGAGCTCAGGAGGCGAGCTGGATGACAGGAACGTGTGGAGTGTTTCCGCTGTATTGTATTATTGTATATATCTGAGACATGTTGAATTGTATCTGTCCAATATTTGTATAAAATTGTCATAACTCTGATATATTGATGTAAATTGATAGATACAGTTTTCTTTTGTATAACTATTATTATTGATATTATATTTTATCCGCTGTGAATGTGAGATTTTGTGTTTCTTTTCTGTTCTTCTTCTTCTATCTCTTTTCTTCTTTTCTCTAACTATCTGGAATTTTTAGGATAGGAATTTTCGGGTCGTTACAGTAATTATATAAGTGAAAGATATATTTTATAAAATGGAATAAGAATACATAAAACGAGCGTTGTGGCATGTGCTTCGCATGTGATAAAGAAGGCTGAATTGTTTTGCTACAAATTGTATTTATTTAATTCGTTCAAAAGAAAATGATTTCCACATATATTTTGTCATACTTTTGCGGTGAATCATACATCGACAATTTGAAATTTTATTTCTATGTTGCAATCTCTAATTTCTTATGAGTTTAAATTTTTATTTATATTATTACTTAATAAAACACAAAATTGTAAAGTAGTTTATTTGCTAGATCCTATTTTAAGTGATATTTAGATTTAGTAAATATTTGTAGAGGAAATTTTGAATATGTAAAAGAAGCTTAATTATCAAATCCTAATTTTACGCTATACTAAAATTTAATATTATCTGTAGAGAGGCATTTTTGGCTGATACAAAAAAGCGTGACATCAAATATATCACAACTATTAATAAAAAATTACATATAAAGGGTGATTTTGGAAGTTTGCAATCGAAACAAAAGTTTGCTCTTCCAAACCAACTATTAATAAAGATAGTAATAATGAGGTATTTTATAAAATAAAAGGAGTTTTTATAAAATAGTAATGATGAAATATTTTAAAATAGAATGTGATTTTATAAAATAGTAATAATGAGATATTTTATAAAATAGAATGAAATTTCATAAAATAGTATGAAAGTGGTATTTTATAAAAGTATGAGATTTTATAAAATAATACAAAAGGATATTTTATAAACATATGACATTTTATATAATAGGAAGAAGGAATAAATTTATAAATGGGTTATAAGGTTTTATAAAATAATTGTAAGATGAATACTTAATTCTTTATAAAGGAATTAAGTATTATAAGAGCTTAAAATGATTTATAAGCTAGTCTTTTATTTTATAAAATAATGGAATGATTTTATAAAATAGTAGAAAAAATATTTGACTTTTATAGAAAAGATTTGATAAAGAAAAGTAAGATTTGATTATTAAATAATCAAATTTTTATTTAAATATATGTGCATGTATATGTATAAGTAGACGTACATCATAATCAGTTTTAAGTATTGTAGTCAAAATTGTTAAATGGTTTGGATTATCGATAATCATTGCTTATTTGTGTAATTAGTTATATATGTGTATATGAATATGAATACATGTATATAAACACTTTAGAGGCAATCTTGTGTAGCCATAGTGACTATCAGATGTGCTAAGTTGTGTGAGAGAATATCGGGTCGTTCACCCCGATGAAATCCAAAACATTATTTGTGTCGTGTAACTATGTTTGTGTATTCATGTAATAATTTGCAAAAATAAGGATATTGGCATATGCATAGGCATTGTAGGGGGAAAGTTGGTCAGTTGAGTTTAATTTGGTGTGTTATAGGAGGCCAGGTTGAAAGAATCACCCCACGGAACCCTACACCTAAAAGAGTGGTTTTCTATATTAATATCGGTTTTCGAATACTTTAAAGACCACTTCCAAAAGTATCAACAATGGACTTCGAAAGAGGTTTGATGTGGCGAAGGCAGGTTAGGGATCAGGCTACTCATTGGGCAAAGCAACGGAGAAAACGTTGCTCGGTACGGTGGCTCTAAGGTATCCTGCCTGGACTCTACTACCTAGGAAAGGCAGCCACTGGTGGTGCACTTGCATGGGCAGTAAAAGCCCGGCTAGTGTGCAATTCAATGGGAGATTCTCCTGTAGAGCGACATGAGGCTTCGACATGACTTCAAGAAGGCTTCGGACTACTCGAGAAAGTGGGATGCAAGGAGAAGATCGATTTTCACATGTAATGTATAGTGATACATCTGCTATCAATGACGATCAAATACGATATCAATGTAGGGATCAGGCTACTCATTGGGCAAAGTAATGGAGAAAACTTAGCTCGGTTCGGTGGCTCAAAGGTATCCTACCTGGACTCTACTGCCTAGGAAAGGCAGCCACTGGTGGTGCACTTGCATGGGCAGTAAAAGCCCGGCTAGTGTGCAATTCAATGGGAGATTCTCCTGTAGAGCGACATGAGGCTTCGACATGACTTCAAGAAGGCTTCAGACTACTCGAAAAAGTGAGATGCAAGGCGTAGCTCGATTTTCACATGTAATGTATAGTGATACATCTGCTATCAATGACGATCAAATACGATATCAATGCAATGATTGGTTACACGGTCACGTTTAGTGAGCATGTATGATTAGATAAAGTTAGTCCATTCCCCTCCGCTTTAATCTTTAGGTAGATTTGTTCAATGAATGGTATTGGCCTTACATTAGTGGCCGTACGGACTATGGGTCTTATAATAGTGATCATCCGTCAAATAGACGATGACGAGATATCGGGCTTTTTTTGTGATTTGCATATTTGATTGCACGATGTTGTATTTGATGTGTATATATATTTATGTGGCATTAGTGTTCCTTGGTGATACCAATGGCATATTACACGAGACATGACCTTCATTTTCTGTTTGATGTGAGGCATATACAAGTTATTTGAGAAATCTTTGATATCCTAAGGGGATGATGATAATCATCTACTATGGGATCATATAATACTTATGCTCATTATAGGGGTACGATGTGATTCGCAAAGGTCCTAGGTATTTGGAATAGAATGACTAATACTTATGCTCATTATAGGGGTATGGTGATTCTATTTACTATTGGGACTTGCTTTCAGGTATATAGAGTAGATCATAACTTATGCTCATTATATGGTACTGTGAGATCTATGAGAGACCTATTTTTGAGGATGTGGCGTGGGATCTATGGTATGATTAGGTACTGACTCTATTTATATTAAACTCTTGAAGGGAATTATTAGTCCGTGATAGATGTCTGTAGTGGACTTTACCCATCAGAAATGATGGGTATCAATATATATTCTTTGGTTGTCTTTCATTGCTGTATTGTGTGTATTGTTAGTTGGCTGATGTTATTGTTGTTGTGTTTGTTATCATTATGTGCTTCACGATAGGTTTATATTATGATTACCCTACCTTTGTATGTTGGGTTGTCTAAATCATGGTATATGTTACGTATTAGTCACACTGTATTAGTTACGCTGGCTTGTTGATTATAGCAGAAGAGCAAGATATGATATGATTCTCTAATTTTGTGATAGGTTTACTTTACTTGTGTATGGGAAGTTCTGATTACCACCAAGCCACGTTTGTAGAGAGGATCAGATTTGCCTTAGCAATTCCTATTCTACTGATATATAGTCTGATATACAGTTTTTAGGATAGTTCCCCTCACACCGGACTTTAAGTATGACTTGAATTTTGTATTTGTCTTTTTATGTCATAAAAACTGTCACGTACTCGATTGAGTAGTTTGAGAATCGGGTGCTTTTAGGGATACCCCATCAGAATGGTGCAGTTGGAGCTTTGGAGGCAAAGATGATACTTGGATATTTATCTACTTGATACTGTAGTAGTACATGATGGACGTTAGTTGTATATGAGACTTATGGTATCGGATATTTTATTTTGACTCTGTATATCGATACATACACACTAACTACTTCCTCCAGTGCAGTCTCTTATATATTGTTCATCCTATTCTATTCATGTATATTATATGTTACCATTCAAATAAGAGATTGCACCATTGTGTCTTAGTATAGAGTTTTGTTTCTTCTTCTTTCTTCCTTTTCTCGATAAGCCATCTTTTATGGCATTTGAAAGTATGGTGTTGATGCGATGCACTGATTTTTTGATGCTATGGAGGGTGCGTTATTAAAGTTTATTCATATTGTTCGATATTAATCATTGACTGAATTTACACCTTTGAGCTGCACAACTGTAATGATGAATACTCTAAATTAACCATGCGATTTTATCAGTTCACAATCACTGTTAATTAATTATAATTAATATTTATGGACTACTAATTATTAATATTTATTTTATTTTTGAATTCCATTGGTATTTAATGAAAAGTGCGTATAAAAGTTATATATAGCGTATTGATATATGATATCGATAGAATATTTGACTTGACTTTAAATAAATTAATCACTAAATAAGTTTAGGAATTTTTTAAAGCACATCTTGCCCTTTAGATGGCTGACCAAAGGGGGGGAGAAGATGGGTTTCAAATTTGATTTAGAAAGGAAAGGAGTAATTAAAAGAAGACAAAAGTTCTCTAGCCTTTAATTCACTTTTAGTACCTTCTTAAAAGATATTCATCCATCTTTTTCTACTCTCCCTCTCCATCAAACCTTTATTGAAAATTCCATGGTCTCAATGGAATAAAATTCCCAAAAAAATTCAAATAAAATCTAAAATATTTAAGGTGGTGTTTACTTTTAGATCCTTGTAAAATCCAAAGGTTGACTCTATCAGATCTAGGAGTTTTATTCTTCATTCAAGATGTGATTTTTGGCTTCATCCTAAGTTAGTTTTCTAATCTTATATGATAATATAACACATGACATTAATAAAGTTTTGATCTCATATGCTACATCTCTTTTGACTATATGCTCATCTTGTATGGATAGTTTAGTTCCTAAACAATATATAACGAATTTATATATGCCTGAGCTATTCAATCTAATTTTACTATTGATTTGGATATTGATATTTAAATAAAAATCCATTTCGATTTGGAAACTAATTTTGATTAATTGATATAATTTTGTAACTTATTATATACACAAACATAAGTACGCTACATGTGTTGATATCTTGAAATCATTTTGAAAATTGAATATGCATGTTTATTAGTTTTGTATGTAAATTCATTTGGTTATAGTTTACATATTTTTTAAAAGTTGTTCAATTCAAAATTCATAAGTGGACTTTTATGAAAAATCATAAACCTACTTGGAATCCTTTATAAGTTAAGGCTAGACCTTTTATTTTCAAACTTTAAGTTTTAAAACATGTAATTTACATATTTTATAAATTTATGTCCTTTTAAATTAGAAACACTATTTACAATTATTTATACATGTATAAATATTTGTATGTTATTTCCATTTAAACTTAGGCGGAACTTTTGTGTAAAATAATAAATTTAATTTTAATTCCTTCTTAAGTTAAAACTAGATTTAAAATTGTTAACTCTAGAATTCAAAACATAGAAAAATTGTCAAAATAATTTTTTTGTTTATGTGTGTATCTGTGTGTGCATTTGATTATTATTATATGTATAATTACAATTGTTATTTTATATAATTGAGAAAAATATGGATAATAAGGCATATAAACGGGACAAATGTGTCCATTGTTGTGTAAATCCCAACACCTACATGCGATCACATTAGTCATCTAAACTTCTTATTTGTTGCACGTGTACCATACATATATAAGTGTATTTGATGCACATATATGAAAACTCGCATTAATTAAATAAAACCATTTATATATAGATAAAATAAAATAAATATTTTATTTTAATATTTTGATTGGATCTAAGATCATAGACTTCATAGACCCAATAAAGATACAAAATTGGAAATATTTTTGAAATTCACTCATTTAACATGCTGCGAGCCAGCCCAGTTTCTTCAATGGTATCGGAGCCTAGTAACCTATGCGGTTTAAATTAGCAATGTTAGAGCTAACAAATTAAAGCCTAACCATTTTGCATGGTGTCTAGAAAGGTAGCGTTTAAGTTTGGGTTTGGGTAATCAAGCAGCGTGGTGCTTATTCAGTGATTGTGACAACTTGTGCATCATAGTTTTGAATGTTTACACCCTATGTGGTGCTTGAGTTAGTTTGTTTTCTTAAGCTAATGAGGTCTTTCTCCTTCACATCCGTAATACTTTTTTTAATAATGGTACATCCACTATAACACATGCTTGTCTATGCAAAATAATCATATTTTATTTCGCTTGCAAATGTATTCTACATTATCTGGCTATTGGGCTGGCCTGAAAGATGAAGTAAGCCCAGAGGTTATCCCTAATATAAAGACTCCATTGATTTTGGGCCTTGGATAAAATTTTCAAATATGTTTTGAAAATTATAATCTTTTAAATTTAAAAGTTAAGTTTAAAATATAACTTAATGTTATAATTTTCAAAAAGGTTATTTTTAAAAATTAATAATTTTATTTTGAAACTTTATCCTAATTATTTAATTAATTGGATTAAATAAATAAATAAAGTTAGCTAATTAAATGAAAATACGTGTATAATGATATTTATATATTTTTCTTCAAATGTTTAAGGTAAATAATGATAAATTTCAAATTTATCAAATATTATTTTAATTAAAATATTATTTAATTAATTAAATCATTGAAAAGTTAATTAATAAACAATATACATGTATAATGATATATGTATATATTTGCTATAAATGTTATAGTCTATATTCATCTTTAAATTGTTAAGAATGAGTAAATTAAAATTCAATGCTTGAAAAACTAATTAAAATAGTAATTAAATAAACAATTGATTAAAATAATCGAACACGATTTAGTTAATTAAATTAAATTAGACTAAATGTGATTTAATTAAATATAGTAAAACAATAAGAAACCCAAATTAGGTTTAAGGAATAAATACATATTTACGATACTTATACCATGATTTCAAATGTGCTTGACACTTGAATCATGAGGATATTTCATAATAAGTACATTATTTCTAAATCGATATCACTTATACTAATATATTAAAGATTATAAATCACCAATATATATAAGTTATCCTCTACCACTTATATATTAATAGGTTACCTGCACAGTCTTTTGTTATTGAGCATTCCTTAAGCTGGAATAACACTATAATATATTGACTAAACAAGGTAAGAGAATTACACATGTTTGTTGAGCTTTCCTCAAGATACATGCATTATATTTAGACCGTCACGAATGTTAGGTGTGAGTGAATAATCTATCTTGATTTGTTGAGCTTTCCTCAACGTTAGGACGAGATTAGGACAAAAGCCATTGGTTAGGAGTTGTAAGTGACACGATCGATAAGGAGTTATCTATCACATGCAAGCTTATGATTTATTGAGCTTTCCTCAAGGTCAGATTCCCAAGGCATGCGAGTCCCAATACCCACTGGAGAAGTCAAAAGACTTTTATACTTCTCTTTGGCTTTTGAGAAATTTAAGAATCTAGTGGGATATTATTAATAAAGTGAAATAAATGTATTTAACCTTACTAATAATAAACTTAATCTACTTAAATTAAATTTGTAGAAAGTGTCCACACTAAGGTTATTTTTAGAAAATGATAATCTCCCTAGACCAAATTATGTCGACTGGCTAAGAGTAATCAAAATAACACTAGCATATGAACGTTTATAGTTATGTATACGAGAACCGCCAAAACGTAACCCACTTAAAATGTGGATCTCGAATTACCAATTGCTTATAATAAGTGGGTGGCAGATCTTGAAATTAATCAACATTACATGCTGTTTACTTTAGACAAACAGTTGCAAAGACTGTATGAAAGCATGTCTGTCCATCAAATCTTCGATAACCTCAAAGTCTTATTTAGGAAGCATTCTCGTTGCGCAAGGTATGTGATTAATAAGAAACTATTCAATACGAAGATGAAAAAGGGAACTCGTGTAGATGATTACTTCTTGATGATGAAAGGCTATGTTGATAGACTTTCATAGCTAGAAGTTCCTACAAGCAATGAGCTACGAGTGGACTTGATCTTAGGCTCACTCACTCCATAGCTTGAGCCATTCATATTGAAGTACTATATGAACCTGTAACGACCCGCCTTTCTCATCACAAAAAGACGCATCACTAATAAGAAAGAAAGGGATAGAAAAGAGAAAAGATAGAGAAGAAAGAATAAAACAGCATCAGACTCTCACAGCAGAACAAATAAATTATATTAATCATATAAGTATTACATAATATACAACATCTATCAGAGTTATACAACTTTATACATCACATACTAGACAGTTATAAAACCTGTCTATCATACATTTCAAAATACCACATAGAGATACCAACACAGTGGAACCATTATATATATCTACAAACGCTGAAGCCTTCTGCTCCATATCTCCTCCAAAGACTCGCCAAAGCAAACCTGAATCCCTTGGCTACTCGTAAAAATTTGAGTACCCAAGAGTTTAATAAAACATAAAATAAACTCCGGGTCAGACATGGGTCTGGTGTGAGTAAACAGGTTAAAGTTGCTTAACTAACCTTGGAAAACAAGAGGTATCTCGTAAGACTACCCGCACACAAACACGAAAAAGTTTTTACCTTACGGTAACCAAAACATTTGATAGGAAATCTAGTAATATTATAATAAGGTCTAGGTTTTTCAAGTAAAATATAGAAATAGCTGGAATGCTTACATCTCACGTTCCAACATAGTTGGGCACAATCAAAACGTACGACAATAAATTGGATTCCATGTAATGGTAGGGATACTGGGGTACCTCCTATCACAGTACGTGGCCTAGATCACCGTACCAAGGATCCACCCTAAATCCCCTGCAACACAAGGCCGGAACCATCTTGTAACAACCCGCATATTTAACGATTTTATATTTAAATGTTTTATTTAAATATAGCGTCGTTAGTCGGATTTAGGTCCGAAATGTTACTTTCTGCAAATGGCCGAATTGAAACTCGAAACTACCTCCATTGGTTCCAAAATGGCGTTTGCGATCTTTTTGAGTATAATATTTGATATGTTTGGAGTAAGTGAAATTTTGGCTACTTTTTCTACTTGGGCTTGAGTTTGGGTTCAGCCCAATCTCCACTTAACCCTCTAGCTTAGCCCCTTCTCTTCATTCATCTCCATTTCATTTCATTTCTCAAGCAAAAACTGAAATGGTGGAAGGGAAGAGGAAATAGAAATTGCAAGCCCTAATTCCATTTGCAAACTCCAAATTCTTGCTCCAAAATCAAAGAGAAGCCATTGGTAAGCTCTTCTTCATCTTCTCCGACTCTTCTCCTCTTCAATTTCAGAAAATTTCCTAAACCTAAATTGGGAAATATGTGTTTTATTCTTAGATTGAAGCTTGTTGAGTTGAAGTAGTGTTTGGTTGGTCTTCTCCTTGATATTGAGCTTCATCTTCTTTGTTTTTGGGTAAAAGGTGAGTTTTGAACTCACATCTACTTCTTTTGATATCATTGATGTTAGGAATGAATTCCTAATACTTGTTCATGTGCATTTGCTTTCGATTTGGATTGCTTTGGTGAAATTACCAAATATTGAATTTTGAAGCCAAATCTATGAAAAACCTTATATGGTTGATGTTTTTGTTGTTCGGAGTGTTTGGAGGTGTTGTCAAGGTTGGGTTGTCATTTGATGCAAGCCCATAATCAACACGCATCCAATTGCTTTCGATTTGCTTGGCCATAGTTGGCCTAGGTTCAGGAATTGCCTGACCATCTGGTTTCAGACGTCTGAAACCCTATTTTCAGACGTCTAAATATTGTTCAAGGGAAATTTCAATCCTCAGATTCAGACGTCTGAATTTGTATTCTAGACGTCTGAATTGGCTAAATTTCGACCAGAAAGGAAATAGGCAAAATATTGCCCATTTCAGACGTCTGGATGTTAGGATTCAGACGTCTGAATTCTGTTTTGGAAAACAAATTGATTTCCAGATTCAGACGTCTGAATCTCTTCTTTCAGACGTCTGAATATGCTGTTTTTGGCCAATTTGCCTTGTTCGTTTAATTTTCCAAATTTGATCGATGCATATTGATTCCAATTAGTTGTTTATGCATATTTGACCTTGATAATTTCTTTTTGAATTCATTCACGGGTTTTTATAAATTATTTCTTCAAATTGTATTAAAAGTTCGCTTCTCCGATTTATAAATTCTATTTAAACCACACGTACAATTTCGCACTTCGAGCGAAGTGGAAGGGTGATTAAATGGTTGGGCAAAACACGGACCATGAATCTGTGCGTTTATCCTTCCGATTAATTCCCGACCTATTCAATTGATCGTTTTAACCTTCGGGTTTGGTTTACCAATGACATGAGGTGAACTTTGTACTGCTTTGAGTGTGAAAGTGGCTGACGGATAGTAAACCGTTTAGTGCGAACGAGTGGTTATGGGACATACGTTAACACTTTTCGGATTCCTTTTCGAGAGTTGTGACACATTCTGCCAGTTAGTGGTGTCCAGTACTGGGTCTCTGACCTTCACCACTACGGTTTGTTGCCTTCGGGTACGTGCCTTCGGGTTTGTTGCCCTTTAATATCGCTTCCGATGTTGGTCGTTATGAGCCGCATGGGTGATATTGGGTTGCCCTTTAGTATCGCTTCCGATGTTGGTCGTTATGAGCCACATGGGTGATATTGGGTTTGGAGTCTTCGGGCTCATGGATCCTTGTTTATACAGTACTGAGCTCGAGCAATATTCTGATGTTTCATTCATATGTATATTCCCTTGGTATCGCCCTTCGGTGTTGGTCATTATGAGCCGCATGATGCGTAGCGGTTACCTTGTGGAACTTGTATACCTTATTGGTATTTGTTATTGCCTTTTGGCTTGTTTTGGGATATTCGTATCCTTTGTTTCTATATGTTGCCGATGATATGAGGCTTGTTATCATATGATTCATCTTTTGTTAGATGATTGTGTTATCTCTTTTAGAGATATTTGCTATACCTTGTAACCTTGCAGGTTCATTGTTGTTCAGTTTATCTAACTGATTTGTTTAGCTAGACTGACCCGTGTATCTTATACTCGGGTCAGACCGAGATGTTTCAGGTTAGGTGCTTTTGGACTTAGCCTATTTTGCTTCCGCATGGACTATTCAGCTTGTTCTTTTTGTCATAGCTTTTTGTGTAGTCCTATTTTGTAGTAACTCTGATATGTATTCTTTTGACTCGTCTATATATGGTGGTTTGCTATACCACTTGATATGTATTATTTTATAACTCTGTTATGTATCTGTATATGTGTATATGATGATTTACTGTTCTGTGATGTATATTACATTTGAGTTATTATATTCTGTTCTGATAGATCCAACCACCTATGGTTTTGTTTTAAGTATTCATTGGGTACGTCGACCTGGTTGGTATGTTTATTGTCGATGTATTCAATAGATAGTTAGAGCAAGGCTATAGATGGTCGCTCCTAACCAGCCTTATTCTCCATGTTAGTTGATGGCATTACCTTGTAGTGTCCTTGGCTAGCGTGGGTATAGAGGTGGGGGGCCACAGCCTTACTAGATAGTCCCGAACAAGACAACCCTGTATTTGTTTGCAACCAACTTCCCACACAGCCGAATAGAAAGGGACCTCTAGACAGAGGAAATCTTGTCCTACTTGAGCGCGACTCATTTAGCCTTGCTGCACCTCCCCTTCTTTATCCATTCCCAGTTGATGAGGCTTGAGGCTATGATTACCTTATCAGAATACATCACTTAGAATGCTCATCGTCCTCCAATAATTATGTTCTAAAATCTTTCAATCCATACAAGTTCGTTCCGGGTTCGAACGAAACCGAAGGCACTATCTCGTTACACTCATTTTGGAATCACCCTTAGAGTTAACGCAATAGCCCTTGCATTTTGATTCTTCATCTCGAATCTGAAAGTACTATCTCCGTTAAACTCATATTGGAATCACCCTTAGAGTTTTAACGATACATAGTTCTTACCTTTCGAGTCTTCATCTTCATTTGAGATTCACGACCTATCGTTAATTTGGATCGATGTGGTTTTCGGATATCCAAATTTGGAAATCTGAATCCCGTTCTCACCGAAATCAAAAACGCTGTCTTTTAAGGTCAAGTTGTTTCAAGTTAAAACAATTCAATTTATTATCTATATCCACAGAGATAGACAACTCACATTATCACAAATAAATAATCCATATCATCATAATTCAACAAAGCATCTCATATCACAGATCAGCAAATATCCCATATCAGAGATATCAAACAATACAAGGCATTCAACACCATTCAATCATCCATAAGCAAGATTAATTAGTCACACCATCTCTAATTAATTTAAAATAAATTAAATTATTTACTTCCATCACTATAAACCCTGCTTACTTAACCATTAATTAATTACAGCACCAATTAATTAATCATTCTTTAATTATCCATCTTAATTAATCACCCTTGATTAATTATTCTTTAATTACATTGAATAGTTTTCCTTTAATTAATTACACAAATTAATTATCCTTAACTATTTACAGTAATTAACCTTTAATTTCTCTCGTTAATTAATTAACCATAATTAATTGCATTAAACCTTAGTTAATTACATTAATTAGTTATTCTGTATTCACTTATATTGATTCATTATTCTTTAATTAATCACATTAATTAACCTTTAATTACTTTCATTAATTACATTAATTGATGATCCTCTAATTTCTTCTTTAATTAATTATTCTTCTAATTAATCACATTTAATAATTAATATTTAATTAATCACATTCATTAATCAATCTTGATTAATCACATTCCGTAATTAACTACTCTTAATTACTTTCATTAATTAATTAACTCTTAAAATTAATTAATTCTTTAATTAATTACACCAAGTAATTAATCCTTAATTACTTCCACTAAGTAATTATCCTTCTTATTAATTACACAAAGTATTTAAACCTAAATTACTTCCATTAATTAATTATCCTTCAATTAATTATATCCAGTAATTACCCATTAATTACTTCACTAAGTAATTACACTTTATAAATTACATTAAGTAATTATACTTAACCAATTCCATAAATGATTATCCTTAATTAATTAATCTAATTAATTATCTTAAATTAATCACATTAATTAATCATTTCATAATCCCTAGTTAACGATCTTTTACATTAATTATTAACAATTCTTTAATAACTTTCCTTAAGTAATTAAACTTTAATTAACCATTATTAAGTACAAATTAATTAATTCTTAATTACTAGTTAATTAATCTCTAATTACCAATTAATTAATCTCTAATTATAAATTAATTAGCCTTAATCACTTAATTAATTAGTCCTTAATTATCAATTTAAATAAATCTTTAATTAATTATAACCCTTGATTATTCCAGTAATTATAATATTTATTACATTTTAAAATACTTAGGAATTTATTCCAAAATTTTCCTAACGTATAATAACTTTAAAATCAAACAAATTTAAACATTACTTTATTATTTAAATCTTGGAAAACATGTTTAAAACTTGTTTAAACACTTGCTTGGTAACGAATTCATTTTAAAATATACTTCAAACCCTTAAACTTGTTTAAAACATTTGATTTTATAAAACTTTATTTATTTTCAAAACCAGGTTATAAATTTTATTTTGAACCCATACTTAAAAGCTTGATTTAAAACTTCTTCAAGCTTTATTAAAATCTGGAAACCAAAATACTTAACAGAACAAAAACCCGAGCCTAACACTAGAGATCCCCTAGATCCTACTCAAGCAACTCACGAACGAAACACGCAAACCCCCAATCTTCGAGTCGAACACGGAAAACCCACTAACCTGATTCGAGCAACATCACCTTCCTAAATCATCAGACATTATCATGCACGCGTGCGCGTGCACATAGGTTTGGCCAACTCCGACGCCTCGCCGAGGATACCCACCAGTCGACAATCACCTACGCGAATGCCCCGACCCCTCAGCGTCGATGATCTCGCGAAGAAAAGAAAATAAGAAATCCCGATTCCCACTGGAACCCAAGACCTCGTCGACAATTGCCTCGGGCCACCCAAATCGATCACCAGAAAACTTGCCACTCCACCCAGAGACGTACCACGACCCGACAAACCATTCCCCGTATACGATACATTCCGATGCTTCACTGTCGTCATTCCAGCCTCGACTACCACGACATACAAAATAGCTCTGCAAACCTTAGATCACCATCGAACTTCCACCGCGACCTTCTAGAAATACCCTGGCCAATATTCCTGAGATCACCAAACCCCTAGCTATCTCCAGCCCGTAGCATGCCTACTCACCTTTCCACGTTCGTCGGAATCTGACCAAAATACAAATTTCGGTCAACATAATATATCTCATTATATACTCGTTAAAAAATCATGATTCGATTACCGTAATTCATTATTTTGCATAACAAATCACCATATAAAATCCAATTTTGAAATCTTCAACGTTGATTTTTGACTAAAATTGATTTTTCACTTTAATTTTCCTAATTTGAATTAATTATTAAATATAAAATCCTGAAAGTATTTTTAAAATTTATATTACACTGTTATGATCATATTTCCTTTATGAATCATAGTCTAAATATTAATGTATATGGAGAATTTGTATTTATTTGAAGGATTTTTGAACCTGTAGGGTAATAGAGCCATTCATTTACACAGACACTTCAATATACATACATGCATTCATATGCAACCCATAATACTAAAAGATTTCATCATAAACATCTAAGCATAATCTCAGATTAAAACTGCTTTTAAGAATAAAGGTATACTCACCAGTTTGAAAGACAGAGCTTTGAAACAGAAGTTTGAAAACTGGAATTGATAAAAATGCTTGAAAATCCAAACTTGACATTTGAAATCACTTTGATGTTGAGATGATCTTGCATTTTAAAACAGAATTGAAGTTGCTTGCTGATGATTAGGTTGAAATATAGTTGATTTCCTTGACAAATTCTAAATAAAATGTTTGCGGGCTTTCTTTTCTTCTGGTTTGAGAAATTTGAGTTATAGGCTTTTGATTTTGTTTTAGAGTTGGTATTTGTTTTTTTAAGCTGAGAATAGAAAAAGAATGAGAAGAGAGGAGATATATGTTTTATAGAGTTAACTTTTGATTTACTAAAAATTAAAGAAAATAAAAATTAAAAGATGACACTCGTTTAAAACTTAACATTTGTCATTCACTATTGTTTATCATCTAACACTTATTAAAATCAAGCTTTCATATATGTACACTTGTCATTATTTAATTTTTATTTATTTTAAATGTTAATAAAGCTTTTTATACTTAATTTACTAATTAATAAATACTTATCTAAATATATATATATAAATTTCTTTAAAGAAAATATTATAAAACAAATTATATACAAATAAAATCTTGTACATATATTTTTAAATCCAAAATATTTTAAAATATCTATCTTTTGAATTTCTATTTTAAATCCAAATTCAAATTCAAATTCAAATTAAAATTTTAAAGTCAACTTATATGTACGCATATATAACAACACATTAAATTTGAAAATAAAAATTCTATTTTCTTTAAAATCTATTTATATCTATATATAAAAACAACACATTATTATTATTGTTTGAAAATAACAATGTTGTTAATTTTAAATAATTTATAAGGGAAATTATCTCATTATTTATAAATTTCTTATATTACTAAATGAATTAATGTATCATATGTTTTATATGTTTGTGAATTGTATTATAAAATTTTACATATATTTACAAATCATATTTATCAAGCAATATTTAAAAGAAAGAAAACAAACCTTTTTGTTAATCTTATTTAAATTTAAACTTAAGTTAAAATATAACTTAAACAATTAAACATTTATCTTAAGTAATTTGAAACTATATGGTTAAATATTTAAATAACCTTTGAAAAGTTTTATATTTTAAATTTAATCATAACTTCCAAATTACCAAAATATATATTAGAATTTGAAAACACGTTTTTATTTGTTAAATTCAAACCAAAGCTTTTCTGTTTACAATATATACAAGTATACACACACACACATTATAAATAGAAAACCTTTTATTAGCTTTAAAAGATAAAATTTACCAATTAAATATTTATTTGCTTTTAAAAGAATAAACTTGCCAATTTAAATTAAAATTATAAAAGAAAATTATCAAATCAATTTAATTATCAATACAGATTATTAAATTGATATTGCCTAAAATTCCGAGTCATCACATTCCTCCTCCTTAGAAGAATTTCGTCCCCGAAATTTAAAAGCAAAGATAATTTAATAACCCATCAAAGATTTTAATTTTAAACCACAAACATATATTATCAACCATATGCTAACAACCATGTAACCAATTCCCTCAATCAAACAAATCTAAGATCCCGACACATATCAGGATAGACCTTCCTAACACTACCTAGAGTTTCCCAGGTATGAACACTGGGATACTTGCTCAACTGAATCCAAACTAGCTACACTACTAGCTCCTACTCATCTTGATCTAAAACCTGCACAAGATATCCGACCACAGTCAAGTCCGACTCAACTACCAATCCTCCTAAACTGCTGGTTCCACAACTAATGATGGATCATACACGTATTCTCTCAAAGATACGTGAAACATTATGTGAATCCCAATCATCCAAATTGGCAATTCAATCCTGTAAGCCAAAACACTTATCCTTACAAGAACCCTGAAAGATCCAATATACATCGGAGCTAGCATCCTAGTCTTAACAAATCTTATAGCTCCTTTGATTGGAGAAAACTTATCTAAAATAAAATCTCCGACTTTGAAATCCAAATTCCTCCGTTTCTTATCCACAAAATCCTTCCGACGATCGTAGGCTACCTTCATCCAACCTGATCAGCTCAACCTTCGCTGATGCTTCTTGAAACAAACTGGACCAAAAACAACCCAAAAAAATGATCCTCTTAAGATCTACCGAAATCAAGAACGCAAACTCTACTTCACAAATATCACTAGACTTCAAACTTACTTCTCCCATCCGGAAAAGACAAAACAGGCGCACTCGCCAATCTCGCCTTTAGATCCTGAAAAACTTACCGAACAAATCCTCAAATTCAAGAAAACTGGAAACTTCCACGGAGTCTAGGGTTGCTTCCACTCTAGAACAGCTATTACCTCGCTCCCGTTGCGCAACTCTGATCTGGAGTAGATGAGAATGCCGATGATGAACACGAGCACAATCTTGTCCAACATATCCCCAAAGACATGGTTTAACAGATCCATAAAGAGAAAACTCAGAAGTTCCATGAAATCCTGAGCTGCTTTACCAAACCCTCTCTCTAGGAGCCATCCTTCTATTTAGCTGAACAACCGGTATCACTCCTAGAATCCTAGTCGATATGAAAACTCAATCTCTAGATGCTATGGCGAACCTTGACTTCTACGAAGACATCCAAAAAATCTCCGACAACTTTCATGACTCTAACTTCTTCCAGAGACACCTCGATCACATGCAAAAGATTACCCAAGAGAGCACTCAACTATCACAAGTCACTTTTGCGATCAACCTAGCCTAATTTCCAAAGATACTGTTCTCTCTTCACTAATCAGAACAACTTATGCCTGACTAACCAATCCATCGAAGAAATGGATCTACTATGTTGCTTTTGAATTCCATCTCTAGGACACTGCTTAGCCAGATGACCTTCCTAATGGCACTCAAAACACCCCGAGCTACATTGCTGACATGGATGCCAAAGGCTTCCTATCCAAAGCTCTTTGAACCTCAAAGCCATATCATCCAATCCCACACAGAGCCTAGAGACGTGCAGACATCTCCCCAATAAACTCGGACCTAAAACTAAACGCAACACCCTCCTGGACTTAGTCTAATCACCGATGCAGACACACTTCCTTAAACTTGCTCCAAAGGAAACATCTTTGGAAACATCCATAGTCTTGCGTTTCACCACGCAGCTGCTCCTTCCTGAAGTTGCCAAGATACCATCACTCGCTTCTGCTTAACCGATAGATCCAAACTCTCACTCATCCAAACTTGCACTGCAAAGATGGACTCCGAACCTTAAAAGGTTTCCTTCAAAGATTGGTGAAATCCTAACACAATGATGCAAAGCTCTCTTGAGGCGTTATTGGGTCTACAGCCTCGGCAGATACTCTTACAACCTCAATCACTCAGACTTCTTCCATTGGTAGTCATGCTACACACACCACACCCTTCCTACCGCTAGAACTCATATTGGAAAACCCAAATAGGTAACCCAACATATAGGTAGAAATATATATATATATATATATATATATATATATATATATATATATATCAAATTACAAATACGCTCTCTCAAGAAAGAAATCACTCCAAAGCCTAGGTATTCGCTCAACCTAGCGCTCTGATACCATTGTAACGACCTCTTTCTCACCACAGAAAGACGCATCATTATTAAGAAAGGGATAGAAAAGAGAAAAGATAGAGAAGAAAGAATAAAACAGTATCAGAATCTCACAGCAGAACGAAAAAATTATATTAATCACATAAGTATTACATAATATACAACATCTATCAGAGTTATACAGCTTTATACATCACATACTAGGCAGTTATAAAACCCGTTTATCATACATTTCAAAATACAACATAGAGATACCAACACAGTGGAACCACTATATATCTACAAATGCTGAAGCCTCCTGCTCTATATCTCCTCCAAAGACTCGCCAAAGCAAACTAGAATCCCTTGGCTACTCGTAAAAATTTGAGTACCCAAGAGTTTAATAAAATAGAAAATAAACTCCGGATCAGACATGGGTATGGTGTGATTAAACAGGTTAAAACAAAAGGTATCTCATAAGACCTCCTGCACATAAACACGAAAAAGTTTTTACCTTACGATAACCAAAACATTTGATAGGAAATCCAGTTATATTATAATAGGGTCTAGGGTTTTCAAGTAAAATACAGAAATAGCTGGAATGCTTACATCTCACGTTCCAACATAGTTGGGCACAATCAAAACATAAGGCACTTATTGGAGATTGGATTCCATACAATGGCAGGGCTAATGGGGTACCGCCCGTCATAGTACGTGGCCTAGATCACCGTACCAAGGATCCACCCTAAATCCCCTGCAATACAAGGTTGGAACCATCCCTTACTGGATAGTCCCGAACAAGACAACCCCACAGTTGTTTGCAACCAACTACCCACATAGCCGAATGAAAAGGGACCTCCAGACAGGGGAAATCTTGTCCTACTTGAGCGCGACTCACTTAGCCTTCCTGCACCTCTCCTGTTTTAGCCATTCCCGGTTGATGAGGCTTGATGCTATGATTACCTTATCAGAACACATCACTTAGAATGCTCATCGTCCTCCAATGACGATGTTCTGAAAGCATTCAATCCATACAAGTTCATTCTGGGTTCGAACGAAACCGAAGGCACTATCTTGTTACACTCATTTTGGAATCACCCTCAGAGTTAACGACAATAGCCCTTGCATTCTGAATCTCCATCTCGAATCTGAAAGTACTATCTTCGTTAAACTCGTATTGGAATCACCCTCAGAGTTTTAGCGATACACAGTTCTTACACTTCTAGTCTTCATCTTCACTTGAGATTCACGAACTATTGTTAATTTGGATTGATGTGGTTTTCGGATATCCAAATTTGGAAATCCGATCCCGGTCTCACCGAAATCCAAAACGCCGTCTTTTAAGGTCAAGTTGTTTAAGTTAAAATAATTCAATTTATTATCTATATTCGCACAGATAGATAATTCACATTATCATAAATAAATAATCCATATCATCACAATTCAACCAAAGCATCTCATATCACAGATCAGCACATATCCCATATCAGAGATATCAAACAATACAAGGCATTCAACACCATTCAATCATCCATAAGCAAGATTAAATAGTCACACCATCTCTAATTAATTTAAAATAAATTAAATTAATTACTTCCATCACTATAAACCCTGCTTACTTAACCATTAATTAATTACCACCCAATTAATTAATCATTCTCTAATTATCCATCTTAATTAATCATCCTTGATTAATTATTCTTTAATTACATTAAGTAGTTTGCCTTCAATTAATTACACAAATTAAACATCCTTAACTATTTACAGTAATTAACCTTTAATTACTCTCATTAATTAATTAACTATAATTAATTATGTTAAACCTTAATTAATTACATTAATTAATTATTCTATAGTCACTTATAATGATTTATTATTCTTTAATTAATCGCATTAATTAACCTTTAATTACTTTCATTAATTACATGAATTAACGATCCTAATTTCTTCTTTAATTAATTATTCTTCTAATTAATCGCATTTCATAATTAATCTTTAATTAATCACATTCATTAATCAACCTTGATTAATCACATTCAGTAATTAACTACTCTTAATTACTTTCATTAATTAATTAACTCTTAAAATTGATTAATTCTTTAATTAATTACACTAAGCAATTAATCCTTAATAACTTCCACTGAGTAATTATCCTTCTTATTAATTACACAAAGTAATTGAACCAAAATTACTTCCATTAATTAATTATCCTTTAATTAATTACAGCCAGTAATTTCCCATTAATTACTTCACTATGTAATTACACTTTATAAATTACATTAAGTAATTATGCTTAACCAATTCCACAAATGATTATCCTTAATTAATTAATCTAATTAATTATCTTAAATTAATCACATTAATTAATCATTTTATAATCCCTAATTAACGATCTTTTACATTAATTATTAACAATTCTTTAATTACTTTCCTTAAGTAATTAAACTTTAGTTAACCATTATTAATTACAAATTAATTAATTCTTAATTACCAATTAATTAATCTCTAATTACCAATTAATTAATCTCTAATTACCAATTAATTAATATCTAATTATACATTAATTAATCTTAATCACTTAATTAATTAGTCCTTAATTATCAATTTAAATAAATCTTAATTAATTATAACCCTTAATTATTCCCGTAATTACAATATTTATTACATTTTAAAAAAACTTAGGAATTTTATTCCAAAATTGTCCTAACATATAATTACTTTAAAATCAAGCAAATTCAAACATTACTTTATTATTTAAATCTTGGAAAACTTGTTTAAAACTTGTTTGAACACTTCTTTGGAAACTAATTCATTTTAAAATATACTTTAAACCCTTAAACTTGTTTAAAACATTTGATTTTATAAAACTTTATTTATTTTCAAAACCAGGTCGCAAATTTTATTTTCAACCCATACTTAAAAACTTGATCTAAATCTTCTTCAAGCTTTATAAAAATTTGGAAACCAAAATATTAACAGAACAAAACCCCGAGCTTAACACTAGAGATCCCCTTGATCCTACTCGAGTAACTCATGAACGAAACACGCAAACCCCCAATCTTCGAGTCGAACATAGAAAACCCACATACCTGACCTGAGCAACATCACCTTCCCAAATCATCAGACATTATCCTGCACGCATGCACGTGCACATCGGTCTGGCCAACTCCAACGCCTTACCGAGGATACCCACCAGTCGACAATCACCTACGCGAATGCCCCGACCCCTTAGCGCCGATGATCTTGTGAAGAAAATAAAACGAGAAATCCTGATACCCACTAGTACCCAACACTTGATCGACAATCGCCTCACGCTACCAAAATCGATCACCAGAAAACTTGCCACTCCACCCAGAGATGTACCACGACCCGACAAACCATTCCCCCCATGCGATACATTCCGGTGCTTCACTATCGTCGTTCCAGCCTCGAATGCCACTAATAGCTCTGAAAACCCTAGATCACCATCAAACTGCCACCACGACCTTCTAGAAATACCATGGCCAATATTCTTGAGATCACCAAACCCCCAGCTATCTCCAGTCCGAAGCATGCCGACTCACCTTTCCACGTTCGTCGGAATTTGACCAAAATACAAATTCCGGTCAACATAATATATCTCATCATATACTTGTTAAAAAATCATGATTCGATTACCATAAATCATTATTTTGCACAACAAATCGCCATATAAATCCAATTTCAAAATCTTCAACATTGATTTTTGATTAAATTGATTTTTCACTGTAATTTTCATAATTTGAATTAATTATTAAATATAAAATCCTAAAACTACTTTTAAAATTTATATTACACCGTTATGATCATATTTCCTTTATGAATCATAGTCTAAATATGAATGTATATAGAGGATTTGTATTCATTTGAAGGATTTTTGAACCTGTATGGTAACAGAGCCATTCATTTACACAGGCACTTCAATATACATACATGCATTCATATGCAACCCATAATACTACAAGATTTCATCACAAACATCTAAGCGTAATCTTAGAATAAAACTGTTTTTAAGAATAAAGGTTTCCTCACCAGTTTGAAAGACAGAGCTTTGAAACAGAAGCTTGAAAACTGGAATTGATAAAAATGCTTGAAAATAAGAACTTGATATTTGAAATCACTTTGATGTTGAGATGATCTTGCATTTAAAAAAAAAATTTAAGTTGCTTGCTGATGATTAGGTTGACATATAGTTGATTTGCTTAATAAATTTCTAGTTGAATAAAATGTTTACAGGCTTTCTTTTCTTCTGGATTGAGAAATTTGAGTTACAGGCTTTTGATTTTGTTTTAGAGTTTTTCTTTGTTTTTTAAGCTGAGAATAGAAAAAGAGAAATATGTTTTATAAAGTTAAATTTTGATTATTAAAAATTAAAGAAAATAAAAATTAAAAGATGACACTCATTTAAAACTTAACATTTGTCATTCACTATTGTTTATCATCTAACACTTGTTAAAATCAAGCTTTCGAATATGTACACTTGTCATTAAGTAACTTTTATTTATTCTAAATGTTAATATAAAGCTTTTTATACTTAATTACTGATTAATAAATACTTATCTAAATTTATATATATCTATATATATATAAATTTCTTTAAAGAAAATATTATAAAACAAATTATATACAAATAAAATCTTATACATGTATTTTTAAATCCAAAATATTTTAAAATATCTATCTTTTGAATTTCAATTTTAAATCCAAATTCAAATTAAATTTGAAAATCCAATTTAAAGTCAACTTATATATAAACATATTAACAACACATTAAATTTGAAAATAAAAATTCTATTTTCTTTAAAATCTATTTATATCTATATATAAAAACAACATATTATTATTTTTGTTTGAAAATAAAAATTTTGTTACTTTTAAACAATTTATAAGGGATATCTCAATGTTTATATATTTCTTATATTACTAAATGAATTAATGTATCATATGTTTTATATGTTTATGAATTGTATTTTAAACTTTTACATATATTTACAAATCATATTTATCAAGCAATATTTAAAAGAAAGAAAACAAACCTTTTTTTAATCTTATTTAAATTTAAACTTAAGCTAAAATATAATTTAAACAATTAAACATTTATCTTAAGTAATTTGAAACTATATGGTTAAATATTTAAATAACCTTTGAAATGTTTTATATTTTAAATTTAATCATAACTTCCAAATTACCAAAATATATATTAGAATTTAAAAACATGTTTTTTTTGTTAAATTCAAACCAAAGCTTTTCTATTCACAATATATATAAATATATATATACACACATTATAAATAGAAAACATTTTATTAGCTTTAAAAGATAAAATTTACCAATTAAATATTTATTTGCTTTTAAAAGAATAAACTTGCCATTTAAATTAAATTATAAAAGAAAATTAACAAATCAATTTAAGTATTAATACAGCTTATTAAATTGATATTGTCCAAAATTCCGGGTCATTACAGAACTAGTGGAATGTGAATCTTTTGGAGCTACTCATATGTTGAGATCAGCTAAGTGCTCATGGATGGATCAAGGCACAATGCTCGACATAATGGAAAAGGCATAATCTTCAAATGGTTCAAAGAAGAGAAAGCGTGTTAATAAGAGGAGTAAGAAGACCACTCCTAATAGCAAGGGTAAATGTCTCCATTGTCATAAGAAGGGGCATTGGAAACAGAATTGTCCGTACTACCTAAGCCATGTCGATAGGAAGAAAATGAATGGTTCTACCACTTCTACTAGTATGTTTATTATTCAAATGTGTTTTGCAATCAATAAATTATGATGGTTTTAGATACTGGACATAGAAGCCATATCTACAACTTGTTACGGTAACTTAGGAGAAGATGACATGTGGCAAAAGGTGAAATGAGCCTTCAAATTGTTGATAGATATATTGTGGATGCAGTTGCAGTTGGAAACTACTATTTACTTTTGCCTAGTGGATTTGAATTAGTCTTGAATAATTGCAATAATATAAGAAAATTTATTTGTGGTATTACATATATTTCGAGACTATCTAAAACTGGTTATGGTTTTCACTATAATAATAATATTATAAATATATTTCTTGGTATAATGGTGTTCTGGATAATGGAATTTATGTTCTTAGTTCTAATCCAATTCATGCTGTTAATAATTGTTCTAATGTTGAAATAAATAATAATTATCTATGGTATTATAGGCTAGGTCATATCAGTGACAAACGATTGCACAAACTGAAAACTAAGGATTTACTGCCATAATTTGATTTCGAATCATTTGATGCTTGTGAGCCATGTCTAAAACGAAAAATTTCCAAGCATCTCCTCAGTGGGAGCAATGATAGAGCAACGAATCCTTGGGTCTCATGCATACTAATATATATGGCCCAATGCCTATAGTTACCAAAGATAATTCTTGTTACTTTGTAAATTTTGCTGGCGATCATTCCAAATTATGAATTGTATATCTTATGAAGAATAAATTCGATGTCTACGAAAAACATCAAAGAGTACAAAAATAAGGTCGAAAATAATATGAACCATAAGATTAAAATATTTTGACCTGATCGAGGAGGTGGGTATGTTGGACATGAGGTCCAACAATACTTAAAAGATAATAGGATTGTCTCTTAGGTTACTACATCCTATACTCCATGACATAATGGTGTTTTGTAAAGAAGCAATCAAACCTTATTAGATATAGTTTGATCCATGTGGAGTAATTCTAAGCTACCTACTTCTTATTGGAATAGCACTGGAAAAAACATCGCATATGCCAAATTGGATACCTACAAATCTGCATAAAATGCCAAATCTCACCTTAAGTATTTGAAGGTATGAGGTTATCCGACTAGGTTAAGAATGTTGGTCCCAATAAATTTGAGGCAAGATCGGCACTGTGTAAACTTATAAGATATCCCAGAATTATAGGTGATATATTTTCTATAACACCGAGGAACAAAAGATTTATGTTTCTCCACATGCTATCTTTTTGGAAAAGGAATTTATTTTAGAAGAAATTATAATGAAGGTGTAAAAAATGACAAGATACGAGAAGTAAACATAGATGCTCGACCAATGGAAGAATCAAATTCGGCCATTTACGAAAACATGCAACCATTAGAAGTTTTAATAGGGAATCTTGTGCACTAGAGAGATACCTTGGATTTTCGTGGATGGTGAGAAAGAGGATTATGTCTTAGAAAATGATATTCTACTCTCATTCCAACAAGTACTATAGAGTAAAGACTCTGCTTTTTGGCTCAAAACTATAAAACTCAAAATGGATTTTATGTATGACAACAAAGTTTGGATTTAGACTGACATACCCGAAGAAATTGAACCCATCGGCTACAAATGGACTTATAAGAAAAAGCTAAATGCAGACGGATAGGTAGAAAGCTATAAGGCAAGACTAGTTGTGAAAGGGTTTCATCAAATTAAAGGAGTGTATTATGACGAAACGTTTTTGCTTATTGCCATGCTTAAGTCCATTCGGATAGTGCTTGGTATCGCCACGTTTTATAACTATGACATATAGAAAATAGACACGAAAACGACATTTTTAAATGGTAATTTAGAAGAAACCATTTACATGTCATAGCCCGAGGGTTTGGAAGTCGATGGGAGCGAAGGCAAGGGTAGAAAATTGTTGAGACCAGTCTACAGTCTTAAAGAGGCTTTGAGAAGTTGGAATAAGTATTCTGATAAAAAATCAAACAAACTGGTTTTTATTAAAATACAGAGGATTTGTGCATGTATCGAAAAGAATAGGGAAGTGATATATTATTCATAGTTCTGTACTTTGATGACCTACTTCTGATGGGCAATGATATCCAATTACTACAACCGGTGAAGCTTGGGTACAACTTCTTCATGAAAGATTTGGGAGAAGCAGTCCATGTACTTATTATTAATATCTATAGTGATGATCCAAGAGGTTACTGGGATTGTCTCAATCCCTGTTCATGGATATTATACTGACAAGATTCAATTTGGAGAATTCCAAGAGAGGAAATGCATTTCCAATGAAATATGGAATCATTCTTTTATAAAAAGGACACTCCTCATATTAGAGCATATAAAGAGGATACCATATGCATCTGCTATTGGTTCCATAATGTATGCAATGCTATGTACAAAATTAGATATGGATTAAGCATTAGGATGCGTAAGCCGATACCAGTATAATCCCGGTGACAAGCATTGGATAGTTGTAAAACACATTCTTAAGTATGTGAGAAATTATAATGATCGAGATTTTCGACCCTCAAAAATCAACATTGATACGTCCACTGTATCACAAGCTGAGAAATCGAATGCCAGAAAGCCCGATTATTAGGGGAAGAAAAAGAAGATAAGAAGAAACTAGACAACAACGTAGAATATCATGAATCGCAGCGGAATAATATATAATAGATAAATACATATATTTATACAAAAGAAATTGTAACTGTTAACATATTTACAATCATCAGAGTACAACAGTCAACATAGAAATCTGGATAGTTATAATAACTTGTCCTCATAAGTACTGAACATACAATACACACACATAACGGAATATAATCAAGTACGTGCAATATGCCTGAGATTCCTCCAGCCCGTCTTCCGAGCTCCATAACATCCTAACCTGAATCTGTAATACTCAAGTCTGACCCGAGCATTATAATAAAATAACACATGAGTCAGTCTGGAAAATTAGTGTGAGAAAACACACCCAAATGGATTTAAAGTTATAAGAAAATTCTTTAAAATCAAAAGGTATCTTGTAAGACCACGTCACTCATAAATACGACGAGTTTTTACCTTACGATATCCAAAACCTTGTCTATCAAAATCATCTGAAATTATAATATTGTTTATAGAAAATAAAATATAAAATAGCTAAAATGCATGCATCTCACGTTTCAACACTGTTGGACACAATCAAAATCGTACGGCGCTTATTCGAGAATGGAATCCATACTATGACTAGTTAAGGAACTACATACGATGAGTACATCTCTAGATCAATGCACCTGGGTCTGACAAGAACATCTTGTACCCTGCCACACAGAACCAGCTTAGCACTTGAATACTAGTACGGAATATGTCATTATCCCAGTCTTCCGACCTTAATCGAAATCCCTCGTGCATAACCAAATCCACAATAATATATGGTAATCTAGAAAGATGATGACACAACATGTCCTGTTTTAGTCATTCCCCGATTGATGAGGCTTGAGGCTACGATTACATTTCAAGGAATTTATACTTAGAATACTCATTATTCTCCAATGACAATATGCTGATAACATTCATCGATACAAGTTGTTCTAGGTTTGAACAAACCAATCTCTTCAAAGACCACCGTCTTCATTTATCTTCATGATTTCATAATTTGTAACGCACAAATCGGATCTAAGTAGTTTTCAGATAATTAAATCTGATCCTGGTCTCTTCGAAACGATCAATGAATTTGGCTAGATTTGACAGTTGGTTATTTAACTATCAAAATAACACACATAAGTAGATACTAGGCCCGATTTTATAAATCTTTCAAAATATTCACTTCGAAATATCTTTACAAGGATATATATTCAAATCTCTTCCAGTATTTCAATATTTGAAAATGATTTCAAATACTTAAATCCATAACACGATATTTCAACCCATATCAACACTTAGAAATATTTTCAATCCGACTTATAATTCATTACTTATATAATTATTTCTATATAAATCATTTCGTCTCTAAAATATCACCAAACTTTCTAATTCGAATACTTTAGGAAAATATTATAAGTCTGCCCAAATTCATTTCAAATATCCATACTTAGGAAATATTATGTACTTATCTCATAAATCTCTAGAATATTATTAATTCCCTTCACAATTTCCAAAAATTATCGATTATACCTCTTTATAATCCAACTAACAATTTATAACTCCTTTAATGAATTCAGATTCATTTTCGAAGTTTCTACATCTAAACAATTTGGAAATTTGCTTTTCTCAAATCTCTTAAGTTCCCAAATTCCATTATAAGATTTTTATTTATAAAATCATGTCCATTAAATAAAACACGTTTCATAATTCTCAAGAGTATTTATAAATAAATTTCAATCACTTACTTTTAAATTTTATATATAATAATAAATTTAAAAAATAATTATTTAAAATACCAAAGCACTTTTTAAATAAACAACAATAACTAATTTCGGTTTTATTTATAAAGTTTCTAATCGATTTACAAAAACTTGTTTATAAAACTTAGAATTTATTCAACAAATTTAAATATTTAAATAACTAACTTCCTAAGAAATACTTCAATCCAATTAATATTTTTTTTAAACTACATACTTTAATAAATAAAAATCCTTTTCTAAAACAAACCTTAACTTCTTGTGAAAAAACATTTTCAAAATTCTACATACCCGTTTTCGTACTTACAAATCTCTCTCGATTTATCACAAGTTGATTCACATTTTCAATTCCATAAGTATTTCTCCAAATTGAAAAATGGAATTTACTATTTCTTTCTAAACCAATTTCCATATCGCATTTTAACTTCTCACTATGAATTTATATTTCCCATTTATCGAATTATAACCATTCCATTTTATTTATAACAATTGTTTATAAATTTCACCCTTCTCAGTTTATACAGGTTCATATTACAAAAATCTGTTTATAACCCGATTTCTAATTAAAATTCCATTTATAAATCTATTTCTTAAATAATCCAAACTATATTCCAAAACCAATCAAATACCCATTTCGTCCTCCGTTCTATATTTTAAAGAATCTTATTCAAAATCCATTACTTAAAAATCCTAATTTAAAATTCCCTATTTGAAACCATTTTACAAAATATCTTAATAAATATCGAAAATTCGCTCATTTATTTAGTCCAACTCAATTTCCTTTTAAATAATTCAAAATTAAATATAAATATTTTCATTTCCAAAATCGCCTTTGAATTTCCTTTTTAAAATTCAAAAAATATATTATTTATGGTATTTATAATATCAAAATTAAGACCAGTGCTACTATGACATCCAATAAATTCTAATCACATCACGATCCATCAAAGACTATTCAAACACATCATATATCACTATATATGAAATTAAAATCGATAATTCTTGAGGAATCCAGTTGGATCCCTCCTACCTATTTCCCTGCAACCACAGAGGTTATGTAACATAAAATGCCATTCTCGCTTTGAGACGAGATATCGCAGTAATATAGGGTCATCTGCTATTATGCGGGACGCATAGTGTCTTATACGCTACAGTTGGCGGGAATATATCCAACTACTAATATATATACTACCATATATAATATAATATCCAACATAAATAATTTATAAATTCATCTAATCGGCCAATAAATAATTTATAACATGTCAAAATAAAACTAGTTATTTAAATGAGTGATAATTACTCACCATTATTTTCTGTTGTCACCGAGACATTCTGATTTGGAATTTAGCCCAAATTTTGACAGTCTCTAATTCCATCCAAACTAGTTTCACTGCGAAGGATTTGTCGTCACGAGCATAATGCAAAAAATTTCGTATCGATCGGACCTCGTATGAGAGAGTTATGAATTTTAGAAGTTATGAATACGTTTTTAATATAAAATAAAATAAAATAATATAACCTATAACTAATCACATACATACCCTCACAAGCTTCTTTTTGCTCAGTACCTTTCCCCTGTACATGAATAGATGAAACCAATTTTCCATGCACGTCTTGAGTGACACGGAGCTAGACACGATGAATTTTCATTTCGTCTTCGCCGATGGACTTCTCTCGACAAACTCATCTCGCCTATGTCCAGAAATCAACGCATCCTTCGACCGAATGAAACATGACCTGGACCAAAGTCGAGTATTGTAGCTTGATGGCACATCCTCTATCCTTGCGTTACACTTCAAGATCCTTCGGCCACAACCGCTATTCGACATGAGATGCTCGAATCCAAGCTCCGTTTCACGAATCAAAGTCTATAACTCTAAATAACCCAAGCCCTAGCTAAATCTACTCGTGACTCTCTCATTGCCACATGCACCAAGCTAAAATCGAACACCACCAAATTGCTATAGCTCGAAGCTCTTGCACAGACACGAATTTTAAATTTTGTTTGATGATTTTTAAGAGGTATAATTTGAAAAACAAAATTTTGAAGTTCCTCTTTTTTTCCTTTTTTCCACTGACTCGCTTGGTTCAAATAAAGAAGGGAAGAAGATAGAAATCAACACGTAGGGTGGCATATTCGGGTATAGGGTGGTTGGAAAGGAAAGAAAGTGGCTGATGGTTTGACTTCAAACATTTAAAATATTATTTAATTCTAAAGTATCTTGATTTTAGTATCTTAAAATTTCAAACTCCTATCGAGGCATGCCACCTAGCATTCCAAATGTTATACCACTATTTCGAACGCAATGAAGCAAGTCTCGAGCCCTAATTCAATTGTATGGAGAAGATAGCCTTTTGAACCCAATTATTATATTAAATTTTCGATATAAAATTAAATGCTTTTCTATTCCGTACAACCTAATGGTAACTCCAAAAAATTTGAAATTCGATAATAAAACACTATTGATAATCTAATGGAATCGGTTTCATCAAAATCCGAGATTGTGTCTCGGAAGGCTATTTTTATATGTTAATTAAAACGAGTTACTTTAAAAATTAGCTTAATCACTTTTCAAATCTAATTAATTTTTTTACTTACCTTCATTCTTATTAATAAGCCTTTGAAATTATTTTCATCCAAATAAAATCCATGATTTCAATTATTTAAACTATTCCAATAATTTAATTTTAACAATTAAATTATTCAATAAATCACTATATTTGAAATTCGAGTTATTTAACCTAATAAAATTAACTTTTAAATACTTAAAATTAATTAAATATTCCAATTTCAAACACCCAAAATTCTGGTTGTTACAGAAATACTAAATACTTATTCCACATATACGGGATTAAAGATCACCTTATGAAGCGTGTATAGATTCTAGCTTTCAAAGTGATATAAATGATAGTAACTAGTAAGATTTATACAGAATAGTAGGGATGTTAGTTGGAAAAGAACCAAATAAGAAATATTTGTTGATTCAACTATGGAGGTCGAATGCATTACCCTCAATGAAGCAGCTAAAGAAACAGTTTAGATGTAGCAAATTATGTCTGAGCATGGTGATTCCAAATATCGATAATCTAATGATATTGTTTTGTGACAATAATACTATGATGCAAATCACAAGGAATCATGAGCTCATAAGAAGTCAAGGCATATATTTCGAAAGTTCCATCTTATTTGAGAGTTCATCATTAATAAAGAAATTATGATTGACATGGTAGATACCAAGGACAACATAGTGGATCCATTAAATAATGGATTAGCTCGATCACTTCTCAACAAACTTGTCAAGGAAATGGGATTTAGATTCCATAATTGGCCCCAAGTATAAGTGAGAGGTTAATAGAGTTAGGGATATGCCCTAAGGGCAATTCTATAATTCATTGTAAATTATTAAATCTGTAATAAAATCTCGTTCAAAATAAAACGTATTTTTCTTTCTATTGTATACTTTTCATGTTGTGATATGTTAATTAATTATATAATTAAGTATATTAAAATAGAAAATCCTCAAATGATATGTTATGTGATAGTAATTACAATATGTTGTAAACCTGAGAAATTTATCACATTGAAATAACATATTGTTTTAAATAGTCATAGTCAAGATATTTTAAGATAGGATATCAATACGTTCACTGAGACTAGAGTACATAACACTCATCAAATATTGGGTAGTGTATTACTCATGACACTAGAGGAACCAATGGTTACATACCAATAGTTGTTAGATCACCATAGAATGACCCACTCGAGAGTTTTCTATTGGCTAATATAACTAAGGTCAAACAAAGAATCTTGAAGTGATGATGTTACATGATTCTCTCTACTTGAGAATACCATTAACTTCAATATGGACACTCCTCTTTGGAAGTGAAACACTATTCAATGGAGAATTTGACTCCTCAGTTATATGAGATTTGTATCACAATCAATTATAATCAACACAAAAGTCAAAGTCTCTGGAAAGAGCAATATGGTTAATAATAATTGTTATTATTGAACCAAAGATTTTGTGTGGACTAGTTAAGTTGAATATGGATAATTTTGGAATTATGACCAAAACCAAGTCCTATAAGTCTTAAGCGATATAGTTTTGACGAAAAGAATAGGTGAAAATAATCGTTACTAACAGGCACCAATAATAAAAGCAAAAATTGGATTTTTATATGTAAGAAATAAATTTAACCGAAAAATCACATTACTAGCTAAGGCGATATGTGAATGTTAATATTCGAATTATTTGATATTAATCGCTAAGTGAATTTACACCTTTGAGTCACACACTATAATGATGAAAACTCAATATAAACCACGTGATTTTAACAATTAATAATTGTTGTAAATTTATTAGATTGATAAATATTTATGAAGTATTAATTATCAATATTTATTTGATTTTTTGACTTCCATTGGTATTTAGTGAAATGTGTACATAAAAGTTATGTATGCGCGTATCGATATACGATATCGATAGAATAATTAAATTGGATTTAACAAGATTAATTACTATATGAGCTAGGAAATCTTTTGAGGCCTATCTTGCCTCTTACATGGCTGGCCAAATTGGGAGAAGAGGAAGGATTTCAAATTGGATTTGAAAAGGAAAAGGAGTAATTAAAGGAAGGCAAAAGATCTCTAGCCTTTAATTCTCTTTTATTACTTTCTCAAAAGATATCATTCATCAGTCTTTTTCTTACCTTCTCCATCAAACCTCTACAAAAAAAATTCATAGAATAAATTCCCAAAACCAAATTCAAATTAAATAAAAAACATTCAGGATGGAATTTGCCCTGGATCCTTGCAAAATCATAAATTCTATCATATCTATGAGTTTTATTCTTCGTTCAGGGTGTGATCCTTTACTTTGTCTTAAGGAAATTTTATAATCTTATTTTATTGTGTAGTAATGATGTTAATACATTTTAGATCCCACATTGCTACTTCTCATTTGTTATATGCTCACCTTGTATGTATAGTTTAGATCCCAAACGTTATACAACAATTTATTTATGCCTGGATTGTCTAATCTAATTTTATTATTGATTTGGATATTAATGTTTAAATAAATAAATAAACCATTTTGATTTGGAAATTGATTTTAATTTTGTAACTTATTATGTACATGAACATTAGTAAACAACATGCGTTAATTACTTGAATCATTTTAAAATTGAATATATATTTTGTATATTTGTTTGTCTTATATGTAAATATATTTGGTTTACATATTTTTAAAAAGTTGTTTCAATTCAAAATTCATAAGTGGACTTTTGTGCAAAATCATAAACCAACTTTGAATCCTTCATAAGTAAATGCTAGTTTTCTATTTTCTAACATTAAGTTTTAAAACATTTAAATTTATATATTTTATAAACATATTTTTTTTTAAGTTTAAAACACCGTTTGTAATTATTTATACATGTATACATATATGAATGGTGGTTCTAACAGAAATATATGTATGTTATTTCTGTTAGAACCACCATTCCATGGTTTGAGTGACAACAACTATACAATCACATATATTATATCTTATCAAGAGTACATGTATATACTACAAGAGATCGTTATGCTCAAAGATATCAAGACTCGAAGACAAACAAAGACTCATGGACCATGCTAAGATTAGTAAGGTTATAATAGTGTATTAAGAGACTTAGAAATACCTTATAACGTCTCCTTGAGTATAAATATGCACACACAAATTCATATATTCAACATTGGCATATAAAAAACTGTGATATTCAAGTTTGGCCATCCACAAACATATGTGGGAAAGGCATAGACATCTACGAATATTTTCAGGAATTTAATTACTATAGCCACAGACATATGAGTTTTTCTCATAGACGTCCGTCATATAGCAACTGCTCCACTCTGAAAGGATGCTTTATTTTATTTTGAATAATAACATCTATTCTTCAGCTGTTGCAGCCATTAAAAAAATAGATTTTATTTTAAACGGTAACAATTCCTTATATGCATCTACTCAAACCTATATATTAAAGATTGAGAATTGAATTAACGATTCTAATCTTTCTCTTGATTTCTTATTACTCTCTATTTACATATTTACGCATACATTGCTTACGTATTTTCAATCTTTCATAATCAAAATATTATTTTGGTTAAACCACTTCCTACAACTCAAAGTACTCACATTCACATACTCAAAGGAGATCATAGGAAGAATTGTACTATTAGTCAAAATACGTGTTATTTGGAACATAAGGTTGTCAGAGAAATACTGTTTGTATTAGCATATTTCTTCGGACTAAGCGAGGGTTATTAGGTCAAAGGAAATACTGGAGGGTAGCTTCGAAACTGGACGTAAGATGCAAGGTCCGAACGAGTATAAAAAATCTGGTGTGATCGCTTTTATTATTTTACCTTCTTTATATTTGGTTATTATTCTTTACTTAGTGTAATTCGTAACATACACTCTAACACTTACATATATAAATTGCATTATACAAAGATTATTTAGTGACTTGCATTTGGTATCAGAGAAAGGTCATTTCAATCTATAGTAACATGTAGTTGAAAAATCATTAATATGGCAAGCACTTTTCAAGAAGGTCAAACAACTGCTTGTCCTCCACCATTTCGGGTTCTAACTATGCTTACTGGTCAACCCATATACGAATTTTTATGGAAGAAAATGAGTTAGAAATATGGCTAGCAACTCAAAAAAATATATGAAGCATTTGCAACCGACATTAGCACTTGGACTAATGCACAAAAAAAAATTGCATCTAAAAATGCCAATGCTATGAATGTATTATTTTGCTCACTTGACAAAAAAGGGTTTTCACATGTCATGCTTTGCACCACTGCATATGATAATGGCACACTTTGCAAGTCACACATGAAGAAACAACTAAAGTCAAGCAAACTAAAATCTTGATTTTACAGAACCAATTTTCATCTTTCAAAATGAAAGCAAATGAATCAATTATGATATGTATGCTAGATTTTAAACTATTCAACACGATCTCATGGCACTTGGAGTCAAATTCATAGATTTTGATTTAGTCATATGAATTTTATACTCCTTGACAAATAAATGGGAAAGAAAAGTTTTAGCCATCGAAGAAGCTAATGATCATTCTCAACTCAAAGTCGAAGAGCTGATAGGAAATATGATGTCGTATGAAGCTAACGCGCAAGTAAGAAAGGATCAAAATCCTTAAAAGAAAAAACATAGCATTCCAAACAAGTAACAAAGATTTAGACTTAGACACGGATGAAATATTTTTTATTACCAAAAACTACAACAAATTCAAGAAGTTCAAGAAGATGACTTGATTTCAAAATGGCGGCAAACCAAACTCCTCAACTCAAACACCGATTAAATGATATGAGTGTGAAAATTTTGGCCACATAAAGAAGAATTGTGCACAAATTAATAATGATAAAAAGAAAAGAAAGTTAGAGAAATGCAAGAAAATGAAAAGAGCTTTTCAAGTTACATGGGACGATTCAGATTCTTCTTCTTCATCTAATAGTGATAGTGAAAGCGACTTGGAACAAGCAAATGTGTATTTTAAGGCTAACACTGATGAGGTTCAACCTGAACTTACGTATGATGAAATAATGGAAATTAGCATTGAATTAGATGATAAGTATAGAGAAACAAAAAACTTAAATATGGAATATATAGGAAAGTTAACTAAAGTAGAATTAGAAATTGGATTATTAAAAGATGAGAAAACAATCTTGGAAGAAGAATTAGAAATTACTCAGAAAAATGTGCAATGTTGTTGTCTCAAATAATAATTTATTAAATGATTTAGAAAATTATAATTTAGAAAATGTTAATTTTGACAAAGAAAAGCTAGAATTACAAGCAAGTTTAGTTTCTAGAAATATTGAAATTTGTGATCTTAAAAGTGTGTCAGTTAAAATAACAAACAATGTGACAAAATTCAACAAAGGAAATTTTTTATAGAAAATTTGATTAAAATATCTAAATCATCTAGAAACAGAAATGAATTGGGTTTTAAAGGTAAACAAACGTCGAAAGAATATAACACATTATACACCAAATTCAAAAAGGCCAAAGTTAGAAGCTAAGATTAAAAATTCATACATAAGTATTATCAAAATATGGATTCCTAAAACAAATAATAAACTAATTAGACAAAAGCATGTTGATGAATATTTAAAGAAAGTTGTACATAACAATAATTATTTTTTTCTAAAGGAACCAAATCCTCATGTATATGGCTACCTTCTTCTTCTATCAACACATAGGACCCTAAACGAAGAATGTGGGTACCAATTAAAATTTTCTTATTTTGTAGGTACCCAAAATTAAAATAAAAAGTAAAGAGAAATGGATACTTGATAGTGGTTGCTCCAAGCACATGATTGGAAACGCTCATCTGTTATCCAATATAACATACATCGATGGTGGCATTGTGACATTCGTAGATAATTCAAAAGGATTTGTCATCGGCATTGGAGAAGTCATCAATATCGGTATTTCTAATTCTCCTATTATTACTAACGTTTTATTCGTAGAAAATTTGAAATCTAATTTTTGAAGGATTTAGAAATCGTAACACATATGTTTTAAACATGAATGTCAAAAACAACACTAATTTATGCTTAGCCGCAAATCATGATGATCTATGGTTATGGCATAAACATTTTTTGTCACATATATTCCAAGAATATCAACAAACTTGCTAAAATGAATTAGTTAGAGGATTACCTAAGATCAACTACAAAGTTAAACTTTTTTGTAATGCCTGTCAACTTGGTAAATTAAAGAAAATTTCTTTAAATGTAAAAAGGAAATCTCGACAAAGCAATTTCTCGAACTACTTCATCTAGATTTATTTGGACCAACTCAAGTACAGTCTATAAATCATAAAAAAATATGTTTTTGTAATTGTTGATGATTTTTCAGGATATACTTGGACATTATTTTTAAAACATAGAAGTGACACTTTTGAAATGTTCAAATTTTCTGCTTAACGAATTACAATATTTGATGAACTTAAAAATTAAAAGTATACGAAGCGATCATGGAAGCGAATTTGAAAATGAACTATTTACAAATTTTGCAATAAAAAGGGAATTAGTCATAATTTTTCATTTCCACGAACACCTCAACAAAATGTTGTTGTAGAATGAAAAAATCGAACTTTACAAGAATGTGCACAAACCTTACTAAATAGTAGTAACCTACCAAAAGTTTTTGGGCTGAAGCTGTTGCTATCGCATGTTATGTATAAATCCGTGTAACACCTAGACCAATGACTAAAAACACAGTTTATGAAATATTTTTCAAAAAGAAACTCAAAGTATCATATTTTCAAGTATTTGGATCAAAATGTTTTATCTTAAACACAAAACATTATATAGGAAAATTTGATTCTAAAGCCAAAGGAATTTTGTTAGATATTCGGATCAAAGTAAAGCATATAATTCTTTTAATAAACGAACAAACATTATAGAAGAAAATCTGCATGTATCATTTGATGAAAACTTTTCAAATAATAAAAATGATGATGATGAAGAAGTTATAAATAAAACTAATACACCTATATTAGGAAATAATAATAATTTCAATAATAATGATGATGGTGATAACTTCACCACTTAGGATATTGAAGGACCGTCCAATTAATAATGTTATCGGTGATTTAAATACAAAAGTATCAACAAGAAAATAGTTGATCCAAATGAGTCATGTTGCATTTATATCAAATTTTGAACCTTAAAATTATAAAAAAACATCAAAAGATGATTTTTGGATTATTGCAATGCAAAATTAACTTTATCAACTTGAACGAAATGATATATGGAAACTTGTACCAAGATCAAACGATTAATCAATAATTGCAACTAAATGGATTTTTAAAAAAAAGCAGATGAAAATGGAAATATTGTTCGAAATAAAGCAGTATTAGTATCTCAAGGATATAATCAAGAAGAAGGAATTGATTATGAGGAGACATTTGCTCCGGTAGCACGTCTCGAAGCAATATGAACATTACTCGCTTTCGCATGCCATCATAATTTTAAACTTTTCAAATGGATGTAAAAAGTACCTTTCTAAATGGCTTTATAAAGAAAATGTTTATGTCGAACAACTTCCACCATTCGTTCATGAAAAATATCTTAATCATGTATTTCAATTTAAAAAGGATCTAGACGGATTAAAACAAGGATATCGTGCTTGGTTTGAAGGATTAAAAACTCATTTACAAAATTTTGGTTTTCAAATTGGTAAAATTGACCATACTTTATTTATAAAACGAGAAAACAATGACATATTAGTTGTACAAATATATGTTGGTAACATTATTTTGGTTCAACTAGCGAAAAATCATGCAATGAATTTTCTGGCATTATGAAAAATGAATTTGAAATCACATACAGGTGAATTAAACTATTTTTTGGGTTTGCAAATAAGGAAAATGGAATCTTTATAAATCAAGAAAAATACCATCGAGATTTATTAAAACACTTTGGAATGGAAAATATCTCAGCAAACCGACTCCGATGAGTACTATTCTATATTTAGATAAAGATGAAAATGGAAAAGATTTCAATCAAAAATTATATCGAAGTATGATAGGATCTTTATTATATTTAAAGATAGACCGGATATTATGATGATCGTATTTTATGTGCACGGTTTCAAGCATAACCAAAGTAATCACATCATCGAGCGGTTAAACGAATTTTAAGATATTTAACCAATATGAAAGATTACGGTCTTTTCTACCTAAAAGATAGCTCGTTCAAACTCATGTCATATAGTGATGCTGATTTTGGGGGTTGTAAAACAGATAGAAAAAGAACATGTGGCACATGTTATTTTATTGATCAATCTTTAATTTCGTGGTTTAGTAAAAAACAAAACTATGTTTCGCTCTCAACATGTGAAGCCGAATACATCTCAGTGGTTTAGCATGTGCACAAGTTATATATATGCAGCAAACTCTTCTAGATTCGGTAAAATTATAACAAATTCTTCTATATATTGTGATAATACGAGTGCTATAAATTTATCAAAAAATCCTATTAATCATTCTCGAACAAAATATATTGATATTCGTCACCATTTCTTAAGAGATAATGTTGAAAAATGAATTATATCACTAGAATTTGTGAATACTGAAAACCATATTACAAATATTTTTACCAAACCACTGAACGAATCAAATTTTATAAAACTAAGACGAGACCTCGGAATCTGTTCTTACAATTAATTAGTAAATTAAAAATTATAATTTAAACAAAATACACAAAATTTTGGTAAAAATGTTTGCACATGTTTCCTTTTTATCCATACAAAAAAACCAACTTCTACAAAAATTCTATGGTGAGAATTCTGTCACCCTAACACATAAACTACTAAAAATAGTAAACATATCTTATATTAAAGAAGTCTTCTATGAACTAAGTACATATATTCTTATATCCAAAATCTTAAACAACTTCTTTTCAAAATGTCTTTCCGATCAGGACTCTACTTATTCGACCATCGACTCAAGCTCACCTACATCGAATAACACCTACGAATCACCAACTAAATCCACACCTCTATCAAATCGATCAGTCTCTCTAAATATCATTGCATCACCTATACATCACACTAGTTTTTTTGTCATGGAAAAGAAACCCAAACCATTAATTGATCTACAGTCGACATCTCTCAACAAGAAAATTGATGAAATATATCACTATCAACAAGTTCAACAAGAAATGTATTATGAACAACGACCTCAAGGATATCATCTTAATTTTCTCGAAAAATGCATTCTAGCAATTTGTGGTTATTCACCAACAAAAAATTATGCACATCAAAAATCTCCTCATTTACAAAAGAATTTTGTAAAAACGCATCACATTATTCCAAGAAATTTATGCAAGCTAGGACCATTAAACGAAGACTGGATTGACACTCCAGCTCGTCCAAGTAGGTCTCCACTAAAGCCGTTAAACGACGACACCAAGGTTGAACCGAATTCATGGGATATACAATAAATTGAAAAATCTGACCCCTCTAACAAAAACTAAAATTATGATAGCATTTCTTCTAAAATATTTTCATACTTTTGCAATTATATATATATATATATATATATTGTTTTCTGTAAAATTTCTCTTGAAAATTTTAATAAAAAGTTTATATACCAACAAAAAACATATATTATGAAAACACAGACCAAAGACATCTGTGACAATATCATAGATGTCTATCCATGGTTTCAGGAAAATAATTTCCTGAAACCACGGACGTCTGTGATACCCCATAGGCGTCTATCATAGGTTTTGGGAAATAATTTCCTAAAACCATAGATGTCTATGAAGATCCATAGACATTTATGCATGGTTTTAGGAAAAAAATTCCTGAAACCACAGACATTTGTGGCACCTCTACAGATGTCTGTCGCTACTCTCAAATTCCAATTACAACAACCCTATATTTTCACCCTTTCTACTATTCACCAAGCTATTTCCGATCTGCACTAAAACCCGAGTTTCTAAAAGCTTCAATTGCTTAAAAAAAGGCTCCCAAGACTCCAGTTAAAAAAAGATCTAAGAAAGGTCAATATTCATCTTCTCAATCACCCCTAGTAACTAATGCCCGCATCAAGAGTGGCCTTGTAATAAAAGATTTGAAGAGAAAAAACAAAAGAAGCTTCATTCCGGTCCTTTCTACAGATTATGCAAATTTAACGAATATGGAATTCAAGAATTAACCATCGCCTCAAGCTGTCGAGATTTGATCAATTTTGAGGAAAATGAGGTACAAATCGATCAACTTGCAACTTTTCTTATTTACGCCAACTTATGCAGCAATGATATATGGACCCCTGAAAATAACGACGGCTGGTTATAGACAAGTGTTTATGGTTGCATTTTGAAAGTAAGTGTAAATACATTTGGCCGTATATTAGATTGCTCTTCGTCTAGACTCGATTTATAAGAAATTCACAACCGAAAAAATTTCACTCATGATGCAATCACTCATCAAATTTGTAAAGATAGAATGCGACAGTGGAAATCTGTTTACTTACGAACAAAGGCTCAATTATTAAATCAAATGACAATCAGTACAATAATTCCCCACTTAGGAAGTCATGAACAAATTTACGAAAATGATCACAAAGCCCTTCATGTTATATTTGGTGGAATACAAGTAAGTTGGGCTAATTTTATTCATGATGAAATAAAAAGCTTTTGATCTCATCACCAATGCACAATTATATACGCACCGTATATTATGCATCTCTTGAATGGCCTCAAGGTACCTTCTTATATCTTTCATTTTGAAGAAATCCCTATCAAGAAGAGCGGTATAAGATTTTTCTCTTTAATGCACCTTCCCCAATGACCACCTCCAATCGACTCGCTGGCTTAATGGTCCTCGCAACAAAAACAAATGTATTTGGGTCCTTAAAAACCTCCTACTCCTCAACAACAAACCCACTCACCTCGTCCTTCATAGCAACCTGCCTCCTCTAGTCATGCCATCGAGTATTATTTCGACACGGAGATTCAAGAAGCTTGTACTGGACCAATGCAAAATGAATCAATCCATGATTTAACATATAAAAACCAAAAATCATTCACGGCCAATCAGCAGGCTTTAAATAGTCAAATGTCTAGCTTGGAACGATCTTTTTCAACACGAATGACTAAGATGAAAAAACTTTGGAAAATTCATCACCACCTTAGGAAAAGTAATGAGAAAGGTACACGGCAGATCGTCCTCTCGATCATCATCTTGTCCGTCACCTACACCACCTCCTCAAACTCAAACACCAATTTACCATGCTCATTCTTCTCATGAAGGAAGCTCTCAATACAAAGGAAAAACTATTGAGCAAGAACAATCAGAAGAGGAGGAAGAAGATAGTGATGATATTTCCTTATCTGACCCTAACCAATTTCGACATCAACCTTACATAGCTTTCCAAGGACTTTCCGTTCAAGAAAATGAGGAGTATAACGATCAAACTAATTGGCCAGCAGGATACGAGCAAGATCCTTCAGCATATTGGGAGTATTACGAAAATTAAGATGGATTTTCCTATTCTTCTAACAAGTATAACATACTTCGTTTATTTAATCATTTATTTTGTTTATGACCGATGTTATTTCAACTTCTATTTTCATTTTGTATGTCACTTTATATAACTTTATTTTATGATCTAATTTTTCCATTGACATCTATGATTATATCTCTATTTTATGTGTAATAACCTTCCTTTTTGGACGTTTTAAGCAAACACATATGTAACAACCCACATATTTTACGATTGAATATTTAAATATTTTATTTTAATATTTTATCGTTAGTCGGATTTTAGTCCGAAAAGTTACTTTTTGCATACGGTCGAATTAGGGCTCGGGACTACTCCCATTGAGTTTAAAACACCGTTTGCGATCTTTTTGAGTATAAACTTTGATATGTTTGGAGTTAGTGGAAATTTGCCATTTATTCACTTTGGGCTTTGGGTTTGGTTTAGCCCATTAGCCTAAACTATTAATTCTAGCCCAACCCCCTTCCCTTCATAACTTCACTTTCATTTCCTAACACTCAAACTTCATCAAAAATGGAGGAAGGAATGGGAAATTAAAACTCCAACCCCTAGTTCATTTGCAAATACAACATCTAACTCCAAATTCAAAGAGAAGCCATTGATTCAAGCTTCTTGTGTTGAGATTGAAGCGTGGTTGATTCTTCCTTTGCTTACAAGCTTCTTCTTCATTGATTTTGTGAAAAAGGTGAGATTTTTATCTCACGTCTTTGTCCATAACTATCTTTGATTGTTGGGTATGAATTCCTAACACTTTTTCATATGCATTTGCTCTTGTTTTGGATTGAATTGGTGAAAATCCCATTTTTTAGTGTTTTGGGTTCAAATCTTTAAAAATCCTAACTTTGATGTTTGAACACGTTTTTGGTGATGCATCGAGGAGCCAATAGGACCGGCTAGCCGATGGGCGTAATCCCCTAGCGTCCGTGCTCGATCGGTTACAAATTGAGAGAGTTTTTGCATTTCTGTTGCTTAGGTCGTTCGGCCTGCACACGTTACTCTCGGCCTGCAGTTAGGCTGGCCTGCCTTATGTCGCAACCCATAGGTCGCTCGCCTTGTGTTAGACCGTTCCATGACTTAGGTCGCAACCCATCTATGCCGCTCGGCCTTCTCTTACCCCTTAAGTCGCTCGGCCATTAGGTCGTTCCGCCCCATAAGTCGCTCGCCTTGCAATGAGTCAGCCTGCCTTAGGTCGCTGACCTCCTTAGGTCGCTCGGTCTGCTTGCACTGTTAAGTCGCACATACTTAGGTCGCGCCCTACTTAGGTCGTTCCATTTTAAGTCGCTCGGCCTCCTTACTTAAGTCGCTCGGCTTGGTCGCACCCCTTAGGTCGCTCGGTCTTCTCTTATGCTTTAAGTCGCACCAACGTATATGTCACAACTCCTTAGGTCGCTTGCACCTTTGGTCACGTCATTCAGCCGCATCTCTTAGGTCGCTCGGCCTGTTATGCCGCTAGCTCCTTGGGTCGCATCACTTAGGTCGAATGCCGTGGAGTCGCATGTGTTGAGCCATTGATTTCTTGTGTTGAATTATGTTAAGTCGCAAGGGTATTTCTACTGATGGATTTGGAATCGAATTCTTTGGATTTTTATTCATGTCTTCGAATGTGAATTTTTTTGACTTATTGTTTCTACAATCATTTTTGTGATTTGTCACTTTAAAAATATGAGGGTTTCAATACTAGCAGTAAATATCAAAACTCCTTCATTACAAAGCTCGTTTCTTAAACCGTTTTCCAATCTACTAGTATATACAAACCTTTATCTCACTCGTACAAGAAATCTAATTAAACGGCTTAGTAAAACAAGTGGTATGAAACGCTTGCGTTTACTTCATTGGTCCATTCTTGGACTTGTTCGATTGAACCTCTTGTGACAATTTTCTAGTGGAAACTTACAATTTGTTCGTAAATATTGAAGTTAAGCTAGTGGTTATGGGGCATGAGGCTAGGCTCATATATTTACTAGCTTATTGTAATTGACACTTCTTGATGATCGTTGATGATCATTTTTGTGATTTAAACTAGCAAATGTGTGATGTCTCTTTGTCTACGAGGGAGACTAAACCCCGTTCTGTGGAGCTTCGGCTCAATTCGGTGGGGTAGCGACCCATGGTCTTCGGGCCGTGTGGAGCTTTGGCTCAAAATTAATGGTTAGAAACCATGGAATAGCGTTCCATTTTGTGATACACGTGTTGGTGAGTTTTCATGCTCCCTTTTTGTGATAAGCCTCCCCCCTTTTTGTGATTTCTGGATTTCCATTGATGATTTCTAGAATTTGTGTTCCACCAATTTTCGTGATTTACATTGATATGTTTTATCAATATTTGTGCATTGGTGAATTTGTGTGTGTGATTAACTTTTTGTGAATAAAAATATAGAGTATGACATTCCTTTTTATCTTTGAGAAAATTCTTGTGATATTGATTAATCTCTTGTTGATTTTCAATTACATACTTATCAAAGTATGGCTTTATGGTTATCATATGTTTATGTCATATCTCTTATTCTATATCACTTTATCTGATATTTATAGCTAGACTAATCCATTTATTATTTTTTTATTAAATAATACTCGGGTCAGGCCGAGATGTTACAGGTGCTTCTGTTTGACATCACATCTGGGATTATCACCCTGACTTTTGGTAACTACTTAGATTAGTAGTTTTTGTTGTATACATTTGAGAGATAGACTCATTGATGTATCCATATTCGTTTGTCTTGCAATTGTAGCTATTCTTTTGTGATATTGTGGATCTTGTCTGACCACTACTCTGATGTACACTTTCATGTGTTATATATCCATATCTATTTCCGCCTTTGTGATATGGATGTCTGTGACTGATTTGTGTTATGTTTATTTCTATACTTTTTTTCGAAGAATATATACAGCCACCGGGTAGTAGCTTTGAGTTTGTATCGGTATGTCGGATTTCCTCCTGAAACCAGATGCATGTTGTACTACTGACATATTGGTGCTCGCACAAAGCAATTACGCGGAGGGTCGCTCCTCAACAGCCTTATTCTCCACGCTAGTTGACGGCATTACCCCGTAGTGTCCTTGGCTAGAGTGGGTATAGAGGTGGGGCGTCACAGCTTGGTATCAAAGCTAAACTTCAGAACAATGTAGAATAACCTAGCAAGGATCATTGTCCTAAGTCCATCTTAGGAGTTGTGCTTTAGGATTTAATTCGAGTCTTCATACCGATTCATCCTATTTTCTTTATGATTCCTTGTTTATCTATCAAGATTGCTTGATATTCATTTGGTGAATACCTTATCCTTCTTCTTTCTTTCATAAGGAAGAGAAATGGTTAGACCTGGCCGTCCCAGCGCTGGTCAATCTAGTGCTACTCCCCAAGATGGAGTATTTGTGTCTGCCTAGCAGCTTCTTGATTTAGTAAGGAATGCTCAAGCAGCCGGATCTAATCCGGAGTCTACTCACCCTAAGTCTGGATTTGCACGTTTGTGCAACGATTCTACCAATTTGGATGGGAGGCCATTCAAAGGTTCTTAAACAATTATTGAAGTCCAGGCTTGGCTGAGAACGTGCGATCAAATCTTTTCTCGCATGAATCTTATTGATCTTCATCGTGTTCAGGTGGTCTCTAGTATGCTCCAAGAAAGAGCATTAGATTGGTATGAGCTTCTGATTTCTGAAATAAATGAAGCGGATCTTACTTGGGAGAAATTCCGGGAACACTTCGAATTAAAATTTATGCCAGAAGCTGAAAAGGTGACTTTGGCTCGCCGTTTCATTGACCTTGTTCAAGGTGAATCCTCTGTGGCAGATTATGTCGCATCATTCAAGTCACTTTCTAAGTATAGGGTCGAATACATAAACACCCGATTGAAAAAAAACCAAAGATTTGTCTATGGCTTGAATAAAAATCTCAAGAAGCCATTACTTCTAAAATTAGAAGTTTCTTTTGATCAACTCATTGATATCGCTCTTCGACTTGAAGAGGTTGATAGAGTAAGTGATGTTGAGGTTGGGAGTGCTAAACCGAACTTCACCAACAAGAAAAGGCCTAATAAGTTCAAGGGTCCTTATCCCAACAATAAGAAAGGGAAGCAATCCTCTCCGGCAACTAAGACTTTAACCTCAAGTGGGGGGCAATGCTACAATTGTGGTTCTAAGGAACATTATGCGAACAAGTGTTCAAAGCCTCGTGATTGTCTCTATTGCAAATGCCTGGACCATTATATATCTTCGTGTCTCAAACTTCAAAACAGGAGGGAGGGAAGGCTTAATGTTGCTCAAGTCCCTGGCAACACATCTCGTGGTAAAGGTATTTCTCATTCTATCCTTGATGGCATTATTTTATTTCGTGGTCATCCTATTCGAGTTCTTTTTGATACGGGTGCGTCCCACCCTTTTATTTCAAAAGAACTTGTTGATACCTTTTCTTTGGATGTTTTGTGTTTAATGACTTCTTTGAGAATTGCAAATCCGGTTGGTGGATCCGCAACAATTAGTTTATTGTGTAAAGATGTCGAGATTATTATGTGTGATTTTTCTTTCCGAGCCGATTTGCATGTTATGCGCTACTTAGTCTTTGGAATGATTTTGGAAATGGATTGGCTTAACCGTTATGAAGCTCAAATCCTATGTCCTGAGCGGACTATTCATCTTCGACATCCTCAATCTGTTAAGCAGATTTCTATCGATCTTAAAGATTAGGATTCCAGCTTGGCAGCATCTTTATATTCTTTAAATCCTCATGATGATGATAATGATGATGAGGAAGATGTCATTTCTCTTATTCACGTTGTTCGTGAATTTTATGACATATTTGAGCCCTTTTTAGGATTGCCACCTAACCGAGCAATTGAGTTCAGAATTAATCTCATTCCTGAAGCTCAACCTATCACTCGTCCTCCTTATTGCATGTCCAATAAGGAAAATGAGGAGATGCGCAAACAATTATCCGAATTAGAGACGAAGCAATTTATTCGCTCTAGTTCCTCTCCTTGGGGAGCTTTGGTTATTTTTGTGAAGAAATCCAATGGTGCACTTAAGCTTTGCGTTGACTACCGCAAGCTTAATGATCTTACTATCAAAAATAAATATCCTTTACCTCGGATTGATGATCTATTTGACCAGCTTAATGGTGCTAGAGTCTTTTCACAATTAGACTTAGCAATCGGTTTTCATCAGCTTTGTATTGCAGAGGATAGCATTCCTTTGACATCGTTCCATACTCGCTATGGATCTTATGAATGGCTTGTTATGCCATTTGGTTTAACGAATGCTCCGGCTTATTTCGTTGACCTTATGAATAGAGTTTTCAAAGACTTCCTCGATCGATTTGTTCTCATCTTCATTAATGGTATTCTTGTGTATTCAAAAACCGAGGAGGAGCATGAAAAGCATCTTTGGATTGTGTTGGAAACTCTTAGGAGTAATCAATTAAAAGAAATTTTTTCTAAATGCCACTTTTGGAAATCTCGTGTGAAGTTTCTCGGTCATATTATTTCCAAATCCGGAATTTCCGTGGATCCTTCAAAGATTGAAGCGATTCAAAATTGGAAGAGACCGGAAAGTGCGACGAAAATTCGTAATTTTCTCGGATTGGCGCGCTATTACCGTCGTTTTATAAAAGACTTTTCAAAAATTTCCGTGCCTCTTACTAGCTTGACAAAGAAGGGATTTAAATACACTTGGTCAGGCAAATGTGAAGCTTCTTTTCAGAAATTAAAAGAACTCCTTTCCGATGCTCCTATTCTTGTGATTCCCGTGGGAAACCAAGATTTCATTGTTTATACCGATGCTAATCGCGTTGGTTTGGGTGCCGTTCATATGCAAAGAGAACGTGTTATTGCTTATGCTCCTAGGCAATTGAAGTCAGCCGAGACTAGATATGCCACTCATGATTTAGAGCTCGCGGCTATTGTTTTCGCCCTTAAAATTTGGCGTCATTATCTTTTGGGAGAAAAATTTATTCTTTACGCCGATCATAAATCTTTGAAGTATCTATTTTCTCAAAAGGAACTTAATTTGCGTCAACAACGTTGGCTCGAATTCTTTGCATCTTATGATCTTGATATTCTTTATACTCCCGAAAAGGGAAATCGTGTTGCCGATGCACTTAGTCGCAAGCAACAAGCGGTTGTTTCTATGATGATATCTGAATGGAATGATCTCGGGATTTTATCCACTTGTGAGATTCGAGGTCGTGTTTTCGATTTATGTTCATCTCTTATTTTATGTAGCCTTGAGGCTCATCCTTCTCTTTTAGACCGCATTCTTGAAGCTCAAAAGCTAGATCCCGAATTGGCTCATCTTAGCAAAAATTGTAGGGATAAAATTGATATTGAAGGTTTGAAAGACTTTGATATTGATTCTCGTGGCGGGATTCGAAAATTTGGTAGACTTATCGTGCCAAATATTAGTAATCTTCGTAAAGACATTTTAGAAGATTCTCATCGTTCTAATTTACCATTCATCCTGGTAGTAGTAAAATGTACACGGATATGAACCGACTTTATTATTGGGAGGGAATGAAATCTGATATTGCTAACTTTGTTAAGTGCTGCACGACTTGTCAACTCATTAAGGCCGAACATCAAAGGCCCGGTGGGTCATTGCAAACTTTAGAAATTCCAATTTGGAAGTGGGATCAAATTTCCATGGATTTTATTGACGGCCTTCCCCGTTCTCGTTCGGGTCATGATAGCTTATGGGTAATAGTTGATAGACTTACTAAATCCGCCCATTTTATTCCCGTTCGGTCCAATCGAACCGTTCCTCTCTTGGCCAAACTCTTTATTAAAGAAATTGTAAAATTGCATGGAGTTCCTACTTCTATTGTTAGTGATCGTGATCTATTGTTTACTAGTGGATTTTGGAAGAGTCTTCAAAAAGCTTTGGGAACGAAGATTAATTTTAGCACCGCTTATCATCCTCAGTCCGATGGACAAACCGAGCATGTGAATCAAACTGTTGAAGATCTTCTTCGTGCATGTGTCCTTGATTTTGGTGGAAGTTGGGAAGATCATATTTCTCTTGTTGAGTTTTCCTATAATAATAGCTTCCAATCTAGTATTGGTATGACACCTTTCGAGGCACTCTATGGAAGGCCATGCCGATCTCCTTCTTGTTGGCTTGAGGCCGGTGAGAAGCTGGTTTTAGGTCCAGATTTTATTCGTGATTCCACAGAAAAGATTGACCTTATTCATTATAGGATGAAAGAAGCCCAGAGTAGGCAAAGATCCTATGCCGATAACCGGAGAAGGAAATTAGAATTTTCTGTGGGAGATATTGTGTTTATTCGTGTTTCACCTATGAAGGGTGTTGTACGTTTCAGTCGATCGGGAAAGTTAGCACCTCGATATATTGGTCCATTTTCCATCACCGAACGTATTGGCTCCATGGCTTATCGCCTGTTATTACCGGCTCAGTTTTCTGCTATTCATGACGTGTTTCACGTTTCTCAATTACGGAAATGCCTTCGAGATTCCGATTCTATTCTTGAGCCCGGTGTTGTGGAATAAATTGAAGTTTCACCTAATTTAACTTATGAGTAACATCCTATTCGTATTATTGCTTCGGAGGTCAAACGCCTTCGAAATAAAGATGTTCCGCTTGTTAAAGTCCAATGGTTCTCAAATCCTAAGGACTGCTCTTGGGAATCTAGAGAGTTCATCGAGCGAACACATCCGGACTTACTTTCCCATGCTCTTTGAGGTGAATTTCTTGTTTCAAATTTCTTTTGTGTTGATATGCTTTCATGGTTGTTACCTTATTTTTTCTTCTTAAATATTGCGAGGACGCAATTTCTTTAAGGAGGGGAGTCTGTAACAACCCGCATATTTTACGATTGAATATTTAAATATTTTATTTTAATATTTTATCGTTAGTCGGATTTTAGTCCGAAAAGTTACTTTATGCATACGGTCGAATTAGGACTCGGGACCACTCCCATTGAGTTCAAAACACCGTTTGCGATCTTTTTGAGTATAAACTTTGATATGTTTGGAGTTAGTGGAATTTTGCCACTTATTCACTATGGGCTTTGGGTTTGGTTTAGCCCATTAGCCTAAACTATTAATTCTAGCTCAACCCCCTTCCCTTCATAACTTCACTTTCATTTCCTAACACTCAAGCTTCATCAAAAATGGAGGAAGGAATGGGAAATTAAAACTCCAAGCCCTAGTTCATTTGCAAATCCGACATCTGACTCCAAATTCAAAGAGAACTCATTGATTCAAGCTTCTTGTGTTGAGATTGAAGCGTGGTTGATTCTTCCTTTTCTTATAAGCTTCTTCTTCATTGATTTGTGAAAAAGGCGAGATTTTTATCTCACATCTTTGTCTATAACTATCTTTTATTGTTGGCTATGAATTCCTAACACTTTTTCATATGCATTTGCTCTTGGTTTGGATTGGATTGGTGAGAATCCCAATTTTTAGTGTTTTGGGTTCAAATCTTTAAAAATCCTAACTTTGATGTTTGAACACGTTTTTGGTGATGCATCGAGGAGCCAATAGGACCTGCTAGCCGATGGGCGTAATCCCCTAGCGTCCGTGCTCGATCGGTTGCAAATTGAGAGAGTTTTTGCATTTTGTTGCTTAGGTCGTTCGGCCTGCACACGTTACTCTCGGCCTGCAGTTAGGTCGGCCTTCCTTAGGTCGCAACCCATAGGTCGCTCGCCTTGTGTTAGGCCGTTCCATGACTTAGGTCGCAACCCATCTATGCCGCTCGGCCTTCTATTACCCCTTAAGTCGCTCGGCCATTAGGTCATTCCGCCCCATAAGTCACTCGCCTTGCAATGAGTCGGCCTGCCTTAGGTCGCTGACCTCCTTAGGTCGCTCGGCCTGCTTGCACTGTTAAGTCGCACATACTTAGGTCGCGCCCTGCTTAGGTCGTTCCATTTTAAGTCGCTCGACCTTTTTACTTAAGTCGCTCGGCTTGGTTGCACCCCTTAGGTCGCACCTCTTAGGTCGCTCGGTCTTCTCTTTTGCCTTAAGTCACACCAACGTATATGTCGCAACTCCTTAGGTCGCTTGCACCTTTGGTCGCGCCATTCAGCCGCATCTCTTAGGTCGCTCGGCTTGTTATGCCGCTAGCTCCTTGGGTCGCATCACTTAGGTCGAATGCCGTGGAGTCGCATGTGTTGAGCCGCTGATTTCTTGTGTTGAATTATGTTAAGTCGCAAGGGTATTTCCACTGATGGATGTGGAATCGAATTCTTTGGATTTTTATTCACGTCTTCGAATGTGAATTTTTGTGACTTATTGTTTCTACAATCATTTTTGTGATTTGCCACTTTAAAAATATGAGGGTTTCAATACTAGCAGTAAATATCAAAACTCCTTCATTACAAAGCTCGTTTCTTAAACCGTTTTCCAATCTACTAGTATATACAAACCTTTATCTCACTCGTACGAGAAATCTAATTAAACGGCTTAGTAAAACAAGTGGTATGAAAAGCTTGCGTTTACTTCGTTGGTTAATTCTTGGACTTGTTCGATTGAACCTCTTGTGACAATTTTCTAGTGGAAACTTACAATTTGTTCGTAAATATTCAAGTTAAGCTAGTGGTTATGGGGCATGAGTCTAGGCTCATATATTTACTAGCTTATTGTAATTGACACTTCTTGATGATAGTTGATGATCATTTTTGTGATTTAGACTAGTAAATGTGTGATGTCTCTTTGTCTACGAGGGAGACTAAACCCCGTTCTGTGGAGCTTCGGCTCAATTTGGTTGGGAAGCGACCCATGGTCTTCGGTCCGTTTTATGGTGCTTCAGCTCAAAATTAATTGTTAGCAACCATGGAATAGCGTTCCATTTTGTGATACACGTGTTGATGAGTTTCATGCTCCCGTTTTGTGATAGGCCTCCCCTCTTTTTGTGATTTCTGGATTTCCATTGATGATTTCTAGAATTTGTGTTTCACCAATTTTCGTGATTTACATTGATATGTTTTATCAATATTTGTACATTGGTGAATTTGTGTGTGTGATTAACTTTTTGTGAATAAAAATATAGAGTATGACATTCCTTTTTATCTTTGAGAAGATTCTTGTGATATTGATTAATCTCTTGTTGATTTTCAATTACATACTTATCACAGTATGGCTTTATGGTTATCATATGTTTATGTCATATCTCTTATTCTATATCACTTTATCTGATATTTATAGCTAGACCGATTCGACTATTATTTTCTTATTAAATAATACTCGGTTCAGACCGAGATGTTACAGGTGCTTCTGCTTGACTTCACATCTGGGATTATCACCCTGACTTTTGGCTAACTACTTAGATTAGTAGTTTTTGTTGTATACATTTGAGAGATAGACTCATTGATGTATCCATATTCGTTTGTCTTGCACTTGTAGCTATTCTTTTGTGATATTGTGGATCTTGTCTAACCACTACTCTGGTGTACACTTTCATGTGTTATATATCCATATCTATTTTCGCCTTTGTGATATGGATGTCTGTGACTGATTTGTGTTATGTTTATTTCTATACTTGTTTCCGAAGAATATATACAGTCACCAAGTAGTAGCTTTGAGTTTGTATCGGTATGTCGGATTTCCTCCTGAAACCATATGCATGTTGTACTATCTGAATATTGGTGCTCGCACAAAGCAATTACGCGGAGGGTCACACCTCAACAGCCTTATTCTCCGCGCTAGTTGACGGCATTACCCCATAGTGTCCTTGGCTAGAGTGGGTATAGAGGTGGAGCGTCACAACATACGTCGAACTTAAACCATGCAAAGGGACATATTGTTATTGGGGTAAATAAGAAAAAGCAGAGAAAGAAAAAACAAAACGGCATCTCGCAGCGGAATGATGAAATATAATAATCAAATAACAGTTCATGAAGCTATTTACAAAGAATTTGATTACACTTATACAGCACAGAATCAGAGTTACACATACCAGAGATAAATAAATAATGAAGTGAAACAGTATGAATGCGGTGGAATAAACATAGTAAATAATAATAGCACAAATCTTCATCCTCCAGAAATAAAGTCTTCAAATCCTGAAATGCTCAGGCTGACCAGACCGAATTGATAAGACAAAACACACGAGTCAGAACTAAAAGATCTTATGTAAGTTAAATCAACGGTAAATATGAGTGTAATGGCGTTAGAGATGTTTACGGTAAAAATGTTTCCAAAATAATATCACCATTATTACTCCAAAACCTTTGAAATTTATTTTCAACCTCAATGGAATATTTTTTCCAATATTTCGTATTTCAAATCCTTTCAATCTATATCTAAATATTACTCTGGAATTTTTATTTCGAATTATAAATCACATTTTTAATTCACATTTACAAATCTCATTTTGTTATACGAATTCTTTTCTTGTCCATCTAGTTATAACATTATTTCTTATTTCAATTTCCACACAACAATGATAATAATTTAATATAATCATTCCCTAGCAACCAAGAAACCATAATATATTTCTGAAAATTATTCCATTTATATGTAAAATAATTTGAGAAAAATTATTTCATTTACCCTATTTGAAACAATACCATGTCGAATTGTTTTACTTAAGTGTTTAGAGATCTCTATCAATAACGTTAATTACTCGTATTGACCAGAATCCATAAGTTACTTAACAAACCAATCAACACAATATAAAACGATTTTATATTCACTGATAAATACGCGCTCATATCTATTAATACACTCAAACTCATTTTAGAGTACGACTGACTCTATCTCTAATGAGTAATCTCCACCAGAGCCAAGGTTCTCGCTTAACCTTCAACTCTGATACCAAAATGTCACGACCCAATTTTTCGATGCCCGAAAATCGACGTCAATACTGTGACGACCCCTCCTTCTCGACCTTCGAAAATCGACATGAATACGCCACTATATAATATGCCGATGATCGAGTGTCGGAAAAGACATATTTTTGAGGGAAAGAAAGAAGGAGATAGAAGAAGAGAAAACAACATCAGAATCTCACATTCCCAGTGGAAAAAAATATAATAGATAATAACTGATCTTTACACAAAAAGAAACTATATCGGTTTTATACATTATATCATCAACGTACATCACAATCAAAACACTTACTGGATAGTTATATTAACTTGTTCTCAAAAAAGCTGACTATACAGCTTATACTACACAGCGGAATATACTTCAAGTACGTGTGATATGTCTCACCATCCAGCTTGTCTCCTGAGCGCCACAGCATCCTATCTTGTATTTATAATACTCGGTCTGACCCATGCGTTATAATAAAATAACACCCGAGTCAGTCTGAAAAACCAGTGTGAGAAAAATACATTCAATTTAATTATTAAAGTTTTCAAAATCCTTTGAAAATCAAAGGTATCTCGCCATACCATGCCGTAAATAAACATGCCAAGTTTTTACCTTACAATAACCAAAACATTTCTTATAAAATCCTCTGATATTATAATAGTGTCTAAGTACAAATACTTAAATCAAGTAGCCGAAATTGTTACATTCATTAAATTCCAGCAATCACTAGGTTCTATAATCAAAACCGTAAAAGGCACGTAGGGAGAATGGATTTCCAACTGATGACTAGGCTCCGGGGTACCACCTGTCACGGTATCTGGTTTAGATCAGCATACCAAGGATCCACCCTGATCCCCTACAACACAAGACTAGAGATATCACTTACTGGATATTCTGAATAAGATCATCCCACGGTTGGGATCAGCAACTGCCCACACAGCCGAATAAAAGGGAGATCTAGACAGGGATGACCTTACCCTAATTAGTTGCTAGCCACTTAGCCTTGCTTCATATCCCCTGATTTTCAGTCATTCCCGGTTGATGAGACTCGTGGCTGTGCGTTAGCTTTTTAGAACACATCTCACTTAGAATGCTCATCGTCCTCCTGAAGATGTTCTGAAAGCATTCATCCTACAAGTCCATTCCAAGTTCGAACGGAACCGAAGGCACTACTCCTACTACATCCGTTTTGGAATCACCCTCAAGATTAGTAGCGATTAGCTCTTGCACTTCACTGATCCATCTTCAACTCCAAGCGCTTGTTTTCATCAAGAAAACATACTCATTGGATCGAAGTGGTTTCTGGATCTCAAATCCGATCTCGGTCTCTTTGAAAAAACGTTCGCTATTTCTCGGTAAACTCAACCCCGGTTCTTTAAGAAATACACAGACAAATATAAGATTGGAGTTCACCTCCTAATCGCTAGTGGACGGATTTCCTTATAAACGTCCTAGAAGAACGAACGTGTTTATACGTGCAGTATAGCACTTCGAACGGTAATTGTACCATATAATTCCCATACTCCTACTAGAATTTCCAATGTCATATTTGGGTCCAAATTTGATAGCAGGTTATTTAACTATCAAATAAGCAATCAATTCAACCAATTATTTTATTTCCACTGAAAAAATCCAAATCTTATTAATTTAGATTTTTAATAATTTAAATCACTTTACTCAAAAATATATACTTAAAACATTTAAAAATAAAACTACTTAAGTCACTTTACTCAAAATAATAGTTATGAAATTCTATAATAGAAAACTTAAGCTAGAAACGATTTTCAAAATAAAAGTTTTATATAAAGTATAAATATTAGAAAATTCCTTTTAAAGATATAATACTAATTTAACTTTTAAATAATTACCACTAAAATTAAATTGAAAAATATTTACTTTAAAATTCTAAAACAATTAAAAATAATCAATTTCTCTAAAACATTCTTTTTAAACAATTTTACAACCTTAAACTTGTACATAAAAATTCTACTTTGAAAATATACTTGGCTTTTCAGGGAAATATACTTCCATTTCAATATAACCTATATAATCCTTTATAAATCCTGCTCGATTTATCCCAATTTAATTTACACCCCAATTCCATAAATTTCTTTAACACTTTAAAAATAAATCACTTTTGTTTCTTTTAAATACATTTCCCGTCTCCTTATAATCACTTTCAAAATATATACTTAAATTATTTATTTAAAATAAAGCCACTAAATTCTTTATTCAAAATAATACTTATGAAATTTTATAAGAGTTTCCTGAGTAAAACTTAAACTAAAATTTCTTTTTAAAATAAAGTTATTATATCAAATATTTATCTTAAAATTCCCTTTTAAAAATCATAATACTAATTTACCATTAAAAATAATTAACTACCATAATTAACTTAAATAAATATTTACTTTTCACTTAAAAATAATTAAAATAATAAATTTCCTAAAACAACCTTAAAAGAACATTTTTCAAACTATTAGTTTATAATTTGAAATCTTTTCTTTGAAAATATACTTAGTTTTCCATGAAATATACTTTCCTACTTTTAAAAATAAAATCTCCTTTTTATTTAAAAAATGAATTTCACCTTTTCTTATAAATTCCCACCGAAAATCTATACTTCCGAATTTATCCACTGACAAATATTCCGCTTCATTTATAAACCCAGTTTACAAATTTCCATTTATTATTTCCTTTTAAATCACAATTTCCAAAACTCTTAATCAATTCTAAACCGATATCCTGGTTTAAATCCCCTTTTAAATTTATTACTCAATTTATTCAAATTCCCGATAATTATTTACTTAAAAATTTTCTATTCACTTCCTTTAAAAACCAATTCATTCTATTTTATATTTTAAAACACCAAAATATATTCATCCAAACCATAGCATCGAATAATTTAGATTTCCAATTCAATCTATCATAGGATATCAATAAAACATAACACAAATTATGGAAATAATTTCAATATTTTGAGGAATCCAGTTGGGTCCTTCCAACCTATTTCCTTGCATCCACAGATGTTAGCACAACAATAAAATACAAAATCCCACTTCGAGGGGGACATTGCGGTATAAAGGGTCATCCGTGTTATGCGGGGCGCATAGGGTCTCATCCGCTATATAATGTGGGATTATCAGCCACTCCAATATATATACTACTATATATAATATCATATCCAAACTGATAATGATATTCACATTCAAGCAAATCAATCAATAATTTATTTTAAATTAACTAATTATCCAGATGTGAGTGAGATTAACTCACCTTGCGTCTGCGTTTCAATTTTAAATTAAATCGAGCTTCTTCGATTTAATCTAAAATTTCCACTTGCTCAAACATCCTCCAAATCTTCTGCAGGGCGTAGAGCTCGTCGCTGCAATTCCAGCGCTTCTTGTTTCGTCAAGTTCTGATCATGCATGACCAAGATATGCAATTTATAAGGTTCGAATATAAATTTATATAATAAAATTCCTTTTTCTCATTTTAATACACCAGAACAAATCTACACCATTCACTCAAATCAAGGAATCGTGGCTGCACCCTCTATCTTCTTCCCTCCCTTCCAAACGCGATCGTATCAGGTAACACCGAACCCAAACACACACGAATGAAACGAAGACAGTGCCACCTCGTTGATCTTGATGACGATCGGGCTTCACCAAATGAACGGCCTACACGAGCAATGCTTTCGGCCAAGGGCCGGTTCCCTCAATCGCCTCTGTTCCCTCGAAATACGTGAACGAACTCACTGTGTTCGTGGCTGATTCCTCGACAATCCACTCCATGATATATGATCATACCTGTCGAACAGGTAGATCTTGCTGAGCCCTACAACTTCCTAATTGGGAGTTTCCTCAAAAGATTGTTGGATAAGGAGGAATTTGAAGAAGAAGGAAGAAACGTATCGGCCATTAGTCTTTTATCCGGCAGCTAGAGGAAGAAAGAATTAGGGTTCTGTGCGTAAACGAATATATATACGTGTAATCCAATTATTTTAATATTATTTTTCCCAAATCACTAGATTTTCAAACGAATTCCAATTGAAACATGCCGACAGGCATTTATAAGGTTTTACCCGCATTCCGTACACAATGGAATGTGTTTCGGAGGCTAATTCAATTGTATGTGGAAGATAGCTTTTTAAATCGATTTTAAATATTAAATTTTCGATTTCAATTTCAACGCGTTTCTCACCCGTACGAACAAACGGTAATTCCAAATGCTATGAATTTTAAAATCCGATAATAATTAACTATTACGGATCCAATCGAACTCGGCGAATTCCAAGACTTTGCCCGGAAGGCTATTTTAACTCGTCGATTTAATTCGAGCGATTTTCAAAATCGTCGAAATCATTAAAAATATCACTTTTAAAACTTTACTAACTTAATTGTAAATCATACAGAATTTGTATTCATATTAGAAATCATTCTGATTCAGTTTAAATCAAAATCTGGTTATTTAAATTATTACTATATATTAAATTCCACTATTAAATTAGTATAAAAATTCCAGATTTAACTTATCGACTTTTGATTCCATCCAAAAGTCAAATACTAAAATTAAATTTCAACTAGAATTTAAATAAGTTTTTGAAACCATTTTCATATCCATTAATTTCTCATAATTACAAATTATCTTAATTTCGGTTATTAAATTATTATTTATCCAAATCCAATTAAATTTCTATATATGAAATTTTAACTCATTTTATTAATTCAACCCAAATCTCCATGTTTCAAAATCAATTAACAACCCATGTTCAACGTTTAAAATGAATTAAATGTTCAAAAACTAACAACCAAAATTAAGGTAGGAAAAATGCTCCCAAATCCAATAACTTAACCAAAAACCCACTTAATTATAATTTACTTTCACTTCTCAAAACCCCTTAGTTTAATCCAAAACCCTTAGCTTTCATTTTCAACTCAAAAAAAACTTAGATTTCTCATACTGTTCCAAAAATCAACTTTCTAGTTATCCAAAGATTTCAAAACTTTCAAAAATTTCTATCTCTCAAAATTATCGAAATTTTTTGACAGTATCTCCTTTGTACGGAGAGTGTTTTACAATATCACAAGAGATATAAATATATATACATCAACCCACACGGTCGAAAAAATAATATCACAATATATTATCATTTCTTAAATTTATTGCATAGGTATACCTCACATTAGTGTTTTTTAAGCGAGCGACTAATTTATTATGCATTCGCACGCTCCAAACTCTATCTGATAGCTTCGTGAACCTGTACTTACTCAAACAAGCACATAAGTTTACAACGATATGAAATTTTAACAACATTCCCTTCATTTAACTAGCCAAACACATCAATTACATAGCTGAAACAAATAAACTTCAAAATCCTACATGTTCATAAGGTTTCACCACTGTTTTTAATTCCCTTCATAAATTCATATATCATTTTACTCCACTTGAAATGATTTACAACCAAGTTCACTATATTCAGTTCATCTTTGCACCAACTAATCTCATATTCATATCAAATTGGTTTATATGCCTTACCTTACATAATTTCGCCTTTCCCAATTCCAAATTAATTAATTTGCATCACATAAATAATTCACTTTCATTTATATGAAAATCCATTTTATTAACCTTCAATTTATTCCAATTGTTTCAAAAACCAATTTTTTTTACTTCTTTTAATTCATTTACTTAGTTTAAGACAAAACGACAAATTTCTATGCAAGTTTGCTGTTATTTAAGCAAATAACAACTTCTTAAGCTTATAACCATATTAAATTAATTCTAACTCAATTTATATTAATTTCATTCCATTCTGAATTATTCACAACCCAACATTCTCATTTCCATCACATTATTAATTTAAATCCCTACTCTTGCATTTCAATTTCATTATCCAAACAAGTTTTATTCAATATCATTTCAATTTAATTCTATTTCAATTTAATTCAAGTTCAACTAAATTTTATTTAACCAACTCAAATCCATACCAATTCTTTTACTAATTTAAATAAGAATTTAATTTCATTAAATATTATTTATAGCTCATCTGAATTTGGATTTCAATTCAATCCAAATTCAACTCAAATTCATTTAACTTAAGTTAAATTCAATTCAATCCAATTAAAAAATTTATTTTCCAATTTATAAGTTCAAAAACTTATTTACTTACTTAAGCCCATTCACATTTTATATTTCACTTTATCTTATTTCAATTCACATTTCATTTAGAATTAAAATTTGAAGTTTTCCATTTTTCTATTCATAAGTTCACAACTTATTTATTTAAAATTTTATGTTACTCACTTAAAAACGATGTAGGGTAGGCGCGTTAATCTTGGGTTCGAACGAGCATTGGGTTGTTCGTGCGTTTCTTCGACCTGGGGAAGACGGGTGGAAGCAACGACCTGATTTCATCATGGAAGATCCGGTGGCCAAGATGTAGGTTTTGAAAAAAATCAAATTTATTTGTAAATTAAATTATATTATAAATTGTACGATGTTTAAAATGCGATATCTTGTTCATACGAGGTCGAAATTGTGCGAAACAAGTTGTGTTGGCTTCGTTTTGTCGAGCACTACACAATGGAGCTGGTTTGGAGTCGTTTGAAGCTAGTGATAATTTGGGGTAAAATTAAACGCACGTTTAATTTTATTCGAAATAAAACGCTACAACTGTTATCGGAAACTCAAGGTGAGAGCTTCTCACTCAATCGAATTATTTCGATTTAAATTTTAAATAGTTAGATTTAAAATTGCTTGATTGTGTGATTGGATGGTAGTTATTATCTGTTGTATTGAAATAGACCCTATACGCCGCATATTAAGCGGATGTTATTTATTAAAAACATATACCGCGATAATTCCAATTTGATATGGAATTGGTATTATATATGTATTTGGAGTTGATTTCCCGCATTATATAGCGGATGAGACCCTATTGCGCCGCATAATAGCGGATAATATTTTATAAATCCCATATACTGCGATATTCCGTCTCGAAGCGGAATTGGTATTGTGCTAACATCTTTGGATGCAGGAAAACAGGTTGGAGGGATCCAACTGAATTCCTCAAACATTTGAATTTGTTTCAATGTCGTGTGTTGATCTATTTATTGATCTATTTATAATCTGCGTGATTATCTTTGTGATTGAAATCGTTAAAGGCTAAATTTTAGCCGAATATATTTTTGGTATCATTAGATGCCGAAAATAAATAAAATTTGATTTTTGAAAATTTAAGTTGAGAATTCATAATAAAATTTAATTTTGGAATTGATACATTTTAAGTAAATAAACGTTGTAATTTTTATGTTTTAAAAATTATGATTTTTGTGAAATATAACCGAAATGTGATTTTTGAAATAAGTAGTTGATTAATTTATTAAATGGTTTAAATCGGGATTTTTGAATTTTATGAATGATTTATATAAAAGATTTATAAAATTGATATTTATAATTAAAATATTGGAATTGTAAAATGAGTTTTTATAAGTGTTAAAATAAAGTATAAATGGATTTCATAAGTGGATGAAATCTGTAGATTTATAAATTGTGAAGTTACTAAATGAATAGATTTTTGTAAAATAAAAGATTTATAAGTAATTAACTTATAAATTGGATTTTGGCGTGTAAATGGAATATGGATAGAATTTGTTAATAAAGTGTTTATAAGTTGAAGTTGTTATAAAGTATAAATCGAATTCATAAACGTTGTTTTATAAATCCGGAATCGACTTATTTTGATAAGTTTAATTATTATAGCTTATTAAAGGAAATATATCCACGATTTTGGGACAGTGGATAATATATTAAAGAAATATTTTAGGAAAGTGATATTTTAAATAGAATTAAAATGATTCAAATTTTTTTTTAAATGTATTAAATATCGAAACCATAGATTTCAACATTCGTTATTGAAATAGACGTTTTCGAGAAATAGAAGGAAATGGTGGACTATAACACTGTTGTTATAGTAAATGATTTCCGAAAGGAAAAGTTTGGTATAGTATTGGGGTTTATATGTCTATCTTAATTTCGAATCCCTATACTAGAGATTTTGGGTTGCCGTAATGATGTTTTATATAACATTCGTTTTGACCCAAATAAATGTGTTTAAGAGAAGTTTTCCTTAAAGAATAAAATTTATACTTAAATTGTGATTTAAGTATATTGAATGTTTTCAAAATGTTGGAAATAAATAGATTTGTGAATTACTTGTTATTAAATAAGTATGGAAAGGTTTTCCAATATGAAGTGAATGTTATGAGATTTTATCTTTTAAAGATAAATAGAAAGTGAATATTTGAAATCGATTTGAAAATCGTATATCAGTGAATATTTGGAAATGTAAATTCACAATGGAAATTTATAAGGGAGATTTGTTTTAAAAATAAACATTGATTTATTTTTAAAAGTGTGGAAATAAATTTATGGATTTGGAACGTAAACTTAATAAATCGGTAAGGATTTATTTGATTGGTTTAAATGAACCATTTTGAAATGAAAGTTGTAAAGGTGAAAATTAATTTGAAATTTGTTTTCAAATGGTTGAAGTATGGAAAATATATCTTGTAAAGATATTTTTGAAAATAAATAATTTGGGAAATTATTTGAAATCGGGTTATGTTGTGAATATGGTTTGATAGTTAAATAACCGACTATCAATATTGACCCTTGAATGGCTATTTGTTGTGAATTGGTTGAAATTGAATGCTACACTTATTTTTAAATTATTGCGCTCGTTATTCGGATTACCCCTTCTGAATAGTGATATGAGTAATGGATAACATTGAACACCGGTGTTGAAGACCAGGTATTTGTGAAAATGATAGGATGACCTATCGATTGTCTCTGCACCGTTAGCTACGGTATGGAGATTTCCTTTGTGTTGGGAAATTCGATCGGGATTGTGAATACCCGGATTGCAAGGACTTCTTTTGAAGTGCCTTCGGTTCTGTTCGAACCCGGAACAGACTTGCATGGTTAGGTGTTTGACATTACAATTTGAGATATAAAGCAGCTTTCTTTCAAATACATCTCTGTTGGTGGACGATAATTTATTGTTTTAGCTTAACACCCTTTTCTGAAACGTACGAGTTCAGAGGTTTTGTAGTTGAAGGTTATCAGCGATATACTCCTAATTTGGTAATGTGGCATGCTGAGTGTTACTGTGTGATGATTATCTATTGATCATTTGTTGATCAAAGCGTGGCTTTGTGAAAAAGCGTAGCTTTGTGGACGAGACTTCGTCAGGCCTCACACCCCGAAAATGGTCGAAACAGGAATATGCGGCAAGGTTATGAGGGTCGCGCCCTTTAGGGTATGTCATTTCCTTCCGGAAATGGGTGGTGTCAGGTATGGAGCCCTGATGCTTAACCTACGTGGTTGCTCCAATCTCATTTTTCTGTGTGGTTGTTGCTTGGTGATCGAGGGCCCTCGGATAAAGGTCCCAAAGGACCGGGGGGTGGCATATTCGTGTAGTAGTTACCTAGTTACAAAGGTAACCCGGCCTTGTGTTGGCAGAGAGCTGGTTAAGTTCTCGGGACGTCCCGCCAGAGGCGATCCCATGTGGCAGTAGGAAGTTCCTTGGCCTGACCATTTGTTGGACATCCAAAGAAACAATACGAGCCCTTTACGATTGCAATTGTATAACCTGCCTCCTCAGGAGGTAGCTATAGTAGGCATAATATAATGGCACCTATGCTGGCTAAGATTTATATTCTATTTTCGAAATGTTTTCATCACTATGCACTAATAATATCAAAAATGATTTGTTTTGCGTAGTAAGCATCTTTGACTATCATAAGGAGAAATCTCCTCCAATTCTGCGTTTGCATTATGTGTGTGCGGGGAGGCCTTATGGTAGTTTCATTTTCCAAAAGCATTGCAGATATTTTTTCCACTTCTATCGTTGTTGTTGTTTTAAAAGATAAATAATTGTTTTAAGTTCTCACACCAGTCTTGCTTATCTAGGTGAAATGTGATGGGGGATTCTCGCTTTTTGTTTGGTGGCGAGCAGGAGACTCTTACCCCCACACGTCCTCTTTAAGGGGTTGGTTAGGCTGTTTGTTGTATTGTATATTGTTATTGCACACTCTGATGATGATAATGTAATGTAATAACCGATACAGTTCTTTTGTTTTAAAAGATATTCATTTGTCTACTATATGTTGTTCCGCTGCGATATGTGAGATTCTGATATTGTTCTGTTCTGTTTCCTTACTTCTTCTATCTTTTTCTTCTACCTCTTCTTTTTAACCCTAACAATTCGGTTTTCCGGCATTCGATTATGCGGCATTCGATACAGTGGACGTAAGAATGCCGACCTTCGGATCCCGACAAAATCGATATGTTACACTTGTCCTCACAAAAGCTGACTATACAGCTTATACTGCATAGAGGAATATACTTCAAGTACGTGTGATACGTCTCACCATCCAGCTCGTCTCCTGATCTCCACAACATCCTATCCTGTATTTATAATACTCGGTCTGACCCGAGCATTATAATAAAATAACACCGAGTCAGTATGGAAAACCAACGTGAGAAAAATACATTCAATTTAATTATTAAAGTTTTCAAAATCCTTTGAAAATCAAAGGTACCTCGTAAGACCACGCCACAAATAAACATGCCGGGTTTTTACCTTACAATAACTAAAACATTTCTTATAAAATTCTCTAATATTATAATAGTGTCTAAGTACAAATACTTAAATCAAATAGCCGAAATGATTACATTCATTAAATTCCAGCAACTACTAGGTTCTACAATCAAAATCGTAGAAGGCTCGCAGGGAGAATGGATTTCCAATGAATGACTAGGCACTGGGGTACGACCTGTCACGGTATCTGGTCTAGATCAGCATACCGAGGATCCACCCTGATCCGCTGCAAAACAAGATCGGAGCAACCCCTTACTAGATAGTGCGAATAAGATCACCCAGCGGTTGGGATCAGCAACCGCCCACACAGTCGAATAAAAGGGACATCTAGACAGGGATGACCTTACCTAAATTGGTCGCTAGCCACTTAGCCTTGCTGCATATCCCTTGATTTTCAATCATTCCCGGTTGATGAAGCTCGAGGTTGTGTGTTACCTTTTAGAACACATCTCACTTAGAATGCTCATCGTCCTCCTGACGATGTTCTCAAAACATTCATCCATAAAGTCCATTCTGGGTTCGAACGGAACCGAAGGCACTACTCATACTATATCCAGTTTGGAATCACCCATAGGATTAGTAGTGATTAGCCCTTGCACTTCACAGCTCCATCTTCGACTCCAAGCTCTTATCTTCATCACGAAAACGTACTCGCTGGATCGAAGTGATTTTCAAATCTCAAATCCGATCCCGGTCTCTTCGAAAAAAAGTTCGCTATTTCCCGGTAAACTCAACCTCAGTTCTTTAGGAAATACACACACGAATATAAGATCAGTCTAACCATTAGTGAACAGATTTCCTTATAAATGTCTTAGAAGAACGAACGAGTTTATACGTACATTATAGCACCTCGAACGGTAATTGTACCATATAATTTTCGTACTCCTCCTAGAATTTCTCAAGTCATATTTGGGTCCAGATTTGATAGTCGGTTATTTAACTATCAAATAAGCAATCAATTCAACCAATTATTTTGTTTCCACTGAAAAACTCCAAATCTTATTAATTTAGATTTTTAATAATTTAATCGCTTTACTCAAAAATATATACTTAGAACATTTGAAAATAAAACTACTTAAATCATTTTAATCAAAATAATAGTAATGAAATTCTATAATTAATTCCAAGTAAAACTTAAGCTACAAACCATTTTAAAAATAAAAGTTTTATATAAAGAATAAATATTAGAAAGTTTCTTTTAAAACAACTACCACTAGAATTAAATTGAAAAATATTTACTTTAAAACTCTTAAATAATTAAAAATAATAAAATTCTCTAGAACATTCTTTTTAAACAATTTTAAAACCTTAAACTTGTACATAAAAATTCTCCTTTGAAATTATAATTGGCTTTTCAGGGAAATACACTTCTATTTCAATATAACCCATATAATCCTTTGTAAATCCTGATCGATTTATCGCAATTTAATTTGCATCCCAATTCCGTAAATTTCTTCAACACTTTAAAAATAAATCACTTTTATTTCTTTTAAATACATTTCCCATCTCCTTATAATAACTTTCAAAATGTATAAAAAAAATTATTTATTTAAAATAAAGCCACTGAATTCTTTATTCAAAATAATAAGCCACTAAATTCTTTATACTTATGAAACATTTTATTCAAAATAATTCTTTATTCAAAATAAGCCACTAAGTTCTAGTGGTCCAGTGGTTAAGACATAGCGGAGTTGCTACATGTGGTTATAGTGGCACCGGTTCGAATCCCAGCGGCCACAATAATGAGACATAGTGCACGACCACTTATAAAACCGGCTAAGCGAAGGCCAGGGCAAACATAGGTTCCTTAGCCCCAAAGTTTTCACCGGAAAGTGATTTTTCAATGGCGAAGGCGAATGCTTCTCTTCCGTAACCTCCCTTCTATTTTTCTCTGTTCGCCGCCCCTTCCCCCTTTCATTCTCTTCCGTCCTCCCTTCCCTTTCGCCCTTCTCTCTTTCCATGCCCTCGAACAAGTCTTCGCGTTCTTCGATTAAGTCATCAGATCTGACTCGTGGTTCTGGCGAGCTGTTGGGTACTGCTCCTTCGAATCGTGTATGTGTATTGCCTCTTGCAGTGCTCGATTCGCCGATGCCGTTGTCAGGTATTATGTCTGATATCTCATCTCCGGTCTCGTCTTCACCTTCGGTGCTTGGTCTCTTTCCAAACTTTGGTACGTCCTCCTTGTCAACGTTTTTAGCTGCTTCTCCTTCAAATGCTTGGTCGTCATTGGCTGTGAGTCTTCCAGTTGTCTCTGGTTTGGAAGTTGGTACTGTGTGACCAGATAGTCTTGGCTGTAAGTTTGATAAGGGGGTGGCATCGGCCGTTGTTATTGCGAATGATACATGTAAAACTTCGGTGTCTACAGATTGTGTGGTTGATGCCGATAACAGTGTTGATGCTGGATTGGGAAGCAAGACTAATTCTGGGGTAGTATTGGGTGGCACATCAAATGTTTGTTGTATTGCCAATGTCATTGATCCCATGACAGTTGTTTCTCATGATAAACTTCATGTCCCTCCACTGTCTCGGCATGCTACTAGTTGGTCTTCTTTGTTTACCAAGCTGCCAAGTAATGCGGGTATTCACTCTCCTCGTTGTTTTGAATTAGTTGAGAACGAGGGAGTTATGGTTCCACCCGTGGAAGTGATTGAGGCCGGCGTGGATTTTTGGAAAGACCATTTGGTTGGTTTCTTTCTTGATTCTAATCCTCCCTATCACGTAGTTAAGTCGAGGTGCAATATGGTGTGGAAGCCTAGAGGTGGTTTGTCTGTTCACTATGATAATGAAATGTTCTTCTTTAAGTTTGCACGTAGTGATGAAAGGCAACGCATTCTGGAAGCTAACCCTCTCCTTATTGATGGTAAACCGTTCATTATCACTACGTGGAGTCCTTCTGTGGATCGTGCGAAGGAACAAATTTTATCTATTCCTGTCTGGGCCCATTTTTCTCATATTCCTTCTGTTCTCCAGCCTCTTATTGGGATTGAATGGCTTGCTGGTCTGGTTGGTAAGGTGATATGTTATGATACTAATACTGTGGCCAGAAAAAAGCTTGTTTATGTCAAAGCTCTTATTGAGATCACTCCTGACAAACCCTTGCCTATGGTTTTAAAGGTCAAATTAGATGAGAGACATGTAGCTGAGGTCAGAGTTCGCTATAGTTGGAAACCTGAGATATGTGATTCTTGTCAGTCCTTTGGTCATTGTGTTGTAGCCTGTCCTGGTCTGGTTGTCCCCTTTGATGACCGGACGCCTCTTCCTCGTCCTCCTGTCCGGAATTGGGTTAGGAAGTTTGCTGATTCTCCTCCTCCTGTACCTTTAGCTGATGCGCCTCTAGCTCCCGATTTAGTCCCCCCTGTTGTGGATCCTCTTGCTGTCCCGTTGGTTTGCGTTGCTCCTTCTGGGTCTGTGCCTGCTCTTGCCCCAGCCTCTGGTTCTCCTTCTTCTACCCTGGAGGTGGAACCTTCCGCTTCCGCTTCTGATATCATTTCCTAGTACTCGGATGAGCGTGCTTGGGTTCACTCTCCTTCTGATATGAGATATTCGCCTGAGGGGGACATTTTTTATACCTTTATTAGTAAGACTGGTGGCGAGAGTCGATATCTTATGTATCATATTGTGGGAGAAGGATTGTGCCTTATTACGGATGGTGAGTTAGGGGAGGAGAACAAAAGTAAGTTTTTAGATGTCACTTGGGATAGGAAATTTCTTTACTCGCCCGGTTCAGTTGGTTATGATCCTCGTTTGGCTGCTCTCTTCGCTGGGTTTTCGCATGTTTTTGGTCTAACTACGGATGATGGATGACACCGTTCTTCCTCTTCTGAGGAAGATTAGTTCTACTGCATTAATAGTTTAGGCTTATTGTCTAACTCCTGTTCTTTAAATTTTTTCTCCATCTTAGTTGCTCTGTGCATGTGCAGAGCACCTGTTCTCCCATTTTTATATGCAGTGGCACGGCCCACTATAAAGCCGGCTAGCCTTGCTAAAAAAAATAAATAAAAAAAATGATACTTATGAAATTCCGTAAGAGTTTCCTAACCAAAACTTAAATTAAATTTTCTTTTTAAAATAAAGTTATTATATCAAATATTTATGACAAAATTCCCTTTTAAACATCATAATGCTAATTTACCTTTAAAAATAATTAACTTAAATAAATATTTACTTTGCACATAAAAATAATTAAAATAATAAATTTTCTAAAACATTCTTAAAGGAACATTTTTTAAACTTCTAGTTTATACTTTGAAATCTTCTCTTCGAAAATATACTTAGTTTTCCAGGAAAAATATACTTTCCAACTTTTAAAACTAAAATCACCTTTTTATTTAAAAAAAAAATGAATTTCACCTTTCCTTATAAATTCTATCGGAAATCTATACTTCCAAATTTATTCACAGATAAATATTCCATTTCATTTATAAACCCAGTTAACAAATTTCCATTTCTCATTTCCTTTTTAATCATAGTTTCCAAAACTCTTAATCAATTCCAAACTGATATCCTGGTTTAAATTCCCTTTTAAATTTATTGCTCGATTTATTCAAATGCCCGATAATTATTTACGCAAAAATTTTCTTTTCATTTCCTTTATAAACCCAATTCATTATATTCTATATTTTAAAACACGAAAATATATTCATCCAAACCATAGCATCGAATAATTTAGATTTCCAATTCAACCTATCATAGGTCAATAAAACATAACACAAATTATGGAAATAATTTCAATATTTGGAGGAATCCAGTTGGATCCCTCCAACCTGGTTCCCTGCATCCACAGATGTTAGCACAACAATAAAATACCAAATCTCACTTCGAGGGGGACATCGCGGTATAAAGGGTCATCCGCTATTATGCGGGGTGCATAAGGTCTCATCCGCTGTATAATGCAGGAATATCAGTCACTCCAATATATATATATATATATATATATATATATATATATATAATATCCAAACTTATAATAATATTCACATTCAACCAATCAAATAATAATTTAAAATTTAAACTATTTTATATTAACTAGTTATCCAGATGTGACCGAGATTAACTCATCCTGCGTCGGCGTTTCAATTTTAAATTAAATCGAGCTCCTTCGATTTAATCTAAAATTTCCACTTGCTCAAATAGCCTCCAGCTCTATAACAGCACGTAGAGCTTGTCGCTGTGATTCCGGCGCTTCTTATTTCGTCAAATTCTGATCATGCTTGACCAAGATATGAAATTTATAAGTTTCGAATATAAATTTATATAATGAAGTTCCTTTTTCTCATTTTAATACACTAGAACAAATCTATACCGTTCACTTAAATCAAGGAATCGTGGCCGCACCCTCTATCTTCTTCCCTCCCTTATAAATGCGATCGTATCAGGTAACAACGAATCCAAACACGCACGAACGAAATAAAGACCGCGCCGCCTCGTCGATCTTGATGACGATCGAGCTTTACCAAACGAACGGCCTACACGATCAAGGCCTTCAGCCAAGGACCGGTTCCCTCAACCGCCTCCGTTCCCATGAAATACGCGAATGAACTTGCTGCATTCGTGGCTGATTTCTCGACAATCCACTCCATGATATTCGATCATACCCGTTGAACAGGTAGATCATGCGGAGCCCTACAACTTCCTAGTTGGGAGTTTCCTCAAAAGATTGGTGGATAAGGAGGAATTTGAAGAAGAAGGAGGAAACATATCGGCCATTAATCTTTTAGTCGGTGGCTAGAGCAAGAAAGAATTAGGATTCTATACGTAAATGATTATATGTACGCGTAATCCAATTATTTTAATATTATTTTTCCCGAATTACTAGATTTTCAAACGAATTCGAATTGAAACTTGTCGATAGGCGTTTATAAGGTTTTACCCACATTGCGAACACAATGGAACGTGTTTCGGAGGCTAATTCAATTGTATGTGGAAGATAGCTTTTTAAATCAATTTTAAATATTAAATTTTCGATTTTAATTTCAACGTGTTTCTCACCTGTACGAACAAATGGTAGTTCCAAATGCTATGAAATTTGAAATTCGATAATAATTAACTATTACAGATCCAATAGAACAGGTTCCATTGAATTCCGAGACTATGCCCCAGAAGGCCACTTTAACTCGTCGATTTAATTCGAGTGATTTTCAAAATCGTCGAAATCATTAAAAATCTCACTTTTAAAACTTTACTAACTTAATTATAAATCATATAGAATTTATATTCATATTAGAAATCATTCTGATTCAATTTTAATCAAAATCTGATTATTTAAATTATTACTCTATATATTAAATTCCACTATTAAATTAATATAAAAATTCCAGATTTAACTTATCGATTTTTGATTCCATCCAAAAGTCAAATACTAAAATTCAATTCCAACTAGACTTTAAATAAGTTTTCGAAACCATTTTCATATCCATTTATTTCTCAGAATTACAAATTATCTCAATTCCAATTAATGAATTATTATTTATCCAAATCCAATTAAATTGCTATATTTGAAATTTTAACTCATTTTATTAATTCAACACAAATCTCCATATTTCAAACTCAATTAACAACCCATATTCAACCTTTAAAATAAATTAAATGTTCAAAAACTAACGATACCAAAATTCTGGATCGTTACAAATACGTCCACTGTATTAAATGCCGAACAATTGAATGCTGGAAAACCAGATCGTAACGGAAAGAAGAAGGAGGTAGAAGAAGAGAAAACAAAACAACAATAGAATCTCACAATCATAGTGGAACAATATATAATAGTTAAATGACTGATCTTTATACAAAAAGAACTGTATCATTTTAATACATTACATCAACAGAATACAACGCAATCAATAGCAAAATACTGGATAGTTGTATTAACTTGTCGTCACAAAAGCTGACTATACAACTTATACTGCATAGCGGATTATATATCAAGTATGTGTGATACATCTCGCCATCCATCTCATCTTCTCAGTTCCACAGCATCCTACCGTGTATCCTATAATACTCCGTCTGACCCGAGCATTATAGTGAAATAACACCGGAGTCAGTCTGTAAATCCAAAGTGAGAAAACACACCCAATTGGGTTACTAAAGTTTTTAAAATCCATTGAAATCAAAGGTATCTCGTAAGACCACGCTATAAATAAATATGCCAGGTTTTTACCTTAAGATAACCAAAACATTTTTATCAAATTCGTCTAATATTATAATAGTATCTATAGAAAGTAAAATAGAATCTAGCTGAAATGCTTGCATCTCACGTTCCACCATAGTTGGGCATAATCAAAACTGTGCAGGCTCTTATTGGAGATTGAATTCCATATAATGGCAGGGCTACTGGGGTACCGCCCGTCACAGTACCTAGCCTAGATCACAGTACCGAGGATCCCTCCCGATCCTCTACAACATAATACCGGAGCAACCCCTTACTGGATATTCCGAATAAGATCACCTCGCGGTTGGGATCATCAACTGCCCACACAGCAGAAATAAAAAGGACATCTATACAGGGATGACCTTAATTGGTTACTAGCCACTTAGCCTTGCTACACCTCCCCTATTTTAGCCATTCCCCGTTGATGAGGCTTGAGGGTACGCGTTACCTTTTTAGAACACATTTCACTTGGAATGCTCATCATCCTCCTGACAATGTTCTGATAGCATTCATCCATACAAGTTTCCCTGGGTCTGGACAAACCGAATCACCATCTTCATCATCTTCATGGTATTCATTCGCAAATGTCCAAATCGGATCGAAGTGATTCGAGAAATTAATCCCGATCCCGGTCTCTTCAAAATGATCGGCACATTGGCCAATATTGATCGTCAGTTATTTAACTATCATATGACATCCACAAGCAACCATCAGATTTAAATAATTTTCCAAATTATTTATCACAAAAATATCCTTCCAAGATACTATATTCATGTTTCAACACTTTGAAAATAGTTACAAATCTCTTTTTATTTCTTATGGAACAAATTCCAACCATCTGTTTAATTTCACAAAAAATGCCAAATCTTATTGAATTAGATTTTTAAACAAATTAAATCACGTTATCCAAAAATATATACTTAAAAAATTAAAATAAAACTACTTAAATGACTCTATTCAAAATAAAAGTTACGAAATTCTATACTAATTTTTCAAATGAAAACTTTAGCCAAACTACTTTTTTTGAAAATAAAGATACTTTATAAAATATAAATATTTAATAATTATCTTTTAAATCATAGTACCAATTTAACCTTTAAAATAATTACTACTATAACTAACTTAATAAATATTTACCTTTAAAATTTTAAACAGCTTAAATTATAAATTTCTTAAAAAACATTCTTTAAAAAAACAACTTTAAAACTTTTAACTTATACTTAAAATCTGCTTTGAAAACATACTATGCTTTTTGAGGAAAACACATTTTCCATTCCAATATAATCCATTTATTTATCCCAATTTAATTTACGTTCCAATTCCGTAAATTTCTTCCCACACATTCAGAAATAAACCACCTTTCTTTTTAAAAAACAAATTGCCATCTCCTTATAAAATCCAACCATGAATTTATACTTTCAAATTTATCCACTGATAAATACTACACTTTCATTTATAACCTAGTTTATAAATCCCGTAGTCTTATTCTTCTTTTAAATCGCTCTTTTTAAAACATTCGATCAATTCTCAAATCCGATTTGCTGAATCAAATTCTCTTCGAAAATCATTGCTCGATTTATCCAAAATTATTCCAAAATCCATTACTTCCTAATTTTCTCCTTTATTTTGATTTAAAACCTTATTCAAACCTGAAATATCAATTTCTTATTTGCTTAAGTCCACAAAACTCCTTTATTCCCATTTATCACAGATCTCTAATTTCTCCATACCCGGAATTATTTATTTGAATTTAAGATCAACTTTTTATTCCTTTCCAATTCCGTTCTTTAAAATTTATCTAAATTTGCTAAAATTACTTTATTTAAAAATTCCCTTTTTAATTTCCTTCAAAATCCAATCTTTATTATTTTTGATATCTTAAAATACCAAAATATATTCATCCAAACATAGCATTCAACAATTCAATTACCAATATAATTTATCACAGATTTTCATATCACAGAATATGAAAACAAATTACAATATTTTTAAGGAATCCAGTTGGATCCCTTCAACCTATTTCCCTGCATCCATAGAGGTTAGTCAGCAATATAAAATACCAAATCCCACTACGAGGGGGACATCGTGGTATATAGTGTCATCCGCTATTACGCGGGGCACATTGGATCTCATCCTCTATAAAATGCGAAAATATCAATCACTCCAATATATATATACGCACACTATATAGTATCACATCCAAACTAATAATAAATCATCAATTCAAGCAACTAACCAGTAATTTAATTTTATCTATTTAAATCAACTGATAATCCAAATGTGAGTGAGATTAACGCACCTTTGATTTTTAATTTGCAATCCGATCCACATCGGCTTGATTCTTCATGATTTAAGACCTTGCGTAAACATTATAAGGTTTGTTAATATTGAATTGATCGAACAATTAATTACTATTTATTTATTTAATTTAAGCTTATAATTCGGTTTTAAACTAATAATTTGATTTTAAACTAATTTTCTTATTAATAAATTGTCTTTAGTAACAAATAGCTAGATAAGTTTATAAAATACATTAATCACCGTAAATACATATTATTATTTTTCCATTTTGAAACTACATATATATTTATAAAATATCTATACAGACTACAAAATCCAATCTTATATAAACCCTTCAACATTCAAAATTTTATTTCCAAAATCTTATACATATATTTTTTATTTCACATATATATATATATAAACACTGAAATATATATATATATATTTTAAAGGCAGAATTATTTTGTATTCCTTTGCAAATATAAAAATCTTATTTATATATAATTTCTGTTTCCTCTAACATGCTTATAAATATTTTCTAACTACCCATGCACATATTTATCAAGCCAAAATTAACAGAGAAACAAAAATCAAACCTCACTACTAGCTCGAGATCCACACCCCTGACCACAATCGAATTTGAACCCACAAAAATTGCGACTACAAACATCGATGTTGCCTTGATGGTGCCAGAACACCGAGATATTGACGAGAATAGATCGAAGTGCCAGCTTGCATGAAAAGATCACCAAGCTTCCAATGCTCGCCTCCCATGCGTATGTGCCTCGCTATTCCGACCGACGCTCCCAGCTCGCACGACCTACAACCTGTAGCCCTGACTATCTCAGATCCCATGCGAATCGACAATTGACTAGCTGAACGAGCTTGAAACCTAGTTTCGAATTTGTATCGAAGATGGCCCTCCTTTCCGAAGTTGCTAAGATTTGAGGCGGCGGCGGTTGAAGCGAAAAGGAAATGGAAGAAGGGAAGCGTTTCGATTTGAGGGAAGGAAATGGTGTAGGCTATATTTTTCTCTTGTTTGTTATGACCATTTAAATTTTATTTATGCCATGAACTCGGTAAAAAAAAGAAGTTTGCGTGATAAAAAAAAAAAAAAAAAGAGGAGAGGGTGCAAGACATAATGTTGAAGAGAACATGGCGTGTTGGGTTAAACATCCTACAGTGATCATGAGACGACAGCAAAAAGCCCTGATGTGAAATTATTTCAACTGAGGTTTGGTTGGTGTATGAATATATATATTATTTAAATTTTAAGTTTTAAATCGTCTCGATATCGCAACTTAAAATCTCGACCACCTATCGAGGTATGCTGCTGGGTGTTTATAATGTTATACCCCTATTTCGAACGCAATGGAGAAGGTTTCGAGTCCTGATTCGATCATATGGAGAAGATAGCTTTTTGGACCTTATAATTATATTGAATTGATATAGATTTTAGTGCGTTTATAGATCGTACGATTACACGATAACTCCAAACACTACGAAAGTTGAAATTCGATAATAATACATTATTATGGATCCAGTGGAACTAGTTTCGTCAAAATCCGAGACTGTGCCTCGGAAGGCTATTTTTAAATATCAATTTAAACGATATAATTTCAAAACTTAACAAAACACTTCCAAATTCAATTCTAAAGCTTTCATTATCTTCAGTACTATTCATGGTTTTAAATCTCCTATATCTCACCCGAGATCTCATTTTCACAATTAAACGAGACGAGACATCAAATCTCCTCCATATCTCCCTTGACACTCATCTCGTCCGAGATATTCAAATCTCACCCGATATATGGATCGAAATCTCAATCCGAGATCTCACCCGAAATTATACATTTTTCTTATTTCCATAATTATTTTTATTTTCATACCGATTCAAAAGAAACTACTCAATCCAATTATAATTTACCAACTTCTTGAACATATTCTTTACTTTTTATCTTGATGAGTCATAGCGAAGGTTTCACTTCTTTATTACGTTCAAATAAAAGGATATTATTCAATCATTATCAAATCAATTAAGTTAATCAAGCTACTATTCTTCTAAAAATATTTCTTTTTCCATGTAAATCAAGTATGTTAACATTTTTATTTTACTAAGAAAGTTATAATCGTTAAACAAATTTTTGACACATCAATTTTAAACACATAAGTACATCCGAGATATTCCCGAGATGCATTATAAGACCCGAGATGTACACCCGATACGTACTCATCTCGTCCGAGATCTCTCCCGATACGATATGACTTGTGCAAAAATTCCGAGACGAAACGTGACCGAAATCCGATATTTAAAACCTTGGTACTATTAATATAAATGTTATAAGCCTTTGAAATATTTTTAACCAGCCCAGAATTCCCAATTCTGCCATATACCCAATTTCCAATTATTAAATTCAATAATTATATCACCCAATACATAGATATATTTGAAATTCAAGTTAAATATTTAAAATTAATTAAAAATATAAATTTCAAATATTTAAAATTTCGAGTCATCACAGAAAATCTAATAACGATGCTTACATGTAATATTCACTTTTAGGATAACTAATTAGTTAGAAAGGAATTTAAAAGGGTTGTAACTCTAATAAATGGGAAATAAATGGTTATAAATACGAGAATTGAAATAATTTGATTGCGTAAATGGATAAATGGGACTGGTAAATAAAGAAGTTGAATTAATAACTGTGGAATAGTTAAAAGGGTTACTAATTTGAAATTAGTAATCATATATAAATGTCTTAGGAAATGTCCATTAGGATTTTATGGATAAATTGACATTTATGAGCACAAAAAAAAGATTTATGGGTACGGTCACTCATATTCCTATAGACATAATATTGATTGTACCAGTGAGGAGTCCACCTGGGGATAGGTATCAGGTGATGGAGATCTGCCTATAATATAGGTATTAAATGGCTAAGAGTCCGCCTAGTCCATTTTAAAGGTATTAGGTGGCTTGGATACTGTCTATTACATGGCTACGATTAATTGACAATAGACGTGATAATAGTTGGACATTAAATGTCGAAAGCCTTAAATAGTGGTTAGAGGTCTTTGTAGCTAAGACCCACCATCCATTGACAACATTGTTAGAAAACAATAATGGAAATAGGTCTTAAATGATGGTGTTTACCTTGATTGACGCCATAAATGGCAAAGTCTGCCAAATTTTCTTTTGTGAGTATTTTGTGATGATTATAGAAGCCCGCTTCATATTTAGAGGTATTAATTGGCAAAAGGGTCTGGAAGTATTGGGTGGTTGACAATGCTTTATCTGTGTTTTGTACCTTGAGAAGGGGGAGGTAAGTAATCGTGTATGCAATGCAAGGCTAGAGTTGCTAACCTTAATAGACATACCAAATAAATGGATGCCAACTGGTATATATTTATGTTATGAATAGTATATAGATTTTCTAGTCACTAGAATATTGTCCCGACCCCCACCCAATTACAACCCACATGATAAATTTAGAGGAACGGGTCACTGGAGCTGGACGTGCTTTGTTGTTGGAGAATTCTTCTTTTCTATCATGTTTGATGCGGATGTGACAACATGTAATCCAAGGAATACCATAAATTCCAAGATAGTAGTCATAGTCAGTATCCTTGTCCTACTATGATTTCCGTTGTGAGTATAGATTTCTATCAATCTCTGATAATGCTCATGCTTATTTGCAGGTACCAAATCCAACGATATGTGCTTTGATGGACTTGAGTTTCGATTGTTGTCAAAATTTAGACACATTAAGGTATGGGTTATTACACTTAGTGATGGAGATAGGGTTCAACTCCATATGATAAAGTGCAGTATAATGTTGCCTAACCTTGGACACAAGGTATAACTTCACCGGAGATAACAAAGTATCCAATTATTCAACGCCATACGGTGATTTTTGCTAGTCCCAGAGATATGACCTTACTCCAATAGAGATAGTAAAGTGTGATTTTTCCAAAAACCCTAAAGATAGGGTCAACTTCATCTAAACAAGAAGTATGACACTCTACAGACTAAGTACCCTCATGGATTATGGAGACTATAATGCAATTATAACACCCTAGATTTTTGGTAACATTATTTAGGACATTTAATTAGATAAATTGAATAAAATAATGTGTTGACTAGGAGATTGAGATTTGATTTTATTAAAGGGGTAGCCATGCCACTTAATAATGAATCAAAGATGAGTTTAAAACGAATTAAGGAGGAGTAAAACAGGAAAGAGCCATTCCTGTATCCCTTAAACAAAGCCGTGTATACCCCTACACATCCATTTTATTTCATTTTCAATTTTTTATAAACCAAGGTCGGCCGCCATTAACAAGAAAAGGGGGAAAAAGAAAGAAGAAAGCTAGGACGAAGCTTAAAAAAAATCAAATCTATTCCACATCTCAATCTCTTTAATCACAAGGGCTAAGGTGAATAATGTTTACATCTCTATAATAAATTATTTTCGGTTTTAATATGAATTGATATGCAATGTTTTCCATGTTTTTGAATGATGGAATGTTTATATATACTTGTTGATAATTTATACATGTTTATATTGATTATATAATATGTTTTAAGGTAAAAACCCTATTAAATGACATCTTTATGCCTTGGAAATTTTTATAAAGATCAAAATAATATTTTAGAGATGGGTTTCGATTTTTAATTTTTTTTGAATTCATGCGGATTATATACGAATTTTCCAGTAAAAAAATGATATTTTGGGTTATTAATTATTCACGGGTATTCTGAAATTTTTACATGTTAGAAAACATATTAAAAGAGATTTTTTGGAATTTTTCTGGATTTTTTCTAAAGAGGTTTTTAGGCTTAAAGAAAAAGTTAGAGAAAAATTTAGTTTCATGGACAAAAAGTTTGTTTTTTAGGCGGAAGGACAATTTTTAGTGTAAATCACAGAATGATAGTTGTAACTATCATTTTCAGTTTACACTAGAAAGTGTCCTTCAGACTAAAAAGCAAACTTATTGTCCATGGGACTAATTTTTTTTGCAACTTTTTCCTTATGCCTATTTACTTGTTTTCAAATATGTTGATGGGTATATAAAATTATTTAAGGTATGGGACTTAAATGTTTTATATATTTTAAAAGGAGAAAGGGCCTTTTTGTAAATAATATGAATTTGTTGATTTTGGAAACTGGCAACACTTTTGAAAAAGCAATATGGAAACCAATCAGATTTAAACAAGCAAGGCAGGTAAGGTATAAAAGAAATAGTTAAAAGTAAAAATAAATAGGTTTTTCACTATTTCATTTCTTTTGGCACCAGGTTTTCTTTCATTCCTTCACCTCTGACACATTTGAAGCCAATGCATATTGTATCAGGCAACTGAAACGTAATGAATTAGATGTGGGTGGAAGTTATAGGGTCGAAACTAGGGGTTCCGAAGGCGTTGAGGCTTTGATTTGTTTTAAAAGAAAAATGTGCATGCTTGCTTTCGACTAAGATGCTTTAGACTTGGTTGGGTTTCAACCAGGCCAAATTGTTTAAAAGGAAATGGTTTTGATTGGGTTGCGCCTTTGTTTTTAAATGAATGCTTTCGACTAAGTCGAAACATCTAGCTGCTGCCTTTTCCCTAATGGGTTTCGAAGGGGTTACCTGTTTTCTAAAATTTTCCTATATCTTCAATGCTTTCAAAGAGATGGTTTCGACACCATCACCTCTTTTCTTAGGAATGCTTTCGAAAGGTAGGCTTTTGAATTAAATGGTTTTAATGACCCTTTTGTTAAATTGATGTATAACCCAAATTGGTTTCGAAAGAGATGAGTTAAATGATTTCGAAAGGTTTTTTTCCACTTGTTTTAAATTGGTTTCGAAAGAGATGAGTTAAATGATTTTGAAGGAGTTTAAAGGTGAATTTTCTGATGGTTTCGAAATCCAAGGGTTTCAAAAGGTAATGTTTAAAATGTTTTAAGAGAAATATGTCTAAGGTTATAAAGCTTTCGAAAGAAAGGATTTCCAAAGGTTTCGGAAGGGTTTTGAGAATGGTTTCGAAAGGTAGGTTTTGGCCTTTCGGCCTAGATAAAAGAAAGGGTTTTAGTTGATTTCGAAAGAGATACTTTCAGTGGTTTCGAAGGGGTACTTTCAATGTTTCGAAGGGGGTACTTTCAATGGTTTCGGAAGTGGTACTCTCAATGGTTTTGGAAGGGGGGCTTTTAATGTTAAATGTCTTGATCAGCTAAGATTTGAGTAAAATATATATATAACATGGCAAGGTGATTTTGAGTAAAGCATACGGACTATATATTTTCCTTGTTTGAGTTTGATTTAAAGGTCTTAAATCATTTTGAAAAGGTTTTCAAGGAAAATTTTGGGAAACCCTAAGTAAAATTGTTAGTTCCTGAGATGATGGTTTTGATGACAACAACCTTAGGACTTGTTATAAAATATAAATACTAATATTCTTGTCTATATATATATATATATATATATATATATATGAAGGTATCGAGAATAAAGACTATACAGTATAAAGATTCAAGACTGAGTATAGAGATTCAAGACTGACGAATTCAAGATTGAAGAAATCAAGACTAAAGACTCATGAGTATCAAGAGTTCATGACTTCAAGATATCAAGATAAGTAATAGAGTCTATATTTATGCTAAAACTTCATAACAACACTAAAACTTTATTTGGATTTTAATTGTGGAATGGAATCCATCTTCTCGTTTTAATAGTGGGATGGAACCTATGACCTCTTTAGTGGGATTGTACCCACGACCTTCTTTAGTGGAATGGAATCCACGAAATTTTTAAAATGATTTATTTTTTCAAAATTATATTTTTAAAGACATCTATATCAATTTAAATATTTTAGCCTTAATACAAAAAATATTTTTAATCATATTAATTTTATAATTACCTTTTTTTAAACTATCCCTTGATTTTGATATTTTAGATTTAATTTATTTTAAAGAAACCTATACTTAGTCTTTAATTTTACTTTTATATTATAGATTATATATTTCAAGATTACTTTCTAAAACTCTTTTATAAGTTTAAACTATATTCAAAATGGTTTACAAAGTTTAGAAATTGTTTTGACAAGTTTTAGAATAGAAATCATTTTAAAGCAAAATCTATTTTCAAAAATAACATAGGCATGTCGACATCCCTCATCCCCCATGTCAACATGGTAGTCGTAGAATTCAAATTTCAAATTTTCAAAAGAAGTGTATATTCGTCAAAACCTTTCATGAATGGATATGACCATTGTTCTTGTAACATCCTGGAATTTTTAACAATATCAATTTAATAATCTGTATTAAAATTAAATTGATATTGATATTTTTGTTAATAATAATTCAAATTGATTTGATAATCTTCTTCAATAATTATTTAATTGGTTATTTTACCTTTTAAAAATAATAAATTGGTTTCAATTTATAATATAAATATATAGTTCATGTTGTAAGTAGATTAGCTTTTGTTTTAAATTTAATAAATAAATCATATTTTTCTGATTCTTATTATTTGTAGTAATTTGGAAAATTAGTTTTTATTTAATATTAGCTTTTCAAAGTTATTAAATAAATAAATCTTGGTTTAAACTTAATAAATGAATCATGTTTCAAAATTCTAATACATACATTAATAATTTGGAAAATTTTGATTTAATTTAATATTAAGTTTTTCAAAGCTATTTAATAAATAAATATTATGATTTTAAAATTGATAAGATAAATGTTTAAATGTTTAAAATAATTTTGGCTTGAGTTTTAAATTTAAATTGAATTAACAAAAGAGTTTTATAGCTTAATAAAATAGGTAATTTATTAACAAGGAATAATTTCTTTTATAATTATTTTAATTTAATAATCAGTCATTTCTAAACAGTACTATCAATAGGGTATTATTTTACAAATAGATTTTGAATAAAATAGCAATTGTTATTTCAAAATTTTATTTGTATTCATAACTTGATTATTAAATATTAGGTTTTGAATTTTATTTAAAATTTGAATATAAATCCAAAGTATGTATTTTTAATTGTTTTAATTTTTATATGTATAAGCTTTATTTTAAGTATAATTTGTTTTATTTCTTTTTAAATTTATATACATATAAAATCTTAACTAACAAATTAATTAGGCTTAATACACATATTAACTTGTAAATTTATATACAAAGACATGTGTTGTAAATCTTAAAGCCTCATTAAACAAATGTTCAAAGATTAATCTATTAATTTGACAAATGTTGAATTTTTTTTACAAGTGGCCTCTTTTAAATTAGTTTTTCTTTTATTTTATAAAATCTAAAATTTTTTCTATATAAACATGCATTTTCTTCTTACTTGTTTTCTTTCTCATTTCCTAAATCAAAAGAGAACTTCAAAACATCTTCATATCAAAAATCAGTCAGTCCTCTTCAAAAATCAAACCCTGCATATTCAAATACCAATACAAATCCAAAGAAAGTCTGCATATTCAACTTCCTCATATCCAAAAAGGCCTGCATCATTTTTATAAAATCTGGAAAAAATTGATTTCTGCATGCACCTGGAAATGAAGTAAAATCTGCATTATTATATTTTTCTGCATTCTGGAAAAATGAACTCTGCATGCAACCTGGAAGAAAAGGCAAACCTGCATTTTTAATCTGCACATCTTCAAAATGAAGCAAGTTCAAAAAAAATTCAATCAGAAGCTCTGCTTCCTTTAGAAACCGTGAGTAACATTTTAAAAATTTAAAATCTAAATTTTGGTTGCATGATTTTACGTTGAAGATGAAATAAGCATTGCATGTTATTATAAGTAAATATCTGATGCAAGTATTATATGTATGCATGATGTATATATGCTATGTTGTACCCTGTTTAAAAATCTGTATTTTAATCCTTATCTCCTAATTAAATTTCTGATAGAGTGAAAATTTATAAAGTGAAGTTGTTTGACTGTCTGAAGTTAATAATTAAAACTTAAGTAAGTTAAAAACACAAGATGTTGTCTCTGGAAACACATGAAAACATCATGCATGTGATTTTTACCAAAATCCAAGCATGTTAATTTTGTAATTCAGTTTCATAAATTAAAAGTATTAACAAAAACTTGATTTTTAAATCATGAATTAGGATTTTTGGAGTATAGTTAAAGATGCAGTTAGATATTGAACTAAAAATAAAATTTAAGCATTTTATGGTGATTTTTGAATTGGGAGGTCTCGGGTTTCTTCTTGGTAATAGAGTGTTTGTTGAAGCTGAGAAAAATCATTAATGGTGATAAAATTTATCAGAAGGGTTGTAGATTTGAAGATTTATTTTAAACCCTAGTTTTAATGGGTTTTAAAGAATCGAACCTTTCGGCTTGAAGGATTGACCGAGTGTTTGATGTTTTGGGGATTGATTGTTTGGTCGTAGTTGAAGTTGAGGCCGAAAGGGCTAGTCTTCAGGTGGTCGGAGTGACGAGTTTTTGCCGTTGACAGGTTTGAAGCAGAAACCTGATGGTGGTTTCCAGGTTTGAATTTGGGTGTTCGATTGAGTTTTCTTGGATGGTAGTTCATTTTGAGGTTCGTGGTGAGTTGTAGGGTTGGTTCCTGATGTATAGCGTTCATCGGCGATGACTATTTGTGGCCGGAGTCGCCGTGCATATGCACGGTGATGGGTTTTCTGATGAAGTGTGGCTGATGATAGTTTGGGTAATTTTGGTAGTAGGTGAGTTCTTGAGATTGCTCGAAGTTTTTGGGTCATTGGCTCGGGGAAGTTAGGCATTGAACTCAAAGAATTTTGGGTTGTTTCTCGGGTTGTACTGAGTTTTAGGTTTTCCAGTAACCTGTTTTCTTTTTGTTTTAAAACTGCAGCTTTAAAAATGAAAGTTAGAATTTAAACCTAGTTTTAAATTCAAAGTTTAAAATTTTAGAATTCAGGTTAAATTTAAATCTCAGTTTTTAAATAAAAATAAAAATAAAAGTTTTAAAAATTGAACTTAATTAACTACTTTATTTTGGTAAAGTAGTTTGAATTTTTTAAAAATGAAGTTTTTGTTAAAATATGAGAAAGTTTAAAATGGGGTTTAAATCTGGGAATTTAAATATGAATTTCAGTTTTTGAAATTAAAATAAAATTTAAATTTGAAAGATTTTAACAAAATGTAAATTGAAATTATTGAAATTTTGAAATGAAATTAGTTTCAAAACTCTTCTGAATTTCATTTCTAAGGCAAACACTTGTTTGTCTTAAAATTTTAAAAAGTTTTAAATTGTTTAAACTTTGATTAAGTTTAAATTATATTCATTTTAAATCTTGTATTTGAAATGAAATTTAGAAGTAAGTTCAAAAGTACTTTGTTTCAAATAAACTTGTTTTTGAACATAACTAAGAAATTTTTTATCTTAAAATTTAATTAAGATTTAATGTTTTGAAATTTATTTAATTAATAAGGTAATTAAGAAATAATTAATTAATTTAATTAATTAATTGATTAAGGTTTAATAAATATAGGTTAAGGGTTAATCAATTTGCAAATAAGATCATTAATTAGATTATTAATTAATGATTCATGATTTATTAATTAAGTAATTAAATTTTAATCAAGGTCAATAAATTAAATAATTAAGGATTAATTAAGTGACTGTTAACTCTTAATTAATTAAAAAAATAGACTTTAATTAATGGATAATTAAAGATAATTTAATTTATGATTAATCTAAGTTAATTACTTAATAAAAATAATTAGAGAATGGCTAATGAAGGTCATTAACAGGATTATTTAATAATTAATTAATATGGTTAATTTTTAATAATTAATTAGATTAATTAATTCAATAATAATCATCTGTGAATTGTTTAAGTGCAATTACTTAATGAAGTAATTAAGAAATTAATTATTTAAGGTGATTAATTGTTTTAAATGTGATTGTTTAATTTAATTAATTAATTTTAATTAATTTTAGACACTTGAGGTTTTAAAGATAATTACTTTATGTAAGTAATGATTTGGAAATTACTTGGTGAAGTAATTGATTGATAATTACAGGTTGTAATTAATTGAAGATGTTTAAGAATGAAGTCATTTGGAATATAATTACTTAGTAATTAATCAAGGGATTAATTAAGAAATTAATTAAGGAATAATTAATTTGTTTTAATGAGGTAATTAAGTTAGTTAATTATCGAATATGGTTAATCAGAAGGGATTAATAATTATGAGTTATTACTTAAGGTAATTAATTTAAGAAGATAATTAATTAAATATAATTAAGGATCATTAATTAAATAATACAATTAATGATGTAATTAAAGTTGATTAATTAAGATTAATTAATCAATGATAAGTGATTTATGGTAATTAATTAATTAAGGATTAATGTAATTAATTATAGTTAATTAATTAATTGAAGTAATTAAAGGTTAATTACTGTTTTTGGTTGAGAACAATTAATTTATGAAATTAATTAAGGATAATTAACTGAATGTAATTAAAGGATAATTAATCAAGGGTGATTAATTAAGGTGATTAATTTTGAATGATTAATTAATTGACTGTAATCAATTAAATGGTTGAGTAAGCAAGATTTATATTGGTGAAGTAATTGACTGTAATCCTTTCTTGTAGTCTCAAAGAGAGGGTTGTCCGTAGATCTGACTAAGATTGAAGCAGTGAATAGTTAGAAGAGACCCGAGACAACCGAGATAAGAGTTTCCTTGGATTGACTGGTTATTATCAGAGATTTATTAAGGATTTTTTGCGGATAGTAGCAACGATGAACAAGCTAACAAGAAAGGATGTGAAGTTTGTGCGGACCGATAAGAGTGAGAAGCATTCCAGAGTTTGAAACACTTATGACCCATGCGCCTGTGTTGGTTGTTCCAAAAGGGAATCAGGATTTGTTGGTTTATATTGATGCGCGTGGAGCCGGATTAGGAGCTGTGCTGATGTAGATGAGAAAAGTATTTGCCTACGCTTCTAGAAAGCTTAGATCGCATGAGGTTGGATATCCTACGCATGATTTAGAATTGGCTGCAGTCATTTTTGCTTTGAAGGTGTGGAGAAATTACCTTTTGGGAGAGAGGTTTGAGTTATATACAGATCATAAGTTGTTGAAGTATTTGTTCTCTCAGAAGGAGCTAAAACATGACACATCATAGGTGGTTAGAGTTTATTGCCGCTTATGATTTTGGGATTGAGTATACGCATGGGAAAGGCAACAAGATTGCGGATGCACTTAGCAGGAGACATTATAATGCGGTTTGGACGATGATTACCGAGTCGAAAGATTTAGAAGCATTAGCAGATTGCAGAGTGCAGTAGAGATCCGAGGCTGGGTGTAGTGGAGATACAGTTGTATTATCTTATTTGGAAGTTAGACCAGTGGTGATTGAAAAGATTGCTTTTAAACAGATAAAGGATCCAGTATTAGCTGAACGGATTGGGAAATTAATGGATGGAATCAAGAGCGTTGACTTGAAAGATTTCAGTCTTGACCAGAATGGAAGGTTGAGAAAGAAGGGAAGATTATGTGTTTGAGTGTAGGAAACAAAAGGAAAGAATTCTTAGAGGAATGCCATCGTTCAAAAGTTCTCTATTCATTCAGGAGGTACTAAGATGTATCAGGGTATGAAGAGAAATTTCTTCTAGGAAGGTATGAAGTGGGATATTGGTTTGTGTGTAAGGTAGTGCTTGATTTGCCAACAGGCAAAGGACAAACACCAAAAGCCAAGTGGATTGCTTCGGCCATTAGTTATTCCGGTATAGAAGTGTGATATATTTCCATGGATTTTATTAATGGGTTGCCAAGATCGAACAGGGAAAAGGATAGTATATGGGTCATATTGGATAGATTGACCAAGAGTGCCCATTTAATTCCAGTTAAGTCAACTAGAAAGGCATCTGTATTAGCAAAGATGCTTATTAAGAATGTGGTAAGCCTGCATGGAATTCCTAATAGCATGGTTAGTGATAGAGATTCCTCATTCTCAAGCGAGTTCTGGAAGAGTCTATAGGAAGTTTTGGGAACCAAGCTCAAGATGAGTACCACATACCATCCACGGATAGATGGGCAAACAGAGAGAGTTAACAAAATCTTGGTAGATTTGTTAAGAGCTTGTGTTCTAGATTTCGGGGGATCATGAGAAAACCATCTGCATCTAGTCGAGTTTTCGTATAATAACAGTTATCAGACTAGTATTGTGATGGCACCGTTTGAAGCTTTGTATGGAAGGCCATGTAAATCTCTCGAATGTTGGTTAGAGATCAATGATAGGTTGGTTCTTGGTCCAGAGTTAGTCAGAGAACCTGTAGAAAAGATTGAGGTCATTCGAGCTACAATGAAGGAGCTCGGTCGAGGCAGAAGAGTTATGCAGATTAGAGATAGAAAGATTTAGAATTCTCAGTTGGAGATCAGGTTTTCATAATTCTCAGTTGGAGATCAGGTTTTCATCAAGGTGTCACCGATAAAGGGTATGGTCAGATTTGGGAGACCAGGAAAGTTGGCACCAAGATTCATTGGACATTTTTCTATTGTTGAGAGATCAAGAAACTAACATATAGAGTTGAGTCACCGAGCAGTTTAGTAGGAGTCCATGATGTTTTTCATGTTTCTCATCTCAGAAAGTATGTTAGAAACCCGAAAAATGCTTTTGCACCGACTGTGCTAGATGATTAAATGGTAGAACCAGATTTGACTATTGTGAGAAAGCCAGTTGGTATAGTCGCAAGAGATGAGAAGAGGCTTAGAACCATGACTGTCAGATTAGTCAAGGTCCAGTGGAGTGACGATGACAGGGACTATATTTTTGAATTTGAGAGCAGGATTAGGGATGCTTATCATGATTTTTTTGATAGTGGGTTTTACCATTTTATTTGATTTATGTGTAGCTTATCGTAATTTTGAGGACGAAATTCTTTAAGGAGGGGAGTCTGTAACACCCTAGATTTTTAGTTATATTATTTAGGATATTTAATTAGATAAATAAAATAATGTGTTGATTAGGGGATTGAGATTTTATTTTATTAAAGGGGTAGTCGTACCACTTAATAATGAATTAAAGAAGAGTTTAAAATGAAGTAAAGGAGGGGTAAAATAGGAAAGAGCCATTCTTGTATCCCTTAAACATAGTCGCGTATACACCTATACATCCATTTTATTCCATTTTCAAATTTTTATAAACCAAGGGCGGCCACCATTAAGAAGAAAAAGGGGAAAAAGAAAGAAGAAAGCTAATAAGAAGCTTATGTAAAATCAAGTCTGTTCCATACCTTAATCTCTTTGGTCACAAAGGCTAAGTGAATGATGTTTACATCTCTGTATTAAATTGTTTTCGGTTTTAACATGATTCTGAATTGACTTGCAGTGTTTTTTCACGTTTTTGAATGATGGAATGTTTATATATACCTGTTGATGATTTGTACATGTTCATATTGATTTTATGATATGTTTTAAGGTAAAAACCTTAGTAAATTACATCTTTATGCCTTGCAAATTTTGATGAAGATCAGAAATAATATTATAGAGATGAGTTTCAATTTTAAGAATTTTTTGAATTAATATGGATTTTATATGAATTTTGCTATTTAAGAAAATGATATTTTGGGTTATTAATTATTTACAAGTAAATAATAAGAGACTTGGGTCTGAAATTTTTATATGTTAGAAAACATATTAAAAGAGATTTTCTAGAATTTATTTAGATTTTTCCAAATACTTTGATGGTATATAAAATTATTTAAGGTATGAGACTTAAATGTTTTATATATTTTAAAAGGACAAATGGGCTTTCTATAAATAATTTGAATTTGTCACTCTAGAAATTGGCAGCACTTTTGAAAAAGTAATACGTCAACCAATCAGATTTAGACAAACAAAGCAGGTTAAGTACAAATGAAATAGTTCAAAAGTACAAATAAATAGGTTTTTCACTATTTCGTCTCTTTCGACACCAAGTTTCGCCTTCATTCCTTCTCCTACAAAATAGTCAAAACCAATGCATATGATATCAGGCAACTGGTACATAATGAATTGATGTGGGCGGAAGGTACAGGGTCAAAACCAGGGGTTTCTAAGGGGTTGATGGTTTAATTTCTTTTAAAAGAAAAATGCGCATGCTTTCTTTCGACTAAGATGCTTTCGACTTGGTTGGGTTTCGACCAAGTCAAATTGTTTAAAAGGAAATGGTTTAGATTGGGTTGCAACTTTACTTTTAAATGAATGCTTTCGACTAAATCGAAACATCTAGCTGCTGCCTTTTTTCCTAGTGGGTTTCGAAGGGGTTACCTGTTTTCTAAAATTTGCCTATATATCCAACGCTTTCGTAGGGATGGTTTCAACACCATCACTTCATTATTTAGAAATGCTTTTGAAAGTTAGGCTTTCAACTTAAATGGTTTAAATGACCCTTTTGTTAAATTGATGTATAACCCAATTTGGTTTCGAAAGAGATAAGTTAAATGATTTCAAATGGTGTTTTTCCACTTGTTTTAAATTGAACCCAAGTGCTTTTGAAAGGTTTAGGTTTAATGCTTTCAAAAGGTTTTATAAGTGGTTTTGAAGGAGTGGTTCCCAAAGGTTTCGAAGGAGTCGAAATATGTAATTTTCTGATGGTTTCGAAAGGAAAGGATTTACAAGGGCTTCGAAAGGCAATGTTTTAAAAGAAAGATGTCTACGGTTATAAAGCTTCTAAAAGGAAGGATTTCCAAAGGTTTCGAAAGGGTTTTAAGGTTTTGGCCTTTTTCGGCCTAATAAAAGAAAGGGTTTTACTTGGTTTGGAAAGAGATACTTTCAATGGTTTTGAAAGAGATACTTTCAATTGTTTCATAGGGGAACTTTAATGGTTTTGAAGGGTACTTTTAATAGTTTTGGAAGGGGGACTTTCAAATCTTAAATTTTTTCATAACCTAAGATTTAAATAAAGTATATACAAAACATGGCCGTGTATTTTTGAGTAAAGCATAGAGGCTATATATTTTCCTTGTTTGAGTTTGATTTAAAGGTCTTAAATCATTTTGAAAAGGTTTTCAAGGAAAATTTTAGGAAGATATCCTTAAGTAAAATGATTCGGATATTAGATACAATATGGGACTGGTATAGGTCACACCATATACATTAGCTATTAGCCCTAGCTAATTTAGTCTAGAATTCCAGTGTGTAAGGCTTTGTCACATGCAAGACTAAAGTTATGGATATATACAGAAAAGAATATATGTTTTTTATATACAGATAGGTTATTAATGAGCCCGCAAAACCATTAGGATTATGTGACCCTGAAAGATGATAAGTTAAGGACGGACCGTCCAAAAGAGAAATATATAGCAGATAGTTAAGGATAGAACGTCCAGAAGAAGATGAGTGTCTAACAGATGTTAGATAATTTTTGAAATGTTTTATGGTAGGCCCGAGTCAGCCAATGGTTAATGGTTAGCCAAACAAAACTATAGTGCACGAACAAATAGTTTATTTATTACCTAATATATATATATATATATATATATATATATATATATATATATGTTCACATAATTATGTTTTACAGATTTTAACCAGTTTTGGTTATAAGAAAAGATTTGCAAAAGATATGTTTTAAAGGAATGTTAGTGAGGGGAAACCCATTCCCCTAAGCGGCGCGGTCTCACTCAACATAAAATAATAGAGATGAATAGTATTATTCACACTAGGCTTTATGTCTAACTCGAAGTTATTTTTTCCCTTAAACTCTCGGGTGCTCAAAATTGTTTCGAATAGGCTGAGGGTTGAGGTTTTCAAGTTTTTGAAATTTTGGCAAATAAAGTTTCTAGAGACAAGCAGGTGGCTGACGGATAGCTAATTAGGAGTACATATTATTTTTGTTATTTTCGCTATGTATTATATTAGATATGACTATTTTTCTTTGATCGTCCAAGGATACATTGTCATATGTCACGCTTTATGTATTATTGTTAATTTTATTTGATCATTGCCTGGGAAACGTTTTTGGGATTTTTGTAACTTGGATATGATACAGTTTTGAAATATAATCAGCAAAGGTTTGCCTTTTGAAGTCTGTGATTTTTTTCATATCAAGTACTTCTGATATTATGAATACCATTAACACTTCCGTATTTTATCACCAAAAGTTAATACTATAGCTGACTGCAGCTTCTGTAGCGCTTAGCTTTTGGCCTCTAGATAGGGGATGTTACAGTAATGTATGACTTACTTTTATGAATAGATTTTTATTGATATTTTATGGAAATAATCAAGGGCGTGATATCACTTTGCTAATTGAAATATGTGAAACTTATAAGAGAAGGAGAAAAGACAATGACTGGGCAAGGATGGATGTACTTGACCATACAGTTCAGATAGACCTTTTGATTTATAGGCTATATGAATGACCACACCCAAGCATTATGGAATTCTTCATTATTTACATTGTTCCCCTATCGTGATTGGATCCTGAACAAAGCACGCTTTTTATCTACAATGCATACATTTAGGGTGAATTATTAAGGGAAAATTTGGCACGACCTTAGAGTAGACCAAACCACTTGGTAAATATGCCTAATGTCAGGAGATTCACCTTGGTCAAAATTTTATCTCAACCCAAACTTCGGATTGAAAGTTATAGCCATCTTAAAATTGGTTCTTTGCCCAACCAATTTAGGCCTACCTTGGAGAGGTATTGGCTATGTCTCTCCAATGGAACATCTTAAGGTACCGAAGCATTATACTCGAGGATACAAACCCATTGGTCCAAGTTTCACTGAATTCCAACTTAAAATGAACAAGTTATTGCATAAAGAAGATTGGTCATGAAAATGAAATGACCCAGTAGAGAATAAGTGACGAATGTGGAAAATGGCCTGGTGGTGTGCTTACCAAATCAAAGCTTTATCGAATCGAATCCCTACCAAACAAAAACTCTACCGAGCTAACTTGGTCATTCATGAAATTGCATATTCAATAAGAACCTCACACATATAGATAACCCATGAGTGAACAACAATGGCGGACAAGATAAGAGCACTAGAAACTATCAATCCAAATTTGCCAAACCAAATCTTTACCCAACTGAGTAAACCAAACTGAAAATTTGGAGCTGAACGAAAACTCTGGAGCACTGTTGGTTTACAAGGAATCATCTTAATATATCCAATCAACTTCAATCATCCAATCCACCATCCAACATCTAGTTGTGGTGGACCAACTTCAAGATCTACGTCATCAAAACTTTTCCAATCGCTGATCTAGTAGCCTATAATTGTATTAATCGATCCAGAGAGATTTAGGAAATGTTTTAACAATTTTAAATTGGAGAATAATAAAAGAAGATATAAAGTGGATGGAAGCCAGAGATTGTTGAACCACTATAAAAGTCTATGTGTCGTTAACTTTTTCTGCATTTTACTACTTTCATTCTAGTATAGTCGTTTGTGATTTGCGACCTGAATTAGAGTAAGAACATAACACACTTAATGACTAGAGATCCCTTCCCCAAAAACCAGCACTAGGATCACATTCGTAATCCTAAGCTCTACCTATGCTTTGTTCTTGGGTGTTTGATCATTTTTGACATAAACATTTACTCTAAATAATTTACATAATAAAATAGCAATAATAAAGTTATTTCCAAACAAAACACACTAAACAATGCAAATTATATAGACGAGTTAAGAAATGTTAAGGCCGCACTTACCTATGAGAAACACTAGCATATGGTCACCAATGAGCCTAAGGCAAAACCTAATAAAAATGTAATACCGTAAGAAATATTACCCGACGAATCATGGTCATTACATTGCGAAGTTTCTCATGTTACATATCATCTACTATGTGCACAGAGCTCTAAAGTGATTGTGTGAATATGGAAGTTTATTCCATATTTAAGCATCTACAAAAGTTGTATGGTGAATAATCTAATTCCATAAGGTACAAGATCCCATGGAAATTGTTTCATACGAAGATGAGCAAGGGAACTACCATCTAAGATAACGTATTCAATATGATTGGGTTTATAGAGATTGGCTAAATTGGGAATGACTCTTGGTCAAGAACTACATACCAACTTGGTTCTTGCGCCATTGACTTTGAAATGTGATCTATTTATATTAAACTTTAGTATAGACTCATTGAAGTGTATCGTTATGGATTTGCTTAAGGATGGTCGAGAGTATGTTCACGAAGGAACTCAAGTGTTGTACTCATAGTCAAGGGAACATCTTCTTTGAATAGTTTGAAGAAGAGAAAATGTAGGTTGAAGGGCAACAAGGGTAAAGCCAAGGCCAAGGAAGAGAAGGGTGAATGTTGTCATTGCTTTAAAACGGAACATTAAAAGAGGAACAGTCAAGATTATTTGAGGTTGCTCAAAGGGAAGGAATACGATTTCTCTTGTAAAGGTATTGTAGCAACCCATCCTGGAACAGGCCCAAATTTCGATCTAGAAAATGCCCATCGAAACTTAGATCCATTTAAGGTAAGCTGTTGGTAGTGAAAAGAGAACATTACAGAGCCATAAATAGTTTCAGAACTCACAGCAGATGGAACAAAATACAATAGCAAAGTGTACCCATTTATTTCAAAACCATAAAAATGTCACAACCCAAAATTCCGTAAAAACTATAACATAATATCCGTTACAACAATTGTCTAATTAATAGGTACATATAAAAGCAAATAATAATAACAAATACTGCCACACGCCTAGATTCTCCATCTCTAAACATCATCAACACCATCACTCTATCCTTAACATGTGTTGTAATGAGGAGAGAGTCAGAACAACAAATGTCTGGTGAATAAAAACCTTAAATCTTACTTTTTCAGTGCTTAGGGCAGTATATTTCAAAATAAGAATATGTCTACGAACATAAAACTATTAAAACCATTTAATACTTCTTTATAAGGAAATGAGCGATTCCAACCACTTAATACATATACATTCCAGAATCAGGTTTCTAAAATCCCATATCGTAATCAAGCGCCATAAACAACTAATAACGTGAGAGATGGTACCCAAGCTACTTAATACCTTTTATTGAAAAATAGGCAGACTCTGGTCTTTTAATACCTTAATTAAGGCAAACCCCATCATTTAATACCTATTTCCAAGGCATGCTCCTCAATGGTACTATGTAATTGACATCATATGAAATCTCTTAGGCCACTTAATACTTTCGTGTGGAAAATAGGCAAACTATGGTCATTTAATACCTTACTTAAGGCAGACCGCATCATTCAATACCTATTTCCAGAAATGGATCCCTGTACAGACCCCACTTAATGTGTCTCCTTGGCCATTTAATACTTCATTTGGGGAAAATAAGCGGGTCCAACCACTTAATATCTCAAGATCTTGAAGCAGGCCCTCCGTCTTATGGCCTATTCTCATAATGACGTCTCATATTAGTCCGTAATTCTAGGTGCTGGTAGATAGATTAGCTGGATAGATATCCCTTACGGAATTCGAGACCAACCTTGCGTTATTACAAATATTTATCATAGGAATATTTCACATCGATAAAAGTGTACATAATTGGTGGTGCCTCAAAGTGAAGGGCAAACTTCCGTTAGGTAACTCTATTGACCTCACATCCCTATGACTTTGCCATATATCAGTTGCTCTACACACACACATATACTTTTCTTACCATTTCATAAATAAGGCCTTATAAGGAATCTTCCTTATCAGGCCTTAAAATAATAATTAACCTATATAAGAGTTTCCTCTTATTTTCGCCTCACAGTCAATTGCCTATTTAGTGGGTGAGATAAATGTAAATAAATGATTAATTAACTATAAAATATACGCAATAATTATACGTCAATTACACTAATAGAGATAAATAAATACTCATACCTAATAAGTTCTAAAAGTGCAGGTTTCATGCTCTAGACTAGCATTAAATGCTAATATCTTAACCAAATACTATTACAAGTCCTTTTTCTTTAAACCTCAAGATTTCATGGTATTCTAATATCTAAACGGGGAATAAATATTCATAACCAAAACTGTAATAACATACTTGTAAATAGAATAGAAACTCAATTTATTACACCAATTTAATGGAATATCCTAAAAAATAAGAATTGCAATCTAAACCCCATATTCTATTCAACTCCTCTTTTACAAAGAAATAGGTAAGAATAAGTGGTGTAAACTACAAATAAAATTTGTAACCTAAACCTCTTATTTTATTGAAGAATCATAATTTGATCCAAAGAAGAAAGAGAGGTGAAATAGATTATGAAACAATTAGAAATTGCATAAGCGAAACAAATTCCATCAAATTAATGTAAATAATTGAGAATCTCAACATAGAATTGACATCTCAAAATAAAAAAGGAAATTTGGAGGGATTTTATCTATCATATTTTTGAAATCCAAAAGTCCCTAAGTCATATTCAAATCCAAAAAGAAATACACTAAATAATTGCTAAAAAGAAATATGAATGCTTCCATTCACGGATTAGGTTTAGCTTCACTTAAATGGATTTGTAGCCTTCCGATCTCTTCAGAGTCTCTCTCTTTCGATATATGTGTGTATATATATATATATATATATATATGCACACACAGAAAATAGGGAGGAGGTATATATATCGATTAGATTCAGAATAATTGTAGAAGAATATGATAGGAATAGATTGGAGGAAGATGAAAAATAATAATAAATAAGTTGAATTCTTACCTAATTTCTCTATGGAGTTTCTGAATCTTATTAGAGAGAGATAACAATTGCAGAATTTCGTCGTGTTCCCTAAAATAATATGAAAAAAAGTGAAGAGGATAGGGCACTATTTATAGGGATTGAAACGCAACAGAACCGTAGGATGAAGTAGGTAAGAAACAGATAAATCTAGAGCGTATAACTGAATATAACACAGCTTTAAACCCTAGCCAACACTGGCAACATTCATTGCCAAGAGATCGACCGCCTACGTGCGACTGATCGACCACTATGGTTGACTAGTCCTCTATTTTGAGGAACGTTTATTTCGTTCCGTTTATTCCTAATTAACTTTTTAACATTAAACGTTAATTAAAATTTTATTTATCTTCTAAGCTAATTTTTGAAATTTAAACCCTAAATTTGATTTCTCAGTTGAATTTGAATTCAAGCTAAATTAATTTAAATATGAAAACTTCAAATGCTCAAACTTCTAAAGTAATGGCCCAGGATTTTCGGTCCTCGAAAATCGATATCAATATGTTATCTGTGTATAGCATGCCGAGTAATCGAGTACCGAAAATACCAAATCATTAGGAGTGAAGAAGAAAGAGATAGAAGAAAATTGAAACAACAACACAGAGTCTCACAATCGTAGCGGAATAAAATATAATATATAATAACAGATTTTTGTATAAAAGAATCTGTAGCTATTAATATACACACAATCATCATAGTACAACGAATAATTTGGACAGTTATAATAACTTGTCCTAATTACATAGCACACACAACAGAATATAATCAAGTACGTGGAACACGCTTGAGTCTCCTCCAGCTCGTGTTATGACCACCATAGCATCCTAACATAAATCTGTAATACTCGGTCTGACCCGAGCATTATAATAAAATAACACCCGAGTCAGTCTGGAATACCAGCGTGAGAAAACACACTCAATTTGAATTATTACTATTTTCAAAATCCTTTGAAATCAAAGGTATCTTGTAAGACCACGCCACATGTAAAAACGACGAGTTTTTACCTTACGATAACCAAAACATTTTATATCAAAATCAGCTGATATTACAATAATATCTATAGAAAGTAAATTAGAAAATAGCTGAAATTCTTGCATCTCACATCTCAGCATAGTTGGTGTACAATCAAAACCGTACAGTCTCGTAGTGGATATTAAAGTCAATATAATGATTGGGCTACTGGGGTACCGCCCGCCACAGTGCACCTCTAGAAAAATGTATCAAAGACTTCGTGTGGATCCCTACCAACACAGGACTGGGCTACCCCTGACCTAGATGGTACTAAATATGCTATCACCCCGGGTGTTCCCATCCTAATCGAGCGCTCTCTTTTTCATGCACAACCATATCCGTAACTATAATATAATACATCCGAGGGTATCTAGAAAGTGATAACGTACCCTACGTGGGTGCGACCCAATTATCCTGGCTGCATCTCCCCTGTTTTAGTCATTCCTGGTTGATGAGGCTTGATGCTACATTTTTCCTTTAGAATAGCATTCATAGTTGGAATGCTAACACTGCCTTCCCAGCAACGATGCAATGATAGCATTCATCCATACAAGTTGTACTTGGTCTGAATAAACCGAATCTCCTTCCAAATCACCATCTCCATTATCTACGAGATATCACAATTCGTAACGCACAAATCAAATCGAAGTGGTTTTGGATAATTAAATCCGATCCTAGTCTCTTCAAAACGATCAACGAATTTGCTAGATTTGATAGTCGGTTATTTAAATATCAAATAACACACATAAGTAGTCACTAGACCAAATTTATAAATCTTTCAAAAATATTTATTTCAAAATATTGTTATCGGGGTATATATTTAAATCATTTTCAATATTTCAATGTTTGAAAATGATTTCAAATACTTAAATCCATAATAGGATATTTCAATCTATATCAACAATTAGAAATATATTTCTTCAATTCCACTTATCATTCAACACTTTGAAAATTATTTCTATAACAATAATCTTGTCGTTAAAATATTCCAAATTCCTCCGGTTCAATAATTAGGAAATATTAATAAGTATATTTTCCCAAAATCATTTTATTTCCAATACTAAGGAAATATTCCATTTATCCATTTTTCTCAAGTTCGTTTGTAAATTCCTTAACTCACTTATAACAAATTTTATAAGATTTCGGAATTCATTAATCAATTTCCTTTAATATTTCCAAAATCGATTACACTTGTCTTTAATTTCAAATATCCATTTCTAACCTTTTTTTATGAATTCTGATTCATTTTCCCAACTTCTCTTCTTTCAACGATTCGGGAATTTCCTTAAGTTTCTACAATTTCACTATAATATTTCTCTTATAAAAATCATATCGGTTAAATAACCCTGTTTACCAATATCTAGAGGGTTTTATAAATAATTTACAGTCATTCAAAAATCTATATATACGCTAAGTATTTTTAAAGAATAATAATTTATTTTTAAAACGCATTTAAATAATTATTTAAAATATTAAAACATTTAAATAAATATCGATGACTCATTCCCAACTCATTTTTGAATAAAAATAATTGATTTGCAAAACTAATTTTGGAATTAGAATTTACTTCAATTAATATTAGAATTTGAAAAAAATACACCTTCCAAAGTATTTCAATACCAACTACTTAAATTTACATAGTTTGATAAAAGAAATTTTCCTTTTAAAAACAAAAGTTATATTCTTAATAAAAATATATTTTTAAAATTCCAATAACGAATTTCAATTTATAAATCCTCTCGATTCATAACACATCCATTTCATTCCGATTCTCTAACCATTTCCACTTTTGAAAAATAGAATCTACTATTTTACCCAAAAATCTATTTTCGTATATCAATATAAATTCATGCCGTGAAATTATATTACCAATTTATCAACTGATATCATTTCCCTTATTTATAAACATCGTTTATAAATTTACAAACTCATTTGGGTTTTACTTGTTTATAAAAATAATCTCATTTGTAAAATTCCATTTCATAAATACATTTCTTCATAAATTCCACATACTTTCAAATATATTTTAAATAACAATTATAAATTCATAACTCATTCTTATTTTATCTGTTTAACAACAGATCCACATTCCCAAAATCTATATATACTACGATTTCTATGTAAAAATCCGTTTGAAAATCTATTCCTCATTAAATCCAATTAACAATCCAAATCCACTCGAAAACTCGATTTCAACTTTCAAATCATATTTAATAGATATCATTAATTTATTGTTAAAAATTCCTTTGTATATATTATTTTCAAAATCTCTATTTTAAACATTTATTAGTTAAGCACATTTCCAAAATTTCTACATAAATGTCTTAAATTCTAAAATACTCTAATTCTATTCATTTCTAATAAAATACTCTAATTCTACATAAATGTCTTAAATTCTAAAATTTCCTTTTTAATTTCTTTTTAAGTTCAAAAATAATATTCGTAGTATTTAAATCACCAAAATAAGGCCAGCGCTACTATAGCATCCAATAAAAATTCAAATTGCTGCATAATCTATAACAGATTATCCACACATCGTATATCAATATATATGAAAATAATGAATATATTTGAGGAATCCAGTTGGATCCCTCCAACTTCTTTCTTTACATCCACAGTCGTTAGATAACATAAAATACCAATCCCGCTTCTAGGGAGATATCGCGGTAATATGGGGTCATCTGCTATTATGCGGGCGCATAGGGTCTCATCCGCTCCAATCGGCAAGAAATATATCCAACTACTAATATATATACTAGTATATATAATATAACATCCAACTGATAATAATTATCAATTTTTGCTCAATCAACCAATAATTAATTTTAATAATTTAAAATTAAAAGCAGCAATCCATATGAGTGAGATTTACTCACCTTGATTTTTTTTAAATTGCCAAACATCCCGATTTTAAATTGTTTAAAATCCTAGCTGACTCCGCAAAATCCCAAACTAATTTACAGATTGATATTTCGGAGCTACGAATCCAACGTGACCAATTTCGTGATTTTGAACCTCGTATGAATACGCTACGACATTTATAAGATTTGCAATTCAATAACAAATTAATTAATTCTTCAAACACCATAATTAAATAGTTACCTAATTAAACTTGCTGCCGTAACCTCCACGACCCACCACACAGCACCATCGCATGACTGGACTAACGCCTACCTAACGTCGAACTCCCTCAAACAACGCCGAACCCCTACCACCATGAACTACTCCTTCCTCCTTCGTCGACATCGATTGATGTCTGAAACTACAGCGCCATCATCTACACGTTGCGACATTGACCTACCACACCCATCACTGCTTTGCTCCCGACCACTTCCAGGCATCGCACACGACTGCCTTCTTCCCTTTTTTTATTTATCGATCAAAGATCGATCTCCAGCTCCAAACGTACCATGACCAAAAATTGTCGCACCCATCGACTATGCCGCGATCGCCCTACACTACAGCAACGACCGCCGCCAACCTACCTCGACAGCCAGTCGTGCCTTTGATGTCGCCTCGCCTTCTTCTCCGCACGCGCGCCTGAATCAATGATTGCTAAACCCTTGAATCACGATCGATTTCTTTTTTTATCATCTTGATTTCGATTTTTTCAACTTTGTTTGAACTAAAAGAGATAGAGGTGAGACGTGCGATTCAAAATTGGGCAAAGGCTGCTACAAGGTTAGGTGGCTCAAGATATGCTAGGTCGGTTGCGATCTGAAATTCCATTTTAATTTATTCAAAATATCTCCCCTTTCATATCTCGAAATCTGAACCCTTATTGAGGCATGCTGCCTGGCATTCCTAATGTTATACCCCTATTCCGAACACAACAGAATAAGTTTCAAGTCCTAATACGATCGTATGGAGAAGATAGCTTTTTGAACCCAATTATAATATTAAATTTTCATTATTTATTTCAATGCATTTCTATCCCATACGACTAAACGTTAAATCCAAATGCTATTAAAATTTAAATCCGATAATAATACACTATTACGATCAAATGGAACTGGTTTTGTCGAATTCTGAGACTGTGCCCCCAGAAGGCTATTTTAACGCGTCGATTAAATCGACGATTTCAAAAATCGTCAAATCACTGGAAATTCCAGTTTTAAAATTTATTAACTCAATTCTAGTTCAAATAGAATTTATATCAACTTTAGAAATCATTTCAATTCAAACTCAGCTACAGATTTCAATTATTCACCAATTTCTTTAATACGATAAATCACTGTATTTGAAATTCAAATCCATTCTATAACTTCATCCAAAATCTTTTTATTCAAAAATCAATTTTTATTCCAAATCTTATATTTCAAACCACTTAAATATTCAAAATTAAACCATGGAATATCCAGATCATTGCATCTTTGCTTGAACTCTATTTCAACATATTATATATGGAAACATATCAAAACTTTGCCACGAATGCAATGAATAACTTTCATGGTTAAATTCCAAATTTTATAAAATTTCCATATTCAACCCTTATCATATTTAATTCAATTTACTTTATTTATTTATTTTTTATTTTACGGGGTCTTACATTGTCTCCCCCTTAAAATGAATTTCATCCCAAAATCTTCCAAGGGGCGTACAACGTAACGCGCCGTAACATCCATGTTATACAACCAAGTTCTCTACACAATCTTCTACTCAACTAATAGTGAAATGTTATTTTGTATTGCATACATGCTTAATTAAGCTCAATCATAGCATGAGCATGTAATCATGTTATGAAAGTATGTATGCAAATATCCTAAACATGCATAATTTTTTTATGACTGTAAAGTGATTGTGAAAAAGTGTTACAACCATCTCCTACCATCTAATATAACAACCATAATGCAAACAAAATCCAAATTTTGGAGAGAAAAATCACCACTGAAAAGCTCTAGGTGAGTATTCTTCATCTTCTCCTTGTCCCCCTTGCACTTTCCGTTAGATTGTCCCCTCATTTTACTCGAACCAACCTAATTATATTATTGCGGGGTCTTCTAGTACCGTGCTACATAATGCATGCAATGGAATGAGGCACTGTTGGATCCATTTCAAAATCCTCTAACTGATTAGGCTTTATTCTGTTAGTGGTGTTATGAAGGAATTTCTTAAGGTGAGAAATGTGGAAAACATTTTGGACTCCTATCAGCTTGTCGGGAAGCTCTACACGGTATCCTAATTTTCATATTCTTTCCAAAATTCTAAATAGCTCAACAAATTTAGACGCCAATTTCACAGACTTGCCAAACCTCACAACTTTTCCAAGAGGGGAGATTTTAACAAATACCATAGCTCCAACTTCAAATTCAAGCTCTTTCCTTCTTCTATCCATATAAGATTTCTGATGGTCTTATGCTACCGTTATCCTTTGCTTGATCGTCTCTATTTTTTTCATGGTATCACAGATCAAATCAGCTACAAGTAATAATTTGTTGGCGGTTTCCCATCAACAACTAGGCAATTTGCATGGCCGCCCATGAAGTGATTCAAATGGGGTTATAACAATCATCATTTGATAGCTATTATTATAAGAAAACTCAACCAAAGCTAGATGCTACTTCCAATGTCCTTTGAGATCCAAAACACAAGCTCTCAACAAGTCCTTTAAAATCCTACCCATCCTCTCTTTTTATCTATCAGTTTGTGGGTGATATGTCGTGCTAAGGTTCAAAGAAGTTCCCAAAGCTGTTTGTAGGCTCCTCCAAAACTTTTTAGTGAATACGGGGTCTCTATCACTGACTATGCTTACAGGAATTCCATGTAGACAAACTACCTCCTTAACATAAATATGTGCGAGAAAGGTGCTTGTCTTATTGCTCCTAATCAGAATAAAATGAGCACTCTTAGTGAGTTAGCCCACAACAACCCAAATAGCCTTATTGGCCTTCTAACTTTTGGTTAATCCTTCTACAAAATCCATCGAAATATGTTTCCATTTCCAAATAAGAATTCCAAAGGTAATAATAATCCACCAGGCTTCCCTTTCTCAGCTTTTATTTTTTGAAATGTCAAACATCTATCAAAAAATTCAACTACGCATTTTTTCATTTCATTCCAAAAGAAAATTCTCTTCATGTCCTTGTATATCTTTTCTCCTCTGGGATGAATGGTCATCCTTGAGTGTTGACACTCCATAAGCACATCTCTCATCAAATCATCAATCATCGGAATATAAAGATGTCCATCTCTTCTCAACCATCCCTTCTCATCGATTGAATACCTCCTAGCATGGAAAAAATGCTCTCTTCTCTCAAATTTTCCATAATCTCTACTAACTTCTCATCTTTCACTTGCTCATGCCCTATACGATCCATTAAGGCTGGTCTAAACTTCATAACTGATAAAAAAACCTTAAATAGGTTTTGCTGATGGTTAGAGGTTAAAATTTGAGAGAAACTCCAACCGCCTTCACTCATATGTATCACCTAGGGTAGCGTGTCTCCGACTAAGGGCGTCGGCAACTACGTTCCCTTTACCAGGAGTATATTGAATACTAAAGTCAAAGGATGCTACATACTCCATCCATCCCTGCTGCTGTCGAAGATTCAAATCTTTTTGGAAAAATAGGTATTTAAGTGATTAATGATCAGTAAATAACTTAAAACATCCCCTGAGAGATATTGCCTCCACATCTTTAGGGTAAAACAATGGCTGCCAATTCTAAATCATGCACTGGATAAAACTTCTCATGGTCCTTCAGTTTTCTACAAGCATAGGCAACTACCCTTCCTTATTGCATATGAGCTACCCCTAATCCTGTACCACATGCATCTATGAAAGTTGTAAACGGCTTAGTTCCATCTGGAATAGTGAGCATAGGTGCACTATTCAATGGCTTCTTAAGCTTCTCAAATGCCTTGGTGCATCTATCATCCTAAACAAAAACTAGATTCATCGTAGTCAATTTACTTAAAGGGGTTTCCATTTGTGCAAAGCTCTTAATAGGCTTCTTATGGTAGCCTTCCAATCCTAGAAAACTCCTAACCTCTAATGCATTGCTAGGAGTCTTTCATCCTTGGAACATTCCACTTTCGTAGGGTCTACAGCCAATCCCTGTTCCAAAACAATATGCCTAAGGAACCTAACTTCGTTTTTTCAAAAGTGGCATTTAGAAAAGTTGGCTTTGAGTTGGTTTCTTCTCAAGGTCTCTAATACCTTCTTAAGGTAGTCCTCATGCTCCTTCTTTACTTTGGATAAAACCATGATATCATCAATAAACAACTCGAAAAATTTATTATGTTGCCCTCTAATACTCAACTCATCAAATCCACAAAGTATGTTGGGGACATTCGTTAGTCCAAAAGGAATTACTTCCCACTTATAGAGCCTATATAGAGTATAGAGTGCGGTCTTTAGCTTGCTTTCCTCTAAAACCCTCAACTGAAGGAATCCCGTTGATAAGTCTAATTTGGAAAAGACTTTAGCCCCTGCAAGTTGGTCGAATAAGTCATCTATTCTAGGTAGAGGGTACCTATTCTTCCATGTCAACTTGTTCAATTCTGTATAATTGACATAAATTCTCAAAGAACCGTCTACCTTAGAAAAAAAACAACAGAGGCACCCCACTTGGTACTCCTACGGATGAATCCCTTCTTCAATAGATCTAAGATTTGCTTATCCAATTCCCTTCTTTCCTTAGGGGCCATATATCTCAAAGGCACAAGAACGGATCTTGCATCATCCTCTAAATTGATTCAGAACTTAATCTCCTTATGAGTGAGACCCAAGATCTCCTTAAAGACATCAAGAAATTCACAAACTACGTGTAAAGATGATGGCTCTCCAATAATAGATAGATTTTGTGAGTATAAATGGCTTAAGTCAATTAAAGTTTTGGGTGTACTAAGAACTTCTAAGCCATGACCTCCACAACTCCGCCCTACGCTCTTATCGTAGTCAAGAATAGTTCCATAATATGACAACCAATCTATACCTAAAATAAGCCCATACCCTTCGAAATTTAGAACATACAACGTTGCATATATCTAACACTAGGTCTTTGCAAATAAGAGAAAGATGGGTCGAACCCCCAACGGGATTGGAAACCTCTATTGGTCTGTTTACCATTTAGGTTTGAAGGTTTAAGGTATTTACTAAATCCCTAGCTATAAAGGAATGTGATGCCCTTGAATCTAATAGTTTACGAATGGTAACCACAAAAATAAGGGTTATACCTTTTAGAGCTGCTTTTCCTTGGTCTCTTGGTGGCTTACTAGCAATAGGGGTGGCTTCAATAATGTAGGTCTGTCCAAGTGATCCTTTTTTAGCCATCTTGGGACATTGATTCTTGTGATGCCTTCCTCATGGCAGTTAAAGTACATTCCTTTAAAGGCTTCCTTTATCAGACCCACCCTATAATCTTTAGCTTCATGACCTTTTGTAACAACCCGATATTTCCAACCATTCGCATCCGCACATGTCGGACTTGAATTGCTCAAAATACCGCGTAGCAAATAAAATTTGGCAAATCTCAGAATATACAGTAAATAAATAATCACAGATCACAAACACAGAGTAAATAATAATGCAACAGAAGTAAAAGAGATGGTAGTTCATGAAGCTACCATTTAAATATAACATACATAAGAGTTAAACAAGATACAATAGAAGAGTAACAAGATACAGTAGGTATAAATCAGAATACATCACTGAAATCACTGGATACTGAAAGCAAAATAGATGGCTGGATCTTCAAGCAAAGCTCCAACTCCGAAGGTGAGTCTTAAATGCTGAATCACTCAGTTTGACTCGAGCGTGAAGCAAAAAAAACACTCGACTCAGGACATAAATACTTATGAACTGTAAATCAACTCAAGTGAAAAGTAACAAAAATGCATCAGTAACTTAAAGGATGCTTGCGATCGCCCATCCTCTAAGGATCCGTTAAACTATTTACTATATAGTAATATTACACTATTATAATGTCTATCAGTAAAATAAACTTACTTTAAAATAGCATCACGGGGTTACCCATATAGCCCCAAACACGTAATAGTCCCAGTAGTCCATCCAATATCTGCATATCTCTTGATCAGGAGACTACAAGAAGATACGCATAGGCTACGGGAGAAAACCAAACTCGTAGTAAAGGCTCGATATGGTAGATGACACGGCACAACGAGGCAATGCCAGGGTAGATATACCAATTACGCACACGGGCTGGTGATAACATAGCAGCCACATACGCCCACCTCGGAACACACTCCAAATCAAAATCGGAGGATGACCATCAAATCAAACACAAGTAAGAGTATAATATCGAAGAAGTGTGTCCGATCAGAGGAGCTACCCCTTTTGGCCACCTTATGCCAACTCACGGGGGTTGGGTCCACGTAATATACCTCAAGAACATCGCCCCATCCTACACACAGTTGTTAAAGTGGTTTTCGGAGTTGGCAGAGAGTATGACAACTTCTGATCCCGGTCTCTTTAACAACCAAATATTATTATAACGCCGTGGTCATTTCAAAATAGTTTATACTTCAAAAATCAAATCATTTCATTTCCAAACTATATTCCTTTCAAACTAGTTTATACTTCGAAACCAAAACCATTTTTATTTCAAAACTATATCCAAATCAATACAATGTCATTTCCATTTCAAACATATATTCACCTTTCAAAAATCATAATACTTTCAAAGTTATAACTCTTTCGAAACCAAAATACTTGAAATCATTACACTTTTAAAATCATAACATTTCGAAATCATACATTTGAAATCATTCTTTAACATATCAATGTCACAATATACTATCATATATCAGATGTCAGGTGATAATTAGCAGTTTTAACATGGTAATAATATGAAATAACATATCATATAATCATCATTAACTTGCATAAACATTTTAATTACTAAACACTTGTCATCAATTTACGATTTCATAAGTAAATATGTCAGAATGAGAAAAACTCACCTTTTCAAGACGAAGACCACTACGACACACAAAACGATTCCAAAGGCACGACAAGTACAATACAGCACGATATTGGATTCAAGTGAGTGGAGAGCCAAGACGATAATCTTGTATACAACAAACAACAAGACAATGTAACCCATGAATATTCAACACAAAACAATATTGAAACTGATTGAAATAAAAAACGACAATGGACAAGATGATTAGACCTTACTTTAATCACTCCAATTGCTTAGCCATAGGGTTCATATGCTCAGCTGTGAAGGTGCTATAGGTCAGGTATGGCATCAAAATGGTGCGGCTACAAGTGGGGAAGTGAAGTGGAAGGGTGAAACATGGAGCATACAAAAGAAACAAGACAAAAAGGCAACTTGGATGCACATTTTGGCTTGGCCTATGGGTCAATTGGGTTTGGCTAATGCTTAGTACAGATCTGGACATATCCAAAGTTGAAGTCATAGGTGGTATCATGGTGGTGGTGGAGCAATAGGAGGCAGCCAAGGTGAACTGTGAAGGTGATGGTGGCAAACAAGGTCGGCTATGCAATTTTGGTGGAGCTTTGCAATGTTTTTGTGGTGCTAACATCATCAAGTGGTCATGGCTTAACTTTGGTCAGAGGAGAAGGGTAGGTTCCTGCTGCTGGTGATGGTGGAGAGGATGGTGGTGATGACGGGTGGTAGAGGCCAAGCAAAGTTGAAGAGAGATCTAGGCAAAATATTGAAGAATGATGCAAGAAAAAGGAGATGAAGCCATTAACTATTATTTTTCATTTTCTTCTTTTCACCATGATTTTTTTCAGATGTAAGAAAGTTTCTCACGTGAATTGATGTGGGAAATACATGTCTAAGAGATAAGAAGTGAACGGTCAAAAGCTAGGAAGTGAAAGGGCAAGCAAACGGAGAGACAAGTATACGAAAAGTCAATGGAAAATGAAAGGTCTTTCACTATTGGAATTTCTTTTTCTTTTAAACAAAATAAAGAAGATAAAATTCAGTAAATAAAATAAAAATGAAAACCAAAATAAATTGAAAATGAAAAATAAATAATTATTTTAAGGAAAAAAATAGAAAATAATTAAGAAAGTAGCTAATATATTGAAACTAGCATTTAAAAATTGTAAACAAAATACAATGAACAATTAAAAATTATAACCATGCTTTTAAAGTGTTTTAAAAATAAAAAATATATTACATGTCATATATACACAAATTAGAACAAACAAAAAAATTATTTATATAATTTAAAATAAACAGTTTTGTTAATAAAACAATTTACACACAGTATTGTAAAAAGCACAACTTTCACAATATACATCAGATTTCAACGAAACAAAAAGTAGTATTCTTGAAATTTAATTTATTTTCATAATAAAAGATAAAATTCAAAAATTCAAATATTTAAATTTTAAATTTAAAAGTCAAAGTTTGACCATATTGACCAAAATTCACATTTTCTGGAAAATATTCTATATATACAGGTTTGGAATTCTACTTTACATCAAAATAAAAATTTATTTTTAAAATAACAAAGTTATCCATTTTAATAAATAAAATATAGTTTCTAAATCAAGTATTTAATTTAAAATAATTAAAATATACAATTAAAATAATCAGAAAATACAAGGTTGTTACACTCCCCCCCCCCTTCTCAAAACTTTTCATCCCCGAAAAGGAATGAGGTACGGGAAAGCAAAGAAAAAGATAAAATTAAATAGGATTAAGACAAAATGACAAGAAGATCAAAATTATACCTGATAACTATTGTTATAGGTAAGTTTAATAAAGTGGAGTGGAATAAAGCACACAAATACGAAAAAAGAACCTCTAGAATCTGATTCACCCTTTCCGATTGACCGACGGGCTGTGGATGGCAAGCAGTGCTAAGATTCAAAGATGAGTACCAAAGATTATCCACGATGATAGAAAGATTTCTAAATAGACTGGCGTAAGCAATAGCCTCTCCATTCTGCAGCAAGATAAGGGAAATAAGGACAACCAAAGATAGTTTGAGAAAAACAAAATAAGATAATAAATTTGAAACCATGAAAATTTCAACTTAAATTGAAAATTAATTTTACATAAGTTAAATGAACCTTAACTATCTCAAATTTCATTATCTTATCATCAAATTATCTTAAATTAAAAATCTTAAAAAGTCATGGATTTGAAAAAAATCCTTTATTATACTCAAAATTTACTTAATATATTTAACTCTTCCTTATTCCTAATTAAAAATTTAAATTTATTTCTCTCAATATATTTTATCACCTATGTTAAATATATTTACACTTATTATAACTGCCTTAAATTTATTCTTAGTTCCTTTAACATCATTTTATATTGTAAATTTTTCCATTACCTTTTCTTTATTTACCACTGTTAATCTTTTTATAACTAAATATAAGTGTATAACATTTATTATAACCACTCAAATTTTATTTATAAAATATTTTTATATGGTATATTATCCAATTACATATTCAACTTCTGTATAGTTTAGGTAAGTTATATTGGAATGAAGTTGTGTATTATACAAATAAAACTTTCTAATTCAATCATTTCAAGATTGAATATTTATCCAAATCTTGAAATTATACTAAAAATTTATCTTTCAAGAAAAAATATTTAGGAATTAAATTTTCGATAAATCCAAACTATATAGAGATAAATAAATGCACATGTACTATATATACACATTCAAATTTAAATCATATATCAGCATGTTATAAATAAGTCTTATTTAGAAATTCAAATCAATTAAATTTTCCAAAACAATACTATAGCAAGACTACAAAACGGTCTCTTCACTTCGAAACGCCAAAATGAATGTCGAAGATGCTGCAATCATTAACGAAATTATTTTCCAGCGACAAAGAGAAGAGCATTAAATTTAAATTTAAAATTCTTTGGAAATAAATTTCTATTCGAAAATACTTTAAATAGCATATCCTTTTAAAACTTTAAATACAAGGTTTGGAACCATCGGAAATTAAACTGTCAAATTCTTGTTTTAAATTCATTTTAAATTTCCAAATAAATTTATAACCAGGTGTACAGTTCAATTATTTATGTATGAAACAAGAGATAATGCTATATAAAATCAAATATTATTTCTTAACAACCAATTTAATAAAATCCAGAAAAAAATTATAATATAGTTACAAAATTTATTTCATTACTAACTTTGAAAAACCATATTGTGTCTGTTTTCTTTGTTCAAGTGTTTTGGAAATCCTATCGATAGCGCTGATCAGACAAATCGATCGGAAACCCAAATCAACATCAACAACTCAAAAAACGCAATATATAAAACATTTAAAATATTAGTTTACAAATACACTTCAAGAATGATTTGAAGATGAGTTGGAAACAAAGATGAGATGATTATATAACAGAATAGGAAGATGGATAAGCTTATATATATCATAGGCAACCTTAACCGAGTCAACCGTGACTTGAAGAATAAGATCGATGTGGATTTCTGGGGTAAATCAACATTCGATCTCAAGAAATAGAATTTAGGATAATAAGAGATACTAGCATATAAACCGAGGGTATAAAAATCTCTGGTGAATCGATGCTGTTGTAAAGGAGTTTCACCCCTTTACAAATCAATTTGAGATTAGCACGACCGGCGACTCATTGTAAAGATCATTCGAAGTGGAGTTATGGGATACTCCAGAATTAAAAGAAGAAAAATAGTGAGGGACAAGAATGGATTTTGGAATCGCAGGATACGTTCCAAAATTCAAAGGAATCGAGTCAAAAAAAGAAGAGATTCGACTTGAATGAAAGTGAATCTGTAAATATATTCACTCTATATGTTGAGTTTTGCCTAGAGCCACCAAAGCTTTGATACCACATGTAACAACCCGATATTTTCAACCATTCGCATCCACACATGTCGGACTTTTATTGCTCAAAATACAGCGTGGTAAATAAAATTTGGCAAATCTCATAATATAAAGTAAATAAATAATCACAGTTCACAGACACAGAGTAAATAATAATGCAACGGAAGTAAAAGAGATAGTAGTTCATGAAGCCACTATATAAATATAAGATACATCAGAGTTAAACAAGATACAATAGAAGAGTAACAAGATGTAACAAGATACAGTAGGTACAAATCAGAATACATCACTGAAATCACTGGATATTGAAAGCAAAATAGATGGCTGGATCTTCAAGCAAAGCTCCAACTCCGAAGGTGAGCCTTGAATGTAGGATCACTCAGTCTAACTCGAGCGTGAAACAAAACACAAAACACTCAAGTCAGGACATATATACTTATGAACTGTAAATCAACTCAAGTGAACAGTAACAAAAATGCATCAATAACTTAAAGGATGCTTGGGATCGCCCATCCTCTAAGGATCCGTTAAACTATTTACTATATAGTAATATTACGCTATTATAATAATGTCTATCAGTAAAATAAACTTACTTTAAAATAGCATCACGGGATTACCCATATAGCTCAGACACATAATAGTTCCAGTAGTCCATCCATTATCTGCATATCTCCTGATCGGGAGACTACGAAAAGATACGCATGGGCTATGGAGAAAACCAAACTCGTAGTAAAGGCTCGATATGGTTGGTGAAACGGCACAACGAGACAATGCCAGGGTAGATATACCAATTACGCAGACGGGCTGGTGGTAACGTAGCAGCCACATACGCCCACCTCGGAACACACTCCCTATCAAATCGGAGGATGGCCATCAAATCAACCACAAGTAAGAGTATAGTATCGAAGAAGTGTGTCCGACCAGAGGAGCTACCCCTTTTGGCCCGAGATTGCTCCTGTTTTAGCCACCTTATGCCAACTCACGGGAGTTGGGTCCACGTAATATACCTCAAGAACATCGCCACCATCATACTTCATTTTGGAATCTCCACCGCATACACAGTTGTTAAAGTGGTTTTCGGAGTTGGCAGAGAGTATGACAACTTCCGATCCCGGTCTCTTTAACAACCAAACGTTATTATAACGCCATGGTCATTTCAAAATAGTTTATACTTCAAAAATCAAATAAATTCATTTTCAAATTATATTCCTTTCAAAATAGTTTATACTTCGAAACCAAAAGCATTTTTATTTCAAAACTATATCCAAATCGATACATGTCATTTCCATTTCAAATATATATTCACCTTTCAAAAATCATAATACTTTCAAAGTTATTACTCTTTCGAAACCAAAATACTTGAAATCATTACACTTTGAAAATCATAACATTTCGAAATCATACATTTGAAATCATCCTTTAATTCTTTACATTTCACAAATTTATTCAATTAAATTCAAATTTTCAAATTTCCAATTTAATTCAATTCAAACCATCAGTTTCAATTCAAATCAGTTTTCCAACAAACCATTTCAAAATCTTATCAATTTCAAAATATAGATTTGATCCACAAAAATAAACTATTCAAATTATAATATAAATTTCAAAGCTTTAAATATCCCACATTTCAAAACTAAATTTTATAATTTCATATATCTCAAATTTAACTTCATTGTTACTTAGTTTTGAAATATTCATTTCCTAAATCCAATATCATTTAAATAAACTCAAATTACAAGTAAACTCAATATCCTTTCATACTATATAAACTTCAAAAATTCATTTATCAAATATCATTTCAAATTCATATTCTTTATCAAAATAAAGATCAAATCATTTCCAAACCATTTCAATCATCAAAATATCATATCCTTTCAAAACCTCATTATCAAATCATTATTTGAATTCAAGTTCAAATATTCAAATTTAAATACCATTTTAAATCAAATAATTAATTCATTTATTATTCCCAATATCATTACAAAAATACATTTCAAAAATTCCATTCAAAAATTCATTTATCTCATTACATTTCATCCATTTAACACATAACCAAGAAACCTTATTTAAATTAAAATTCAATTAAATTCCTTAAAATTCAAATTTAAATATAAAAATATATTCAAAACTCCTAAAGTTTCACTAATAATCAATTTCAAAAGTTAAATCATTTAACACTTTAAAATATAACCCAAATAGTGTTAAAATCTATAATATTTCAAACATTGACAAATTATAGCAACGACAGCATTTATAAAGTGCTATCGTAGCTTATAGTTTCCAAAATAGTTTAGTTCAAGAATAACAGCATTTATAAAATGCCGTAATAGATATTTAGTTATCTCAAACATAGTTAAGTTCAAAAACAACAGTATTTTAAGTGCTCTCATAAAACTACAGCATTTTAGAAATGCTATTAATAAAATTTCAGATTTTATTATAACTTTTCAAAAACAATAAAACTTCAATAAAATTCTATTTAAATTTATAAGTTATATTTCTAGACTTCAAAATTTCACATTTAAATACTTTTAACATATGATTTATCACAATAAATTTTAAAATCAAATATCCAATTAAAAATTCAATTCATTTGTTAAGTCAAAATTTCACTGCTTATTTACTTATTAAATTTAAACAAAAACTTAACATTTTACTTCAAATATCATTTCAAAACTTTAAATTAAATTTCCATTATTTATTTACATTTTAAAATATAATTTAAAGTCAAAATCACATTTACTTCAAATTTACATACTTAAATTCACAAATTCAAAACTTAATATTTAGCTTTTCTTAAAACCATAAAATATATATTTTTAAATCAAAATTTCATACTTTAAAAATACATATCTATATAAAAATCCTTTTAAAAATATACCACGGGGTCTGTATATAATTTTCTAACCTAGGTCAAGTGATATGGATATATATCATTTCAATCCGCAATTTAAAAAGAAAACCCGGGTTCTATCATTTCAAACCCGCAATCCCAAGTAAATAAAAATAAATAAAAATCATTCAGGCCTATCATTTCATCCCATAATGATTTTTCCCTATTCTAATATCCGTTCGGGTATGTATCATTTCAACCCATAGTGATTCTATTCTAGCAGGGAACTTGCAGTGTGAACATATGCATAAACAATATAAACAATTATATTAACATGTCAATGTCATAATATACTGTCATATATCAGAGTCCGGTGATAATTAACAGTTTTAACATGGTAATAACATGAAAAAACATATCATATAATCGTCATTAACTTGCATAAACATTTTAATTACTAAACATTTGTCATCATTTTACGATTTCATAAGTAAATATGTCGGAGTGAGAAAAACTCACCTTTTCAAGCTTCAGACCAATACGACGTACAAAACGATTCCAAAGGCACAACAAGTGTGATACAACATGATATTGGATTCAAGTGAGTGGAGAGCCAAGATGATAATCTTGTATACAACAAACAACAAGACAATGTAACCCATGAATATTTAATACAAAACAACATTGAAACTGATTGAAATAAAAAGCGACAATGGACAAGATGATTAGACCTTGCTTTAATCACTCCAATTGCTTGGCCATAGGATTCATATTCTTAGTTATGAAGGTGTTATAGGTCAGGTATGGCATCAAAATGGTGCGGTTACAAGTGGAGATGTGAAGTGGTAGGGTGAAACATGGAGCATACAAAAGAAACAAGACAAAAAGGCAACTTGGATGCACATTTTGGCTCGGCCTATGGGTTAATTGGGCTTGGCTAATGCTAAGTACAGATCTGGACATATCTGATGTTGAAGGTCAGAGGTGGTATCATGGTGGTGGTGGAGCAATAGGAGGCAACCAAGGTGAACTATGAAGGTGATGGTGGCAAACAAGGTCGGCTATGCAATTTTGGTGGAGCTTCGCAATGTTTTTGTGGTGCTAACATCATCAAGTGGTCATGGCTTGACTTTGATCAGAGGAGAAGGGTAGGTTACTGCTGCTGGTGATGGTGGAGATGATGATGTAGATGATGGGTGGTAGAGGCCAAGCAAAGTTAAAGAGAGATCTAGGCAAAATATTGAAGAATGATGCAAGAAAAAGGAGATGAAGTCATTAACTATTTTTTTCATTTTCTTCTTTTGGCCATGACATTTTTTCAGATGTGAGAAAGTTTCTCACGTGAATTGAGGTGGGAAATAAATGTCTAAGTGATAAGAAGTGAACGGCCAAAAGCTAGGAAGTGAAAAGGCAAGAAAATGAAGAGACAAGTAGATGAAAAGTCAATGGAAAATGAAAGGTCTTTGACTATTGGAATTTCTTTTTCTTTTAAACAAAATAAAGAAAATAAAATTCAGTAAATAAAATAAAAATTAAAACAAAATAAAGTGAAAAAGAAAAATAAATAATTATTTTAAGGAAAATATAGAAAATAATTAAGAAAATAGCAAATATATTAAAACTAGCATTTAAAAATTGTAAACAAAATACAATGAACATTGAAAAATTATAACTACACTTTTAAAATGTTTTAAAAATAAAAATAAATATATTACATGTTATATATACATATGTACACAAATTATAATAAACAAAAATATTATTTATATAATTTAAAATAAACAGTTTTGTTAAATAAAACAATTTACACACAATACTGTAAAAAGCGTAACTTTCACAATATAAATCGGATTTCAACGAAACGAAAAGCAGTATTCTTGAAATTTAATTTATTTTCATAGTGAAAGATAAAAATTAAAATATTTAAAATTTAAATTTAAAAGTCAAAGTTTGACCATATTGACCAAAATTCACATTTTCTGGAAAATATTCTATTTATTTAGGTTTAGAATTCTAATTTACATCAAAATAAAAATTTATTTTTAAAATAACAAAGTTATCCATTTTAATAAATAAAATAAAGTTTTTAAATCAGGAATTCAATTTAAAATAATTAAAATATACAATTAAAATAATAAGAAAATACATGGTTGTTATACTCTCCCCCACTCAAAACTTTTCGTCCCCGAAAAGGAATGAGGTACGGAAAAGCATAGAAAAAGATAGAATGAAATAGGATTAAGACATGACGACAAGAAGATCGAAATTATGCCTCATAACTAATGTTATAGGTAAGTTTAACAAAGTGGAGATGGAATAAAGCACACAAGCACAAAAAAGATCCTCTAGAATCTGATTCACCCTTTCCGCTTGACCGACGATCTGTGGATGGCAAGCAGTGCTCAGATTCAAAGATGAATACCAAAGATTATCCAAGATGATGGAAAGATTTCTAAACAGACTGGCATAAGCAATAGCCTCTTCTGTAGCAAGATAAGGGAAATAAGGACAACCAATGATAGTTTGAGAGAAAAAATAAGATAATAAATTTGAAACCATAAAAATTTCAACTTAAATTGAAAATTAATTTTACATAAGTTAAATGAATCTTAACTATCTCAAATTTCAATATCTTATCATCAAGTTATCTTAAATTAAAAATCTTAAAAAATCATGGATTTGAAAAAAAATCCTTTATTATACTCAAAATGTACTTAATAAATTTAAATCTTCCTTATTCCTAATTAAAATTTTAAATTTATTTCTCTCAATATATTTTATCACCTATGTTAAATATATTTACACTTATTATAACTGCCTTAAATTTATTCTTAGTTCCTTTAACATCATTTTATATTGTAAATTTTTCCATTACCTTTTCTTTATTTACCACTGTTAATCTTTTTATAACTAAAATTTAAGTGTATAACATTTATTATAACCACTCAAATTTTATTTATAAAATCTTTTTATATTGTATATTATCCAATTACATATTCAACTTCTTTATAATTTAGGTAAGTTGTATTGGAATGAAATGGTGTACTATACAAATAAAACTTTCTAATTCAATCATTTCAAGCTTGAATATTTATCCAAATCTTGAAATTATACTAAAACTTTATCTTTCGAGAAAAAAAAAAATAGGAATTAAATTTTCGATAAATTCCAAACTATATAGAGATAAATAAATGCACATGTACTATATATACACATTCAAATTTAAATCATATATCAGCATATGTTATAAATCAGTCTTATTTAGAATTCAAATTAATTAAATTTTCCAAAACAAAACTGTAGCAAGACTATAGAATGGTCTCTTCACTTTGAAACTCCAAAATGAATGTCGAAGATGCTGCAGTCATCACCGAAATTATTTTCCAACGACAAAGAGGAGAACACTAAATTTAAATTTAAAATTCTTTGGAAACAAATTTCTATTCGAAAATACTTTAAATAGCATATCCTTTTAAAACTTTAAATACAAGGTTTGGAACCATCAGAAATTAAATTCTCAAATTCTTGTTTTAAATTCATTTTAAATTTCCAAATAAATTTATAACCATGTTTACAGTTCAATTATTTATGTATGAAACAAGAGATAATGGTATATAAAATCAAATATTATTTCTTAAAAACCAATTTAATAAAATCTAGAAAAAATTATAATATAGTTACAAATTTATTTCATTACTAAATTTGAAAAACCATATCGTGTCTGCTTGCTCCGTTCAAGTGTTTTGGAAATCCTATCGATAGCGTTGATCAGACAAATTGATTGAAAACCCAAATCAACATCAACAACTCAAACAACTACAATATATAAAACATCTAAAATAATAGTTGACAAATACACTTCAAGAATGATTTGAAGATGAGTTGGAAACAAAGATGAGATGATTATATAATAGAATAGGAAGATGGATAAGCTTATATAAATCGTGGGCAACCTTAACCGAGTCAACCATGACTTGAAGAATAAGATCGATGTGGATTTCTGGGGTAAATCAACATTCGATCTCAAGAGATAGAATTTAGAATAATAAGAGATACTAGCATCTAAATTGAGGATATAAAAATCTTGGGTGAATCGATGCTGTTGTACAGGAGTTTCACCCCTTTACAAATCAATTTGAGGTTGGCGGGACCGCTGACTCATTATAAAGATCATTCGAAGTGGAGTTATGGGATACTCTAGAATCAAAAGAAGAAAAATAGTGAGGGACAAGAATGAATTTTGGAACCATAGGAAACTTTCCAAAATTCAAAGGAATCGAGTCAAAAAAAGAAGAGATTCGACTTGAATGAAAGTGATTTTGTAAATACATTCACTTTATATGCTGAGTCTTTAACTATTGGAATTTATTTTTCTTTTAAACAAAATAAAGAAAATAAATTTCAGTAAATAAAATAAAAATGAAAACAAAATAAAGTGAAAAATAAAAATAATTATTTTAAGGGAAAAAATAGAAAATAATTAAGAAAATAGCTAATATATTGAAACTAGCATTTAAAAATTGTAAACAAAATACAGTGAACTTTGAAAAAATATAACTACACTTTTAAAATGTTTTAAAAATAAAAATAAAAATATTAAATGTTATATATACAGGTAAATAGGCACAAGGAAGAAGTTGCAAAAAAATTTAGTCTCAGGGGCAACAAGTTTGCATTTTAGTCTGAAGGACACTTTTTAGTGTAAACTGAAAATGATAGTTACAACTATCATTCTGTGATTTATACTAAAAGTGTCCTTCAACCTAAAAAACAAACTTTTTGTTCCTAAGACTAAATTTTTTTGCAACTTCTTCCTTGTGCCTAAAAACCCCTTATATATACATATATACACAAATTAGAACAAACAAAAATATTATTTATATAGTTTAAAATAAACAGTTTTGTTAAATAAAACAATTTACACACAATATTGTAAAAAGCATAACTTTCACAATATAAATCGGATTTCAACGAAACGATAAGTAGTATTCTTGAAATTTAATTTTTTTCATAATAAAATATAAAATTAAAAAATTCAAATATTTAAAATTTAAAAGTCAAAGTTTGACCAAAATTCACATTTTCTAGAAACTATTCTATTTATTCAGGTTTGAAATTCTAATTTACATCAAAATCAAAATTTATTTTTAAAATAACAAATTTATCCATTTTAAAATAAAGTTTTTAAATTAGGAATTCAATTTAAAATAATTAAAATATACAATTAAAATAATTAGAAAATACAGAGTTGTTACACCTTTCCTTTGGCATTTCCTACGCACATTGCCATCCTTCTTAAACTTCCCCTTCGATTTCTTGTTGGCCCAAAAGCTCCCTTCTTGGATGTCCTTGCTTTTGAGTTAGTGCAGACTTCTCCCTTCCCTTAGCTTCCTCATTGGCCATGTGCAATATTGCCCTTTCTACCAACATCTCATACGTGGCCTCATATTTACTTGGGTCAACAACATTCCTCTTAACAAGGAATTTAAGCCCTTCACGAACTTCATGGCTCTTTTCATAGGTATGTCTATTAGGCTCATTCCGAATTTAGCCAATTCAGTAAACTTAACTATGTACTACTTAAGGTTAGAATCTTCTTGTCTCAGCTAAATGAACTTTTCCAATTTCAAGCTGACCTCTGCTCTAGAAATGAATCTAATCTCATCTCAAATCAATCCTTGAATTCATCCTAAGAGAATATCCTTCATGGGTGCTCATCGGTCACAAAGTTCCCCTAATTCAAGGCTTCTTCCCTACGGTGCCAGGCTGCCATTCTTCTTCTTAGTCGATCATCCCAACCAAGCACCCTAAATATCTTATCGTAGTTACTAATCCAAGCTTTAGCTTTCGAATATCCTTCAGTTCAAGATTATGCCTTCCCTCACATATTGAGAAATTTCTTACACGACATAGGAAATTCGACAGGATGGGTGCTGCATTGACGGGTGGGGCATTGGGTGCTATTGGTGCACTTGCAGGATTAGGAATCCGCTCAACAGTCATAAGATAGCGTTTAAACCATTCGAACATTCCACGAATGGATGGTCTTCCGCGGGTAGGGTTCCTTTGTTCGGAAAAAGATTGATTATCAGTCATATCAATAATCTGTAGGTTAAATCTTTAGCGACGATTTCCTACGATAGTTTTTACATGCTGAAAGAAAAAGGTTGCCTAACGTATGTGTGTATGTTCAAGAAGAGAGGGTATATATACATATACATAGTAAGAATTCTTTGAAAATTCTTTTTTGGAAAGAACCTTTTTCAAAATAACAAATGTGTCTCTCATACACATAGTTTTTTCTTGTTAATCGGATAAACTAGGTTCTGATACTAAATATAACAGTCCGCTTCAGAACAAACCTAAATTTAGATCTTGAAAAGACCCATCAAAACTTGGATCCATTATAAGGTAAGCTGTTGGTAGTAAAAAGAAATAACATTACAAAGCCATAACTAAACTTTTAGAACTCATAGCGGATGAAACAAAATATAATAGCAAATTGTACCCATTTATTTCATAACCATAAAAATGTCATAACAAATAAAACCCTAACATAATATATGTTACAACAATTGTCTAGATACATGAGTACACATAAAAGCAAAATAATAATAACAAATATCGCCAAGAGCCAAGCTTCTCCATCTCTAAGCATCGTCACCGTCATCACTCCATCCTTAACCAGTGTTGTAATGAAAAGGGAGTCAGAACAACAAATTTTAATGAATGAAAACCTCAATTCTTACCTTTTCAGTGCTTGGTAGTATATTTCCAAATAAGAATATGCCAATAAACATAAAACCGCTTAATATTTCTTTATAAGGAAAAGAGGTGGGTACAACCACTTAATACCTTCCATTCTAGAAGCAGGTTTCTATAATCTCATATCCCAATCATACATCATAAATAGCTAATAATGTGAGTGATGGTACCCAATCCACTTAATACTTTTTATTGGAAAATAAGCCAACTCTGGTCATTTAATACCTTAATTAAGGCTGACCCCATCATTTAATACCTATTTCCAAGGTGTTCTCCTTAATGGTACTATCTAGCTGACATTATATGGAATCTCTTAGGCTACTAAATACTCAATATGGAAAATAGGCAGACTCTGGTCATTTAATACCTTGATGAAGGAGGACCCTATCATTTAATACCTATTTCCAAAAGCGGACCCTAATAAAGATACCACCTAACGTGTCCCCTTTTCCATTTAATACTTCATTTCGGGAAAAGAGGCGAGTCAAACCAGTTAATACCTCAAGACAGTAAAGCAGGCTCTTCATCTTATGGCCCATTGTCATAATGAAGTCAAAATTAGTCCGTTATTCGTAGGAACGGGTAGCCATATTAGTTGGGTAGATTTCCCTTACAAAATTTGGGACCAACCTCACATCATTACAAATATTTATCATAAGGATATCTTACATTAATAAAGGTGTACACAACTGCTGGTTGCATCAAAGTGAAGGGAAGAATTCAATCATGTAACTGTATTTACCTTGCATCCTTATGATTTAGCCACATATTATCACTCTATACAAACACACACACACTCACACACACACACACACTCATCTCACTGTTTCATAAATAAGGTCTTGTAATGAATCTTCCTTATTACATCTTAAAATAGTAATTAGGTTATACATGTGTTTCCTCTTATTTTCGCCTCATAATCAATTACCTTCATAATGAGAGAAATAAATGCCTAATTAACTATGCCATATATGTAATAATTATATGTTAATTAACGATAAATAAATATTCACGCCCAATACGTTCTCAAAACGTGGATTTTACGCCATCAACTAGCGTCAAACACCAATTCCCTAACCTAATATTATTACAAGAAATTTTTCTTCAAATTCCAAAGATTTCATAGGATTCTAATATTCAAAATAGGGAATAAATATTCATAACCAAAACTACAACAATAGACTTATAAATAAAATAGAAACTCCATTTACTACACTAATTCAATGAAATATCCTAAACAATAAGAATTGCAATCTAGAACCCATATTATATTCAACTCTTGTTATATAAAGAAATAAATAAGAATAAACGTTGTAAACTACGAATAAAATTCGTAATTTAAACGCCTTATTTTATTGAATAATCACAATTTTATTCAAAGAAGAAAGAGGTGTGGAATAGATTATGAAATTATCAGAAATTGCACAAGCGAAATAAATTCCATCAAATTAATATAAATAATTGAGAATCCCAACATAGAATTGACATCTCGAAATAAAAAGGAATTCTAGGGGGATTTTATCAGTCATATTTTCGAAATCTCATAATTTCTGTGGCATATTCAAATCCAAAAAGAAATAAAATAAACAATTTCTGAAAAGAAATACTAAGGTTTTCACTCACATACTAGCCTTAGCTTCACTTTAATGGATTTGTATCCTTCTAGTATCTTCCAGAGTCTCTCTTTTTATGTATACACAAAAATAAGGAAGATGTATATATATTCATTAGATTCAGAATAAATGGAGAAGAATACGATAAGAATAGATTGGAGGAAGAAGAAACAAATAAGACATAAGTTGAATTCTTACCTTACTTCTCTACAGAGTTTCTAAATCTTATTAGAGAGAGATAGCAATAGCAGAATTTCGCTGTATTTCCCAAAATAATATGAATAAAGAGTGTGGATGATAGGATTCTGTTTATAGGGGTTGAAATGCACCCGAATCGTAGGATGGAAGTATGTAAGAAAAAGATAAATCTGGAGCATATAACTGAATATAACATAGCTTCAAACCCTAGCCACACGGCAACATTCATTGCCAAGTGGCCGACCACCTATGTGCGATCGATCGGCCGCTATAGTCGAATGGTTGACGTATATAGGTCGACTACTCCTCTATTTCGAGAAACATTTATTTTGTTCCGTTGGATAATTATTTTATTGTTTAATTAAATTTTTGACGTTAAATGTTAACTTAGCCCCCAGGATAATTTTTGAAATTTAAATCCTAAATTTTATTTTGAGTTTGAATTTGAATTCAAACTAAATTAACTTAAATTTGAAAAATTCAAATGCTCATATTTGAGCTCCGTTTTTAGCATACTATATATGGAAACATATTAGAATTTCACCATGAATGCAACATAATAACTTTCTTGGTCTAATTCCAAATTTTATAAAATTTCCATATTCAACTCTTATCATATTTAATTCAATTTACTTTATTTATTTATGGTTCATTTAATGGGGTGTTACAGGTATTTTCCTTATAGAAACACGCATATCCATATATGCTTCTTCTTGGATTTTAGATATTAAATCTGGAACTCATGTCAGTAATTCATTACAGAGACATAGGACCACGAGGCCCATAACAAGAGGGACAATGCAGTTTCAAGTTTTAGATGGAGTTACTATAGCTACCATAACAATGGGAGATTACTACATAACAATGTGAGATTACTATGTGAAGCTTATAGTGGACATAATTTACAATTTCTACTTTATTCCAAACTTTATTAATGGATAATCTCTATTTCTCACTTGACGAAAAACGACTATAATATTATTTATAATAATAATGTTATAAATGCTTGTTATGATAATAAAACCATATGATTTGGTACTCTTAAATGTGATATTTATTTACTTAACTGTAGTTTAGTATTTTAAATTGAAAAAAATAATGTATGTAAAATAAATGATAGCTACCTATGGTACTGTAAAGTTGGTCATACAAGTGAGAAATAATTATAGAAGTTAAGTAACCATAGGTTACCACTGTATTTTGATTTAAACCATTTGACACTTTCATGTCTCAATGGTACAACAATGTAATGACTCGTAAATTTCGTTAATTAAATTTGTTATTTTAATAAGATTTTGGAATTTAATTTATAAAGAAATGAAATTTTTATAATTTATAATGAAGTAAATGTTAAGAATTAACCAATGAAATATTATATTGATTTATATAGACTTAATTAAAAAGGTTGAATTGAATCAATCCTATTTATTGGAAACTAATTAATTGGTATGGAAATGTATAATAAATGAGTTTATTGCAAGAAATTGAAATTTGATACTATAGTGAATTGGAATTAAGATGAAAAAGGGAATATTGAAGTATGTAAGGTCAAATTGATTGCATTTAATAACTTGGGGAATAAAATTCATTAAAGGTAATTAATTATTATGTTAATGTAAATTAAGATAATATTTGAAGTTTATGTTAATTCCATTCATACTTGTAAACAATTATTATAAGTTGCATGTTGAAATTGTTGATTGAATTGGAATTGAAATTAAATTTTAATAAATATTACATTAATGTGAAATGTAATACAAATGGTTAGGGATTGCCAAATTTGGTAAACTAAGGTAATTATTAATAAATTGAATGATTTCAATTCAATGGAAATAATGTAAATATATACTTAGCTACAAATGGAATATATGAAAACAAATGTAAGCATTGAATTAAATTAATGAATTTAAATTATAATAATAAATGGTCATTGAATAAAATCAATGTCCTGGAAGTAATTATAATATTTGTTTGAAGGAAATAAGCTTAGTTATTGGTAACTAAAGTTTAGTGGCTACAATTGTTATAAATTTCCTATTTGTTTAGTTCATAGAATTTAATTTGAAAGAAATTGTAGTAATCAACTTAACTAGTGCAATCCTAATTTATTAAAGAAATTAGTAGGATAAGAAGAATGGAAATCAAAACTTTATTTATTTAAGTGAAATGGAAAATTTAATAATTGGATTCAATGGCAATTAAATGAAATTAAAATAGTTAAATTATACGTTATTTGAAATAAAGAAAATATGAGAAATTTATGTAATAGTTTTGAATCCAATATTTAATCCATCTATTTGACAGGAATGAATGGAATAACAATTAATTTATTTAACTAAATGGAATTTTGGGGATTTTATTTATAATTTATGAATTTAATGAAATTAATTATTAAAAGTGAGGTTAACGTTGGAGTTGATAAAATAATCAACTCTAATTTGACATTTAAATTTATTTAAATCGGTATAAAAGATTTGAAAAATTTTAAATGATAAGAATTGTCAATTATCGAATTAAAATTGAAAATTTGGTTTAATTGACTAATTTTTTTATTTAATTAATATAATAATAGCCATTTTGGCCACTGACTCGGATTTCGACAAAACTAGTTTCATCGGATCTGTATCGGTGAATTATTGTAAGGTTTCAAGTTTCGTAGCGATCGGACTTGTCGTTTGATCTACGAACGCGAAACGCCTTGAAATCGATTGAAATCAATTTGAAAAATATTGATTTGAGCATAACTTCTTCATACGATGGAATTTGAACTTGAAACCTTTTTCATTGCGTTTAAAATATTTCAAAACATCTATTTTGATATATGGGTTGACCCAATTTCGTTTCGGAGTCAGAACGGGCTCTTTGGGCCACTTTGTCGTTAGTGCGTATATCTAATTGATCCGATCCATTCTATTTCAACTTTCTCTATTAATATCCTGTTATAAACCCTAGCAGCCTCTATTCCTCATTTCTATACGTATAGAAACTTCTGTACTCCTCTTCCTCAATGGCTGTAAACCCTAATTTATCCAATTCAAATTTCATTCAAAAATCAACTTCAAAAATTTCAACCTCCTTAGAAAAACCCAGAAAAATTATATATTGAAGCTCTCAAATAGCGCATCTCATTTATGTGATTCATTTTCCAATCTGAATCTCTGTTTGCCCAGAATTTAATGATCTATTCCCGGCCGTCCATGTGAAACGTTGGCGATCCAACGGTCGATCGGCTTCCGATCGACGATCGGAGGGGTGCGTTGAGTAGAGGGGGATGAGCAGTGACCATCAGGGGTATTCATGTTTGTCAGAAGTGCGCGCTTTGGCCGAGAATGCTAGCCCTAGGTGGCGACGTCGTGTGCAGCTTATGGACATCGCGAGGAGCCGCGTAGCCCTGGGAGGTACGGCCAGCGGTGGCCTTTGCGTAGGAGAATCTCGATTAGGGTGCAGTGGTGTGGATCATCGGCGAAAAATGATGATTTGGTGGCGGCTCGTTTTGTGCGTTCGGCTGCAGTTTCGTGCGATGAAGGTAGGGTTTCTGGAGAGCTATAGTGCAAGGTGAGTGTTGATGATGACGAGGCAGAGTTGGGTTTGTTTTAATTAATTATTTTATTAAATTTAAATTGAAATTGAAATCTCTAATGTTCTAATCCGCGTATCTTTTACATACGATATCCGTTTCACTCGCGATTTATTTTGTTAGGATCGTATTGAAATTCCAAAGATTTTGATGCTGGTTTGGATGAATTCTAAGTCTGTCAAATTTTTTGGGTTTAAATTGGATTTAAATTCAATTTAAATTCAAAACGTGAGTGTGTTAACCCACTCACAACTTCTAAAATTTCTTATGTTTGTTAAATTGAGTTATGATATAAGTAAAAATTTATTATGGCTGTTTGGCATAATTTTATCATCAATCCAGTTAAATTTAATCTATTTAATTAAATTGTTATTTAATTCATTATTGCATATAAACTGCCAGTTGAATTATTTGTTAAATTTATTATTGCATATAAACTGACAGTTAAATTATTAGTTAATTTATTTTGCATATAAACTGCCAGTAAACGCCTGTTATTTATTACCTGTTATATATTGATGTATTGTTTGAATTAGATGATGATTTTGTTAAATGGATGTATGATTTTATGATGGATGAATGGATGTATATCATCATAAACTGGAAGTTGTTATGCATTTTATTGCATATGGGATTGCAGTTTGAAATGATATATAACCGTATTTTATTTTAAATTGCAGATTGAAATGATAAATATCCGTATCACTTGACCATAGGATAGAAAATTATATACAGACACCGCGGTCCATGTATATATAAAATATTTTGAAAATGATTTCTATGGTTTTGTAAAGAAATATATAATGTTTTATGAGATATTGATTCCGATATTTGATAAAGGTTATTTTATATATAGTTAAATTCTTGTTTTAAGCTATGTATAAAATTGTTTAAAGTATGAAATAAGTTAATAATAAAGTTTGATTTTATTAAAATATAATATAGATAAGTATTTACTTAAATTAAATTCTAATATAGAGTTTATATTGATTTTTATAAATCAAGGTTGAGAAGGTAGTTTTGAAATTGATTTGAGATTTTATTTAATTTAATAAGAATCCATTTGGGACTTACTGAAATTTTGATTTTTAAAGAATATGGTGTTATAGCTAAATTCGGGGTTAAGATGATTTAAGTGGATATATCTAGACTAAATAAATTGAGGAATATTCAATTATTGAAATTTAAAGTTTTATTTAAAGGATACTAGATTTATTAAGTAAATATTTCAAAGCTAAATAATAGTAAAGTGAATTTGGTATATATATATATATGAATCATAATATTTAGTTTTTAAAGGGTGGAATATTTAAAACTTTGAAATATATGGAAACTTAAATGGTTTATTTGGGAATTCAAATCTGTATTTGGAATTGATGTGTGAAATAAAAAAAAAATACTTTATAAAGTAATTTAATATTAAACCATTTAAGTATTAAAAATTTTGTTTCAAAGCTATGGGGTTTAAGGTATATATATTTGGAAGTACTATGATTTTGGAAAAAAGATATATTTGAAATGAAAATGATATCATATTGATTTGGGTTTTAAAATAGAAATTATATCGTATTCATATGGGTTTGAAATGGATATTTTATTCTGGTTTTAGAGTATAAACTATTTTGAAAAGACCGCGGTGTTATAATAACGTTTGGTTGTTGAAGAGACCGGGATCGGAAGTAGTCATATTCTCTGCCATCTCCGAAAACCACTTTAACAACCGTGTACGCGGTGGAGATTCCAGAATGAAGTAGGATGGTAGCGGCGTTTCCTTTGAGGTAAATACGTGGACCCGACTCCCGTGAGTTGGCATAAGGTGGCTAAAACAGGAGCGATTCTCGGGCCCATGAGGTAGCACCTTTGATCGGACACATCCCTTCGTTATTATACTTTGACTTTTGGATTGATTCGGTGGCCACTTTTGATTTTTTTATTTGGGGGTGTGGCTCGAGTTGGGCGGTAGCTGCGGCTATGTGTTACCACCAGCTCGGATAGCAATTGGTATATCTACCCTGGCATTGCCTAGTTGTGCCGTGTCACCTACCCTAGCGCGCCTTATACGATTTTGGTTTTGTACCATACCAATGGAGTGCCCTCTGATGACGCCCAGTACGGGGGAGATTACGGTACACTAAGACTATGGGAATATATAAATGTGTTAAGGTGGAAAATGTAAAGCCTTAACGCTATTTAAAAGTAAGTTTATTTTACAAATAGACATTATTATAATAGCGAAATATTACTACATAGTAAATAGTTTAACGGATCCTTAGAAGATGTGAATCCCGAGCATCTCTTAAGTTACTGCACTCACGTTAGACACTGGATAAGCGATGTCAAACCCCGTAAAAATCTCTGACGCCGTTACACTCATATTAATTTCAGTTGATTTAACTTACAAAAGATCTTTTTTCGTTCTGACTCGAGTGTTTTGTCTTTTCAATTCGCTCAGGTCAGTCCGAGCATTTCAGGATTTGAAGATTTTTATTCTGGAGGACGAAGACGAAGAACTATCATTACTATTATTTATTATAGTATTCCACTACATCCATACTGTTCCGCTTCATTAATTATCATTTTATGGTATGTGTAACTCTGATACGTATTGTATATGTATAATTGAATATTTTTGTAAAACCGCTTCATGAACTGTATATTTGATTATTATATTTTATCGTTCCGCTGCAAGATTTTGTTTTGTTTTATTTCTTCCTTCCTTTTTCTTATTTACCCCATAACAATACGCCCTTCTGTATGCTTTAAGTCAGACGTGTGTGGTGTATCGTCGATTTAAATCGTGCGGAAAGGCGGGACGTTACAAACAATACCCATAAATTGGGAGAAACGAAAAAATTACTAAATTCTTAGGATTACTGCGTAAAGGTGTATGTAACGACCCGATATTTCATGCCATTCGCATCCACACATGCTGGATTTGAATTGCTCAAAATATCAGATTGTTAATTTATATTTGGCAAAACTCAGTATATACAGTAAATAAATCAATCACAGAATCATAGACATGGAGTAATACAACAATAAGCAGCGGAAACAGATAAATAATAGTTCATGAAGCTACTATATAAACAACAGATTATGAAACAATTTGTAGTAGAAATCAAGATAAATAGAAGTCGCAATACATATTCAAATAACAAAATCTGAATATATCACTAGAGTCAACTGAACAACTGAAAGCTGAATAGATATAGATGGATCTCCAAGCAAAGCTCCAACTCCAAAGGTGAGTCTCAAATGTTATGACACTTAATCTGACCCGTGCATAAAGAAAAACACAAAACACTCAAGTCGGGATTAACATTCTTATATCAATAAATCCAACTCAAGTGAAATATCAACTGAATACAAGTAACTTAAAGGATGTTTGGTATACCCATCCTCTAAGGATCCATAGAACTATCTACTATGTAGTAATATATGCTATTATAATAATGTCTATAGTAAAGTAAACTATTAAAATAGCGTTAAGACGTTACCCATAGCCCCCTTAACACATTTTTATATAATGTCGTAGTCTATACAGTACTGTAAACTCCACCAAACCAGTAGGCTATCAGGAGTACTCCATAGGTACGACACAAAGCAAACTCGTAGTGGTCTCGATAAGGTAGGTGACATGACACAACTAGGCAATGCCAGGGTAGATATACCAATTACACTTTTGGGCTAGTGGTAACGCAAAGCCGCAACTACCGCTCACCTCGTCCAACACTGCCATAAAAATCCAAGGGTGCACCGAATCAATCACAAAGTAATAGAATAGTATCGAAGAAGTGTATCCGATCGGAGGAGCTACCTCACTTGGCTCGTCAATTGCTCCTTTTTTAGCCACTTTAAGCTAACTCGTGGGTGTCAGGTCCATGTATATACCTCATATAGAATCGTCGCCAACCATTCTACTTCATTCTGGAATCTCCACCGCGTACATGATTGTTAAAGTGGTTTTTGGTATTGGCAGAAAGTATGACAATAACCGATCTCGGTCTCTTTAATAACCAAACAATATTATAACACCGCGGTCATTTTATTTCAAATAGTTTATACTTCATATCAAAATATCACATTTATCCGCGATTATTATAACACCGCGGTCATTTTATTTTATTTTTATAAACAATGTAGAATTGGTTAATCAAATGGATCTTAATATGGCTTTTAGTGATTATTATAATGATATATTTGGTACTAAGAATAGACATAGAATTAACATTAGATGAAATGATATTTATCCTAGTCACCCTAGGATTGATCTTACTGAGTTTGATTGTGACGATCCTGACTCGACCTTCGAAAATCGGCACCGAATACGACACTCGTATTCAAATGCCGCAGATCCAAACGTCGACTCTGGTTCGCCGGAGCTTATAACACCATTAAGTAAAACAACACAGCGAAGGGAAAAGAGTAGCATATATCAATATACAGCACTAATACAATATCTGATACAATATGATACAAGATAACAGATGACACAATGAATATCAATATACATCAGAGATATGATACAAGATAACAGCAACGGAACAAAAATCTCTAATATGGTCTTCGAGGAAGAACCCCAGCATCGATAATCTCCATCTCCAAGGTACCAATCCAGAAATAGCTCGAACTCCCAATAATATTCACTAAGAGAGCAAGACTGGTGTGCAAAGGATTGCCACATCCTAGGCTGAAAGCTATCGAATCTACACCTACTATTGAATATCTGAAAACCCAACTCCAGACTGCCCGTGTGGGAAAATAGTGGGCACCCAGAGTTTAGGAAAGGAACAATAAACTCCAGGTCAGTCGTGGGACTGGTATGAGCAAACAAAAACATTTGGTCTTTTTTAAACAAACAACAGAATTTAAATTTGAAATCCGCAATGCTTTTTAGAAAATGAAACTACCATAAGGCCTCCCGCCACACACACAATGCAAACGTAGACTTGGAGGAGATTTCTCCTTATGATAGTCAAATATGCTTAATACGAGAAAATTTCTTTGATATTATTACTATAAGTGCAAAGTGTGGAAACCATTTCGAAAGTATAATATAAATCCTAGCCAGCATAGGTACCATGATATTATGCCTACTATAGCTGCCATGTTAAATGGCAGGTTCTACAACTAAAACCGTACAAGGCACGTATTGGATGAATGGATTTCCAACAAATGGTCAGGCTAAGGAACTTCCTACTGCCATATGGGATCGCCTCTGGTGGGACGTCCCGAGAACTAACGTTACGATTAGATCTCTGCCAACACAAGGCCGGGTTACCTCTGTAACTAGGTAACTACTACACGAATATGCCATCCCCCGGTCCTTTGGGACCTTTATCCGAGGCGCCTCAAAGCAACAACCACACAGTAAATGAGATTGGAGCAACCACATGAGTAAGTATCTGGGCTCCATACCATGATACCACCCTTTACCAGAAGGTAATGACACACCCTAAAGGGCGCGATCCTCATAACCTTGCCGCATCTTCCTGTTTCGACCATTTCCGGGGTGTGAGGTCCGGATGCAGTCTCGTCCACAAAGCTACGCTTTATACAAAAGCCATGCTTTGATCACAAATGATCAACAAATGATCATCATCACACAGCAGCACTCAGCATGTCACATTACCAAATTGGGAATATATCACTGATAAATATCAACTACATAACCTCTGAGCTCGTACGTCTCAGAGAATGGTGTTAAGCTAAGAGAATAAATTCTCCGCCACCAAGTAGAAATGTAATTGATAGAGATCAGTTTAACATCTCAAAGTGTAATGTCGGACATACAATCATACAAGTCTGTTCCGGGTTCGAACAGAACCGAAGGCACTTCCGAAGAAGCCCTTGCAAATCCGGGTATCCACAATACCGATCGGACTTCCCGTCACTAAGGGAGAACTCTATACCGGAGCAACTCAGTGCAGAGTCAATCGATAGGTTATCCTATCGTTCTCGAAGACACCCGGTCTTCAACACCGGTCTTCAATTTCAATCCATTACGTCGTATCACTATTCGGAATGGGCTATATGACACAGGGTCCTCTCCTGGCTAAACCGAATAATGAGCGCAATAGTTTAAAACATATGGATATGGGATTTCAGTTAAGTCACAACTTGAAAATCCAAAGCTTTTCTTTCAAATGGTTATCAAATTACCATTTTAAATCTTTAAACAAAAGATTTATTTCACAAAATTTCACCCAGTTTCACAAAGGTCCATTCATAGATTTCCAAAACAAACTTCCATTCCAAATGGATTAACTCATTAAATCTTTAAATTAAAGATTTAACTTATAGCTTTCAAAACACGTTTCCAAAGATATATCTATAACTTGGAAAGCCATTTTCATTTTAGACTTGAATCCTTTTAACACCAATTGGAAGTTCATTCCTTATGTGAAAGCTTTTATTATTTGAAAACGAATAGTTTTCATTTCAGAAAAATCCAATTTTATCTATACAAGTTGAAATCTTGGGTTGAATTTAAATTCCAAAACATCACTTTTGAAAAGGTTTAAAAACCCATATAAACCCATTTATAAGTAGAATAACCCTTTTTAACCCATAGTTTCCAAATCATAGAATTCAATTTCAAATATTGTATTCAAATTTAAATCAAATTATTTAAATTTCAAAACTCAATCTAGTTATTCAAAATAACTTTTATTTTTGACATTCATTTTTCAAAAGCTTTCAATTCTAAAACTATTTTGGATTCAAAAATTCAATATTTAAAACTATTTCAAAATATGTGACTTAACCTATTTCCACGTGCAATCCATATTTGTGTGTATATAGTGTGGTCCAGGGTTCAACACAATAGTGCACAACATCAATCATCACAGATTCAATCATATCGATAGGCGGTATATCCCATAACGCTTATCTTACTCACAAATTCATAGATAAAATAAATTTATCAATCACAAAGATTTATCATTACAATTCGATGTGGGTTTCGGATAACTAACTGGAATCCGACTCCCTGTCGCATCGAAATCCAAATGTCGTTCTATGGGTCAAGGTTTTGCATATTCATATAACGATATATACATCACAGACATAACAACTTAACACTAAGCTTTACATAGCATCACATCACATAACAAATATATCAATCTGTCACATAACAATCAAACATCTTTAATTAAGATGAATAAACCGTGTGGTTATAAATTTATTACCCACAATTATTACTTCTATTTGAAATCTTTAAATCAATGATTAATTATCATTAACTATAATTAATTAAGTCTTTACCATCTTCATCTATTAATCATTTATTTAATTAATTATATTAATTAATTATCCTTTAATTGTAATTAATTAAATCTTAATTACTTATCCCTCAATTAATTACTTTAATATATAAACTTCTAATTATTGATTAATTAAATCTTAATTATAATTAATTGTCCTTAATCGGTTAATCAATAAATATCATTATTATTTAATTAATTACAATAATTAATTACTCCTTAGTTAATAATGGTTTCTTAATCACTTTAAGTTAATTAACCTTAATTTATTATTTTTGATATAATTACCACATTAATTAATTTTACTTTAAAGTAATTAACCCTAAATATTTGATAAATCAATCTTTAATTATCTACTATAATTACTTTCACTAAGTAATTGTTATTTTATTTAATCATTTGTTTATTACTTGATTAATTAACTTAATAGTTTAATGAGTCCAAATCATTTAAATCCTATTTATTTATTTTTAAGATAAAACATCTCTTACTTAAATAAAGCATTTAAAAACAAATTCAAATTCAAAAATTTCCTTAATTTCAAAACTGAAATACAGATTGAATCTTTTATTCCAAATTTAAACTTAATTCTTTAAAGCTTTACTTACATTTTTCATCTTCATTTTAAAACTCAAATTATTTAACCATTTCTCAAATAGTTAAACAAATTAAATTTTTTAAAAACTTATTTTATTTAAAAACTGAAATTCAAACCCGATTCCAGATTTTAAATCTCAGATTCAAACTTATTTTAAAACCTATAGTTTACAATTTAAAATTCCAGTTTAAATTCAAAACCAATATTCTTTTTTATACTTTAAAAAAAGTTGTTAAAACTAAAATTAAAAATTATTTCAAACTCAGATTCAAATTTCTTGAATTCAGATTCAAATTCAGATTTAAACTTAGTTTAAAATTTTTAGTTTACATTTTAAAACTTGTTTTAAAATTTAAACCAGAACAGGTTCGGTTTTTTTGTTTTGTTTAAAACCCTAAAACAATTTTAACCTGAGACCTGCTTCGGGTTACCCCCGATGAAAATGCTTCTCTGCTTCGAGTTCCTACTCGAATTGACCTGAGAGAAATTTTTTTCACAATTTTGTTTAAGTTTCAAAAGCTAACCCAATACCACCCTAAAACGTCTCGAGTTTAGCTTTGAGTTCTTCCACTCCATCCCCCGAGCAGTGCTTCGGGTTACCTGCTTTCTTCCCCAACTATTTCAACTGACACCGCCACCACCTCATGCACGTGCACAGCTGAAACCACCACCCTTAGTCGAAGCTACGGCCACCAACGAGTCGACCTCCATCCCTCGAAACCACACAATTACCCAGAACACAAATTTATTTTAAAAAAAAGAATCGAGCTGCCCCTACCCAACAACCCAGCAGAATCTCACCAGAAAAGAGTCTCGCCCCGCCTCCTCCAATCGTCAGAGGCTACTATATTTGGTCCACGCCTTCGTCGTCGTGTCACGCTTCGATTCGCCCCAAAGACATGAAGTCCGATCACCCGTGGACGACGCAGCATCATCATTTCGAACGTGCACACAATGGGTTCTAAAACCCTAATTCGATCTCGCATTCACAATTTAAGATTTTATAAATTCTGCCCTCATTTTTCTATTAATGTCGATCACTCCACCTAGCTGCGGCGATAATCTCGAGGGCCACGATCACTTGGATCATTGGATTTTGACAAAGGTTCCATTTCCTGATCAACCCAAAATTCTCGATGAAGAGCCAATGAAAATTCTATATTTTGCTTTCAAAAATCATCGTTTTCGATGATGATTCTCAAAGTATTCTTGAAATCAAGATTTAAGATGTTTAAATTTTTGGCCATCTTGAATGATGACTGAGCTTTACAGTTTCTAGAGGAAAAAAAAACTATATAACTTGCTTCATTTGTTACTGTAACGTTATGCAAATTTAAACAACGAATTTAACTTGTTTACCAACATTTCAGAAACAAGGAGAGGAAGAAGATGTTGAATTAGTGTATAGTTTAATCTATAAAACAAGAGATTTGAGCATGACAGTGTTTTACAGTTTACAGAGAAGAAGGAAGCTCTAAATTTTTTTGCTTTAATTTATCTCTAAAACATAGTGTAAGTTTGAACTACACTTAAACTTATTTTGCAATTCATAATATTTTTCTTTTCTTTTTCCAGAACAATATGGGAGAGAGGATTTTAAGTTCCCTGTAACTGAATGTTACAGAAAACAGGAATGGGAAAACAAATGTTTTCTAGGAAAATCAAACATAAGCATACCATTCATTCACTTCAAAGCCATCACATTCATACAGGGATTCAAGCACAAAGAAATTGAATAAACATAGGTCTACTCACTAACAACAATAACAAATTCAAAGTTGAAGGTTTAGCACACCTGAAATGTTTCAGAAAGACAGAGAAAGGCAAAGACAAAAGTGTTTGAGAGTTTCAAGGAAGCAAAGCTGAATCCTTTTTTTTTTCTTTAGATCTCGGAGTTTAGACCTGTCAATTGTAAATACAGGTCCTTATTTACTTTTTGTTGTACTCAATTTATTAAATACAAACATTTTTAATTACTTACAAGTTTGAAACCTTGTTATATAACAGAGGGACTTCCTGCATTTGAGAACAGGAAACAAATTTGCCTTGTACTTGATTTTTCTGCAAGCAATTTATTGAACATTATTGTTTAAATCTTGTTTTAGTTACTAATTACAACTTCTAATTCAAATTTTTCAAAGGAATTTTACTTGCCTTTATCTCATTCCAGAGGAAAACTGCACTGTTTTCCTGTCCAAACTGAAGCACCACTTTTTTTCTTTTTATAAAACAAATCTGCAAATTTTTGTGAATTTGTCTTATGTTAAAACTTGATTTAAAAATCAAAATTTTATTAACTATAAAACTTTTAAATAAAAATCAGCTGAGAGATCAATGCTTCAAGATGATTCAGATATTTTCCTTTTGCCTTTGAATTTTGCATGTTTTCCAGGCTTGAGAAATGAAGATGCTTTTCATTCTTTTCTCTCTTGGTTTCATTCTGTTTTCTCTTTTTTTTTTCAGGTTTGAAACTGTTTACCTTTTTTTTCCTTTTGGTTTTAAAAACCCAGTTGTTTCTTGGTTTTGGTTTTTGAACAGCTTTTGATATTGAGAATGGTGAGACTAAATCTTTTTGTTCAGATTTTTTAAGATACTATATGATGGCATATGGGAAGATGTGAAGTTTCTTGTAATTTTAAATTTCATTATTTTAAATAAAAGTAATGATGCTATTGGTATGTATATAGATATGTAAGATCTAAAGGTATGTTTACATTTGTTTTGTTTTCATGTACTTTAAACTTTACACTTTCAAATTATGCATTCATCTCAAAGCTTTGTATAAACAAAATTTGTTTGTATATATGTATAGGTACTATGTGTTTTAAGTCCTTCTTATTTTATTAAATCTAATTATTAAGTATACAAGATAATTTAGCTTTTGTAAACTTTTGTTTTTATCAATTTTACAATATCACTTTTTAAACCAATATTATTTTAGACTTAGTTCAATATATTCTGAACTAAAACTATTATATCTTTTAAACAAAAAATTATATATATATATATATGTTATTTTGATTTTAAACTTTTATTTCATGTTTTATATACATATATTTTGTTTAATTATTCCCTACTTATATTAATTTAAGGAAAGAAATGAATTTTTAACTAATTATGTTTTTAATAATTAAACATGTATCAATTAATCTTAAAGAAATATAAATGATTGAATTTTCAATTTAAAGGTTCCATTTTTAAAATATATACTTTTTATTAATCTCTAAGTTTTTACATTCTATTTACAATATAATTTAATATCAGAATTTCCAAATTTCAAGTCAATTCAATTTTTTATTTACTTGTAATCAAATTTCTATTTAAAATATAAAATTTTAAGTTTTATTCTGGAAATCTCTAATTAATTCACAAATAACCCCATAATTTAATTTCAAAATTAAATTGACTATCAAATTAAACTTTGCCAAAATTCGGGAATGTTACATTGATAATCCTTTTTTGGAAGATGAATGTAATGATCCCTTTTCTAAACCAAATTTAAATTTTGTAATTAATATAAATTTTGGAATTTAATTGTGAATTAATTTGAATTTTTCCAAAACAAATAAGATAAATGTTTGATTTTATATATAAATACATACATATATATATATATATGAATATATTGTAATTTGAAATTTGAATTTGAAATTTGAATTTGAAATTCAAATTTAAATATTTTGAAAAAAAATTGGGATTTAAAAATAATACATATGTGCTTTTTTATTAGTGTATAATTAATTTCAATATCATTTTCTTTTAAGATTCTATAATAATAAATAAAGGAAATGTCTTTATTAAAATAAGAAAAATGATATAAAATTTTCTTTAAAACATTTAATCATGCAAATTACAAGTGTAACATTATAATGTGGAATTTTACAAGTGTAACTTAATTATAATCATGCAAATACAAGTGTAATAATTTTAAACATGAAAATTTACAAGTGTCTAAGATTTTTAATTTTCTTTTATTTTTTTAAAATGACAAAATCAGGCTATATACATCTATCTTCCACTCGTCATTTTCTTTTTGTTTTCAAAAGAACTACAAACTAAAAGAAAATTAAAATAAAGCCGGTAAGCTCAAACCAGAAAACAAACTAAAAACCTGAAACAAGATCAAATCAGTTTCAAACAAAGATCAACTCAGCAATCAAGCAACTAAACAAAATTCAAATCAAAGCAAGTTGAAGAGTAGATTCAACTCAGTTTTAAATCAAAGCATGAGACAAGTTTTCCAGATTTTCAAATTCAAAATAAAAACTTCCAGGCTTTCTGTTTTCAAAATCCAGGTGAGTAAACCCCTTTTGAATCTGAACTAAAACTTGTTGTTGTGAATGATATTTGAGGTATGGATTGTAAATTATATTTGCACATATATATACATGAAAATGATGTGCGCATGTCGGTACACATGAATATTCCCTCTGTTCCTGGTCTACATGTTTGAAACCTATTTCAAAATCCAAATTCTCCCCCTCTAATCCTCTTTAGGCCTTAAGATTCAAACAAAACATGCTTGTTAATCAAGATCTAGGTACTAAAAATATTTTTAAGTAAAATTAGTTAAATCATTTTTTGGAAATTCGAAAATAAAGGAAAACTCAATATATGTTGGAAATTCAAGCATCATGATTTCTGATTTCAATTATATCATCTAAAACGTTTTCGAAAATGATGATTTTTAAAGGTGGAATCATGATTTTTAAGCACGTATTCATGGTGAACTTGCGAGTTGAATGGTTTTAGGTTTTGTGGCAAATTCTGGTGATCGGTGAAAGTTGTGGTCTCTGGATCATAGCTGAGGGTAGATGGGTGATGGACGAACTTGGGGAAAATGATCAGGAAAATTCTTGATCATCGTGAAGGACGAACGGTGTCGATGTAGGGTTTAAATTAACGTTTTGGTTGTGGTCGAAATTAGAGTAACTGCTGCGTCGTCAGTGGATCGAAGGTGACCAGGGCAAAGGGTATTAAAGCATTGGTCATCGACGAAGCTTTGGATACGATTGTGTGATCTCTGATGGCCGAAGGTAGCCATGCGAGGCGATTATTTGATGATCAGTTGTTCCAGTAGGTAGTCTGAATGCTCGATTTTGAGTTCATTATCGATTCAAGGATCTGAGTGGTTGGAGGCTTAGGCGAGGTGGTTAGCGACTTGTTGCAATCAGATTGGTGATCGAAGGTGGTCGGATCACCTATGCATGTGCACAGTGTCAAGATTGTATCGGTGGCTTGAGTTTTGGGAAGAAAGGTTGTTGCCTCGAAGTCGATTTCGGGAAGTTGAGTTTTTGGCTTGAGTAAAGGCTCGAGTGTGTTCGTGTGAGATAATATGTTAAACAGGTTTTAAAAAAAACATAAATAAAAACAAAAGGAAATAGGGTAGCTCGGGGAAGTCTCGGGGGAACTAGGTATTGACTCGGGGTGACACTCGAGTTAACCTCGGGTATATGAAGTTGTGGTTTTCAAAATCTAAAACAAAATCAAATTTAAACATTTTTAACTCATTCTTTTAAGTAATTGATTTTAAGTTTGAAATTATTAAAGGTTTTAAAGTAAACTACTTGAAATTAATTAAGTTTAAATCATTTATTTATGTGACCTTTATTTATAATTATTTCTCTAAAATTATTTAAACAAATTTAATAATGTAACAGGTAGATTAATTACAAAAGGTAAAATGTTTTTAATTAACTTAAGGTCTTAAGTTAATTTATTTGCTAATGATGATTTATTACCAAGATTTATTAAACAAAGGTTTTAATGATAATTAAATGATTAATTAAAATAAATGATTTATCTTTAAATTAATAAAATATAATTAATTAAAGGCTAATTAATTATTAATTAAAGGTTATTAATTTATTGATTGATGATTAAAGGTTAATTAAATAATGATTAAAGGTTAATCAAATAATGATTAAAGATTAACTAATAAATAATTAAGGTTAATTAATTAATAATTAAGGAATAGTTAATAATTAAGGATAATTAATCATTAATGAAAGGATAATTAATGAAAGTAATTATGCGATTAATTAATTAAAATGGCTTATAATTACTTAATGTTAATTAAGCAGGGTTAAGTGATAAGCAAATAATTTATTCTGAGTTAATCAAATTAATTTTAATCACATGATTAATTAATCCTGCTTATAGATGATTGGATTATTATTGAATGCCTTAGATTGGTTGATGTCTCTGATATGTGATTTGTGATACTTTGCGATATGAATTGTTGTGAATTGAGCTGTGATATATGTGATATATTGCCGTGTGATTGTGAACTTCTGAATTCAAGTAAAATTGTTTACTTAAACAACTTTGCCTTTAAACGACATTTGAATTTCGACGCGACCGGGGGTCGGATTCCAAAATGATTATCCGAAAACCACATCGAATCTTAAAGGTGAATCTTTTGTTTTCACGAAAGGATTTCCTGTCGATTGTCTCTACACTGAGTTGCTCCAGTATAGAGATTTCCATATGTGATGGGGAGTCCGGTCCGGATTGTGGATATCCGAATTGCAAGGACTTCTTCCTTTATTGGACGAAGTGCCTTCGGTTCCATTCAAACCTAGGATGGACTTGTATGGATGTATGTCTGACATTACACTTTGAGATGTAAAGCTGATTTCTATCAAATACATTTCTGTTTGGTGGCGGAGAATTTATTCTCTTAGCTTACCTTATCTGAGACGTACGTGCTCAGAGGTTATGTAGTTGAGGGTTGCTAGTGATATATTCCCAATTTGGTAGTGTGGCATGCTAAGTGCTGATCATTAGTTGATCGAAGCGTGGCTTTTGTGAAAAGCTTAGCTTTGTGGGATGAGACTTAATCAAACCTCACATCCCGAAAATGGTCGAAACAGGAAGGATGCGGCAAGGTTATGTGGGTCGCGCCCTTAGGGTATGTGCATTTCTTCTGGATAAAAAGTGGTATTCTGGTATGGAGTCCAGATTTTTAATTTATGTGGTTGTTGGTTGTTGTTGGGCCCCAGATAATGGTCGGTTATGACCGGCGTATGGCATACTCGTGACAGTTAGTTACCTAGTTACAGAGGTAACCCGGCCTTGTGTTGGTAGAGATCCGGTTAGGTTCTTGGGGCGTCCCTCCAGAGGCGTACCCTTTCGAATAAAGAAAGTTTCTTAGCATTGGCCATTTGTTGGAAATCCAATCATGCAATACGAGCTCTGTACAGTTTTGGTTGTAGAACCTGCCATCTAATAGGGTAGCTATAGTAGGCATAATATAATGGTACCTATGCTGGCTAAGATTAATATTATGCTTTCGAAAGGTTTTTCACACTATGCATAAATAATAATTTCAAAGGATTTTCACGTATCAAGAATGTTTGACTATCATAAGGAGAAATCTACCCCAAGTGTGCAATTGCATTATGTTTGTGGCGGGAGGCCTTATGGTAGTTTCATTTTCCAAAAAGCATAACGGCTTTTTTTTTGTAAATTGTTTTGTTCAAACAACTGTTTTATGTTTACTCATACCAGTCGCATGACTGATACGGAGTTTATTGTTCCCTTTCTAAACTCTGGGTGCCCATAATTTTCCACACGGGCAGCCTGGAGTCAGGTTATCCGTGTTCTAGAGCGAAGTTGGAATGTAGATTTGGATCTAGAAGTCATTTGAAGTCTTTGGTTTGGAAGCTGTTGGATTTTGGGAGCTTTTGATTTGGAAGTCTTTTGGAGCTTTTGGATTGAAGTCGAAATATGTTGGATTCTTTGGAAGACCCTATTAAAGTTATTGTAGCCCTGTTTTTTCTACTGTTTGTTGTATCATGTGCATTGTGCTCTGATGTTGGTGGTCGTTGTTGTATCAATGTTGTATCCATGTTGTATCACTGCTGTTTATCAATGAAAATTCATATTGTTTCCGTTGTGTTGTTATCACTTAATTTTGTTACAAGCTTCAGCGAAATGGACTACGATGTTTGAATCTCCGGCATTCGAGTACGAGTGAGGTATTGGATGTCGATTTTCGAATGTTGGATTCTAGGTCGTCACAATGAAATTTTGAAAGCTACAAATGACATGCCTAATGATAAATCCCTGGGTCTAGATGGTTTTCCATTCTATTTTACAAATTATTTTGGTTAGATTTTAAATTTTGACTTAATCTGCATGTTTAATGAGTTTTATAATGGTAAATTACAATTAGGAAGATTTAATTTTGCAATATAATTTTATTACATAAAAGATTGGTGCTAATAATTTGAAAGATTTTAGTCCCGTTTCTTTAATTAATTGTTTTTATTAAAATTATTTCAAAAGTTTTAGTTGATACACTTAGTACGAAAATGAATAATTTAATTGGTTTTTCACAAATAGCTTTCATTAAGGGTAAAAATATCACGGATGGAGTGGCTGCTGTTCAAGAATACATTAATCATTGCTGTAAAAATAACATTACATGTGCTCTTCTTTAACTGGACTTTACGAAAGCTTTTGACTCGGTTGATTAGGATTTTCTGCATGATCTATTATTAGCTAGAGGTTTCAGTCATAGATGGATTAGTTGGATTATGAATTTTCTTAAAATTTGTAACTCCAGTATAATGGTTAATGGTATTTTAGGTAACAAAATTCAATCTAAACGAGGTCTAAGGCAAGGTGATCCTTTATTGCCTCTTTTGTTTAACATAGCCACAAATGTTTTCGCTAAGATAATTAAAAAAGCGGTTGATAATGAGTCTTTAGGGAATGTTGGTAGTGAAATCTCGGATAATGGTCTATCCGTCCTTCAATTTGCGGATGATACCTTAATATTAACGTCTCATTTGCCCAATCATGCCATTACCCTTAAATTTATATTATATAGTTTTGAACTTCTTCCAAGTTTAAAAATCAATTTTGATAAAAGTTCGGTTTTAGTTTTAAATGACTTTGAAAAGGTTGAAAATTTAGTTGCTAATGCGCTTATTTGTAAAACTATGAATTTTCCTTTTGGATTATCTTGGTTTTCTGATTAGACCAACTAAACAAAAACATGATGATTGGCTTATTATTATAGATAAAGTTAAAATTAGGATTTCCAATTGGAATGAGTGATTTTTATCTAGAGCTGGTAGATTAGTTCTCATAAATTTTGATTTATCCGCTCTTTCAATCTATTGGATGTCTATGCATCTTTTCCCAGATTGGGTGATTAACAAAATTGATAAAATAAGAAGGGACTTCTTACGGAGTGGGGACAACTATAACAGTAGTATTAAATGTTAGTAAATTAGGAAACAGTTTGTAAATCCAAAAAGGAAGGTAGGTTAGGGGTCATTAATTTGCGTAATATGAATTTGTCTTTGTTAGGGAAATTGCTATGGAAATTTAAGGATATTAATGATAACCCTATTTGGAAAGAAATTATTTCTAAATAATGTTATAATGATGGTATTAACTTATACCAAATTACATCTTCTGTTATTAACAAGTGTCTAGTTTTTGGAAACCAATTTTAAAGTGTCAACAGATTTTAACCGTGGTACTAATACGATTGTTCATTCAGGAAATAATACTTCTTTTTGGCATGATCGTTGGATTTTTGTCATTCCTCTTAAGATAGAATTTGAGGAGCTTTATGATATTTGCAACTTTAAGAATGCTTTGATTTTCAATTTTTCTCTCCAAATGATGATCCTCCCATTGAATTTTAGTTTTGATAGAATTTTAGAAGATACAACTCGTAGGCAACTATCTTTGCTTTATACTAAATTGAATTTATATCTTATGGATAATTATGATGATAATATTATTTGGGAGTAGGATAAGAGTAAGGAATTTACTTCTAATTCTTTTTATAAATTTCTTAATTTCTCAAGTGTGGCTAATAATTCTTTTGAACTTATTTGGAAAACAAATGCTCCTCCTAAATCTAAAATGCATATGTGGTTAATCATGCATGGAAAACTTAATACTATTGAATTATTAAAGAAAACGAATATGAAAATTGATAAGAAATGTTTGTTTTGCAATTTGGATTTTGAAGACATTATGCATGTATAATTTAATTGCATAGACACATATTATATTCTAAATAATACTCTCAAAATCTTTAACTTTAGTCTTACAGCTAAAATTATTGATTGTGACTGTTATTGGAATAATTTAAGATTTAAGTTAAAATGGAAAATTGATTTTTACTTTATTCTTTATTCATTATGATTTGTTAGTGTATTTGGTTTGAGAGAAATTAGAGAATTTTTAATAATAGTAATAGTCACTATAATAAATTAATTTTTATAATATTTTCATTTTATTTTAATTAGATTTCGAATCCTAATTATAAATTAGCTAAAAATAATCATTTTAAAGAATATCTTAATAAGGTTAATAATAATATTAAGCTATTTAAACATGAAAACAATATTTTCGACATTAATAGTTATAGCATTAATATTTTTTCAAACTTAAATGATGATAACTCTGATTATCATAATATCCTTTTGATCAAAGGAGCATAAGGATAAGTTTTAATTTGTTTTTGTTTGTTTTTTGTTATAGTGCTTAGATTTTAACTTCTTTTGAACGTGGATTCTTTTTTAGTCTGTTTTCTAATTTTTATTATTCTCTGTCCTATTATCTTAGCTTGTGTATCTTCATTTTTATTTCATTTATATATATGTATATATGAATATAATTTTCAATTATATACATATATGTGTATTATACTTATAATTTTATTTAGTTCCTTTTACAGATATAGATTTTGGCCAGATATGGTTTTAGATTCTTTTGTAGTTTCACAGGATTGCTAATGGCGGGATTGTTGTTTGTCGTGAGGAGTTCTTCTTAGTTATTCTACATCGTCAATGTGGCATTCTGCTTTCTAAATGATTCACTTTTACAGTGAGGCGCTCTCTACAGTTCTTCCGAGTCTACAAAGTGGCTATTTTCATTCTAGATCATTCGCATCTCCAGTTCTTCCGAGTTAGTAGCGTGGTGTTTCCTTCTCAGATGGAGTTGTCTTCTAGTATCATTGTCGCCGAGTTGCTTCATAGATTTTTTAGGCACTTCTAACACCTCACTACTGGGCGGTGGCCTTGTCGGAGCACAATATTAGGGTGTAATGGGCAGTGGCCTTGCCGGAGCTCATTCTAGGGATATCTGAGTTCTTTTCTTTGTTTTATGTACTATGATTAGTTACCTGCTAAGCATGTTGGCAGCACATTGTCTTCAGCGATATATACATATTTACATGTGTGCTCTCCTCTATTCTAAAGGATCATTCGGTTTTCTCAAAAAGGATTTTTTTTTTAATTTACTTTCATGCATTTTTTTATTAATTATGATTTATCTAATAAATTATTTAAACCGAAAATTAAATAATAAAAAAAATTATTTTTACTATCGTGCCGAAAGCAATAGCAAAATACAATATTAGTTTTAAAATATGTATATATTATATTTTTTTGAAAATGATATAAATATATTATAAATATTCTAACAAATTTTACAAATTAATTTTAAAATAGTTTTATACACTAATTATACAAACTAATTTTAAAGTAATTTTATAATTTAATTTTATAAAATAATTTTATAAACTAATTTTAAAATAGTTTATTATTTGGTTTTACAAACTAATATTAATATGTATGTGTATGAATTTTAATTAATGTTTTGTAAATAATTTACAACTAATATTATATAATAATTGTACAGTTATATTTTCATACATATATTGATAATTTTATCCATATACATACATACATATTTAAACAATCCATTTGTATACATGAGGGACTAAAATGTCCATTGCAGTGTAAATCCCAGTACTATACACAAGCATGTGAAACCATATACAAACTATTCAGTTGCACATGTATGCATACATATATGTGTATATGATATGCATACATATATAATATAATACAAATTATATACAAAATAAAACTTTATTTATAAATTCAAATAAAATATTGATTTTATTTAACAGAAATTTTAGAAAAGTTCTAAATGAATTAGGCTACATAGGCCCATTGAAGATTCAATAAAGGAATTTTTTGAAATTCACTCAATTACTCCGCTGCAAGTTGTCCCAATTCCAACAATGGTATCGAAACCGAACAGCCAATGCTGTCTACATTAGCAGTATGGGGATAACTTATTAAAATCTACACATATAGTAGGATATACAGAAAAGTTGTGTTTAAGGTTGGGTTTGAGTAATCAAGTACCCTGCTCTACCTAGCTACAGGTCTGGCCTAAAAGGACGTGGTGAGCCCAAAGGATATCCCTAATAGAAAAAGGCCCAATTTCAACTGGGACTTGGGTTAATATCAAAACTATTTTGAAATTAAAATAAAAGTTTTAAATTTAAAAGTTAAATTTAAAATAAGAAATATATTACAAATTTTATGATATAGATTTTCAAATTGTTTTGAAAATTAAAATAAAAGTTTTAATAAAAGTAATATTTAAAATAAAATAATATTACGAAAGTTATAATATAATTTTTCAAAATGTTAAAAATAAATAATATTTATTAATAAGATTAATAAAATAAATGAATTAATTAAATAATTTAATTAATTAAATATGTACACATGTAGTATATATAATGATATATGTTATGTTTCCTTGAATTGTTTAAAAAAATATAAGCATACATGTGCATATAAAAGAATTTTCGAAATTAATAAAATTTAATTAAAGTTGTTTAATTAAATAAATGAATTAAAGAAATACATACATATATAAGATCTATGTGTATTATTTAAAAGGATATAGTATACATATTCACTATAATGTGCTATAATTGAATAATATAATGATTGTTAGTTAAATTAATTAAATAAGATTTAATTGATAACATTAAACATAAAATATTATATAATAATTTAAATAAATTATAAAAGTTATATAATAATAATAAAACGTATATAATAGGAATGTTAAAACTACAGGTGGAACAATAAGAAATCCAATTAGACTTATGGAACAAATACATCTATATTGTACATATACCGTGATTTCTAATGTGTTTGACACTTGAATCACGAGGGTATTTCATAAGAAATACATTATTCTATAAGTCGGTATCATTCAGTTAAATATAGTAAGATTATGAATCTTTAATATATAAATTGTCCTTTACCGTTTATATATTAATAAATTACTTGCATACTCTCTCATTATTGAGCAAACTCATTATTAAGCAAACCCAAGCTACGAATGTTATGTGTAGTATTATTAATACACAGAATAGATGAGGTAAGTAAACTATATGTATTTGTTGAGCAAAGTCAAGGTACATATACTATACTTAGGTCGTTGTGAAATTTTAGGTACGAATGAATAATCTCTTTTGATTTATTGAGAAAAATCAAGATCGAAATGAGATTAGGACAAGGAATCACAGGTTAGGAGTGCTATATGATACAACTGGTAAGGAGTTATCCTCATTTGTAGAGCTATGATTTTTTGAGCAAACTCAGAATCCTAAGGAAAATGAGTCCTAACATCCATTAGTGAACTCAAAAGAGTTCTATGTTTCGTCTTAGGGTTTTGAGAAACCTAAAAGACTATTTGGGGTTTATTTGTAAAATGAAATGTAATGTTTAGCCTTACTAATATTCCAAATACATCTACCATGCCTCGATAAATTTATACAATTAATATAGTTGATAGAATATTTACCAACTAACATATAAAAATGGACTGAACTAATATTGATAAATAGAAATATAAAATATACGTACTAATAAATTTTGCACGTTGACCCATGTATATGCCTAATTATACAGCCACTAAATATGTTCGTAACTTAATCACTTACGAAGTTACTTGCTCGAGACTATGTACTAAAAGCAATACAAGAATATGAATATTTCATCCATATACGATCACATATAAATGTTGTATGGTGAACGGTCATAATATGTAATGTATGAAACCTCGATGTAATTAGTTCATTGAAAACAAGCAAGAAAACTATAATGTTAGATCATGTATTCAATATGATTAATTATAATAATTATCTTGTCATGTTAAATATAACGCTGTACGAAAGGCTATAATATATATTTAAGAATTTGATCACTGAAATGTTAGTTTGATTGGTGTACGTAAAGTGCAATTTATTTGATATTCTTAAAAGTTAAGGATGATCAAATGCACTATTGTAAAGTGTTCATTATGATATTGTAGTAATGATTTCCTTTGAATGGTGCGACCATTTAGATTGAAAATCAAATGTATAGGAGTGGATGTAACCTAAGGCACAGTTGTGATAAAGAGAGTGAATAGTCACTTCTGCTTCATAAAGAAACATTGAAAACGAGAATTGTAATATAATAATTGATGCCTAAAATTGGAACGAAAAATATGATATTTATTCTGAAATGTATTTTTATATAGAAAATTGTTTTCTATGATATTTATTTCTTCGAATTTAATATATCTGATCTGAAAGTTCTCGATTGAAAACTAGTTACAGTAAATGAAATAACTAGCTAATATTAAGTGGTTAAATGGTGCTTTGTATTTCATACGCTGTTATAGTAAAGGCAAAAATAATGGGAGTATCCGTATAACACTTAATGGTCGCATCGTTACGAAAATTGTTTCCGTAGAGCATACTAAACATTATTTATGAAATAATAAATTTTTTTCAATATTGAATGAAATATGGACATATTTTTATTTCAATATGAATATTATGAACATTTGTTATGAAATAAAACTATAGTACCACTATTTACGATGCACTGGAAAACACAAGAGTAACTGATGTTATTTACAATTATTTTGGAATTATAGACTAAGCCATAGTTCAAAGAAATAATCATTTGATTATATGACTATGAATCATATGGTACTTGAGAGTTGTACTTCAAACAATTAAGGGCAACACATGCATTCATTGGGCCATCATAAGAGTTGATAAATGCTTCGGATTGATACTTATAGATGTATGCAATTGCAAGTCTATTAATACCAAAATGGTTCCTTGTACTTCGTTATTTTCACTGATGAGTTATCATTAATATGGACATGTGTATTTGATGCACATGTAGTATGTCTATGATAAGCTCATAGAGTATAAAATAGAAGATTAAAATAACATGCAATAGAAAATGAAATTGAATCGATTTGATCGAATATGTGAGTATATTGGAAAGAGTTCTGAATATACCTAAAAATGAATAGAGATTCGATCTCAAAATTATGATACATAATGATGTATTGATATGAAGCAATCAAACTTTGATGAACAAAGTATAATCAATTGTAAGTGAAGTTGAGTTAACTACTTTCTAAAAGGTAGCGTACTTAGGAGTATTACACAAGGTAAGAAATAATTTCATTTAAATAATAGTTTAAAAAATCACACAAGATAAGGGTTTATAAGAAATCCCAATACATCCTAGGCCAAGTAGCTGGCAAGTTGCGAGTCAAAATAATACACGTAATAATTATATATAAGGGGTCTTATACGAATCACCCCAAAAGGATTTTAGGAAGGATTGTCCTCGGATAACCAATTAATGTTTTGAACATAAGTATCGTAAACTAAAACCAAATCAATTCTATATATAAGCCAAATCATAAAGTGTTTAGGATTAAATATTACATTGCATTAGAAAATAACTGTTATTTTAAGAAATACCAACTTCATAGCGAAGGAATTTCTTTAAACAATTATTGTTAGTGAACTGGATTTGGATAAGATCCAAAGATAAAACTAATTATGTGGGATGAGATTAAATAACCTAACTTAAATGAACACATCGCATTAGAGTGTCTAACAAGTATTCTCATACTTGAAGAGAAACTATAAGTTTCTTATCAATGTTGAGAATAGATAATCCTTAGTTGTAACAACCCACGCGTTAATGGATCCGAATTTTCGCTAAATCGAAAACACAAGTTTACCAAAATATAGATCATCGGTTTTGGTATCCTATAAATAAACAAATGCACAATAGGGCGCTACCGATATAAACTCGCCGTGGAATAATAAAGTATAATAAAACATATAGTCACTAACTATAGTTGACACTTCTGAGGCCAAGTATCTTTATCAGCATTGAGCATGCACAAGGAAATTTGTCCTTCCATCATCCCCGCCTTGTGCTAGCACTTATCCCTATAAAGGTATCTTGTGGGTTGTAATGAGGAGGGGGTCAGAAGAACGTTCTTGTGACTAGTAAATTATACACTTTATATATGACACTAGTTTTACCCCGATTGCCTTATATCACAAGTTATGTTTTTTTATTTCACTTAGTCGTCTCGACTCTACATATGCATACGATACGCCCTACCTTCCCGAAGTAGATTATATCTACATCGTGTATATGTGTGTCTATATATATAAGTATCACAGTTCCCCTTTGGACTAAGATACTATAGCCGTTAGTATCCATAACCCAGCTCCTCATCAAGATCCATCATCAATGCAATATCACGTCCATAAGGAACTACATCTCATATTACAACTACTTGTACTTTAACTATGAATTGGGAGGGGAACCAAAAATATCAACTTGCCGGTGTGCCTCATCGTCTTCATCCGTGTCCAACTCGCAGTGGTAGTTTATACATTGTCACGCATCCCATAGTTCCTAGCAATGACATCATAATAGCTTAGCTGTATTCTATCTCACCTTGGGGATGTACTACTTATTTTCTTCCTATTATGGACTCATCTCCACAGACTATAAAGGACTCGGCTCCTTGGACTACCCATTTGCTTTTGAAAGATCTCTTTTATGGGTTAACAAGCCTTGGCCCTAAAAAACATACTAGCAAATAACTGTGGTGATGCATGACCTAATGTGGTCTACACAAGTGGAAGGTGTAGCCCGTTAGGTGTATCCCTGTTTTTCTCGTTACTGTGCATAACAGATGACATAGTCAACCTATGCTCAACTCCAACTCTTAATTTGGTACCAACACACACTGACATAGTGGCAAGCCGCTCACCATCTTATTCAGATTGCCTAATGCAATTAGGGCTATAGCCCGTTAATTTTTTTAAAGCGGACTCTATTGAGTGTGTTACTTCACCTATCTCAAGGGTATATAACTCCATGGGTTCTATAGTGGGGTATGTCTCACATCAGTATAATGTATACACAACTGTTGGTGGTCCCTTGCGGTGGGTGTACTTCTATTGTATAATACTACTGAACTTGCATTCCAACCCATACTAATGACTGTGTCATTCTTATTTACTAAGTTATTTACTAACTTTTATTAATTCACGCCCTTCATAAATGCATGCTTAAGGCTACGCATGTGTGTATATGTGTGTGTGAGTGTGTTTATATATCTTCATTCATTCTATTTTATTATCATGCCTCTGTTTTTTACTGTTAACAATATTACACTACTTCTTTATGTGTTCACATCTTACTTAGTTCAAAGTCGTTTAACGTTTTCTTTTAAAGGATTTAAATAATTTTTCTCATTTATTCCCCTTTTCCCCCCACTATTTTACTTCCTGTTGATATTCCTTTTTAACCATTAATTCCCTACCTTGTTTTAGAGAACTATTTACACCCTTTTTATTTTAAATCATGCCTTGCCTACTTTTCACTTCTTTTATTTCATTTCAGTCTTATTTATATTGTACATATTCTTAGACCGTTTCATTATCCCATTTATACTCTTTTAATTATTCCGTAGGGATTTCTATGTTTTACTGTATTGGAAGTACATTTCTCTCAAATGGAAAGGTCGACACTGTAAATTTCTACATCTTTTCTAAAATGGGAATTTGTGCTACATTTGGAATTATAAGGAAATATGTTTTCATATTTATCGAAATAGGAAGTACAAAATGGTAAATATCCGCATTTTATACATCGCTTTCTTTTTAGATGTATTTATTATTATTTAAACCACTACACTTTTATTTATACCAAAACTTGATAATCAATAGAAATTCATTTTGCAATATGCTATATTCTAGTAAATAAAATAATATTTAAATCTGCAACTTACTATAATAACTCAATTACACTTTTATTTGCACAAGTCATTTTAGATTCAGAAATATGGAATCATCACATATTCTATAAATTTCAGGAACCACCACTATCCGATACTGAATTTCAAATTTACATATATGCAATATACAATATAAGTTATCAACAATAGAATATGTAAATGGGGTTTATATTTTAATTCACATATACAGTTTAGCCTATAACTCCAATTTACATTTCAGACATACATGAATAGATTTACAACGATATAAATATAATATTATGTAAGAATATATAATTTACAGTCATCCTTTTAGCTTTCCCAATCTCCAAATCTAATCCTTGTTATTTTAGTTTAACTCTCTTTTTTCCTTCCTTGAATACATACATCGCAAGCTTACATATAACTATTAGAATCTAGATCGGAGAAGAGATTTGGATTTTCATTTAAATTCTTGATCCAAATTTACAATTTACCTTGGCTTGATGGTCTGATTCGACCCTATTCTTCTTCTCAATTATCCTCTGCTATTCTCCACTTGTACAAATGTATAAACCATAAATATTTTTAAGAATTTATAATTTTGTGGAGAGCATAGCTCCGACATCACTAAGAAAAGATGAGAAGGAAAATAAATGGTTAGGTCCTTATTTATAAGGGTTTGGAGTTAACATAGAGCATTAGATTTACCCTAGAGAATTTTAATTTCATCTTGGATGCACCTTAATGACTTCATACACAAGTAAAATATTACACTCCACCACCTTCGTCCATTAGTCATTTAAAAATCATGATTTAACACTTCGACCGGTCGACCGTCGACCCCTATCGATCGACCGGAGTGACCTTGGGGTTGACTGCTTGTGCATTAAATCTATTCAATTTGTTTCGGTTTTCTTTGATTTGAAATCATTTGTTTTCACTTTGATTATTCTTAACATTAAATTAACATTAACATTAATAATTAATGTATTTAATTATTATTATTTTTGGCAAAGCCAGCGAGGTTGAATGGTCCCCTACCACTATATTGAAAAACAAATGAATGGTTACACAGCATTACAACAAACACGCCCATAAAGCAAAGACTAACAGCACACAAGGAAAGCTAGTAAGCCATAGATCTAATTATAGAAAGGACCATTACATGTTTAGAGGTATATTGACCTTTAAACACTCTAATGTTCCTCCCCAACCAAATGAGATATATAGTCTTCTTAAGAATTCTTAGCATCAATTTTCCTCTTTCATTCTTCCATCTAGTAGCTTTGAATATGTTGAACCATTCCACGGTAGACACTCTTCTAGGATTGTGCAAGCCATGGTGATGTAAAACTCTATTTCAAATGTAGAAAGAGAACTCACATTCAAAATACAAATGTGACACAGTTTCCACTCCAATTCCACACAAAATACAAGTATCACTATGTATCAATCGACAAGCTTTAAGTTTTTGTCGAGTAAGAATACCATTCTTCAAAACTTTCCACATGAACAAGTTTTCCTTAGGGATAGATTGAGAGTTCTAGATTCTAGAAAACCAAGGAAATAATGGATAATCAATAGTAGAATCAAGAACTTTGTATACTAATTTTATTGTATGTGTCTTTTCATTCCATATGACCTGAACATTGCAAGAGTCGTAAGTCTTACTTTGAATAATATTCCAAGCAGATCTAACAACAGAGGAACTGTAAAAAGGCATGGAAATAGCTCCATCACACCAATATCTATCAACATAAGCTTTCTCATGAATACCAGCTATTACTCTAGTCTCATAATCAATAATATCAGTAAGGATTACACCTTTAGCAGACCATGGATCGTACCAAAAAGAGATTTTGTCAATGTTTTTCATGCCTAGCTGAACCATAGGCAAGAAAACAGCTCTACTTCTCAAGATGTTCCTCCAAGTCCAACTACAGTCAAAAGGAGGGGAAATAGACCAGAAGTTACCATCCTTGATGAGAGATGATCTACACCAAGAAGCCCATAAGTTTGAGTCATTTCTCAATAATTTCTCAACTCTATAGGAAAGAGCAGCAAGGTTCCATCTTTTGATATTCATAATTCCAAGCCCACCATTATCATAAGAGCATCATATATATCTAAAAGCAATAGGGATCATTTTCTTAGAATACAAGTTTCCATGCCATAAAAATGATTCAAAGCAGAGTTGATCATGCCAATGAGCTTGGTAGGAAGGATGAAGATTCTGGCATAATTTAAGCACATATAGGGATCTTTTTATTTCCTTAGTTACATATATGATCATTTTTTATCCATAAACTTCAACCTTTAATAACTTCTCTGTGTGAACTTCGATTGGAAAATTTTACATATGAAAATTAATTAGAAAATCGCTACAAAACCAACAGTGTAAGTTTCGTAGCCAAATACTAATGTTTATAAAAATTCTTCTTTTCAACGTTATTATTTATTATTTAATTTCTTTTTAATTAATTATCATAAAAATTACAGGGTGTTACATTTTCCCCTCTTAAAATAATCCCCCCCCCCAAATTCCTCAAGGGTTGAATCATGTAACATAAAGTGCAACCATTCTAAACTAACCAACCAATTAGCATGCGGCCAATTTTTCAACCAATTGTGTACAGGTGCATGGTGTGTCACAATGCATATGGTATGTATGCAGAATAATTCTAATCGGCGCCTCCTATATGAATGCATTCTTTTTAAAATAGTTTTGAAACTATGGTGCAAGCAATATAAATATATTGGCAATTCTATATGTATGCAAACTTTGAGAATAAAAAACTTGTTTTTGCATCCAAATTTTCCCACACTTCTACGAATAGAAGTATAGTTCAACCAATTTTTGTAATCCCAACCATCCAAAATTCTAGCTACAATTGCCAACATTCAAATTTAGAAAATCCAGTTTTATAAACCTATATTTTTATGTCGAAAAAGATTTAGATGGAAAATTTCATATTTGCAACCTTCACCTATATGCCCTGTTTCCACTTTACCTTGAAACTTCCTCTTTTACCCCTAATTCTCTTTCAACATTTCCAAGTACAACCACATAAGTAATTTTATTTTCAATATATAAAATTTAAAACAAAGTTACTTTAAAAAACTAGTTTAATTCATCTATCAACAAGGTATAGAAGGAGTGACTCCATAGTCAAACATCGTTTTCCCTTGTCTCTAACCGCATTTTATTTTGCAGTCACTTCTGTTGCAAAGTAAAATCCATATTAGCTTACTCGTCAATTATTTCCCTCATGCTAATATATAACATTTCCAAAAATAGAAAATTACTTCTATTTCTGCTCAAAATCCTTTTTATATGTCTTTTTGAAATATCAGTAAAAAAATTAAACTTTAAAATTTTCATCACAAAACTTTTCACAAAGATATTTATTTTCCGAAGCTAAGAATTTTGAACAAAATCTTTAAGAAGTACGCATATATATTATTTTATACAAATTATGCCACACCATATGAAATTGGGGTTTTGTCAATAGTTTAACGTCCAAGGTGGACTCTATCTAACTATGCCGTAAATTTCAAATTTTCAAAAACTTTTCTTTTATTTATAACAACAACCAACACACAAGTTCATTTATAAATTTCAACATTTAAGGTATTGGGACATTGACACATACCTTCGTAACAACTTACCCCGTCCTTCGCTCATCAAAATTTATCTTCCCAAAACTTTAGGGCTTGACTTTTATTTTAGTAGCTAATTTAACAAATTCCCTAATTTATTTTATAAACTTCCAGTCTTTTATTTATTTATTTACATTAGTTATGTGTCTACATGAAATTTCCTTACTTACACAGTTTTTCAATTAATATAGCAGTCGACCTAGAAACCATTTTTCAAAAGTAATATTTCTCATGATATTGTATGCATTTTGTAGAAATAATTAATATTTACAACCTAAATCTCACTTGTCACCTTTTTATGAAGATGATGCTTTAGTGCCACCTGATGATGTCATAGATGCTGGTACGACGATTTGGAAAGATACTTTGGTGGGGTTCTTTCTTGATAAACCTCTTTCCTATACTGCAGTGATCTCCAAACTTAAACTGATTTGGAAACTTAAAGGCTCAGTGAAAGTTAAGTCTGACGGTATATTATTCTTGTTTAACTTTTCTTGTGCTGAGGACAGAGATAACATCCTTCAGTGTGATCCCATTATTTTGAACAAGAAGTTATTTATTCTTAAGCCTTATGATCCTTCCATTAGCAACGTTGCTGGATCAGTAACAGCAGTTCCTGTTTGGGTTAATATGTATAACCTTCCAATTTTTGCGTGGTCTCCCCTTGGGATTAACTGGCTTTGTAGCCATCTGGGGAAGATGTTGTGCATGGACCAAATGACTGAAAAACAGGAAAGACTTAGCTATGCCAAATGCTTAGTGGAAGTAAAACCGAGTAAGGAGCTACCAGAAGAATTTATGGTCAAGTTAGTTGAAGGTGGGCAACAGAAGATACATGTTCAATACATGTGGAAACCTGACATTTGTGTGTTATGCAATGCTTTTGGACACAAGTCTGATGTTTGTAATAATAAGAAGGAAGAGTTGTTTGAGAACAAAGTGGAAGATAATAGTAAGACAAACAAAGAAAAAGAAGTGATAAAAGCTAAACCAAAACAATTGAAAAGAAATGAAAGACAGGCTGTTAAACGAAACGTTAAGGTTTGGCAGCGTGTAACCAGGAAAAGGATGGATCCAATAAACAAAAGTAATAAGGAAGAAAAGAGAGAAGATATTATAGAAATGCAGAGAGAAGTGAGTGAAGTTAACAAAAGTTGTGAACTTACTCACTCAGGAAAAATTGAAGTAGAAAAACAAGTCACGAGAGAAATAGATGAAAGCAACGAAAAACACGAAGAAGACACTGTGAATATAGTGGTAGGAATCGAAGGAGATGTGGAGTGTAGTGAAAGTGAAACTGAAGGCAACCCACTGACATATAACAAGTTTGCAGTGTTACTTACACTAGATGACGAGGAAAATGTCAGTGATAAGCAAGAAGAGGAAATGAACGTTAGAGATAAATGTCAATTTGTACAAAGTAAAGTGGATGCTAAACAACAGGAAAATAATATACAGAGACAAAAGGAAGAAGAAGGCAGTAGCAAAACTAAAAAAGAGAAGCACAAGATGGTCCATACAAAGTTCGATACATGCAGGAGGGAAGTGGAAGTTGAAGAAAACAAAGGAGTTGGTGAAGCAAGTAATTGTGAAACGCTAGAGAGTGGTCTAAGGAAAAAGAACAACATCAAGTTACCAAAACACAGTACTAAATCACAAGAAGACAAGGAAGTGCACATCCCATGCACAGCAAAGCACACAAATCATTCTTCCAATACATTTAACCCTGACTTTAACTCATCCCCAAATACCCCTTTACCACACTTGTATTCCAATATCAAACCACCTCATGCTTTCAAAGCCCCGCCTTCTGCAGCTATCACAACTCTACCAACCAAACCTACTACACCAACTCAGTCATTTTCCAAAATGCAAGAAGATTCTTCTAAACAAGCAGTGACCCCCCTATCAGCCACCATTCCTAATTACTTGTCTTCGTTACAAGCAGTTACTAGGAGTATGAAAATGGAGTTTCTCAACGCACAAATTGACCAATGATGCTACGCATTGGGGCATGGAATATACGTGGTGCACATCAAGTAATTAAGCAGGACCAATGTAAGCAATTAATTTCTACTCACCAGCTGGCTGTCTTGGCAGTTCTTGAAACAAAATTGAACCTTGCCCTTTCTATCAAAGCTGCAGAGTACATCAATCCCAGATGGAAATTCATACACAACCACAATGAAGCAACTTATGGTCGGATTCTGATCCTTTACAATCCAAATCTTGTCCAACTATCCCCAATCCTATCCACTCCCCAGCTGATTCACTGCCATGCCTTAGATATCAATGAACAATCAACCTTCTATGTCTCCTTTGTGTATGCTTACAACTCTGTTAACACTAGAGAGTCTTTACTTTCTGTAATTCCTTCTCTAAGACAAAACACCCATCCATGGTTAATTCTAGGAGATTTTAATTGCTGTCACTCTCTCTCTGATAGAATGGGGGGTAATCCCCTCTCCCTCAGTGAAATAAAGCCCCTAGCTGATGCTCTCTATGACTCTGACCTTGTCAAGATTAGAACTCTGGGCATGCAGTATACGTGGAATAACAAAAGGAGGCATGGTTGTAGAACCTTCTCCACCATAGACCATTCATTCTCGAACCAATCTGCATATACTAAATGGCCTCTCCTGTTCAACCACATTCCACCTCCTCTCCTATCTGACCACTCTCCTCAAATTATCCATCTTCGTGAAGCGGACTTGAGGGGGAAATCAAATTTTAAATTTTTTAACTCTTGGACATCTGAACCAGACTTCAAAAACATTGTTTTATCTGCTTGGAATTTGCCTAAAATTGGTAATCACTTGTATGTTTTGCAGGAAAAAATCAGGGAAACTAGGAAAGTCTTGAAACAATGGGCGCATAACAAGTATGGTGAAGGAGACAAGATGAGCACAGTGATTAAAAGAAGACTTACTGATGTCCAGACAGCTATGATGGCCTCTGTCAACAATGCTAATCTTTCAGAGGAGGAAAGTGTTCTCTCTTTGCAATACCAACAAGCTTTAATTAAAGAGAGTGAGATGATCAGGCAGAAAACGCGAATAAAATGGAGAGAAAAAGGTGATAAGAATAGTGCTTACTTTCACGCTAGTCTAAAGAACAAGCAAACTAGTCAGAACCTCTCTACAATATATGACACTCAAGGTAATCTTCACACATCTCCACAAATGGTCAAGGAAGCTGTAGTCAGACACTTCTCTGAATTATATGGAAATGCTAATCACTTCGTGTCGAATATTGATCTTATACCCAGTGACATTCTCCCCAGATTAAATTCAACTGATTATGACCTTCTCTGTAAGGAAGTAACCCCTGAAGAAATAAGAAATGCCATGTTTTCATTAAACACTGAATCTTGTGGAGGACCTGATGGTCTCAACACTCTATTCTATACTTCTTGCTGGTCTATCGTTTCTGCTGACGTAATCAATGCCATTCTCCTCTTCTTCAGAAAGGGTAAACTCTTCAGATCATATAACTACACTAACATAGCTCTTATACCCAAAATGAAAAATGCGCACTGTGTTAGTGATTATCGTCCCATCTCCTGTTGTAACACCATATACAAATGCATCACCAAGGTTATAGCTTCTAGACTCAAACTTGTGCTCCCCAATATTGTTTCCAAAAATCAGGCTGCTTATCTTCCAGGTAGGAGTATACTGGATCATGTTCTTCTTTCCCATGAACTCATCAAAAATTATAAGCGCAGGAACATATCTCCTAGAGCTATGTTGAAGTTGGACATCATGAAGGCATTTGATATGCTGCAGTGGAACAGTATTGTCAGAATCATGGGATATATGAACTTCCCTCCTCATTTCATTGCTTGGATATATGAGTGTATTACGTCTCCTACCTTTTCAGTTACTATCAATGGTAGGAGTGAAGGTTTCTTTACTAGTGAACAAGGGATAAGACAGGGGGATCCCATTTCGGCTTATATCTTTATCATTGTTATGGAGCTCTTAACGAGAATGTTTGAGAGGAAAATAGCACATGGAAATTACAAGCTTCACCCTGGATGTACTGAACCAAGGATCTCTGCATTGATGTTTGCAGATGATCTTGTTGTTTTTTGTTCTCCTCAAACCAACACTCTCACAAGCATAATGCACTCACTTCAAGAATTTTACGAAATGACAGGGTTGAAAGTTAATCTCCAGAAATCTGACATCACCGTTGCTGGTGTTAGTACTGAGCACTGTAGTGTTATCTCGCATATCACTGGGTTGTCCATAAATCATGATACTACCAGTTATCTTGGTCTGCCTCTTACTAGTTCTAGGATTACAGTTAACCAATGTCTTCCTCTTTTTGACAAAATTACAGCTAGATTAAACTGCTGGACTTCCAAGTTGCTTAGTCAAGCTGGGAGATTAACTCTTATAAAATCAGTAATATTCTCAATGCAAGTCTACTGGGCTAGAACGTATATTCTCCCCTTCAAACTGATTAAACTGATTAGAGGAGCTATGATGAGATTCCTATGGAAAGGCAGGATTACAGGCAGATACATAGCTCCGATCAAATTTTGTTCAGTGGAAAGGCCCATGGACAAGGGGGGGCTAGGCATTCTCAGCTTAAAGAACTGGAACATTGCTGCTTTTGCAAAACACATAGACACTTTTTTTAATAGTACTGACAGCTTATGGGCTATATGGTCTGATAAGAACGTGATTAAGGGGAGAAGCATATGGAGTATGACTAAGCCTCAAAATTTGAGTTGGACGTGGCAATGCATTTTCAAACTCAAAGAAAAAGTTCTTCCTTTAATGCTATTGAACACGAATCCCATATATAGTGTGAATTTTTGGGAAGACCCCTGGTTGAAACCGGGCCTTATTCTTAAACGACAACTTACTCACAGTGAAATGCAACAGTCTGGAATACATCAGGAAGCTAAAGTTCGTGATACTCTTTACAACCTCCAAAACACGCGCTATTCAACTTCGAATCCTAGGATACAACAAATATGGAACATGATACGTTGTCATAATGCAATCACTGATGTTACCAAGCGTATGGTTTGGGGCAATAAGAAGTCTGCCTACAGAATTGGAGACACATATGAATATCTGATGAAGAATGGTGATCGCCCTAAGTGGAGATGGTGCAAACGAACGTGGGGAAGAGACAGTAGCTTGAGACATGACCTAATGCTCTGGAAAGTGTTGAATGGTGCGATACTAACATCTGCGAGGCTTGCTAATTTAGGTATGAGTATTGATAATCGCTGTAAGTTTTGCAATATTATGCCTGAGACTGTGGATCACTTGTACTTTGAGTGCCACTTAATTCATCAAATCTGGAAAAAAGTTATGGCGAAGTTTCACAGGAGGAATGTGTCTACTGATAACCTGAGAGAGTGGAGAAGAATTTACGAAAGCATCAATAGAAATAATGACAGAGGAAGAACCCTAAATGCAGTGCTAAAATGTTTTTTAACATCGGTTTGGAGAGAGAGAAATGCTCGGTTATTCGATAATGCAAACGCAAAAAATGACAGAAGCTTCAAAAGTTGGGTTTTGAGTGAAATTAGGGATTGTGTGGGCCAACTGACTTATGCAATTGATCCTGGAATACGTGTTTCTCTTCTCTATAGCTTGTAATCTTTGTCTTCTTTTGTTTTTGTTTATTGTTGTTTGTTTTCCCCCTGTGCTTGCTGCGCCAAGTGTCCCCCGTTTTTCCATTTTCCTTGTGTTTGTTTGTCGTTCTTATTGGTGTAGCAATATATGGTCGAGGTCCATTTAACCTCGTCGGCCTTGCCAAAAAAAAAAAAATCTCACAGAAACTACTGATGGAAGCTGCCCTTCAACATCAACTGACTAACAATGCATTGGTCCAATCACTTCTTACTGGTAATTAAATGAACCACTCTAACGTATCATCATTCTCCAACCTACGTATCTTAGATTTTATTTATGGCTTCCGATGAATATGGTCTAACCATTACTTCTATTACCATACCCAATTATGGAACAAGTTGAGCATCCCTACACTGTAATAGGTGATAAATACAAACTACGCACATTTAGATAACTAATTGCAGATTGTATTAGTGGAATAACTATTCCGGCCTCTATCTTGCATTTCTAAACTTTGAGTCTACCAATGTCCTATATGCATGTTTATCATCTCATTACCCTCTGTTACCATCTTCTTTTAATCCAAATCTTGGTATTTAGTTTCTTCATCCTTGATCCTGTATACGAGCATACTCTAAACCTCATAGAAGTGTAATTTAATATTATTCATTATTCCTTTGCAGATTCTTCTTACAGCTTGCATACATGTTTAACAAAACATTTTTAGGTTCTCACCAATATTCCCTATACTCTACGGGATTCCTTATTGCTACTCTATGAGTAATAATCATTATCTCCTTTATAGTTTTACCTTATATCCCATCTTACCAAGGCAGTCGTTCATATCCACACTATATTTAAATTTTTATTTGGTTTTCGCCTATATTTTCAAAAATTAAATTTTTTAGGGCATTTAATTCCAAACTTTTATCTTTAAAAGTACAACTTAAATTTTTTATTAAGTTCAAAAGTAACTTTAGGATTTTTGAATTTAGCTCCATGTCCAAAAGGAAATGTTAGCAGTTTTAATCTTTAAAACGTTTCTTTCCTTTTTCTTCAAATCAAAATTTTCTTTTTCAACCTTTACTTCTTAAAAATTGGGATTTATAAATCTAATCGTTTGTTAAGTTTCTCTTTTAAAAAAATCAATTGTTATACCAAACCGTTTCTTTTAAAAAATGCACTTTATAGTATTTCTAAACAACCTTTCTAATTTTAAACAATAAAAACTGGAGTATATAAGGACAACTCCCACTCTATTATCCTTTATCACTCATGTCATCTCTTCTTTCATCCTTAATGGAGGCTCTACTAGCATATTAAGGGGGCTTGTAAAAGATATGTGCCATTACTACACCTATTATGAAAATTATCAATTTTTCTTTGTTTTAATTTCCTATATTATTTCTAATCGCTAAATCATTTTAATATAAATTTCTAATGTTATTTCTCAGTGTTACTAATAACTTTCATATACCTAAACTGCTCTTATTTAAATGGCTTATAGTTATATAGTTTCACTCTTAATTGACCGTCTCCTCAATTAAACCATTATAGTGCATGCGCTTACTATTTTATTTTCAGGTTTTAATCTTCTTTGCCGTTCCTTTTACCTCATTTCAAACTTATACGACTTCTTTTGTCCACCCATAAAAAGAATTTCTAAAATAATAAAAGATTTCTTTATAGAAAAACCCACGAGGTATATTCTTTCTATCATATTTTTTTCAAAAGAATTACCTTTTTTATATAAAATTTCCATTATTGAAATTTTATTTTTTAGCAAATTTTAATTTCTACTAGAACTTTATATTTAAATAAAATGTAGATATTACTTTTCCAAAATTTAACATTTGCTTCTCAAAAATAATGTTTTTCTACCATTATAAACCCTTTGAAAATTATTTCAAATATACCATTTCAACTCTTATATTAAATTCTTTCATAATGGGGCAGGCTTAGAGTGAATTTTTATTGTCCACTCTTTTGGTCTTCTCTTTCTTTAACTTATTAACTTTTCTTCTTTCAAAATTATAAAATTCGGCTATTATCTTGGAGTGACTGCCACACATCATCCTTTGGGAACTTATTTACTTTCGAGTATCTACAATAGGTGGACTCTTACTCTTCCCTTATCTAGACCTTCGATACATCATCAATCGGCAATCATGCGGGAATATATAACAATGGGTTAATAGGGGCCCAACTAGGGAGTCACATACTATCCTGTTTCAATGGCCTTTAATATGCCCTATTCATGTGGGGTAACTGGGTAGGTTTGCATCTTCCACTTCATCCTTTATTCAGACTCATAGTTGACTTATCCATCTTTCAGTGTATGGCTGCAACTATCTATAGTCGAAATTTAAGAATTTGGCATATGATATATTTGTATTTATATGCAAAATACAAATTAGTTCAATCAACATTTTCTAAATTTTAAAATAGACTAACCGAAGTTCTAATACCAAATGTAACAACCCGCACCATAATGGGCCTGAATTTTCGCTAAATTAAAAACCCAAGTCCACAAAACTACGAATCGTTGGTTTTAGTAACTACAAATGAATAAATGCATATAAGAGCACTACCGAACTCATAACAGAGTATTAAAGTATATAATTGCTAACCATGGTTGACACTTCTAAGGTCAAGTTTCATTGTCAGCATCGAGCATGCATAAGTTACCATGTGAGTTGTAATGAAGAGGGGATAGAAAAATGTTTAAATGATTGGTAAATTATACACATTTTGTACATAATAGTAGTTTTATGCTAATTGTCTTTGTTACATATTATATCATTTTATTTTACTTAGTCGTCTCGACTCTACGTACTCGTATGATATGCCCCATCTACCCAAAGTAGATCATAACTACATATGCCTATATATACACACATACATATATATATAAGTATCGTAGTCCTCCTTTGGACAAAGATACTATCCATGCTAGTATCCATAACCCAACACCTCTTTAAGATCCATCATCAATGCAGTATCATGTCTGTATGGAACTAAATTTCATATTACAAACACTCATACTCCAACCATGCATTGGGAAAGGGAAACCCAAAATGTCAACTCGTCGATGCTTCTCACCATCTTCATCTGTTTCCACCTCTCAATGGTAGTTTATGCCTCCTTGCGCATCCCATGGTGCTACAATGGCATCGTAACAGCTTAGCCGTATTCTATCTTGTCTTCGGGATTTACTACTTGTCTGCTTCCTATTGTAGATTCAACTCCATGGACTATAGAGGACTCAACCCCTCGAACCACCCCATTCGTTTTTGAAAAATCTCTTTTATGGGTTAACTAGCCTTACCTCTAACAAACAACTAGCAAACAACGGTGGCAGTGCATGACCTAACGTGATCAACACTAGTAGTAGGTGTAGCCAGTTAGGTGTAACCCTATCTTTCCTACTGACCATGCAGGACCGATTACATACTCAACCTATGCTTAGCTCTTACTCTTGATTCGGTACTAACACACGTTGACATAGTGTCGAGTCGCTCACCATCCTATTTAGATTACCTAACCAATCGAGGAAATACCCCTTGTAATTTATTGAAGCGGACTCTACTAAGGGTATTCCTTCACCTATACGCAAATGTATATAACTATTGGCCCTACAATTGGATATGTCCCACATCAGTATATGTATACACAATTGTTGGTGGCCCCACGCAGTAGGTAGACTTTTATTGTGTAACACTACTAACATCGCATTCCAACTAATACAAATGACCGCGTCATTCTTATTTACTAAGTTGTTTACTATCTATAATTAATTCATGCCCTTCATAAACACATACTTGAGGCAACATGTGCGTGCATATATATATATATATATATATATATATATTTGTTAGTTTGCGGAAAATGGATCTTAAGACTAATTTAACACTAAAGGAGAGGGTGAATAGTGTTTTTTTATTTTGTGAATCTTTATAAATTCTTTTAAGATTATAAATAAACAGTGCAGAATCAACAATCACAGATGCAAATACAAATAGATATAAATGCAGTAAAAGAAAACAGTAAAGAGTTCGAGAATTTACACCAGGAATTTTTATACTGGTTTAGAGTTACTCTACGTCCAGTTCCATACAATTTCTACTCCTAGCTAGTTTTTTTTTGGAATAAGTGGAGCTAATCTTCCCCCATCCCCATAGGGCATGATCAAATAGTAGGGTAGTGGGATAAAGTGTACAAAGCAAGGAAAGAAGATGGAAGAAAGTGGTTGCAAAGTTGAGGTTTGACATGGATGCATAGATCTTCCTTTCTTGTTTGTTTAAAGGTGAGCTAACTCACCACGTTGAATAAAAATAAAGAGTATATGTGCTTACGTTGATTGTGTATATATTGTTTGAATTGCTATTGACATATGTTGAAATATTAGTTTTGAATCTTACTTTGAAAGTAAGTGGCATATGTGATCCAGATCTATGGGCTTGGAATGGACTTGAATGAACTTATATGACTTGTGTCATGGCCTTGAAACAAAGCACATAGGTTATAGGTGGACTTTGGTTTATATTAGATTCGGATTTTAAAGTGCTCTTATAGAGATAGTCGCAATGAATGCACTAAGAAATTTCCTTGTTTTGGCTATGGAACTTTGTAGAGAGATCTTAAGGGGTTTCTCGCCATATTTATGATGTTTTATATGAATTCTGCTTCCATAAAAAGTTTGGGTAATAAAAGGTTAAGTAACATTTTGAGAAGCAGCCAAAACTTTACATGTGCAAAATTGTCCAGTTTAGCCTTGATTTTTGAACTTCAAATGTTTGAAATGGGCTCTTTAGTATTTTGTTTCATTCTTTTACAAGTACTAGCTAACTTATATTAAATAATTTCAAAAGTGGTTTGAGATATATATGACTTTTAAGAATTAGTTGTGAATTTTTAAAGAAGAGATTTTACTTTAAAATATAATGAAAACATGTTTTTCCAAGTTCTAAAAGATTTTATAAGCTTTTTATTTTATAGTAATATTTTGGATAAATGCTTTAAAACCTATTATAAGTATTTTAAAAGCATTTTTAAGTATATGTAGTTTTTTAAGATTAGTTGATTATTAAAGTATAAAAATCTTATGTAATATTATCTTTTAAAGTGTTTTATTAAATATCTAGCCTTATAAATAAAATTACTATACATATGTATATCATCTCTAAAAAGGTTTTAAAAGTAAAACTAAAGGTTCGAAAAGGGTTTAAGAATTGATTAATGGCTAATGGTTAATTGTTTAATTAATTTTTTGAAAAGTAAGTAAATATTCTTAACACTAATAGCCGATAAAGTAGGCTTATCCATTTATGATAGCTAAGATTGATGTTCGAGTAAGGGTATGAGCAATAGAGCTCTAACCTACCGATGTCCCTCTTTACTGAGGAATAGTTAAGTCAGAAATGTCGAAAATGTGTTAATCGTGTTGATTTCTTTCTTACTTATAGAAATCATTAATATTATACTTAACACTAAAAGGCTAGGAGATTGACTTATCTATTTTTGATATTTATGTATGAAGGGTCTAGGCAAGGCTTGATATGCAACCAGTGCTCTAACTTACATGGCTTCACTCTTGGATGAAGAATAGTTAAGTTGGAATGTTCGAAGTTAAATATACGAATATTAATTTGTATAAGCAATTATTTTTAACTAGATAGTCGATTGGCCATCTATTGAACTCGACCAAATATGACTTAAGATGTATCGAAAGGTCTCGTGATTTCATACCAATGAGAACCTCTGGGTAGGAGCATTGGTATGAAATGCCTCAAGCTTTTGCTTACCTCTAAAAGTTCCAAAATTGAATTAACTAGAAATTCATCAAATTGGTTTTGAAGAGACCAGGATTGGTAAATGTTTTACTTATTGAATACCACTTCAAAACTAGTAGACGAGTTGTACGTTTTGGAAGCAGTTGTGAAGTGAAACGTTATAGAGTTGAATTACCTATCCTAAAGTTAAGTCTAATTGAAATGTTATAGGATGCATAACCAAAGGGAACAAAGCATTTAGTAACTCCAAGGCTGGAGGCGACTCCTATCTAGTGTTAGTTATGAATATGCTTGAGGGAGCGATGCATTCGAAACCAGGAGTGTTTAGGCATGGGCCAGCAATGTATTTCCTAGTGTACATTCCCTAGAGATGTACATTTCTAGGAAGGATATCTTTGATCATTGTGCAGGAGGTTGGATTCAGCTTGATCTAAGGAGATCTCCATGGAAATCCTTACACATATGCAAGCATACCTTAACGGTATTAATTGTATACCTATTATTGTTATGTCATACGCACAATAACTATTTGATATGATTTATATTCTATACTATAGACACTATATATCATATCACTATATTAAACTGAATGGTTGGTTTCTTTGAGGTGAATACCATTGTGGAAATAAGTACGTTCTCAGTAGTTACTATTAGGTGTCATACGCTCCTTAAGTTTCTCAAGTTGGTTTACCAGACTAATCTGGGTGTTATTTTCTTATAATGCTCGAGTCAGCTCTGCGTATATTTCCGAATTTAGCTATGGATGCATTGGAGCTTATGGAGAGGAACTAGATGATTGTCTATTGTAGTGCTCTAGTTTCCACTGCATTACTATATTGTAAATATCAGCATTCTGAGGATAGATGGTTATAACTATCCAAGCCAATGATAGTACTTAGGTTTTATAACTCTGAATTTTCTATATTCAAAGTAACCCTTTGTACTGTTCTTCTGATATTATATGTTATCGTTCCTCTAGTGAGATATTGATGTTGTGTTCTTTTCTTGTCTTATTCGTTTTTTATTTTACCCTAACTTTCTGTCTTTTCAGCAATTGGGCACTCGGCACATGAATACCTTGGATGTATTTATTGGGGTCGCGGGTCATTTCAACCGCTTAGTGGGTAATTAATGAGTTAATGTTTAGACCCAAAGCCCATTTCGGAAACATGACGAAAAGGCAGATAGGGCTTCTCTCTATCATTTCTGTCAGGAACGGGATTCTTCGACCACGACGGCCGACATCAGTACGTCCACTGTATCAACTGCCGAGCAAATCGAAGGCCGGAAAATCGTACCGTTAGGGTTAAAGAAGAAGTAGAAGATAGAAGAAGAAAGAACAAGAAACAGAAACAATATCAGAATCTCACAATTCACAACGGAACAACATATAATAGATAAATGAATATCTTTAATACAAAGAATTATATCAGTTATTACATTACATCACATCACATTACATTACATTATCAGAGTTTACAACAACAAACAGCGGAAGAGAAATACTATATACTAGTGGATATGCCATGCCATCCAGCCTGCTTCTGATCTCCACAGTAACTCCTGAATTCCAGAATATCCTGATAACCTGAGTCTAGACTGCCCGTGTAGAAATTGGTGGGCACCGAGAGTTTAGGAAGAGAACAATAAACTCCAAGTCAGTCATGTGACTGGTGTGAGAACTTAAAACGGTTATATCTTTAAAAAAACAAACAAAGGAAATTTTTTAAATTAGATTCGCATTGCTTTTAGAAAATGAGACTACCAAAAGGCCTCCCGCACACACACACAATGCAAACGCAGAATCGGAGGAGATTTCTCCTTATGATAGTCAAACATGCTTGATACACAAATTTTCTATGATATTATTACTATAAGTGCAAAGTGTAGGAAACATTTCGAAAGTAATGATATAAATCTTAGCCAACATAGACATTCCGAACTATGCCTACTATAGCTACCATCTAAATAGTGGTGACCACCATAAGTAAATGGCAGGTTCTACAAATAAAATCGTACAGGGTTTCGTATTGTTTCTTTGGATTTCCAACAAATGGTCAGGCCAAGAAACTTCCCATTGCCACATGGAAACGCCTCTGGAAAGACGCCCCGAGAACCTAACCAGATCTCTACCAACACAAGGCCGGGTTACCCCTAATTGGGTAACTATTGACACGAGTATGCCATCCCCCAGTCGTAAACGACCTCTCCCGGGATCCCGATAACCAACAACCACAATGTAATAAATTCGCAGTAATCACATAGGTTAAATATCTGGGCTCCATACCATGATACCACGTCTATCCAGAAGGAAATGCACAAACCCTAAAGGGCGTTACCCCCAATAACCTTACCGCATCCTTCCTGTTTTGACCATTTCGAGGTGTGAGGTTCGACGAAGTCTCATCCATAAAGCTACGCTTTTTACAAAGCCATTCTCCGATCAACAATGATCAGCAGCACTTAGCATGCCACATCACCAAATTGGGAATATATCACTGATAACCCTCAACTACATAACCTCTGAGCTCATATGTCTCAGAGAAGGGTGTTAAGCTAAAAGAATAAATTCTCCGCCACCAACAGAAATGTATTTGAAAGAAATCTGCTTTATATCTTAATTTGTAATGTCAGACATACAATCCATACAAGTCTATTATGGGTTCGAACAGAACCGAAGGCACTTCCAAAGAATCCCTTGCAATCCCGGTATTCACAATCCCGATCGGACTTCCCATCACTTAGGGAATCTCTATACCGGCGCGACTCAGTGCAGAGACAATCAACGAGTTATCCTTTCGTTCTCGAAAATACCCGGTCTTCAACACTGGTCTTCAAATGCTATCCATAACGACATATCATTATTCGAAATGGGATTCATGACACAAAGGTCCTTCCCCGGCTAAACCGAATAACGAGCGCTTATTAAATAAAAAAAATAAGTGCATTCAATTCAAGCAAATGACCACAAATACCCATTTAAAGGTAAATATTTATAGTCGGTTGTCTAACTATCAAGGCCAACAAACAAATATCCAGCACCATAACAATTACTAGGCCCTTTTTATTAATCTTCCATAAATTAAATAACTTGCCAGATATTCACTTCAATTTATCTTTGAAAAGATATATTCTCTAAACCCTTTCAATTTTTACATTGGAAAACATTTCCAAATACTTATTTAACAATAAGTAATTCACAAATTCATTTATTTTCAATACTTAGAAAATATTCGATATACTTAAAACATGATTAAGTATATATTTTATTCTTTTAAGGAAAACATTCTCTTAAACACATTTATTTGAGTCAAAGCGAATGTTGCGTAAAACACTGTTACGACAACCCAAAATCACTAGTATATGGATTCGAAATTAAGATAGATATATAAATCCCAATACTATACAAAATATTTCCTTTCGAAAATCATTTACTATAACAACAGTGTTATAGTCCACTATTTCTTTTTATTTCTCGAAAACGTCTGTTTCAACAATGAATGTTGAAATCTATGGTTTCCATACTTAATACATTTTAAAAAACTTCAAATCGTTTTAAAATTCTATTTAAATATCACTTCCCCAAAACATTTCTTTAATATATTATTCACCGTCCCAAAATCGTGAATATATCTCCTTTAATAAGCTATAATAATTAACTCATCAAAATAAGTTGATTTCGGATTTATAAAACAATGTTTATAAATTTACATTTATATATTATAAAACTTCAACTTATAAAAATCCCTTAATTAACGAATTCTATTTATATCTCATTTAAATGCCAAAATCCGATTTATGAGTTAATTTCTCATGAATCTTTTATTTTACAAAAATCTATTCATTTTATAACTTCACAATTTATAAATCTACAAATTTCATTCACTTATGAATCCATTTATACTTCATTTTAACACTTATAAAAACTCGTTTCATAATTCCAATATTTTAATTTATAAACATCAATTTTATAAATCTTTTATATAAACCATTTATAATAATTTCAAAAATCTCTATTTAATCTATTTTTATAAAATCATTAACTCCATATTTCAAAAATCAATTTTCAACTATATTTCTCAAAAACCATAATTTTTATAACATTAAAATTTTAACGTTTATTTATTTAAAATGAATCAATTCCAAAATTCAATAAAACGTACTTTCAAAAATCACTTTAAAATCCTTTTAAATTTTCCAAAATAGGCCCAATGCTGCAACAGCACCAAATATAACAATCACGGCATCCAAAATATCATATATCATATGATAACAGAATATATCACAATATCTGTAAATAAATCAATACTGTTAAGGAATCCAGTTGGATCCCTCCAACCTGTTTCCCTGCATCCACAGATGTTAGCACAATACCAATTTCGTTTCAATACAGAATATCACGGTATATAGGATTTATAAAATATTATCCGCTATTATGCGGCACAATAGGGTCTCATCCGCTATATAATGCGGGAAAATAAACTCCAAGTACATATATAATACCAATTCCACATCAAGGTGAAATTATCGCGGTATATGTTTTTAATAAATAACCTCCGCTTAATATACGGCGTATAGGGTCTATTACTATACAACAGATAATAATTTATCATTCAATCATACAATCAAGCAATTTTAAATCTAACTATTAGAAATTTAAATCGAAACAATTTCGATTGAGTGAGAAGTTCTCACCTTGCTACCAATAACAGTTGCAGTGTTTTATTTCGAATAAAATTAAACACACGTTTAATTTTACACAAAAATTACACTAGCTCCAGTCAACTCCAATCCAGCTCCATCACGTAGTGCTCGTCAATACGAACCCGACGCAATTCGTTTCGTTCGTTTTCGACCTTGTATGAAAAAGTTATCGCATTTTAAAGATTGTACAATTTATAATATAATATAATTTACAATTTCTTTTAATTTTTATAACCTAATTGAATCTGGACCGTTGGATCTTGAACCCTTGGATCTGGGCCGCACTCTCCCTTCTTCCCCAAACAGAAAAACACGCGCATGATAACCCACGGTAGCCGCCTCTAAACCTAGATGACGCGACCATCTCCTTCCACTTCCACGACGATCAGATTACGCCACGACGAAGCCCATCACGCGAGCTATCTTCGACCCAAGTATGGTTGAACGCGGCCATTCAAGCTCGATTTGCCATTAATCCGCCGCTTTGATTTTGATCACAACCGTTGGTTTTGTAGCCCTCACGATCCTCTACAAGTTCCTAGTTGAAAGTATTTGCTAATTCTTTACGGATTGAGAGAGTATTGAGGAAGATTGAAAGATATTTTCGACCATTAAAGGATGGTGGCGGCTAGGGCTGAAGAAACTAGGGTTTGTGTCAAAAAATGAAAGCTGAGGTCCTTAAATAGAAATTTTCCGTGCACTATTCACCCGAAATTTTTCCGAACTCCAAACGAAGCGTGCCGCCTGGCGTTTATAATGTTTTACCCCTATTTCGAACGCAATGGAATATATATCAGGAGCCAATTCGATCAAATTTGAAAAATAAGTTTTTGAATCGATTATTTAAATTTAAAATTCACTCGAATCGATTTCTACGCGTTTTAGCTTGCCCCGGACAAACCGTAAATCCGATTGACACGAAATTTGAAACCCTACAATAATATAAGATTACGGATCCGATGAAACTGGTTTCGTCAAAATCCGAGATTGTTTGAAAAATGGCTATTTTAACCCGTCAATTAAATATTAAAATAATCAATTTCCACAAATTAACTTTTAATTCAATTTTAAAAGTTCTGCAACATCATTATAACTCCAATACGATTTAATACAACTTTACAAATCAATTTTAATCACATTAAATCCAATTTTCAATTATTTCTGTAATTTCAAATATTAAATTATCGATTTAATTATCCAATTAAATCTAGATATTAAAAATATAATTTATTCGACCTACAAATTTTACTTATTAATATTTAAAATCAATTAAATATACGAATTTCAATTGACAGAAATTATGGGTCGTTACAAACTTCCCCCCTTAAAAGAATTTCGTCCTCGAAATTACCAAGTAAGAAAAAGTTACAGAATCCATTAACTTTTCAAAAACAAACCGTTCAAATTTAAATTTCAAATTCATTTAAGTGTTTAACTTTCCCAAAATCCAATAGTTAAACTTCTTATAAAAACTTTACTAAGTTTTCAAAATTTTCCAATTTTCTCAAAAATATTCTAACGCCTTAAATTTTCAGAAAAAATCGCCATAGTCTCCTTTGCGCAGCTCGATCCAAAAAAAATGGCAATATATATATATATATCACAAATATACATCTCATCAAGTAATGAGGCATCCCGCAGGGAAAAACGTGTAAAAGTACGATATGTAATCCGAGATATGTACCTTATATATTATTAGCGAGCATATACGGCCAATATAGCGCAAAAGCGAGCTCCAAATGCGAAGCAATGCGCAGTCTGCACCTACTAAACACTCAACAACAATGAGAAAAATGTATATATGAAAGTAATATAAATACACAACATATATCAGAAGCAACAACAATATGTGCCAATATAGCAAATGCAACAAAAGCAATGAATTCAACCATCAACCAACTAGCATTCAACTAACATCCATAACTAAATCAATATTCTTTCATATTCAATTAGTTTACATTCACTAATTCACATTCAAGTTGGTCACTTCCAAATCAAATTCAATTCTATTTAAGATTCACTTAACTTCCAATTTGATTTCAATTACTTTAGCTTTCAATTTCATTAATTCAATTTCATATGGATTTCTATACAATCAACTAACCATCAATCTAACAATCAATGTATATCCAATACAACCAAATTCATTTTACTTTGCTTACATTCATTCAATTTGGTTCAACACATTTAATTAGCTTTAATGAATTAACACTTACATCCATTATTCGATAACAATTTATTTACATTTAATTGATTTACATTCAATTCATTCATTAATTCTATTGCCAATCCATTTAACCACAAAAGTTGAATTTCATTACATAACTCAAGTTCATGTTCATCACTTCAGTTTATTAATTTACTTCGATACCAAAATCAACTTCATTCAACATTCCTTAAGTCATATTCCATTTAAACATCATTTGTCTAACTTACTTAAATTTCCAAATCCAATTCAGATCCGATTCTAAAGTAAATTCCATTTTACTTTTATTTACCATTCATATTTATACATATATTCATATAGTTTCACTTCTTATATATAAGATTATTTCACAATTGTAAATCATAATAATTAAAATTCCATACTTAATAATTCATTTACTTATACAATAATCCTTTTATACAACATGTTTTATTTAACTTATTCAAACATCCTTTAATTAACTTATATATATTCTTACATTTTCAACGATCAAACAATCAATTTATATACACTTTAATAATTTGAAAAAATTATCTCCTTTATATATAAAATATAATCAACTTTATATTCACTAACAAATACGCTCTCATAGATATTATTACTGTAACGACCCGAAATTTCCGATCTCGAAAATTCCAGATAGTTATGAAAAAGAAGAAAGAGGTAGAAGAAGAAGAACAGAAACACCAAACATCTCACATTCGCAGCGGATAAAATATAATAATCAATAATAATAGTTTACAAAAAAATACTATATCTGTCGATTACATTTAATATACATCAGAATTTCACATAATATACAGCCACTGAATATTTACAATTATCATGTCTCAGATTAACAATAATATAAATTCAGCGGAAATACTCTACACGATATTGCCATCCAGCTCGCCTCCTAAGCTCCAGAACGTCCTAACTTGGAAATCTGTAATACTCGGTCTGACCCGAGCATTACACCAAAGTAACACCCGGGTCAGGCTGGAAACCAGCGTGAGTAATCTCAACTAACAAGGAATACTAAAGAAATCAACTTATATAAACCCGGGGTGACATATATCAATTTAACAAATTCGCAGTTAGCTATAAACAATACTTATTCCATCATCAATTTGCTAAGTACCAAACTTAGATAAAATAATTCAATTCACTCAAATCATTTCATTCCAACCTATTGATTTACCAAATCAATTTATAAAAATTCGAAGTGGTTTCAAGTATTTCCTAATACCTGACCCCGGCCTCTTCGAATCTCACATCTTCCTATCCCAAGTTATCCAAATGAAATACACAACATTTTATATCAGAGTTATCAACTCCTTCAAAACATCCAATACCATTTAATCATTCGGAAACAAAACTTAATCACATACAAATCAATTCAATTGGTTCTAATTGAACTTCAAACCTCAATTGCATATATTCCTTCATTAATTAATTCCAAAACAAGTAATTAATTAATCAACGCTTCCCTATCCATTTATCTTAATTAATCACCCTGGATTAATTATCTTTCAATTACATTCAAGTAATTATTTTAATTAATTTCACAATATTAATTATTCTTAACCCAAATCAATGCCGTAATTTTAATCATTCCATACATTTAATTAACTATGTTAATTACATTAATCCTTAATTTCTTATATTACTTAATTCCTCATAAGTCACATATTATGGATTAATTAATCTTAATTAATCACAACTATAATTACTTCATTAATTTTATAAGTTATTGCTTCCCAATTATATTTCAATTTATCTAAATCTAAATTAATTATATTAATTAAACCACATTATTAATCATACTTGATTTATCTCCACCTGAAATGATCTACCTTTGATTTACTTCATTAAATAAATTAATTCGCCTTAATTTAATTATCTTAATTTCAAGGCAATCATATTTTATTAATTGAATTACATAACTACTTATTAAACCACCAAATAATCATTCTAAATAATTTAAACTTAAATTAATTAACCCAAATCATTAATTAATTTAATTAATTATTCATTTAAATTATCCTACCTATTTAATGATGAATCACCAATCATTAAACCCTTATTAACTCGAGAATCAAACAAAACCAAAGTCGCAGATTATCAGCACACATTCATTCACTAGATCAATCAACCAATTATTTAAATTTAGATAATATCAGACGAGTGAGATTTACTCACCGTTACTTTTATTTTGCAATCCATCTCAATATAGCTTTGGTTTTTTCTCGATTTGACCCTAATTAAACAATTTATACGATTCTTATCATTGTTTGAAATGACCTGAAATAATTTACCACAAAATAAATTCAATCAATTAATTCGTTCAACTTATAATTGATTTTAAATTTAAAAGTGTTCTAACCAACTAATTAAATTTGTTTTCTTGAAACCTCCTAACTTTAAAATCATTCATATATAATTTCCAAGCTGATACATTTTATTTTTATATATATAGGTAAATTTTAAATCGAGGAAAAGAAAACAAAAACTGCAATAACTCACCATACCCTACCTGAGTCTTCAGAAAGCCACGAAACCCTCAAGTAGCCGTACAACCAAATCGACATAGCCGAGCTTCCACTGACGAACGCCTCCCTCTCCTGACCTCGCATGTGCCATCGCCTGTAGCTATCATTGTCGCGAGCGCGAGCGCATGCTAATGTCGCCGACTCCACCACCACCAAGCTCAATCGAGCACCTACCTCAACCCACCCGGCCCCGAACTCCTCCAACCCAGGCCGCGCGCATAGATTTGAGATTAGTTTCCCCCCCTTCGAGATGAACGAAAATATTGGACGAGTTCTCTTGGCCATTTATTTCATATATTTTTTTTAGAATAAGGCTTGCGAGAAGATTTTGATTTAACGTGAAAAGGGAGGAGATTTGCTCGGCTATTTTTTTTCGTTCGATTCTGCTTGAAGCTTTGAGAACGAAGAAGGGGAACAAGATGAAATATAGGAGGGTGAAAAACTTCTTGAGCACGACATTGTAAAAGAAAATATCTTGCTAATTTAATTTAATTATATTATAAAACTTCAAAATGTCTCGTTAAACGCTAATTAAAAATTTGAACTCCTATTAAGGAATGCCACGAGTCGAATATAAGGTTTTAACCGCGTTCCGAACACAATGGAACGTGTTTCGGAAGCTAATTCGATCATATGCGCGGGTTACGGAAGTAAACGATCAATTCTAGTTTAAATCGATTAAAAGTTTCTATGCGTTTTGAGCTGCCAGGGTCAAACGACAACTTCGATGGCTACGAAAATTGAAATCCGATGATAACTAACTATTACAGATCCCATAGACTGGTTTCGTCGAATTCCGAGACTGTGCCTCAGAAGGCTATTTTAAAATTCAATTTAAACAATATATTTTTAAAATTGAACAAATTACCTTTAAATTAAATTTCACACATTCTATTATCTTCAGTATCACCATTATAAAGTTTATAAGTCTTCAGATTATTTTAAATAGGCTTAGAAATTCCAGATTCAACAATTTACCCAATTTCAATTATTAAATTCAATATTTAAACTATATAATTCAATGATTTAATTATCAGGTAAATATTGATATTTCGAATTCAAGTCAAAATAAATTTTTAAATGTTAAAAATCAATTTAATTATCCCATTTTAAATTGTTAAAAATTCCGGGTCATCACAATTACACTCAAATTCATGCTAGAGTACTACTGACTCTATCTCTAATGAGTAACTCCCAACAGAGCCAAGGTTGTCACTTAACCATATGCTATGATACCAAATTGTCAGGAACGGGATTCTTCGACCACGACGGCCGACATCAATACGTCCACTGTATCAACTGCCGAGCAAATCGAAGGCCGGAAAACCATACCAGTTATTTAAATTTAGATAATATCATACGAGTGAGATTTACTCACCGTTACTTTTATTTTACAATCCATCTCAATATAGCTTCGGTTTTTTCCCGATTTGACCTTGATTAAACAATTTATATGATTCTTATCAATGTTTGAAATGACCTGAAATAATTTACCACAAACTAAATTCAATCAATTAATTCGTTCAACTTATAATTGATTTTAAATTTAAAAGTGTTCTAACAAACTAATTAAATTTGTTTTCTTGAAACCTCCTACCTTTAAAATCATTCATATATAATTTCCAAGCTAAGACATTTTATTTTTATATGTATAGGTAAATTTTAAATCGAGGAAAAGAAAACAAAAACTGCAATAACTCACCATACCCTACCCGAGTCTTCAGAAAGCCACGAAACCCTCAAGTCGCTGTACTACCAAATCGACATAGCCGAGCTTCCACTGACGAACGCCTCCCTCTCCTGACCTCGCATGCGCCATCGCCTGTAGCTATCGTTGTCGCGAGCGCGAGCGCGAGCTAATGTCGCCGACTCCTCCACCACCAAGCTCAATCAAGCACCTACCTCAACCCACACGGCGCCGACCTCCACCAACCCAGGCCGCGCGCATAGATTTGAGATTAGTTTCCCCCTTCGAGCTGAACGAAAATATTGGACGAGTTCTCTCGGCCATTTATTTCATATATTTTTTTTAGAATAAGGCTTGCGAGAAGATTTTGATTTAACATGAAAAAGGAGGAGATTTGCTCGGCTGTTTTTTTTCCGTTCGATTCTGCTTGAAGCTTTGAGAATGAAGAGGGGGAACGGGATGAAATATAGGAGGGTGGAAAGCTTCTTGAGCACGACATTGTAAAAGAAAATATCTTGCTAATTAAATTTAATTATATTATAAAACTTCAAAATGTCTCGTTAGACGCTAATTAAAAATTTGAACTCCTCTTAAGGAATGCCACGAGGCAATTATAAGGTTTTACCCACGTTCCGAACACAATGGAACATGTTTCGGAAGCTAATTCGATCATATGCACGAGTTACGGAAGTAAACGATCAATTCTAGTTTAAATCGATTAAAAGTTTCTAAGCGTTTCGAGCTGCCAGGGTCAAACGACAACTCCGATGGCTACGAAAATTGAAATCCGATAATAACTAACTATTACGGATCCCATGGAACTGGTTTCGTCGAATTCCGAGACTATGCCTCGGAAGGCTATTTTAAAATTCAATTTAAACGATATATTTTTAAAATTGAACAAATTACCTTTAAATTAAATTTCACACATTCTATTATCTTCAGTATCACCATTATAAAGTTTATAAGTCTTCAGATTATTTTAAATAGTTCTAGAAATTCCAGATTCAACAATTTACCCAATTTCAATTATTAAATTCAATATTTAAACTATATAATTCAATGATTTAATTATCAGGTAAATATTGATATTTCGAACTCAAGTCAAAATAAATTTTTAAATGTTAAAAATCAATTTAATTATCCCATTTTAAATTGTTAAAAATTCCGGGTCGTCACATTCCTCCCCCCTTAAAAGAATTTCGTCCCCGAAATTACTAATTAGGTAGAATGGTTCAAAACCCGTTTACTTTTCCCAAAACTCCCAATTCAACATCCTTCCAACCATCCTTCATTAAAGACCCACTATCACCTTAACCAACTTCCCAAAATCCTCTATAGTATCAAATAATATCCCTTTTGCTCAATCATCTAAATTTCAATTTAAAGTCAAATTTTGAATTATCAAAATTTTCTCAAAATTTTTCTAACTCTCAAAATTTTCGAAAATTTTTGCCAGCGTCTCATTTGCGCGGCTAGCTCGGTACAACTACAAAAGTCCTCTATGGGCTCCCAAATTTCAAAAGAAAACAAAAAGCCAAGTGGCTAGATCAAAAACCCAATCCAATTTCATATAGAAATTTAAATGCATACCTTTTTGTCGGGCAATTCACATTTATCTTTTGGAATCACATCTAATTTTCTTTTCCCCTTTTAATACCTGAATATTTTGTTTAGCAACAATATTCAATCGTAACTTTAAAAATCATTTTATACATCCTCTTATATAGGTTTTCATATCCATTTCTATTCAAACTAGTTTTCCCCACTTCTATACGAATTCAATTTACTTTAAATTTTGAATGTTGAATTTAATCTTTCATGTATATATGATTCAAATTAGTTTCATTTACTAATTTACATTAATTCCCAATTTGAAATCGTTTTGTCATTAACTAATTTTTTTTCAAAAATTTTCTAACTCCCAAAATTTTCAGAAAATTTTGGCAGAGTCTCCCTTGTACGGAGGAGCTTTTGCAATTTGACAAGAGATATAAATATATATACATCGACCCACCCGGTCAGAAAAGGCAAAAACAGTTCATATTTCCTATTTTTATTGCGTAGGCGTACCTTATTTAGCATTTTAAGCTTGTGTCTTACTTATTTTAGCAATTAGTGCATCCAAATCCAGCCAAACGGCTTCCCGTACCTGTACTAACTCAATTTAAATATGTAAGTGCCATATATAAAGTATTTATCAGCATTTCATTTACTTTAATAGCAAATCACAAGCATTTCACTTATATTCAATAGCTAAACACATATATATCATAAGCAACAAGCACCAAAACGCTTTCCATAAGCGATTTATATAACTTTTAAGCTAATTCAATTGCTTTCAATCAATTTATAAGCCATTTCATTCAGTTTCAATGGTTTGCAACTCAATTTCTTACATTCCATTGATTTTTAATCCAAACAAGCTCATATTCACTTCAAGTGATCCAGAATCAATTTTATTTAATCTCTATCAACTCATAGAATTTTAATTACTTTTATTTACGCCGAACGACAACCATTTTATGCAATTTCGATGATATTCGTTTAATAGAGTATTCATGTAATTTATAATTACTTAAATTAATCTCAACTTATTCTGTATTCAATTCCATTTCATTTCTAATTTATTTACCAACCATTCATCAGCTCGACATATTCCATTCTTGTATATTACTAGCCATTCCCAAATTAATTCAATCCAAGCTTTATTTAATGGGCTTTCACTCTTATTCGAAGCCAAGCTTCCATAAATTTTAAACTTAAGTGAATTTACTTTAATTTATTCTAACATCAAACTTAAGTTTACTTCTATTTGATTCTCATTTAATCAACTTTCATTAAATTCAGTTAGCCCATCAATTTTAAATTTTAATTTAAATTCACCTTCTCAATTTCCAAAATAATATCCAAGCACATATTTAACGCATTAATACTTTAAATTAATGTGCCACCGAACTTAAGTTCAGTCTGATAATCCAGTTCCAATCACAACTGTGATTTAGTTTTTATTCAATCAGACTTCATCCATTTATTATTTAACTCAATTAACTCATTTTAAAATTTTTTTAATTTACTTACTTAATTCGTTTGCGAATCTATTTTACTAATACAAATCCATTCTCAATTTATTTCTGCTCACTTGGGGGTTTTGTTTTGCAACTCAAACCATATCTATTATAATCACTTCTATTTCATATAACATCACTTCTCTTATATCCAATTTACTTGCAAATTTCATTAAATATTATTCAAATCACCCTTGAATTTTATTTGTAATTCAAACCATCACATTTTCAATCCAACTTTATTTTATTTTTATTTTTACAACATCTCCTCTTATTTAATTCATTATCAAATCCAAGTCGAATTCCATCTATAATTCTAATTCATTTCCAAACTCCATTATTAATTTACAATCCATTTATTTACCAAAGTTAAATTTTATTAACATACTCAATCAAACAATTATTTAACCAAATATCTTACTTTCAATTTTAAATCAATATTCGATTTTAATTACAAAATCACTTCATTAAAATTCTAGTTTGGATTTCCTTTTTATTTCCCCAAAATTCCAACATCTTTATTTAAAAAAATTTAGAAATGCTTTTAAATTCACGTCATACTTAATAAAATAGCTCTTTATAAAAATACTTTTTTTAGACTCGATGTCTCAACCAGTCCATCCTTGTACTCACAGAAATTCAGTCATACGTTGATCAGGCGTAGGACTGAAGACCTATAAGTACTTGGCAAACCCGTTTTCAACACCCAGTGAAAATACTTGGAAAATAATTTTATTGAAATATAGAAAACAGTTTTTGAAAATAGAGGAAATATTTTTGGTGAGGATGCTCTGGAAATCATCACCCCCATCCATGGTCGCAGTTAACTCGATGGTTACGTTGCCATCCCAACAAAATCCATAGATAACTGTAGGCCTCCGCGCCCCTCGATTACACCATGGAACCCACGACAGATCGCAGCTACAACTGGGGTTACGTAGCTCTCACAGCAAAAACCCATATAACTGTAGCATCAGCGCCATCGAATTTCGCTGTCAAAAATGAAACTTCTCCACTCCACTTGACCATAGATCGCAGTCTACCGATGTTGCATTGCCTTCCCGGCAAAATCAAGTGTAGACTGTTGGCACTCATCCTCCACACGATTTCGCTATGGTCCCCACAGTAGATCGTAGTGACATCGAGTTACACTGTCGTCACAGCATAACCCAAATGCCCCTGTAGGCATCAGCGCCTTCGACTTTCGCTACCCAATAATCCTCAGGAACTAGTTTTGTCCGTACTCCTCACAGGATCAACTTTAGAACCCCCCTTGGGGCTCAAGGCAGCACCACCCGGTGGCACTCCTGAGAAGTTCATTTCAAGAGAGCGCCTTTTTCCTCAGAGCCATCATCAAAACATTTTATACTATACACATATCGTATCTTCAAATCATGCACCTAGTATGATCTCATACAAAGCTCATTTATACAAAATCGATTATTCCAAAATCGATAATTCTCAAACTAGGCTTTCCAAATTCTCATATTGATTTTACCCAAAAATCAAAAGCCTTTCCAAATCCAAAGTTTCTCAAAACCTTTTCCAAAATCCTCATAAGATATACAGATATATATAATTTTTAAAACTTTGGATCTTTTCAAACTTGTAAAAAACTCCTTTTTATACTTTAAACGCCTTCAAAAATCCTTTTCTTCCGGCAATAGATTTAACAAGGAAATATTTATCTTATATAACAAAGATATATAACTTTGTTTATTCAAAATCAAATATTCAAATTTGATTACTCTTTCCAATATCAATTTCATTCAAAACCGTACGATTTACACATAACATTCGTACACTATACCAATTTGATCGCTCACTCGATCACACAATTTCACTTCCGAACTAGTATCGTCCACCCGACTTCCTAGTGCGGACTCAGATCTGGTTTCTTGATTAGAAACCGTCATTCTCCTTGCATAGCCATAACTGTGATAGAGAATATCCAGAACCTATCAACATTCCATATCCAGGTTTGCCATCGAAAATCGAGTGAAAAATCCCAACTCGGATCGATAAACTATCTCAAAATTCTATGCTCGAATCTGCATCAAACCACTACGAATAGAATAATATACGTACATCCTACGTATTTAACTTCATGGATTATTAGCTAAATCAATTCCCTTTCCATTCACATTCACTTATTCATATTTACATTAATCCCATTTGGATTATCACTTCAATTCTTATCTCAATTGAGCATTTAACTAATAATAGTTTGAACTCCGACCAATTTAGAAAATAGCTTGAAAATTGAATAATAGGTAAGTAGTTGAAAAATAATTATTAGTTTACAAAACAGCTATGATATAATTAACTAATCGTAAAATAGTTGGAAAATAGTAGAATAGTTTCAGGAATTTTAAATAATTGCAAGATAGTTGTAAAATAGAAATTAGTTTGTGAAATAGTTGAAAAATAGTAATTAGTTTAGAAACAGTTGAAAAATGATTAGATAGCTCCAAAAATAATTGTAAAACAAGTATAAAATAATTTGGCTTCAAGAAAGAAAAGTGGTATATATTAAATAGCCTAGAAAATAAGTTTATATTAAAACAATTTATATCGAAAATAGTCAAGAGTCAAACTGTTCACTTCCCCAACTAATTTCCATTTAATTGACTCAATTCTAACTTGAATAACTTCAATTTTTCTTGCAATTTATTTAAGCCCAATTCAAGTTGAATCACTCTTGATTCTCTTCCCAATTTAAATCAAATTCCATTTAATTTTAATCATGTTCAACTTATATTATAATTTTAAATTATTCCAATTAATCTGAATTATTATCAATTGCACCCATTTCAAATTCAAATCATTTCAATAAAATCCAATTTAATTTCCCATTTAATTTTTTTTAACTTATACATCTTCAATCTCCAATACAATAAATTCAAATCAAATTCAATTTCAATCTTGAATTTAATCTATCTCGAATTATATAAATTCGAGTTAAATTCTCAAAGGTTGGTTTACCTTTTTAAACCAAATTAACTTTTATTCAATGTTTCTAATCAATTTTAATTTCTGAGTTCACTTCTCAAAATTCCAATTTAAATTATTTGTATTTATGTATTTCAAGGTTCAATACAATTTTATTTGTTTTCAAAATTTAATTTATTATTCAGTTTTATCTTCCAGTTTGAAGCCAGTTCTTAAACAAGTATATTTTGCAAATTCAATTATTCAAATTTTTAATTCAAAGTAATTCCATACCCTTAATTCCAAATGAAAATTTAACCTCCCTTTTTCTCAATAATGGATATATCACCACACTTCATTTCTATTTCATTTAAACCAACCCAATTCACAATTTAAAGATTTTCATTAACAATAGGATGATATCATCCAATTTATTTTAAAACGTCCATCCATTTTCAATTTTAAATCTCAAACCCGTTTTGAGATCACACAAATTCCCAATTCAATCAACCATTTAACTTTCTAAGTTAAATTACAATTTACTTAATCCAATCAACCTTATTCAATTTGAATTCCCGCTTCAACTTCAAAATTCTTTCCCTCTTATAAGTTCAAAACTTATATCACTTGGGTTTTTACATCACACTTCAGGGAAAAATCAAAAATCAACCTCTTAGAGTTTATTTCAAATTATCTTTGATATCATGTATATCGATACATATATACATATTTATTTCTTGGCCCTCCTAGCCATGTTTTTAAATTTTAAATCACCTTTGGTTTTAAATTCAAATCAATTTCCAAACAACCCATTGTTTGCATCAAGTCCCAGTTATCCAAATAATACTTATTTATTTTTCTTCATTACTTTGAAACAAAATTGTCAAATTCTGGGATCAGATTTAGAATTTCATTTTCAATCACTTAAATTTTAATTTAGTTGTATTTCTATTTCTACTTAATTTAATTCCAATTCAAGACTTCAGTTTGTTTGTATTATATTACTTCTTAGTTTCATTTCAATAAATTTAGCAACCAATCGCTTTAGTATCTATTAGAAGGAAATATTGCTTTATATATCAAAATATATTTTATATAAATCATTTAAAATCTTTTTATAAGAAAATAACAAGTACGCTCTCATATATATATATATTCTTAACTCATTCTAGAGTACTACAGACTCTATTAAATGAGCAATTCCCACCAGAGCCAAGGTTCTCGCCTAACCTTTCAGCTCTGATACCAAATGTAACGAACCGAAATTTCCGATCCCGAAAATTCCAGATAGTTATGAAAAAGAAGAAAGAGATAGAAGAAGAAGAACAGAAACACCAAACATCTCACATTCGCAGCGGATAAAATATAATAATCAATAATAATAGTTTACAAAAAAATACTATATCTGTCGATTACATTTAATATACATCAGAATTTCACATAATATACAGTCACTGAATATTTACAATTATCATGTCTCAGATTAACAATAATATAAATTCAGCGGAAATACTCTACACGATATTGCCATCCAGCTCGCCTCCTAAGCTCCAGAACGTCCTAACTTGGAAATCTGTAATACTCGGTCTAACCCGAGCATTACACCAAAGTAACACCCGGGTCAGGCTGGAAACCAGCGTGAGTAATCTCAACTAACAAGGAATAGTAAAGAAATCAACTTATATAAACCTGGGGTGACATATATCAATTTAACAAATTCGCAATTAGCTATAAACAATACTTATTCCATCATCAATTTGCTAAATACCAAACTTAGATAAAATAATTCAATTCACTCAAATCATTTCATTCCAACCTATTGATTTACCAAATCAATTTATAAAAATTCGAAGTGGTTTCGGGTATTTCCTAATACCCGACCCCGGCCTCTTCGAATCTCACATCTTCCTATCCCAAGTTATCCAAATGAAATACACAACATTTCATATCAGAGTTATCAACTCCTTCAAAACATCCAACATCATTCAATCATTCGGAAACAAAACTTAATCACATACAAATCAATTCAATTGGTTCTAATTGAACTTTAAACCTCAATTGCATATATTCCTTCATTAATTAATTCCAAAACAAGTAATTAATTAATCAACCCTTCCATATCCATTTATCTTAATTAATCACCGTGGATTAATTATCTTTCAATTACATTCAAGTAATTATTTTTATTAATTTCACAATATTAATTATTCTTAACCCAAATCAATGCCGTAATTTTAATTATTCCATACATTTAATTAACTATGTTAATTACATTAATCCTTAATTTCTTATATTACTTAATTCCTCATAAGTCACTTATTATGGATTAATTAATCTTAATTAATCACATCTTTAATTACTTCATTAATTTTATAAGTTATTACTTCCCAATTATATTTCAATTTATCTAAATCTAAATTAATTATATTAATTAAACCACGTTATTAATCATACTTGATTTATCTCCACCTGAAATGATCTACGTTTGATTTACTTCATTAAATAAATTAATTCTCCTTAATTTAATTATCTTAATTTCAAGGCAATCATATTTTATTAATTGAATTACATAACTACTTATTAAACCATCAAATAATCATTCTAAATAATTTAAACTTAAATTAATTAACCCAAATCATTAATTAATTTAATTAATTATTCATTTAAATTATCCTACCTATTTAATGAATCACCAATCATTAAACCCTTATTAACTCGAGAATCAAACAAAACCAAAGTCGCAGATTATCAGCACACATTCATTCACTAGATCAATCAACCAATCATTTAAATTTAGATAATATCAGACGAGTGAGATTTACTCACCGTTACTTTTATTTTGCAATCCATCTCAATATAGCTTTGGTTTTTTCTCGATTTGACCCTGATTAAACAATTTATACGATTCTTATCATTGTTTGAAATGACCTGAAATAATTTACCACAAAATAAATTCAATCAATTAATTCGTTCAACTTATAATTGATTTTAAATTTAAAAGTGTTCTAACCAACTAATTAAATTTGTTTTCTTGAAACCTCCTACCTTTAAAATCATTCATATATAATTTCCAAGCTGAGACATTTTATTTTTATATATATAGGTAAATTTTAAATCGAGGAAAAGAAAACAAAAACTGCAATAACTCACCATACCCTACCCGAGTCTTCAGAAAGCCACGAAACCCTCAAGTAGCCGTACTACCAAATCGTCATAGCCGAGCTTCCATTGACAAACGCCTCCCTCTCCTGACCTCGCATGTGCCATCGCCTGTAGCTATCATTGTCGCGAGCGCGAGCGCGTGCTAATGTCGCCGACTGCACCACCACCAAGCTCAATCGAGCACCTACCTCAACCCACACGGCCCCGAACTCCTCCAACCCAGGCCGCGCGCATAGATTTGAGATTAGTTTCCCCCCTTCGAGCTGAACGAAAATATTGGACGAGTTCTCTTGGCCATTTATTTCATATATTTTTTTTAGAATAAGGCTTGCGAGAAGATTTTGATTTAACGTGAAAAAGGAGGAGATTTGCTTGGCTATTTTTTTTTCGTTCGATTCTGCTTGAAGCTTTGAGAACGAAGAGGAGGAACAAGATGAAATATAGGAGGGTGGAAAACTTCTTGAGCACGACATTGTAAAAGAAAATATCTTGCTAATTTAATTTAATTATATTATAAAACTTCAAAATGTCTCGTTAAACGCTAATTAAAAATTTGAACTCCTCTTAAGGAATGCCACGAGGCGAATATAAGATTTTACCCACGTTCCGAACACAATGGAACGTGTTTCGAAAGCTAATTCGATCATATGCGCGGGTTACGGAAGTAAACGATCAATTCTAGTTTAAATCGATTAAAAGTTTCTAAGCGTTTTGAGCTGCCAGGGTCAAACGACAACTCCGATGGCTACGAAAATTGAAATCCGATGATAACTAACTATTACGGATCCCATAGACTTGGTTTCGTCGAATTCCGAGACTGTGCCTCAGAAGGCTATTTTAAAATTCAATTTAAACAATATATTTTTAAAATTGAACAAATTACCTTTAAATTAAATTTCACACATTCTATTATCTTCAGTATCACCATTATAAAGTTTATAAGTCTTTAGATTATTTTTAATAGGCTTAGAAATTCCAGATTCAACAATTTACCCAATTTCAATTATTAAATTCAATATTTAAACTATATAATTCAATGATTTAATTATCAGGTAAATATTGATATTTCGAATTCAAGTCAAAATAAATTTTTAAATGTTAAAAATCAATTTAATTATCCCATTTTAAATTGTTAAAAATTCCGGGTCGTCACAATTACACTCAAATTCATTCTAGAGTACTACCGACTCTATCTCTAATGAGTAACTCCCAACAGAGCCAAGGTTGTCACTTAACCATATGCTATGATACCAAATTGTCAGGAACGGGATTCTTCGACCACGATGGCCGACATCAATACGTCCACTGTATCAACTGTCGAGCAAATCGAAGGCCGGAAAACCGTACCGTTAGGGTTAAAGAAGAGGTAGAAGATAGGAGAAGAAAGAAAGAAAAAGCAACAGAAACAATATAAGAATCTCACAATTTTCAACGGAACAACATATAATAGATAAATGAATATCTTTAATACAAAGAATTATATCAGTTATTACATTACATCACATTACATTACATTATTAGAGTTTACAACAACAAACAGCTGAAAAGAAATACTATATACTAGTGGATGCGCCATGCCATCCAGCCTGCTCCTGATCTCCACAGCAACTCCTGAATTCCAGAATATCTTGATAACCCGACTATATACTGCCCGTGTAGAAATTGGTGGGCATCCAGAGTTTAGGAAGAGAACAATAAACTCCAAGTCAGTCATGTGACTGGTGTGAGAACTTAAAACAGTTATATCTTTAAAAAAACAAACAAAGGAAAATTTTTAAATTAGATTCGCAATGCTTTTAGAAAATGAGACTACCATAAGGCCTCCCGCACACACACACAATGCAAACGCAGAATCGGAGGAGATTTCTCCTTATGATAGTCAAACATGCTTGATACGCAAATTTTCTTTAATATTATTACTATAAGTGCAAAGTGTAGGAAAACATTTTGAAAGTAATGATATAAATCTTAGCCAACATAGACATTCCGAACTATGCCTATTATAGCTACCATCTAAACAGTGGTGACCACCATAAGTAAATGACAGGTTCTACAACTAAAACTGTACAGGGTTTCGTATTGTTTCTTTGGATTTCCAACAAATGGTCAGGCCAAGGAACTTCCCATTGCCACATGGAAACACCTCTGGAAAGACGCCCCGAGAACCTAACCGGTTCTCTGCCAACACAAGGCCGGGTTACCTCTAACTGGGTAACTACTGACACGAGTATGCCATCCCCCGGTCGTAAACGACCTTTCCCGGGATCCCGATAACCAACAACCACAAAGTAATAAATTCGCAGTAATCACATAGGTTAAATATCTGGGCTCCATACCATGATACCACCTCTATCCAGAAGGAAATGCACATACCCTAAAGGGCGCTACCCCAATAACCTTGCCGCATCCTTCCTGTTTCGACCATTTCGGGGTGTGAGGTTCGACGAAGTCTCGTCCACAAAGCTACGCTTTTTACAAAGCCATGCTTCGATCAACAATGATCAGCAGCACTTAGCATGCCACATTACCAAATTAGGAAAATATTAATGATAACCTTCAACTACATAACCTCTGAGCTCGTACGTCTTAGAGAAGGGTGTTAAGCTAAAAGAACAAATTCTCCGCCACCAACAGAAATGTATTTGAAAGAAATATGCTTTATATCTCAATTTGTAATGTCAGACATACAATCCATACAAGTCTATTCTGGGTTCGAACAGAACCGAAGGCACTTCCAAAGAAGCCCTTGCAATCCGGGTATTCACAATCCCGATCGGACTTCCCATCACTTAGGGAATCTCTATGCCGGCGCGACTCAGTGCAGAGACAATCAACGAGTTATCCTTTCCTTCTCGAAAATACCCGGTCTTCAATACCGGTCTTCAAATGCTATCCATAACGACATATCATTATTCGGAATGGGATTCATGACACAAAGGTCCTTCCCCGGCTAAACCGAATAACGAGCGCTTATTAAAAAATAATAAGTGTAGCATTCAATTCAAGAAAATGACCACAAATACCCATTTAAAGGTAAATATTGATAGTCGGTTGTTTAACTATCAAGGCCAACAAACAAATATCCAGCACCGTAACAATCACTAGGCCCTTTTTATTAATCTTTCATAAATTAGATAACTTGCCAGATATTCACTTCAATTTATCTTTGAAAAGATATATTCTCTAAACCCTTTCAATTTCTATATTGGAAAACATTTCCAAATACTTATTTAACAATAAGTAATTCACAAATTCATTTATTTTCAATACTTAGAAAATATTCGATATACTTAAAATATGATTAAGTATATATTTTATTCTTTTAAGGAAAACATTCTTTTAAACACATTTATTTGAGTCAAAACAAATGTTGCATAAAACACCGTTACGGCAACCCAAAATCACTAGTATAGGGATTCGAAATTAAGATAGATATATAAATCCCAATACTATACAAAATATTTCCTGTCGAAAATCATTTACTATAACAACAGTGTTATAGTCCACTATTTCCTTTTATTTCTCGAAAACGTCTCTTTCAACAATGAATGTTGAAATCTATGGTTTCGACACTTAATACGTTTTAAAACACTTCAAATCGTTTTAAAATTCTATTTAAATATCACTTCCCCAAAACATTTCTTTAATATATTATTCACCGTCCCAAAATTGTGAATATATCTCCTTTAATAAGCTATAATAATTAACTCATCAAAATAAGTCGATTTCGGATTTATAAAACAATGTTTATAAATTTACATTTATATATTATAAAACTTCAACTTATAAAAATCCCTTAATTAACGAATTCTCTTTATATCTCATTTAATGCCAAAATCCGATTTATAAGTTAATTTCCCATGAATCTTTTATTTTACAAAAATCTATTCATTTTATAACTTCACAATTTATAAATCTACAAATTTCATTCACTTATGAATCCATTTATACTTCATTTTAACACATATAAAAACTCGTTTCATAATTCCAATATTTTAATTTATAAATATCAATTTTATAAATCTTTTATATAAACCATTTATAATAATTTCAAAAATCTCTATTTAATCTATTTTTATAAAATCATTAACTCCATATTTCAAAAATCAATTTTCAACTATATTTCTCAAAAATCATAATTTTTATAACATTAAAATTTTAACGTTTATTTATTTAAAATGAATCAATTCCAAAATTCAATAAAACGTACTTTCAAAAATCACTTTAAAATCCTTTTAAATTTTCCAAAATAGGCCCAATGCTGCAACAGCACCAAATTAACAATCACGGCATCCAAAACATCATATATCATATGATAACAGAATATATCACAATATCTGTAAATAAATCAATACTGTTGAGGAATCCAGTTGGATCCCTCCAACCAGTTTCCCTGCATCCACAGATGTTAGCACAATACCAATTCCGTTTCAATACAGAATATCGCGGTATATAGGATTTATAAAATATTATCCGCTATTATGCGGCGCAATAGGGTCTCATCCATTATATAATGCGGGAAAATCAACTCCAAGTACATATATAATACCAATTCCACATCAAGGTGAAATTATCGCGGTATATGTTTTTAATAAATAACATCCGCTTAATATACGGCATATAGGGTCTATTACTATACAATAGATAATAATTTATCATTCAATCGCACAATCAAGCAATTTTAAATCTAACTATTAGAAATTTAAATTGAAACAATTTCGATTGAGTGAGAAGTTCTCACCTTGCTACCAATAACAGTTGCAGTGTTTAATTTCGAATAAAATTAAACGCACGTTTAATTTTACCCAAAATTTTCACTAGCTCCAATCAACTCCAATCTAGCTCCATCGCGTAGTGCTCGTCAATACGAACCCGACGCAATTCGTTTCGTGCGTTTTCGACCTCGTATGAACAAGTTATCGCATTTTAAAGATTGTACAATTTAAAATATAATATAATTTACAATTTCTTTTAATTTTTATGACCTAATTGAATCTGGACCGTTGGATCTTGAACCCTTGGATCTGGGCCGCACTCTCTCTTCTTCCCCAAACAGAAACACACGCGCATGATAACCCACGGTAGCCGCCTCTAAACCTAGATGACGCGACCATCTCCTTCCACTTCCACGATGACAGGTTACGCCACGACGAAGTCCATCACGCGAGCTATCTCCAGCCCGATTATGGTTGAACTCGGCCCTCCCATCGCACAGAAAATCATGCGTGACTTCCGGCCATTCAAGCTCGATTTAACGTTAATCCATCGCTTTGATTTTGATCACAACCATTGGTTTTGTAGCCCTCTAGATCCTCTACAAGTTCCAAGTTGAAAGTAATTGCTAATTCTTTATGAATTGAGAGAGAATTGAGGAAGATTGAAAGAGATTTTCGGCCATTAAAGGATGGTAGCGGCTAGGGCTGAAGAAACTAGGGTTTGTGTAAAAAATGAAAGTTGAGGTCCTTAAATAGAAAATTTCCGTGCACTATTCACCCGAAATTTTTCCGAACTCCACACGAAGCGTGCCGCCTGGCGTTTATAATGTTTTACCCCTATTCCAAATGCAATGGAATATATATCGGGAGCCAATTCGATCAAATTTGAAAATTTTGAATCGACTATTTAAATTTAAAATTCACTCGAATCGATTTCTACGCGTTTTAGCTTGCCCCGGAGAAACCGTAAATCCGATTGACATGAAATTTGAAACCGTACAATAATATAACATTACGGATCCGATGAAACTAGTTTCGTCGAAATCCAAGACTATTTGAAAAATGGCTATTTTAACTCGTCAATTAAATATTAAAATAATCAATTTCCACAAATTAACTTTTAATTCAATTTTAAAAGTTCTGCAACATCATTCTAACTCCAATATGATTTAATACAACTTTACAAATCAATTTTAATCACATTAAATCCAATTTCCAATTATTTCTGTAATTTCAAATATTAAATTATCGATTTAATTATCCAATTAAATCTAGATATTAAAAATATATTTTATTCGACCTACAAATTTTACTTATTAATATTTAAAATCAATTAAATATACGAATTTCAATTGACAGAAATTTTGGGTTGTTACAATTTCACATTCTAAAAATAGAGAGAAAACCTCGATTAATCACTTCTTAGCAAAAAATTCACTCTAAACCCTACTTTAATTAGCCAAATCTTGTTATTAAAAGAAGAATAGCTTAATTAGCACTTGTATATGAAGATTTACTATTGGAGATCACTTCAAGCTACTGTTCATCTTAGATTACACGGATTCTTGAATTGCTTTGGATTTAGGTGAGTGGTTAGGACCTCTCACTTACTAGTTAGCTATTATACACCATAAATGATGTTTTAAAATTATTTGAGGATCTTAAAATGTGTTTTGAACTTTAACTAATCACGTATATAAATTTCAAATGATTTGAAAAAGATTTGTAAATTTCGTATTCTTATGGATCTCCCTTGTTCTTATAGTTATACCCTTAGATTTTGGCTTTACTTTAATGGATGTATGCCTGTTTAGGTATGTGTAATGCTTTCTTGAATGTAGGATTTTTGTTTAGTTGGAAATGTTGATCAAATTGCGATTTAGTTATAGGGACAAGCTATGGATCAATGATGATCCATAATGTCAACTTGACCAGAATTTGGTGCAATCCAAATGAGGCAACAAGAAGGCCCTGTAAGGCTACGTTTCAAGTGTCAAGTTGTTTGGAGTTTATTTGCTAGAGTCATGGCTTGTTTATAATGGATCGGTGGTTATGGATCGATGTCTATGGATCGATGGAGGAGAGGTTGACATGGAGAAGCATGGCTTGTTGCGTTGAAGTGGGATGGATAGGTGATGATGGATAAGTGGCTATGGATCGATAAAGGAGATTTTCACATGAAGGAGCATGGCTTGTTGCATTGAAGTATGGGATCGTTGATGGGATGGATCGGTGATGATGGATCACTGGCTATGGATTGGTGATGATGGATCAATGGCTATTGATCAGTGGCTATGGATTGGTAGGGAAGAATTTCACCTGAAGGTGCATGGCTTGCTGTGCTAAAGTGTGGGATTAGTGATGGGATAGATCGGTGATAATGGATTAGTGGCTAGGGGTCGATGATAATGGATCGGTGGCTATTGATAGGCTGCTACGGATCAGTGGTAGAGAGTTTCATATGGTGGAGCATGGGTTATTGCATGGAAGTAGGGGATCGGTAATGAGATGGATCGGTGATGATGGATCGATGGCTATGGATCGTTGTGATGGATCAATGGTTATGGATCGGTGATGATGGATCACGGGCTATGGATCGATGGTGGAAAGAGTTGGAGCTACTTCGAGCCATTTGCATGCTTGCTTTGAGGCTTAGCAATATTTTCTATGAGTCTTAGGTGTGTTCACTCCAAGCTCTTGCCAATCCAAACACATGGACAAAGATGGTAAAGTGTTGGATAGGTACCAAGACATAGGCTTCGGTGGCAATTTCAAGATGACGATGCACGATGCAACGATAATTACTACATGATGGGAAGAGATGGCTTTGATGATGGATGGCTATATTTAGGATGTAGAGTAGAGGACTATAATTCGGATTGAAGGAACTATTAGATGGAAGTTACTGGGCGAGTGATGATATTTTATGAATGACGATGATAGAGAATCACCCCAATCATGACGACTTCTGACGGGAGTTGTAAGATGAGTTGATGTGTTCAAAGGGATCATTAAAACTCGAGGGTTCGAGAGTACTCATAAAGGAAGGTAATATAAGGTACCCATTTAGACCATGATGGGTCCTGATCTCCATAATGGGTGATCTGGTCACCACGATGAGCGATCTAATCTCCATATCGGGTGATCTTTATAGTGGAGCCATGATGGGCGATCTAATTCCTAGCCTACTAGGTGGCATAGATTCGAGTACTAGGGAACCAGGATGTTGAGAAGTCTTTGACCATGATGGGTCATTTGAGTTACCACTTTTCGAATGCATTGAGTGAGTGAATGTGAGGATGAATGATAGTTTTTATATTTGTCTGATTTCTTATCGCTCTATGTATGTCACATGATGTCGATACTTAACATAGATATCTAGACACCCTTAGTACTTTGATGTACAATACACCCATGATGACTATGTTATAGAATAGCATATAACTTATGTATGTACTAACTCTACGAATGCAGGGACATGTCCTGTATAGTATACTAACATTATAGAATTTGAGACTTTCTACCACTCACACCAAACATTTAACTCGGGATTTTATGCTTTGCTTCCTATAATTCCGGGTACTTTTAAATGAGTAGATTAAGAATATCAGGTCTAGTGCGCATGTGAAGCAGGATATAAGATGGGCAGGAGGTCACAGTACCATATTACTTAATTTACTTATTATGAATTGCTATTCCACTATATAGCACCATGGAGCTTGCTAGTGTCCTTATTATTTAGAGACAGTTTGTTTACGAGTTACTATTTGCTTTATAACTCTATCACTTATACCATATACTATATCTATTTACTCTATTTTCTATGATTCATTCAATTATTTATATCTTGCCTATTTTATATCTGATATGTTTATTATTCTATTTTATTCGATGCGCTTTGAGATATAAGATAGATTCTATGATGTTTCATTTTCTCACAACCTTGACGGTCGTACTACATCGACTGGGCATCATGTAGCACACTATACATGTAATATTAGGTGCCGATGGTGTAGTGCAGTCGCCATAATTAGTATCAGAGCTTAGGTTGCGTAGTTTAACCTAAGAGATACCATAATCTAGTAGTGATAGGATATGAATTCATAACCTAGACTAGATCGAGAGTGTATACATATACGAGAGTGCGTACTAATTATATATTTTGGTTTTCAAATCTATATAGTAGTATATAGTATATAAGTTGCACTGCACATACGAGTACTACTTGAGTGGAATTCCTTATAGAAAGACTGATCATCCTTATCATAGATTGAAGGATGATTCGTCAAAAAAGGAATGCTTCTAGGAACTCCATCTATGGAGTCGAAGAGGGAATCGGCTCAAGAACTGCTAGTCCCGACTTGCAGACAATTTCAATACCATGGTGCGGAACATGCTGTAGAATGCTCAAGTGTCCGCTCAAAATATCTTAGTTGACAGTGGTGTTATGGTGCAAGCACCTAGAGCTGATTTCGATAAGCTGAACAAAGGCATTTCTAGTTTTAGTTGCAAATCATTCTAAGGAACGGTGTCGGTGATGAAAGTGTAGGATTGGCTTGATACCTGTGAAGGACCTTTGATGACTTAGAGCAAAACGATGCTATGAAAAGGCAGTTGGCTTTCCGAAAATTTCAAGGGCAAGCCATGAACTGGTGGAATGTTGTGAAGGTTTTTACTCTTGAAAAACAGTACACATAGGACTAATTCTAAGCCCGATTTGAAGAAAATTTTATTCCTAAAGCTTAAAAGTCGGTCTACTTACGTAATTTCACATATTTAAAGCAAAGAGATATGACATTTTTTGAATATTTTTCTAAGTTCGACCTCTATCAAAATACGAGATGTCTTCCAATGACACTCCATTAAAAAATATTTTATCATCAGCTTGGTTGAACACTTTAGAGAGAAACTCATGAGCCATACTTACGAGACTTTTGAGATGATAATCGAGAAGGCTCTGAGGAATGAGAGTCTTTATCGAAATTCAAAATCTATTATTTCTAAAGACGAGCCTAACAATTGGGTGGGGAAGGCAAGAAGAAGCGAACAGTAAGAGGAAGAAGATTTAGAACAAAGGTGGCCATAAAAAGAGCAAGCCAACTTTGACTTGCTACAACTGTTTAAAGAAGGGTCACTACATTCAAGACTACTGTTGGCGTCAAAAGTGGCCACGAACACCCAGTTACGTGAAGCACCAATATCCAGTTACAGATCTCAAATAATAATGTAAAGAGTACAAAGTGAAGAATAATAAATTTAAAACAGAAAGCAAACAAAGAGAGATAGAGATATATAGTGGTTTGGCTAACTTTGGCCTATGTCCACTCCAAATATTTTCCTTTTTATTCATTTATACTGCCGATTACTATAACAAATCCTTGAAATCCAAGAATAAAAAGGGTAGTTTTTAGCCGAGGTAGAAGATAGAATCAAGTAGAAAGAAGCCCCCTTTTCTTGTGCGATCCTTCTGTATTTATCGAGGAAGACGTGAAAAATATCTCTCTCAAAATTCGGATATGGAACCTTGAAGCCAAGACAAGCCTGCCCAAAGAGTTTAGGGCCTACTAGAGCCCATAATAGAGAGTGTCGATCCCTATTTTGGGAGAATCATGTGGTGCCATCCCTATGGTGGGTCCCTTGTGTTGTAATATGCTTGTACTCCAAGCTTCATGTTAATTGAATTAGTAGAACTGGAGCTATTGATCGATCTTTGTTGCAACATGTAATGTTGCCTGATTTAGGCTGATCCTTATATAGAGATAGGGACTGATCTCTCTTGCTTGTTCCTTTTTACCTATGATGGGTTCCACATGTTGTAACGTACTTCCCCTTCAAATGTCATGTTGATTGCATTTGTAGATTTTGAGTTATTGACCGATTATTGCTATGAACTTGAACATGGTCGATCCCTCGTAGGGATTTAGGCTGATCCCTCCAAATTCCTCCACTCTATTTGCGATCCCTAGGGTTGATTCCTTAGGGTCCCTTCGTATTGCATTCAAAGTTGCACTTCAATCCGTCTTATGATTGTTGAGTTATGGAGCGATCATCATTGAGTTATGTTGTGTGCATTATGTTCAATCTGATCCCTTTTTCTGATCCCTCTATTTCGATCCATCTATTTTGAACTTTTTTGTAGAGTAATATTTCGACCCAGCACCTCTCCTAGAGGGAGTTTTAGTTCCATACTTAGCCATTTTTTAAGTTTTGTCCATCCAAATCCACTCAACTATCATCCTTAATTCCAAACATAATTGATCTTCAATCCTAGTAACCATCTCCCCAGCTTTCTTCCTTATGACATGAAGTCCAATGGGTTAAATCCACCTGTGTACTATCTTGTCAAAAGTTGGGTTAACACTTTTCCCCTAAAACATGCCTTGTGATAGGAGAGTGTGTTTTGAATTGCCGCAAATCCAAAATTTGAAGTCCATAATCCATCGATAGCTATGTTATCCAATCTGAATCCAGTCCATTCTTAACTCAGAGCCATGATCGCTTTGGATCATTAGTGAAATTCATGATCATTCCTAGTCAATATCCAATTCGAAATCCACGATCTCTTTAGATCATTTTATCCAAGTTTGTATCCATCCAAAGTCAAATCCGTTATCGTTCGAGGTTGATATCCCAATCTATGACCTCTCCAGGTCTTTAGCAAATCCAGGACCACTCCGGGATCATATCCAAGTCCGCGATCGCTTTGGGTACATATCCAAATGCATGACTATTCGAAGCTAATATCCAAATCCGTGACCTCTTTGGGTCCTTACCGAGAAAAATCCATACTCGATGGCCGAGTAAGCCGATCCCATCGCCTTTCAATGAAGCGACGTTACTTCTTGTACTTCGGCTCAGTGTCCCTGAATATTAAGTGATGTCTTGGCCTAAGTCCTAAGCTGATCATGGTCTCTCTAGACCCTTGCTGAGCATAATCCATACTCGACGTCCTGAGTAGATCGATCATATTGCTCTATGATGAAGCAACCTACCCCTGGACAAGTATAATTGATAACTGATGTCCTGTAGGGTTTTGTTCTCTTGCCTCAACTCCCTAGTCGAGGACTTAACCCATGTATGAGTACATTCTATCATTCTTCGTCGAAGGGATTCATACCTTGCGATTATTTCCCCATCACTCCGGTCGGGACAATAATCACATCCTATTTTATTTATCGAAGTAATGCATATCTTAAATAACCTAATAAATAAGAGTTCGTACATTCAAAAATCCAAAAAAATTATAAAGCCAAAGGGTGCCTCTTAGGGCATGATTGTTCATCATCATCTCAGAGCCTGCCTTAGGACCATCCTCGATCTCTTACATATGTAAGTGCCTTATGATATAGTTTATTATTATTATAATGGTCAGAGTCTAAGTCTTAAACTCAGCCGTTACTATCATGATCAGTGATGATGATCCAGGGCCTTGATCCAGAGCCATTTCTATTTCCATTCGATATGGATAGTGGCTACTCCTGTTTCACTATCGTTGTCTGATTCTTTACATACTACAGCAATCTTCCATTTCTGACTTGCTTCTCAATCATATCCTATAAATGCATGCATTCATCCATGTGTGCCTGTTTAGTTCATGGAATAGGAAGTACTTACCAAACATACGCTCTTTCTCCGTGGGATCCCTCCTTATGGATTTTCGATATGGGAGTTGCCCCTAGTGTATACATAAATTCATTCTAGAATTTTTGTCAAATCCGAGTAGGAGGAGAACCTCGGATCCTCTCTTTCCATTGCCTTTTCATCCCATCATATCCATCATCCATTTTATGTTTTCCTTTACCATTCTTGTTTGCATCTCCTGATGATTCTTTGCTTTGCACAACGTTCAACTCTGATTTTCCGGCCTGTGCATCTTCTTGGTGCAAGAACTTTTCTACTTCTTGATAAAACTCCCCGAGATCCATAAGTGAACTCTACACTAATGAATCCTTCAAATCCATGCCATTGGAAATTCCTAATACATCTGCCATCAAAACCATGGATGGATCTGGTTGATCCATCAATGCTGCGACACAATTAAATCGTGTTATAAAACACCTTAGAGACTCTCTGGTCTTCTGTTTCATTACTGCCATACTCATCACATTTTTAGTTCTTAAAATGTGAACCGTGACTGCCTCATAATCCTTTCGACCAGTTTCGTCCATGGGCTAATAGAACCGCACTCCAACTGCCTAAATAATAGTGCAACTGTATCCGTTAAATACAGAGGAAAGCGCCATGCCACGACTTCCTATGATGCCCACAAGTACTTCCATGCGCCTTATATGTCTCATCATATGCATTCGCCTTTCTATCATATACTTCCAGTGTTGGAAGTTTAAACTCCGGTGGATTCCTTGTATTCTTGATATTAGGAGTGAATGAACTTTTATTTACATCCTCTAGATCCCTATTCACCAATCCTCCACCCATTGCTCGTCCGATCATCTCTACAAACCTATCGTTGCCATCGAATAGCAATCTCCTATCATCATTTCCAAACTTCCCCCCGAGTCCATGAGGGAATTCTAGATGGTACTCCTCTGGACAAGCATCCAAATTTCAATTCACACCAAGCTCTATAGGATTAACCGCATCTCATGTAGCATTGAGATCCACCAAACTCGAGGGCATGCCCCTACGCCTCTGGGGATCGAGGCTGATCCCTATAGAGGGATCAGGGTGGTCGAGACTGCCCCGACTACTTAGCTCTGTTCCTTTTTCCAATAGCTCCGTCTCCTTTTTCCTGGTTCTGATTTTTATCCATTCCTGCTACTTTAACTCCTTGACCTAAGTTGTCATTAGCTCTTGCTACTTTATTCCCATGGTTTTGCGCTCCAACTTGTCCAATCCATCGAAATAAATTCTGCATCATCTTCTTCTGTCTTTTCAGCATCTTTCATGTATAACATCCTGTATAGCATCCATTATGGTTTCCATTTCATCCCTGGTGATGTTGATAGATGCTTGATTAGCTCCAGCTCCTAGGGAAGCTTTTTGACTCCTTCCATGGTGGCTCCTTTCCTATAGTGCTCCCCTTGTTGATTATCTCACCATCGCTCTAAATCTAAGCTCTAGATCTTTTTCAAACTCTGAATCCATAGGGGCTAGCTTTCTTAGTGAAAGCACCAAAATATTGGTGCTAAAATTGGCCATCAACACCCAGTTACGTGTAAGCACCAATATCCAGTTACAGATCTCTGATAATATAACAAACAGAGTATAAATTGGAGAATAATAAAATTAATATAGAAAGCAAATAATAAGAGACAAAGAGTTATGGTGGTTTGGCTAACTCCGGCCTATGTCCACTCCAAAGATTTTCCTTTATATTCATTTATACCACTGATTACAGTTAGAAATCCGTGAAATCCAAGAATAAAAAGGGAAGAGTTTAGCCTAGGTAGAAGATAGAATCAAGCAGAAAGAAGCCTCCTTTTCCGATGCCATGTCTGCTATATTTATAGAGGAAGACGTGAAAATATCTCGCTCAAACTCGGAGTTGGAGCCCAAAGGCAAGACGAGCCTACCCAAAGAGTGTGGGGCCCACTAGAGCCAATAATAGGGATCGATGTCGACCTATATTTTAGTGGAATCATGGGATGTGATCCCTACGGTCGGTCCTTTGTGTTGTAGTAGACTTGTATGCTAAGTTTCACGTCAATTGGATTAGTAGAAATTGAGTTATTGATCAATCTTTGTTACAACATGTAATATTGCCTGATTTAGGCCGATTCCTATATAGGGACAGGGGCTGATTCCTCTTGCTTGCTCCTTTTGGGTTACAATCCCTATAATGGGTTCTTTATGTTGTAATGTACTTCTCCTCCAGATTTCATGATGATTGCACTTGTAGATTTTGAGTTATTGATCGATCATTGCTATGAACTTGAATATGACCGATCTATCATAGGGATTTAGGCCGATCCCTCTATAGGAAGAGGGATTGATCCCTCCAAAGTCCTTTACTTGATATGCAAACCCTAGGGTAGGTTCCCTAGGGTCCCTTCTTCTTGTTCTAAAGTTCCAGTTCAATCCGTCTTGTGGTTTTTGAGTTACATAGCGATCATCATTAAGTTATGTTTTGTGCATCTTGTTCAATCTGATCTCAGTTCCCTCTATTCCAATCCCTTTTTGTAGAGTGATTATTCCGATCCGATCCCTCTCTTAAGGGGGGATCTATTTCCATGCCTAGCTATTTTTATAGCTTTGTTTATCTGAATCCACTCAACTATCGTTCATATTTCCAAACATAATCGATCTTCGGTCCTGGTAACCATCTCCCCAGGCTTTCTACCTTGATGATCATAAAGTCCATTGGGTTAAATCTACCTGAGTGTTGCCTTGTTTAAAGGCGGGTTAGAACTGTAAAGCTGAGGAGAAGAAATGCAACAAACATAACAAGCATGGGAATATTAAGATGGACTGTCTAGAGCTACTAAAGCAGAAACATATGGTGAAAGCATATGCTCACAACACTATCCCAACTTCATCGAGTTCTCTATTAGTGAAAGAGAATGGAAAAAGGTCATTATTCAAGGTATGCTTTCCATTTATGATATTTTCATACGTGTTTTGTTTGATGTTAGGGCTTTACATTCCTTAAATCTAGTGACATGGTAGATATAGATTGGGATTGAAATCTAAAATTTATGATCGACCTTTGATTATGATGAACCTTATTGGAGGCTCCGCTAGTCTGTATGGTTTGTCGTGGTTTGATCTTATCAAGTCATGGATTTTCTTTTGATTGTGATTGGTTTGTTTTGGGTTTCATTAGGTTTGGCATTATTATGCATATGGACTAACTTCATATATACAAAGTGATGGTGGATAGTGAGAAGTCATTAGTGACGACAAGGGTAGATGATGAGCAAATGGCAGCGTTAGCACTTCTAATAGATGGTGAGGTGGTGGTTAGCTTTCTATTTTCGTTTGATACCCTACCTGATGAGTTGCCATTGTACCTATTGCTAGGGAGTATCTGAATGTATATGAGGAGGTGATTGGAATTCCACCACACCTAGAGATCGAGTTCCGTATGGATTTAGTTAAAGAAGCCAGACCAATGGTGATGCCGTTGAGGAGGAGGACACCTAAAGAGTAGAGAGGTTCAAGGTGCAGGTGAATGACCTGTTGTGAAAAGGGTTCATTCATAAGAGTATTTCTGAATGAGGAGCACTCGTAGTATTAACAATAAAGGCAGATGGTTCCCTTAGGTTATGTGTTGATTACCGTGTGTTGAATAAAGTGACGAGGTAGAATAAGTATCCACTCCCATGTATTGGTGATTTGTTCGACCAGCCTCATAGTGCTAGAATATTTTATCAATTGGATCTTGCGATGGGATTTCACTAACCGAGAGCAGCGAAGACGAGGGTGTCGATTACAGCGTTTCGTACGCCATCTGGTTTCTATGAGTGGTTGGTTATGCCTCTCTAGCTAATAGCGCACTGGCATACTTTGTTGATCTCATGATCTAAGCTTTCAAAAGTCAGCTAAATAAGTTCTTGCTTGTGTTTGTTGATGATATTCTTGTCTATTCACGAACAAAGGAAGAATACAAGTTGCATTTGAGGATCGTGCTTGAGGTGTTGAGAGAGCATCGATTGAAAGAAAAGTTTCAAAGTGTCACTTCTGGAGGAGAGAAGTGCGATCCTTGGTTCATGTTGTTTCTAAGCACGACATTTCCATGGATCGTGCGAAGTCGCAACTGTTCAAGGTTGAACCAGACCCAAAAATGCTAGGACATGAGAACTTTCATGGGATTAGCTTGATATTATATATGATTCATCCAGGACTTCTTCAAAGTAACCGGCCTGTTGACTCGGTTGATGAAAAAGAATCATACTTTTACTTAGGATGTAAGATGTTAGCATGCATTCGTGAGTTTAAAAGAAAAGTTGACGAGTGCACCAATAATTAATGCTTGTGGTACTGTATTGGGGGCGGTATTGATGTAAAGAGGCAAAGTTAATGCATATGCTAGCCGACAATTAAAGCCACATTAGAAAAAATACCCAACCCATGATTTAGAGTTAGCAACGATTGTGTTTGTGCTGAAGATTTTGAGGCAACATTTTTTAGGGACGAGGTTCGAGCTATTCATCGACCATAAATCATTGAAGTACCTTTTTTCATAGAAGGATCTTAACCTTCATCGGCATCAATGATTAGAGTTTGTAGCCTCCTAAGACTTTGATATTGCATATACACTGAGGAAAAGAAACACGGTTGTTGATGCATTGAGTAGGAAACATGCTAGCCAGGGAGTTATGTTCCTAGAGTGGACGTAGTTAGAGTATATTGCTGGTTATTATTTTCGACCATGATGCGAGCTAGAGCTAGAGATATTAGCGAGCTTGACTACCAGACCTACTATGATTGAGTGGATTGGTACTAGTCAGAGGCATAATGCTAGATTAGCTAAGGCTATTTTTAAGATCAAATACATGGTCGAGTCTGAAGAGATGAGACGGTACAGACTTGACCGAGATGGTTGGCTCTGTAAAGTTGGGAAATTATTTCTTCATGATGTTGATGGATTGAGGGATGAGGTGATATGAGAGTGCCATCATTTAAGATTGACTATCCATGTTGATGGTAATAAGATGTACCATAATATAAAGCTGACCTATTATTAAGAAGTGATAAAGGAAGACATCTAGGCATTCCTCTCAAAATGCATGAACCGCCAGTCGATTAATGCAGAGTAGAAGAATCCTAGTGGTCTGATGCAGCCGCTAGAAGTTAACAAGTGAGAATGAGAGCAAGTATATTTGGGTTTTATTATGGATAGACAAGGACTAGAGCAGGGTATGATAGTGTTTGGGTTATAGTCGATAGATTGACCAGAAGTGCCAGATTTATATCTGTCAAGGCAAGTAGAATGTCAGCCAAGTTGGCCAAGTTGTATGTGAAATGGATTATACGATTCCATGGTGTGCCGAAGAGGATTATTAGTGACTAAGATCCATCGTTCACTAGTGGATTTTGGAAGAGCTTACAAGTGGCATTGGGGACAGAGCTGCATCTAAGTATGACTTATCACCCACAAACCGATGGCCAAATTGAGAGAGTGAATCATATCTTAGAGAATCTCTTGAAGGCTTGTATACTTGACTTTGGTGACTCATGTGATGATCACTTATGTCTCGTTGAATTCGCATACAACAACAGTTATCGGTCAAGCATCAGTATGGCACTATTCAAAGCATTGTATGACCGACCATGCAGTGTTCCTTTATGTTGGTTCGAAGCTGACAAAAAACTGATATTTAGGATAGACATGATCAGAGAAACATCACAGAAGATCGATATCATTCAACAAAGGATGAAAGCTGCTCGAGACAAACAAAACAGCTACGCTAATAAGAGACATAGAGTTTCTATCAGTGATATGGTATTTGTCAAGATCTCTCCATTGAAGATTCTAATTTGGTTCGGTAGTAAAGAGAAGTTTTCACCGAGATTCATTAGCCCTTTTCCTATACTAGAGAGGATTGGGATCCTTGCTTATAGAGTCAACTTACCTTGAAAAATGTTAGGAGTGCACAATGTGTTCCATGTTTCTCACTTATAGAAGTTTGTGCATGACCTAGGCATGACCTATTGGATATTGCACAATCATGCAATTGGATTGTATGACCAGGCATGTTAATGGCCCTAAAAATATTTTTAACAGTTGGATATTTAAATAATTGATTTAAATATTGAATCGTTCATTAATTAATGGCCCTAAAAATATAATACAATCGAAATAGGACTCGAGACCACTTCCGTTGAGTTCATATCGACGTTGTGAATTGAAATGAGTATAAGGATCACTGTATTTGGAGATCGGATGATTCGGTGGCCAAAATGATCTCAAAAAGCACGAAATTGTTATCTTGGAGTGTTTTCTCAGATAGCGATGAAATTTATACCATCGGGACCCAAAAAATAAGGTGAGGTACATAGATCAGTTTCGTTGCAATCGGGCACGTAATTCGATTGTGTAAGCTTCAAATGCGTGATGACTTATTTAAGAATTTAAAATAAATCAAATAAATAAATTAAACCCTAATTCTTCTTCTATAGAACCCATTAATGTTCACAACCAAAGGTTACTGTTCCATTCATTTTAAATGGACGCCTCCTAGAATGTTTCAAAATCCGAATTGGCCGATATACAAACGTTAAATCGCAAGATTACCTCCGTTGAACTCGTCATGGAAAAATCTTCAAGCTTATGTTGATTTTATATGGTGTGACACTGCCTGGCCGAGCTCGATTTTTGGACAAGGAACTAGGGTTTTGAACGATGGCAATCAAGGTGGAGTTAGTGGATATAGAGTGTTTAGTTTTTCTCCCCTGAATGTTGTGTATCGATTGTGGAAGAACGAGATAATGTAGCTGTCAGTGAGCGCACACGACTTCGGGTTTGTCGTTAGCTCGGTCGCTTTTTGATAGGTGGAGGTGGTCATGATGTGGTTGGGTTGGCTATGGAGTGGATAGAAATGGGATCTTGTTGGAACATTCCACAGCCGATTTCATCGAGATTTGAAGGAGTTTGGCTATGGGAAGTATCAACAATATTGGCATACAATCATGTACATGTGCATGGGTAGGAGGAACTTTGAATTTGGGGAAGAAAATCTTAACCAAAGTAATTAGACTAATTGATTATATTTAAGTTAATTAATTTTTGATTTAATCCATTATCTTATTTTACGCGTATCTTTTGCATACAAGGTCTGTATTGGACATTGTTTCTTGTGTTGCGCTCATGACGAAGAGCTTAGGACATGGCATTGTTTGGGACAGATTTTAGTTGAGGTGAGTGATACTGTCTCTCACCATACTGTGATTGTTAGTATAGTATTAAACAACATTTTGAAATATTTTCTAACTTTAAAATGTGATTTCTAAATATTTAAACCTACATCTTATTTCATAAAAATAATTAGAAGTGTTTTTAAAGTGGTTTTGAATTAAATATCGTATTTTTTCCATTGACACACTATTTTGATGATATTGATATATTTAGGCTATTTTTGATATCTATGCCTTCATTGGTTGTTTGGATGTATTGTATTGTGTTATTATAGGCGTATGTAGTCTATTATAGACGTTTATATGCTTGTTGGATGTATGTTAGTTTGGTCATTTTGATTGAAAATGTCATTCGAAGCTGATACGGTATTAGAATATATTCCGTATGATAGGGTATAGAATTAGAATATATCCCATATGATAGGATTACGCGCATAGAGTATCGTGCACGCCGATTAATATGAAGACGGTTCATGGATTTGGAGACGTGCTTTGGATTTCAAGATAGATGTCTGACGTTTTCATTTGGTTTGTATTTGACCATTTTTGGTTAAGTACACGAACAAAGTAGTCGTTATCAGCTACTGTAGGATGATCCATATCTACCACTATTAATGATTGTAGATTTGGTCAATTTTGAAATGGATGATGGAGTAGCTTCAAGAAGCACAATGCAATGGTTCATTCGACTTTTGATTTTGATGTTATTGCTCTTCGACGAGTGGTTTTAGCAGTGAAGCTAAGGCATGATGCTTTGATGCGATGACTTCACGATTCAACGATGATGATTTTGTAATAGGAAGTGACCGCTTCGAAGATGGGTAATCGTACTTTGGGATGCAGGGTAGGCAACGATGAGTCGGATTGATGGAACTGTCGAAGGAAGGTTATAAGATGCACGATGATACTCTTTGACTTTTGATGGTTTTCTAGAGTAGTTCCCGACTGTATCGAATTCACACGAGAGTTGTCAGGATAGTTTTGGGAGGAGAGCTATTATGGATGACGTATGCAGATAGGTCATTGATATTCATAGGTTTCGATGTATACTCATGAAGCAAGGGTGTGTGACTATTACGGAGTATGCAGTCTTGTTCCTGGCCTCATGAGTGGCATGGATTCGAGTACTGAAAAACTTGGACGTTGAGTAGCCCTTGACCTGACGATGGGGTCATATGAATGTCATATATCAAACACATCGAGTGATTGAATGTGGGGATAGGTGATGGATGCTATTTTTTTTATTGTCTATCTTCTTACAGATGTTAAACGATGCAGATATTATCGATGTAGATATCTAGACACTCTTAGTAATTTGATGTATAGTATACCCATGATGACTACAATATGGAGTAGCATATATCATATATTATGTGCTAACTCTTAGGATGCAAGGACGAGTCAGGTATGATTCTCCATACCCTCTGTTCCATGTACTATACCGACTTTTACAATATTTTGAGATTATTTATCGCTCACAACAGACTGTTGTCCGACTCGACGTTTTATGCTTTACTTATTATTATCTCAGGTGCTCTTAAATGAGTAGACTAAATAGTATGTGTAAATAGCATTTGGTGCTATGTAGATGGACATCAGATGGTTATGCTTTCTTATATTTATATTTTGAGTTATTATTGTTTATTCCACTATGTGACACTGTAGGGCCTTGACAGCGCTAACTTGCTAATATTTGAGACAGTTGATCGGTTGGGTTTATTTACCAGTTGCATAAACTCTAATACTTTTATATACAACCATATAATCTTGTATATTCTGATTATGTTGTTTATATAGTTACTACTATCTCACCTATTTTATATCAGAGATGTTTACTATTATATTTTATCTGATGCGCTGTGAGATATAGGATAGGTTATGTGATTATGTGATATTTTATTTCTTTCTCTTCTGTTATATATCCTTCTCTTCTTTTCTATCCCCTTCTCTTCTTTTCTATCCCTCATCTTTACCTCATTTCCTTTTCCTTGGCAACCATCCTACATCGGTCGGATGCTCCAACAGCAAACTATTCGATTATATGAGCATCAGTGGTATAGGGAGATTATCATAATATCGATTGAACCAGAGGCTGCGAAATCTTGTAGGCCCATTCATTTCGTCGGATGTGATATGAAGCAGCTTAGGAAAAAGATAGTGAAGTTGGTTCAGTAGGGCGAAAGCGAAGGTGATTGCACTTGGAAGATTAAGAAGAGTGTGAGAATAGCTTATCCAGAGCTCTTTACTTAGCGAGACTTTCTATTTATCGCTTTTACTTTAACTGATGATATCATGAAGTATATCCTAGTGTAGTATCCTACATGTTGGGATAGGCTTGGATGTTACCTTTACATTTCTTGTTGTGTGTACATGTTCGATATGTGATGATTACCTATGCTTGTATATGGTTTTTAGGCATGTGGGATAACCTTATTGATTTTTTCTGGATTTCGAGGGAAAAGCTTCTAAATGGGGGAGAATGCAACGACCTGTAGTCTACATATTAGAGGATCGTAGAATATTAATATTATTTTTATCTGAGATTATATAATTCTATAACTTTGAAAAATGACTATTAGAGACATTTTTCATCCTTAGAATTTCTATCGTAAAATTTTGACCTTGAAAATCTTTTACGACCTATAACTTTTGATAGAAATCGAATAGAGGTATGAAACCACTTCCATTATACTGGAATGATAATTTTTCTTTCTGTGAAGGGTTCATAAAAGGAAAACGAACTTAACATTAGTGAGATATGGCTGTTTGGAGTTTCACATGATTTTGGACAGCTTAATGGGTAATTAGTGAGCTAATGGTTAGACCTAAAGTCCATTTTGGGATTAGCATGAGGATATAGTTAATGGGACATCTCCCCATCCTTTCACACTTACCAAAAACAGAGAGAAAACCTCTGCCAATCACTTCTTAGTCAAAAAGTCGCTTTAAATCCTACTTTAATTAGCCAAATCTTATTAGGTGATTAGCGTAATTAGCACTTAGGTTTGAAGATTTGCTATTAGCAATCACTTGAAGCTGCCATTCAACGTGGATTTCATGCATTCTCATGTTGCTTTAGATTGCTTTGGATTTAGGTGAGTGGTTAGGACCTCTCACTTATTAATTAGTTATTATGCACCTTAAAATGATGTTTTAAAATGATTTTTGAATCCTAAAACATGTTTTGAACTTTAACTAATCACATATGTAAATTTCAAATGATTTGAAAAAGATTTGTATAATTCATGTGTTCTTATGGATCTTCTTTGTTCTTATAGTTATACCTATAGATTTAGGCTTCACTTTTGATGTGTATGAATGTATGCTTGTTAGGATACCAAATCATCATTGAATATAGTTTATATATTTATACTGCATTAATGTACAGTTTCACGAAAATAAAAAATGTAGTAAAAAAATACAATAGGAACTTATGCCAAGTTTCCTGTGAAGATGATGTGAGCTTATCATTTTCCTGTTATATATGTTAAATTTAATATGTTGCAACTTCTTCCCTAGTATTTGAAAGTTTCGAATACTTGTATAGCTAATACTGAAATATTGTATTTACATCGATAATTATGAACTCATCTAAATCAATAATATTGACCGTACTATTCACCAAAAATTGACTTTGTCTTATCACCTACATATTTGCAACATGATGCTTGAAACCTTTAACTTGTATTTGTTAATACCCAAGGCTTAATAGTTTATACTCGAAAGCACATGCATAAATTGGTAGTCGTTGTCAGATACAATTCAGTTATTAAACTATAATTACAACTGTAAATAAACATCCACTACAACAAAACAGCTATATTACAACTTTTTATTTACAACTGGCATAAGCGGACAGTTGTAATATGCATTTTGTAACAACTGTGTATTTTTGGCAGTTGTAATATACATCTGGAACAACTGCCCTTTCGGTACCAGTTGTTATATTTGTTTGTAACCACTGTGATCCGGAGTTGTTGAATAGTTGTAACAAGTCCGTGCAAAAAAAACGAGTGTCACGTGAAAATTAACGTTCCCTCCAGCATTTCTTTCCTTTCCGCCAAACTTTCCAATTAACTTATATTCCCGTGCAAAAGAATTCACTCCCAACATTTGGAAAGCCTAATCCAATCCTGCTCAACACTAGCCGCTCGCCAACGAAAGGTAAACCCCGCAGCGCCCTCGCCGTCGTCGCCATCGTCACATCTGAACCCCGTTGTGCCCGCTGCTGTCACCATCGACGAAGCTAGATCGTGCTCACCTCTGTTGCCGATTGCAAACCCTAACCATAATCGTCGTCGCCTCCGTTGCCGCTCATATAGGTATTTTCGTTTATTTCTAATTTTTAAACTGCAAACAATTAATTATATTATTTTGATTTGGTTTTGATTTTGATCGGTTTGGTTGTTGTTCGATTCTGATTCCGGTAACCATTCATTACTGCTAGTGTTTTCCATATACTTCATAATAATTTGGTAACAATTTGGTGAGCCTTATTAATATTTATTACCTCAGATACTAATTCTCGTTGCAGTTATGGAAAAACTGTTGCTTTAATTACTGCGTTCAGCAAGTAATTTGGTCAGATTTGTGATTTTATTATTGCAATTGGGAAAAAGTTGTTGCTTTAATTACTGCATTCATCGAGTAATTTGGTTAGTTGAGTGATTTTATTGTGCGATGTTTCTTTAATTATAGGTAGAGATAACTTGCATTCATACTTGATTTAGTTTGCTTACTGCCATTCATACTTAAATGCATGTTAAATGCATTACGAATAAGCAATAACAATTTATTTATTTGCTTATTCTACTATTAAGAATTGAATGGCCACATTTGTATATTTCTATTTACTGTTAAAAATATTGTACTTGTCGAGAATCATAAAGATATGTTCAGTTGATGGTTTTAAAATTTTATAAAAGAAAATTGGTAGGGACGTAGAGCTTATTTTTTTACTTACAAGGATGGTGAATGAAATATTTGTTTGTTGGAGGATGTAGCAAAGCAGTGAGGTATGTGGAAGCGAGGCAATGCAGTTGCAATTGTTGTCTTTGCTGAAATGGTTAGTTTGGTGATGAAGTGGTGGATGGTAATGAAGCAAATGATGGGGTATTCCGGTTGTTGTTTGAAGGTTGCAGTGGGATGGTGAAGGTCGGAGGTTTGATGTTGATGTGTGCTGCTGCAGTGGGTGGAAGGGCAGCGTGAAGTGGAGCAGTTGCTGTGGTGATAGGTAGAAAATGGTGATGCTGTTAGTGGAGTTGCAGTGTAGAGGAGGATGTATGGAAGGGTATAGGTTGCTGAGGCAGTGGGTGTGTGCACTAAAATGCATGGTGAAGTGCAACAGAAATGCATTATTTTTTATGTGCATAGTGACGCAGAGGGGACGATTGATGAAGTAGTGGTGCAGAAGTGTGCAGGCAGAGTGAGGCTGTAATTGGAGTGATATGGTGGCTGTGATGAAGTTTCTGTTGTTGTGTTATGTAGTGGGATAGAAATTCAGAGGTGGTGAAGGCACTGGAAGTTTGTATGTATGACAGATTGTTTTAGAGGAGGAGTGATGTTTTTGTGGCAGTGGAAGTTTGATGTAAGTAGATAGGAAGGTGGAGGATTGTTCGAATGTGTGAAGTTTCAGGCAATGGTAGGGTAGGTTTATTTTTAGAAAACTGCCGTGGGATGGTTCATGTTGTGTTGATGGTATGGCATAGGTTGGTTGAAGTGCACAGAGTTATGCAGCCGTTTTATCTTGAAGAAATGCAGAGTAATTATAAGTCCACGCTCAATTCAACCGAGCAACAAACTTAAAATACTGCAATTAAGCCAAAGGTCATTCAGATTGTAAATCAAAATGCTCAGTATTGGATCACCAAAACTGAGTGTGAAAGTAAAAAAAAAAAAACACTTTTCTTTTTGAGACATGAATAAATGTTACCAAGACCTACTTGCAAAAGAGTAATTGAAAATTTAGAATTTTCAAAACAAAGCTTATCAGGTGTTGTATTACATCTTCTTGAATTTTGGAGGTTTCTCCTGTTATTTTCATATTATTCCAAAAGATAACTGTCCACATATAACAATAGCATTTTCTTCACTGCGTGTATGTGAGTTTCAACCTACAAATGCTTTGTTTTTGCTAGTATTATCAAAATTACATATGTTTGGTTGCTTTATTTACCGCTCCACTCACAGCTGCATGAATTATACTTTTAACAGTCATAGCATTTACTTTTACAATAATAACGTCAGAGTTAGAAATAATAATGGCATTTACTATATAAACATCAGAGTTAGAAATAAAGTACAACAATAACATTTTGTGGTCGGTGTTTTAACGTTTACTTCATGTCAGATTATGTATTTAGTAAACAATAACATTGTAATTACTGTAATCTTTTATGGCAATAATGTGATGTTTGTTTGTGTCGTTCCATTAGGTTCACGCATTAGAGGCATTTTATCAAAATGGACAAAACATGGGTCAACCTGCCAAGGTTTCATTATTTTGATTATTACTTTCATAGTTATGAGCATTTTGGAATGAGTATTAATTCGTTTATTGTTCGTAGAATGACAGAAGAATATAAGCAAGCGGTTTGAAATTTTGTGTATAGGCATGCTGAAAGCAAAGGAAATCCAGAAAAAATTATATGCCCCTGCGGTAAATGTAGGAATCTAATATGGCAAACATCAAGGAATGGAGGCTAATTTAGGTGAAGTACATGCATTGTGAAACCAAGTTAGTGGCATGGAGGCTAAATTACAAGAGCTTACTGCGATTGTACTGGTAAGTGTTAATTAGCTATGCTAATGAATATGTGACATGTTCTTACAAATTACTAGTTATATATGTAATAATACAATCTTTACAGGATATGAAAGGAAAGCGAAGAGTCAATGAGGAAAATCCAGAGACTCCTCCTGCTAATACGCCTCAGGTACCGTTTCCATATGTATGTTTCTAGTGATATAGTATAGAACTTGAATAGGACATCCGCATATGTTTCCATATGTTGCTGAGTTATAGTATAGAATTTGGCAGCAGACTTGCTTTTATTTATTTTTCAGATGTATTTTGGCATTTAAAAAGCGTGAAAATTATTTTTACAAAATATTTATTTACAAATTAAGAAAATTACATTTAAAAGGTATGATGGATGATGGTCAATGGTAAGGCAAGTAGATGCACTTTGACAACTTGTTTAAAAAGTAGTTGATGGAAGGGGGATGACTGAGTATTACTGTTGTATATGGCTGTAGCAGCAGTGGTGAATGCAGGAGGGAGTTTGTTATGATGGTATATGGGTATGAATGGTATGTTGTTTGAAGCAGGTGGCAGTGATGGTTTGGGGTGGGAACAAGGGGTTGTAGGATGTGGGAGGATGTTTGGTGGTCAAATGGTTGATGAGAAAGTGCACAGTGATTGAGATATAGTGGATAGAAGGATAGTGCACTGCACAATGAAGCACTGGGTGGTGACAGTGGTTTGTATGGCCAGAGAAGGTTTGAACCTATGTAGTTGGAGTTTTGGTGATGCACGGTAATGCAAGGAATTATGAATGGCTTGCGAATGGATTGTGAATGGAGCAGTTGAATGGGTGTAATGGTTTTGGAGTTTGTGAGTTCTGATGTGGTGTTGCGGTGTAGAGGAAATGGAGATTCGTGAATATGTCACAGTGGGAATGTTGCAGTTTGAAGTTTGGGTGGTGTGTGTTGTTTTGTTGTGTCTGTGAGGTTTTGGGGGATTGCAAGCAATGGTGGCAGAGATGTAGACAAAGTGTAGTGGTTGGTAAATGTTTGATATGGCATGATGATGAATGTAACAGTAAGAAGAAATGGTTGATGAATCATAGTGTAGTTGGTGGATTTTTTGCATTGTTGTGTTGAAGGGGGATGGTTGGATTCTGATTCAAGTGGGTTGTGTTTGGTTTGAGGAAGAACAGAGGGGGTAGGAGTTTTCCTGATGAGATGGAGGAAGTAGGCAAGTCAATGGGTGGATGAGTAAACTTGATGGATGATGTAAACTTGTTCGGACAAATGTGACAGTGTGGTTGGGGGTGTGGGGGGGGGAGGGGGGTATTTGCTTGTTTGGTCAGTGTGCACGGATGATCAGAGGATGCTGATGTGGTGGAGGTGGAGGCAGTAAAAAATTGTCTATTGTGAAGGCAGTGAATTATGGTTTGTAATTGAGTTGTGGTTTCGATTTTTTTTCTACTTGGAAATTGGAGGTTGATGTGAAGCAGAGCTGTTGCTATGGTGGTTTTGAAGTGAATGTGGTAGCTGATTTGTTGAATGGTGGGTCCTGTTGGATGATTGTATTGTTGAAGTAGATGAAGGGAGGAGCTTGGAGTGGCAGCAGTCTCAACTGAGAGAGGGGTAATCAGGCAAGTAGGAGTGTGCAAGTATGGTGGCAGTGTTGATGTTTTGAAATTTGATGTATATGGCAGTGAGGCAAGTAGAGGAGTGTGCAGGTAGGTGGTGAATTTGCTTGCAGGCTGTATGTGTGTGATATGTAGGCTGTATGCTTGCAGCCGTTTTGGTGTTGAACTGCAGAGAGCAAGGTGTTGTTGCAAAAGTAGTGGTATAGGTGAAGGTAAGTGAAAGTGTTAGGTGAATGGCCAGAGGAAAGCAGTAGTTTGTGGATGGGTTGAAGATGGAAAGCGTTGGAGGTTTGGGATGTGACTGTTTTGTAGTGGGTTGGAGCAGTTTATGGATCAAGGAGGCAGTTGCACTGAAGTGTTGAACTTGATGGAGTGATGATGTGAAGTAGTGGTTCAAGGAGGGGTTTGAAGTATGGGAGTATTTATAGTGATGACTTTCAGTTTAGAAATAGTTGATGGGCTTTGGTGAATGTGCAGTTTTGCACGACAGTAAGGAATAGTTGGCAGTGACAGTCAGGGGTATGTCAATGTAACAGTGCGAGTGAAGGTGAAATGTATGGAAAATGTAAAGAAAATGAGTAGTTAGTTGTGCACTGTGTTATATGTTCATTTATATGGGTGGTGAACTGATGCGTTTGTATTGATATATGAAGGTGGACAGTTGGGTTTGATTGTTATGATTATGGAGGAGGTGGCAATTTAAGTTGAAAGTTGTATGCAAGGTGAGTGGAATTAGTGTGAGTGAAATGCTTCTACATAAGCTACATTTTTCTTTATCTTCTCATCAGTGATCGTGCAAAATTCATACATTAGTGAACTGAGTTCTTCCAGTATTGTTTTATGATGAGCTTGGACCCTTGTGTATATGTTATGAAAACCATCATTCCTTTAAATGTTAGTTTTGTACTGGGATTGACACTCTTTCAGGAATACAAAGTATCATATATTTTATTCCAGCTGTTTAGTCGTACTTTACTTTTATATTAGTTGTTATTATTTGGAAATCAGATAGGTATAAAACCCAGTGGTTTATTGAATGTTATTGTAAATGAAAAATGCTAATGCAATGCAGTAAAATATTTTGGTTTTTTAAATGCAAATTAACACACAAAACAAACATACACACAGATTATTTTTAGTTGATGTTATACATATACCATAAATAGTCTAATGTATTCGTAAATTATTTTTGTGCAGTCACACCGTGAGAGCAATACTCTGACTGTTGAAGAACAGCCTAAACGGGATGCAAGGCATGCTGGAATTGAGGTCGGAAAATGTAAAATATTGAGTTGGCAAAGGCAAGTTGTTGCAGAAGGAATGGTAGTATCCACTGATCCTGATTGTTTGGTGCATTTTAAAAAACTAGGACCAGATGGTTATAAAGTTTGGGTTGATGTGGCGGTAGATCCGGAAGCTTTCTTGTGGAGGCCGAGTTCCGAGATGTGTACTATTAGAGAAGCAGTTGGATCGACCGTGGCTTGGCATAAAGACTTCGTTGCCTTCGACTAGTGTATTTCCTTAGGGTATGTGTTTTGCGATACAAAACTTTATCTTTCTTAAGTATTCTGTGTTGTATCCTATTTTGGAATGGTTATGTGAGAATGTTGTTTTGGTACTGTTTTAGTTGGTGATGTGAACGAATACCGTAGATTGTTCTATTTGGTATGTATTGTGTTTTGTTAGAATTATATAAATATTTTTGGGTTTAAATTGCAATTGATGTGGTTGTAATTAAAGTATATTACAACTGTGGAGGAGGTCGCAGAACATACTAAACTGCAACTGCATGTAACAGTTGTAGTAGGGATAACTACAATGGTGGCCACGTAGTTGTCATACCTGCTATATGACGAATGTTATAATCTATAACTGCTATGAAATGTTGTAAAAAGATTAATTGCAACTGTGAATAACAGTTGTAGTAGATAACTGCAACAGTTATCCAGCAGTTGTCGTACCTGCTACAGCACGAAATGTTACATATCTACAAGAGTTACCAACAGTTGTAAAATTGTTATTTGCAAGGGTGAGAAACAGTTGTAATATATAATATCACAACGGTTATATGCAACTAAAGATCACAGTTGTAAAAAATTGATAGTCTTTTACAACTTCTTAAAACACGACTGTTGATCCACCGTTGTAATATGTCTTTTACAACTGTTTTCCACCGTTGTAATATGCCTCTTTTGGTCTAGTGATTAAAATATTAATCTCAAATTATAGCTTCAACAACAAAATAAATATCCAAATATTTGAAAAGGAAAAAGCAAAATTTGAATATACTAATTTATTTTATCCTCGAAGTAACTTGTGATAAAGTTTACATTGGCTTCCTTTCCTCAAAATCACTTTTTAGTTTAATGATAAACTCTGTGCAAGAATTTGACCGTAAAGTTCATATTACAAAAATCAAGCTTACCACTAGAATGGCAGAGGATAAAAAATCCTTTGTATCCACATAAAAAAAACAATATTCACATTGTTTGAAGGAACAACTTTTTATCTGCATTAAACATACACAATCAATAACTAGCATACGAAATGCGAGGTAGCATGCATGTGATTTCGGAGAAAATGAAACTGTATCATAATAAATGGAATTATTTCTTCTCTCGCTAATGTATTGACTTGAGCGATAGGCTAACCTCTTCCTCTCTGCGCATCCAATTCTTTATATTTAATTTAACAAGCTTACTCAATTGCATATCGATATCTCTTACCTACATGTGCATAACATAGGTACGAAAATGAGTATCAGAAACTTAGAGTCTATTAATAAATGGAAACCATTCAAAAGAAATCATACTGGACTTATTATCATGTAATAATTATGCCTTAACAGAAATGGTTTGAAATTTTTTATTAACCGATTGATATAAAAAGATAACTATAATCATTAACCAAGTAAACACACAAACCAAACTGTATGAAGAAAAATTAATTTCAATGATACAATATTGAACTTGAACACACAAAGCAATGCTTTAATAATCATAAATTTGAAACCATGACTAAATAACAGTAATGCAAATAAAACTTAGTAAATTTGGAAACTATGATTAAATGAAGAAGCTCGGATCAGTAATCAAATGATGAGAAAAATTCAAATCACACTGTCATGAATGATTATAAAAATTCATACCGCACTGTCATATCAAAAGGCTATGCTTCAAGTTTCAAGTTGTTTGAGTTCGTTTGCTCGAGTCACGACCAATTTATGGTGGATTGGTGGCTATAGATCGGTGGCTATGGATAGGTGATGGATCGATGGATATGGATTGGTGGCTATGGATCGGTGGGGGAGAGTTTCACATGGAGAAGAATGGCTTGTTGTGTTGAACTGTGGGATTAATGATGGGATGGATCGGTGAAGATGGATTGGTGGATATGGATCGGAGGCGATGGATTGATGATAATGGATCGATGACTATGGATTAGCGGCTATAGTTCGATGGAGGAGAGCTTCACATGGAGGAGATGGCTTATTGCATTGAAGTGTGGGATCGGTGATAATGGATTGGTGGTAATGGATCGATGGATATGGATCGGTGATAATGGATTGATGGCTATAGATAGGTGGAGTGGAGGAGCATTGCTTGTTGAGTTGAAGTGTTGGATCGTTGATGGGTTGGACCATTGATGATGGATCGATGGCTATAGATCGGTGGGTATGGATCAGTGATGATTGATCGGTGGCTATAGGTTAGTGGAGGAGAGTTTCACATATAGGAGCATGGCATGTTGTGTTGAAGTGTGGGATCAATGATGGGATAGATCGGTTATGATGGATTGGTGATAATGGATCGATGACTATGGATCAGTGAAGGAGAATTTCACATGGAGGAGCATGGCTTGCTATGTTGAAGTGTAGGATCGATGATAATGGATCGATGGTTATGGATCGATGGCTATGGATCGCTGATAGTGGATCGATGGCTATGTATCGGTGGAGGAGAGCTTCACATGGAGAAGCATGGCTTGTTGCGTTGAAGTGTGAGATCGGTGATGGGATGGATCGGTGATGATGGATCAGTGGCTATGGATCTGTGATGAAGGATTAGTGGTTATGGATTGATGGAGGATAATTTCACATGGAGGAGATGGCTTATTGGGTTGAAATAGGGGTCGGTGATGGGATAGATCGATTATGATGGATTGTTGGCTATGGATCTGTGGCTATGGATTGGTGATGATGGAGCGATGACTATGGATCAGTGGCTATAGTTCGGTGGAGGAGAGTTTCATATGGAGAAGCATGGCTTACACCATTGAAGGATAGGACCGATGATAATGGATCGATGGTTATGGATTGATGATAATGGATCGATGACATGTATCGATGGAGGAGAGCTTCACATGGAGGAGCATGGCTTGTTGCGTTGAAGTGTGGGACCGGTGATGGGATGGATCGGTGATGATGGATTGGTGGTTATGGATCTGTGGTGAAGGATTAGCGGTTATGGATTGATGGAGGATAATTTCATGTGGAGGATATGGCTTATTGGGTTGAAATGGGGGTCGATGATGGGATGGATCAGTGATGTTGGATCGGTGGCTATAGATCAGCGATGGCGGATTGATAGCTATGGATTGGTGGTAAGGAGAGTTAGAGCTACTCTGGGTCATTTGCATGCTTGCTTCGAGATGTGGCGATGTTTGCTTCGAGTATTGGGTGTGTTTTCACTGCGAACTCGTGCCAACCCAAACATTTGGCCAAACATGGTCAAATTATGGACTGGCACCGAACCATAAAGTTTGATGGTGATTTCGACGATGATGATGCATGATGCGACGACGATGATTACATGATGGGAAGTGATGGCTTCGACGATGGATTGTTATACTTTGAGATGCAGAGTAGAGGACTTTGAGTCGGGTTGAAGGAACTGTTGGTGAGAAGCTACCGGGCTAGTGATGATATTCTACGAATGACGATAGTAGAGAGTCATCCCAACCATGAGGACTTCTGATGGCAGTTGTAAGATCAATTTCAGGAGGTGCTCTACTATAGATGACATGTGCAAAGGGATCGTTGAAAATTGAGGGTTCGGAGAGTGCTTGTAAAGCAAGGGTAATATGGGGTACCCATTTAGACAATGACGGGTCATGATCTCGATGTCGAACAATCTAACCTCCATAATAGGCGATCTTTACTGGATTAGCCATTATAGTTGATCTAGTTCCAGGCCTACTAAGTGGCATGAATTCAAGTATTAAGGAACTAGGATGTTGAGTAGTCTTTGACCATGATGGATCGTTTGAGTTACCATGTATCCAATGCATTGAGTGAGTGAATGTGAGGATAAATGATGAATGCTATGTTTTCTTAATTTCTTATCACTCTAAGGATGTCACATGATGCTGATACTATTGATATAGATATCTAGACACCCCTTAGTACTTTGATGTACAATATACCCATGATGACTATGATATGGAGTAGAATATATCTTTTACATGTGCTAAATTTATGGATGCAGGGCCACGTCATGTATGATTTTCTATACCATTTGATTTAGTATATTGACGTTATAGTATTTGAGATTTTCTAGCACTCACGCTAGACTATTGTCCAACTTAGGATTTTATGATTTGCTTCCTATTATTCATGGTATTCATAAATGAGTAGATTAGGGTTATCAAGTCTGGTGGGTACGTGGAGCCGGACAGAGGACAGGCTTGAGCTCATACTCTCGTTTTACTACATATGATTTCATATTCGGCTACACAACACTATGGAGATTGTTAGTGCCTTTATTATTTAGAGATGGTTTGTTGAGGAGTTATTATTTGATGTATAATTCTATTACTAATGCCGGTCATTCATTCGGTTATTACTTTCTTGCCAGTTTTATGTCTGAGATATTTACTATTCTATTTTAGTCGATGCGTAGTGAGATATACGATAGGTTCTGTAATGTTTTATTTACCTTACAGCCTTGGCAGTCGTCCTACATCGGTCGGGCACTATTGCAGCACGCTATATATTTATTGTTGGGTATCGATAGGGTAGGATGGTCATTATAGTAGTAGATCCATTCATGTAACACCTCGCGGAATTTACGTTAATAAATTAATAATTAGTAAAACTCAAAAAAATAAAATTTGAACAAATAACGGAATTTGACCACAAAACTTGCATCGTTGCGTCCGTGGCGATTTTCTAAGAAACTTTCATATTTGGATTTGATGATCAGAATTCAAATGAAGAAGTTACAAGCCTTTAAAATATTCGTAACAAAAATAATTAGAAAACAAAAACGGTAATAAATATAATTAATAATAAGGACCCCACCAGTCGACACTCACTTTGGTCTAATCGACCACGCTTGTAGAGGTGCGATCAACTGCTCGCAACATGGCAGCTGGGGTTTGAATCTTATTCAATAGCCTGAATTTAATAATCTTAATCTAACGGATACAACTGATTCGAGCATCTATAAATACAGGCAAACCCTTCATTTCTTTTCCCATATTTTTCGATTCAATCAATAAAGCCCCACCATTTTCTCTTCTCCACTATTCCTTCTAATTATAAAATAATTTGTATTTATACGAATTGGAGAAGAGTATAAAATAAAAAGAGAAGAGAAAATGCAAATCGCTATTCCGTAATAAAAAGGTAAATTTCAATATTAAAAATTTATGTTCCCCTTAACAGCAAATCTCTTCGCAGATCTGTAATTCTAATAGTATGTATATACGATATTATGCATATTTCTTTGGGTTAAAGAGGCGATGATGTTGAATAAAAGGATCAGATTCATATTTGGGAGATTTAGAAAGCTTCAAAAGTGAGTGGGAAATTATGTAATTTATTTATAAAATTAGAATTTATTTCATTGGATTTTTATTTGATACACTACACCAAATCAGTGATTTTGTAACATTTTATATTTCTCAATTTCTAACATTTATAAATGTTACAAACTACCAACATCTAAAAAGTGTTAGGATACATCAAAAAGTGTTAGTAAAAATAAATAATTTTTTGTATAAACCTTGCAACACAAAAAAGCGTTACAATACTTGGTAAATATGTAAATAAATCAATATCAATGGACTACAATGTAATTTAAAACTAGTCATTCATTTGTACTACTATCCCTTTTCTATCTCTTCTCCTGGCCGCATTAAATTTAATTCCATAAAATCTCATAACTAGGGCTATGCACGTACTTCGTCAACGTGTTCCTTCTTCCCGTGCTTTTCCTGTTAATGGTGGCACAGAGAGCTCCGCCTCCTTCTATTCCTACAGGCGGATGTCATCGTGATGAGACTTATTTGTGAGTATTTCTTGTTTTGAGGTTTTAGGGTTCGGTTCGTTGCTTGTTTATAGTCAAAAGATAGGATCTTTTTGTTAGATTTGACGTTTTAGAGCTTGATTTTGTGTCAAAGTTTGAGTTTTGGTGTATGAGATGTTGAATGTAGCGGTTTTAGCAAGTGTTTTTTCAATTATTTACTGTCTTTTTCTCGATTATTTTCTGATGGTCTTCTTTGTTTTTTGGCATCATGTTTGTGCCTAGAAATTACTTTTTTGGATTCTTCTTAACATAGTGGAAGCTTATTACCAAAAATATACTAAGAAGAAGGAATGAATTTGATGTAAGTGCATTGACTAATGAAATTTAGCTGATGGAAAATTGATTTCAATTAAAATGAAGACATTCATGCTAAAAATCGGAAGTTTGGGATCAGATTTAGTTAGTTTATTATGTTTAGTTCAATTGTATATGTATCTTTTGTACTTCAGGCGTTCTTTAAAATAGATTTTTATTTTTGTCAATCTATTAGTTTAGATGGATAAATATTGTTCTTGTTTGTTTGAATGACGCACTGTTTCTAATGTCTATATTTCGCATATAATGATGCACTGTTGTTTAGATGGAATATTTATTTTCTTAATGCAAATTGTTACAGCATACTGAAATGGACTTTATTATTTATTTATATAATCTAGTTAATTACAAAATTAAGCCTTATTTTGATTAACTTTATTAATACACTAGTGCAATTTGAATTTTACCAGTGCAAAAACGATATTGCGAAGTAAAAATAAAAAATAAAATCAACAAAGCAAATCCAAAATGGCGATGTTGTATGTAAACATATTTCAGAAACTTGGTGTTTTTGTGTTAGATGTTCTGAAATGGGTTGTATGTAATATGAATAAAAAAAGATAACAAATGATCAATCATAATAACAATGCAGAGTTAGAAGATAAAACAAAGGGGATGCTGGAACTAATCGAAGGCGATGCTGACACATTTGCTCGAAGAGTAGAAATGTACTACAAAAAGAGATCGGAATTGGTCAATATGATTGAAGATTTCTACAGATCCTATAGTTCTCTAGCTAAAATCTATGATCAACTTAGAATGGAGTCAGGAAACTCTCTCTTAAATAGGAGATTCTCACTCACGAGTCGAAGCTTTACAAATGAATCACTTGCATCTTCGATGGTTACTTCCGATTCAAATTCTGACCCTGAAGTTGATGATCCAGTTCAAGAAGTTGAGTGCAAACTCAAAGAAAATGATGATCCAGTTCAAGAAGTTGAGAGCAAACTCAAAGAAACACAAGTTGAGTGCATGGTTGAGAAATCCACTGACAAGAACAGTGAAGTTTGCATCGTGAAACCAGTGTTAGAAGAAATCAGAAGCAAGGACAACATTTTCACTGCACACTGTGCAAAGGCAGTAAATAAGATGCAAATCAATGATAAAAAACTTATACACTCCGAAGTTGATTTCAAGTTCTCTGGTGCAAGCTTCCCTAAACATGAATTGGAAGAGTATCTTGGAACAAAGAGTGAAAATTGTGAAATAAAGCCTATGATTGAAATAAAGCCTCCGATAAAGTTGAGCGAACCTACCGATAACTATATAGAACATCAAGTACAAAGGCTGAAAGGAGAAATTGACACTTATAAGGTTGAGTTAGAGCAGAAGGATGAGGAAAAGAGAGAAGTCATTAGACGGCTTTCTGTGGTAAGAGATCTTTAAATATTTTCTTAATTGATAAAGGAATGATTTCAAATGTTGTACCCGAAACATGCATCTTATTTCATATTCATTTACTAATCACGCATTTTGTATAGCATATCAATATTGCAATTTGTATATATCACAAAATTAATCATCCAACTTGTATAGCTTTTTGGGCTTGACGAAATATTTTGTCTTAGGACGCTTCACTCAGAGGACCGTTGCTTCTGACAAAATGTTTTAAAATTAATTTCTTTTAAAAATCGGTCAAATCATTACAAAAAAAAGAATTTAAAATGTTTTAAAAGTAATTTATAGGGGATATATCTTTGGTTGTCACTGCAATAACTTATATGTATGTATTAATCATAACAGGAAAAAAAAGAATTTAAATTAATCACATTTAAATTTGATTAATGATAACTAGCGTAGGTAAAAACCATTTTATCACATGCGTGCATATAATTATGATAGCGAGAGACTAAGAGGTGATGTAAAATTGTGTTTCTTTGTAAGGAAATTTAGAATTTTGACAACCAGGGTATAAAATCAAGCTTCTTTAGTATATGTGTGAGAAAAGTAAAAAATTTCAGAAGTGAGTATAGTTAGATCAGTGGAAAGAAAAAAGAAAGTTGATTATTGTTTTCTTTTCTTTCATGTTGTTTTATTGAATTAATTTGAGTGTTTTTACATTAATTTGGTATGTAACACATGCTAATGTTCTCATTTTAATTTACTAAAGGTGATTTTCCCTATGAAATTATGTTTGCACCCTGTTTTCTTTGTCAAAACAATGTCACTCAGTTAACTAGCTTTCATTTAATATAAACTGAGCAGATTATACATGTTTGTGTCAAAATTGGGCACAACACTCTTCGGGAGTCGTTGAAGAGATAATAGTCAAGAATGTAAGTTCAAAACAGATATTATCTAACAAAAACTCCAATCAACAGTAAAATAAATGCGTAGACAAGCGATTTATAGTGGTTCGGCGTGTTGCCTACGTCCACTGTGAAGTGTTTTGATGTTTTATTGATTCTCTTTCAATGATTACAAGTTGTTGCAGCAATCAACAGCAAGTTACAACTGGAAACTCGAAATCAACAGTAAAATTATGATGTAGGATGATGGAGATCTCGATCCGGCAGAGTCTGGGCGCTTGAGAGTCGAAAGATCCTTTTTTCGTTGACCCTGGGGCTCTATTTATAGGCGTAGGCTGCTGATATTTCGCTAAAAACTCGGGAGACCACTTCTGGCACGTGAGGGGGCCCACACGCCCGGTCTCAAGAAGTTTGGGCCCACTTTGGCATCGGTTCGAACTCCATTCGAACCGATCAAGAATTCATCCAATCGAGGTGAAATTTGGCGCGGACACTCTTCGACATGAATGCAAGCTACTGTGAAAATTTCATGGCATTTGGATCATTGGATTGAGAGATATGATGGATTCGAAATAGGGTTCACGGCGTGGCTGTTTGTTTCGAAACCATGCATTCGAACCGATGGTTTCAAAACCATGGTTGCACGTGGCTTCGTGTTGACGTGGAGCGCAAACTTCGAATCGATCCGGTGTTAGCTCCGTGTTGACTGCTTCGACTCCATATATCTCGGCGCATTCGAACCGATGAAAGACACGTCATCATGGTTGGTTGACCCAGTGGGTTCGAAGGAAGCTTCACAGGTGGGTTCGAACAAGGCCTCTGCCATGGGTTCGAGTGAGGCTTTTGTGATGGGTTCGAACACGAATTCTGTGATGGGTTCGAACAACCGAAGCTTAGTGGATTCGAACAAGGATTCTTTGGGTGGGTTCGAATGAGGCTCTGTCGATGGATTCGAACAACTGATGCTCGATGGGTTCGAAGGTGATGGAGTCGAACCTGAGGCACGCTGATGGGTTCGAAGTAGATGGATTCGAAGGTGATCGGTTCGAACCATTGATCAGCCATCGGTTCGAAACTTTGGTTTTCCCCTCCAAATTGAATCGATCACAACTTGAGCATATGAACTCGGATTGACTTGAAATTTGAGATGCTGGCTTCTATGGTCTTTCTTGTCGTGTCCTATCAATTGTAGCTCAATCTGGACTCGGAAAAAATTCAGTGATATCCATAGCAAAACGAAGCATGACCAATCTCTGATACGAACTATTCTCCGTTTTTCGATCGATCTTTTGGTATCGCGGCTTTGCCAAAAAGCGGGATAACATTTTGCCCCCCAAAGTACGTCTTGTGGGAAGATGACGTGCTTTGAATAGCCACAACTTCTCTTCGAACAATCATTGCTCTCTTTTTGTTGAGACTCGTATTATGTATTGCTGCAACTTCGCGTTGATATGATTGATTGCTGTATAATAGCGCTTAGCCGTTGTCTGTTGCATTTGTAACAAGATAAGTGTTTGATCCCTGCAAATACTTAGAATCGAATGTTAGTTCGATATATATGCACATATGCTAGTTTGATCTTTGTTAGCATCGTGCGTCTACAAGTCGTTGTTAGCTTTGTTTGCTATTGAATTTTGTATCGATTCTCTCCTGAACCGATTTTGAAATTTGAATTGAGACAACGCTTGATGGTTGTTTCGAAAAGCCCCTTCGTATTGATCCTCTCCTGAACCGATGTAGAAGGTTGAAGGAAACGACTCTGCGTTGTGTGAATGTAATATTTCGAACCGATGTGTTGGAGCATAGATGGGTTCGAAATCCACATTCGTATGGATGGAGTACACTTGTGTTGTGATGGTTTCGAAACTGACATTCGAAACGATGTGAGTGGATGGATTCGAACTAGTAGTTCGTTTCGGTTGGTTGTGGATGGAGTTGCGAACAGGGGCTTCGAAATGATGCGCCCACTGCGCGTTTTGCATCGATGCAACTTGTCACTCTGCTGTGTGCTTCGCAACGATGGAATATGAGGTGAACTTCGAATCGATTGGGCCTTAGGCTGATGGATTCGAAGGCTGACCTCGAATCAACCTGATTCTTGACCGGCTATGACCGGTTGGGTTAACTGGGATACGAAGCGACTCAGTCACATCCCAGGCTTCATATAAATAGCAGACGGTCTTACTTTTTTCATTTTTTACTTTTTACTCTCGCCTCGTGTTTTCTGTGCTTCGAAGCCTCTCAGAGAAGAAAACATTGTGCTGCGTATTCGAACCAATCCAGATCCGAGACCTTAACTCCTCGAATCCATCACACAAACTAGGTAATTAGCTTCGAATCCAAAAGGCAAAGCTATTTCGAATCCATCTCTTCATCGATTGCTCGCTTCAGTGACTGGCAAAACCAGATCTAGTTTGGGAAGGCTTTGAACCGATGCGTGGATTCGAGTTCGAATCGATGATGGCGGTGTCACTTTTCTTGGATTTCGTATCGATATCTTGGATGACCTTATGGAGGTGACGCAGTTCGCACCGATTGATGGATTCGATGGGTTCATTCGAATCGATGGATTCGAATCCATCGGCTATCGGTTCGAAGTTCGCAACTTTATATCGATTCGAAGAGGATCGATTCGAACGATATCGATGTTGAGTTGGGGGTTTTTGATCGGTACGAACTAGCCGAACAAGGATCGATTCGAAGTCATTCATTTTGGATCGATTCGAACTCGACACCTGACCATCGTTTCAAAGCGAGCTTTTTAGTCATCGGTTCAAAGTGATGTTATGTTGGTTTCGAACGAGGTCCCTGTTATCGGTTCGAACCCTCTATGATGGATTCCAAAGTTTGACATTTTCTGGGCATAATTCCGACGAGCTTCATCCTTTCATATTTAGACATATTACACTGCATACTTGACCACCTTTCGAAGCTCGTCGATGGAACGATAACAACTTTTGTTCGAATCAATTTCCATCATATAAACGGTTTAACGATGACGGTCAGCGATGACGGTCATTACAACTGGACTCTGTAGCTTTGTCGTCTGCATATTTTCTTTAACTCTGCGATATTTATTCAAGTAATGCATGGCACTGCACAACATACATTCATACATTTTACACTAGCGAACGCACGGGTTCTTTGTCGTCTAACGATGGTTTCTCATGAGTTAGCTAGTTATGAAACCTTCAAGTTCGCAACAGCACGAGGTTCAAAGCACAAGTGCTCCGAGACTAGAGGTTCCAGATATTGAACCTGAGATAATTGGTCCGGCCCCGGACGAACTTCCCAATGCGTCTTTCATTGCTAATCCGTCGGATTCCGTTCAATCGAATATTTCTGAAGACATGTTAAGGAGAATATGCCTGAGACACGGTCTGTCACTAGATGACGTCTTATTGCCGGGGCCGAATGATAGACCACACAACCCGCCGGAGGGGTATACAGCATTTAATCGCCACGCGTGCGCGGCTGGGACACTTCCTCCGTTCAACGAGTATATAAGGGAAGTGTTGTCTTTTTTGGGGATCGCTCCATCTCAACTACACCCAAACGGATATGCTTCCGTGAATAGTTTATTCATCGTCTTCATGGAGTATCTTCATAGACCATCGATCCCGACCGAGATTAGATATTTATTTAACTTCAAGACCCGAGGCGACTATCCTTCCTTCACATTTCTGGAAGCGGTGAGGAACTGTCAAGTGGTCACTGGGTCCTGGACCAGGTTGAGTTACTATAGGACGGAATGGTTCTATGTCAGGTGTCCTCCGGGGTTTGCCCGGCGATGGTTATTCAGACGTGAGTGTAGTTGAGTTATCAAGTAATTACTAAGGCAATTGTTGTCAAAGTGAAACTTATGTTCTTTTCTTTTCTTCACAGCGACGATTCAGCGACCTGAGGGTGAACACTTTAAGGAGATGGTGCGGGTACTTCGAGAAGTCCCGAGTGGAGATAGGGATATTGAGCTGCTCTTGACAGATAGGAATCTCCGAACTTACGGGCTGATTGAACGAGGGCAGAGCATACTGTTTGAGGGGGCATTAAAGGTCGTTTTGAAAAAACGAGTCAAGCACAAGAAGCCCAAAGTTATTATAGCCGAGGAGGCTGATTCTGAAAGAACTCATACTGACGACGAGCCGTTGTTGAAGCCTACAGACGTGGCTCAGGATGTTGAAGAGCAAAGAAAAGGCAAGGAAGCCGTCGTCACATCAACTAAGAAGGGGAGATGGAAATCGGTTGTCACGGTCCGATCCTCTCCCGGAGTTAGAATTTCTGAGATGTCTCCTACGCGAACTGAAAGTCTTTACGAAGGGATTACCGACCTTCCAATCCCGGATGATGTGTCTTTTCAACATGACGCCGGGTTGGAGGAGTTCCATCGTACTCTAAATTTGAGCGAGCCTTTTATTACTAGCTTAGCCGACACTTCTGGTTGGTCGGGGGGAATACATATTCATACACATTTCACAACACTACATAGCCTCGAGTCTTAGGTCATCGGTTTTGAGAAACCACTAACTTTAATCTCATTTCGCTTTGCAGATATTATGACTGGACGCGGTTCGATGCTAGGGAGCCTACAACATGCTCGCAGATCTTCCTCATATTACGAGTCACAACGGAGAGAAGGAGACAGGGGTTATGATCGCAGGTACTCCGGGTATCCTGGCCAAGAACGGAGAGATAGGGATTACAGACATCGGTCTCGATCACGCACTCCTCCTCCAAGAGTTTCTGTACAACCTCCCGTCTATGTTTCTCGTCCTTCTGATTCCTCGTACTACCAGTCGGCCTCTCAAGCAGATATTTTGGTAGATAGGAACTTGTTTTTGTTTTTTGTTAGTAGGTCGTGTATAGATGCAGGTTCGGCCCCTGCTAGTAAGGATTCTTTTTTGGGAGAACTTATTCGCATGTAAGTCCTTGTCTTCAGTTAGTTGAAATAAAATTTAGTTTCTTTGTTTCAACTCTCATTTCTTTTGTGCTTAAGTGTTTGTAGTGTCTTGTTTTCAGCCCGGTGTACTTGTGGTGTTTTTACCGTCAAGTAGAGTTTGTTTTTATTTGCCAAGTCTGAGAATTTTGGTCGCAAGTTGTGGTCGATGAATAATCGAACTTCGGACATTGTATCACTTTGGTTAGCATTTAACACTTAGCTTTTTTGCCCCCTAGTCTCGGGGAATAACATTTATGTTTTGGTGGTTGAGTGCGTTTATTGCAAACTTTAAGCACATGTCCGTATTCTGGGGACTTAAGATAATTTGAGATCGATAATCCGGTTCGCACTCCGGAAACTCAAGAGTTATCGATGTTTGTAACACGGTTCGTGCTCCGGGAACTTGGAATTGATGTTCACATCCTAATTCACACTTTGCGAATCTCGGAGTTAGTATTAACATTTCAGTTCGCACTACGGAAACTTTAACGTGGCATTTGTGCTCCGATTCGCACTCTGGGAACTCGGAGACAACATGTATGCTTGGGTTCGCACTCTGGGAACTTGAATTTGATGTTTATACTCCATGCACGTTCTGTGAAGTTGGAGTTCGCACAGATGCTTCAGTTCGCGCTCCGGGAACCTGCAATCCACATTTATGCTCCGATTCATGCTCTGGGAAGTCGGAGTTAGCCGCTGGATGGTCAGTCACATCTATTTGGGCTTTCAGGAATTCGTTCATATTCTGAGAATGATGGATTTGATGTTTATACTCCAATTCACACTCTGGGAAGTTGGAGTCCGTTCGCACTCCAGGAACGAATTTTTGAATGTTTATACTCCAATTCGCGCTCTGCGAATTTGGAGTCCGTTCGCACTCCGGGAACGAATTGTTGAATGTTTATACTCCAATTCGCGCTCTGGGAAGTTGGAGTCCGTTCGCACTCCGGGAACGAATCATTGAATGTTTATACTCCAATTCACACTCTGGGAAGTTGGAGTCCGCTCGCACTCCGGGAACAAATTGTTGAATGTTTATACTCCAATTCACGCTCTGGGAAGTTGGAGTCCGTTCGCAATCTGGGAACGAATTATTGAATGTTTATACTCCAATTCGCGCTCTGGGAAGTTGGAGTCCGTTCGCGCCCTGGGAACGAATTGTTTAATGTTTATACTCCAATTCACGCTCTGGGAAGTTGGAGTCCGTTCACGTTGTGGGAACGAATTGTTGAATGTTTATACTCCAATTCACGCTCTGCGAAGTTGGAGTCCGTTCACGTTGTGGGAACGAATTGTTTAATGTTTATACTCCAATTCACGCTCTGGGAAGTTGGAGTCCGTTCGCACTCTGGGAACGAATTGCTGAATGGACTGTCGTGTGTTGGTCCGATTCAACCTTTGACGTGATGGTTTGCCCCCGAGCTGGGGTTTCACTTAGTGAGTGGCCGGTCGTATCGCAGTCACTCGCTATTTGAATAAATTCCATTGTTTGATGGAACTTAGCTCTTCGTGTGTCGTGATTGTTGAACGTTGCATTCAGTGAATCACAGCTCTAGCTTGAAGAGTTAGTATTTTATTGCTGAAATAATAAAATACGGCAAAGTCAGTGCCTTATTACAAATTCAAATTTCAGAATATAAAGGAAACCGCAAAATATTCATAAATTGAAGGAGCCTGTCATGTGTGACAGTGACGAGGATCTTCGTCGTTCCAGGCTCCTGAGTAAGTAGGTCCGCCACTGATGGCGTTTATCCCCAATCTTCCATGGGGACAAGTCGAGTCCTCCTGTCTCGGTCGATTGGGTTCATTGTTTTGGATTGATGGGCCTGCTTCTCTGGGCTGCGGTGTCTGCACAAACTGTTCCAGCTTCCTTTCTCTGATCAGTTTTTCAACGAGGTCTTGTAAGTGGCGACACTCGTTTGTATTGTGCCCGTAGCTTTCATGGAACCTGCAAAACTTTCCAGTTTAGATTTGTTTTTCTGACGACGGCCTCGGCGCAGGCTTTTGATATTGAATTGTTCCACAGGTTTGTAAGTACAAGTCCTCCAGTGATGTATTTAGAGGAGTGTAACTGTCAAACATTGGATTCTTGCGCTGTGGGCCACGAGTTTGATCTTGTTTCTTAATTTGATTCACGCTTTCTCTTCGCCGAGCTTGTTTATTTTTAATATTCAACTGAACTTTTTCGGAGCTCTCACCGGACTGTTTTATTGCAACATTTCTTTGGGTCCCTTCCGCATTTGGCCCTGCGTCAGTTTGCTTCCTAGACTGTTTCGTGTCTTCCCGTATCAAGAATTGAGCTGCTTTGGCATGGAAACGGTCCAATGACGCAGGTGGTTTTCCAGCTAGCCAATTCCCGAATTCGGAATCGGGGTCGATCCCCTTAGTCAATGCCATAAGGATGGAGTTATCGTTTGGATTACTAATCTCCGCGCATGCAGTATGGAATCTTTCTAAGTAGTGTCTGAGTGTCTCTCCAGGAGCTTGCGTTACACTAGATAGAGTGTTGACATCTTTTGGCCTTGCGACATGCATGCGGAATTGCTCAACGAATTTTATGGCTAACTGATCGAAGGAAGAGATGGATCGAGGTGGCAGTCGGGTGAACCACATGGTAGCGATGCCCCCCAAGGATATGGGGAAACTATGACACTTCACTGCATCGTCGGCTCTGGCAGCAGTCATCGACCATTTATATTTTAGAATATGTTGGTTGGGGTCGGAGTTTCCCTCGTACATGGGTAGAGTGGGCATTCGGAATCGCCGTGGGGGTTCAGCATTAAGAATATCGTCCGTAAAGGGAGTGTGACTTCGGGAGACTCCCCAATCGCCGTTTGTGAATCCCTGACTCTCACGGATCATCTGACGTATCATAGTTGAAAGATCTGGCATTTGTGCCGGAGTATGATCACGTTCCATACTTTGGGCTTGAACCGGATATCGTCGACGGTCCAAGTCTCGCCTTCTTGGTTCATAGTCCTCTGGGACGTACGGTTCAGGAGTACGACCGCTATGACGACGGTCCAGGTCCGACTGATCTTGAGTGTCGACCCCTGGTTCAGCCGCAACGTTAGTGGTGCGGTATTCTGCGGCGTGGTGAGGAACGGCACCTCCTCGGGAGGAGGGTCCGGTTTGGAAACTGGCTGACGGACCAACCCTTATTTGTCCAACTGTCAATGTCGGTTGGTTTCCAACGGGTGGCATGCGACTCCCATCTAACCGGGGTCGTGTAGGCCGGTTATGATAATCAGAAGATGAAGAACTTTCGCTGGAGGAGTGAGAAGCACGATCTCTCGTGGATCTCTTTCGTTTCTGGCGATCCAGCTTGTTGATTAGCTCAGCGTTAGCGCGTAGCTGTTCTTCTAGTTGTCGCTGACTCTGGGTCAGCTCTTGGAGTAGCAACTGCAACTCTTGTCGGGTAACCGGACCCGACGGCTCTGAGTGCCCAGCGACATCTTGATTAGATGGAGGAGGCGGAGCAGGATTCTGTCTATCCTGTTCTTCTTGATTGACAGCGTTTGAGGTGGTTCTTGTGCTAACCATCTTGAGAGTTGGGTTCCTTTCCTAGACTTTATGCAAATCTGAATAGAAGGGAAGGAAGTCGGATTTAATAATCTGGATCTCTCTCTTAGATTTATTCAATCCGGTATCGATGACAGATCCAACGAGCAGGAGAAAAAACTGGGTTTTTTTTCTCAGTGAAAGCACCAAAGTGTTTGTGTCAAAATTGGGCACAACACTCTTCAGGAGTCGTTGAAGAGATAATAGTCAAGAATGTAAGTTCAAAACAGATATTATCTAACAAAAACTCCAATCAACAATAAAATAAATGCGTAGACAAGCGATTTATAGTGGTTCGGCGTGTTCCCTACGTCCACTGTGAAGTGTTTTGATGTTTTATTGATTCTCTTTCAATGATTACAAATTGTTGCAGCAATCAACAGCAAGTTACAACTGGAAAATCGAAATCAACAGTAAAATTATGATGTAGGATGATGGAGATCTCGATCCGGCAGAGTCTGGGCGCTTGAGAGTCGAAAGATCCCTTTTCCGTTGACCCTGGGGCTCTATTTATAGGCGTAGGCTGCTGATATTTCGCAGAAAACTCGGGAGACTACTTCTGGCACGTGAGGGGGCCCACACGCCCGGTCTCAGGAAGTTTGGGCCCACTTTGGCATCGGTTCGAACTCCATTCAAACCGAACAAGAATTCATCCAATCGAGGTGAAATTTGGCGTGGACACTCTTCGACATGAATGCAAGCTTCTGTGAAAATTTCATGGCATTTGGATCTGGATTGAGAGATATGATGGATTCGAAATAGGGTTCACGGCGTGGCTGTTTGTTTCGAAACCATGCATTCGAGCCGATGGTTTCGAAACCATGGTTGCACGTGGCTTCGTGTTGACGTGGAGCGCAAACTTCGAATCGATCCGGTGTTAGCTCCGTGTTGACTGCTTCGACTCCATATATCTCGGCGCATTCGAACCGATGAAAGACACGTCATCATGGTTGGTTGACCCAGTGGGTTCAAAGGAAGCTTCACAGGTGGGTTCAAACAAGGCTTCTACGATGGGTTTGAGTGAGGCTTTTGTGATGGGTTCGAACACGAATTCTGTGATGGGTTCGAACAACCGAAGCTTAGTGGATTCGAACAAGGATTCTTTAGGTGGGTTCGAATGAGGCTCTGTCGATGGATTCGAACAACTGATGCTCGATGGGTTCGAAGGTGATGGAGTCGAATCTGAGGCGCGCTGATGGGTTCGAAGTAGATGGATTCGAAGGTGATCGGTTCGAACCATTGATCAGCCATCGATTCGAAACTTTGGTTTTCCCCTCCAAATTGAATCGATCACAACTTGAGCATATGAACTCGGATTGACTTGAAATTTGATATGCTGGCTTCTATGGTCTTTCTTGTCGTGTCCTATCAATTGTAGCTCAATCTGGACTCGGACAAAATTCAGCGATATCCATAGCAAAATGAAGCATGACCAATCTCTGATACGAACTATTCTCCGTTTTTCGATCGATCTTTTGGTATCGCGGCTTTGCCAAAAAGCGGGATAACAATACATACTAGGAACAAATTCTATTATTGTAGTTGACTCCCTTTACACGCTAGGAACAAGTTGCACCTGTAAGAAGTCGGTTTATATAACAAGATCTGGCATCATATTATTGTTTCGTGCTTCATCTATCTTTATTATTGCTAAGTATGTTACAATTTTTGCTATTACTTATTGCATTTTCACGCTTTATGTATATCCTATCATATACTACTTGTAAAAATGAAATGACAATATAATTAAACAAATTACCTTTTTGTTCTAACTATCCTATCATCAGTGGTTGGCAGCTTACCATAGATTACAATATAAATTTTCTTTTTTTTCTTAAAGCTAAACTAGGGTCATGATGGGTGAGTGTTGTGCGTTGTGTTTTGTGTGTGCAACAGTGTGTGTTCGTGTGTATATTTGTGTGTGGGTGCATGTTCAGGTGTGTGTTCGTCAGTGTGTATCATTTTAGTGTTGTATGTATATATGCTTAAATTATTATACAACAATATATTTATATAATACAATCATTTCCTTTTACTTGTTAACCACCACATTCGACCCAAAGTGAGCAAACCTCGGTGTTTTCCATGTATTCAAAGTTAAATACTTTTATATAAGAGGAGTTTCATAACCTTTATAAATTTTAATTCGGTACAGATAAGAATCACTGACCCAATATTTATGAGGTGAACACTGTTTGGCATGATTAGTGGTAAGTTACAGCTATACAGTTAACATAGTGGTACCCATGTTCATTGTCGTTGCTATATAGAAAGGATGTACCTTGCACATTGTAGCCATCTTTAAGATTGCAAGCTTGTTTTAGCCTTAGTGATATAATTATCAGTATACGTAGAGATTAGGATGGGTTGAGTCTAATGGATACCTTTAGCTTGTTGTGCCAGAAATATATATGATTCTACACCCAATTACAATGTTGCCCTTATAATGAATATGTTATTTATGGCTACCTATATATTAAATGTACGTTTCCATTTTAGCAATCATACAACTTTTGTTACATGGAGTCCCTAAGTTTGGATATGTTTTTTGTACTGCATTTCTTTTCTTTTTTTGCTTTTATACATGTATTCTATATTGCGAATGAAATCATTAAATCACTATAGAGTCTAAACCTTTATTTGAAAACCTATTAGTTGTCTTAAATTTAGATTAAAAATAAAATTTTAATTCATTATACAATGGAAAATGAAAAGTTAGGGTAACAGGGCATTGTTCTTGAATCTCTTCTTACTTAAGTCACAAAATATAGAGAGGTTTCTCAATGTTGAAGTTGTCATACATGTATGCATCATTCTAGTAATACATGCATATATGTAAAATTTATTACTTTATTGATATTTTCACTTTCTGAAATTGATTCTTATATATGATCGAGGCACTGTGTTATAAATCAATGCATGTCTCACACAAAAAGTAATACTGCTTTACTGATTGTTCCGATATTGATTGTAAGGATGGTAGGAAGCCTGCGTTCAGTGGGTGGAGGTGGTCAGAAGTTTACAGTGGAGGGGTCTGCTTAGAGATGATGTTTCTGGTTAGTGATGCAGTGTGAATGGTCGACTGGTGGTCAGGGGTATGTGTAGAGGAGGAGTTGTGTGGTCAGGTGATGATTCAGTGAGGAGTGTTTGTGGTTCTTTTGGCAATGGAGGCAGGCAATGTTGAAGTTTGACTGGTTTGCAATGAAGTGTGAAGCACAGTTGCACAGGGAGGGCAGTGGGAAGTTGTAGTCGTAGTTCAGGTGGAATGATGGCAAGGCAGTGAATGAATTGGAGGTATGGTTGGCAGTGGCTAATATTCAAGTATGGTTGGCAGAAGGGGTTAGTTTGTTTGGGTTGCGAGATTGGATTTTTGCAGTGCAGTTTGTAGTGATAGGATTATTTGCAGGTAGAGGATGGCCCTGGTGGGCATGTAATTGAATTTGTGCAGGGGATATTGATGAAATGTTGTCAATGCAAGAGTGCCAGAAGAAGGCAGGAGGATGGAGGGTGTGTGACTGATGTGGCTTATGGTTTTGTGACAGGAATAAATTGATTAGTGTGCAGGGAATGTATGCGGCTGATGAGTTGTAGATGTGTTGAGTTTGTAGTGGATAAGGGTATGAACAGTGGAGTGTCTGATCAGAAATGAAATTTATGATGGAGCTTGTAGTGGATAGAGGAGTGGTTCTTAGATGATGGATGGAAGTAGAGGAGCAGTAGCACTGCAATGTGCACAGTTTGGTGTTAGAGCAGTTTGTAAATGCAGTAGTTTGGGTGTATGGAATTCGAGAGTGGAAATGGTTTGTGATATGGAAATTTTATGTTTGCAAGGAAATGTGATTGTGTAGTGCGCTGTTGTATGAAGAGTTGAAGTTGTCTAGTTGTATGAATGCGGAACAATGGTTGTTGTTGTTGTGGCCAGTGGTGAAAAGGAGTGATGGTGAGTTGCAGTTTTGGACGTGTGTGCACTTGTCTAAAATGTCAGGGATTGTTGTAGTGCAGTTGATTAGGAAGTATGGGTAGTAACTGTGTGCAGTTGTGAGTGGAGATGTTTGTCTGGTCAATTTAATATATCTGGTTATTAAAGGTGGTGATGCTGGAGTCTGTGTCGGGCAGAGGTTATTGTTGTGTGTTTGCAGTGTTATGGTGCAATGTGTTTGATGAAGGAGTATGTTGTGTTTATTTTATTTTATTTTTGGCAGAAGTGCGTATGTTTGCAATGTGGCAGAGGAGGGAAGTTTCACTGTTGTTGTCGGAGTGGATGTATTATGAAGTAGTGCACAGTCAGTATTATATTGGATATTTAAAATTAGATATGAAATTGCTTTTTTGAAATTTGGATATGATATTGTGGTATTTTGAAATTGGAAAGTTTGTAGCTCCTATTATAGTATTATCTAAATATGATATTGTTGCATTTGAGATATGGAAGCATTTTAGACTTCATATTGAATTGATATGATGAATTATATATGATATGGACATCGTCATTTATGAGATATTATATTCATTTGTTTTAAAAATTTAATATTAATTGTGTATAAAATAGTGTAAAAACATAATTTCAATTAGTAACGCATATAAGTGTTACCAATATTTTGGATAACAACACTTATCTACGTTACAAACCTAAATGATAAGCAAAGCATTTTATGTGTAACAACACATATATGTGTTACTAAATAATCATTTTCCAACACTTATAAGCGTTACCGCATATTTCTGTACCAACACTTATAAGAGTTACCGCATATTTCTGTACCAACATTTATAAGCGTTACCATATATTAACACTTATAAGCGTTACCGTATATTTATGTACCAACACTTATAAGTGTTAGTAATACGTATGTTCGTAACACTTATAAGTGTTACAAATTTGGCCGCTTCATTCCTCACAGTCCATTAGTAACACTTAAAAAGTGTTACTGAAATTATTTGTAACACTTATAAATGTTAGGATTTGCCTGTTTTGGTGTAGTGATAATTATGGCTAAATAAATATCTAAAGAGTTATATGCTCAGATTTAACTTATAAAATACTACTTACACATTCTGCAATTTAGGATAATTAAATAGGAACATTATTCACACCCAGATCTAGAAATCAGTCCCCAAGTTATTAAAAGTTTGATACTGGTAAGGTGTAGAATTTACTACAGATCTTCAATTAGGTTGTAAAGATGTTAGTATAATTTAGATTTGCCTTAATTCTACTAGATTGTAAATTTCTGTAATATATTCCAAATCTACAGTGGATTGTAAAGATATTATTATAATTTAGTTTTCCTTAATTCTTTTGGGATGTCAATTTTTGTATTTACTTATTGAAAATATTATCCGTGTAACATCCATAAATTGGTCTAATTTCCTAAATACATCGAAAAAGAGTAGCATTTGAATTGACAAGGAATATACACAAAAAGGGAAAGAGATGTGTAAAGTACGAATATTTTTTCCATAGTTTACACTATCTATTCAATAAAAAGGAAATTAATAATTTCTTCATGTTTCAAATGAAGAAAATCTCTTATTTTAGGTTAATCTATGGAGAGATATAACGTGAAATCTTTTTAGGAAGGATAATTCTAATGGATTAAAATATAGAAAGGAATATTCTAGTTGGGGATTAATAACTAGAAACAAAAATATAAATATATGAATACGTATAACCGCGCTAAACATTCAAAATAAAAACATGATCAATACAACGTAATACACTTTAATATTCACGTTAAATATAAGTAGAACGTTAGAATAAATCTCGCAAAATATGATAAGATTAGGAAAGAAAGCCGAAAAGATTTGTAACTCCAAAATTAATAGGATAATAAATAAGGAATTGCAAGAATTTAAATGGGTTATAAATGGGTTAACGGAACTGATTAATGAGATAAAGAAGGAATACTAAGTAAAATTTGAATAAGTAAATAAATGTCGTTAGGAAATGTCCATGTAAATTTATAATCATTTATTACGGATAAAGAGACATATATAAAAATAAAAAATAAACATGTTAGGTAGAATTAAATATAATAAGGCAGTATAATTGTTATTATTGTAAATTATATAGCCTTAATTATACAAACAAAGTTTAATTGGCTTAGTCCAATACTTAAACATAGGACGATCAATTTGATTTTGTAGGTTGGAAAACAAGGTCAATAGAGTTATACAATAGAAGTCTACCCTTCACTCAAAGGATAACAGCAGTTGTATGCGCTTACTACTAATGTAGGACATCACACACCGTAGTACATGTGGGAATGGGATATGTGTTGAGGATAAGAAAGGGAAAATATACCAAAGGTTCTCCACGGATTAGAAGTATTAGTTGGCCCAGTACCATTTGGGAAATGGGATCTGCTTCGTATCCAATATAAAGGCAGTAAGTAACTAAAAGGGTTAGTTTTCTTGATTAAAGTTTGTCTGAACCAGAAGCCAGCTATGGAGGATTGGGGTGTTATGTCAGTAGTTAGTACAGGCAATTTGTAGTAGGTCTTGCATACAGGCTTTGGCGTCCATCGATCCTAAGTGAGCGGTAGTAAAGACTCGAGTTATGCCTTGACGGATTTCGCTTCCTACTAGTATAGAAACCCTATAGGGTACGCGTAGACCTCATGGTACACAGTTAAGTGGAAAGTTAGTTTAGTAGAGGTAGGCTAGTTAAGCTTTAGATGGGTATTTGAATTGCGTTAGTAGTACGATAATTAAATTATATATATTATTTTACAAAGTTGTATATAGGAGTTAACGGTCTCCATAGCTGGAACCGATAGACTAGTGTTGACGATGCGAAGGACTTGCTTTATATTTAAGAAGTATTAAATGGCCGAGATTTTAAGTTGTGAAATGTTAAGATATGTATATTTACATAGGCATATCTATGTATAGCATATCTTGGAGAAGGTTAGGATAGAAGCAACGTATGCACATATAAGAATTAAATGAATTGGTCATACTAAATAATAGACATAACATTTAAATGGAAACCAATCAGTATAATTTTTGGTTATGGATAAAGAACGAAGTCTTCTAGTCACCAGACGTTGTCTGACCTCCCTCCTAATTACAACCTACATGATAGATTCACAGGATCAGGTCGTCGGACTAAGAAGTGAACAACTGATGGAGAGGTCTTCTTATTCATGCTCGGTACTGAAGAGGTGATAGGATGTCTAAAAAAAACTGTTGATTCCAAGGTAGTATCCTCATTCTATTATATTTTCCTTTCCACTGTGAGTTTAGATTGATCAATATCTTATATATCTATGTTTATTATAGGTTACCAAAACCAATGATCCATATGCTGATGGACGTGGATTTCGATTTTGTCGAAGTTCGAGCCCATAAAGGTATATGGTGTTACATTTGGTATCAGAGCCTAGGTTACTCAATCATAGAGATTAGGATATTCTTAGAGAATGTGATTGTATTTTTCTACCTATAAATATATGTCACTCTCTACAAATTCTAACTATAGAATAGTTGTGACCATATCCCAAAAGGGTGAACAAGGCGACTATGGGTTAGAAAATGTTTTATAAAGTTAAAAAGTATGCATTCTACCCTGATTACCCACACTAAGCATTAGTTGTGCATAAGGCACTAACTAGGAAGAGAATGAGTACGACATATAGAAGATCTCGGAGGCTAAAGGTATTTGATTTCTTAGTTGAGACTTGGTTGCCTTTTGATTGTGTATTTTAATGGATTGGCAATTGAAGATGCACATTTTATCCAAACTAAAGAATCTACATATCACAAACATCTGAAAGCAAGTTCTCATAAAATAATGTTCATCAGTCACCTTAGGATGGCAAATTAGATTTGTAGAGGAAATAAAGTCCATTTCAATGTATGACCACATGTGAGAGAATTTGATAAAATATTTTAAAAATGCCTTGAAATGGGGTTTTTCAAAGGATTTTCCAAAGAGTCTATGTGGAAACTGTTGTTTTGAAAAGTAAGAAAGTTTTGGAATTTTATTTAGTAAGAAATATATACTAATAAATTTGGCTGTGCTTAAAAAACTTGGTTTAAAAAGGTTATTTCAAAATGAAGTAAGTTTCGAAAATCTTAAATATATAATAAAATAGAAGTTAGACATTAGTTTGAAAGGTATTTGGAAAAAAAGAGTCTTTCAATTTGGAAACAAACTTAAAATGAACGAAAGTTTAGTTCGATGACAAGGATCGAAAGTTTTTGAAAATTTCCCTTTTTGAGGGGCGAATAAAAAAGAAATGACATTTACTTCTATTGGTTTAGTTAGTTGGGAAGAGTAGAAAAACCGGCCAGTAAATTGGAGGAATATTCCTGTATGGAGAGAATATTGTGGACAATAGCTGGAATATTTTTGGGTTTTTGAAGTGCTGATGGCTAAAGCAGTATTGTGTATAATAGAGAAAAAGGGTCAAAGAGCTAGACGATAAGATATGACACCGTCATGAAGAGGACAAGAATTTTTCTGGATAGTTCAAATCATGTCAGATCAAAGAAGATGGTGCAGAATGATTATTATTATTACTATTATTAATTAACCCGACCCGAATAGTTCCAGGTTCAACCTGTGCCCGAATTTGGGAACCAGTCGACCTCTAGCAGTCGATCGGTAACCCTAGAGCGGTCGATCGGTTATCAGGTGAAATTCTTAACCTAAACCTCGAATGTGACATATAACCACATCCAGGTTCAGCCGCCTCTCATTTCATCATGTCCATTCTCTCTCAAAGAACTGAATCCCACACCTCCCTCTCAAATTCAAAGCATCATCGCTTCTCCATTCCCCGCAGCAAGCAACATTACCGCACCCTCCTCCAGCGCAGCCATTGAGCCTTCCCCAAGCGCCAATAGCACGTGACTATTCTAGCCCCTCATCCTCTCTCTCCAGATATAAACCCAACCTCCCATCCTTGACCTCTACTCAGTTCAATGGCACCACCAGGAACTTGCGGCACTTCCTTGTGCCATCCAGGTCTTACTCCTCAAGAGATTGCTTAACTTGATCGAAGTGACCAAAAAATCTCCACTTACTTGGCATCGGTAGATTTCACCTTCCTTTAAGGACGACTAATAAAATTTAGGGATTTCGCCGCTTTTGGACTCGAAGATTTGTTCACTGGTGTAGAATTAGCACTAATCCTTTGCCATGAAACTTTTGAGCGGGAATGCTACCAGCGTTGCATGTAGCTACTTGTTTCCCATTTGGAGTACAATTTTGATGAGGATATAAGTAATTTCAAGTTGGAAGTGAAGAGATTAAGATCAATATGTCTGATAATGATTTCGGTGAGATTTTAGGGTTTTCCGCTAAGGGAGTGGACTTGGAGAATATTGATATGACTGATCATGAGATTCTGCGTTGGATCTTTTCTAGAGATATCGGTGTATTGAGGTCAGACAATTTGCAACCTAAAACCTTCCTCATTGTTCGCATCATTCGACAATATTATTCTGAAAACAGGGAGCTTCGATCAGATTTATTCAGTTGTGTGGAGAGCCACTTACGCCATGTAGCTATCAATTTGGCTCTTGCTATCATGAGCCACTTTGTGAGTCTTGGAGTTGATACCCCGCCCTACGTTCTACATTGTCACCTTTTCACTCATGTCTTTAGGCAATATACAGTGAACCTCCATAGAGAACCGGTCCGAAAAAGGTCTTTACCCCATTCGACAGAGCCTTTCTCAAGAAGATAGGGATCCTTGAGCCAAGGATACCAGCGGCCCAAGCCGGTTACTATCTGACAGGTCTAGGCCAAGCTCCGAGAGATTCAAGCCGAGCGATGGTGCCAGAGCCATGAGGTTGGGTGTATAACAGCCATGATAATGCCCATTTCGGGGTTGTGGCAATGGCTCGAGCTCCCGCAGGTGATTTGGACCATCCTATAGTATGTAGCTAATATGTTAGGTTAGTAGTGTTTCTAATGTCATTTCCCTTCCAGCATTTGTTCTTTTCTTTTCCTTAGGTTGTTTGGGTTGTAACCATTAGTTGTCTCTTGGATAAAAGATGTGTACAATATGTTATGAGAATTATACTTATTTATTTATAGTATTGTTGTTTCTAGATTTGTAAACCGCCCTTGTATAAGTATTTAGGAAAAACAATATAAATAAAGAAATGTTTAAGACACTTAACTAATGGTAAATGCAATGTAAAACTAGAAGTTTATAAAATAATTAATTTTAGCAAGAGAAGGACATGCTAAGACTATTCCGAAATCATGGTTCATTATTCATGTTCCTTAAAATCTAAAATTTATTAATTGGTTAATGTGCTTACATTTAAAAAAGGAATAGGGTTTAAAGTCTTAGATTAATTATGAAATAGTAGGATTAAACATATGCATTAACTCATAACTAAATTCTTGTTATGTTGAAATGTGGCTTGACTTATCAAAAATGGAAAAGGTGAATGTTTTGAAAGAATTTATTCGACTGAAAAAAAATTAGTGTTCAAACAATTTTTGGAAGTTTTTTTTCCAAATGTTTTAAAGGAAAATAGTGTTTGAATGTTTGGAGGTTGACTTTACAAACTATGTGCAAATTTGATTGAAAAGTGGAAAAGATTATTACAGGAGTTTTTGATTTTTCAAAGGCCATATACTAGATGTATGGAAGAGTGATGGGTTAGTAGGTATGAATTTAGCGGTGCATTAAGGTTGATGTTAGGATAAATGCAAACGATAACAAGGAAAAAGTTATTCTAGCCTTGAAAATTCCATTTCTATACTTGTTAACGACATATGAGAGCACATTTTAGGATTCAATTCCATTTTAGAGCCTTCAAAATAGCCTCCTTATGCGTATTATTTATGGAAAATTTTGGAGGAAATCGGGGCAATGAGGAAATTTCCAATATACAATGGCATTGGTACCCAAATAGAGTGGTGAGAATGTAAAATTGTCCACCTAAATTCCTTTCTTGGTATAGAAGTGAACGTTTAGGAAACGAGAATTCTACGCATTAAATTTTTAGATGGTAGGAATAAGGTGCAAAACTGGTTAAACCACACTTCTATTCGTAGGAGTATGGAAATTGTTTTGTAAAAAGATATTTGAACACCTGCATACATACAGAACTGCTAGCGTATATAGGTTGTTTTCATCATATTTTCAGAAATGTTTTAAAAGAATGCAGTTATATAGGAGGGCCCAATTTGGAATCATTTTTCATACATGTTTTCTATGTTGTGATACAACATATACTTGTATACGTTTGGCTGCAAAAATTGGTTGTACACTAAATGGTTGAATAGTTTAGAACGGTCGCACAAAATACTCTACGATTTAATCCTTGGAGTAATTTCGATGAAGAAATTATTTTAAGTGGGAGAGAATGTAAAATCCCGCAAAATTTACGTTAATAAATTTTAATTAATAAGGCACAAAAAATGGAATTTCGGTATGGAATTAGATCATGAAACTTGCACCACTACGTTTGTGGCGATTTTCCGAGCAACTGTCATATTTGGAGTTTCACAATCTGAGTTCAAACGAAAATGTTACGAGAGTTTAAAATATTCAGAATGAAAATAATTAGAAAAAAATAGTAATAAATTTTATTTATAATCGAAACCCGTCGGTTGACCGGAGTCGACCCTCACTATGGGCCGGTCGACCGCTTATGGGGATGCGATCAACCGGTCTAAACACTAGGGAGAGGGTTGGAACCTTAGCCAACCCCTCACTTCTCTTCTCATATAAATACATGCCAAACTGACATGACCGATTCGAAAGCATATAAATATAGGCCAAACTCCTCACTTCTCTTCTCATTTTTTTAGATTCAAACAGCGAAACTCGGCCATTTTCTTTTATTCACTATTCCTTTTAACTATAATGTAAAATGGGGACTAGGTCATAGCCGCCGCCTTGCTACTTCCTTCAAATCTAATTTCCTTTCGTTTTTATCATGCCTTCTCCCTTCATAGTATAACGCCCCATCCAAAGACCCACGCTAACAAAGGGTATTACGGAATAATACCGTTTGTTAGTGCATATAATAGGGCTGGTTGGGAGCGACCATCCGCAATATTGCTTTGAGCGAGTACCGATACGTCGAAACACGTGACAATAATTTTTCTTCTTTTTTCACAAGAGATAATTCAACATATCCGATCCAAGCACAAAACAATAATACAATGGTTTAATCTATATAAGAACGATACATAATATAATATATAACACAAAATCAAACGTCGCAATGGTGCGACGGAAATAATATACTTATATAACTCTCAAAAGTATGAGTCTACAAAAGAAAACAGTAGACATACATTTATACACTATTACAAAAGTCTACAATATGTACAAGCATATAAACTAGACTCAAATGATATATCTAAAACATAAACAACATCCTCACATCCAAGATCATCGAGTCCCTGTACCTATTAACTCTCGGTCTGACCCAAGCATTAAAATAACATACGGGTCAGACTATCTCTAATTATCATAGAAGGTAAGATACCGATAATAACAAACTTCAAGAATGAATATCATAAATTTTTCTTCACTACCCTTACAATACTTTATTTAACGATTCATGATTTATAGTTAAGTTTATGCTCATTAACACATTCATGTCATATAAATCATCATAATAAGAGCATCTAAATTATGAATCATATAGGCAAGTAATAGACATGCACTTCGCAAGTCGACACAATAAACACTCCCTTCGCGTGGATACACAAGAGGTTGTACAATAAAATTATAACTCGCTAGAAAACGAGTATCACAAGATGAGTCTGAAAACCCATTTAATCCACCTAAATGGATCGCCTAAGATTGAGTCTGAAAATTCGCCAGTAAGTGTTATCTACTTTCGATCAATAATCATAAGAGTGTAGACTAATGTCCTATAACCACTTAACGACACTCAAATGGTTACTAAAAGCTAGTAAATTCCACTCGTGCATAAAAATGTTCACTTGAACAAGTCTATCAATTGATCGGTGAAATAAATGCAAGTGTTTTATACCACTTGTTTTACTACACCATTTAATTCAATTTCTTATCCAAGTGAGATAGCGTGTCTTTATAATAAAATACTTTTGTTTTGAAAGCTAATTTGAAAATATTGATTTAACAAGATTTATAGTATATATAGTAGAAAACACAATTTAATTCATATCTATACTAATAAAAACTACTTCACAGTCCACTTAAAATTTGAAAGTGTATATATGTATAATATATTTTCTAAAATCATTCATGTCCAAAGTGCACATATTTTCCATATATATATATATATATATATATATATATATAAACCAATTTACTTCTAAAATAATTTCCATTACAAATAGCTTTGTAAATTAGTGCAATTAAATTGTGTGTTTGACAATAAATAATAGAGTAAGACTTCCACGCCAAACAAGATCATTAAAATTAGATTCAAACACCTGAAATGCACAAGTAGTTCATCACAAACAAGCTTCAAAAAGAGGTAAAATTTGAAGCAAAACAAGGCAAACAAATGAATGGTCGAACGAAGAATGATGGTTTTTCCTAAAACAGCTCCAGGCTTCTGCCCATCGGTGCACCTCCCAAATCCTAAACAGTATGAAAGCACCACCAATCTAACCATAATTTCCAAACAAAGAATTAAATACATAGATCACAGATTAAATAGTAAAAAGGTAAACTAACACACGAATTTTATAGTGGTTCGGCAAGCTCTGGCCTACACCAACTCTAATAATCATTTTATTATACTATAGGATTACAAATACAGTTTGTTTTAGCCTTAGAAAAATAACGGAGGAAGGAAAGAGAAACAGTGAAGAAGTGCTAAAAGAAGATCCTTCTAGCCTAAAAGAGAAGTTCCTTTTCCTTAAGCCAATGATCGAATATTTATAGAAGAAGTTGACAAAATATCCAGCTGAAAATCCGCATGCAGAAGCCCAAGGCCATGACGGACTCGCTTACCCAAAATGGGGCCCATCTTGGCCTCCTTGAGGGATTGGCATCAATCCCAATAGGGGATCGACACATATCCCCTAAGATGGTGCATAGAGGGTCAGCGATCCCCATGGTGGGTCGCCCTCTTCTATTGCTCTATGTTTCCGTAGTCATTTACGTAGTTCTCCCAGTGTCTGTTGAGTTAGTGAATGATTATCGTTGAGTTGAACTGCCAATCCGAGCGATCCATGGCCATAGTGATCCGATCCGATACGTTCCTATACTTATTGATTTGGATCCCCTACCTAGTGGAAGTGCAAATCCATACTTAGCCAATTCCAGGTTCCATTCGCTTCGATCTGCTTGACTATCATCCATATCCTTGCTTATAACGGATCTTCGAACCTGATAATCATCTCTTCAGGATTCCTACCTGGATGACCACGAAATTCATTTAGTCAAATCTATGGTATCACGACCTTGCCAAAAGGCAGGATAACGGTATCAGTATGAATATAAAGAAGTTTGTATGCATATCATATCAAGAGAAATAAGATCCAACATCATAATCTATATAGTAGAAGATACATCAAGTCAAATAAGAATATATGTCTCAAAATAATACATATGGTCTACATGCCAATACATGTCAATACACCCAAAATTTGGATAGATAATATAATAGCAGTAATATAGCCATAGCTTAATTGATCACCTCCATCTGGTGGAGATCCCCATCTCTAAGTTAACTTACTAAATATAGATAACAAAGAAACAAAAAAAGGGCCAGGCATAAAGTCCAACGAAAAAGAGATATCACTAATCAGCATAATTACTAATATACTAATATATCATGAATAATAGCAAATGGTACAACTCGAAGTAATAGAACCTTACCTCAACCTGCATCCTTACCAACACCCAACAAGTTAGCACATTTTTATTGTCATGTTATGATATATGGTAGAACTATCATAAACAAAATGTTATGACATAAATTATAATTCAACCGCCATAGACTAATCTAGAGGGCCATGATCCCCTAGCATAAAATACTTCAACATGTAAGTTCACTAATACAAGACAAATATCACATATGATTACTAATATAACACCAACACCATGCATTCTTCAATTATGTACACTCACTAATATAGGACCAACACAACTTATGGTCACTAATATAAGAACAACATTGCATATGGTCGTTAATATAGGACCAATACCATTTGTTTACCAGTAATGAATCCTAAGGACTAAGCTAAGAGATGCAGAGTTACTCCATACATGCAATATCATGTCAAATTGTATATCACTATACCTAAGTCGTCACGACTCAAAACCATCGAACGGCTCTATAAAAGTCACCATAAAAATCAAAACACGTCATCAATCATAAACTATGCTTAGCATCGTTTATCATCCTCGATATACCCTCCTAGTTTATCTTGAATTTTATGGGTTTAGAATATGGGTTTAGGTGGGCCCCGTATGGGCCCTAATATCAGTACTCAAAACCAACTAAAACTTTATGGATCATTATCCTTGAAAAATTAAGACCATTGCTCTATACCATGTTGACTTCGTATGTAAAAGATATCACATCCCCAAGTTTGCTAGAAAACCCTGACAAAATCCCCTCATGTTACCCTCCTACAATCAATTGGTCTACTGGTCTAACTCGATCAGTCGACTGACTTGATGCAGACAAAATATTTTATAACAGTTGAACATAAGATAGGTCAAAGTTTACTAGTCGACTAACTACTTGAACAGTCGACTGGTTGAACTTGATCGGTAGCTTCTTATATGTTATTTTTTGCGTACTCTCTTTCAGTCGCTGCACGCTACACATCCCTTCTATGATCAGTCGGTTGATGCATACTGGTTAGCCGACTATTTTCTTATAGGGCGCGGGTTTGAATTTGGATGGGGAAATTCCTGAAGGAAATCTATCCAACAATTAAAATTTTGCTTAACCATTGTCTATGCTTTCCTTGTCTGAAGTTGGGCCTCACAACTTCACCCCTTACGCCCGCCTACTACACCTTGCACTCGAGCTAACATTTTGATGTCCACCATGGGGCGAATTCTACTATATGGTAATTTGATGGATAATTCTAGAACTTAAATGCTTTTAAAATCATATGAGTTTAACTACTCAATCAACCACTTCAACCACATATTCCCAACCTTCAATGACCATTTCATTGATAATGGAATTACAACTAAACAAGTTTGTCTACACTATAAGTCAAACAAACATAATTCAGTTTATACTAACATCCTAACACATCAAGTTATATATCTTATATTTTAAAACATTCGTTCAACAATATTCTAATCTCTGAAACACCAATCGAGCTCATTACTCAAGCCTTAACAAACATTTAGCATTTATCATAATTTTAACATATCAAATGATCATATAACCTAGAGAAGAGATCCCACTCACTGAACTCATTATAAATCCATGCTCCATAGAAACCCAACTCAAAGCTTTCCTTTGATTTTTGAAATTCAGCCTCTATCTTCTTCAAAATACAAACTTGATGGTATAGATTTGTAGAAAATCTTCCAACTTGAATTAGATATTTAATATGAAATATTTCGTTGAGATATTAAGTAGTTATGTGGATTTAAAGTTAAGAAAACCATTTTCTTACGTAAGAAATAACTGAAGCAATACATGAATGGAAAGTAGATGAATACGTGAATCCACTTTAGAAATTATAAAAAGAGATTATAGCTAATGACCATTTTGCATCCGTTCTCTTTTCTTCCAATTTTAGTAATCATATCTGATTATAACAAACTTTATATATTTTTCGTATAAACGATATTACTGACGTAACGAAATAGATCTATAGTTCTCATTCATTCATCTTTAAATAGAATCCTTTTAAGTCATTACTTCACTTAGTCTTCAGTCAAATGGTTAATTTCAATTCATTACTAAGTGAACATTATGGGTATTATAATATTTCAAACATTGTTATTGTAAAAATAAAATACTGGAAGCATACCACATAACCCTTGTCAGTCGATGCATCAAGTATTGAAAGATTACTTTTATGTATGCATACTATTATCTATGAAATACTAACTATTTTCGGTTTTATCTTAACATAGATGTAGTTTTGTTTTAGTATGAATATTATGATAATCATTATAAAATAAATCTATTTTTGGCATTTCAATGATGGTATTTGCTTTGATAACAACAGTAATGTATTAGCTATAATAAATGTAGAAGCATATAAAATATTTAACTATAAATTTTGGAATTATGGACTAACACGTATCTTTGAGAAATAATCTTTGATCATATGATTGTGAATCATATGGTACACGTGAATTATATTTCAAATAATCAAGGACAAAGCACTCATGATGGGAGCGACAAACGAGTTAATGAACTCTTTGAATTGATACATACAGACGTATGCGGTGTAGTCCAAGGTCTAATAATACCAAAAACAGATCCACTTACTTTGTTAAATTCACACATGAAATTTCTCAGATATGGACATGTGTATTTGATACACACCTATGATGAATTTATAAAATATAAAGAGAAAGTATAGAACAAAAACATGCAAAAGAATAAAAACAATTTGATTTGATTAAATAAATGAGTACCTTGGACAAGAGTTCCAATAGTACTTAAAAGCAAATAAGATTCACTCTCAAAGTCACTCTTCGTTATAAAGCATAATGATGTATCAATAAGAGTGATTGGGACGAAGTACGATTGATAATAAGTGAAGATGAGTTGCTTCTTTCTATAACGATCGAATTAGTAACATTATAAATAACTAGCGGCACGCCTCTATAGGAGATCGAATTCTAAGTTGCTTAAAAAAGATATTTTAGATATAATAATTATTTATAATTATAAAAGTCAACACCCTAATCACGTGCTATAGCACCTTATACCTGAAGCCACTTTTTCTTGTTAAAGCGTATCTATTACCCTTCTACCTTTTGAAAATCAAAACCAAGCCAACAGAAAAAGAAATCGCAACTTCATATAAAAAAATTCGAAATCACGTTCCTCGATTCTAAATTGAATCAGTTCGATTTATATACAGAAGGCATTATAAGAAATCAAATTTGTATTCGATATATAAAAAAGAGGGATCAAAGAAGGAAGGAATCGTGTATCTGCAATTGCAAGGTTTAGAAGGGCTTTCTCGGTGCTGGCGGCGGCAGTTCATGCGATGGCGCAGAGTTGACGGCTAGCGTGTACAGTTGCAGTCATGATTTGGGTTTTGGCTTCGACGTGGAATCACGTGCGTGGTTGGATGGGATTTTGAAGGGATTCATTAGGCAATTGTTAGGGCTTGGCAGCTTGCATGGAGACGGTGGAGCTGAGCTTGATGAAGTCTGATGGTGGCAACTCATTTTGGGAAGAAGGTATAAAACAGTTAATTTTAATTAAGTTTAATTTAAGTTCAAATTATAAGTATAATAATATTAATAATAATAATGAAAATATTTGTTAATTTATCCAATTAATCATGTGAGGTTCAAAAATCATGAACACTATAGTGGAATAAATTAGGAATTAGAATGGAACGCAATTTAAAATCAAGGTGAGAATTTCTCACTCATTTGGATTTCCACATTTAAATTTAAATGTTTAAATTTAAATTATTGGATGCCTGAATGAATTTATATAGTTATTAACTGTTAATGTTAAATATATATATATATATATATATATATATATATATATATATATATATATTGGTATTTGGAGTGATATTCCCATACATAATAGCGGATGAGACCATATGCACTCCGCATAATAGCGGACGGCCCTATATACCACGATATCCCCTTCGAAGTGGGATTGGTATTTTTCTTTATGTTGTATTAATATCTGTGGATGCAGGGAAACAGGTTGGAGGGATCCAACTGGATTCCTCAAAACGTTGAATTTAAATTCATATATTGTGATATATGGACTGCGTAGAATAATCTAGTATAAATTATAGTAGTGATTGAAATTATTGGATGATATTGTAGCACTGGCCTGAAGTTTTGATATTAAAAAAATCATAAATATGTTTTTAAAATGGAAGTGATAAAAGGGAATTTTTGATATATAAATATTTATGCCGAAATTGGGATTATTTTAAAGAAAATGAGTTAGAAAATATAGTTGATCTTTGGTTGTACTTAACTATTGATAATTTTTTTAAATGGAGATTTTAAAAATGAATATATAAAAGGAATTTATAAATGATATTCGAGAAATATAAGAAGAGTTGTAGTCGATATTAAAAAAATATTTGAAGTTATAAATGGAATTATTAAGGCAATGGATTTATAAAAATGGAATTTCATAAACGAGTTTGTTTTTATAAATAAGTAAAACTCAAAGGAGTATAAAAATTTATAAATAATGTTTATAAATTAGTTAAGCGATATCGGTGGATATATAGAAAAAATAAATTTGTAGGGTGAATTTGTATTAAAATATGGAAATAGGGTGAGAAAATAGTAGACACTCTTTTGAAAAGTGAAAATGGTTAAGGAAATCGGAATGGAAGTGATGTGATGGAAATCGAGAGGAATTTATAAGTTGAATTGGTTATTGAGATTTTGAAAATATATTTTTATAATTTTAAACTATAAACTTTTAAACTAGCTAGGATTGAGATAATTTGGTAAGTAGATTTTCAAATAATTAAGTATTTATTTTAGGAAATTCTAATTGTTTAAAAGTCAGCTTTGAATTTACTTATTTATCTAAAAGTGAACTATTAGTGTTTATAAAAATGTTTTCAATATTTTAAATAATTACTTGAACATTTTTTAAAAATAAATTTATTTTCTTTTTAAATACTAATTATATATATAGTTTTGAAGTGAATGAAAACTTTTATTCTCTCGAATTTGTAAAAAGGAATTTATAAAATGGATACGATTTTGAGGGAAGGAATTTTACAAGCAATTTGGAGGGAATGGAAATTTCAAAATGTTGAATATGGAAATTTTGAAAATGAAATCCGAATTTATAAAAGAAGTTATAAAGTGTTGAATGGGGAAATAAACAAGTACACCAGGTTTTGGAAATTTGAAAGGGAATTTATTAGTGATTCCGAAGACTTATGAGATAAGCTTCGAAATAATCTCTTAAGTATTTATATTTGAAAAGATTTTGGAAAATAGGGCTTATAATATTTTCCTAAGTATAAAAATGGAAATTTGGAAATATTTCTAAGTGTTTAGATGGTTGGAAAATATCCGATGATGGATTAAGTATTTGAAATTGCTTTCAAATGTTGAAAGGATCGATATATCTTATAAAGATATTTTAAAATTGATATTTTGGTAAAAGTTATAACAAGGCCTAGTGACTGCTCATGGATGTTTTATTGATGGCTAAATAACTGACTATCAATATTGGCCAATTTCGTTAATCGTTTCGAAGAGACCGGGATCGGATTTAATTATCCGAAAACCACTTCGATCCGGTTTGAACATTACGAATGAATGTCGTAAAGGTGATGAAGACGGTGATTGGGTTTGTCCAAACCTCGGACAACTTATATGGACGAATGCTATCAAAACATCGTCATTGGAAGACGATGAGCATTCTAAGTAGAACTTTGTTCTTGAAAGGTAACGCTTAGACTCGGTCCTCATCAACCGAGAATGACTAAAACAGGGGAGATGCAGCAAGGCTAAGTGGGTCACACCCAATTAGGATATGTTATCACTTTTCTAGATGTCCTTGAAAACCAAACTCTTATGGATATGGTTGTGCATGGAAGGAGCACTCGATGTAAACGTGGAAACACCCGGGATGATAACATATTCGGTCTGTCCAGGTTAGGGGTAAGCTGGTCTTGTGTAGCAGGGGATCCCAGCATTGTCCTCGGTACATTGTTCTAGAGGTGTACTGTGGTGGGTGGTACCTCAGTGGTCTAGTCATTCATTGGAATCCATTCTCCAATACAAGCTTACAGTTTTGTTTGTAGATCCTAGTATGTTGGAATTTAATTAATGTAACAATTTCAGGTATTTGATTAAGTACTTGTATTTAAACACTATTATAATATCACTGGATTTTATATAAAGTGTTTTGGTTACCGTAAGGTAAAAACCCGTCATGTTTATGTATGACGCGATCTTACGAGATACCTTTATTTTTCAAAGGATTTTGATAACTCTAAAAATTCAAATTGAGTGTGTTTTCCCACAATGGTATTCCAGACTGACTCGAGTGTTATTTTATTATAATGCTTGGGTCGGACCGAGTTTTTCAGATTCAGAACGGTGTTGTGGATCTCAGGAGACGAGCTGGAGGAGTCAGGCATATATCCGTCTTGATTATTTTTCCACCGTATAAGGACTAGTTATTATAACTATCTAGATTGATGTATTGAGTGTTTTACTCTGATGATTGTAAGTATATAAACTGTTATAGATTCTTTTGTGTAAAGTTCTGTTATTATATATTATATTTGTTCCACTGCGATTATGAGATTCTGTGTTGTTAATTGTTTTTTTTCTACTTCTTTCTTCTACTTCACCCTAGTTATTCGCTCTTTCATACAATTTGGGTTGAACAAGAGTAAATTATTATCAACTCAAAGGGTACGGAACTGCGGGTTGCTACAATTGGACTCTCATAGGCATTGACGGATTCCCCAGGTCTGGAGGAGGTCGTTGACAGTGAGTGCATGAATGTTGGTGCTGCCGAGTTGCTTGGATGAAATGGCAGAAGAAGTAACTTTACTTCAGGACACTAGCTCTGACTGAAGTAGTATGTGCTGCTACGGATGCCAGAATGTTGCGGATTGTGTAATGCATGCAGGCCAACTTTGGAGGGAGGCCATGGCGACCCGTCAAAGGAGGTAAAGAAGCTGCTGCTTGTCATGCCGCTATTGGGGAATGCCGTGTGAGACTAAGAAGGAGATTCTTTCAAACCCAAGAGATTTTCTAGGGTTTCCCTTTGAAGCCCGGATCCACTACTAATGGTCTCGGGAGGAGGCCAATGGTTGGAATTCAAGGCTGCTTCCGATGGTGTTGGGAAGTTGCTCCTCAGCTTCAGACTCTATGTCCTATATTTCAGGTCGAGAGGTACTGCCCTCTGGTCGATTATCGGTACTACAAGGTAGAAGGAAGGAGAGCAGGGGGTGCTCTGCCGATCAGCGCAGTACATGGAGTCCGTGGAGCAAACTGTGAGGATGAAGGAGGGCTAAAGGACGCAGACATGACCACAACTCAGGAGAACCAGAGACTATGGTCGCTTCTCTTGAAAGAACATAAGACCGTGGAAAGGAATCTAAATTCCTCCCTCTTCGGGTCGGCCTTCCTTTTACTTGGTTGGAGGGAGGAAGAGGACCACAAGACTTTTACGAATGAAGCTGGGGTGTTGGTTGGTGCAGGGAAAAGGTGCTGTTGTAAGGCTTTCAACCATGTGGTCATGGGTTCGGGCCACACAGTGTGCGTCAGGATGTTGATCAAATTTTTCACCACGAGTGCGGAAAACCCGACCAAACCTTGGAATGGGATCACTTCGACAGGGATACCGTCGCGCCGATGCTAGGCTTACTCTATGGACGAGTCGTAGGAGGGAAGGCTTGTTGTTGGTAGAGGGCGGGAATCCATTTGAACCACAAGGTTGGTTGCGGGTCGACCACCCCCAGGCGAAGGGCCCCCGGATGGGCCTTTTGCTGTTAGGTCATTGCTTGTAGGGAATGTGGACTTAGATGGGTAGGAGTGGGCAGAGGCTCTTGCCGATGGTAGGGAATATGGTGAGCTGGAGCGGACAGGGTGACCTACCCATGGCGAGATGGCAAAGAATGATCATAGGAAGAAGTAAGTAACAGAAAGTAAATGAACAATGATATATAGTGGTTCGGCCCAACACGACCTACATCCAATGTGATGTTCCTTTACTATATCGATCTCTTACAATTTACAGACTGTTATAAGAGAATAATAAAAGAGAGTTGACTAAATATTATAAGAGTATAATATCCCAGTTTAAGGCTCTCGCGAGGAGGAGTCTTGAGCGAAGACCCATCGAGGGGGTTGTCCTTGAGGAGGAGTCTCGGAGACAGAAGAACTCTTGAAGGAGGGGTTGCTGGTAACGGTCAGAAAGTAGGCGTTAGAAGGAGGTGCCGCTAGCTGGAGTGATAAGCTTGCTATCGGAGGCAGTGGTGGTAGAGCTTGGTGAGTTGAGTGGTAGAGCTTGATGGTGCCCTCTTTAGTGGGAGTTGGGCAAAGCTACCATTAGAGAAGCTTTGGAGGAGGAGAGAGTCGGTGAGGGAGATGAGTTGGAGAAATCATTCTCTCCATCAATCCTTCTCTCCCTTTCTTTTGTCTCATCCCTTTGTCATATGGTATGACATCGGGTATATATAGAGGAAGTGGGGTTGTGAATGGATGGTCGAGATTGTACAACACCGGTGCAGCAAATGCTCTGGGTCATCGATTGGATGGGACATAGGATAGGAGCCATCTGAAAACCAGATTCAATCCCATGGCTCGGATTGCTTACTATCTGGAAAGATGGGTCTATGGTAGACCTAGGAAAGGCAGCAGGATTTAGTAGGTAAGGGTACAGGCATTCTGATTAGCAATTAGAAAGGTGGGGGAGAGGAAATGGCTGCACATGTAGTACTGTTGGCAAAGGAACATTGCTTTTCTCTAATGGTGTGTACTTTGGAGAAGTTAGACTAGGAATGGTTATGGTACTTCGCGGTAAGCTGTTTAGGGTTAAGTCGGCGGTCCTAGTGGTTGGTTAGGATTGCTAAGGACATAAGGTAGTCGGTTCACCGCGGTCGGGTGGATCCCTATATAGGAGTATTGGCCACACGAGAAAGACCGTCCGATGTCAGCTCTGAACAACCCATGCATCAATGGAGGGCGAACATGGAAGGCTCGATTGTAGCTGTGTGGAGAGCGAAGTTAATGGATGGTCACATGAGAGTGGAGCTACTATAGATACTAAGATCATGACGAGGGCGGACCCGGGCCTTAGAGGGGCTAGAAGGCCACTAAGGAATGGCATTGCACGAAAGGTGTGGTACGTGGCGCATTAATCGTGATGAAGGACCAGATCAGGAGGGTGCCGAAGAGGTCGGCAACGGCTCTGGGTGTTTAGGGAAAGGATGCCAATTGAAGGCCCAAGGGCACAGCCTTGGGCTTATGCCATAAGGAGAGATTGGCTGACCTACTTTAGAGGATCTTCAGAATTTGGGGAGCGCTCGGTACCTTATTGAGGAAGGCGGGTTGCCTGAGGGCTGAGCTTCCATTTGTGGTGTCTCCAAATGCGAAGTAGGTGCGGTTGGCTACTAAAGACAATGAACCGTCGTCCACTGATAGGGGTAACCAACCCGTTGAGCGAGGATCCGACGGATGGACCAACTTTGGGAGCTTCTCCGGGAAGTTTTTGTTTACCTAAAATTTTGGTTAACATAGACAATAAAGGGAAAATAGTTGATTACCTAGTCCAAGCCTAGACATTGCTATTTTGGAAAACCAAATGACAGCAAGGCTTTATTAGTTAGCCTTAAAGTTGCTAATTTGGATCGCATAGACCATTAAGACTCTAATACCATTGTTGGATCCAGGATAGTAGGAAGCGTGCAAAATAGGTAGATTTCAAAAAAAATCCTATTTTTGGCTTATAAAATCTAAAGTTTGAATTAGCTCCAATCTACTTAATTTAAATAAAATTGCAATTTATTTAATTTTTCTGATTTAATAAATTAAAAATATTTTGTTTTGTTAATGAGTATACCATTATACACTCATTTGTGTATAACATGCATGTGCAACATAACATAGGATATATAGGTTAAGTTTTTATATAGTGGATACTGGATTTATTTCTACTATACGTATACTTAGCACTATATGTATGTATGTATGTCACTTGCCAAAATTAATATTTTGTGAGTTATATATATATAAATAATATTCATGTATAATTTGAAACTATAATTTATAATGTATAAAACACCATTTAGGAATTACCTCATGAATTCTGAATGATTTTGAATTTCAAATATGAATTTTCAAATAATAACTTATTCAAATTAATAAATGGAATTTAAATTTAAAACTAATTTGCGATCCAAAATTATAGTTTTGAAGGTCTCAAGTTTGACTTAATTTAATTTGATAATGATAAAATATATATTTAAAATAGGGAATTAGGGAAAAGGACAAACTTTGATAAAAAATTTGTCTCAAGGACACTAAGATTCATTTTTTGGCCGAAGGACAATGCTAGTTCTAACTAGCATGGTAACCAATTTTTACACTATACAAAATGCTAGTTCTAACTAGCATTTCATTCAGTTTTTACACTATACAAAATGCTAGTTCTAACTAGCATTATCCTTTAGCCTAATTATTTTCAAAGTTTGTTCTTCAGCCTAAAACTGAAACTTGTTGTCCTTCAGCCTAATCTTTTTCCAAAATTTGTCCTTATGACTATTTTCCACTATTTAAAATATATAAATTTATAAGTTATTATGATAAAATATATATTTAATATATGTATTGTTTAAAACATTTTTATAGTTACTGAACATTATAAAAATTTACATACAAAAAAATCATTTCATTCGAATTTTTGTAATCCTAAAGTATTTTGTTGATATATATATTTATAATTACATATAAAACTATTTAATAATATTATTAATACATTAAAAGTAATTATAAAATAATAGGGTAAAAAAATTACGTTAAAACTAAAATATTTATAAATTATATTAGTATGAACTAATTCAAAATTAAATATGTATATATAAGAGTTAATTAATAAATGTTATTTTAAAATGTATTTGCAATATAAAGTTCATTTATATATAGATATAATTTAATGTAAAAGTCAAATGTAATATGTGTGTGTGTGTATTTATAAAATTAAAACATTATAGTAGACCATTGATCATGATTAATTAATAATTTATAGATAAACAACATATGATTTTACATGGCAAAGCCATACATATACAAGTGTTGATAATTAAACACAAACATATTAACAAGATCACACATAAAAATATTTTATATATTCAATTGTAAACAAGAGATGTACCTATTGAGATGTGGCATATAATTCACTCTTTTATCTCGATGGTTTCCTTCATCTCTCAGATCCACACTTTATGTTGTAAATAGATGATATGCTAACATCAGGTATACTTCATATTACTCAGTTAGGATAAATAGTGTTGAGAAAAAGAGTATGTGACGACCCGCAAATCCGTACACTATGAATCGACAATAAACCACACATGTCCGACCCAAAAAGTACAGACTGAAGGAAAGTCAAGAGAAAGAAAAGAAGAGAGAAGAAGAGAAGAGAAGAAAGAGAGAAGATAGATCAAAACAGAACAATACAGAATCTCACATTGCAGCGGAAAATATATAATACCATATCAATGATCTATACAAAACAGAAACTATATATATATATATACATGCATCAATTAGAGTTCAACAATCAATCGGTAGTTATCAGCTTGAACAGCTATAATAACCTGTCCTCACAATTGTTGATAATATAAACAACTAAGCAATAATGCAGCAGATAATCAAACAAAACATGTACGTGTATACAGAATGGAGATCTCCAGCTCTCCTACTGAAGCTCCAAAAGCACCAAAACTGAACCTGTAAATATACTCGGTCTGACCAGAGCATTGAAAGGGAAGAACGTCCGGATCAGTCTGGTAAACCAGCGTGAGAAACACACTCAATTGAATTTATTTAAATTACCAAACTTTTCCTTTATCAAAACAAAAGTATCTCGTAAGATAAGTCCACACATAAACACGGACAAGTTTTTACCTTATGATAACTAAAACATTTCATATCAAATTCATCTGATATTATACTAGCATCTAGTATACAAATAATATTAATTATAGCTGAAATTGTTACATTGATTAAATTCCATCATACAGCCCAAAATGGGTAATACAATCAAAATGGCAAGCATGTAGTGGAGTTTGGACTTCCATACAAATGACAGGTGAAGGGACTACCTTTCGACAGTACATCTCTAGAAGAATGTACCGAGGCATAAAACATCTGCTCTCTACCAACACAAGACCGGCCCACCTCTATAACTAGATGGTACTGAATATGTCATCCTCTGGTCGTTACCGACCTTTACCGAGGGCCCTCGAAGCATACAAACCACAATAACCAGATACACGACGTCATGGCGTGTAAAGATATATCTAGAAGAGGATGATCATACCCTAATGGGAGCGACTCACTTAGCCCTGCTGCATCTAACCCTGTTTTGGTCATTACCGGTCGATGAGGCCTGAGGTAACGATTGCCTTTCACAATCACATATCACATCACTTTGAATGCCACATAGCCATTTCCGTTGACTACTAATTGCCTTCCACAAAAATACAACCCTTAATCTCATACGTCTCAAGCAGGGTGTTAAGCTAAGAGAAGTTGCCTTCTCCGCCACAACTGATGTACGTTTGTAAAAACCAATGTACGTAATCTATAGAGATGCAATGTCAGACAAACATCCATACAAGTTGTCCAGGAATAGGACAAACCGAAGGTATTTTCCTACCACATCCTCTCGGGAAATCCCTATGATTAATATCGAATATTCCTTGCATTGGATATTTCATAATGGAGAGACCACTGCTGCTATATTTATATTGGGATTTTAACCTCAAACGATCAACAAGCAGTCCCCCACTATGAAAATCCGGAATATCAATATCATCATAAAGCAACCTGCACAATCGTCGCATATACGTTGGTCCGAAGTGGTTTTTTAGATAAATCTGATCCCGGTCTCTTCGCATCAACAACGCAAAAGCATTTCCCAACCTCACACAGAAACTAAGTCTCATAGACTTATCGTCTCCGACTTTCAACTTACTATCCTTCGGGCCAAGAAGGAAGCTCGATAGATTGGAGTAATACTCCGCACTATACGAATCAACATCCTTAACACAAATGATAATCAAGCCTACACAGAAGGCTACGTACTAAGTGTATGACTTAATAGTTCCCACATTAAGTCGAGGAATTAAAATGGCCAAAACTGATAGTCGGTTATTTAACTATCAAAGCAAACAAACAAATATATAGCACCATATACAACCACTAGTCATTTTTAATTAATCTTTTATTAATTAAATCACTCTCCAAATATTCACTTCAAATTATCTTTAAAAAGATATATTTCAAACCATTTCAACTTTTCAATATTGGAAAACATTTCCATATACTTATTTAATAATAAGTGAATCATAATTCTATTTATTTTCAGCACTTAGAAAATATTACATATACTTAAATCATGATTAAGTATAGATTTTATTCTTTAAGGAAAATATTCTCTTAAATATCTTTTATTTGGGTTTAAACTGATGTTGCATAAAATATCGTTACGACAACCCAAAGTCAGGGATTCAAAAATTAGATAGATATATAAATCCCATTTATAATATAAAACATTTGCTTTTGAAAATCATTTACTATAACAACAGTGTTATAGTCCATCATTTCCTTATTTCTTGAAAACGTCTATTTGAACAATGAATGTTGAAATCTATGGTTTCGATACTTAACACATTTTAAAACAACCTCTAACCATCTAACTTCATTTAAAATATAACGTTTTAAAACATTTATTTAATATAGTATTCACTATCCAAATCGTGAATATAAATCGTTTACCAAATTAAAGCTTCTACACATTTATTAAAGGATAATCCACTGTCTAAAATCATGGATTACTGTCTAATCAAATTTATTACTATTGCACTTTTATCAAAGGATTATCCACTGTCCAAAGTCGTGGACATAATTCCTCTAATAAACTATAATAATTAACTTATCAAATTCAATTGATTTCGAATTTATAAAACAATGTTTATAAATCACATTTATATTTTATAAAAACTTCAATTTATAAATCTCCTTTATTAACCAATTCCATTTACCTCATTTATATGCCAAATCCAATTTATAAGTAAATTACTTATAACTCACTTATTTACAAAATCATTCATTTTATAACTTCATAAATTATAAATCTTATTACTTATAAGATTCATTTATAACTCATTTTAACACTTACAAAAACTCATTTATAATTCCATTTTTTCAACTTATAAAAATTCAATTTTATAAATCTTATTTATAATCCGTTTATAATAAGTTCAAAAATCACCATTTAAACTATTTTACGAGATAGTTATCTCTATATTCAAAATCACATTCTGATTATATTTCACAAAAATCATAATTTTTATATCTTTTATTTGTTTAAATATAAATTCATTTCTTAACAATTCAAAAATTAGTAAAACATATATTTTCAAGATCACTTGAAAATCCTTTTAAATTTGGAAATCATCACTTTAACATTTTTAAATTCCCAAAAATAGGCTCAATGCTGCAACGGCAGTAAATACATCAATCACAGCATCCAAAATCATCATATATCACATGATAACACCATATATATATCGATATCTGTAAATAAAATCAACAGTGGCGAGGAATCCAGTTGGATCCCTCCAACCTATCACCTGCAACAAATATACATATTAGAATATGTGTACAATGTCCGCTTCGAGACAGACGAGCGTACAAAGGGTCATCCGCTCATACACGGGAACGTATAGGGTGTCATCTGCTCCAATAGGCAGGAATATATCCAAATACCAATCAATATATCATATATCATCCAAATAATCATCATAAATAATATTCATTCTCACTTATATAAAAATTTTAATGAGTTAGAAAGAGTGAATTGTACTCACATTGGTTCCAATAGAAGTTGCAGTGTTTTATTTCGAATAAAATCAAATAGCTGTTTAAATTTACCTAAAATTTACACTAGATCCAATAAACTCCAAACAAACTCCAAAATGTAGCGCTCGTCAATATGGACCAAACGCAATTCGTTTCGTCGAAAATGGACCTCGTATGACAAAGTTATCAATTTTTAAAGTTTGTACAAGTTTAAATAATATAATTTACACTTTTTTATAACCTTCAATTTATCTCGGCCGTTCACTGTACCTGATCAAAATCTAGGCCGTTGTTTTTTTCATCTCCTCCTTCGTCTTCATCATGCAATGAAACCTATATCTCGATCGTCCCATTGATTTGCCGCGCCCACTAGAGATCGTCGGAGCCTCATCAGAGATAGCCATTCGAACCGACGAAGCACCGCGTTCCACCAAGCCAAGTGCGGCCCTAGCATGTCCCGTCGTTGCTTTGCGAAACCCATTCGAACGTGGCACCTTCACGTGCTAATTCCAGCGAATCCAAGCCACTATCATCGATCATGACCATTGAACTTGTAGATCTCGTTGCTATCTACAACTTTGTAGAAGAAAGTTCTACGAATTGGTTGATGGATTTGAAGATAATTGAGGAGAAAAGAAACGAATTCTCGGCCATTGAAAAGAAGAAGTGGCGGCTGTAACTGGGGTTAGGGTTTTGAGTGCAAAATAGAAAATAATGAGGCCTTTTATAGAAAATTTCGCGGCACTATTCAACCGAGATTTTTTTCAAACTCGAAAAGAAGCATGTCACCTGGCATTTATAATGTTTTACCCCTATTTCGAATGCAATAGAATATATATCGGGAGCCAATTCAATTGTATTCGAAAGATAGGTTTTCGAATCGACTATTTAAATTTAAAATTTTCACTTAAACAGATTTCTACGCGTTTTAGCTTGTCCCGGACAAACCGTAAATTCGATTGGCACGAAATTTGAAATCCTACAATAATATATCAATTTGGATCCAATGGAACTGGTTTCATCGAAATCCGAGACTATTTGAAAAATGGCTATTTTTACACGTCAATTAAATATTAAAATATTCAATTTCTACAATTCAACTTTTAATTCAATTTCAAAAGTTCTGTAACATCATTCTAATTCAAATAGAATTTAATTCAACTTTATATCATTTTTAATCATATTAAATCCAATTTCCAATTATTTATACAATTTCAAATATTAAATTAACAATTTAATTATCCAACTAAATCCCTGTATTTCAAATATAAGTTATTCAGCTTATTAAATTTACTTGCGAATATTTAAAATCAATTAAATATAAGAATTTTGGATGACTAAAATTCTGGGTCGTTACATTCTCCCCTACATAAAAGAATTTCGTCTTCGAAATTACCAAGTAAGAAAAAGTCACAAAATCCATTAACTTTTCAAAAACAATTCGTTCAAATTAAATTTCAAATTCATTTAAACCTTTAACTTTTTCAAAATCCATTAGTTAAACTTCTTACCAAAACTTTTCTAAGTTTTCAAATACATTCTTAGTTATCATTTCAAAACCAACTACTATTGTTTAACTTTTATAACTCAAAATCAAAATTTTGGTTATAATTTTTTTTCCAATTTTCCCAATCAAATTCTAATGCCTTAAATTTCAAAAAAATTCGCCAGCGTCTCCTTTGCGCGGTTCGATCGTAGTAGGATCATAACACATATATATCACAAATGTACATCTCATCTTCGAGGATGAGGCATCCCATAGGGAAAAAGGTACAAAAGTACGATATGTAATCCGAGATATGTACCTTATATATTATTAGCAAGCATATACGGCTAATATAGCGTGAAAGCGAGCTCCAAATGCAAAGCAAACGCCATCCGCACCCACTAAATACTCAACAAACAAATGAGAACACGTATATATGAAAAGTAATATCAATATACAACATATATCAATACAACAACTATATATGCCAACATAGCAATGCAATCAAAAGCAAAAAATCCAACCATCAAACAACTGTCATCCAACAAACCAATCTCTATCCAATCAATCCATAAGCAAATCAATATACTTTCATTTCTCATTAATATTCATTGAATTGATTTTCGGTTTATTCACATTTGATTAATTTACATTGGATTTTACTAACATTTATTTATTCAATTTCAATTAGTTTACATTCACTAATTTACATTCAAGTTTGTTCACTTCCAAATCAAATCAATTTCAATTCTATTTATTCTTACTTCACTTTCAATTTGAATTCAATTATTTTATTTTCAATTTCATTAATTCAATTCAATATGAATTTTCTATTCAATCAATAACAACCATCTAATTAATCAATGTATAACCAACATAACCAAATTTATTTACTACGTTCATTCAATTTGGTTTAACACATTTAATTTAAATTGGTTTAATATTCAATTATTCAATTTAGATTGAATTCTAGTATTCACTATATTCACGTTTCTATACAAAATTTCTAACATTATTATTAGTTCACAACTTCTTAACAACAACATTTTTAATGCTAATTCATTTTACAACTAAAGTCGAATTTCTTTATATAACTCAAGTTCACATTCATTTAATTCACTTTATTAATTTACTTCGATACCAAAATCAACTTCATTCAACATCACTTTAAGTTAAATTTCATATCACTACTCAAATTCAGATTTTGTTTTACTTAACCAAAATTGTTTAACCATTTTAACAATTGGTTTTACTTTTTCTCAATTTTAAAAGTTATACAACTTATTATCAAACTTTCAAATTCATATTATATAATCACTAACCACTTTAGTTAAATTTCCATTTCAATAACTTATCTAATCCAGTTCAAATTATTTAACTTAACCAAGTTGCATTTTTTTCCTCATATTATAAGTCCAAAACTCTGTTTCACTTATATTCATCAATTTCAACTTGGATTTTAAATTCAAATATGTTTATCACAACTAAAACTTCAATTTTCAATTTACTATTGGTAGCAAATCCATTACATAGAAACTCGAAAATGATACTAATGATGATGCAGTCATCACCCCTATTATTTCCCAGCAATAGTAGTTAATTCAGTGCTTTATATTATTTTAAAAAAATTATTTTATTTATAAATCTTTCACTTTTATAATTTTACTATTTCACTTTACTTATATAAGATCATTCCAAATTCTTTTATCTTATTTAGATCTATAATAGTATAACATCTTTAACTTTGACAAATAACTTTCAAAATCAAAAGGATTCAAATTTCTTAAATTCTTAGTTTAAATTCATTTTTATTTATAACTCTTATTGTTTCATTTCTTATATATAAGATTATTTCACAATTGTAAATCATATTAATTATAATTTCGTACTTATAATTCATTTGCTTATATAATTTATTTATTTTACAATTGTTGCTTTTATTTAGATTATTCAAACAACTTTTATTAGCTTATATATATTTACATTTTCAAACAACCAAACAATTCAATTTATATACACTTAAATAATTCCTTTAAACTTGTTTCCTTTATATATAAAATATAATCGAGGTAAAATTATTTCATTTACCCAGTTTAAAATAATACTATGTCACTTGCTTCATTTAAGTGTTTAGAAATCCTTATCGATAACATGGCATCCACATACCAACCAGAATTCACAAACAACTCAACGGATAAGCAAACACAATTAAAACATTTTATATTACTAACAAATACGCGCTCATATATATATATAATACGCTCCAACAAACCAATCTCTATCCAATCAATCCATAACCAAATCAATATACTTTCATTTCTCATTAATATTCATAGAATTGATTTTCGGTTTATTCACATTTGATTAATTTACATTGTATTTTACTAACATTTATTTATTCAATTTCAATTAGTTTACATTCACTAATTTACATTCAAGTTTGTTCACTTCCAAATCAAATCAAGTTCAATTCTATTTATTCTTACTTCACTTTCAATTTGAATTCAATTATTTTACTTTCAATTTCATTAATTCAATTCAATATGAATTTTCTATTCAATCACTAACAACCATCTAATTAATCAATGTATAACCAACATAACCAAATTTATTTACTACGTTCATTCAATTTGGTTTAACACATTTAATTTAAATTGGTTTAATATTCAATTATTCAATTTAGATTGAATTCTAGTATTCACTATATTCACGTTTCTATACAAAATTTCTAACATTATTATTAGTTCACAACTTCTTAACAACAACATTTTTAATGCTAATTCATTTTACAACTAAAGTCGAATTTCTTTATATAACTCAAGTTCACATTCATTTAATTCACTTTATTAATTTATTTCGATACCAAAATCAACTTCATTCAACATCACTTTAAGTTAAATTTCATATCACTACTCAAATTCAGATTTTGTTTTACTTGACCAAAATTGTTTAACCATTTTAACAATTGGTTTTACTTTCTCTCAATTTTATAAGTTATACAACTTATTATCAAACTTCCAAATTCATATTATATAATCACTAACCACTTTAGTTAAATTTCCATTTCAATAACTTATCTAATCCAGTTCAAATTATTTAACTTAACCAAGTTGCATTTTTTTCCTCATATTATAAGTCCAAAACTCTATTTCACTTATATTCATCAATTTCAACTTGGATTTTAAATTCAAATATGTTTATCACAACTAAAACTTCAATTTTCATTTTACTATTGGTAGCAAATCCATTACATAGAAACTCGAAAATGATACTAATGATGATGCAGTCATCACCCTTATTATTTCCCAGCAATAGTAGTTAATTCAGTGCTTTATATTATTTTAAAAAAAATTATTTTATTTATAAATCTTTCACTTTTATAATTTTACTATTTCACTTTACTTATATAAGATCATTCCAAATTCTTTTATCTTATTTAGATCTATAATAGTATAACATCTTTAACTTTGACAAATAACTTTCAAAATCAACAGGATTCAAATTTCTTAAATTCTTAGTTTAAATTCATTTTTATTTATAACTCTTATTGTTTCATTTCTTATATATAAGATTATTTCACAATTGTAAATCATATTAATTATAATTCCGTACTTATAATTCATTTGCTTATATAATTTATTTATTTTACAATTGTTGCTTTTATTTAGATTATTCAAACAACTTTTATTAGCTTATATATATTTACATTTTCAAACAACCAAACAATTCAATTTATATACACTTAAATAATTCCTTTAAACTTGTTTCCTTTATATATAAAATATAATCGAGGTAAAATTATTTCATTTACCCAATTTAAAATAATATTATGTCGACTTGCCTCATTTAAGTGTTTAGAAATCCTTATCAATAACATGGCATCCACATACCAACCAGAATTCACAAACAACTCAACGGATAAGCAAACACAATATAAAACATTTTATATTACTAACAAATACGCGCTCATATATATATAATATGCTCAAACTCAATCTAGGGTGATGCTGACCCTCTCTATGCTGAGTACACATCAAAGCTTAGGAATATACAAAAATCTAAGCTTTGATACTAGCTGTGACGACCCGCAAATCCATACGCTTTTAATCGACAATAAACCACACATGTCTGACCCAAAAAGCACAGACTAACGGAAAGACAAAAGAAAGAAAAGAAGAGAGAAGAAGAGAAGAGAAGAAAGAGAGAAGGTAGAACAAAAAAGAACAATACAGAATCTCACGTCGCAGCGGAAAACATATAATATCATATCAATGATCTTTACCAAACAGAAATTGTAAATATACATACATCAAGCAGAGTTCAACAATCAATCAATAGTTATCAGCTTGAATAGTTATAATAACCTATCCTCACAATTGCTGATAATATAAACAACTAAGCAACAATGCAGCAGATAATCAAACAAAATATGTACATGTATACGGAATGGAGTTCTCCAGCTCTCCTACTGAAGCTCCAAAAGCACCAAAACTGAACCTGTAAATGTACTCGGTCTGACCCGAGCATTCAAAGGGAAGAACGCTCGCATCAGTCTGGTAAACCAGCGTGAGAAACACACTCAATTGAATTTATTTAAATTACCAATCTTTTCCTTTATCAAAACAAAAGTATCTCGTAAGACAAGTCCATACATAAACACGGACATATTTTTACCTTACGATAACTAAAACATTTCATATCAAATTCATCTAATATTATACTAGTGTCTAGTATACAAATAATATTAATCATAACCGAAATTGTTACATTGATTAAATTCCAGCATATAGCCTAAAATGGGTAATACAATCAAAATGGCAAGCACGTAGTGGAGTTTGGATTTCCATACAAATGACCAGGTAAAGGGACTACCTTCCGGCAGTACATCTCTAGAAGAATGTACCGAGGCACAGAACATATACCCTCTACCAACACAAGACCATCCCACCTCTATAACTAGATGGTACCGAATATGTCATCCTTCGGTCGTTACCGACCTTTACCGAGGGCCCTCGAAGCATACAAACCACAATAATCAGATACATGATGTCATAGCGTGTAAAGATATATCTAGAAGAGGATGATCATACCCTAATGGGAGCGACCCACTTAGCCCTGCTGCATCTAACCATGTTTTGGTCATTTTCGATTGATGAGGCCTGAGGTAACGATTACCTTTCATAATCACATATCACATCACTTTGAATGCCACACGGCCATTTTCGTTGACTACTATTTGCCTTCCAAAAAAATACAACCCTTAAGCTCATACGTCTCAACGAGGGTGTTAAGCTAAGAGAAGTTGCCCTCTTCGCCACCACCGATGTACGTTTGTAAAAATCAATGTACGTATCCTGTAGAAATGCAACGTCAGACAAACATCCATACAAGTTGTCCAAGAATAGGACAAACCGAAGGTACTTTCCTACCACATCCTGTCGGAAAATCCCTAGGATTAGTAGCGAATAGTCCTTACATTGGATTTTTCATAATGAAGAAACCACCGCAACTATATGTATATTTGGATTTTAACCCCAAACATCAACAAGCATCCCCCACTATGAAAATCCGGAATATCAATATCATCATAAAGCAACCTGCACAATCATCACATATACGTTGGTCCGAAGTGGTTATTAAGATAAATCTGATCCCGGTCTCTTCGCACCAACAACGCAAAAGCATTTTTCAACCTCACACAGAAACTAAGTCTCATAGACTTATCACTTCTCCGACTTTAAACTTGCTATCCTTTGGGCCAAGAAGGAAGCTCGATAGATTGGAGTAATACTCCGCACTATAAAAATCAACATCCTCAACAGAAACGGTAATCAAGCCTACACAGAAGGCTACGTACTAAGTGTACGACTAAATAGTTCCCACATCAAGTCGAGGAACTAAAATGGCCAAATTTAATAATCGGTTATTTAACTATCAAAGCAAACAAACAAATATTTAGCACCATATACAATCACTAGGCCTTTTTAATTAATCTTTTATTAATTAAATCACTTGTCAAATATTCACTTCAAACTATCTTTAAAAAGATATATTTCAAACCATTTCAACTTTTCAATATTGAAAAACATTTCCATATACTTATTTAATAATAAGTGATTCACAATTTTATTTATTTTCAACACTTATAAAATATTACATATAATTAAATCACGATTAAGTATAGATTTTATTCTTTAAGGAAAATATTCTCTTAAATATCTTATCTTTGGGTTAAAACGAATGTTGCGTAAAATATCATTATGACAATCCAAAGTCACTAGTATAGGGATTCAAAAATTAGATAGATATATAAATCACATATACTAGTAAAACATTTCCTTTCGAAAATCATTTACTTTAATAGCAGTATTATAGTCCATCATTTCCTTATTTCTCGAAAAAGTCTATTTCAACAATGAATGTTGAAATCTATGGTTTCGATGCTTAACATATTTTAAAACATCTTCTAACGATTTAACATCATATAATATATCTCTTTTCAAAACATTTATTTAATATATTATTCACTGTCCAAAATCATGAATATAAATCATTTTCCAAATTGAAGCTTCTATACATTTATTAAAGGATAATCCACAATCCAAAATCGTGGATTTAATACCTAATCAAATTTATTACTATTGCACTTTTATTAAAGGATTATCCACTGTCCAAAATCGTGGTTATAATTCCTTTAATAAACCATAATAATTAACTTATCAAATTCAATCGATTTCGGATTTATAAAACAATGTTTATAAATCAAATTTATATTTCATGATAACTTCAATTTATAAATCTTCTTTATTAACCAAGTCCATTTATCTCATTTATATGCCAAATCCAATTTATAAGTAAATTACTTATAATTCTCTTATTTACAAAATCATTCTTTTTATAACTTCACAAATTATAAATCTTATTACTTATAAGATTTATTTATAACTCATTTTAACACTTATAAAAACTCATTTATAAATCCATTATTCCGATTTATAAAAATTCAATTTTATAAATCTTATTTATAAACCGTTTATAATAAATTCAAAAGTCGCCATTTAAACTATTTTACGAAATAGTTAGCTCTATATTTCAAAATCACATTCTGATTTTATTTCACAAAAATCATAATTTTTATAAAATAAAAATTATATCTTTTATTTGTTTAAAAATAAATTCATTTCTTAACAATTCAAAAATTAGTAAAACGTATATTTTCAAGATCACTTGGAAATCCTTTTAAATTTGGAAATCATCACTTTAACATTTTTAAATTCCCAAAAATAGGCCTAATGCTGCAACAGCACTAAATACATTAATCACAGCATCCAAAATCATCATATATTACACGATAACAGCATATATGTGAATATTTGTAAATAAAATCAATAGTGGTGGGGAATCCAGTTGGATCCCTTCAACCTATCATCTGAACAAATATACATATTAGAATATGTGTACAATGTCCACTTTGAGGCAGACACGCGTACAAAGGGTCATCCGCTCATACACGGGAACGTATAGGGTCTCATCTGCTCCAATAGGCAGGAATATATCCAAATACCAATCAATATATCATATATCATCCAAACAATCATCAATCATCATAAATAGTATTCATTCTCACTTATATAAAAATATCAGTGAGTCGGAAAGAGTGAGTTGTACTCACATTGGTTCTAATAGAAGTTGCAGTGTTTTATTCCGAATAAAATGAAACAGCCGTTTAATTTTATCCGAAATTTACACTAGCTTCAATCAACTCCAAACCTTGTACAAAATTTAGTGCTCGTCAATATAGACCCAAAGCAATTCGTTTCGTCGAAAATGGACCTCGTATGACAAAGTTATCAATTTTTAAAGTTTGTACGAGTTTAAATAATATAATTTACACTTTTTTTTATGACCTTCAATTTATCTCGGCCATTCACCATGCCTGATCAAAATCTAGGCCGTTGTTTTGTTCTTCTCCCCCTTCGTCTTCATCATGCAATGAAACCCATATCTCGATCGTCCCATTGATTTGCTGCGCCCACTAGAGATCGTCAGGGCCTCATCAGAGACCGCCATTCGAAGCACCGAAGCACTGCGTTCCACCAAGCCAAGTGCGGCCCTAGCATGTGTCGTCATTTCTTTGCAAAACCCGTTTGAATGCGGCATCTTCACGTGCTAATTCTAGCAAATCCAAGCCAACACCATCGATCATGACCGTTGAACTTATAGATCTCGTTGCTCTCTACAATTAGAAAAAAGTTTTACGAATTAGTTGATGGATTTGAAGATAATTGAGGAGGAAAGAAATGTATTCTCGACCACTGAAAAGAAGAAGTGGCGGCTGTAACTAGGATTAGGGTTTTGAGTGTAAAAGAAAATAATGAGACCTTTTATAGAAAATTTCACGACACTATTCACCCGAGATTTTTTTCGAACTCAAAACGAAGCATGTCACCTGGCGTTTATAATATTTTACCCCTATTCCGAATGCAATGGAATATATATCGGGAGCCAATTCAATTGTATTTGAAATATAGGTTTTCGAATCGACTATTTAAATTAAAAAAATTCACTTAAACAGATTTCTACGCATTTTAGCTTGCCCCGGACAAATCGTAAATCCGATTGACACCAAATTTGAAATCTTACAATAATATAACATAATGGATCCAATGAAACTAGTTTCATTGCACTTCGAGACTGTTTGAAAAATGGCTAATTTTACACGTCAATTAAATATTAAAATACTCAATTTCTACAATTCAACAATTAATTCAATTACAAAAGTTCAGTAATGTCATTCTAATTCAAATAGAATTTAATTCAACTTTATAAATCATTTTCAATCACATTAAATCCAATTTCTAATTATTTCTGCAATTTGAAATACTAAATTAATAATTCAATTATCCAATTAAATCCTTGTATTTTAAATAGAAGTTATGCAGCTTATTAAATTTACTTGTGAATATTTAAAATCAATCGAATGAATAAAATTCTGGGTCATTACAGAGTAGGATGGAGTAGTTGAGCTTGCGGCATAAAAAGGGTAAAGAAAGGAGAAAAAATTAATCTAGAAAATAGAGGCCAAAGTCTGAATATACAGTATAGTCGAAATATCTTGCATAGTTTTATCCCACCAATTCAAATACAAAGACCTCCTCCTACCCTCATCTCTAGTCACATGGAACACAGTTTATAATGGACCAAAATACCCACTCAATCCACTAACAATTTATTCAATTCAAATCCAATTCAAATCTTTATCGATATCTATTGACCAAAAGTTAGCCAATCTCAAAAGTAGACTAATATGTTTGTGTTAGCAAAAATTTCTTGCTAACAATAGGCTTGAAATGGAAAATGAGGAATAAAATGAGAAAATAAAGAAAATGACATAAGATATAGAATGGTTTGGCTAAGCTTTCCTACATCCACTATGAAATTCTCTTACTACGTTGATCTCTTACGGTTATAAGGAATTATGAGAGAATAATACGAAATTAACATTTAAGCTTACAAGACTGCTAAAGTTAGGAGCTTTAGGGTTTTGATTTGTTGAAAATATAAATTCTAAGATTCGAAATTAACCAAAATTCAGCCACATTGATGCTGTATGGCAATGGATTTTTATAGCAGCTAAGGTAGATAAGTGTATGGCTATGATTATGTAATTTATAGGTGGGAATCCCTTCTTGTCATAGATATAGTCACATAGGATGATGAAGGACAACTTTAAAGGTGGTGTGAATATATGGTCGTGATGTGCGAAAATTCGGATGCCTTACTAGGCGCATGCTTTGTGCTAAGAAATGCGACATGCCACAAGATTATGTGTGCTTTTGGCAGACAAGCTAAAGTAGTATGTATGCTCTGTGGTACTATTTATTGTGTAGTATTCTTTTTCAAGGGATAAATATGGATTAAAAGCTTATCTTGCTCTGCTATAATAGGTTACTTATGGCGAAAGGCTGTTAGAGCAGCTGGAAATTGCTAAGGATGTAGAGGACATGTGGGGTTCTGCTCATGGTGATAAGACGGGTTGTGAAGGACCAGGCATATGCGAAATGAGATTGAGCTAGGCCATAGATGGATCTCCCTTGAGCCGGGTCAAGTCAGATGATTTGGCTATGTGTTGTCTTAAGAAGAGCCGGGAGACTATAGCTTAGGCGTATTTGTTGAGAGGGCTCGCTAGGGCCAGGTGGACATATGCTGGCTTGAATTGGGCCGGCCAAAGAAGTGCAGGCCAGCTTAGACTGGGCCGGGATTAGTTGTGCAGGTAGGATAATCTTTTACTTGCGAGAAATCTGAGCAACATTTTCCCCACAATTCTGCCCCTATAAGCAGAGAAGGGATTGTTAAGTAATGAAGATCTCGTCGATTGGACTTTAGCCGGGCATTAATGCATGCACCACATGTTAACACATAGTTAGTCAAGATGATTCTTTTTTCAAAGTGATAGTATAACATTTCAGTGGTGGGATCGTTGATGTGATAGCATCATTAATTATACCTGCATGGCTAGGATTTTGTTGTCTTTTGAATCTGATGGCTATGATTGATGAGGTAGGTTTATAAATACACTCTCCTTCTACCCCGCTTTTTACTGAAACTAAGAATTATTTCTCCCAATAAAATCTTCAAAAATCTCATAACATGACGCTTTTCTCTTGGCAAATCAATAAGCTTCTTCTTCCTTATTGATGCTTCTCCGTTTCTAAATAAATGTAATGACCTTTTCTATTAACAATGCCAATTTGCTATTTTTTTGCTGTTTTGAAGCACTTTGTTTTGAAGTTGATTATTTGCCATTGCTTGGCTGAAATAATTGTTTCTAGTCATCTTTTTGGGTGTCAATTGACCATCGTTGCCATGTTAATGGTGGTTGATTGATGTTGACCAACTTTCCAATGACCTATGATTTGTAGAAAAAAGATATTAGTCTTTTGGGCTATAATTTTTAGTCCCAAACTAGTGTATATGTGCTTTAAGCTAAAACATAAGTAGTAGATATGGGCCATAAGGTCAACAGCTTAATTAGGACTGTGAAATTTAAGTCCTGAATTGGCCTTAATGGGTTGCCAAGTCCAGTCTTACCATGAAGATGGTTATCCAATTTCCCTCTTGGGATAATGCCCTCGGATCTTGCTAGACTGGTGTTAGGACCATTGTATTTTAACTTAGGCTGCATATGTTTTAGATGACTACTTCTGGATCAACATTAGACAGTGCTTTTTTGGAAGCCTCTGAGATAGTGGAGTAGACAATGAATTTATCCAAGTTCCTAGCCAGGCATGGATGCCATATTGGGATGGTAAGGTATCCCACAACATCCAACCAACCGGATCATCGTACCCCCAACTACTTTGCTTGCTCCTTGGGCTACTTCAAAATTGGGGCCTTTCTTCCTATCCATCCCTTCCTCATCTCCATCCTTAACACCTTTGAAATGTATGTCGATAGTCTTACTCATAATAGCTACCAGTCCTTATGTAGGATCAACATCTCTTGCCTAGATCTTAAACTTCCTGAGCCGGTCGCTCATCATAGACATGCTCTCCGAGCTGTAGAGAAAAGCCTAGTAACCAATCAACACCTACTTCCATTTCCTAACAAATACCAAGCCTGCTATCTTTACAGGCATTCTTAGCAAGGCTTCCACAGACTAGAAAAAGAAATACTTCTTCGTCCCTCAAGGGGTCAACCTTGATCTAAGGAACACCGATTTTCAAACCCCTAGTAAGTCTTTATTTCTCTTCTTTTTCTTTCATATTTCTTTTCTATCTTGCTTATCTTTTTATTGACAGAAACCTCTCTTGATTCTACTAGCATCAACCTTGATGTGTTTAATGAATACATTGACCTGTTATAGATGGCCCCTTATTATGTTCCAAACTTGAAGGTCACTATGATTGATAGGAACCTCCACTGGGTTGGATTATTAAGGAGAACTCAAACTAAGGTTATGGGAGAGGGCCGCTCTAGCAAAGAAGCTGGCCAAGAAGAAACGTGACTACTTAAAGGTCACATACTAAGATCTCCAACACCAGGCCAATTATAGATGAGAATCAAGGTTATGATGATGACATCATTAAGGATGAGGAGGCTGGTGAGTGGGATCAATTCGATTAGTGATGAGGACTACTCAAAGGTCACATGCTTAGTGATGTAGTGCCTGAGCCTCAATGAGAACCCTAGGATCCACTAAAGTTGTTTGGCGCCCTGGTCCAACTTCATGGGACATCTACCGTCATATGCAGTCGTGGGGAGATTTTGGAGGAAGGCAACGTAAGGGGAAAGTAATGGGAACTAGGCATTGGTAGAGATGCAAGTCCCTCCTTCGAGCTATATCCCACCTATAATCCTTTGTATCCCAGTTCAATGTTGTGCCACCGGGTGAGTCCCATGTTGGGATAGATCAATCTATCATAGGAAACTAAGTCTCATCAAGCATGCCCTTTGTTAGAAGGCAAGGTCGGGATGGTACAAATGGTTGTTTTATCAACTTAATCTCTTTTCTTGTCTATGCATGATTAGTTGGGTAGCGTACTTTGAGTAGCCAACATAATTCCTGTGTATCTGCACTTAAATGTTTTCACAAGATAAATTGAAAAGCAATGTATGGTAATGAGACAAGTGATGATTATGGCCCATTCATGTGAACCATTTATTGAATTGACTAAGTAAAGCTTATCCTACTTGATAGGCTAGGCCGACTAATGGACTCGAATGTGATCAAAAGCCATGCAGTCCAATCGTAGTCAAACGCCGAGGCAGGCATATGTTGAGCCTCTCTATGTTGTTTCACAATGTTGAGTGGTCCCAACATGAGCTGGAGTGCTAAGTAGCTTGAGCATTCTCTACGGTGACACACGATATGATTGGGAGACCGGAGGTCCCGGCATGAACAAGAGTTTTAATGGCTTTAGGGTTCTTATAGATGACTCATGGCCAAGATGAGTGGTGAGGGTCTTGGCATGAAATGGAGCGCTGTGTGGCTCTATGGTTCTTATGGGTGACTCGTGGCCAATTGATATTCAACGTGACTTATTTTCATGCGGGTGCACCACAGATGTCAAACTTCAACGTCACTTGGGGTAACAATACTAGTCTTAACAATGGTGCCGACAAAGAGGTGAGCATTGAATGGCTTGATTGTCCTTGGCAAAGTAGATCAACAGTCCCCAAATAAGGAAGTGAGCATATAACTCACCCTTATTGGATAGCCCTTAGTGATGGATGTTCTTGAACAAGGAAGTTAATGCACAGTAATTCATGCTTGTTGGATAGCCAACCGATAAGGAAAGGACCCTTAAATGGTTCGTACGGTCTTTGATAGCGTAAGTCAACAATCCCCAAGTAAGCAAGTGAGCACACAATAACTCAACTTCACTGTATAGCCTTTAGTGGTGGCCGTCCTCGTCATGGAAGAGGACATCGATAGGCTCATCCGTAGCAGATAACTTTTCGATATGGAGGGTAGTATTGAATGGCTCGTGCAGTCCTGGCTAGAGTATGTCAGTTGTTCCCAGTCGGGAGGAGTGATGCAACTGGTCCCTATCGGATAGCCTTGATGAGTATGTTAGAGAGAATTGGCTCTAAGGTTTTCATTATATTCTTTACGAAAAGGATAAATTACAATTCTATCCATATTATTGTAGCTTACATTATATGCGATAGGCCCGAAGATGCTCTGTATACCAAGTGTAGGGAACTTGGATCCCATCGGTGCGAGAAAGGTGTAAGTGCCATTTGACAAGGCGACACCGATGATATATAGCCCTTCCTAATTTGGGCTAAGTACACCTTCGATCGAGTTCTTTATGTTTGCAAATGCTCAGCGTAAAACTAGATCGTCGACAATGAATTGTCGAAACTTCACTCTTGAGTTGTAGTGCTTGGCTACCTTCCTTTTGTAGGCTTCTATGTATAGTTCAGCTTCAGTTCTTCCAAGGTGTCGAGCCCAATTTTGACAAGCTCGTCATTTTATTTGGGCTCATAGGTGATGCCAGAGAAAGGGGGCAACATCTTCGATAGGTAGCATAGCTTCGTTCCTATGGGAAAAGGAGAAGGGAATATAGCTGGATGAAGCGTTATTGGAAGTGCGATAGGAACAAAGAATGATAGGCAATTCTTCGGCCCAGTTTCCCTTAGCATTTTCAACATGCTTCTTGAGTGTTGATTTGCTTGTCTTATTGAAGGCCTCTGCCTGCCCATTTGCTTGAGGATTGTCGATGGAATAGAAGCACTTCTCGATCCTATTTCTTTCGCGAAAGTCTTGGAAGAGGCTTCTTTCGAACTGAGTGTAATTATCAGTCATGATCTTCTTTGGCAGGTCGAACCAACAGACAATATTCTTGAAGATGAAGCTTAGTATCTTGGGTCAGTGACTCCAGTAAGGGACTTGGCCTCGACCCACTTGGTGAAGTAACTGATAGCAACTATAGTGTGATATATCCTTCCTTAACATTTGGTAGCTTACCTATCAAGTCAATTCCCCAAGTGTCGGGGAAAAGTCATAGAGGTAAGGATGATAGTGGAGGCTCTGAGAATCTTGGTAGACCATTGACACCGGTCACACTTCTTCACGTAGTCCATTGAATATTTGATTATATTAGGCCAATAATAGCCTTGTTGGATGACCTTCTTTGCTCACCTTTCCTTCTGGAATAATCCACATAAAACCCTTCATGTAGCTCTTCTAGGATCAGGCCAGCTTTGACTTTAGACACACACTACTGAAGTAGTGTAGAGTATCCCTATTTATAGAGCTTTCCATCCATGATGATGTAATAAGGATCCCGGTAGAGGATCTTTCACACTTCTTTGCAATCAATTAGAAGTTCTTCATCTGCTAAATACTTAATCAGGGGCAGCATTCTAACCATTCATGGATGGAGTGTCAATCACCTTCGTCGTTGCCCCTTGTTCATAAGAAGGGGTGTCTTGCATTTTCAGTGTGGCCTAAGGTGTGGCTTCTACTAAACTGCTTGTTGCCTTGGCCAGCTGGTCGTCCTAAGCATTTTTCTTCCTAAGTATCTGCTTTAGCTTGAACTCCAAGAATGTGCTGATAGTGTTTTCCTTTGACTTGGAAGCACTCACTAATTTGGTTGATGAATAGTGACAAGTTGTCGAACATATGGATGGAGCCCATGCATAATTCCTTTGCCATCCTAAGGTTGACTAGGAAAAACACATATTCAGCTTTGCTGTTGGTCGCCTTGAAACTTAGCGCACTGTACCAAGACCATGTCGGCCCCTGCTCCTTTCTTGTTTGATGCCCCAACCACATACATGCACCAATTTTGCTGGCTAGTGGCAGTCTTTCCTTCGCCATCGTCCGAGCTTGAGCACTCGGCAATGAAATTTGCAGTAGCCTGGTCCTTGATAGGAGTGCGATGTTGGAAGGAGATGTGATGTTTCGCAAGCTCAATGGATCACTTCAGTAGCCGGCTAGCTGTGTTGGGTCAGCTAAGTACTTATTTCAATAGTTGGTTGGTTAGGACTTTGATGGGATGAGCTTGGAAATACGATAAAAGTTTCCAAACTTACATGAGTAGATCACCAGTTGGGTCTTCTCATCTTCTCTGATTAATGCAGCGATGATTGCATGGTCAAACGCTGTAAGGTAAAGTTACTAGTCCTCCACGTCGTCGGGCTTGGACAATACCAATGGTGTAGCTATGTGCTTCTTTAGTTCTTTAAATGCCTTAGTGCACTCATCATTCCAAGTAAACAACTTTTTCGTCATGATGAGGTCAAATAAAGGGATACATCGGTTGATTGCCTTTGGTATGAACCGCTCAAAGCAGCAGTCGTCATGTTTAAGCTTTGCATTTGCTTTACGATCTTGGGGACTTGCATGTTATGGACGTCTTGGATTTTGTCAGAGTTAGATTTAATCTCCTTAGCGATTACTACATAGACAAGAAATTTTATGGACTAGACGATGGATGAATAGTTCTTTGGATTCAGCTTCTTATTATATTGGTACATTATTCTGAAAGTCTTAGCTAGGTTCTATATATGCCCCGGGCCTTTTATGACTTTACGCACATAGCATTCACATACACCTCCATAGATCGATTGATCCACTCATAGAACATGTAGTTGATGAGTTGTTGATAGGTAGTGCCCGCATTTTATAGCCCAAAGAACATGGCATGGTAGCAATATAAGCCGACATTAGTGATGAAGGAGGCATGCTTTTGGTCCAGGCTGTGCATTGCAATCCGATTGTTCCCATAATAAGCACCCATGAAAGTGTTGGACAATGCAGAGCAATATGAAGTTATCTTTGGGGAAGGCTTTATTAAGGTCGGAGAAATTGATATAAGCTCCTCTAGACCAATTTGGCTTGCTGATCATGTATGGGTTGTCTATCCGAACTGGGTATTATGCCTCCCAGATGAAGCCATTTTCCAATAGCTTATCTACCTCTTCTTCGAGAATTGGGTACCTATCTAGTTGAGGGGTCTATGATTTTGACATATAGGGTGGCCTTAGGGTCAATATTCAATGCAATGATGGGATCAATGCTGGTCATATTGATGCATGCCTGAGTGAAACGTCTTTGTTTTGCTACAAGAATTTAACAAGCTCATCTCTAACTTTTAGGCTAAGCTTCATGCCAAATTGAACAATCTTGCTAGGTTTGGCCTAGTCTACAAATATTGGCTCTAAAGGAGTAGATGGCCTGCCTTCGATGTTTAAATCTCCCATGCTAGGGTAGAGCGGGTCAACATCAAGGTCTGTGTTGGTTTCTAAGTGGCATTGGACCAACATGTAAATCATGTGCTCTCTGACATCCTTGGCCAGGATAGATGTCTGTGCCCGAGTCGAGGGTTAAGGTGCCCTCGGCTCTTACAACGAGTCTGCCAGCATTGATGGATATGATTTGTCGTATTGGATGTCCCCGCTTGCCATCGGGGTGTGACTTGCGCATTCCATGCTATGAGGAGCTCTTTTTATTTTAGGGAGTTGCCATGGAGATGGGATCTTTACTACTCTCGTCTTTATAGTAGCATGTGGTCCCGACATGGATCGGACTGCTGCTAGGATCGAGGCTGCCCTCGGATGACACATGGTTTGTTGATGTAGCTTTATTGCTTTGAGTGGTCCCGGGATAACTAGAGTGATGGAAGGATCGAGGTTACTCCTGGGTGATACACCATCGACAATCGTACATTCTAGGTTAAGGATGGTCCTAGCACAAGATTGAGCACTGTCAGGCTCAAGCAGTCTCCCAGGTAACAAATTGTTGATTGCCATGATCTAGTCAAGTAGGTCATAGTTCATGGGTGAAGCTGTTAATAATGATGCCTCAACTTCAGAGTTAGGAGCGGTCTCGGCATGAATCTGAGCACTGATCAGCTCAAAGGTTCTCTCGAGTGACTCATAGTTGATTGTTGCAAATTCTCGATGAAGCATGAGAACACCTTTCTTTGCTTGCATGAAGAAGGTGTCGTAACACTTCTTGAATTTTTTCTCATCACTCAGAATTTCACCAACCTCGTCTCGGATAGTGAACTTTATGATGACCACAAAATTGTTGTTAGGCTATTGGAGTTGAGCCAGATGGTAGTTGTGAGCCGTCCTTTGACCAATCCGATGTTGAACATATTCTACAAGCACCCCTCCTGGATTAGCCTCTTTACTTTGTCTTTCAACACACAGCACTCATTGGTAAAGTGGCAGTTAATTTCAGGGAACTCGTGGTATGCCATTGTTGCGAGTTTCCTCTCTTGTTCTGCATCTTATGGTGGGCGGTCTTTGATATGATACACGATCCCTAGTTGTGAGATATATCGACTCCATATCATAGTTCATTGACGCATAGTTCATGTACCTAGACTTGTATTGGGTATCGTCTTCTGCACACCTCTTGTTGTCGATCATTAACATGTTGGTCGATGTTATCACATGGACCGGCTTTGCTTGGACACCAGGCTTCATCATTGTCGTCTAAAATATCAGCATCTTCCACCTATATAATGTCATTCACCCATTGGTAGAAATTAGTTAAAGACATGGTCGGCAGGTTCTGTAACTCCTTCCACATCTTAATTTGTATCAAACCCCTGAGAAGAGGGTTACCACCAGGTTGTTTGTCGATAACCCTAGCCCGTGCGTAATCCTTGTTGAAGCAGTTTACTTACAATCGAAGATTCATGGTTGACCCTTCCTTGATGTTGCTTAATTCACTAGCTATCATGATATGGGTCTAAGGTTCTAAATCTCCTTCATCTCACTCAAGATAAAAAACCGAGATTTTGTACGAAATCCAAGATTTGACAGCTTAACTAGTTATCTGAGTTTTAAATCTCCTTCATTTCAGCTGAGTTATTAATCATAGATTTTCCCCAAAATCAGTGATTTGAAATCTTGCATGGGTCTTTGAAGCAAAGAACCAGGTCTTGAAGTCCATGCACCATTGGGCCCAATGATGGATGTTACCCGATTGTAGATGTAAGAACTAGCAGGAGGCCAGCATTACGGGTGTAGATGGCAAGAGAAGACACTTTGGGAGGTTGGAAAGTTGACCCACCTAAGTAATGGAGTTAAAAGCAGCGATGTGATCTAATGGGTCAGCACACCCATCATATTTTTCATTTAGTGGCAAGGCATACTACCTATGGATGTATATACCCAAATTCCTTGAAGGACTCTCCATCCTTTTTTCTTGACAAAGCTTCGACCCTGGCATTTCGGGCCTGCATTCTATTGAGCTATTGGTGAAGACGGTTCATTTCCTCCTAGAGGGCAGCATCTTCCTGCTATGGAAGTGTTTATCTATAACTGACTATAAGCTCAGTCGATGTCTTTATGGAGTGGTAGATCGATGGTAGTGGTGCGATAAAGGGTGATGGCAATGATGGTGAGCTGGAGAAGGAGTCCTCCTCTCCCTATGAACATAAATGACATAAGATACAGAGTGGTTCAGCTAAGCTTGCCTACATCCCCTGTGAAGATCTCTTATTATGATCTCTTACAAGGAATCATAAGAGAATAATATCAAATTAGCACTTAAGCTTACAATGCTACTAAACTTAAGAGGTTTAGGGCTTTGGTTTGCTGAAATTATAAATACCGAGCTTAAAAACAACCATAGTTCTACCACTTTGATTATTAGTAAGGGATATTTATTGCAATTGAAGTATATTAATGTATGACTATACTTGCACAGTTTTAGGCGGGAATACCTCCTAACCATATATCTAATCACATGGGCAGATGGAGGACAGCTGTAAAGGTGGTACGAACATATGACTGTGTTGCATGCTAGCTCAGATGTCGTACTAAGCGTGTGCTTTGTGTTGAGAAAGGCGGCATACTACTAGAGTAGGCACTCTTTTGGTAGACAAGCTATACTGGCAGGTATACTCAGCTGTACTAGTTGTCATGTAATGCGCTTTTTCAAAGGACAAAACGGAATAGAAGCTTCTCTTGCATAGTTACAATTGATTACTTGTTGTCGAAGGATGGTAAGAATAGCTAGAAATTACTAAGGATGGAGAGGACGTGGGGTGCCATGCTTATGGTAACAAGATAGGCTATGAAGGACCAGTTGTAGACAGACTGATATTGAGTCAGGCCATGAAAAGATTGCTCTTAAGTCGGGTTAAGTCAGATGAGCCGGTTGCATGTGGTCTTGAGACGAGCTGGACGACTATAGCTTGGGATTGTTTTTTGAGAGGACTGGCTAGGGCTAGACTAGATATGGGCTTGCTTGAACTGGAACGGCTTGGGAAGTATAGGCTGACTTGGACTAGGCTAGGCCTAGTTATGTGGGTATGCTAATCTTTTACATGTGAGAAATTTGAGCAACAATACCTTATATATAACTTTTATATATGCACCCAATAAATTATTATTAGTACCCCAAACAATTATAGAGGCAAATGCATTAGCTAAATACACTCCATATAATAAATATAATAATAATAATTAATATTTCATAGATATGAATTAATTTATAATTATTGCAAATCAATTAAATTTTGCGATGTTTCAAATACCAAGTAGATTCAGTTGTGCGATATATAGGTGTGAATTTAGCTAGCGATTAATATTTAAATAATTTAAATACTAATGTTCACACATCACCTTAGCTAATGATGTGGCAGTTTGATTTAATTCATCGCTTATAAATCTCTCGGTAAATTCCAATTTTAAAATTTAAGAAGTACCTTTTAGTAATGATAACTTACATAATTCTCTTCGTCAACACTATATCACATTATGACTTAAGAAATTTGGTTTTTTCAAAATTTAAATATCATCCATATTCAACTTGATTAGTCCATAAACAAAGTACTTAGTTCAATAATAACATTTATTAATAACTGTACCACTCTAGTAAGATTTTTGACTTTGAGTTGACTATAGTTAATTGAAATATTAACCTCATTCAACCGAGGAGAAGATTCTCTATTAAATAATTTTTTACTTCCAATGCTTCAAATCAGACCTAACTAAAGTTATTTGATTGACGTCATGCAATGATTTAACTATGATCAAAGTGATATTTCCACACTAAAGTTCAAAATTATATTCAAGTCGAGAGAACTATGTAATATCATTACTTTGAGATTTCCCATTTGACCTTGTTGTTATTATCTAATAGGAAACTCTAGGATGAGTCATTCCATAATTATCTAATAACTATCAATGTATAACCTCTTAGTGCAACCGCCAGTCATGAGTAATACATTATCTACCATTTAGATAGTATTATGTATTATAGTCTCGATGTATGTATCGGTATACTTTCTCAAAACATCTTGACCATAAATATTTTAAATAATTTATTATTTAATATTAAGCTAGTTTTCTCATGATTACAACCCCTTATAATTAGTATCACATACATATTATTTAAGGATTTTCTTTTAAATATATTTAAATTAAATACTCAATCAATATATCATGATATAGTAAATATAACAGAGAACAAACACCTTTTATTTGAAATGAAATTTTATTGCAGTTGATGTACGGAATTGCCTCTAAGGCATATGCCTAACTTTGTCACTTAAGAATAAGTACTTATGTTAAACTTGATTTTATCTACCAATGAGATTGCAAATTCATATAAAATATAAATTGGGAAGGAACCCCAATCTTAAATACTTTAAGATATATGGTTATCCAATTTATGTTATGAACGTAAATTTCATGAACTCAAAACCAGATCTATTTTGTGAAAGTCTATCGCAATTCATAAAATGTTTTGAATGCATATTCCACCACACCAAGAGACAAATTGATGTTTTAAGAAACATCACCTTCTTGTCGAAGGAATTTATTTCTTGAGAAATTAATGATAGTGCAAAGGACTTGGATGTAATACAAGATTCTAAAATAGAAATCAATTACATAGATGTAGTAAATTTAACCAATTCCAAATTAGACATGGCTCGTTATAATTTCTATTTGGAATTCTTGCGCATTGAAGAGAAACTATAAGTTTCTTATCGATATCCAAAAAAATGAATTGTTAATAACAATATGCTCCTCGATTTTTGATAAGCCATGGAGCGTATGGACTCTTCTACATGGCGTGATGCTTAAAATCCTAAATGGATTACAAGTACTGGAAAATAGGATCTTGGCAATTGTACCAAAAAGGATAAGATCCATCGGCCGCAAGTGAGTCTTCGAGAAAAAGATCAATGCAATTGGAACTATATAAAGTGATATTGATATTTGATAAGAAATGAATTCATCGGTTTCTAATGTTAAAATTAGTGGATTAATTTTGTCAACCAACATGCTTAAGTCCACTTGGATTCTACTCGAGGATTATCGCATGATATGACTTTGAATTTGGCACATTGATGTTGAAACGGAACTTCTAAATTATGAGTTGGAAGAAACAATTTGCACATAACAAAAATGTCTCGAAGTCAATGGGAGCGATAACAATACTTGTAGAATTTTGGATATAACCCCAGAGTAGATACAATAATGGTGTGAAAAATGCATCTAGAGGTTGAGCAAGTATTTTGACATAGAAACTTAATAGTTTGCATTTATTCAAAGCACATCAAAAGCATTATGTAAGAAAGAAAATCAAAGGTACTGAATCATTTTTAATATTATAAGTAAACAACATGCTACTGATTATTATTGATGTGCCCTTATTAAAAGCAGTTAAAGCTTGACTATCTAATTCTCGATGAAAAATGTGAAAGAGGCATCATTTAGACTTTGTGTAATATGATTTTTGGATTGTCACATTCAATATACATAGACACCATATTGAAATGTTTAACATGGAGCATATAAGACAAATTCCTTTTTTATTGGCAATAGGAACCATCATATATGTTATATTATGTATTAGATTAGAATTTGGTTATGCACTTGATGCAGTGAGCAAACCTCAAATCTTAGTTAAAATCATTAAATGTTAGTTAAGAGTGTTGTTGAGCATTTATGAAATACTAAAGAATTATTTATGGAAATAACGAACTTCTTATGAAGAAGTGTTCGGACTTGAACTTCATAAGTAACATCGAGTATAATAATTCAACCTTGAATTCATGTTTACCCTTGATTAAGGAGCTCTAAGGTGGAGATGTTCCAAACGAGAGGTTGTGGAAAATTCAAGTATAAAGGCTAAGTACATCACCTTTAGTAATGTCGCAACAAAAGCAGTATATGTGCTCAAATTTATAAGAAAGCTAGGGCTAGTTCCTACAGTTGTGAATCCAGTAACGTACCATGATAGTAATGATGAAAAGTAGATTGCAAAAGGAACTAATAGCTTGATAAGAAGTCGAGATTTGTTCTTTAGAATTAACATGTGAAAAAAAGTTTACGGTAATGGGGAAGTATAATAAAAGTAGATACAAAATTATAATACCGTAAATCTATTCAACTAAAGCCCTTTCTCATTCTAAGTTAGGTAAATAGATCGAAGGTATATGCAGAGGCATCATAATTGGTCCCAAATGCAAGCGGGAGGTTGGTAGAGTTAAGGGTATTCCCTAGGGGAAACTATGTAACTTAGCTGTTATGGAGAATCTTGTTTGAAATGAAGTATGTTTTTTATTTTACTTATTTATAATATATATTCTTATGTTGAATATAAGTAATGCTTATATATACGTACGGACATACGTACATATATAAAGTCCTTAGGCAAAGTATTTTATCAATTGTAGTTGTGAACGTGTTTGTAACCATAAGTAATGAAATGATATGTAAATACTTACTCCTTAAATGTTCCTAATCAAAATGTATCAATGATAGAATCCATTGAAACTACTGTATGTAACACTCTCCCTCCAATAGATGGTGAATTACTCATGACTATTGGAGGCACTATGTAGTTACATGCTTGTGGTTGTTTGTAACAATCATCAAACGATATAATGGGAATCTTCTATTGGTTAATACAACCAATTCAAAATAGAATACCTGAGGTAACGTTGTATAAAAATCTTCAAAGTATCAAGGATCTTGAATAGCATGACTGTACTTTGATTGTGGTTAATCATAAGACATAGCGATCTTGTTGCAGGCATTGTTAGGTATATGTTAAACTACTTGAAGTGAAACATCGCCTAAGAGAGGATTTATCTCATTTGATATCACCATAGTTGGTAGTTGAATTAAAGTCAAAATCTATAGCCAGAATAAATCAGTTAATCGATAAAATGTTGTCAGATTGAACCTAGGAATTCAAAGTTGTCTATACAATCAACAATGATTTTTAAATAAATGATCGATAAGCGACTGAACTTGTGCCTGATACCGTACTTAAGCATAGTTCGTATAGTCTTCGATATTTAAGTTGTTTAAATATTGATAGAGGACCAAGTTTACAACACAAATCAACATAGTTTGTTAGCTAATTTTTTTAGTTAAACTAATTATAAATTATTTTATAAATGTTATAAGTTAATAATAAAAATTAATACAAATGTTGTATTGATTTTTCATTCCATTCTAATTAATTTTTTGAAGCTTGAAAATTAATTAAAATGGTGTATAATTGTTATATGTTGATTTAATTAATAAATAAGCTTGCATGAATTAATTAAATAATTAACTTAATTGTTTAAGCAAAGAGCCCATTATCCCTTAAGGAGGGGGCATTCATGGGTAAGAGGTAGTTTATATTTTTATTTATGGTAAATTATCATTTGATTGGGGAAAATATGGAAAATATTTTTAACCCTTGCCCCAAAAGTGCCCATAAATACATCTCTTTCTCTCTTACTCCAACATACAACAACAAGTAGAAAAACCTAGCCTCCACTGTAAATGAAGAAGGAAACATAGGTGAAGCCTAAAAGAGAATTCATTAAGGGTGGGCTCGCCTTGGTTTGGTGTGGTTTGAAACTTAAACCACTTCTACACCACATCAAACGATTAATTAAAAATACAAACCATTATACTAATCTTTTAAACGGATCGGTTTCGATTCGGTTTAATATTGTAAGGTCTAATTTTGGTCTGGTCCGCTTCGAACCCATATTAAATATGAAATAAGAGAATTACTTCTATCAACAATCAACTTACGAAGGCAACGGCGTGAAGCTTTTACACTTAAAAGTTAAAGCACACAATGTCATACTGAAACGAAAGATCGATTATTAATTGTATGAATATTTCAATTTGACATTTAGCTGTAAGTGAGATTTTTTTAGTAGATTAACTAATTATCAATGTTAATTAATGCATAATCATTAACTGAAATGAGTAGAATATGATTATAATTAGCATTTATCCAAAAAAATAAGATGAAAAATGTTATACCAAAACTATATCTTCTTCCTTTATGGCAACGATTATTATTAATATAAGCTGGAAATATAATATACATCATTAGAATACAAAATGAGACATGAGTTGCTTATATTTTATCATAAGATTACTAATGTAAATATTTAGTTCAGTCTAGTTTAATATGATAGTTTCAACCCTCTAAACTGCAATCGAACCATATCGATGTGGGTTAGTCCAGTTTGGAGTATTTATTTTGGTTAGAAGATTCGATGCGGGTTTCCACATCGTTTTCGCTGTCCGGTGCAGGCGGTTTTTGTATAGCGGTGCGGTTTATGCTAACCCTAGAATTCATAACCTCTATTCAAGTACAAGGAATACGAAATTAAAAGAGGAGACTGCAAACAACCAAGATATTTTAATTGACAAAATATACACATTTCATTTTAAACAAAAAATTGTTCTTATGTAAGTTTTGATCTCTTACAAATTTCGGCCAATTAATAAAAAAAGAATTTTTTTTATTTATTGTTACATTTCGAACTGATATATATATATATATATTAAACAAGTTTATACTATAGTGGAATTAACACACAAACATACACATAACACATATATATGTATGTATGTATAATTTAACGTAATAGTAATAATTTATTTTTGTATGGGCTTGCATATGTATAAAAAATGAAAATAAATTATTTATGTATGTATTAAACATGTTTATGTATGCATGTACTAAAGCGAATTGATACATATATGCATACATATGGATTTACATACGTACATACATACATATATATATCACAATTTTTTAGCTATTATGTTTGTAAAAATAGTTGTTATATTTTTTGGCTCTTAGTTCATAAAATATATTTATTATTCTATTTTATTTCAAATTACATTTATGAATTTAAAGATTAAAACAATATAGCATTAAATATAAAAATATATGTATAGATATGTTTTAAAATATTTTTATTACCATTTCATTTCAGTTGGAATAAATATTAATTTATTTTCTTCTGGATTTTAAATCAATCAAAGTAAATCTAAATTCAATTTTGAATTAAACAAATGTTCAATATTTGTGTATTTGTGTGTATTTAACCACCGAATTACCCACACATGAAATTTAAAACCAAATTTTATATATATATATATATATATATTCAAAAGAAAACTATATATATATTAAAATTCTTACCCATTTTCAAAAAAGAAAAAGAAAATTATATGTGTGTGTGTGTGTGTGTGTGTGCATGTGTGTGTAGAGAAAAACATATGTTAAAAAATATTTAATGGTCAAAATAACATTATATATAAACACAACCATCGTTATCATCCCATGACATTATACCATACACACACACGAACACCATCATCATCACTTGACATTATATCATGTGCAATAACCGTAAATCCTAGTATTATTTTATGCATATGACATTTATTCATCTATGTACACTCTAAGTTACTCTACTTTATTTATTGTGGCTACAATAAGTGCATTGTGAATACAAACATACTATAACTAAAATCTTAAATTAAATATAAATAAAGAACTAACACAAATGTTATTTAACGAAATAAAATAATTTACAAACATGAAACTTTAAATAAAAAATTAGTTAAATCAAAATTAACATAGCAAACCCCTTAATTAACGTCATTAAATATGATTTAGTGAAAAGGTAAAATTTTCATGTAAACACAAAATACAATATAGTGAAACTAAAGAGGATTCATTTTGAATTTACCCTTTTTACTTCATTCCTAATGCATCTGATTTAACAACCTAGACGTATAGTCTAGTAGTAATAGGAGTTGGACTACCTATATAGCCACCCTAGAGGGATCAATCACACGTAGTTCTATTTTTATTCCCCAACCTTCTCTACCCTACAATCATCGATGTTAGCACGAAATAAAATTTATTGTTAGTGCATCAGAATAAAAGTATAAGCATGTCTATCACATCAACCATTGTATGATAATACAACATAGGGAATAATATCTCAACATGTATACATAAAAAAAAGTCATCTAATCCTTATTTCCAACACAAAGAGTTAATAATGTGGCATAAGTTCAATTATGTAATTGTTACATATATCTAACTCTATGGTTAATCATGTTCGCGTGTCTGTTATATACCTTACAATGTCATGATATAACTAATTGAAGTATATTAATAACAAAACCTATAAATAAAATTTTCTGTGACTGTAGTTGCAAATAGTTTTAGCAGTGAGTAAATAATCATAAAATAAAATAACATTTGTTTTAAATATTCATGGTCAAGATGTTTCATGAAAGGAATCAACACATATGTTAAGATAGAGTGTGTAATGCTCTCTAAATATTAGGTTGTGTATTACTCATGGCAGTAGGGAACAAAAAAGCACTACATACTCATAGTTATTGGATAACCATGGAATGACTCGTCTAAGAGTTTCATGTTGATCGATAACAATTGGGTTAAATAAAAAAATCTCAAAGTGATGATATTATACGGCTCCCTCAACTTGAGAATTCCATGGAGCTTCAATGTGAATATTTCACTTTGATTATAGTTAAATCATGATATGACCATTCATTAAGCGACTATAGGTGGATCTGAGTTGAAGATTATAAATGAAGCACTTTACAATAGAATATTTGTCTCCTTGGTTGTATGAGTTAGTAACACGGTCAATTGTAATCAACTCAAAATCAAAATATCTTTCCAGAATAGAACGGTTAATAATAATGTTATTAATGAACCAACGACCTTGTTTTAAATCGAGTTGAATGTAGATAATGTTGGAATTTTGACAAATAACAGACCATACGTTCTAATGTGAAATGTGTTAGCAAAGAGAACATGTGTAAATTATTGTCACTGTAATACCGCTTAAGGTAATATAAAATATGATTTTTACCGAAAAGAGCTATAAAATCCTCATTTTGAGGCTTGGAAAAAGATACTAATGATGATGCAGTCATCTTTAACATTATTTTCAATGATAAAATGAGATCGGTTATTGTATCATTAACTTTATAAGCATAAGAATTTACAAATTTTAACAAAGCATATCCACTCATTCTTCCGCAAATTCATTACATTTCAATTACATAACCGTATGATTACATCATTCGGATAAAATATAATAAATACTATTATAATTCTAAAAGCGACACATGGTGATGCCCTTTAGATCAAATTTTTAACTACCTAGATGATTATGAATCCTATAATTACATACAATCAACAATAACAATAAAGCAGTAAAACTGTATGGTGGAAATATACTTCTAATATTAGCTTGCCTCCTAAACATCTTCGAAATCTCTAACCACCTAAAAACTATACTCTCGGCCTACTCACATTCAAAAGAGTACCCATTCAGACAAAACTTCTGGTGCGAATAACACTAGTCCATCTCAAACCAAAATAGATATGTAGGGAGACCATGCCTGTAACACCCCACACCCCTTAGTATACCCAAAAGTAGACACTAAAATATGTGATGCAATGTAGGTATAATTAAAAATAGCAGAGACTAAGGTTCACAAGAAAAAATACGTAAAAACAGCGGAAACAATTAAAATAATAATCTGCTAAAAGTCAAACTTCATAATATAGAATTATAAAACCAAATACGTCATATGTCTCAAAATACCAATATATGTCTCATGAAATCAAAACCTCGGTCTCATAAATATCAGAGTACAAACCATCCCTTACAATGTGCTAGTACATGGAATAAGCTAAAAATTGAAAATAAAGAAAAGAAATACATAAGAAATCTCTACCAAAGAAGTCTCAAAGTGTCTACAATCTATCGTCCTTGCTCTTGCTAGCCTATGGGGGGAAAGGGGAAAATAGAGGAGTGGGTCGGACTAAAAGTCTGGTGAATGATAGCAATCACTGGAATCTTTAAGCAAATTTGAGGAGTGGTAGACCCCATTGTCGTTTCAAACCCCATAGGAGAATCGGCACACTTGTCTGTAGTTTGTAAGTGTTTGAAAATATTTATTCTAGGCGTGGAATTTGACAGTGATGCCTATGTATTGGGATTTTCGGGGTATGGAATGATTTTTGGAATGGATTGGCTATCCACATATGGAGCTATATTAAACTGCGAGAGGAGAGTCATTAGACTAGAGACATATAGCAGTATGACTCTCGAGGTTTCTTGAGACCCGCAAGGGTCAGTTATGTTGAGCTTCCTTTATTTCCTCGATTCATCATCATTAGAATTATATTCGGTTCCTGTCGTCAGAGATTTTCCAAACGTCTTGGAGGAGGTTAGGGGACTATCCCCTAAGAGAGAGATTGAATTCAAGATTTATTTGACTAATAATTCTAAGCCAGTAGCATTAACCATGAAGCACATAGCACCTAGGGAGAGGAAGGAATTGAGCGAGCATATCTGTGAGCTTTTGGAGAAAGGATTTATAAGAAGGAGCATATCTGAATGGGGAGCGCTAGTCATCTTCGCTACTAAGGTGGATAGTTCCCTTCTACTTTGCGTTTAATAGATAATAAAATAATCTTACAAAGAAGAACAGATATCCACTCCCTAAGGTTGATGATTTTTTGACCAATTAGTTGGCTCTTCGGTATTCTCCCAGCTTGATTTAGCCACAAGATTCCATCAGCTTAGGGTCACTGATGATAGCATAGATAAGACTGCTTTTAGGACTTCAAATGGATTTTATAAGTGGTTGGTTGTGCCTTTTGGGCTAACCAATGCCCAGCCTACTTAGTGGACTTGATGAGTCGTGTCTTTAGAGAGGTCCTAAATAAGTTTGTGGTGGTATTTGTGGATGACATCTTGGTATTTTCCAAGAATATGAAGAAGCATGCTATTCATTTAGAGGAGGTTCGTCGCACACTTCAAAGTCATCATTTGAGTGCTAAGTTTTCAAAGTGTCACTTGTGGAGAGAGGAGGTATGTTTTTTGGGGCACGTGGTCTCGAAGGAAGGATTGACTGTTGACCCCACTAAGGTGATTGCAGGGCAAGATTGAAAGGCCTCCAAGAATGCCACCGAAGTTAGGAGCTTCCTAGGATTGGCGGGCTGCTATAGAAAGTTCGTTAGAGACTTTTCCAAGATTTCGGCACCACTCACGCACCTTACTAAGAAGAATAAAGCTTTCATGTGGGATGTGGCTTGTGAGGATTCCTTCATGAAACTTAAGAGATCCCTTACTAGTGCACCAATGTTAGTTCTATCCAATGGAGCTAAGCCTTTTACTGTGTACACTAATGCATGTGGGAAGGGTCTAGAAGCGGTGTTGATGCAAGAAGGAAGGGTGTTGATGGTAGTAGGCAGTTGAGGACGCATAAGAAGAACTGCCCTGCCCATGATTTGGAGTTAGTTGCCATAGTTTTTGCACTTATGTCTTGGAGGCACTATTTTCTTGGAGAGAGGTTTGAGCTTTTCACAGACCACAAGTCATTGAATTACCTATTCTTGCTGAAGGATTTGAACTTGAGGCAGCAGCGGTGGATGGAGTTATTGGCATCGTACGATTTTGAGATAGCTTATACCTCTGGCAGGGTAATGTGGTTGCGGATGAATTGAGTAGGAAGAAAGAAACCCTTAGTCTGTTGTTCGTAGAGTGGAAGAGCTTGTAGTTTATTTCTACTTTTTATTTTAAGCCCTCTATGGACATTATCCCTGGATTGTTAGCTACGCTTGAAGTGAAGCCTACCCTTATGGATCAGATTCACTCGAGGCAGCGAGAGGATTTAGAGCTCATGGACATTATGGATAGGATTAGCCGAGGCGAGGTCTCTAGACATCCCCAACATTATTCCATGGATGGCAAAGGATGGCTTTGGAGAGATGGGAGGCATTGTGTTCGCCAAACTAGTGATTTGTCAAAAGCGATTTTAAAGGAAGCACACCATTCTCGTATAACTACTCATTCGGGTGGTGATAAGATGTATATGGACATGAAGATGATGTTTTATTGGAATGGCATGTAGAAAGATGTGGCGAAGTTTGTAGCTAAATGTCTTATTTGCCAAAGGGTTAAGGTGGAGTAGTAGAAACCCAATGGATTACTTCAGCCCTTAGATGTGCTAGAGTGGAAGTGGGATAGCATTTCGATGGATTTCATAGATGGTTTACACCATTCTAGAAAGAGGAATACTAGTATTTGGGTAATCGTAGACCATTTGACCAGAAATGCCCACTTCATTCCTGTTAAAAGCAAGAGGATGGCATCTTATTTTGTATTCCTATATGTTCATGACAAAGTCCGACTTCATGGGATTCCCTCTAGCATAATGAGCGATAGAGACCATATTTTTACTAGTGAGTTTTGAAGAAGCTTGCAAGAGGCTTTAGGGACGCAGCTTAGATTAAGTACGACCTGTCACCCTCATACTGATGGCCAAACGAGAGAGTTAATAGAGTGCATGATGAGTTGTTGCGGATGTGCATTTTGGATTTTGGAGGAGCTTGGGAGGATCATGTTTCCGTTGGTGGAGTTCACGTACAATAACAGTTACCAAGCAAGCATAGGAATGGCACCATTCGAAGCTTTATATGGAAGACCTTGTAAGTCACCTTCATGTTGGGTGTAGTCCACGAAGAAGTTGCTAGTTAGGCCTGACATGGTGAGGGAGATAACAGAGAAAGTGGATTTGATTCGACGAAGGATGAAGATAGCTCAAGACAGGCAGAAATCTTATACGGACAACCAGAGGAGAGGCATTGAGTTTGAGGTTGGAGACTTAATGTTTATTAAAGTATCCCCGCTTAGGAAGGTGGTAAGGCTCGGATCAAATGGAAAGTTATCCCCCAAATTTGTTGGACCATTTCTTATCTTGGAGAGAGTTGGGAAGATGGCTTATTGAGCGAAGCTACCAGAAAGGCTCGCAGGAGTGCACGACGTTTTTCATGTTTCGCACTTGCGAAAGTGCTTACATGACTCAACGAATGTCGTAGAGCTTAGTGAGTTGGAAGGGGTGGAGGTAGGAAGGGAAGCATTAGTATGACGTATCCCTACAAAGATTGTTGGAAGAGACACCAAGTGACCGAGGAATAAGGAGGTTCCACTAGTGAAGGTGCCCTAGGGAGATGATGTTGCAGACGCTTCATGGGAGACTGAAGAGAAGATTCTTACTTTTTATCCTCATCTTTTTGATAGTAAGTTTTTGAATTTCCTATTTTCCATCTTTAGTTCTGAATAGATTCTTTCTTTTATTATCCTTTGGGAGGGTAGAACATAGGATTTAACCTATGGATGATAGGATTTGATGTAAACATGTTAATAGAACATGTTATGCATGATGTATACTAGTGGTTGCAAGTGTTTGCTAGTGGATGCTAATGGACGCATATACTTACACTAGGCATTATTATCTCTTAGGGATCGGCTTAACTAGGACACTAGAGCGTATGCATATGGATATGTGTGCATTTTTTTCCCATAGTTGCTAAAAATGGATGATTTTCACATGATTGTTGCAGTTGGATGATGTTTGTAGCACGCATATAGAACTATCAGTTATCATTAGGGAATTTGCGTTCATTTGGATACATGGAACAGACATGATTACATAAAACGAGGTCAGCTGAATTAGTGGACCGCATAATCTTTTGCATTAATTAGGGACATAAACACTACACTGATCGCATAACTATCATAAATTGCATTAAAAAAACTCAAGAACAATGGATAAATGGATGATGGTTGGGTAGTTGGTTGTAGAACTTGGATGAAAACATTTAGTACATTCTTTTATCCTTAGAGATTTCAGGGATGAAATCCCTTAAGGAGGGGAGAATGCAACAACCCGAAATTTAACCCATAATAATTAATTCGTTAATTAATGAAATATTAAAATAACTTTGTGAAATTATCAGAATTGAACCATGGGAGTTTCACCATTGTGTCCGTAGTAATTTTCTAGGAAATTTCCATATATAGAACGTTAGAATCCGACCTAATATGAGCAAGTTATGAATTAAACAAAAATAAAGAAGAAGAAAAAATGGGCTAGGTCGACCTATCGGTCAACCTAAGCACCAGGGCGGTCGACCGCCTGGTTAACTCTCCTTACCTTTTGAACGAACGAAAGTTTGTTTCGTTCGTCGAACCTTGATGCGTCATTTGCATTCTTTTGACCAATCCGGTCCTTCCGTTCTTGCATCCGACAGCTCCTATTCAGCCTATGACGTGGTTGCATCCTGTTCAATCCTCAAATCCAACGGTTCGAGATCCACTTCTACACCTATAAATAGAACTAAAGGCCTAACATTTTTCTCATTCTAGATTTTCTCCGCTTAGCTTCACCTTTTCAGGAAGGAACCTAAAAGGAACAATTTTCCAAGGAGATAATCTTTTTAATAAAAATATTTTAAGACCCTCAAGCGGATCTGGGAAAAACAAAAGAGAAGAGCTTAGGACCATAGGTGAGTGATTGTAATTATTTAGATTTTTAAGTAATTTAAAATAATAGGGTTTCCAATAGTTGTAGTTTTACTACGATTTTTGGAATAACCTTTTTAGTATTTTATTTACAGTTTTTAGAATTATTTTCAGTCTATTTCTTTTGGCTATTCTTTTCAGTTGATTTTAGTTTATTTATGTTAATTATAGCTTTTCCATTTAATTACAGTTTATTTACAGTATTTTAATATTCACTATTATTTACGCATTATTTACATCCTTTTCCTACGCTTTGAATTTTCTTCTATTTTCAGTTTTTTTTATTTCTCCTTCTTCTTCACATATAGACTAGAGTAGATTAAACGAGAATATGGATTAAAATTATAAGAATACCGAACTAACGGAATATAAGATGTAAAATATAAATATTGTAAGAAAAATGGAACTAAAAATGAAATTGAGCCTAATTATGATATTAATGCTAGAATTTGACTAATTAAAGTTAATTGGCCTAGTTATAACTTAGAATTATAATTAAAAAGAGTATAAGATGAAAGAAGCTTATTTTTACACTTTGACCTTGAGTTAAGCAATAAGCATGATTATAACGTAGGTTATAATAAGAAAAAGAACAGGATGAAGCTTATTTTAAGACTTAGGATAAATTAATAAAAACAAATAGCAAGAACAAAAGTAAAGGCTTATTTAAATAATTTGTCTAAGTTAATAAGCTAGAATTAAAGTAGGACCTGTACCAAATAGCATTCCCCTATTATTTCTATAGACACAATGTTTTACATAATCCTGAAATGAGATGAGGGGCACGCTTATGTTAATAATGGAAGTAATTGGTCAATAAGTAGAAGTCCAAATCATAGGCAGTTGGGCAAGGAGCGCAACTAGATATTGTTTGGATGACAGGCCGGTACCAACAGTATTTCTCCTATTTTTTATGGACATGGTCCCCTCACATTAGCCAGAAGTGGGATGATAGGCATGCTTATGCTGGAGCTTGAGGTAATAAGAAGACCCAATAGGTGGAACAACGGGTAACATGAGCATGGTGGTAGTTACGCGTGCGACTTCCATTTGGGTGCTCGGTAATCGTTACGAGTTCCAAGCGCTTAGTATGTGTGCCTTTCGTAGGCACCATTGCCTTCTGTGTAGGGAGCTATATAACATCTAGTCCACAGTAGATACTTTGCATTCATCCGTAGACACCATTTCTGTATAAGGAGTTATATATCATCTAGTCCGCAGTAAGGTCTATGGAGTAGCAGGCCGATCAAATGATAGAATTATGATTTCAGCCTAATTATAGGATTAGGAATTCAGCCTAATCAAAGCAGCTAACAAAAACAAGTGCAAACAATCAAAGTTAATCAATTGTGTTAATTTAGTTAAATCGTATTTATTTCCAGCTAATTCCTTCTTCATATTTCCTGCGTTTTGTTCTTTTATTGTATTGGCACTATATTGAGGGAAAGTTTGTGTTTGTACTCTGGTTTTTCTGATGAGACCGAGATTTTATTTTCAAAAGACAATTTTATTTAGTATTTGGAACATATGTGGTTTGTCTGGAGTATTTATGAAGTATTAATTTTCAAAATCACTTATTGTTTTTAATTACTTCCGTTGTGTTATTATCTATCTATTTTGCCTTGTCTTAGTCACTGCTAGCTTTAGTTATACCTACAACGCACCACATATTTTAGAGTGTCCTTTTGGGTATACTAAGGGGTGTGGGGGTGTTTCAATGCCATTGAAGCATGGATCGAGTTTTTGCTCACTAATATCTTACCAAACATTATGTTAATTATAACATATCCTGCAACCAAAATGATTAGAACATAAACATAACTCAATATCATGCATAATGCATCAAAATGAATAGGTCGTCGTTCACTAGAATCAAAGGGTCACACATTCTCATAATTGCCCAATCTATTAAAAAAGAGTCCATGACATAGTTTTCGTAAAGTAATTATGAACCTATTAGTTTTCTAAAGTCAACTAAAAATCTATCGGGTTGACTCGGGCCAAATATATAACTAGATAATCCAAATTTCTATCGAACGGGAGGAAATAATAACGACTTTTGTCCAATAGAAGAAAAAACGATGTGTGTCGTTGCCACGGGTACCATCCTATGTGTACTCCAAATTTTAGCCTCGATATCAGTAAAGCCTTGCACATTGGAATCATGGACCTTACCAACTAGAAACTTAACAATTGTTATTTACAACATGACCCTACCCAGTCTCCACTTAAAATTCTGGTTTTAAAATATTAACAAATCATGTTTTTTTATCTTCAGAGAATTCTAACACAGTTTGATCTTCGTGATCTTATGGATGTAATTCTACTCAGACAGGAGTTAAATCTGACCACAAATGCTAATGGAACAACCCAAATTGGCCATTAGTTCCCAATCTCCAAGGTCAGAAATTATTATATCCATTTTTTGAGGCCCGAAACTAAGTGCTACAGATGCTGCGAACATATATAATATTAATTTCCGATGACAAAATGTGGTTATGTTAATTGTATCAATAACATCAGAAGCATAAGACTGTAAAATTTTTTTAACACAATTTCTGAAAAAAACTTTCACATTTCATTTAAAATAATATTTCATATTCATTACAATCTTAAAGGTTACCCAGGTTTAGGTAAAATATAATTATTTACAAAATAAGCCAACAGCGACATATGAAGATGCTCCCTTGGTTGATTGGAGTTAACTACTAAACAGTCACAACATCTATCATTACATACATTCCAGTACAATAAAACTTCAACACAGTGGATAAATATAATATAGATATATACAAATATATATATATATATATATATATATAAACTCTTAAATAGCTAAGTCTGCCTCCTGCACATCTTTGGAAGCTTTATTTGTCCAACCTAATACTCGTAAACCCTCACTACCGAACTATTCAAGTTAAATTCTGAGCATCCGAGAGTTTAAGGGGAAAATATAAACTTCGAGTCAGATAAAAAGCCTGGTGTGAATAATAATATGTCATCTCGATTTATGGATATCTAGTGAGACCACGCCGCTGAGCGGAACAGGTTTTCCCCGCACTAATATCTTTAAAAATATATCCTTTTCAAATCAATCTCCTGCAACCATAATGGTTAAAATAGATAATAAAATAGTAATATGCATCCATGCAACATGGGTAATCATGACCAATCTATCTAAATCAATGGACTATATGTCCCAATATCACAGTTTTCTCAGGGTAACTACAAACCTATGGCTGACTCGAGCCTACGAGATATATTAAATTCTCTAACATACTGTTAGAAGAAAACTGAATGGTCTGTCCAAAATTCACTATTCCTAGGGTCGCTCTAATCCTAATGGTTTTGCGGGCTCAAGAATAATCTATCTCATCTTTCTATATTCATTCATGTGTGTAAACCTACTTTTAGTCTTACCCATGATGAAGCCTTAAGCACTGGAATTTTGGACTTATATCAGCTAGGGGCTAATAAATGAAGTGTAAGGTGCTCACTACACCAGTCTCACATGGTTTCTAATCACTTAGTCAATTCATCCTATCATCGTTTATCTAAAGGTAATAAGAACAATAATCTCTTTAGTAAAATTTTATGCTAAATACCCTTTTTATTTCCTTGAAAACATCATTCTTTATAAATGATTTGACCTTAAAATCATACTTTAAAACAAGGAAAATATAGCCCTTTGCTTTATTCAAATTGTTTATGCCAAGATAGATGCTTTTATAAAATTATATCGATGAAGTTCGAAATCACTTAGAGGTCGTCGCCTCTCAAAACCATAGGCTATTAAGCCAAAGTTAATTGAACTATTAAATTGATAAAATCGACGACCTTATCGCCACTAAGGGTCTTTTCTCCATTAATATTGAAAACCATGTTAAAGAACTTGATTTAACAAAGCACATAGCTATAAGACCAAAAGCATGTATACCGCCCTTCATAGAGTGTCGACAACATTGAGTATAAAACTTGTTTTGCATACTATAAAGCCTTAAAAGATAAGTGACAACCCTGATAACTCTCGGCGATAGTGTTCAAAGGAGTAAACATAGTGAAAATAGTGGCATCCCTGCCGTAAAGAGAAACGCAGCGTCATTATAGCTAATATAGATCACCTCGAAAGTAATAAGGTCGACGTCATAGTTCAAGAGATTTACTATAGTAAACTAGAGGTACCATGGCTTATAGTGTCAACGACTTCATAGAAATAAGCGGAAGCATGCCATTTTATATAAAATGTGGCGTCAAAGATCAAACATATATTTGAAAACATATGGTATCGCCCTCGTCGAAGTATATGATGTCGACTTTGATGTTGTGCTTCCTACTTCAACCAAGACGGTCCATTCCATATCAATCATAGGTGATGTCCTATGCATCGCACTTGATTGATGTGGAAGACCATTGAGGCATCATGATGAAGTGTGGCATCATCAAGCTCGATGTGGGAAAGCTGTAATTACTATTAAAACCTTTTCTTACTAATAAAAGTAATTTCTTTTCATAAACTTCTATTTTTTATCAAATCATATTGAATGATAATTTTCTTTATCAAAACCCTTTTCGAAAAACTGTTATAGAGCAAATTTTTCATTTTCAAAATAATTTGCAAACCATACACTTTACATTAATATTTTGAGATAATACTTAAGCTTATCTAGCTCAAATAATTCATATTAAATCATAAACACTTGGGAAAATTCCCCAGAAATCACAATAAATCGAATTTAATATATTCTTCAACATATAAAATTTCTGAGGCCAAAAACTTTATTTAATTATTTTTAATAAATAAACCCGAAATAAACTATTTTCTTCACTTAGAAAATTCATAAAAAATGCATACTTTCTTGCAAAATTATGAAATTAAATACCCACTTCTAAAATAACGTTTCTAACATCATATCAAAATTTCAAGTCAAGGACATCAAAATCTAGGTTTTCACACTTAAAACTTATTAAATAATTCCATAATCAATCCAAAAATTCATCAATAAGCATATAATCAGCCAAACAATTAAAACATGGTATAATACAAGCAAAAGATTTGGGTTCATACTTGAACTAAAGGTAGTAGTTAAAACTTGAGATGCATAACTATCGTTGACCTTGATTTGATAAAGGAACTTGAGATTTGAATTAAGATTTGACTCTTATAAGCTTTAATCTTATTTCCGTAGCTTTTCTTCCTCCCAATGCCCTTGTTAACGGTCGGCCTTGCTCTTTTTTACTTTTGTTTGTATGAATGATGTTAGGGAGGATGAGAATGGCAAGGCGTGTTATGGAAATGTGCTCTTTTCCTATTTTACCCTCCTCATAATCCTCTTTCTTTATTAATGTTCTAATCAACCTTGTTGGTTCATTAATTAAGGCTCGACCCATATTAATTGTCAAATTCCAATCTCCTTATCATTTAACATTATTTTGTTTAATTCGTTTAATTAAATATCCTAAATAATATTAATCAAAATTAGGATTGTTACAAACTCCCCTCCTTAAAGAACTTCGTCCTCAAAATTACGATAAGGTACACACTAATAATCATAACTATAAACAAAAAATATACCATCAAGAAAAGTCAAGATAAGTGTCTCTAATTCTGTCTTCTGTCTCCTAAGTACAGTCTCTCTTGTTGTCACTGCACCGGATTTTTACTAGTTTGACTGTCCTATTCGTGAGCAACGTCTCATCCTTAGCTACAATACAAACTGGATGTCTACCTATAGCCATGTCCGGTTCCACCACTAAGTCTTTCAAGGCAGTCAGAGTGATAATAGTCTCTGGATCTCAAGCACACTTCCTAAGATGAAAAATATGGAAAACATTGTGGATTCCCGCCAAACTATTCGGTATCTCTATCCTATAAGCGAGTTTCTCAATCCTTTTTATAATCGGAAATAGTCCAACAAACCTATATGTCAATTTCCCCCACTTTCCAAATCTTACTACACCCTTCATCATTAATACCTTGATGAAAACATGATCTCTAACTGAGAATTCTAAGTATTTCCGTCTCTTATCTGCATAACTCTTCTTCCTAGACTGATCTTCCATCATTCTAGCTTAAATCAACTCAATCTTTTTTGCAGCTTCTCTTACTAAATCTAGACTAAGAATCATTCTATCTCCAGTCTCTAACCAACGTATGGGTGATTTGCATGATCTTCCATACAAAGCTTCAAAAGGCCCCATTCTTAAACTGGTTTGATAACTATTGTTATATGAGAATTCGACTAAGTATAAATGGTTTTACCATGATTCTCTAAAATCTAGCATACAGGCTCTTCACAAATCTTATAAGTCTTTGTTAACCCTTTTCGTTTTTCCATTAGTCTATGGATAGTAAGATACTCATCTTGAGCTTGGTACCTACAACCTCTTCAAAACCTCTTGTAGACTCTTCCAGAATTCGCTAGTAAATAAAGAATCTTTGTCACTGACTATACTACAAAGAATCCATGTAGTTTAACTATATTCTTCACAAATAAGTTAGCTAAAATAGGTGTCCTCCTTCTCGATTTAATGGGTATAAAGTGTGCACTCTTAGTCATTCTATCCACTACAACATACTTTCATTTCCTCTATTCGACCTTGGCAACCCATCTATGAAATTTGTAAATATAGAATCCCATTTCCATACTAGTATATCCAAAGGCTGAAGCAGTCCACTTGGCTATTGATGTTCGGCTTTCACTTGCTGATAATTCAAGCACTGCTTTACCCATAAGCCTACATCTATTTTCATACATTCTCAGAAGAAATTTCTCTTCATATCTTGATACATCTAAGTTCCCCTAGGATGAATAGTAAACAATGATCGATGACACTCTCTAAAGACTTCTTTTCTTAGGTCTCCAACATCTAGAACACACAATTGTCCCTTCTTTCACAACCATCAATTTTGATCAAGATAGAAACCTTTAAATCATCAATCTCGGTTCCACTTTCTAATCTTCTAATTCGTTCAGCAAGCAATGGATTATCTCTTTGCTTGAAAGCAATTTTTTCAATCAATACTGGTCGAACTTCCAAGCAAGATAATATTATAGTACTCTGACTAGAACTAGCCGTTGATTTCAACTTTACACTACTTGTAGTCAACGCTTCCAAATCTTTCCATTCTGGTATCATTGCTAACACCGCATTTTGGTGTTTCCTACTTAGTGCATCTGCAACTTTATTACCATTTCCTGGCGTGCACTCAATTTAGAAATCATAAGCAGCTAAAAGCTCCAACCATCTCCACTGTCTCATATTCACCTCCTTCTGAGACAATAAGTACCTTAGTGACTTGTTATTTGTATATAACTCAAATCTTTCTCCCAAAAGATAGTTTCCCCATACCTTCAAAACAAAAATTACAGCAGCTGACTCTAAGTCTTGGGTCAGATACCTTACTTCATATGTTTTGAGAAATCAAGAAGCGTAGGCATTCACTTTATCCCTCTACATTAACATAGCTCCTAATCCACTTCCGCATGCATCCGTGTACACCGCCAAATCTTGATTTCCATCTAGAACAACCAACACGGGTGCATTGGTCAATAAATGTTTCAGCTTCTAGAATGTCTCCTCACATTTGTCGATCCAAACATACTTCACGTCCTTCCTTGTTAACTTAGTCATCAGTGCTGCTATACAAGAAAATTCTTTGATAAATTTCTGGTAATAAACCAGCTAATCCAAGAAAACTCTTTATCTCAGTCACCATCTTGGGTCTCTTCTATTTATTGATTGCTTCTATTTTAGCTGAATCTACTGACAACCCTTCTCCTAAGACTACATAACCAAGGAACTTCACCTCCTTCTTCCAAAAATGGCACTTCGAAAACTTTGCTTTTAACTGATGCTACCTTAGCATCTCAAGCACTATTCCAAGATGAATCTAGTGATCTCTTTCATCCTTAGAACGTATTAAAAGGTCTTCAATGAATATTAACACGACTCTATTTAAATGCTTATGGAAGATTCGGTTCGTTAGATCTATGAAGAAAGCAGGTGTGTTAATCAGTCCGAATGGCATTACTAACCACTCATATAAACCATTTCTTGTTCTAAACGCCGTCAAAGGAATACCGTCTTCTACCACCCTCAATTGATAGAAGCTTATTGATAAATCCAATTAGGAAAACACTTTTTCTCCAATCAACTAATCAAATAGATCATCGAATCTCGGCAGAGGATGTCAGTTCTTTATCGTCTTTTCATTCAACTTACGGTAATTGATACATAATCTTAATGACCTATCCAGTTTCTTCACGAATGTTTCGGCCAACTTTCCAAGGCGAACCGCTTGGTCTAATAAAACTTTTCCTTTTTAAATCCATCAGCTACATCTTTAACTCCTTTATCTTGGTAGATGTCATTCTGCTAGGCGTTCTACTTACCGGTTCGGTTCCAGGTATAAAATCTATTCGAAATTTAATAGCTCGTTTCGACGATAGTCCTGTAACAAGCACAGAAACATCTGCAAATTCTCTAATGACATAAACTCGATTCAACTCATCTTCCTCCTTTGCACTTAATAAAGCACAAACATCAAAATTTGAGTTCTCTACTAAGTACATAATTTGGTTGCTACTATTATGGTGTCTTAGTGATATTTTCCTTTAGTGGCAAATATATAGCATTGTATTTACTTAACCAATCCATATCCAAAATAATTCTAAATCCTACGAAATCAAATACATTCAAACTACAGGTAAATATACGACCTAAAAATTCGAACTCTAACTGGTCATATCTCATCCATAGAGTTGCATGCCCTCCTATTAGATTCGTAACCCTTAAGGAAATAACTAGGCATGAGAGTTCTAGATTAAGATTAACTACCAAATAACAGGAAATAAAATAATGTGATGCACCAGTATTAAACAATACTCTAACAGCTAAGTTATGAATCAAAAGCGTAGCTCTCATCATAGCCTTTCTTTTCTCCTCTGTTGTGGGTATCGAGGTAGCTGGTTCCAAGGCAAACAGTTTTCCTTTCTCAGCTTTAGCTGGTTCCTTGCACTGATTCTTGTAATGTCCAATCTAGTAACAATTGAAGCACTTGATGTTCTTCCTTCAAATGGTCGTCTTTCCATCTCCTAATTGACACTCATTTGCAAAATGTCCTTCCCAGTCACACTTTTAACACACAACATTTGCTTTTCCTTTCTTCCCAGCTCCACCCTTCTGAGCTCCCTTTTTATGAAAAAACTTCCTCTTCTGATTCTTTCCACTCCAATTCTCTACTAACTTATTATTACTGAACAAGGCAAGAATCTCTCCATTCCTCAACGCCATCTCTACTACTACGACACATGGATCCTTGAGGTGCGGAAAGGTTTCCCTTGCAAGCTCTGGTCTCAACCCATGGACTAGCTTCACGTTTCTCTTAATCACAGTATCCACCATAGCATACCCATACCTGAATAACTCCTCAAACCTTTTGGCATACTCCAACACAGTCATGACTCCTTGCACTGACTCGGCACACTTCCTAAGCAAAGTAGACTTGGTAATTTTTGACATAAATCTCTCTTCGAACCTCCTTCTAAATTCTGCCCAAATCAAAGTTTCCTTAGCCACTACAATAGTAATACTATTCCACCGGTACGATGTAACTCCTTACAATTTCCTGGATGTTAATCTCCTCTTATGTTTTCCATTCAAACCAAGATTAACAAAAATCCTTTCATAATGAAGCAACCAATTTTCCACTTCAATTGCATCCTCCATTTTAGAAAAGTGTTTCCTTCTAGTCTTGCATAGCCTCTACTCAAGACAGCATAATTGGTGACAATTGGGTCTTCATAATCCAGTCATCCCACATTTCCACCAACTAAACCAACTACAATTCCTGCTTGCATCATGTTGACAAAGAAATGATACATAGCACCATATCCACCGGAGGTGTTCCAGCACCCACATTAGCAGCTGTTTGTCGATTCGGATTTCTCCCAATGTTGGGCCTGACAATTCCATTGGTAGTGTTACTTCCTCCACCGTGATTTACTCTTCCGTTTCGTGCCCACATACCTTACTTCCCTTACTGGAATCTTAGTAAGATATGGAAGAATAGTCTAAGAGATGAAATACATAAAAGGTGTATTTACTTACATATATAGCAAATACAAGTACGTTACTATAGCGTTATCCCATACCCCCAATCTTACTCTCTGATTCATTTGGATTATGTTTTTAAAACTACTTTTTAAGTTTGAAATTCTTTTAGTTTTTCATAAACCTATGCTCTGATACCAAATTGTAACATCCTCCATTTTAAAGCTCGAAACTAAGCACGACGGATGCTGCAGTCATCTATAGTATTAGTATCTAATGACAAAATGCAGTTTGTATTAATAACATCAAAACACAAGAATATGAAATTTTCTTAACACGATTTAAAAAAACTTTCATGGTTCATTTAAGATAATATTTCATATTCATTACATAATCCCAAATGTTATCCATGTTCACATAAAATATAATTAATACAAAATACTTCAAGAGCGACGTATGAAGATGCTTCATTGGTTAATCAGAGTTAACTACTAGACAGTCATAACATCTTTCATTAAATACATTCTAATGGAATAAAAATTCAACACAGCAAATAAATATATAGATAAACTCCTAAATAGCTAAGTCTGCCTCTTACATGTCTCTGAAAGCTTTATTCATTCAACCTAATGACCTGGAGACCCTCACTCTCGACCTACTTAAATTAAATTTTGAGCACCTGAGATTTTAAGTGAAAAACATAAACTTCGAGTCAGACAAAAAGCCCGGTGTGAATAATAATATGTCATCTCGATTTATGGATATCTAGCGAGACTACGCCACTGAGCGAAATGAGTTTTCCCCTCACTAATATCTTTAAAAATATATCTTGCGGAAATCAAACTCCTACAACCACAATGGTTAATATAGAAAATAAAATAGTAATATGCATATATGCACTATGGGTAATAATGACCAATCTACCTAAATCAATGGACTATTTGTCCCAACATTATAGTTTTATCATGGTAACTACAAACCTATGGCTAACTCGGGCCTACCAGATTTATCAAGTTCTCTAACATATTGTTGGAATATAGCTGGATGATCTATCCATAACTCACTATTCCTAAGGTCACTCTAATCGTAATGGTTTTGCGGGATCACCAATAGCCTATCTCATTTTGTGTATTCCTTTCAGTTCGTAAACCTACTTATTTTCTTACCCACGATGAAGCACTATGCATTAGAATTTTGGACTTATATCAGCTATAGGGTAATGGTTGAAGTATAGGGCGTTACCCTACACCAGTCCCATCCGATTTTCTAATCTCCGAATCAATTCATTCTATCACAATTAATCTAAAAGTGATAAGAATAATAATTTCTTTACTAAAATTCTGGGTTAATTACCCTTATCATTTCCTTAAAAACATAGTTCTTTATAAAGGATAAATCATACTTTAAAACAAGGAAAATATAGCCCTTTACTTTGTTCAAATTATTTATGCCGTGATATATGCTTTTATAAAGTTATATCGACGAAGTTCAAAGTCACTTAGAGGTCATCGCCTCTTAAAACCATATGCTATGAAGCCAAAGTTAATAAAACTATTAAATTGATAAACTCGGCGACGTTATCGCCACTAAGGATCTTCACCTCATTAATATCGAAAATCATGTCAAAGAACTTGATTTAACAAAGCATATAGCCATAAGACCAAAAGCATGTGTATCGCACTTTATAGAGTGCCAAACACATCGAGTATAAAACTTGGTTTGCATAGTATAAAGGCTTAAAAGATAAGTGGCCAACCCCGTTGACTCTCGACATCAGTGTCCAAAGGAGTAAACATAGTGAAAATAGTGGCATCACTGTTGTTAACAACCCGCATATTTGTCGATTTTTATATTTAAATATTTTATCGATACTCGAAATTTAGTCCGAAAAGCTACTTTTTGCATTCGGTCGAATTAGGACTCAGGACCACTCCCATTGCGTTTAAAATGCCGTTTTCGACCTTTTTGAGTATAAGCTTCGATATGTTTGGAGAAAGTTGATTTTTGCTACTTTTTCACTTTGGGTTTGGGTTTGGGCTCAGCCCTATGTTTAACTTATACTCAAATCTGAGCCACTCCTCCCCATTCACCTTCACTTTCTCCTCTTTTCAGTTTTAAAGCATCAATGGTGGGAGAGATGGGAAATTAAAACTCCAAAACCCTAGTTTCCTTTTGCAAATCAAGCTCTAGCTCCAAACTAATAGAAGAACCCATTAGTAAGCTTCTCTTCTTCTTCTCCAACTCTTTCTCTCTTTGATTTCAGAAAATTCCTAAACCTAATTTGGGAAATGTTTCTCTTTTTAGCTTAGAATCAAGCTTCTTGAGTTGGATTTGAAGAGTGGTTGATTCCCCTTTTACTTTCAAGCTTCTTTTTCAACTGCTTGGGTTCAAAGGTGAGATTTTTATCTCACATCTATGACTATAATTATCTTTGGTTGTTGGGTATGAATTCCTAACACTTCTTCAAGTACATTTGCTCTTGATTTGGATTGGTCTTGTGAATATTCCAATTTTTGGGTTTTTAAGTCAAATTTGTGTGAAAATCCTTTTATGGATGTTAGATCATGCTTTGGATGATGCATCGAGGAGCATATAGGGCCGGGTTGCCGATTGGCATAAACTCTTAGAGCCAATGTTCGTCCGGTTGTATTTTGGAAGAGTTAGCTCTTCATTTGGATAGGCTGAAAAACAGCCCAGGCAAGATTCAGTCGACTGAAAAGTCTGTTCGGTCGACTGAACCTGGAACCCGAAAGTTTCCAGGCATGATTCAGTCGACTGAACCTGGAAACAGAAAGTTTCCTGAACCTGGAAAATTTCCAGGTACAGGGTCAATCGACTGAAAACTCTGTTCAGTCGACTGAACCTTCTGTTTGAGTCCATTTTGCCTTTTTGGATTGAATTTCCAATGTTAATAGATTCGTGTTGATTCCCTTTTGTTATTATCACTTATTATCGACTTTGATGGCATTTTCTTCGTGATTTTTGGGAATGTCCATTTTGATGGATTCGGTACCGATTTCTTTGGATTTTATTCACGTCTTCGAATGTGAATTTTAGTGATTGATTGTTCCTACAATCTTCTTTGTGATTTGTCACCTTAAAAATATAAAGGTTTCAATACTAGTAGTAAATATCAAAATTCTTTCATCAAAACGATTTCAACACTATTTTATTACAAAGCTCATTTTCTCAAACCGATTTCCAATCTATTAGTATATACAAACCTTTACCTCACTCGTATAAGAAATCTAATTAAACGACTTAGTAAAACAAGTGATATGAAACGCTTGCGTTTACTTCGTCGGTTAATTCTTGGACTCGTCCGATTGAAACTCTTGTGATAATTTTCTAGTGGAGATCTACAATTTGTTCGTAAATATTTAAGTGAAGCTAGTGGTTATGGGACATGAAGCTAAGCTCATATATTTACTAGCTTACTGTAATTGACACTTCTTGATGATCATGACGATCATTTTTGTGATTTAGACTAGCAATGTGCGATGTCTCTTTGTCTGCGAGGGAGACTAAACCTCGTTTTGTGGAGTTTCGACTCAAATTGATGGGATAGCGCCCCATGGTCTTCGGGCCGTTCGTGTGTCAAAAATTAATGGCTAGCTACCATGAGATAGCGTCTCGTTCGTGTGATACATATGTTGGTGAGTTTTCATGCTCCCATTCGTGTGATAGGCCTCCCCCCTATTTTGTGTGATTTCTGGATTTCGTGTGTCGAATTCTGGAATTTTCTTCTTCACCTATTTTTGTGATTTCTATTGATATGATTTATCAATTTTTGTGCATAGGTGAATTCGTGTGTCATTGACTGGATTTCTTGAGATGATTTCTAGAATTTGTGCTTCACCAATTTTCGTGATTTCCATTGATAAGTTTTATCAATATTTGTGCATTGGTGAATTTGTGTGTCATTGACTTTTGTGATTGACATTGAAATAATCGTCAATATTTATGGTTTGGTGAACGAAATAAGGAGTATGACTTTCCTTTGATTCTTGTGTAGATTTGGTGATATTGATTAATCTCTTGTTGATTTTCAATTACTTATATATATCACAGCTTGGCATTGTGATTATTATGTGTTTAGTCATATCTCTTACTCTATATCGTTTCATCTGATATTTATAGTTAGACTGATCCGTTTATTATTTTCTTATTAAATAATACTCGGGTCAGACCGAGATGTTACAGGTGCTTCTGCTTGACTTTACATCCGGGATTACCTCCTTGACTTTTGGTTAACTACTTAGATTAGTAGTTTTTGTTGTATACATTTGAGATATAGACTCCATAATGTATACTTATTCTTTTGTGTAGTTCGTGTAACTATTCTTTTGTGATATTGTGGATCTTTTTAGACCACTACTCTGATGTACACTTCCTAGTGTAATATTCATATCTATTTCCGTCTTTGTGATATGAATTATCTGTGACTGATTTATATTATGTTTATTTCTATATTTGTTTCTGAAGATATTGTAGCCACTGTGTAGTAGCTTTGAGTTTGTGTCGGTATGTCAGATTTCCCTCTTGATAAAGAAATGCATGTTATACTATCTGACATATCGATGCTCTCACAAAGCAATTACACGGATGGTCGCTCCTCAACAGCCTTATTCTCCGTGCTAGTTGACAGCATTCACTGTAATGTTCTTGTCTAGCGTGGGTATAGAGGTGGGGCGTCACAACTGTCTTAAAGAGAAACGCAACATCATTATCGTCGCTATATATCACTTTGAAAGTAATAGGGTCGGTATCATAGTTCAAGAGATTTGCTATAGTAAACTAGAAGCACCATGGCCCTTATGGCATCGGCGACTTCATAGAAATAAGCGGCATCATGTCATTTTATATAAAATGCAGCATCAAAGATCAACACCTGTATTTGAAAACATATGGCATCGCCCTCGTCGAAGTTCATGATGTCGATTTTGATGTTGTGCTTCCAACTTCAACCAAGCTGAGCCATTCCATATCAACCGTAGTTGATATCCTATGCATCACACTTGATTGACATGGAAGACCATGAAGGTGGCATGATGAAGTGAGGCATCGTCAACCTTAGTGTAGCAAAGCTGCAATGACTATTAAAACTATTATCTTACTAAAAAAAGTAGTTTCTTTTCAACAACTCCTATTGTTTTGTCGGAATCTTATTGGATAATAATTTTCTTTATCAAAACCCTTTTTAGAAAACTGCTAGAGAGTATTTTTTATTTCCATAATAATTTGCAAACCATACACTTTATATTAATATTTTATGATTATAGTCAAGCTTTTCTAGCTCAAATAATTCATATTAAATCATAAATACTTGGAAAAACTCCTTAAAAATCACAATAAATCGATTTTAATATATTCTTTAACATATAAAATTTCGAGATCAAAAACCAAAGACAGTAGTTAAAACTTGAGATGTATAACTATTATTCACCTTGATTTGATAAAGGAAACTGAGATTTGAATTAAGATTTGATTCCCCTAAGCTTTAATCATTTTTTCCTAGTTTTTCTTCCTCCTAGTGCTCTTGTTAATGACCAACCTTGCTCTTTTAATTTTCTTTGTATGAATAAAGTGATGGAGGAATGAGAATGGGAAAATTTATGTTCTAATCAATCTTGTTAGTTTATTAATTAAGGCTCGATCCATATTAATTGTCAAATCCCAATCTCCTTATCATTTTATATCATTTTATTTAATTCATCTAATTAAATATCCTAAATAATGTTAATCAAAATTAGGGTTGTTACATAAATGTGGATGGTAATAAATAATATACAAGTGAGTATGTCAACAATTTACATATATCTATACTATAGTATTATTATTGAGTTAGATTTCAAGAGCACACAGGCCTTCTTCATATTTTGAAAAATGAACAGTCGCGTTTTTAATTTCTTTCTATTCCAAACTTTGAAATGTGATAACTTTTTCTACATTAATTGGATTTAAGAATCGATTTCACTATTAAATCTCAAATTTAATATGCTTTCCAACGATATCCATTGTTGATAACTAAAAATAATTTTTTTAAATCATATTTTTTTGAATTATTCATATTATTAAAGTTATTAAATCTGTTTGACTTTATTTCTTTTAACTAATCTATGTCGTTGATTGTTTTGAAAATTTCCAGCCTCTGATTCTACTTTCACAAATTGCAATCAGTCTGGTGAAATCCAATATTACCAAAATACAGCAACATGTTAGATGGAATTAGAAATGGAACCAGAAAGCTCAAAAGCATTAAATACAATTATATGTTTCTTATTATATTGAATTTGCTTTGACTGTAAAAGAAATATAATGATATTCTTTACATTAAAATAAATATTGTTGAATAATGGTTGTTAGTTCCAACACTTCAGACATAAAATATGTATGCTTTAGATTTAGCATATTTTTCACAAGAATCGTTCAAAACAGAAATAAATCTTTTATCCTCTAATCTTATCATTCTACAATAATATGATGGTGCGTAATGTGTTTCTAGACATAGTCATTTATGGGATCATCATCAACACTTGCGTTCTCATGAATCATGTCAACGTTGCTTTTGGCATATTTGGATCAATGGTCAAGTGTAAACCAAATATTGTTACCTGCACTGCTCTTATAGATAGTTATTACTGAAGCATCAAATGGAATCAACGACATCAAGTATTAAAGGAAATGATTGATAAAGCTATCTCACCAAATGAAGTAACATATAATACAATTGATGCATGGAGGAACAGCCGATGCACACGATAAATTTATATGTGTATAATTTATATGTGTATTGTGTGGAAATTTTATCTTTGAAATCATTTTTGCTCGATATTTTGCAATTGTTTATCAAGTGCCAGTACTATCTGCATTATTGTTTTCAAATATTTATACACAAGTTTTAGAAAAAATGCAAACTTATTTGAAAATTGATAAAAAAAGATCACTATTTCTTAATCAATGAGCCATATAAATCATTTAATCATGTTATGATGATAAGAGGTTGAGTGTGGTCCGTATGCGGAACACGGGTTCGCACTAGTAATATCAAATTGATCAAGATGCAAAATTGAGTATGCAATAACATCATCCATCACAAATATATGTTCATATGATAGCCATTTTAAACACAAAAATTACTGGTACTTAACTAATAATTTCCTTCACAAAATTCTTTAAAAATAGATTAAAATATCTTTTCTTTCATTTTTAAACCTTTTCAAGAATGCTTGACAAAAATATATTTTTGTTTAAGGAGAACATAGCCCAATATAAAGTTAAAAGCTATCGTGTGTCAATGTAATAAGCTATCACTTTTCTCAAAACTTAGCATTATTGCAGCTTAAAAATATACAATATCTCGTTCCAGAAATACAGGCTATCACATATCAAAGATACTACTATCGCATGTCTAAATTACACGAAGCTATCGCATGCCAATAAGCTATCGAATTCGAAAGGAAGCATAACTATTGCATTCCTGTAATACATGAAGTTATCGCATGTATAAAATACATGAAGCTATCGTATGTCAACAAAGCTAATAAATATCAACCAACTAAACAAGCCATCACATGGAAAAACTCAAAACTATTGCAAGTTAAATAACACAAATCTATCACAAGTTGAAAAAAAAACATAGTTATCAAGTATTCAAAATATGATGCCATCGCATCTCTAATTTCAAAAATCCATCGAAAGTTGAAAATATGGTGCTATTGCACCTCAAAACTTTCAAGACTATCACAGGTTTAAAACCAAAGCTATCGCATATTGAAAAACTAATAGCCATCACATGTTGACAAATAAATAGTTTTTTCGTGTTAGCAATAATCATCAAAGGTCGAAATAACTATCGTAGGGTAATGACATTTTCGTAAATATCCACAAATCCTTTAAAAATAATAAATTTTACTAAAACCAAAATCCTTGTCAAATTTTCATTATTTAGTTAAAATCATTTCAGAAATTTTGGAGCAAAACCAAAAAGAAAATTCCGCTTGTCTTTACAAAACCTTTATTATATACTATAATTAATTGATTAATTATCGACCTTAATGATTAATCCTTTCTTTAGAAAATAATTCATACTAAATCTAAAATACATGGGAAAATCTTCTAAACTTAAAAATAATATGAGATACCTTCTTTTATCGTATATAAAAAGTTTCGGAGCAAACAATTATTTTTTATAATTTTTAATTATTAAAATCCATAGTTTACAGTTTTCTCATCTTATAAAATTTATAACTAATTTGTAAAGTTTCAAAAAACTATGAAATTTGAAAGTCATCTCCAAAACAATATTCCTAACATCATAAGATGAATACAAAAAATTTGAAAATCAAAATCTACGTTTTTACTTAAAATTACTTTAGGAAAATTCCACAAAATTAACAAGTAATTAATCATCAATCTCTATAATGATTATCTTAACCAAAGCATGATAAACAATCATTAAACGTTCAAATTTTCATCATAACCCAAACTACAAACATCAAACAATGAAGAGACAAAAATATTATTCATGTTAGTTTTAATTGAAATGAATAGGTTTGCTCTTTTGATTCTTTTCTTACTCTTTTCCTTAGCATTTCTCCTTTCTTTGCTAACGATGGAATTCTGCCTCTCTTTTGTATTTGTCTTTGTGTTTTAAAATAAAAGTGAATGAACATGAAGAGAGGGAAAGAAAATGATATAATCATTTTCATTCCTTATTTCTCGATTCCTTGATAATGTATATTAGAATTTCTTTTGTTCTTTTAAAACATCCACTTTATTAACTAGTTGTTGGTCGAATATTTTAATAAGGGAGAGGATTTAGTTCATTTCCTCGTGAATAATTACACCATTTAAAGTTTAAAAATTCAAATCATTGCAAATACATCTAATCTTCTACGATATTTATTTAATGAACAATCAATTAAATTTTCTGAACAATGTGAAATCAAAATTATTTATGAATTCAGTTATTGTATAAACAATTATAGAAACAAATATTGTGTATAAATTTATGATACGTATAAATAAACATTATTTATGAATTCAATTATTGTATGACATCATGCACGTGGCCATGGACCGCATGGTGCTGAGGTTTTTATATGAATTTTTGCAGTTTTGTGCCAGACAAGTTATTGGGCCTATACAATCACTCTCATCACACCCATCCTGTTAAAAATACACACGTTCTGCCTAGAAGCGTTTATCACAAGCAAATTTCCCGCCATTCTCAGTTGCCTGCTCCGCAAACCCTAACCCTAGAAATCTCTCACTTTCTCGGTTCAAAGCCATATCCATAAAAAACTTCTGTGCATAACAATATTCGGTAAACGTAGGTCCTCACTGCAGAAAAAGAAACTTGGGAGGCCGCAGAAATCCTTAATCCAAATCGACAAGAGTTTTGGCAGTTGTATAAGCCCACAGTTTTGACGCTTAAATCCTTGAAACTCCTGTTAGATTCACGCTTTCAGTTGATTTTGTTGTGGGTGTTATGCTGGTTTGGATGTTCTGCTGTTTTATACATGTTGAAGGCTGCAAAGATATTGCCTGAAAGCTATTACTGTCCAGAGGAATTTGATATCGAAAAGGCAGATGCTGAAAGGTTAAGGGTTTATTTCATATGTTGGTCGTTTTATTTTCAAAATTGAATTTAGTCAAGAATCTGTGAATAGCTTAATTAAACATAACGTCGTTGTAGTATAGTGGTGAGTATTCCCGCCTGTCACGCGGGTGACCCGGGTTCGATCCCCGGCAACGGCGTTGGTTTTTTGTTGTTGCTATCTTTGTCCGCAGATGATATATATGTATAAAATTGGAGGTTAAAATCACACCCGGTGGGACTCGAACCCACAATCGCCTGATTAGAAGTCAGACGCCTTATCCATTAGGCCACGGGTGCTTTTGTTATTGTTAAACCTGTCAGACTTATCTAGCGTTGAAGTATCTTTTGTTTACATTTAACTCTGTATTTTTTGTAATGTTCATGTTTTCACCCTTAGGTGAACCAGAACATAGTTACTTTAATTGAACCAATTCGTAAAGTTGCACTCTTCATTTAGAATGCATGCTTTTCAATGCAAATATTTTATATTTTCATATTAATATCATAACTATTTGAATTATCTTCAACGTGTTTAGCTTATAAATTGTTGTTGCATCATTAAAGAAAATTGCAAAACACTCTGAAAACATCATATGCTCTGTTCCATAAGCTCCCGTGATTATAACCTTTCTCCAAGTTAGCTTTTTTACTTATACTGCTGTAAGCAGGTAATTTATGTTTAGTTTATAACTTTTTTACTTCTAATACTACCAGCGGCGGATGTAAGATAAAACTAAGAAATTTGTACAATATACATAATTTTGGATATTCTTGCATTGGAATTCATGAATCTTGTATTGACTTTTTATTGCTAATTGGGAAATTTGGTCTCACTGTTACATTGCATGATCATGTGAACAACTTGATGCATAGATGGTCTTCTATTTCGATCTTCTTCTAAGCATGACACTGCAATCTTAATTAGCACTAACACTTGCTTCCTGCTATACATATTATTCAATTTGTGATCAACAAAATTTTCAATCCATGACGCTGATTCGGCCTCAATTTTTTCCTTTAATGTCCTAACAAGTGTGAAAAGATCAACGTTTTCATCCTCTCCAATTCTACTTCCCTTCACAATCTCTAAAAGCACTATTCCATAGCTATAGACATCAATTTTTGCAGTAATCGGAAGATTTGAAGCCCATTCAGGTGCCATGTAACCTCTTGTTCCTCTTATTTGTGAAACATTCATATCATTAAAACTTCTCTTTGATAGTTTTGCTAATCCAAAGTCTGCAACCTTAGGCTCAAAACTTTCGTCCAAAAGTATATTTTCTGGCTTTACATCACAATGAACAATCCACTCGAGGCACTCATGGTGTAGGTATGCTAATGCTTTTGCTACACCAAGTACGATCTTAAACCTCTCATTCCAGTTGAGTATTCTTTTGTTATCATCAAATATATGCTTATCTAACGATCCATTCTGGACATGCTCATATACTAAGATTTTGTGAGAACTTTCCGAGCAAAAGCCCCACATTCTTACCAGATTCATATGGTAAATTCGACCTATCACGCTTACTTCAGCCCAAAACTCATCTTCCCCTTGTATTACGTCTTTCAGTTTCTTAACAGCTACTATTCTCTTGTCTTTTAGAACACCTTTATAAACAGACCCTGATCCTCCTCTTCCGAGTTCCTCACTGAAACGTGAAGTTGCCTGTTTAAGCTCTTTATACGTGAATTTTCTGAAGTGATCGGATATCCTTCGATAACCTTCTTCTTCAATTGATGCTGGCCTTCGATCTCTTTGAAAAATAAACCACCAGCCAATGAAAATAAATAAAAATTCAATCAACCCAAATGCTAAAAGAAACCAATAGAAATAACGCCATTTGTTCTTTCCGTTTTTGCTCCCATATGGATCTAAAAGGCTTTCTGTCTTCTCTGCTTTACTCGAAACACATGACAGTTGCACGTTAGATGTATCTTTCATGTTTATATCTGAATCTGTATAAACTTTTATGTGCATGCTTCCAGGGTGATCTGGAGCGGATCTTCCATTAAAAAGTGCACTCTTGAGGAAACACCCTCCACCTAATTTATATTGTATCCCTTTACAAGAGCAATCGTTCCAACAAATATTTTTACAATCATTCAATGATGCAGTGTTATTAACAGCTAGATCATAACCCCAATAGTCAGTTTGAGGAAGTTCAACGAATTTCACATTTTCATTCATTTTGCAACCAACATCAAAGTTAGGCTTACATCCTTCTCTCCAATCACTTGGGTTACTCATTTTAAATCCCGGAGGGCATGAGCACAATGCTTTGTCTTGCTTATAAGAACAAATCCCATTTTTTCCACATAAGCCATGAACATCACATATTTTTGGAAATGCTTGCCAAACAACTACCCAAGTTTTTCTCTTTTTATTCAAACTATACAACCTAAGATTACCATCGTAATCCAATGTTAACCTTCTTAGCACTCTAGAACCTATATCTGAAGCATTGATAGCTAGATGATCGCTAGCAATGAATAGTCCATCTGCATTAAGAATTCCATACCTGCTACTGTTGTAGTTTGTTCTTCCATCGGCATACACAACGTAATCAGGGTTAGGCCAATATATGCCTGAAATCTCCGGCCCATCATATTTCAACGACAAAACATTGTTATTATCGAAAATCAAACTGTAGTATCCAGAAGAAAGCTTTATGTTCTTCGTAATCGGCTGTGTAGGTAAGAGTGTATTTGTTGGAGAGTCGAAACTTTGCCATAGAATTTCACCATTAGGACTTTTTATTACAAGGTTACCTGAGTTCAAGAGTTGAGTGTATTCTGCTTGAGTCGAGCTAGTGTTTGTGCTCCATACAATTGTGCCGCCAACATCTTCCAGTATTAAACCTCCATCAGAGCTGAATGTAATCCTCGATCCATGGCCATTAACTGGTTGGTTAAGGTTTGCAGTCCATGCAATAGCTTTGTCGACTGAGTTCGAAAACCAGATTGAGAAAGTATATGCATTTTCACCAACCTTGTAGAAACCACATGTGAATGATTTGTCTTGTGAAAGTAGAAAATTGGAATCTTTCTCTATGTTCAGAGATGAACCTTTTGTTAAAGTGGTTTGATCGGCTTTTGATACCAATGAATTTATCGACAATGCGAGGAGAAAGACATGGAAGAGAACTGATGAAAGAGGATAAGTAGTTTTCATAGTTAGATGTCGGATAAGAAATGAAGGAATTCATACCAATAACATGTTGAATGTATTTATATATGGCAATGTCAACTTGTATGTAAACTGTTTTGTCCATTTTATTTAAACCAACAGGGTATTATTTTAAATAAATGATTGAAAACTGTTAGCTGTTTTGTCCATACCTTGGAATGAGGTTGGCGGACATTTAACTTTTTTCTAAAAGGGAGTCAGCTAGGTCTGAATCATTAGCCCACTTGCTCTATAATAGGATCACACTGGACCTGTACATTGGTTCAAAATTTACATGCTGATATTTAGTCAACAAACACGTTTGCATTGAGTACTACCGTGTTGAAACTAGGAAGTCATTGTATTGTATTTTATTTTGGAAGGAAACATGTTTGTTGTATTTTTCTGCCAAAAGCAATTGAACTGCTTTAACCTTGTCACCTGTCATTTTTAGTGGTGATTTTCAAAGATTAGTATGTAGAGACTGCCACAAACAAAAACTGTGTTAGAGTATTTGATACAAAAAAGGAAATATAGTTTTGGTATTATATCTAGCTGCATTAAGCATGATTGATACACACAAACATATATGTATTTATTGGTAAAAATAAATGAGTTTTATAGGGAATGGTGAAGGCATTATTTGCCTGGGAAGTTCCATAGTCTCACATTTTAAAATATAGTAAAATATTTGTGTTTATATACTAAGATGTGGACATTATAACAATTCATGTAGACAAAGAGACAGATAAGCCCGCACGCGCTCGAGCCCGCACCCGCAGTGTAGTAAAGGGTCACAACATTTCCAACAGCCACGGCCGTTTCAACAGACATCTCCCCTTCAAATAGGCATCTAATTTTCCGCATTTCTTTTTTCACCACTTTTTTTTTTAAATCCTCTCTTGAGTTCGTCGTTGCTATGCAATTGCCAGCGCAGCACTGTAGAGATTAGTCTGTTTCATCTTGGAAAACAATTGCTCGTCGACCCTTCAGCTCTATTGAGTGAGCAATTCTTTTTTAAGAATACAGTTTCACTGGACTCAGACAAAATTCAACGGTAATATGTTTACCAGTATTGCGTTTAATCAACATGATTGCAATAGTTTCGCAACGTTTTTGTAACATTAATGGACTACTCTCTATATGCAGTTTAGTAACACTTTTCTGACGTTACAAAAAAAAAACAATTTCGTAAAACTTTTCTGACGTTACGATTAACAATCCCGAAACAGAATTGTGTATTTTGTTTGTCACTCATTAAAGTCGCTGTATTTCAGACAATGACTCAAGACAGTAATACATTGACAGTCAAACCAACCGTGGCCACCACTGAAAACAGAATAATGGTTTCAACAACCACTGTCGCTTTTTCATATGGTGAGAGGCCAGAAAAATTTGCTGGAGTAGATTTCAAACGCTGGCAACAGAAAATGATGTTTTACTTGACTATTTTTAACCATGTGTAATTTCTTACTAAGGATGCTCCGAAAGTGGACGAATTAGATATTGATGCAACCAAAGTTGAAGCATTCAACATATGGAACAGTTCGGACTTCATATGCAAAAATTACTCATTAAATGGATTAGATAACAGTTTGTATAATGTGTATTGCACGATGAAAACTTCGAAACAACTTTGGGCTTCCCAGGATAAAAAGTACAAAAACGGAGGACGTTGAAATGAAAAAGTTCATTGTCGGAAAGTTCCTCGATTTGAAAATGATAGATGCCAAAACCATTATCAGTCAAATCCAGAGGTTGCAGGTAATAATACACTATATTCATAATGAAGGGATGTCCTTGAGCGAATCATTTCAAGTGGCTGGAAAAAGCTACCCCCGTCATGGAAAGATTTCAAGAATTACCCAAAACATAAGCGCAAGGAAATGACTATGGAAGATCTTTAATTCAACTTAGAATCGAAGAGGACAATAAGAAATCAGAAAAGAAAACCACCAATGCAATAATGGCAAAAGCAAATGAAGCCGAGACCGAGAAAAATAACAAGCGGAAACGGAAATACAATCCAAACACAAAGAAACCAAAAAAGTTCAAAGAAAACTGTCGCAACTGCGGGAAGAAAGGACATAAGGCTAGCGATTGCCGAGGTCCAAAGAAAAAGAAAGAACAAACAAGTATCACTGAATGCGAGCAACTCTCTGATGACATTTCTGAAATGAACTTGTCTGCGGTGATTTCTGAATGCAACTTAATTGGCAACTCCAAAGACTGGTTTGTGGACACTGGTGCCACAAAACATATCTGCGCCAATAAGTGGATGTTCTCTAATTATAAACTCTGAGACAAGAAGAACAACTGTTTATGGGAAATTTCTCCACATCAAAGGTAGAAGGAAAAGGCAGAATTGTGCTAAAGATGACCTTTGGAAAAGAACTTACGCTAAATGAAGTTTTGCATGTCCCGGACATTCGAAAGAATTTGTTTTCTGGTTCACTACTCAGCAAAAATGGCTTCAAGTTAGTCTTTGTATTCGATAACTTTTTTTTATCAAAGAACGAAGTTTATGTTGGGAAAGGATATGTGAGTGATGACTTGTTTAAAATGAATGTAATGACTGTTGTACCAAAATGATTGTGATAATAAAGTTAATTCTTCTGTTTATGTCGCCGAATCCTCTAATATACGGCATGTCAGATTAGGTCATGTTAATTTTAATACATTACGAAAAATGATTAACTTAGACTTTATACCTAAGTTTTCAATAGATCTAATTTATGTGAAACTTTTGTTGAAGCAAAATTGACTAGAAGCTCGTTTCATCATGTTAAAAGAGAAACCGAACCTCTAGACAATACGCACAGATGTATGAGACTTAAAAATGTGTCAAACTAGATAAGAAAAAAGACACTTCATCACTTTCATTGATTATTGTACAAGGTACTGTTATGTGTATCTTCTAAGAAGCAAGGACGGGACATTCAATATGTTTAAGCAGTATAAAGCAGAAGTTGAAAATTAACTCAACAAGAAAATAAAAGCTTTAAGAAGTGTCATAGGAGGAGAATATGAATTTCCCTTTGAGGAATTTTGCTCTGAGCATGGTATTATACACCAAACTACAACCCTGTATTCACATCAATTCAACGGTATAGCTGAACGGAAAATAGAATTCTTAAAGAAATGATGAATGCCTTACTAATTAGTTCTGCCTTGCCAGATAACTTCTGGAGAGAAGCTATTCTTTCTGCAAATCATATTTTAAATAAAATATCACGAAAGAAAACTTCTAAATCTTCCAACGAATTTTGAAAAAATAGACCACCATCCTACAAATACTTAAAAGTGTGAGGAGTTGAGATACCCCTCACCCTTTAATATACCCAAAAGACACATTAAAAGGTGTGGTGCGTTGTAGATATAATTAAAGCTAACAAACTAAGATTCATAAGACAAAAATAGATAAAAACAGCGGAAACTTAAAATAATAACTTAATTAAAACAAAACTTCATAATTGCTTCATAAATAAGTCAAATACCAAATATCACATTCACATCTAAAAATCCAATATGTCTCATGAAACAAAAATTCATAGCGTCAAAAATCAAAGTACATAATATCCCTCATAATAAGCCACTACACAACCAGAACTAAAGCGGAAATAAAAGAAATATATAGTAAGGAACTCCTCCAAGAAATCGCCAAACAACTGCAATTTACTGCCTTCTCCCTTGATTGCCTATGGGATAAAAGGGGAAAAATAGATGAGTGGGTCAGACAAAAAGTCTGGTGAATGATCGTAATTACTAGAGTCTTTAAGCAAAGTGAAAGTAATAGACTCTACAACAATTCTAGTATATAAAGAGAAAACAAAGGAAATAAGAAAGAGATAAACTGGAAATAAATACGATTAACTATAAGGCAGGTTAATTTCGATTGTTTGAACTTTTCTTTGATTTTTGCTTTGATTAGGTTGAATTCCTAATCCAGTAATTAGGATGTAATCCTAATTCTACCATTTTGATCGGCCTGCTACTCCATAGACCTTACTACGGACCAGACGCTATATAACTCCCTACATAACAGTCAATGGTATCAACGAAAGATGCACAAAAGCACACACTGTGGATCTGGACGACATATATAGCTCCATAATCAAAAGGCAACGATGTCTACGAAGGACACCCATACTAAGCGCTTGGAACCCATAGCGATTTCTGAGCACCAGAATGGAAGTCGCACGCGTAACTGCCACCATGCCCATGCTACCTTTTGCTCCATCTGTTGGGTCTTCTTATTACCTCAAACTCCAACATAAGCGTGCCCCGTCGTCCCACTTTAGGCTAACGTGAGATCACGGTGTGTCCATAGAATCTATAGGGGAAATGTTGTTGGTATTGATCCGTCATCCAAACAATATATAGTTTCACCCCTTATCCAAATCCCCCGTGATTTGGACTTCTATTTGATCAATTACTACCATTCTTAGCATAAGCGTGCCCTCATCTCTCTTCAAGCTAATGTGAGACACCGTTTTGTCTAATAGGGAATGCTATATGGTATATGTTCTACTTTCATCTTTGCTTATTAACTTGGATAAATTATTTAATTTAAGCCTTTATTATCAACTTTACTATCTGCACTTATTAATTTATCCCAAGCCTTAAAATAAGCCTCATTCTACTCTTTTTCTTATTATAACCTATGTTATAATCATGCTTATTATTTAACCCAAGGTCTATGTGTGAAAATAAATTTATTTCAATTTTTTTACTCTTTTTTTGTTATAATTCTACATTATAACTAAGCCAATCAATTAGTCATATTCTAATCATAATTAGACATAATTTCAGTCCAATTCCATTTATATTACAGTCCAATTCCATTATTTATTACAGTCTTTATAATTTACATCTTATTTTCTTCATTCAATATTCTTACTTATATAATCCATATTCGCGTTTAATTTATTCTAATCTATACGCGAAGAAAAAGAGGAAGAAGAGAATATACGCTTGCATAAAATCCAAAACGTCGAAAAGATGTGAATAAGAAATAAATAACAGTAAATGAACTTAAATACTGTAAATAAACTGTAAATAAATAAAAAGCTATGCTTAAAAGTAATAAATTATAATTAACTAAAAAAATAACCAAAAGGGAATAAACTGAAAAATAGATCTAAAACTGCTAAAAAACCTATTCCAAAATCGTAGTAAAACCACAACTATTGAAAACCCTATTATTTTAAATTACTTCAAGAAATCTTAAAATAATTACAATCACTCACCTTAGGTCCTAAGCTCTTTCTTTGTTCTTTCCAGATCCACTTGGAGTTGTAAAATAATTTTATTTATAATGATTTTCTCCTTTGGAAAAATTATTCTGTTTAGGGTCCTTCCTAGAATGGTGAATCCAATTGGACAAAACATAGATGAGAAAAAGTGTTAGGTCTAGAGGTCTATTTATAGGGGTAGAAATGGATCTCGGGCTATTGGATTTAGGGATTGAATATGATGCAACCACGTTATAGGCCGAATAGGAGCCATCAGATGCAAAAATAGATGGACCGGATTGGTCAGAAGAATGCAAAACACGCCAGTTTGAGGCTTTGGAACGAACAAACGATTCGTTCGTTCATAAATAGCAGAGGCGGGTCGACCAGGCTATCGACCGCCTGATGCCTAGGTCGACCGGTCGATCGACCTGCCTATATATATGTATATGTGTGTACGTGTATTCTTCTTCGTTTTCTGTTTATTTTGTTTATTTTATAACTTGGTCATATTAGCTTAGATTTTGATGTTCTATATATGAAAATTGACCAGAAAATTACCACGGAAACAATGGTGCAACTTCCATGGCTTAATTCTGGTAATTTCACAAAGTTATTTTATTATCTAATTAATTAAGAATTAAGTATTATGGATTAAATTTTGGGTTGTTACAGGTGTCTTGCAAAAGTAGAGGTACCTAAACCAAAGATGGTCAAAATTGGACCAAAAGCCATCGATTGTATATTCATTGGATATGCACAAAACAGTGCAGCTTATCGATTTTTGTTATACAAATCTGAAGTTGATGGTATTCATGTAAATACCATCATTGAGTCAAGAAATGCTAGATTTTTCGAACACATATATCCTTTAAAACAAGATACTGAAAATTATACTCAAAAGAGACCATGGGAAAGTGAAAACTCTAATTCTCTTGAGGATGCTGAATAAAATTTTGATAATTTTGGGCAAAATAGTACTAATCAACAAGTGGAGAAACCAAGAAGAAACAAAAGGTTACGGACATTAAGAACCTTTGGACCAGACTTCTACATATTTATGATAGAAGACGATCCATTAATATACAAACAAGCTATGTCCTCCACCGATGCCCCTTACAGGAGGAGGCCGTTAACTCTGAGGTCGAATCCATTATAACTAACCATACATGGTAGTTAGTTGATTTTAGCTCGAGGGTGCAAGACCTTAGGTAATAAATGGATATTTAAGAAGAAAATTGAAACCTGATGGTTCAATAGACAAGTGTAAAGCTCGTCTTGTACTCCAAAGATTCAGACAAAAGAAAGACCTGGATTATTTTGACACATACTCACTAGTAACTAGAATAACATCAATTAGGATGCTTATTGCAATTGCATCCATACTTGATTTGAAAATACATCAAATGGATGTAAAAACTGCATTTTTGAATGGTGAACTAGAAGAAAAAAAATATACATGAAGCTATCTGAAGGGTTTTTGAGCCCAGGAAATGAGCATAAGGTGTGCAAGTTAGTAAAATCACTTTATGGCCTTAAACAAGCTCCAAAACAAAGGCATGAGAAATTTGATGAACTATGATATCAAATGGATTCAAAATAAATGAATCAGATAAATATGTTTATATAAAACACATAGATATTGGATATGTCATTGTTTGTCTGTATGGTAATGACTTATTGATCTTAGGTAATAATAAGGCCATAATAAAATCAACAAAGGATAGGTCATCCTCTAGATTCGACATGAAAGACCAAGGAATAGTTGATGTAATTTTGGGTATCAAAATTTTAAAGACATCACAAGAACATGCATTATCTCAATCACATTACATTGCCAAAATACTTGAAAGGTTCAAACAACATAATATAACTATTGCAAAATCAACAGTAGATATGAAACAAAATTGGATAAAGAACACTGGTGATGGAATCTATCAGCTTGAATACTCTCGTATATTAGGAAGTATCATGTATGTCATAAACTGCATTAGGCCAGATGTCACATATATTGTAAGTGAGCTAAGTAGGTATACCAGCAATCCTGGTAAAAATCATTAAAAACTGATAACTAAAGTTCTAAGATATTTAAAGTATACACATAACTATGGATTACACTATACTAAATATCCTTCAGTAGTGGAAGGATATAGTGATGCAAATTGGATAACTGGTTCAAATGGCAGAAAATCCACAAGTGGATATGTGTTCATATTAGGAAATGGGGCAATTTCATGGAAATCATCCAAAAAGACTTGCATAGTAAGGTCAACAATGGAATCAGAATTTATTGCACTAGATAAAGCTGCAGAAGAAGCAGACTGGTTTCAAAGTTTTCTGTAAGACATTTCGAATAGGAACAAACCCGTGCCTCCAATATTCATACATTTTGATAGTCTATCAGCTATTGGAAGAGCTAATAGTATACAATACAACAGTGTATCTAAGCATATTCATCGTAGACATAAAACCGTAAGGCAACTTCTCTGTAATAGAGTTATCATTATAAACTATATACTATGTAAGGCCAAAAGATAACATTGCAGATCCACTAACAAAAGGCTTTCCTAGATAGAAAGTTCAATCCTTGTCGATGGGAATGGGTTACAGCCCATAAACTAAAAGTTTCTTTAAAATGAAAAACCCTATCTAATTGGCTGGAGATCCCAAGATTTAGGTTCAAATGGACAACTAAGTTTAAGATAATCTTAATGGCACTGGTATACTCTCAAACCATTCCTATGATAATTCAGTGCATTACTAGCTGGAGAATAGGATAAATTTTGATACTTTTAATGATGTTTGAACCAGGTAATACTAAAGGACCAAGTAGGGAATTACGAATACCCTTTACGGAGTCGTCTACGTGAGTGTGAAGGTGCCGCTTCAAGGAGAATTATGAGGCCAAATTCTCTAAGCACTCATGAGACCAAGCTGTTATTCATGGCAAAAACGAACACAAACAGAAAACCAAGAAAGATAAGAAACACTTATTGTATGTTGTCTATTTTGGATTTGCACAAAAAGACTTACAGTTCAAAGACAACCTAGTCTATTGATTCGACAGTAAGTCAAAAGGATAAACACTAAGGAAGTTCAAGGCCTAGGTGCTACTTTAACCGTTATGATAAATGTTTCGCATAATTTTAAGAAAAAATTGAACAAATACTCATTCATGTGGGGGATTGTTAGAAATGAATGAGTTTATTGGGGAATGTGAAGGTATTAATTGCCTTCGAAGTTGAATAGTCCCACATCTTAGAATATAATAAAATATTTGTTTTATATATTAAGATGTTGACATTATGATAATTCATATAGACAAAGAGAGACATAAGCCATGACAGGTGGTGCAAAGCACCCCCCGCCCTTACGCGCGCTCAGCCTCGCACCCGCGGCATGGGTGAATGGGAGTCTGATACATATTAAAGGCACTTAGCACTTTGTAGTTGACAGTTGGCTTGATGTGGTTGTTCAGACGGAACAGTTTTCTTTTTTTTATTTCTGTCTATTCAAAATTCAAACAGTCACACCATCTGATAAAGGGACGCAACCTTTCCAACAGTCACGTCCGTTCAAATATACACCTCCCCCTAGAATAGGCACCTCCCCGTGCGTATATATAGGCAGAACGAAATCTGAAACAAATATAGAATAAATTTTTGCATTTCTTTCTCCACCAGACTCTGTTCTTAAAATCCTCTCTTGAGTTCGTCGTTGCTCTGCAATTGCCAACGCAGCACTATAGAGATCGGTCTGTTTCATCTTGGAAAATAGTTTCTCGTCGACTCTTCAGCGCCATTAAGGGTGCAATTCTATTTCAAGGAAACATTTTCACTGGACTCGAAAAAACTCAACGGTATTCTATTTGCCAGTATTTCATATTTTGCAATAGTTTTATCAACATAATTGCAACAGTTTCTGATGCAGGATATCGTCCCTAGTTTTATGTACTTATTTTAAACTTTATTTATTTTAGTATTTTCCTAAAATAATGGTAGACGTGGCTTCTCTTGCCTATTTAAAAGGCTGGACCGATCTCGTAGTTATTATCTTGGAATCATAGTTTTATCAGTTCAATTATTTCTCTCATTACTGCTACCCCTAATTCTAATTACTTCATCTGTTTTTCGTATCTGTTTTCTTTCTTCTCGCGTCTTGGTGATCTCCGTATCACGTTCTTCTATTTTTTCCTGCATTAAGTGGTATCAGAGCCTTCATTTTTTTTAGATCTTTATCTGGAAATTGTTCCTTAACATACACGCTTTCGCAAATCAGTGGCTGAATTTGTTACTATGGATGTTCTTGAGAAGAAACTCACCCAATTCAAGGAAGAATTATCTGTCGATTTCATGGCAAAATTCGAGTCAAACAACAAAAACTTTGCCGACCTTCAGAACAATTTGGCGAAAATCATGTCTTATATGAAGATCGAAGGAAAATTCCCAGCCACACAAACTCCAACAAAAGTTTCTGAAGAAGTTGAAGAACTCTTTTCAAATACAAACACTGATCCGAAAGAGCGTAAAAAAATTTGCTTTGTTCATAATAATACCGTACCCGAGGTGATTAAAGAAAAATTGAGAACATCAACTCAACATGAAGGTTTTCTCAATAATCCACTCAAGAAAGTTTTGAATTTTCAGATCGATAGCGATGAAGATGACTCGATTGAAACAGATCAGGAAAAGAGTTGGATGGAGATAAACATCTCAGATAAGGTCAATGTCCATATGGATCCTTACCAGAGTATAAATTAAAGGCAGATATTCCAAATTTTCACGGTAATTTTCAGATTGAAGAATTCTTGGATTGGTTATATGAAGTAGAAGCTTTCTTCAGTTTTATGGAAGTTCCAGATTATTCGAAGGTGAAACTTGTCGCTTACAAACTTAAGGAAGGAGCCGCCGCTTGGTGGGAAAAGCTATGCGAAGATCGCTCTCTTTATGAAAAGCCACCTATTCGTACTTGGGAAAGAATGAGAAAATTGATTCGTAACAAATTCTTACCATGAGATTACAAGCAACATCTTTTTGTCAAACTTCAGAATTGCCGACAGGGAGCACAGACAGTGGGAGAATATGTGACAGAATTTTACAATTTGGTGGCTAGGAATCAACTTCATGAACCCGAAGAGCAATTAGTGTCCAGATTTATCGAAGGGTTGAATCTTTTAATTCAACACGGTATGACTCAATCGGTATATACGATGGTGGAAGCAATTCAACAGGCTCTTACGGTGGAACGTCGTGTTACACGTTCATCTAAAGCATCCATACCTCGCCCATCATCTCGGTTTCAATCAAATTTCCGAAACCAACAGAAGATCCCTTCGTACTATTCTACACCCAATCCTACTTATCAAGATGTCCCTCAATACTAACAGCAACAACAGTACACCAATTTTTCACATTCACAAACACCTCTCCCGCAACAAAATTCCCCCATCCTTCCCACTCCTCAAGAAACCCAATCTACACAATATCAGCCTTCTCTAACTAATCCTCGCCGAACCACTCAAACCAATACCCGTTCCACCCATAAAAATCATTTACCTTTCCCACCAAAATCTCAATCTTTGGGTTATTATGCCAAGTTTCGAGGAGACAAATGCAATAGATGTCAACAAATGGGACATTCGTCGAGTGATTGTCGTAAGTTTAATGGTTTGTTTAGTAATGATATCCCACATGAAGACGAGAATCCGTAGGAAGAACATGATGATGATAATGAGTTGGATAATGTTTATGAGGTATATGGCGATCACTTTGTAGGGGTGATACGTCCTTTGTTGTTTACTCAACCTTGTTACTCACAAAGACATAATATTTTCAAACCTAAATGTTTGATTGGTGGAAAGGTTTGCGATATCATGATGGATAATGGTAGTATGGATAATTACATTGCTGCGAATGTGGTAAAAAAATTAGAGTTACCGGTTACACCACATCCTCATCCATACAAGGTCAGATGGATAAATAACTCTTCTTCTCAAACAATCACCCATCAATGCCTCGTGAAATTCTCTTTTTCAAACTTTGAGGACACAGTTCTTTGTGATGTTATGGACATGGACGCTACACACCTTCTTCTTGGTCGACCGTGGCAATATGATATTCGTGCAGTCCATAATTGTTTTGAAAATACTTATACTTTTTACAAAGATGGCAAAAGAAAAATATTGCATCCTTCTAAATCCTCTACCATTGTCAAGGATCATTGTGATGGTAAAGTTAGTGCGTTGGTGGCTACTATTGCTGGTAACTTACATCACACTCATACCTTGAGTTCTCATGAAGACAACAAACCAATGATTGAAATTTCGCAACAGATACAACCTTTATTAGTTCAATTTGGAATTTTATTTCCTGAGGAATTGCCAACTACTTTACCTCCATTGCGCGATCTTCAACATCAAATTGATTTTATTCCAGGAGCATTGCTTCCGAATCAAGCACACTATCGGTTGAGTCCTAAAGAACACGAGATTTTGCAAGGTCAAGTGAATGATTTGTTAGAAAAAGGGTTGGTCAGACTTAGCAAAAGCCCTTGTGCTAGTCCTGCATTTTTAGTAGCGAAGAAAGATGGTGGATGGCGAATGTGTATCGTTTGTCGAGCTGTGAATAGAATCACTATTCCTTATAGATTCCCGATTCCCCGTCTTGATGATATGGTGGATATGCTTGTCGGGTCTAAAGTGTTTACTAAACTTGATCTTCGTAGTGGTTACCACCAAATTCGTATACGTGAAGGAGATGAATGGAAGACTGCGTTTAAGACACGTGAACGATTATATGAATGGCTTGTCATGGCATTTGGGTTATCTAATGCTCCTAGTATATTTATGCGGCTCATGAATCAGGTTTTGCAACCTTTCCTTGGTAAATTCATTATTGTTTATTTTGACGATATCTTAATCTATAGTCGCAGTAAAGTAGAACATCTATTTCAACTTTCTAAAGTGTTCAAAGTGCTTGCTGATAATTCTCTCTATGTAAATCTAAAGAAGTGTACTTTTATCACAAACAAAGTCATCTTTTTAGGATATGTTGTGTCTGATCAAGGGATCTTGATGGATGAGTCTTAGGTGAAAGCAATTGCAGAATGGCCTATACCTATTTGTATTCGTGATGTGCGGAGTTTTCATGGTCTGGCATCTTTTTATAGACGTTTTGTAAAGAATTTTAGCACTGTTGCTGCAGGTCTTACAGATTGTATGAAACATGAGAAATTTGTGTGGACGGAGGCAGCAGATAAGAGCTTTAATACTCTGAAGGAAAAATTGTGTAGTGCTCCAGTTCTTGCTATGCCAGATTTTGCAAAACCATTTGAAATTGACTGTGATGCTTGGGTTATAGGTATTGGTGCAGTTTTATCTCAAGATGGTCATCCAGTTGCTTATTATAGTGATAAAAATTCGGATACTCGAAAAAAATGGTCGACTTATGAATTGGAATTGTATGCTCTTGTTCAAGCTTTAAAACAATGGCATACTTATCTTGTTAATCGTGAATTTGTTGTCAACACAGATAATGAAGCTTTGAAATTTTTGAAGACTTCTGCAAAAGTTAATAGAATGCATGATCATTGGTTATCTAAAATCAACCATTATACTTTTTCAGTAAAGCATAAAAGTGGGAAATTAAATCAAGTTGCAGATGCTTTAAGTAGACACGCTCATCTGCTTGTAACCATTCGGAATGAAATTATGGCTTTTGATTATTTGAAAGATCTTTATGGTGAAGATGATGATTTTAAAACTATATGGGAAAAGTGTAGCTCTCTTTCGCATGGTACAGTCAACTTTCTTATTCAAGATGGTTTTCTTTTCAAAGGTAATCATCTTTGCATTCCTCAAGGTTCTCTATGTCTTCATCTTATTCATGAGTTACATGGAGGAGGACTCGGTGGACACTTCGGACGTGATAAAACGATTACTCTTGTCGAGGAGAGATACTATTGGCCTTCTTTGAAACGTGATGTTTAGAAATTCATCCAAAAGTGCATGATATGTCAACGGTCAAAAGGTACTATTCAAAATACAGGTCTTTACACACCTTTACCCGTTCCAGAAGCTCCTTGGGTTGATCTTAGCATGGATTTCATATTGGGTTTACCTCGTACTCAACGAGGCAATGATTCTGTCATGGTAGTTGTTGATCGCTATTCCAAGATGGCTCATTTTATTGCTTGTAAAAAGACCGCCGATGCTTCTAACGTGGCTTACTTGTTCTTTAAGGAAGTGGTTCGTTTACATGGTGTTCCAAAATCTATCACTTCGGATCGTGATACGAAATTTTTGAGCTACTTTTGGAAATCTCTTTGGATGCGACTGGGAACTAATTTGCAGTTTAGTACTACTTCTCATCCTCAAACAGATGGTGAAACAGAAGTTGTTAATCGTTCATTGGGAAATTTAATTCGTGCAAAACTTGGAGATAAGGAAAAGAAATGGGATCTTCTTCTTCCTCACATGGAATTTGCTTTCAACACTTCAGTAAATCGATCAACAGGAAAGACACCTTTTGAAATTGTCTAAGGTTCCTAATTATGTCCTTGATCTGGTAGTACTTCCAAAGCTTAGAGGATCTCATGAGAAAGCGGATGAGTTGGTAGATAAGATTTATCAACTTCATCATGAAGTCAAGACAAAGATTACAGACTCTAATGCCAAGTACAAAGAAGATGTCGATAAGCATAGACGTTTTAAGACATTTACAGAAGGAGATTTAGTGATGGTTCATCTTCGAAAGGAACGTTTTCCAGTATGTACATACAACAAGACGAAGATGAAAAAGTATGGACCCTTCAAAGTATTGAAGAAAATTAGCGACAATGCATATGTTATCAACCTTCCTTCAGACTGGAACATCTCCAACATCTTCAATGTGCAGGAAATATATACATTTTATGGAGATAATGACAGCATTGAAGACAATGACAACTCGAGGGCGAGTTCTTTTCAAGAAGGGGGGATTGATGCAGGATATCGTTCCTAGTTTTATTTACTTATTTTAAACTTTGTTTATTTTAGTATTTTCCTAAAATAATGTAGACGTGGCTTCTCTTGCCTATTTAAAAGGCTGGACCGATCTCATAGTTATTATCTTGGAATCATAGTTTTACCAATTCAATTATTTCTCTCATTACTGCTACCCCTAATTCTAATTACTTCATCTGTTTTTTCGTATCTATTTTCTTTCTTCTCGCGTCTTGGTGATCTCCGTATCACGTTCTTCTATTTTTTCCTGCATTAGTTTCGCAACGCTTTTGTAACACTACCATACTACTTTCTATATACAGATTAGTAACACTTTTCTGGCGTTATTAAAATAACAATTTTGTAACACCTTTCTGACATTACGATTAACATTTATGTTTTATATCTATGTATGTGTGTGTATCAGCTGATTAACTACCAAGGTAATCTCTAACCTATTTCTTTTTTCTTGCTTACTGACTCACTGGGGTAAATACACAGGCTATTCCACCAAGTTGCCTTTTTTGCAATTCGCACAAACCATTGGCCAATATAGTTATTTTAATCAAGTGTGTTGAAAAGGGAAATATGCATTGACATATGCTACTGTTTTAATTTTGTTATACATATTATATAGCATTGCTTACTAGTATAATTTTGGATAATTGATGATTGAGGTCCAGATGTTTCAAAATATTTTCAGCATGAATATTGATCAAAATTCAAAAATAGTAATTTGGCTCTACAGTCTTATACTACCCATGTTGATCTAATATTTGCTTGATTTTTTTGATTTTCAAGTATGTTCATGGTGTCAATCATCATGGTTGATAATGCAATCAAGGATTTTGGTAATGGTCGTTTGAATTTTACAGGCCAAACTCAAAGAGTAAAACAAATAGCATCTGAATTGAATGAAAAGAATGGATGCAGGTGTATGATGAAACTATTATAAAGTATTTGATCGAATATCTTGAAATTAGGATGTGTGTAAACATGTCTCAAGCTTCTCCTGCATAGCACTAGATGATTATCATTGTTCTTTATATGTCTAATGGGCGAAGGTTAGCTCATTATCTGTAAAGCAGAGGTGCACATAGAAACTAACAATTATTTGATATTATTACAATAAAATTATTGGATAAAACAAAATAAATATAGGAGGTTTGAAAGAAGAAATTTCAAAAAAATAAACATTATAGATTACATTTTATCAGTAAGTGAATTTTTCATAAAAATAATACATAACCCATACTTATAGGTCTAAAAGATAACGATAAAGGATTAATCTAACCTTATGGTATAACAGAAAATCTAAATATTATGAAATATCCCAAAATGTTAGGAAATATTCAATAACATCCTCCTCAAATATAACTCATTATTGAAGCATGGAGAGATTGCAAAAAATAAAAAACGAACACCAGTGAATCAGAAATCAATAATACAAAATGAGTTACAAATGTCGTCTAAATCATGAAAAGATGTAAAGCCTGTCAAATATTATTGGAGAATAGCATCAAATACCAACTCCAATATAATCGTTAAACAAATATCGAGTGATAAAAGTTTAGGCATTGCCAATAATTAATTAATGTCATACAATCGATCCAAAAACAATTCGATTAATGATGATATTTTGAAAGATAGGAAATTCGTTGTTGGAACTAGACCGTCTCATAGTGGGTAAATTAGGTGAATTTAAAAAAAATGCATATTTGGATCATACCAATCTATGAAGTCTAATGAATTATGTTAGTTCAATTTAATTTATGTAAATAAAATCTAATTTTATTTAATTTTCTAATTTGTTTAATTACTGAATTTAATAGATTGATATTTAAATAGTTTATGAGTACATCATTATATACTCATATATGCATAATGTGCATCTGCAGCATAATAATGTATATACAACGAATTGTCACGTATATAGATTTCGATATTTAAATGTACGACATATAACACGGTCTATATGTGCATTGAATGTCTCAAAACGCATAAACACGCACACACACATGACAATGATTGGTTATACCTCAGTTTTGCTACATATCAAATCCTCATAATTATATCAACCACAAGTTCCAAATTAAGTAATATATTTTTCCTATCTTACCACTTCACTCTATTATTGAATTCAGAACTTGTGGCTGATATCGGGGGGATTTTGATCATTGTCTATATGTGCTTTGTACTTAAATAAATATCAAAATATACACATAAAATTTTCTTTTTAGTCGTATTTTTTTTCATTTAAAACAAAATCTGAAAGTATTTATTATTATTTTTAATAAAATAAATATTTTCACACACACGCATACACACACACACACACACACACATATATATACAAGAGCATTCAATAACATTCTTATTTGCAGCATCTCTCCAGCCTTTTGATTCCCATCACGCATTCTTATTTAAATAATAACGTGTTCTTTCTCTTCTATATGACACTTTTATTTAAATCAAAATTTTGTGAAAATAAAAGGCTAGAGGGGAACTACAAAATATAGGTGTCATTGAATGCTCCTAATATATAAATTGTTTAAAAATATTAAATATAAATATAATAATATTATGTTAAATGGGTTAGCAAAATAATTTTTTTAAAGCCTTAACATAATATATGTATATTTAATTTTATAAACAACTTCAAATACATAATACACACACTTGTGAGTTAATATTAATAAATAACATTTCAAATTATTAAAAATAATATATAAAATATATAACTCTGTTAGATTTGATATAATATTTCCATACTTAAGAAGATTTGGAAGATATTTGAGATAATTGCTCAAATATATTACCTCTTTTATATGCATTAAAGAGGGCAATGAATTAGCTACAAAAGAGGAAGAAATATTTGAAAAAGAGTGAAGTAATTAATTAATTCTCCAATTAGATGATTAAAGAATGATTCTTATCAGACGCATACAAATTGTGAAAAACTGGAAAAATAAAATGGTAAATGTTTCTCGTATAATTTGAAAAATTGATTAGGTATTGATTTATGACCATGAATCAATTACTTCAACCTCAAGTAATAATCCCTATATCAAGGTAGGGGTTAAGATGAATAGAAGTATCAGAAACGAATTATCTTCTCTTTTGTATTTCTTCATATTCTTCTTAGTCTCCATTATCAATTTTGTAATTCTTCTCTTTGAAAGTAATAAAATCTCCTCTCACCAGATGGATGTACACTGTCTTGTGATAGTGGAACCATTAAATGCGTGTGTAAACTCTCTATTTACTTTCTTGTGTAATTTGCTGTTTTATTCTCAAGTTCTGTTTGTTTTGTCGCATTACAACATGATCTTATTACTTTCGCATGTATTAGGGTTGATTTGTAGTCATTTGTGTAAATTCACCCCTATAGTTTGGTATCAGAGCTTTGAAAGAAGTTGTTGAAGCCTAGGTCTAGAAGGTGTTCGATAAAATGATAGGACCCAGAAGTGAGGAGGTTAGACCTACCCAGGAATACGCACCCTACATTAGGGGTTCATATACAGCATCAGGTTTGTAGTTGGCTACAGAGAAGTAGGACAAAGATAATGATTTTGAGAAGTGGCGGTGGAAGATGAAGTCGGTGTTGAAAAGAAATCTTATTCATCAGGTTGTATTTGACATAGAATCGTTGCCAGTAGATATCTCAGGGAAAGAAAGGAGATGGAAGAATGAGCCTTTACTACCCTTCAATTGGTCATAGACGAGAATGTCAATCCAGAGATTAGTGGTGAAACTACTGCTAGAGGCTTATGGAAGAAATTAGAGGATCTTTACATGAAGAATTCGCTCACGAATAGGCTGATTCTGTTAAAGACTTTTTTCATATATAAGATGCGGGAAGGTACGTCATTGAGAGCACATATGAACTTCTTCGATGATTTGATGATGACGGTGAAAGCTGTTGGTATTATGTTCTCTTCCTAAGCGTTATACGATTTTTTCCAACAGCTTAATTTATGGCAGAAGCACGATGTCATTAAAAGATGTGAAGACGAGACTTCTAAGTGAAGAAATAAGGGATCAGATGAAGAGTATGAGTGAAATTGGAGAAGCTAGTAGTAATCAGGGGATGTTTGTAGAGAGAGGAAAAATGAGAAGAAGGAGAATAATTTTAGAGGGAGTTCCAAGTCAAGGAAGCCTGGAAGTTATTGGAGAGGTAAGTCTAGAGACAATAGGTGTCATCTTTGAAAGAAACATGACCACGGGAAGAAAGATTGTCCAGATTTGAGAAAGAGAAATGAAACGGATGGTTCTTCTTCTATTGCGGTGGATAAGGTTGTTTCTGATGATATGTTGATTGCATTTGTTCCGGTATATCAGACCATTGGGTGTTAGATTCATGGGCATCTTTCCATATGATGCCTATGAAGGACGATTTGTGTTCTTATGAAGACAAGGAGGGAAGTGTCATATTAATGGGGAATGATGCTACCGCGAGTCGTTGTGAGAAGGAATAGTGCATATTCGCATGCATGATGGTGTGGTGCGCACTATCACCGGAGTCCATTATGTTCCAGGTTTAAGAAAATCTCTTATATCCTTGGATCGGCTAGCATCTTTTGGGTGCAAGATTACAATAGAGTCGGATGGCTTGAAGGTGACATGTGGTGCTCCTATATTGATGAAAAGAATGATGGTTCGGAATCTTTGTCTACTGAAAGGATCAACAGTTCTTGAAGAGACGTGTGTTGGTGTTGATAGTTCACGAGCTTTAGATTCCACCAGATTTTGACATCTTTATTGGGTCATGTTTCAGAGAAGAGTTTGGAGCTGCCCTCAAAGAAGAAAGATGATCAAGAGTGAAAGCTTCAACCGTTTGGAATTTTGACAGGAGTGTGTGTTAGGGAAGCAGACAAAAGTTTCTTTCAGTGTTGGTAGACATTAGTCCAAAGGAGTACTAGAGTATGTCCATACGGATGTTTGGGGACCAATAGCTGCAGCTTCTATTGGAGGAGCTAAGTATTTTATCTCTTTTATCAATGACTACTCTTGGAAGGTTTGGGTGTATATGATAAAAGCTAAGTCGGAGTCAATTGAAAAGTTTAAAACTTGGAAAGCACTGGTAGAGAATGAAGTAGGAAGGAGTTGAAGGTGCTAACATTCGATAATTTGCAGTGAGTTTGTTTCTAAGGAGTTCACAAATTTCCGTAGACAGCATGTAATTAGGAGACATTTTACTACACCTGGTGATCTGCAATCAAACTGAGTTGTTGAAAGGATGAACATAGCTCTAATGGGGAAGGCCCGTTGCTTGAGATTGACGGCGGGCTTGTCTAGAGGCTTTTGGGATGATGCTTTATCAATTGTAGCATATATTATTAATCGGATTCCGTACTACGAGAGGATTCCTAAGGAAAGGTGGAAAGGTACATCTATACATATCAGTTATTTTCATATATTTGGTAGCCCCGTACAGAAAATGACAAGTTGGAGGTTAGAGCCTATTAAGGCATATTTTTGGGCTATACAGAAGGTATCAAAGGGTACCACATTTGGAACCTTGTTGATAGAAAGGTAGTGCACTCAAGACATGTCACATTTGATGAGTCCGCTAGGTTCAAGCCCAAGGAGAATCCACCTTGTTCAGTAAATTCAAACGCTGAAAAGCCCAAGAAGATTGAAACTATTCCCACATTTCAGCTTAGAAGTAGTGTTAGAGATGTAAAAGAAGATAAAATAATTGTAGTTGTTGATACATCATATGAAGGTCCACAAAATCCCTCTAGCAATGATGGTGATGTTCGCGATGCTAGAGATGATTCAACTCAAGGAGGAGTTGACAGGAGTTTAAGGGAAGTTACACCTATTCGGGTTAGATCTAGAATTAGAAGGCCACCAGATAGGTATGGAGATTAGAGTTATGCGAACCTTTGCCTTGATGATCATTTTGATTATGCACTGCTTATAGTGCAAGATGAGCCTTTTGACCTTGAAAAGGCTATGAATTTGTAACGATCCCGGTTTTAAGCCAAATTTAATTTGATAATTAATATAAATTTTTAGATTTAATTGTGAATTAATTTGAATTTTTTCAAAATCAATAAGATATGTGTTTGTTTATTTATATAAATTAATTTAATTTTGGATTTGAAATTCAAAAATAAATATATTGAAAATAAATTGGATTTAAAAAAATTCTATATTTTAAAAATTAATAAAAATTTGTTATAATGTACAACATATGTATTTTGAAAGTTATATTTTGGAATTTGATATAAATAATTTTCAAAAGTTGTTTAAAGCTAAATTCTATATTTCATAATATACATATGTGTGTTTATTTATTAAAGTATAATTATTTTTAAAATCATTTTCTTTAAAATTGAGATAAGTATAAATAATAAATAAAATGTATGAATACAAATATAAAACAAGAATGGATAACAGCTTTAAATACACACACACATATCTTTTGAAATTAATAAGACAAATATAATAAGTATGATAACTTAAGTTTAAAATTTGAATAAATAAAGGGATAATATTCTTTTTCTTAAAGATAATACATATATAAATATAGTTTGAAAATATAATTAATTAATAAATTAATAAGTAAGGGTTTAAAACATAAAAATACATGTTTATAACATTTGTAAATTTATCAATTCATGTATGAACACTTGTAAATTATAGAACACATGTATTAACACTTGTAAAATAATTACAACGTGCGTATTACATGTGTTAGAATACATAACAAGTGACATAGCTTTTAGTTTCTTTTAATTTGAACTAGAAATATATAATAAAAAGTTAGTAAGAAACCAGGCCCATTTTCTTTCATACATTTGAAAACCTAAAACAAGCTAAATTTCAACAACAGTTTTAAAATCTTCAAACCAGAGCAACACGAAGCAAAGATCAAATTCTAGATTTTCAAAGATCAGAACAACAACCAATTTCCAGTTTTCAAATCTTCAACCTGAGAAGAATATTTGAATCAAACAAATTCAGTTTCAACCTAATCAAGAAAAGCAAAGATTAAAGCTTCAAAACAAGTAAAATGTAACGATCCCGAGTTTCAAATTATTTTAATTCGACAATTAATTTCATTTTGAATAAAAAATTATGAAATAATGGGTAATTGATATAAAATACTATTTAGGTTATGAATTAATTAAGAATTTATTTGAATATATGGAAATAAACAATAAATAAGTAAATACATCAACTAAAATTTAACAGCATTTTCTCTTAAAAAAATGTGTGTATATATGATAATAATAACAAAAATGTAATTTTAAATTTATTTGAGAGCTTTTGATTTATGGATAGAAATAAATATAAAATGTCTTTGTATACTTGTAAAATAATAAACAAAGGAAATAATAAAGTACAAAAGCTTGCAAAATAAGATTATGAAACAAAACAAACTGCAAATAGCATAAGTTTGTAGATAAAGAAGTACACAACATACTCACATCAGCCGAGTAAACAAGTCAAAGCAATAAGACTTGAAAAGAAAATATGTGTACATTTGCAAAGTAAAATGAAAGATCCATCTACATACACAAATAAAATAAGACATAAAGGACTAAGGTAATAAATGCAACATGCTTCTTGCATTTAATGCAAGCATTCCAGCCATGCTTATGTTACTAAATAATTTATATCACTCTGTACAAACAACATACCCTGTCAACTTTTCCTATATATCCACTTCACCTCAGTTCGTTCATCAACCTGAAAAAAAAAATTACTGTAAGCTTTCTTTTTATACATCAAACCCTTCATTTTTGTTCGGCCATTCCAACTGAGAGATCTAAAGTAATACCATCTTAAAACCTTAAAACAACAATTCAACTTTACAACAATACACACTCAAATCAATTCAACCATAGTGTAAAGATGGGATTCCAGCTTGTAGTCAAAAGTTCTGTTCTTCTCCTGAAACACTGTGAGTAACCTCACTTTGTCAACTTTCAAGAAAAATTTAGTTGTATTCCAGTGATGTTGAAATGAATTTGAGTGAATCTGCTGTGTGTGTGTGTGTGTGTGTATATATAGGTATGAAGTATGCATGTTTGTTTCCAACAGAACCCACTCTGTTCATAGTTCCAGTTCTTTTGTTTGGTTTAAATTTATTTTCTTTAGAACAAATTGTTATTAGGACTTAGATTACAAACAAAGAATGCTTGATTTAACATAGATTAAGGTTCAAATTTTGAATCAAGTCAAATTAAAACCTGGTTGCCTATGTAAACCAAAAACAGCAGTGCAAAATATATATATGTGAAAACTCAAACATTGAAATTTATAGATTCAGCAATATAAATCGAAAACTTAAACAAAAGCATGATTTTTAAAACTAAAATCATAGTTTTTAGTTTGGAATCGAGGCTGTAGATCTTGTTTGAACAGAAAATGGGTTATATTCAATTCCTGGTGATCCTCGGGTTTGGGATGGCCGGGTTTTTTCGTGGTGATGGAGGAGTACACGGTGGTGGTTGGAAAAATAACCGGAGGTGGCATCGTACACGGCGGCGGCGGCGGCGGCGTAGGTTTAAAAATTTTAAACCTGGTTTTTGACAAGACTGAATGTTTCGATCAGTTCGTCGCCGATGATAGATCGAGTGCGACGAGATTTAAGGTGATGGTGGTGGGAGTGTCAACGAAGCAGCGACCAGAGTTTCAAGCCTTCTGGTGGCCGGGGTTGGGAGTTCGACGCATTTTTCCAGGGTTGGATGGTGAATCCTGTTGTTTTGTTTCAGGTATCGACTTTGATGCTCATTTTTCGATTCGAGAGGAGGATGGGGGTTCTGATGGTCGGTGTCTGCTATTGGTGTGGACGTCGACTCGTTCGACTACGTGTGGTCGCCTGAGTTCGCTCGCCGGCATTGTACACGTGCATGGTGCACGTTAACTTTCCTGGTGAAGTTCTAGTTTGGGTAAAGAAAGGGTAATCTCGAAGTCGCGCTCGAGTAATTGAAGTAATAGCTCGAAGAACTGGGTTGGTATAAATAGCAGTTTAAGATTTAAAAAAAAATCAAGTTTTTAAAAGAAGAAGAGGGAAAGGCTGGGGGAAAATGAAGTTTGGCTCGGGGGTTTTGAGCTCTGACTCGAAGCATATGTGTTCCTGGCTCGGGTATAAATGTTTATACAGGTTTAAAAACAAAAACTTGTCCCTGTTTTGTAAATTTAAACTAAATTTCTAAAGTATTAAGCAAGATTTGAACCAGACTTTAAATCAAAGCTCAAATATAACTCCAAGTTAGTTTGAAACTTAGTTGTGAATAAATAAAGTTTTTAATTTAATTTTTTTTAACTTAAAGTGGTTAAGCGTTTAAAAGTGTTTTTAAAGGAATTTGAATTTTTAAATTGGAACTTGAAAAATGGATTGGAAATGAATGTTCCAAATGTCATTATGAATAATTTTGTCTTAAAGTTAAATTAGAATTTAATAATTTGTAATTCACTTAATTATTAAGGTAATTAAATGGATGATTAATTCATTTAATAAATTAATGAAATGGATAATTGCTTAAAGTAATTAAGGATTTTAAACTTAAAGTTTTAAGATTAATTATTCTTAGAACAATAAATTTGTAAATCAAAGATTATAAATCAAATTTTAATTAATGATTAAAGTTGACAAATCATGTGATCAAGCAACAATTACTTGAAGGATGATATAATAAATTAATTAGGGTGATTAATTTGGAAAGAAAATTTATTAATAAATTAAGAGTTACTTAATTGATGAAAGTGACTAAGAAAAAATAATAATTAAGAAGTAATTAATCAGTTATTGTAATCAATTAAGAATAATTAATTAAGGATTGACCATTAAATTAAGGGTAAATTAATGATCAATTTAAGGATAAATCCATAAGTAATTAATTTAATTGGAAATAAAGTGAATTAATTAGGATTAAATAAATTTAAATAAATCCTGCTTATACATGTTTATTGAATGCTTGACCTTACTTATGAATGATTGTATTGAATGATATGCCTTGAATTGATTGTCCTATCTGATTTGTGCCATTTTGTTCTATGGATTGAGCTATGTGTAATTTATTCATTTACTTATGATACATCTGTATATTATCCGTGAATCTGTGAATGAGCGATAAACGTTATAGTTTATATCGCTTATCAATTATAGTTCTGTGTTTGATCTGTGATGATTGAATGATGTTGCACTATTGTGTTAAACCCCTGGACCACACCATACACACACAATGATGGATTTCACGAGGAAATCAGTTAAGTCGCAGATTTTTGAAATAGTTTTGACTTTGAATTTTTAAATTCAAATGTTTTGGAAATGGAATCGGAATAAAATTTAAAAGCTTTTAAAATGGAATTTCAAGTTAAAATTTATTTTAATTAAGTTTTGAAATTTAATTAATTTGATTTAGATTTGAATTCAAAATTAGGAATTGAATTCTATGATTTGAAATTAGGGATTAAAGATGTTAAGTTAGTTTGAAACCGTATTTAAAGCATTGTTTTGGGAATTCGAATTAAGTCAAAGATTGCAACTTGTATAAATGAAATAGAGTTTTTCCAAAATAAAGCTATTGTTTCTAAATTATAAAAAGCTTTGGTTTCAAATCTTATTGAAAGGGATTTCAAGTTTAAACTAAAATAGTTTTCCAAGTTATAAATAAATATTTGGGAACGAATTTTGAAAATAAATATTTGGGAACAATTTAAAAGCTAGGAGACAAATCTTTGATTTAAAGATTTAATAATTTTTTTTTTTTGAAACGGAATTGTTTTGAAATCCGGAAAAGAATACTTGTGAAAGTATGTGAACTTTATGAAATAAATCTTTTGTTTAAAAGATTTGAAATGGTAATTGGTTTAAACCATTTGAAAGTAAGTTTTGAATTATTAAGTTGTGACTTGATTGAAATCCCATATCCATATGTTTTAAATATTTTCGCTCACTATTCGGTTTAGCCGGGAAAGGACCTTTGTGTCGTATAACCCATTCCAAATATGTGATTTGACGTTATGGATAGCATTTGAAGACCGGTGGTGAAGACCGAGTATTTGCGAGAGCGATAGGATGACCTGTCGATTGTCTCTGCACTGAGTCGCGCCGGTATAGACACTCCCCAAGTGATGGGAAATCCGATCGGGATTGTGAATACCTAGATTTCAAGGACTTCTTTGGAAGTGCATTCGGTTCTGTTCGATCCCGGAACAGACTTGTATGGATTGTATGTCTGACATTACAAATTGAGATATAAAGCTGATTTCTTTCAAATACATTTCTGTTGGTGGGGGAGAATTTATTCTCTTAGCTTAACACCCTTCTCTGAGACGTACGAGCTCAGAGGTTATGTAGTTGATGGTTATCAGCGATATATTCCCAATTTGGTAATGTGACATGCTGAGTGTTGCTGTGAAATGATCGTTGTTTGATCATTTGTGATATGATCATTTGTTTGATCGTTTATCTTTGTGATCATTTCTATGATCATTTGTTGACCCAAAGCACAGCTTTTGTATAAAGCGTGGCTTTGTGGACGTGACTTCGTCGAGCCTCACACCCCGGAATGGTCAAAACAGGAAAGATGCAGCAAGGTTATTGGGGGTAGCGCCCCTTAGGGTATGTGCATTTCCTTCTAGAAAAGGGTTGTATCATGGTATGGAGCCCAGATACTTACTCATGTTGAAACACTTTATTTATCATTGTGTGATGTTGGTTACGAGCGCTCGGATAAAGGTCCCAAAGGACCGGGGGATGGCATACTCGTGTCAGTAGTTACCCAGTTAGGGGTAACCCAGCCTTGTGTTGGCAGAGATCCGGTTTAGTTCTTGGGGACATCCTTCCAGAGGAGTTCTCATGTGGCAATGGGAAGTTCCTTGGCCTGACCATTTGTTGGAAATCCAATTCCCAATACGAAACCCTGTACGGTTTTAGTTGTATAACCTGCCATGGAATATGGCGGTAACCTGCTATTGAACATGGTAGCTATAGTAGGCATACGATAATGGTCGTATGTTGGCTAAAATTTATATCTTTACTTTCGAAATAATTTTTCCTACACTATGCACTAGTAATAATATCAAATGTTTCTTTTTAATGTGTATCAAGCATCTTTGACTATCATAAGGAGAAATCTCCTCCGATTCTGCGTTTTTGCATTGTGTGTGTGTGCGAGAGGTCTTATGGTAGTCTCATTTCTAAAAAGCATTGCGAATTGATTTTTAAATATTTCGTTGTTTGTTTTTAAAGGATAAACTATTTTGTTGCTCACACCAGTCCCATGACTGATCCGGAGTTTATTGTTTCTTTCCTAAACTCTTAGTGCTCAAAATTTTCTACACGAGCAGTCTAGAGTTGGGTTTTTCAGATAGCTAGGTTTAGTAGATTATCTGGAGTTAGTTCAGTCTTTGGATCACACCAGTCTTGCTTAGCTTGGTGAACCGTGATATTGGTTCGAGCTGCTGTTGGATTGGTTCTTGGAAATGGAGTTGCAGTTTTTGTAGTTCTTCCTTGAAGACTATCTTAGAGTTATTTGTTCCGCTGCTAGATGTTATCTATTTTCTTTCCGCTGCTATTTTATTGTATCATATCTCTGATGTATATTGATATCTATTGGATCACCTGTTGTATCAGAATTGTATCAAAGCTGTATATCAATGTATTATTCTTTTTATTCCGCTGTGTTATTTACTTAATGTTGTTATAAGCTCCGACGAATCGGATTTGAACGGTCGAATGTATGGCATTCGAATACGATATGAAGTATGGATGTCGATTTTCGAGCGGGCAAAATCCGTCTCGTCACATTTGGTATCAGAGCTAAGGTTAAACTTTAGCTCAGGAGTATAACACATTAAGTAGCTCATTAGAGATAGGGTGAAGTAAATCCTAGAATGAGTAATCCCTAAGATATCTGTTCGAATGTCTCAGTAAATTTTCTTACTATCCACTGATAGTGAGTATGAGTGCAAGAAGAGGACGAGATAGGGGACAGGAAAATACGACTATAATTGGTCAATGCTCTGTAACGACAGTGGAAACAATTTTCTTCTCAATTTTCTTTGATTCGATTCCAATTTCTTTTGATTGCTTCGTGACAACTGCAAGAAGAAGTTCCGGTGTGATGATGGCTCTACGAATCGTTGTAGGAAATTCTTATTTCGTATCTACATCGGTTTCTTATCAGTTTTTGATTTAAACTTTAATGAATTTGAAACTAGAGATTGAAAATTTTAAATAAATTGAGTTAATAGAATATGAGGATAAATTTGAATTGTATTGATAAAAACGATTTCGTTTAAAACCAAATTTGAAATTCTATTATAATTTCTTGTACCTACTGTTGATATTCTGATTTGGTGAGCCAAATGCAGAATTGATATCCAGTTTGATTTGAAAAGATATTTCTCTATCTTTCATCTATCTTTGTTGTTTTCGTGCCTGCGAATTTCGAGGACGAAATTCCTTTTAAGGGGGGAAGTCTGTAACGATCCCGAGTTTTAAATTATTTTAAATCGACAATTAATTTCATTTTTGAATAAAAAATTATGAAATAATGGGTAATTGATACAAAATACTATTTAGGTTATGAATTAATTAAGAATTTATTTGAATATATGGAAATAAACAATAAATAAGTAAATACATCAACTAAAATTTAACAACATTTTCTCTTAAAAAAATGTGTGTATATATGATAATAATAACAAAAATGTAATTTGAAATTTATTTGAGAGCTTTTGATTTATGGATAGAAATAAATATAAAATGTCTTTGTATACTCGTAAAATAATAAACAAAGGAAATAATAAAGTACAAAAGCTTGCAAAATAAGATTATGAAACAAAACAAACTGTAAATAGCATAAGTTTGTAGTTAAAGAAGTACACAACATACTCACATCAGCCGAGTAAACAAGTCAAAGCAATAAGATTTGAAAAGAAAATATGTGTACATTTGCAAAGTAAAATAAAAGATCCATCTACATACACAAATAAAATAAGACATAAAGGACTAAGGTAATAAACGCAACATGCTTCTTGCATTTAATGCAAGCATTCCAGCCATGCTTATGTTACTAAATAATTTATATCACTCTGTACAAACAACATACCCTGTCAACTTTTCCTATATATCCACTTCACCTCAGTTCGTTCATCAACCTGGAAAAAAAATGTTAATGTAAGATTTCTTTTTATACATCAAACCCTTCATTTTTGTTCGGCCATTCCAACTGAGAGATCTAAAGTAATACCATCTTTAGACCTTAAAACAACAATTCAACTTTACAACAATACAAACTCAAATCAATTCAACCATAGTGTAAAGATGGGATTCCAACTTGTAGTCAAAAGTTCTGTTCTTCTCCTGAAACACTATGAGTAACCTCACTTTGTCAACTTTCAAGAAAAATTTAGTTGTATGCCAGTGATGTTGAAATGAATTTGAGTGAATCTGCCGTGTGTGTGTGTGTATATATATATATATAGGTATAAAGTATGCATGTTTGTTTCCAACAGAACCCACTCTGTTCATAGTTCCAGTTCTTCTGTTTGGTTTAAATTTATTTTCTCTAGAACAAATTGTTATTAGGACTTAGATTACAAACAAAGAATGCTTGATTTAACATAGATTAAGGTTTAAATTTTGAATCAAGTCAAATTAAAACCTGGTTGCCTATGTAAACCAAAAACAGCAGTGCAAAATATAGATATGTGAAAACTCAAACATTGAAATTTATAGATTCAGCAATATAAATCGAAAACTTAAACAAAAGCATGATTTTTAAAACTAAAACCATAGTTTTTAGTTTGGAATCGAGGCTGTAGATCTTGTTTGAAAAGAAAATGGGTTATATTCAATTTCTGGTGATCCTCGGGTTTGGGATGGCCGGGTTTTTTCGTGGTGATGGAGGAGTACACGGTGGTGGTTGGAAAAATAACCGGAGGTGGCATCGTACACGGCGGCGGCGGCGGCGGCGGCGGCGTAGGTTTAAAAATTTTAAACCTAGTTTTTGACTAGACTGTATGTTTCGATCAGTTCGTCGCCGATGATAGATCGAGTGCGACGAGATTTAAGGTGATGGTGGTGGGAGTGTCAACGAAGCAGCGACCGGAGTTCCAAGCCTTCTGGTGGCCGGGGTTGGCGTTCGACGCATTTTTCTAGGGTTGGATGGTGAAGCCTGTTGTTTTGTTTCACGTATCGACTTTGATGCTCATTTTTCGATTCGAGAGGAGGATGGGGGTTCTGATGGTCGGGGTCTGGTATTGGTGTGGATGTCGACTCGTTCGACTACGTGGGGTCGCCTGAGTTTGCTCGCCGGCGTTATACACGTGCATGGTGCACGTTAACTTTCCTGGTGAAGTTCTAGTTTGGGTAAAGAAAGGGTAATCTCGAAGTCGTGCTCGAGTAATTGAAGTAATAGCTCGAAGAACTGGGTTGGTATAAATAGCAGTTTAAGATTTAAAAAAAAATCAAGTTTTTAAAAGAAGAAGAGGGAAAGGCTGGGGAAAAATGAAGTTTGGCTCAGGGGTTTTGAGCTCTGACTCGAAGCATATGTGTTCCTGGCTCGGGTATAAATGTTTATACAGGTTTAAAAACAAAAACTTGTCCCTGTTTTGTAAATTTAAACTAAATTTCTAAAGTATTAAGCAAGATTTGAACCAGACTTTAAATCAAAGCCCAAATATAACTCCAAGTTAGTTTGAAACTTAGTTGTGAATAAATAAAGTTTTTAATTTAATTTTTTTTTAACTTAAAGTGGTTAAGCGTTTAAAAGTGTTTTTAAAGGAATTTGAATTTTTAAATTGGAACTTGAAAAATGGATTGGAAATGAATGTTCCAAATGTCATTATGAATAATTTTGTGTTAAAGTTAAATTAGAATTTAATAATTTGTAATTCACTTAATTATTAAGGTAATTAAATGGATGATTAATTCATTTGATAAATTAATGAAATGGATAATTGCTTAAAGTAATTAAGGATTTTAAACTTAAAGTTTTAAGATTAATTATTCTTAGAACAATAAATTTGTAAATCAAAGATTATAAATCAAATATTAATTAATGATTAAAGTTGACAAATCAAGTGATCAAGCAACAATTACTTGAAGGATGATATAATAAATTAATTAGGGTGATTAATTTGGAAAGAAAATTTATTAATAAATTAAGAGTTACTTAATTGATGAAAGTGACTAAGAAAAAATAATAATTAAGAAGTAATTAATCAGTTATTGTAATCAATTAAGAATAATTAATTAAGGATTGACCATTAAATTAAGGGTAAATTAATGATCAATTTAAGGATAAATCCATAAGTAATTAATTTAATTGGAAATAAAGTGAATTAATTAGGATTAAATAAATTTAAATAAATCCTGCTTATAAATGTTTATTGAATGCTTGACCTTACTTATGAATGATTGTATTGTATGATATGCCTTGAATTGATTGTCCTATCTGATCTGTGCCATTTTGTTCTATGGATTGAGCCGTGTGTAATTTATTCATTTAGTTACGATACATCTGTATATTATCCGTGAATCTGTGAATGAGCGATAAACGTTATAGTTTATATCGCTTATCAATTATAGTTCTGTGTTTGATCTGTGATGATTGAATGATGTTGCACTATTGTGTTAAACCCCTGGACCACACCATACACACACAATGATGGATTTCACGAGGAAATCAGTTAAGTCGCAGATTTTTGAAATAGTTTTGACTTTGAATTTTTAAATTCAAATGTTTTGTAAATGGAATCAGAATAAAAGTGAAAAACTTTTAAAATGGAATTTCAAGTTAAAATTTATTTTAATTAAGTTTTGAAATTTAAATAATTTGATTTAGATTTGAATTCAAAATTAGGAATTGAATTCTATGATTTGAAATTAGGGATTAAAGATGTTAAGTTAGTTTGAAACCGTATTTAAAGCATTGTTTTGGGAATTCGAATTAAGTCAAAGGTTGCAACTTGTATAAATGAAATAGAGTTTTTCCAAAATAAAGCTATTGTTTCTAAATGATAAAAAGCTTTGGTTTCAAATCTTATTGAAAGGGATTTCAAGTTTAAACTAAAATAGTTTTCCAAGTTATAAATAAATATTTGGGAACGAATTTTGAAAATAAATATTTGGGAACAATTTAAAAGCTAGGAGACAAATCTTTGATTTAAAGATTTAATAAATTAATTTTTTTTGAAACGGAATTGTTTTGAAATCCGGAAAAGAATACTTGTGAAAGTAGGTGAACTTTATGAAATAAATCTTTTGTTTAAAAGATTTGAAATGGTAATTGGTTTAAACCATTTGAAAGTAAGTTTTGAATTATTAAGTTGTGACTTAATTGAAATCCCATATCCATATGTTTTAAATATTTTCGCTCACTATTCGGTTTAGCCGGGAAAGGACCTTTGTGTCGTATAACCCATTCCGAATATGTGATTTGACGTTATGGATAGCATTTGAAGACCGGTGGTGAAGACCGAGTATTTGCGAGAGCGATAGGATGACCTGTCGATTGTCTCTGCACTGAGTCGCGCCGGTATAGAGACTCCCCAAGTGATGGAAAATCCGATTAGGATTGTGAATACCCGGATTTCAAGGACTTTTTTGGAAGTGCCTTCGGTTCTGTTCGATCCCGGAACAGACTTGTATGGATTGTATGTCTGACATTACAAATTGAGATATAAAGCTGATTTCTTTCAAATACATTTCTGTTGGTGGCGGAGAATTTATTCTCTTAGCTTAACACCCTTCTCTGAGACGTACGAGCTCAGTGGTTATGTAGTTGATGGTTATCAGCGATATATTCCCAATTTGGTAATGTGACATGCTGAGTGTTGCTGTGAAATGATCATTGTTCGATCATTTGTGATATGATCATTTGTTTGATCGTTTATCTTTGTGATCATTTCTATGATCATTTGTTGACCCAAAGCACAGCTTTTGTATAAAGCGTGGCTTTGTGGACGTGACTTCGTCAAGCCTCACACCCCGGAATGGTCAAAACAGGAAAGATGCAGCAAGGTTATTGGGGGTAGCGCCCCTTAGGGTATGTGCATTTCCTTCTGGAAAAGGGTGGTACCATGGTATGGAGCCCAGATACTTACTCATGTTGAAACACTTTATTTATCATTGTGTGATGTTTGTTACGAGCGCTCGGTTAAAGGTCCCAAAGGACCGGGGGATGGCATACTCGTGTCAGTAGTTACCCAGTTAGGGGTAACCCGGCCTTGTGTTGGCAAAGATCCGGTTTGGTTCTCGGGGACGTCCTTCCAGAGGCGTTCTCATGTGGCAATGGGAAGTTCCTTGGCCTGACAATTTGTTGGAAATCCAATTCCCAATACGAAACCCTGTACGGTTTTAGTTGTATAACCTGCCATGGAATGTGGCGGTAATCTGCTACTGAACATGGTAGCTATAGTAGGCATACGATAATGGTCGTATGTTGGCTAAGATTTATATCTTTACTTTCGAAATAATTTTTCCTACACTATGCACTAGTAATAATATCAAATGTTTCTTTTTAATGCGTATCAAGCATCTTTGACTATCATAAGGAGAAATCTCCTCCGATTCTGCGTTTGCATTGTGTGTGTGTGCGGGAAGCCTTATGGTAGTCTCATTTCTAAAAAGCATTGCGAATTGATTTTTAAATATTTCGTTGTTTGTTTTTAAAGGATAAACTATTTTGTTGCTCACACCAGTCCCATGACTGATCCGGAGTTTATTGTTTCTTTCCTAAACTCTGGTGCTCAAAATTTTCTACACGAGCAGTCTAGAGTTGGGTTTTTCAGATAGCTATGTTTAGTAGATTATCTGGAGTTAGTTCAGTCTTTGGATCACACCAGTCTTGCTTAGCTTGGTGAACCGTGATATTGGTTCGAGCTGCTGTTGGATTGGTTCTTGCAAATGGAGTTGCAGTTTTTGGAGTTCTTCCTTGAAGACTATCTTAGAGCTATTTGTTCCGCTGCTAGATGTTATCTATTTTCTTTCCACTGCTATTTTATTGTATCATATCTCTGATGTATATTGATATCTATTGGATCACCTGTTGTATCAGATATTGTATCAAAGCTGTATATCAATGTATTATTCTTTTTATTCCGCTGTGTTATTCACTTAATGTTGTTATAAGCTCCGGCGAATCGGATTTGAACGGTCGAATGTATGGCATTCGAATACAATATGAAGTATGGATGTCGATTTTCGAGCGGGCAAAATCCGTCTCGTCACATAAAAGATCAACTCATATTCACTAAGTAAGCAGATTAAAGTTCAGGGCCAATTTTAAGTTTCCAAGATTAAAATCAAATTCCAGAATTTCAAAATACAGGCCCTGCTTCTCTGTTCTCTGTTTCAGGTGAGGAAAACTTCAATTTAAACTCAGATCAGTTCAATAGATCTGGGTGTTTATGAGTGATATTAAAAATTTGTTACGAAAACTGTTTGTATAGATGTTGAAAAGGCCTGCATGTCTATATATATGTGTGCATGCCTATGTTTGGATATACATGTCTCTGTGCTTGACCCACAGACACAAAAATCAATTCAAAAATAAAATCCTCTTCATACAATCCATTATAGGTTATGATGTTCAAAGGGAAGTTGTTTGTAAAGATGTAATATTAATTTTTAAAATAGTTTCAATTATATTTATTGAATAAATATTTTATAATTTGAAATTACAGTAATGAACAATTTAAATCAGGAAAATCAAGTATCGTAATTCCAAGTTTCGTTTATATATTCTAATTCGTGCTAGAAAATAATGATTTTTGATGTTAGAATTATGATTATTAAGTCTGGGATGGTCGAGATATTTTAAGTTGAATAGATTTTAGTTTTCGTTCAATTTTTGGTGATCGATGTATAGCTGTTTGTCGGGATTGTCACTGGAGGAAGCTGGAGGACGGGGGAACTCAGGAAAAATGCTCGGAGCTTTTCTCGATCACCAGAGTGGTCGATCGACATTGATATAGGGTTTAAGGATCAGGTTTGGTTGTCGATAATTCTCATGCTCGTGTGTCGTCGATGGTTGATCGGAGGTGATCGCACCAGGGGGATCGAAGCGTTGATGAGTGGCGCTGCTCTGGTCGAGGTGGCGTGGTTGTTGGTGGCCGGGATCGTCGGCACGAGGAGGTTTTGGTTGATCAGTTGGGTTCCATGAAGGTGTTGATTGGCTCGATTTCGATTTGGCATGAGTTCATCGATCTGGGCAAATGGAATCATCGGCGAGGTTGTCGACGATGTGTCAGTGATCTTGACAAGGGTCGGAGGTGGTCGGAGTAGTGGTGCACGGGCACACGTGCACGTTTGAGTATGGGTTGCTATTGGATGGGAGAAGAAAGGTTCTAGCTTGGGTTTGGGCATGGGTAGTTGAGAAGTTGGCTCGAGGGATGGCTCGGGTTATTTTTGTTAAGTTGCCAGGTTATAAAAGAAAAATTGAAAAAAAATATTAAGTCAAAGAAGGAAAAAAAAGGATTGCTCGGGGGAAACTCAGGGAAATTGTGAAGTGGCTCGGGGTGATTCCCGAAGTAATCTCGGGTTAGAAATCCGAAATATTAAGTTTTCCAAATTCAAAAATTAAATTAAGTTTAAATGTTTTCTTGATTAATTTTTGTAAAATAATAAATGTTTTATTTTAATTTTGGAATTAGTAAAAGGTTTGAAATAAATTATTTTAAATTTATTAAGTTAAGGTATTTTATTATATACCTATTATTTTAAATAAATTCTTAAATTATTTAAATATAATTTTTAAGATAAATGATTTATCCTTTGATTAATGAGGGTCTTGAGTAATTTCTTAATGTAAATAATTTAAAAGATGATGATAATTACTTAATGTAATTAATTAATGGTTGATTAATTTATGTGATTGATTAAAGGTTAATTAATCAATTTTTTATAAGTTAATTACTTAGTTAAAGGATGATTAATTAATGATAAGTAATAAAAGGGAAATTACTTAGTGGAAATTTATAATTACTTAATAAAAGATTCTTACTTAATGTAATCAAGGGATAATTACTTAGTGTGATTACTTGAAGGATAATTAATTAATTAAAGGGTTAATTAATTAATAAATAAAGGTTAATTAATTAATGGTTAAAGGTTAATTAATTAGTGATTAAAGGCTTACTTTGTTCACGAAATTAATTAAGGGTTAATTAATTATGTAATTAACTTAAGATTAATTTATTTATGTGATTAATTAAGAGATAATTAATTAATTAAGGATAATTAATTAAGATGGATAATTAAGGTTGATTAATTAATTTCATTAATTAATATCCAATGGGTTGTGATTAATTAATGTTAATTAAGAAGGATCATAAAAGATTAATTTATTGGTTTCAATTAAATTGATTATAGATTATGTGATAAATTAATCTTGCTTATGGATGATTGGTTTGTACTGAATGCCTTAAATTACTGAATGCCTTAAATTGTTTGATATCACTGATGTGTGATATTTTATGATATGAATTGTGTGGATTGAGCTATGAACTGTGTTTTATTTATCTGTGATGAATTTATATATTTATCTGTGATGAATTTATATATTTATCTGAAAATGAAGGATAAGCATTATAAGATTACACCGCTTATCGATATCATTGTGCTTGAATTGATGAAGGTTGTGTTGTTTGCAAAACCTTTGGACTACACCACACATACAAATATGGATTTCACGAGGAATTGATTAAGTCACAGATAGTTGAATTTAATTTCATTCAAAATGATGAAATGGCTTTAAAAGTTGAATTTTGAATCCAATTGGTTTGGAAATGAAATTGAGTTGAATATGAAAAGCTTTTGGAAAGGAAGTTTGAAATTAAAATTTTAGTTTGAATATAATATGTCTTGTTAAAGTTTTTGAAATTATTTTGAAAAGCTATAACTTGAGTAAATTAATCAGATTTTCCCGAAACGAAAAACATTTGTTTTCAAATGATAATAGCTTTCATATAAAAAAAGGATTTCTAGTTTTTGTTGAAAGAATTTCAAGTTATAGGTGAATCAAAATGGAAATAGTTTTGAAAACTATGAATAAATCTTTGTTAAAGATTTGGTGAACATTGTTTCAAATTGAAGAGGATCTTAAAGGTGTATCTTTTGTTTAAAAGATTAAAAGTGGAAATTTGTTTTAAACCATTCAAAAGGAAAGGTTTTGGGCTAAAAGTTGTGACTTAACTAAGATCCCAATGTATCCATATGTTTTTTAAAATAAGCGCTCATTGTTCGGTTTAGTTGAGAGAGGACTTTATGTCATAAAACTCATTCCGAATAGTGATATGACGCAATGGATAGCAATTGAAGACGGCGGTGAAGACCGGTTATTTTCGAGAACGAAAGGATTACCTGTCGAATGACTCTACACTGAGTTGCTCTGGTATAGAGATCTCCATATGTGATGGGGAGTCCAATCAGGATTGTGAATACCCAGATTTTGCAAGGGCTTCTTTGAAGTGCCTTCGGTTCCATTCAGACCCAAGATGGACTTGTATGACGTATGTCTGACGTTACACTTTGAGATGTGAAGTTGGTTTCTATCAAATACATTTCTGTTTGGTGGCAGAGAATTTATTCTCTTAGCTTAACACCATTCTCTGAGACGTACGAGCTCAGAGGTTATGTAATTGATAGTTACTAGTGATATATTCCCAATTTGGTAGTGCTGCTGATCATTTGTTGATCAAAGCATGGCTTTTATGAAAAGTGTAGCTTTGTGGATGAGACTCCGTCAAACCTCACAACCCGAAAATGGTCGAAACGGGAAGGATGCGACAAGGTTATGAGGGTCGCGCCCTTTAGGGTATGTGCATTTCCTTTTGGATAAAAAGCGATATCATGGTATGGAACTCAGATATTTAACTTATGTTGTTGTTGGAATTTGTTGGAGTCGTGACCTCGGATAAAGGTCGGTGACGACCGGGGGTTGGCATACTCATGTCAGTAGTTATCTAGTTACAGAGGTAACCTGTCCTTGTGTTAGCAAAGAGGCGGTTAGGTTCTTGAAGGGTCCCTCCATAGGCGTACCCATTCGGTGAAGGAAGTTCCTTAGCCTTGACCATTTGTTGGAAATCCAAACAAAACAATACGAGCCCTTTACGATTGCAGTTGTATAACCTGCCATTCTTAAATGGTAGCTATAGTCGGCATAATATAATGGTACATATGTTTGTTAAGATTAATATTATACTTTTGAAATGTTTTCTTCACTATGCACTAATAATAATATTAAAAGGATTTTCGCGTATCAAGCATGTTTGACTATCATAAGGAGAAATCCCCCTCAAGTGTGCGATTGCATTGTTTGTGTGTCGGGAGGCCTTATTGTAGTTTCATTTTTCAAAAAGCATAGCGAATTTCTTTTATTGTTTCTTTTTGTTCAAAACAACTGTTTTTGTTTACTCAAACCAGTCTCATAACGGACCTGGAGTTTATTGTTTCTTTTCTAAACTCTGGATGCCCACAATTTTCCACACGGGCAGTCTAGAGTCAGGTTATCAGATAGTCGGCTAGTAAGTGTAGCTTTTGGCAATCTTTGGAGTCTTTGGTTTGGCAATCGAATTATGCACTGGATTTACTTCAAGTACAGCATGATGGTGGTTCAAGCTTCTGGTTTGGAGCTTTGGCATTGAAGATGTTATCTTTCCGCTGCTGCTGCTGCTTTGTTTTTCCGCTGTTGTATCTATCTCCGATAGTGTTGATCATATCAAATTTATCAGATTGTTGTATCCATTTGTGTATCAATAAAGTTATTCTTCTGTTTCCGTTGTGTTATTATAACCTAATATTGTTATAAGCTCTGGTGAATCAGACTTAACGTTTGAATCCATGGCATTTGAATACGTGTGATGTATTTGGGTGTCGATTTTTGAAGGTCGAGTCAGGGTCGTTACAGAATTCGAGTGCCAGCTCAAAATGGATGCATGCTATGGAAGAGAAGATGGATTCGTTGAGGAAGAATCAAACTTGGGAATTGGTACCACCCCCTCAAGAAAGCCGAGCCATAGGTGCAAGTGGGTATACAAGGTGAAGGACGATGGAAGATATAAGGCTAGACTTGTTGCAAAGGGGTTTTCATAAAGGAAGATGATGGAGTATGATGAGGTGTTTGCTCCGGTTGGTAGACATACTTCTATCCGAGTATTGCTAGCTATAGTTGCAACCATGACATGAAGTTGGAACAATTAACGTAAGGACCGCCTTTTTGCATGGATAATTAGGAAGACCATCTATATGAAGCAACTAGAAGGATTTGTAGTAGATGAGAAGAAGGAATGAGTTTGCAAGCTGAAAAAGTCTTTATATGGTTTGAAGCAGTCGCATGGGCAATGGTATAAGAGGTTTGATTCCTTTATGCTTACTGTTGGTTTCAATAGAAGCGTTAAAGACACTTGCATTTATTTTAAGCATATGGATAATGGTAATTGGATATATTTACTCTTATATGTGGATGATATGCTAATTTCTTTTAAGGGCAAAGCTGAAATTGATAGGCTAAAATTAAAGCTAAAAGCGGAATTCGAGATGAAAGACCTTGGAGAAGCAAAGAAGATTTTAAGAATGGAAATTCAGACAGAAAGAAAGCGAAGGTGTTGAGATTGACACAGAGATAATATATCCAGAAAGTGCTTGCTCGGTTCAGCATGGAGAAGGCAAAGGCAATTAGTACTCCCATGCCTTTGCATATTCAGCTTTTAGAAAAGAATTCTTCGATCTCAGGCAAAGACAAAGTTTATATGAAGAAGGTACCTTATGCTAGTGCAGTTGGAAGCTTGATGCATTATATGGTCTGCACGAGACCGGATATTGCACATACAGTTGGTTTGGTTAGTCGCTATATAGCTAATCCAGAAAAATATAATAGAAAGCAGTAAGTATATTTTGAGATATCTTAAAGGAACAACAGATTGTGGGCTTGTTTTTTACGGCAAAGAGAATTTTTTTAACTTGGTCGGATATTTTGATTCTGATTATGCCAGAGGAAGCGATCGAAGAAAATAAACCTTAGGTTACGTCTTTACATTTGAAAAGACAGCTATCAGTTGGAGAGCGAGGTTGCAGACTATAGTTCCCTTATGTACTACAGAGGCAGAATAGATAGCTGCTATTGAAGCAGCTAAAGAGGCACTTTACTTGAAGCGGCTGATGTGTGATTTAGGCTTTGTTCATGAGAGTATAGTAGTAAATTATGATAGTCAAAGTGAAATACATCTGGCTGAAAATCTGGCGTTTAGTTCGAGAACAAATCATATAGAGATAAGAGTGTCTTTCCTTGTCTCTATGAATGAAGAAAAGCAGGTGCATCTTCAGAAAATTCACACCGAGGAGAATGCAGCAAACGTGTTCACTAAGTACTTGCATGTTGCAAGTTCGAGCATTATTTGAACTTAATTTCCTTACGAAAGTGCTTGGTGTCACTTGGTGACACAAGAGGAGATTGAGTTAGTATACAAAGATGTTTGTTTTAGAGATTGATGGGTACTACATGGAGGAGGTACTTTCAATACTTTGTTGGCGGGCGATGGCCTTGTCGGAGTTTGTTGATAAAGTGGAATGGGTGATGGCCATGCCGAAGCTCATGGGAAAAGTATCCGTGATGCCTTGTCCGAGAGCTGCTTGGAGTAAAAGAATGTAGGCAGCGTTGGTAGGCTTGCGGGGAAATGTAGTATTAATGTTGAGGTTGTTAGATTTGATACAATATGTTCATACTTATGAAGATTTGAAAGATATTTGAGATAATTACTCAAATATATTGCATCTTTTATATGCATTAAAGAGAGCAATGAATTAGCTACATGAGAGGAAGAAATATTTGAAAAAGAGTGAAATAATTAATTAATTCTCTAATTAGATGATTAAAAAATGAATCTTATCAGACGCATACAAATTGTGGGAAACTGAAAAAATAAAATGGTAAATGTTTCATGTATGTTTTGGAGATTTGATTAGGTATTGATTTATGACCATAAATCAATTACTTCAATATCAAGTAATAATCGCTATATAAAGGTAGGGATTAGGATGAATAGAAGTATTAAAAACGAATTATTTTCTCTTTTGTGTTTCTAATATTCTTCTTAGTCTCTATTATCAATCTTATAATTCTTCTCTTTAAAAGTAATAAAATCTCCTCTCACCAAGTGGATGTACACTATCTTGCGATAGTGGAACCACTATAAATCCGTGTATAAGCTCTCTATTTACTTTCTTGTGTGATTTGCTATTTTGCCGTTTTATTCTCAAGTTTTGTTTGTTCTGTCGCAATACAACACGATCTTATTGCTTTTGCATGTGTTAGGCTTGATTTGCAATCATTCGTGTAAATTCACCTCTACAAACTCGTAGCTAAAATGAAAAGTAGTTATCTTTAAGAGCCATCAATTTAAGTTGAAAGATATTTAGATTGTGTTCGGGTTTTTTAAGATTAAACTAAGCATTACTCTGTTTATAAAAAATAAATTTGAGAAAAAAAAAACCCCAAAACAAGGATATAAACATCAAAATAATTAACACTCATAGTTTGGTCTGATTTAAAACATATAAAATAAGAGACAACTAATGCATATGAATCGTTGTATATACTGTCTCTTGCATTATAATTTACTAGTATGGCCCGTGCGAAGCACACGGACCGTTTGTATTATTATATACGTTGATATTTTGTTTGAACGCAAACCTATAAACGAAAAACAAGGGCATTTTTGGAATTTCAAAAAGACGCCGAGTAAAATAGTTGAACGAATTTTCTTTATTAGTAGTAAAGATAAGTATGATATAAACGGTAAACAGATATGTTAACTGTTTTGTCCATTTAATAGGATATTATTTTAAATGATTGAATACTATTAGTTGTTTTGTCCATACCTTGGATTATGCATGAGGTTGGCTGACATTTACCTTTTTTTTTTTAAAAAAAAAAGGGAGTAAGCTAGGTCTGAATCATAAGCCCACTTGCTCTATAATATGATCACACTGGACCTGTACATTGCTTCAAAATTGACATATTGATATTTGGTCAACAAAAACGTTTGCATTGAATACAACCGTGTTGAAACTTGGAAGTTATTGTATTGTATTTTATTTTTAAAGGATACATGTTGTGGTCTCCTGCCAAAAGCAGTTGAACTGCTTTAACCTTGTCACCTGTAATTGTTAGTGGTATTTTCTACGTTTCGTCCCTGAAACTAAAATTTCCATTTCTCATGTCTACTTTTTTTCAAAAATTAGTATATAGGGACTACCGCGAACAAGAATGTGTTGAGTTCTTGAAAGAAAAAAAGGAAAAATAGTTAGCTGCATTAAGCATAATTGCTGAAGACGTATATGTGTAGCAGCTTTTGCAACTCGCTCAAAAGACTGACCAATATTGTTGTTTCAATTAAGTTTGCTAAAAAAGGAATGTGTACGTAATGCATAAACATTGTTGACCAATATTATTCATAAACATAATGCATAAACCATATCTATAAGTCTAAAAGATAACAATAAAAGGTTAATCTAACCTTATGCTATAATAGAAAATCTAAATATTATGAAATGTCCCGAAATGTTAGGAAATATTCAATAACATCCTCCTCAAATGTAGCACATTAGCGAAGCATCGAAAGTTTGCAAAGCAAAAAACAGAAAACGACGCAAGTGATTCAGAAATCAATAATACAAAATAAGTCACGAATGTCATCTAAATCATGCAAAAGATGTAAAGCCTGTCAAACATTATCGGAGAATAGCATCAAATACCAACTCCAATCTAATCGATAAACAAATGTGGAGTGACAATAGTCCAAACATTGCCAATAATTGATTGATGTCAGACAATCGATTCAAAAACAATCCGATTAACCACAATAATTTGAAAGATATGGAAATTTCTTCTTACTGGAACTGGACCGGCCCATAATGGATAAATTAGATGAATTTTTTGAAAAAAAAGCATATTTGGATCGTATCGATCTATGAAGTCTAAAGAATTATATTAGTTTCAATTTAATTTATATAAATAAAATTCAATTTTATTTAATTTTCTAATTTATTTAATTAGTGAATTTAATTAATTAATATTTGAATAGTTTATGGGTACATTATATACTCGTATGTTTATGACGTGCATCTGCAACATAATAACGTATACATAGTTAATGGCTACAAACATAGATGTTGGGATATAAATGTACAATATATTGTTAGAATCTCGAATTTTGATGTTTTGATTGTGACAACTATATTAGTAAATATTATATGAACTAACCAGATTTGCTAAAGATAATAGTCAAAAACATATGAAGACCAAATTCCAGATTGTTGCTACAACGTATTGTTAAGTATAGAGTCTGAGTCTAGATGTAGAATGTTAATATCTCTCTGGAGTGGTATACACATATACACAGAACAAAAGAATTGGCAAATCAAAAGAACTGCACAAAAACATTGCATTCAGCCGGCTGAATGATCCCTTTCAGCCATTTGAATGTTGTACATCCACAAAAAAATAAGAACATTCAGCCGGCTGATTTACAATATTCAGATGGTTGAATTATGCCTATTTTGCACTAATTTCTTGCAGTTTCAAACATTACTCGATTCAGCTAGCTGGAATATTTAATTTAGACGACTGAAGTTTTATGACAGCTAGTTTTTGAAAGGGCGCTTCTCTTCATGAACAGTAACAACTCTTGATTCAAAAGATACTTCTATAACTCTTCATGATTGCTCTTTATGAACGTGTACAATCTTTTAATTTCTACAAATAGCAAAGGAATCCAACATCTTGGATATCAATTTTCTATTTCTTAATACTATCCATTCTTGCTATTTACACTCAAAGGTTTTCTACGCACAAACGCTCTATTGATCACTTATGTATTCAAGTTTATTTTTTTATGATCAAATAAACTTTCTTTCTTCACGAAATACACAATATACCACAAATAAGAAGATTGTAGGAAATGTGTACTCTAAAGACTTATCTTTGCTATTCAAAGAGCATAATCGGTCAGATATTTTTTATTACTGAAGTCATGTTCAGTTGTTCAAACGGTTAAAAGTCCTACTCTGTTGCTTAGGCGGCTGAAGTCCTGTCCGATTGCTCAAACGGTGTAATACCTGTTCCTCCGGGTTAAGAGAGGGTTGATAGTTGAATTTCAGAAGAAGTCTGGGACCAGACATAGAACGTGAAAGTACGAACCAGTATAAAAATTCATGGTGTCATTTACTTTATCACTTTAACTTTATACTTACATTCTATACAAGTAGATAGATTGTTTAATATTCCATATTATATGATCCATAGTTACTTTCTTCTGGTATTAGAGCAAGGTCATCATAAAAATGTAACACGGTTATTTGGTATTCAAATAATATGGAAAATAACACCAATACAAGTTTTATGGAAAGTCAATCCACTGGACGACCACCACTGTTTGATGGGTTAAATTATAATTATTGGTCAACTAGAATGAGAATTTATATGCAAGAAATGGATATGATACTTGGAATATCACTTAGAATGAACACACTCTACCTATTACACCATATGTACAATGGTCTAACACACAAAAATTAGATGCTACGGCTAATGTTAAAACCGTAAATATATTATTTTGTTCGTTAGACAAAAATGAGTTAGACAAAGTTAGTATGTATTATTGGACATATGAAATTTGATGTACACTTAAAGTTACACATGAAGATACTAACAAAGTTAAACAAAGCAAAATTTCTATGCTTAAGAACTATTTCCAGAACTTTAGAATGAAGTAAGATGAAACTATAAAAGAAATGTATTCTAGGTTTCAAGATATATATCATTCACTTTTGGCATTAGGAGAAAAATACACAGATTTTGATATCGTTTTGAAAATCCTCAATTCTTTAACGGATGAATTGAAACGTAAAGTCTTAGCAATTGAAGAAGCTAATGATATTTCAACCATGAAACCAGAAGAGTTGATAGAAAATCTAATGTTATATGAAGTAAATTTACAGGCAATAAGAGTTCAGGCACAAGACAATAGCATTCCAGTCCGAAAAAGAAGAATCAAATTTGGATGACGATGATATGGCGTTTGTAGCTAAAAATCTCAATAATTTTTTGAAATTTGGAAAGAGCAATAAATTTGGAAATAAAAAGAACACCAACAAGCCATCAGCTTCAACTCTCAAATGCTATGAAGGTTTAAAAAAGGGTCACATAAAGAAGGACTGTCCTGATCGTAGGAAAGATAAGTACAACTACAAGAATAAAAGAGACAAAAATAAGAAGAGGCAAGCATTTTTTGTAATATGGGATGATTCAGAGTCGTCTTCCTCATCAGACAGTGATAGTGACACAGAACAAGCCAATGTATGCTTTATGGCTACAAATGCAATGTAAGATCTCTCTTTTGATGATTTAGTAGATATAAACTCAGAACTACTATATAAACTAAGAAATATCAAAAGAAAATATAAAGATACCCTTGAAAAGTTAAATAGAACCGAAATTGAAGTAGATATGCTAAAAGATGAGAAGAAAATTTTAGAAGAACTTATAATCACTCAAGAATCTTGTTCTAATACAACCTCTCACTTTACGAAGCTGAGTAGGGAAATAGAAACTCAAAAGGAAAAAAAATGATTTTATATCTCATAGTGGTTTGAGATAAAACCACAAATGTTTATGACAATTCTCGGGCTAAAATTTAAAAAACTCATAGACATATGAGATTTTACCATAGACGCCTGTCATGTGCAAAAACCATCAATTCTAAAAGGACACTTCTATATTAAAACAAATGGAAATCAACTTTCGATGAAAGGTTGCAGCCATTAAAATTGTGACGACGCGGGATTTTGGCAACATTATTTTAATAAATATGTAATCCAATTAAATAAAATGGAAACTTATCATTTCAAAAATGAATAAGACTTTTGGAATATTTGCCATTTATTTATATACATATGTATTTTGAAAGAAAGCTCTAATTTGAAAATTCAAAATAAAGTCTTTTAAAAAGAATATTTAAAATAAAATCTATCTTATTTAATTAAATTAAAATGCTCTACCTTATTAACATTTAATCTAGATGTATGTATATGGATGTAATATAAATGATAATGTTTAAGATAAAATCAATCCTATCAATATTAAATATAAGTATAAAATAAAATATAGGATAAATTTAATGTTTGGATAAGCATAAACTTGAAATAGAAAAAAAAGGAAATTATGTTAGAAATAAATGTTTAAATGGTTATTGTGTGAAACATCATAAGATAACTCTAGAATCTATATTTATACTATGGACATACTTGTGTATATGCAAGGCAAAACAAAATATCTACACATAAAAACAAAAATAAAACAAAATAGGACAAGGCTGTAAACATAGAGGGAGGCATTGCATTTAATACCATCATCTCCAGCACATAAACAAGGTCATTTCGAAATGTTGAAAAATCCTTTCAATTCAGTGGAGGAAATCTGGTTTGGTCAACAGAAAAAAAAAAGAATTTGATCAAAAATAAAACAAAGAAGAGAGGAAAACAACTATGCGAGTAAACACCTACCCCTATAAAAAAACTCTTCTTTATATATATACATACTTCTAATTCCTACTGGTTTAAAAAAAACATAGCAAACCAGAAACAAGAAAAGGGTAAGCATCATCATTGTACAAACTTAAACAACAATCAAGTAAGAAGATCAAAGAAAAATAAGCTAGCAGCTTTTCAAAAAGCAGGAGTTGTTCTCTGTTCAAATTGCTTCCAGGTGAGTAAATCAATTTATTTCGAGATCTAAGAATAACTTAAATCTGTGAATATGATTCATGAATAACATTGGGTTTTGCTTATATATTTTCTTCAAGTGTGTAACTCTGTATATATCTACATGTTTGTACTGTGTGTTTCTTCTCTGTTTTTGGGTTACAGGGTGGAAAAATAACCAAGAAAATTCAATACATCTCCATTTAATTACTAATAGGCTTATAGTTAAACAAAAAAAGTTTGTTTATACATGAATTAAGATCTAAAAATAGTTTTAAGTAGGACAGTGATATATAGCATCTGGAAAATTTATTTTTACAGGGAAATTTTAAATATAGGTAAAATTCGAATGTCATGAATTGCTAATTCAATTACATAACTTGAATCAAAATATGAAAATAGGATTTTTAAAACTTAAATGGAGATTTTTAGTTGAGTAAGCTAAGTGCAATTGATAGTTGGTCAGAAAATGCAATTTTACCAATTTCTAGTGATCGAACTAATCTTGGATGTTGAATTTCCGATCGAAGCTAGCTTGGTGATTAATGATGTTGGGAAAATTGTTAAATAATTTTTCTATTGTAAGAGATGATGGAATGAGGCAAATCTAGGGTTTTTAGATGTGTTTCGGTCGCGGCTAATGGCGAGGTGATTTTGTCCTAATTATTGCATCGAGTTTGATCACAAGGCTAGGGATCGAGGCGTGGAGGTATGGTGCTTCTCTGGAAGGATGGCCGAAGTTTCCAGCTGCCGTGATCGTCGTAGCGATATAGTTTTGTCAGTTGGATTGTGGTCTCTGTAGTCATCAGATTGTTTGATTTTGGTTGGTTGATGTTTGCATCGATCTGGGGGTTCTCACGTGATGACGAGATGATCGTCGACTTAGAGGCGTCGTTGGCAAGGTGGCAGCGAAGTTCGGACCACCGTACACGTGCACTGTGCACGTTTGAATGTCTGGTGTGGATGGTTGTTTGAGAAGAAAACCTCATCTCGGGACGTACTCGTGTGATTTGTGGTGTTGACTCGAAGCAGTGGAGACGAGGAGTTGCGCGTGTGTTGCCTCGTTAATTCTGGTGTAAACTTCGAGTTGATCTTGTAGTCCAGGTTGTTAGTTAAAGTGGCAGACCCAGATTTATTTTTCTTTTGGCTAAGGGAACCTTAGTAATTCAAGTTTTGAACAAAACTAAAATGAGCAAAAGTGGTGAATCAAGATAAGAAGTTTTTTTTAGAAATAAAAAGAATGATTTCAAAGGGAAGTTTATAAACAAGTTTTAAATGTAATATGTTAAATAAGTTTAAGGTTTTAAAGTTTTAATTAGTTTCAAGGATAATTGTTTAACAGAGTTTTTTTTTAATGAGTTCTAAAGGATATGATAAATAAGTTTCAAGAACACTTATTTATCAAAATTTTATTTAAATAAGTTTGTAAGGTTTCAAATATTAAAATTAAATGTTTAAATTGTTTTGTTTGAAAAAAAAGTTACACACTTTCCATTTTAAGTTGATTCCAAAAGTGTTTTTTAATAATATATAATGATGAAAATTAAGAATTTAAAATTAAGATAAAAGAATTTATCTTAAATTAATTAAGGTTGTAAGTCAATTAATTTAGGTGAATTAAACGGTTTATGGAATAATTAAGGGATGAATTACCCAGATGTAATTAATGAGATAAACACGATTAATTAAACTGTTAATTAAGTAAAGATAGTCGCTTGGTAATTGATTAAGTATAATTACCTAATGAGATTGAAAAGTGTAATTACTTAGTGAAGAAATTGATGAATAAATACTAGATGTAATTAATATGAGGGAAATTACTTAATGGGAAGTAATTAAAGGTTAATTACTTAGGAGAAGTAATTAAGGATCATTAATTAATGTAATTAATGTAATAAATGAGAGCAATTAAAGGTTAATTATTGTAAATGGCTACGGAAAGTTAATTTGTGAAATTAATTGAAGAATAATTACTCCATGTAATTGAAGATAATTAATCGAGGTGATTAATTGAGATGGATATTTGAAGAATGATTGATTAATTAAAAGGTTGAAATTAATTAATGGTTGATTAAGCAAAGTTAGGTGATTTATTCTTAAGTAATTGATTTAATATAAGTAAATTAAATTAATTATAATAGGAATTAACATTGAGTGCTTACGAATGATTGTTTAAGAAAAAAACATCTGAATTGGATGATATCTATTAGATGATATGCTGTGTTAGTCTGTGACATGAAGTGTTTTGTGACATGAAATGTTTGGATGGAAATTTATAATGTGGTTATTTAAAATGATGAATTTCTATGTAAAATGGTGACATCTTGCATTTAGAGTTGAATTGTGGTTCACTTAAATAACTATGGCTAAGATGATTAAATTCAAAGAGACCGGGGTCGGGTATTAGTAAATACCCGAAACTACTTCAATTCTTTGTAAATTGATGTGTGAAGTCAATAGGCTCGTATGGAATGATTTAAGTAAATTGGACTAATTAATCTAAGTTTTAAAACTTAGAGATTGATGTGTGAAATAAATGTTATCAATAACAAATTTTAAATTTGTGATTGATACAAGTTATCCTGGGTTAGACATAGGTTGTATGCTTGTGTATTCCATAGATGGGTTTACTCACGCTGGTTTCCAGCCTGACCCGGGTGTTACTTTGATGTAATGCTCGGGTCAGACCAAGTATTACAGATTTTCAGGTAAGGACGTTCTAGAGCTCAGGAGGCAAGTTAAATGGCAAGAATGTATAGAGTATTTCCGCTGTATTATATTGCTGTATATCTGTGACATGATAACTATGTATATTCAATGTCTGTATATATGTGTAACTCTGATGTATTAAAATGTAATCGATAGATATAGTATTCTTTTGTAAACTGTTATTATTTGTTATTATATTTTATCCGCTACGAATGTGAGATGTTGATGTTTCTGATCTTCTTCTTCTATCTCTTTCTTCTTTTTCCTAACTATCTGAAATTTTCGAGATCGAAAATTTCGGATCGTTACAGTTGGTATCAGAGCTGAAAGGTTAAGCGAGAACCTTGGCTCTGGTGGGATTACTCATTAAGGATAGGGTCAATGGTACCCTAGAATGAGTTGAGTGTATATTTATATGAGAGCGTACTTGTTATTTTCTTATATAAAGATTTTAAATGATTTTATATAAGAATATATTTATATATATATATATATATATAAAGAAATATTTCTTACTAATAAATGTTAAGATAATTGGTTGTTAAATTATTAGAATTAAATTAAGAGGTAATAGAAATACAACCAAATTGAAGTTAAATAAAGGTAAGTTTGAAAAGGATTCAAACTGAAATTAAATCTTGAATTTGGGGAAAAGTTTCAGAATAAGATAATAATTTGGTTTCCAGATATGGTAATCTTGATTATTATCATAAACGATTGTTGTGTTTAATTATAAAATGTGTATTAATGAAATAAAATTTTAAGATGAGTATGAATTCTAAATAGAAGTGGGGTTTAAATTGTGAAGTTTTAAATCTGGGTCCAGAATTTGAAAATGGTTTCAAAGTGATAAAGAAATAATAAATAATATTATTTAATGTATTTGAATAAAAGGGTCCTATTTCAAACAAGAGTTGTTTGAAAATTTAAAGGAAATTGTTTTGAATTAAAACCAAAGGTGGTTTAAAATTTAAGGATAACTTGGTGTGTAAAGGAAATAAATATGTATAGATGAGGGATATACATAGTATCAACGATAATTCGAAATATACTCTAAATGTTGAGTTTTAAATTTGGAATGAGATGTGATACCCAAAGTGATAGGTTTTTGAACTTATAGGGAAGATTATTAATGTGAAGTTTAAAATTTGAAATGGGAATTCAAATTGGGTAAGGTTGACTGGATTAAGTAAATTGAATTTAACTTTGGGAAAGTTAAATAAGTTAACAAGCAACCTGAATTGAGAATTTCAAGATGAAATTGAGATTTAACTTGGGAGGTTAAACAATAGACTTGAATTGGGAGTTTGTGTGATCTCAAAATGGGTTTGAGATCTGAAAATTGAAAATGGATGAATGTTTTAAAATAAATTGGATAATACCATCCTAATGTTATTAAAAATCTTTAAATTATGGATCAGATTTGTTTAAATGAATGAGAAATGAAGAGTGGTAATATATCCCTTATTAAGATGAAACGAATTTAACTTTAATTTGAAATTAAGGATAAGGAATTACTTTGAACTGAAAATTTGAATAGTTGCTTTTGAAAATTTAAAATTGTTTAAAGAACTGGTTTCAACTTGGAAGATAAAAATTGAGTAATAAATTAAAATTTTAAGATAAAATTGTTTTGAACTCTTAATTGAACTTGGGAAAAGTTAAGTAAAGATAATTTAGAATGGAATTTTGAGAATTTTTCTCAAATATAATTTGTTTAAAAATTTGGGTTATTGATTTAAAAATAAAGGTTAATTTGATTTAAAGGATTAAATCAACATTTATAGCGTTAACTCAAATTTATATAATTCGAAATGGTTTAAAGTTGAGATTTAAATTGCATTAGTTCAAAATGAATTTAGTTTAAATTAATTTGAATTGAAGATGGATAAGTATAAAATTCAAAGGGAAAATTTGAATTGGATTGATTTGAAATGAAGTTGAAAATAAATAAGGTCAAAGTTAAATGGGAATTGGGATTAATTCAAGCAGAAATTGAAATGACTCGAAATTGAAGTGGGTTCAATTGATATTAGTCCAAATTGATTGGAATAATTTGGAATTGTAATTAAAATTGAATAGGTTTAAAGATCAAATGGAATTTGATTTGAATTTTGAAAGAAATTGAGGTTAATTCAACTTGAATTGAGAATAAAACAAGTTCAAAGGAAATTGAAGTTATTCAAATTAAAATTTAATCAATTTAAATGAAAGTGGAAATTTAAATTGAATTGATGGAATTGGAGGTTGGGAATTGAACAGTTTGACCCTGGACTATTTTCAAAATAAATTGTTTTAGTACAAATCTATTTTTCCGAGCTATTAAATATATACAACCTTTCTTTTTAAAGCTAAATTATTTTATATTTATTTTACAATTATTTTTGGAACTATTTAACTATTTTCCAACTATTTTACAATCACTTAACTATTTTACAGCTATTTTACAAACTATAGATTGTTTTTCAACCACTTATCTATTTTTAAACTTTCCATGCTATTTTCTAAAAATAAACTGGTCGGAGTCCAAACTGTTGTTGATTAAATACCCATCTGAGATAAGAATTAGAGTGATAATCCAATGTAATTGAAGCAATTGTAAATATGTGGATAGAAATTAAAGGAAATATGAATAGAAAAAGAAATTGATTTAGTTCATAATCAATTAAATAAAATGGAAACTTATCATTTTAAAAATGAATAAGACTTTTGGAATATTTGCCATTTATTTATATACATATGTATTTTGAAAGAAAGCTTTGATTTGAAAATTCAAAATAAAATCTTTAAAAAAAAATCAAAAAAAAATCTATCTTATTTAATTAAATTAAAATGCTCTACCTTATTAACATTTAATCTAGATGTATGTATATGGATGTAATATAAATGATAATGTTTAAGATAAAATCAATCCTATCAATATTTAATATAAGTATAAAATAAAATATAGGATAAATTAAACATTTGGATAAGCTTAAACTTAAAATAGAAAAATAAAGGAAATTATGTTAGCAATAAATGTTTAAATGGTTATTGTGTGAAGCAACATAAGATAACTCTAGAATCTATATTTATACTATGGACATACTTGTGTATATGCAAGGCAAAACAAAATATCTATATATAAAAACAAAAATAAAACAAAATAGGACAAGGCTGTAAACATAGTGGGAGGCATTGCATTTAATACCATCATCTCCAGCACATAAACAAGATCATTTCGAAATGTTGAAAAATCATTTCAGTTCAGTGGAGGAAATCTGGTTTGGTCAACAGAAAAAAAAAGAATTTGATCAAAAACAAAACAAAGAAGAGAGGAAAACAACTATGCCAGTAAACACCTACCTCTATTCAAAACTCTTCTTTATACATATACATACTTCTAGTTCCCACTGGTTTAAAAAAAAACATAGCAAACCAGAAACAAGAAAAGGGTAAGCATCATCATTGTACAAACTTAAACAACAATCAAGTAAGAAGATCAAAGAAAAATAAGCTAGCAGCTTTTCAAAAAGTAGGAGTTGTTCTCTGTTCAAATTGCTTCCAGGTGAGTAAATCAATTTATTTCGAGATCTAAGAATAACTTAAATCTGTGAATATGATTCATGAATAACATTGGGTTTTGCTTATATATTTTCTTCAGGTGTGTAACTCTGTATATATCTACATGTTTGTACTGTGTGTTTCTTCTCTGTTTTTGGGTTACAGGGTGGAAAAATAACCAAGAAAATTCAATGCATCTCCATTTAATTACTAATAGGCTTATAGTTAAACAAAACAAGTTTGTTTATACATGAATTAAGATCTAAAAATAGTTTTAAGTAGGACAGTGATATATGGCATCTGGAAAAAAAAATTTCACAGGGAAATTTTAAATATAGGTAAAATTCGAATGTCATGAATTGCTAATTCAATTACATAACTTGAATCAAAATATGAAAATAGGATTTTTAAAACTTAAATGGAGATTTTTAGTTGAGTAAGCTAAGTGCAATTGATAGTTGGTCAAAAAATGCATTTTTACCAATTTCTAGTGATCGAACTAATCTTGGATGTTGAATTTCTGATCGAAGTTAGCTTGGTGATTAATGATGTAGGGAAAATTGTTAAATAAATTTTCTATTATAAGAGATGATGGAATGAGTCAAATCTAGGGTTTTCGGAGGTGCTTCGGTCGCGGCTAATGGCGAGGTGATTTCGTCCTAATTATCGCATCGAGTTTGATCACAAGGCTAGGGATCGAGGCGTGGATGTATGGTGCTTCTCTGGAAGGTTTGCCGGAGTTTCCAGCTGCCATGATCGTCGTAGCGATATAGTTTTGTCAGTTGGGTTGTGGTCTCTGTCGTCATCAGATTGTTCGATTTTGGTTTGTTGATGTTTGCATCAATTTGGGGGTTCTCACGTGATGACGAGATGATCGTCGACTTGGAGGCATTGTTGGCAAGGTGGCAGCGAAGTCTGGACCACCGTACACGTGCACCGTGCACGTTTGAATGTCAGGAGTGGATGGTTGTTTGAGAAGAAAACCTCGTCACGGGACGTACTCTTGTGATTTGTGGTGTTGACTCGAAGCAGTGGAGAAGAGGAGTTGCGCATGTGTTGCCTCGTGAATTCTGGTGTAAACTTCGGGTTGATCGTGTAGTCCAGGTTGTTAGTTAAAGTGGCAGTACCCAGATTTTTATTTCTTTTGGCTAAGGGAACCTTAGTAATTCAAGTTTTGAACAAAGCTAAAATGAGCAAAAGGGGTGAATCAAGATAAGAATTTCTTTTAGAAATAAAAAGAATGATTTCAAAGGGAAGTTTATAAACAAGTTTTAAATGTAATGTGTTAAATGAGTTTAAGGTTTTAAAGTTTTAATTAGTTTCAAGGATAATTGTTTAACAGAGTTTTTTTAACGATTTCTAAAGGATATGATAAATAAGTTTCAAGAACACTTATTTATCAAAATTTATTTAAATAAGTTTGTAAGGTTTTAAATATTAAAATTAAATGTTTAAATTATTTTGTTTGAAAAAAAAGTTACACACTTTCCATTTTAAGTTGATTCCAAAAGTGTTTTTTTAATAATATATAATGATGAAAATTAAGAATTTAAAATTAAGATAAAAGAATTTATCTTAAATTAATTAAGGTTGTAAGTCAATTAATTTAGGTGAATTAAACGGTTTATGGAATAATTAAGGGATGAATTACCCAGATGTAATTAATGACATAAACGTGATTAATTAAATTGTTAATTAAGTAAAGATAGTCGCTTGGTAATTGATTAAGTATAATTACCTAATGAGATTGAAAAGTGTAATTACTTAGTTAAGAAATTGATGAATAAATACTAGATGTAATTAATATGAGGAAAATTACTTAATGGGAAGTAATTAAAGGTTAATTACTTAGGAGAAGTAATTAAGGATCATTAATTAATGTAATTAATGTAATAAATGAGAGCAATTAAAGGTTAATTATTATAAATGGCTATGGATAGTTAATTTGTGAAATTAATTGAAAAATAATTACTCTATGTAATTGAAGATAATTAATCAAGGTGATTAATTGAGATGGATATTTGAAGAATGATTGATTAGTTAAAAGGTTGAAATTAATTAATGGTTGATTAAGCAAAGTTAGGTGATTTATTCTTAAGAAATCGATTTAATTTAAGTAAATTTAATTAATTATAATAGGGATTAACAATGATTGCTTATGAATGATTGTTTGAGAAAAAAAAACATCTGAATTGGATGATATCCATTGGATGATATGCTGTGTTAGTCTGTGACATGAAGTGTTTTGTGACATGAAATGTTTGGATGGACATTTATAATGTAGTTATTTAAAATGATGAATTTCTATGTAAAATGGTGACATCTTTCATTTAGAGTTGAATTGTGGTTCACTTAAATAACTCGGGCTAAGATGATTAAATTCGAAGAGACCGGGGTCGGGTATTAGTAAATACCCGAAACTTCTTCGATTCTTTATAAATTGATGTGTGAAGTCAATAGGCTCATATGGAATGATTTAAGTAAATTGGACTAATTAATTGAAGTTTTAAAACTTAGAGATTGATGTGTGAAATAAATGTTATCAATAACAAATTTTAAATTTGTGATTGATGCAACTTATCCCGGGTTGGACATAGGTTGTATGCTTTTGTATTCCATAGATGGGTTTACTCACGCTGGTTTCCAGCCTGACCTGCGTGTTACTTTGATGTAATGCTTGGGTCAGACCGAGTATTACAGATTTTCATGTAAGGACGTTCTGGAGCTCAGGAGGCGAGTTGGGTGGCAAGAACGTATGGAGTGTTTCCGCTATATTATATGTTGTATATCTGTGACATGATAACTGTGTATATTCCATGTCTGTATATATGTGTAACTCTGATGTATTAAAATGTAATCGACATATATAGTATTCTTTTGTAAACTGTTATTATTTGTTATTATATTTTATCCGCTGCGAATGTGAGATGTTGATGTTTCTGATCTTCTTCTTCTATCTCTTTCTTCTTTTTCCTAACTATCTGAAAATTTTGGGATCGAAAATTTCGGGTCGTTACAAAAATGAATATATTTTCTCAAATAGAAACATCTCTTCATCTACACCTTTTTGAATCTATAAATACTACTTTGATTAAGAAGTGGAAATCATCTAACTTAAATTAATCTATTCTTTACTCTCTTGATTTCTAAACACTCTCTTGCATAAACAATGTTCACATACTCTCAATCTATTATAACCGAAATATAATTTTGGTTAAATCACTTCCTACAACTCAAAGCATTCATATTTATATGCTCAAAGGAGATCATAGGAAGATTTGTACTATAAGTCAAAAATTGTTTATTTGGAATACAAGATTGTCATTGATTTTTTTGTATTAGCCTATTCCTCCGGGCGAAGAAAGAATAATTTGTTTAAAGGAAATACCAAAGCGGTGCTTTAGGACTGGACATAGGACAGGAGGTTCGAACCAGTATAAAAAATCTAGTTTGCACATTTTTTATACTTTACTATTTATTATCTACTATTGCATTAACTTATACATTTTAATATTATACACAGGTTAGATGATATACGATCCATGAGAGCTTCAGTACCAACGTCATTTCTATATTTTTTGCAGGTACCAATTAAGAAAAGAGGAAAGTGGATATTTGACAATGGTTGTTCAAAACTCATGACATGAAACAAAGACATGCTAACTAACATTATCTACTCAGATGGAGGATCTGTCACGTTTGGAGATAACTCCAAAGAATATATCATCGGCAAATGCGATGTGAGCAATGACGGTACATCTAACTTACTTCTTATCACAAATGTTTTACTAGTAAGAAATTTAAAACATAATTTTCTTAGTATAAGCCAACTATGCGACAAAGGTTTTAATATATCTTTTTTGGAAAATAAATGTAATATATTTGACCAAAATAAGAATATTATATTTGAAGGGACTAGAGAAGGTAAAATATACATCTTAAAATATGAAAGTTAATCATAACACAAATATGTGTCTAATAGTCAAAGAAAATGATCCTTAGTTATGGAACAAGTGATTTTGTCATATAAACATCAAACCAATAAGCAAATTATCTAAAAATAATTTAGTAAATGGTTTACCAAAAATAAATTTTAAAATAAACATCATTTGTGATGCTTGCCTATTAGGAAAATTGACTAAATCGTATTTTAAATCAAAGAAAATTATTTCTACATTATGACCACTTGAGTTATTACATTTAGATCTTTTTGGACCAACTCAAATTTTATCTATAATCATAAGAAATATGTTTTTGTAATTGTAGATAATTTTTTGAGATATACTTGATAATATTTATGAAAAATAAAAGTGATACATTTAAAAAATTTAAAAACTTTTCCAAGAGAAATCAAAATATTGAAAATATAAAAATTAAAAACATTAGAAGTGATCAAGGAGGTGAGTTCGATAACGATACTTTTGAAAAATTTTGTAATAAGAAAGGAATTTTTCACAATTTTTCATTTCTTAGAACTCCACAACAAAACAGAGTTGTGGAAAGGAAAAATAGAACACTTCAAGAATGCGCAAAAACCTTATTAAATGGAAGCACTCCACCTAAACATTTTTGGGCAGAAGTTGTAGCAACTGCCTTTTATGTTTTAAATCGAGTCTCCATTAGACCATTAACGAAATATACTCCATGTGAACTTTTTAATGGAAGTAAATTTAACATATCATATTTTAAAATTTTTGGTTCAAAATGTTTTCTATTAAATACAAAAGACCAACTTGGTAAATTCAATCCAAAATCCGATAAGGAATATTCTTAGGATACTCGGAACAAAGCAAGGCATATATAATTTATAATAAAAGAACTACGGTAATTGAAGAAACACTTCATGTGTCATTCGATGAAAATTTCAAATAATAGTAAAAATGAAGATGAAGATATAATTTCAAAATCAAATATCATAGAAGATGATAATATTAAAAACATTGAAAATAATACTGAAATTGAAAACAACTAACCTAGTGAATATGAGATACAATCTCCACCGAGATTAATAAGAAATCACCTAATTGAAAATAATATTCGAGAAATAAATTATAACGTAAAAACAAGAAATCAATTAAATCGGGTCATGTAGCTTTCCTATCGAACATTGAACCTAAAGATGCTAAAGAAGCCTCAACTGGTGATTACTGGATTATACCTACGCAAAAAGAGTTATATCAATTTGAACAAAACAAAGTTTAGGACTTAGTTCCTAGACCTTGTAACCAAACAGTCATCGGAACTAAGTGGGTTTACAAAAATAAAGCCGATGAGCAAGGGAATATTATTCGAAACAAAGCTAGATTTGTTGGTTAAGGCTACAATCAAGAAGAAGGAACAGACTACGAATAAATGTTTGGTTCTGAAGCTCGACTAGAAGCAATATGTATTTTATTAGCTTTTGCATGTTTTCATAAATTTAAACTATATCAGATGGTTGTAGAAAGAGCTTTTCTAAACGAATTTATAAAATAAAATGTGTATGTAGAACAACCACCTCTATTTACACATGAAAATTTTCCAGACCATGTCTATATATTAAAGAAAGCTTTGTACAGTTTAAAACAAGCACCTCATGCTTGGTATGATTGTCTTAAAAGTTATATTATAAATTCCGGTTTTAAAATAGGAAATGTAGATCAAACTTTTTTTATAAAAAAGGTAAAAAAGGTATTTTAATAATATAAGTTTATGTAGATAACATCATTTTTGGTTCCACGAACGAAAAATTATGCCAAGGATTTTCGAATATTATGACAAGAGAATTTGAAATGTCTTATATGGGAGAACTTTCATATTTTCTTGGATTACAAATCAAACAATTAAGTAATGGAATTTTTATTAATCAAGAAAAATATTATAATAATCTAATAAATTGTTTTGGTATGTGTAACAACCCGGGATTTTGGAGATTTATACTAATATTAAACTATGAAGAAAATTATAATTTAATATTGTTTTTAAAAATTAACTAGATAATAAAATATGGGATTATATTGTTTATTTTATATAAACAATATCTTGATGAGTATAATATGGGATTTGAAATTTAAATAAGTCATATTATTTTACTTGACACTTATTTGAACATTTGATGGTTGAAATAAGTGAAAATGAATGAAAATAAAGTTTGAAAAACTTTATTTATGGATTTGTGTTGTAAATAAATAATTGTGATGGTTTAATTTGAGTTAATTAGTAATATCGAAAATTTATTCCAATGTTAGCCTTTTGTTGCAAAATAAAGGAATAATATGAAGAAAATAAAATTTGGAAGTGTAAATAGGCTTGGAATGATGTTTTAATGTTATAAAAATGTTAAAACATTATAATACACTTAGTTAGACTTAAAAATAAATTTTATTTGGTTGAAATGGATGAAAAATATACATTACTTAGAATTTCACTAAGTATAATTGCCTTTGCTCTTATTGGGTAAGGTTTTAGATCCAAAATCCTAAATCTAGAAGAATCTAGTGAGAAGGAATTGCTTCTATTCCTCTATTCATTCCTTCTTCTCAAAAAATAAAATACAACTTACAATAAACCTAAAACAATGGCCTCCATATGAGGAAAAATCAAAATTCACTCATTCTCTTGCAAATTCAAGGTTCAATTCAAGTTACACACATAAGATAAGGTAATCTCCTACCTATTTAATATTAAATTCATATCAATTCTCAGATTTGATTCACTATAATTGAGTTTTGATATTTTTCCATGCTTGCATGTTGTTTCTATAGCTTCTATAGGTTTCTAATTACTAATCCAAGGCTAAAGCTCCTTTCTTTGCAAGCAAAATCATTTATTTCGCTTCAAACAAACCCTAAGGTGAGTAACCTCACTCACGCTTGCTGTATACAATCTTGTTTATTCATATTTAGTGTAAAATTGAATGCTTGGAGCTATAAAAATCAAGTTTTGATCATATTTTGTGCTTAATCCAAAAACTGAATTCTGTCCATCTTTGAAGCTGAAACGAATTTGACTATAACCTTTTCGTTTCTTAACCGATTTTGATAATTTTGGATGTTCCGGAAAGCTTAGAAACTAAGCTACGACTTTTGCTTTATTCATTTTTCCAGATTTTGAAGTTATCTATGATATAATTGCAATTGTTTGTCGCTGTCCATCAAATACATAGATTCAGGCTGAATTTGATGTTTTGTGTAAAATAATCATAACTTTTGAATCAATGATCAGAATTTGAAGATCTTGGTCATTCTGGAAATCTTAGAAGCTAAAATACAACTTTATTGTTATTTATTTTGCCTGATTTTGAGGTTACCTATGCTATAATTGTAATTGTTTGTCGCTGTCCTGCAAATACATAAGTTCAGGCCGAATTTTATGTTTTGAGTAAAACGATCATAACTTTTGAATCATTGATCCGAATTGATTGACCTTAGTCATTCTGGAAATCTTGAATCATATGCAACAACTTTCATTCAGAATGTTTTTAATTATTTCAATGTTTGCTAGCTCAAAACAGCGGATTTTATCCGCTGTCCTGTGTTTTGTTCCATGTTGTTAGTGCACTTATTGTTTTCAAACCACTTGAAAATTGTTTTGCATCCATGAACATGTATATGCATGCTCCGTATTGGTAATTATGGTGTTAAATATTTTATTTTAAATATTTTTAAGAGTATTTCTAAATAATAAAAGTAGATATACTATATTTATTTTATATAAAAAAGTAGAATTTTAATAAAAGGATTTCTTTGGGTTTCGAAAAATTTATTTTAAAACCCGGCTACCTTAGTAAATTATTGCGCAAAGATCATAAACTATTATTTTTCCCTTTCGGATGTATAAGAATGAGAATTAAACGATTTAGTAAGGATATATGGTATGAGACATGTGTTCTTGCTTTATCGCTTAATATCGGACTTCTACGACCGAAACTAATTTGAATTATTATTTTGAGATGATTTAGAAGTTGCCAAATTTTAAGAACATTATTGGTTGGAGAATTACTCTTTTTGAGTACGTTTGATGACGAACCAATCTAGATGTTTTTACAATCGCTTATGAGATGAGGCGACCAAGACGAGAATTTTCCGTTTGGAGAATTATGACTAGAAATAACCGTTGTTTTACTTACTGATGAGACGAGGTAAGTCTATTTATGAAGTATTCATAAAGTTAAGATGTTTATGATGATTTAATAAGTTAAGATGGTATTGATGACTTTTACTTGTCGATGAAATGAGACAAGTCACGATGGAACCATTACTCGTTGATGAGAAGAGATGAGTATGGTATTATATTAACTTGCCGATGAAATGAGGCAATATTGATGTTAAGTTTTAATTTGAAACTATGGTTAGAAATAACCATCACGAGTTCTTTTACTTGCCTAGGAGATGAGGCAAGTTGTTATGATGGATTGATGATGATTTCGATATTTATGATGAATTTTTACTTGTCAATGAAATGAGACAAGTCTCGATGTCACTTAAAACTCGTCCAAGTAAGAGGTAAGACGAGTTAGGTATCTTACACTCGCCGATGAGATGAGGCAGTGTTTATTTGATGATGTTTTATGATGGTTTTCTAATATGGCATCGACTAACGATTAGTAAACCAATAGGTATGAACGTATGGTATGGGACGTACGTTGACGCCTATTGGGTTCCTATTCGAGAAGTTGAGACACATTCACGATGTTACTAGTGCTACAGAACGAGTACTCGATTGGAGTCATCACGATGTTCATGAAGTTATTACTCGACTCCAATCATCACGATGTTATTACTCGGGTTTTTGTGACTGGGTGTCATCAAGATGTTTCCGACTATAGTCAATCAAGATGATCACGATGTTATGATGTTATGTGACCTCAAGTCATCACGATGAATGGTACCAAATAATGGTAGTACTAGTCAAGATGTAAATGCACGTGCTGCTTTCCATGAGGTTTTAGGTGTTTCAATTTCACTATTTTGATGATGATGCTTTAGTATAGCCTTATGTATGAAAAAGGCTTATTGACATACATGGTTTTATTTGTGATTTCGAATATGATGATTTGGATTCTTTCCGGGCTCTATCAAGATGGATTTGAGACATTGTATATATTTATACCAATGAGATGAGGTATAAATTATGGTAATGCTTTTATGATGAGTGTCGTTAATAGATTTAAGATATATTTATATTTATACCAATGATACATGGTATAAATGATTATGAAGAATATTTATAATGAGTTTAATGATGGATTTGAGATGTATTTGTATTTATACCGATGAGATGAGGTATAATAATTAAGAAGTTTCTATTAGATGAGTTTTATTTATGATGTATTCTTGAATTTTTAATTATCTTATGAAGATTTACTTTATGGTCCATATCCTCACCCATTTCATTCGGTTATATATATATAATTAGGTGAACCATGCCAATATAATATACATATTGTATTCCTCTATGCAATCATGACGAACCATTGATGTATCACTCTAGAGATAACTTGATGACTTATATCATTCCATTGGTAACGATGGAATGTTTTTCCCTTATCTCTTATCATCACCTGTACTAATGATAAGTTCTAGCTAGCCTGACCCGTGTGTTTTCACTCGGGTCAGACCGAGTTGTTTCAGGTATCATCTATTGGACTTAGCTTGAAGTGGATGTTGGATATCAGCTTTTCTTTCTCTTGAGTAGTTTTTGTTCTTTCGCATACTCTGATGTAGTTATATTTGATTCAATATTTATGATGTGGTCGAGTACCACATTTATCTGTATTCATATTGTATTGTACTAAACATGTATCAGTATATATGTATGATGTTGATTACTGTTCTGTGATGTGCTTTACATTTAGTTATTGTAATTTGTTCTGATAGATCCGTTAGCCACCTATAGTTTTGGATTAATCATTTACTGAGTATGTCGATCCATTGAGATAGAAAAAAAAAATTATATTGCATTTATCGACGTACTCAGTAGATGTTTAAGACAAAGTTATAGATGGTCGCCCTTAACCAGCCCTATTCTCCGCTTTAGTAGACGGAATTACTTGTTAATTCTCTTTACTAAGGTGGGATCGGGGTGGGGCGTTACAGCTTTGTATCAGAGCTGTGTTCAGAACAATGTAGAATAAACACAGAACAGTACGTATATCATGATACATCGAAATACAATACGAATGAATCATTTTCCTTTATTCAAGCTTGTTTTCGAATTGAGCCTTGATTCTTTTTCGAGTTTTAGGATTATTAAGATGGAATATGTCTAGGAATATAGATATATTGTATTCCATAGTATTCCATAATAGAGAGTTTGATGTCATCTTGTCTTATGTAAAATATTATTTGGGATTGTTCTATTCTTATTTTTATCGATACGAGTGAATTCGTATCGATGAAGCTGATTGATTTCTTTGAGCATTCTCGTTGAATTCCTTTGAGAGTTATGATCCTATTAAAGGGATCCACAACGATTGGCTTGTTGTATGCATTCCGAGTTCTCTATTTGTTGCTGCTTTAGTGAGTATTTGTTTATTACTTACTATCTTGAGATGTATCTGATTTGAGATGGATTGACTTGTTTGATGTTAAGTCTGATCCTTTTGTTGTTATATGATCCTATATTTATTTAGGCATCCTAATTTGATTAGGTTATTATTTCTATCACTTTGAAATGTTAGTGATGATTCCGAAGTTTCTGTATTCACTCTTGAGTATCGAGATGTAACGACCCGGCTTTTTCAACAGCTTATTTGTGATATTTAAAATGAATTTAAATAATTAATTTGGAATAAAATTTGTTTTCAATATGAAAAGTTGGTTTGATTTAATGAAAAGAACTCAGAATTTAAATATAACAATAAATTGAATAAATTAAACAGTAGTTGACAATTGGGTAAATTATTTAAATCTGGAATTGTGAGCTTGTTGGAAATATTTTAACGGCTTATAAAATTTATATTAATAATACTGAGAATGATAAATGGATTAAAATTTAATTTAACTGTCGTTTGTTCAATTTTAAATTTACATCGTTTAAATTGACATTTAAAAATAACCTTCCGAGGCACAGTCTTGGAATTCAACGAAACCAGTTCCGTTGGATCCGTAATATTGAATTATTGCCGGATTTCAAATTTCATAATTTTTGAAATGACCGCGTGATTGTACGATAAGAATACGCGCTATAATTCATATTGAATTCGAGAAGATTTATATAACGTTTAAAAATAAAATAATTAGCGTAGCTTCCTCAACACACCATCGTTCGTCTTCCTGAATACGCCTCCCATCTTCTTTATTATTTCGATGCTTCTCGTTTATATCTTCGTTCAGAAACCAAAAATCCATATTCATGGCCGCCTTCTCCTTTTAATCGCTTGCCTTCCTCTTCTCAGTAACCCTTCCTCCTTGCTTATAAATCCCGAAACCCCTATCCTTTCCCTTTTCTCTTCAAGGCCGAATTCACGGCATTTATATAACAAAAAAAAAAACAATGGAACCCTGACTCGCGATTCAAATAGGGGGAAAAACCCTAACGCGAATTAAATCGCGTTCGAGCTGCTCGCGATGGTGAGATAGGGGGGCAGCGTGATTGGGTTCGACAGTTGAGAGGGGGCGGTCACGTCTCAGGCGCGTAGTGGGCGATGGCGTAGGCTTCGCATGCAATCCAATGACGAAGCGCGCGAGCATTAGTGAGTCGTTGCCGTTCTCGATTTCGAAGGATGCTCGGGGACCTGGAGGGGACGTGTGCGACGTTGGTGGTGCGGTGGCGATGGGGGGGGCTAGGGCATGTGATTTTCGTCTTTGGATGGTTGTGCAGTAAGGTATATCTTTTATCTACTATTTAATTTAATAAATCTTCATATTTTAAAATTGCTAAATATATTTTTAATAAATAAGGGTCTGGTGAAAAAAAAAATTGTTTAATTAACTTGTTTTACTTGTTTCAGCTTATTAAAGATTTCTTTTAGAGGGAAATGTTTTCAGTTTAAAACTAAGTAATTAGTAAATTAAATTTATTAAAGAAATTAATTGTTAAATTTGTTTCAAATACTTATGAAATTCAATTTTGAATTATCAGTTCATTAAATTTATAAAATGGAAATTTATGGATCGATTATTTTGAATATTTATAAAATTCATATAAATTGTTATATAAGGTTTAAAGTGGGGAAATAAATAGCTTAAATAAGTTGAAGTCAATTAAAATGTTGAACGATAAATTTATTATTCGATCGTTCAAATATTAATAAAATTCATACGATTGTCATTCAAGGTCAAAATTTTGGAAACGAATCTGGATTGGGAAGGATTGCAACAATTAAATCAAAGGTGAGTTAATCTCACTCAGTTAAGTTTAAAATTTGAATTGTTGAATTTAAATTTAATTGTTGAATTGCTTGAATGATGGTTGAAGTAGTGAATAATTAAATAAACTTTTTACGCCATGTAATAAGTGGATGTTAGAAATATTAAACCCATATACTGCAATATTTCACATTGAAGTGAAATCGTTATTTTATTGTGCTAACATCTGTGGATGCAGGGAAAACAGGTTGGAGGGATCCAACAGGATTCCTCAAAACTATTTATTTTATTTCGTATATATGCTGTTCTGTGACAGGATGATATATTGAGTTGGGTGGTTTTATAGATAATTGAATTATCAACTGTTGAATAACAGAGAAGTTGAAAATTTGAAATTTCTATTACCGTTGATAAATTAATTTTGAAGAAGTTAAATAAAACTCAAATAGAAAATATTTATTTGAAATTTGAATCTACTTTAAGTGAGAATGGAGAAAAGAAATAAGAGTATATTTTCTACTTAAGTTAAACCTTAATGTGATAAAGTTGAGTCTTGGAAAATTTAAATTATAAATTTATACTTGAAGGAATATTGTAATCGATAAGTGAATTAAAGAAAATGGAATTATATTAAGAAATGGAAATGGAGGTCTATTAAGGAAATAAAAAGAAATATTAATAAGAAAAGAAAAGAAAAGAAAATTTATTAGGAAATAAAGAAGATGCTATTAAGAATTATGAATAAGAAATTCTGTTAAGAGCCAAAAGGAAATTTTATTTAATAGTGAATGGAAATTATTAAATGGGACAATATGGAACTTTATAGAAGGAAATAAATTATAAAGATGAGATTTTTAAATCAAACTATCTGATAATAAATGAAATCCAAGGAGATTTTATAAATTCATGAATGGAATTTATAAATGAGATAAGAAATTGGTTGAATGGAAATAGCAGGATATTTCCAAAGGTGAATGTGGACAAGAGGCATTTATAAATGGATATTGGATTTTCTAAAATTATAATTTATTTTAAAAGGAATATTTTAAATTACTATACTATATAAATCTTTGTATAAACTATTATTTGAATGTAAAACATTTTCGAATTAGTTATTTTGAAGGTTTAGCTATTATTTATTATAAACTCTAAGTTTTCTAAAACAAGCTTTGAAACTTATAAATAACTAGATATAAATTTTGATATTTAATATTACTTCTTATTTTATAAATCTATATGTTTTTCAAAATGTTTTTAAAATCCAATTAAAATCCTCTTGTGATGGTAAGCAAATTAATTTAAATGGGATAAGATTTAGGAGAAATCTTATTAAGTGGAGAAAGTGAATTTGAGAAATTATAAGGAAAGTGTAAATTGATTTTTGAAAATGAATGAGAAATAAATGATATTTCCAAAGGGTAAATCAATGGAGTGAGTATAAGAAATCAATTAAGTGATTTCATGGGAATAAAGGGCTTGAAATTTTATTCCAAATGGGTTAAATGGGAATATTATCTGTATGATAATTGGAGTAAATAGTTTGTTGAAATTATTTGATGGTTGCTTGTTTATAATTAATTGATAGTTAAATAACCGACTATCAATATTGGACAATGCGTTGATCGTTTCGAAGAGTCCGGGATCGGATTTAATTATCCGAAAAACCACTTCGATCCAGTTTGAACAATTACGAATGAAGAACGTGAAGAGTTGAAGACGGTGATTCGGTTTGTCCAAACCCAGGACCACTTGTATGGATTGAATGCTTTCAGAACATCGTCAGGTGGACGATGAGCATTCTAAGTGACGCGTTCTTAAAAGGTAATGTTTAACCTCAAGCCTCATCAACCGGGAATGGCTAAAACAGGGGAGGTGCAGCAAGGTTAGGTGGGTCATGCCCAAGCAGGACAAGATATTTCCCCTGTCTAGATGTCCCTTTTTATTCGGCTTAGTGGGTGGTTGGTCGCGCCAACCACGGGGTTTATCTTGTTCGGGACTGTTCAGTAAGGAATGGTTCCGGCCTTATGTTGCAGGGGATGAAGGGAGTAATCCTCGGTACTCTGATCTAGGCCAGGTACTGTGACGGGCGGTACCCCAGTAGCCCAGCCATTGATGGAAATCCATTCTCCCTACGAGCCTTGTACGAGTTTTGTTTATATTACCCACTCTGTGGCTAGTAGCTGGAATTTAATTATGTAACAATTTCGGCTATTTTATAAGTATTTGTATATGGACCCTATTATAATATCAGAGGATTTCTATAAAAATTGTTTTAGCTATCGTAAGGTAAAAACCCGACATGTTTATTTGTGGCGTGGTCTTACGAGATGCTTTTGTTTTCAAAATATTTTTCAAACTTTAATAATCGAATTGAGTGTGATTTTCTCACGCTTGGATTCCAGACTGACTCGGATGTTGTTTTATATGATGCTCGGGTCAGACCAAGTTAACAGGATTCAGGTTATATGCTGGAGCTCAGGAGACGAGCTGGTGACAGAGCGTATTTCCGTATTTGTCTATTATTTCCGCTGTGTATGGACATGTATGATTGATTGATGTACTTTGATGATGGTATGTATGTATATGTATACAGTACAGAGTTCTTGTATTTAAAACTGTATTCTATATATTATATTTTATTCCGTTGCGATGTGAGATTCTGATATTGTGTTTTTCTTCTTCTTCTTCTATCCCTTTCTTCTTTTTCATAACTATCTGGAGTTTTCGGGTTCGAAAATTCCGGGTTGTTACACTTGGTATCAGACCTGAAAGGTTAAGCGAGAACCTTGGCTCTGGTGGAGAATTACTCATTAGAAATAGAGTCAATGGTACTCTAGAATGAGTTTGAGCGTATTAATAGATATGAGTGCGTATTTGTTAGTGAATATAAAATGGTTTTATATTGCGTTGGTTGATTTATTGAGTGGTATATGAACCTTCGTCGGCACAGCCTCGAAAACTGTATCGAAGGGGTTTCTAAACACTTAAATAGAGCAATTCGACACAATATTGATTTTTAAAAGTGGGTGAATGAAATAATTTCATCCAAAATATTTTTTGATATAAAAGGAATATTTTTCTGAAATTATTATTATAACTTGGATGTTTGGATGCTAGTATTGTAGACAAATGAGCGTTTAAAATCCGAAATAGCTTATATAACCTAGGAAGTCATTAGATTTGAATTTTGGATTTTAAAATCAAGTGAAAAGTTAGAAATGAGAATTTAACTTGGATTTGAGATTAAATTTTTGAAATGTAATTAATGAATAAGAAAATTTTGTTATGATTGAAGTGAGATGATGAAAATATAAAGAAAAAATATATATAAATAATGTGGAGAAGTAAATAAAAATTTAGAATGTGAATGAATTGAGAAGAGAAATAAAACTTAAAGTGGATTGAAATTAATTCAAGTTGTGTGAATGGAAGTAAATTGATTAAACTGAAAATAAATTCAGTTGTATTTGATTTAAATTGTAATTGGAATTAAAAATGGAATTTAGTGATGAAACCTGAATTACAAATTGAAATTCCATTGAATGGTAAGTAAATTAAATAAGAATTGGAATTGTTTTGGAATTGGACTAAAGTAAAGATAATTTGAAGTTACAAATTAGATCCAAATCAAGTATGGATGGAATAAATTGGCCTTGAATATTATCTTAACAAATTTAGATGGTAAATTAAATCACATGGGATTTGATCTAGATGAGTATCAAATATATTGCAATGAATTTAAGAAGAAGTTGCAATAACTAAATTAACTGAAGATGTAAAATTTATGGAAAGGTGATTTCGATGAAAGTGGAAGTTCATTGAATAAAATAAATGGGTAAAGTACCTTAAACATTGGTTGGGATTGGATAGTGAATAGAAAATTTAATTGGATTGAGAACTTTGATTGAACTGGAATTAACTTAAGCTAAGTTAATGTTTGAATTTGAATGAAGATGAATTAAATTGAGATGTAGATGGTATCGTAATAAAATTTTCACTTGAGTAAAATTCATAACAATGAAATGAGGTTGAATTTAATGTAAGCTAAGTGAAATTTGAATTTGAGGTAATAAGATTTCGATAGCTTATAAAAGAATTGAGAGGTGCTGAAATAACTTGGCTAAGTAAAAATGTATAAACCCGAATTAAAATAAAATGGGAATATGGTAAACTGTAAATAAATGGAAGTGTGAAGATAATTAAGAGGTGGACTTGTAAAATTATGATGGAATAATTAAGTCAAATAGAATTGTTTGAATTTGGGAAATGAATAGAAAATCCAAACCTGAATTACAAAATAGAATTGAACCAAAGAAATTTAAATGAAGAGATTTTTGAAGCTAAAAATCAAGTATTGAATTATAAATTTGGAATAAACCAATTTGGGATAAATTAGTAACTTGAATATGTGAATAAATTTCGAATTGGTTAAATAAAGGTTGAATGGTAAATTAATAGAAGTGGAGAGTGAATTAAAGTGAATGGGGGAAGAGCCCTTGAATTATAAATATAAAATTCAACTTGGATTGGTTGGTAAATAAAATGAAATTGGATTAAATATATATGGTTAGAAGTGTAAACAAAAAAAAAACCAATTGTTTATAAATAAAGTGAAAATGTTCTGTGATAAGTTAAATAAGTTCGAGAATGAATCGAACATGGGAATTGAATTTTTTTTTTTAAAATGAAATAATTAATTGAGTTAAGAAGTAAATGAAAGAGATTTGATTTGAATAAAATCAAATTAAATTGGAAAAGAATTTATGGACAAATGAAATAAACTTAAGTTATGAAAGTTAAATAATTTGAAGTCACTTAACTTAAGTCTAAAATTCAATGAAGCATGACTCATATAAACTTGGGACATGATTGTTAAATTTTAAGCATTGAAGTTGTCGAGCTTAATAAAAATGGTTTTGAATGAAATTTCATATAACTAGAGTTGGAATTAATTTTAAATAGTTATAAAACTAAGGAAACTGTTGTTGAATGAATATTGTTGAATTTGCATGAAATAATTGTTGTTGTCGTAAACAAGATTAAATAAGTTCTATGGAATAATAGAAATCAATAAACTTGATTTTTGAATAAAATTGCCATGAATACAAAATAGTTCGGATTAAGAATGAATTGAATAAGAGAATGATATTGAAAATCATTCTGAATCGAATATGATGTTATAAATTGAATAAAAGCAATTGGATTTAATTGGAACCTTATCAATTATTTATAAAGCTGGATTCACGTCTAATTGTTTATAAAGTATGGTTTTGAATTGATAAGAAGCAGAAATTGATTTTTGAAATCAATTAAATGGAAAATGGGTTTGTGTGGGCATAATTATGAATTGGAGTTAGGTAAATGTGTTGTAACTCACTTAAGTTGAATGCATACGGTGTTTGTGTCAGTTATAAACAAATGGAACTAGTTTGGAAACTATATAAGTTTGTTATGAAGTTATTTATATTTCATTACTTATGTTATTGATTGTTGTAGCTGTTTAAATGAATGCAATGTTATAAATTTCACAAATATGTTGCTTATATGTTTAAATTGAGTAAGTACAGGTACCAGAAGACTGTATAGCGAGATTTTGGACGCACATATGCTAAATTAAATATGCCGCTTGCTTAAAATGCTAAATAAGGTACGCCTACGCAATACAAACTAGGAAATATGAACTGTTTTTGGTTTTTCCGACCGTGTGGGTCGATGTATATATATTTATATCTATTGTCAAATTGCAAAAGCTTCTCCGTACAAAGGGGACTCTGCCAAAAAATTTCAGAAATTTTGGGAGTTAGAAATTTTTTGTAAATTTTTGAAAATTTCGTTAACGACAAATGTTTTCAAATTGGAAATTGCAATAAATCGGTGAATGAAACTTATTTAAAATAACGACTTGAATTTGATAAATGAAAAATAGAATTTAAATATTCAGAATTAAAAAGAAATTGAATTCATATAGAAATGGAAACATTAATTGAGTAGGAATGGATATAAACTAAAGTAGTAAGATGGAAATTAATATAAGAAATACATAAGATGCTTATACTAACTCAAGTAAGGAAAAATGCATTCTCAATTGGGAATTGATATTTCAAATATAATCTAAGATAATATTTGAATGAATAGATATTGACATTTGTAGGGATGTCGATAAAATGTTTTTGTATATTGTGATTGGATATATTGCTGTGTAAGATTTGCAGGTAATATAAAGGAAGATAAAGAGAATTGAGTTTGGTTTCAAAAGATAAATAAGTAATGCTCGACAAAGGTATGTGTTTGAATTTTTATATGGAAATTGAGTGGGATTTTGATTGAGCCACTTGGCTTTTTGTTTTCTTTTGGGTTTTCGAGAGGCCATAGAGCCATTTTGTAGTTGTACCGAGCTAGCCGCGCAAAGGAGACGCTGGCAAAAAATTTCGGGAATTTAGGGTGTTAGAAAATTTTTGAGAACATTTTGATAAGTCAAAATTTGAATTTAAATTGAAACTTGAATAGTTAAGCATATAGTATAGTTTGGAACTAGGGAAAAAGTTTAGAAAGTTAATGAGAAAGGTAAGGCATCTTTTATTAAAAAGATAGTGGTAGGATGTTGAATTGTTGATTGTGAAATAATAGTATCGGGTATTGGACCATTCTTCCTAACTAGTAATTTCGGGGACGAAATTCTTTTAAGGGTGGAGGAATGTAACGACCCGGCTTTTTCAACAGCTTATTTGTGATATTTAAAATGAATTTAAATAATTAATTTGGAATAAAATTTGTTTTCAATATGAAAAGTTGGTTTGATTTAATGAAAAGAACTCAGAATTTAAATATAACAATAAATTGAATAAATTAAATAGTAGTTGACAATTGGGTAAATTATTTAAATCTGGAATTGTGAGCTTGTCGGAAATATTTTAACGGCTTATAAAATTTATATTAATAATACTGAGAATGATAAATGGATTAAAATTTAATTTAACTATCGTTTGTTCAATTTTAAATTTACATCGTTTAAATTGACATTTAAAAATAACCTTCCCAGGCACAGTCTCGGAATTCAACGAAACCAGTTCCGTTGGATCCGTAATATTGAATTATTGTCGGATTTCAAATTTCGCAATTTTTGGAATGACCGCGTGATTGTACGATAAGAATACGCGCTATAATTCATATTGAATTCGAGAAGATTTATATAACGTTTAAAAATAAAATAATTAGCGTAGCTTCCTCAACACACCATCATTCGTCTTCCTGAATACGCCTCCCATCTTCTTTATTATTTCGATTCTCATTTATATCTTCGTTCAGAAACCAAAAATCCATATTCATGGCCGCCTTCTCCTTTTAATCGCTTGCCTTCCTCTTCTCAGTAACCCTTCCTCCTTGTTTATAAATCCCGAAAACCCTATCCTTTCCCTTTTCTCTTCAAGGCCGAATTCACGGCATTTATATAACAAAAAAAAACAATGGAACCCTGACTCGCGATTCAAATAGGGGGAAAAACCCTAACGCGAAGTAAATCGCGTTCGAGCTGCTCGCGATGGTGAGATAGGGGGCAGCGTGATTGGATTCGACAGTTAAGAGGGGGTGGTCACGTCTCAGGCGCGTAGTGGGCGATGGCGTAGGCTTCGCATGCAATCCAATGATGAAGCGCGCTAGCATTAGTGAGTCGTTGCCGTTCTCGATTTCGTAGGATGCTCGGGGACCTGGAGGGGACGTGTGCGACGTAGGTGGTGCGATTGCGATGGGGGGGCTAGGGCATGTGATTTTCGTCTTTGGAAGGTCGTGCAGTAAGGTATATCTTTTATCTACTATTTAATTTAATAAATCTTCATATTTTAAAATTGCTAAATATATTTTTAATAAATAAGGGTCTATTGAAAAAAAAAATTGTTTAATTAACTTGTTTTACTTGTTTCAGCTTATAAAAGATTTTTTTTAGAGGGAAATGTTTTCAGTTTAAAACTAAGTAATTAGTAAATTAAATTTATTAAAGAAATTAATTGTTAAATTTGTTTCAAATACTTATGAAATTCAATTTTGAATTATCAGTTCATTAAATTTATAAAATGGAAATTTATGGATCGATTATTTTGAATATTTATAAAATTCATATAAATTGTTATATAAGGTTTAAAGTGGGGAAATAAATAGCTTAAATAAGTTGAAGTCAATTAAAATGTTGAACGATAAATTTATTATTCGATCGTTCAAATATTAATAAAATTCATACGATTGTCATTCAAGGTCGAAATTTTGGAAACGAATCTGGATTGGGAAGGATTGCAACAATTAAATCAAAGGTGAGTTAATCTCACTCAGTTAAGTTTAAAATTTGAATTGTTGAATTTAAATTTAATTGTTGAATTGCTTGAATGATGGTTGAAGTAGTGAATAATTAAATAAACTTTTTACGCCACGTAATAAGTGGATGTTAGAAATATTAAACCCATATACTGCAATATTTCTCATTGAAGTGAAATCGTTATTTTATTGTGCTAACATCTGTGGATGCAAGGAAAACAGGTTGTAGGGATCCAACAGGATTCCTCAAAACTATTTATTTTATTTCGTATATATGCTGTTCTGTGACAGGATGATATATTGAGTTGGGTGGTTTTATAGATAATTGAATTATCAACTGTTGAATAACAGAGAAGTTGAAAATTTGAAATTTCTATTACCGTTGATAAATTAATTTTGAAGAAGTTAAATAAAACTCAAATAGAAAATATTTATTTGAAATTTGAATTTACTTTAAGTGAGAATGAAGAAAAGAAATAAGAGTATATTTTCTACTTAAGTTAAACCTTAATGTGATAAAGTTGAGTTTTGGAAAATTTAAATTATAAATTTATACTTGAAGGAATATTGTAATCGATAAGTGAATTAAAGAAAATGGAATTATATTAAGAAATGGAAATGGAGGTCTATTAAGGAAATAAAAAGAAATATTAATAAGAAAAGAAAAGAAAAGAAAATTTATTAGGAAATAAAGAAGATGCTATTAAGAATTATGAATAAGAAATTCTGTTAAGAGCCAAAAGGAAATTTTATTTAATAGTGAATGGAAATTATTAAATGGGACAATATGGAACTTTATAGAAGGAAATAAATTATAAAGATGAGATTTTTAAATCAAACTATCTGATAATAAATGAAATCCAAGGAGATTTTATAAATTCATGAATGGAATTTATAAATGAGATAAGAAATTGGTTGAATGGAAATAGCAGGATATTTCCAAAGGTGAATGTGGACAAGAGGCATTTATAAATGGATATTGGATTTTCTAAAATTATAATTTATTTTAAAAGGAATATTTTAAATTACTATACTATATAAATCTTTGTATAAACTATTATTTGAATGTAAAACATTTTCGAATTAGTTATTTTGAAGGTTTAGCTATTATTTATTATAAACTCTAAGTTTTCTAAAACCAGCTTTGAAACTTATAAATAACTAGATATAAATTTTGATATTTAATATTACTTCTTATTTTATAAATCTATATGTTTTTCAAAATGTTTTTAAAATCCAATTAAAATCCTCTTGTGATGGTAAGCAAATTAATTTAAACGGGATAAGATTTAGGAGAAATCTTATTAAGTGGAGAAAGTGAATTTGAGAAATTATAAGGAAAGTGTAAATTGATTTTTGAAAATGAGTGAGAAATAAATGATATTTCCAAAGGGTAAATCAATGGAGTGAGTATAAGAAATCAATTAAGTGATTTCATGGGAATAAAGGGCTTGAAAATTTTATTCCAAATGGGTTAAATGGGAATATTATCTGTATGATAATTGGAGTAAATAGTTTGTTGAAATTATTTGATGGTTGCTTGTGTATAATTAATTGATAGTTAAATAACCGACTATCAATATTGGACAATGCGTTGATCGTTTCGAAGAGTCCGGGATCAGATTTAATTATCCGAAAAACCACTTCGATCCGGTTTGAACGATTACGAATGAAGACCGTGAAGAGTTGAAGACGGTGATACTGTTTGTCCAAACCTAGGTCAACTTGTATGGATTGAATGCTTTCAGAACATCGTCAGGTGGGTGATGAGCATTCTAAGTGACGCGTTCTTAAAAGGTAACGTTTAACCTCAAGCCTCATCAACCGGGAATGGCTAAAACAGGGGAGGTGCAGCAAGGTTAGGTGGGTCATGCCCAAGCAGGACAAGATATTTCCCCTGTCTAGATGTCCCTTTTTATTCGGCTTAGTGGGTGGTTGGTCGCGCCAACCACGTGGTTTATCTTGTTCGGGACTATTCAGTAAGGAATGGCTCCGGCCTTGTGTTGCAAGGGATAAAGGGAGTAATCCTCGATACTCTGATCTAGGCCAGGTACTGTGATGGGCGGTACCCCAGTAGCCCAGCCATTGATGGAAATCCATTCTCCCTACGAGCCTTGTACGAGTTTTGTTTGTATTACCCACTCTGTGGCTAGTAGCTGGAATTTAATCATGTAACAATTTCGGCTATTTTATAAGTATTTGTATATAGACCCTATTATAATATCAGAGGATTTCTATGAAAATTGTTTTAGCTATTGTAAGGTAAAAACCCGACATGTTTATTTGTGGCGTGGTCTTACGAGATGCTTTTGTTTTCAAAAGATTTTTCAAACTTTAATAATCGAATTGAGTGTGATTTTATCACGCTGGTATTCCAGACTGACTCGGGTGTTGTTTTATATGATGCTCGGGTCAGACCGAGTTAAACAGGATTCAGGTTATATGCTGGAGCTCAGGAGACGAGCTGGTGACAGAGCGTATTTCCGTATTTGTCTATTTATTTCTGCTGTGTATGGACATGTATGATTGATTGATGTACTTTGATGATGGTATGTATTTATATGTATACAGTACAGATTTCTTGTATTTAAAACTGTATTCTATATATTATATTTTATTCCGTTGCGATGTGAGATTCTGATGTTGTGTTTTTCTTCTTCTTCTATCCCTTTCTTCTTTTTCATAACTATCTGGAGTTTTCGGGTTCGAAAATTCCGGGTTGTTACACGAGATGTTGGTGATATATCTCGAATTCCAGTCAAGGTGACTTTGTTGAGTTTTGTGAGTCCGTTTGTTTGACATCCAATCGTGCAATCAAGTGTTGAGGTAACCTTATTCCTAGCTCTTCGGTTATCCTTCCACGAGGATTTCTACTAAGGAATGAGGTGAGTTTCTAGATTGTTCGAGTTTGATTGAGTTTATCATTCAGCTTCGTTTGAGTGTTCTTTTCATATACTCAATCAATGTTATCCTTTAGCATTACTCCGATTGAAGTAGTGATTCGTGGATTGTGTGCTTATTCTCCTTTGAGAAGAATATCTTGCTTATCCTGTATCTTGATGATTTTTGGAAGTGGCTCGTGACATCGTAAGATTGACGAACACTCTATCTTCTTCTGTTGATTTTGAGAATCGAGTATTCAGGGAATATCTCGATGCATTCTCTTAATATTCTTTGGTCTGAGTTTTGAAGCTATATAAATATGAGTTTTAAAGAGAAATTTAAGCTTTGAGATATAAAAAAATATCAAAGAATATTTTGAGAACATATTTACATGAGTAGTATTTCTTTTATAGAAATAATTTGGGAGTGTTGGGTTGTCCATCGGGTAGTTAAGAGTTCTAGTCGATACGCCTGATCAACGTTATCGATAGGAATCTCCTAAATGCTATGATGAGATAATCAGACACGATGATTTGTGTCTTAAAAATTGAGATTTTAAAAATAATATTTGAGATTAAATATTAAATTTATTTTTGAATGGTAATTGCAGCCATTGATTTTAGAGACGAGTATCAGAGTGGCGAGCAGTTTTGATCGTTCGATCGACGCTGCAGCCAACGAACATATCTATTTATTAGAGATTCAGTGGCAAGGCAATGCCATTTATTTATATATTTATTTTGAAATTATAAAGATGAGAATATGTGAGAAAATTATTGAGCTATACTTTATTTAAAGTATATTATGAGATTTTAGAATTATATTATATACATTGGATGTTTTAAGAGAAGAGTTATGTAACGACCCAAAATTTTATTTAATTAAAATTTGAATATTTAATTAATTTTAAATATTAATAAGTGAAATTTATAAGTCGAATAAATTTTATTTCGAATAATTGGATTTAATTGAATAATTAAATCGATAATTTAAAATGTGAAAATACAAAAATAATTGAAAATTGGGTTAAATATGATTGAAAATGATTTTTAAAATTTTATTATATCATATTGAAGTTAGAATGATGTTATAGAACTTTTAAAATTGAATTTAGAGTTAATTTGTGAAAATTGAATATTTTAATATTTAATCGACTAGTGAAATTAGCCATTTTTCGAACAGTCTCAGAATTGGACGAAACTAGTTCCATTGGATCCGTAATAGTTAGTTATTATCGGATTTCAATTTTCGTAGTAATTGGAGTTATCGTTTGACCGTGGCAGCTCGAAACGCATCGAAATTGTTTAATTATTAAATTAGCGAGTTAAAATAGCCATTTTTCAAACTGTCTCGGATTTCGACGAAACCAGTTTCATCGGATCCGTAATGTGATATTATTGTGTGGTTTAAAATTTCGTGTCAATTGGATTTACCGTTTGTCCGGTGCAAGCTGAAACGCCTAGAAAATCGGTTAATCGGTTTAATTTTAAATCAAACGTTTATAGCCATAACTCGCACAGATAACCGAATTAGCTTCCGAAACCTGTTCCATTGTGTCCGGAATACGGGATAAACCCTAGAAACGCTGGTCACCGCGTGTAAATCGGAGTTTGGAAATTCCGAAATGAATAGTGTCGTTCAAACTTCTATAAATAGACCATTCTCTTCACAAAAAAAATAAAAAACTTAGGGTTTTAAAAACCCTAGACGCCAGTAGCTAAAACCAATGGCCAAAAATATCTTCTCTTCTCCCTCCATTTTCTCCAAATCCATACATCGAATCGAGAAAGTGTCAACTGCAAAAGTGTAGAGCTCTCCGAGCTCGATACATCCAACGGTGGGTTTTCGTTCTAGTGCTTTGGATTGATGGCAAATGGAGATTGAACGCAACAAAGTCGCACACGGTTTTCAACATAAATAGGAGGCCGAGTTCAACAGGGGTCAGGCCGAAGGTAGAGGGAGAGGTGCTCTTCAATATGGCGTAACCTGATCGAATTATCATCGAGCGAGGAAGTCGTATAATTAAACCCTAATTATACGTGATGGGTTCGGTTGTATCATGCAAAGCCTGGAGACGCGCGTGTTGGAGAAGATGCTATGCACGGCTGTGATGAAGGAGGCAATGGATCTAACGGCCAGGAAAATATTAGGTTATAAAAAAGAAAATAAAAGTTGTAAATTGTTTATATAAAATCGTGTAAAATTTGAAAAATCATATCTTTTTCATACGAGGTCGAAAACGCACGAAACCAGTTGCGTTGGAATCGTATGGACGAGCACTACGCTATGAAATTGGATTGGAGTCGTTTTGTGTTAGTGAGAATTTTGGGTAAAATTAAACGTCCGTTTAATTTTATTCGAAATAAATCGCTAAAACGAAATTGAAATCAAGGTGAGAACTTCTCACTCAATCGAATCGGTTTCGATTTTTATTTTAAATAGTTAGATTTAAAATTCTTGAATGCATGTTTGAATGATGATTGTTATCTATTGATTGTTAAAATAGACATTATGCGCCGTTAGTAAGCGGATGTTATTTATTAAAAACATATACCGCGAATATTTCATAAACAGTGAAATTGGTATTATTTATGTACTTGGATTTGATTTCCCGCAGTATATAGCGGATGAGACCCTATTGCGCCGTCTATTAAGCGGATAATATTTTAAATCCCATATACCGTGATAATTTCGTACTGGAACGGAATTGGTATTGTGCTAACATCTTTGGATGTAGGAAAACAGGTTGGAGGGATCCAACTGGATTCCTCAACAGTATTTATTTGATTATGGATATTTTGATATTCGTTGATTATCATATCGATATATGATATCGTTGTTGTCGTGATTGACTATTTGGTATGTAGCATCATTGGGCCAAATTTTGGAATTTTAAAATGATTTTTAAAGTGATTTTTGAAAGTATATGTTATAAAATATTTTTGGGATTGATCCATTATAAATAAATAACGTTATAATTTTTAATGTTATAAAAATTATGATTTTTGAGAAAAATGGTTAAAAGTTGATTTTTGAAAATATGGGGTTAATGATTTTATAAAATGGTTTAAATCGGGATTTTTGAATTTATTGTGAAAAGTTTAAAAATAGGATTTATAAAATTTAATTATTTTATAAATCAAAATGATGAAATTATAAAGGACTTTAAAGACGTTTTGAAATAATAATATAAATTGATTATATAAAAGGTTTATAAAATTTGTAAAGTTATTAAAAGACTAGATTTGGGTAAATAAATAAATCTTATAAGTTATAAGATTTATAATTAGGGAATTTAAAAAGAACGATTTTTGTAAACAAATAAATTATAAGTATTTAACTTATAATATGAACCTTTGGTATATAATTGAGTTATAAATCGAATAGGTTAATAAAGGAGATTTATAAAAGGAAGTTGTTATAAAATAAATAGAAATGGAATTTATAAACATTGTTTTATAAATTCGCAAATGACTTATTTTGATAAGTAAATTGTTATAACTTATTTATGGAGTTATATTCATGTTTTAGACAGTGAATAATCCTTTAAAGTAAAATGAATAGAAATGATGGAATTGGCTAACGAAGTATATTCACGTTTTTGAATAGCGAATAATATGTTAAATAAAATGTTTTGGATGTGATGTTTTAAATAGAATTAAAACGATCTAACGATGTTTTAAATGTGTTAAGATTCGAAATCATAGATTTCAACATTCATTGTTGAAATAGACATTTTCGAGAAATAGAAGGAAATGGTGGACTATAACACTGTTGTTATAGTAAACGATTTCCGAAAGGAAATGTTTTGTATAGTATTGGGATTTATATATCTATTTTAATTTCGAATCCCTATACTAGTGATTTTGGGTTGTCGTAACGATGTTTTACGCGACATTCGTTTTGGCCCAAATAAATATGTTTAAGAGAATGATTTCCTTAAAGAATGAAATATATACTTAATTTCGATTTAAGTATATTGAATATTTTCCAAGTGTAGAAAATAAAAAGATTTGTGAATTACTTATTAAATAAGTATGGAAATGTTTTCCAATATAAAGTGAATATTTTGAGAATTTATCTTTTTGAAGATAAATTGAAAATGAATAATTGAAATCGTATATTCGTAGATATTTTGGAATGTAAATTCACTATGGAATTTATAAAAGAAAGTAGAATTTGTTTAAAAATAAATATTGATTTATTTATGAGGTATTGAAATTATATATCTTGTAAAGATATTTTTGGGAAATAAATAATTTGGAAAATTATTTGGAATCTGGTGATGTTGTGCATATCCATTGATAGTTCAATAACCGACTATCAATATTTACCTTTGAATGGGTATTTGTTGTGATTTGCTTGAATTTGAATGCCACACTTATTTTTGAATAAGCGCTCACTATTCGGGTTAGCCGGGAAAGGACCTTGGGGTCGTATAACCCATTCCGAGTATGTGATACGTCGTTATGGATTGCATTTGATGACCGGTGTTGAAGACCGGGTATTTGCGAGAGCGATAGGATGACCTGTCGATTGACTCTGCACCGAGTTGCTCCGGTATAGAGTTCTCCATATGTGATGGGGAATCCGATCAGGATTGTGGATATCCAGATTGCAAGGACTTCTTTGTAAGTGCCTTCGGTTCTGTTCGAGCCCGGAACAGACTTGTATGGATAGTATGTCTGACATTACAAATTGAGATATAAAGCTGATTTCTTTCAAATATATTTCTGTTGGTGGCGGAGAATTTATTCTTTTAGCTTAACACCCTTCTCTGAGACGTACGAGCTCAGAGGTTATGTAGTTGATGGTTATCAGCAATATATTCCCAATTTGGTAATGTGACATGCTGAGTGTTGCTGTGAAATGATCATTGTGTTGATCATTTGTGATAGGATCATTTGTTTGATCGTTTATCTTTGTGATCATTTCTATGATCATTTGTTGACCCAAAGCACAGCTTTTGTATAAAGTGTGGCTTTATGGACGAGACTTCGTCGAGCCTCACACCTCGGAATGGTCAAAACAGGAAAGATGCAGCAAGGTTATGAGGGGTAGCTCCCTTTAGGGTATATGCATTTCCTTCTGGAAAATGGTGGTATCATGGTATGGAGCCCAGATACTTACTCATGTTGAAACACTTTATTATTATGGTGTGATGTTGATTACGAGCGCTCGGATAAAGGTCCCAAAGGACTGGGGGATGGCATACTCGGTCAGTTGTTACCTAGTTTGAAAGGTAACCTGGCCTTGTGTTGGCAGAGATCCGGTTAGGTTCTCGGGGACGTCCTTCCAGAGGCGTTCTCATGTGGCAATGGGAAGTTCCTTGTCCTGACCATTCGTTGGAAATCCAATTCCCAATACGAAACCCTGTACGGTATTAGTTGTAGAACCTATCATTCACTTATGGTGGCGCCCCACTGTTTGGATGGTAGCTATAGTAGGCATAGTTCGAAATGTCTATGCTGGCTAAGATTTATATCTTTATTTTCGAAATGAATTTTTCCTACACCGTGCACTAGTAATAATATCAAATGTTCTTTTTAATGCGTATCAAGCATCTTTGACTATCATAAGGAGAAATCTCCTCCGATTCTGCGTTTGCATGTGTGTGTGTGCGGGAGGCCTTATGGTAGTCTCATTTTTAAAAGCATTGCGAATTGACTTTAAAAATATTCCTCTATTTTGATTTTAAAGATAAATAAACTGTTTTGAGTTCTCACACCAGTCACATGACTGACTCGGAGTTTATTGTTTTCCTTCCTAAACTCTGCGTGCCCACCAATTTCCACACGGGCAGTCATGAGTTAAGGTTTATCAGGATATTTCTGGATTTGCTGGAGGCAAGCTGGATGACATGGCGTATTATTAGTATATAGTATTTCTTTTCCGCTGTTTGATGTTGTTTGTTGTTGTACACTCTGATGATATGATGTAATGTAATGTAATGTAATAACTGATATAGTTCTTTGTTTAAAGATTATTCATTTATCTATTATATGTTGTCCGCTGCGATTGTGAGATTCTGATGTTGTTATGCTGTTTTCTTTCCGTTCTATTTTCTTTTCTCTCTATTTTCTATCTTCTCTCTCTTCTTCTGTCTTTTTCTTTTTCTTAAACAATGAGAATTCGTATTTCTGTTCATCTTGAGTTAATCTATGGAGATTAGTGTATATTCAAGGAGTACGGCTTTGCGGGTCTTCACAAGTTATAAGGGGATTTGAAGATCGTTTTAAACTACTTAAGTGGTTTAATAAAAAGACTAAAGAGAATTTAAACTCTTAATTTATTTTAAGGAATATTGTTATGGATTTACAAAATCTTTTGAAAATTAATTTTGAAGTATGAGAAGAAATTTGGACTTTTAATTTGAGTTTTAAATTACTTACAAAGTAATATAGTAAAGAGTTTGAAATTTTCAAATGTTGAAAATTGAGATTTAAAATTTAAAAGATGTTGAGATTTATCAATTTTACATATCTTGAATTGAAAAATAATTTGAGCTTATATCCTTGTTTCTTGAGTATATTCTATCCCTGAGCTGATAGCAACGATGTGCATTTTTCGCAGTCATTCGAGTTTGGCAGTCTTGTGAGAAGCCATTTTATGCGATTTATCTATCTTGTCTATTAAGTCTATCCTTGGTATGAGGGCGTTCTTTCCGTATTATTATGCGGAAAATTGTGTTGTCGGTCATTTTTGTTGCTTAAAGTTCGGGTTTGAATGAGTTTGATCCCGAATCTATTCATAGAGTTTTGGGAAATCTATATTATTTGATAGATAATTTGTTGAGCTTTTTATTGAGTATTGATTCGAAGACGGGATATCTTCGAAATCCTTTCGAGTTACTTGGAAAAAATTCGATGATTTGCTAGTAGCTATATTAGCATATGATGGACTATTGGATTAACCAAGTAAGTTTTTCCTTGTTTCTGTCTACCATTCTGTGTTGGGAGAATGAATGGTTTGAGTTTTGAACTTGTCTATTACATTTGTTGATTGAATTTTTATGTTGTTTACAGCCCTTTCCTTTAGAAATTGCGAGGACGCAATTTTGTTAAGAGGGAGAGTCTGTAACAACCCGGTATTTTGGAGATTTATATTAATATTAAATTATGAAGAAAATTATAATTTAATATTGTTTTTAAAAATTAATTGGATAATAAAATAGGGGATTATATTGTTTATTTTATATAAACAATATCTTGATGAGTATAATATGAGATTTGAAATTTAAATAAGTCATATTATTTTACTTGACGCTTATTTGAACATTTGATGGTTGAAATAAGTGCAAATGAATGAAAATAAAGTTTGGAAAACTTTATTTATGGATTTGTGTTGTAAATAAATAATTGTGATGGTTTAATTTGAGTTAATTAGTAATATCGAAAATTTATTCCAATGTTAGCCTTTTATTGCAAAATAAAGGAATAATATGAAGAAAATAAAATTTAGAAGTGTAAATAGGCTTGGAATGATGTTTTAATGTTATAAAAATGTTAAAACATTATAATACACTTAGTTAGACTTAAAAATAAATTTTATTTGGTTGAAATGGATGAAAAATATACATTACTTAGAATTTCACTAAGTATAATTGCCTTTGCTCTTATTGGGTAAGGTTTTAGATCCAAAATCCTAAATCTAGAAGCATCTAGTGAGAAGGAATTGCTTCTATTCCAATATTCATTCCTTCTTCTCAAAAAATAAAATACAACTTACAATAAACCTAAAACAATGGCCTCCATATGAGGAAAAATCAAAATTCACTCATTCTCTTGCAAATTCAAGGTTCAATTCAAGTTACACACATAAGATAAGGTAATCTCCTACCTATTTAATCTCAAATTCATATCAATTCTCAGATTTGATTCACTATAATTGATTTTTGATATTTTTCCATGCTTGCATGTTGTTTCTATAGCTTCTATAGGTTTCTAATTACTAATCCAAGGCTAAAGCTCCTTTCTTTGCAAGCAAAATCATTTAATTCGCTTCAAACAAACCCTAAGGTGAGTAACCTCACTCATGCTTGCTGTATACAATCTTCTTTATTCATATTTAGTGTAAAATTGAATGCTTGGAGCTATAAAAATCAAGTTTTGATCATATTTTGTGCTTAATCCAAAAACTGAATTCTGTCCATCTTTGAAGCTGAAACGAATTTGACTATAACTTTTTCGTTTCTTAACCGATTTTGATAATTTTAGATGTTCCGGAAAGCTTAGAAACTAAGATATAACTTTTGTTTATTATTTTTTCCAGATTTTGAAGTTATCTATGATATAATTGCAATTGTTTGTCGCTGTCCAGCAAATACATAGATTCAAGCTGAATTTGATGTTTTGTGTAAAATAATCATAACTTTTGAACCAATGATCGGAATTTGAAGATCTTGGTCATTCTGGAAATCTTAGAAGCTAAAATACAACTTTCTTTTTATTTATTTTGCCTGATTTTGAGGTTAGCTATGCTATAATTGTAATTGTTTGTCGCTGTCCGACAAATACATAAGTTCAGGCCGAATTTTATGTTTTGAGTAAAACGATCATAACTTTTGAATCATTGATCCGAATTGATTGACCTTGGTCATTCTGGAAATCTTGAATCATATGCAACACCTTTCATTCAGAATGTTTTTAAATATTTTAATGTTTGCTAGCTCAAAACAGCGGATTTTATCCGCTGTCCTATGTTTTGTTCCATGTTGTTAGTGCACTTATTGTTTTCAAACCACTTGAAAATTGTTTTGCATCCATGAACATGTATATGCATGCTCCGTCTTGGTAATTATGGTGTTAAATATTTTATTTTAAATATTTTTAAGAGTATTTCTAAATATAAAAGTAGATATACTATATTTATTTTATATAAAAAAGTAGAATTTTAATAAAAGGATTTCTTTGGGTTTCGAAAAATTTATTTAAAACCCGGCTACCTTAGTAAATTATTGCACAAATATCATAAACTATTATTTTTCCCTTTCGGATGTATAAGAATGAGAATTAAACGATTTAGTAAGGATATATGGTATGAGACATGTGTTCTTGCTTTATCGCTTAATATCGGACTTCTATGACCGAAACTAATTTGAATTATTATTTTGAGATGATTTAGAAGTTGCCAAATTTTAACGAACATTATTTGTTGGAGAATTACTCTTTTTGAGTATGTTTGATGACGAACCAATCTAGATGTTTTTACAATCGCTGATGAGATGAGGCGATCAAGACGAGAATTTTCCGTTTAGAGAATTATGACTAGAAATAACCGTCATGATGTTGTTTTACTTACCGATGAGACGAGGTAAGTCTATTTATGAAGTATTCATGAAGTTAAGATGTTTATGATGATTTAATAAGTTAAGATGGTATTGATGACTTTTACTTGTCGATGAAATGAGACAAGTCACGATGGAACCATTACTCTTCGATGAGAAGAGATGAGTATGGTATTATATTAACTTGCCGATGAAATGAGGCAATATTGATGTTAAGTTTTAATTGAAACTATGGTTAGAAATAACCATCATGAGTTCTTTTACTTGCCTAGGAGATGAGGCAAGTTGTTATGATGGATTGATGATGATTTCGATATTTATGATGAATTTTTACTTGTCAATGAAATGAGACAAGTCTCGATGTCACTTAAAACTCGTCCAAGTAAGAGATAAGACGAGTTAGGTATCTTACACTCGCCGATGAGATGAGGCAGTGTTTATTTGATGATGTTTTATGATGGTTTTCTAATGTGGCATCGACTAACGATTAGTAAACCAACAGGTATGAACGTATGGTATGGGACGTACGTTGACGCCTATTGGGTTCCTATTCGAGAAGTTGAGACACATTCATGATGTTACTAGTGCTACAGACCGAGTACTCGATTGGAGTCATCACGATGTTCATGAAGTTATTACTCGACTCCAATCATCACGATGTTCTTACTTGGGTTTTTGTGACAGAGTGTCATCAAGATGTTTCCGACTATAGTCAATCAAGATGATCACGATGTTATGATGTTGTGTGACCCCAAGTCATCACGATGAATGGTACCAAATAATGGTAGGACTAGTCAAGATGTAAATGCACGTGCTGCTTTCCATGAGGTTTTAGGTGTTTCGATTTCACTATTTTGATGATGATGCTTAAGTATAGCCTTATGTATGAAAAAGGCTTATTGACATACATGGTTTTATTTGTGATTTCGAATATGATGTTTTGGATTCTTTCCGGGCTCTATCAAGATGGATTTGAGACATTATCTATATTTATACCAATGAGATGAGGTATAAATTATGGTAATGCTTTTATGATGAGTGTCGTTAATAGATTTAAGATATATTTATATTTATACCAATGATACGAGGTATAAATGATTATGAAGAATCTTTATAATGAGTTTAATGATGGATTTGAGATGTATTTGTATTTATACCGATGAGATGAGGTATAATAAATAAGAAGTTTCTATTAGATGAGTTTTATTTATGATGCATTCTTGAAGTTTTAATTATCTTATGAAGATTTACTTTATGGTCCATATCCTCACCCATTTCATTCGGTTATATATATATATATAATTAGGTGAACCATGTCAATATAATATACATATTGTATTCCTCTATGCAATCATGACGAACCATTGATGTATCACTCTAGACATAACTTGATGACTTATATCATTCCATTGGTAACGATGGAATGTTTTTCCCTTATCTCTTATCATCACTTGTACTAATGATAAGTTCTAGCTAGCCTGACCCGTGTGTTTTCACTCGGGTCAGACCGAGTTGTTTCAGGTATCATCTATTGGACTTAGCTTGAAGTTGATGTTGGATATCAGCTCTTCTTTCTCTTGAGTAGTTTTTGTTCTTTCGCATACTCTGATGTAGTTATATTTGATTTGATATTTATGATGTGGTCGAGTACCACCTTTATCTGTATTCATATTGTATTTTACTAAACATGTATCAGTATATATATATATATATGATGTTGATTACTGTTTTGTGATGTGCTTTACATTTAGTTATTGTATTTTGTTCCGATAGATCCATTAGCCACCTATAGTTTTGGATTAAGCATTTACTGTGTATGTCGATCCATTGAGATAGAAAAGAAAAAAAAAATATTGCATTTATCGACGTATTCAGTAGATGTTTAAGACAAAGTTATAGATGGTCGCCCTTAACCAGCCCTATTCTCCGCTTTAGTATACGGAATTACTTGCTAATTCTCTTTACTAAGGTGGGTCTCGGGGTGGGGCGTTACAGTATGGAAAATACTTCTGTTAAATCGACACCTATGAGTACTGCGGTATATCTCGATCAAGATGAAAATGGTAAAAGTATTGACCAAAAACTATATCGAAATATGATTGGATCTTTACATTACTTAACTTCTAGTCGATCTGATATAATGATGAGTGTATATTTATGTGCACGATTTCAAGCAAACCCCAAAGAATCACATTTGCGAGCAGTGAAATGAATTTTGCGCTACTTAAGCAAAATTAAAGACTACGGCCTCTTTTACCCAAAAGAATGTCCTTTTGAGTTAGTACTGTTAGAATCTCGAATTTTGATGTTTTGATTGTGACAGCTATATAAGTAAATATATTATTTAGATCTAATTAAACTTGCAGGAGAAGATATTGTTTTTACTCTAGAAATAGTCTAACAACTTGCAGACCAGATTCCGGATTGAAGCTTCATTGTAGTATTGAGTTTAAGGTCTGAGTTTAGCAGTGAATTTATGTTAAAATCTTCGAAGTGGTGTATGCATGCACATGATTTAAAGTTTTTTAAAAACATTGTTTATATGCTAGAAAACACTAAATTCAATCGACCGAATAGCATTATTCAGCCAGTTAAATACAGTGCATGTGCACAAATTGATTTGAATATTCAGATGGCTAAGCATGCTAATTCAGCCAGCTGAATTGTGTCATTTTTGCATTGTTTTTAAATCCATTCAGCTGGCTGAATTGCTCCAATCAGAGGGCTGAATCTTCATAACAACTATAATTTGAAAAGACACTTCAATTCAATGAACAGAAACAAATCTTGATCCAAGAGTTGCTTCCATATCTCTTCATGACTATCTTTCAAGAACGATTACAACTATTCGATCTGTATAAATAGTCATGAATTCCATTGTTTTAATCATTAATATTCATTCTAATTCTCATTCTTATATTATAAACTATCTTGCTCTAAACATTCAATACTTCGTTCTAATCACTTGTACATTCAAGCAAAATTCTTTAGTGATTTAATAAACTTTCTATCTTAACAAATTACACGATGTACCACAAAGGAGAAGATTTAAGAAGGGTGTACAATATTGACTTATCGGTGCTATTAAAGAGCATACTCAGTTAGAAACATTTCTACTATTTATATTGGAAGTCCTATTCGATTGCTCAGGCAGTTTAAGTCCTATTCTGCTGCTTAGACGGTGAAGTCATGTCCGGTTCCTCAGGCAGTGTAATACCTATTCCTCCAGGTTAAGTGAGATTTGATAGTTAAATTCAAAAGAAGTCTGGGACTGGATGTAGAACGGGAAGTTCGAACCGGTATAAAAATCTCTGGTGTCATTTACTTTATTATTTTACCTTTATATTTTTTTTGAAACAATAAATAGTTTAGTTAATATTCCATATTACACGATCCTTAGTCACTTTTATTTGCTATCAGAGCTTGGAATTCGATCGATCGTCACTACATCATAGAATAATGGCCAGAAAAAGATCCAATCGAAATACAACAAGTAAAATCTTTGTCAAAGACACCAATAAGGACTATAAAAGTGTACCTTCTGATTTACAAAATTTAGTAAATGATAATAATGAATTAGTTAGTATAAGCGATAAGATCTCAAAGGTTAATTTTATTATTGCAGAAAAGATGAAATCTGTCGGACTTAAAAATGAGAAATGAAAAAAATGAGAAATTAAATTTTAAAAATCAACTTGGTGTTTTAAAAAGTAATCTTATAACTCCTAAAAAATTTCTAGATGAATAAAGCACCTTATTTGAAAAAAAAAGAGACAAATTTTCATAAGAAATGTTGAATTGAAAAAACTAAATGATTATTACAATCCTCTTTAGATAATTCAGAATCTCAAAAAATAATTCTCAAAAAATGAGAACTGTACACTAAAAAACGAAAATTCTGAATTAAATGAAAAAATTAATATTCTAAAGAATAGTAATATTTCTTTCGAAAATAACAATTGTGACTTTAAAATTAAATTTGAAAAACGTAAAAATGAATTCATGAAATTTAATAAAAGTCAAAATGGTTTAAACATGATTTTATTTAGTTCTAGACCTTTACATGATAAAAGTGAATCGGGATATAATAAAACTGATCGTAGAAATAGTTCTATTTATGCTTTCATGTATAGTAAAAATGTTAGTGCCAGTACTTGATTTCGAATAAAGTATAAATTCAATTTTTATAGAATTTCAAGTATTGCTATGACTAATAATGTTTATAATATCTCTAGATGTACAAAATCAATGACATGAAATACAAATAAAATTTATCTAAGTATTTGGGTCCCTATTAATTGGAAAAACAGAGAAAAAATACATTGACGGTTATTTGATATAGTAGTTAATAATGAAATTATATTTATAAAGATTCAACCATACTCAAATGGGTTTGGTTTCCTAAGACCTAACTCTTCGGACCCTAACAAAAAGTGGGTACCAACGTCATCTTTATATTTTTTGCAGGTACCAAATTAAAAAGAGGAAAGTTGAAACTTGATAGTGGTTGCTCAAAACACATGAACAATATTTCAAAGTTGTCCATTTTCAGTTTTTTAAACAAATTCTCTTTATGGTTGTTTAATTTGTCCTTTTTAATCGTACCAACATTGTATATTTATAATATTTCTCCTATCTATTAATGCATGCCATAACGATAGGGGGAGTATTAAGACATAGGAGTATAAATCTGTTTTTATTTATATAACTTACATAGTTGTCATCATCAAAAATTGGGAGAATGTTTTAACCTCAAATTTTAGTGTTTTGATTGTGATAGGTATATAAGTAAATGTATCGTTTAGATCTAACTAAACTTCCAGCAGAAGATATTGTACTTACTTGAGAAATAGTCTAACAACTTGCAGACCAGATTCTAGATTGACGCTTCAGCGTAGTATTAAGTTTAAGGTCCGCGTTTAGTCATAAATCTATGTTAAAATCTCTCCGAAGTGGTATTTGCACACATACGATTTAGAGTTTTTCAATAACATTGTTTGTATGCCAGAAGATACTAAATTCAGTCGACTGAATAGCATGATTCGGCCGACTAAATACTGTGCATGTGCACAAATTGATTTGAATATTTAGACGGCTGAGCATGCTAATTCAACCGGCTGAATTGTGTCCCTTTTGCACTGTTTTCATGCTGTTTCATTTTTAAATCCATTCAATTGGATGAATTGCTTCATTCAGATGGTTGAATCTTCATAACAATATATTTTAAAAATACATTTCAATTCAATGAACAAAAACAATTCTTGATCTTGATTCAAGAATTGTTTCCATATCTCTTCATGACCATCTTTCACGAATGATTACAATATTCAATCTCTATAAATAGTCATGAATTCCATTGTTTTAATCACTAATATACTAATTCTATTTCTCATTCTTATTTTCTAATCTATCTTGCTATTTTAGCTCTAAGCATTCAATACTTCACTCTACTAACTTGTTCATTCAAGCATACTTCATTAGTGATTAGTAGACTTCCTATCTTCACGAATTACACGATGTACCACAAAGGAGAATATTATAGAAATGGTGTACTCTAAAGACTTATCCATGCTATTAAAAGAGCACATTCAGTCAAGATAACTCTCTGCATTATTGAAGCCTGTTCGGTTGCTCAGACGGTTGAAGTCCTATTCTATTGCTTAGGCGGTTGAAGTCCTGTTCGGTTGCTCGGACGGTGTAATACCTATTCCTCGGAGTTAAGTGAGGGTTGATAGTTAAATTCCATAAGGAATCTAGGACTAGACTTATAACGGGAAGTGTAAACCAGTATAAATATCTCTGATGTCACTTACTTTACTAATTTTACTTTTATATTTATATTCCGCACAAGTAAATAGTTTAGTTAATATTCCATATTATACAATCCTTAGCCACTTTAGTCTAACAACGTGCAGACTAGTTTCCGAATTGAAGCTTCAACGTAGTATTAAGTTTAAAGTCTGTGTTTAGCAATAAATTTGTGTTAAAATCTCTATGAAGTGGTACATGCATGCACACGATTTAAAGTTTTTTCAAAAACATTGTTTATGTGCCAGAAAACACTAAATTCAGTCGGCTGAATAGCATGATTCAACCGGCTGAATGCTGTGCATGTGCACAAAATGATTTGAATATTCAGATGGGTGAGCATGCTAATTTAGCTGACTGAATTGTGTCACTTTTACAGTGTTTTCTTGCTAGTTTGTTTTTAAATCGATTCAGCTGGCTGAATTGCTCCATTCAGATGATTGAATCTTCATAACTGCTATATTTTGGAAAAACACTTCAATTCAATGAACAGAAACAACTCTTGATTCAAGAGTTGTTTTTATATCTCTTCATGACTGTCTTTCACGAACGGTTACAACTATTCAATCTCTATAAATAGTCATGAATTCCATTGTTTTAATCACTAATATTCATTCTAATTCTCATTCTTATATTCCAAATTATCTTGCTCTAAACATTCAATACTTCATTCTAATCAATTGTACATTTAAGAAAACTTCATTAGCGATTTAATAAACTTTCTGTCTTCACAAATTACATGATATACCATAAAGGAGAAGATTATAGGAAGAGTGTACATTATTGACTTATCAGTGCTATCGAAGAGCATTCTGTTCGGTTGCTCAGGCAGTTGAAGCCCTATTCTGTTGCTTAGGCGGTTGAAGTTCTATTCGGTTACTCAGGTAGTGTAATACCTTTTCCTTCAGATCAAGTAAGGGTTGATGGTTAAATTCCAAAAGAAGTCTGGGACTGGATGTAGAACTAGGAAGTTCAAACCAGTATAAAAATCTCTAGTGTCATATACTTTATTATTTTATGTTTATATTTATTTTTCGCACAAGTAAATAGTTTAGTTAATATTGCATATTACACGATCCTTAGTCGCTTTCAAGTATCATATAGTGATGTTGTCTTTGGAGGATGTTGAACGGATCGAAAGAGTACGAGTGGTACGTGTCATTTCATTGGACATTCTTTAGTATCTTGGTTTAGCAAGAAACAAAATCGTGTTTAATTTTCGACGTGTGAAGCAGAATATATTTTTGCTGCTTTGGCATGCGTTCAAGTAATATATATGCAGCAAACACTTTAAGATTTTGGTATAAATTTATCTAAATCGACGATTCACCATGATTATATAAATGCTATAAATTTGTTAAAAAATCCAATAAACCACTTAAGAACTAAACACATTGACATCCGACATCAGTTCCTAAACAAAAACTTAGAAAAAGGTACTATCTCTCTTGAATTTGTATCATCAAAAAATCAGGTTGCAGACATATTTACTAAACCTTTAAATGAAAATATTTTTCTAAATTTAAGATGTGAACTCGGAATTATGTCATTACATGATTTATAAATTGATAATAAAGTATATATAAATGGTTATAAAATGAATAAAAATATAATAATAAATTTGAACAAAAATTGGAGTTGATGGCACTTGAACTTTGCACTTATGGGAGATAGACATGTGATTTTCCAATATTCTATTTTATTATTTGCATTAATATCTCTCCTCCTTTCTATCTTATATACTGTAATAATCATTTTATATTTTTCACCATAGAAACCTATAATTATTTGTAACATGGAGATAAATTAAAAAGATTGGCTCAAGTTTAAAGTAAATTTTAACCAGAAAATTCAGATTCAAAAATAGCTAATGAAATTAATATATATACATGAAGAAAATGTTTTTAAATTCATATAAATCAAACACCCACTTCAATTCTTATAAAATGTCGTCTCAAGAAAATTCTGACTACTCGTCAATTGTATTTAGAACTCCAACTTCAGATTCATTTAACAAATCTATTCTAGTGCATGTTCTAGTAAAAATTACTCCATCTCAAAATCACCATATTGGACATTCATCGAATAGTAAAAGAACTAGAAGGAACTTAGAATTTGGATCACCTTCTACCAAGGAGAAAATTGATGACATTCATCACCCCCAGCATGAAACTTTAAATATACAACGTGAGATGTATTATGAACAAAAACACCATGGAAGATGTTTACATTTTCTTGAACAATTTGCTCTAAAAATTTATGGAACTACACCTAAAGAGGTGCACTATCCATCTCCTCAACGACCCACATATCTCCAAATTCTTGGGATAAAGGTGCTACAATGATATCTCCTATTTGATTTAATACTTGATCTCCTATTAATCCATTACAATAAGAATCCAAAGTTGAACCATGCTCATTCGAATTTTTTTCTTCAAACGAATCCAAGTCCTCTGAAAAATGAATAAATTTTATACTTTCATAAAATTATGCTCCTAATATTGATGTTGTAATTTGCATATATAATAAGTTTGTTGAAATAAAATTGTATTTATATATTAAATATGAGAATAAAGCTCACAAACAAATACATTTATGGCATACATTGTTAACCAAAATTGGAAATTACTAAAAATAGGGAAATGTAAAAATATCAACAAAATTAGTTGGCTGAATTTAACAATTCAGACGGCTGAATATTCAATTGTATTATATTTTCAACCTAGAATTTAGCCGGTTGACCCTTTACTTTCAGCCGACCGAATCATACCAAAAATTAGCTATTTTCTTGTGGGTTTGTTCCCAGTCGGCTGTTTAAGCAATTTTCTATTTTCTAAAATAAAATAACGCACTTTTCAAAGCACGAATCTAACCTAAATTAATACTTATTATCAACTACCTATTCATTCACTACCCATCTATTCACTTTTCAGAACTAACAAGAAAAAAACCCTAGATCCTCCAAATCAAAAATCCAATTTCTCTTCTTCTTCAAAGCAAAATGCCACTGAGATTGAAACAAACAAGAGAATCATCTTCTGGTCCATCTCAGAGCCAAATTAGATCATGGCTCCAAAATGATACAACTGTCAATAGATTTAATATCATGAAGAATTCCAAGCTTTTTGAAGGAGCTTTAATGAAGTTCCTAGATTTTAATGGTTATACTATTAGAGAATTGGCAGAAGCACATGGTTTCAATTCTCTTATTGGGTATGATGCTAATAATGTTAAGATTTATCCTCTCTTGATCAAGCCTTTTATGCTAATATGAATCTAAACCATCATAATCCTCAAAACAATGACAGTTGCATTTGGACTTTGGTCTGTGGTGTTAAAATTTACTTACCTTTATAAAGACTAGAGCATATTTTAGGACGTCTATCCGAAGGATTAGACACTGAGATGGTTGACGTTAATATGTTTGAACGTGACAAATTGTCACATATATTTTTGTCTGATGGTTTAACCGAACTAAAATCAAGTACCTTACATCCTAAGGCAATAATTATTCATCATGCATTCATTCGCTCTCTTCAACCACGAACCGAAAGCTGTGAAAAGGTTTATAAATGCAACTTCAAATCCCTAAATGTTATCTATTCCTTTCAGTGAGTTAACTGGGGAAAGATTATATTAGATGAATTTCTTAATGTCAATCATAGATAAAGCTATAAAACGGTTCATTATAGAGCTTATATTATGTGGATATTACCAAATTTTGGAGTTCCTTTGCCCGATTCTGACTTCACAACAATAATTGATAGGGGAAGTATCCAGTTAGGGGGAGAAAAATTAATCTCTATATTCAAAACTTACATAGTTGTCACCATCAAAAAGGGGGAGAATGTTAGAATTTTGATATTTCAATTGTGACAACTATATAAGTAAATATTATATGAACTAACCAAATTTGCAGGAGAAGGTAATCAAAAACATATGAAGACCAGATTCCAGATTGTTTCTACAACATATTGTTAAGTATAGAGTATGAGTCTAGACATAGCAAAATGTTAAAATATATTCGAAGTGGTATACACATACATACATAACAAAAGAATTGGCAAATCAAAAAACTACACAAAACATTATATTCAGCCGGCTTAATGATCCCTTTCAGCCATCTGAATGCTGTACATGCACAAAAATAATAATATTCAGCCGGTTGATTTATAATATTCAGATGGATGAATTCTGTCTATTTTGGACTAATTTCTTGTTGTTTAAAACTTTACTCGGTTCAATTGGCTGGAATATTTAATTTAAATGGTTGAAGCTTTATAATGGCTAGTTTCAAAAGGGTGCTACTCTTCCATGAACAGTAAAAACTCTTGATTTAGAAGATACTTCTATCACTCTTCATGATTGCTCTTCATGGACGTATAAAACCTTTTAATTTCTATAAATAGCAAAGAAATCCAACATCTTGGGTATCAATTTTCTATTTCTTAATACTATCCATTCTTGCTATTTACACTAAAAGGCTTTCTACGCATAAACGCTCTATTGATCACTTATATATTCAACTTTATTCTTTTATGATCAAATAAACTTCCTTTCTTTATGAAATACACAATATATCACAAAGGAGAAGATTATAGGAAGGGTGTACTCTAAAGACTTATCTGTGCTATTTAAAGAGCACAATCAGTCAAATATTTTTTATTAGTGAAGTTCTATTCAGTTGCTTAGGCAGTTAAAAGTCCAACTCTTTTGCTTAGGCAATTGAAGTCCTATTCTGTTGCTCAGACGGTGTAATACCTGTTCCTCCGGGTTAAGAGAAGGTTGATAGTTGAATTCCAGAAGGAGCCTGGGATTAGAGGTAGAACTTGAAAGTTCAAACCCTTATAAAAATTCCCGGTATCATTTACTTTACTGCTTTAATTTTATACTTACTTCTATACAAGTAGGTATATTATTTAATATTCCATATTATATGATCCATAGTCACTTTCACATATAACGCGGATTAGATGGCATAAGTTCCAAATTAAATAATATACTTTCTCTCTCTTACCACTTCACTCTATTATTTAATTCAGAATTTGTAGCTAATATCAGGGGGATTTAAGGTATAGCAAAAATGAGGTGTAGTCGTTCCTTGCCCATAAATATGTGTTTGTAATTAAGAATTTTGTATATTAAATAAATAATTTTTAAAATAATTCTAATAGATTTTGACTAAGTTAATAAAATTTAAAATTCAAATTTAATAATCTAATTCTAATATGGTAAAATAATTTTGAATATTCAAATCTAGATCAATCAAATCATTTAAAATATCTTTTAATTATTAAAATAGATATAATTATATTTCGTAAAATTATTTTGTTATCGAAAATAATAAAATATATGTATATTTTTTTTAAACATACAAACCATTTACAATTGCATATAAGAATTATTGTATGTATTTTGTAATTAAATAAATTTCGAAATAATGTACACATGTAAAATTTCTTTCAATCGTAATATTTTTCATTTAAAACAAATCCAAAAGTATTTATTATTATTTTTAATATATGTAATATTTTCGTGTGTGTGTGTATGTGTGTGTGTGTGTCCATATATGAGTAGAGAGTTCAATGGCATCCCAAATGGTGCAGCATCCTCATCGCCTCCTAATTTCCACCACACAATCCAAGAAGAAAGAGAAAACCTTATTATTTAATTCAGATATTGGGGTGGAAATCAGAGGGCAAAGAGGTGCTCTACTGTTTAGGATGTCATCAAACTCTCATATATATAAGGGAGTGCGGATTAAGGATCTTAAGGTCAATTTAACACTAGAGGAGGGTGAATAGTGTTTTAATGAATTCTAAGACTTATATGGACTAAATTAAAATTATGACACAAACAAATGCAGAACTTAATCACAGAACAATCACAGAATCAAACATAGATGTAGAAATGATGCAGCTCAGACCAGGGTCGAAGAATTGCAAGCTATCATTTTCCAAGGCTTAAGTCGTTCACGACCTAAGCAAGGTGAAGACTTAGGTCGCCCACGACCTAAGGAGGAAAATTTAAGTTGTTTTTGACCTAACTGGAACCCAGAAGGTGAAGGCCTAGGTCGTTCCCGACCTAACTGGAGACCAGAGGAGGAAGTTGCACCGAGTTCACGACCTAACTCAAACGGGTTACGACCTAAGGATGTTAAAGTCATTCGAATGACCTAACGAGCTACGTTCTAACGAGCTACGACCTAAAGAGTTGAGTCGCTGCTTGGTTATGCCGCACTGGAAGTAAAGCCGCTCTGGAAGTTAACTCGTTACCGACCTAAGAGCTTAAGTCACTGGGAGTCTTAAGTCATAAGTCGGGATGTTTGTATTTTCTTAAGTTGTAAGTCGTTAGGTCGTATACGACCTAGGTGTTGTAAATATATGTGTGTGTTGCAACTTGAATCTTGTACCGTTGGGTCGTAAGTCGTCACTTTTGTGTGTTTTTAGATCGTGTACGACCTAAGTTGAGTCGGCAATGTGTTGTAACTGATAAGCCGTGTACATTGAGTCGCTGCCGACATATGATGAGTCGTAAGTCGTGAACGACTCAAGGCACCGGTTGTGAAATGCTATAAATAGGGAGTGTGTTGTACATTTTAAGGTAGATTGTTGAATAAAACTTTGTTTGATTACAGTGTGCTTTCATCTAAATTGGTAGTTGAGTGTGATCTCCTATCTCCACTTTCGGTTATTCGAGTGTGCTCGAATCAACGATCGTTGAAGCCAATTCACGGTATCAAGTGCGCTTGATCAACGTTTGAAGAATTGTAGATCTTCTTTCACGGTATCGTGCGCGATCAACGTGTCGAAGATAGCTAGAATTCGGTATCTTTGTGATCAACGAATTTGGGCATTTCAGTATCTTCAATCCACCGTTTGCTACTTTCATCGATCTATATCGTTTTGTTATTATCCGCTGCGTCAGTTTGGTATCAGAGCTAGACTTAGCCAATCATAGCTAAGCCGAGTCTTGGAGCCAAGGAGTTTGAAGTTTGGTGTTCATCGTGTTCATCTTGAAGTTGCAACGAGTTAGAAGCTTTCGATCCATTTCATTTTGGATCAAAGTTGGAAAGGTGTTTGAGTTTGAGCCGAGTTGGGTAGAGCCGTGCATCACTTGTTTAAGCCAAGAGTTTAAAGTGAACGCCGAGCATAACTTTGTGTTAAGTTTGGGTCGTGCATCAGTTTGGTATCATTGGTTGAAGTTAGGGCCGAACTTGTGGAACTTGTGTGAGCTACTTGAAGTTTGATTTGTAGAAGATTTATGAAGTTTTGAAGTGTTTGTGTTGATTTAATCATTCCACCAAGGAGAGCTAACCATCATCAGAATGTTGAAGCGTTGTATAGAAGAGAAGAAGCCGAGCAGATGGAGCAACGCATTAATGAGAAATTTGATGAAGGTATTGGAAAGCTAGAGAAGTTGATGATTGATATGAATCAAACTCAAAGGAGGAGATCGCCAATCTCGAACCATGGAGGAAACCGAGTTTCGCCATCGGTTACAGAAGCGAGAAGGGTATCACCGCAATCTTTTAGAGAAAGAAGAGAAACATCAATTTCATCAAGGAGAGATCACCATGACTATGGACATGAAGAGAGGAGAAGTCCACGAGTGGTTGAAGATGAGCCATATCATGATGAAGAGAGACATAGTAGAAGAGACATGCGTGATCGAAGGGATGTTGATGGTCGAGATCGATATAGACGTACATTTGATTTTGATGAAGAGGGTGATAGAGATAGCATTCATTATCGAGATCGAGACCAAGTTTGAAATTCATATCGGGATGTAGATGATGATCGACGATGGGAATCGGGTATGAAGATGGAAATTCCAGAGTTCAAGGGTGGAATGGTAGCTGAAGAATTTCTTGATTGGTTGTCTAATGTTGAAGAGATCTTTGATTTCAAGAAGGTTCCTGAGCATAGAAGAGTGAAGTTGGTTGCTACTAGGTTGAGAGGCAGAGCTATGGCATGGTGGCAGCAAACTAAACTTACACGGGAGAGAATGGGGAAGTCGAAGATTGAATCATGGGAGAAAATGAAGAAGATGATGAAAGCCACATTCTTACCTTACAATTATCAGTCACTCATGTATCAGAGGTTGCAGAATCTGAGGCAAGGGAGGAAGACTATTAATGATTATGCTGATGAATTTTATCAACTGATTGCTCGAAATGACATTATGGAGACAGAGGAACAGCTGACTGCTAGATTTGTTGGAGGGTTGAGGATGCAGATTCAAGATATGGTGAATATGTTTGATCCTAGATCTATAGCAGAAGCACATCAGAAAGCGTTGGCTTGGGAGAAGCAGGGAAGACGAGGTGGTGGTGTGTTTACAAGTTCCAATATTCAGAACAAGGGTGCTAGTGGGAGTTCCAATGTTTCTAAATCTTTCAGTAAACCAGTTGTGAATGAAGTTGCGAAGGTGAAGGTCAACAACAATTTCAAATGTTATAATTGCCATGAAGTGGGTCACAAGAGTAATGAATGTCCGAAGCCGAAGAAGCGAACTATGATTGTTGAAGTTGAAGGTGAGGATGTTGGGGAAGGTTATCCTAGTCTAGTTGAGGAGGATGAACAGGATGTTGCATCAGGAGATAAAGGATGTAATCTAATGATGAGGAGGTCTTGTTTACTACCGAAGCAGGAAGAAGAAGCTAGTTGGTTGAGGAGTAACATCTTTCAGTCAACATGCACTATTCTGGGAAAAGTTTGTAAGTTTGTGATTGATGCAGGAAGTTGTGACAATATTCTTTCTACTGAAGCCGTGAGAAAGTTGAAGCTGAAAACGAAGAAGCATCCAAATCCTTACAAGTTAGCGTGGTTGAGAAAAGGAGGAGAAGTGAAGGTGGACAGGCGAGTTCGAGTTCCATTTTCTATTGGGAAGAAGTATAAAGACGAGATTTGGTGTGACGTTGTGGAGATGGATGTTTGTCACTTACTTTTGGGAAGACCATGGCAGTATGATCGAGCAGTGCAACATGACGGTCGGACCAATAGCTACAGCTTTATGTTTGAAGGTGTTAAGATCATTTTGGTTCCAAAGAAGAGACAACAAGGAGAGAGCAAGTCAGAGGAAATTGAGGAGCTGAAGTCTTTGTTGACTTTGAAGGAATTTATCGAAGAAGTAGAGGAGTGTCCAGAGGTGTTTTTGTTGGTTGGACACGAAGCTATTGAATTTGTTAAAGTTCCAGAGGAAGTAAAACCGGTATTGGAAGAATTCAGTGATGTGTTTCCTGAGGAGTTGCCAACGGAGTTACCACCGTTGAGGGATATTCAACATCAGATTGATCTTGTACCAGCGTCAGTTTTACCTCACAGACCACATTACCGGATGAGTCCCAAGGAGCATGAAGAACTGAGAAGGCAAGTGGAAGAATTGTTAGAACAAGGGCGTATTCAGGAGAGCTTGAGTCCATGTGCTGTGCCAGCCTTATTGGTACCGAAGAAGGATGGGACATGGAGGATGTTTACGGACAGTAGAGCTCTGAACAAGATCACTGTGAGATATAGATTTCCTATGCCGAGGTTTGATGATTTGATAGATCAGTTGAATGGAGCTATTATGTTTTCCAAGGTTGACTTGAAGAGTGGATACCATCAGATTCGTATTAAACCGGGTGATGAGTGGAAGACTGCTTTTAAAACCAGGGAAGGATTATACGAATGGTTGGTTATGCCGTTTGGTTTATCAAATGCACCGAGTACTTTTATGAGAGTGATGAACCATATTTTCAGACCATTCATTGAGAAGTTTGTAGTAGTTTACTTTGATGATATTTTAATCTATAGTGTGAGTATGGAAGAACACATCCAGCATTTGCGAGAAGTACTGTTGATCCTACGACAAGAGCAGTTCTATGCAGCAGCAAAGAAGTGCATGTTTATGACGGACAGTGTTTTATTCCTGGGGTATGTTTTGTCGAAGAAAGGTATTCAAGTGGATGAAAATAAAGTGGAAGCTGTCAGGAGTTGGCCACAACCCAAGACAATTACTGAGGTGGGGAGCTTTCATGGATTGGTATCTTTCTATCGAAGATTCATTCCGCACTTCAGTAGTGTAATGGAACCTGTAACCGATTGCATGAAGGGAAAGAAGTTTGAGTGGTCAGAGGAAGCAGGGGTTGCTTTTGAGAAGATCAAGTCACTATTGACGACAGCGCCAATTCTAGTATTACCGGATTTTCAGTTCTGTTCGAGTTACATACCGATGCATCTAAAGTTGGGATTGGTGGAGTCTTGAGTCAAAAGGGAAGACCAATTGCTTATTTCAGTGAGAAATTGTCTGGAGCTAAATTGAGATATAGCACTTATGATGTTGAATTTTACGCAATTGTTCAAGCTGTGAAGCACTGGAGACAATATCTGTTTCAGAAAGAGTTTGTTCTTTACACTGATCATGAAGCGTTGAAGCACTTACAAGGGCAGGATAAGATTTCAGCAAGGCATGCATCATGGATTGCTTATCTGCAGCAATTTACGTTTGTTGTGAAACATAAATCGGGAATTACGAATCGTGTAGCAGATGCATTGAGCAGAAGGAATCACTTGTTGACTACAATGAAGGTTGAGGTGATAGGGTTTGAATTGTTGCCAGAACTAATTGAAGAAGATCCTTACTTTATGAACTTTGTTGAAAAAGTCAAGGAGGGGAATGCTGACGAGTTTGTATTGGTGGATGGTTTTCTGTTTAAAGGAAATCGTTTATGCGTACCGGATTGTAGTTTGAGAATGAAGATTATAAAGGAGCTACATGAAGAAGGCCATGTGGGTAGAGATCGTACTTTGCAGTTAATTTCTCAATCTTATTTTTGGCCGTCAATGAGGAAAGAGGTGGAAAGGTTTGTGGAGAGATGTCATATCTGTCAGATTTCGAAGGGAGCAGCGACCAATGCAGGATTATATATGCCGTTACCTGTACCAACTAAACCTTGGGTTGATGTGAGTATGGATTTTGTTTTGGGTTTACCTCGAACTCAAAGGGGAAACGATTCCATTTATCTAGTGGTTGACCGATTTTCGAAAATGGCACATTTCATTGCTTGTAAGAAGACGACGGATGCTGTTCATGTTGCTCAGTTATATTTCAAAGAGATCTATAGACTTCATGGGTTACCAGAATCTATCGTTTCGGACAGGGATACCAGATTTTTAAGTCATTTTTGGCTAAGTTTGTGGAAGATGGTGGGAACGAAGTTAAACTTTAGCAGCGCTTATCATCCGCGGACAGATGGACAGACCGAAGTTGTTAACAGATCGTTGGGAAATTTGTTGCGATGTCTTGTGAAGGACAATCTGAAAAGTTGGGACATGAAGTTATGCCAAGCAGAGTTTGCTCATAATCATGCAGTGAATCGTAGTACGGGATTCAGTCCATTTCAGATTGTATATTCAAATTTACCAAGGGGACCGTTGGACCTAACGGTGCCACAACCCAAGGGGACGGTTAAACGAGCTGTAGATTTTGTTGATGGATTGACCGAATGTCATAAGATCGTTCAAGAATGATTGGAGAAGGAAAATGAGAAGTATAAAAGATCCACAGATCTGAAGCGACGAAATGTTGAGTTTAATGAAGGGGATATGGTGTATGCTGTGTTAACAAAGGACCGTTTCCAGTGGGCGCTTATAACAAGTTGAAAGCCAGAAAAATTGGTCCTGTAGAAGTTGTGAAACGGATTAATGAAAATGCTTATAAATTGAAGCTGCCGGAGGATGTGTACACTTTTGACGTGTTCAATGTTAAGCATCTCGTACCATATTATGGAGATGAACGAGGCGATGTGGAAGAATTTACAAATTCGAGGACGAATTTTTCTCAACCTGGGGAGGATGATGCAGCTCAGACCAGGGTCGAAAAATTGCAAGCTATCATTTTCCAAGGCTTAAGTCGTTCACGACCTAAGCAAGGTGAAGGCTTAGGTCGCCCACGACCTAAGGAGGAAAATTTAAGTCATTTCCGACCTAACTGGAACCCAGAAGGTGAAGGCCTAGGTCGTTCCCGACCTAACTGGAGACCAGAGGGGGAAGTTGCACCGAGTTCACGACCTAACTCAAACGGGTTACGACCTAAGGATGTTAAAGTCGTTCGAACGACCTAACGAGCTACGTTCTAACGAGCTACGACCTAAAGAGTTGAGTCGCTGCTTGGTTATGCCGCACTGGAAGTAAAGCCGCTCTGGAAGTTAACTCGTTACCGACCTAAGAGCTTAAGTCGCTGGGAGTCTTAAGTCATAAGTCGGGATGTTTGTATTTTCTTAAGTCGTTAGGTCGTATACGACCTAGGTGTTGTAAATATATGTGTGTGTTGTAACTTGAATCTTGTACCGTTGGGTCGTAAGTCGTCACTTTTGTGTGTTTTTAGATCGTGTACGACCTAAGTTGAGTCGGCAATGTGTTGTAACTGATAAGCCGTGTACGTTGAGTCGCTGCCGACATATGATGAGTCGTAAGTCGTGAACGACTCAAGGCACCAGTTGTGAAATGCTATAAATAGGGAGTGTGTTGTACATTTTAAGGTAGATTGTTGAATAAAACTTTGTTTGATTACTGTGTGCTTTCATCTAAATTGGTAGTTGAGTGTGATCTCCTATCTCCACTTTCGGTTACTCGAGTGCGCTCGAATCAACGATCGTTGAAGCCAATTCACGGTATCAAGTACGCTTGATCAACGTTTGAAGAATTGTAGATCTTCTTTCACGGTATCGTGCGCGATCAACGTGTCGAAGATAGCTAGAATTTGGTATCTTTGTGATCAACGAATTTGGGCATTTCAGTATCTTCAATCCACCGTTTGCTACTTTCATCGATCTATATCGTTTTGTTATTATCCGCTGCGTCAAGAAAGTAAATAAAAAGTAATAAAAGGAAAGAAGACAGCGGATTTTATACTGGTTCGGAGTTACCCTACGTCCAGTCCTGCACCAAGGCAAACACCTCGTACATATTTTATTATACCGATGTCGAGATTACAATCCTCAATTTCTAAAGGCCTTGAGGTACCCTCCTGTCTTTGAGTTCGGGGCAAACTCTCTTGATTTACGGGACACAAGATCACCAAATTGATTTTTAGACACAACCACACCTTATAGAGAGAGTCGATAAACTTTGTTTACAAACTGAACTTATAACTCTGAATAGCACTTTGTTCTTCGAGAGAGAGAAGAGAATCGAACAAGAATGAGATTCTAATTTGATTTACTTGAGAATTCAGCAGAATTTTGACACGATCTTAAAAATACGAAAATTTTAGAATATGGATTTGTGGAGAAGACGGAGTGAAGAAAATAAGAAAAAACAGTTAGTTAAAAATTCGTTTATGAAGTCTATTTATATACCAGTAATGAGTGTAACCAAGAGATTTAAATGAATAGACACTTCTTTTGAAAATTGAAAATTTTGAATTTAACGGCCACCATGTCGACATGGGGTATCCCATGATGTCGACATCCCTTAGTTAAAAACAATGTGAAATTTGTTTTTAAAATGGTATTGAAAGGAAAACAAGATAAAATGATTCTGGAGTAAAATAAACTAATTTTCCTATGTTTTAAAATAAAAAAGAGTAGAAAAATATATTTTTAGAATGTATATATAAATTTAATTTTAAATCTCAAGTATATATATATTATAAAGAATGTTTAAAAATCAGAAGATAGTTTTAAAAACAAACGAAGTTTAAAACAAGAGTTCATTTAAAACAAAAATAAAGAACATTTTAAGGCTAAAACAACTTTTTGAAAATTATTTGAAAAGATAATTTTTAAGGCTAAAACATTTTGAAAAGCAGTTTTGAAAATAATTTTGAAAAACTATTTTGAAGTAGTTTTGCACGCTTCTTCCTGCAGAGTATTTCATCACATCAGGATTTGAGAACTTGTACAAAACCAGGATGTTCATGGGCTTGTAAGCCACTTGTCGTAGGTTTGTAAGCTACTTGTCGTGGGTTTGTAAGCCACTAAGAAGGTAGAAATAGGTTCCACTCCAAATGAAATAGTGAAGTTTAAACAAAAGTAGACACTTATCTTGAAATCTTGATCTTAATACTCATGAGTCTTCAAACTTGATTTCTTCATTCTTGATCTTTATTACTGTACAACCTGCCTTATATATATGTCATGCAGAATAACATTTATATATATCTAGATAATAGTGTTAGTATATAAGTTACAATAAAATAAGATACAAAGGTTGTTATCATCAAAACCACTATCTCCAGTTTCTAACAATCTTCCCTTTTTTGATGATGACAACCTTGTAAAATATACTTACCATTTCGATCATACCATAACTGCCCCTTACACCAACAACTCCCCTTTACTCCAAGCCTGCTATTTTATATAACTTCTCGCCCTTTGTCATCAACAAAAAATAACCTATAAACCTCGAACTTAATAGAAATGAGATAAAAAACATACGACATAAGAATAATAACTATATATGAGTGAAATATAGCATCCTAAGTTAAATGGAATTCAACATTTTATGCACCAAAGATTGTTTGTAGAAAAACATTAATTAAGATAACACTTATATACAAATTAACAAACCAATATACAATCAAGAAAGAGAAAAATGAAAAACACTTAATGAGGACCTTTAACTATTGGTGATTTATGGACCGAACAATTTGGATAGTGGAGAAAAAAATTTCCACGTTGTTCGAACAAGTTTCCATTAGCGTCAAAAAGGACCTCTCCAACGCAAATCACGCCATCATCTTCATCCAGATGAACATCCGGATTCGGCGGAGGATGTTCTTCTTTTTGATCCTCTTGTGGTTCTTCTAGAGGCTCTTGTTCTTCAGAATCCATGGCTTGTGATGATTCTTTGATGACAATGGGATTGGCATTGTTATCTATAAGGATGTTTTGTAAATTTCTAAGGATTCTGCCTTGCCTATCTTGTTCTCTAGCCGTTTGCAGTTGACTTACTTGAATTTCCATCATCATTTGAAGCAAATCTTTCATCTCTGGTAATTTGATGAGTTGTGCATGTGTGGAACGTCGAAAAGGACCAGAATGAGGAGAAGTGGGTGAAGAAGGTCCATTATTAGAAGTGAAAGCCATTAATTTACTGTTTTAGAAGTTTATTACAGAGAATAGAACAGAGAAAAAGTGTAAAAGTCGAAATATATAAATATATAACTTAATAACTAATTTTAGAGGGAAAATTAAATTTGAAAATCTCGGCTTGTATGTCGACATAGGGGGATAGGTGTAACAACCCGGAATTTTTATAACAATAAATTATCGTCGAATGCTGATTTAATTTGGTTGTTAATTGCTATTGGCATTTTAATCGGTTGAAATTCTTTTATAAAATTTGTTAAAGGGTTTGTGGACTTAGAAAATATTGGGCCACGTTTCTTGTGTGGTGTTGTGTATCAAAAACAAATGTCGTCCCCCTTTGTTTTATTTTTCATTCGTAAACCCTAAAATAAAACAAACGAAAAAAAATATGGCGGCCTCAAAAATTTTCTTCGTTGGATCAAAAATGAGGGCTTTCGCTCCTTCGTCCCAAATTAGGGCTTCGGTGAAATTCGAAGAGGCCGACGTCAATTACTTCGAGCTGGTTGATTTTTGCTTACCGATCGATTTTCATACTCGTCGAGTCGAGGTGAGTGATACTTGTCACTCACATCTAATTCGAACTCCATGATTCTTCTGTTTCTTTTCTTCGTATAATTTTGTTTCTGTTTAACATGACTTTGGTCACTTGAGTTTTCGGCTGTTAAATTGTGGTTCGATATTGTTGGTTTCTATGATGTTTTCTATTCACTTGGGTTTGAATACTTGATTGACTTTTGGCCCTGGATTGAAACTGCTACTTGACATTTTAAATGCAATTGCTTGATTCGTACTGTTCCGGCCTGTTGTGCATTTGACATTGTTATTGAGTTTTGTTTCTGGAATTTCACCTTGGCCATGTTAGTCTCATCTGAGTGTTGCATATCGTAGCCTTGGTTCCTGTTGCACTTCACCTGTGACGTTCTGTCCGGTCCTTGCATCTGGTCTTTGATTCGTGTTTAAACTGATCGAGTCTGGTTTCTGCATTAGATCGAATGCTCGAGTCTTTGTCTTTCTGTAGTTGGTCCTGTTGCAGTTTGATTGTGTGATGTTGCATCTCTTGATGTTGCCTCTGGTTGCTGTCTTGATTCATTCCTGTGTATCAGTGATGCTTATGTCTTTGACTTCACTTGCATTTGTGTTCTGACCATATTTAATTGCATTGTGTAGTTGACTTGAGTCACTGATTATTTTTTTTGTCGAGACTTATTTTAGATGTCTTGACCACATGTTGCCTAGACCTGTTGCACTATAACTACACAGGTAAATTAGCACTTTGCATTATTGAAATGCTTTACATCCTAGCTGCATGCTTGGGTAATTGTTTTTGCAAACATTAAAATGTTCATTTTTGACTGGGTTGAGTTTGTAATTGTTGTCTCTCTGATCTGGTCTGCATTTATGAAGTACTCACTGACCTGAGTTGTTGCATTGGTTATCCACCTGACTTTGGTTTTGTTTACTGATCCAGTTTCATTTCGACTTTGTTGTTTCACTAACTCACCTATAGTTGAGTTGAGATGTACTACGGCTTTTGGTCGTGAGTATGATAGTTGCACTATCCAGTTTACAGTGCATACATGTTTTATCTTTGTTCCTATCACTCCTTTGGTTTGTGATTTCATTGTGGCCTTGACTTTACATACATTCACTGATGTTGTCACTGCACTCCTGTTCGTCATGTAATTCACTGATTTGGGTTTCGAACATGGTTATTTCATTGTTTAGGCTGCTGCACATGTGATCTTTGTTGCACATATGTGTCAGTTGCAAGGTTGGTTATGTTCCTTCCACTGTTGCATATAGGTGATTGTCCATCCATGTTGTAAGACCTGTAGCATGCTTTGTTCATGCATTTTGATGTTACTGTCTGTGTCACTATGGTATACCTGTCGTATCTGTTGCAGTGTAACCTTCATGCGAGCCTTTGTGCTTTGTATTCGAGTTGAGTTGCTTTGCAGTTGTGTTGAATAGATAATTTTGACCTCTGCAGTCTCGATTTTCTGTCATAACTGGGTCTGCATTTTTGAAATTGTGTAGACTGTCTGGATCATATATGTCTGCTTGAGACTGTTTGTACTTGTACATTGATTTGTACATTGAGTTGAATCCAGCTTAAACGCTCTGGTTTGACCTTGTGCTAGCATTGCGAATTTATTTGAATTGCAATTGAGTTGAACCTGATTTTTCTTGGGTTTGACATTGTGTTCGTTCGTGAATTTTCATTGTATACATCATCACCATAGTGGCAAGGCAGTGCACGCAAGCGTGAACTGCAGCCACACAGTATGGCTTTTATGGATATTCTATTTTGTTTTGATTTATTGATCTTTTGCGTATTTCCATATGCTGTAGTGGCGAGGCAGTACACGCGTGCGTGTACTGCAGCCCTACCCGTGTTGACCTTTTAATTGATGTTTCAATTGTTTGAATTTATTCGTGTTTCCAATTCAATAGTTTGTATTTGTTGATTTGTGGTTTAACACCGTTACGTGTTATATTTACCGTTATCCGATTTTCTTAATCAAGAATCGGATAGGTAAATTTATTGTGACTGCCGTCTAATTTTTATTTAATTATTATTGCTTTTGTGCACTAATAACAGAGTTTGAATTAGACCGACCTGTGTATTATTTTCATTTGAATTTAATACTCGGGTCAGACCGAGTATTTACAGGTTGTTTATATTTTACTTTGGGTTGCTGTTAGAGCTATGAAGTCTTTTCATACTTTTGGAGTAGTTGTCTTCATTTAAAGTAGTCAGTGTATTTGTATAGGATGTTGTATATTCATGTATATTATTCACGACAATGTACTTGTGTACATAACTTCCTGACTCGACGATTGTAGTTGTATCATATGTATTGTATCACATGTATTGTAACTGACATCAGTTATTATATATATGGGACTTTTGATTATCTGTGATCCGCACTTAGATTGTTTATGTTATTATTATATTTATTGTCCTGAACTATTATGAACCATCGTAGTTCGTTTTACACTGGAATTGGGTATGTCGATGGGAGTAAATAAATAAGAGATGAAAAAAAAAAAAATATACCACTCCTATCGAGGTAACCAATTCTAGTGTAAGACCTAACTACGGATGGCCGCTCCTATCCAGCCTTATTCTTCGTGATAACAGACAGTATTTCTTTTAATACTCTTTGTTATTGCGAGTATAAAGGTAGGGCGTCACAGTTGGTATCAGAGCTTGGGGTTTATGGACATAATATAAAACATAACTTGGATGGAACATGTGTTACAACTATTAGTCGATGTTTTATTGTGCTTTGAGTCAAAACTAAAGTTTTGAAATTATGATGAAATTTTTAAATATCTTTATTTAAAAATAAAAGTGAATTTGCGTTTTGTTGATTTGGTTGATTCATGTTTGTTTATCAGAGTGCGCAGCGAAAACAGTGAGACTGTCTTCGCTGAGTACGACTGATAACCTTTTTGATTTGAAAATCAAAATATGAAATTGAAATAAATTTCATTTGTTGTTTACATAACTGTGTTTATTTTGTTTTCTTTGAAAATTTCGAATCCGATTTGAGAATTCGAAGCAGTTGCAGTTATGTCATTTTGTTGAGATTTTGTTGTTTTGAATTATCTTCATTGAAGATATATTCGACTGATTTCTTTGTTCATTTGCAAACGTGCAAATTTAAGTTGCACGTTACTGCATTATTTTTACGCTGAACCGATGTTTAGTTCTAAACGTATTTTGTTGCCGTTACTTTTATAACAGAATTTTTACACCAATGCTTAATTTTTGAAGCCGGTGTTTTGTCGACATTTTAATGATTGAAATTCACTGATATTATGTTTTGATGAAAATTATTTTGATGAGATTTTGACGTTTAAAAATTTATGTCGCATTGACTTCAGTATCCGTCATATTTTAAAGTGGATTTTCAAGCGGTTATCCCGCAATGCTGATTTTGAGATCCGTTTCTATGGTGTTTTGAGAAGTGCAATTTCCTTGTTGAAATTATCGCTAATGTTGCTGTTTTTATTACGGATTTGCAAATCGTTTTAAAAATAAAAATTATTTTCCAAAATTTTTATGGTTTACGCTTTCAGAAGAATGAGAAAGTGACTTAAACGTTTCAGTAAAATCGAGGACTATGACCCCTTTCTTTTACTGATTCGCTTAATTCCGGACTTGTTCGTTTGAGAATGTAAATTATTACTTTTATAAAATAAATGAAATTGTTTTCAGAAGTTTTGCAGTTTGCGTTTTCAAAAGAATGAGAAAGCGATTTAAACGTTTCAGCAAAATCGAGGACTATGACCCCTTTCTTTTACTGATTCGCTTAATTCCGGACTTGTCTGTTTGAGAATGTGAAATGTTATTTTTGAAATACACAATTTTGCACTTTCAAGGAAATGATGAAGAGAATTAAATGATTTAGTAAAAGACGTGGTTATGGGACATGTGCGTTTGCTATTTTGGTTAATTCCGGACCCGTTAATTGAAATATTTGTTGTTTTGATGATTTTGATGATTTAACACGTTCAAGGAAACGATGAAGAGAATCAAACAATTTAGTAAAACACGTGGTATGGGACATGTGCGTTTTCTATTTCGGTTAATTCCGGACTCGTTAATTGAATATTTGATGATTTTCGTGTGCTTTCGAGCCACTATGATGGACCTTCGGGTCATATGATGGACCTTCGGGTCAAATACTAGTACCAGACCTTCGGGTCATATGTTGGACCTTCGGGTCATATGATGGGCGCCAAAATTATGATGACGGTACTTGGTAGGCTTCGGCCATATGAGATGCACGTGCGGCGTTGCTAAAACTCGCCATATGATGGGATCGATCCACCTTTTATGTTGACTTTCTAGAGTATCTTAATTGATTTCTAGATATTTGTTGAATCTAATTATCTGCAGGTAATTAGATATTTGATGTTATGAGTTTTGATTATCGTTTTTGATAATCGGATATTTTTTGTTTCTGATTATCGCTTGTGATAATTAGATATTTGATGTTATGAGTTCTGATTATCGTTTTTGATAATCGGATATTTGTTGTTTCTGATTATCGCTTGTGATAATTAGATATTTGATGTTATGAGTTCTGATTATCGTTTTTGATAATCGGATATTTGTTGTTTCTGATTATCGCTTGTTATAATTAGATATTTGATGTTATGAGTTCTGATTATCGTTTTTGATAATCGGATATTTGTTGTTTCTGATTATCGCTTGTGATAATTAGATATTTGATGTTATGAGTTCTGATTATCGTTTTTGATAATCGGATATTTGTTGTTTCTGATTATCGCTTGTGATAATTAGATACTTGATGTTATGAGTTCTGATTATTGTTTATGATAATCGGATATTTGTTGTTTTTGATTATTGCTTGTGATAATTAGATATTTGATGTTATGAGTTCTGATTATCGTTTTTGATAATCGAATATTTGTTGATTTAATTATCGTTTTTGATAATCGAATATTTGTTGATTTGATTATCGTTTTTGATAATCGAATATTTGTTGATTTTGATTATCGTTTTTGATAATCGAATATTTTTTGATTTTGATTATTGTTTTTGAAAATCGAATATTTGTTGATTTGATTATCGTTTTTTATAATCGAATATTTGTTGATTTGAGATTTGATTATCGTTTTTGATAATCGAATATTTGAGAATTGATTATCGTTTTTGATGATCGAATATTTATTGATTTGAGATTTGATTATCGTTTTTGATAATTAAATATTTGTTGATTTGAGATTTGATTATCGTTTTTGATAATCGAATATTTGAGATTTTATTATCATTTTTGATAATCGAATATTTGTTGATTTGATTATCGTTTTTGATAATTGAATATTTGTTGATTTGAGATTTGATTATGTTTTTGATAATTGAATATTTGTTGATTTGAATTCTGATTATCTTTGTTGATAATTAGACCTTTGTTGTTTTCTGATTACCGTTTTGGTAACTAGATATTTGCGGTTTGGCGATTTGCGATTTGTGTTTTATAATTATCTTTGTTGATAGTTAGATTTTTGATGTCTCCTAATTATCGTATCGATAATTAGATATTACTGTTTTGTGATTTCTGTATTCTGATTATCTATTTGATAGTTAGATTTTTGTTGAAAAATTTGTGAATTCTTATATGAAGTTAAAAGATTTCTTTGATGTTTATATTCTCGACTTTTATTTTTCTTGCTTAACCAGTTTGTGCTTGAAAAGTAATTGTTATTGACGATTTTTATTATGAAAATTGCGGGGACGTAATTTTTATAAGGAGGAGAGTCTGTAACAACCCGGGATTTTTGTAACAATAAATTATCGTTGAATGATGATTTAATTTGGTTGTTAATTGCTATTGGCATTTTAATCGGTTGAAATTCTTTTATAAAATTTGTTAAAGGGTTTGTGGACTTAGAAAATATTGGGCTACGTTTCTTGTGTGGTGTTGTGTATCAAAAACAAATGCCGTCCCCCTTTGTTTGATTTTTCATTCGTAAACCCTAAAATAAAACAAACGAAAAAAAATATGGCGGCCTCAAAAAATTTCTTCGTTCGATCAAAAATGAGGGCTTTCGCTCCTTCGTCCCAAATTAGGGCTTCGGTGAAATTCGAAGAGGTCGACGTTAATTACTTCGAGCTGGTTGATTTTTGCTTGCCGATTGATTGTCGTACTCGTCGAGTCGAGTTGAGTGATACTTGTCACTCACATCTAATTCGAACTCCATGATTCTTCTGTTTCTTTTCTTCGTATAATTTTGTTTCCGTTTAACATGACTTTGGTCACTTGAGTTTTCGGCTGTTAAATTATGGTTCGATAATGTTGGTTTCTCTGATGTTTTCTATTCACTCGGGTTTGAATACTTGATTGACTTTTGGCCCTGGATTGAAACTGCTACTTGACATTTTAAATGCAATTGCTTCATTCGTACTGTTCCGGCCTTTTGTGCATTTGACATTGTTATTGAGTTTTGTTTTTGGAATTTCACCTTGGCCATGTTAGTCTCATCTGAGTGTTGCATATCATAGCCTTGGTTCCTGTTGCACTTCACCTGTGACGTTCTGTCCGGTCCTTGCATCTGGTCTTTGATTCTTGTTTAAACTGATCGAGTCTGGTTTCTGCATTAGATCGAATGCTCGAGTCTTTGTCTTTCTGTAGTTGGTCCTGTTGCAGTTTGATTGTGTGATGTTGCATCTCTTGATGTTGCCTCTGGTTGCTGTCTTGATTCATTCCTGTGTATCAGTGATGCTTATGTCTTTGACTTCACTTGCATTTGTGTTCTGACCATATTTAATTGCATTTTGTAGTTGACTTGAGTCACTGATTATTATTTTTTTCGAGACTTATTTTAGATGTCTTGACCACATGTTGCCTTGACTTGTTGCACTATAACTACACAGGTAAATTAGCACTTTGCATTATTGAAATGCTTTACATCCTAGCTGCATGCTTGGGTAATTGTTTTTGCAAACATTAATATGTTCATTTTTGACTGGGTTGAGTTTGTAATTGTTGTCTCTCTGATCTGGTCTGCATTTATGAAGTACTCACTGATCTGAGTTGTTGCATTGGTTATCCACCTGACTTTGGTTTTGTTTACTGATCCAGTTTCATTTCGACTTTGTTGTTTCACTAACTCACCTATAGTTGAGTTGAGATGTACTACGGCTTTTGGTCGTGAGTATGATAGTTGCACTATCCAGTTTACAGTGCATACATGTTTTATCTTTGTTCCTATCACTCCTTTGGTTTGTGATTTCATTGTGGCCTTGACTCTACATACATTCATTGATGTTGTCACTGCACTCCTGTTCGTCATGTAATTCACTGAATTGGGTTTCAAACATGGTTATTTCATTGTTTAGGCTGCTGCACATGTGATCTTTGTTGCACATATGTGTCAGTTGCAAGGTTGGTTATGTTCCTTCCACTGTTGCATATAGGTGATTGTCCATCCATGTTGTAAGACCTGTAGCATGCTTTGTTCATGCATTTTGATGTTACTGTCCAGTGTCACTATGATATACCTGTCGTATCTGTTGCAGTGTAACCTTCATGCGAGCCTTTGTGCTTTGTATTCGAGTTGAGTTGCTTTGCAGTTGTGTTGAATAGATAATTTTGACCTCTGCAGTCTTGATTTTCTGTCATAACTGGGTCTGCATTTTTGAAATTGTGTAGACTATCTGGATCATATATGTTTGCTTGAGACTGTTTGTACTTGTACATTGATTTGTACATTGAGTTGAATCCAGCTTAAACGCTCGGGTTTGACCTTGTGCTAGCATTGCAAATTTATTTGAATTGCAATCGTGTTGAACCTGATTTTTCTTGGGTTTGACCTTGTGTTCGTTCGTGAATTTTCATTGTGTACATCATCACCGTAGTGGAAAGGCAGTGCACGCAAGCGTGAACTGCAGCCACACAGTATGGCTTTTATGGATATTCTATTTTGTTTTGATTTATTGATCTTTTGCGTATTTCCATATGCTGTAGTGGCGAGGCAGTACACGCGTGCGTGTACTGCAGCCCTACCCGTGTTGACCTTTTAATTGATGTTTCAATTATTTGAATTGATTCGTGTTTCCAATTCAATAATTTGTATTTGTTGATTTGTGGTTTAACACCGTTACGTGTTATATTTACCGTTATCCGATTTTCTTAATTAAGAATCGGATAGGTAAATTTATTGTGACTGTCGTCTAATTTTTATTTAATTATTATTGCTTCTGAGCACTAATAACTGAGTTTGAATTAGACTGACCCGTGTATTATTTTCATTTGAATTTAATACTCGGGTCAGACCGAGTATTTATAGGTTGTTGATATTTTACTTTGGGTTGCTGTTAGAGCTATAAAGTCTTTTCATACTTTTGGAGTTGTTGTCTTCATTTAAAGTAGTCAGTGTATTTGTATAGGATGTTGTATATTCGTGTATATTATTCACGACAATGTACTTGTGTATATAACTTCCTAACTCGACGATTGTAGTTGTATCATATGTATTGTATCACATGTATTGTAACTGACATCAGTTATTATATATATGGGACTTTTGATTATCTGTGATCCGCACTTAGATTGTTTGTGTTATTATTATATTTATTGTCCTGAACTATTATGAACCATCGTAGTTCGTTTTATACTGGAATTGGGTATGTCGATGGGAGTAAATAAATAAGAGATGAAAAGTAAAAAAATATATACCACTCCTATCGAGGTAACCAATACTAGTGTAAGACCTAATTACGGATGGCCGCTCCTATCCAGCCTTATTCTTCGTGATAACAGACAGTATTTCTTTTAATACTCTTTGCTATTGCGAGTATAGAGGTGGGGCGTCATAATGGGTCATGTCAACATGCCCAGTTCAATTTTTGAGAAATTTTTATTTATATTAATTATTAACTATACTTGTATTATTTATAATTTATATTTCAGTTAATGAACATATACCTAATTATCTTCTGAATTTAGTAAAGTTTTTTTCATTTAATGGTTTGGTTAATATATCTGCAATTTGTTTTTCAGATATATTCAAGTGTTATGACTTCTTTACTTATATTATCTCTAAGAAAATGATGTCTAATATCAATATGTTTTATTCTAGCATGATGAGTTGGATTCTTAGATAGATTTATTACACTAGTATTATCACAATAAATTGGTGATATAGTTATAGTTAATCCAAATTTTTTGAAAGTTTATTGCATATATATAACTTGAGAACAAGCCAAAGTAGCAGATATATATTCTGCTTCAATTGTTGACAAGGATACAGTGTTTTGCTTCTTACTAAACCAGGAAACCAGAGAATGCCCTAGAAAGTGACAAGTTCCACTTGTACCTTTTCGGTCTGATTTACAACCAGCGTAATCAGCATTACAATATGAAATTAAATCAAATACATCGTTTTTAGGGTAAAATAAACCATAATCTAAAGTATGTTTTACATATCTTAAAATTCTTTTAACAACTTTTAAGTGAGTTTCTTTAGGTTGAGATTGGTATCTTGCACAGAGACAGACACTATACATGATGTCAGAATGACTCGCTGTTATATAAAGCAGCGAACCAATCATTCCCCTAAATAATTTTTGATCAACATCTTTTGATTTATCTTCTTTACTTAAAGCTACGTTAGTTGTCATTGGAGTTGGTTTCCCACTAGAAGTGGTCAATCCAAATTTATTAATTAAATCCTTAGCATATTTTTCTTGACTAATGAAAATTCCTTTATCTAATTGTTTGATTTGAAGTCCTAAGAAGAAACTTGGTTCTTTCATATGACTCATTTCAAATTCTTTAGTCATTATATTTGAAAATTCTTTATTCATTATGTTATTAGTTGATCCAAACATTATATCATCTTCATATATTTGTACTAATAGAATATCATTTTTGTTTCTTTTAATAAAAAGAGTTGTATCTATTTTGCCAATTTCAAAACCTGATTGCAGTAAATAATATCTTAGTCTTTCATACCAAGCTTTAGGAGCTTGTTTCAGACCATATAAAGCTTTCTTTAATTTATATACATGATTTGGAAATTTATTACCTTCAAAAAGTTTAGGTTGTTCAACATAAACATCTTCTTTTACAAAACCATTTAGAAAAGCACTTTTAACATCCATTTGCTATAACATGAAATTAATGTAGTTTGCGAAAGCAAGTAGAATCCTGATAGCTTCTAGTATTGCTATGGGTGCAAAGGTTTCGTTATAATCAATTCCTTCTTCTTAACAATAACCTTATGCGACTAAACGAGCTTTATTTCTCACGACCTCACCAAGTTCATTCATTTTACTTTTATAAACCAATTTTGTTCCAATTATACTTTTATCCTCAGGTCTAGGAACAAGTTCTCAAATATCATTTCTGGTGAACTAATTCAATTCTTTTTGCATAGCAAGAATCCATGAATCATCAGATGATGCTTCCTTTGGATTTTTAGGTTCAATAGTTGATATAAAAGCTACATTACTCATACTATTTAGTTGATTCTTGTTTTAACCGTATATTCAATATTTCCCAGTATATTTTCCATAGGATGATCTTTTAGTAACCTAATTCTTTTATTAGATTGAACGATTTCACAATTAGTTTCATTAGGTTCATTATTTAAACTTATAAAATCTTCTTCATCTTCTATTTGTATAGTATCTTTAAAATTTTCATCAAAAGATACATGCATTGTTTCTTTAATAGTGTTAGTTCTTGAATTATAAACTAAATGCTTTACTTCTATTAGAATATCCGATAAAGATACCTTTATCGGATTTAGGTTCAAATTTATCTAAATTATCTTTTGCATTAAGAATAAAATACTTTCTACTAAAAACTTTAAAATAAGCTACTACGTGTTTCTTATTGTAAGGTAATTCATATGGTGTTCTATTAGTTAAGGTGTAATTAAAATTCTATTTAATATATAACAAGCTGTAGCGATTGCTTCAGCCTAAATTTTTTTAGGTAAGTTACTATCAGAAAGCAATGTTCTAGCACACTCTTGAATCATTCTATTCTTATGTTCTACTACTCCGTTTTGTTGTGGAGTTCTTGGAAAAGAGAAATTATGAGCAATTCCTTTTTTATTACAGAAATTCTCAAAATTTTCAATTTCAAATTCTCCACCGTGATCACTACGAATAGTTTTTATTTTTAAAGAAAGTTGATTTTGAATTCTTTTAGAAAAATTCTTAAATAATATAAAAGCATCACTTTTAAGTTTGAGAAAAATTGTCTAAGTATATCCAGAATAATCATCTACAATTACACAAACATATTTATTATGATTAATTGATCGAACTTGAGATGGACCAAATAAATTTAAATGAAGTAATTCTAGAGCTTTAGAAGTAGAAATCATATCTTTTAATTAAAATAAACTTTTCTTAAATTTTCCTAATTGGCAAGCATCACATATGCAATCTACTTTAAAGTTTAACTTGGGAAGACCTCTAACTAAGTGAAGTTTTGATAACCTAGATAACAGTTTGAAATTTGAATGACCAAATCTTTTATGCCAAATCCAAGGGTCACTTGTATTAGCCAAAAGACATAAGTTATCATTTGAAACTTTCACACTAAGGATGTAAATGTTTTTCTTCCTAATTCCTTCAAAGATAATATTTGACTTATTATCTTCAATGTGACACTTATCTTTTTCAAATTTAATTTTAAACCCTTCATCACATAGTTGACTTATACTAAACAAATTATGTTTTAAATTCCTAACTAGCAAAACATCAGAAATAAGAGGAGTTTCAGAATTACTGACATTGCTGATGCCAATCACATATCCTTTTGAGTTATCTTCAAAGTTGACCAATCCACTATCTTGATGTATAATGTCATTGAGTATCTCGGGATTTTCGGTTATATGCCTTGAATAGCCACTATCAAGTATCCATTTATCTTTCTTAATTTGCATAGTTTGTCCATTGGTTGTTGATTCTTCAAAAGCCATGTAACATGTATGTTCCTGCATAACAAACCAATTCAATAGATAACTTGATTTTTCATAAAAACTATGCAGACTTATGATACTTTAATGAAATGCATAAATTCAAACTAGTATTAAAAAATTTCCTCAAAAATCCATTTTAAAATTTTTAAGTTTTAGATTATGAAAACTATGAAAACCTATGCTCTGATACCAATTGAAAGGGAGTACAGATTAAGGATCTTAAGGCTAATTTAACACTAGAGGGTTGGGGGTGATTGTGTTTAATGGATTCTAATACTTATATGGACTAAATTAAAATTATGACGCAAACAAATGCAGAACTTAATCGTAGAACAATCACAGAATCAAACATAGATGTTGAAAGTAAATAAAAAGCAATAAAAGGAAAGAACGTACCAGATTTTATACTGGTTCGGAGTTACACTACGTCCAATCCTGCACCAAGGCAAAAACCTCGTATAGGTTTTTATTATACCAATGTCAAGATTACAATCCTCAATTTCTATAGGCCTTGAGGTACCCTCTTGTCTTCGATTCCGGGGAAAACTCTCTTGGTTTACGGGACACAAGATCACCCAATTGATTTCCGGGCACAACCACACTTTATAGAGAAACTCGATAAACTTATGACTATAAATCGATCCTATAACTCTGAGTAGCACTTTGATCTTTGAGAGAAGGCAGAGAATCATACAAGAATGAGATTCTAATTAGATTCACTTGAGAATTCGGCAGAATTTTGGCACGATCCTTAAAATATAAAATTTTTAGAATATGGATTTGTGGAGAAGGAGTGAAGAAAATAAGAAAAAATAGTTAGTTAAAAAATTTGTTTGTGAAGGCTATTTATAGACCAGTAACGGTCGTAACTATTCGTGAAGAGATTTAATTGAATAGACGCTTCTTTTGAAAAATGAAACTTTTGAATTTAACGGCCACCATGTCGACATGGGGTATCCCATGATGTCGACATCCCTTAGTTAAAAACAATGTAAAACTTGTTTTAAAAATGGTATTGAAAGGAAAACAAGATAAAATGATTCTGGAGTAAAATAAACCAATTTTCCTATGTTTTAAAATAAAGAAGAGTAGAAAAATATATTTTTAGAATGTATATATAAATCTGATTTTAAATCTCAAGTGTGTATATATATATTATAAAGAATATTTAAAAATCAGAAGATAGTTTTAAAAACAAATGAAGTATAAAACAAGAGTTTATTTAAAAACAAAAACAAAGAATATTTTAAGGCTAAAAAATCTTTTTGAAAATTATTTGAAAAGATAATTTTTAAGGCTAAAACATTTTGAAAAGCAGTTTTGAAAATAATTTTGAAAAACCATTTTGAAGTAGTTTTGCAAGCTTCTTCCTGTAGAATATTTCATCACATCGGGACTCGAGAACTTGTACAAAACCAGGATGTTCATGGGTTTGTAAGCCACTTGTCGTAGGTTTGTAAGCTACTTGTCGTGGGTTTGTAAGCCATTAAGAAAGTAGAAGTGGGTTCCATCCCAAATGAAATTTGGAATTAAGATTTCCATGCTGTTATGAAGTTTTAACAAAATTAGACACTTATCTTAAAATCTTGATCTTGATACTCATGAGTCTTCAAACTTGATTTCTTCATTCTTGATCTTTATACTGTACAGTCTTTGATAATCAATACCTGCCTTATATATCCTGCATAATAACATTCATATATATGTAGACAATATAGTTAGTATATAAGTTATAATAAAATAAGCTACAAAGGTTGTTGTCATCAAAACCACTATCTCCAGTTCCTAACAATATATATATGTGTGTGTGTGTGTGTGTATTGGAGCATTCAATAGCAATCCTATTTTGCAACACTCGTCTAGCCCTCTGATCTTCACCACACATTTCGATTTAAATAATAGTATGTTCTCTCTCTTATACATCATATTATTATTTAAATAAAAATGTGGTGAAAATCAAAACTAGAAGGGTGTTGTAAATAAGTGTGTCAATGAACGCTCCTAATATATAAACTGTTTAAAATATTAAATATAAATATAATAAGTTAAATAGGTTAGCAAAATTATTTTTTTAAAGCCTTAACATTACATATGTTTATTTAATTTTAAAAACAATTTTAAATACATAATACACGCACATGTTAGTTATTAAATAAATAAAATTTTAAATTATTAAAAATAATATCTAAAATATATAAATAATGTATAAAATACATAATACACACACAAATAACATCCGAATTAAAACAAAAGAACTGATACAGGTGTAAGATGATGAACTATAAAGTATTTGATCAAATATCTTGTAATCAGGATGTGTTTATAGATGTCACAAGCTTCTCCTACATAGCACCAGATGATTGTCATTGATCTTTATATATCTATTGGGCGAATTAGGGTTAGCTCATTATAGATAAAGCAGAGGTGCACATAAAAAACAATAATGATTTGATATTGTTACAATATAATTATTGAATAAAACAATATAAATATTGGAGTTTGGAAAGGAAGAAAAAGCAGATAAACATTAAAGATTACATTTTTATCAAAAAGTGAATTGATTATATACATAATACATAACTCACATCTATAGGCCTAAAAGATAACATTAAAAGGTTAGTATGTCCTTATCATAAAATAGCAAACCAAAATAAAACGAACTACCTCAAAATATTAGGAAATATTCAATAACATCCTTCCCAAGTGTAACTCTTAAAATGAAGTATCTAGAGTTTGCAAAAAGAAAAAAACAAACACAGCGATCACTAATCAACAATACAAAATGAGTCATGAATATCATCCAAATCATGCAAAGATGTAAAGCAACCAAATGCTATTTGAGAATTACCATGTGACAACCCAAGATTTTTAATAAATAATTTTAAATCATTTTAATTGAAACCTTGATGTTTAATTAATTAAAGTTTGAATTTTTGAAAATTTCCAATATAATTTTGGATTTTGTTTATAAATTATTTTCCAAATACAATAGAATAAACATTTTCTAAATTTTTTATATTTTGGTCAACTGAAAGTCAAAGTTTGACCACAATTGAAATTTTTAAATTTTAAATTCTAGTTTTTTTCTTGTAAACTATATTTGATTCTGATGTTCTTGCTGCTTTTCGTTTTGTGAAATTCTGCTTTATACTTTTAAATTGGATAACTTTTAGCGTTTTACACGCGATTATTTCAGCACGTTTTCTATTTATTTTCTATTATACATTTTCCTACTTATTATACTTCATTCTCTATTTTCTATTCCATATTTTATTTTTAGTTTTCCATTCTCCATTTTTAATTTTCCGTTCTCCATTTTTAATTTTCTTTTAATTGATTTTAGGCTTGGAAATTTCAAGAGACCATGATTTCTTTTCTTGGAAATCAAGTTAGGCTTTTTCATTTGCCTAGCCTTTCATTTCCACGTCTTAGCCGTTCACAACCTTTCCCACTAACCCTAGCCGCCTCTTATTTTTGTAATTCACGTACAAAGTTTCTCACCACATCTCGTCTCCTATTTGCGTCCAGAAAAAAAGAAATACAGTTAGTTTTCTCCATGGCCTCCTCTCTCTTCTCTTTTCTCTTTTCTTTTTCCTTTTGTTTTTCTATTTGCTTTGCTCGGCCTCCACCATCTCCATGCTTTAGCCAATCATCTTCACCATCGTCCACCTCCTCACATCTCCTCCATGCCATAGCCGTGACCTTGATCCAAAAAAAAACCCATCATAAAATCAAGTTAGAAACCCTAGCCAAACCCTACATCCCCCAAACCCCTCTTGATCCATGTTTATGCCTCTACTTGCTTTGCCTTCCATTTTCTATACCCTAGCCGTGCGTTGGTTGACCCAAAGACCCCCTAATCGAGCCTAGCTTTCCTCTAAACATCATGGCCGAGCAAAGTATGGTGATGGCCGAGCCTATGTACATAGGGGCCGAGCCCACTTGATGATTCGATCCAATTTTGCTTCACTTTAATTCATGTTTTATTTATTATCTTGATTTATAATATGATGTTGAATTATATTCTTATGTATGGTCATATTTTATTTGTTTACAAGATTTGGTTTTGGATGTTACTTCTTCTCGAATCTAGTCGTGCCTTTTCATGCTTTATGGAGTTCAGATTTTATGTTTTGAATTTGATCTCTAGCTTAAGAAGGTGAGTTATTCACACTAGACGAATCGTACATATATAAATATGAAATAATGTCACTTGAATTGTAATAATTGATATGCTATGTTATATGCTCATATCTGCTTGTTATCTGACATTATATGATGATATTACCTGATTATATACCTGTTGCATCACCTGACATAATATGATGGGTTATACTGCTTATTTATTTATTGTTTCTCACACTGTAAGTTCCCTGTAGAATAGAATCACTATGGGTTGAAATGATACATACCCGAATGGACTTTACAATAGGGAAAAATCGTTACGAGCTGAAATGATAGGCTCACGCGATTTTTATTTATTTTATTTGACGTGGGATTGCGGGTTTGAAATGGTAGAACCCGGATTTTTCTTTTTAAATTACGGATTGAAATGATATATATCCGTATCACTTGAGCTAGGTTAGAAAATTATATACAGACTTGTGGTTAATATTAAATATTTTCTGAAGACTATTAAGTATTTTGAAATATAAAATATGAAATTTTGACTTAAATTGGATTTAAATGATTTAAATAAATGTTATAGTGATTTCTATAAGTTAAATGTATAAGCAAATTCAGGATAAAAAAGTAAATTTTGATTTGACTTAATAATTGAAATTTTAGGGTTCAAATGGAATTTTAAGCTTAACTTGGTGATAAGAATATTAATTTATGAAATGGACATTTTAAATGAAGTATTAAGTTATTTGTGGAAATAAAAGTAAGCAATTTATAATGTAATTAACTTAACAAATGAATTTTAATTTAAATTGGACATTTATTAATAAAATGTTATTTTATTAAAATTTATAAGTTAAGTAATATCCAAATAAATTTTTTTGAAAAGTTAAATAGGTTTAAGTTAAAAATGAGAAAAGTTGAAGATATATTGTTTTAAAAGGTATAGTAAAGCTTATAACATAAATTATAGCGTTTCAGAAATGCTGTGGTTTAATGAACTATGTGTTGAATATACTAATGATACCTACAATGGCATTTCTGAAGTACTGCAGTTTCTGAAAATTTCAACTATGTGTTGAATATACTAAAGATTCGCACAATAGCATTTCTAAAGTGCTGCAGTTTCTGAAAATTTGAACTACGTGTTGAAATTACTAAAAATACCTACAACAGCATTTCTGAAGTGCTGCAGTTTCTGAAAATTTGAACTAAGTATTGAAATTACTAATTGAAATATAAACCATTTTTAAATTTATAACCACGGGTAATAATAACATTTGGTTGTTAGAGAGACCGGGATAGGATATGGGCATACTCATTATCGATACCGAAAACCACTGTAAAAACCATGTACGCGGTGGAGATTCCAGAATGAAGTAGGATGGTGGCGACGTTCTATTGAGGTATGTACGTAGACCCGATTTCCGTGAGTTGGCATAAGGTGGCTAAAACAGGAGCGATTCTGGGCCAGTGAGGTAGCTCCTCTTATCGGACACACTTCTTCGTATGCCGTTATATTACTTTGTGATTGATTGGTGCGTACCTTTGATTTTGGGAGTGCGGCTCGAGGTGGGCGGTAGTGGCTGCTACACATCACTACCAGTCCGGATGCGTAATTGGTATATCTACCCTAGCATTGCCTCGTTGTGCCGTGTCACCTACCCTAGCGCGTCTTGCATGAGTTTGGTTTTGTGCCGCAGCCTAGGAGTATTTAGGGTAGCCTCCCGATCTGGAGGTACGCTGGTACTGGATAAACTACTGGGACTATTTATGTGTTAAGGGGAATATTGGGTCACTCCTTAAAATTATTTTAAAGTAAGTTTATTTTACTTTAGACATTATTATAATAGTGTATATTACTACATAGTAAATAGTTTAACGGATCCTTAAAGGATGGACGGTCCTAAGCATCCTTTAAGTTACTTGTGCACTTATTTTACAGTCCACTTAAGTTGGTTTACATTGTATAAGTATGTATGTCCTGACTCGAGTGTTTGTGTTTATTTCTTACGCTCGAGACAGCCTGAGTATTTCAGCTTTGGAATTCACCTTCTGGAGCTAGGATTTGCTGGAGATCATCATTTATCTAGTTGCTATCTTTTATTCACTATTTTCTATTCAGCTATTGTACTAGTGAACATTTATGTATCAAGGATTTCTGTTGTATTTACTTTTTGGACTTTGTATTTTGTACTTGTTTTGAGACTGTGTTGTGGTAGCTTCATGAACTTCTACTGTTGTTTTTATTTCCGCTGCGAGTTATTCTGATTTATCCGTGTCTATGATTCTGTGATTGGTTTATTTGCTCCAAATTATATTACAATCTACTGTTTTGAATTATTCAAGTCAGATATGTATGGATTTATTATCGATTTGAATGGTCCAAAACAGTGGGTCACTACATTTGGTATCAGAGCTTTGGTTTTAGGCAAACCTTAGCCTGCGGAGTAAAAAATCATTAGAGATAGGGCATAAATACCCTAGAATGAGTGAAATCAATATAGGAATCTGTTCTTTGTGAGAGAACATATTTTAAAGTATAAAATGATTTTTCAAATGATTTTCAAAGGAATTTAAAGAATATTTTGATATAAAAACTTTTCTTGTGTTAAAGTCAAAATTTTTTTAACTTCCTTCTTTTTCTTATCCACCATGTTAGTAATGTCCTTGTAAGGACATTCGTTCTAGTTGAACCTTATCTTATATTATCTAATCTTGTCTCTGGTTCTCAGTTGCCTCTGTCCTAAAATTCATCCTTGATTTTTCAGGATGAGTCATAGGAACGCTAGAGGTAGGGGACATGGTGTTGCCCCAACTCCTGAGCCTACTGCACCAGTCAGGTTCACTATGCTTTGTAAGGAATACATTGAGCTTGGTGGCACCAAGTTCACCGGATCTGAGAGCATTATTGAATCTCAATAGTGGTTGAAGGATGTGGAGAGAATTTTCTCCGGTCTTGAGATCACTAATGCCCAGCAGCGTTAGTTGGTAGCTTAGCAATTGAAAGGAGCAGCCTTGGATTGGTGGGAGTCCATCACAGTCCACACTGCTGAGGCCGACATTTCTTGGGAGCAATTTAGGTATCATCTCCTGTTTGTTTAAATTTGGTTCTGTTTCTCTTTTTGAAATCTGTCTTATGCTCTTTATCATGCTCTAGGGATGCTTTTCTTGTAATATGGTTGCCCGAGCCAGGAAAGTCTCAGCTGTATCGGGAATTCATGGATCTCAAACAGGGTGATATGTCTTTTTCTGAATACGAGAGGAAGTTTAATGAACTTTCTAAGTTTGGCCTTAATCCGATTGATACTCCTCTCAAGAAGAATGATAAGTTCATTGCTGGTGCCCTTCCGGAGTACTATGATTGCCTTATCTCTCATGCATAGTCCTTTCACCACTTTGATGGACATGGCCATTAGACATGAGAATCCTACTTCTAAGGATCCTCCAGCTGCTTGTTCTGCTTCAGCTTAGTCTTTTGTTGATATTCCTAGGAAGAGGAAGCCCAACTCTCGCCATCAGAAGAGGAATCAGATAAGACTCCAGGGTTGGGATCATCTTCTTCATCTCAGAGGCAGTAGAACTGCCTGCCATCACTTGTTTTAGATGCAATCAGAGGGACACTACGCTAACAGCCGTCCTACTTTAGTTGGTGCTACTTTCCCTCCTCCAGCTCGGTTGACTAGGCATGATCTCTGCCACAATTGTCTGCAGCCTGGCCATTTCAAGAAGGATTGCCCTACTCAGTAGAAGGGCAAGTCATCAGGTATTTTTGCTGTGACTTCTGCATCTTCACCAGCTCCACCACCTGCACCTGCACCGATTCCTGCTCCTGCTCCTAGTGACAACCAAGGTACACTTCAGGGCACTTTTTCTCTGTTTAATTTTCTTGTTCGTGTTCTCTTTGATACTGGAGCTTCCCATAGCTTTATCTCTGTGGATCTTTGTAATAAATTTGAGCATCTTCTTTCTCTCGAGTTTGCTTCTGTGCCTTTATGTGTTTCAAATCCTATTGGTGGTCCTACGAATCTTCGTAGGATTTGTAAGCAACTGAAGCTTCTCTATCTCGATCACCGTTTCAGTGGTGATTTCTATGTTCTGGGTTTTGATGCTTTCGATCTATTTCTTGGGGTGATTGGCTGAAGAGGCATGATGCCTTTATCTCTTGTAATTCCCATGCTGTTTCTCTTATGGATGATCTTGGTAATTCTGTGGTGATTCAGTGTAGTTCGCCCCAGGATTTTGCTGGTAGCTTTATCTATTCTCTTGATTCTTCTCCTGGTGATCTTGACTCGACTCATGTGGCCAAACTCTATCCCGATGTATTTGATGAAGTCACTTCTTTACCTTCTAAGCGGGAAATTGATTTTTGTATCGATCTTATTCATGGAGTTTGACCTGTAGTTCTTCCACCCAGAAGAATGGCACCCCGTGAGAAGGTTGAGTTGAGAAAGCAAATTCAGGATTTGTTCTCCAAGGGTCTGATTAGACCTAGCCATTCATAATGGGGAGCAGCAGTGGTTTTCGTCACTAAGTCCGATGGTTCTTTGAGGATGTGTTGATTATAGGGAGCTGAACAAGCTCACTATAAGGAACAGATATCCTATGCCTCGCATTAATGATATGTTTGATCAGCTCCATGGAGCTACTATTTTCTCTCAGCTTGATCTTGCCATAGGTTTTCACCAGCTCAGAGTTGCTGAGGAAAGTATTCCCAATACTGCTTTCCATACAGAGAATGGTTTTTATGAGTGGTTAGTTATGCCTTTTGGTTTTACTAATGCTCATGCTTTCTTTGATGATTTGATGAAACATGTTTTTCGAGAGGTGCTTACTAAGTTTGTTCTAGTCTTTGTTGATGATATCCTTGTCTTCTCCAAGACAAGGGAAAAACATGAGTCACATTCGAAATTTGTCTTGGGGACTCTTAGAAATCATCAGTTGAAGGCTAAATTTTCGAAATACCATTTTTGGAGAGATGAAGTCCGTTTTCTTGGGCATATTGTTTCTAGTAATGAAGTTTCTATCGATCTAGTCAAGATTGCTGCGATCGATGTGAGTCTTTCCCTTCTTATCTTTCTTTAATTTGACCATTCTATCTTTTCCATGGTCCTTATTTCTCCCTATTCTGTTACAGGGCTGGGAAACTCCTAGGACTCCAACTGATATTCGCAGTTTTCTGGGCCTTGCAGGTTATTATTGGAGATTCATTGAGAACTTTGCTCGAATTTCTGCACCTCTCACTACTTTAACTCGAAATAATTCTAATTTTATATGGAGTGAAAAGTGTGAAGCTGCATTCAATGAGTTGAAGCGTAAGCTTACTTCCGCACCAGTGCTTACCATTCTGAATGGAAATGAGGGATTAACAGTATACACTGATGCTTGTCGTGAGGGTTTGGGTGCTGTTCTGATGCAAGATGGGAAATTGATTGCTTATGCTAGTCGCCAGCTGAAGACCCATGAAGCTAATTATACGGCCCATGATCTAGAATTGCTTGCTGCAGTCTTTTCTTTAAAGCTTGGATGGCATCATCTTTTGGGTGCTAAGTTTGAGCTCTTTACTGATCATCGGTCTCTGAAGTATATCTTCATCTAAAAGGATTTGAATTGGCATCAGGTTTGGTGGCTTGAGTTCCTTACTTCTTATGATCTTGACATTAGCTGTACCCCAGGGAAAGCTAATGTTGTGGCAGATGCTTTGAGTAGGAAGAAGGCCATGTTGTGTCGGCTTGTTGTTTCTTCTTCTCCTCTTTTGAATCGTATCATTGCTAAGCACAATGAGGATGAGATGCTTAGGCGTATGAAGGAGAATGTTCGTAGTAGAGTTGGTGGTAGTAGTCTGGGTGGTAGTGTAGCTCAGATCGATGATAGAGGGATTTTGAGGATTAGTGATCAGATTTGTGTCCCGAATGTTGATGGATTGAGGCAGGAGTTACTTCGAAACATCATCGATCCTGAATTTCTATTCATCCTTGTGTGTCGAAAATGTATCAGGACATGAAGAAGCTTTATTGGTGGAGAAGTAGGAGGCGGGATATCTCTATCTTTGTTAGTAGGTGTGCGTCTTGTCAGCAAGTCAACGCAGATCATCAGAGGACCCCTGATTTGCTGTAGCCTCTTAAGGTTCCTAATTGGAAATGGGAACAGGTTTCCATGGATTTTATTGATGGTTTACCGAGGACTCGAAGGGGTAATGAGAGCATTTGGGTTATTGTTGATACATTGACTAAATCAGCTCATTTCATTCCGGTCAAATCTACCCATTCTGCTTCCAGTTTGGTTGAGATTTATATGAGGGAGATTGTTCATCTCCATGGTGTTCCTATCAACATTGTTTATGATCGAGACCTTATTTTACCAGTCAGTTTTGGAAAGCTTTTCAGGAATTTTTGGGTACTCGTCTGAATCTGAGCGCCGCTTACCATCCACAGACCGATGGTCAAACGGAATGAATGAATCAGATTCTCGAGGATCTTCTTCATGCTTGTGTTCTTGATTATAGAGGATCTTAGGAAGATCATCTCCATCATGTTGAATTCACCTATAACAACATTTATCAGGTATATTTTCAATCTTCTATTTTGATCTTATCTTAGTCTTTTGTCTATCTCATTTGGTCTTTGAATTCAGGCTAGTATTGAAATGTCTCCGTTTGCTGCTCTTTACGGAAGATCTTGTAGATCTCCATCTTGCTGGATTGAATCCGGTAATCGTGTGGTTCTTGGTCCTGATGTGATTTTGGAGGCTTCTGAGAAGGTTGAGGAGATTAAGAGGAAGATGAGGATTGCTTAGGATAGGCAGAAGAAGTATGTTGATCGGTGTAGGAGGAGTTTGGAGTTTGCTGTTGGTGATTTGGTTTTCATTAAGATCTCTACCTTAAGGAATGTGATTCGGTTTGGTCGTTAGGGGAAGCTTGCTCCTAGGTTTGTTGGTCCTTTCCTTACCTTGGAAAGGATTGGTTCTTTAGTTTATCGTCTGGATTTGCCTAAGAAATTTTCTAGGGTAAATAATGTATTCCATATTTCGCATCTTCGTCGGTATCTACATGATCCATCTTTGATTGTCCAGCCTTCTGCTCTTGAGAGTTTGGATATTGAGCCTAATCTGACTGTCGAGAGGTAGCCACTTCATATTGTCGAAAGAGGTACGTAGCAGCTAAGAAGGAAATCTATCAACCTGGTCAAAGTGCAGTGGAGTACGGATGATCGGGATTGTACCTGGGAGATGGAGGAGAGCATGCGTACTTCAAATCCGGAATTGTTTGTTTCAGGTACTATTTGCTTTTCTATCTTGTCTTTCCTTGTTTCCGTGTCTTGTTCCCTTTCGAGGATGAAAAGTTTTGAGTGGAAGAGAGTAACAACCCAAGATTTTTAATAAATAATTTTAATTCATCTTAATTGAAACCTTGATGTTTAATTATTTAAAATTTGAAATTTTGAAATTTTCCAATATAATTTTGGATTTTGTTTATAAATTATTTTTCAAATACAATAAAATAAACATTTTTTGAAATTTTTATATTTTGATCAACTGAAAGTCAAAGTTTGACCACGGTTGAAATTTTTAAATTTGAAATTTGAAATTTTAATCTTCTTCTTTTAAACTATATTTGATTCTGATGTTCGTGCTGCTTTTTTTTTCATGAAATTCCGCTTTATACTTTTTAAATTGGATAACTTTCAGCGTTTTACACGCGATTATTTCAGCACTTTTTCTATTTATTTTCTATTATACATTTTCCTACTTTATTGTACTTTATTTTCTATTTTCTATTTTCTATTTTATTTTTGTTTTTCCATTCTCTATTTTCTGTTTTCTTTTAATTAATTTTTGGCTTGGAAGTTTCAAGAGACCTTGGTTTCTTTTCTTGGAAATCAAGTTAGGCCTTTTCATTTGCCTAGCCTTTCATTTCCACGTCTTAGCCGTTCACAACCTTTCCCACTAACCCTAGCCGCCTCTTATTTTTGTAATTCACGTACAAAGTTTCTCACCACATCTCGTCTCCTATTTGCGTCTAGAAAAAAAGAAATACAGTTAGTTTCCTCCATGGCCTCCTCTCTCTTCTCTTTTCTCTTTTCTTTTTCCTTTTGTTTTTCTATTTGCTTTGCTCGGCCTCCACCATTTCCATGCTCTAGTCGATCACCTTCACCATCCTCCAACTCTTCATATTTCCTCCATGCCATAGCCGTGACCTAGACGCAAAAAAAATCCATCACAAAATCAAGTTAGAAACCCTAGCCAAACCTTAAATCCCCAAAACTTCTCTTGATCCATGCTTATGCCTTTACTTGCTTTGCCTTCCATTTTCTATGCCCTAGCCGTGCATTGCTTGACCCAAATACCACCTAACCGAGCCTAGCTTGCCTCTAAACATCATGGCCGAGCAAAGAATGGTGATGGCTGAGCCTATGTACATAGGGGCCGAGCCCACTTGATGATTCAATCCAATTTTGCTTCACTTTAATTCATATTTTATTTATTATCTTGATTTATAATATGATGTTGAATTATATTCTTTTGTATGGTCATATTTTATTTGTTTATAAGATTTATATTTGGGTGTTACTTCTTCTCGAATCTAGTCGTGCTTTTTCAGGCTTTGCGGAGTTTGGATTTTGTGTTTTGAATTTGATCTCTATCTTGAGAAGGTGAGTTATCCACTATAGACGAATCATACTTATATAAATGTGAAACAATGTCACTTGAATTATAATAGTTGATATGCTATGTTATATGCTCACATCTACTTGTTATCTGACATTATATGATGATATTACCTGATTATATACCTGTTGCATCACCCGACATCATATAATATGTTATACTGCTTATTTATTTATTGTTTCTCACACTACAAGTTCCCTGTAGAATAGAATCACTATGGGTTGAAATGATACATGCCCGAACGGACTTTAGAATAGGGAAAAATCGTTATGAGCTGAAATGATAGGCTCAAGCGATTTTTATTTATTTTATTTGACTTGGGATTGCAGGTTTGAAATGATAGAACCCGAATTTTTCTCTTTAAATTATGGATTGAAATGATATATATATATATATCCTTATCACTTGACCTAGGTTAGAAAATTATATATAGACACATGGTTAATATTAAATATTTTCTTAAGATTATTAAGTATTTTGAAGTATAAAATATAAAATTTTGACTTAAATCAGATTTAAATGGTTTAAATAAATGTTATAGTGATTTCTATAAGTTAAATGTATATGCAAATTCAGGATAAAAATGTAAATTTCGATTTGACTTAGTAATTGAAATTTTAGGGTTCAAATGGAATTTTAAGCTTAACTTGGTGATAAGAATATTTATTTATGAAATGGGTATTTTAAATAAAGTATTAAGTTATTTGTGAAAATTAAAGTAAGCAATTTATAATGTATTTAACTTAACAGATGAATTTTAATTTAAATTGGATATTTATTAATAAAATGTTATTTTATTAAAATTTACAAGTTAAGTAATATCCAAATAATTTTTTTTGAAAAGTGAAATAGGTTCGATAAGTTAAAAATGAGAAAAGTTGATGATATTTTGTTTTAAAGGGTATAGTAAAGCTTATAACATAAATTATAGCGTTTCAGAAATGCTGTGGTTTAATGAACTATGTGCTGAATATACTAAAGATACCTACAACAGCGTTTCTGAAGTGCTGCAATTTCTAAAAATTTAAACTATGTGTCGAATATACTAAAGATACCTACAATAGCATTTCTGAAGTGCTGCAGTTTCTGAAAATTTGAGCTATGTGTTGAATTTACTAAAGATACCTACAACAGCATTTTTGAAGTGCTACAGTTTTTGAAAATTTGAACTATGTGTTGAAATTACTAAATAAGCCTACAATAGCATTTCTGAAATGCTGCAGTTTCTGAATTTGAACTATGTTTTGAATAATACTAAAATACCTACCGTAGCACTTTATAAGTGCTGCTGTTTTTGAAAAATACAATGTTTTGAAAGGGTGAGATTGAACGAATAAACTTAGAAAATGCTGAAATTTTGGGAATTGAATATTTGATTTGGAAGGATAGATACTTCATATTTAAATGGTTTAAATGGATTATTTTTATTTGAAATATAAACCATTTTTAAATTTATAACCACGGGTAATAATAACGTTTGGTTATCAGAGAGACCGGGATCGGATATGGACATACTCTCCGTCGATACCGAAAACCACTTTAATAACCGTGTACGCGGTGGAGATTCCAGAATGAAGTAGGATAGTGGCGACGTTCTATTGAGGTATGTACGTGGACCCGATTCATGAGTTGGCATAAGGTGGCTAAAACAGGAGCAACTCCGGGCCAGTGAGGTAGCTCCTCTTATCGGACACACTACTTTGTATGCCATTCAATTACTTTGTGATTGATTGTTGCACACCTTTGATTTTGGGAGTATGGCTCGGGGTGGGCGGTAGTGGCTGCTACGCGTCACCACCAGTCCGGATGCGTAATTGGTATATCTACCCTGGCATTGCCTCGTTGTGCCGTGTCACCTACCCTAGTGCGCCTTATACGAGTTTGGTTTTATGCCATAGCCTATGGAGTATTTAGGGTTGTCTTCCAATCTAGAGGTACGCTGGCACTGGATAGACTACCGGGACTATTTATGCGTTAAGGGGAATATTGGGTCACTCCTTAACGCTATTTTAAAGTAAGTTTATTTTACTTTTAGACATTATTATAATAGCGTATATTACTACATAGTAAATAGTTTAACGGATCCTTAAAGGATTGGCGGTCTCAAGCATCCTTTAAGTTACTTGTGCATTTATTTTACAGTTCACTTGAGTTAGTTTACATTGTATAAGTATGTATATCCTTACTCGAGTGTTTGTGTTTATTTCTTACGCTCAGGTCAGCCTGAGTATTTCAGCTTTGGAATTCACCTTTCGAAGCTAGGATTTGCTGGAGATCATCATTTATCTAGTTGCTATCTTTTATTCAGTATTTTCTATTCAACTATTGTACTAGTGAACATTTATGTATCTGGGATTTATGTTGTATTTACTTTTCAGACTTTGTATTTTGTACTTGTTTTGAGACTGTGTTTGAGAATGTATGGTGGTAGCTTCATGAACTACTACTGTTGTTTTTATTTCCGCTGCGAGTTATTCTGATTTATCAGTGTATGTGATTCTGTGATTTGTTTTATTTGCTCCAAATTATATTACAATCTACTGTTTTGAATTATTCAAGTTAGACATGTGTGGATTTATTGTCGATTTGAATGGTCCAAAATAGTGGGTCGTTACATACATGCTCCAATCTAATCGGTAACTAAATTGTTTATTGAGAGACAATAGTTCGGTCATTCCCCATAATTGATTGATGTCAAATAGTCGATTCAAAAACAATTTGATCAACGACAATAATTTAAATGATATGGAAATTCCTTCTTGTTGGAACCGAGTCGGTTTACAATGGATAAATTGAGTAAATTTTAAAAAATTTAATTTTTGGATCGTGTTAGGTCTAAGAAGTATAATGAGTTATATTATATTTAATTTAATTTATGTAAATAAAATCCAATTTATTTAGTTATCTGATTTATTTGATTAGTGAATTTATTTAATTAATATTTAAATAGTTACAAGTATATCATTATATGCTCATACATGTATAACGTGTGCCAACAACTGTAATGACTCGTAATTTTTTTGTTTTAATAATATATTTTACTGAATTTTTGTGAAATTTGAAATAAAAAAAATTTGAAATAAAAATTTAATATTTGAAATATGTATACTTTAACATAACAAATGGTAAATTTTCATCTATTAATATGAAAGTTTATTTTCGTGGGTAATTTTATTCAATTTAAATCAGTTTGTATTTGATGGAAATAAAATGTTTTCCAAACCTAAATATTTTTATATAATAAATTTGTAAATCATCTTCTGAGTGAGACGTCATATTTCGTTTCTCAAAATTTGGACTGCTATTGCTCCATTTATCTTTATTTTCATCGTTTTAGCAGCGTTTTTGATACCAATATCGACTTTGGATTGGACGGTCGTATTGCTGATATCTGTGTACCGTTTTGATCGTCTCATCGTACTAATCTTCGCAGTATATTCATTTTTTTGTTTCGAAGTCCGAGAGACGGCGAAATCTGCAAAACGACTGCCATATCGGTTCTGCAATTTGACCTTTTAACTTCCCACTCTCTTTCCTATTCCACCGTATAATATCAGCAACCTTTTAAAATTCCTAGAATGTAACTTTTGACTTTTGAATTCTTTGGCTATTAACATTTCATGGGTTCCAATATATGCTTTGGTTCGTCGGATCATTTCATTGGTTCTTTAAAGAGAAGAAAAAAAATATGAAATGCATTTTTCCCTTCTTCTCCCACTCTTCAATTTTTGAACCAGACCACCCATTCTTCTATTTCATTTCTAGAAGCCGAGCCTAGCTTCCTCACCACGTCTTCATCTCCTCATCCAACTCACGCATCTTTTCGCTCCGGCATCCCTCTGCCGTGACCACCGCCTCTACACCTCCCCAGCCAAGATAGACCTAGCCTACCTTCATGCCTCTCTCCTCCCTCTCTGCCCCTTTCTCTTCTTTCCTCACCAAGCCAAGGCCGAGCCTCCACCACCACAACTCGTGTCCTGGCTGTGTTCTTCTAGTGATATATTAAGGTATATATACTTTATGTGTTTGATTATCTTTTGAATGGAGTATGTATATATATATTATGTTCTGATTTTTTTGTAAGTTCATAGAAAAGTACATATATATATTAGTATATATAATACATAACAGTTTGTTTATAGTAAGTATATATAGCAGTTTCGATTTTATCTTGTATATTTAGTTATAATATATATGTACATATGTGTGTATTTGTGTGTGTATATATATATATATGTATAAAGTTTTATAAATGTTTTATATAGATTTCGTATGTTGTTGTAGAAGATTTAGAAGTATATATACTTATATATGGGTTATACGCGAATATACATGAGTTCTGTTTCGTTTATATATTAAGTATATACAGTGTACTTAAGCCATATGATTTGTTGTATTACATATTATAAAATATATAAAGTTATCAAAGTATTTAAAATTTATATATACATAGATTGTTGTACTTGTTCATTTACTGTATATATTATAAATGGTTTATGTTTTGTCAGTATAAATATTTAGTTGATAATATATTTGTTAATAATATGTTAGTTTTTATATATTATATAATATGTTAATATATATATTCACAAAGCTTAGATTTCCAAATATATCATTATGTATAAGCTTATAAACTTTTACTACAGATCTCTTAACAGTTTTATATATATGTATGTACGTATATATATGAGTTGAGAAAATTTTGCTCTACAGTTAGTACCTATAAAGTACAGGTCTATATAAAGTTCATTTAACAAAGTTATTTGGTGTTGCGTGTATGTCATAAAATTTATAATATTTTAGTTTATATAAGTTCAGACTTCTGAAATCCAACATTGTATATATATATATATATTACCAAAAGTAAGATTTTATGTGTAAAGTTATGATGATACTTTATAGTGAATAGTATAAATAATATATATATATATAAGTGTTGATTTTGTTTATATACATTTGTTTTCAATTTTATATAGATATGGTACGTTTAGGATTTACTATTGATTTGAAAATAAATACATATATATACTATTTTAACTATACATTTTAAATTGATTTTTTTAAGTATATATATACATATAGACACATATATTTAGTTCAACTCGTATCAAGCTGATTCAATTTGTTTCATCGATTCCTGTTATCAGCTCTGTTCGTTGAATACGTGCCAATCTTTCTTTGCTTTGGAATTCGTGCTTGGATTCGTAGCTCACTCCATTGTTGAATCGTCTCTAGCCTCGACAGCTGAGCAATCACTCATGATTAACATTCTTATATTTATTAAATTTGATGTCAATTGGAACGACAATTGAAATATAATGCTGTGAGTTAGCTACATTGCTATATATATGCTATTATCTGTATCTGTTCACCTATGACATCTGACACCATTATTTGTTATTTATATTGATGATATATGCCCGTTACATTATTATCATATATGTTATCACTCTACAAGTTTCCTATTAGTATAGAATTCACTATGGGTTGAAATGATACATACCCAAACGATCTGTAGAATAGGAGAAAATCGTTATGGGTTGAAATGATAAACCCAAGAGATTTTCATTGAATTGAATTTAGGATTGTGGGTTGAAATGTTATATACCCATATATATTTAAATTGTGGACTGAAATGATAAATATCCATATCACTTAACCTTGGATAGAAAATTATATACAGACACCGTTGGTATATATATATATATATATATATATATATATTTGAAATGATTTTTCCAAGGTTTTGAAATGAATATTTTGGTTTTAATAAATACTGATTTTAAGATATTATATATATACATGTTATTTTATAAAGTTTAAAAACTTCGATTTTTAAATTTATATGTTTGAAATTTAAAGGTTATAAGCTAGTTTTGAAACTATATATTTTAAGATTTTACTTATAATTTTACTGTTCTAAAAAAATAATATAAATTAAGTTTAAATACAAAATAAGTTTAATAATAAGATTTGATTTAACAAAGTTGATTTAATAAATATATAATATGTTTAAGTATTTATTTAAAATTTATATTTTTTAAATATAGAGTTTATAATGATTTTATTAAAATTCAGGTTGGAAAGAGAAATAAAAATTGGATTGAAATTGAAATTATTTAAGAATTATACTCAAATAAGTTTGATTTGAAATTTATTAAATTTGGGATTTTAAAGATACAATTTTTCAACTTGATTTTGATTAAAAGTGATTTAAATGAATATTTCAAATTTACATAAATTGAAATGGTATATTTAGTTTTACTTAAATTTGAAATTTGAAGTTTTATTTAAATGTTATTTGAAAGATTAAGTAAATATTTCATAATAAATAATAATGAAGTTAAATTAAGACATATATGAAATTATCAAATTTAGTTTTAAATTGTGGAAATATATTGAAATTGAAATGGTTTGTTATGGTTTAAATCTGTATTTGGAATCGATATAATTTGTAGAAACTGATTTGGATTGAAATTGATGAATTGAGATTGAATTAAATTTGAATTTTGGAATTGAAGTTGATTTGAATCGATTTGTGAATCCGAGGAAGCTATTTTATTATATAAAGTGTCTTATAATTATATTTAAAACTATTTTTATATTTTACTTTATAAATTATTTTTATATAAACTATTTTAATATAAGTTATTTTTGATATAAACCATTTTAACTTATAACTATTTTATAATAACTATTTTATTTTATATAATATTTTATTTTATATAATATTTTATTTTATATACTATTATTAATATCTAAACTATTAAGTGAGAAATGATATCATATTGATATGGTTTTGAAATGGATATGATATTTTGGTTTTGAAGTATGATATTTTGAAATGATCACGAAGTTATAATAACGTTCGGTTATTAATAGCATATATTACTGCATAGTAGATAGTCCAAGGATCCTTAGACGATGGTTGTCCCAAACATCCTTTGAGTTACTTGTACTTCAATTAATATTTCACTCAAATTGGATTTATTGATATAAGGATGTTAATCCCGACTCGAGTGTTTTGTGTTTTGCTTTACGCTCGGGTCAAACTGAGTGATACAACTTTTGAGACTCACCTTTGGAGTCGGAGCTTCGTTTGGAGATCCATTTATCCATTCAGCTTGTAGTTATTCAATTGATTCTAGTGATGCATTCTGATCTTGTACTTGACTATTATATTTGAGACTTCTGTTGTATCTTATTTAACTCTGTTATATATGTATAGTAGCTTCATGAACCACTATTCTTTTGTTTCCATGGCTTATTGTTATATTACTCTGTGTCTATGATTTTGTGATTTATTTTTTTACTGTATATGCTATGTTTTGCCAAATATAAGCTAACAATCTGATAATTTTGAGCAACTCAAGTCCGACATGTGTGGATGTGAATGGTTGAAAATATCTGGATGTTACGTGTATCAAAGCTTTGGTTATTGGCAAAATTCAACATATATAGTAAATATAATTACGGAATCACTTTCGTTCGAGCTTGAATCTCTTCCTCTTTTACTTGGTTTCCCTTTGAATTTTTGGAACGTTCCCTCGGTTCCAAAATCCATTCTTATCTCTCCCTATTCGTATTTTCTTGATTCTGGAGTATCCCGTAGCTCCACTATATGATTTGTACAGGGGTGAAACTCCTTTACAATTGGCATTGATTCACCGGAGATTTCGGTATCCTCGATTTGCGATGCTGCTATCTCTTTGAAATACCTGATTCTATCTCTTGTAATCTAATGTCGATTTGCCTCAGAATTCTGCATCGATCTTATTTTGATGTCTCGGTTGACCCTGTTAAGTCACCCACGATTAATATAAGGCTATCCATCTTCCTCGTTTGTAATTTAATTATCATATCTTCCTACCGAGTATGTTTTCATGATTTGAGTCCTCTTCGATTAGGACTCCTCTAATTTTGAATCTCATAATGTTTGATTCTTGTATAAGATGACCTTTATATAAGTACAAGTGACTTTGAATTTGTTAACTTCGAAAAGTACTTTATCTGAAAATGATATATTAGATATAACGGAATCTTTATAAGAATGATTTAATATATTTGAAATTATTGATTTTGGAAAGTACTTTATCTGAAAGTGAAATCCTTATATATTACAGAATTTATATAAGAATGATTTATATATTTGAGATTATTGATTTTGGAATATACTTTATCTGAAATGAAATCTTATATATAATGGAATTTATATAAGTGCGATATTTGAAGTTATGATTTTGAAAGGGTACTATATATGGTATGTTATATTTTAAAGTAAGAGGTATAGGGAAGTACTCTACGCGAAGTAGTATAGTATGATATGCTTCGACCCAGATGGACTTGGGGAATCCAGGAATGGATTCGACCGATAAACCTTAATGGACTTGGGTGAATTCAGAAATGGGTTCGAACTGATATTGTTGTCCAGACTTAAACTCATGAGTTCCTCGATTTTTTTTCTAGGGTAGATGGTTTTTTAGTTTACCCAATGGAGGCGCTTTCGATAACGGGATCTGTTGTTTATGGATCTTCCGGAAAGGAAGTGCATCTATTGCATAAATCATTGAATCAGAGCGTACCACTGCAGTAGGGGTCGATGGTCCCTTGTTTACGAAACGGCTACGATATTTTCTAGAATCCGAATGGTAAAAGGATCTTTTGGAAAGTTTTATACCCGTTGCGTAAAAACTAGATCAGCAACGGGCCACTATTATCGTATTATCATCATTTGACATTGGATTTTGAGCGGTACTTCTCATACCTATTTTTCAGTATTTTTCACTGGGTGTTGAAACAGGTCTACTAAGTACTTGGATATTTCTAGTCTTATGCATGATCAACGTACGACCAAAGTCTGCAAGAACGAGGATAAACCTGTTAAGACATCGAGTTATAAAAATATTTTGATAAAGTATTATATGAAGAATATTTTGGTTGTTTTTTTTCTTTTCTAAATACTTTAAAATGTTTAAAATATTATCTATTTATGTATGACATGGTTTATTAGTGTTGTAAATATTGTAAGAAATTATTAATTTAATAAAATATATTTAAAGTAAATGATTATTGATTTATTAATAATGTTTGCAAAGTATCTTGAGACAAAAATAATAAATTTATAAATAATGGATTTAATAAATAAGTTAAATCAAATAATTGTTGTTCTGAAAGAAATTTTGTAATAAATGTTAATTGAGATAAATTGGATAATAAGATAATGTACAAATGAAATAAATTTTGTATGATTATATTATATATAAGTAAATTTTCCAAAATTTAATAGTCAACTAAATTGATTGTTTAAAATGATAATATTTGATTTTCATTCTTTTTGTTTGTAAACCATTGATTATTCCAACAAATAAACAAATGAAATTATTAAACATGGTTTATAAATTGATTTGGAAATTTAAATGAATTTAAATTTAGAATTTGAGGATTTAATTTTCGGTGATTTCAAACTTTGGTTTTAAAATTTTAAAATGTATGTTATTGAAAGTATTTTCAAATAGAAACCATATTCAAAGAATTTAAAAAGTTTTAAATCAGTACTCTCCTATTTTGTCGCTGGAAAATAATTTCGGTGGTGACGGCTGCATCATCGACATTCATTTTCGAGTTTCACAGTGGAGAGACTATTATGTACCTTTCCTACACTTTTTTTTTGGAAAATAAATTGCTTTGAATTTCTTAAGTATGACTTGATTTCTAATATATATGCGTATATGTTTGTAGATTTGATTTGAAAATATAATATGTTTATCTCTAAATTGTTTGAAGTTAATCGGAAATTTATTCTTAAATATGTCAAAGAATGATTTCAATTATAAATTGAAGCCAATTTTCTTGAATATATGTTTAAACATTAAATAATTGAATGGAAGTAAAACTAAATGAAATCTATATGATTTGAATTGACAGTTTGAACTAATAAATTTGAATTGAATGACTATTTATTGATTTAATAAAAATGGATTTAACCAAATTGTTGAATATAAATTAATTTAAATGGAAATCTACAAGGTTTTAAATTAATAGTTTTATTTTGTTTTCATCTTCGACGTTTTCAATCTATTAAGAAGATTTCTATTTTTCCTTTATGATTTTGATTCCAACTTGATGGCATCATTTTATTCCTTAAGCCCACTTATAAGGAAAGTGCTATTTCCCTCATTTATGTAGTTAGAGAAATTTTCCGGTATTTTTGAGCTTGTCTTAGGATTATCACCTAAGTAATCTTTTGTGTGGTACTAAGGTCTTTTCAGTTTGACCTTACCACCGATTTTCATTTGGCTACGAGTCGCGGGAGTTAGCATTCCACTTACCGCATTCCACACTCGTTATGATTCTTATGAATGACTTATTATGTCATTCAAATTGTCCAACTTATTTCATCCACTTTATAAATCGAATATTCTATGGATATTTCGATGAGACTATTCTTGTATTCATTGATTTTGGATGAAAATAGTAATTTAAAATTTTGCAAATCTTTTTCATAAGATTTATTTATAAGTAAAACTGGATTTTGTTCTTGAAACGAACAAAAAAAATATTCTTAAAACTTTTTAAGAGATTTATTTATCCTATAAAAGATGATTTTGTGATTGTATTGCCCGTTGAGTGCTTTAAGAATTTTGGTCGATGCGCTTGATCAACGTTATCGGTAGGAATCTCCTAAACGCTTTGATGAGACAGTCAGACACGATATATTGACTTGTAAAAATGTAAATTTTTCTAGAAAGATTATTACATAAAAATAAAAATGTAATTTTGAAAGTTTTAACTTTTCGGGAAAGAGAATTATTTAAAAGAAGTTCTTTCTTTTTGATACTCTTATTCCTTCTTGTGATTCCTGAAGGGGAACCAAGACTTTGCTATTTGTACCGATACTAGTCGTATTGGTTTGGATGCCATTCTCTTACATGAGATAACGTGCTATCACTTGTGCTTCTAAATCCTTATAGCTTATCGGGACTAGATATGCCACTCATGATCTAGTGCTCGCGGCTATCGTTTTTGCTTTTGGAATTTGGCATCATCATATTTGGATGAGAAATTTGTTCTCTACCTCGATCATAAATCTTTGGAATATTTATGTTCTCTTAAGGAACTGCATGTTGACTCGAGTTCCTAGCATCTTATGATCTTGATATTCTTTTTATTCCCGAAGGGGAAATCGTGTTGCCAATACGTTTTGTCGTAGGCAACAAGTGTTGATTCTTTTATGATGTCTGAATGGAATTATCTTTTTTATTAAGTTCATCGAACGTTTTGATATGCTTCATTTTATTGAGCTTTATCTCATTCCTTTTATGGACTAGCGTCCGATGTTCTTTTATGGTGTTCGGTTCATCGGATGTACTGTTATTATACTACATCGATGTTCTGTCTTATCTGGATCAATGGATGTACTATTATTATACTACATCGTTGTTCCGGTTTATCGGTTCATTGGGCGTACCGTGATTGTACTATGCCGTTGCACCGGCTCAACTTTCTGCTATTCTTGACGTTTTCCACGTCTTTTAACTATGGAAATGCTTTTATGTTTCCGGTTTTTATTCTTGAGCCCGGTATTTTTGAGGGATTGAAGTTTCACCAGATTTGATTTTTGAGCAACATTCCATTCGCATCATTGCTTCGGAGGTTGAGCGCCTTCGATATAAAGATATTCTTTTTGATAATAGTTCAATGGTTCTCAAATCCTATGGATTGCTCTTGGGAATCCAGAGAATTCATCGAGTGATCCTGTTCGTGCTAACTCTTTCGTGGTCTTTATGGTGAACTTCCTATTTCAAATTTTCTTTTGTGTTAATATGCTTCTATGGTTGTTACTTCTTATATTTCTTTCTTAATTATTGCGAGGACGCAATTTCTTTAAGGAGGGGAGTCTGTAACAACCCGCATATTTATCGATTATATATTTAAATATTTAATTTAAATATTTCACCGTTCGTCGGATTTTGATCCGAAAACCTACTTTTTGCAAACAGTCGATTTGGGACTCGAGACCACCCCCATTGAGTTCAAAATGACGTTTGCGACCTTTTTGAGTATAAGCTTCGATATGTTTGGAGAAAGTTGATTTTTGCTACTTTTTCCCGCTTAGGGCTTTGGTTGGGCTGAGCCAATTAGCCACTTAACTCAGTTCCAACACTCTCCTCTTCATTCACTTCTCTTCTATTTTCCTAATACTCAAGCTTTTATGTTAATGGAGGGTGGAAGAGGAAATTAAAACTCCAAAACCCTAGCTTGCTTTGCAAATCCAACTTCTAGCTCCAAAATCTATGAGAACCCATTGGTAAGCTTCCTCTTCATCTTCCCCAACTCATTCTCTCTTTGAATTTCAGAAATTTCCTAAACCTAATTTAGCGAATGTTTCTCTTTTAAGCTTAGATTCAAGCTTGTTGAGTTGGAATTAAAGAATGCTTGTTCTTGCCATTGCTTCATAGCATCTTCTTCATTGATTTAGGTTCAAAGGTGAGATTTTTATCTCACATCTATGACTATAATTATCTTTGGTTGTTGGGTATGAATTCCTAACACTTCTTCATGTGCATTTGCTCTTGATTTGGATTGGTTTTGTGAATATTCCAATTTTTGAGTTTTTAAGTCAATTTGTGTGAAATCCTTTTATGGATGTTTGATCATGCTTTTAGTGATGCACCGAGGAGCATATAGGGCCGGGTCGTCGATTGGCATAAACCCTTAGAGCCAATGTTCGTCCGGTTGCATTTTGGAAGAATTTGCTCTTCATTTGAATAGGCTGAAAAACAGCCCAGACATGATTCATTCGACTGAAAAGTCTGTTCAGTCGACTGAACCTGGAACCCGAAAGTTTCCAGGCATGATTCAGTCGACTGAAAACTCTGTTCAGTCGACTGAAACTGGAAACAGAAAGTTTCCTGAACCTGGAAAATTTCCAGGCACAGGGTCAGTCGACTGAAAACTCTGTTCAGTCGACCGAACCAGCTGTTTGAGTCCAATTTGCCTTTTTGGATTGAATTTCCAATTTAAATCGATTCGTGATGATCCTAATTATTGTCATCATTTATTATCATCTTTGATGACTTATTTTCTTTGGGAATTTTAGATATATCCACTTCGGTGGATCCTTTATCGATTTCATTGGATTTTTATTCACATCTTCGAATGTGATCTTTGTGATTGATTGTTTCTACAATCCCCCTTGTGCTTTGTCACTTTAAAAATATAAAGGTTTTCTATACTAGTAGTAATTATCAAAACTCTTTCCTCAAACGATTTCAATACTATTTTAATACCAAATTCGTTTACAAAACCGTTTTCCAATCTATTAGTATATATAAACCTTTACCTCACTCGTATGAGAAATCTAATTAAACGACTTAGTAAAACGAGTGGTATGAAACGCTTGCGTTTACTTTGTCGGTTAATTCTTGGACTTGTTCGATTGAATCTCTTGTGACAATTTTCTAGTGGAGATCTACAATTTGTTCGTAAATATTTAAGTTAAGCTAGTGGTTATGGGACATGAGGCTAAGCTCATATATTTACTAGCTTATTGTAATTGACACTTCTCGTTGATCATGACGATCATCTTTATGGTTTAGACTAGCAATGTGCGATGTCTCTTTGTTTGTGATTTGGTTAGGCTAGACACCACTTGTGTGATTCCATTCACACATACTTTTTCGGTTAGCCTAGACACCACTTGTGTGATTCCATTCACACATACCTTTTTGCTGTTTGGTTAGGCTAGACACCACTTGTGTCATTCCATTCACACATACCTTTTCGGTTAGCCTAGACACCACTTGTGTGATTCCATTCACACATACCTTTTTGCTGTTTGGTTAGGCTAGACACCACTTGTGTGATTCCATTCACACATACTTTTTCGGTTAGCCTAGACACCACTTGTGTGATTCCACTCACACATACCTTTTTGCTGTTTGGTTAGGCTAGACACCACTTGTGCGATTCCATTCACACATACTTTTTCGGTTAGCCTAGACACCACTTGTGTGATTCCATTCACACATACCTTTTTGCTGTTTGGTTAGGCTAGACACCACTTGTGTGATTCCATTCACACATACCTTTTCGGTTAGCCTAGACACCACTTGTGTGATTCCATTCACACATACCTTTTTGCTGTTTGGTTAGGCTAGACACCACTTGTGTGATTCCATTCACACATACCTTTTCGGTTAGCCTAGACACCACTTGTGTGATTCCATTCACACATACCTTTTTGCTGTTTGGTTAGGCTAGACACCACTTGTGTGATTCCATTCACACATACTTTTTCGGTTAGCCTAGACACCACTTGTGTGATTCCACTCACACATACCTTTTTGTGATTTCTGGATTTCGTGTGTTGATTTCTGGAATTTATGTTTCACCAACTTTTACGATGGGCATTGATATATATGTCAATTATTGTGGCTTGGTGAATGAAATTAGGAGTATGACATTCCTTTTTATCTTGAGTAGATTATTGTGATATTGATTAATCTCTTGTTGATTTTCAATTACTTATTTATCACAGCTTGGCATTGTGATTATTATATGTTTGTGTCATATCTCTTATTATATATCACTTCATATGATATTTATAGCTAGACTGATCCGTTTATTATTTTCTTCTTAAATAATACTCGGGTCAGACTGAGATATTACAGGTGCTTACTCATGGCTTCCTACCTGGAACCATCTTCTGACTTTTGGCTAACTACTCTAGTTTAGTAGTTTTTGTTGTATACATTTGAGATACAGACTCCTTGATGTATACTTATTCTTTTGTCTAGCACTTGTATCTATTCCTTTGTATTATTGTGGATCCTTTTGACCACTACTCTGATATACACTTTTATGTGTAATATTCATATCTATTTCCGCCTTTGTGATATGAATTGTCTGTGACTGATTTGTGTTATGCTTATTTCTGTATTTGTTTCCCGAAGATATTATAGCCACTGTGTAGTAGCTTTGAGTTTGTGTCGGCATGTCGGATTTCCTCTTGAAAAGAAATGCATGTTATATTATCTGACATATCGATGCTCGCACAAAGCAATTACACGGATGGTCGCTCCTCAATAGCCTTATTCTCCGTGCTAGTTGACAGCATTACACTGTAGTGTTCTTGGCTAGCGTGGGTATAGAGGTGGGGCGTCACAGCTTGGTATCAGAGCCAAACTTCGGAACAATATGGAATATTATAACAAGGATCATCGTCCTAAGTCTTTCTTAGGAGTCGTGCTTTAGGATTTTATTCGGGTCTTCGTACCGTCCTATCCTATTTTCTTTTATGATTCCTTGTTTTATCTATCAAGATTACTTGATATTTACTTTGAGAATAACTTTTTCCTCTTCTTTCTTTCTTTCTTAAAGAAGAGAAATGGTTAGACCAGGCCGCCCCAGCGCCGGTCAATCTAGTGCTACTCCCCTGGATGGAGTATTCATGTCTGCTCAACAACTTTTGGATCTTGTAAAGAATCAAGAGTTTATCTATGCTTTGAGTAAGAACCCCGAAATGGTTCTACCTTTGAAACTTGAAGTTTCTTTCAATCAGCTTGTGGATGTTACTCTTCTTCATAGAGAGGTTGGTAAAGGAAGTGCTTGTGATATTGGGACTACCAAGAAGAGTCATATTAAGTTCAAGAGCCTTAATCCCAATAAGAGAGTGAAGCAAACTACTTTTGTAGCAAAGACTCCAATCCCTAATCGTGGAGGATGCTACAATTGTAATTCTATGTAACACTATGCGAATATGTGTCCAAAACCCCATTCTTGTCGCTATTGCAAGAAACCGGGTCATCTTTTATCTGCGTGTCCCAAACTTTTGAACATGGACATGAGAAAGCTAAATATTGTGCAAGCCCCTAGCAACTCTTCTCTTGGTCAAGGTACTTTTCACTCAATCCTTGATGGCATTGTTTTATTTCATGATCTTCTTATTTGAGTTCTATTTGATATGGCTCACTATTTTATATCAAAAGAACTTGTCGATTCTTTTCTTTGAATATTTTGGGCTTATTGACTTCTTTGAGGATTGTGAATCCGGATGGTAGATCCGCAACACTCAATTTGCTTTTTATTAATGTCGAAATTATTTTATGTGATTTTTCTTTCCGAGCCGATATTTTTACTTAGGCTTCGGAATTGATTTTTGAAAGGATCGGCTTAATCATTGTGAAGCCCATATCCTATTTTTCGAGTGGACTATTCATCTTCGACGTTTTCAATCTGTTAAGAAGATTTCTATTTTTCCTTTATGATTTTGATTCCAACTTGATGGCATCATTTTATTCCTTAAGCCCACTTATAAGGAAAGTGCTATTTCTCTCATTTATGTAGTTAGAGAAATTTTTCGGTATTTTTGAGCTTGTCTTAGGATTATCACTTAAGTAATCTTTTGTGTGGTACTAAGGTCTTTTCAGTTTGACCTTACCACCGATTTTCATTTGGCTACGAGTCGCGGGAGTTAGCATTCCACTTACCGCATTCCACACTCGTTATGATTCTTATGAATGACTTATTATGTCATTCAAATTGTCCAGCTTATTTCATCCACTTTATAAATCGAATATTCTATGGATATTTCGATGAGACTATTCTTGTATTCATTGATTTTGGATGAAAATAGTAATTTAAAATTTTGCAAATCTTTTTCATAAGATTTATTTATAAGTAAAACTGGATTTTGTTCTTGAAACGAACAAAAAAAAATATTCTTAAAACTTTTTAAGAGATTTATTTATCCTATAAAAGATGATTTTGTGATTGTATTGCCCGTTGAGTGCTTTAAGAATTTTGGTCGATGCGCTTGATCAACGTTATCGATAGGAATCTCCTAAACGCTTTGATGAGACAGTCAGACACGATATATTGACTTGTAAAAATGTAAATTTTTCTAGAAAGATTATTACATAAAAATAAAAATGTAATTTTGAAAGTTTTAACTTTTCGGGAAAGAGAATTATTTAAAAGAAGTTCTTTCTTTTTGATACTCTTATTCCTTCTTGTGATTCCTGAAGGGGAACCAAGACTTTGCTATTTGTACCGATACTAGTCGTATTGGTTTGGATGCCATTCTCTTACATGAGATAACGTGCTATCACTTGTGCTTCTAAATCCTTATAGCTTATCGGGACTAGATATGCCACTCATGATCTAGTGCTCGCGGCTATCGTTTTTGCTTTTGGAATTTGGCATCATCATATTTGGATGAGAAATTTGTTCTCTACCTCGATCATAAATCTTTGGAATATTTATGTTCTCTTAAGGAACTGCATGTTGACTCGAGTTCCTAACATCTTATGATCTTGATATTCTTTTTATTCCCGAAGGGGAAATCGTGTTGCCAATACGTTTTGTCGTAGGCAACAAGTGTTGATTCTTTTATGATGTCTGAATGAAATTATCCTTTTTATTAAGTTCATCGAACGTTTTGATATGCTTCATTTTATTGAGCTTTATCTCATTCCTTTTATGGACTAGCGTCCGATGTTCTTTTATGGTGTTCGGTTCATCGGATGTACTGTTATTATACTACATCGATGTTCCGTCTTATCTGGATCAATGGATGTACTATTATTATACTACATCGTTGTTCCGGTTTATCGGTTCATTGGGCGTACCGCGATTGTACTACGTCGTTGCACCGGCTCAACTTTCTGCTATTCTTGACGTTTTCCACGTCTTTTAACTATGGAAATGCTTTTATGTTTCCGGTTTTTATTCTTGAGCCCGGTATTATTGAGGGATTGAAGTTTCACCAGATTTGATTTTTGAGCAACATTCCATTCGCATCATTGCTTCGGAGGTTGAGCGCCTTCGATATAAAGATATTCTTTTTGATAATAGTTCAATGGTTCTCAAATCCTATGGATTGCTCTTGGGAATCCAGAGAATTCATCGAGCGATCCTGTTCGTGCTAACTCTTTCGTGCTCTTTATGGTGAACTTCCTATTTCAAATTTTCTTTTGTGTTAATATGCTTCTATGGTTGTTACTTCTTATATTTCTTTCTTAATTATTGCGAGGACGCAATTTCTTTAAGGAGGGGAGTCTGTAACAACCCGCATATTTATCGATTATATATTTAAATATTTAATTTACATATTTCACCGTTCGTCGGATTTTGGTCCGAAAACCTACTTTTTGCAAACAGTCGATTTGGGACTCGAGACCACCCCCATTGAGTTCAAAATGACGTTTGCGACCTTTTTGAGTATAAGCTTCGATATGTTTGGAGAAAGTTGATTTTTGCTACTTTTTCCCGCTTAGGGCTTTGGTTGGGCTGAGCCAATTAGCCACTTAACTCAGTTCCAACACTCTCCTCTTCATTCACTTCTCTTCTATTTTCCTAATACTCAAGCTTTTATGTTAATGGAGGGTGGAAGAGGAAATTAAAACTCCAAAACCCTAGCTTTCTATGCAAATCCAACTTCTAGCTCCAAAATCTATGAGAACCCATTGGTAAGCTTCCTCTTCATCTTCCCCAACTCATTCTCTCTTTGAATTTCAGAAATTTCCTAAACCTAATTTAGCGAATGTTTCTCTTTTAAGCTTAGATTCAAGCTTGTTGAGTTGGAATTAAAGAGTGCTTGTTCTTGCCATTGCTTCATAGCATCTTCTTCATTGATTTAGGTTCAAAGGTGAGATTTTTATCTCACATCTATGACTATAATTATCTTTGGTTGTTGGGTATGAATTCCTAACACTTCTTCATGTGCATTTGCTCTTGATTTGGATTGGCTTTGTGAATATTCCAATTTTTGATTTTTTAAGTCAATTTGTGTGAAATCCTTTTATGGATGTTTGATCATGCTTTTAGTGATGCACCGAGGAGCATATAGGGTCGGGTCGCCGATTGGCATAAACCCTTAGAGCCAATGTTCGTCCGGTTGCATTTTGGAAAAATTTGCTCTTCATTTGAATAGGCTGAAAAACAGCCCAGGCATGATTCAGTCGACTGAAAAGTCTGTTCAGTCGACTGAACCTAGAACCCGAAAGTTTCCAGGCATGATTCAGTCGACTGAAAACTCTGTTCAGTCGACTGAAACTGGAAACAGAAAGTTTCCTGAACCTGGAAAATTTCCAGGCACAGGGTCAGTCGACTGAAAACTCTGTTCAGTCGACTGAACCTGCTGTTTGAGTCCAATTTGCCTTTTTGGATTGAATTTCCAATTTAAATCGATTCGTGATGATCCTAATTATTGTCATCATTTATTATCATCTTTGATGACTTATTTTCTTTGGGAATTTTAGATATATCCACTTCGGTGGATCCTTTATCGATTTCATTGGATTTTTATTCACATCTTCGAATGTGATCTTTGTGATTGATTGTTTCTACAATCCCCCTTGTGCTTTGTCACTTTAAAAATATAACGGTTTTCTATACTAGTAGTAATTATCAAAACTCTTTCCTCAAACGATTTCAATACTATTTTAATACCAAATTCGTTTACAAAACCGTTTTCCAATCTATTAGTATATATAAACCTTTACCTCACTCGTATGAGAAATCTAATTAAACGACTTAGTAAAACGAGTGGTATGAAACGCTTGCGTTTACTTCGTCGGTTAATTCTTGGACTTTTTCGATTGAATCTCTTGTGACAATTTTCTAGTGGAGATCTACAATTTGTTCGTAAATATTTAAGTTAAGCTAGTGGTTATGGGACATGAGGCTAAGCTCATATATTTACTAGCTTATTGTAATTGACACTTCTCGTTGATCATGACGATCATCTTTATGGTTTAGACTAGCAATGTGCGATGTCTCTTTGTTTGTGATTTGGTTAGGCTAGACACCACTTGTGTGATTCCATTCACACATACTTTTTCGGTTAGCCTAGACACCACTTGTGTGATTCCATTCACACATACCTTTTTGCTGTTTGGTTAGGCTAGACACCACTTGTGTGATTCCATTCACACATACTTTTTCGGTTAGCCTAGACACCACTTGTGTGATTCCATTCACACATACCTTTTTGCTGTTTGGTTAGGCTAGACACCACTTGTGTGATTCCATTCACACATACTTTTTCGGTTAGCCTAGACACCACTTGTGTGATTCCATTCACACATACCTTTTTGCTGTTTGGTTAGGCTAGACACCACTTGTGTGATTCCATTCACACATACTTTTTCGGTTAGCCTAGACACCACTTGTGTGATTCCATTCACACATACCTTTTTGCTGTTTGGTTAGGCTAGACACCACTTGTGTGATTCCATTCACACATACTTTTTCGGTTAGCCTAGACACCACTTGTGTGATTCCATTCACACATACCTTTTTGCTGTTTGGTTAGGCTAGACACCACTTGTGTGATTCCATTCACACATGCCTTTTCGGTTAGCCTAGACACCACTTGTGTGATTCCATTCACACATACCTTTTTGCTGTTTGGTTAGGCTAGACACCACTTGTGTGATTCCATTCACACATACCTTTTCGGTTAGCCTAGACACCACTTGTGTGATTCCATTCACACATACCTTTTTGCTGTTTGGTTAGGCTAGACACCACTTGTGTGATTCCATTCACACATACTTTTTCGGTTAGCCTAGACACCACTTGTGTGATTCCACTCACACATACCTTTTTGTGATTTCTGGATTTCGTGTGTTGATTTCTGGAATTTATGTTTCACCAACTTTTATGATGGGCACTGATATATATGTCAATTATTGTGGCTTGGTGAATGAAATTAGGAGTATGACATTCCTTTTTATCTTGAGTAGATTATTGTGATATTGATTAATCTCTTGTTGATTTTCAATTACTTATTTATCACAGCTTGGCATTGTGATTATTATATGTTTGTGTCATATCTCTTATTATATATCACTTCATCTGATATTTATAGCTAGACTGATCCGTTTATTATTTTCTTCTTAAATAATACTCGGGTCAGACTGAGATATTACAGGTGCTTACTCATGGCTTCCTACCTGGAACCATCTTCTGACTTTTGGCTAACTACTCTAGTTTAGTAGTTTTTGTTGTATACATTTGAGATACAGACTCCTTGATGTATACTTATTCTTTTGTCTAGCACTTGTATCTATTCCTTTGTATTATTGTGGATCCTTTTGACCACTACTCTGATATACACTTTTATGTGTAATATTCATATCTATTTCCGCCTTTGTGATATGAATTGTCTGTGACTGATTTGTGTTATGCTTATTTCTGTATTTGTTTCCCGAAGATATTATAGCCACTGTGTAGTAGCTTTGAGTTTGTGTCGGCATGTCGGATTTCCTCTTGAAAAGAAATGCATGTTATATTATCTGACATATCGATGCTCGCACAAAGCAATTACACGGACGGTCGCTCCTCAACAGCCTTATTCTCCGTGCTAGTTGACAGCATTACACTGTAGTGTTCTTGGCTAGCGTGGGTATAGAGGTGGGGCGTCACAGCTTCCCACCCGCTTCCCTATTCCACCGCATAATATCAGCAACCTTTTAAAATTCCCAGAATGCAACTTTTGACTTTTGACTTCTTTGGTTGTTAACATTCCATGGGTTCCAATATACTTTAGTTCGTGTGATCATTTCATTGGTTCTGTGAAGAGAAGAAAAAAAGGAAACACATTTTCCCCTTCTTCTCCTACTCTTCGATTTTGAACCAGACCACCCATTCTTCTATTTCATTTTCTAGAAACCGAGCCTAGCTTCCTCACCACGTCTTCGTCTCCTCATCCAACTCACGCGTCTTTTCGCTCCGGCCTCCCACTGCCATGACCACCGCCTCTACACCTCCCTCTGCCGTGACCAAATATAAGTAAATTTTCCAAAATTTAATAGTCAACTAAATTGGTTAGTGGAAATGATAATATTTGATTTTCATTTATTGTTTTTGTAAACTATTGATTATTCCAACAAATAAATAAATGAAATTATTAAACATGGCTTATAAATTGATTTGGAAATTGAAATGAATTTACATTTAGAATTTGAGAATTTAATTTCCGATGATTTCAAACTTTGGTTTTAAAGTTTTAAAATGTTAGGAACGGGATTTTCGACTCACGAAAATCGACATTAATACGTCCACTGTATCAACTGCCGAGCAATCGAAGGTCGGAAACCCTAATTGTTAGGGCTAAAGAAGAAGAGGTAGAAGAAGAAGGAAAGAAGAAGCAACAAAAACAATATCATAATCTCACAGTCGCAGCGGAACAACATATAATAGATAAATGAATACTCTTTTAAATCAAAAGAACTATACATTTTATACATTACATCATCAGAGTCAATATACAACACAACACAATAATGGACAGTTATATAAACCTATCCTCACAACTGAATACACAGCGGAAAAGATAATATCATATACAAGTGATACGTTTTGCTAACCAGCTCGCATCCTGAGCTCCACAGCACCTCCTGAATTCCAGAATGACCTAATAACCTGACTCTAAACTGCCCGTGTGGAAATTGGTGGGCACCCAGAGTTTAGGAAGGGAACAATAAACTCCAGGTCAGTCATATGACTGGTGTGAGAACTTAAAACAGTTTATCTTTACAAGCAAATAAAGAAATATTTTAAAATAGATCCACAATGCTTTTGGAAAATGAAACTACCATAAGGTCTCTCGTGCACACACACAATGCAAATGCAGAATCGAAGGAGATTTCTCCTTATGATAGTCAAACATGCTTGATATGCAGAAAAATTTCTTTGATATTATTACTACAAGTGCAAAGTGCAAGAAAACATTTCGAAAGTATAATGTAAATCTTAGCCAACATACGACCATTATCGTATGCCTACTATAACTACCATGTTCAATAGCAGGTTACCGCCACATTTCATGGCAGGTTATACAACTAAAACCGTACATGGCTCATATTGTTTCTTTAGATTTTCCCATAAATGGTCAGGCCAAGGAACTTCCTATTGCCACCTGGAAACGCCTCTGTCGGGATGCCCCGAGAACCTAACCGGATCTCTGCCAACACAAGGCCGGGTTACCTCTGCAAAAGTAGGTAACTACTAACACGAGTATGTCATCCCCCGGTTGTAAACAACCTTTATCCGAGGATCCTCAACCAACAACAATCACAAAGTCATATATATTTGCGACATCCACATAGGTTAAGTATCTGGCTCCATACCATGATACCACTTCTATCCAGAAGGAAATGCACATACCCTAAGGGGCGCTACTCCCTATAACCTTGCTGCATCTTTCCTGTTTTGACCATTACCGGGTTGTGAGGTCCGATGAAGTCTCGTCCACAAAGCTACGCTCTTCACAAAAGCTATGCTTTGATCAACAAATGATCAGCAACACTTCGTATGCCACATTACCAAATTGGGAATGTATCACTAGTAACCATCAACTACATAACCTCTGAGCTTGTACGTCTCAGAGAAGGGTGTTAAGCTAAGAGAATAAATTCTCCGCCACCAACAGAAATATATTTGATAAAAACCAGCTTTACATCTCAAATTGTAAGTCAGACGCACATCCATATAAGTCCGTTTCGGGATCGAACGGAACCGAAGGCACTTCCAAAGAAGCCCTTGCGATCCGGGTATTCACTAATCACGTCCGGACTTCCATCACAAAGGGTGATAAAATCTCTATATCAGAGATCAGCCGATGCAGAGACATTCGACGGTAATCCTTCCGTTTTCGAAAATATCGGGTCTTCAACACCGGTCTTCAAATGCTATCCAATATGACGTATCACTATTCGGAATGGGATTCATGACCCAAAGGTCCTCTCCCGGCTAAACCGAATAGTGAGCGCAATATTTACAAGAAACATATGGATATTGGGGTCTCAGTTAAGTCACATCCTAAAGCCCAAAACCTTTCATTTGAATGGTTAAAATAAATTACCATTTCCAATCTTTTAAACAAAAAGATTTATTTCAACAACCTTCAATGGTTTAAACAAATTTCCACACTTAAATCTTTTAAACAAAAAGATTCGATTCACAAAGTTCACCCCATTCACAAAGATCCATTCATGGATTTCAAAACAATTTCCATTTCAATTGGATTAACTCGTTAAATCTTTAAATCAAGGTTTAACTTATAGCTTTCAAAATTCGTTTCCAAAGATTCATTCATAGCCTTTCAAAACATTTCAATTTCAAACTTGGAACCTTTCAACACAAATTGGAAGTTCATTACTTATGTGACAACTTTTATTATTTGAAAAAAAAATAGTTTTCGTTTCAGAAAAAAATCCAATTATATTTGCACGAGTTAAAGCCCTTGAATTAAATTCATATTTCCAAATCAATACATTGAAAATGGTTTGACCCATATAAAATTAGTATAACATCTTTAATCCCAAGTTTCCAAACATAGAATTCAATTTCAAATCTTGAATTCAAATTTAAGTCAAATTATTTCATTTCAAAACTTTATCAAGTTATTCAAAAATAAATTTTATCTTGAAATTCCATTCCAAAAGCTTTTCGGTTTAAATCCAATCCATTTCCAAAACCATTTGGATTTAAATATTCAATTTTTTTTAAAACTATTTCAAAATCTGTGACTTAATCGATTTCCTCATGAAATCCATATTTGTGTGTGTATAAGTGTGGTCCAGGGGTTTAACACAATAGTGCAACATTATTCAATCATCACAGACTAAAACACAGAAATATAGTTGATAAGCGATATAAACTATAATGCTTACCGTCCATCCACAGATTCACAGATAATATACAAATGTAAATAAATGAATAAATTATACACAGCTCAATCCACAGAACAAAATATCATAGATTAGATAGAACAATCAATTCGAGGCATCTCATAAAATACAATCATTCATAAGAAAGGTCAAGCATTCAATAGTCATTTATAAGTAGGATTAATTTAATTGCTTAATCCTAATTAATTCAATTTATTTCCAATTAAATTAATTACTTATGAATTAATTATCCAATCTCAATTAATTAATTACAAATCATTTGATATAAATTAATGAATCAATCACCTTAATTAATTAATTTATTCTTAATTAATCATATTAATTAAGTTATCCTTTAAACCAATTACATAATTAATTAACCCATTAATTAATTTTTTTAAGAAATTAAACCTTTAATTACTTACCATTAAGCTATCATATCATACCAATAAATCATTAATTACCAATTAATCTTTATTAATAAATTAATCAAAATATCCAATTTTAATTACAATTAGTAATTAACCCCTTAATTACTTTCATTAAGTAATTAACAATTTACAATTGATTATCTTAATTAATAAATCTAATTAATTATCAAAATTAATCACATTTATTTAATTACTTAATAATCCTTAGTTAATTATCTTCATTAACTAATAACTTTTCCTTAATTACTTTCTTAAGAAATTATCTTAGATTAATGCATTTTTAATCATTTCTAATTATAAATTAATCTAAATTATTTATTTATAAATTAAATAAATCATTCTTCAATTACTTTATTAATTAACCTTAATTATTTAATAAATTAAGTGTTAACTATAACTTAATAAATCCTTATTTTGAATAAATTCTTCAACTTTTAAATAATATTACCCGAAATCTATTTATTTAAGCTTTTCCCCTATCTTGAAATTTTATTCAAAAAAAATTAAAAATAAAACTTTATTCTTTTAAAATTCCTTCTTTTTAATTTATCCAATTCTCAAAAATAATTTTAAATATAACTTTCAACCTGTATTTTCAAAAATCAAATTTTTATTTATTTCCGGTATCCAACGATACCAAAATTATATTCGGCTAAATTTTAGCCTTCAACGATTTCAATCACAAAGATAATCCCACAGAGATTTTAAATAATCATTACACAACATACGAAACAAATTCAATTATTTGAGGAATCCAGTTGGATCCCTCCAACCTGTTTCCCTGCATCCACAGATGTTAGCACAATACCAATCCCGTTTCAAGACGGGATATCGCGGTACATGGGTTTATATAAAATATCATCCGCTATTATGTGGCGCAATAGGGTCTCATCCTCTATATAATGCGGGAAATTAACTCTAAGTACATATATAATACCAATTCCACTTCAAGGTGGAGTATCGCGGTATATGTGTTTAATATAACAACCTCCGCTTAATATGCGACGTATATGGTCTATTTCAATACAACAAATAGCAATTTATCATTCAATCACACAATTAAGCAATTTTAAATTTAACTATTTAAAATTTAAATCGAAACAATTTCGATTGAGTGAGAAGTTCTCACCTTGCTTCCAATACAGTTGTAGTGTTTCGTTCTGAATAAAATTAAACGACCGTTTAATTTTACCCAAAATTCACACTAGCTCCAATCAACTCCAATCCAGCTCCATCGCGTAGTGCTCGTCAATAGGAACCCGACGCAACTCGTTTCGTGCGAAACGGACCTCGTATGAACAAGATATCAATTTTTAAAGGTTGAACGAATTTAATATATAATTATTTACAATTTCCTTCTATATTTTTAACCTGCTCAATCACGGCCGTTCATCTTGCTTTCTCCAAATCAGGGCCGTTGCACACAGCTTCTTCTTCCTCCAGGTTACGAACGCGCACGAGAACCTATTCGGCCGCCTACAAACCCTAATTAACGCCACTTACTCCATCACTTCGAAGCCGATCAACAACCACCAGACGAAAGCACATGCTTCCCCCAACTCTCGGCCGTGATTTGGCCAAGCTCGGCCCCCCTTCTCGTTGAAAACGTGAATGAACGTGACGTCTTCAAACCAAAATTGTCGTCTATCCACCACGAGATTTTCGATCATAACCGTTGAATGTATAGTTCTCTCGATGTTCTACAAGATTGTAGTTGAAGAATTTGCGTAATTGTCTACGGATTGGAAGAGAATCGAGGAAGAAAATTTGAAAATTTCGTCCATTGAAGTGTTTCTGGCGGTCGTGACCTAATTGAGTTAGGGTTTGTGAAAATAATGAGTTATGAAGGCCTTTAATAGAAAATTCTCAAAACACTATTCACCCGAATTTTTTCCGAACTCCAAACGAAGCGTGCCGCCTGGCGTTTATAATGTTTTACCCCCATTCCGAATACAATGGAATATATATCGGGAGCCAATTCGATCATAACTGGAAGATAGGTTTTCAAATCGACTATTTAAATTTAAAATTCACTTAAACCGATTTCTACGCGTTTTAGCTTGCCCCGGACAAACCGTAAATCCGATTGACACGAAATTTGAAATATTACAATAATATAACATTACGGATCCAATGAAACTAGTTTCCTCGAAATATGAGACTGTTTGAAAAATGGCTATTTTTATTCGTCAATTAAATATTAAAATATTCAATTTCTACAATTTAACTTTTAATTCGATTTTAAAAGTTCTATAACATCATTCTAACTCCAATATGATTTAATACAACTTTACAAATCAATTTTAATCGCATTAAACCCAATTTCTAATTATTTCTGTAATTCCAAATATTAAATTATCGATTTAATTATCCAATTAAATCTAGATATTCGAAATAAAATTTATTCGACTTACAAATTTTACTTGTTAATATTTAAAATCAATTAAATATACGAATTTCAAATGACAGAAATTCTGGGTCGTTACATAAAATGTATATTATTTAAAGTATTTTCAAATAGAAACCACTTTCAAAGAATTTTAAAAGTTTTAAATCAGTACTCTCCTATTTTTTCGCTGGAAAATAATTTCGGTGATGACGGCCGCATTATCGACATTCATTTTCGAGTTTCAGAATGGAGAGACCATTCTGTATCTTTACTACACTTTTTTTGGAAAATAAATCGATTTGAATTTCTTAAGTATGACTTGATTTATAATATATATATATAGGTATATGTTTGTAGATTTGATTTGAAAATATAATATGTTTATCTCTAAATTGTTTGAAGTTAATCGGAAATTTATTCTTAAATTTATTAAAGAATGATTTCAATTATAAATTGAAGCCAAAATTTTTGAATATATATTTAAACTTGAAATAATTGAATGGAAGTAAAACTAAATGAAATCTATATGATTTTAATTGACAGCTTTAACTAACAAATTTGAATTGAATGACTATTTATTGATTTAATAAAAATGGATTTAACCAAATTGTTGAACATAAATTAATTTACATTGAAATGTACATGGTTTAAAATTAATCGTTTTATTTTGTTTTTCAATCTATTTTCTTTTAGTTGTTTCTATTCTCCTACCTCGTTCCTTTTCGGGGACGAAAAGTTTTGAGTGGAGGAGAGTGTAACAACCCATAAAATTTATTTTTTTTAATAATATATTTAACTGAATTTTTGTGAAATTTTAAATAATAAGATTTTGAAATAAAAATTTAATATTTGGAATACGTCTACTTTAACATAACAAATGGTAAATTTTCATCTGTTTATATGAAATTTTATTTTCTTGGGTAATTTTATTTCAATTTGAATCAGTTAGTATTTGATGGTAATAAAATATCTTCCAAACCTGAATATTTTTATATAACAAATTTGTAAATCACCTTCTGAGTGAGACGTCATATTTCGTTTCTCAAAATTTGGACTACTATTGCTCCGCTTATCTTATTTTTAGCGTTTTAGCAGCGTTTTCGATACCGATGTCGACTTTTGATTGGATGGTCGTATCGCTGGTATCTGTGTACCATTTTGATCAACTCGTCGTGCTGATCTCCGTAGTATATTCATTTGTTTGTTTTGAAGTCCGAGAGACGGCGAAATATGTAAAACGATTGCCATATCAGCTCTGCAATTTGACCTTTTAGCTTCCCACCCTCTTTCCTATTCCACCGTATAATATCAGCAACCTTTTAAAATTCCCAGAATGCAACTTTTGACTTTTGAATTCTTTGGCTGTTAACATTCGATGGGTTCCAATATACTGTGGTTCGTCTGATCATTTCATTAGTTCTGTGAAGAGAAGAAAAAAAAATAAAACGAATTTTCCCTTCTTCTCCCTCTCTTCAATTTTTGAACCAGACCACCCATTCTTCTATTTTATTTTCTAGATGCCGAGCCTAGCTTCCTCACCACGTCTTCATCTCCTCATCCAACTCACGCGCCTTTTCGCTCCGCCCTTCCTCTACCGTGCCCACCGCCTCTACACCTCCCCAGCCGACACCAACCTAGCCTTCCTCCGTGCCTCTCTTCTCCTTCTCTACCCCATTCTCTTCTTTCCTCCCCTAGCTTAGGCCGAGCTTCCACCATCACAACTCATGTCCTGGCCTTGTTCTTCTAGTGATATACTAAGGTATATATACTTTATGTGTTTGATTATCTTTTGAATGGAGTATGTATATATATTATGTTCTGATTTTTTTTGTAAGTTCATAGAAAAGTACATATATATTAGTGTGTGTATATATATATTACATAACATTTTGTTTATAGTTAAGTATATATAGAAGTTTCGCTTTTATCTCGTATATTTAGTTATAATGTATATATATGTGTGTGTGTTTATATATATATATACATATATAAAGTTTTATAAAAGTTTTATATAGATTTCTTATGTTGCGGTAGAAGATTTAGAAGTATATGTATACTTATATATTAGATATACGCGAATATGGATGATTCTGTTTCGTTTATATATGAAGTATATACAGTGTACTTAAGCCATATGATTTGTTGTATTACATATTATAAAGTATATAAAGTTATCAAAGTATATAAAATTTATATATACATAGATTGATGTACTTGTTCATTTACCATATATGTTATAAATGGTTTATGTTCTGTCAGTATAAATATTTAGTTGATAATATATTTGTTAATAATATGTTAGTTTATACATTATATAAAATGTTAATATATATATATATATATATTCACAAAGCTTAGATTTCCAAATATATCCATATGTATAAGCTTATAAATTTTTACTATAGATCTCTTTACAATTGTGTATATATATGAGTTGAGAACATTTTTCTTTACAGTTAGTACCTATAAAGTATAGATCTATATAAAGTTCATTTAGTAAAGTTATTTGGTGCCGCGTCTATGTTATAGAGTTTATAATATTTTAGTTTATGTATGTTCAGAGTTCTGAAATCCAACAGTATATATGTACTACCAAAAGAAAGATTTTATGTGTAAAATTATGATGATACTTTACGGTGAATAGTATATAATATATATATATATAAGTGTCGATTTTGTTTATATACATTTGTTTTCAATTTTATATAGATACGGTACGTTTTAGGATTTGTTTTTGATTTGAAAATAAATACATATATACTATTTTAACTATACGTTTTAAATTGATTTTTTAAGTATATATATACATATATTTAGTTCAATTCGTATCAAGCTGATTCAAGTTGTTTCAACGATTCCTGTTATCAGCTCTGCTCGTTGAATTCGTGCCAATCTTACTTTGCTTTAGAATTCTTGTTTGGATCCGTAGCTCATTCCATTGCCAAATCATCGCTAGCCTCGACATTTGAGCATTCGTACTCACGATTAACATTCTTATACTTATTAAATTTGATTTCAATTGGAAGGATAATTGAAATATGCTGCTGTTAGTTAGTTACATCGCTATATATATATACTATTATCTGTATCTGTTCACATGTGACATCTGACATCATTATCTGTTATTTATATTGATCATATATTCGTGTTACATTATTGTCATATATGTTATCACTCTGCAAGTTCCCTGTAATATATAATTCACTATGGGTTGAAATGATACATACCCGAACGATATGTAAAATAGGAGAAAATCGTTATGGGTTGAAATGATAAACCCAAGTGATTTTCATTGAATTGAATTTGGGATTGTGGGTTGAAATGATATATATCCGTGTGTGTGTGTGTGTGTGTGTATAAATTGTGGATTGAAAAGATAAACTACGTACCACTTGACCTAGGATAGAAAATTATATACAGACACCATTGGTATATATATATTTTTGAAATGATTTTTCCAAGGTTTTGAAATGAATATTTTGGTTTTAATAAATACTGATTTTAAGATATTATATATATATATATATATGTTATTTTATAAAGTTTAAAAACTTTTGATTTTTAAATTTATATGTTTGAAAATTTTAAAGGTTATAATTTAGTTTTGAAATTATATATTTTAAATTTTACTTATAATTTTACTATTTTAAAAAAAAATATAAATTAAGTTTTAATACAAAATAAGTTTAATAATAAGATTTGATTTAATAAAGTTGATATAATAAATATATAATATGTTTAATTATTTATTTAAAATTTATATTTTCGAATATAGAGTTTATAATGATTTTATTAAGATTCAGGTTGGAAAGAGAAATATAAATTGGTTTGAAATTGATTTTATTTAAGAATTATACTCAAATAAGTTTGATTTGAAATTTATTAAATTTGGGATTTAAAGATATGATTTTTTAACTTGATTTTGGTTAAAAGTTATTTAAATGAATATTTCAAATTTACATAAATTGAAATTGTATATTTAGTTTTATTTAAATTTGAAATTTGAAGTTTTATTTAAATGTTATTTGAAAGATTAAGTAAATATTTCAAAATAAATAATAATGAAGTTAAATTAGGATACATATGAAATTATCAAATTTAGTTTTAAATTGTGGAAATATATTGAAATTGAAATGGTTTATTGTGGTTCAAATCTGTATTTGGAATCGATATAATTTGAAATGGTTTATTTAGAAACTGATTTGGGTTGAAATCAATGAATTGAGATTGAATTAAATTTGAATTTCGGAATTTGAGTTGATTTGAATCAATTTGTGAATTTGAGGAAGCTATTTTATTATATAAAGTGTCTTTAAATTATATTTAAAACTATTTTTATATTTTATTTTATAAATTATTTTAATATAAACTATTTTAATATAAACTATTTTTAATATAATCCATTTTAACTTATAACTATTTTATAACAAATATTTTATTTTATATACTATTATTAATATCTAAACTATTAATTGATAAATGATATCATATTTATATTGTTTTGAAATTGATATGATATTTTGGTTTTGAAGTATGATATTTTGATATGACCATGGAGTTATAATAACGTTGGGTTGTTAATAGCGGATATTACTGCATAGTAGATAGTCCACGGATCCTTAGAGGATGGTTATCCTAAACATCCTTTGGGTTACTTGTACTTCAATTGATATTTTACTTGAAATTGGATTTATTGATATAAGAATGTTATTCCTGACTCGAGTGTTTTGTGATTTGCTTTACGCTCGGGTCAGACTGAGTGATACAGCTTTTGAGACTCACCTTTGGAGCTGCAGCTTCGTTTGGAGATCCATCTATCTATTCAGCTTGCAGTTATTCAGTTGATTCCAGTGATGCATTCTGATCTTGTACTTGACTATTGTATTTGAGACTTCTGTTGTATCTTATTTAACTCTGTTATATATATATATATATATATAGTAGCTTCATGAACTATTATTATTTTGTTTTCACTGCTTATTGTTATATTACTCTGTGTCTGTGATTCTGTGATTTATTTATTTACTGTGTATGCTGAGTTTTGCCAAATATAAATTAACAATTTGATAGTTTTAAAAATTCAAGTTCGACATGTGTGGATGCGAATGGTTGAAAATATCTGGATGTTACAACAACATACCAATGTATTCATAGTTACAATTTACATTTTCAATCTACGACATTTAGTGCCTTTTATATGAACATTGATTGTCTCAAAACATTGTTATATATATATCCATTAAATAAAATAAATTTCTAAAATATTTGAATAGATTTTGACCAAGCCAATAAAATTAAAAATTCAAATTCAATAATCTAATTCTGATTTGGTAAAATAATGTTAAAAATTCAAATCTAAATCTATTAAATCTTTTAACGTATCTTTTGATTATAAAAATAAAAATAATTATATTTCATAAAATTATTATGCTGTCAAAAATAATAAAAAATATTTTTTTCTAAATATACAAACTATTTAAATTTGCATATAAGAATTATTATATACGTTTTGTGATAAAATGAATATCAAATTAACGCATAGACATAAAGTTTTCTTTTCAACCATAATTTTATTTATTTAAGACAAAAACCGAAAGTATTTATTATTATTTAATAAAATAAATATTTACATACACAACATATTAATAAACATTGTTTAAAATTATTAAATATAAATATAATAATAATACATTAATAGGTTGGCACAATAATTTTGTAAAGGCTAAATATTATATATATATATATATACATATATAAATATACATATACATATATATAATTTAAAAAAAAAATTAAATACATAATATATACATTTTCATGTGATTTAATATTAATTAATAGCATTTTAAATTATTAAAACAATATATAAAATATATAACACATAGCTAAAATGAAAAGCAACGTTTTGTTTTATTTTAAACAAAGAAGTATACATTAAAACAATTAACATACATAGTTTGGTGTGATTTAATAATGTATAAAATAAGAGATGACTAATGCACGTATAAAACTGTTGTATATAAGATCTGCTACATTATAAGTATGATATAAATGATAAATAAGATTTTATATCTTAAGGATGCAACTTTTAAAGACTCACTGATTGGCAGGATCGATCTCCGGATGTTGCAATGGTCTGGAGTTTCATTGGTTCTACTGTATTTGATGTGATATGGGATATTTTATTTTTGGCTCTAGCAAGGTGGAGGAAGATAACATGCGGTTGAAGTAAGAGAGTAACCAAGAGAGAAAGTGTGAGGGGGCGGTGACCAAGAGAGAAAGAGTGAGGGGTAGTGACTAAGGGAGAGAGAAAGTGATGGGATATGCTTGTTTGATAGAGAAAGGAGAGGACTTATGTTCTCCTCCTTTTACTACTTCTCCATTTACCAATTCCACATTTGGATTAAGAATTCAAAAACCACCTCTTCTCTATTCTCCCTAGGTCGGCCACTATATTAAGCTAAGTAGGTCAATACAAAATCCAACCCATTTAGTAAATAATGCCATTTAAATCGTATTTAAATGTGCATCGATATCGTATATCGATGCGTACGTATATGACTTTTATACATGAATCTTTAATGACGCTCAGAAAATTACAAACCATACCCAATACAACAAACATGTAAATAATAAGTATTTCATGAATATTAATTAATTAATGTAATTTATAAATAAATTAAATCATGTGATATTTTGAAGAAATCACCAATACGGTTGTGTGATTCGTACTTGTAAATTCAGTTAACGATTAATAAATAGTTCGAATAGCTAGTGATCTGACAGTTTGATCGAATTTATTACTTATTCATCTTTATCGGTAAAATCCAAATTTATAATTTAAGCGGATCCTTTTAGTAGCGATTATTGAACTCGGTTAGTCCATAGACAAAGTCTCTGGTTCAACAATAACATTTTTTATTAACTATACTACATTGCCTAGAGATTTTAACTTTCAGTTGACTATAGTTGTCCGTGATACTAATCTCATACAACCGAGAAGACGGATTCTCTATTGAATAGTGTTTCACTTTCAATACTTCAACACTTAGACCCAACTACAGTCGTTTGATGTTCGTCATGCCATGATTTTAATATGATCAAAGTGGAGTATCCATATTGAAGTTCAACAGTATTCATTAAGTCGAAAGAATTGCGTAACATCGTCATTGCAAGATTTTCCGTTTAACCTAGTTGTTATCACTACAAAAAATACTAATGTTGCTAGCATAGGTTAGTGGTGTTTGGATATTAAATGCTATAGTCAGCCGCTTTTTACATTAAACATGTATAACAAAGCACTAGCAAACGATCCGCTGGAAATTCAAAAAAAAAAAAAATTGAGTACATTTTCTTGGCGGCTCGTATCCTCTTTTGCCTTATCTCATCACCTAATTATTTTTGTTAACTTCCCCACAAGCAAAGAAAACCCTAAATAAATTCTTCTTCGACATCTCCTATCTCCTACGATTCTCATCTTGGTTCACTCTTATCCTTAATTGAAGAAGCTTAGTGGGCTGATATGTGACTTCGTTTGAGGTATTTTCTCATTATTCTCGTCCATTTACCAATTTATCCAAGTGAAATTTATTGCTTTACTTTAATCTTTTGTAATTTTTTCATCAGTCGATCATTTGTACTCAATTCGTGCTAATCGATTAAAATACCATTAATTAATCACTATTCTCAATTTGGAAGTGTATCAATATAACTAATAGTAGATAGTTATTTTGAAGAAGAGAAATTGTGTTTTTTATAAACCATTATTATTGATACATGTAATAGTAGTAGTAATAGTTGTGTTTATTCCTTATAGTTTAGTGTTAACAGTAGAATAAATTGCAATGTTTTTTTATAAACTATTACTGTTAAGATCTTAGAAGAACGAATAACTATTCCTTCTAGTTTAGCATTAACATATAGTACCGTTTGTTTGGTAGAGCGACTTTAAAGTTCTCAAGCACCAATTCTGATAACTTCTCCTATTTACTCAAAGTTGCTTGTATCGTTTCAGCAATAAGTATTTAGGATATTACTTCATTTGCTTTATATACTTTATGTCTTTGTAGTATTGGTCCCATTGTATTAAAAGTTATTCTGATAACTAAGTTGATTATTAGAGGAATAATTACTGTATTAAATTTATAACCATCTGAACATTTTTCTGCATACAAGGATTATCATACTATTCAGTTGTTCTATGGAATTATGGGAGGACGATACACTACTAGAAAATATAACATTTACCTATCTGGTTTTACTAACGTCATTCCGACACCCCTAGGTTTTAGTCATTTACTGACGCTTCGCCATGCCAATTTGGCATCGGTAAAAAGCTTATTTCTGTAGTAATTAGAGTATTCCACATTGAGTACAAATTTAGAAAAGAGAAGGAAAAATGTAGGCTTCAAAAATCATGTTATTCAATGGTTTGAGGTTTGTGATGGATTGCTGGGACCAACTGGAGAGCAATTGGTCTTGTTTTCAGTTATACTTTCCTTCTCTTTGGATCCATTATCCAATGAATCGGTTGTGTTAGGTACATATATGATTCACTTCACTAGCCTACTGGTCATAACTCACTTTATTGATTACTTTTTACTAAATTATAATGATTTTTCTTGTTTTTCCAAGAGTAGCAACATATACTACATAAATGATCATTTAGATATAAAAAAATGAACATCTATATTCAGAGCTTGTTGTGCAACGACTGTGTTCATTACTTCATACCAAAACCACATGATATAGTCGTTTCTCGAGCTTGGTATGACTATGTACACTACATGGTACATGACCATTACTGTTGTAGTTCAAGGCTAGGTTTGTTAAATATTTTCTTAGCTATTCCCTACATTTGATATGTTACTCATCGCTTACTCTATGTAATCAAGAAGATGTAATGATAGGTCGAAGGCGTAACTCTGCCAGGCCCCAACAACTCGGTGCCATACTTCACTAGTTGCTATGTAAGTATTAAATTGTACCCTTGCCCTATTAATTTTTTTTCCTATAAAAATTATTACAATAAAAATTTGATTTATTAAATTATAATTGATGCCTATTTATGAGTAATTAATTGCTATATACATTTTGATAGTTACTACCTAACAAGCCAATTGAATTAGTAAGATGCAAAGACCTAAGACTATCTTATTCTTATATATTTTCAGATGCATACATTTATCATTGAAGTTGACGTTCGCGGTATGAGATAAGCTAGGAGCTCCAAAATAAACAAAAGTAAAAAGTGCGGCTTTGGTGAAGGTGTTTTGGGTAACAATGTTCAATGTCTATTCAAACAAAATAAGGTGTTTTTACTGCCTGCAATTCAAATATTAAGTGTAAAAATTAGTTGAAAAGCTACATGATGTTACAATACTATGGTAGTATATGATGTTCTTTAATCTTCTTAATGTTTTGAGGAACGCTAATTACTCTCTTTGATAAATCTAAGTAAATGCATGGAATACGTATCCATTTTCGACTGCTCTTATAATTTGCTTAGCACCTTCCCTTTATTTATTGATTACCTTAGATCTTTTAGCTTTTTAAATTATGTTCTCCATAGTGGTAATTATATGCTACTTTCGTTGTACCACTTACTTAGGTAATTATAAGCTACATCGGTAAAAGCAATCATTTTAGAGGCAATGTATTCATGCTGAATGAACTAATTAGAACCAATATATGAGTAGCAAACCAGAATGTTGTTTACATGGTATCACTATTTTAAATCTCGTTCATCTCATCCGTGAACTCGCTCGAGTTCTCATTTTCGAACTTGAGTGAGACAAGATTTAGCAAAATGAGACATAAATTTTGTTTATCTATTATTTGACCATCATCTCGTCCAAGATGTTACGATCTTAAGCATAATTTTATATAAATATCAATATAAGATCTCATACGAAGATGTTTATTCATTTACTTATTTCTTTAATTTCTTATGTTGGTCTAAAAGAACTTGCACTCCAATGATTTTTTACTTGTCCTCAAACTTTATCTTTTACTTTTTAACGAGTGGAAAAAAAATAGATGACTTTTTTTTATATTTTTTATTCTAATATTCAAATGAGCAGAACCCATTTAATCAAATACAAATCAATCATGCAACCACCTCCCTTTAAAAAGAAAAATTAATACTGTTGATTTTTTTTTGGAAATTGTGTATGTTAATAAGTTTATATTTAGATAAAGATTATTGTGACAATCTTTAAAAGTTAAATTTAGATGCTTAAGTTACTCCAAGATTGTCCCAAGTTGGACTTTAAAATTTGAGATACCAATCTGAGATACACTCATCTCATCCGAGATCTCGTCCGATTCGAGACATTATGTATAGAATTCTCGAGAAGAAATGCGATCGAAGTCCGAGATTCAAAACCTTGCATGGTATGCACCACATTTTTTATATTATTCATCTTATATAACTCTGGATTAAACGTTATATTATAAAATTCTTGTTACAAGAAGTTCTTTTTAAAACACTTACTAGAGTCTAAGTAGTCTTATTTGTGTTAGATTTCGATGATACAATATTTCCATATTAAAAAATGATTCAGAAGATATTGTAGATTTTGGTGATACAATATTTTCAATTACAGAAGATTCGAAAGATATTTGAGTAATGACTCAAATATATTGTCTCTTTTATAATATTAAAGAGGGCAATAAATTATCTACGTAGGAAGGAGAAATATTTTCGAGAGAATGAAGCAATCAATTAATTCTCTAATCAGTTGATTAAAGAAGACATCTTATCAAGCATATGCAAATTGGAGAAACTTAGAAAATCAGATGAGTAAACATTTTTCATATAAAGAGGAGGATTAATAAGGCGTTGTTATAACCATAAATTAATCACTTCAATCCTAAGTAATAATCTCTATATAAAGGTAGTCATTCTTTAGAGATTAGAATCATTCTCTCAAGTTGTATTTCTTGTTCTTCTCCTTAGCCTCCATTATCAATCTTATAAAAAAATTCTTTTTCAAAAGGTAATAAAGTTTATTTTTTCCAAAGTGGATTTACACTATCTCGTGATAATGGAGCCACTATAAATTTGTATGTGAACTTTCTATTTGTTGTTTCTGATTTGTTGATTGAATTCTCTTGTTACTGTCTGTTTTATCGCACTATAACACAATCTTACCGCTTCCGCATATATTTAGGTTGATTTGCAATCATTTCTATGAATTTACCCTACTAGTTTGATATCAGAGCTTTGAAGGTTGCTGTTAAATCCTTAGGCTAGAAGGAGATCAATAAATGGCAAGATTTGGAGATGGAAGTGAGAAGATTAGACCTACTCAGGAGTATGCTATGATATGCTTGAGATTGTATATTACACATGTATGCTAGTGTGGTTGGAAGCTTGATGTATGCTGTGTACCCTCAGCTAGTGTGGTTGGAAGCTTGATGTATGCTGTGGTATGCATAAGACCATGTATTGCACATGCAGTTGGTTTGATTAGTCACTGTATGGCTAATCTAGGAAAACTACATTGGAAAGCAGTGAAGTACATTTTGAGGTATCTTAGAGGAATATCAAATTATGGGCTTGTTTTTTATGGCAGGGATAAAGATTTCAGTTTGGTCGGATTTTATGATTCCGATTATGGTAGAGATAGAAATATAAGAAAGTCAATCTCAAGTTACATATTTTCATTTAGAAAGACGATTATTAGTTGGAGAGCGAAGTTGTAGACTATGTTGATACACGAAGATTTTGATCAATGATAATGAGCTTCAACAAATAGGAAGAGAATGCAAAAGCTAGAAGAAGATCGATAAAGACCAAAGTATAAACATTAGTATGATTTTCTATGGGTCTTAGTCTAGATTATTTGTTAAAATCTATCCTCAAGAAATTTGCACGAATATTAGAACACATTCACATGTTTCACTATGCATACTTTCATACTTCAGTCGACTGAACAGACATGGCCAGTCGACTGAAACTGTACACATATACAAAATTGCACAGTTTCAGTCGACTGAATTACCTGTACAGTCGACTGAAATTGTTCCTGAAAATTTTTCTTCACATTTTCAGACGACTGAATCTCCTGCTCAGTCGACTGAATTTAAACCTGCAAATTTTCTCTGAAAAGACACCTTCTTCTTCCCAAGAGTTGCAACCATTCATCAATGGAAATGGAAGCATCTCTTGTTTGCAACCTTTGACAACTTATGCACCTCTTCTACAAGTATATATACATGATTCTAACATCATTTAATTTACCGAATTCTCTTTCTTTAATCTTACTATTCTCTTGTTCATATTCTCTAGATATTCTCAAAGCAATCATCAATCTATTGCTTGAATCACTGTTTTTATTTATAACATTCTTTTGATTCATAGCAATTCACATTTCCTAAATCTTCACAAACACATTGCATACTCTCGAGGATAAGATTATAGGAATATTGTACTACATTAGACTCATTAGTGTTGACAAGAACACAATAAGTCGAATATTGTATTTTAGTAATTGAGTTGAAGTCCTCTTCGGTAGTTGAGGCAAGAAATCCCGTTCGGTTGTTCGGGTAAGTTGTAAACCTATTCCTCCGGGTGAAGTGAGGGTGTTAGTTAGTGAAATTCCTAAGTGAAGCTTAGGGACTGGACGTAGGACGAGAGGTCCGAACCAGTATAAAATCCTGGTGTCTCCTTGCATTTACCTAATTTATCTACCTAGACTATTTCATTATTCCATATTACACGATCCTACCGCATAGCCTCTTTCAATTGGTATCAGAGCAAGGCCGTCCTATAACCATAACACCGTTGTTAGACATATTGATGATATGGAAAATAACGCAAGTACAAGCACAACATCTGCCTATAGTTCTACATTTGCGGAAGGACAATCTACCCAATGACCTCCTCTATTCAATGGACTAAACTATAACTATTGGGCTATAAGGATGAGGATTTATATGCAAGCAACAAGTTTCGAAGCCTGGAATGCTACTCAAGCAGAGTTTGTTGCACCCACGACCGATTATCCTACATGGACACAAACTCAGAAGAATGAAGCTAGTGCAAATGCTAAAGCTATGAATATGCTATTTTGCGCTCTGGATAGAAATGAATTCAACCGTGTTAGCATATGCACTACTGCATATCAGATATGGGAAACTCTTAAAGTCATACATGAAGGTACAAACAAGGTTAAACAAACAAAGATATCCATGCTGAAGAATCAATTTCAAAACTTTAGAATGCGACAAAATGAATCCATCAATGACATGTACTCAAGATTTCAAGACATTCATCATGCTCTAATCGACTAGGAGAAAGATACACGGACTTTGACATTGTGTCTAAAGTTCTAAATTCACTCACTAATGAATGGGAGAGAAAAGTACTAGCAATCGAGGAAGCAAATGATTTATCTGCAATGAAACCAGAAGAATTAATTGGAAATCTTACGTCGTATGAAGTAAATATGCAAGCTAAAAAGGATCAAGCTCAAGAAAGAAATAATATTTCTTTTCATGCGGAAAAGGAAGAATCAGAGTCTGAAGATGAGGATCTAGCATTTATAGCCAAAAATTTCAAGAAATTCCTAAAGTATAGAAAAGGAAACAAAAACGGATTCAAAAAGAATTTCTTGAACAAACCATCATCCTCAAATATAGAATGCTTCAATTGTCATAAGAAAGGACATATGCAAAAAGATTGTCAAGAACAAATGAAGGAAAATCATAAAAACTTCAAAAACAAGAAGGATAAATTCAAAAAGAAGGCATTTTCTGTAACATGGGACGATTCAGATTCATCTTCATCCGAAAATGATAGTGATAGCGACAATGAACAGGCAAATGTATGCTTCATGGCTCAAGAATCTGAGGTAAATAATTTAACATTCGACGATTTAATTGAAGTAAACACTGAACTTTTAAGCACAATAAAAACTCTTAAAAAGAAACTCAAAGAAACTCGTGAAAATCAAAACAAAGCTGAATTTGAAAGGGATATGTTAAAAGATGAAAAGAACATCTTAGAAGAAGAACTTGAAAAAGTTCAAGAATCTCATTCAAATTCGGAAACTCAATTATCACTCTTAAGTCAAGAAATTGAAACTCAAAAAACAAAGAATGATATAATTGTTTCTGAAAATCATGAGTTGAAAACTAAGATTAGACAAGTTGAGTTAGAAAATAATAGTCTTCAAGCTAGATTAGATAACATCACTAAAAATGTGTAACGTCTCGAAAATTTACGACTTTCGAAAATTCAACATCGATACTCACTTTATCGACTGCCGAGAAATCGAAGGCCGAAAACCCGAAATGTTATGGTTTAAGAAAAAAAATTTAAGAAAAGAGAAGAGAAAAAAAATAGAAGATGGAGAGGAAGGAGAATAGAGGGAAAAGAAGATAGAAAATAGAGAAAATAGAAAACAGAAAATAGAACGGAACAGAAAACAACAGAACAACAACAGAATCTCACAATTCGCAGCGGAACAACATATAATAATAAATGAATAATCTTTAAACAAAGAACTATATCAGTTATTACATTTTATACATTACATTACATTACATCATATCATCAGAGTGCACAACAACAACAAACAATAGTGCAGCGGAAAAAGAAATACTATATAACTAGTAACACGCCATGCCATCCAGCTTGCCTCCCGCAACTCCAGAATATCCAAAATATCCTGATATACCTTATTCTTGACTGCCCGTGTGGAAATTGGTGGGCACCCAGAGTTTAGGAAGGAAAACAATAAACTCCGAGTCAGTCATGTGACTGGTGTGAGAACTCAAAACAGTTTATTTATCTTAAAAATCAAAAATAGAGGAATATTTTTAAAGTCAATTCGCAATGCTTTTTAAAATGAGACTACCATAAGGCCTCCCGCACACACACACAATGCAAACGCAGAATCGGAGGAGATTTCTCCTTATGATAGTCAAAGATGCTTGATACGCATTAAAAAGAACATTTGATATTATTACTAGTGCATAGTGTAGAAAAAAATTCATTTCGAAAGTAGAATATAAATCTTAGCCAACATAGACATTTCGAACTATGCCTACTATAGCTACCATCCAAACAGTGGTAACCACCATAAGTGAATGGCAGGTTCTACAACTAATACCGTACAAGGTTTCGTATTGGGAATTGGATTTTCAACGAATGATCAGGCCAAGGAACTTCCCATTGCCACATGAGAATGCCTCTGGATGGACATCCCCGAGAACCAAACCGGATCTCTACCAACACAAGGCCGGGTTACCCCTAACTGAGTAACAACTGACCGAATATGCCATCCCCCGGTCCTTTGGGACCTTTTCACCGAGCGCTCGTAATCAATTCACACAATCATAACAAAGTGTTTTCAACATGAGTAAGTATCTGGGCTCCATACCATGATACCACCCTTTTCCAGAAGGAAATGCACACATCCTAAAGGGCGCTACCCCTCATAACCTTACTGCTTCTTTCCTGTTTTGACCATTCACGGGGTGTGAGGCTCGACGAAGTCACGTCCACAAAAACATACTTTATACAAAAGCCATGCTTTGGGTCAACAAATGATCATAGAAATGATCACCAAGATAGACGATCAAATAAACGATCCTATCACAAATAATCAACACAATGATCATTTACAGCAACACTCAACATGTCACATTACCAAATTGGGAATATATCGCTGATAACATTCAACTACATAACCTCTGAGCTCGTACGTCTCAGAGAAGGGTGTTAAGCTAAAAGAATAAATTCTCCGCCACCAACAGAAATATATTTGAAAGAAATCTGCTTTATATCTCAATTTGTAATGTCAGACATACAATCCATACAAGTCTGTTCCGGGCTCGAACAAAACCGAAGGCACTTCTTACGAAGCCCTTGCAATCCGGGTATTCACAATCCCGATCGAATTTCCCATCACTTAGGAGATCTCTATACCAGGAGCTACCCAGTGCAGAGACAATCGATAGGTCATCCTATCGCTTTCGCAAATACTCGGTCTTCAACACCGGTCATCAAATGCAATTCATAACGACGTATCACATATTTGGAATGGGTTATACGACCCCATGGTCCTTTCCCGGTTAACCCGAATAGTGAGCGCTTATTCAAAAATAAGTGTAGCATTCAAATTCAAACAAATCACATCAAATACCCATTCAAAGGGAAATATTGATAGTCGGTTATTGAACTATCAATGGATATGCACAACATCACCAGATTCCAAATTATTTATTTCCCAAAAATATCTTTACAAGATATAAAATTTTCAATACTTCAAAAATAATAAATATTATTTTTAAACAAATTCCACTTCCTTTTATAAATTCAATAGTGAATTTATATTTCACAATATCTATTGATATACGATTTCAATTATCCATTTTCAATTTATCTTCAAAAAGATAAATTCTAAATATCACTTCATATTGGAAAACGATTCCATACTTATTAAAAATAAGTAATTCACAAATTTTATTTATTTTCAACCTTGGAAAATATTCAATATACTTAAATCGAGATTAAGTATATATTTCCTTCTTTAAGGAAATCATTCTCTTAAACATATTTATTTGGGCCAAAACGAATGTTGCGTAAAACATCGTTACGACAACCCAAAATCACTAGTATAGGGATTCGAAATTAAAATAGATATATAAATCCCAATACTATACAAAACATTTCTTTTCGGAAATCATTTACTATAACAACAGTGTTATAGTCTACCATTTCCTTCTATTTCTCGAGAACGTCTATTTCAACAATAAATGTTGAAATCTATGGTTTCGAATCTTAACATATTTAAAACATCGTTAGATCGTTTTAATTCAATTTAAACATCTCATTCAAAACAATTTTTCTTTAACATATTATTCACTATTCAAAAACGTGAATAAACTACGTTAACAATTTTCATCCTTTTATACATTTTATTTTAAAGGATTATTCACAGTCAAAAACGTGAATATAACTCCATTAATAGGTTTCAACAATTTACTTCTTAAAATAAGTCGTTTTCGAATTTATAAAACAACGTTTATAAATCCCTTTTCTATTTATTTTATAACAACTTCCTTTTATAAATTCCTTTATTAACCTATTCGATTTATAACTCAATTATAAACCAAAAGTTCACATTATAAGTTAAATGCTTATAGAACGATTATTTTACAAAATCGTTCTTTTAAACTTCATAATTATAAATCTTATAACTTATAAGATTCAATTATTTATCCAATTGTATTCTTTAATAACTTCACCATTTTTAATTTTATAAATTCCATTCATTTACAAAATTCATTTTCACTTCATTCAAACACTTATAAAAACTCGTTTTATAATTCAAATGTTTTAATTTATAAATATCAATTTATAAATCTTTTATAAAATCAATTTATACTATTATTTTAAAACATCTTTAATCTCCTTTATAATTTCACCGTTTTGATTTATAAAATAATCAAATTTTTGTAAATCCTATATTTAAATGTTTCACAATAGATTCAGAAATCCCGATTTTACTATTTTATAAAATCATCAGCATCACATTCTCAAAAATCAGTTTTTAACTATATTTCTCAAAAATCATAATTTTTATAACTTTAAAAATTATAACGTTTATTTATTTAAAATGGATCAATTCCAAAATTATTTTATAAAACGTATACTTTTCAAAAATCACTTTAAAATCATCTTAAAGTTTCAAAATTTGGTCCAATGATGCTACATATCAAATAGTCAATCACGACAACAACGATATCATATATCAATATGATAATCAATCAAATATCAAAATATCTGAAATCAAATAAATACTGTTGAGGAATCCAGTTGGATCCCTCCAACCTGTTTTCCTGCATCCACAAACATTAGCACAATACCAATTTCGCTCCAGTACGAAATTATCGCGGTATATGGGATTTATAATATTATCCGCTTAATAGACGGCGCAGTAGGGTCTCATCCGCTAAACAAATGCGGGAAATCAATAACTCCAATATATACATATGCCAATATATATATATTGCTATTATATATAATACCAATTTCACTGTTTATGAAATATTCGCGGTATATGTTTTTATTAAATAACATCCGCTTACTAACGGCGCATAATGTCTATTTTAACAATCAATAGATAACAATCATCATTCAAACATGCATTCAAATATTTTAAATCTAACTATTTAAAATAAAATCGAACTAATTCGATTGAGTGAGAAGTTCTCACCTTGATTTTAATTTCGTTTTAGCGATTTATTTCGAATAAAATTAAACGGACGTTTAATTTTACCCAAAATTCTCACTAACTCCAAACGACTCCAATCCAATTCCATCGCGTAGTGCTCGTCCATACGATTCCAACGCAACTGGTTTTGTGCGTTTTCGACCTCGTATGAAAAAGATATCAATTTTTGAAGTTACACGATTTTTATATAAACAATTACAACAAAATTTTTATATTATAAACCTAACTTTAAATCATGGCCCTTGATCCCAAGCCCAACACATCAGGCCCGTCCATTCCCTACTCCTCTCTCCTTCGTTCCATCTACAGACATTAGGCCGACATATGAACCCATCAACACCAAATTAGGGTTTAATTTTGCCTCCTCCACGTCGCGTTCTAGCATGATCAAGATACTCCATCGCGTAGCCCCTTGCCCCCTCCACGTTCGGTCCCAACCACCTGAAGCTCGGCTCCTCCCTTTTTCTCGAATTGCGTGCGCAAGCTGCCACAAACGACCCCCCATATCTCCCAATTTATAGCTCCAATCCACATCTTAACCGTTGATCTTGTAGTTCTTGATGCCCTCTTCATTTCTCTAGTTGAAAGTTTGTTGTAATTGTTAGTGGATTGAAAGAAATCGAGGGGGAGAGGAGAGTGATTTTCGGCCTTTCATTATGTGGGTGGCGGCTGGCTAGGGTTTTAGATTTATTATTTTTTTTTCTTTGTGAAGGGTTGGCTATTTATAGAGAATTTTCGAACACTATTCATCCGGAAATTCCGAACTCCGATTTACGCGCCGTAACCAGCGTTTCTAGGGTTTACCCCGCGTTCCGGACACAATGGAATAGGTTTCGAAAGCTAATTTGGACATCTGTGCGAGTTATGGCTATAAACGTTCAATTTGAATTAAACCGATTTAAGCGATTTTCTAGGCGTTTTAATTTGTACCGGACAAACGGTAAATCCAATTGACTTGAAATCTGAAACCTTACAATAATATCACATTACGGATCCGATGAAACTAGTTTCGTCGAAATCCGAGACTTTTTGAAAAATGGCTATTTTAACTCGCCAAATTAACATTAAAAATAATTCGATGCGTTTCGAGCTGCCACGATCAAACGATAACTCCGATTGACACGAAAATTGAAATCCGGTAATAACTAACTATTACGGATCCAATGGAACTGGTTTCGTTCAATTCTGAGACTGTTCAAAAATTGACTATTTTCACTGGTCGATTTAATATTAAAATATTCAATTTTCACAAATTAACTTTTAATTCGATTTTAAAAGTTCTAAAATATCGTTCTAACTCCAATATGATAAAATAAAATTTTACAAATCATTTTCAATCATATTTAACTCAATTTTCAATTATTTCCATAATTTAACATATTAAATTATCGATTTAATTATTCAATTAAATCCAATAATTCAAATAAAAATTCATTTGACTTATAAATTCACTTATAAATATTTAAAATTAATTAAATATTCAAATTTTAATTACTAAAAATCCTGGGTCGTTACAAAATGTTTCTAACTTCAACAAAGGAAGAGAAAATTTATCTAAAATTTTAGAAAATTCTCAATCCTCTTCAAGTAAACATGGATTAGGATATAAAAAGGAGTCAAAAATTCCTAAAAAGAAAAATACACATTTTAAGATGAATATGGATTCAAAACAACAAATATTAATAAAAAAAATCTATTAAAACAAAAGTAGAAAACAAGGTAGTTACAATTTGGGTATCTAAAACTAACAATATATTAATAAGAAATAAATATATTAAAACATTTATGGATAATGTTCATCATAATAAAAACTATATTTATAAAAAGGACACTAAACCAAATTGGGTTTGGTTTCCTAAAACTCTAACTTCTTAGGACCCTATTAAAAGGTGGGTACCAATAATTTCATATCTATTTTCAGGTCCAACTTAAAAAGAAGAAATGGATATTAGACAGTGGTTGTTCAAAACACATGACCGGAGACAAAGATATGCTTACAAACATCACATACTTTGATGGTGGCTCGGTTACCTTCGGAGACAATTCAAAAGGCTATATCTTTGGCAAAGGAGATGTGAACAATTACGGTACATCAAATTTACCTTTTATAACAAATGTTTCATTAGTTGAAAATTTAAAACATAATCTACTTAGTATAAGTCAACTGTGTGACAAAGGTTTTAAAATAACTTTCTCGAATAATAAATGTAGTATTTTTTGATCAAAACCAAAATCTTATTTTTGAAGGAAATAGAGATAGAAATATTTATGTTTTGAATATGAATATTAATCATAATTCAAGTATGTGTTTACTTGCCAAAGATAATGATCCTTGGTTATGGCACAAAAGATTTTGCCATATAAATTTTAAAACTATTAGAAAACTTTCTAAAAATGAATTAGTAAAAGGATTACCCAAAATAAATTTTAAAATAGATAATTTTGTGATGATTGTCAAAAAGGAAAATTAACGAAATCATCTTTTAAGTCTAAGAAAAATATTTCAACTTTACAACCATTAGAATTACTACATATGGATTTATTCGAACCAACACAAGTTCAATCCATTAATCATAGTCGATACGTATTTGTAATTGTTGATGATTTTTCAAGATATACATGGACTATTTTTTTGAAAAATAATAGTGACACTTTTGAGCATTTCAAAACATTTGTCAAAAGAATTCAAAACATTAAAGATTTGAAGATTAAAAATATTTGAAGCGATCATGGAGGAGAATTCGAAAATGAAGTTTTTGAAACTTTTTGTAAAATGAAAAGAATTAATCATAATTTTTCTTTTCCTAGAACTCCTCAACAAAATGGAGTTGTAGAAAGAAAGAATAGAACATTACAAGAATGCGCAAGAACATTGTTAAATGGATGTTCTCTACCAAAACATTTTTGGGCAGAAGCCGTTGCTACTGCATGTTATATATTAAATAGAATATCAATTAGACCATTAACTAAAAATACTTCTTATGAACTATTTAATAATAAAAAGCCAAATATATCTTATTTTAAAATATTTGGATCAAAATGTTTTATTTTAAATACAAAAGATCAACTAGGAAAATTCGATTCAAAAGCTGATGAAGGAACTTTCGTAGGATATTCTGAAAGAAGTAAAGCATATCAGTATTTAATAAACGAACAAACTTAATTGAAGAAACTTTGCATATATCTTTTGATGAAAATTTTAATAAAAATTTAAATATAAAAGATGATGAAGAATTGATAAATATAGAAGAAATAAACCTTGAAAATAATAATGAACTAAGATCTCCTCCTAGAATATTACGAGATCACCCAACTCAAAATATAATAGGAGAAATAAATTCTCAAGTTAGAACAAGAAATCAACTAAATCAAATGGGTCATGTAGCTTTCATTTCATCTATAGAACCTAAAAATCCAAAAGAAGCATCAACAGATGATTATTGGATTACCGCAATGCAAGAAGAATTAAATCAATTTGAACGTAACAATGTTTGGGAATTAGTTCCCCGTCCTAATAATCAATCAGTAATTGGAACAAAATGGATTTACAAAAATAAAGTAGACGAACAAGGAAATATAACAAGGAATAAAGCAAGACTAGTAGCACAAGGGTATAATCAAGAAGAAGGTATTGATTTTGAAGAAACATTTGCTCCCGTTGCAAGATTGGAAGCAATACGTATACTATTAGCCTTTGCTTGTTTTCACAATTTTAAACTTTATCAAATGGATGTTAAAAATGCATTTTAAAATGGTTTCATTAAATAAAATGTATATGTAGAACAACCTCCGTTATTTATACATGAAAAATATCCGGATCATGTATTTAAATTAAAGAAAGCTCTATATGGTCTTAAACAAGCTCCTCGTGCTTGGTATGAAAGACTTAAAAGTTATTTATTAAACTCAGGATTTAAACATGGAAAAGTAGATCAAACACTTTTTATTAAAAATACTGCCAAAGATATTTTAATAATTCAAATATACGTAAATGATATTATTTTTGGTTCAACAAATGAAAATTTGTGTAAAGAATTTTCAAATATAATGACTAATGAGTTCGAAATGTCTTATATGGGAGAACTATCATATTTTCTCGGACTTCAAATCAAACAATTAACAAATGGAATTTTTATAAACCAAGAAAAATATTGTGATAATTTAATAAAACGATTCGGCATGGAAAACACTTCTGCTAAACCTACTCCTATGAGTACCACTACACATCTCGATCGAGATGAAAATGGCAAAAGTGTAGATCAAAAATTGTTTAGAAGTATGATAGGTTCTTTGCTCTACTTAACCGCTAGTAGATCTGACATAATGATGAGTGTTTGTTTATGTGCACGTTTTCAATCCGATCCTAAAGATTCACACTTAAGAGCAGTAAAACGAATAATGCGATATCTTAACCAAACTAAAGATTTCGGTCTTTTCTATCCAAAGGAATGTTCGTTTGAGTTAGTGTCATTCAGTGATGCTGATTTTGGTGGATCCCGAACGGATAGAAAAAGTACAAGTGGTACTTGCCATTTCATTGGAAAATCACTTGTATCTTGGTTTAGTAAGAAACAAAATTGTGTCTCGCTTTCCACATGCGAAGCAGAGTATATATCAACTGCTTTAGCTTGCACTCAAGTTATATACATGCAACAAACACATAAAGATTTTAATATGAATTTAACAAATTCTACAATATACTGTGACAATACAAGTAAAATAAACTTATCTAAAAATCCAGTTAATATTCTCGTACAAAACATATAGATATTCGTCACTATTTTCTACGTGACAATATCGAAAAAGGAATAATTAATTTAGAACATATTTCTACCGAAAATCAAATTGCCGATATATTTACTAATCCTCTATTAGAAAACTCCTTTATAAAACTTCGACGAGAATTAGGTATAATATCCTTTAAAGATATTAATTAGAAATACATTAGAAATATTCCCACATTTCAGTCGACTAAAATAAAATGTTCAGTCGACCGAATAAGAATTTCAAATATTTTCAGCTATGTTATATGTTACATTATATAATTTATAGACCACACATTTGTAAAACTGAAATATTAAATAAGAAACATACATTTTAACAAAATCCTCTTTACCACTAAATCTCTATACGGTTAAAAATTCTTATTAAATTATAACCGTTATTTGTTAGTAAAATTCTATTATAAATAAACTCTTAAAAATGCTTTTATTTTCATCTTGATTTTACGAATAAAATCTTAATTAAATATAAAATGTCATCCAACAACTCCTTCTCTCCAATCAATATCACGTCGTCAGTTGATAGCACTCCAACGTCGCCAAAACTTCCCACACCAACACCAGCACATGAGCCGGTTTACAAATGGGAAAATTATCGTACTGGTTTCACTCCAGAATCCAAAAAGGCGAAACGCGGACTCTTTATTTCACTTGACACAAAAAGAAATATTGATGAAATTCATCACTTCCAACAACAACAGATAGATCTTCAAAGAGAACTATATTTCGAACAAAAAGTTACGGCAAGACGCTTAAGCTTCCTAGAGCAAATTGGTTTACGCTTCTGTGGATCAAAGAAGAACGAAGTGGCTGAACCCCTACCTCGCCCCGTTAGCTCTCTTGATCCTTCTTCATCATATCGTACACCAGTCGATCCTATGAATTCTTGGACATCTCCTAAAACTCCTCAATATAGTCCGAATTCAAGGGATATAAATTACATGAAAAATGAAGGAAAGAAGTTTTCAAGTCCATCCCCAAAGAAATAGTTAAATTTTGAAATATTTGTATGTTGTTACATCAATATTTTTGTAACTATTTTTTTTAAATAAATTATTTAATTTCAAAAAATTAACTAAAACAACAAAATTTTATGTTTCAGTCGACTGAATGCCCCTGCTTAGTCGACTGAAAATATGACAGAAAACAATATATACTAAGTTCAGTCGACTGGAACCATCTGCACAGTCGACTGAATGCCCCTGCTTAGTCGACTGAAAATATGACAGAAAACAATATATACTAAGTTCAGTCGACTGGAACCATCTGCACAGTCGACTAAACATTCAACAGAAAATTTCAGCAACAAAATTCAGTCGACTAAATGTACTGCTCAGTCGACTGAATCTATCACAGAACACTTCGGCCTTTGATTCAGTCGACTGAACAGAACATTCAGTCGACTGAACGCTGCTTCCCAGGCAAAATTTCCCCTTTTAACCACCAGATTTTACCCTACCAATTCACCTTTACCTCCTACAAACCTTCTTCCCCAAATTAATTTCGAAACTCTAGCTCCCAAATTCCTCAAAATCAAATCAATTCTCACCCAAATGGCACCAAAAAGAGCAAGAGCTTCATCTTCTTCATCCTCCGAGCCACTTGATGCTCAAATAGCACAATGGCTTTACGATGGAACCGCTGTCACTCGATGGAACAAGATGAAGAATTCAAGAATTTTCGAGCATTCTTTTGTTGATTTTCAAAGTTTTCAAACCTACAACGTTCAAGCATTAACAGATCCGGCAGGTTTAACTTCTCTTTTAGATTTGAAACGAAATGACCATGCCATTAATCATGTAATGGTAAAATTATTTTATGCTAATCTTAATCTTGGACACCAAACTCCAAGAAATCCAAACAATAGTGTTTGGAGTATGGTGTGTGGAAAGAAAGTTTGGTTTTCATTGGATAGAATAGCACATATTTTAGAGTCTCCAAATGTCGGGAGAAAGTTGGAGGAAATATAATTCAATCCACACATTCGTGACAACATCAACCATCGATTCATGGATGACAATATCAACTTTAGGGATTTTAAGTCCACCTCTCTTCGACCTATGGCGAGAATCCTCCATAAAGCCCTAATGAGAACGATTACTCCTCGTACGGCCTCGTACGAAATTGTCTACCCAAATAACTATCGAGCACTATATGCTATTTTTGGCAATATACAAGTTAATTGGGTACAGCTTATTCTTGATGAGTTTCTCACTTTCAACAATGGCAAAATGCGCACTATTTACTTTGGAGAGTACATCATGCGGCTTCTCCTAAATGTCGATACGCCATTACCTGAATTAGAGAATACAATGGTCCATCAAATTAATCATCGGACCATAAGCCTAATGCAACTCCCATCTCGACCTCCTCGCATAATATCACTTGCCGAATGGGAAGCAAGGAATCAAGAACAACAACAACAACCTCCTCAACCTCGCCATGAAGAACATCTTGAGCAAGATGATGAAATTCGTCTTGTTGACCCAAGCTTCACTACCAACCAATCCTTGGGGATATTGTCAAGAAATCAACAAATTCTTGACACACGTCTTAAAAAAGTAGATCATAAGCTTGACAAAATAAAAGGATTCTTCAACAAGCTTTGGGATGCAATCTCATGCTTAAGCACCACTACTGCTTCAACATCACGAGGCAAACGTCCGACAGCTACATTTACATGGACGACATCCGAAGAGCATACAAGTAGTAGCGCTAGTGGATCTAGTTGTGGCCAAGGAGGAAGAGCACATAGACCACCAACAGGAGGACCCGTCATACGTGAACCAACAGGAAGAGAAGGTTCATATGACTGGGATAAGGATGAGTAATTTTGTTGTTTTGATGTGTATTTTTAACTTTCTAATAGCTTGTATAAATAGCCATTTTATGCTTGTCTGTTTTAACATTTTTATCTCTCTTAATTCGTGCTTATGCAAATATTCTCTATGATTTAGTGATTGTTTTGATATATTATTACTGATGTTAGTTCTTCCTTTTTGTAGATGACAAAGGGGGAGAAAATCTATGGTACTAACTTTGTTTTGTAGAAAAGATAGTGCATACATTCAGGGGAAGAAAATAAGTATATACATCTCTAGAATAGTATTGTCATCAATCAAAAAGGGGAAGAATGTTGATACACGAAGATTTTGATCAATGACAATGAGCTTCAACAAATAGGAAGAGAATGCAAAAGCCAGAAGAAGATCGATGAAGATCAAAGTATAAACATTAGTATGATTTTCTATGGATCTTAGTCTAGATTATTTGTTAAAATCTATCCTCAAGAAATTTGCACGAATATTAGAACACATTCACATGTTTCACTGTTCATACTTTCATACTTCAGTCGACTGAACAGACATGGCCAGTCGACTGAAACTGTACACGTATACAAAATTGCACGGTTTCAGTCGACTGAATTACCTGTGCAGTCGACTGAAATTGTTCCTGAAAATTTTTCTTCACATTTTCAGTCGACTGAATCTCCTGCTTAGTTGACTGAATTTAAACCTGCGAATTTTCTCTGAAAAGACACATTCTTCTTCCCAAGAGTTGCAACCATTCATCAATGGAAATGGAAGCATCTCTTGTTTGCAACCTTTGACAACTTATGCACCTCTTCTACAAGTATATATACATGATTCTAACATCATTTAATTTACCGAATTCTCTTGCTTTAATCTTACTATTCTCTTGTTCATATTCTCTAGATATTCTCAAAGCAATCATCAATCTATTGCTTGAATCACTGTTTTTATTTATAACATTCTTTTGATTCATAGCAATTCACATTTCCTAAATCTTCACAAACACATTGCATACTCTCGAGGATAAGATTATAGGAATATTGTACTACATTAGACTCATTAGTGTTGACAAGAACACAACAAGTCGAATATTGTATTTTAGTAGTTGAGTTGAAGTCCTCTTCGGTAGTTGAGGCAAGAAATCTCGTTCGGTTGTTCGGGTAAGTTGTAAACCTATTCCTCCGGGTGAAGTGAGGGTGTTAGTTAGTGAAATTTCTAAGTGAAGCTTAGGGACTGGACGTAGGACGAGAGGTCCGAACCAGTATAAATTCCTGGTGTCTCCTTGCATTTAACTACTTTATCTACCTAGACTATTTCATTATTCCATATTACACGATCCTACCGCATAGCCTCTTTCAGACTATAGTTGCCTCATCGATTACAGGGGTGGAATTGATAGCTTTTGTTGAAATAGTTAAGGAACCACTTTACTTGAAGCGATTGTTGCGTGATTTAGGGTTTGTTCATAGGAGTATAATGGTAAATTGCAACAATCAAAACGCAATACATCTAGTTGAGAATTTGGCATTTATTTCGAGGACAAAGCACATAGAGGTAAAATAGTCTTTCCTTATCTCCATGAATGAAGAAAAGAAGGAACATCTTTCGAAGATTTACAATGAGGAGAATGCAGCGGACATGTTCACTAAGTCCTTGCCTATTGCAAAGTTCGAGCATTGGTCAAACTTGATTTGCTTGCTGAAGTGCTAGGTGCAACTTGGTGGCACGTGGGGAGAGTGAGTTAGTAGATGAAATTTTTTTTTTTCTTTATGGAGATTGATAGGTCATACATGGAGAGAGTACTTTCAACACTTTGTTGATAGGTGGTGACCTTGTCGGAGTTCACTGACAAAGTATAATGGGTGATGGTCATGTCTTAGCTCATTGGGGAAGCATCCATAATGTTTTGTCCAAGAGTTGCTTGGAGTAAGATAATATATTTAGGGTTGGTAGGCTTGGATGAAAATATTATATCAAGGTGGAGATTGTTAGATTTTAGTGATATAATATTTTTGCATTAAAAAAGATTTGGAAGATATTATTGAATTCATGATACATTATTTCCAAATACACCAAGTTTAGAAGATGTTTGAGATAACGATTCAAATATATCTCTTATTTTATAGCATTAATGATGACAATTAATTATCTACATAAGGAGAAGAATTATTTTTGGAAGAATGAAGTAATCAACTAATTTCCTAATCAGCCGATAAAGAAGGCATCTTATCAGTTATATGCAAATCAGAAGAAAAAAATCAAATGAGTAACCTTTTCCTATATGAATATGATAATTGATGAAACATTGATTTATAATCATAAATCAATTACTTCAATCCTAAGTAATAATCTCTATATAACGATAGTCATTCTTTAGAGATTAGAATCATCCTCTCAAGTTGCATTTCTTATTCTCCTTTGTAGCCTGGATTATCAACCCTATAAATTTTATTGTTAGGTGTTGCTTTTATTGTGGGTGAATGGGTTGGATGGATAAGTCTCACGTCGTAAAATTATGACGTATAACGTGATATATATAGGAGATTAGTGACACGTAAAATTGAGAATTTATTTTATTATAAGTAAATGTTGTTAAGACCAAGTATGTGCTTGTTAGGAGGCAATGAAAGAATGTTCAAACAGGAAGCCGACACCTTAGAAGCTTCTTTAGATGTTATAATTACATACAATGAAACACATATACATGAGAACGTGCTAGAGTTTCGAAACTCAACAACTTGCTGCTATGGGATGCTCTAATATTGTTTGCTATAGCAATTCTAATATGCTCAATTTTTTAGGCAGATCCCAGATGCTAATGGGCATGGATAGGCACTGTAGGAGGATTTTAATGCTCAATTCTTTACTTTTGAAGAAAAATTGTATCCAATAATAATATGTTTATGTTCTTGCTCCATATTTACCGGATATGTTTAGTTATTTGGATAGATATCAATTATTTAGCGTTAAATATATTGTTTCTTTTTTGTTGTACTGTTATATCTAATCATTTTAGACACCATGCATGGATTCTGGGAAATGATCACTATCCAATTGATTGCTAAATAATGGTTTCCAACACTTTCTAGTTAATTTTTAAATAATGAAACAATTAGTTTATGAAGGTGTATAAAGTTATTAGTCAAAGTATAATCAGTTTATTTATACTCTAATTAGTTATTTACTTCACAAATAGTAGTGTCCTTATTGCCTATCAACTCCTATTACAAATAGCATACTTACTGTAGCCAAAAATACACTTAGTTAAGTAAAAGAAAGACATAATATGAAGTATTGTAACAGTGTCAGAAGTAGACAAATGAGCAGTCTGGATTGCGAGTTGAGACGTGTAATAAGTTGATTCGTGTAGGCTGTAGCGTATAATTAAGAACTGAAACAAGTAGTATGGTAGGCTGTGGCATATAACCGTATGCCTGAAGTGTCCAAATATTATATACATTTTACATGAGCAGGCCGTTGCATTTATTCCGATCGAAATGCTTGTGCTAAAACAATGAAACACCAAGAAGAGTGAGCATGAGATGGTGATACTATAGAGGATAAACATGCAAGCATGAGGTAGTGATCAGCGTGATGAGGTGCTGCATTGAATGGACGCGTTGGTTCATTCCAACGTAAATTGCCGCCTAAATTGTAATTTCAAATTCAACATTGCTAAGTGTGCATCAGCAAATTCAAATTTATGTACTGCTACGTACCATCAACTTACAATACATGATGTTCCTTTTTGGTATACCTTAATCCTTTGATCAACAATGTAAAGTTGTTCAAATTATTCAACCACCTTCATGTGAGTACAGATGTGGTTTTGTAGGTTTTCAAAGCCACATAGTCTTAGATAGATCCATATATAAGGTCAATAATTCTCTTATTTATACTAATTAATGTCACTATAAATGAAGGATAATTTGTGCTGTGAGTTGTGATAGCTGAAACATGGTGAGGAGCTTTTTGATGCAGTAATAGTTGTGTGATGAAGTTAAGGACAGCGAGCATGGGACAGCGTGGCAATGTACTACTATTAGGTGTGGCTCGCATTATATTAAAGTGGGTGCGTAGATTGGATTTTGATAAAGTCCCACATCATAAGGTATCCTAAATGAGATGAGCATGTATATGAGTTTGATAACATGTAACAACAAAGGATTCCTTTTGTTAAAATAAGTATTTCCATGAAAATATATGTACTCCAAAGGGGATATAGGGATATCCAATCATGATGTTGGCACCAAAAGAGTTTTGTTTAGTGGTCTTGCCTCTTCTATACTAAATGAAGTGCGCAAATAGTAGAAGATGCGAGAGAGGGTGCCGAAAATTTCAACATGATATCAGAGCCGATGATTCGGGGGACCAATATGATGTAGCATTGACCTAAATATGCTCCAGTATGTGGCTTGAGCTCGGGATTCTCATCAAGGTGGAATTATATATTAGAATGCGACCTGCTCCAACCGTGGAAAAGAGAACTCTTTGTAAAACAGCTTGGCCAAACTGCTTGGTGGTGATAGCGACCTAATCTGAAGTACTAAGAGGTGTTAGTATCCAAGTGTTTGAGGACTTTGTAAAACTTCAAATTGAATTGAGAAATGCTTGCCAAGGTGAAGATCTATTACATGTGGCTCGCATTGTATTAGAGCGGATGCATAGATTGGATTCTGATAAAGTCCCACATTGTAAGATATCCTAAAGGAGATAAGCATATATATATATATATATATATATATATATAGGATTGGTAGCATGTAATAACGAATGGTTCCTTTTGTTACAATAAATGTTGCCATGAAAATATATGTGTTCCAAGCGGGATGTAGGGATATTCAATCATGAGGCTGGCACCAAAAGAACTTCATTCAATGGTTTTGCCTCTTCTACACTAAATGAAGTGCGCGAATAGTGGAAGATGCAAGGGGTGCTGAAAAATTCTATAACTGCTTGAGAGGTGCAGTGAGCACGTTGAAGCGGCTTGCAAGCATGACATAGAAATATTTACTGAAGCAAGTGTAAATCTTGTAGCATCCGGTGATTAATTTGTTTCTTGAAGATAACCTTCTTCTAACTTTAGTTATATTCATCTATCCTATGGGCTAATCATATTAGTAAAGCTTTGATTCTTGACATGGCTATTCAAATTTAAGATATGATTATGAGATGCTAATTATAGCGAAAAATATAAATATCACTTTATGCGCGGTAATTAGTGGTGGATTAATAATTATTCTAGGTGAACTAATTATTGTGTTATATCCTTACAAACAAACACAAAAAATGAGCATTATATGTTATTATCCTTTAAATGGTCTAAACAAGTGATTCAAATTTTAGTTTTCAAAGAAAAGAATAGTAAGAACTATGCTCATAAAAATAATATGCTAGTCAAACATATAAAACTATATATTGCTATACCATAAGATGTATCTTTGGATTATAACAAGTATAGTGCAAACTTGTAGTAGTACGTGATAAAATATCATTATAACAACACCAACACACGTTGCTAGTTGTAAATTTGATGTTATGAAAGCTGAATGATTGAGGATATTCAAAAACAAAGCCGAATTTCTTAATTTTCTTAAATGAGTTTCATCTACTTTTTCACATTGTTAATTTAAAATTTTATAGTTGTTTAAATTATTCCAATAAAATAATTGTCTTTTGTTTAGAACCATAAAAGAAAATTTATAACTCCAAATTTTGTTCTTCATCTGAAAATAAATGATAAAAGAAAAACGTAAAAAAATAAAATCAAAGTTAAAACAATAAAGGTAAAAGGTATAAAATTCATTGTTTTACCAATATTATATTGTTATGTCACATTCATATACCTATAAAAGAAGCAAGTATGAAATGTACACGATATGTTTACTATTAGCTCTAGTAGGAAAAAGATTAACTAAGTTTTATAAGAATTAACTAAGCTCATAAAAATTAACCATGGTTATACTACTAATAATAATAAACTAAGTTTGATAAAAATTAACTAAATTTATAACAACAACAACAATAATAATAAACAAATGGTTTGATGTAAATTAACAACGTTTTATAAAAAGTATATATGTTTATAAAAATTAACTAAGTATTAATTTTTTTTAACAAAATTAACTAAATTTTTTAAAAATTAACAAGTTTATAATAATAATAAAAATAGCAACAACAACAATAATAAGCTGAAATTTTATTGAAATTAATTAAGTTTATAATAATAATAATAAATTAACTAAGTTAACTAAGTTTTATAAATAATGATAATAATAACAACAACAACAATAATAACTAAGTTCATAAAAATTAACTAAGCTAATCGAGTTTCATAAAAATTAAATAAGTTTATTATAAAAATTAACCAAGTTTTATGAAAATTTAACTAACTTAACTAAGTTTTATAAAAATTATTTAAATTTGTAAATGTTTAAGTTTAACTTAGGATGTTTGACATGCCTTAAACATGTAAAGTACTTTCATGATCATTTGTATATTTCCTTTCAACATAGGTTTACAGGATCCAGGTTTAACTATTTTTATTGCCAATGGCAGTAGAAGGATTTTTTTTTCATTTGATAGCACTAGATCGTGACATACTTCTATGGCAAGGTGTATGCTGGAGCACAAGACTGAAGATTGCTTAGATTTCAGAGGTACCGCTTCACTGCAATGAAGAGTAAAGGTACAACTAATTGTTCGCATCATTTGAGGATCGTATTTTATCTTGATATTATTGCTTAATGTTTTGAATTATTTGTAGAAATCATAGAATTATTAATAGTATCGGAAATGTTATTAGATATATTATCGTTTATGTACTTCTATATGCTATATATGCACGAAGAAATATTGATTATGTTAAATATTTGATAATTGTTCTATTCTTAATAGTGTTTTCATTATTATTATTTGAATTTATTCCATTAAATATATCTAAAACATTAATATGCGACGAAGAAGGAGGTAAAGGTGGAAAATTAACAAAATAATACAAAAACAATAATAAGCATTTAAAAAACGCTACAGTAGTCTATAAAAGCATTTTGTAAATGCTATAAAAAATTTATGCAGTGGTTATTAAATACTTGAAAAAGTGACCACTTTCCATAGAGTATGTAAACTATCATTCCCAAAACGTTATTAAAGTAGTATTATTTCATAGCATTTTTTGAATGTTAGTTTATATAGTTAATTTTTCAAGCGTTTGTTTTCAATACATTTATTAAACATTGTCGAATCACAGTTATTGGTAGCTTTTTTTAACGCTACAATAGAGTCATAGGCTATCATATCATGTCGTTTAATAATAGTTCTAGAAGTTACGATAAGCATTGGTAGTATATTTTCAATGCTATGAAAAGCTGTTTTTTAAAGTGTGAAACCAACCAACAGGAAACTCTCCAGTGTGTCATCCTATGGTTATATAATAGTATGTAACCCCTTGGTTCATCCAACAGCCATGAGTAATACGCTGCCCAACATTTAGAGGGCATTATGTGCTTTGGTCTCAATGTATGTATCGATATATACTTTGTCGAAATAACTTGAGCAAGAATATTTAGACAATATGTTATTCTATATCATAATAACTTTGTCATGATTACAACTATTTGTAATTATTACCACACAACATATTATTTAACGATTTTCTAATTAATATACTTTAAATCAATTGCTCAGTTAATTATTTTAGCATATAACAAAGTATGTAATATAAATCAAACACATTTATTACAAACAAGATTGGTTATAGAGTTATATATATGTAATAAATTACATAATTGCCACTAGGGTACATTCTTAACTCTCCTTGTCTCCTACTTGCACTTAGGGCCAATTAATTGAGTCTTAATCCCCTTCCTTGGATTACTTTTTGAAAAATGACGCTAGTCCCTTAGTGAAAGGATATGGTATATTGTCCTAACTGTCTACTGTTTTAATCAGCACGCCCATGTCATCGATAAACTAACTTTATTATGTAGAACTTTTAGGTGTGTGTTTTGACTACTTGTGAGCCCTATGTTCTTTCATGATCTTTATCGTGTCACTATTTTCAGAAAACATTGTAATTAAATTCTCAACATTTGAAATCACTCCTAGCTGTATTATAAATTTGTGCATTTGCACAAACACACATACACATAGCGTTTTATTGCGGTGCTTATTTAAGGCGATGCACATAGCCTTTCCATTGAATCTGCCACAATTTCTTATTTGGAACATTTCCATTAAATCTTTTTAACTAAATTTGAACATGAATTCGGATTGACATACTGTATTCAATATTGCTTATCAAGTTCATCCGAATACTGCTTCATAAAGAGTTCGTTGTCGCAATGAACAATTCTCTAGCATTTTGTTAAATACTAATGGATACTCTTATTTACCGTTTTAGAAATATAAATTTGGATTTTATACTTGCTCCATGTATCGAATACATAAGCGAAATGCAATATTGTAAATAATACAGTATGTGTGATAATTCCTACTACTAGTGCATAAGGAATTCGTCTTACACGCTTCATATAAATTTTTTTAATATAATATCCATGTTTGTCATTTGGAACATTCCCAACATCTTTTTATACCAACCGTAGAAGATGTCATTCTTCAACCTATACCAAGAATTAGACAACAAAACTAAAATCGATTTTAATATGAGTACGTCGTTAACAATATGCGGTATGTTGTTTTCTCATATTTTAGAAATACCTTAGTACTGTTTAACCTTCTTTCACAAATATATGCTTTTTTGCATTTTGACTAAAAGTCAAACTATTTGATTTCTCTATCAAAATTCTTTCTCAAATCCAATGCTTGTCGAATTACACATTCATATCATTTTTTGGATCAGATGCAGACCCCACAAACTCGATTATCGCTTCCATTGACTATGAGATACTTTGAATATTATGTGCAAACATTCTATTCTAAATTATTATTAAAATTAGCTTCAACATAAATGTCCCAAAACTTAAAATTATACCGAGTGATAATTTTGTGAGTAACATCCAAATTAACTAAGTACGTTGAATGAAGAATCTGTCATGTTAATTTCAACAACTGAAATTTATGATTTATTCTCATCAGTGTTGCTTACTATATTCCAGTTGCATTGGCCCATGTTTACAGTCAATAGATCATATCCCTTCGAGTATAACTATTAAAATCATATTTTAACAATGTACTTGCAATATATTTTGGATTTTTACATTGTGCCATATAACATAGTTAATACTCTTTATGGTTTATTGTCAATTAAGGAAATTCTTTTCTTAATATTGATAAAAGCATATAGTTCCTATTTAATGTGTGAGAATTATTATTAGATATTCTAAGGAGTCATATCTATTTTAGTTTGGTTAATTTCACATCATCTGATGTAATCGGTTTTGGCTTTGGATCGTCTCCAAAACCATTTTACTACCAATAATTTCTAAATTAAATTCTTTCAACATGAAGTTAGTGTTTCTCGATGTGATAGAATAAGCATTCAGAAATATTTTATGAACTGCATTTATATATAAAAATAACTTAATGTTGAGTTTACGATATGTATATTGATAACATAAATTAGTCAACCAATGTAAATTGCTCTTAAGCTCCTTTTGGAATGGTTCACACAAGATCCCTTATGGGTGTGTATTACATGCAAACTCTCGACTCACACTATCTTCAATTCCTTGACTTTGGATATGTACGATTTCTTATTAACCCTCATCTTGTATGATATTTTAAACTATGCTTTAGATGAAACTAAATTTAACCTTACGTACTTACTTTTAAGTACACATACTTATAGAAATAAGTTAAGGAATGACGACTTCTGAGATTAAATATTATTTATATTTTGGTACTATTGGAATCTTTTTCTAATACACTTACCTATTTGATCTAATCGAATTCTTTTATTTCCTGTGCATGTAATGTTTTCTACTTCAGTTTTACATTCTATGGAATTATCACTGGCATATTACTTGTGCATCAAATGCACAGGTTCATGTATACAATAATCCATCGGTGAATTTAACAAATTACATGGATCTGTTTTGATATTACTGGACCATGGATTGCGCGCACACACATTTATTCGAAAAGTCGTAATAAATGGGATTTTTACCCTTAATTGTTTGAGATACAATTCATCTGTACCATATGATTCATAATCATATAATTACTGGATTATTTCTTAAAGATATCGCTTAGTCTATATCCTAAAATAATTGTAAATTTTTTAGATACTTCTTTATTTCTATAGCTAATGCACCACTTTTTTTATGAAACAAAAACCATTATTATAGATTTATCACATAAATAATATGCATCCTAAAATAAAATTATACCTTTTTTCAATCAATATTGTAAAATATTTATTATTTCATAAATAATGCTTGGTATATTTACAAAGACAATCTTTCATAACTTGAGGCAACCAATAATAAGTTTCATATGATATGTTCCTATTATTTATGCCATTACAATAATAGAGTATGAAATATGGAGCTTTATTTAATCACTTATTATGTGTAATTTATTTCGTCAACTGTTACTAGTTTACAACTGAGAGTTTCAAATCAAATATCTTGAATACAAAGACATAACTCTTATAAAAAACAAATTATTATACAAAAAACATTTAATATAAATCACATTTCTCATTCCATATTAAGTATGTATTTGTATTTTATACGATTCTCATTTTTGACGTCTCTTCATGAGGCATATGTGATTGTTCACTCTCTTCATCCCAACCGTGCCTACTACACATCAACCCTCGGAGATCTTCTTTCCTTTTTAAATGGTCGAACCATTCAAAAGAAAACCTTTATTACAAGAGTACACCAAACTCTTTATAGAAATGCATTTGGACATTCGTAACATTTAAGGATATTGGTAAACTTGCATTAAATTAAACCGATCAAAATGGTATTTCAGTGATTGAATTCTCGGGTCTATCTTGTAAACCTTGGTCTATTGCTACATCTAGCACAATAGGATCCTTATTATAATCAATTATATTGAATACACGATCTTACATTATGGCTTACTTACTCATTTCAAATTAATCGATTTCATCAAGATTTCACATATTATGAATGCACTAATTCAGCACACAATTTTTGTATGTGCTTGAATATGGATCAAATATCCATCTTCTTATATTGCTTTAGAGTTCAAAACCGATAGAATATAATAACAGTCTTAGGAAAGTAATCACCCAAGTGACCAATGTACAATGTATTTAGTAGTTGCATGGGTCTTGAAGTGAAAACATGCCAAAAAAACTATTGGTATGTGCATTTTATATTTCTATGTCAATTCTAATTCAGTTCATTTGTACATTTGAATTGATAAAATTTTTGTTAATTGTATTAGTTGCATAAATTTATCGAAGTAGATTATTTTAACTTATCGAAGTAGAAAGGTTAAATTTATTGATTTTATTTTTCTAATAAGGCTCCCTCTAGGTTTTATATCCTCCGAAACTCTAACAAAAATATAGAAATATGTCGATTCCTCTAGTGAGTATAGGGACTTGCTTGCAATGGGATTTTGACCTTGAGTTTGCTCAACAAATCATAGGCCCGTAAGTGATGGGTATTCACATTACCAGTTATGATGTATACAACTCCTAAGCACGGTCCTTCATCTAATCTCGACCTTGAATTTTCTTAGAAAATCGAGAAAGATTATATGATCTTACCTACCATTTCGTGGCATCCTAAGTATAATGTGTGAACCTTGAGTTTTCTCAATAAATATATGCATGTATCTTACCTCGTCTAGGCAATATATTAATAGTACTATACATGATAACCGTACTTGAGTTTGCTCAACAACTAGCATGCATGTAATAATATATTAATATATAAATGGTGCATAGCAACTTTGTATATTAAGGATTCGTAATCTTTCATATATATATACACATGTTGACTAAATTTTAGCCAACCTCAGAATTGTAGTTGAGAATGGCTATCGGATAAGATTATCACTAATAACTCGATCTGAAAAATGCAAAACGAAGAAATAAAATGCGTAATAAATATAGAGATACAAGATTTAAGCTGGTTCGATCTATGTTGATCTATGCGCACTATGAGGATTTTTTTGTTACTTAGCTTCTCTTACAATAACTTGGATTATAATAGATAATAATAAGAGAATGAAGTGCTTGAGATGTTCAACCCTTATAAAGATGCAAGCATGGCTATATTTATAAGTGCTGGAATTCGAATTGGACGGCTAAGATTATGTGGTAAATGTTCAAGAATTGCTCCTCGCAGTTGATTTTGTTGTTTGGTTGATGTGTGTGCTAGTTGGGATGAATGGCTTAGATAATCGCCAGCTATTGGTTTTTACTTTAGCATGCCTTGCTCAGGAATATAAAGCATAGGATCGGGGAGTGGTTATGCGGTGATGCTTTACCAAGGGGACAACAAAGGTCAATGAGTGGTTATCGCAGTGCCGCTTTAATTAGATGAACAGTGTCATATGTGCCAATCTTTTCAGTGTAACTACACATTCGTGGCTTCTTTTGGTAATAGCAGCCAGACATCTATGACCAGAGCTAGCCATGTTAGGAAAAGTGAACTTTAATAGGTGTGGGAGGACGTCGTAGAAGACGAGCGGGCGAACTTGCTGGGAGTGGGTCATTGGCTGGGACGCTCAACCATAAAGGTTATTTTGCATGTTAGGCCAGTGTCTGTTTCCATTTCTTATCATGGACCATATGGGCTTTTCTTAGCTCGTGTTTGCTCTAATTTTAGGTGGGTCAATTAGATGGAAGAACTAACTGTTTGAGGCAAATGTAGGCATCATGAAGTAGGCAAGCCACGGTACCAACCTTTAAAAATACGAGCCATAATGCATGCCACGATGCAAGATAGTTGGCGAGTCAAAAAGCTAGCTATTAAATCATGCGGATAGGTTGAATAGTGTGGGCCGGCCTACCTTGCACTTATGATAAAATTAAGTAACAATTTGCCTTCCAAGTTCATTCCTGCAAGCGAGGGCGGGTTTTTCAGTTGTGCATTTAATGCAATCGATGCACGTTTTATGTTATTGTTTTGACAATTGATTTCTCAAGACATTGCTGCAGTGGTTCAAAGACGTTTTTTGATTTGATAGAGTTATGATGAAACCTAAATAGTCCATATTGTTTCTCACCAACCGATCTAACGGTTCAAATTGGCCACCGTCATCTATAAATACTCCTTTCTTCTTCTCTTCACTCTTTACTCGGCCATTTGGAATTACTGCAATTAAAGAGAAAACAAGCTTCCAACTTCTTCATCTTCATTTAGCAACTATAACCTCAATTTCAATCAATGAGTATTTCCTTTGATTCGTTGTGCTTTTCGTTTAATGCTATGTTGAATTTTGATTTATAATCCAATATTGAGTAGATTTTGTCGTTGCCTTTTCATTTCCATCAATTGTTTGAACTCTATCCCCATTGCCTAAAAAAGCTCATAATTCTTGTCCATTATTAGCGAACTGCCTCTCCAACTAAAGTAGGAAGATGGTATCTTGGGCCTCATCCCGCAACTAGGATTAAGCGATGAACTAATATTGGATGTAGACCACATGACCCGCTCTTAATTACATCTAGGGCTTAAACGGGTTTAAGTTGGACTATCCTAGGTTGTCCGCTTAGGTATCGAGGAGTGACTTGCCCATAAGTTTACGTAATTCCCAAGTCGACTAAGAAAGTCCATCGGGGTAGTTTAGTAATTAGGTTATTTTCTTGAATGTAGAAGATTGAGCAACTTCCATAAGCAGGAAGACTTTGAATATTAGTCCGTCCATGGTTTAGGGCAGTGTTGATCTTACCCGTTCTCTGGCTTGGTATTGGTGAAAGGCAATGTAATAACCTGCCTTTTTGGACGGTTTAAATCGACGATAAACCACACATGTAAGTATCAAACAATTCAAAAGGCAAATTGTTATGGAGTAAATAAGAAAAATAGAGAAAGAAAGAAAACAAATACAGAATCATGCAGCGGAATGAAAAAAAATATAATAATCAGATAAACAGTTCATGAAGCTGTTTACAAATAACATTGATTATTCTTTTATAATACAGATTAGAGTTACATACAACAAGAACAAATAATAAATAAATGCAGTGGAACAACATGATGCAGTGGAATAAATAAAATAAATAATAATAGTACAAAATCTTCGTCTTTATCCTCCAGAAAGCAGTCTTCGACAAACTGAAAAGCTCAAAATGACCCGAGCGAACTAAAAAGACAAAATACTTGAGTCAAAACTAAAAGATCTTATCTAAGTTAAATCAACCGTAAATAAATATGAGTGTAACAGCGTTAGAGATGCTTACAAGGTTTGACATCTCCTATCCAGTGTCAAACGTGAGTGTAATAAGTTAAGAGATGTTCGAGATTTCCATCTTCTAAGGATCCTTTAAGCTATCTTCTATGTAGTAAAATATGCTATTATAATAGTGCATACAGTAAAGTATTAAAATAGCGTTAAGGCATTACCCATGTCCTGATTAACACATTTTATACTTTCCCATAGTCTATACAGTACCGTAAGCTCCTCCATGAGGTTTACTCAGAGGGCATTACCCATGACGTCGTCGTGACATTTGGGCAGCGAGGGCGTTCGGTCGGAGCCACCTAGGTGCGCGCACGGCCGGTGGAGTGGCCGCGATGGGGCCAGGGTTTTCGACGATGCAGTTACTGTACGCGTGAGATAGGGTAGTTCGCGTGCGACATCGGCCTGGGGAAGATAGTGGCGTGTCATATTTTGTTAGGTTACTTTTGTTTTATTTTTTTTTAATAAAATTTTGTTTCAAACGATTTAAATCGAATAACTTTTACTTACGGACTCAAATTCACGGGCGATTTTTTTTGTTAGGATCGTAATAAAATTTCGGACATTTTGGCTGGATGGATTTGGAGACTGTTCAATTTTTGGGTTTAAATTGGATTTGAATTCAATTTAAATTCAAAAGGTGAGTGAGTAACGACCCGCAAATCCGTACCCCATGAGTCAAAACTATTCTACAACAATCAACTCAAGTTGCACAGAAATACGAACCATTTGGATTAAAGAAGAAGAGGTAGAAGAAGAAAATAGAAAATAACAACAGAATCTAACCATCGCAGCGAAATAAAATATAATAGAAAATAAATGATCTTTACTCAAAATCACATATATCTGTTTATATATATATATTACATCATCAGAGTACATCAATCATAACTCAACATCAATAACATACAGCTGGATACACAACTAAACAACAGAGCGGAATATGTATAAACAAGTACGGAAGTACGTATCGTCATCCAACTCATCTCCTGAGCCCCACAACATCCTATCCTGTATCCTATAATACTCGGTCTGACTCGAGCATTACAGTTAAATAACACCCGAGTCAGTCTGGAATACCAGCGTGAGAAAATCACACTCAATTGATTATTAAAGTTTCAAAAATCCTTTGAAAAAAAAGCATCTCGTAAGACCACGCCACAAATAAACATGTCGGGTTTTTACCTTACGATAGCTAAAACATTTTTAATAAAATCCTCTGATATTATAATAGTGTCTATAGAAAGTAAAATAGAATCTAGCTGAAATGCTTGCATCTCACGTTTCAGCAATAGTTGGGCACAATCAAAACCGTACGGGCGCGTAGGGAAAATGGATTCCAACTAATGGCTAGGCACTGGGGTACCACCTGTCACAGTACCTGGTCTAGATCAGCGTACCGAGGAGCCACCGTAACTCCCTGCAACACAAGATCGGAACCATCCCTTACTGGACAGTCCCGAGCAAGACCACCCCGCGGTTGGGATCAGCAACCGCCCACTAAGCCGAAATAAAAGGGACATCTAGACAGGTATGACCTCACCCTCCAGTGGGGGCTACCCACGAAGCCTTGCTGCATAACCCCTGATTTTCATCCATTCCCATTTGATGAGGCTTGAGGCTAAGCGTTACCTTTTTAGAACATATCCTTAGAATGCCCATCGTCCACCTGACGATGTTTCGCAAACATTCATCCATACAAGTCCGTCCCGGGTTCGAACGGAACCGAAGACACTATTCCTACTACATCCATTTTGGAAATATCCTCAAGATTAGTAGCGACTAGCCCTTGCACTTCACTGCTCCATCTTCGAATCCAAAATTGTTTTTCACGAAAACGTACAAACCGGATCGAAGTGGTTTTCGAGAAATAAATCTCGATCCCGGTCTCTTCGAAACGATCAGCGCAGTTGTCCAATATTGATAGTCGGTTATTTAACTATCAATTAATATTCACAACATCCATCCAAAAATAAATAATTTTCCAAATTATTTATTAACATCAAAATATCTTCACAAGATATATTTCTATTTTCAATCCTTTGAAAACAGTTTCAAACCACTCTTCTTTTCAGAATAAACTTTCCCAAATATTTCCTATCTCCTCTGAAATCACCAAGCACAAAACTAGATTTTAAAATAATTTAAAACACTTTACTTTGAAATATACTTTTAAAAAATTTAGGATAAAACTACTTCAATATTTTGTTAAAAAATACATACTATATGAATATTTGAAAATAAAGTTACTTAATAAAATATAAAACTAGATTTATACTTTTAAAAACAAAATACTAAGTCACCCTTTAAATAATTATTGCTATGAAGATTAAAGAAAATACTCACTTTAGAATTTAAATATTTAGAAATAATAAAATTTTCAAAACATACCTTTTTAAACAACTTTAAACTTTTAACTTATATTTAAAAATTTACTTTGAAAACGTACTTGGTTATTCAGGGAGAATTTCTAATCTTAATTACTTAAATCAATTTCCAAATTGATTCCCAATTTATTCCATTTGAAATAAGTTTCTTTAATTACTCAATTTATTTCAAAATTCATTAATTATGCACTTAATTATTATTGTTATTATTTTCCATTTGATTTTAAATCTTTTAAATGAAATATACAAATTTCCGCTTCCCAATTTCTTCTTTATTTTTTTTTTCAATAATTTGAATCTTAAATATTAAACAAATGTTTTGTTCTTTTTAAAATAATAATGCTGAAGTTTAAAATTCATTAATCTTCTGTTAATTCAAATTTCCTTTCCACATACGGAATTTTATTTATTAGAATTTAAAAATACTATTATTCTTAATTTATTTAAATTTTCTATAATTATTTCACTTACAAATTCTCTTCATTTTATTTCCAAAATCCAATTTTATATATCTTGATAACTTAATGCACCGGAATATATTCAGGTAAACTATAATATCCAATATTCCAATTATCAATAATATTCATCACAGAATATAAAATAATCACATCAGAGGGTATTAAATAACTTAAATAAATGTTGAGGGATCCAGTTATATCCCTCCAACCTGTTTTTCCTGCATCCACAAATGTTAGCACAACATAAATATCAATCCCGAAATATTCCATACTATAGCACATCAATCAATTCAACCATTCAAACAATTATTTAAATTTAATCATTTAAATTTTAAATTTAACTGAGTGAGATTTACTTACTTTTGCTTCCTGTTTGCAATCCATTCCAATATTGCCTTGGTTTCTCGATTTTTGACCTTGAATAAACATTATGATTTATTAATACTTGAATTAACCGAACAATTAATTTTTCTTAAATAAATTTAATTAACCAATAATTTAATTTACTAATAATTTATTTTTAAAGTGATAATAAATTTATAACAGGGTATTACACTTACATGTGACATGTCTAGATCAAAATATATTTTGACGACCCAACAGGATTATTAACTCATTTCAACTGGAGTTTCCACAGCCTTAAATATAAATTTATAAATTCTTAGACCGTGACCCAATAAATAATCCTAGTTTATCATTTTATAAGTATTAGATTATCAGTTTATTCGCTTATTAAATTTCCAAATCCTATTCCAGACTAACCTTAAATCCTCAGACATTTTAATTTATTGGAATTGCCCAGAACTTATCTTACTGTAATATACATATGTTTTACACAAAACTAACTATAAAAAAAATCGAACAGAGACTACCTCGCAGCATCAATAGGAAAAACCCTAGCTCAAAATCACTGCTAAGGCCACTCGTCCACCTCCCCTTGTCGAAAGCAGCCTCACCAACCATGCTGCTCAACAACGCACCGAACTTCGAGCCAACAACGTCGCCGCACCTCCTCCAGAATGAGCCGCCCACCATCGCGCGTACGCCACGCCGTGCGTTCCAGGCTATGCCCCTACAACGCGAGTTTCAACAATCACCGCCGAGAGTCCACCTTCCAGTCGCGAATGCACTGCCATAGCCCCGTACTCGAGCTCCTCGCGAAGTGGTCGCGATTCGAATGTGAATATTGAAAAGGGCAAACTCGATTTGACGGAGGCCAAGGGTTTATTTTCCTTTCCAAACATCTATACGAATTTAATTTAAGAAAGTAGGAAGGATTATGGATCTCGATTTGCTCTGAGTCGATTTGGGGAAACGATTTTTGGGATGGATACGTGGCCATTTATTTTCTCTGAATTTTGACTTACGTTGTGAAGGAAGGAGCTCGACTCTATCTTTAAACAAAAAGGGTTGCATGATTTCGAAGGAGAGGAGGCAAGACGCAATGTTTCAGAGTATAGGGTGGCTTGTCTGAGATAATAGTTCGGCCTAGTTGAAACTAGGGTTGCAGATGATTTGATTGATTTTTTTATTATTTTTTTTAATCAAATATCTTGCTTTGTATATATGGAAATGTCGAACCCCTACCGACGTATGCTGCCTGGCATTTCTAAGGTTTTACTCGTATTCCAAACCCAATGGAAAAAAATTTCGAGCCCTAATTCGATCGTATGGAGAAGATAGCTTTTTGCACCAGTTATAAAATTGAATTTCCAATTTAATTTTCAGCGCGTTTACTTGTCGTATGCTCACACGACAACTCTGATCACTACGAAATTTGAAATCCGATAATAAAACACTATTACGGATCCAATGGAACTGGTTTCGTCGAATTCTGAGACTACGCCTTGGAGGGCTATTTTTAAATACTTATCTAAGCAATAAATTTTAAAACTGAACAAACACTGTTAGTTTCAATTTTACAACTTCTACTATTTTCAGCGTTATCAATATAAATTTTACAAACCTTCAAATTATTTTTAACAAGTTAAAAATCCTTGATTTCGTATTTTACTCCATTCCCAATAGTTTAATTCAAAATTAAATTATCCAATAAATGGTGATATTTGAAATTCAAGTTAAAATTACTCTTAAATATTCAAAATCAATTAAATATTCCGACTTCAAATGCCTAAAAATTCCGGGTCGGCACATTCTTCCCTCCTTAAAAGAATTTCGTCCCCGAAATTACTGTTTAAGAAGAGTGGTCAAATACCCGTTACTATTTTCCAAAACCAAACTTTTCAACATCCTATCCACTATCTTTTTATAAAAGACAAACTACCATTTTTACTAATCTTTCCCATAGTTTCTAACAATATTACTTACTCAATCCTTCAAATTTAAATTTTAAATCAAATTTAAAATTATCATAATTTTCTTAAAATTTTTCTAACTCTCTAAATTTCTGAAATTTTTTGCCTACGTCTCCTTTGCGCGGCTAGCTCGGTACAACTACAAAATGGCTCTACGGCCTCCCAAATCCAAAAAGAAAACAAAAAGCCAAGTGGCTAGATCCAAAAACTCAATCAAATCCCATATAGAATTTTAAACACATACCTTTTTGTCGAGGAATTCTAATTTATTATCTGAAATCAAAACCAATTCTCCTTTTCCCTTTTTTATACCTGCATATCCTGTTTAGCAATAATATCCAATCACAACATTCAAAAACATTTTATTGACTTCTTTTACACATTTCCAATATTTGTTTTACTTAAGCCTGTACGATGTACCTATATCATTTGTATGCAATACCGAATCCGATCACTTACTCGATCACACAATCTCACTTCCGAACTAGTATCGTCCACCCGACTTCCTAGTGCGGACTCATATCTGGTTTCTTGATTAGAAACCGTTATTCTCCTAGCATAGTCATAACTATGATAGAGAATTTCCAGAATCAATCAAAATTCCATAACCAAGGTTCGCCGTCGAAAATCGAGTGAAAAATCCTAACTCGGATCGATAAAATTATCTCAAAATTCTGTGCTCGAATCTTGATCAAATAGCTATGCGAATAAAATAATATACGTAAATCCTATGTATAAATTACAATTGATTATCAATTATATCAGTTTCCTTTTTTTATTCACTTTCATTTTGATTGTTATTCCCTTATTCACAATTCCCACAGTCACAAATATCAGTTTCAACCTTAATTCAATTATTCACTTAGCATACTTTCAATACCAAATTTACTTAAGAATTCAATATTATCTTCTTAAGTTCAATATAAATATTTTACATACTTCTTACATTTATTTTCACTTTACCATTGAAGTTTATATTCATTACCATTCACTTTGCCCTTACAATTCCATTTAAATTCAATTTGACTTCCACTTTGAATATCGAATTTGTTTCACTTACTAATTAATTTAAATCTCACACTAAATGTTTATTTGCAAACTTTACTTTCTTTAGTCCCTTCGATTCCACTTACTTTACATTCACAGTTAAAATAGATTTCAATATTCAGTGTCAAATTCTATTTGCTTAGCAAATTTAAATCATTTGTCGTTAATGAAAATTTTCAAAATTTTCAAAAATTTTCTAACTCCCAAAATTTTCGAATTTTTTTGGCAGAGTCTCCTTTGAATGGAGGAGCTTTTGCAATTTGACAAGAGATATAAATATATATACATCGACCTACACAGTCGAAAAACAGAAAAACAGTTCATATTTCCTATTTGTATTGCGTTGGCGTACCTTATTTAGCATTTTTAAGCAAGCAGCTATTTATTTAAGCAATTAGCGCAGTTAAAACCAGTCGAACGGCTTCCAAAAACCTGTACTTACTCAATTTAACCATGTCAGTGTCAAATATACAAAGTTTATTAACATTTCACTTTATTATAAATAACTAAAACATGGATTCTATAAACAGTGCATATTATAAACTTCCATAAGCACATATGAAATATTTCGACACTTATTTTGAAGGCTTCCAAACAATATTCAAACCATCCCGTTCAATTTAAATGATTTCACAACTCCCTTACTTAACTTAAATTCATTTTAAGTCCAAACAAACTCATTTAAATAGAATTGATTTCCAAAAGCAATCCAACTCCCATTTTTGTTCGAAGTCAAGTTCTCATTAATATAACTTAATTAACTCAATCACTAATTTCATTTACCAAACAAGTTTTATTTAAAATCATTTCATAAAACTCGACACAACTATTTCACAATTTTTACCTAAATCAAGCTTTTATTCAAATATTACTTAAGTTATTTTATTTTTCGTGAAGTTATTTCAACCTTTAAACTCAAGTTATATACATATTTTGTTTTATAAGCACTTCCCAATTTAAATCCTTAATTTCATTTTCAATTACCAACCAATTTCATCTACTAACTTAATTAAATTAGTTTATTCAGTCATTTCTTTAAACTTCAAACTTCCAATCTTAAGTCATTCTGAATTTATTTCTATCAATAACAAGGAAAGTTTTAAATTTATATCTACTTGGATTTTTATTTGCAATTCAAATCATTTTTATGTAAATTCAATTTCATTCAACTTCAATTCAAATTTAATTCACTTACAATTTCAAGTTGAATTTCTATTAATAACTCAAGCTTCACTTTCAAATTTTATCATTTATTCACAACTCAAATTTTTACCAACCAATTCGGGTTCCATTTCTATTTTCATTAACTAATTTATTACCAATTAGTTTTATTCAAATTTTATACCCAATATTTGATTTTCATCTCAAAAATCACTCTAACCGTTTTACTTGAGTTCAATCTATTTTATATTTTAAATTTTGGATTATATTCATTATCATTACAAACAATTTTATTTGGCCTATTCATTTTACTTCCAAACTTTATAAGTCTCAACTTATCTATATTCATATTTCATCTATTTACAATCAATCTCATTCACATTTTACTTTTTAACTCGGAATTATACCTTTTATTTAGCCAATATATTTTTATTATTCCATAAACATTTTAAACAAGGTTCCAGAGTTTAAACAATTTTCCAAAATTTCAAAATTACTTTTGAAATCAACTATATCCAAAATCTTTGGCAAATTAAATTATCCCTTTGAATTTCAAAACCAAACCCAGTTCACAAACAATTCCAATTTAAAATACTCGGGTAGCAATTCTTCTTTTGGAAACTCGAAAATGGACACCAATGATGTCGCGATCATCATCGGAATTATTTTCCAGCGACCGAAAGAGTTTAGTGCCTTTATCTCTTTATCAACATTTCAAATATTTTTAAATTTTCAAATCCCTCCATATTCGATTCCAATTCAAAAATATTTCCGAAATAATATCACTATTATTTTTCCAAACCCTTTGAAAACCATTTCCAAATCCCAGGAATTTAAACCTCTCAAAGTTCCAAACTCGAAATCCATTTCGATTTATTTCAAATATTCTCTGAAATCCAATTTCCAATTATAAACCACATTTGTATATGAAGTTTATTTCAATTTATAAATTACATTTATAATCTATATTGCAAATTCCATTTTGTTATATAAATTTGTTCTTCAACTTTGGTTATAAGTTTTTTTTATTCAATTTCTACACAATATTTTTAATAATTTAATGTTATCATTCCTTAACACAAGCATCCCAATACTATCATACTTTACAAAAATTATATCTTTTATATACAAAAATAATTTGGGTAAAATTATTTCATTTACCCTATTTAAAACAATACTGTGTTTAGAGATTCCTATCAATAGCGTTAATTACTCGTATTGATCAGAATCCATAAACTACTCAATAAACCAATCAACACAATATAAAATAATTTTATATTCACTAACAAATACGCGCTCATATCTATTAATACATTCAAACTCATTCTAGAGTACCATTGACTCTATTCTATGAGTAATTTCCACCAGAGCCAAGGCTACCTCCAACCTATGCTCTGATACCAAGTGTAACGACCCGCAAATCCGTACCCCTTGAGTCAACACTATTCTACAACAATCAACTCATGTTGCGCAGAAATACGAACCATTTGGGTTAAAGAAGAAGAGGTAGAAGAAGAAAATAGAAAATAACAACAGAATCTAACCATCGCTGCGGAATAAAATATAATAGAAAATAAATGATCTTTACTCAAAAGCACATATATCTGTTTATATATATATATATATTACATCATCAAAGTACATCAATCACAACTCAACATCAATAACATACAGCTGGATATACAACTAAACAACACAGCGGAATATGTATAAACAAGTACGGAAGTACGTATCGTCATCCAGCTCGTCTCCTGAGCTCCACAGCATCCTATCCTGTATCCTATAATACTCGGTCTGACCTGAGCATTACAGTTAAATAACACCCGAGTCAGTCTGGAATACCAGCGTGAGAAAATCACACTCAATTGATTATTAAAGTTTCAAAAATCCTTTGAAAACAAAAGCATCTCGTAAGACCACGCCACAAATAAACATGTCGGGATTTTACCTTACGATAGCTAAAACATTTTTATTAAAATCCTTTGATATTACAATAGTGTCTATAGAAAGTAAAATAGAATCTAGCTTAAATGCTTGCATCTCATGTTTCAGCAATAGTTGGGCACAATCAAAACCGTATGGGCGCGTAGGGAAAATGGATTCCAACTAATGGCTAGGCACTGGGGTACCACCTGTCACAGTACCTGGTCTAGATCAGCGTACCGAGGAGCCACCCTAACTCCCCTGCAACACAAGACCGAAACCATCTCTTACTGGATAGTCCCGAGCAAGATCACCCCACGGTTGGGATCAGCAACCGCCCACTAAGCCTAAATAAAAGGGACATCTAGGCAGGGATGACCTCACCCTCAAGTGTGGGCTACCCACGAAGCCTTGCTGCATAACCCCTGATTTTCAGCCATTCCCATTTGATGAGGCTTGAGGCTAAGCGTTACCTTTTTAGAACATATCCCTTAGAATGCCCATCGTCCACCTGACAATGTTTCGCAAACATTCATCCATACAAGTCCGTCCCGGGTTCGAACGGAACCAAAGGCACTATTCCTACTATATCCATTTTGGAAATTTCCTCAGGATTAGTAGCGACTAGCCCTTGCACTTCACTGCTCCATCTTCGAATCCAAAATCGTTTTTCACGAAAACGTACAAACCGGATCAAAGTGGTTTTTGAGAAATAAATCTCGATCCCGATCTCTTCGAAACGATCAGCGCAGTTGTCCAATATTGATAGTCGGTTATTTAACTATCAATTAATATTCACAACCACCATCCAAAAATAAACAATTTTCCAAATTATTTATTAACCTCAAAATATCTTCACAAGATATATTTCTATTTTCAATCCTTTGAAAACAGTTTCAAACCACTCTTCTTTTCAGAATAAACTTTCCCAAATATTTTCTATCTCCTCTGAAATCACCAAGAACAAAATTAGATTTTAAAATAATTTAAAACACTTTACTTTGAAATATACTTTTAAAAAATTTAGGATAAAACTACTTCAATATTTTGTTAAAAAATACATACTATATGAATATTTGAAAATAAAGTTACTTAATAAAATATAAAACTAGATTTATACTTTTAAAAATAAAATACTAAGTCACCCTTTAAATAATTATTGCTATGAAGATTAAAGAAAATACTCACTTTAGAATTTAAATATTCAGAAATAATAATTTTTTCAAAAAATACCTTTTTAAACAACTTTTAACTTTTAACTTATATTTAAAAATTTACTTTGAAAACGTAATTGGTTATTCAGGGAGAATTTCCAATCTTAATTACTTAAATCAATTTCCAAATTGATTCCCAATTTATTCCATTTGAAATAAGTTTACTCAATTTATTTCAAAATTCATTAATTATGCATTTAATTATTATTGTTATTATTTTCCATTTGATTTTAAATCTTTTAACTGAAATATACAAATTTCCGCTTCCCAATTTCTTCTTTATTTTTTTCTTCAACAATTTGAATCTTAAATACTAAACAAATGTTTTGTTCTTTTCAAAATAATAATGCTGAAGTTTAAAATTCATTAATCTTCTGTTGATTCAAATTTCCTTTCCACATACGGAATTTTATTTATTAGAATTTAAAACTACTATTATTCTTAATTTATTTAAATTTTCTATAATTATTTCACTTACAAATTCTCTTTGTTTTATTTCCAAAATCCAATTCTATATATCTTGATAACTTAGTGCACCGGAATATATTCAGGTAAACCAATAACATCCAATATTCCAATTACCAATAATATTCATCACAGAATATAAAATAATCACATCAGAGGGTATTAAATAATTTAAATAAATGTTGAGGGATCCAGTTGGATCCCTCCAACCTGTTTTTCCTGTATCCACAAATGTTAGCACAACATAAATATCAATCCCGAAATATTTCATACTGTAGCACATCAATCAATGCAACCATTCAAACAATTATTTAAATTTAATCATTTAAATTTTAAATTTAACTGAGTGAGATTTACTCACTTTTGCTTCCTGTTTGCAATCCATTCCAATATTGCCTTGGTTTCTCGATTTTTGACCTTGAATAAACATTATGATTTATTAATACTTGAATTAACCGAACAATTAATTTTTCTTAAATAAATTTAATTAACCAATAATTTAATACTAATAATTTATTTTTAAACTGATAATAAATTTATAACAGAGTATTACAATTACATGTGACAGGTCTAGATCAAAATATATTTTGACGACCCAACTGGATTATTAACTCATTTCAACTGGAGTTTCCACAGCCTTAAATATAAATTTATAAATTCTCAGACTGTGACCTAAAAAAATAATCCTAGTTTATCATTTTATAAGTATTAGATTATCAGTTTATTCGCTTATTAAATTTCCAAATCCTATTCCAGACTAACCTTAAATCCTCAGACATTTTAATTTATTGGAATTGCCCAGAACTTATCTTACTGTAATATACATATGTTTTACACAAAATTAACTATAAAAAAATCGAACAGAGACTACCTCGCAGCATCAATAGGAAAAACCCCAGCTCAAAATCACTGCTAAGGCCACTCGTCCACCTCCCCTTGTCGAAAGCAGCCTCACCAACCATACTGCTCAACAACGCACCGAACTTCGAGCCAACAACGTCGCCGCACCTCCTCCAAAATGAGCTGCCCACCATCGCGCGTACGCGTGCGCCACGCCGCGCGTTCCAGGCTATACCCCTACAACGCGAGTTTCAACAATCACTGCCGAGAGTCCACCTTCCAGTCGCGAACGCGTTGCCACAGCCTCGTACTCGAGCTCCTCGCGAAGTGGTCGCGGTTCGAATGTGAATATTGAAAAGGAAAAACTCGATTTGACGAAGGCCGAGGGTTTATTTTCCTTTCCAAACATCCATACAAATTTAATTTAAGAAAGTGGGAAGGATGATGGATCTCGATTTGCTCTGAGTTGATTTGGGGAAACGATTTTTGGGATGGATACGTGGCCATTTATTTTCTCTGAATTTTGACATACGTTGTGAAGGAAGGAGCTCGATTCTATCTTTAAACAAAAAGGGTTGCGTCATTTCGAAGGAGAGGAGGCAAGACGCGATGTTTCAGAGTATAGGGTGGCTTGTCTGAGATAATAGTTCTGCTTAGTTGAAACTAGGGTTGCAGATGATTTGATTGATTTTTTTCTTTATTATTTTTTTTAATCAAAATATCTTGCTTTGTATATATGGAAATGTCTAACCCCTATCGACGTATGCCGCCTAGCATTTCTAAGATTTTACCCGTATTCCGAACCCAATGGAAAAAAAATTCGAGCCCTAATTCGATCGTATGGAGAAGATAGCTTTTTGGACCAGTTATAAAATTGAATTTCCAATTTAATTTTCAGCGCGTTTACTTGTCGTATGCTCACATGACAACTCTGATCACCACGAAATTTGAAATCCGATAATAAAACACTATTACGGATCCAATGGAACTGGTTTCGTCGAATTCTGAGACTACGCCTCGGAGGGCTATTTTTAAATACTGATTTAAACAATAAAATTTTAAAACTGAACAAACACTGTTAATTTCAATTTTACAAATTCTATTATTTTCAGCGTTATCAATATAAATTTTACAAACCTTCAAATTATTTTTAACAAGTTAAAAATCCTTGATTTTGTATTTTACTCAATTTCCAATAGTTTAATTCAAAATTAAATTATCAAGTAAATAGTGATATTTGAAATTCAAGTTAAAATTACTCTTAAATATTCAAAAACAATTAAATATTCTGACTTCAAATGCCTAAAAATTTAGGGTCGTCACAGAGTGTTTTAACCCACTCACAACTTCTAAAATTTCTTATGTTTGTTAAATTGATATATGATGTGATTTAAAATTTATTTATCGTTGTTTGGCATATTTTTAATCATTATCTTAGTTAATTTCATTTATTAAATTAAATTGCTATTTAATTTAATCATTGCATTTAAACTGTCGGTTAAATTGTTAATTAATTATTCATTACATATAAACTGCCAGTTAAACAGTTATTTAATTTATTATTGAATATAAACTGCTATTTAATACCTGTTGTTTATTATCCGTTCTATATTGATGATATTGTTTGAATTTGATGATGATTGCGATAAATGGTAGATGGATGAGATTGGATGAATGGATGCTGTATATTTTTATGGTTATAAACTGCAAGTTATTATGCATCTTCATCTTATTCGGGATTGCGGTTTGAAATGATATATAACCGTAATTTTTATTTTTAAATTGCGGATTGAAATGATAAATATTTGTATCACTTGACCATAGGGTAGAAAATTATATACAGATTCCGCCGTAAAAATATTTTGAAATGATTTCTTTGGTGTTGTAAAGAATATACGGGTTATATAAATATTAATTTTGATATTATATAAACATCGAATTTATTATTGATTCTAGCTATATATAAATATGCTTTGAAATATAAAATAAGCCCAATAATTAAGTTGATTATTTTAATGAATATTGATTTTGAGATTTTATAAATATTATTTTATATAAAGTTGAATGCTTGAATTTAAACTGTGTATAAAATTGATTTAATACAATGAGTTTAATAATGGAGTTTGATTGTTTTATATTATATGGTTTAGTACCTATTTAAGATATTGTATATATAGAGTTTTTAAATGACTTAAATGGAATTAAGTTGAAAAATAAATATAAAATTTGTTTAATTTGAATTATTTAAGAATTGTACTTGAATAAATTTAATTTAAAATCAATTCTTTTTTAGAGATTATGATTCTTATAACTTGATTTGGTTTGAAGTGATTTAAATGAATACAAAGTTGAGATAAATGGATATATCAAGTTAAATAAATTGAAAAAATATACAGTTGTTTGAAGTTAAAAGTTTTACTTGAACTATATTGGGTTTAGTAAGTAAACATTTCAAATCTAAATAATAGTAATTAAATTCGATATATGAAATTATCAAAGAATTAATTTTTAAATGGTGGAATACTTAAAGCTTTGAGTTATGTGGAAATATAAAATGGTTTAATTGGAGTTTTAAATCGGAATTTGGAAATTTATTTGTGAAATTAAAAAGCTATTTTATTATATAAAGTAATTTAGTATTTAAACCATTGAAGTATTCAGAGTTATATTTCAAAGCTATGGGTTTCAAGATATATAGATTTGAAAATACTATGACTTTTGGAAAAGGATATATTTGAAATAAAATGATATCATACTGATTTGGGTTTTAAAATAGAAATAGTATCGTATTTATATGGTTTTGAAATGGATATTTTATTCTGGTTTTAAAAGTATAAACTATTTTGAAAAGACCGCGGTGTTATAATAACGTTTGGTTGTTGAAGAGACCGAGATCGGAAGTTGTCATACTCTCTGCCAACTTCGAAAACCACTTTAACAACCGTGTACGCGGTGGAGATTCCAGAATGAAGTAGGATGGTAGCGGCGTTTCCTTTGAGGTAAATACGTGGACCCAACTCCCGTGAGTTGGCATAAGGTGGATAAAACAGGAGCGATCGACGGGTTAACGAGGTAGCACCTTTGATCGAACACATCCCTTCGATATTATACTTTGACTTTTGGAATGATTCGGTGGCCACTTTTTATTTTTTATTTGGGGGTGTGGGTCAAGGTGGGCGGTAGCTGCGCGCTACGCATTACCACTGACCCAAAAGCGTAATTGGTATATCTACCCTGGCATTGCCTAGATGTGCCGTGTCACCTACCATAACGACCCTTACTACGAGTTTCAATTTGTGTCTTACCTATGGAGTGTCTTCTCGTAGTCTCCCGACCAGGAGATATGTAGGCACTTCATAGACTATTGGCATTATTTGTGTTAAGGGCTATATGGGTAACCCTTAACGCTATTTAAAAGTAAGTTTATTTTACTATTAGACATTATTATAATAGCGAAATATTACTACACAGTAAATGTTTAACGGATCATTAGGAGATGTAAATCCCGAGCATCTCTTGAGTTACTGCATTCATATTTATTTCCGTTGATTGAACTTACATAAGATCTTTTAGTTCTGACTCGAGTGTTTTGTCTTTTCAATTCGCTCGAGTCAGTCCGTGCTTTTCAGGATCGAAGACTGTATTTCTGGAGGACGAAGACGAAAATTTTATTATTACTATTATTATATATTATATTGTTCCACTACACTATTGTATTCCGCTGCATTATTGATATTCTATGGTATGTATAACTCTGATATATATTGTAAGTATAATCAAATATTTTGAAAAACAGCTTCATGAACTGTATTTTGATTATTATATTTTTCCTTCCGCTGTGAGATTCTGTTTTGTTTTATTTCTTTCTTGGTTTTCTTATTTACCCATAACAATCCGCCCTTTTGTATGTTTTAAGTCTGACGTGTGTGGTTTATCGTCGATTTAAAGCGTGCGAAAAAGCGGGACGTTACATCTTATATCAGAGCTTTGGTTTAGCGATAAACCTTAGCTTTGTGGGGTTTGACTCTTTACTAATAGGGTAGTAATACCCTATGGTGAGTCGCTGAGTGTATATATGAGAGAGCATACTTGTTAGTGTTATAAAAAGGTTTTAATATTGTGTTAATCTGTTCCATTTTGTATTTAAAAATTCTGGTTGGTGCATGGGACGCTATGACATCAATAGGGATTTCTAAACACTTAATAAGACAGATCGACATAATATTTGTTTTTAATATAGGTGAATGAAATAATTTTGTCTATTATATTTTCTATATATAAAATAAAAGTTTTATAATGATATATATTTGGTTGCAAAAATTTTGGTTGTTAGGTAATGAAATTTATAAATAATATTCGAAATAAGATTGAAAATAAAATAAATGAAAATTGGGAATTTAGAATTTAAGTTCTGGGGTTCTAAAAATTCCTTTCAAATGATTTTGGAATACAATAATAATATTTTAGAAGTATTTTCTGATATAAGTATTTGAATATAATTTGAAAGAATAGTTTTAAAGAGATTTGGAACCTCTCTGTCGCTGGAAAATAATTTCGGTGACGAGTGCACGCATCATCGACATTCATTTTCGAGTTTCGAAGTGGGAAGGCCACTGTAGTAGTTTACTGCAGATTTGTTTTGATAAACCAAATATAAAATTTTAAATTATTTTAATTATAATTGGATATATAAATTATAAGTATATATTTATCTGTTATTTTAAATGATTCTTGGATAAAAACCCGATATTTAATTCTCAAGTTTCCGTTAACTAATAGTTTCAATTTAAATTTAGTAAAATGGAATATAACTAATTTGTATATTGGAACCTTAAATTAAAATAAGTGATTTAATGCTAAGTATAAATGAGATTTAAAGAAAGTGAAATTGTAATCTTATAAACGAAAGATATAATTATTGAACTATTAATTAATTAAAAGAAATAAGATAAACTTGTATGATTTTAATTACATTCTTAAAGGCATATATATAACTTACCAAAAGATATAAAAAGTTGGAATGTTAATAAGAAAATGTAATAGATATTATACAAGTAATAGACTTGAGGTTAAAAAAAAGAAGTAATTAATGAAATTCTTTGTAAGTAAGAATTTAGGGTTGGATTTGTTATAAACTTAAGTATAATTGAAATACTACTAATTAAATATAATAGAAGGAAGGTATAGTGAGTAAGAAATTCTAAACTTAAGTAAATAAGTTGAAGTTAATTTTAAATAAAATTGTAAGAACTAAATGTAATTAAAAAGATAAACCATTATATGAATGAAAAAGAGAAATCAAACAACAAATGTATGAAGTGGAATTGATAAAAATGAATTTGATATTGTTTGAAATTGTTGTTGTTTGACTTATAGCTATTTGGGCAAAGATACTTTAAATTTGTTTGGGTGAATGAATAATCTATTTAGTTTCATCGAAGACTGTTGAGTAAATGGTGTACTTTGTAGTTTATTCTTCATTATGTACAATTTAAAGTTTTGAAACCGAACAACTATTTGTTTTGTTTATTATGAATGAAAGAATGATTTATATGTATTCTATATGATGGTTGTATGCCTTGTTGCAATTGATTGTTGTTGTATTGATTGTTGTTTGTGGTTGAAACAACCTTAAATATTTCATTTTATATAATTGTTGACCTTTTAAATTATATAAGTGAAGTACATGTTATGGAAGCAATTGCTACTGCTTTTGGTTTCATAATTAAGCGGTAATTGCCGGACAAATAGGTACGTTTTCGGATTACGGTTTATAGTGTTATTTTATTATTTCCGTGTTGGGATTTATATTATTTTGGAAAATATATGTTATATATTGTTATATTTGATATTAAATTTTTCTCCCGAGCCTCCCTGTACAAAGGAGACTCTGCCGAAATTTTCCGTAAATTTTGGACTTAGAAAATTTTGAAAAAGTTTTTCCAAACTTTATTTACTTGAGTATGAAATGATTAAGGAGTTGTAAATTGATATATTTTGTTTAAATTAACTGATTTTGTAAATTAATGTAACAGCTCGCAAATCCGTACCCCTTGAGTCAGCACTATTCTACATCAATCAACTTAAGTTGTACGGAAATACGAACCATTTGGGTTAAAGAAGAAGAGGTAGAAGAAGAAAATAAGAAACAACATCAGAATCTAACCATCACAGCGAAATAAAGTATAATAGCTAATAAATGATCTTTACTCAAATCAGATATATCTGTTTATACATATTACATCATCAGAGTACATCAATCACAGTTCAACAACAACAACAACATACAAATGGATACACAGCAACTCAATACAGCGTAATATATGTATAAACAAGTACGGAAGTACGTATCATCATCCAGCTCGTCTCTTGAGATCAACATCATCAAATCCTGTATCCTATAATACTCGGTCTGACCCGAGCATTACAGTTAAATAACACCCGAGTCAGTCTGTAATACCAGCGTGAGAAAATCACACTCAATTGATTATTAAAGTTTCAAAAATCCTTTTAAAAACAAAAGCATCTCGTAAGACCATGCCACAAATAAACATGTCGGGTTTTTACCTTACGATAGCTAAACATTTTTATTAAAATCCTCTGATATTATAATAATGTCTATAGAAAGTAAAATAGAATCTAGCTGAAATGCTTGCATCTCACGTTTCAGCAATAGTTGGGCACAATCAAAACCGTACGGGCGCGTAGGGAAAATGGATTCCAACTAATGGCTAGGCACTGGGGTACCACCTGTCACAGTACCTGGTCTAGATCAGCGTACCGAGAAGCCACCCTAACTCCCCTGCAACACAAGACCGAAACCATCCCTTACTGGACAATCCCGAGCAAGATCACCCAGCGGTTGGGATCGGCAACCGCCCACTAAGCCGAAATAAAAGGGACATCTAGACAGGGATGACCTCACCCTCCAGTGGGGGCTACCCACGAAGCCTTGCTGCATAACCCTTGATTTTCAGCCATTCCCATTTGATGAGGCTTGAGGCTAAGCGTTACCTTTTTAGAACATATCCCTTAGAATGCCCATTGTCCACCTGACGATGTTTCGTAGGCATTCATCCATACAAGTCCGTCCTGGATCCGAACGGAACCGAAGGCACTACTCCTACTACATCCATTTTGGAAATATCCTCAGGATTAGTAGCGACTAGCCCTTGCACTTCAGTGCTCCATCTTCGAATCCAAACTCGTTTTCCACGAAAACGTCCAAACCGAATCGAAGTGGTTTTCGAGAAATAAATCTCAATCCCGGTCTCTTCGAAACGATCAGCGCATTTGGCCAATATTGATAGTCGGTGATTTAACTATCAATTAATATTCACAAACAACCATCAACCAATAAATAATTTTCCAAATTATTTATTTATCTCAAAATATCTTTACAAGATATATTTTCACTTTCAAACCCCTTTGAAAACAGTTTTCAACTATCTTCCTTTCTCAGAATAAATTCCAAATATTTCTATTTCCACAACAACCCGCATATTTATCGATTTTATATTTAAATATTTTATCGTTAGTCGGATTTTGGTCTGAAAAGCTACTTTTTGCATACGGTCGAATTAGGACTCGGGACCACTCCCATTGAGTTTAAAATGCCGTTTGCGACCTTTTTGAGTATAAGCTTCGATATGTTTGGAGAAAGTTGATTTTTTGCTACTTTTCACTTTGGGTTTGGTTTGGGCTCAGCCCTATGTTAACTTATGCTCAAATCTGAGCCACTCTTCCCCACTCACCCTCATTCTCTTCTCATTTCAGTTTTTAGAGTATTAATGGTGGGAGAGATAGGAAATTAAAACCCCAAAACCCTAGTTCCTCTTACAAATCAAATTCCTAGCTCCAAACTCAAGAAGAACCCATTGGTAAGCTTCTCTTCTTCTTCTCCAACTTATTCTCTTACCAATTTCAGAAAATTCCTAAACCTAATTTAGGAGATGTTTCTCTTTTAGCTTAGATTCAAGCTTCTAATGTTGAGATTGAAGTGTGGTTGATTTCCAATTGCTTTCAAGCTTCTTCTTCATTGATTTGGGTTCAAAGGTGAGATTTTTAATCTCACATCTAAGTCTATGAATTATCTTCGAATTTTAGGTATGAATTCCTAACACTTATTCGTGTGTATTTGCTTTTGGATTGGATTGAATTGGTGTACATTCCAATTTTTAGTGTTTTGAGTTCAATTCGTTAAAAATCCTAACTTTGATGTTTGAACATGTTTTTGGTGATGCATCGAGGAGCATATAGGGCCGGGTCGTCGATTGACATAAACCCTTAGCGTCGTTGCTCGAGCGAATGCAATTTTGGTCATGATTGAACCTCATTTGTAATAGGCAAGGAAGAGGCTGTAAACAGGTTCGGCCGACCGACCCCCCTGGTTCGGTCGACCGACCTGCTTCCAAGTGCATAAGCACTTTCTGTTTTAAGGTTCGGTCGACCGAGTACAGGGTTCGGTCGACCGATCTGCTGTCCCGAGAGGTTTCCAACCTTTGGTTCGGTCGACCGACTCAGGAAGTCCGGTCGACCGACTTGATGATTTTTGCCAGATTTGCCTGTTTTGCTAATTTGTTTGAATATCCAACTTTAATCGATTCGTGTTGTCTCCCTTTTGTTGTCGTCATTTATTATCGGCTTTGATGACCTTTTCTTTAGGAATTTTAGATATATCCACTTTGATGGATTTTATATCGATTTCTTTGGATTTTATTCACGTTTTCGACTGTGAATCTTAGTGATTGATTGTTCCTACAATCTTCCTTGTGTTTTGTCACTTTAAAAAAAATAAAGGTTTTCTATACTAGTAGTAAACCTCAATACTCTTTCCTCAAACGATTTCAACACTATTTTATTACAAAGCTCATTTTCTTAAACCATTTTCCAATCTATTAGTATATACAAACCTTTACCTCACTCGTATGAGAAATCTAATTAAACGGCTTAGTAAAACAAGTGGTATGAAACGCTTGCGTTCACTTTGTTGGTTAATTCTTGGACTTGTTCGATTGAAACTCTTGTGACAATTTTCTAGTGGGGATCTACAATTTGTTCGTAAATATTTAAGTTAAGCTAGTGGTTATGGGACATGATGCTAAGCTCATATATTTACTAGCTTACTGTAATCGACACTTCTCGATGATCATGACGATCATTTTTGTGATTTAAACTAGCAATGTGCGATGTCTCTTTGTCTGTAAGGGAGACTAAACCCCGTTTTGTGGAGTTTCGACTCAAATTGGTGGGGTAGCAACCCACGTTCTTCGGACCATTCGTGTGTCAGGTCTTCGGACCATTCGTGTGTCAAATTAATGGCTAGCTACCATGAGATAGCTTCTCGTTCGTGTGTTACAGCTGTTCGTGAGTTTTCATGCTCCCGTTCATGTGATAGGCCTCCCCCCCTTATTTTGTGAAATTTCTGGATTTCGTGTGTCGAATTCTGGAATTTATACTTCACCAACTTTGTGATTTCTATTGATATGATTTATCAATTCTTGTGCATAGGTGAATTTGTGTGTCATTGACTGGATTTCTTGTGTTGATTTCTGGAATTTATGTTTCACCAACTTTGTGATTTTTATTGATATGATTTATCAATTCTTGTGCATAGGTGAATTTGTGTGTCATTAACTTGTTGTGAATACAAGTTTTGGGTATGATACCCTTTTTGGATCTTTGAGAAGATTCTTTGATATTGATTAATCGTTTGTTGATTATCATTTACATACTTATAGTAGTATGTCGTTATGGATATTATACGTCTATGCCATATCTTATATGTCATTTATTATGGTTGGTGAATGAAATTAGGAGTATGACATTCCTTTTTATCTTGAGTAGATTATCGTGATATTGATTAATCTCTTGTTGATTTTCAATTACTTATATATATCACAGCTTGGCATTGTGATTATTATGTGTTTAGTCATATCTCCTATTCTATATCATGTTATCTGATATTTATAGTTAGACTGATCCGTTTATTATTTTCTTATAAATAATACTCGGGTCAGACCGAGATGCTGCAGGTGCTTCGACTTGACTTCTCTCCGGGGATCCATTACTCTGACCTTTTGCTTACTACTTAGATTAGTAGTTTTTATTGTATACATTTGAGATACAGACTCCATAATGTATACTTATTCTTTTGTGTAGTTCATGTAACTATTCTTTTGTGATATTGTGGATCTTTTTAGACCACTACTCCGATGTACACTTTTATGTGTAATATTCATATCTTATTCCGCCTTTGTGATATGAATTGTCTGTGACTGATTTATGTTATGTTTATTTCTATATTTATTTCCGAAGGATTTATATAGCCACCGTGTAGTAGCTTTGAGTTTGTGTCGGTATGTCGGATTTCCTCTTGAAATAGAATGCATGTTATATTATCTGACATATCGGTGCTCGCACAAAGAAATTACACGGAGGGTCGCTCCTCAACAGCCTTATTCTCCGTGCTAGTTGACAGCATTACACCGTAGTGTTCTTGGCTAGCGTGGGTATAGAGGTGGGGCGTCACAGCTTGGTATCAGAGCCAAACTTCGGAACAATATGGAATATTATAACAAGGATCATCGTCCTAAGTCCATCTTAGGAGTCATGCTTTAGGATTTTATTCGGGTCTACGTACCGTCTTATCCTATCTTCTTTTATGATTCCTTGTTTTTTCTATCAAGATTGCTTGATATTCAATTTGGTGAATAACCTTTTTCTTCTTCTTCTTCATTCTTTCTAAAGGAAGAGGAATGTCTAGACCAGGCCGCCCTAGAGCCATGCCATCTAGCACTCCACCCCAGGATGGAGTTTTTATGATTGCTCAACAGCTTCTTGATTTAGTGACGAATGCTCAAGCAGCTGGAGCTAACCCGGAACCTACTCACCCAAAGTCGGGTTTTGCATGCTTGTGTAGCGATTACACTAATTTGGGTGGGGATCCATTCAGAGGTTCCGAAACTGTTATTGAAGTACAGGCCTGGCTAAGGTCTTGCGATCGAATCTTTTCTCGCTTGAATCTTATTGACCTTCACCGAGTTCAGGTGGCCTCTAGTATGCTCCGAGAAAGAGCATTGGACTGGTACGAGCTTCTTATTTCTGAGATTAATGAAGCGGATCTCACCTGGGAGAAATTCCGAGAACGCTTCGAGTTGAAATTTGTACCAGAAGCTGAGAAAGTGACATTGGCTCGACGATTTATAGACCTTGTTCAAGGTGAGTCCTCCGTGACTGATTACGTCGCCTCCTTTGAGTCGCTTTCCAAATATGGGGTTGAATACATCAACACCCCTCTGAAGAAGAATCAGAGATTCGTCTATGGCTTAAACAAAAGTCTCAAGAAGCCATTACTTTTAAAATTAGAAGTTTCTTTCGACCAACTCGTTGATATCGCTCTTCGTCTTGAAGAGGCGGATAGGGAGAATGATGTTGAAGTGGTGGGTTCCAAACCAAACTTCAACAACAAGAAGAGGCCAAGCAAATTCAAAGGTCCTTATCCCAATAAGAAAGGGAGGCAAGCAACTCCTACTGAAAAGACCTTTTCCTCTACTCAAGGGAAATGCTATAATTGTGGTTCGAAAGACCATTTTGCGAACAAGTGTTCAAAGCCTCGTACTTGTCGCTATTGCAAGAGCCCGGACCATTTTATGCATGTGTATCCCAAACTTCAAAATAGGAGGGAGGGAAAACTTAATGTTGCTCAAGCCCCTGGCAACAAATCTCGTGGCCAAGGTATTTCTCATTCTATCCTTGATGGAATTATTTTATTTCGTGATCATCCTATTCGAGTTCTTTTTGATACAGGTGCGTCCCATTCTTTTATATCAAAAGAACTTGTTGATACTTTTTCTTTGGATGTTTTGTGCTTAATGACTTCTTTGAGAATTGCGAATCTGGTTGGTGGATCCGCAACGATCAGTTTATTGTGTAAAGATGTCGAGATTATTTTGTGTGATTTTTCTTTCCTAGTCGATTTGCATGTCATGCGTTATTTAGGCTTTGGAATGATTTTGGGAATGGATTGGCTTAACCGTTATGAAGCCCATATCCTATGTCCTAAGCGGACTATTCATCTTCGACATCCTCAATCTGTTAAGCAAATTTCTATTAATCTTCAAGATTCAGTTTCCAGCTTAGTTGCATCTTTATATTCTTTAAATCCTCGTGATGACGACGATGATGATGAGGGTGATATTATTTCTCTTATTCATGTCGTTCGTGAATTTTCCGACATATTCGAGCCCGTTTTAGGATTACCACCTAAGCGAGCAATTGAGTTCAAAATCAATCTTATTCCTGGAGCTCAACCTATTACCCGTCCTCCTTATCGTATGTCCAATAAAGAAAACGAGGAGATGCGTAAACAATTATCCGAATTGGAGACGAAGCAATTTATTCGCTCTAGTTCCTCGCCTTGGGGAGCTTCGGCTATTTTCGTGAAAAAATCCGATGGTACACTTAGGCTTTGCGTTGACTACTGCAAGCTTAATGATCTTACTATCAAAAATAAATATCCTTTACCTCGGATTGATGATTTATTTGACCAACTTAGTGGTGCTAGAGTCTTTTCACAATTGAACTTGGCTACCGGTTTTCATCAGCTTCGTATTGCAGAGGATAGCATTCCTTTGACATCGTTCCGCACTCGTTATGGATCTTATGAATGGCTTGTGATGCCATTTGGGTTAACGAATGCCCGGGCTTATTTCGTTGACTTAATGAATCGAGTTTTTAAAGACTTCCTCGATCGATTTGTTCTCATCTTTATCGATGATATTCTTGTGTATTCTAAAACCGAGGAGGAGCATGAAAAACATCTTCGGATTGTGTTGGAAACTCTTAGGAGTAATCAATTAAAGGCAAAATTTTCTAAATGCCACTTTTGGCAATCTCGTGTGAAGTTTCTCGGTCACATTATTTCCGAATCCGGAATTTCCGTGGATCCTTCAAAGATTGAAGCGATTCAAGATTGGAAGAGACCGGAGAGTGTGACAGAGATTCGTAGTTTCCTCGGATTGGCGGGCTATTACCGTCGTTTTATCAAAGACTTTTCTAAGATTGCCGTGCCTCTCACTAGCTTGACCAAGAAAGGCATTAAATACATTTGGTCGGACAAATGTGAAACTTCTTTTCAGAAATTAAAAAAACTCCTTTCTGATGCTCCTATTCTTGTTATTCCCGTGGGGAATCAAGATTTCGTTGTTTATACCGATGCTAGTCGCGTTGGTTTGGGCGCCGTTCTTATGCAAAGAGAACGTGTTATTGCTTATGCTTCTAGGCAATTGAAGCCAGCTGAGACTAGATATGCCACTCATGATTTAGAGCTCGCGGCTATTGTTTTCGCCCTTCGTGTTTGGCGTCATTATCTCTTAGGAGAAAAATTTGTTCTTTACACAGATCATAAGTCTTTGAAATATTTATTTTCTTAAAAGGAACTTAATTTGCGTCAACAACGTTGGCTCGAGTTCGTTGCTCCTTATGATCTTGATATTCTTTATACGCCCGGTAAGGGTAATCGTGTCGCCGATGCTCTTAGCCGTAAACAACAAGCTGTTGTTTCTATGATGATATCCGAATGGAACGATCTCGAGATTTTATCCACTTGCAAAATTCGAGACCGTGTTTTCGATTTATGCTCATCATTTGTTTTATGTAGCCTTGAGGCTCATCCATCTCTTTTAGACCGCATTCTTGAAGCTCAAAGGTTAGATCCTGAATTGGTTCTTCTTGGCCAAAATATTAAGGATAAAATTTATATTGAAGGTTTGAAAGACTTTGATATCGATTCTCGTGGAGGCATTCGAAAATTTGGTAGACTTATCGTGCCAAATATTAGGGATCTTCGTAAAGATATTTTAGAAGATTCTCATCACTTTAAATTTACCATTCATCCCGGTAGTAGTAAAATGTACGCGGATATGAAGCGACTTTATTATTGGGAGGGAATGAAACTTGACATCGCTAACTTCGTTAAGCGTTGCATGACTTGCCAACTCGTTAAGGCCGAACATCAAAGGCCCGGTGGGTTATTGCAACCTTTAGAAATTCCAGTTTGGAAGTGGGATCAAATTTCCATGGATTTTATAGATGGCCTTCCCCGTTCTCGATCGGGTTATGATAGCTTATGGGTAATTGTTGATAGACTTACTAAATCCGCCCATTTTATTCCCGTTCGGTCTAACCGAACCGTTCCTCTTTTGGCCAAACTCTTTATTAAAGAGATTGTTAAATTGCATGGGGTTCCTACTTCAATTGTTAGTGATTGTGATCCATTGTTTACTAGTGGATTTTGGAAGAGTCTTCAAAAAGCTTTGGGAACGAAGCTTAATTTTAGCACCGCTTATCATCCCCAGTCCGACGGACAAACTGAGCGTGTGAATCAAACTCTTGAAATCTTCTTCGTGCATGTGTTCTTGATTTTGGTGGAAGTTGGGAAGATCATATTTCTCTTGTTGAATTTTCCTATAATAATAGCTTCCAATCTAGTATTGGTATGGCACCTTTTGAGGCACTCTACGGAAGGCCATGCCGATCTCCTTCTTGTTGGCTTGAGACCGGTGAGAAGCTGGTTTTAGGTCCAGATTTTATTCGTGATTCCACAGAGAAAATTGAACTTATTCGACATAGAATGAAAGAAGCCCAGAGTAGACAAAAATCCTATGCCGATAACCGGAGAAGGAAGTTAGAATTTTCTGAGGGAGATCTTGTGTTCATTCGTATTTCACCTATGAAAGGTGTTGTACGTTTCAGTCGATCGGGAAAATTGGCGCCTCGATATATTGGGCCATTTCCTATCATTGAACGTATTGGTTCCATGGCTTATCGCCTTTTATTGCTGGCTCAATTTTCTGCTATTCATGACGTGTTTCACGTTTCTCAATTTCGGAAATGTCTTCGAGATTCCGATTCTGTTCTTGAGCCCGGTGTTGTGGAAGAGATTGAAGTTTCGCCTAATTTAACTTATGAGCAACATCCAATTCGTATCATTGCTTCGGAGGTCAAACGACTTCGAAATAAAGATGTTCCGCTTGTTAAAGTTCAATGGTCTTCAAATCCTAAGGATTGTTCTTGGGAATCTAGAGAGTTCATCGAGCGAACACATCCGGACCTATTTTCCCGTGCTCTTTAAGGTGAACTTCTTATTTCAAATTTCTTTTGTGTTGAATATGCTTTTATGGTTGTTACTTTATGTTCTCTTCTTAAAATATTGCGAGGACGCAATTTCTTTAAGGAGGAGAGTCTGTAACAACCCGCATATTTATCGATTTTATATTTAAATATTTTATTTAAATATTTTATCGTTAGTCGGATTTTGGTCCGAAAAGCTACTTTTTGCATACGGTCGAATTAGGACTCGGGACCACTCCCATTGAGTTTAAAATGCCGTTTGCGACCTTTTTGAGTATAAGCTTCGATATGTTTGGAGAAAGTTGATTTTTTGCTACTTTTCACTTTGGGTTTGGTTTGGGCTCATCCCTATGTTAACTTATGCTCAAATCTGAGCCACTCTTCCCCACTCACCCTCATTCTCTTCTCATTTCAGTTTTTAGAGTATTAATGGTGGGAGAGATAGGAAATTAAAACTCCAAAACCCTAGTTCCTCTTGCAAATCAAATTCCTAGCTCCAAACTCAAGAAGAACCCATTGGTAAGCTTCTCTTCTTCTTCTCCAACTTATTCTCTTACCAATTTCAGAAAATTCCTAAACCTAATTTAGGAGATGTTTCTCTTTTAGCTTAGATTCAAGCTTCTAGTGTTGAGATTGAAGTGTGGTTGATTTCCAATTGCTTTCAAGCTTCTTCTTCATTGATTTGGGTTCAAAGGTGAGATTTTTAATCTCACGTCTAAGTCTATGAATTATCTTCGAATGTTAGGTATGAATTCCTAACACTTATTCGTGTGTATTTGCTTTTGGATTGGATTGAATTGGTGTATATTCCAATTTTTAGTGTTTTGAGTTCAATTCATTAAAAATCCTAACTTTGATGTTTGAACATGTTTTTGGTGATGCATCAAGGAGCATATAGGGCCGGGTCGTCGATTGACATAAACCCTTAGCGTCGTTGCTCGAGCGAATGCAATTTTGGTCATGATTGAACCTCATTTGTAATAGGCAGGGAAGAGGCTGGAAACAGGTTCGGCCGACCGACCCCCCTGGTTCGGTCGACCGACCTGCTTCCAAGTGCATAAGCACTTTCTGTTTTAAGGTTCGGTCGACCGAGTACAGGGTTAGGTCGACCGACCTGCTGTCCCGAGAGGTTTCCAACCTTTGGTTCGGTCGACCGACTCAGGAAGTCCGGTCGACCGACCTGATGATTTTTGCCAGATTTGCCTATTTTGCTAATTTGTTTGAATATCCAACTTTAATCGATTCGTGTTGTCTCCCTTTTGTTGTCGTCATTTATTATCGACTTTGATGACCTTTTCATTGGGAATTTTAGATATATCCACTTTGATGGATTTTATATCGATTTCTTTGGATTTTATTCACGTTTTCGACTGTGAATCTTAGTGACTGATTGTTCCTACAATCTTCTTTGTGTTTTGTCACTTTAAAAAATATAAAGGTTTTCTATACTAGTAGTAAATATCAATACTCTTTCCTCAAACGATTTCAACACTATTTTATTACAAAGCTCATTTTCTTAAACCATTTTCCAATCTATTAGTATATACAAACCTTTACCTCACTCGTATGAGAAATCTAATTAAACGACTTAGTAAAACAAGTAGTATGAAACGCTTGCGTTCACTTTGTTGGTTAATTCTTGGACTTGTTCGATTGAAACTCTTGTGACAATTTTCTAGTGAGGATCTACAATTTGTTCGTAAATATTTAAGTTAAGCTAGTGGTTATGGGACATGATGCTAAGCTCATATATTTACTAGCTTACTGTAATCGACACTTCTCGATGATCATGACGATCATTTTTGTGATTTAGACTAGCAATGTGCGATGTCTCTTTGTCTGTAAGGGAGACTAAACCCCGTTTTGTGGAGTTTCGACTCAAATTGGTGGGGTAGCAACCCACGGTCTTCGGACCATTCGTGTGTCAGGTCTTCGGACCATTCGTGTGTCAAATTAATGGCTAGCTACCATGAGATAGCTTCTCGTTCGTGTGTTACAGCTGTTCGTGAGTTTTCATGCTCCCGTTCATGTGATAGGCCTTCCCCCCTTATTTTGTGAAATTTTTGGATTTCGTGTGTCGAATTCTGGAATTTATACTTCACCAACTTTGTGATTTCTATTGATATGATTTATCAATTCTTGTGCATAGGTGAATTTGTGTGTCATTGACTGGATTTCTTGTGTTGATTTCTAGAATTTATGTTTCACCAACTTTGTGATTTCTATTGATATGATTTATCAATTCTTGTGCATAGGTGAATTTGTGTGTCATTAACTTGTTGTGAATACAAGTTTTGGGTATGATACCCTTTTTGGATCTTTGAGAAGATTCTTTGATATTGATTAATCGTTTGTTGATTATCATTTACATACTTATAGTAGTATGCCGTTATGGATATTATACGTCTATGCCATATCTTATATGTCATTTATTGTGGCTTGGTGAATGAAATTAGGAGTATGACATTCCTTTTTATTTTGAGTAGATTATCGTGATATTGATTAATCTCTTGTTGATTTTCAATTACTTATATATATCACAGCTTGGCATTGTGATTATTATGTGTTTAGTCATATCTCCTATTCTATATCATGTTATCTGATATTTATAGTTAGACTGATCCGTTTATTATTTTCTTATAAATAATACTCGGGTCAGACCGAGATGCTGCAGGTGCTTCGACTTGATTTCTCTCCGGGGATCCATTACTCTGACTTTTTGCTTACTACTTAGATTAGTAGTTTTTATTGTATACATTTGAGATACAGACTCCATAATGTATACTAATTCTTTTGTGTAGTTCATGTAACTATTCTTTTGTGATATTGTGGATCTTTTTAGACCACTACTCTGATGTACACTTTTATGTGTAATATTCATATCTTATTCCGCCTTTGTGATATGAATTGTCTGTGACTGATTTATGTTATGTTTATTTCTATATTTGTTTCCGAAGGATTTATATAGCCACCGTGTAGTAGCTTTGAGTTTGTGTCGGTATGTCGGATTTCCTCTTGAAATAGAATGCATGTTATATTATCTGACATATCGGTGCTCGCGCAAAGAAATTACACGGAGGGTCGCTCCTCAACAGCCTTATCCTCCATGCTAGTTGACAGCATTACACCGTAGTGTTCTTGGCTAGCGTGGGTATAGAGGTGGGGCGTCACAACTAAAATCACCAAGCACAAGATTTTAGATTTTTAAAATAATTTCAAAACACTTTAATTGTAAAGTATGTTTAATATTTAATTTAGAAAACTTTACTTTAGTAATTAATTTAAAATAATACTTTAGAAACAAATTAAAATAAGTTTACTTTATAAATATAACTAGATTTTCTTCTTTAAACAAAATACTAAATCATTCTTAAAATAATTATTACGCTAATAGATTAACAAATTTTTTACTTTAGAATTTACTTTAAAATAATTAAATTAAAACTACTTCAATAATTGATTAAAAATATATACTACATGAATATTTGAAAATAAGGTTACTTTATAAATATAAACTAGGTTTTCACCTTTAAGACAAAATTACTAAGTCTCTCTTTATAAATTATTACTACGGTAATAGATTTGAATAAATATTTACTTTAGAATTTAAACATTTAGAAATAATAAATTTCCAAGAACATACTTTGTAAAACAACATTAAGACCTTTATTTTATTTAAAAACTTACTTTGAAAACGTACTTGGCTATCCAGAGAAATATACTTCTCTTCACAACCTTTAAAAATAAATCACTATTTACTTTTAAACAATTTTTCTCATTCCTTTAGTAAATTCCCACCTTGAATTTATTCTTCCAAATATCCAACTTCAAACACTTAAATTAATTTCCAAATTGATTTCCAGTTTACTTCATTTATTCAAAAATCCTTTAATTTCAGATTTTATTCCTTAATTATGATTTAAAATACTTTTAATTGAAATACCAATTTAGATTTCTCAATTTATTCTTATACCTTTAAATAAATTTAAAACTTTAAGTTTTAAAATAATTCTTTATTCATTTAATTTAATATCACATAATTTTACAATTCATTAATTACTGTTTATTCAAACCCTTTTCTTTTCATACTCGAAGTTATTTATTAGTATTTAACATATTTCTGTTTCTTTTTCAATTCATTCTTAATTTATTCAATTTTCTAAGATTATTTCGTTTACAAATTTACTTCCTTTATTTTCTTTCCAAAACCCAATTTATATATTTTTGGTAATTCATTATTCCCAAATATATCCAATCAAAACACAACATTCAATATTCCAATAATTTCATCATAGAATATCAAGTAATCACATCAGAGAATATTAAATAATAAATGTTAAGGGATCCGGTTGGATCCCTCCAACCCGTTTTCCTTGCATCCACAGATGTTAACACAATAATATGCCAATTCCAGAATATACCATACTATAGCACATCAATCAATTTCAAATATTCAAACAATTATTTAAATTTAAATTAACCGAGTGAGATTAACTCACCTTTGATTTTAATTTAGCCATCCATCCCATCCTGACTTGTTTCCCCACAGTATTAAACCTTGTATAAACATTGTATGGTTTATCAATATTCGAAATAACTCGAACAATAAATTCCCAATTTAAAATTTGATTAACAATTGATTTGGTTTAAACTGATTTCCTTTAATAAATTTCCATCAATAACTCAAATTATTGATTATCCAGTTAAACAAATTATTTTCTTTACATTGATAATTCAGTAAGTTAATTTAATGATTTATACCCAAATCTATATATATATATATATATATATATATTAATAATCTAGCATGCTAAGATATATAAATGTATAATTTTCCCTTAGGACTAAATATATCTACTTACGAATATGTCTATATGGATTTCAAAAAAATATAATTTAAATAACCTCTACAATATTAAAAATTCTATTTTCAAGATCATGTGTACCTATATATATTATAAGTAATATAACAGTGAATCCCTTTTTTTTGTAAACATATATATATATATATATATATATATATATAAACCTTTAATTGAAATATTAACTTATTTTATATCTTACTGTAAAATTCTATAATTCAAATTCACTGTAATATTTAAATCCTAATTTTTTTTTCAAGTTTCACTTATTTCAAAAAAATTAAATACGAATTCAGAGTAAAAGTAAAAGTAAAAAAAACAGAAAGAAACCCATACCCCAACTTCCCATGAACCTCTACGGAACCCTAGACTGCTGCACGATCCAAACGTGGTCTTCCAAATCGTCATAAAGCGATCGAGCCTCTCACATCCACGTCGATACCCCCAAAATCAATCACGCCTATCATTCTGCCACCCGAGATCGTCGCACCACCCACATACTGCTTTCAATGCTTGCGCGAGTCGCCCCGGCCTCCGATCCCTTCTAATCACCTAGCCGACTCGAGAATAAATTCGCGACCCCTCCTCCAGACCGAAGCTCGAACTCGGCGTCGATTAGATCTGATGTTTGATTTTTTTTCGTTCCTGCCATTTTGATTCGAGAATGCTTAAAGGGAAGAAGAGGGCGAATTGAAATTCGCGACCCTGGTTTAATTTTCAAAACTGAAATATGAAGAAGTCAAGGACTTGGCTTCATCCATTCTTATTTTAATCGGTTGCGTGAGATTATAAAACAAGGACGAGGGGACAGGGATGAAATGTTGCGTACAAAGAAAGGCTTCAGTGGTAGAAAAGAAAGTAAAAGATCTGATGTTGATATAGATTTGACTGGACAATAAATATTTTATACTATTTTCAAATCGTCTCGAATAGTTTTTTTTCAAGACGTTTATTTACCGTACGCTCACACAACAACTCCAATCACCACAAAATTTGGAATCCGGTAATAATACAATATTACGGATCCAATGGAACCGGTTTCGTCGAATTCCGAGACTGTGCCTCGGAAGGCTATTTTTAAATTCAAATTTAAACGATATATTTTCAAAACTGAACAAAACACTCCCAAATTCAAGTTTAAAACTTTTACTATCTTCGGTATTATCGATATAAATTTTACAAGCCTTTAAATTATTCAAATTCAATTATTTAACTATCAAATATATAGTGATATGTGAATTCAAGTTAAAAATTACTCTATCGATTATTTAAAATCAATTAAATATCCCGATTTTAAATGCTCGAAAATTCCGGGTCGTCGCATTCCTCCCCCTTAAAAGAATTTCGTCCCCGAAATTACTAATTAGGAAGAATGTTCCAATACCCGTTTATTATTTTTTTCCAAATCCAAACAGTTTCTAACAATTCAACATCTTACCAACTATTTTCTTATAAAAGACCCATTATTATTCTTATTAACCTTCCAAACTTTTCCATAGTTTCAAACTATACTATTTGTTTAACCATTCAAGTTTTAGTTTAAAACCAAATTTGAATTGTCAAAATTTTCTCAAAATTTTTCTAACTCCCTAAATTTCTGAAAAATTTCGCCAGCGTCTCCGTTGCACGGCTAGCTCGGTACAACTACAAAAGGCCTCTACGGGCTCCCAAATCCCAAAAAGAAACAAAAAGCCAAGTGGCTCATCAAAAACACAATCAAATTTCATATAGAAATTTAAACACATACCTTTTTGTCGAGCAATTCAATTTATCTTGTGAAATCAAATCCAATTCTTTTTTTTTTCCTTTATAATACCTGCATATCCTGCTTAGCACTAATATCCAATCACAACATTCTAAAAGCATTTTATCGACTTCCTCACAAACTGCCAATATCTATTCATTCAAATATTGACTTAGATTATATTAGTAGTATCAATTTTTCATTTAATCATTCACCATACTCTCTTAAGTTAGTAATAGCATTTTATGTGCTTCTTATATTTATTCCTATTTTACCACTTAGTTTATATCTAATTCTATTCAAATTGATTCTTTATTTCCATACGGTTTCAAATTATCTTTAACTCTAAATATTGAATTTTATTTTCCATTTATAATGATTCATGAGATTATTTTAAATTAGATTCATTTTCTAATCTATTTCAATTTCCAAATTTGAAATCGTTCTGTCGCTAACAAAAATTTTCAAAAATTTTCTAACTCCCAAAATTTCCAAAATTTTTTGGCAGAGTCTCCTTTGTACAGAGGAGCTTTAGCAATTTGACAAAAGATATAAATATATATACGTCGACCCACACGGTCGGAAAAACCAAAAACAGTTCATATTTCCTATTTTTATTGCGTAGGTTATTTAGCATTTTTAAGCAAGCAGGTTATTATTTTAGCAAATAGCACAACCAAAACCAGCCACACGGCTCCCAGGTACCTGTACTTACTCAATTTAAACATGTAAGTGCCATATATATAAAGTTTTATCTATATTTCACTTATTTGCAATAGTTAAAACATATGAATTCTAAAAGAAATTCACACCAAACATTATTCCCGTAAGCAACTTTTACAATTTTCATGCTAATTCAACTGTTTCAATTAATTTATAACCATTTTCATTCAATTTGAATGGTTTTCAATCCATTCATATACAACTTCATCAATTTGAATGGTTTAAACTCAATCGCTTACATTTAATTTAATTTTAAGCAAACTGAACTCATATTTAATTCAATTGCTCTCAAAATCAATTTATTGTACTCTTATCAATACATAGAATTTTAATTTCTTCCATTTACATCCAATGACAATTTATTCTTTGCAATTTGACGAGATCTATGTGAATAAATAAGTATTTATGTTTTATAACCAATTTAAATTGATTTCAACTCAATTTATACTTAATTCTATTCCATTTTTAAATTTATTCACAATCCATATATTCTCATTTTTCATCGCATTTTAAATTCGAATCCATTCACTTGCATTTCATTTTACTAACCAAACTAGTTCATAGAAAAGCATTAACAACTTAGATTCATCTTTATTACCAATTTAAATTTCCTTTTTATTTTAATTCATTCACGACCATTTATTTAGCTCGACGCCTTCCAAGCTTGCATATTATTAACCATTCCCAAATTAATTCAACCCAAGCTTTAGTTACTTTACTCAATTTATTCCATATTTGTTTATTCCAAACTATTTTATTTAGCTTGAATCCGATCCTGGCTAATCCATTCAATAATCATTTCAATTCTATTTCAATTCAAATTTATTTTCACTTGATTTAAATCCAATCCAATATTATTAAACTTAGTTTAGGTTGATTTTAATTCAACTCTCCTCCATCTATTAGCTTAAGTTAATTTACTTCAATTTTATACTTAGGATCATTTCAATTGATTACAAGGCTATTTCTAATTTATTTCCACTTATTTGGATTTTAGTTGCAATTCATACCATTACTATTTTAATCCAATCACATTTTTATTCGACACATTCCCAATTATATTTAATTTGTTAACACTTCAAGTCTAATTTTAATTAATAACTCAAGTTCTGGTTCTATTATTCACTTTTAATTTACCATCCAATTTATTAACTCACAATTCAGCTTTATTTAACCATAATAGGTTCCATTTACACATTTCATTAACTAATTTATTAACAAATTAGTTCTTCCCTATTTATAGTTCAATACTTCATTTTTAATTCCAAATACCACTTCATTTTATTTTCTTAATTCAATTTTATTATATAATTCAAGTTTGGATTTCCGTTTCATTATCCAAAACATCAAACAATATTTATTTTGGATTTTCTATTCCACTTTCAAAATTTTTAAGTCACAACTTATTATTTACACAATCCCATTCATTCTAGGCTTGAATATATTCATCTTTTATTTTTAACTCAAGCCTTATGCTTATATATATCCCAAGCATATTTTATTCCATGCATTATAATTCTTTTACACGTTATTCTTATTTATTTATTTCAATTCCAATCCTTATTCAATTTATTTTCCAATTGTTCAGGTAAGAATTTAATCCCATTCATTAATTCAATTGAATTCTCATTCCAATTCAATTTTTCTTTAACTCGGATTTATTTAACTCAATTCAATTTCAACTTAATTCGAAAACAACCGGATATTATTTCCAGCCTATTCAATCAATTTCAATCCAGTTAAATTTTATTCTCCAATCCAAGTTAATTTCATTTTTTTAACTTTTCCCTTTTAAATTTAAATTTCCAACATTCAAAGCTTATATTCCCTTCCTAATTTAAAAATCATCTCAATTTATAAGCTTACAACTATCTCATCAGGATTTTTTAAACACCCGACCTTTGGTTTCAAATTATTTTGAAATCTCCAACATCTCAAATCACACTTCTCAAAAATTAAACCAATCCTGGTTTTACCCTCAAAAAACTTCTTTTGAGATTTTCAAAAATATCTAACTTTTCTGAACAAATCAATTTGGCAGCAATCCGTCACTTAGAAATTCGAAAAATGAATACTGATGATGCGGCCGTCATCATCAGAATTATTTCCCAATAATCCAAGTGATTTCAATGCTATTTCACTTTTAAAATCCATTTAAAAACAAATTCTTTTCAGAAATACCCCCAAAATAACAATGCTATTATTTATCTTCAAAACACTTCGAAAATCTCCAGGATTTAAATTTTCAAATTCTGCTTAAATCAATTTTAACTATAATTCATTTGCATAGTCTATGCGCATACAAATTCCCATTTAATTATATTTCAATTTATAATTTACATTTATAATTCATAGCTATAAATTTCATTTTATAATGAATTTATTCTCTTAAACTTTGGTTATATTTTCAATTTCTAGTTAGATTTTCACTTAACAATGATAATACTTTAATATTATTCTTCCTAACATCCAAGCAACCATATATTAGCTAAAATAATTTACAAAAACTTTTCTTTATACCAAAATATATTTTGGATAAAATTATTTCATTTACCCTCATTTAAAACAACACCGTGTCGATTGTTCTATTCAAGTGTTTAGAAACCCCTTCGATACAGTTGTCCAGACTGTGCTGACGAAGGTTCATATACCACTCAATAAACCAATCAACACAATATTAAAACAATTTGTATTCACTAACAAATACGCGCTCATATCTATTAGTACACTCAAACTCATTATAGAGTACTACTGACTCTATTTTAAATGAGTAATTCCCACCAGAGCCAAGGTTATCACCAACCTATGCTCTGATACCAAGTGTAACAGCCCGCAAATCCGTACCCCTTGAGTCAACACTATTCTACATCAATCAACTCAAGTTGTACGGAAATACGAACCATTTGGGTTAAAGAAGAAGAGGTAGAAGAAGAAAATAGGAAACAACATCAGAATCTAACCATCGCAGCAAAATAAAATATAATAGCTAATAAATGATCTTTACTCAAATCAAATATATCTGTTTATACATATTACATCATCAGAGTACATCAATCACAGCTCAACAACAATAACATACAAATGGATACACAACAACTCAATACAACGGAGTATATGTATAAACAAGTACGGAAGTACGTATCGTCATCCAGCTCGTCTCCTGAGATCCACATCATCAAATCCCGTATCCTATAATACTCGGTCTGACCCGAGCATTACAGTTAAATAACACCCGAGTCAGTCTGGAATACCAGCGTGAGAAAATCACACTCAATTGATTATTAAAGTTTCAAAAATCCTTTAGAAAACAAAAGCATCTCATAAAACCACGCCACAAATAAACATGTCGGGTTTTTACCTTACGATAGCTAAACATTTTTATTAAAATCCTCTGATATTATAATAATGTCTATAGAAAGTAAAATAGAATCTAGCTGAAGTGCTTGCATCTCACGTTTCAGCAATAGTAGGGCACAATCAAAACCGTACGGGCGCGTAGGGAAAATGGATTCCAACTAATGGCTAGGCACTGGGGTACCACCTGTCGCAGTACCTGGTCTAGATCAGCGTACCGAGAAGCCACCTTAACTCCCCTGCAACACAAGACCAGAACCATCCCTTACTGGACAGTCCTGAGCAAGATCACCCCGCGGTTGGGATCAACAACTGCCCACTAAGACGAAATAAAAAGGACATCTAGACAGGGATGACCTCACCCTCCAGTGGGGGCTACCCACGAAGCCTTGCTGCATAAACCCTGATTTTCATCCATTCCCATTTGATGAGGCTTGAGGCTAAGCGTTACCTTTTTAGAACATATCCCTTAGAATGCCCATCGTCCACCTGACGATGTTTCGCAGGCATTCATCCATACGAGTAAGGCATTACTCCTACTACATCCATTTTGGAAATATCCTCAGGATTAGTGGAGACTAGTCCTTGTACTTCACTGCTCCATCTTCGAATCCAAACTCGTTTTCCACGAAAACATCCAAACCGGATCGAAGTGGTTTTCGAGAAATAAATCTCGATCCCGGTCTCTTCAAACGATCAGCGCATTTGGTCAATATTGATAGTCGGTGATTTAACTATCAATTAATATTCACAAACAACCATCAACCAATAAATAATTTTCCAAATTATTTATTTATCTCAAAATACCTTTGCAAGATATATTTTCAATTTCAAACCCCTTTGAAAATAGTTTTCAAACTATCTTCCTTTCTCAAAATAAATTCCAAATATTTCTATTTCCACTGAAATCACCAAGCACAAGATTTTAGATTTTTAAAATAATTTCGAGGCACTTAAATTATAAAGTATGTTTAATATTTAATTTAGAAAACTTTACTTTAGTACTTAATTTAAAATAATACTTTAGAAACAAATTAAAATAAGTTTACTTTATAAATATAACTAAATTTTCTTCTTTAAACAAAATACTAAATCATTCTTAAAATAATTATTATGATAATAGATTAACAAATTTCTTACTTTAGAATTTACTTTAAAATAATTAGATTAAAACTACTTCAATAATTGATTAAAAATATATACTACATGAATATTTGAAAATAAGGTTACTTTATAAATATAAACTAGGTTTTCACCTTTAAGATAGAATTAGTAAGTCCCTCTTTATAAATTATTACAATGGTAATAGATTGGAATAAATATTTACTTTAGAATTTAAACATTTAGAAATAATAAATTTCCAAGAACATACTTTGTAAAACAATATTAAAACCTTTATTTTATTTAAAAACTTACTTTGAAAACGTACTTGGCTATCCAGAGAAATGTACTTCTCTTCACAACCTTTAAAAATAAATCACTATTTACTTTTAAACAATTTTTCTCATTCCTTTAATAGCCACCTTGAATTTATTCTTCCAAATATCCAATTTCAAACACTTAAATCAATTTTCAAATTGATTTCCAATTTACTTCATTTATTCAAAAATCCTTTAATTTCAGATTTTATTCCTTAATTATGATTTAAAATAATTTTAATTGAAATACCAATTTAGATTTCTCAATTTACTTCTTATGCCTTTAAATAAATTTAAAACTTTAAGTTTTAAAATAATTCTTTATTCATTTAATTTAATATCCCTTAATTTTACAATTCATTAATTACTGTTTATTCAAACCCTTTTCTTTTCATACTCGAAGTAATTTATTAGTATTTAACATATTTCCGTTTCTTTTTCAATTCACTCTTAATTTATTCAATTTTCTAAGATTATTTCGTTTACAAATTTACTTCCTTTATTTTCTTTCCAAAACCCAATTTATATATTTTTGGTAATTCATTATTCCCAAATATATCCAATCAAAACACAACATTCAATATTCCTATATATTCATCATAGATTATCAAGTAATCACATCAGAGAATATTAAATAATAAATGTTGAGGGATCCAGTTGGATCCCTCCAACCTGTTTTCCCTGCATCCACAGATGTTAGCACAATAATATGCCAATTCCAGAATATACCATACTATAGCACATCAATCAATTTCAACTATTCAAACAATTATTTAAATTTAATCATTTAAGTTTAAATTTAAATTAACCGTGTGAGCTTAACTCACCTTTGATTTTAATTTAGCCATCCGTCCCATCCTGACTTGTTTCCCCACAGTATTAAACCTTGTATAAACATTGTATGGTTTATCAATATTCGAAATAACCCGAACAATAAATTCCCAATTTAAAATTTGATTAACAATTGATTTGGTTTAAACTGATTTCCTTTAATAAATTTCCATCAGTAACTCAAATTATTGATTATCCAGTTAAACAAATTATTTTCTTTACATTGATAATTCAGTAAGTTAATTTAATGATTTATACTTTATATATTATTTAATAATCTAGTATGCTAAGATATATAAATGTATAATTTTCCCTTATGACTATATATATCAACTTACGAATATGTCTATATGGATTTCAAAAAAATATAATTTAAATAACCTCAACAATATTAAAAATTCTATTTTCAAGATCATGTATACCTATATATATATATATATATATATATATATATATATATATATTATAAGTAATATAACAGTGAATCCCTTTTTTTTGTAAACATATATATATATATAAACCTTCAATTGAAATATTAACTTATTTTATATCTTACTGTAAAATTCTATAATTCAAATTCACCGTAATATTTAAATCCTAAATTTTTCTTCAAGTTTCACTTATTTCAAAAAAATTAAATACGAATTCAGAGTAAAAGTAAAAAAAAAACAGAAAGAAACCCATACCCCAACTTCCCATGAACCTCTACGGAACCCTAGACTGCTGCACGATCCAAATGCGGCCTTCCAAATCGTCATAAAGCGATCGAGCCTCCCACATCCACGTCGATACCCCCAAACTCGATCGCGCCGATCATTCTACCACCCGAGATCGTCGCACCACCCACATACTGCTCTCAATGCTTGCGCGAGTCGCCCCGGCCTCCGCTCCCTTCTAATCACCTAGCTGCCTCGAGAATAAAGTCGCGACCCCTCCTCCAGACCGAAGCTCGAACTCGACGTCGATCAGATCTGATGTTTGAATTTTTTTTCGTTCCTGCCATTTTGATTCGAGAATGCTTAAAGGGAAGAAGAGGGCGAATTGAAATTCGCGACCCTGGTTTAATTTTCAAAACTGAAATATGAAGAAGTCAAGGACTTGGCTTTATCCATTCTTATTTTAATCGGTTGCGTGAGATTATAAAACAAGGACGAGGGGACAGGGATGAAATGTTACGTACAAAGAAAGGCTTCAGTGGTAGAAAAGAAAGTAAAAGATCTGATGTTGATATAGCTTTGACTGGACAATAAATATTTTATACTATTTTCAAATCATCTCGAATAGTTTTTTTTTTCAAGACGTTTATATACGTACGCTCACACAACAACTCCAATCACCATAAAATTTGGAATCCGGTAATAATACAATATTACGAATCCAATGGAACTGGTTTCGTCGAATTCCGAGACTGTGCCTCGGAAGGCTATTTTTAAATTTAAATTTAAACGATATATTTTCAAAACTGAACAAAACACTCCCAAATTCAAGTTTAACACTTTTACTATCTTCAGTATTATCGATATAAATTTTACAAGCCTTTAAATTATTCAAATTCAATTATTTAATTATCAAATATATAGTGATATGTGAATTCAAGTTAAAAATTACTCTATCGATTATTTAAAATCAATTAAATATCCCGATTTTAAATGCTCGAAAATTCCGGGTCGTCACATTCCTCCCCCTTAAAAGAATTTCGTCCCCGAAATTACTAATTAGGAAGAATGGTCCAATACCCGTTTATTATTTTTTTTCCAAATCCAAACAGTTTCTAACAATTCAACATCTTACCAACTATTTTCTTATAAAAGACCCATTATTATTCTTATTAACCTTCCAAACTTTTCCATAGTTTCAAACTATACTATTTGTTTAACCATTCAAGTTTCAATTTAAAACCAAATTTAAATTATCAAAATTTTCTCAAAATTTTTCTAACTCCTTAAATTTCCGAAAAATTTCGCCAGCGTCTCCTTTGCGCGGCTAGCTCGGTACAACTACAAAAGGCCTCTACGGGCTCCAAGATCCCAAAAAGAAACAAAAAGCCAAGTGGCTCATCAAAAACCCAATCAAATTTCATATAGAAATTTAAACACATACCTTTTTGTCGAGCAATTCAAATTTATCTTGTGAAATCAAATCCAATTCTTTTTTTCCTTTATAATACCTGCATATCCTGCTTAGCACTAATATCCAATCACAACATTCTAAAAACATTTTATCGACTTCCTCACAAACTGCCAATATCTATTCATTCAAATATTGACTTAGATTATATTTGTAGTATCAATTTTTCATTTAAGAATTCACCATTCTCTCTTAAGTTAGTAATAGCATTTTATGTGCTTCTTATATTTATTCCTATTTACCACTTAGTTTATATCTAATTCTATTCAAATTGATTCTTTCATTTCCATACGAATTCAAATTATCTTTAACTCTAAATATTGAATTTTATTTTCCATTTATACTGATTCATGTCATTATTTTAAATTAGTTTCATTTTCTAATCTATTTCAATTTCCAAATTTGAAATCGTTCTATCATTAACAATTTTACTATCTTCAGTATTATCGATATAAATTTTACAAGCCTTTAAATTATTCAAATTCAATTATTTAATTATCAAATATATAGTGATATGTGAATTCAAGTTAAAAATTACTCTATCGGTTATTTAAAATCAATTAAATATCTCGATTTTAAATGTTCGAAAATTCCGGGTCATCACAATTAATTTTTATAGATTTAATATTTTAAATAGGATATCTTATTTCCTCAATTCTTTCTTTCCCCTTCTTTTTCCTTACCGAGGATGAAAAGTTTTGAGTGGGGGAGAGTGTAACGTCCCGTAAATTTTGATTAATAAATTGGTTAGTTTAATTTAAATTTTGCAATTAAATTTTGGAAGAAACAAAATTTTTAGAAGTTATAATGAGGCAAATGTTAGAAATTTAAATGTAGCAATTGAAATTTAGATTTACAATTCAAAATGTAATTACAATTAATTGAAATTATGAAAATTTGTCATACTTGATTATATGTTTAATATAAGAAACAAACAGGAACATTGAATTAACTAATGAAATGTTATAATCAGAGGTAGTTGAATGAATTCAATATTATGTAAGATATTTTAGAAATTGGTTGGAAATATAAACTTAAGTGGAATAGACAAGGAACAAAAGATAATAATGGATTTATGGAAATAAATTAGTCAACATAAATAAAGATTAAAATTTGGGTATATTAAGGTAATGAATTGTTAACTATGTTATTAGATTTTAAAATTTTGTTGAGTATAAAGGTGGAAGGCAAATTTAAAATGATTTATTGAAATAAATTTTTAATAAGTTGGATCTATTGTAGTAAATGGAATTTAATATTCAATCATTTGAAATTAAGATAAAATAGGGATATTAATGCAATATGATATAAACCATGAAAATTGTACCATAAATTGAAATTGATTGAATAGCTAAATTTGTGCATACCCAATTAATTGAAACAGATGGTAAAGTTTTAATTGATTGAAATTAGTAATTGGGAAATGAATTCAAAGTTATATTAACTGAGGAAGCAAAACGTAATAAGTTGAAAATTTGTATAATCAAGGTTAGATAAGCAATTATAATGTCTGCTGTTGATTAAAAACGTTACTTTAATGGAAATTAATAATAACGAAAGTGTGGATATAAATTTAATAGAAACGTAAACTTATTTATAAGGTAATAAAGGGTAACAGTTATTTGCAAGTAATAAAAGCTTATTAATGTGACTAAAGGGCCGTGTAACGATTTTGTATGTTATCTAATTTATGTAGCTTGTTAATATAAATTGGAACCAAAGTGTAAGGTTATAATTGGGTGGAATCAGAAAATTGGAAAATAAATTCAAGTTGTATTAATTGATGAAATAATACGCAGTGAAATGTAATTTGACATAAAATGTTAGGTAAGAAATTTTATTTTAGTCAATTGATAATGATAGATTGAGTAATAGGATGGAAAGTCTATTAAATGGAATTTTTGAAAATGAAATTGGTAATTTCTGAATTTTTGAAATTGGAGGCAAAGATAGTAATTATTGTAATAATTAAAATAGGAGTCAATTAGAATTAAATGAACCTTAATGTATATTAATGAGAATTTAAGGCAATAGTCACAAGATGTGAAGGTCATAGGATGAATTGAAATGTTAGTTTAATTGTAAAACAATAAGTGATGTAATATAGGAATGAAATCAAAATAGATAAAATTTAATTGAGACTTTAATTACAAATAACGTGTGAAATTGACCAAATATAGTAAATGAAGATATGATAGTCAATAAATAAAGGATGGAATGAGAGCACTAATGTAATGAATGTAAAACGAATATTAACCGTGGTTATAGAAAGGATTAATAGATAATGGAAGGCTTGAAGTCAGGTTTAAAGCAATGTATTGTAAGTAATTGTAAATAACTGGAATTATTAAATTGAACGTTAAATACTATAATTGGTGAATTAATTTACTTTATATTGATATGGGAATTAGTTTAAAGGATTTTAAATTTCTTAAGTAATACAAGATGATAAAATTTATGAATTATAGATTTGAATTTAAAATAGCAATTTGATTTATTTTATATTAATTTCTTCAATTAACTGGGAAAATAGCCATTTTGGCCACTGACTCGGATTTCGGCGAAACTAGTTTCGTCGGATCCGTAACGGTGAATTATTGTAGGATTTCAAATTTCGTATCGATCGGACTTGTCGTTTGATCATACGGACTGGAAACGCCTTGAAATTAATGAAATTGAAATCAATTTGAAAAATATTGATTTTAGCATAACTTCTCCATACGATGGAATGTGGACTTAAAACCTTTTTCCATCGCATTTAAAATATTTTTAAACACCTATTTTGATATATGGGTTTACCCAATTTCATTCCGGGTCAGAACGGGCTTTTTGGGTCACTTTGTCGTTAACGCGTATATCCAACCTTATCCATCCATTCTAATTTCTGACCTACCTATATAAACCCGGTTATAAACCCTAATTCCCCTCATTCTCATTTGTCTGTACGCAATTCAGCTATCTCTCCTCCTCAATGGCAGACAACAAAATTTCAAATCCAATTCCATTTCAAAATCAAATTCAAAAAATTCAAACACCTTAGAAAAATTCAAAAAAATATACATATTGAAGCTCTCGAAGAGAGTAATCTTCTGGTGTGATTCGTTTTTCGTTTTGGTTCATCGTCTGATTAGTAAAAATCAAAGAAGTTTCGTCCATTCATCGCTCGACGATGAACTTTGTCGGATCGGAAAGCCCTTACTGGGTTTTGAAGAGAGGACCGAGGGGACTTCATCCATGTAGTTTATTTCATGAATCGACGGTTAGATCATCGTGTAATCTTGAGTTAGGGAGATGAAATGTGGCGGCTGCCTGGGTGCGTGATGACGTCGTCGCGACATTTAGGAAGTGAGGGCGTTCGGTCGGAGTCACCTAGGTGCGCGCACGACCGGTGGAGTGGCCGCGATGGGGCCAGGGGTTTCGGCGGCACATTTACTGTATGTGTGAGATAGGGTAGTTCGCGTGCGACATCGGCCTGGGGAAGATAGTGGCGTGGCATATTTTGTTAGGTTAGTTTTGTTTTTTTTGTTTTAATAAAATTTTGTTTCAAATGATTTAAATCGAATAACTTTCACTTACGGACTCAGATTCACGCGCAATTTTTTTTCATAGGATCGTAATAAAATTTCGGAAATTTTGGCGCTTATTTGGACGGATTTGGAGACAGTTCAATTTTTGGGTTTAAATTGGATTTGAATTCAATTTAAATTCAAAAGGTGAATGTTTTAACCCACTCACAACTTCTAAAATTTCTTATGTTTGTTAAATTGATATGATGTGATTTAAAATTTATTTATGGTTCTTTGGCATATTTTTAATCATCATTTCAGTTAATTTCATTTATCTAAATTAAATTGCTATTTAATTTATTCATTGCATTTAAACTGCCAGTTAAATTGTTAATTAATTATTCATTACATATAAACTGCCAGTTAAACAGTTATTTAATTTATTATTGAATATAAACTGCTATTTAATACCTGTTGTTTATTATCCATTCTATATTGATGATAATGTTTGAAGTTGATGATGATTGCGATAAATGGTTGATGGTTGATATTGGATGAATGGATGCTGTATATTTTTGTGGTTATAAACTGCAAGTTATTATGCATCTTCATCTCATTCGGGATTGCGGTTTGAAATGATATATAACCGTAATTTTTATTTTTAAATTGCGGATTGAAATGATAAATATCTGTATCACTTGACCATAGGGTGGAAAATTATATACAGACTCCACGGTCTATATGTATAAAATTATTTTGAAATGATTTCTATGGTGTTGTAAAGAATATACGGGTTATATAAATATTGATTTTGATGTTATATAAACATCGAATTTATTATTGATTCTAGCTATATATAAATATGCTTTGAAATATAAAATAAGCCCAATAATTAAGTTGATTATTTTAATGAATATTGATTTTGAGATTTTATAAATATTATTTTATATAAAGTTGATTGCTCGAATTTAAGCTGTGTATAAAATTGATTTAATAAAATGAGTTTAATAATGGAGTTTGATTGTTTTATATTATATGGCTTAGTACGTATTTAAGATATTGCATATATAGAGTTTTTAAATGACTTAAATGGAATTAAGTTGAAAAATAAATATGAAATTTGTTTAAATTGAATTATTTAAGAATTTTACTTGAATAAATTTGATTTAAAATTAAAAAAAATGGAGATTTTGAAGAGTATGATTCTTATAACTTGATTTGGTTTGAAGTGATTTAAATGTATATAAAGTTGAGATAAATGGATATATCATGTTAAATAAATTGAAAGAATATATACAGTTGTTTGAAGTTAAAAGTTTTACTTGAACTATATTGGGTTTACTAAGTAAACATTTCAAATCTAAATAATAGTAATTAAATTTGATATATGAAACTATCAAATAATTAATTTTGAAATGGTGGAATATTTAAAGCTTTGAGTTATATGGAAATATAAAATGGTTTATTGGAGTTTTAAATCGGAATTTGAAATAAAGGATATATTTGAAATAAAATGATATCATACTGATTTGGGTTTTAAAATAGAAATGATATCGTATTTATATGGTTTTGAAATGGATATTTTATTCTGGTTTTAAAAGTATAAACTAGTTTGCAAAGACCGCGGTGTTATAATAACGTTTGGTTGTTGAAGAGACCGAGATCGGAAGTTGTCACACTCTTTGCCAACTCCAAAACCACTTTAACAACCGTGTACGCGGTGGAGATTCCAGAATGAAGTAGGATGGTGGCGGCGTTTCCTTTGAGGTAAATACGTGGATCCAACTCCCGTGAGTTGGCATAAGGTGGTTAAAACAGGAGCGACCGACGGGTTAATGAGGTAGCACCTTTGATCGGACACATCCATTCGATATTATACTTTGATATTTGGAATGATTCGGTGGCCACTTTTGATTTTCTATTTCGGGGTGTGGCTCGAGTTGGGCGGTAGCTGCGCGCTACGCGTTACCACCGACTCGGAAGCGTAATTGGTATATCTACCCTGACATTGCCTAGTTGTGTCGTGTCACCTACCATACCGAGTTGTACCTATGAAGTGTCATCTCGTAGTCTCCCGACCAGGAGATATGCAGGCATTGTATGGACTATTGGCATTATTTGTGTTAAGGGCTATATGGGTAACCCTTTAACGTTATTTAAAAGTAAGTTTATTTTACTATTAGACATTATTATAATAACGAAATATTACTACATAGTAAATAGTTTAACGTATCCTTAAGAGATGTAAATTCCGAGCATCTCTTGAGCTACTGCACTCATATTTATTTCCGTTGATTTAACTTACATAAGATCTTTTAGTTTTGACTCGAGTATTTTGTCTTTTCATTTCGCTCGGGTCAGTCCGAGCTTTTCAGGATCAAAGACTGTATTTCTAAAGGACGAAGATGAAGATTTCTTTATTACTATTATTATATATTATATTGTTCCACTACACTGTTGTATTCCGCTGCATTATTGATATTCTATGGTATATATAACTCTGATATATATTGTAAGTATAATTAAATATTTTGAAAAACAGCTTCATGAACTGTATATTTGATTATTATATTTTTCCTTCCACCGTGAGATTCTGTTTTGTTTTATTTCTTTCTTGGTTTTCTTATTTACACCTTAACAATTCGCCTTTTATATGTTTTAAGTCTGACGTGTGTGGTTTATCGTCGATTTAAAGCGTGTGAAAAAGCGGGACGTTACAAAATTATTATTTCAAAATCATCATATTTAATTAATATGTCATTTGGCTCCCAACCTAGGTTATAACATTATTTGACCATATTTGCTCAATATAAATCACCCTACTTTACAAAGTTTGAATTTAAATTAGGTTAAAATGGATTAAAATAGTTTAATAGTTTAAAATAGAATAAAATAAATAGAAATTAGGTTAATTAGATATAAAATAGATTAAATAAATTTAAAAATAGATTAAAATACTTTAAATAGATTTAAAATAGTTTAAATGGTTTAAATTAGATTAAATAAGTTTATTATGGATTAATTAGATTTAAAATAGATTAAATGGATTTAAAATAGATTAAATAGTTTAAAATAAATTAAAAATAGTTTAACGTAGTTTAATAGAGTTTAAATGATTTAAAATAGAATAAATATATTAAATTTTTTTAAAGTAAATTAAAATAGATTAAGATAGATTAAATAGTTTAATTAGTTTTAAATAGGTTAAATTAGTTAATTAAATAGTTTAAATTGATTAAATTGGTTTAATATAGATTAACTTATTTTAATGATTTAAAATCTTAAAATTATAATTTAAAAGAACATTTACAGTTTATATTGAGATAATAAATTTGAAATTAATATCAAATTTAACTATTCAATTTCAATTGATTTTTAAAGTTACAGTTCCAACGTTTCAATAACTCAATTTCGGTAATTTCGTTTATACTTCAAATTCAACTTCAGAATTGCAATTTAAATCCTTTGAATAATTACTTAAATCAATTCCAGTTTCGACATAACGCATGGATTTTTCGAAAATAATTCAGTTTATATAAGTCAATTTCTATTTCAAAATACCAGTTAACTGAATTTAAAATTTTAAAGATTTAAAAATCATTTAATTTAATCAATCCGGTGTCCGTATATACTTTTTTATCCTATATTCAAGTGATACAGATATTTATAATTTCAATACGCAATTTAAATTTTTACAGGTATATATAATTTTAACCCACAATCCCAAAATTTAATTTCAAATACATGAAATCACTCGAGTCTATCATTTCAACCCATAACAATTTCTTCCTAATTTATCAGATCTTTCCGGTATGTATCGTTTCAACCCATAGGGAACTTGCAGTGTTATAACAATATAAAATGTAACATCCCGTCATCCAATATCAATAATCAAACATCCATCAAAATCATCATCCAAATCAACCAATAAACATCAATAGATAACCGATTATCATTTACAGGTATTAAATTGGCACATAAATTCAATATTAAATTAAATGATGATTAAATGCAATAAAATTCCAAGCTAACTAGAACGAAAATTTAAACATACCAAATATCAACCAATTAATTTCTAATCACATCATAAATTTAACTAACATAAGATAATTTAGTAGTTGTGAGTGGGTTATCCTCACATTTGATTTCAAATCGATTTGAAATCTAAAAAAAGGCCCAAAATTTGTCGGTTTTAGATTTCGAACGAACTAGTTCTATAATGTCCGGAATTTCGATATGATCGCAGAGAAGCAAACCACGCATGAATCCGACTTCGTACGTAAATGTTATGAATATCAAAATTAATTGAAATTAAGTTAAAAAAAACCAAAAAAAAAAAAAACAAAAGATCACCATGCTTACACGTCAACCTCCCTTCTAGTCTCAAGCAGCTCGAGTACGCAAATGTTTAGGGTTTACAGCTGCCATCAATCTGCTCTTGCCGCATGCCACTACCGACGATCGAACCAAACTCGATACTGTGGACGAGCTCGCCTCCACCTGCTCGGCACCACATAACCTTCACATCAACCCATATGTCGAACGACGCTCCAAAAAAACTTAGTCGCCGCCAATTTCTTTAAACCCTAAGTGAATTTAGACATTGATCCACCCATCAATTCGCCAAACAAACTACGTCGATGAACTGCGTGCGACGATCTCCACAACTCGGTACCCTCCAATCGATGATCCGTAAAAGTTGATCAAAGCATGACGAACGCACGAGAATGATTTGGCCAATTCCGAACAAATTAAAAGCCGATTGCAAAAACGAACAACATAATTGAGTTATGCTCATGAGAGCTTCGAATCGATATATAATTTGATATGGTTTGGAGGTGATGATTTTTGAAATTGGTTTGGAGATTGAATTGTAGCGTTTGGAATTGAAAATAGGTTTCTACCATTGGGAAGAGAGAAATAGATAGAATTATACATACAATAGTGAGGAATAAAAAGCTGCTAGTGTTTGGACAGGACTATTTATATAATCGAGGCCTGATAAGAAAGAATGAACATCCGAATAGATTTGAATTGATAATAACGACCCAAAAAGCCCGTCTGCTCCGAAACGAAAGTAGGTCATCCCATATATCAAAATAGATGTTTTCGAAAATTTTAAACTCAATGGAATATGTTTCAAGTCCTAATTCATTGTATGAATAAGTTATCTTTAAAATTAGTTTAATTCAATTGAATTCAATTATATAGATTTCTCGCCTTTCAAGCTCGTACGATCAAACGACAAGTTCAATCGCTACGAAAATTAAAATCCTATAATGATTCACTGTTACGGATCCGATGAAGCTGGTTTTGTCGAAAGCCGAGACAGTGGCCAAAATGGTTATTTTCATGTTAATTAAATAAATTACTATCAAATTAATTAAATCACTTTTTAGTTTCAAATTTAATGACCAACAGTTCATCATTTTTGATTACTTGAACATTTACAATAATTTAAAACAAATTACATATCAATTCATTGTTGAATATTGCACTAATTTCATTGTTCAATTCTATTTGTAATAAAAATCCTATTAGTTATATATTTAATTCCAATTAATTGATTTGATTTGATTTCAATCTTTTTATTCAATCAATCATTACTTTATGAACCTAGTTAACATTGGTTTACATCATATAGCATTAATATTCCACAATTATCATCTTTTACCATATTAATTGCAATATTTCAATTATTTCGAATCTTTGTTGATTTTTCACATTTATTATAGTTTAAAATCCCAATAAATTAACGTAATATTTATTTATATTTAGTTTCATATTAATTAGTTGCATTCACACTTTCAATTATCACTTAACTTATATTAATGTAATATTTAATTATATCTAATTTCAATTGATTTCCAGTTTAATTCAACAAATTAAATAAATCGGTAACAAATGACAATCGTTACCTTTTCCTAATTTAGTCACAATTTTAAGTTTGTTATTTACACAAAAATGTTATAACTACTATCACAACACTACTTTTATGCAATTACAAATAATTACATACTATTTTATTAATTGATACAATATTTAAATTATCAATTACTCTTTTAATTCAATTATCAATTAATACACATATTATTTCAATTAATTTACAATCTATAACCAAATATAACTTTTTTTTATCATTTTAATTAATTGGAATTACATTTAAAGAAGTTATCAGTTACCTTAAATTAATACTATTAAATTTCATTTCAGTTATATCTTATTATTAAATCATAATTTTTTTTGTTTCTTCTAACATTAAATCACAAAACCTTATTAAATTTACTATTTTAACTATCAAAAATTATGTGTTGTTACACTCTCCCCCACTCAAAATTTTTCATCTTTGAAAAGGGAAAAGAAATCAATATATCTTATTCGAAATATTAAATTTATAAACAATTAATTTACGTAACTAATAATTTAAATAAAATATATTAATTTATAAATACTTAATTTACTTTCAAAAAAATTTCTAAGTCTAAAATTCACGAAAAATTTCAGCAGAATCTCGAGAGGTCTGGGAGAAATAATACTATCAATAATAAACATATACATACATACATACATACATACATACATACATACATACATACATATATATCATATTTCAAAATAATATATCCCAAACCATGGGAAAACAATATAATATCGCTAGGAAACTGTAAGCTGAGAACGTACCTATTTGTAGGGCAAACCACGCTTAATTTATGAAATCAAAAGCAGTAGCTGTTGCTTCCATAACCTGTATTTCACTTATATAATCCAAAGAAGTTAATAATTATAGAGAAATATTTTAGTTGTTTCAATAATAACTCAACCCAATATAGCAACAATCTCTCGCAACAAAAAGCATACTAATCATCACATGAAATTATATAACTCAACCATCCGTCCATAGCAACCAAACAACTGGTTTGTTCGGGCTCAGAAACTTTTAATGATATAAAATGATAAATAAACTACTAAGTATACATACACTCAACGGTCATAGATAAAACTCAATAGATTATTTGCACATATTTATAAAGTTAGAAGTATCCTTTTCAAATCATCCCATAAGCCAATACAAACAAAAAATTCAAATATCAATTAAATTTATTCTTTTAGATCTCATTTCATATTATTTACTGTTATTTTTTCATTCAATGTTTATTTTCACTAATTTACATTCATTACTTACAAATTTCATTTCCCATTTATTTATATGATGTCATTTTCTCTTTTCATCACTCTACATTCATTGCTTATGTAAGTCATGTCCATTTCAATTATTGGATTATCCAATATTAGGTAAGTTTCTTTTCAATTTAATTAATCATTAATAGATTATATCTTTCTCTCATTCGTTTCTTTCATATATAATATTATTGAACATTTAATCTATTTCTAAATCATTTCACATTTTCTAAAGTCATAATCATTCAATTACTATATTATTCATTTTAATTGTAAATGGCTTCAACATTAACTTAAGTTTATAATCATTTACTTCCAGTATTCACCTTTCTATTAATTATATTTACTACCATTTCAAATTATTAACTTAAGTTTATAACAATTTATAATATCAGGATTCTCATGTACAGAAGAAATTCCATTGAACACTTTCATATTCTAAGTTTACTTGTATAATATTCTATTATATATTCTTTTTAACATTTCAACTAATAATATTTTGGTAAGTTATATATATATATATATATATATATATATATCTTTCAGAATGCAATAGAATATTACCCAAGTTTCCCTTATTTATTTAGTTAACAAAATGTTCAATAGTTATCAATTTCTTATCTATTCCATTAATCATTTTAACATTAAATTTCTTATTTTCATTATAGAAGTTTCCAATTATTAAAATAGTAAAAATTTCATTTCATTATAATAACTAAAAAAATTTAATTTATAGAAACTTAAGAACTAAATACCGGGTTCTTTTTCAAACAATTTAAAATAATATCTATAATAATATCTTTTATATATCCAAATCATATTGAGAAAATTTTAAGATTCATGATATAAAAAATGTGCTGTAAAATTACTACAATGGTCTTTCGACTTGGAAACTCGAAAATGAACGTCGATGATGCGCGCACTCATCATCGAAATTATTTTCCAGCGACAGCGAGGGGAGTACAAAATTTATTTCCTTTTAAATTCCTTTAAGCATTTCTTTCAAATCATATTAAAATATTTATATTAGAAAATACTTCCAAATAATACTAATACTATATTCCAAAATCTTTCGAAAGAAATTTTCAAAATTCGGGAACTTAAGTTCTCAAATTCCTATTTAATTTTGCTTTAATTATAAATCCTATTTTACAATCAATATCTATAGAATTTCATTTCCTAACAAACAATTATATCACCTCCAATTTTATCATTTATAAAATTCATTATTTATATACAAAAATATATAATAGGCAAAATGATTTCATTTACCTATATTTCAAAACAAATATTGTGTTGGTCTACCCTATTAAGTGCTTAGAAATCCCCATCAATGTCACATCGTTCTATGCACCGACCAGATTTTATAAATACAAAATGGAACAAATTAACATGATACAAAAACCTTTTATAACACTAACAAATATGCTCTCTTATATACACACACTCAGCGACTCATTCTAGGGTATCACTGCCCTATTTCTAAAGAGTCAAACCTCACAGAGCTAAGGTTATCGCTAAACCAAAGCTTTGATACCAACTGTAAGGCATTACCCATATCTCACTTAACACATTTTATATATTCCCATAGTCTATACAGTACCATAAGCTCCACCATGAGGTTTACTCAAAAGGCACTCCATAGATATAGTACAAGCCAAACTCGTAGAAGGCGCAGTAGGGCGTGTGAACATGGCACTCGAGTCAATGCCAGGGTGGATATACCGATTACGGATCCGGGCTAGTGGTAACGCGTAACAGCTACTATTGCCCACTTCAGAACATACTTCCATAATCAAAATCAAGGGGTGGCCACAAAATTGTCACAAACTCATAATATGGTACCGAAGAAATGTGTCCCATCGGAGGAATGACCTCACTTGGCCCGGCTGGCTCCTGTTTTAGTCACATCTAAGCTGGCTCAAGGGAGTCAAGGTCACGTAAATACCTTATACAGAATCGTTCGCCAAACCATCCTACTTCATTTTTGAAATCTATACCACGTACATAATTGTTAAAGTGTTTTTGGTATTGGCAGAGAGTATGACAATATCCGATCCCGGTCTCTTTAATAACCAAACGCTTATTTCACGCCGGATAGTTCTTTCAAATTTCCAAAACTGTTTCATAATTGATATCCAAATATTATATTCAATTCAAACCATATTACTTTAAAATTTTACACACTTTCGAAATCATATTGACCAAATAGGTTAAATTCTTATTTCAAAATCATCGTATTTAATTGAATATGTCATTTAACTCCCAACCTAGGTTATAACATTATTTAACCATATTCGCTCAATATAAATCTTCACACTTTACACAGTTTGACTTTTAAATAGGTTAAAATGGTTTAATATTTTAAAATAAAATAAAATAGATTTAAATTAGATTAAATAGATTTAAAATAGATTAAATAAATTTAAAAATAGATTAAAATACTTTAAATAGATTTAAAATAGTTTAAATGGTTTAAAGTAGATAAATAAGTTTATTATGGATTAATTTGATTTAAAATAGATTAAATAGATTTAAAATAGATCAAATAGTTTAAAATAAATTAAAAATAGTTTAATGTAGGTTAATAATGTTTAAATGATTTAAAATAGATTAAAATATATCAAAATAGTTTAAAATAAACTAAAATAGCTTAAGATAGATTAAATAGGTTAATTAGTTTAAAATAGGTTAAATTAGATTAAAATAAATTAAATAGTTTAAATTGATTAATTTAGTTTAAAATAGATTAATTTATTTTAATAGTTGAAAATCTTAAAATTAGAATTTAAAAGAAAATTTACAGTTTATATTGAGATAATAAATTTGGAATTGACATCAAATTTAACCATTTCAATTTTAATAGATTTTCAAAGTTACAGTTCCAACATTTCGATAACTCTATTTCGATAATTTCATTTATACTTCAAATTCAACTTTAGAATTAAAATTTAAATCCTTTGAATAATTACTTAAATCAATTCCAATTTCAACGTTAACGCTTTGAATTTTTCGAAAATAATTCAGTTTATATAAATCAATTTCTATTTCAAAATATCAGCTAACCGAATTAAAAAAATTAAAGATTTAAAAATCATTTAATTTAACCAATCCGGTGTTCGTATATAATTTTCTACTAATCTAATACAGGCTCCGTTGCCCTGACCACAGTGACTAAGGTGGATGGAACGAAACTGTCCTATAGCCCAACTATCTTCGAAAGTGAAAACGATCGGTCTTCCAATTGTTTAGCTTCCCTCGTTCCTCGGTTTAATGGAGGTGTTTGGCTTGGCTTGCTCAGTCACCTCTGCTACACCCAATTCTTGCAATTGCTCAGGATACCCTCTACCCAATGGTCAAGTGATACGGATATTTTCCACGTTAATTAAATAAATTACTATTAAATTAATTAAAACACTTTTTAATTTCAAATTTAATGACCAACAGTTTCATCATTTTTGATTACTTGAACATTTACAATAATTTTAAACAAATTTACACATTAATTCAGTGTTGATTATTGCACTAATTTCATTGTTCAATTTTAATTGTAATAATAATCACATTAATTATATATTTAATTTTAATAAATTGACCCGGTTAACATCGGTTTACATCATATAGCATTAATATTCCACAATTATCGTCTTTTACCATATTAGTTGCAATATTTCAATTATTTTGCATCTTTGTTGATTTTCGCATTAATTACAATGAATTAATTTATCTTAGTTTCACCCCTTTTTAGTAAATCAATTATTAACTTAGGAATGTAACTGACATTTCTGTACATTTTATTGCCATCACACTTTCAATTATCATCTTAACTTATATTAACATAATATTTAATTATATTTAGTTTCAGTTGATTTCCAATTTAACTCAATAGATTAAATAAATCGGTAACAATGACAATCGTTACCTTTTCTTAATTAAGTCATAATTTAGTCACGACAATGAAATAATGATAGGAAATACCATTGCTTCGAGGAGGACAAATGAAATACATCCATGGTGGTTGATCATCTTAGGTTGGCAAGGGGCTATCGAGAAGTTCGAAAAGGGTGAAAATCTATGACGACCCAAAAAATTTGACATTTGAAATTGGAATATTTAATTGATTTTAAATATACGAAAGTTGGTTTAACTTGAATTTCAAATATCACTATTTATTTGGCAATTAAAATTATTGAATTAATAATTGAAAATTGGGAAAATTATGAATCTGGAGTTTCAAGGTTGTTAAAAATAATTCAAAGTCTTTGAGAATTCGTGTTGATAATATTGAAGGCAATAGAACTTTTAAAATTGAATTCGAAAGTGATTTTTTGAGTTTTGAAAAATATATCATTTAAATCCATATTTAAAAATAGCCTTCCAAGGCACAGTCTCGAAATTTGACGAAACAAGTTCCATTGAATCTGTAATATTGTATTATTGTCATATTTCAATTTTCGTAGCATTTGAAGTTGTCATGTGATCGAACAGTTAATAAACGTCGCTGAAGATTTATATCAAAATTTAGTTTAATAGTTGAGTCCAAAAAGCTATCTTCTCCATACGTTCAAATTTAGACTCGGAACCTTTTCCATTGCGTTCGGAATAGGGGTATAACCTTAAAAATGCCTGGCGGCATGCCTCGATAGGAGATCGAGATTTTGAATTACGTAATTTGAAACGATTTGAATTTTAAATTTAAATTTAAAAATAATATATATGTTTTCTTTTCAGTTCACTATAGATGCAGCCACACTTGTTACCCTGAAAAGCATGTGTCCTTCAATTTCTAATACGCGTTCATTTTGTAAAAAAATAGAATGCAAAACTAAATCGAAATAAAATAACGAAATTGTATCTTCGTTTTTTCCTCAGCAAAAATTAAAATGGCCGAAGCCTCTTCGATTTAAATTAAAAAAAAAGAAAAAAAAGGAAGAGGGCCGCTATCAGTAAATTGAATTACTTCCGCTTTTTTTTTAGTTCAAGCTATCGATATCTCCTTTCATAAATCATATTCGAAATCGAAAGAGGGGGGATAGCGTTGCATTTGGATTTGGGTGGTCGCCGTGTGCTCGCGAGATGGATGGGCGGCGGCACGCGTGGAATTGGGTCATCCTTTTAGCGCGATGGAATTGATGACTCGAGTCGTCGATTTGGGGCAGGCTCACGATGGCGAATTGCCGTGGCTCTTGGTGGAGATCGAAGTCAACTTCATTATCGACAGAGAAGATGGCCGCGATGGTGGAATCGCACGCGGCAACACAGTGCATTGAAGAGTGGTCGCGTTTGACTCGATGATGAAGCAGTGGGGTATTGAATTTGTTTCTTCCAATTTAAATTTTATTTCATTTATACGTATACAAATATATTAGGAAAATATTTATACATTAAAAAATTTAAAATTAATAGTAAAGTTCTGTTTTAAACATATACATATATGTGTATAGGTTGAGAAAATATTTTGCATGGTTAATTACAGAAAAGGGAAAAAAGGAAATAATATATATATATATATATATATATACATACTTTAAAAAGTTCTGGTTAATTTTTATAAATATACATACATACATACATATATATATATATATATATATATATATATATATATAAAGTTTCAAAAATAAAATAAATACATATATAACTATTTTTTCCTATCTACTTTGATTTAAAATAATGTATTTAGGTGATTTATTTATTTAATTGACTTATTTATTTATTATTTTTACTTAGGGATTTTAAAAGGAAATTTTGTCTAATAAACTTATTTAACTATTTTAGTCACTAAAAATATTTTATTAAAAGAAAAATAGTTTGAAATTAAATTATTAGATAAAATAAAATATATTAAATAAAGATCGAATTGTCCAATTGTTCAAATATTAATAAATTGTTAATTTTTTATACAAGGTCAAAATCGCAAAGAAAATAAGCTAAATTGGAAATGGGTTGCGTGCGTAGTAAATGATGAGAGCTTGTCACATAAATTGGTTTGCTTGTTTAATTTAAATAGTTAAATTTAAATTATTGGATGTGTTTGGATGAATTTGATAATTTATCTGTTTGGTGATATTATATATATATATATATATATATATATGTATTGGAGTGATTGATTTCTCGCATTAGATAGCCGATGAGACCCTATTGCGCCCCGCATAATAGCGGACAAGCACATATACCGCGATATTCCTCCTCGAAGTGGAATTGATATTTTAAATTATCATGCTAACATCTATGGATGCAGGGAAACAGGTTGGAGGGATCCAACTGGATTCCTCAAATGTTTGAATTTATTTCATATGTTGTGATGTGATTATTGATAATCTATGAATGATCATATTGGTGATTGAAATTATTGAAGGCTATGGTTTGGCCGAATATATTCCGATATTTTTAGAATACTAGAAATATAAAAATTGGATTTTTGGAAAGTAATGAAAATTGAGAATTTTATGTAAAATAATTTTTATGAATAGGATAAATTTAAAAGAAGGAACTTGGAAAAAAATAAAGGTTGATTTTTGAAATCCTATTGAACAAATTCCATGTATGGGGAAAGATTTTAATAAATTTTGGAAATCAATTTGAAATTTGATTTGGTGTTTGAAAGTAAATATTTGAAAATCGATTTGAAAATTGTACATCAATAGATATTTGAAAATATAAATTCACGATGGGAATTTATCAAGGACGGGGTAATTTGTTTTTAAAAATAAATATTGATTTATTTTAAAAGTGTGGAAAGAAATTTACGAATTTGGGATGTAAATTGAGATAAATCGAGAAGGATTTATTAATTGATTTAAATGGACTATTTTGAAATGGAAAGTGTATTTTCCCTGATAAGCCAAGTACGATTTCAAGCAGATTTTAAGTAAAGAATAAAAGTTTTTAAAGTTGTTTAAAAGTATGTTTCTTTGAGAAATTTTTATTAAATTTGTTTAAAATTTTAAAGGTAAACATTTTATTAAATTAGTTATATTAGTTATAAATTTAAAAGGCTGATATGTATTACGATTTTAGAAGATGGTTATTAATATTATATTTTTGTAAAGTAGTTTTATTTTAAATAAAATTTGGCTAAAGCCATTGTATAGAATTCAATAGCTTTTATTTTTAAATTTGTTTTGGCTTAAGTTTTACATGAAAATTGTTATTAAATTTCATAACTGGTATTTTAAATAAAGTTTTTTAAATATTTTTTATTTTAAGTATTTTAAAGTGTATATTTTTAGATAAAGTGATTTAAATTATTTTAAAATCCAAAGCACTTAGTCTTGGTAAATTTTCAATGGAAATAAATAATGTTTGGAAATTTGTTCCGTAAAAGGAAAGTGATATGAAAATTGTTTCCAAAAGGGTTGAAGTGTAGAAAATTTATATCTTGCGAAGATATTTTGAAATAAATAATTTGGAGAAATTATTTAAATTTGATGGTTGTTGTGAATATTGTTTGATAGTTAAATAAACGACTAACAATATAAACAATTTAGGAAATTATTGAGGCTTGATGGTTGTTGTGAATTTTATTTGATAGTTAAATAACATACTATCAATATTGTCCTTTAAAACAACACTTGAATTTGTTTTTAAGATAAGCGCTCATTAATCGCTTAAGTCGGGGTAGGACATTAAGTCATAAAACCCATTCCGAATAATGATACGACGAAATGGGATTGCATTTGAAGACGGTGGTTGAAGACTGGTTATTTTCGAAAATGAAAGGATTACCGGTCGAATGTCTCTGCACCGAGTTGCTCCGATATAGAGATTTATATCACCCTATGTGATGGGGAGTCCGGACGTGATTAGGGAACATATGGATTTGCAAGGGCTTTTTCCTTAATTGGACGAAGTGCCTTCAGTTCCGTTCGAACCTGAAACAGACTTGTATGGATGTATACCTGACATTACACTTTGAGATATAAAGCTAGTTTCTATCAAATACACTTCTATTTGTGGTGGAGAATTTATTTTCTTAGCTTAACACCCTTCTCCGAGATGTACGAGCTCAAAGGTTATGTAGTTGATTATTACTAGTGATATATTCCCAATTTGGTAATGTGGCATGCTAAGTGTTGATCATTGGTTGATCGAAGCATGGCTTTTGTGAAAAGCGTACTTTGTGGGACAAGACTTCGTCGAACCTCACACCTTGGAAATGGTTTAAACAGGAAAAGATGCAGCAAGGTTATAGGGTCGCGCCCCTCAGGGTATGTGCATTTCCTTCTGGATAAAAAGTGGTATTCTGGTATGGAGCCATGATTATTTACCTATGTGGTTGTTGGTTGTCGAGGCGCCTCGGTAAAGGTCGGTCTAGACCGGGGGATGGCATACGCATGACAGAGGGCCTTATGTTGGTAGAGATCCAGTTAGGTTCTCGGGACGTCCCCCCAGAGGCACACCCATTCGGAAAGGAAGTTCCTTTGCCTTGACCATTTGTTGGAAATCCAATCATCTAATACGATCCCTTTACGATTTCAGTTGTATAACCTGCCATTCTTAAATGGTAGCTATAGTAGGCATACTATAATGGTACCTATGCTAGCTACGATTATTGTTATATTTTCAAAATGTTTTTCACACTATGCACTAATAATAATATCAAAAAGACTTTTTCATATTAAGCATGTTTGACTATCATAAGGAGAAATCTCCCCCAAGTGTGCGATTGCGTTGTGTGTGTGACGGGAGACCTTATGGTAGTTTCATTTTCCAAAAGCAATGAACGGATTTCTTTTTCTTTTTATTTTGCGCAAATAACTGTTTTATGACCTCACACCAGTCCCATGACTGACTTGGAGTTTATTATTCCCTTTCTAAACCGTGGGTTCCAATAATTTTCCACACGGGCAGCCTAGAGTCAGGTAATCAATTGTTCTGGAGTGATGTCAAGAGAGTATGCTGTGGAGATCAGGAGACAAGCTGGATGGCGAGACATACCATATATGATGTAGTATCCGCTAGGTTTAGTTTGCTGCAAAGTTAGTTTCCATTTAGTCAAATTAACATAAATGCCCAAGTGTTGTGTTTTGTTGTTGTATTACTCTGATAGTGTAATGTATAAACTGATATAGTTCTTTTGTTTAAAGGTTATTCATTTATCTATTATATTGTTCCACTACAATGGTGAGATTCAGATATTGTTTTTGTTCTTCTTCTACCTTTTCTTCTTTAACCCTAACGATTCGGTTTTCTAGCATTCGATTGTTCGGCATTTAATACAGTGGACATATTGATGTTCGGGCGTCGAAAAATTGGGTCGTTATAGAGTGGCATCAGAGCTTAGGTTGGCAATAACCTTGGCACTAGTGGGGGTTACTCATTAGAGATAGAGTTAATAGTATTCTAGAATGAGTTTGAGTGTAGTAATAGATATGAGCGCGTATTTGTTAGTGAATATAAAAAAATTGTTTTTTTACGTTGTTGACTTATTGGTTGAGTGTTTATAGATTCAATTCGATGTGTGGGACGCTATTTTATCGATAGGGGTTTCTAAACTCTTAAACAAGATAAACCAACATAGTATTGTTTTAAAGTAGAGTAAATGAAATAATTTTACCCAAATAATTTTTGTATAAAAAATAAATAATTTTTCGTAAATGATTATAGTTATATATGGTTGCTTGATTGTTAAGAAGTGTAATATTTAATTATTGTCATTGTTGTTGAATAAGAAATTAAAATCATAACTAAAAGCCAAGAAATAAAGTCATATACAAATGGGATTTATAAATATAAATTGTAAATGTGATTTATAATTTGAAATATAATTCTAGAGAAATATTTGAAATTAAATTGAAATGATTTGAAATTTTGAGATTTGGGAAATTTAAATCCCTTTTGAGTTTGAAAATGATTTTCAAAGGTTTGGAAAAATAATGACGATATTATTTGAGGAAAATATTTTTGAATTGAATATGAAATCTGAAGGGATTTGGAATTCAAAAAATATTTGGAAAAATGTTTTTGAAAGAATGAAAGTATAGCATTGGTTTAAATTTTGACTTAGAGCCTACCAAGAGACTCGATAGTTAGCCTCTCATAACCGAGGCAAACAACTGGGTAACATTTCCCCCCTAAAGTGCATTGTGTGAACTAACATGATGCACTTTGAATTTGCAGTCAGTCCTTGCTCTCAAGTGTTAGCTCCCTCAGAATGGTCATCATCTGATACGATATGCATCTAATTCTTATTTTTAATTTTATCTCCATTGGTTCATCATTACATCAGCATGCCAATACTGAACCACGCCTTCGTTTGACCCATTCAGATGTGTTGACTGGTTCTGCTGGCCAATGCTTATTCGCTTTTGATGCGGATCGGTCGATGTTCGTTCGTCGAACAACTCGTTCAGCAAGCCCACTCTCTCTCGGCACAATGGCTCATCGGCCCACTGAAATACTTTGACCAGGTCCACTGGTTGATGCCTGTTGACCTTCCCTTCCTCATATAAAAGCTAACACTTCTCCTTTTCTTCTTTTCACTTTCACTTCAACACCATAGGACCTTTCAATCTACCTTCCCCCGAACTTCAGCTATCATTCAACCTTCCTCTCTCATCCTAAATCCAGTGCATCTGCTCTGCAACTCCCCCGATAACAAATTGAAATGAACTTGGTCTCTAATCTCTCAATTCCCAAAGAACTCGACTCACTCTCTTAGGTATGAATTTTCCATTCGATCGACTTTCTTGAGCTAGAGTTTTATATGAAATTCGATTTCACGAGTCTTCTTCAGATTATGGACGGTAGGAGTCATGTAGGTGATGAAGAAGAACCCGAGGTTAGAACATGTCTTAGGTTGGAACCGATGATTCCTAGGACGTCAGCTCCTGTTGGGCCACCAATCGAGGGAGAAGGAAGTAGTAGTGGGTCGGTAGGAGTTAGTGAGTTTTGGAGGCGTTGGCTGAATGTTAACGCTGAGTTGTTAGGTCGTGTGAAAGTATACTACTCAGTAGGTTGGGTGCAGTGTATGAGTGAGAGTGTCGTTCGGTGGGAAACTAGGAGAGTGTCTAAGTTACTCGAGGAAGTTAGATGGAGGACAACGACTGGGTTGGTCGGTATAGGTGGTTTCTGCAGCTGGGGATTGTGGCCCGGTATCGTTCGGTGTGAAGGAAAGAGTGTGGTTTAACCACTTGAGGGTAGTGTTTGGCCTGGTTAAAGACCACAAGGTGGGTTCGGTATACCGAGTGAGTGTGGTTCGGTATGCCCCCTGTAGGCTATTCGGTGAAAAGAGGGTGTTGGAGAGGAGAGTGAGTGAATCTTTGGTGTCGATCTAGTGAGTTGTTCGGCTTCAGGTCCTAGGGTCGACATTGATAATCATGACTGTCTCCACTTAAGCACAGTACATATCAAAACTACATACTTCCATGCATTACCACAGAACAACAAACAATGACAATAACTTAGGCGTACAAGCATATCGAATGACATTGACTAATAACTCCCTAATTCCAACAACTACAAACCTGAGTTCAACTCGATAAAACCAAATAATAGCCTTCAACATATAGTGTTAATTCCCGAGTTCAAGATCAAAACCGTCATAGGGCTAGTTCTCAGAGACGGTCAACGATGATGGTCTTCGAAGATGTGATAACCGAGATTTTTGGGCATCTGTAATTGATAATATAATTGGGTTAATTAATAGAGATACTGAATTGTAAATTTAACAAATGAATCTAATCGTAAATATTTATTTGATCATATCTTAATATAATCACTCAAAATTGACAAAGTATTCTTTTAAAAATAAGTAATGATGATTGTTTATATAAGTAAATTATTTAAATTAGACAAAATTGTTAATTTTCAAACCAATAATATTTATGTGTTATTTTAAGATAAATAGAGTTAGAATATATATATATATATATATATATATATATATATATATCTTAAATATATGTTATATTGATTTGATCAAAAACATAAGTTATGTATATATAAAATAAATACACAGTACTTTCATGTGAATATTACATAATTATTTATTCATAGCTTAAATAAATTTATAAATAAGAAGATAACATTTGTAAATTATAAAATAAACATTAGAAACAATTGTAAACAAGAGTGTATATGTGTAAGATAAGTAGAACTTAAAGGGACAAGTGTCATTCTCTTGAAAAATTTAATTTAAAATTTAACTGTAAAATAAAGACATGAGTTTAATCTTCAGCTAAACTCTTTCTTCATCTCAATCAAAATGTAATACAAAACAAAAGGTAAATGGGAATAAAAACTGTAAACAGCAAAGGATTCAAACATCAAGCTAGCAACTAAATCAACTCAAAACATAGTGCATTCAAACTTCAGCAATCAAAGAGGATTCAGCAATAAACTAAGGACAATCTTCTCTATTCTTTGCTCTTACAAGAACAGGTGAGTAAACTGCTGCCATTTTAATGTTTAAACCTGTTGACAATGATGCTATGATAAATTGTTGAAATATCTTGCAAGCAATAATTGATCATATGATTAACTCAAACAAGCTTAGAAGCAAGAACATGCTCTCTATTCTCTTCTTCAAAACCGTGAGTAAACATTTTCTATTAAAAACAGTTTAATTTTGGTTTATATCAAATGCATGTGATGATATTGTTTTGAATGGAAATTCTTCTGCTTGATTTTATTTGAATTTTTACATGTTAGCAAGTCTGTGGATATATATATATATATATATATATATATATATATATATATATATATATATATATATATATATATAGACATACACACACACAGAGATGTTTGATCTCCGTGTTTCATAATTTTGGTTGCTTCAAAAGAATTCAAATCTCCCAACAGAATCAATATAAGACTTTGATGTTTAAACAGAAGTTGGTTGGTATTGTATGATGATGATTTTAAAAATAGAATCAGTATTTTAAATTCAGTAATCAATATTTAAAGATGGAAATCACAGTGGAATTCATATTTGTGATAAAAATCAACAATCTTAATCTCTGATTTGGATTCGTTTGTGATTGGGAATCATGAATTTTAACATATATTTCATGATTTTTAAATTGATATTTGGTTAGAGTTCTTGAGTTGATTGTTTTCGACATTTCGGCCGACCGCCGTTGATTGGCAAGGTGGATAAAGGCGAGGTTGTAGTCGAAGTCGCTCTAAGACATGGGGGTTTTATGAAAAATGGTAGGAAGTTGATTGGAGCACTATGGAGATGGTGGTTAGGGGATGAAGTTTTTAAACCTAGTTTTCGGTTCATCAGTAAATTGATCACCGCGAATTCTAGAATTGATCGAGTGGCTCCAAATTCGAATAGATGAATGATGGAGTGTGGAAGGAGAAGCAGCCGGAGGTGAAGCTCCTCTGATGATCAGATTTTGGTGTTAGAGGCAATTTCTGGTGTTCGATGCTGATACAGTTTTTGAGCTTGAATGCTCGAATTTGATATTGGGGTTCTGCAATTGATTTGAGGGTTGGAATCGAGTTAGGAGGCGACCTTCGACTTGCGAGTGGGGTTGCGAAAGGTGGGAGTTGACGGCAGCGGTGGTGCAGGTGCACGACGTACTTGGAGTGTCAGCTGTTTTTTTGGGAAATTTGGGTTCTCGTGTTTGTTCGGGTTGCATCGTGTATTGCTCGAAGTTTGGAGTTGAATGACTCGAAGTTGCTGTTGTTATGGCTCGAGTGTTTGATGTTATGGGTTTTGTAAACTATCAGTGCTTATTCTATATTATTCAAAATGGAAAGGGCTACTCGAGTTTTACTCGAGATATTTTGTGACCTGGCTCGGGCTAGGTTAGGATTAGACTCGAGTGATGAATGCATAGCTCGAGTTAGTTCTGTTACAGGTTAGAAACCTGTTTTATTTTCATAATTTAAACCGAATTTAAAATATTATACAAGGATTTAAAACAAGTTTTAAATCTAATTTTAGTTATGGATTCAAGCTTAATTTGAATCATAATTGGAAATGAATAAAGTTTAAATCTAAATTTGTTTAAATAATTTTTTTTTTAAAAAATTTGGACTTAAATGGGAATTTGAAATGTAAAGGGAGATTTAAACAAAGTTTAAATCTGATTCAAATCAAAATTTGAATCTTTATTTTAAATTTTAGTGTTTTAAATTTTAAATGATAAAGAAAATTGAAATGTTTGAATTTAAAAAGTAATTTGTTTTGAACACTTATAAAATTTCATTTTATAAGAATTATTTATCATGTAAATTTAAAGTTTTAAAATTGAATTTAAATTTTGATGAAGATAAATTGAGTTTGATTTTTAAACTTGAATTTAAAATGAAATTTGAAATTTAATTTGGAAATAAATGATTTCAAATATATTTGTGAATTATAATTTAACCATAGATAAGAAAAAAAAGTTTTGTCTTAAAGTTAAATTATAATTTAATGATTTGTATTCATTTAATTATTAGGATAATTAATAAATTAATGAAATGGTTAATTACTTAAAGTAATTAAGGGTTTAAACTTAAGGTTTAAGATTAATTATCCTTAGAATAATTAACTTGTAATTTAATAATCATTAATTAATAAGATTTGATTTTAATTAATGATTAATAATTAATTAATCAAGTGATAAAGGATTAATTAAGTTACAGATTACACTTAATTAATTAAATTAATTAGAGGTTAATTAATGGATCATTAATGGTTAATTAATTTGTAATCAATAATAAGTTAATTACTTTAGAAGAATAATTAATGAATTGTTAATAGTTAATGAAAGTCATTAACTAAGTATTATGTAATAATTAATTAATGTGATTAATTACAGGATGAGATTAATCAAGAATGATTAGTAATTATAATAAATTAAAATTTTAGTATAATTACTTTAAGTAATTAGTGATGTGTAACTCCTTAATGAAGTAGTGAGTGATTAATTTACCTATGTGATTAATTAAAAGAAAATTTACTTGATGAGAAGTAATTAAAGGATCATTACTTGATGGAAGGAATTAGGTTATAGTTACTTAGTGTAATTAAAGGATTAATTAATATAATAAATCAAGGAGTTGGTTTAATTGATGAAGTAATTAAGGGTAATTAATTACTGATGTTATTAATCAAGGATGATTAATAATTATGGTTAACAATTAATTAATGAAATAATTAAAGACTAATTACCATATTGGGTTGAGGATAATTAATTTGAGAAATTAATTAAGGGTTAATTACTTAAATATAATTAAAGGATAAATAGAACGATATTGGAAGTCTTTGATTAATAGTTATTCCTAATATGTGGTTTTTGATGCTATGTGATAAGATATGTTTGATTTGAATTGTGATGATGGGGTTATCTATTGTTGATGAATTATGTGACATCCCGTATTTAAAATTGAGCTGTATTTCATTTGAATAATTTGAGTTAAGATGATATTGGTTTCGAAGAGACCGGAGTCAGGTATCAGTATAAATCTGAAACCACTTCGACTCTTATAATTTGATATGTGAGACTAATAAGTTAAAGTGGAATGACTTAAGTAAATTGGTCTATTTAAATCTAAGTTTTGGCATTTGGAAATTGATGTGTGAAATGATTGATGGCTATAACAACTGGTGAATTGTAAATTGATAAGAGTTACCCCGGGTATTATATAAATTGTATGCTTTTGTATTCCAAATTAGATGGGTTTACTCACGTTGGTTTCCAGCCTGACCCACGTGTTACGTTGGTGTAATGCTCGGGTCAGACCGAATATTACAGATTTTCAGGTAAGGACGTTTTGAAACTCAGGAGGCAAGCTGGAGGACAGGAACGTATGTAGAGTTTTCCGCTGTGATATGTTATTGTATAACTAGGACATGTTATTTTAAACTGTCCAGTGATTGGTAATGGTTGTAACTCTGATGTATAAAGTATAAGTGTACTGATACAGTTCTTCTTTGTAAACTGTTATTTATGTGATATTATATTTTGATCCACTGCGAATGTGAGGTTTCTGTGTTTTTGGTGTTTCTGTTTCCTTCCTTTTCTTCTATCTCTTTCTTCTTTTTCATAACTATCTGGAATTTTTGGGTTTTGAAAATTCTGGGTCGTTACAGAAGATGACAGTTCAATGCTTAACCTTACTTCATCAGTCTTTAAGTCTTTAATTCCTTCACACTCATACTTGAGCGATTGCACTAGTCCACATACCACATGTGGGGAACATTTTTGTTGTTATGTCTAATATCGATTGTCTTTCAAGTATAGTTCAAACAGGTATTTTTCAAATTCGATGCTCATTGAGGATGTCTAGAAAGTCGAGCTCCACCACAGTTTTACATAAACCTGAGCCGAGTTCTCAGCATGAAGTGGGGGGAACTTCGAATCCATCAACAACTCCTACATAGAATATCCCAAGCCCATCGGAGGCAACTACTGACCTGGCTCCTGATGCAATAGACAGAGTTGTTATTCTAGATAACCCCATTGACTCCCAGGCTTCAAAAATCAACGAAATTTCTCTTCGCCGACTATGCTTGATTCATGGGATCCCCTTTGATGACGTATTGTTCGATCGAGATGAGACTGTCCTCACCTGCCCCAAGCTAGATATACTACCTCCAAGAAATTCATGTGCTAGATAGTAGCGTGCCACCATTCAACTCCTTTCTCCGCAAAGTGCTACAATATATCGAGATCGCCCTGTCGCAGCTACATCCCAATAGTCATGCATTTATCTATGGCACTTGTATTCTCTTTATGAGTATCATATCTAGGCTCCCTACTCCTGGTGACATCTATCGCTTCTAGCGATGGTCCGACAGTCCATCTTTCATATTCCTTGAGCCACATTCTCATTGTCAGATTTTGACAGGGAAATGGAATAAATTCATGCTGTACAAGCAGGAATGGTTCTATGTACGTTGCCCCTCAGGCTTTGCTAGAAGATGGCTGGAAGGGAGTAAGTTCCATTTCCAGATCAATACTTGTCTAAAGCACGAATGGATTGTTTCTAAACTTCTTCCGATTTTAACAGGTAACAGCCTACGTCCCGAAGGCACCGGGTACTCTGAGGTCGTTGAGCCCATTTGCACTAGTCCCGTAGAAGACTGGGAGATCAAACTTGTCATTTCCAATGAGTCGCTCTTAAAGATCGGGTTGTTGGCAGAAGGTCGACGAACAAATCTTCCACTCGGTGTCACTATAAGCGGACCCGCGTCGAAGAAAAGTAAAAGACAGGCCGGACCTTTGGTGCCTTCTACAAGTGGTGCTCTCAACATACCCGAGGAGGGTGAGATTAGAGAAATTGGGGTGTTAGAAGCACGAGTGAGAATGTAAGTCTTGCTCTGCGTCCGAGGCACATGGCACTGATGAACCGCCTCCCCCTTCAAAGGGAAAAAGAAACTAGCTTACAAACTGAGGAAAAAGTAGTGAGCGGAACCTCAAAGGTCAAAGTTACCCCAATGGAGAAGGAGCCGTCTCTACAACATTTAGAGTGTTCACCGAAAGGCTTATTTGACCTCACTATTCCCGATGACTTGCTCAATTATGGCTTTGACGATCCAAAAGCTATAAAACTTCATTCGCCCATGAGAGGCGATGAAGTCGTTCAAGCCCGTAATCAAGGAGAAAAAACTCCAATAAGTAAAGATAAAGAAGCTGGTCCATTGGGGGGAAACATTAGGACACACACACTATCACTTACACCTCACCTTGCACTTAAACTTAAGCCATAATGTCATTCTTGCTAACTCGTACTCACTTAATTTCTGTGCAGGTGATGTGGGACGCTCTCATGGATTCAACCGCCTTCACGGGTCCTCTATTTTCCATCATTCCAGCCGAGATTCAAGGTCCGGCAAATGCCGAGGTAGAGACGACGATAGCGATGGAGACTACCGCCCTTGGGATTCATCGTCTCGAAGGAAAACCTACAGTCACTCTTTATTCCCCCACGATCCTCCCTCTTAACCAGCCAATCAGGGAGAAATATGCTTATGAGGGGTCCCAGTCCGAGACTCGCCGCGACCAACACTCCGGTTCATCTATTACCAGGCAATCGTAGGAACCTCACCAAAAATCTGTACTCTCCAGACAAACTTCTCCTGCTCTTGGACATGATCCGTCGATAGCAGAAAAGCTAATCTAGCTTAAGGCCACATTCCCAAAAATATGTTTCCACGGTTTGAATTTTTTCCAGCGATTCATCCTACTTCAGGGAATGTCAAAAAGTGCTATTACTAGCAACAATGATGTCTACTTCCAACAATGCATTTGTTCACTTGGCAGAAAAAGTTTTAGAAGTATCTATCGAACGCCAGCATGAAATCGATCGTCTAAAACTTGAAGCCATCCATGACAAAGACATTATTAAAGCCCAGGATGAAGAGCTTTCCTCAAATAAGTCTCAGCTTGAAGTTTCTCAAAAAAATGCTAAAGACACACCTGAGGCAGTTAATCATTTGGAAGCCACATATAAAAAGGAAATTGATGAAGCGGTTCAACGCTGTGGCGCCTTAGCTTTAGAGAAAGATTCCGTACAAAAGGAGAGAGACGCGCTCTTAACGAGTCAAAGAGTTGGAAGAGCTACTTTTAAAAGAAAAGGAAGAAAAGACTACCGCTCAGGAGGAGTTGCAACGATATTGTGATGAGATTGTGGCTACATGACTCCTAAAACAAAGCTTGATGAAGAACTTTCCAAGACTGAAGCGCTGAAGGATGAAGCCCGTGAGGAAGGCAAACAAATAGCGCTCATGAAAATTGATTCTCGTCTTGAGGCGGCTATAGAAGCTGGTAGGGAGGAAATCATGTGCATGTTTGATCCACTCATAGCCGAGTACAATGCTTGAGTTCTCATGCATCGCGACCTAACGTTTCTTGGCAAAGGTTACCTCGAATCTTTGGCCGAAGCATGGGACACTTTAATAAAAATCAAAAAGGTTGAGTTATGAACTGAAGAGTTTGACGAAGGACCTTTAGTGAAAGAATTTCTTTGGGGAACTGAGCCTTCGGACTTGTCTGTAGTGAAGGCTCTTTAAAGCAGAGACTCCTCCTCATTAAATGGAAAAAATGAAACCGTCGGTCCGTTCGAAACTGTGTCTCCAGCTCCTCCTCCTATTCAGCCGACTAGTCGCACATCACTTACCCCTTCGAGCCGCACATTGGCTACGACCCAGAAGATCCTGGTCTTGGTATTCATTTTTTATCTCCTATTCCTGAGGGTGAAACTCCTCGAACAGTTGAGAGTTAGCCGAAAACCGATACATAACTTTTCTTCCTTGAGTTTAAAGGGCCATTGTTTTTGGCGAGTAGTAAATCTATCCTAACACTTGTCTCTTATGATTTCGTGCAGGCCGTTCTAATCCCTAGCCTACTCCAAGGAGCGATGTGGCCACGGAGAAGGGGGAGAAAACGGGAGAGGCAATTCAAACACGAGAGTCTCCCGGACCTGATGCTGAAGTGATCGAGGCGCTTAACGAAGAAAAATCTAAAAAATCTTGTCACGTCCCGCCCTTCTCAACCCTCGAAAATCGACACAAAATACACCACATATAATATGCCGACGATCGAGTGCCAAAAAGACAGTTAGTTGAGGGAAAAGAAAGAAGATAGAAGAAAGAAGGAACTAAACAATAATAGAATCTCACAATCACAGCGGAACAAAATATAATAGTTAATAACAGATCTTTACACAAAAATGAAAACTACTTCTGTTATATATTACATCATCAGAGCAAACAAACAACAATTACCAGCCTGGCAGTTACAACAACCTGCCACATAGCTTGTTGGAAATTTCAAACAACCATAGCAGCGGAAATAAACGAGTACGGGTAATACGTCTCAAACTCCAGCTCCTCTCCTGAGCTCCCAAGCATCATATCCTATATTTTATAATACTTGGTATGACCCGAGCATTATAATGAAATAATACCCGAGTCAATCTGGAATACCAACATGATAAAAATACACCCAAATTGATTATTAAAGTTTCAAAAATCCTTTAAAAATCAAAGCATCTCGTAAGACCACGCCACAAATAAACATGTCAGGTTTTTACCTTACGATGGCCAAAACATTTCTATCAAAATCCTCTGATATTATAATAGTGTCTATATAAAAATACTTATTCAAAATAGCTGAAATTGTTACATGATTAAATTCTAGCATACTAGCCACAAAGTGGGTTCTACAATCAAAACCGTACAAGGCACGTAGGAAAAATGGATTTCCGATGAATGACTAGGCACTGAGGTACCACATGTCATAGTACCTGGTCTAGATCAGCGTACCGAGGATCCACCCTGAATCCCTTGCAACACAAGACCGGAACTATCCCTTACTGGATTATCCCGAGTAAGATCACCCCACGGTTGGGATCAGTAACCGCACCATACAGCCGAAATAAAAGGGACATCTAGACAGGGATGACCTCACCCTAATGAGCATGACCCACTTAGCCTTGCTGCATAACCCCTGATTTTCAGTCATTCCCAGTTGATGAGGCTCGAGGTTAAGCGTTACCTTTTTAGAACATTTCACTTAGAATGCTCATCGTCCTCCTGATGATGTTCTGAAAGCATTCATCCATACAAGTCCGTTTCGGGTTTGAACGAAACCGAAGACATTACTCCTTCTACATCCATTTTGGAATCTCCCTTAGGATTAGTAGCGATTAGCCCTTGCACTTCACTACTCTATCTTCGACTCCAAGATCTTGTCTTTATCATGAAAACGTACTCGTTTGATCGAAGTGGTTTTCGGATTACAAATCTAATCCCGGTCTCTTCGATACAATGTTCGCTATTTCCTGGTCAACTCAACCTCGGTTCTTTAGGAAATACACAGATGAACGTAAGATCGGAGTTCACCTCCTAGCCGTGAGTGGACGGATTTCCTTACCAACGTCCTAGAAGAACAAATGAGTTTATACGTACAGTATAGCACCTCGAATGGTAACTGTACAATATAATTCTCATACCTCTTCTAGATATTTCCAAAGTTATATTTGGGTCCAGATTTGATAGTCAGTTATTTAACTATCAAATAAACAAACAATTCAACCAACCATTTCATTTCCACTGGAAACACCAAGTCTCTTTAAAGCTTAGATTTTTATAATTTAAATCACTTTTCTCAAACATATATACGTAAACCATTTTAAAATAAAACTACTTTAAATCCCTTTACTCAGAATAATGGTTATGAAATTCTATAATAAATTTCCAAGTTAAATTTTAAGCCACAACTATTTTTAAAATAAAGGTTTTATATAAAGTATAAATATTAGAAAATTTCATTTAAAAACATAATGCCAGTTTAACCTTTAAAATAATTACTATTAAAAATAATTTAAATAGATTTACTTTAAAATTCTAAAATAATTAAAAATAATAAATTTCTCTAAAACATTCTTTTTAAAACAATTTTCAAAACTTAAACTTATTTAATAAAATTCCTTTGAAAAATATACTTGGCTTTCAAGTCAATACACTTCCATTCCATAATACTCCAAAGATTCCTTTTATAAATCCTGCTTGATTTATCTCAACTCAAATTTACGTCTTAATTCCGTAAATTTCTTCCCTCACTTTAAAAATAAAACTCCCTTTTATTTTTAAACACATTTCCCATTTCCTGGAAATCACTTTCAAAATATATACTTAAATTATTTAAAATAAGTTGCTAATTTATTTATTCAAAATATACTTTTGAAAATCTATAAAAGTTTTCTTGGGTAACTTAAATCAAAAATTTCCTTTTAATATAAAGTTATTACATCAAATACTTATAATAAAATTTCCTTTACAAAACATAATACCAATTTACCTTAAAAATAATTAAATACCATAATTATTTTAATAAATATTTACTTTTCACCTGAAATAATTATAAATAGTATTTTCTTCTAAAACATTCTAAAAAAACACATCTTAAACTTCTAGTTTATACTTCGAAAGCTTTTCTTTGAAAACATACTTAGTTTCCAGGAAAATACACTTTCCATTTTTTAGAAACAGTCCCACTATTACTTTTAGAACAATTTGCACCTTCTTATAGAAGTTCCCACTGGAAATCTATAATTTCAATATTTATCCCTCGATAAATATTCCATTCCATTTATAAACCTAATTTATAAATTTCCATTACTCATTTCCTTTTAAATCACAATTTCAAAAAAACACTTCAAATTCCAAACCAATTTCCCAAATTTAATTTCCTTAAATTCATTACTTAAAAATTCCTTTTCAATTCCCTTTTACTCCCAATTTATTTTATTTTCATTTATATTTTAAAATACCAGATTATACCTATTCAATCATAACAAAGCACAACTTAATTTCCAAATTTATCTATCACAGTATATAAATGGAATACATCATCAGTTATGAAAATAATTTCTATATCGTGAGTAATCCAGTTGGATCCTCTACATCCACAAATGTTAGCACAACCAATAAATATCGATCTAATCTGATAATAATTATCATATTCAGCAAATCAACCAATCAATAAATCATTTAGATACTAACTTTTTAAATTAAATGGTATCTAGATGTGAGTGAGATTAACTCACCTTGAATTCAAAATGCCAGGTTTTCAAATTTTACATTAAATCCAGCACGTTCGATTTAATACAAAATTTACACTTGCCTAGAACGACTCCATTTCTGCACCACAGCGAACTGCTCGTCGCTGCGATTCCGACGCTTCTTGTTTCGTTGAATTATGATTATGCGTGCAAAAGATATTCGGTTTTAAGGATTTATGTATATAATTTATAAAACAAACTTTCTTTTAATTATTTAAAAACATACTAAATCGTGGCCGACAGATCTGCAACTCAACATAGGGCCGCTTAAAACTTCCCCATCTTCGTGAATCCTTCCCAGGGTTTTAGAACCCATTCGCCGCCACTATAGATTGAATCGACGCCTCCTCGACCATCGATTCACCTATCAGGCACCGCCACTTCGAAGGGCAAGTCGCCACGCACCCATAAGCAGAACAACGCCGTGCTCGGATTCACCATTTTCATGAAAAATGCAATCAAACACCTCACGTATTTGGCCAAAATACGGCATCGAGGAAGGGTCTTAACCGATCGCAACCATTGGATGGATGAAGCTCGGCGAGCTCTTCAATAATGCAGTTGGAAGAATCTGCTATAACTCGACGGATTGATCGAAAATAGGAGATGAATGTCGATGTTTCTCAACCATTAAAATATCTATGCCGGCGGCTTGAAAAGGAACTAGGGTTTCACAAAGAAATATGAATTTATAAACGATTTTATAATATTAATTTAATAATATTTTCACAAATTACTTAAATTTTCAAATTAATTCTAATTGAAACGTGTCGGCAGGCGTTTATAAGGTTTTATCCGCATTTCGAATGTAATGGAACGTGTTTCGGAGGGTAATTCAATCATATATGGAAGATAGCTTTTTAATCGATTTGAAATATTAAATTATCGATTTAAATTTCAACGAGTTTCTCACCCGTGCGGACAAACTGTAATTCCAAACGCTATGAAAATTAAAATCTGATAATAATACACTATTACGGATCCAATGGAACTAGTTTTGTCGAATTCCGAGACTGTGCCTGGAAGGCTATTTTAGCTCGTCGATTTATTCGAACGATTCTCAAAATCATTGAAATCACTTAAAATTTTACTTTTTAAATTTTACTAACTCTATTATAAATCATATAGAATTTATAATCATATTTGAAATCATTCTGATTTAATTTAAATCAAAATCCGATTATTTACATTATAATATTAAATTCCATTGTTAAATTAATATAAAAATCCAATTTTAACTTATCGACTTTTGATTCCATCCAAAAGTCCAATACTAATAATTCTAACCCAACTATATATTTTAAATAAATTTTAGAAACCATTAACATATCTAATTATACAAGATTTACAAACTATCTCAATTTCAAATAATAAATTATTATTATCCAAATCCAATTGAATTACCATATTTGAAAATTTAACTAGTTTTATTGGTTTAACCAAAATCGCTTATTTCAAAATAAATTCATAATCCACATTCAACATTTAAAATGAATTAAATGTTCGAAATCTAACGACCAAAATTACGGATTGTTACATTCCTCCCACCTTATAAAAATTTCGTCCCCGAAATTTGTTAAGGTAGGAAAATGCTTCCATAATCCATTAGCTCCCGAAATCCACTTAATTAAAACTTACATTGACTTCTCAAAACCTTTTAGCTTAAGCCAAAACCATTTGCTTCATTACTAATTCAAAAGCCTTGTTTTCAACATCATTCCAAAACAACTTTCCTTTAACCAAAATTTTCAAAACTTCCAAAAAAAATCTAACTCCAAAAAAATCTAATTCCTAAGATTTTTGAAAATTTTTGACAGCGTCTCCTTTGTACGAAGAGAATTTTACAATATCACAATTATAATCTATTACTTAAATAGGAAAGGAGAAACCAGGGCACTTATATGCTGCCACGTGTCCTTCTCATTCGATTCCCTTTCATTTTCAAGTTTTGTTCCTTAACCGTTGTTCTCCACTTCAACAAATCCTTGCCATCTATTTCACTTTTCAACCCACCCAACCGCCAAACCATTTCCTCTACTTTCACTCCCCTTCCTCCTCAACCACAACATCCCCATTCCCATCCGCGATCCATAAATCGCCGCTGACCGTTGTCTTCCGTTTGGCTGTTTAGCCGACCCTCTTTACAACTACCCACCCTCGGTTCGCCTAATCTTTGCCCCTTACTCCCACCTGCCTACTTACCTGCACTCCGCGTCAACCCGGCTAACACTGCCTGCTGCGTCCTATTGGGCGGCAGCCTAACCTTTCGCACCAGCATAGGTCAGTAATTTTTTTCTATTAATTTCTCCATTTTGGGGCTTATTGTAAATTCGTCAATGAATTACCCAATCTCCATTGTACGCATGGCCCATTATTACCATTTTCTGTTACCTACGTTTCTGCTATTCTAACTTACTTGACGATGCCCATGTTGTCGTTGAATCACTTACCCTACGCTAACGCAAACTCACCGTATACAACTGTTTGTGTTAATTTAAGTTGACAGTAAGTAAACGTGGATTGTTGACACAGACATGTTATTGCTTACAGTTTGACCGTTTTCTGCATTCACTCCCCCTTCAGTTTACCAAACTTGAGGGCAATTTGCTTCACTGCTTCCCATCCAATTCTAAATCTGTAAAGAAGATAAAAAAGATTGAGTATCTGTAAGACAGTAATCTCGCTCACTTTCATCTCTTCTTACATTGCTCTGCCATAACAACTTCGTTGATTATAATGTTAAACAACAGCACGAAACAGATAACATTTGCCGGTATAGTCTGTTCAAACAAACTAACAAATATTTTTTTTTCCCTCCGACCATCAATTTCAGTCGAAGACAGATAATCAAATCCAATGTACATAAAACATTTTCTGTGGGAAACTGATTTTCTGTATCATCGTGTTATTTTAACACCACTTTAAATGCACTATACTTTACTCCACATTGTTCGACATGACGTTGTTGTATAACTGCATTATGATCTGCAAAAACCTCTGGTTCTATATCTCCTCCATTTCACTTCCATAACTGTGTACGTTATATGAAAATGTGAGAGAACATGTGTAAAAGTTAACAGCTTTTTTCTTCCCCCCAATGGGAGGTGGGTACGTGAAACGGTTAGTGGTAAACCAACATTGTGGAACTCAATTAGTGAGTCATTCTTATTTTTTCCGATTGTGTACACAATTGTAATTGATGAACATAACAACGGTTTACGGCAGTTATATATTTCCCTTCCATTTGTACAAATAATTTCATCTTTTTCTGATCCACGCGTACATCCCCTAATGGTGTTTTGACTACAACATCTTTGCTAGATGGGAAATGTCACTCAGGCATTTACAGTTTTCTTGCAATACAACATTTTCCGTTTCAAAATTATGTATGTTGTGAGTTTATGAAACATATATTACATAATTTATTAACATGAGCTATGTAAACTGTGGAGAAAAAAATGTTGTCTGCAAACTTTGGTTGGAAACTATCGTTCCCTCTTTATTCACCAACAATCTCTAATTTGTGTATTATGACAACTCAATGATATGATTTAAACATGCAAAAAGGTCAACAAGTTATTTGGTCATTTATGCCAACCTGTACGTTTATGGTATAGATAGTACCGTTAACAGATGTTTGGCAACTAATATACATAACACTGGGAACATGATGCCTTCCACTCCTGTTCACGTTTCACCTTTATATGTGTATATTTATTCTTATTAGATGTGTCAGTACAGTTAAGCAAAATATGATATATACTATGGTATGTTTTCCAACATAGCACATACAGGCCGATAACTTGCTCTCCACCATCTTTTGTAGGAATTCAAATGGGATGATACTGTCCGCTGAATAGCGAAGATTTATGACTACTAGAAAGGTATCTATCTACTGACCCATTTCCTCTGACTGTATTCATACTCATTTTTGTCCTCCAGTACTTACTCTTTAACATAGTTTTCGTCAGAAGTTCGTACGAATGCGTTTTATTGAGTTCCTACTGCTTTTAATCATTTTTGTACTAGGAAGATAATTTTTTCTTCCTTTTCCACTTCCTCTTCATACTATCAGCTCCTATCAGCGGCACACTATTATTTAAACATTCACACACACACCCCCACACATATATGGAGACAGACGGACCAGTGCAACTTACTTTTTTCACTATTTCCACTGTGCAATAAATATCACACATGGTTAATAAGAGTTCACATTGATCGCATCATGTTACTCAAATCATACTGCTATTACATTTAGTGTGTAATACACGCATTTACTCTGCTTCTGTCCTGTCCGCTGGGCATGGCTTATTTATTTTCCATCAACGTGCTTCAACTCAACTAAATTAATCATTTTTTTAAATTTATGCACATGTCCAAATACATTCTGTTCCAAATTTCTCATCAATTTTTTACAAGTCACTCTGTTCTGCAATTATAATGCTGTGAATTAATTTGATTATAGTGTTCGATATATACGTAGTTATAAGTTGTAATCGCTTATTATTTATGGCGTACATAAATTTAAGAATTTGATAAGTAATTGAAATATACAATTACTGACACAGACTACATTGTAACAAACTGCTGTTACATTAGTTTGATTTTTAACGCTTAACGTGCATTATCTGTATCTCATATGCGTTTACGGACGTCGTTTTATAAACTAATAAGTAGTGTATCAAATACGTAACATTGTACACAATGATTGTTCAAGCCCGAAAATCAGTCTCTACTTTTTCTTAGCACACTAAGCATGGCCTCATTCGTTTTACAATTATAACCTAACATGGATTTAACTTGATTTTAATATTTCGTGCAACTAAGCATTAGAGGTCAGCATTACCTTACCTGTCATTCCTGTCAGTATGGAAACAATCATTTGTCACCTATCGTAGTATGTCCCTTTTTGTTCTCCTTTTCTCCTTTTACAAAGTCAACTGTCGCTCAGTTTCTGTTTTTTTACCAACCACAAATATCATTTTTTTCCTTAAACAAAATGTCGATTTTTACACACTTACTTTTTTACGACCAAACATGTGACAAGTTCCTTTTTATCTTCTACCCGACATTATTCCAAGATCTGTAATCGATATTACTAATTTTGATTTCTTTAAATATTTTTGGTTTTTCACAATTCATTTCAGGAAAAGTTGGATCATGGAAGTCCTGTACAGTTCATCTGATTGGTTTCAATTAATTTTTCCATACACCCTTACTCCCTGTGAAGTCCACCTTTATGTTTCTTATTCGTTGATTTTAGTAACCATTTGTTCTAACTGTTGCCTTTTAACTTGCAAAGGTAGCAACTGCTTATCCACTGTTTGTGAATATATAATACCGTGTGCAGTTAAAACAGTATTTTAAATTTGCAGTACTATATAATTTTTGATATACTGGTATGTTTACGTTTTCTAAAGCAAATGTTAATTATGGTATCGTTCTTGGCTTCTCTACCGTAAATTCAGCAACAAACATTGTTCCACCTGTATATTGATAGGCTGATTGTGTTTTACAAATATATAATATGCTTGATAATCTAATGTCTAAGATTTAAGTGGTATGCTGTCAGTAGTGGACAGCCATCAAACTAGCCAGGATACCAGTTTGTAGGTGGTTTTACCATTTAAAAGAAATATAAATGGTTAGCTGTCATATTTCAACATTCGTGTCCCCAAAAAATATGCATTATTTTACTGCTGTCTTTTATGCCTAATATGTAAATGAATAAATTTAGTATCAGTTTAACTTTTCAGCAGTTGTTTGGCTATGTGCAGGACTGAGTTTAGTCAGATCAATTCGGTAGTCACCTTTTAGTCAATTTGGTCGTTCATGTTGGTAGTGTATGTCAAAGTCGAATAAAAGTCAGACAACACTTCAACAGTTCGAAGTCCGCTTCTTATCGTGCTGGTTCAAAACAACACTTGCCTGTGGAAGAGGCACTCATGGTCCAAATTGCAGTATTTAACTGGACAGACGAACGTTCAGGTATATGTAACATTATGCGATACAGCGATTGTTCTTCTCTAATCGTACCGTATAAATTTTGACTCATTGTGCAGTCCACAGTGATGGTTTTACATTGCACGATAAACTACTCCATCAAAACTGTCCCTCCTCTCCATTTGCAGACAGCAAAAACGTGGATCCTTGACAATTGCATCGCTTCGTTACCAACACTGGCTTGCTGATACCTTTCTCCACATTTGGTAAGATATAGATTGATCTCATTTACCGTCGTAGCTGGTACTGTTACGCATTTATTTATCATCATATTCCAACTCACTATTTGATGGATAGTCATACAGTAATTTTGTTAAAGTTTTTCTTATTTCCAAACAACATATGATTATTCGTCTTATATTTTCATACAACCTACTGTTGACAGTACGGACATGGATGTACATATTCATTCGTGCTTTCATTGGGTAGACCAACTGTACAGTAAGGCTAAGTGATGTTATGTTGCTACATCTACGGAACAGATGAAATTTTCAAATTTCAAATAACACTGCTAATATACATCAAAGCAATGCGGCAAACAGTTGGCAAGTTCAGGATTTCGTAATGATTTTAAATCTGATAGATAGGGTGTAGGAGGGGAAAAACATAAAACATAAGTGTAGATTTAAGAATGTGCCCTGTCAATGTCATAAGCGACCATACATTAAATCTATGCTTACTGAATATCATTACTTGACTAGATTAAGACTGTTTAATTTTTTCTTTTTGCTATACTTTATGTTGTACTGTTTTCTCATTTGTGAAGATTGCTTACCTGATCATATGAACAACTGTTTTTAGTTTTCTTTACTACACAACTTATCGTTATAGCATAGAGCAGGTTAGATTTTACCAGCCATTGTTAGTTACTAATTCTGTTTTCTACCTACATAAACACTTTGTTATCCGTGGATCAAATAAAAATTATCCGTACGATGATGTTGTACTAAGAGGAGTAAAACGGTGTAAATCTTGATAATTAAACTGTAATCAGAGGTTGAAACATGGTAGCTTGCTAATTTGATCACGGATGGGAAGTAATCATGTTTAAGAGCAATAAGTTTAGGAATATGAATATACAGACCTAGAATATAATTTGCTCTGTTCTGCTCAGCCTGCACAGTTTGCATCTAAATTGACTACTGAAGTAACATCAATACCACTGTCATTTGATTTCAGTCAGGTTTGACATTGTGTGGTTAGTTAAATGTTTAAATTCCTTTTGACATATGATTCCCGTATCAGCTACTCCTATTTTCTTACCGGATGGTAGATTGAAATCTAAATATTCAGTAAATCAAATGGTAGCTGTACTTTTCAATTTTTATTTCAGTAGTTTGTGAGTTCACTGTTTTGTTCAAACCATATAAACGAGTTGTTTTCCGTCTGACGTACCATGTCGAAAATAGTGACTGTATTCTAAAACCGTCTACATTTATACTTTCATAAGTCATTATTGCATAATATTCCTCCTACTAAATATTTTTTTTGCTATACAAGTTCTCCTGATCATATTTTTCTACATAAGCCTGTTGGCTAAACTGGATTTTTTTGTACTATATGATTGATTGATGGACCACACACTCTGTATGCAAATAAGCATGTCGAATTATGTCCCTCACTGCTGTCACAAGTTAAACAATTTGCAGTGAAGTAGTACTATATTTATTTGTAATCAGTAGGTAATGCTTCTTATTGCCACTGGTGCAGGCTATACATACTATATACTGTGTGCCTGACAATTGTAAACCCATGCAGGTCTCTTGCTTAATCAGAAATTATGGATACCACAGTTGTGGCTAGGAATGCTAGAGTTGAAAGAAGAGGTGCAATCAACGTGAGAAAAAGAAAAAGGCCTACAGTTTTACAACATGAGGGGACAACGATGGAAGATACAAGCAAGTCCCGTGGAGATGTGTCGAATAGGCCAAAGATAACTTCAGGATGAAGTCGCCGTAAGGTACGTTATGTCGATGTACATACCGTTATTTCATTTACATATTAACAGAGTACAACTACTGCTTTCCACTATAACAAAAACAGGGAAAAAAGAAAATGGACGAAATGCCTCACTGAGTTCATGCATCAGTGTGTTTGCAAAAATAGGCACAATAATGGTGTACTCTTATTCTTCATGTCCCTTACGAACTATAATATAACCTGGAATAATCCATTTACCTGCTGCGTTTTAAACATATTTACGTTTGCTAATATCCACTTGAGATATTGTATGGTTTACGCAGCAAAGTTCACTTTGCTATTAATCAAACTTACAACGGTTCCTCTACTACTTTGTTTACTCTTGGTACGTTTACAGTACGCATTTGTGTTAAGAACACTGACTCATAAACTGCTGGAACAGGAGCTGCGGTGAAGCCATGGAATTTTGGTGGTCCTACCAATATTTTCTCAAGTTGTAATGCAACAGTTTGGTATGAAGAAAGGAACAGGAAGTCAGGAAGACCAGTGAATCCGAAGTTTTCTATTTGCTGTAAGGGTGGTAAAATGAAGTTACCACGTTATAAAAAATGCCCTGACTATTTACATAACCTGCTTGATTACAATGGTGGTCGTGATAGTTCTAATTTCAGAGAGAACATACGAGTATATAATGAGATGTTTGCATTTACATCTATGGATGGGAGTATTGGTAATTAGGTGAACATAGGTCGGGGTCCTTATGTATTTAGAATTAGCGGGCGGAATTATCATAAAATAGGCTTTATGCTACCCACCAAGGGGCAAGCTAAATTTGCACAACTATATATCTATGACACAGCCAATGAGGTTACAAATAGAGTTAATGCGCTTGGGTTGTCTACTAGCCAGTCTACAAACCCTCATATTATTAAAAATTTAATATCTATGTTCAATGACTGTAACGAGCTGGCTAAGGTGTTCCGGATGGCTAGAGACAGGTATAAGAGTAGTAGTTTGACCAATGTTTCGCTTCATTTGTTGGAAAGGAGGGATAGAGATGGTAGGCAGTACAATATACCAACAACTTTCGAATTGCAGCGTTGGTTATAGGGACGGTAGCCACAGTGAAGGTTATAGGGACATCATAATCGAGGAGAAAAGTGGACTGCTTAAGAGAATTAACGAGAAACACCCTAGTTTTATGGCTATGCAATATCCCCTCTTATTTCCCTATGCAGAGGATGGTTACAGACTTAACTTACCTTATCAGTCTGTCGAACCAGCTGATATCGATAAGGGCGACGTGGTAACCATGCATGAATATTATGCTTAGATACTGCAATATAGAGAGGGAGATGGTAATACCTTGCTTTATGGTGGGAGATTGTTCCAGCAGTCAATAGTTGATGCATACCGTTGCATTGAGGAGGACAGATTGAATTGGATTAGAAATAACCAACATAACATCAGGTCTGAACTGCACAAAGGGCTAAAGGATACAGTTGCAGCGGGTGACACATTGGCTTTGTCTATTGGTAGGAGAATGGTTTTGCCTTCTTCTTTCACTGGTGGGCCTAGGTATATGATTCAAAACTACCATGATGCAATGGCAATTTGTCGATGGGCCTGCTCTCCAGATTACTTTATCACATTTACATGCAACTTTCAATGGCCACAGATTAAGAAGTGCTTAAAAACAATTCCAGGTCAAAGGGCAGAAGATAGACCGGGTATAATTTCATGTGTTTTTCACATCAAGTTGCAGCAATTAATGCATGACATAAAGGAAAAAGAACATTTTGGAAAACTAAATGCAGGTCTGTCACATCATGCACTAAAATTTCCTTCAAAAATAGTTACATATACTGATAATATTCATTAATTTTGGTAAATATTTTTACAGCTTTGTACGCTATTGAATTTCAAAAGCGTGGCTTGCCTCATGCACATATCTTACCGTTTGTATGCGGGGAAGACAGACCAAAAACAATAGCTGAGGTGGATAAGGTGGTTAGTGCAAAATTACCTAACCGTGAGGTAGATCCTGTTGCATACCAATCAGTCGGTCATTTTATGGTACATGGACCATGCGGCGTTTTTAATCCTAACTGCCCATGTATGATAAATGACAAATGTTCAAAACATTACCCAAAACGTATTGATTATGAAATGACGTATGACAAACATGATTTTCCAAATAATAGAACACGCAGCAATGATAACCTTGTCACACATTATCTAGGGTTAATCTAAATAATTGTTGGGTAATACCGCATAATGTGAGTGTAGTTGTGAAGTATCAAGCACACACTAACGTTGAGATATGTGTTCATGCAAAGTATGTTAAATATTTGTTCAAATTCATTCACAAAGGCCACGATAGGGCTGCTATTGTAATTGAGGAAAACAGTGTTACGAACCATAATTTTGTTCGAGCGGTGGATGAAATAAAAACTTATATAGATTGTCGTTACATATCAGCTTCAGAAGCAAGTTGGAGAATTTTCAAAAGTGATATTCACTATCGAAAACCTGCAGTCGAACAATTACAATTTCATTTACCTGAAGAGCAAAACGTTGTTTTTCACGATGGCGATAATTTGGCTGAGGTAGTACGTCAACCGCTGTTAACAATACTATTTTCACTGAATGGATGAAAACTAATAAAATTAGTGAGGAGGCAACATATGTGGATTTTCCTACAAAATGGGTATGGAACAAAAAAATTGGCAAGTGGACAGCATGCAAAAAAGGGGACACAATAGGTAGAGTTTATTTTGCTCATCCAACATGCGGCGAATGATTTTATTTACGTCTGCTACTAAACATTGTCAAAGGACGACCAGCTATGAAGAGATAAGAACCGTTAATTCTGTTGTTTATGACTCTTTTAAAAGTTCATGTGTTGCATGCGGATTACTTGAAGATGATAATGAATGGAACATAGCTTTAACCGAGGCATCATGTTGGGCAACTGCAGCGTCTCTACGTGAACTTTTTGTCATGTTGTTGATTTTCTGCAAAGTATCCAACCCACTTCAACTTTGGAATAGAAATTGAAAAATATTGGCGGAGGATATTGAATGGCATTTCCTTCGTATGTATAAACAACAACCTGATTGTTTTGATGACTGTCAACTTAAGTTGGAGACTGTACGTGAATTAGAAAAGATAATGAGTAAAGTCGTAGATCTGTAGCATAATTTAACTTCATCCCTCCATAAGAACTTATATCAATTTTCACAGGTCATTGTAGCTTACTAACAACTGAAAATGATTATGATATGGAAATGTTGAAAGCTGAGTCGCAACCGCATCTGTCGTCTTTAAATTTTGAAAAACAAAAGGTATTTAACAGTGTACGTGATTCTGTTATGGCTAAGTTTGCAAGTGATATAAAATATGTGTACATCCATGCAACTACCACATACAATTTGTAGGCAAATCTGTATATGGATTCTTTGGGCATGAATGAGAAGTATATTACCCGGTGGGGGTGGAAAATGAAATATTCATTTTCTCCTCAGTGGATAGTAGTAAATTACAGTAACTAAGGAGCAAATGTGTAACCTGAATATAAAGAAACGAAAATTCTGTTGGAAGAGATGGCGATACTCGGTAATCTTCCGTGGAAGACAATTTTCTGCTCTTATATAAATAGATGCTGAATTTTGTTTTTACAAAATATTTTTCTTATCGTTTACCGATTCATTTCATTAACAAGATCATGTTGGTTGGTACTGACATAAGCATCAAAGGCTTGCTTGCAAATTGCTCAGGTTGATTATATCTTTTTTATCAGTTCAACTTCATCATCTATCCTCTGACAATAACATTCTGGTCAGTGTTCAACAGCAGGTACAGTTTCGTAATATAGGACAATTTGTATCCATTTTCAACTTAAACTGACGAATTTGTTGCGCACTGTACAGCTTTATTGAATTGCTAGGAAGAGAGACTGATAAGCATAGGGATTTGGCAATGAGTTCTTCAGAGAATATCATGCTCCTTGTGCGCTTAATGCTCAGCAGGTATTTTTAATATTAGGCTTTACGAAATAGAGAGCGACCAGTAAACTTAGGATTGCATAAAATAGAACTGATACTAGGTGCACTTAGCACAACTTGAACTTATTTGCAGTCGACTATTGGATTCAAGAAATACGAAACAGTAGTTAGTTATGGAAAAAGTTTTCAGATTTTTGTTTAATTCTATAACTTCTACATAATGATCTCATATTTGTTCATCAGTCATACATCAACTGTAGCGATCCTGGATTTTTACTAAGTTTCAATTGATAATTAATTTAATTTTGGAATAAAAATTATGAAATTAATTGGTAAATTGATTTGAGTTTCTCCAAATTTAAATAAAATATGTGTGAAATCATTTGAATTTAATTTTTAAGTAAACGGTTTAAAAATAATTTGAATTTATAAAACAAGAGAAACTATGAAATTAATATAAGCAGGAAAATAAATAATCAATAAGTAAACTAAATGTTGGATAGTTAAACTTCAAAAAGAAATAAAATAAATATCTTAAAATTTTAGTTATGTAAACTATAAATAAATACTTAGAATAACTCTTAAAATTGGATATGTATGCTATTGGAATACAAGTAAGTGTAAAATAAAATAAGACAAAGCTATATATATGAAAGAGCTTGCAAAAGAAGATGTATATTCAAATATCAACAAATAAAAATATCTAAGTACATACAAGCAAATGAGAATGAGTATGTAGGCTTGGGTAACAAGACAATAGCAATTAATACCGATATCTTTAGCAGCCAAAATACAACGTTACATCAGCCACTAAAGTGGAAAAATCTATAGTCAAATACATTCAAGTAAATTAACAAAAAAACCAGACTGTACAAAATAAATAAATAAAATTAGTAAGCTTATAAACCAAGCCAAGTTAATTAATGCACGCCTCAACATATCTTTTCAGCCAACACTTTGAAATAAAGATCTCTGTCTGGCTGTACAAAATACAATATCACCTGTACAAAAAAAGTCTCTGCTCTTTAGTGTACAAACGACATTTTATCACACAATAAAAAATCATTTCATAAATATCAAACTTCTTCATTCAGTTCGTCCATTTTAAACTAAGCACCACTGAGTAAACATCATCTTTAACTTGAACAAAACTTCAATTTAAGCAAAAAACAATTCAACTTCATTACAACCAGAGAATCAAAAATGAAGGCTTCAGTTTGAAATTGCACAAGGCTATTCAAATAAAAGCAACTCTATTCATTCTTCTGGAAATCAAGGTAGGTAAATAACATCATAGAAAGATAAGTTAGCAGTAATCTGGGTAAGGTTCATGTTTAATATGGTTCTGCTCGAGTATTTTCCTTAACATTAACTCTGTGTACAAATATATATAAATGTCTATGACATATTTCATCTGCTTTCTGTTTAGCTTACAGGGTAGAAACAACTAATAAATTCAATTCCATATCTTCTAATCAGTATCAGGCTTTGATCTCAAAAGCAAACATGTAAGTTTAAGTATGAATTACAATTTAAAAATAGTTTCAAGAAGAATAAGCCGATACAATATGTAAAAATTGTTTTTTTCAAAGAAAAACTCAAAATCGAATAAATTCGAATATAAAGTTTTGCGAATTCAATTATATATTTGGAATCCTTACATAAAAATAGGATTTTTGAGATTAGTTTGATGATTTTTAAGTGGGTGGTTTTAGTGCAGTTTCGTGATGATCGATTTTTGGATTTTGACAAATTTTTGGTAATCGGAGGGTGGTTGAGGGTCGGCGCTTCGCATGAAGGTAGAGGGGAGTACAGTGAGTTAGGGAAAAATGGTGGGAAGTGCTCCGGTTCATCGTAGTGGTGGCGGCGAGCCTTTTTTGTCTCTAAACCTATTTTTACCAAGGCTAAGAAGTTTGATTCGCTCGAAAACTATGATGGACCGAGTTCAATGTGCTCTTGGGAAATAGTAGAGGGGCGGTAGTCGAAGCTATGGCCGGTGGTGATGGCTCTCCGGTGGCCGGAATTTAAAGTACGGCGAAGTCCCAGGTTTTGGGGTGCAGTCTGGTTTCCAGGTTTTAGATTAGTTAACTTGAATTCGATTTTGAGTGGCTGTGAAGTTTCTGATGATCGTGATCGTTTCTGGGGGTGGTCATTGATGTGTGAAGGCTGTCGAAGGTGGCTAGAGTTGGCCAGAGCCATGGTGCATGTGCACCGTTCATTTGATTTTCTGATGATTTTTTTTTGGGTTTGGGTAGGAATTGTTCTCAGGATTTACTTGAGTTATTCGAGTGTTTACTCGAAGTAAAATAGGTTGTGACTCGAAGCAATTTTGGATTTGCTCGAATATTGGTCTAGTGACAGGTTTTTGATGACCTAACTGTAAATTTGAATTTAAAAGCAAATTTAAACTGAAATTAAAGTTGCGATGATAGATTTAAACAAGTTTAAACCTAGTATGAAGTATAATTTCAAAATGAATTTGAATCTTTAAAGTTTTAAAATATTTAAAGAGGGTTTCAGTTTTTTTAAAAAACCTGACAGTTTTTCTAGATTTTAAATTTTAATTTAAAATATGAAACATAATTTAAACTGGGTTTAAATTTAAAAGTAAAATTTAGTTTTCAAATTTAAACAATTAATTTGATTAATTAAATTATGACAATCATTTATGAAATTGTGTAAGTGTAATTACTTTATGGTAAGTAATTAAAGGTTTAACTTAAAATAATTAATTAAGGGGTTAATTAATTATGTAATTGGTTTGAAGGTTAGTTTAGTCAATATGATTAATTAAGAATAATTTATTAATTAAAAATAATTAATTAAAATGTTTGATAAATTAATTTATATCAAATTATTTGTAATTATTTAATCAGGATTGGATAATTAATTCATAAGTAATTAATTTAATTGGAAATAAATTGAATTAATTAGGATTAACCAATTAATTAATCGTGCTTATAAATGTTTATTGAATGCTTTTTTTTTGGCAAGGCCAGCCGGTTTTATAGTGGACCGTCCACTTTTTATTACGAACGTAATAAGAGTTTGAAGTACAGGAGTAAGGCAGAGGCACCTTAACTACAGAGATAAAAGAAAATACAACACAGGAGTGTGACAGACATATCACAACTACAGCTAACAACTATCATAACTAAGTCTCCTCCAAGGAGAATGGAAGATGAACATCATCTTCCGCATGCGAAGAAGCTAAAGAGGCATTCCCAAGAATACCATAATAGGGGCGAAACAGGAGAGCAATAGAAGGATCATAAATCTCAGCGTCAGAGGAGTAAATAAAAGATCGATCCCAAGTAAAATCAGCAAGCAAAATAGAATTTAACTCAGCATGCGTTCCATCCAAATCAAGAATCAAGGAATCACCAGAAGGCCTATAATAAAGGCGTCGTCTTTCTGCAGGATCTCCAGAGACAAAATGATAATAGAAACCGTCAACGGGGTCAAAGTGTAAAGCAGACTGACAATCAACCCAACATCTCTCAGGTTCATCCCAAACGACAGGCATCACAGTCGTTGCAAGATCCAGAGCAGGAGAGGATACCGCAGATACAATTACAGGGTCAATGGGAGGAGGAGGGGGTGAAAGCCGAGCAGGAGAAGACGAAATTTCAAGAACATGAGACGGAGGAACAGGAGGAACTTTGGGAACCCATTTCCTGAGCGGGGCTCAAGGGAGTGGAATCTTAGGCTCAACAGCAGAAGCATCAGAATGCATGCATGCGGAATCCAAATGACCAAAAGAGAGACAGGAGGAACAAATGTCTGGAACCCAACCATATCGAACACGGACATCCACCACATGGCCAACAGCAAGCTGAACTGGAATAGTGGTAGGGAGAGGCTTACAGAGGGTAATCTCAATCAGCGCCTTAGCGTACATCAGCTTATCACGCGCAATGGTATTAGCATCAAAACATATCAATTTTTCAACATTGCATGCAAGCCAATTCAAACCAAGTAGCGGCTGCAGAGCAGAAGGAATATGAGAAAAATAAACCCAGACAGGGATAGAACGCACCTGCTCACGCACACTAGCAACCGTAGGAGACCAAGGTGTAATAATGAACGGTTTCCCATCAAAAAAAGATGGCTCAGCCTCAAGTACACGACAGCGATCCTCAGAGGAAGAGAAACGCAGGAAATACAAAGTGTCGACCAGCTTAACTCGAAGATTCCCACGTAGCTTCCAAACCTTACAACAAAAAGAAGCCGCGTCGACCAGACGTTGCTTAGGGTCCAAAAAGAAACCAACCAAGTAATCCAACCAATAGTCAATACCCGCTTGCAAGACATTTGGCGGAGGGATCATCACGCCGTTTTCCTCAACGATTTCGAAATCCACGGGTACATATACACCCGCATTACGAGGCAGAGATGTAAAGAGCGATGACCAATTTTTGGAAACTGCCAAGGAAGGGGCAGCCGGAGGGAATGCGTCGACAATGGGAACACCAACAGGAAAGGCTCCAGAAGGCGTGGAGGCAGCATGCGTTCGATCATCAGAATACAACACAGGGGCCTTGGGAATGTTTTTAACAGAATCATTAGAACAAACACCTGTAGTGCATTGCGTATTAACCATTTTCTCAGTAGCAACAGTTTGCAAGCCACTTCCAATCCCACCTACATCATCCCCAAACACACGTGAAGCACCAAACTCCTCAACATCCTTAGACAAATTACAACAAACCGGTCGACATAAATTACCAACCTCACAACCAATGCACGTTGTTCTGTCACAAGAACAACCAACAGCAGTTCGTACTGACGAATTCGTAGAGGGAAGCGGTGGGAATGCAGATTCACAAAGCAATGGCGAGAAGAGCATCGGCTTCCTAAAGGGCCTACCAGAACGCGTTGAAGAAGGCACTGAAGAGGGGGGGGCTACAGGGGGAGACGGCGGAAGAGGAGAGGAGGGCATGGAGAGATGAGCGGGAACGAGGGATGGAAGAAAAGGGCTTGAAACGAAAAGGTCACGACCACGAAGGAAGAACGCAGCAGATCAACGACTTTGGGGCCATTAAAAACTTTATTGAATGCTTAACCTTACTTATAAATAATAGTATTGTATGAGATGCCTTGAGTTGATTGTCCTATCTGATTGTGATATTTTGCTCTGTGGATTGAGCCGTGTATTTTATCCATTTATTTATGATACATTGGTATATTAATCTGTGATCTGTGAATAAAAGATGAGCGTTATAGTTTATACCGCCTATCAACTACATTTCTGTGTTTTGATATGTGATGATGATGTTGTTGCACTATTGTGTTAAACCCCTGGACAACACACACGAATATGGATTTCACGAGGAAATCGATAAGTCACAGATTTTTGAAATGATTTTTAAATAGACATTTTAAATTCAAAAAAATTTGGAAATAAATTGGAATTAAAGTGAAAAGTTTTGAAAAAGGAATTTCGAAGATAAAATTTATCTTTGAATAACTTAATTAAGATTGAAGTTCAAATAATTTGATTTAAATTTAAATTCAAAGTTTGAAACTTAATTCTATGATTTGAAATCAGGGATTAAAGAAGTTATATATGGGTTGAACCAGTTTAAATGTATTGATTTGGGAATTTGAATTTAAATTCAAGGACTCTAACTCATACAAATATAATCAAATTTTTATGAAACGAAAACTATTTGTTTTCAAATAGTAAAAGCTTTCATATAAGAAATGAACTTCCAAATTGTGTTAAAAGGATTTCAAGTCGGAAATGAAAATGATTTCCAAGTTTGGAAATGGTTTGAAAGCTATAAGTCAAATCTTAACTTAAAGATTGGATGAGTTATTCCTAATTGAAATGGGAATTGTTTTGAAACCCGTAAATGGATCTTTGTGAAACTCTTTAAACTTTGTGAAACGAATCTTTTTATTTAAAGATTTGAAATGGTAATTTTTTTAACCATTTGAAGAAAAGTTTTGGATTTATCAGTTGTGACTTAACTGAAACCCCATATCCATATATTTAAAATATTGCGCTCATTATTCAGTTTAGCCGGGAGAGGACCTTGTGTCATATAACCCATTCCGAATAATGGTACGACGTTATGGATTGCATTGAAGACCGGTGGTGAAGACTGGGTATTTGTGAGAACGATAGGACAACCTACCGATTGACTCTACACTGAGTTGCTCCGGTATAGAGTTCTCCCTAAGTGATGGGAAGTTCGATCAGGATTGTAAATACTCGGATTTGCAAGGGCTTCTTTGAAAGTGCCTTCGGTTCTGTTCGAACCCGGGACAGACTTGTATGGTTGTATGTCTTACACTACACTTTGAGATATAAAACAGATTTCTTTAAAATACATATCTGTTGGTGGCGGAGAACTTATTCTCTTAGCTTAACACCCTTCTCTGAGATGTACGAGCTCAGAGGTTATGTAGTTGATAGTTATCAGTGATATACTCCCAATTTGGTAGTGTGGCATGCTAAGTGCTACTGTGTGTTAAAGATCATTTGTTGATCATTTGTGATCAAAGCATGGCTTTGTGAAAAAGCGTAGCTTTATGTACGAGACTGCATAGGACCTCACAACCCGGAAATGGTCGAAACAGGAAAGATGCGGAAAGGTTATGAGGGTCGCGCCCTTTAGGGTGTGTCATTCCCTTCTGGCAAAGGGTGGTATTATGGTATGGAGCCCAGATATTTACCTATATGGTGGGCTTCAATCTCATTTCTGTGTGGTTGTTGCTTTGTGGTTTAGAGGCGCCTCGGATAAAGGTCCCAAAGGACCAGGGCATGCTTGAGAAGTATTTACCTAGTTACAGAGGTAACCCGGCCTTGTGTTGGCAGAGAGCTGGTTAAGTTCTCGGGACGTCCCGCCAGAGGCGTACCCATAGACAGTGGGAAGTTCCTTAGCCCGACCATTTGTTGGAAATTCATTCATCCAATACGTGCCTTGCACGGTTTTAGTTGTAGAACCTGCCATTTACTTATGGTGGTCACCACTATTTAGATGGTAGCTGTTAACTCCACTTTTTCAACATGGCCGTGATATCAAAAATCGACCGAGAAACCAATGATAGTTCGTCTCGAAGAATAGTCAACTCAGCATCCCAACAAAGCAAGTTCTGTTGAATGGCTTTTCAGATAAGATCCCCTACGGAGGGGGGGTCTAGGGGGGTGCCAACCCCCCAAGGTGGGGGTGCGGGGGCAACGCCATCGCTACGGTGATCGACCTGCCCGGTCAGGTCGCAGGGGTCCAGGGGGCAGCGCCCCGTCCAAAACGGTATACGACTTAGAGAATGGAGCGACCTATCTTCTACTCGAAGTCAACGACCTAACTGATGAAGCAGGTTGACGAGCTAACAAGTGGCACGACTTACCGACTTAATAAGGTTGCCGACTTAATAAGGTTGCCGACTTAACAAGGTTGCCGACTTAATAAGGTTAACGACTCAAGAAGCTTAACGACTCAAGGATTGGACGACCTAAGAAGTGCCACGACTTAACGAGTTAAGGTTCAAGGCGACTTAGAGGAATGAAACGACTCAAGAGGGTTAGCGGTTCATGAGACAGGCCGACTCAGTGGGTCAACGACTCAAGAACTGTGCGACTCAAGGTCTTCACGACCTAACAATTCAAGGGCTGAACGATCTACGAGTTAAGGCCTCCACGAGTTAAAGAGTCTACGAGATAACAATCTTACGAGTTAGAAGATGGCGCGACAGGAAGTCTACGGCTCAAAAGATAAGTTGTTCACGACCTAAGACTTGGAGACAAGTTCAACACCACGCTGTAGTAAGAAGAATCGCTGACGACTTACGACCTATGATGAGTCGTGTACGACTCATGCTAGCATAAAGGAAACTGCATTTGGTTAACTCGTGAACGACTTAGAACTTGTATCATTCATTCAGATGGGTGCATAACTCTGGGCCAAGCCATGAACCCAGTAAATCAGCCGCGACCTACCATGAGTCGTATACGAGTTACGACTCATCATGAGTCGTACACGAGTTACGACTCATCGTGATTCGTATACGAGTTACGACCTAACTCCGAAGATGCCTATAAATACGCCCATAACTCCAACAGAAAGGGGACTTTTTTTGGGCTCATTCATTTCAAGCGTCGTTACTCTGCTGCATTCCGAACTACTTCAACACTTAAAGCTTTTGAGATATAAAGAACGCCTCAAGGAACTTCACGAAGAAATCATACATGTCCAACATGAGTTCAAAGATTTGGATCGACATTGAAGTTTAGGCTACTTGTTCTAAGTCACTTGTAACTCGAAGTGTGTTGTAATCAAAGTGTAATTGCATCGACTTGTAATCAAATCGTCAATAAAGATATTCAAAGTGGATGTAGGCTCTCTCTTAAGCCGAACCACTATAAAATTGCTGTTGTTTACTGCTTTTTCGCTACTATCTGCTTATAATCTGTTCCCGAGCTATCGGGTGGTGCTTTCACAATCTCACTTCATACACCGGGGGTGTTAGCTTTCAAATTTTAGCGTTAACAGTAGCTATAGTAGGCATAGTTCGGAATGTCTATGCTGGCTAAGATTTATATTATACTTTCGAAAGGTTTTCTGCACTATGCACTAATAATAATATCAAATAAATTTTCTCGTATCAAGCATGTTTGACTATCATAAGGAGAAACCTCCTCCAATTCTGTGTTTGCATGGTGTGCGCGGTGGGAGGCCTTATGGTAGTTTCATTTTCTAAAAAGCATTGCGAAATTATTTTAAATTCTTTTGTTGTTTGTTTTAAAGACCAAATGTTTTTGTTACTTACACCAGTCCCATGACTGACTCGGAGTTTATTGTTCCTTTCCTAAACTCTGGGTGCCCACAAAGTTTCCATACGAGCAGTCTAGCATTGGGTTTTTCAGATAGTCAGGTTTAGTAGATTATCTAGAGTTGGTCCAGTCTTTGGATCAAAGGACGGGACTTGCTAATCTAGGTGAAACATGATGGGGGTTCGAGCTAGCTTTGGATTGGAACAATGGATTTGGGGATGCATTCTTTTGGAGTTATTATTCCGCTGCTGGTGTTTTCTATTCCTTTCCGCTGTGTCTTGTATCTCTGATAGCATGGATATCTATTGTATCATTCTGTTGTATCACATTATATCAGATGTTGTATGTGTCATTATATCAATATTATATATATATATATATTTGTATTCATTTCTTCCACTGTGTTGTACTTAATGGTGATATAAACTCCGGCGCACCAGATTCGACGTTTGGAACTACGACATTTGAATACGAGTGTCGTATTCGGTGTCGATTTTCGAAGGTCGAGTCAGGATCGCTACGTTTGGTATCAGAGCTGAGGGTTAAAACTTTAGCTCAGGAGTATAACACATTAAGTAACTCATTAGAGATAGGGTGAAGTATACCCTAGAATGAGTATCCTTAAGATATCCGTTCGAATGCCTTAGTAAATTTGCTTACTATCCACTGTTAGTGAATATGAGTGCAAGAAGAGAACAAGATAGGGGACAGGGGAGTAGCACTGCGAATGGTCAATACCCTGCAACAGCAGAAATAATCATCTCTATCTATATCCTTTGATTCGTCTTTCCAATTTCTTTGATTGCTTCGTGATAGCTCCAGAAAGAAGCTTCAGTGTGATGACCCTACGAATCGTTATAGAAAATCCTTATTTTTATCGGTTTCTCATTAGCTTTTCGATTCTTTGATGGTTCCTGATAGATCCAGGAAAAAGATTTGATATATTTGCATGGGACATAAACTCCAAATAGACCAGAATTTTTGTTTGGATGAATTGGTTGCTTTGATTGCTATGGTTAGTAGGTATACTTCAGTTCTAAACTAAAAGTTTTGAAATTGTATCCATATATCTGTCTATTTTTGGGTCCGGATATGTTCTACGAATGGTTAGCTATCCCTTCGGACTAACAATGCCCCTGCATACTTCGTAAATAAGGATAACCTGAGTATCTTGTGAAGTGTTAAATAGATTCGTTCTTGTATCTATTGTTGATATTATGATTTGGTAAGCCAAATGAAAAATAGATATTCAGTTTGATTTGATGAAACATTCTTCATATATTCTTTTGTTGTCTCCCTACTTTCAAATTTCGAGGACGAAATTTCTTAAGAGGAAATCTGTAACGATCCCGAAGTTTTACTATGTTTAAATTGATAATTAATTTAATTTTTGAATAAAAACTGTGAAATTAATTGGTAAATTGATTTGAGTTTCTCAAAATTTAAATAAAATATGTGTGAAATCATTTGAATTTAAATTTTAAGTAAATGGTTTAGAAATAATTTGAATTTATAAAATAAGAGAAACTATGAAATTAATATAAGCAGGAAAATAAATAATCAATAAGTAAACTAAATGTTGGATAGTTAAACTTCAAAAAGAAATAAAATAAATATCTTAAAATTTTAGTTATGTAAGCTATAAATAAATACATAGGATAACTCTTAAAATTGTATATGTATGCTATTGGAATACACGTAAGTGTAAAATGAAATAAGATAAAGCTATACATATGAAAGAGCTTGCAAAAGAAGATGTATATTCAAATATAACAAGTAAAAATATCTAAGTACATACAAGCAAATGAGAATGAGTATGTAGGCTTGGGTAACAAGACAATAGCAATTAATACCAATATCTTTAGCAACCGAAATACAACATTACATCAGCCATCATAGTGGAAAATTTTTAGTCAAATACTTCAAGTAAATTAACAAAAAAAACTAGACTGTACAAGATAAAAAAAATAGTAAGCTTATAAACCAAGGCAAGGTAATTAATGCAAGCCTCAACATATCTTTTCAGCCAACACTTTGAAATAAAGATCTCTGTCTGGCTGTACAAAATATAATATCACTTGTACTAAAAAAAATCTCTGCTCTTAAGTGTACAAACGACATTTTATCACACAATAAAAACTCATTTCATAAATATCAAACTTCTTCATTCAGTTCGTCCATTTTAAACTAAGCACCACTGAGTAAACATCATATTTAACTTGAAAAAAACTTCAATTTAAACAAACCACAATTCAACTTCATTACAACCAGAGAATCAAAAATGAAGGCTTCAGTTTGAAATTGCACAAGGCTGTTCAAATAAAAGCAACTCTGTTCATTCTTCTGGAAATCAAGGTGAGTAAATAACATCATAGAAAGATAAGTTAGCAGTAATCTGGGTATGGTTCATGTTAAATATGGTTCTGCTCGAGTATTTTCCTTAACATTAGCTCTATGTACAAATATATATAAATGTCTGTGACATATTTCATCTCCTCTCTGTTTGGCTTACAGGGTAGAAACAACTAATAGATTCAATTCCATATCTTCTAATCAGTATCAGGCTTTGATCTCAAAAGCAAACGTGTAAGTTTAAGTATGAATTATAATTTAAAAATAGTTTCAAGAAGAATAAGCTGATACAATATGTAAAAATTGTTTTTCTCAAAGAAAAACTCAAAATCGAATAAATTCGAATATAAAGTTTTGCGAATTCAATTATATATATGGAATCCTTACATAAAAATAGGATTTTTGAGATTAGTTTGATAATTTTTAAGAGGGTGGTTTAAGTGCAGTTTCGTGATGATCGAATTTGGGATTTTGACAAATTTATGGTAATCGAAGGGTGGTTGAGGGTCGGCGCTTCGCATGAAGGTAGAGGGGAGTACAGTGAGTTGGGGAAAAATGGTGGGAAGTGCTTCGGTTCATCATAGTGGTGGCGGCGAGCCTTTTTCGTCTCTAAACCTAGTTTTACCAAGGCTGAGAAGTTTGATTCGCTCGACACCTATGATGGACCGAGTTCAACGTGCTCTTGGGAAATAGTAGAGGGGTGGTAGTTGAAGCTATGGCCAGTGGTGATGGCTCTGCGGTGGTCGAAATTTGAAGTACGGCGAAGTTCCAGGTTTTGGGTTTTGGGGTGCAGTCTGGTTTCCAGGTTTTAGATTAGTTAACTCGAATTCGATTTCGACTTGAAGTTTTTAATGATCGTGATCATTTCTGGTGGTGGTCATTGATGTGTGAAGGCTGCCGAAGGTTGCTGGAGTTGGCCAGAGCCACGGTGTATGTGCACCGTGCATTTGATTTTCTGATGATTTTTTTGGGTTTAGGTAGGAATTGTTCTCGGGATTACTCGAGTTATTCGAGTGTTTACTCAAAGTAAAATAGGTTGTGACTCGAAGCAATTTTGGGTTTGCTCGAGTATTGGTCTGGTGATAGGTTTTTGATGACCTGACTGTAAATTTGAATTTAAAAGCAAATTTAAACTGAAATTAAAGTTGTGATGATAGATTTAAACAAGTTTAAACCTAGTATGAAGTATAATTTCAAAATGACTTTGAATCTTTAAAGTTTTAAAATATTTTAAGAGGGTATCAGTTTTTTTTAAAAACCTGACTGTTTTTCTAGATTTTAAATTTTAATTTAAAATATGAAACATAATTTAAACTGGGTTTAAATTTAAAAGTTAAGTTTAGTTTTCAAATAAACTTTTGAATCTTGAAGTTTTAAAATGAATTTGGATTTTAAATAAAGAATTTAAAATCAAAGTTAAAGGCAAGTTTTAAATCAAAAGATTTAAATCAAATGTTTAAAATTAGTGGATTCAAATTCATTTTGGATCTAGATCTGGGAATTTAAAATTAGTTTAGATCTAAAAGTTTTAAACTTGAATTTTGATAAAGTTCTTTTATAAAAGAATTTTGAATGAAAAATATATGATTTGTTTTTAAACTTGAATTTTCAGGTAAAAATGTAATGTATTTTTAAAAGCTTAAATTTTAAATAAAAATTTAAGTAAATTAGTTAGAACTTTTCTTATATAGGTTTATAAGTTGATTTTAAACTTAGTTAATGTTTAATCGTTTTGAACAATAAATTCGAGATGAAATTTGAAATTAAATTTGGAAGTGTAATGTCTTAAATACACTTTAATATTAATGAAGTCATTAATAAAGAAATGGATTACCTTAGAAATAATTAAGGTATTAAAATGACTTAATGAATAAGATAATTAAGGAATGACTTATTTATTTAATTTATAAATTAATGATTTACGTTAATTTATAATTAGAGATTAATTAGGACAGTAATTAAAGATTTGTTATTAGTTAATGATGGTTATTAACTAAGATTATTTAAATAATTAATTAATGTGATTAATTTTAACAATTAATTTGATTAATTAAATTATGATAATCATTTATGAAATTGTGTAAGTGTATTTACTTTATGGTAAGTAATTAATGGTTTAATTTCTTAAAATAATTAATTAAGGGGTTAATTAATTAAGTAACTGGTTTGAAGGTTAGTTTAATCAATATGATTAATTAAGAATAATTTATTAATTAAAAATAATTAATTAAAGTGTTTGATAAATTAATTTATATCAAATGATTTGTAATTAATTAATCAGGATTGGATAATTAATTCATAAGTAATTAATTTAATTGGAAATAAATTGAATTAACTAGGATTAAATAATTAATTAATCCTGCTTATAAATGTTTATTGAATGCTTGACCTTACTTATGAATAATTGTATTGTATGAGATGCCTTGAATTGATTGTCCTATCTGATCTGTGATATTTTGTTCCGTGGATTGAGCTACGTATTTTACTCATTTATTTGTCATACATTGGTATACTAATATTTGATATATGAATAAAAGATGTGCATTATAGTTTATACCGCTTATCAGCTATATTTCTGTGTTTTGATCTGTGACGATGATGTTGTTGCACTATTGTGTTAAACCCCTGGACTACACCATACACACACACGAATATGGATTTCACGAGGAAATCGATTAAGTCACAGATTTTTGAAATGATTTTTAAATAGACATTTTAAATTCAAATAATTTTGGAAAGAAATTGGAATTAAAGTAAAAAGTTTTGGAAAAGGAATTTCAAAGATAAAATTTATCTTTGAATAACTTAATTAAGTTTGAAGTTCAAATAATTTGATTTAAATTTAAATTCAAAGTTTGAAACTGAATTCTATGATTTGAAACCAGGGATTAAAGAAGTTACATATGGGTTGAACCAGTTTAAATGTATTGATTTGGGAATTTGAATTTAAATTCAAGGACTCTAACTCATGCAAATATAATCAGATTTTTCCATAACGAAAACTATTTGTTTTCAAATAGTAAAAGCTTTCATATAAGAAATGAACTTCCAAATTGTGTTAAAAGGATTTCAAGTCGAAAACGAAAATGATTTCCAAGTTTGGAAATGGTTTGAAAGCTATAACTGAAATCTTAACTTAAAGATTGGATGAGTTATTCCTAATTGAAATGGGAATTGTTTTGAAACCTGTAAATGGATCTTTGTGAAACTATGTGAACTTTGTGAAACGAATCTTTTTATTTAAAGATTTGAAATGGTAATTTGTTTAACCATTTAAAGAAAAGTTTTGGATTTATCAGTTGTGACTAAACTGAAATCCCATATCCATATATTTTAAATATTGCGCTCATTATTTGGTTTAGCCGGGAGAGGACCTTGTGTCATATAACCCATTCTGAATAATGGTACGACATTATGGATTGCATTGAAGACCGGTGGTGAAGACCGGGTATTCGTGAGAACGATAGGATAACCTATCGATTGACTCTGCACTGAGTTGCTCCGTTATAGAGTTCTCCCTAAGTGATGGGAAGTCCGATCGGGATTGTAAATACCCAGATTTGCAAGGGCTTCTTTGGAAGTGCCTTCGGTTCTGTTCGAACCCGGGATAGACTTATATGGTTGTATGTCTGACACTACACTTTGAGATATAAAACAAATTTCTTTCAAATACATGTCTATTGGTGGCGGAGAATTTATTCTCTTGGCTTAACACCCTTCTCTGAGTCGTACGAGCTCAGAGGTTATGTAGTTGATAGTTATCAGTGATATACTCCTAATTTGGTAGTGTGGCATGCTAAGTGCTGCTGTGTGTTAATGACCATTTGTTGATCATTTGTGATCAAAGCATGGCTTTATGAAAAAGCGTAGCTTTATGGACGAGACTGCATCGGGACATCACAACCCGGAAATGGTCGAAACAGGAAAGACGCGGCAAGGTTATGAGGGTCGCGCCCTTTAGGGTGTGTCGTTCCCTTCTGGTAAAGGGTGGTATCATGGTATGGAGCCCAGATATTTACCTATGTGGTGGGCTTCAATCTCATTTCTGTGTGGTTGTTGTTTTGTGGTTCAGAGGCGTCTCGGATAAAGGTCCTTAGGGACCGGGGGGTGGCATGCTCGATAAGTAGTTACCTAGTTACAGAGGTAACCCGACCTTGTGTTGGCAGAGAGCTGGTTAAATTCTCGGGACGTCCCACCAGAGGCGTATCCATGGGCAGTGGGAAGTTCCTTAGCCCAACCATTTGTTGGAAATCCATTCATCCAATACGTGCCCTGTATGGTTTTAGTTGTAGAACCTGCCATTTACTAATGGTGGTCACCAGTGTTTAGATGGTAGCTATAGTAGGCATAGTTCGGAATGTCTATGCTGGCTAAGGTTTATATTATACTTTCGAAAGGTTTTCTACACTATGCAGTAATAATAGTATCAAAGAAATTTTCTCGTATCAAGCATGTTTGACTATCATAAGGAGAAATCTCCTCCAATTCTGCGTTTGCATGGTGTGTGCGGTGGGAGGCCTTATGGTAGTTTCATTTTCTAAAAAGCATTGCGAATTTATTTTAAATTCTTTTGTTGTTTGTTTTAAAGACCAAATGTTTTTGTTACTCACACCAGTCCCATGACTGACTCGGGGTTTATTGTTCCTTTCCTAAACTCTGGGGCCCACAAATTTTCCACACGGGTAGTCTAGAGTTGGGTTTTTCAGATAGTCAGGTTTAGTAGATTATCTAGAGTTGGTATAGTCTTTGGATCAAAGGACGGGACTTGCTTATCTAGGTGAAACGTGATAGAGGTTCGAGCTAGCTTTGGATTTGAACATTGGATTTGTGGATGCGTTCTTTTGGAGTTATTATTCCACTGCTGGTGTTATGTATTCCTTTCCGCCGTGTCTTGTATCTCTGATAGCATGGATATCTATTGTATCACTCTGTTGTATCACATTATATCAGATGTTGTATCTGTCATTGTATTAATGTTATATATATATATATTTATATTCATTTCTTCCGCTGTGTTGTACTTAATGGTGTTATAAGCTCCTGCGCACCAGATTCGACGTTTGGATCTGCGGCATTTGAATATGAGTGTCGTATTCGGTGCCGATTTTCGAAGGTCGAGTCTGGATCCCTAAATCAACAGGTCAATTTCAAATTTAACAACTGCATCGCCTGTATTGATTCAAACGAATAATAACTAATTGGTTTAATATTTCATTTACTATGCACGCTACGTACCCTTAATTTGTTAAGTCAGTGTATGATAACATAATGAGGATATCTGCAGTTGTATATCCTTTCTCCTACTCTTTATTACTACTATACAAATATGATGTTGATTGCAGCGTGGGTGTCCACGGCCACTATGGACAATACTGTTAATCGCTGTGTTACAAACACTGTACATAACGACGAAATCATGATGCATCCCCACTGTCATCAGAGTTCGTGTCCAAAAGATCCACTTCTCCAATCAACATGTGTCAACACGCTTCAGGCAAACTGTATACACTGTCCGGTATGCTTTTAGTTGAAGTCCACATTTTTCCTCTTTATTTGACCATTCCATTAACTGTCCCAACATGCGGCAGAGGTATGCTTTCTTTGTCTACACAATGTAGAGCAAAAAAAAGAACAGTTTGATACCTACTGAAATGGAAATACGGCTGAGTGAACATGGAGTAAAGGTACGCCAACTAACCATGGAAGTAGTTCGGATAGTAACAGGAAGAAGAAGGCGTCCAGATGGTGGACACACCTCAAATATTTCGTCAACGTCTTCAGTCCTCTGTATATCTATATTACTATCAGTAAATTGGATGAATAAGTATTTTAAGTCCCAATATTTTTTTGTTAGTTGCAATCATTCGTGTTGTGCATGCTCAGAAGAGCAATTGAAGAAATTTGTTTGAAGGAATTAAGGAGATGGAACTGGAGTTAAACCATGGACCTAAAGAAAGTAAAATGAATTGAGCGATCCACTTACAAATGACCACACAGCTGAAGCGGGCATTATATAGTGAACTGAACTAGAGGCTTAAACTGAACCGATGCATGACTAAACCAACTATAGATGGAACCTGCTGCAAACTAGGAGAGGTGGATGAGAATGAGCTGCAAAGATAGGGAGATGAAGCCTGATGCGTTATGAACTGAAAGAAAAAAGAGAGCTAATGCTGCTGCTAGAAAGAGCTACAACCTAACACAAGAGTGAGCTCCACCTTGATGTGAAATGAACTGCAGCCTGCAACTAATGCTGAAGCAAACAAACTGAATAAATTAGCTGAAAATGAAGCTAAAGTGTGATCTGGACATGAAACGGTGGAATGAAATATGGCCTTGTGGAACTGAAGTTCTTGGTTTAAACATATTGCAGTGCTGAACTGGATAGAGGAGGTTCTGAAATGCTGAAGTGGATAACAGATTCTGAAATGAAATTTAACCACTTATGCATATCAGAGGAAAAATGGTCATCCCAATGAATGACGTCAGAGAGTAAGAGTTAAACACGATCAAATATGTTACTGTGTAATAACTTAAAGAGCAAGCACACTTAGGCAAAGCTAAAGGAAACTTAAGCGATGAGATTAGTGGTAGATCTTCCGATTGGGACCTGTGCATGGATGGACAGTGCATATATGACAGTATTTGTATGGTTGATGATGAACGATGTGAAAACATGAAAAAGCAGAGTTTGTGATGAAGCACTTGAACGTCAAACCTACCAATATAATTGAACTAGATGTGTAGCAACTGAACCGAGTACACAATCTAAAATGGATAGGATATTAAAAGGCAAGGTGTTATGAAAAGGAGGAGATTGCTGAGGATTGAACTGGTATTGAGAAGAATCTCTGAACTTAGTGCACAAACTGAGTAAGCCGATGATGAGTGCAGTACACTGATATGGATGTCCAAGCAGCAGAGTGATGGAAGGTGAATAAATATTGATAATAACTTCGTTGCATAATCTGATCTGAATTTCTTTTGAAAGTAGATTGATTCTACTATTCAAGACTGATATGAATGAGCTAAGGACTGACACTGAACAAGCAAAACTGGGTGTATTTTCCTAGAAAGACCAAGTTAGTTCTCTATCGAAAGAGTAGGGGGTTACAGGCCATTGATTAAAAGTGGACGATCATTGGATGTTGGGATGTTATTTTTGGATAACCATAATTGGTAATATACTTGGAAAATTTAAGGGCTGAATTATAATTTCCTTGGTAATGATAGTTTTTTTTCTCTTAAAGGAAGTTCATCATATTGTGCTGTTTAACTAAGTGTATTAAACAATTTGTACACACTTTGCAACATGTAGTCAAGTTTCTATGCATCTTTTATTGGCATATTGTTGAAATATTGCAATCCCAAACAAATTTCATGTTGGTCCATTTTTTGACTTTTTAAGTTTCTTATACACTTACATGCAATGAAATTCACATACTATTTATCTAACAAAATATTACAAACATCATTTTATTTTATGGACTATCTCAAACGTTGGATTGTACATTTACAATTAAAGGTATCATTGGATATAGTATGATTGAATATTTTATATAATACTTCTTTCTTCATGCTTACAAAATTAATCTATAAAAATAAATAAAGTAATATACATGGACATTTTATGTGTGTATCCGCACACATATAGGGTTAGGATCAATATCACCCTTTTATTTACCACCATTTGGAGCTCCATTATATCAGCTACATGTTTATATTTAAATATAGGACCAATGTGATAGGAGAGAGAAAGACCCTATATTTAAATATAAACGTGTGGCTGGGGATTCAAATGGTGCTAAACAAGAGGGTGCTATTGATCCTTGCACGCGCGCACGCACACACACATATTGTGCGTGTGTGCGTGTCTGTATATGGGTTATTATTAGTAAAACCTCAAACCCCCCCTCGATAATTCAACGACATGTTCCAATGTAAATAATTATACCGGTGACAAGGGAGATAAAATATAATTATTTAAATCAGAATATGTGCATAAAATTAGGGGATTTGAGGTGCAGCCAATCCTAGCAATGTATATACATATATTTACAAACTAACATAAGAAAGAAAAATTCAACATAGTAAGCATTCAAACTTGACCTAAATGCTTTAAGATTCATTCACTTAGCCCCCAACAAGGTGAACATATACTAGATTATCAAAAAGGAAATTCGGTAACAAAAATAGAATAACTCAATGAATATTAACTCTGTAATAAAAGTTAGTTCCCTTTTGATACCCTTTTGATCGCACTTTCAATTTCACTTAATAATAAGAAAGAAAGCTATTAGCTTGGTTATTACTTTCGGTTTCATTTTGTACGTAAGGATAAAAGATGCTTCGTGTTATGAGTACTGATACTATTATGAATTCTTTTGAAACTCATGTATTTTTATGAACAGGTGAAAGTGTCGATGTTGATTAAATTTTGATTGTCGATACTATTATTGGGAAAAGGGTGGTAGCAAGGAGGGAAGTTCCATAGCTTGATGATGCATGAATATTATCCATACACAAAGTTGGGTTCATCCTTCATGAAATCTACTGCTTTTTTATATTGTAGTTTTATTAATATTTACAAATCAATGGTCAGTGATAATATGATATACCTCTATATATTGCTTCACATGAAAGTGAATTATAGTTCAAAGGTAGCATGGACTATTTATTTTACAAAATAGCAATGCAAGCATGGTGCATCCAACACCTATGTTTTAACTTACTATTTTACATACTTGGAGATATGTTTTCATCCATTTATTACCTACATTTTTATACAGTCATATAGGAATGTTCTCACTTGATTTGTAACTTGATCTATAGTATAATTCCACTGAAATAAAAACGTGCTTAGCCAATGAGGAGAGGGCATCCAGTTTTGTCTATATTTTATTTTTTGGATTGTTAAATTCGATCAATGGAAATTAAGTATTTAGTCGATATTAAAGTGACTAGCTGTTTTAGTACGTTCATTATTATCTTAACGTTGTTTGTATTTGATCATTATAAGCTGGTATGTAATTGAACATTCTCATAGTTTAATCTTTTATAATGCGATAAGTATGAATAAACGGATTGGAAATGTGTAGAAATGTTATTTATACGGTAAGTTATGCTCCACTTTTTAAGAATGTAAATGATTGTAGTAGGAACCAAATGCTGATGATCGTGGTAAGAACCCCGATGCCATTTGCATTCAACTGATATCAACAAGATGGAACTTCGGGTATGAATGTGAGAATTCTTCAAAATGTCATGTGTTGCAACTTATCGACCTTCTACATTACATGCTAATTCATCAACAGGTCATTGCATGCCATTGCTTCTTAAAAAGCTAATGATAACAGCAAGTTCCAAAAATAAAGGTTATCTCAAACTTTAATATTTTATCCTGAAAGCCCTCATAATTTATTTTTCTTAAAAATAAAATAAAATGAATTGATAAATTCTTTGTGAGCTTTCTACATTAAAATTATTTCCCACACTTTGTTATCACTATAACTTATTCCTACATTTACCAATCATTGATCAAATATTATCCAACTACAACTTTTCCAGTTAATGAGAAGATTATCTTACTCAGGTGTGAAGAACATAGAAAAGATTAAAGTTAACCAGGTCTGCATTCCAACCCACACTCCGTCCTTACTTCCACATAACATAAAAACTAACATATATACTCCCCATATCTGCAGAAGCCTAAGGAATGTTTACAGGATGGCAGCATAACCGAACACACCGTTGAAAGGGAGAATGAACCTAACAGTCACATGCTGCCATATGGTAGGCAGAAAAACGTGGACGACTAATTGGTGATAAGAGGAAGAAGTAGGCAGCCATGTGAGCAATTGCATGGCGAACCATCGTACGTCTGCAGCACCATCCTCCCTCTATCTTCCCCCGTCCTAAATTTTGTGTTATGTTTGCAACTGTCCATCTTTATTTATTCCTGTACCTATTTCTGCTGTATCTATTTATGTTAGTTTAATGATGTGTACTACTGTTTGTACCACTGTATTTTCAACCAACGTAATAAATGACATACTTTTACAGTGGCCACCTATGTTTCGTGTATATACACTTCACTTTACTATTACACACTGTTAATATAAACGTTCTGCAGTACTACAAACACTGTTCCCCACCCGTACCTGCCACCGGACTCACTGACCCTCTTACTCTCCTTTTTACTTCAACTATGAAGGACAATTTGCAGTGATTACAAAATAAACTTTCAACAGTAGCAACATACTAAACATCACCCATTTTTTAACTAATAATGGTATTCTATGTTACAACTATTAATTTCATGCTGTACATATCAAAATCATATGCACAGTGCAACCCTGACAACGTTATCAAACGAAAATTTTAACATAAATCACCTACTCTCGACTAACATCTTCTATTTAACTGCATAACTATACACAGCATCACTATTTGTTTCCACCAATCTTCGTTTCGCCACTGCGTACATATTACATACCCAAACAACGGAACAAAGTGTGGTAAGTAAAATATTGTACAGATATTTATTTTCCACTCTTCTTCGTGTCATTTCTATACTAAGTTTGCATGAATCCAGTGAGTACTCGCACCGTACATAATAAATTTACTCACTATGTTATACACAAAGTAGATGGTGACAAGGTCCACTAGATATGGGTGCTTACTGCAACCCCGTACTATAAATTTTCAAACAGGGAAGTCATGGTGCTAAACAAATTAAATTGGCATTGAACTATCAACTCAATCGTTCTGCTTGAATCAAAGCGCAATGTGAGCTATCAATTTTGCCCACCATTATCATACGCGTCACTTGCTATATCCATGTAACATTTTTGGTGGTTTTTATCACACTTATATATTACGCGACGTGGACTTCATTTGTAACTTTTTTCGCAAAAAAAGAAATGTGCACTGGCAAAGGTCCACGTATTTATTATTGTTAACATTCAGCTCTTTACTTTAATTACACTTGAAAAACAACGATCATCATACTCTCCATTGCCTTTGATTGACGGTGCGTCTTGGATGGGTTTCAACACACCAATAAAGGTTAACACTTCATTTTCAATTTCTTTGGCGCCTTCTCTGATTTTCACTGTCATTTACACAATGTATAATTATCCATCTTCACTCTGTTACAAAACGTAAACTTAGTTATTTTCAAAACAAAAAACGTTTTTTTCCACATTGTGTTTACCAACCATTTAAATTTCCACAAACTTACTGCTAATATATTTTTTGAACCCAAAGACTAAACAACTAAAGGCCAAACTTATTTGTACATATTTTTCCACTTTTCCAACATCAATTTACAAATCATACAGCACTGGTATAACACAGCGGCACGATCAGAACAAAGAGGAGATGAAAGGATGAATAACGAGTTTTTACAAATGAAATTTAATAAATCCCCACAATTTTGAGACTAACAAAATCTCTCTCTAACACATTCCACGTCCCTTACTCTCGAACCACTCTTTCACACCAATATACAAAATATAAACTCATAATTTAATTACCAACAAAACATGGCATATCAAACTATACCTTAATCAATTAACACCTACACATAAAAAAATTTATACTAAATAAATTGAATTCAAAGAAGACATGTTGATTTTCCTAATTAGGTTTTCCATTTTTGATTACACTACTGCCTTCCTACAAGTGAATAACTATAGGTACACTATTCAGCACTTTGGTTATGTCCCTAATACAAATTTTTAACACTACTTTATTTTCTCACAAAATTTTCAACTACCTCAATGCTGAACATAAAGCTGAAGGAGTTAAGAAATAGTACTACACCTGACCTCTACATACTGCTTTAACATACAACCAATTGGACCTGCAACTACAAGGAAATACCAACACTTGCCGTGTGCGTAACTACATCGACCCACATGGTCGGAAAACAAATATTTCACAATATATCACAATATATTATCATTTTCTAATTTTATTGCGTAGGCGTACCTTTCTATTAGCATTTTAAAAGCAAGAGGCTAATAAATATTGCATTTACGCTCTCCCACTCTATCGATTGTCTTCTGCACCTATACTTACTCGAATAAGCACATAAGTATCGATAATATGAGATTTTAACAACAATCCATTCATTAATCATAGTCAAACACATCAATTGCATTGCCTAAACAACAAGTTTTCATAATTCAACATGTTAGCCATCTTTATAAGCATATTTCATTTTACTCTACTCAAAGGGATTTACAACCAAGTTTGCTACATTCAATTCATATTTACCACGACCAACTCAAAATCATTTCAATATGATCAACATGTGCCTACTTATATAAACTTAGTTCTATGCAATTCCAAATTAATACATAATCAATTTTATCTCCAATTTGATTTGTTTGCATCATATTCATAATTCACTTCCATTTCTATGCAAATCCACTTAATTAAATTCCAATCCATTCCAATATATTCAAAAACCAACTTTATTTACTTCTTTTTAATTCACTTGTTTTCTTTTATGTCCAAGACAAATTTCTATGCACATTTTGATATTATTCATGCAAATAACCATGACTTAAGCTTAAAGTCATTTTAAATTAATTCCAAATTAAACTATATTAATTTTACTCTATTCGAAATTATTCCCAACCTAAACATTCTTACTTCATTTCAATTTCATTATCCATTCAGGTTCATTCAAGACCGTTTCATAAGTTTGACAATAAACATTTCACAATTTTCTTAAGTTATTTCAACTCCCAAAATAACTATATTCCTTCTTACATAAATTTTATTTTTATTTTTATTTGATTCTTATCCAATCAAATTACAATCCATTTATAAATTTTAACTTAATTAGTTTACTACTCAATCCATTTCAAATTTTAATTCGCCTCCTCAGTTCATTTCTGAATTTATTAATAACATGACCATTCAAATTATTCTATACTAGAACTGGGTTTTATTTTACTTTTCAAATTTCTTAACAAGCTACCACAATTTTATTCATCCCATTACCCTTTTTATTTAATTTAGCGTACGCTAAATTCATCTTCAAACTATTCTTTTGAATTTAGTTGAGTCAGAATTTTATTTATACAATATCATTTCAACTAAATTAAATTTTCTTTCAATTCAATTCTTTTCCAAATTTAATTCAAGTTCAACTAAATTTTATTTAGCCAACTTAAATTCATATCATTTCCTTTACTATTTTAAATAAGAATTTAATTCCATTCAATATAATTTATAACACAACTGAATTTTGCTTTCAGCTCAATCCAAATTCAACTCAATTCCTTTTAATTTAAGTTAATCAAATTTTTATTTCTCCATTCAATTTAAATTTTTACCTTCTAATATACTTTGCCTTACCTCACTTTGCATTTCATTTAGGAGTTAAATTTTGAATTTCCCATAAAATGCCAACCATATTATTTTGGTTTACAATTTGATTTCCTACCCATAAGTTCACCACCTTATGCATTTAAAATCTTACATTGCTCATTTGTGTCCATTTACATCTTATAATCCCAATTCTAGATTATGTATGTAGCACATAATAGCTTAAGGGTATAAATTTTCATTGCACAATTATAACCCACAATTATGTAATCATTTACATTTCAACTTTATATCCAATTTAATTCAATTCCGATTTCAATTTTTTTTAACATATCTTAAGTTAAATTCAAGTATATCCTATTCACTTCCATACACTCAAGTTAAATTTTAATTCCAGGATCAAAATTTTCATTTTCCTTCTTAATTAGATCAACTTCACCTTAAAAGTTCAATAGTTAATTCATCTTAACTTTACACATTATTTAAATAGAATTTTCCAGAATTCAATTGCCCGATTTTGTCTCAAAACCATTTGAAATAATAATCAACACATAACCACTTAGTAGATCAAATCAAAGGATTCCAAAACAACTTGTTTTTACCAAAACAATTTTCCTTTTGAAATTCTAAAACAACTTGTATACCCAACAAGTTCAAACAATAGCAATCCATCACTTTAGAAACTCGAAAAAGAATACTGATGATGTGGCCATCATCATCAGGATTATTTTCCAGCGACTGTTCAGTGCTTCCTTACTACCACAAATTCCTTTCAAAACAATTTCCATTCAAAAATATTTGCCAAAATAATACTCCATCATTGCCTTCAAACATTTTGGAAAACATTTCAAACATTCCCAAGATTTTAAATTTCCAAACTTTTTGTCTAAATTCATTTTAAGCACTTTTTAAAATTTTCGAGATTTAAATTTCGGTTTAAGTCAAACTTTAGTTATACTTATAGGATTCTATTTGGTTATAAACCATTTCAAATTTTAAATTCTTATTTGATTATAGTATTAACACCCAAACATCCACTTATATATATATATATAATTTCAGAAAATTATTTCTTTTATATCAAAATATAATTTTGGGTAAAATTATTTCATTTATCCACTTTAAAAACTATACTATGTCGGTTTATCTTGCTTAAGATTTTAGATACCCCTATCAATACGGTTGTACTTCCCGTACCAACCAGAATTCATAAACACTCAACCGATAAGTCAACACAGTATAAAAATAGTTTTTTATATTCACTAACAAGTACGTACTCATAGCTATTAAGACACTCAACTCATTATAGAGTACTATTGACTCTGTTTAATGAGTAATTTCCCCACCAGATCCAAGGTTATCACCAACCTAAAGCTCTGTTACCACTGTCACGGCCCGCCGTTCTCGACCCTTGAAAATCGACACAAAATATGCCACGGTATAATATGCCGATGGTCGAGTGTTGAAAAAGACAGTTAGTTGAGGGAAAAGAAAGAAGATAGAAGAAAGTAGGAACTAAACAATAAAAGAATCTCACAATCGCAGCGGAACAAAATATAATAGTTAATAACAGATCTTTACACAAAAATGAAAACTATTTCTGTTATATATTACATCACCAGAGTATCTCAAACAAACAACAATTACCAACCTGGCAGTTATAACAACCTGCCACATAGCTTGCTTGTAATTTCAAATAGCCACAACAGCGGAAATTGTAACAGCCCTAGTTTTTAGCTATTTATTTCTTTTAATTTTTTTGTTTTTAGGAATATAATTTATATAAATTGTGTTTACCAATATTGTTTAAATATTTAATTTAGAGAATTAAACTCGTTAATTTAATATGATTTTTGTAACTAAATTTAAGAAGAAGAAAAAAAAAAGGAAATTTTTATAATGTATAATGAAGTGTGTGGTAACTAAATGTTTTGGATATTATCATAATATCTGTTGTTATACCCATTCCCTAAAAATAATGAAAAGGAGAAAATTTGTAACATATTAAAGTAGTTAATTAATTATGTTAATTTGGTAGGTTATGACATGCAAATCATGTTGGTGGAATATTCTCAATTTTGACATATTAATTATGTTAGCAGTGAACATTGTTAAGCAATTTAAAACAATGAAACTTACAATCAATTTATTTGATAAATCTACCTTATTCCTAGTTAGCAATTCAAAACTTGAATAAAGGCACATACGGATATTTTAAAATGGAGTTAATGACAATTAATAGATATTTCAAAAAGAAATTTATGACAATTAATAGAGAAATTAATTGTAAAATTTCAGTAGTTGACCAGAATTAATTTATTGAATAATTAATGCAAATTAATAAAATTGATGAAAGATAAATAAGTTAATTCTTTTGGTTAATGGCATGAGGACACGAGGTTAATCCCCATTTTGTAGGAGAAATCTGCCCGTGTAACCAGTCCGGCTACCAGTGCCTACAAAGCGGACGGATTAATGTGAGACGTCGCAGGATTGATAATTAACAAAAAGGGTTAATTAACTAATTAAGTTAGTAACCAAATTTGAGTATGTAATTAAAGGAGGATAATTAATTGGTAATATGGTAATTAATTGAAATCAATTAAGGAGGGTAATTAAAAGGGATAAGGTAATCAATTGAAATCAATTAAAGGCAATTAAAGGGGAATTAATTGATTAGAAGAATATGGAAATCAAATTTGCCTTCCTTTGTGCGTGACACAAAATTTTATTCTTTTAACATTTTGATATTTGCCTCTTAACATTTGTTTCTTGAGCATGTCACTGTATTCATTTATTCACGCAGCCTTATCCACAAAAATATCAACTCTTCCAATTGCCATTTTTCCTCTCACCTAAATTAAATGCATTCAAAATTTAATCTTGCCTATCTTTGCAAATTTTCGCATACCCATTATATCTCTCTGTTTCCACTGCGTTTGTTTTGCAATAAATAAATTTTTCGAACCATTGATCAAGTAAATATTTATGTAAGCATTTATTACTTTTGCCTTTTTAGTTAAAAGCTTTTTCATTGCTTACCATAAATCACGCAAGAGCTCAAGTTTTGCTTCCTCAATCAAATCTGTTCAAATTTGCAGTAACGCATGCTTTAAATTTAGATTATAACTGGTATAAATCACGCAAGCTATCTAAAAAAAAAATCCAAAAGAGTGATATCGTTCAAACATAAAACTGGAAAGAGAAATCAACGCATGCATTTATCACAATTTTCGTGTAGCGTTCAAACAAGAAGAACTGGAAATAAATCTCTTGCCTAAACGCATGCACTCAAAAATCAACGCTTGCATTTATTTCTTACGTTTTCAAACCTGCCTATTTATCTCCCCTTTTTATTTCGCAAGTTTATCTATAAATACTTTGCCTCATTCACATAAGTTTTCATATCTCCTTGTTTGTCCCTCTCTGGTACAAGCTTCTATCAGGTAAATAATTTGCATTGTTTATTTCTTTGCTTCTTCCAATTTTCCTTCCTCCTTCTTGTGTTCTCTGATTTCCTTGCTCGGCTACTTCCCCATCATGCCGTGCCATTTATAAATACATATAGAACTTTGTTAGTAGTAGGCTGGAAGAAATGATATAAATTGATTGTAGGAAGCTAGACTATGGAATTAGTGTAGTTATGATGTAGTTAGTGGTATTGTGGATTTGGATAAGTGCAGTTTGAAGAGGAAGGCATAGAAAGAAAAAAAAAAAAAGAATTACAATTTAATAATGGGGAAGATAAATTGATAAGGAGAAAATGATATGAAATGTTGTTTAATTCAAATAAACAATATTGTATGAATAAATCTTGGGTGAATATAATAAAATGACATTTATTTCAATTTTTAATGGTTGAAATAAATTTAAGATGGTTAAAAATAAATTTAACTACTTATTTGAGAATTTGGGTGGATAAATATCAATGGATTGTATTTATTATGGTTAATAAAAGGATATTGGTGATGTATACCAATAATCACCTTTTAATGTTTAATAATAAAACTAAAAGAAGAAATAATTTGCCTAAACATGATGAACATGTATGTGAAATAAAGTATTATTTAATGAATTCGAATGTAGTTAGTGGCTACATTTGATTAAATCGAATAATTTGAACAGTATTGTGTTTGTTGCCAATATTGTCATTTTATTTAAATAAATATATATGAGAATGAAAATAATTGATCATGATAAATATGATTAAAAATGTGAGAAATAATTTAATAATGTCTAAACATGTATTTGTTTTGTTTGGGTGCATAACATCTTTTTATTCAATCAATTGTATTAAATTTGCAATTTATTTTGCAATTTATTCAATTTATTTTATGCATGCGTACGGTTGAAGTATGGGCCTAGGATATGTTGAGACGGTTAGCGGGTTGTAGTAGTCGAGCAAGTTGAACTAAATTTCTTTTATTCTATTCGTTCCAGTTGTTCTGAAATTTTGCTTTGACCGTAATTTTTAAATTCGCATACTTGGTATTTGGATCTTATAGATTTAAGTCAAGGCTTTGCATCCGCCGAAGTTTGATCGTGCTTTCCGTTTTTTTTTCCGAAGTAGATACCGTGTTTGATTTAGATCCACTGCAGCGTTTAAGGTGAGTATTCCTCACCAGACATATGTACATATATTTTGTGAATTATCGCAAGTGTATGTGTAAAAATTTTATTTAAATATTATCTGTCTGTAGTATAACGTAGAATGATGAATCCCATTTAAATTGACACCTCATCAGTTATTATCTGTTGTATTATTTCTGCAGTTATATTATATTATTGTTTATTTACTGCTTAAATCACCACTACAAGTTCCCTGTTAAATTTAGATTGTTGTGGGCTGAAATGATAGGCCTAAATGATGATTACTGTGCTATTATTATGTTAACTGTTTAACTGTTAACTTGGGATTGCGGGTTTGAAATGATAGAACCCGGGGTTTGTAAATTACGGATTGAAATGATATAAATCCGTATCACTTGACCTAGGCTAGAAAACTATATACAGGCCCGTGGTCCTTATAATATTTTCTGAAATATTTAAAATTATTTTGGAAGTTAAATATTTGATTTAATATCTTTAAAGGATTTTATATTGATTTTGAATGAGTTATAAATGTTAATAAATAAATAAATAAATATTTGAATAAAATTTTGGAATATAACTTATTTTGGAAATTCTGGATTTTTGAAAGGATAAGATTTCAGTTAAGAAATATATATATAAGTTATATTTGAAAATATTTATTAAGTTAAACAATCTACTAAAGCATTTAAATGCTGTCTTTTGAAATTGGACTAGTTTTACCCGTAACTTTAGGTAGCATTTCCTAAGTGCTATAGAATCTGGAATTTGATTGTTTTGAAATTTAAGGAATTTGATAAATTATATTTATGTTTAAGTTTTGGAGACCTTTAAGATATGAGATTTATAACTGGATTTTTCTTAATAAATTTAAGATGAACATTCTAGTGTTAAGTAAATTTTGAAATTATTTAATGGCATAATTATGGAGTTTTATCTATGGAATTTATGGGAATATTCAAGACGAAATAATAAACACTAATTTGTTGAAAGAAAAAAATATCCAACCTTAGTTTTGAATATTAATACTCCAATTGGATATATATATAGGAATTGAAATGGTCTTGGGAACATGAAGTGATATTTAAATTATGGTTTAAAATAAAGAAATATATTTGTAAAGCTATGTAAATTATCTTCTTTACAAAGTAACCATAAAGTTAAACCATTTATATCCAAACCATTTGTGTTTTGGGAGTTATGTTTTTTTTAAAGAAAAATTTCCAATATATTATGGTTTAAAGGTATAATTCAAATATTTGGTTTCCAGATATTATAAATTTTAAGCAGTATGGTTTTGGAAAAGAATTATATTTGAATATAACGATATCATGTTGTTTTGGGTTTTAAATGATATCGTATTTATAGTTTTGAAATGGAAATGTTTATACTGGTTTTAAAGTATAAATTGTTTTTAAATGACCACGGGTTATAATAACGATGGGTTGGCAAAGAGACCGGGATCGGATATGGACATACTCTCTGTCGATACCGAAAACCACTTTGACCAACCGTGTACGCGGTGGAGATTCCAGAATGAAGTAGGTCGGTGGTGGCGTTTCCTGTAAGGTAAATACGTGGACCCGACTCCCGTAAGTTGGCATAAGGTGGCTAAAACAGGAGCAATTCCAGGCCAATGAGGTCATTCCTCTGATCGGACGCTCCTCTTCGATATTATACTATGATTTTGGATTGATTCGGTGGCCACCTCTATATTTTGATTTTGGGGAGTTAGTCCGAGGTGGGCGGTAACTGCGGCTACGCGTTTCCACCAGCCTGGATAGCAATTGGTATATCTACCCTGGCATTGCCTAGTTGTGCCGTGTCATCTACCATACCGAGCCTTGTACGAGTTTAGATTTCTCCCGTAGCCCGTGTGGTATCCTCTAGTTGCTTCCCGATCAGGAGGAGCTATGATATTGGATGGACTACTGGGACTATTACGTGTTAAGGTGGAAAATGTAAAGCCTTAATGCTATTTAAAAGTATGTTTATTTTATAAATAGACACTATTATAATAGCGCAATATACTACATAGTAAATAGTTTGACGGATCCTTAGAGGATGGGCGGTCCCAAGCATCCTTTAAGTTACTTGCTCTATATTACAGTACACTTGAATTAGCTTACATTATATAAGTATGTATGTCCTGACTCGAGTGTTATGTTTTATTTTTCGCTCGGGTCAGCCTGAGTTGCAGCTTCAATTTCTTCTCCGTAGCTAGGACACTCAGTAGATCATTCGCGCTGCTGGAAGTTGTTTCAGCCTTTATCTTTTCTGGAATTCAAGACTTTGAAGACTCTATCTCTATTTATGTCTTAAAATTTGTATTGAGGATTATAGACAATGTAAGTTCTGTTTTGTTGAAGTTATATCAGTGGCTTCATGAACCACTAAATTTTTAATTTCCGCTGCGAGATTCTGATATCTGTGTATGTGATTCTATGATCTATTTATTGTATATTCTGAGTTTTGCCAAATTTATTCTACAACGCAGTATTTTGAACAATTCAAGTCCGACAATGTGCGGATGCGAATGGTTGAAAATATTGGGTCGTTACATTTTGGTATCAGAGCTTTGGTTCTAGGCAAAACTTAGAATGTATGGTAAATTTGATTTACAGAATCACGTTCATTCGAGATTGAACCACTCTCTTTTCGAATTTTGGAACATTCCCTACGGTTCCAAAGCTCATTCGTATCCCTCACTTTTTCATCTGCTTTAGATTCTGGAGTATCTCATAACTCCACTTCGGATGATCTTTATTGTAAATTGGCGGTCTCGCCATTATTCTAATAAAGGGGTGAAACTCCTTTACCATTAGCATTGATTCACCGGAGATTTATATTTATCCTCGGTTTATATGCTAGTATCTTTGGTTATTCCAAATTCTATCTCTTCGGATCAAATGTAGATTTACCCCAACCACATCGATATGGCTCTTTAAGTCACGGATGACTAGGTCAAGGTTGTCCGCGACTTATATAGACTTACCCAGTTTCCTTATTCTGATCTTCTGATTTCAATTTATCTTGAATTCTATTTGATTTGAGTTCATCAAATTTGAGTCTCTATCCTGGTTTGAGAAGTTTATTCCTATATTTGAAATTAAAATCTAATATTATGTATATGAGTATAATTTTCAAAATTTTATAATTAATTTAACTAGTTGTCAAGAGATAATAGTTTTGATTTTATTTATGGTGTTGTAAGCCATGTGTTTGTCTAATAAATAAGTGAATATAAAACAATGGTTATAAATTAATTTGGAAACAGATATGAATTTAAAACTAAAACTTGAGAATTAAATTTCTGATGATTTCAAACCTTGTGTTTAAATTTTAAAAGGATGTAATAAGTATTTTTGTATAGAAATTTGTTTCCAAAGAAATTTTAAAATTAGTGCTTTTCTCTTTGTCACTGGAAAATAATTTCGGTGATGACTGCAGCATCATCGACATTCATTTTCGAGTTTCGAAGTGAAAAGACCATTCTGTAGTCTGGCTACAGTGTTTCCTTGAGATTTTAATTGATTTGAATTTCTAAAGTATGACTTAATATATATAGATATATAATTTAAATTTGATTTGACATATTAGGTATATATATTTAGTTATCTCTAAATGGTTTGAAGGGAATCAGGAATTTAATTCTTAAAGTTATCTTGAGGAAGGAAAATAAATATAATAACAAAAATTTGAATAAAAAGGTTCCAATTGGAGATAATTAAATTGAAAGTTTTATTTGTATAACACCCAATTTCATTTAATATAACTTACCTTGATTTTCAAAAGTTAACATGTAATTGGATAATATACAATATAAAAGGATTTTATGAGTGGTTATAATAAATATTATACACTTAAATTTTAGTTATAAAAGATTAATGGGGATAAATAAGGAAAAGGAATTTAAGGAATTTTATTCAAATGTCTTAATAATCAAATTAATTTAATATGGATCCGTAAATCTAACCAAGAGATTTTAATAAAAGGTTATTTCCTGAAATGAATATGTTTGTGTAATAAACAAGGTATCTTTGAATAAGGAAAATATATTTGAAAGGGATATTTTTGGAGTAAGGATTATATATCTTCAAATCATAGTTTAATTGATGTCTAAATAAATAGTTAAGACGTATTCTAATATCACTAAATTTTGATAATTGAGAATTGGTTTTCAAATGGAAATTCAAGGGTAACTTATTGAAGGAATATCTTATTTATAAGATAAGTATTTTTAATAAAGTGTTAGGTTATTTGTTAAAATTCAGAGTTAAGTACATAATAAACTGATTAGGAATACTATTATATCTACTATAGCATATTATGAGTGCTGCTGTTTCTAAAAATAAAATGTTTTGGAATTTTTTTTTTATAAATGAACTTAGGAATATTTCAACCTTGAAATGAATATTGTTTGGCATTGAATTTAAAAGGTATAAATGAAGATTATTTTAAAGGTATTATGATTTTAGTAGCATGATTTCCAAATGATAATATTTATAAATTTAATGATTTCAAAGCATTATGATTGCAAATTTATTATCTTATTTGTTTTCAAACTATCTTTAAGTGTCCTTGGTTTCCCTATCTGCTACAGAATGAGGAGGCTATTGCTTATACCAGTCTATTTAGAAATCTTTTCTATAATCTTTAAAAATCTTTGTTACTCATCGGGGCCTGAGCACCGCTTACCACCCATAGACCGACGGTCGAACTGAAAAGAGTAAAACCGATTCTAGAAGATCTTCTTCGTGCTTCAAATCCGGAACTATTCGTTTAAAGTTCTTGTTTATCTAGCTTATCGTCCTTTGTTTCTTTTCTTTTGTTCCTTTTCGAGGACGAAAAGTTCTTAAGTGGGGGAGAGTGTAACAGCCCTAGTTTTTAGCTATTTATTTCTTTTAATTTTTTTGTTTTTAGGAATATAATTTATATAAATTGTGTTTACCAATATTGTTTAAATATTTAATTTAGAGAATTAAACTCGTTAATTTAATATGATTTTTGTAACTAAATTGAAGAAGAAGAAAAAAAAAAAAAAGGAAATTTTTATAATGTATAATGAAGTGTGTGGTAACTAAATGTTTTGGATATTATCATAATATCTGTTGTTATACCCATTCCCTAAAAATAATGAAAAGGAGAAAATTTGTAACATATTAAAGTAGTTAATTAATTATGTTAATTTGGTAGGTTATGACATGCAAATCATGTTGGTGGAATATTCTCAATTTTGACATATTAATTATGTTAGCAGTGAACATTGTTAAGCAATTTAAAACAATGAAACTTACAATCAATTTATTTGATAAATCTACCTTATTCCTAGTTAGCAATTCAAAACTTGAATAAAGGCACATACGGATATTTTAAAATGGAGTTAATGACAATTAATAGATATTTCAAAAAGAAATTTATGACAATTAATAGAGAAATTAATTGTAAAATTTCAGTAGTTGACCAGAATTAATTTATTGAATAATTAATGCAAATTAATAAAATTGATGAAAGATAAATAAGTTAATTCTTTTGGTTAATGGCATGAGGACACGAGGTTAATCCCCATTTTGTAGGAGAAATCTGCCCGTGTAACCAGTCCGGCTACCAGTGCCTACAAAGCGGACGGATTAATGTGAGACGTCGCAGGATTGATAATTAACAAAAAGGGTTAATTAACTAATTAAGTTAGTAACCAAATTTGAGTATGTAATTAAAGGAGGATAATTAATTGGTAATATGGTAATTAATTGAAATCAATTAAGGAGGGTAATTAAAAGGGATAAGGTAATCAATTGAAATCAATTAAAGGCAATTAAAGGGGAATTAATTGATTAGAAGAATATGGAAATCAAATTTGCCTTCCTTTGCGCGTGACACAAAATTTTATTCTTTTAACATTTTGACATTTGCCTCTTACCATTTGTTTCTTGAGCATGTCACTGTATTCATTTATTCACGCAGCCTTATCCACAAAAATATCAACTCTTCCAATTGCCATTTTTCCTCTCACCTAAATTAAATGCATTCAAAATTTAATCTTGCCTATCTTTGCAAATTTTCGCATACCCATTATATCTCTCTGTTTCCACTGCGTTTGTTTTGCAATAAATAAATTTTTCGAACCATTGATCAAGTAAATATTTATGTAAGCATTTATTACTTTTGCCTTTTTAGTTAAAAGCTTTTTCATTGCTTACCATAAATCACGCAAGAGCTCAAGTTTTGCTTCCTCAATCAAATCTGTTCAAATTTGCAGTAACGCATGCTTTAAATTTAGATTATAACTGGTATAAATCACGCAAGCTATCTAAAAAAAAAAAAATCCAAAAGAGTGATATCGTTCAAACATAAAACTGGAAAGAGAAATCAACGCATGCATTTATCACAATTTTCGTGTAGCGTTCAAACAAGAAGAACTGGAAATAAATCTCTTGCCTAAACGCATGCACTCAAAAATCAACGCTTGCATTTATTTCTTACGTTTTCAAACCTGCCTATTTATCTCCCCTTTTTATTTCGCAAGTTTATCTATAAATACTTTGCCTCATTCACATAAGTTTTCATATCTCCTTGTTTGTCCCTCTCTGGTACAAGCTTCTATCAGGTAAATAATTTGCATTGTTTATTTCTTTGCTTCTTCCAATTTTCCTTCCTCCTTCTTGTGTTCTCTGATTTCCTTGCTCGGCTACTTCCCCATCATGCCGTGCCATTTATAAATACATATAGAACTTTGTTAGTAGTAGGCTGGAAGAAATGATATAAATTGATTGTAGGAAGCTAGACTATGGAATTAGTGTAGTTATGATGTAGTTAGTGGTATTGTGGATTTGGATAAGTGCAGTTTGAAGAGGAAGGCATAGAAAGAAAGAAAAAAAAAAGAATTACAATTTAATAATGGAGAAGATAAATTGATAAGGAGAAAATGATATGAAATGTTGTTTAATTCAAATAAACAATATTGTATGAATAAATCTTGGGTGAATATAATAAAATGACATTTATTTCAATTTTTAATGGTTGAAATAAATTTAAGATGGTTAAAAATAAATTTAACTACTTATTTGAGAATTTGGGTGGATAAATATCAATGGATTGTATTTATTATGGTTAATAAAAGGATATTGGTGATGTATACCAATAATCACCTTTTAATGTTTAATAATAAAACTAAAAGAAGAAATAATTTGCCTAAACATGATGAACATGTATGTGAAATAAAGTATTATTTAATGAATTCGAATGTAGTTAGTGGCTACATTTGATTAAATCGAATAATTTGAACAGTATTGTGTTTGTTGCCAATATTGTCATTTTATTTAAATAAATATATATGAGAATGAAAATAATTGATCATGATAAATATGATTAAAAATGTGAGAAATAATTTAATAATGTCTAAACATGTATTTGTTTTGTTTGGGTGCATAACATCTTTTTATTCAATCAATTGTATTAAATTTGCAATTTATTTTGCAATTTATTCAATTTATTTTATGCATGCGTACGGTTGAAGTATGGGCCTAGGATATGTTGAGACGGTTAGCGGGTTGTAGTAGTCGAGCAAGTTGAACTAAATTTCTTTTATTCTATTCGTTCCAGTTGTTCTGAAATTTTGCTTTGACCGTAATTTTTAAATTCGCATACTTGGTATTTGGATCTTATAGATTTAAGTCAAGGCTTTGCATCCGCCGAAGTTTGATCGTGCTTTCCGTTTTTTTTTCCGAAGTAGATACCGTGTTTGATTTAGATCCACTGCAGCGTTTAAGGTGAGTATTCCTCACCAGACATATGTACATATATTTTATGAATTATCGCAAGTGTATGTGTAAAAATTTTATTTAAATATTATCTGTCTGTAGTATAACGTAGAATGATGAATCCCATTTAAATTGACACCTCATCAGTTATTATCTGTTGTATTATTTCTGCAGTTATATTATATTATTGTTTATTTACTGCTTAAATCACCACTACAAGTTCCCTGTTAAATTTAGATTGTTGTGGGCTGAAATGATAGGCCTAAATGATGATTACTGTGCTATTATTATGTTAACTGTTTAACTGTTAACTTGGGATTGCGGGTTTGAAATGATAGAACCCGGGGTTTGTAAATTACGGATTGAAATGATATAAATCCGTATCACTTGACCTAGGCTAGAAAACTATATACAGGCCCGTGGTCCTTATAATATTTTCTGAAATATTTAAAATTATTTTGGAAGTTAAATATTTGATTTAATATCTTTAAAGGATTTTATATTGATTTTGAATGAGTTATAAATGTTAATAAATAAATAAATAAATATTTGAATAAAATTTTGGAATATAACTTATTTTGGAAATTCTGGATTTTTGAAAGGATAAGATTTCAGTTAAGAAATATATATATAAGTTATATTTGGAAATATTTATTAAGTTAAACAATCTACTAAAGCATTTAAATGCTGTCTTTTGAAATTGGACTAGTTTTACCCGTAACTTTAGGTAGCATTTCCTAAGTGCTATAGAATCTGGAATTTGATTGTTTTGAAATTTAAGGAATTTGATAAATTATATTTATGTTTAAGTTTTGGAGACCTTTAAGATATGAGATTTATAACTGGATTTTTCTTAATAAATTTAAGATGAACATTCTAGTGTTAAGTAAATTTTGAAATTATTTAATGGCATAATTATGGAGTTTTATCTATGGAATTTATGGGAATATTCAAGACGAAATAATAAACACTAATTTGTTGAAAGAAAAAAATATCCAACCTTAGTTTTGAATATTAATACTCCAATTGGATATATATATAGGAATTGAAATGGTCTTGGGAACATGAAGTGATATTTAAATTATGGTTTAAAATAAAGAAATATATTTGTAAAGCTATGTAAATTATCTTCTTTACAAAGTAACCATAAAGTTAAACCATTTATATCCAAACCATTTGTGTTTTGGGAGTTATGTTTTTTTTAAAGAAAAATTTCCAATATATTATGGTTTAAAGGTATAATTCAAATATTTGGTTTCCAGATATTATAAATTTTAAGCAGTATGGTTTTGGAAAAGAATTATATTTGAATATAACGATATCATGTTGTTTTGGGTTTTAAATGATATCGTATTTATAGTTTTGAAATGGAAATGTTTATACTGGTTTTAAAGTATAAATTGTTTTTAAATGACCACGGGTTATAATAACGATGGGTTGGCAAAGAGACCGGGATCGGATATGGACATACTCTCTGTCGATACCGAAAACCACTTTGACCAACCGTGTACGCGGTGGAGATTCCAGAATGAAGTAGGTCGGTGGTGGCGTTTCCTGTAAGGTAAATACGTGGACCCGACTCCCGTGAGTTGGCATAAGGTGGCTAAAACAGGAGCAATTCCAGGCCAATGAGGTCATTCCTCTGATCGGACGCTCCTCTTCGATATTATACTATGATTTTGGATTGATTCGGTGGCCACCTCTATATTTTGATTTTGGGGAGTTAGTCCGAGGTGGGCGGTAACTGCGGCTACGCGTTTCCACCAGCCTGGATAGCAATTGGTATATCTACCCTGGCATTGCCTAGTTGTGCCGTGTCATCTACCATACCGAGCCTTGTACGAGTTTAGATTTCTCCCGTAGCCCGTGTGGTATCCTCTAGTTGCTTCCCGATCAGGAGGAGCTATGATATTGGATGGACTACTGGGACTATTACGTGTTAAGGTGGAAAATGTAAAGCCTTAATGCTATTTAAAAGTATGTTTATTTTATAAATAGACACTATTATAATAGCGCAATATACTACATAGTAAATAGTTTGACGGATCCTTAGAGGATGGGCGGTCCCAAGCATCCTTTAAGTTACTTGCTCTATATTACAGTACACTTGAATTAGCTTACATTATATAAGTATGTATGTCCTGACTCGAGTGTTATGTTTTATTTTTCGCTCGGGTCAGCCTGAGTTGCAGCTTCAATTTCTTCTCCGTAGCTAGGACACTCAGTAGATCATTCGCGCTGCTGGAAGTTGTTTCAGCCTTTATCTTTTCTGGAATTCAAGACTTTGAAGACTCTATCTCTATTTATGTCTTAAAATTTGTATTGAGGATTATAGACAATGTAAGTTCTGTTTTGTTGAAGTTATATCAGTGGCTTCATGAACCACTAAATTTTTAATTTCCGCTGCGAGATTCTGATATCTGTGTATGTGATTCTGTGATCTATTTATTGTATATTCTGAGTTTTGCCAAATTTATTCTACAACGCAGTATTTTGAACAATTCAAGTCCGACAATGTGCGGATGCGAATGGTTGAAAATATTGGGTCGTTACAGAAATAAACAAGTACGGGTAATACGTCTCGGACTCCGGCTCCTCTCCTGAGCTCCCAAGCATCCTATCCTGTATTTTATAATACTCGGTCTGATCCGAGCATTATAATGAAATAACACCCGAGTCAGTCTGGAATACCAGCGTGATAAAAATACACCCAAATTGATTATTAACAAAAATCCTTTAAAATCAAAAGGATCTCGTAAGACCATGCCATAAATAATCATGTCGGGTTTTTACCTTACGATAGCCAAAACATTTCTATCAAAATCCTCTGATATTATAATAGTGTCTGTTAGCACCAAAATTGGTCACTAACACCCAAATGTAAATGAAAGCACCAACTAACAGTCACTGATAATAGATAAAATGTGTGTAGAGAGTAATAATATGAAGAACAGTTAAAATTAAAATGAAAGCAGTAAAGAACAACAAGTTTTATAGTGGTCTGGCTAACTTCGGCCTACGTCCACTCTAGAAGTTTCCTTTTTATTGATGTTCAAATCAATTACAGTTACAAAATGGTAGACTGGCCTTAGTCTTAGGAAATAAAAATTCAGAGAGCAGAAGAGAAGAAGAAGACCCCCCTTTCTGAACCCCTACAAGCTGTGTTTATAGGCGAATTTTGAGTTGCTGGGCTTTCTAAACGGTAAAGGCCCATTAAGAATTTCCACCGAGCCACATTCGTCTTATGCCGAACGACTTTCCACCGAGCCGTCTTCGCTGAGCGACCCATGCCGAGCCGCCAATGCCGAGTGAGGTACGAGGCCGAGCGAGGTGCAAGGTATCGAGGTATCGAGGTGCGAGGTATCGAGGTGCGAGGTATCGAGGTATCGAGGTACGAGGTATCGAGGTGCGAGGTATCAAGGTATCGAGGTGTGAGGTATCGAGGTGTGAGGTATCGAGGTGCGAGGTATCGAGGTGCGACTCCTTTATGTCGAGCGGGGAGTGTCGACCGAACAAAGTACTTGTGCCGTGCATTCCCGCCATTTCTTGACCAAATGACATATCCATGTAAACTTCATCCTTCGAAACCAAATCCATCATACTCCAACCTCGATAGTCGTGAAGTTAGTTAGGTTGAATCCGCCTACTTATGGCTTTGACAAAAGACGGGTTTCCATGCCTTGCTAATGGAAGGTGTGTTTTGTAGCACAATAAGCTGGATGTTCGTATCCTGTTAATGACCTGCAAAGAAATTAATAGCCTTATCTGACCACGAATGATGATCATTCGGGATCGTATGTCATTCGAGGTGGTATGTGACCGTTCGAGGCCGAGTGCCTTTCGCGGCGAATTATGACCGTTCGCGGTCGGGTGCCGTTCGAGGCGAGTTATGATCGTTCGTGTTCTGGTGCCATTCGAGGCGAGTTGTGACCGTTCGCGGTCGGGTGCCGTTCGAGGCGTGTTGTGATCGTTCACGATCTGGTGCTGTTCGAGGCGAATTGTGACCGTTCGTGAACGGGTGCCGTTCGAGGCGAGTTGTGTGTTCCCGGAGGGGGAGGACTTAGTATCATTAATGTCAGATTTCACGTTCGAGTGAGTTTTTGAACTGTTTTTTGTGGTGGTTTATTTCCATCTCAGAGCATGCCTAAGAACCATTCGCGACCCCATACATGTGTAAGTGGCTTAGCCGTCATGGAATCACAAATAGCAGATTTTCATCAAAATAAGTATTTCAACGGAAATGTCTAACTAAATCAAGTCCAAACATGAGAAAATGGAAAATAAAAGAAAAACAAGGACATCCAAGTGCAAACACCTACATTGATGCGATTTATAGTCGTATCAGAGCATGCTTGAGGATCGTTCGCGGTCATGTACATGTGTAATGACTTAATCGCGTTGATGTGGAGTTTGCCACTTATTCGTCATTATTTTAATCTGCTGATGACAAGCTGACGTCCTGATCCCGAGCAGTTCCCAGTTGGTGTAGGTGGTGGCCGCTCTCATCCCACCGTCATTGTTCCCCTTCTCACATATTGCGATAGCAAACCATTCCGGATATGTCCCTCAACCTCATACTTCAAGTGCCTGCATTCATTCGTGCTATGACTGTTCAGTTCGTGGAATAAACAATACTTGTCTGACCTTTTTTCACTGCTGGTCGGATCCCTTCTCATTGGCCTCTGATAGAGAATCTGCCCCTAGTGTCTTGGTAAATTCGTTCCAAAGTCTCGTTCAGCTCTGAATAAGAGGTGAATCTCGGTTCCTTTCGTGTTTGTGTTGGTCCATCATTGTTGTCCCTGGCCTTCCATTTCCCTTTATCATTTCTTGAATCTTTTTTAGGAGGATTTCACCCTTGACTGCATAAACATCATCTCCTTCCCCTTCCTCTCTCTCAGCATTTGCATCCTTCAATCGTAAAAATCCTTCGGCCTTATGATAAAACTCCCCTAGATCCATAGGTGGATCCCTTGTCAGTGAATTTTTTAACTCCGTTCCATTAGCTATGCCGGATACAGCTGCCATTAAGACCATGGATGGATCTGGTCGATCCACCGATGTTGCCGCTGCATTGAACCGCGTCAGAAAGCTCCTTAAAGATTCCCCGGTCCTCTGCTTTAGCGCTGCCAAACTCATCACATTCTTAGGTCTCAAAATGTGAACTCTGAACCGCCTCATAAACTTCTCAGTCAACTCAATAAACGTTCCAATGGAACCACTCTCTAATTGTCTAAACCATAGTGCTACTACGTCTGTCAGATACAACGGGAAGCATCGGACCATGACTTCCTCTGATGCCCCTAGCACTTCCATATGCCTCATATACTCTGTAAGACGAACCGTAGGATCCGTCCTCCCATTTTACATCTCCACTGATGGTAGCTTGAAATCTGGCGGGTTCCTAGCTCGCCTGATAGTCGGAGTAAAGTGACTCCTATTCACATCCTCCAAGTATTTGTTTACCAATCCACCTCTCATAGCTCGTCTAACCATCTCCGCCAGTCTGTCGTTGTCACCAAGCTGTAATCCTTGTCCGCTGCCTATGGTCTGCCCCCCGAGTTGATGAGGAAATTATGGCACATACTCCTTATCTCGTACTCCTGCACTCCTATTGGTTTCGGGTTGGACATCTTTATCTGGTATCCCTCCATGGATTGGTTCAGCATTCCCTGGTGCTATGCCCCCGAGTCTAGACCCATCCAGATTGATAGTCGTATGCTGATTGGGTGCTGCCCCCTGCTGAGCTATTCCCTCTGCTTGTTGGTTGAGCGCTTCTGATCCATCTCCACAGACCTGAGCTCCTACATTTCCTGCCTGTGCAAATTGTCTGAGAAGAGCCTGCATCATCTCCTCTTGTCTTTTCAACATTGCTTCCATCTCGTCTCTGGTGATGTCGATGGATGATTGACCTGCTCCAGCTCCATAGGAAGCCTCTTGACTTCCCTCCTGATTGCTCCTTTCTATCACTTGCTTTCTTGTTGATGGCCTAGCCATTGCTTTCTAGAGTCCAAGTTCCTAGCTCCAAAATCCCTGAGTGCTTGCCTTCTCAGTGAAAGCACCAAAATTGGTCACTAACACCCAAATGTAAATGAAAGCACCAACTAATAGTCACTGATAACAGATAAGTGTGTGTAGAGAGTAACAATATGAAGTAGAGTTAAAATAAAAATGAAAGCAGTAAAGAACAACAAGTTTTATAGTGGTTCAGCTAACTTCGGCCTACGTCCACTCTAGAAGTTTTCTTTTTATTGATGTTCGAATCAATTACAGTTACAAAGTGGTAGACTGGCCATAGTCTTAGGAAATAAAAAGTTAGAGAGCAGAAGAGAAGAAGAAGACCCCCCCTTTCTTAACCCCTACAAGCTGTATTTATAGGCGAATTTTGAGTTGCTGGGCTTTTTGAACGGTAAAGGCCCATTAAGTATTTCCACCAAGCCACATTCGTCTTATGCCGAACGACTTTCCACCGGGCCATCTTCGCCGAGCGACCCATGCCGAGCCGCCAACGCCGAGCGAGGTGCGAGGTATCGAGGTGCGAGGTATCGAGGTATCGAGGTGCGAGGTATCGAAATATCGAGGTATCGAGGTGCAACTCCTTTATGCCGAGCGGGGAGTGTAGACCGAACGAAGTACTTGTGCCATGCATTCCTTCCATTTCTTGGCCAAATGACATATCCAAGTAAACTTCATCCTTCAAAACCAAATCCATCATACTCCAACCTCGATAGTCGTGAAGTTAGTTAGGTTGAATCCGCCTACTTATGGCTTTGACAAAAGGTGGGTTAACAGTGTCTATATACAAATACATATTCAAAATAGCTGAAATTGTTACACGATTAAATTCTAGCATACTAGCCATAAAGTGGGCTCTACAATCAAAACCGTACAAGGCACGTAGGGAAATGGATTTCCAATGTAAGACTAGGCATTGTGGTACCACCTGTCACAGTACCTGGTCTAGATCAGCGTACCGAGGATCCACCCTAAATCCCCTACAACACAAGACTGGAACTACCCCTTACTAGATAATCTCGAGTAAGATCACCTCACGGTTGGGATCAGCAACACACCACACAACCGAAATAAAAAGGACATCTAGACAGGGATGACCTCATCCTAATGGGCGCGACCCATTTAGCCTTGCTGCATAACCCCTCATTTTCAGTCATTCCCGGTTAATGAGGCTCGAGGCTAAGCGTTACCTTTTTAGAACATTTCACTTAGAATGCTCTTCATCCTCCGGACGATGTTCGAAATCATTCATCCGTACAAGTCCGTTCTGGGTTCGAATGGAACCGAAGGCACTACTCCCACTACATTCATTTTGGAATCACCCTCAGGATTAGTAGCGATTAGCCCCTGCACTTCTCTGCTCCATCTTTGACTCCAAGCTCTTGTCATCATCACGAAAATGTACTCACTGGATCGAAGTAGTTTTCGGATTACAAATCCGATCCTAGTCACTTCGAAACAACGTTCGCTATTTCCCGGTTAACTCAACCCCGGTTCTTTAGGAAATACATAGACGAACGTAAGATCGGAGTTCACCTCCTAACCGTTAATGGACGGATTTCCTTACCAACGTCCTAGAAGAACGAACGAGTTTATATGTACAGTATAGCACCTCGAACAGTAAATATACCATAAAATTCTCCTACGTCTTCTAGATATTTCCAAAGTTATATTTGGGTCTAGATTTGATAATCAGTTATTTAACTATCGAATAAACAAACAATTCAGCAAATCATTTCATTTCCATTGGAAACACCAAGTCTCTTTAAAACTTAGATTTTTTATAATTTAAATCAATTTTCTCAAACATATATACGTAAAACATTTTAAAATAAAACTACTTTAAATCCCTTTACTCGGAATAATGGTTATGAAATTCTATAATAAATTTCCAAGTTAAATTTTAAGCTACAACTATTTTTAAAATAAAGGTTTTATATAAAGTATAAATATTAGAAAATTTCTTTTAAAAACATAATTCCAGTTTAACCTTTAAAATAATTACTATTAAAATTAATTTAAATAGATTTATTTTAAAATTCTAAAATAATTAAAAATAATAAATTTCTCTAAAACATTCTTTTTAAAACAATTGTCAAAACTTAAACTTATATTAATAAAATTCCTTTGAAAAATATACTTGGCTTTCAAGTCAATACACTTCCATTCCATAATACTCCAAAGAATCCTTTTATAAATCTTGCTTGATTTATCTCAACTCAAATTACGTCTTAATTCCGTAAATTTCTTCCCTCACTTTAAAAATAAAACTCCCTTTTATTTTTAAACACATTTCTCATTTACTGGAAATCACTTTCAAAATATATACTTAAATTTTTTAAAATAAGTTGCTAAATTCTTTATTCAAAATATACTTTTGAAAATCTATAAAAGTTTTCTTGGGCAACATAAATCAAAAATTTCCTTTTAATATAAAATTATTACATCAAATACTTATAATAAAATTTCCTTTAGAAAACATAATACCAATTTACCTTAAAAATAATTAAATACCATAATTATTTTAATAAATATTTACTTTTCACCTGAAATAATTAAAAATAGTATTTTCTTCTAAAACATTCTAAAATAACACATCTTAAACTTCTAGTTTATACTTCGAAAGCTTTTCTTTGAAAATATACTTAGTTTTCTAGGAAAATACACTTTTCATCTTTTAAAAATAACCCACTATTACTTTTAAAACAATTTGCACCTTCTTATGAAAGTTCCCACCGAAAATCTATACTTTCAATATTTATCCCCCGATAAATATTCCATTCCATTTATAAACCCAGTTTATAAATTTCCATTACTCATTTCCTTTTAAATCATAATTTTAAGAAAAAGCATTTCAAATTCCAAACCAATTTCCCGAATTTAATTTCCTTAAATTCATTACTTAAAAATTCCTTTTCAATTCCCTTTTAATCCCAATTTATTTTATTTTCATTTATATTTTAAAATACCAGATTATACTTATTCGATCATAACAGAGCACAGCTTAATTTTCAAATTTATCTATCACAGTATATAAATGAAATACATCATCAGTTATGAAAATAATTTCTATATTGTGAGGAATCCAGTTGGATCCCTCCAACCTGTTTTCCTACATCCACAAATGTTAGCACAACCAATAAATATCGATCCAATCTATTAATAATTATCATATTCAACAAATCAACCAATCAATAAATCATTTAATACTAACTATTTAAATTAAATGGTATCCAGATGTGAGGGAGATTAACTCACCTTGAATTCAAAACGCTGGGAGTTCATATTTTACATTAAATCGAGCACGTTCGATTCAACGCAAAATTTACACTTGCCCAGAACGACTCCAGATCTGCACCACAGCGAATTGCTCGTTGTTGCGATTCTGGCGCTTCTTGTTTCGTTGAATTCTGATTACGCATGCAAAAGACATTCGGTTTTAAAGATTTGTGTATATAATTTATAAAACAAATTTTATTTTAATTATTTAAAAACGTACTAAACTGTGGCCGACAGATCTGCAACTCAACATCAGGGCCGCTCGAAACTTCCCCATCTTCGTGAATCCTTCCCAGGGTTTTAGAACCCGTTCGCCGCCACTTAGATCGAACATCGATGCCTCCTCGACCATCGATTCACCTATCAGGTACCGCTACTTCGAAGGGGAAGTCGCCACGCACCGAAAGCCAGAACAACGCCGAGCTCGGCTTCACCATTTTCACAAAAAACGCGCTCAAACACCACGCTTTTATGGCCAAAATATAGCATCGATAAAGGGTCTTAGGCGATCGCAGCCATTGAACGGATGAAGCTCGGCGAGCTCTTCAATAATGCAGTTGGAAGAATCTGCTATAACTCGACGGATTGATCAAAAATAGGAGATGAATGTCGATGTTTCTCAGCCATTAAAATATCTATGGCGGCGGCTTGAAAAGGAACCAGGGTTTCACAGATAAATACGAATTTATATACGATTTTATAATAATAATTTAATAATATTTTCACAAATTACTTAACTTTTCAAATGAATTCCAATTGAAACATGCAGACAGGCGTTTATAAGGTTTTCTCCGCATTTCGAACACAATGGAACATGTTTCGGAGGGTAATTCAATCATATGTAGAAGATAGCTTTTCGAATCGATTTAAAATATTAAATTATGGATTTAAATTTCAACGCGTTTCTCACCCGTACAGACAAACGGTAATTCCAAACGCTACGAAAATTGAAATCCGATAATAATGTTACTACGGATCCAATGGAACTGGTTTCGTCGAATTCCAAGACTGTGCCCCGGAAGGTTATTTTAACTCGTCGATTAATTCGAACGATTCTCAAAATCGTTGAAATCACTCAAAATTTTACTTTTTAAAATTTTACTAACTCTATTATAAATCATATAGAATTTATAGTCATATTTGAAATCATTATGATTCGATTTAAATCAAAATCCGATTATCTACATTATAATATTAAATTCCATTATTAAATTAACATAAAAATCCAATTTTAACTTATCGACTTTTGCTTCCATCCATGTAACGACCCGAAATTTTCGATCCAGAAAATTCCAGATAGTTAGGGAAAAGAAAAAAAGAGAAAGAAGAAGAAACAGAAACCAGTCACAGAATACTCACATACGCAACGGATCAAAATATAATATCACATAAATAATAGTTATACAAATGAAAACTATACTTGTCAAATTCTCTTTAATATATATATCAGAGTTACAACATGTTTTACAAACACAGGACAGATAGATTGATAAATCAATCTGATACATATACTATAATATCACTGCAGAAACCTCTCCATACGTCCCTGCTCTCCAGCATGCCGCCTGAGCTCCAGAACGTCCTTACCTGAAAATCTGTAATACTCGGTCTGACCCGAGCATTACATCAAAGTAACACCTGGGTCAGGCTGGAAACCAGCGTGAGTAAACCCATCAAGCATAAAATACCAATGCATACAACTTATATAAGCCCGGGTAACTCGTTATTTACTACAAGCTCACATCTTGCTATAGTCAACACATATTTCCACAAGCAATCCCTAAGTACCTTTACTTAGTTTCACATAGTCCAGTCATTTAAATCATTCCATTTCAGCCTGATGATTTCACATATCAACCCATAAACATCATTGTAGGTTACAAATCGAAGTGGGTTCGGGTATTACTGGTACCCGATCCCGATCACTTCGAATACAAAATTATCTTAACTCAAGTGAATCGAATGACATACGATTCAACTTTAAATACAGGGTGTCATTATTTAATCCAACGTATCATATCACAAAGCATCACCATCACATACCAGGGATATCAACTAATCTAAGATACATAATACCATAAATCCTTAAAATAAAATAATATAAAATAAATTAACTAACCATACTATTTCAATTAACCGACATTGAATTCAATCAATTACTTAAATTTCTTTTTAAAACCTGCTTATTAATTAATTACAAACCAATTAATTAATCATCCAGTAATCATCCATCTTAATTAATTCTTCTTGATTAATTATTCTTAAAATTACACTAAGTAATTTATTCCTAAATTAATCACATAGATTAATTATTCTTAACCATTCACATTAATTAATCTTTGATTAATTAATAACATTCATTAGTGATCCTAAACCACTTCTAGTTATTTCTCTTTATTAATCATCTTCAATTTAATTTTCCTTAATTACTCACCACTAAAATAATTTAAAGATAAATTCTTTATCTTTATTTAATACATGATTACATCATTATACTTCCATTGAAAACATTTTGCAAATTTATTCTATATTTGAAAGATTTGGAAACATTCATCAAATCAATTATACACTTAAAAGTTTATAACATTTTCTTTCAACAAAACAATTTAAAACAATAAATTTTAACTATTTAAACTTTGTAACTTATTCAAACTTGTTTAATAAATTCTTATTCTTTTAAATCTTAATTAAACATTCTATTAAACTTCCACATTAAATATATCTAAAGTTTAGTTAAACATTCTTTATAAAACTTCCTTTAAACATGTTCAAACACACTTTTTTTTTCTTTTTAAACACATTATTTGATAACCTTAAATCTCTCTTCTTATTTTTTAAGAAACTTTAAACTTGTCTGCAAACATATAGCTTTATCCTACACCTTGATTTCTTTACTTAAACAAATCTGGTATAAGTTCAACTTAAAAACATGCATTTTATTTTTTACTCAGACCTTTAAACCTACATTTTAAGAACCGGTACAGTTTCTTACCTAAAACCATAAATCTCATCACAAAACAAAGAAAGACCCGAGAAACCTCTCCAAAATCCCCAAGTAATACACGAAGACCCTCACCTCCCTCGTTTACTTCGAGTTACACAAGGCCCTACGCGAGAGAAAACTCGAGTTTTCCTTCATCACTTAACTCAAACGCTCCCAGACTCAGGTGGCTTACGCGTGCACATGCACAGTCACCAGAAGCCACTCCGACCATCGACGAACTCTTCGTCACGTCACTCGTCGCTGCGGCAACCAATTCCCATTCTCGAAACACTAGCGCAAGCTGCAAATCGAAAATTGACCATTCAGTTGAAAACTGGAACTTGAATCCCTGACCAACTCCACCTTGAATCTCACACCACCTACCACCAGTGCCTTCCAAACTCCGGCCATATCTCCCTGATTAACCCACGCGGCTACCTCTAAATTTCCAAGCAACTCGATGCTTTAGGAACAACGCAGCATCCAATAATGTAAGATTGACCGAAACTAGGGTTTTAAACTTCTACAACCTACCGCCGCCGCCACGATGGCCCATCCACCCACCAACCATGTTTGCCGAACACTTCACTCATTCAACTAGCTCCAAAAGAAACCCCAACGGTCCAAACTCTTTTGATCACCCAGAAACTTTCAATAACCCATTCCCATACGTCATTGAATTGCCCACCCAAACCAATATTAAAAATCCAGATTTTAATTTTAAAAATCTTAAGTTGGGAATGGAATTCGAATTATATATGTAATTTAGCAGATCATTGAATTTGATTACAACAAATTCCTATGCTTCTCTGTTCTTTTTCATTCTTCCAGAAAATATTTATATTTATTATTCTTGAAAATATTTTCAAAACTTAGTTTAGTTTTTAAACAAACAATCTTTGTTTAAATGCCTCAACTTAAAAGATTTCAGTGTGAAGAATATAAATTTGTAATCTAAGTTCACATCTCTGAAATTAAACCAGAGAAGCATATCATATCCAATCATTTTCACATCATCTATATATCATATACAGGTTTTAGGATCATAAAACTATCATGCAGCCTTATTTTAACATACATTTCATTTTTAATTCAACCATATGTCACATGCCTCGAAACTACATATGAATTCAGGTTTTACAGATTGAAGGCAGGGGGTTAAACCAAGTTCAGAAATTATACAATACTTTCACATACACATACATGCAAGGCAATCATCACATAGTAATTCATAGGTTACTTAAGTTTACTCACAATATTTACACAACAGTGGTAGACTTGGAACTGCTACTGATTTTCAAACAATTTAAGAAGAAAATTTACTCACCAATCTCACTTATAAATATATATTTTTTGTTTGTATTACATCATTTCAAACAGTTATCCCTTAAATATCATGTGTCCAAAGTGATCAGAGAAGAAAACTAGATTTTTGGATTTAGTTTAAAACTGTGAAACTGGAACAAGCACTGAATATCTTCATGCAACATATTATCATCCATATGTACTCAATTCAAAGACATTACCCAATATTAATCACATGCAATCCAGTCTACAAATAAAATTTTGAAGATTTACTCACCTCTATGATGACACAGAGAAGCACATAGCTTGAAACTGAGACTGGCCACTTGATTTAGATTTTACCATTGAACTTGATTCAGTTTGTATTAAATTTACAGTTTTGATTAGGACTTAGCTGCTTTGATGACGAATTGAAATCTGATCTTATTTGTTTACTTGAACCTGAGTTGCTTCTTCATTTGCTTCTACTTTACTTGATCTAGATTTTGATCTTGAAGCTTCATTGTATTAACTTTGATTTTCTTCTTTTTAGTTTCAGAAGAACGAAAAAGAAGTGGTTTCAGAATTTTATTTTATATTTTTTTTTACTGAAAATCCCGTTTCTCACTAATCCATAAAGAAAGGATTATACTGCCATTTGTTAATTTTTACTTGTTACAAAATTTACATATGTCATTAAATGTCAAATCTGGTAATTTAGATTTTTACAAGTGTCAATCAACTTAATACATGAATTATGTCTTAATTTATTTATGTTTATGATTCAACTTAACTTTCATTAGTATTTTATGTTTACAGATGTATATACATATAACTATGTTTTATTTCAAATATCAAAAGAAAAGTGTTTAGACTTATATTTTTATTTATATTACCCTTGTTTAAATTTTATGCTTAAGTTGTCATAGTACTTAAATCGATAACTATATATGTATGATTAAACTTTATTAGTCTTGAAAATTATTATATTGAATTTAAACTATAGCTAACTATTAACAATACATATTATAATAGAAAACATATTTAGTTGTAAAAGATAATTTTTTTTTCAAATTGAATAATATAAAAGAAGTCATTAGACAAATATTATCACTAAATATCTATTCACATATTATTATTCAACATTTATTATAATTTAAATTCATCCATATACATATCCAGAGATATATATATTTGAATCTTATTTGTTCAATCAAACATAAATCAGAATTTCTATTAATTAACCCAGTTAATTATCACTTGACAGATATTTTCAAATTCGGGTTATCACAATCCTCCCCCCTTAGAATCTTTTCGTCCTCGAAAAGGAACGAAGTCAGAATTTATTAAAATGCTTAAAACCAGTTAAGATATTCTTGATTATTTTTAAAACACTTTTAAAATATTTATAGTACTGTCGAAATAGTTTTATAAAAATATCTTTTTATACTCGATGTTTCAACAAGTCCGTCCTCGTTCTTGTATAAATTCGGTTATACGTTGATCAGGCGTAGGACTGAAAATCTATAAGTACTTAGTAGACCCATCTTCAACACCCAGTGAAAATACTTTAGAAAATAATTTTATTGAAAATAAAGAAAACAGTTTTTGAAAATAGAGGATATATCTTTGGTGAGGATGCTCTGGAAATCATCACCCCTGTCCATGGTCGCAGTTAACCCGATGATTACGTTGCCGTCCCGACAAAATCCACAGATAACTGTAGGCCTCCGCGCCCCTCGATTACACCAAGGAACCCGCTACAGATCGCAGCTACAACTGGGGTTACGTAGCTATCGCAGCAAAAACCCATATAACTGTAGGCATCAGCGCCCTCGAATTCCGCTGCCAAAAGAATGAAACTTCTCCACTCCACTTGACCATAGATCGCAGTCTACCGATGTTGCGTTGCCTTCCCGGCAAAATCAAGTGTAGACCGTTGACACTCATCCTACACACGATTTTCGCTATGGTCCCCACAGTAGATCACAGTGACATCGAGTTACACTGTCGTCACAGCATAACCCAAATGCCCCTGTAGGCATCAGCGCCATCGACTTTCGCTACCCAATAATCCTCAGGAACTAGTTTGTCCGGACTCCTCACAGGATCAACTTTAGAACCCCCCCTTGGGGCTCAAGGCAGCACCACCCGGTGGTACTCCTGAGAAGTCCATTTCAAGGGAGTGCCTTTTTCCCCAGAGACATCATCAAAACATTTTATACTATACATATATAGTATCTTTAAATCATACACCTAGTATGATCTCATACAAAGCTCCTTTATACAAAATCGATTATCCCAAAATCGATAATTCTCAAACTAGGCTTTCCAAATTCAATATTGATTTTATCCAAAAATCAAAAGCCTTTCCAAATCCATAGGTTCCCAAAACCTTTTTCCAAAATCCTCGTATGATCCTTTACACACATATATATGTACAGATATATATAATTTTAAAAAAAACTTTGGATCATTTCAAACTTGTATAAAACTCCTTTATACTTCAAACACCTCAAAAAAACCATTTTCTTCCGGCACAAGATTTATCAAGGAGAGTTTTATCTTATATAATGAAGATATATAACTTTGTTTATTCAAAATCAAATATTCAAATTTGATTGCTCTTTTCAATATCAATTTCATTCAAATTTGTACGATGTACACATATCATTCGTACGCCATACCAATCTTATCGCTCATTCGATCACACAATATCACTTCCGAACTAGTATCGTCCACCCGACTTCCTAGTGCGGACTCAGATCTGGTTTTCTTGATCAGAAACCGTCATTCTCCTTGCATAGTCATAACTATGATGGAGAATATCCAGAACCAATCAACAATCCATATCCAGGTTCGCCGTCAAAAATCGAGTGAAAAAAAATTCTACTCGGATCGATAAAACTATCTCGAAATTCCGTGCTCGAATCTGGATCACATCACTATGCGAATAGAATAACATACGTACATCCTACGTATTTATCTTTATTGGTTATTAGCCAAATCAATTCCATTTCTATTCACATTCACTTAAATTTTCTCTCACTAGCTCACAATTGCTTTAATCCATTTGGATTATCATCTCAATTCTTATCTCGATTGGGTAGTTAAACAATAACAGTTTGAACTCCGTCCAGTTTAAATTTAGAAAATAACTTGAAAAGTTAAAGAAATAGATAAGTAGTTGAAAAATAATTACTAGTTTATAAAATAGCTGTAAAATAGTTCAGTAATTGTATAATAATTGGAAAATAGTTAAATAGTCATAGAAATTTTAAATAATTGCAAAATAACTATAAAATAGTAATTAGTAGTTGAAAATAGTGATTAGTTTATAAAATAGTTAGAAATTGTTAAACAGTTTCAAAAATAATTGTAAAACAAGTATAAGATAGTTTGGCTTTCAAAAGAAAGGTTGTATATATAATAAATAGCTTTTGGAAAAATAGGTTTATATTAAAAAAATTGATATTAAAAATAGTCCAGAGTCAAAACCGTTCAATTCCCAATCTCCATTCTCCTCAATTCAATTTAAATTTCCTTTACCATTTAAATTGACCCAATTCCAATTTAAATAACTTCAATTTCCATTGAAATTGATTCAACCTCAATTCGAGTTGAATTAACCTCAGTTTCTTTCCAAATTTAACTTTATTCAACTTTGATCTCAAATTCTTCTAATTCAGCTAAATTTCAATTGAACTAGTTCCAATTTTTAATTCATTTCAACTCCAGTTTGAATTAATTCCAATTTCAAGCTCCATTTCCAATCAAGTTGAATTATTCTTGATTTCCTCCCAAATTTAATTCAAATTTCGTTTGAATTTTATACTATTCAACTTTAATTACAATTCCAAATTATTCAAATCAATCCAATTCAAATTTCCAATTTGAATCTTATATTTATACATCTTCAATCACTATTTCAATTAATTCAAATCAAATTCAATTTGAACCAACTTCAAAGTCCAGTTCACTATGAACCATCTCGAATTACATAAATTCGAGTTAATACTTCAATTGTTGATTTAATTCCTTTAAATTAATTTGCCTTTTAATCCCAACAATGGATTACCATACTCCATTTCTCATTCATTTAAACAAATCCAATTCACAACTTAAAGATTTTTAACAACAATAGGATGATATCATCTAATTTATTTCAAAACATCCATCCATTTTAAATTTTCGGATCTCTAACCCAATTTGAGATCACTCAACTCTCAAATATAATCAATCATTTAGCTTTCCGAGTTAAACTTAATTTCATCTTGAAATTTCCAAATCAAATTGTTCATTCAAACTTATTTAACTTCCTCCGAGTTAAATTCAATCAATCCCGTTTAACCTTACTCAAATTTAAATTCTTCATTTCAAATTTTCAAAATACTTTCACACTTATAAGTTCAAAAACTTATCACTTTGGGGTATCATATCTTATTCCAAATTTAAAACTCACCATTTAGAGTTTGTTTCCAACCACCTTTGATATTATGTATATCCACATGTATACATATTAATTTCTTTTACATACCAAGTTATACTTTAAAATTTTGAACCACCCTTGGTTTTAATTCAAAACAAATTCTCTTTAAAATTTTCAAACAACTCTTGTTTGAAATAGGACTATTTCATTCAATTGCATTAATTAATTACGTCAGTAATTAATTCCAATTAATCACATTCGGCAATTAGCTTATTTCTTAATTACATTCATTAAGTATTTGTCCTTTAAATAGCTTATCTCTAGTTACTTCATGAAGTAACTCCCTCTTCATTTATCATTTCTAATTATTATCCACTAATTAATCTCATCAAGTTTAAATTATTTACATAAATTAATTGATTATTCTTATCCTGAAACCTTTCCCAAATTCAAGATTTAATTTCGGTTTGAATCCATTTCAAACTTTTCTTTAAATTTAATTCCAATTTGGTTGTAATTATTACTACTTAATTTAATTCAATAATTTAACAACCGATTCCTTTACTATTTGTTAGTAAGATATATTGCTTTATATATCAAAATATAATCTTATATAAAACCATTTAAAATCTTTATATAAGAAAATAACAAGTACGCTCTCTCATATATATAAACTCAACTCATTCTAGGGTACCACTTACCCTATCCTTAATGAGTAATCCCAACAGAGCCAAGGTTCTCGCTTAACCTTCAGCTCTGATACCAAATGTAACGAACCAAAATTTCCGATCCAGAAAATTCCAGATAGTTAGTGAAAAGAAGAAAAGAGAAAGAAGAAGAAACAGAAACCAGTCACAGAATCCTCACATACGCAACGGATCAAAATATAATATCACATAAATAATAGTTATACAAATGAAAACTATACTTGTCAAATTCCCTTTAATATATATCAGAGTTACAACATGTTTTACAAACACAGGACAGATAGACTGATAAATCAATCTGATACATATACTATAATATCACTGCAGAAACCTCTCCATACATCCCTGCTCTCCAGCACGCCGCCTGAGCTCCAGAACGTCCTTACCTGAAAATCAGTAATACTCGGTTTGACCCGAGCATTACATCAAAGTAACACCCGGGTCAGGCTGGGAACCAGCGTGAGTAAACCCATCAAGCATTAAATACCAATGCATACAACTTATATAAGCCCGGGTAACTCGTTATTTACTACAAGCTCACATCTTGCTATAGTCAACACATATTTCCACAAACAATCCCTAAGTACCTTTACTTAGTTTCACATAGTCCAGTCATTTAAATCATTCCATTTCAGCCTGATGATTTCACATATCAACCCATAAACATCATTGTAGGTTACAAATCGAAGTGGGTTCGGGTATTACTGATACCCGATCCCGATCACTTCGAATACAAAATTATCTTAACTCAAGTGATTCGAATGACATACGATTCAACTTTAAATGCAGGGTGTCATTATTTAATCCAACGTATCATATCACAAAGCATCACCATCACATACCAGGGATATCAACTAATCTAAGATACATAATACCATAAATCCTTAAAATAAAATAATATAAAATAAATTAACTAACCATACTATTTCAATTAACCGACATTGAATTCAATCAATTACTTAAATTTCTTTTTAAAACCTGCTTATTAATTAATTACAAACCAATTAATTAATCATCCAGTAATCATCCATCTTAATTAATTCTTCTTGATTAATTATTCTTAAAATTACACTAAGTAATTTATTCCTAAATTAATCACATAGATTAATTATTCTTAACCATTCACATTAATTAATCTTTGATTAATTAATAACATTCATTAGTGATCCTAAACCACTTCTAGTTATTTCTCTTTATTAATCATCTTCAATTTAATTTTCCTTAATTACTCACCACTAAAATAATTTAAAGATAAATTCTTTATCTTTATTTAATACATGATTACATCATTATACTTCCATTGAAAACATTTTGCAAATTTATTCTATATTTGAAAGATTTGGAAACATTCATCAAATCAATTATACACTTAAAAGTTTATAACATTTTCTTTCAACAAAACAATTTAAAACAATAAATTTTAACTATTTAAACTTTGTAACTTATTCAAACTTGTTTAATAAATTCTTATTCTTTTAAATCTTAATTAAACATTCTATTAAACTTCCACTTTAAATATATCTAAAGTTTAGTTAAACATTCTTTATAAAACTTCCTTTAAACATGTTCAAACACACTTTTTTTTTCTTTTTAAACACATTATTTGATAACCTTAAATCTCTCTTCTTATTTTTTAAGAAACTTTAAACTTGTCTGCCAACATATAGCTTTATCCTACACCTTGATTTCTTTACTTAAACAAATCTGGTATAAGTTCAACTTAAAAACATGCATTTTATTTTTTACTCAGACCTTTAAACCTACATTTTAAGAACCGGTACAGTTTCTTACCTAAAACCATAAATCTCATCACAAAACAAAGAAAGACCCGAGAAACCTCTCCAAAATCCCCGAGTAATACACGAAGACCCTCACCTCCCTCGTTTACTTCGAGTTACACAAGGCCCTACGCGAGAGAAAACTCGAGTTTTCCTTCATCACTTAACTCAAACGCTCCCAGACTCAGGTGGCTTACGCGTGCACATGCACAGTCACCAGAAGCCACTCCGACCATCGACGAACTCTTCGTCACGTCACTCGTCGCTGCGGCAACCAATTCCCATTCTCGAAACACTAGCGCAAGCTGCAAATCGAAAATTGACCATTCAGTTGAAAACTGGAACTTGAATCCCTGACCAACTCCACCTTGAATCTCACACCACCTACCACCAGTGCCTTCCAAACTCCGGCCATATCTCCCTGATTAACCCACGCGGCTACCTCTAAATTTCCAAGCAACTCGATGCTTTAGGAACAACGCAGCATCCAATAATGTAAGATTGACCGAAACTAGGGTTTTAAACTTCTACAACCTACCGCCACCGCCACGATGGCCCATCCACCCACCAACCATGTTTGCCGAACACTTCACTCATTCAACTAGCTCCAAAAGAAACCCCAACGGTCCAAACTCTTTTGATCACCCAGAAACTTTCAATAACCCATTCCCATACGTCATTGAATTGCCCACCCAAACCAATATTAAAAATCCAGATTTTAATTTTAAAAATCTTAAGTTGGGAATGGAATTCGAATTATATATGTAATTTAGCAGATCATTGAATTTGATTACAACAAATTCCTATGCTTCTCTGTTCTTTTTCATTCTTCCAGAAAATATTTATATTTATTATTCTTGAAAATATTTTCAAAACTTAGTTTAGTTTTTAAACAAACAATCTTTGTTTAAATGCCTCAACTTAAAAGATTTCAGTGTGAAGAATATAAATTTGTAATCTAAGTTCACATCTCTGAAATTAAACCAGAGAAGCATATCATATCCAATCATTTTCACATCATCTATATATCATATACAGGTTTTAGGATCATAAAACTATCATGCAGCCTTATTTTAACATACATTTCATTTTTAATTCAACCATATGTCACATGCCTCGAAACTACATATGAATTCAGGTTTTACAGATTGAAGGCAGGGGGTTAAACCAAGTTCAGAAATTATACAATACTTTCACATACACATACATGCAAGGCAATCATCACATAGTAATTCATAGGTTACTTAAGTTTACTCACAATATTTACACAACAGTGGTAGACTTGGAACTGCTACTGATTTTCAAACAATTTAAGAAGAAAATTTACTCACCAATCTCACTTATAAATATATATTTTTTGTTTGTATTACATCATTTCAAACAGTTATCCCTTAAATATCATGTGTCCAAAGTGATCAGAGAAGAAAACTAGATTTTTGGATTTAGTTTAAAACTGTGAAACTGGAACAAGCACTGAATATCTTCATGCAACATATTATCATCCATATGTACTCAATTCAAAGACATTACCCAATATTAATCACATGCAATCCAGTCTACAAATAAAATTTTGAAGATTTACTCACCTCTATGATGACACAGAGAAGCACATAGCTTGAAACTGAGACTGGCCACTTGATTTAGATTTTACCATTGAACTTGATTCAGTTTGTATTAAATTTACAGTTTTGATTAGGACTTAGCTGCTTTGATGACGAATTGAAATCTGATCTTATTTGTTTACTTGAACCTGAGTTGCTTCTTCATTTGCTTCTACTTTACTTGATCTAGATTTTGATCTTGAAGCTTCATTGTATTAACTTTGATTTTCTTCTTTTTAGTTTCAGAAGAACGAAAAAGAAGTGGTTTCAGAATTTTATTTTATATTTTTTTTTTACTGAAAATCCCGTTTCTCACTAATCCATAAAGAAAGGATTATACTGCCATTTGTTAATTTTTACTTGTTACAAAATTTACATATGCCATTAAATGTCAAATCTGGTAATTTAGATTTTTACAAGTGTCAATCAACTTAATACATGAATTATGTCTTAATTTATTTATGTTTATGATTCAACTTAACTTTCATTAGTATTTTATGTTTACAGATGTATATACATATAACTATGTTTTATTTCAAATATCAAAAGAAAAGTGTTTAGACTTATATTTTTATTTATATTACCCTTGTTTAAATTTTATGCTTAAGTTGTCATAGTACTTAAATCGATAACTATATATGTATGATTAAACTTTATTAGTCTTGAAAATTATTATATTGAATTTAAACTATAGCTAACTATTAACAATACATATTATAATAGAAAACATATTTAGTTGTAAAAGATAATTTTTTTTTCAAATTGAATAATATAAAAGAAGTCATTAGACAAATATTATCACTAAATATCTATTCACATATTATTATTCAACATTTATTATAATTTAAATTCATCCATATACATATCCAGAGATATATATATATTTGAATCTTATTTGTTCAATCAAACATAAATCAGAATTTCTATTAATTAACCTAGTTAATTATCACTTGACAGATATTTTCAAATTCGGGTTATCACAATCCTCCCCCCTTAGAATCTTTTCGTCCTCGAAAAGGAACGAAGTCAGAATTTATTAAAATGCTTAAAACCAGTTAAGATATTCTTGATTATTTTTAAAACACTTTTAAAATATTTATAGTACTGTCGAAATAGTTTTATAAAAATATCTTTTTATACTCGATGTTTCAACAAGTCCGTCCTCGTTCTTGTATAAATTCGGTTATACGTTGATCAGGCGTAGGACTGAAAATCTATAAGTACTTAGTAGACCCATCTTCAACACCCAGTGAAAATACTTTAGAAAATAATTTTATTGAAAATAAAGAAAACAGTTTTTGAAAATAGAGGATATATCTTTGGTGAGGATGCTCTGGAAATCATCACCCCTGTCCATGGTCGCAGTTAACCCGATGATTACGTTGCCGTCCCGACAAAATCCACAGATAACTGTAGGCCTCCGCGCCCCTCGATTACACCAAGGAACCCGCTACAGATCGCAGCTACAACTGGGGTTACGTAGCTATCGCAGCAAAAACCCATATAACTGTAGGCATCAGCGCCCTCGAATTCCGCTGCCAAAAGAATGAAACTTCTCCACTCCACTTGACCATAGATCGCAGTCTACCGATGTTGCGTTGCCTTCCCGGCAAAATCAAGTGTAGACCGTTGACACTCATCCTACACACGATTTTCGCTATGGTCCCCACAGTAGATCGCAGTGACATCGAGTTACACTGTCGTCACAGCATAACCCAAATGCCCCTGTAGGCATCAGCGCCATCGACTTTCGCTACCCAATAATCCTCAGGAACTAGTTTGTCCGGACTCCTCACAGGATCAACTTTAGAACCCCCCCTTGGGGCTCAAGGCAGCACCACCCGGTGGTACTCCTGAGAAGTCCATTTCAAGGGAGCGCCTTTTTCCCCAGAGACATCATCAAAACATTTTATACTATACATATATAGTATCTTTAAATCATACACCTAGTATGATCTCATACAAAGCTCCTTTATACAAAATCGATTATCCCAAAATCGATAATTCTCAAACTAGGCTTTCCAAATTCAATATTGATTTTATCCAAAAATCAAAAGCCTTTCCAAATCCATAGGTTCCCAAAACCTTTTTCCAAAATCCTCGTATGATCCTTTACACACATATATATGTACAGATATATATAATTTTAAAAAAAACTTTGGATCATTTCAAACTTGTATAAAACTCCTTTATACTTCAAACACCTCAAAAAAACCATTTTCTTCCGGCACAAGATTTATCAAGGAGAGTTTTATCTTATATAATGAAGATATATAACTTTGTTTATTCAAAATCAAATATTCAAATTTGATTGCTCTTTTCAATATCAATTTCATTCAAATTTGTACGATGTACACATATCATTCGTACGCCATACCAATCTTATCGCTCATTCGATCACACAATATCACTTCCGAACTAGTATCGTCCACCCGACTTCCTAGTGCGGACTCAGATCTGGTTTTCTTGATCAGAAACCGTCATTCTCCTTGCATAGTCATAACTATGATGGAGAATATCCAGAACCAATCAACAATCCATATCCAGGTTCGCCGTCAAAAATCGAGTGAAAAAAAATTCTACTCGGATCGATAAAACTATCTCGAAATTCCGTGCTCGAATCTGGATCACATCACTATGCGAATAGAATAACATACGTACATCCTACGTATTTATCTTTATTGGTTATTAGCCAAATCAATTCCATTTCTATTCACATTCACTTAAATTTTCTCTCACTAGCTCACAATTGCTTTAATCCATTTGGATTATCATCTCAATTCTTATCTCGATTGGGTAGTTAAACAATAACAGTTTGAACTCCGTCCAGTTTAAATTTAGAAAATAACTTGAAAAGTTAAAGAAATAGATAAGTAGTTGAAAAATAATTACTAGTTTATAAAATAGCTGTAAAATAGTTCAGTAATTGTATAATAATTGGAAAATAGTTAAATAGTCATAGAAATTTTAAATAATTGCAAAATAACTATAAAATAGTAATTAGTAGTTGAAAATAGTGATTAGTTTATAAAATAGTTAGAAATTGTTAAACAGTTTCAAAAATAATTGTAAAACAAGTATAAGATAGTTTGGCTTTCAAAAGAAAGGTTGTATATATAATAAATAGCTTTTGGAAAAATAGGTTTATATTAAAAAAATTGATATTAAAAATAGTCCAGAGTCAAAACCGTTCAATTCCCAATCTCCATTCTCCTCAATTCAATTTAAATTTCCTTTACCATTTAAATTGACCCAATTCCAATTTAAATAACTTCAATTTCCATTGAAATTGATTCAACCTCAATTCGAGTTGAATTAACCTCAGTTTCTTTCCAAATTTAACTTTATTCAACTTTGATCTCAAATTCTTCTAATTCAGCTAAATTTCAATTGAACTAGTTCCAATTTTTAATTCATTTCAACTCCAGTTTGAATTAATTCCAATTTCAAGCTCCATTTCCAATCAAGTTGAATTATTCTTGATTTCCTCCCAAATTTAATTCAAATTTCGTTTGAATTTTATACTATTCAACTTTAATTACAATTCCAAATTATTCAAATCAGTCCAATTCAAATTTCCAATTTGAATCTTATATTTATACATCTTCAATCACTATTTCAATTAATTCAAATCAAATTCAATTTGAACCAACTTCAAAGTCCAGTTCACTATGAACCATCTCGAATTACATAAATTCGAGTTAATACTTCAATTGTTGATTTAATTCCTTTAAATCAATTTGCCTTTTAATCCCAACAATGGATTACCATACTCCATTTCTCATTCATTTAAACAAATCCAATTCACAACTTAAAGATTTTTAACAACAATAGGATGATATCATCTAATTTATTTCAAAACATCCATCCATTTTAAATTTTCGGATCTCTAACCCAATTTGAGATCACTCAACTCTCAAATATAATCAATCATTTAGCTTTCCAAGTTAAACTTAATTTCATCTTGAAATTTCCAAATCAAATTGTTCATTCAAACTTATTTAACTTCCTCCGAGTTAAATTCAATCAATCCCGTTTAACCTTACTCAAATTTAAATTCTTCATTTCAAATTTTCAAAATACTTTCACACTTATAAGTTCAAAAACTTATCACTTTGGGGTATCATATCTTATTCCAAATTTAAAACTCACCATTTAGAGTTTGTTTCCAACCACCTTTGATATTATGTATATCCACATGTATACATATTAATTTCTTTTACATACCAAGTTATACTTTAAAATTTTGAACCACCCTTGGTTTTAATTCAAAACAAATTCTCTTTAAAATTTTCAAACAACTCTTGTTTGAAATAGGACTATTTCATTCAATTGCATTAATTAATTACGTCAGTAATTAATTCCAATTAATCACATTCGGCAATTAGCTTATTTCTTAATTACATTCATTAAGTATTTGTCCTTTAAATAGCTTATCTCTAGTTACTTCATGAAGTAACTCCCTCTTCATTTATCATTTCTAATTATTATCCACTAATTAATCTCATCAAGTTTAAATTATTTACATAAATTAATTGATTATTCTTATCCTGAAACCTTTCCCAAATTCAAGATTTAATTTCGGTTTGAATCCATTTCAAACTTTTCTTTAAATTTAATTCCAATTTGGTTGTAATTATTACTACTTAATTTAATTCAATAATTTAACAACCGATTCCTTTACTATTTGTTAGTAAGATATATTGCTTTATATATCAAAATATAATCTTATATAAAACCATTTAAAATCTTTATATAAGAAAATAACAAGTACGCTCTCTCATATATATAAACTCAACTCATTCTAGGGTACCACTTACCCTATCCTTAATGAGTAATCCCAACAGAGCCAAGGTTCTCGCTTAACCTTCAGCTCTGATACCAAATGTAACGAACCAAAATTTCCGATCCAGAAAATTCCAGATAGTTAGTGAAAAGAAGAAAAGAGAAAGAAGAAGAAACAGAAACCAGTCACAGAATCCTCACATACGCAACGGATCAAAATATAATATCACATAAATAATAGTTATACAAATGAAAACTATACTTGTCAAATTCCCTTTAATATATATATCAGAGTTACAACATGTTTTACAAACACAGGACAGATAGACTGATAAATCAATCTGATACATATACTATAATATCACTGCAGAAACCTCTCCATACATCCCTGCTCTCCAGCACGCCGCCTGAGCTCCAGAACGTCCTTACCTGAAAATCAGTAATACTCGGTTTGACCCGAGCATTACATCAAAGTAACACCCGGGTCAGGCTGGGAACCAGCGTGAGTAAACCCATCAAGCATTAAATACCAATGCATACAACTTATATAAGCCCGGGTAACTCGTTATTTACTACAAGCTCACATCTTGCTATAGTCAACACATATTTCCACAAACAATCCCTAAGTACCTTTACTTAGTTTCACATAGTCCAGTCATTTAAATCATTCCATTTCAGCCTGATGATTTCACATATCAACCCATAAACATCATTGTAGGTTACAAATCGAAGTGGGTTCGGGTATTACTGATACCCGATCCCGATCACTTCGAATACAAAATTATCTTAACTCAAGTGATTCGAATGACATACGATTCAACTTTAAATGCAGGGTGTCATTATTTAATCCAACGTATCATATCACAAAGCATCACCATCACATACCAGGGATATCAACTAATCTAAGATACATAATACCATAAATCCTTAAAATAAAATAATATAAAATAAATTAACTAACCATACTATTTCAATTAACCGACATTGAATTCAATCAATTACTTAAATTTCTTTTTAAAACCTGCTTATTAATTAATTACAAACCAATTAATTAATCATCCAGTAATCATCCATCTTAATTAATTCTTCTTGATTAATTATTCTTAAAATTACACTAAGTAATTTATTCCTAAATTAATCACATAGATTAATTATTCTTAACCATTCACATTAATTAATCTTTGATTAATTAATAACATTCATTAGTGATCCTAAACCACTTCTAGTTATTTCTCTTTATTAATCATCTTCAATTTAATTTTCCTTAATTACTCACCACTAAAATAATTTAAAGATAAATTCTTTATCTTTATTTAATACATGATTACATCATTATACTTCCATTGAAAACATTTTGCAAATTTATTCTATATTTGAAAGATTTGGAAACATTCATCAAATCAATTATACACTTAAAAGTTTATAACATTTTCTTTCAACAAAACAATTTAAAACAATAAATTTTAACTATTTAAACTTTGTAACTTATTCAAACTTGTTTAATAAATTCTTATTCTTTTAAATCTTAATTAAACATTCTATTAAACTTCCACTTTAAATATATCTAAAGTTTAGTTAAACATTCTTTATAAAACTTATTATTTCTAATATTCCTTTAAACATGTTTAAAAACACATTTTTCTTCTTTTTAAACACATTATTTGATAACCTTAAATCTCTCTTCTTATTTTTTAAGAAACTTTAAACTTGTCTGCAAACATATAGCTTTATCCTACACCTTGATTTCTTTACTTAAACAAATCTGGTATAAGTTCAACTTAAAAACATGCATTTTATTTTTTACTCAGACCTTTAAACCTACATTTTAAGAACCTGTACAGTTTCTTACCTAAAACCATAAATCTCATCACAAAACAAAGAAAGACCCGAGAAACCTCTCCAAAATCCCCGAGTAATACACGAAGACCCTCACCTCCCTCGTTTACTTCGAGTTACACAAGGCCCTACGCGAGAGAAAACTCGAGTTTTCCTTCATCACTTAACTCAAACGCTCCCAGACTCAGGTGGCTTACGCGTGCACATGCACAGTCACCAGAAGCCACTCCGACCATCGACGAACTCTTCGTCACGTCACTCGTCGCTGCGGCAACCAATTCCCATTCTCGAAACACTAGCGCAAGCTGCAAATAGAAAATTGACCATTCAGTTGAAAACTGGAACTTGAATCCCTGACCAACTCCACCTTGAATCTCACACCACCTACCACCAGTGCCTTCCAAACTCCGGCCATATCTCCCTGATTAACCCACGCGGCTACCTCTCAATTTCCAAGCAACTCGATGCTTTAGGAACAACGCAGCATCCAATAATGTAAGATTGACCGAAACTAGGGTTTTAAACTTCTACAACCTACCGCCGCCGCCACGATGGCCCATCCACCCACCAACCATGTTTGCCGAACACTTCACTCATTCAGCTAGCTCCAAAAGAAACCCCAACGGTCCAAACTCTTTTGATCACCCAGAAACTTTCAATAACCCATTCCCATACATCATTGAATTGCCCACCCAAACCAATATTAAAAATCCAGATTTTAATTTTAAAAATCTTAAGTTGGGAATGGAATTCGAATTATATATGTAATTTAGCAGATCATTGAATTTGATTACAATAAATTCCTATGCTTCTCTGTTCTTTTTCATTCTTCTAGAAAATATTTATATTTATTATTCTTGAAAATATTTTCAAAACTTAGTTTAGTTTTTAAACAAACAATCTTTGTTTAAATGCCTCAACTTAAAAGATTTCAGTGTGAAGAATATAAATTTGTAATCTAAGTTCACATCTCTGAAACTTAAACCAGAGAAGCATATCATATCCAATCATTTTCACATCATCTATATATCATATACAGGTTTTAGGATCATAAAACTATCATGCAGCCTTATTTTAACATACATTTCATTTTCAATTCAACCATATGTCACATGCCTCGAAACTACATATGAATTCAGGTTTTACAGATTGAAGGCAGGGGGTTAAACCAAGTTCAGAAATTATACAATACTTTCACATACACATACATGCAAGGCAATCATCACACAGTAATTCATAGGTTACTTAAGTTTACTCACAATATTTACACAACAGTGGTAGACTTGGAACTGCTACTGATTTTCAAACAATTTAAGAAGAAAATTTACTCACCAATCTCACTTATAAATATTTTTTTTTGTTTGTATTACATCATTTCAAACAGTTATCCCTTAAACATCATGTGTCCAAAGTGATCGGAGAAGAAAACTAGATTTTTGGATTTAGTTTAAAACCGTGAAACTGGAACAAGCACTGAATATCTTCATGCAACATATTATCATCCATATGTACTCAATTCAAAGACATTACCCAATATTAATCACATGCAATCCAGTCTACAAATAAAATTTTGAAGATTTACTCACCTCTATGATGACACAGAGAAGCACATAGCTTGAAACTGAGACTAGCCACTTGATGTAGATTTTACCATTGAACTTGATTCAGTTTGTATTAAATTTACAGTTTTGATTAGGACTTAGCTGCTTTGATGACGAATTGAAATCTGAACTTATTTGTTTACTTGAACCTGAGTTGCTTCTTCATTTGCTTCTACTTTACTTGATCTGGATTTTGATCTTGAAGCTTCATTGTATTAACTTTGATTTTCTTCTTTTTAGTTTCAGAAGAACGAAAAAGAAGTGGTTTCAGAATTTTATTTTATATTTTTTTTTTACTGAAAATCCCGTTTCTCACTAATCCATAAAGAAAGGATTATACTGCCATTTGTTAATTTTTACTTGTTACAAAATTTACATATGTCATTAAATGTCAAATCTGGTAATTTAGATTTTTACAAGTGTCAATCAACTTAATACATGAATTATGTCTTAATTTATTTATGTTTATGATTCAACTTAACTTTCATTAGTATTTTATGTTTACAAATGTATATACATATAACTATGTTTTATTTCAAATATCAAAAGAAAAGTGTTTAGACTTATATTTTTATTTATATTACCCTTGTTTAAATTTTATGCTTAAGTTGTCACAGCACTTAAATTGATAACTATATATGTATGATTAAACTTTATTAGTCTTGAAAATTATTATATTGAATTTAAACTATAGCTAACTATTAACAATACATATTATAATAGAAAACATATTTAGTTGTAAAAGATAATTTTTTTTTCAAATTGAATAATATAAAAGAAGTCATTAGACAAATATTATCACTAAATATCTATTCACATATTATTATTCAACATTTATTATAATTTAAATTCATCCATATACATATCCAGATATATATATATATATACATATATATTTGAATCTTATTTGTTCAATCAAACATAAATCAGAATTTCTATTAATTAACCCAGTTAATTATCAATTGACAGATATTTTCAAATTCGGGTTATCACAATTCAAAAGTCCAATACTAATAATTCTAACCTGACTATGTATTTTAAATAAATTTTAGAAACCATTTACATATCGAATTATACCGAATTTACAAACTATCTCAATTTCAAATAATAAATTATTATTATCCAAATCCAATTGAATTACCATATTTGAAAATTTAACTAATTTTATTGGTTTAACCAAAATATCTTATTTCAAAATCAATTCATAAGCCACATTCAACATTTAAAATGAATTAAATGTTCAAAGTCTAACAACCAAAATTCTGGATTGTTACGAATCCATCACCCGTCGAAGAACATGATGAAGTGGAAATTACTGGCGCCTTCGAACACACTTCAAAATTGACAATGGAGGAGCAACTTATGGAAGAGAAAAAGAAAGTCGAAATCGAGGTCGAGCCCCAAGTTATGGAACTAGATGATCCCTTGAACAAGCCTTTGAAGGTCATTCTCTCCAGTGGGACCACGCCACTGGAAGTTCCCCCTCCTTCCTCGGACATCATTTCCCTAGCAAGCAAGGCGTCCAAGAGGAAACGCTCAGGGAAGGAGTCGTCTGAGAAACCAAGGAAGGAAACTAGGTCAAAAAAGTAGCTATCATGCCTCGTTCAACGAGAATAAGCCTAGATTATGTGATTATTTTTGTTTATTACCATAGTCGATGTAAATAGACTTTTGACTCCGAGTTTAGGAGGAATTGTGGTGGAACTTTGTTTTGGAATTAGTGAATAAAACTTTGTTTCTTTGTCTTTGATGACTTTTGCTTTTTAGCTTATTGTCTAACTTGTAGTCGAAACCCAAAATCTTGTGAGCTACATAAGTCCCATTTCACTTCCATATGACTCAAATTTTTTTGGAATCATTGATACTCGATTCCGTGCTTCGGGTACATAGAATACTTTTAGTCTGCACTTTGGGGACTTAGATATTTTGAAGTCGTTTATACTCTAGTCCGCATTCTGGGGATTCAGAGTAGTCCAGTCCATACTCTGGGGACTTCAAGATTTTTGAGTCGTTTATACTTTAGTCCGCACTCTAGGAACTCAGAGTACTCCAGTCCGCACTCTGGGGACTTGGATATTTTAAGTCGTTTATACTCTAGTCTGCACTGTGGGAACTCAGAGTATTCCAGTCTGCACTTTGGGGACTTGGAAATTTTTGAGTCCTTTATACTCTAGTCCGCACTTCGGGGACTCAGAGTACTCCAGTCCGCACTTTGGGGACTTGTAGATTTTTGAGTCGTTTATACTCTAGTCCACACTTTGGGGACTCAGAGTACTCCAGTCCGCACTCTTTGGACATGGATATTTTTCGAGTCATTTATACTCTAGTCCGCACTCTGGGGACTCAGTGTACTCCAGTCCATACTCTGGGGACCTGGAGACTTTTGAGTCGTTTATACTCTGGTCCACACTCTGGGGACTTAGAGTACTCCAGTCCGCATTCTGAGGACTTGGAGATTTTTGAGCTGTTTATACTCTGGTCCACACTCTGGGGACTTAGAGTACTCCAGTCCGCACTCTACGGACTTGGAGATTTTTGAGTCATTTATACTCAAGTCCACACTTTGGGGACTCAGAGTACTCCAGTCCACACTCTGGGGACTTGAAGATTTTGCAAGTCGTTTATACTCCATTCCACACTCTGGGGACTCAGAGTACTCCATTCCACACTCTGGGGACTCGGAGATTTTTCATTTTTTGTGTGCAGATAAAACAATGTAACTTTAATTTTTGCCATAGAATTATAACACACGGAAACATCAATAGTTCATGGTAAAGATGGCTTCAAGCCTTTATTAATGAAAATGAACTGAATTGTCTTATTACATGTTGAAAACTAAGAATCAACAAAACAAACATACATTGGAAATAATTGTAACTAAAATGTGAAAAAATAGACTAAGTAAAATAACGTCGTAGATGCTCGCTATTCCATGCTCGGGGGAGTGCGCATCATCAACTATCGCTGGTTTAAAAGTTCCCTCTCCAAGCCGTCGTTCAATGATGTATGGACCTTCCCATGTGGGATTCATATGCGTTGAGATCGGGAAAACTCACTTCAAAACAAGATCGCCCACATCAAAGATTCTCGATTGGACTTTTTCATTATAATATCAAGCGACTCGGTGTCTATATCCAGCTTTCCTTAAATCAACTTCTTCACATTTTTCGTCAACAAAGTCCAATGATTCCAGCAAGAGATCCTGATTCTTCTTAGGGTCATAATGATTTACCCGATGTGAATGGAGTGTGGTCAGTCGCAGACATATGGGTGGTTCAGTAAGCCCAAAGTGCTGTTGGAAGCTCATCCACCCACTTGCCTCTAGCCGTTTTCAAACATTTTTTCTATATGGATTTGATTATTTTGTTCACGACTTCCACTTGTCCATTGGCTTTTGGATAAGCAACTGCTGCAAACCTTTTCTCAATGCCATACTTTTGACAAAATTCTTTGAACTCCCTACTTTCGAACTGAGTTCCATTGTCCGTGATGATAGTTCGTGGGAGGCCAAAATGGCACATGAAGTTTCGCACAACGAAATTTAGTGACCTTCTTGGTGGTGATTGTAGCTAAGGGCTCTGCTTCCGCCCACTTGGTAAAGTAATCGATCGCAACTATTGCGTATTTTCACCAACTTTGGAGATAGGCAAGGAACCGAGTATATCGATTCCCCATATTGCAAATGGCCAGGGACTAACCATTTGTGTGAGTTCCGTTGGCCGAGCTCTTGGGATTTTCACATACTTTTGACATTTGTCACATCTTCTTACGTAGTCCGCAGCATCCCGATTTACAGTTGGCCAATAGTATCCATAGCGGAGGATCTTTTTTGCTAGTGTCTGTCCCCATTATGGTCACCACATTCTCTTTCATGAACTTCCTTTAGGAGTCGTTTTATCTTACCTTGGGAAATGCATGAAGTAAGGTGATCGATAATCCCTTTCGGTACATTATTCCATCCTGCATTACATATCGCGAAGCTTTGCGAATGACTTGTCGTCCTTCACTCTTTCTTTCAGGCAAGACGCCGTGTAGCAGGTATTGCTTGAATGAGGTTATCCATGACTCCTTCTCGATTTCTATTTCTAACACAAAATCTACCTCCATCTCATTTATACTCAAAGCATGTAAGATTTGACGGTAACCAATCCCATTTGCTGTGCATCACCAGTACTTTCTAATTTTGTCAATGAATCGGCTTCTTTGTTTCGTTCATGCGGGACATGCGAAATATCATAACATTCAAGGTCTGCTAACAACCCTTGAACCCGAGCAAGGTATGGGGCAAGTCTCTGCCCCTTTGCTTGGTAGTCCCTCCACACCAGGTACACCACCAATTGCGAGTCACAAAAGATTTCAACCGATTTTACTCCAAGTTCCTGATAAGTTTCAAGTCAGCAATCAACGCTTCATAATCAGCTTCGTTATTTGTAGCTGGGAAATTGAGTTTCAAAGTGAAACAAATTGATTGGTTTTTGGAAGTCAATAGAATTATACTAGCCTCAGAACAACGGTCGCTGGATGCCACATCGGTGTACAGTTTCCATCGATTAGGGGGAATAACATCATGATTGTTTGGTTCGTCTAATACGGTGAATTCTATAATGATGTTTGCTAGCGCTTTCCCTTATATGGCCCTTCATGGGAGGTAGGTAAAATCGAACTGACTCGACATGATATTCCATTTTAACATCCATCTAGAGGTTTCTGGTCATTGGAGTACTTGTCGCAAGGGTTGATAGGTATAAGCACTGATCGAGTGTGTCTAAAAGTACGGACGAAGCTTGCATGATGCAATCACCAAGCAATAGGTTAGATTCTCAATTTTAGGATAATTTTTTTCTGCCCCCGTTAAACATTTATTGAAATAGTACACTGGCTTTTAAACTCGGTCCACCTCGGGAACCAAAGTCGTACTGATGGCATGTTGAGATACAGCCAAGTATACGTATAACACTTCGTGGTCTACTGGCTTTGACAACACCGAGGGACTTTCCAAATGCCTTACCAGAGCTCGGAATGCATCCTCACAGTTGTACATCCATTCGAAATTTCTCTTTCCTTTCTTTACTACATCGAAGAAGGGAATACACTTATCTATCACTCTGGATATGAATCGACTCAGCATGGCCACTTTTCCGTTTAGGCTTTGTACTTGCTTACAGTTCTGGGAACTTGTATGTCTCAAATAGCCTGAATCTTTTCTGGGTTAGCTATAATTCCCCGTGCATTTACAATGAAACCCAAAAACTTCTATGATGCAACGCCAAAGGAACACTTCAAAGGATTGATTTTCATTCCATAATATCTAAGTATATCAAACATTTCCACCAAGTCTCGAATGTGGTCATTTGACTGTAGTGACTTCACGAGCATGTCATCCACATAGAATTCCATTGTTCTACCAATCTGGTCTTTAAACATCCGATTCACCAAACATTGATAAGTTGCTCCTGCATTTTTCAATCCGGAAGGCATCACCACATAGCAATACAGCCCAACGTTTATGAAAAAATAGTGTGTTCTTGGTCTGAAATGTGCATCGGGATTTATTATATCCCGAGTACGTATTCATGAATGACAATAACTCGTGTCATGCCGTTTAGTCAACCACCTGGTCAATTCTGGGTAAAGGCAAACTATCCTTAAGGCATTCTTTGTTCAGATCTGAGTAATCTACGCAGGTTCTTCATTTCCCATTTGCTTTTCTCACTAGCATGGGGTTAGACACCCATTTAGGGTAGAGGGCATCGTGGACGAACCCATTAGCTTTGAGTTTGTCCACTTCCTCTCTGAGAGCAGCGGACCTCTCCAGGTCCATGCCTCTCCTTTTTTGCTTTACTAGTACGTACCTTGGGTCTTTGTTCAACATATGACTCGCAATGGCGGATGAATTCCCACATGTATCGTGTCCTAGCAAAAACATCCAGATTCGCTCGGAGGAAATAAGTGAGATCCTCCGTCATCGAGGGGTTGAGTTGTGATCCAATCTTAAGTACTCGTGATGGGTCATCATGGCTGACTAAAATGTCAATCTTCAGTTCAACCGGTGTGGCTTTTGCCTCTCTAGGTTCCTCATTATTGTCTCTCGGATCTATGTCTTTATATATCCGATTATGTTGCCCGAGCCAAGGCTCGAGCATTACTTGTCAATCTTCAGTGACTCGGATGCGGACAGAGCGGTCCACAACCTTTTATTTCTCTCTTCGCTGAGTGTCTCTCAGTTTGGCCACGTAACATGCACGACTAGTTGCCTAATCTCCATGCACAACAACAACTCCTTTATCTGTCGGAAATTTCAAGGTTAAACACCATGGGGCCAAAGCTGCCCTAAACTCTGCTAGGGCCGGTCGACCCAGAAACACATTATACAGAGATTCGACATCCAAAATGATGAATGATTGTATCCACACCCTCCTACGTTCGTCTTCTCCAAGTTCAACTGGTAATTCAAAAAAACCCACTGCACTAGTAGCTGCACTATTAAAGCCATGGATGCGGGCTTTAGATGGTTTTAGATCCTTTGTCTCCATCTTCATCTGGTCATATGCTTTTTTGAAGATAATGTAAACAAAACTTCCACGGTCAATCAGTATTCTCGTCACAAAATATGGCCCAATATGGTCGAGATAACCATCAGATCAATTGTGGGCACCTCCACTTGATTAGCATCTCTACTCCTGAACACTATATCATCGGTCATCATTCGCTGCTGCTTAGCTCGGGCCCTATCCTATGTATTTGAACAACATTCAAAACCTGCATGCCATAAGGAATTAGCATACCGATCCATTTCTTACCAATTCTTATCCATAGGGTAAGGCCTACCGACTATCGTGTTTATGAACAGTCAACATACAGTTCAAGCAGGTTCCTTGGGATGGTGTAGAGCTTGCCCGTGATCGGGGTCTGATGCTCCTTGTCTGCCTTCCTGCGGATTCTTGACAAACTTTTGTAACTTTTTTTGTCGAATAAGCTTTTTTATGGCATCGTGAAGGTGCCTACACTCCTCGGTATTGTGCCCATAAGTCTCATTGAAGCGGCAAAACTTTCCAGTCCGCTTTTATTCCTTAGTGGATTCTTTTGGGCGTGGCTTTCGATATTGAAAAGTATTACAAGTCGATAGGTAAATATTTTCCAAAGATGCATTCAAAAAAGTGTATTCGTTGTAAGTTGGAATCCTTGGTTTCCATTTTCTTCTTCCTTCTTCTTTTCGGGATTTCCTCCTTCAGATCCTTTAGAATGCTCTGGCTTGTTCTGGACATTGACCTGGACCTTCCCCTAGTTATCACTGGATTGTTTTACAACAATGCTATTTTCAAAGTCTCCTTGCCAGGCCCGAGAGCATTGTCTCGCCTCGTCCACCTGGCTTTCTCTCTTCTTATGAACTGATGTGCCTTTGAATAAAAACATTCCATTGTCGTTGGAGGCTTTCCTGCCAGCCAATTTCCAAACTCCGAATCTGGATCTACTCGTCGCATCACAGCCATTAGAATGGCACGGTCATTTGGATTTCTAATTTTAGTAGCCACAACATGAAATCTTTGTAAGTACTCTTTTAACAACTCCCCTATCACAATGGACAAGGACATTACGTCCTTGGGACGAGTGGCATGAATTCTGAACTGTTTCACAAATTTCGTCGCTATTTCATCAAAGTTGGAGATAGACCGCAGAGGAAGTTGGGTGAACCACATAGTAGCGATTCCAGATAAAGTTATTGGGATAAACTTAGTTGCATCATTTGCTCTAGCTTAATCCATCATCCATTCATATCCCATCACATGCTGCCGGGGATCAGTCTTCCTTCATGTGCCAGAATAGTTGGCATGTTAAACTGTTTGGGGTACTTGGCCCATAGAATAGTATCTATGAATGGAGTATGACTCTTGGATATCCCCCAATCATCATTAGTAAAGCCTTAATTTTCTCTCATCAGCTGTATGATCATAGCCGATAGGTCTAGGGTTTGTATGGAAGATGGCAGGTTGGAATCTGTTCTACAAGACTGTTCTTGTTGGTGCCTCCTCTCTTGGTGATCTACTAGGCATGCATCCTGGGAACCAGCTTCATTAGGACCTTGGTAAGCCGGCCATCCAGATTCTACTCATGCTCTAGATCCTAAGTTTGCTGTTCCAGCTTGTGCGTGATTTCTTAGTATAAGGGGCCATCGCTCCAAGTAGGGAACCTGCACCATCCCTGGTTGATCAATCAGCAACACCTGTTTGCATAGTTTCAGTCCGATAGCATTTACACTTGGGAGGTTCATCGGATGAAGTAGAGCTGTTGGATGAGGAGTAAGAAGCGGGGCTTCGTCCAACATTCTGATGTTGTTGTTGAGTAAGATGAGTCATGAGGTTGTCATTAGCTAGAATCTGTTTGTTAATTTGTCTCCTACTTTCCATGAGTTCTCTCATTAGCTCGTTGAACTCTGTACTAGTGACAACTTCCATTTGGTTTTGGGCGGTGACAGTCCCTGCGCATGGATTAACTTGTTGATTGATGGGTCCTACTTGTTGGACACTAGCAGTCTCGTCGACGTCCGCGTTGTGTGAGGTGACCTGGTGTGAGGTCTTCTTATTGTAGAATTATTGGTTGAAACTCTGAGTAGAATCAATGGACTTCTTATGAATGACTTGGATCTCCTTCGGGGGATTTCTTCAATCCAGTAGCTACAAAGTGGATCCTAATAACCTGAGAATGCTATTCTAGGTAAAAGCACCAAAATTTTAGCACCAAAATTGGTCACCAACACCCAAAGAGAGATTTGTGTAGAGAGACTAATGAAGATTGAAAACTAAATTAAGGAATGTATGCAAAATTAACTGCAAAAACTAGAACACTAGATTTATAGTGGTTCGGCATAACGGCCTACGTCCACTTTGAGTTTAATCTTTATTGCTTTTTATATAGTTGAATACAGATACAATCCGTACACCAACAACTTGAATACAAGTTCAAACAGAAAAGAAATGAGTCTTGAAAATGGCAGAGTCTTCCCATAGTTTATGAAAAAAGGTCCATTTTCATTGCGCCCCTGCCCATCTATTTATAGGTGAAGATGGGATGAACTTCCTTCACGGGCTCTGGAAGAAGGTACTTTGGCCTGTGGTTGTTGACTTCTACGCATCGAGCCAGGCATGCCGAACGAGACATACCAAACGAAAAATGCTGAACTGGGGTGTCTTGATGAAGGATTCAAAGCAAACCCATAAGGAGCTCGAAACGAACAACGATGTGGCTCGAAGTGATGATATAGCAATCGACCCGCTTTAGAATGGAACTAGCCACTGCCAACTCTCCTGATATGCACTGAGCGATGTATGTTGAACCTTCCAGACCGAGCGACATGCGCGGACCATCTAAGCCGAGCGACATGTGTCGTACTTCCTCGACCGAACCACCCATGCCGAGCCATCCTTCCTCGAGCATCCAGACCGAACCCTCCCACCTTTAACTTCATTAGTCGAATGGTGATTGCTGAACATCGTTGCCGAGTGACGCTTTGCTAGGAGACATATGCATTAAGTTCCTAACAACACTTTTCTCTTAACCGGGCGACACATGCTATACTTTCTCGGCCGAACCACATATCCAGGCCGAATGATGTATCAAGCCGAATGATGTAGCCAGGCCAAACGAAGGATGCCGAGCGATGGCATTTGAATGCAGGACGCAGAGCGATGTATTTAGGCCGAACGGCACTTGCATTCCGAACGACGTGTCCAGGCGAACGGTACTTACATGCTGAGCCTCTCAATTCATGTCAATCTCTCATTGGAACATGTTTAACTTAGAGCCAACCAAGAAACTCGATAGTTAGCCTCTCGTAACCGGGTCAAACAACTAGGTAACATGGTACATTTTTAATGATTTAACGTTTCTATTACTAATGTTGATTAATTAATTTATATTTGTTTGAGTTATACTTATACCGATGATGTATTACTAGTAGTTGATGCTTAGTATGTGTTTGAGTATATTTGTGTTGTTGGCTTATTTAATACTTGGGGTTGACATTTAGTATTATTGATGTTTGATGGTTGTGATGTTACTCCGTAAGGTGATTTTTATGGCTTAGTAGAAATTGTGTTTTTTGCTTGCATAGATTGCATAGATGCCGTAGTTGTGTGCTAACAAGTATTTGGCTGTAGGAGAAGTGCAGGAAATAGAAGCACATGGGTCTAATCCCGAAAGGGTATGTGGACAAGTATTTTCCATGCAGCAACTCTTGGTTCCCATGTGGTTGGAGTGTATAGAAATTAGCGAAGTCCAAACATATTTGAACATTTTTTTCCCTTCCATTCGTTTGTAAATTTTATGGGTGTATGTGAAGGAGGGAAATGATGTTTAGTACAAAACACATTTATGTGCTTTTTACTTTAATTTTTTTCATATCACCATTGTATTATTTTATAGATTGTATAAGGATTAATATATAGGAAAACATATGATGTTTGATTTACTATTTTTGACCTTGTGTATTTTAAATATACATGCTCATTATTGAGTTGTATATTTTATTTAAATTCCGCTCTGAGATTTTTTTTTTGTTTATGTTGATTTTAGATTTTAAGTTATAAACCCAACAATCCACTTCTTTTAATATCTGACGTTAGCGCACAAGCATAAGTCGATAATGTTGTCACTGATTTTAGATATTAGAAATAGTGAGTCGTCATATTCGACCATTTTTTGGTTGGTTTTTGGATTGCATAAGCAGTCCAAGTTCTCGGTCGACCACTACTATCATTTTCGAGAAGCTTATCTCCTTCATCGGCCTCCCTGGCAAAGTGTCAGGATACCATGATCACTTCTTCTTGGTCCAGACACTTTCAACCCCACACTTATAGTGCGGGCGTTCCAAACATCAAGAATGTTCTTCCTTTATTCTGTTTTCCATTAATTTAAACTTGTTTAGTAACTTGGCTATTTTGTTGCAGTGGCTCCTACTAGCTTTTTCTTAGGTGTAGCAATCCACGAAGAACCTCTTTGTAGGATAAAGGAAATGTCCTATGATGCTACAAACTTTGATTTGATTTGGACGGTTGAGAATCTCTATAGCATAGGGCTGTTCGAGATGAGGCAATTCATGAGAGGAGGGGAAGTGATGGCTTGGTCCCTTACTAGGCAAGAAGCTAGACCCGTCGGGATTATCATTAACGAGCCAGTTTTGGGGCTAGTGGCAGATATTGGGGATGAGGAGACAATTGATTGGATATGAGCCACAATGGTGAGTGGGAGGCTTATGGTCCAATAATTTGAGGACATGGTGGTCCCTGACCGCGTTATCACTTGGTTCTCGAGTTATTCTTGGACTTTTGGGATGCTAAAGGAGGAGAGGAAAAGCACATGGATACAAGAGCCAAATAATGACCTCTCGTGCTTGTTGGTCCATGGTTAAAGTAACAAACATTGTGCCTCCTCAGCACACTAACATCCAATAGGGCATAATCTAGCAATAGTCGGGTCCCCTTGCTCGCCTTTAATTAGGAAGTGGTCGAAGGATCAATCCGATGAAGGTAACTTTAACTTGTATAATATTGTCTATATTTGTACGGTATTGCTAACTTTATCTTTTTTATGTTTTGTAGTGGTCCACTTAATTTTATGCAACTGGTGGATACGAGCGGCTCTAGGGGGACTTCACAACAAACTCCATTATGGTAAACTACCTCGACTTCCCAATTAGGCCACTCTAGGCATGCATCTTTCCATGACTGATCTTACATTGTAGCACCAGCCTTTGGCAGTTGTCATTCGCTCGACCGAGGCTGATGCTGTCTAAAGAGGGTGCAATCCTAGAGGCCCTGCATAGCGAGGCTGGAGAACTCAAGAGGTGATCTGACGTTTAGATTTCCATGGTAGGTGGATGTTATCGAGTCCCTTCTGAAGGGTACACAGTTTGGGGTTGTAGGATTAGCTGCTTTGAAGATGGTCGATGAGGGAGACGAGGTGAGCCTATTACATCCCCTATCTAGAGGCCTAAAGCTAAGCACTACGCTGCAGTAATCATCCATAATATTAACTTCTAGCGACTAAGTACGACTATCTTAATGGTATCTAAAATATCAAAAGCACATGAATGTGAAACAAAATCACATATTTTATGAGAACAACATTTTAATGATTACACTTCCAAAAGATATAATGACGCCCAGGTTCAAATAAAATATTCAATAAAATATAGTTATTGCATAATCCATATTCAAATTACATAATCCCATAATCATTTTCCAGGTTCAAATAAAATAAAGTTATTATATAAATATGCCAAGAGCAACATATGATGATGCCCCCTAGTTTACCAGGGTACTATATATATACAATACAGCGGAATCAGTGCAAATTATATATCAACAATTACTAATTAACTATCTGTCAACCACCTGCTCATCACAGGAAGCTTTACTCGCCAACATACTAAAACCTGTAAACCTCAACTCTCACCTTACTCAAATTAATTTTGAGAAAACGAAAGTTCAAGGAAAATAAAATTCGTGTCAGACATAAAGCCTGGTGTGAATAATACTATACATCTCGTTTATCTGATATTAATTGAGACCACGCCGCTTAGCGGAACGGTCTTCGCCTCACTAATTTATTTTTAAAACATATCTTTTGCAAATTATAATCCTACAACCAAAACTAGTCAAATTTGTAAAGAAATGTCGTGTGTAAGCACATTTCAATTACGTATGGACTATCTGTCTATACACTGTAGTTTTTTTGGCTAACTACTAACCCTTGGCCGAATCGGGCCTACCAGATGACATAAAATTCTAATCATCTGTTAGATTTCCCCTTCTGGATGGTCTCCTTACTTTTTTCTCCAGGTCTAACTGATCTTAATGGTTTAGCGGGCTTACGAATAACCTATTTTTCCTATTTAGATTCCTTTTTGTGTGTAACAAAATTTTAGTCTTACTTGTGACAAAGCCTGCACATTGGAATTTGGGGCCAAATCAGCTAGGGTAGTAGCTAATGAGTATAGGGCGCGATCCTACGCAAGTCCCGTTTGGTCTTCTAATTCGAGTCATTTTCTTAGGGTTAACTACCCTTTAAATTTTTCCTTAAAAACTTTTCAAAATAGTTTAAACTTTTAAATCACAAATATACAAGGAAAATATACTCTTTGCTTTACTCTAAACTCTTTGCCATATTATATATAATTTATCCAAAATAATGTTGATGAAACTATTAAGGAATTCCCATCCCTCCTAGATAAGTTAAAACCCTTTTTGACTTAAGAACACTTAGGCTACATTTCCAAAACAACTCATTCGAAACCTTTGTTTAAAACCTTTTAAACAATCCTTTCGAAATCATTGAAAGTACCCCTTTCGAAACATTTGAATTTATCTCTTTTAGTATAAATAAAACCTTAGGCCGAAGGCCAAAACAGACCTTTTGAAACCATTTGTATTTATCCTTTCGAAAGCATTGAAAAACGTCTCCTTCGAAAGCTTTAAAACCTTAGACATCCTTTTTAAAACACTTAAACATTGCCTTTTGAAATAATTGAAAAACCTTTCCTTTTAGATATTTCGAAATTATTAAGAAACCACCCCCTTAGAAGCCTTTTTTTAAAACCTTTCAAAAGCATCAAAACATTAAGCCTTTCGAAAGCATTTAGGTTCAGTTTATACATATGGAAACACCTTTCGTAGCCATTTAGGTTCTACTTTTCTTACAGAGCGAAAGGGTCATAAAAACATTTAAGTCGAAAGCATCTCTTTCAAAAGCATTTCCTAAGTAAAGAAGTGATGGTGTCGAAACCATCCCTTCGAAGGCATTGGAGAAGCATCTTGGTTTTAAAAATACGATAATCCTTTCGTAACAAATATGGGTCGAAAGGTAAAAAGTAGCAGTCAGGGGCTTTGACCTAGTCGAAAGCAGTTATTTAAATAAAAAGGCGCAACCCCTTAAAACCATTCATTTTAAGTCATTGATCCAGTCGAAAGCAGACTAAGTTGAAAGCTATTCTGTCGAAAGCTAAGCTGATGCGTTTTCATTTAAAAACAAAGTAGCACTTCAACCCCTTTGGAACCCCTTATTTCGACCCAATACCTTCTGCCTATATCCAGTTCACTACGTACCAGATATCTGATACCATGTGCATCGGTTTTGATGGAGTCGGAGGCGGGGGAAAGGAGTCGGAAGCCTGGTGCCGAAAGCATTGAAATAGGAAAAAGCATGTAGATTTGACTTTTTAAACTATTTATTTAAATCTAACTTGCCTTGTTCGTCATAATTGATTGGTTGCAACCTTTTCTTTTCAAAAAGTATTATCGATTTTCAGAAATAATAATTTGGATTATTTACAAAATACTCCCCTTCCCTTTTTTTATAAATATATAAAACATTTAAGTCGCATACCTTAAATAATTTTATATATCCATCAAAACACTTAGAAACATTCCACAAAAATTATAGAAAATCACTTTTAATACATTTTCTAATATATATAAATTTCAAACCCTAAGCCAATGTAATTTGGCCGAAATATATTCTTTTTACCCAAAATAACATTTTATCACTAGAAAATTCGTATAAAATCCATGTTAATTTAGAAAATTATGAAAATTGAAACCCATTTATAAATTATTATTTTTGATCTAAATCTAAATTCGTAAGGAAATTTGATGTCATATAATAGGTTTGCTAAATTAATTCTCATCATAAAATGCATACAAAATAGTCTAAATCATCAACAAGTCTGTGTGTGTGTGTGTGTATCCTCTCATCATTCAAAATAGGGCAAAATAATTGCAATTTCTTTCGAAATTTATCTAAAACTGAATCAATCAAAAAAATGAGATGTAGTCATTACTCACCTTAGCTTTGTGATTACAGATGTGAGATTTTTTCTTGATTAAGTAATTTGATTCTTCCTCTTGAAATCCTATCTTTTTTCCTTCTCTTGAGCTTGCTAATGGTGGCCGGCTTTAGCTTGTAGTTTTGGTCTGTGAATAATGAAGTGAATGTGAGTGTTAAGGAGTTAAGGGGAAACGGTGCAAGGATATGTCTTGCTCCTTTTTGTCCCTGCCTATTTCCTAACCATTTTTATTTTCTAGTTCACTTGTTTAATATGGCACGGCTACCTATTATTTAATCACAAATCTCAATCCACTAATCAACTTACATTATTTTATTTTATTTATCTAATTAAATGTCCTAAATAATGTTACTAAAAATATAGGGCGTTGTAGATCCAGTAGATGCTCATGCAGTCATTGGCTAAGGTAGCTTGAGAGGTTCTAGCTAACACTGGCCAGCCTAGGTTCGGATATGTCCCTCACTCCTTAAAAGTAGTGGTTGATGCCCAATTAAAGGACGTTTACTTTGTAAGAGTTCTTAGACTTGGAAATTCTCCCTCACCCTCACCCTCTTCTTCGTTTTATTAAGTTCTTGGCCCTCAGGATTCATATAGGCATGCAAGCTTTGAGGAATCAGTTCAAGGACAGGCATTGGCTCATTAAGGGCAAATGGAAGGATTAGAGAGTGTGAGAGGTAGAACCTTGAGGCTGAAGGGGCTAGGCATATGGTAAAGACGGCTAGAGATACTATCGTCATGGAGAGCGTAGAGGAGAATGAGAGTCTCGAGGGAGTGCTTACTCGACTGCGGATGGGTCCGGAGGTCAATTGTAAGGTGGTGAACAAGACAAGGGGTACACTGCAGCAGTAACTACATTGTGTAACCCATGAAGAGCTTGGGAAGGCAAAGACTGCCCTAGGGATGAATGGAACAATAGGTCGATAATTATTTTGAAGATGATCTTCATGGCTAACTCCACCTTCCCTTAGGCATCAACTTTCTTTCACAAGAGCGGTATAATAAGGTCCCCTGTAAGGTAGTGGAGATGGTGACATATGGAAGGAGTCCCCCTTCGATCTTATCCTTGGAGCATATTGCTTCATTGATTGGTGCCCAAAGTGGGCCACCCACAGATGCCGTCTTAGAAGTGGATAAGCATAGATGCACAAATACAACATCTAGGTCCAAGAAATGAAATAGTGATTCACTTCCAGCATTTCAACTCAGACCCAACTATAGTCACTCGATGGATTGTTATGCCATGATATAACTATAATAAAAGTGGATTATTCACATTGAAGTTTATAGTATTCTCAAGCTGAGAGAACCATGTAACATCAGCACTCCAAGATTTCCTATTTTACCCAGTTGTTATTGATCAATAGAAAGCTCTCGGGTGAGTCATTCCATAGTAATCCAATAACTATTAGCATGTAACCCTGGTTTTCCAGCAGCCATGAGTTATACGTTGTCCAACATTTTGAGAGCGTTATGCACTCTGACCTCAATAGATGTATTGATATCCTTTCTCGAAATATCTTAACCAGGAATATATAAAATAACGTGTTATTTTATATCATCATAATTTTCTTATGATTACAATTCCTTGTAACGATTATCACATAATATATTACTTAAGGATTTTCTATATATATACACACTTTAAATTAATTACCTAATTAATTATATTATTATGTAAGAAAATAAATAATGTAAATTAAACACCTTAATTATGATCAAAATTGGTTATATTTTTATATATATGTAACAAATTAAATAGTTACAACTTGGGCATACCCTTAACTCTTTTTGGGGTTGTAAATATCATTTAGTTGAAATATTTCTTTCCTTAGTCATCGACTTATTAAAGCCCTTAAAGAAACTATATTTAATGCATTATATTCTGTAGAAGAAATAGAATATTTATGTACGCACACCAATTTCAGATGTTACTGAATTTTATACGTCAAGTTAATCATTATTATTAATGTTGTTTACCAAGTTAGTGGAACTTACCATAATTCAATAATTTATTTACATATTCAAATTTTGCACATTTGTATAATATATATTCATGGATTTCAGCTGAAAACATTACGGTACATTTTTTGGAAAATTTAAAATATGGAACCATCGATATCAAGTCAAACAACTTGAACTAGAAAAAAATGGAACATAATTATGATAATATATGGAAATATTTAGAAAACATGGAGTGATTAGTATGTAAAATGTATATCTTGCAATAGACTAAAAATTGTTCCTTTATTTGATTTTTCATGAAATTTTTACTAGATATTTGATGTAGTCTGGTTGATTATTTTTTCCTAAACTATTGTGTACATTACGTTTCTACATATTTACTAAAAATGAAAATACGAGAATAATTGTTACTATTAATCCATTAAATTTTATGTGTACTTATATTCTAAGTTGGATACTAATATTTTTCCTCTTCTTTATAGGCTATGATGGTGGTTTGTACTTGGGACCTAGCGGAAGCTCAAAAAAGAGATACAATAGATAAAGCTAAGATTATAGGAAAAGGACCTCAGAGAGGTTTACATTTAAGAGTTAAAGCAGTTATTGAGAATTTTTATAAAGGAAATCACCAAAAGAGAATGAACAATGGATATGTTATCAATCACTTAGAATTTTATAGTAGCTCATATTTTCGAATTAAGCGAGTTGATTAGATTGATCTTAGAAGGTCAGTTTATTGCTTATGAACCCGGATCAAAATTCGTAAAAATGAAGTTAGTTGGATGACCTTGAATAATATTATATCATGCATACCTTAAGTTTAAAATATAATATTTTTTTTGAATGTCTATCTGTCTAGCTATAAGCTATCACTTTGAGGTGTACATGTAGTCACAATTCTCTCAATCAGTGCATCCTCATTCCAAGGATTTGCCTTCAAAGGCTAGACAATTTCATTGTAGTTTTAGCTGTCACGTCCTCATTCTAAGGATGCACTATCAAAATTTTCATAATTTTAGTGTGCTGCTATTGGTATCCCAGTTTACTCTTCTAGCCACCATTATAGTTTTAATAGAAATGAATTTTTTGTATGTGCTTCTGGCTACTAATATCATATTCATTCACTCGGCTATAAATAACCATTTGTATCAGCAGTTCTTCGGTGGTTTAACACCGTACGGCCATTGAAAACCGAAACTTATTCATGACAAACATCGAGGATAGTCGAATAGTATTTCGGTCCTTTGCAGCCGCCGCTTGATTTGAAGAGAAAAATATGTTGTGTTAGGAAGAGGAATGCACGTTATTTTGGGGTGGCCTTCAGTGTAGGTGGCCAGAAGAGGAAATCGGGGTGTCAATAGTTATACACTAATTTTATTCCTATGCATCCTCATCCGAAAATGATCCTTCAAGGGATGCACAGTTCAGCTTAGTGCATTCTTATATCAGTGAGTATCTTAAAGGCTGGACAGTTTTAGTCTGTATCTGTGTAGTTTCAGCCAACACATCCTCATTTAAGGATGCACAACAAAGTTGTGCAATTCTAGGTAGCACATCCTCACCCTAGGATGCATCATCAAATGTCAAACACCATAAAGTCACAACATCCTTAAATTATGATGTACCTTCACAATATCAACCAAAACTATTCTAACTGCACAAGAACCACAACACAGTATCATTAAACAAAGCAAATATGAATTCTGTAAAGGTATCATAAATCCAAGATAGAAAGAAAGCATATATTAGCATCACACATCTACCACCACTCTAAATCCAAATTATTCCTTCTAAATTTAAATTTATTTATACGTAAAACCAATTATCCCCTATAAATCCATATCAACAATCTGTGCACATTAACCAAATTGAACGAATGAAGCACAAATGACAAGATCCAATTGTAGATGGACGATACAATAAATGATGACCGCAATCCACATGACGTTCTCTTAGTTATAATAGGACAACACTACAGTAGATAGATGTACTTAATCTTTTCGATTGAAAGAATAAAAAATATTATAAAGGAGGTATAAAATATCCATTGATTCAAGTGCTTGTCCCAGAAAATAAATACAAAGATTGAGTGATCTATGCTTGTTTAAATCTATGTAACTAAACCTTGTTAACTTTTTTAATGGCTGCAACATTCGACCGTTAAAATCTTCTTCTTCTCCCACTCGTTTTCTTTCCATATATGACCTACCATAATTTTCCTACGATATCACACCCTCTTCAACTCAATAAACTTATGCATAGGTCCTTAAATCCTACCGCGGTTGCTCACACCTCTCTCAGATCCGCTCTACGATCCCATCACCCTAAACCACTTGGTTTCCGCGTCGCAAACATAAGCCCATTTACTACTATTATGAGGACTCCAATCATCGAGTTGCCTGCTTGTTGAGATCCACTTTGGTATTTCTTATGTAGTGGATTTGGCCACAAGAAATATGACTGTGCCTTAGATTCTAGACCTAGCTTAAATAAATGTCCCTTTACGATACCTCAGCCCAACTTTAAAACTCTCACAGATTTAGAAGTCAATTTTTGCATTAAGTATCTTAAACTCCAAACCCTTAAAAGAACTCAAGTGCCTTCACTTGTCGTTTTCTTTCTACCAAAGCTTGAAGATATATTCAGGGCGTTTGAAAAGCTTACTTCTTTAATACTTGAACCAAAATAAGAGAGGAAGCAAGCAAAGTTACCCCTGACAGTATTAGATAATACCTATATCAGTAAGATTGCTTTCGATGAGTATTTGGTTATGCATTAAACTACAAATGAGGTGCCAGGAAACAGAGAAGAAGCTTAGCTTTTCTATTCCCCATATATTTGCCTGCCAATAGTAATTGAGCAAACGACGACGCAACCAAGAGGGGGACTAGCCATGGACTGGTTTGGAAAACAACTTATAATAACAAATTCTTTGCCGTTATAAGTTTATAATGAAAAAGACTTTGCTTTTATAAACTTATAATGGCAAAAGCTTTGCCGTTATAAGCTTGTAACCTAATTCATCCAGCGCTGCCACTTTCATTTTCCATCCCCTCTTCTATTTTCATATTCAGCCGAGAACAAGCCGAAAGCAGCCCAATCCACCCCATTTTCCATCCCAGACACCCAAATTCGATTGCTTCTAACCAAATTAAAGGCCATTTTTGAGATACACGCTCGAAGAGTTGTCCAGATTGCTAAAAAATTCGTCAAAATGTTCATGCACGGAAAAGGATGTAGCAGCGGTGTTGGTAGGAGCGGCGAGGAATAAAATATCATGTTGTACGGGCAGGAGCCTGGAATAGAAAATTTGCTTTTAGCCACCAAAAATCTCGATAATCGGGTCGGAGGAAAAGAAGAAGGCCGTTGCCGCATTCGCGGAGGCTGTAGGGGTGGTCGAGTGGGTAGGATGCGCAAGGGTGTGGGGCAGATTTCCGCTAAACTTGCTGAGCTTGACGGATTTCAGGATCTGGACCTTAGTGCAGCGAAATTGCCTATGCTTTCTAACTTTTCACGCAATTCCAGATGGTGAAGTACATGTCAGCATGCAGATGAGTTTGGCTACAAGTATTCCTTTATTAGATTAAGATTACTACAATACGTTGTTAGATTAGATATAAAGTATGACTTTATTTTACTATAGCAATCGTGAAATATCCATTCACGGGGTTTGTTAGCGAACACACTTAGATATTTTCATGCACATTTGGCAAATAAGGACAGAGTCGTAGCACTATTATACGGGCTTAGATTCAACCATTTCTTAGGTAATCAAAGGTACCATTTAGTTAAAAACTAGTTAATTTATAATTCTGTAATATAGCTTACTATGTAATCTACAATTTCAGAAATTACAAATGTTATAAAAGGTGACGTGCAATTATGCGTGGCTATTGCTTTACGATGGTATAAAACCACCCATACGTTCCACTTTCCTTGTAGTGAGCTAGGAATAACACTGCTTGATTTCTCCATGCTTACCGGCATTAGCATTGGAGCAGCTGCTTTTCCATTGCTTCCTTTCGATGATGCTTAATGGCATGATCCTTAGCGCGTTCATGATCTTCTACCTCATTTCAATGCCTCCGCTGCGTCATATCAGGTATGAGGCGCTATTAGAGTCAGCGCTATTCATGCTACCATGGCTAGCCTACTCGTTAATTACTCCCAGGTTGATGATCTGGAGCTTACGAAATTATTTGTCCTATACATCATGGGTAACTTGTTTTTAGCACATCGAGCAGTATTCTGGCTATTGTGTTTATTAAGGTCGTATCTGATTTTGATTTCAGCAGTGCTATTCCATATGACTGGGTATGCCTATTCTTGCGTACTTGTACAGATGCCTCGACATACAGTGCACCATTTCAGGCGCACAAGTTTCATTGTTTGGCTTCTAGGAGTTATTACAGTACTGGTATTTTGAGTACTCGAGGAATTTTCATTTTTTCAGTTTTACTTCTGATGTGTCTACTTTTTCCCCGTCTATCATTTTAGTGCACGGACAACAGGGGCCCTAGGGATAATGAATCCCGTCATGTGTATTCGGTTGTCCACAATCAGATTGATTTGAGGATGTACAGACATTTGATTATATGTCATCCATTTCATGATAGTGTATCTTTTGGCATTGATTTTGTAGAGATTGCTAGGATGCTTGCCGGGGGGAGATTTCCACTCCTATCTTATTCCTCGGTATTTGGTGCATATTGGTATATGGGTGAGTGGTGTTGGAGATAGTTTATGACTTTGATGCTATTCCCGATGATCCACACCCTCTTACTTATTGTTGTATGATTTACCCGTCAGAGTAGCTAGACCTAGCGAGGGCAGGAGGTTGGTGGTTGGCTGATGGCTTTGTTATTACCGGTCAGTCATACATTGACTTCTGGCATAGATTTTACGCTAGTTCCACTGATACCATTACCCATGTAGCGGCGATAGATTTAGTTGGTCCGTCCGCTATATGGCATGGCATACATCCCCCAGTTGTCGAGGATCTCACCTAGCCCAACCAGGGTTACCGTGCACCCGATCACGTGGCGGATGCTTCTCGCTTTGGATGGACCTTTGTATTACCTACCGTCGGACTAAACTGCTATGTTGACGTGTATTATCCTCTAGCGCACGATCATTACCCCAATCCTAGCCATATGTCCTACGCTGATCTATATGACATGGAGATGGGGATCAGATATACAGGTAGAGCATAGGCGTAACCTGGACTACTACGACAGTGAGCTATATCGGCAAGCAGAGGCGGAAGCATGACTGCAGGCATAGTTGGAGGAAAAGCATAAGAGATTTGCTGACTTATAGATGTACTATGAGAATTTAGTTGGTCCAAGTGGTGGTAGAGATGATGATGATGAGAGACGTCGTCGACGTCATACACGTCCACGTATAGATGGATGATCGTATGTATAGTAGTTCATTTCTGTTTTTATGTTCTTTCTGTATTTATTATTTTGGTCTGATGTATTATATACCTAATGTATTTGGTCTATGTATTGATGTTATTATCATTCATGTTTCTGTATAGTTGTTATTATTTTTCATGTGCTGTGTTGTATGATATATCTGTTGTATTTAGTTTATGCATTGCCGTCATTATTTTTTATGTTTATGTATTATTGGCAACCGTGAATTGCTAGAACTGTATTCAAATGAACTAACAACATTTAAAATCAATTTATTTGACTAACAATGTAAATGTATTCATATAATAAATAACTAATGGACAAAATGGATTATATAGGACAGTTGGATTTCTATAGGCAGTTAATGTTTAAGTTTACATAGGTAGTAATGTTCCATATTTATATAATAAATAGCTAATGGACAAAATGTATTTATATAGGCAGTTAATGTTTGAGTTTATTTTTTACCATGTTTTTCTATGCTAAAGTTAAGGTATTTCCTTTGCTCTCTTCATATCATAGTTACCTGTTTTCCATTTTCTACTTCCCTTCTATATATACACATATCAGTTCACATATGCATCATCACAATCATTTATTCCTTCTTCACTATTATCCACATCTTCCTCACATTCATTTACATCTCACACTCATTCCATCCTAGCCTTCTTCTATTGAGTCTGATATAGGAGGTTACATGCCTTCAAAAAGTCCACGAACTGATGAGGATTGGCTTATCGAGTACCAAGAACAGCACTAGGAGGACATTCAAACCGAGTTCCTAGATCTTAGCCAACTAAGACTCCAGGAGGACGTTCAACCTATGTATGAACAACAGGTAGGGTTCCATTCATATAAAGCAGGGATGAGTTCCTGCAAACACACAGGAATGCCGAGACGTTTGTAATGAACGGTTTCAGATGGAGTAGGAAGTTAACTCTCCTCATTACTATATTGTGTTTGTGGAGTGTCGGTTACGTATTCCATCCTGCGAAGCGGAAACCACATTGTTCGACGCCATTACAGATGCCATAACTTTCCAATTAGTTGTGGTTTATGAGAATGGATTGATGATCCATTCCCTTGTTGAGCGGTGGAATATGCAAATGAACTGGAATAAGAACCGGCCTTGCTACATGACATGCTAGATGCATTGGAATTTCAGGGTGGTGATGGGCAAAACTAACATGCTGAAGTATGTACTTTGTTTTTGTTTTACCTTTAAGTATGTTGTTCATTTAAGTTAGTCTTTTGTTGTATGTTCAAGTATGTTGCACTATGTTCAAATATGTTGAAGTATGTCGTATTTTGTTGTGCGTTTAAGTACATAATTCAGTCTCCAAATTACATAGAACATACACAACTCATATTACTGTTGATGGACATGCATTAAACTAATACAAATCATAGAATTAAAGTTCCATTAAACTAATACTTCTATATAAGCAGACCTAAGACAGTTGGATAAACACATAGACATATATCGTTCGTTGACACGGTACTCACTCAAACTGTCTAATATAATTTACCCACAACTCATAAGCAGCATGACCAAAGAAGTGTGTTTGATGATCCTTAAAATACAGGGAGTCAAAAGTTGATCGGATCATTTGAAAAACATTATCGCATTCTACCTTGGTTATAATTCTCCAATACCTCCTGCAAGCTCTAGTAAATATAACGAATGTACTTCTAGTATCTAAATTCCATCTTCTTAGCCTACATTTTGGATGGTCGTTGTAAGCTTCGTTGACGGTGATCCAAAAAAATTCATCGACCTCCTCTTCTATGTATCTTGTATCGGCCAGAATATAAGCTTTGATCAACACCAAATAATCATTAGAGTCCCTGTCTGATTTGCCATTTGCAATCTTACGAACCTCCCATGTTAATACTTAGGGTATAAATAGTAATAGGGAAACTTAGTGTAGCCATTACTGTCATGTGAATTCCAAAAGTGCAGCTACACTATAGCCATTATGGCCTCTACAATCGTACATAAAAGCAGTTGCTTTCATGTCATTTCTACTTTAACAATATAGACTTTATTGCCTGTGCACTTTATAGCCTGTACACTATAGCTATGTGCGATCATATTACTGCCAATTCATTATGGCATCTGCACACATATACTTTTATATCCTGTAAACTTTATAGCATATACAATGTAGCCATACACACTTATATTACTGCCAAGACATTATAGCCTCTACACACACTTTATTTTTTGTCTTGTAGCTATAAATAATGTAGTATAGTGTCTCGTAACTACAAATAATGCATTATAGTTCTACATTTGCATTACAGTTTATTGTTTTTTGTCACGTAGCTATAAATAATGCATTATAGTTCTACACTTGCGCTATAGTCTGTACAGTTTACACTTGCATTCCATTTTAGTATATCATTTTTTTGTTCTTTTGTGTGTGCGTTCCATTTTAGCACGTACTTTGTAGTTAAGTAGCATGTGCACTTGCATAATGAACTAACTTCAATTTTTGTCCTCTAGTATGTGCACTTGCTTCATAGCTTGTACTTTGTAGGTTCGTAGCTAGTTCACTTGCATTATTTCACAACTATTCATATGCTGTCATGTATGCATTCTTGCACCTATACATATGGGCATTCTGAATTGACTCCAACACACCATTGTATAAATATAAAACAACCAAATAACTCAAAATACATACTCCTTGAAAATCATGGATCCCGACATGTACTACCTAGTACTACCAAGACATGAACTAAAGTTACAACAATGAATTAGAAATGGATGATGAGATGGCAGATTTACAAATTCAAAAAGCAGGAGTCGGATATTCTTACTTTTTTGGTGAAGGATCTACAAGCAACCATCATGGTAGTATACTTGGAAGGAGATACACAGCGTGCAATAAATTCATGTGCTGGGTTGGAAATGTGCTACCGTTCAATTTGTTTCTTCGGGATATGTTGCAATACATCGACATCGCCCCATCGCAGTTGCACCCAAACGGTCACGCCTTCATCTATGGCACTTACCTACTCTTCATGGCTGTCTTCTCTAGACCTCCCACTCCTGGCGACATCAGATATATTAATATGATCAAGAAGCGGAGAGATAGCCCCTCCTTTGTGTTCCTCGAACCGCATCACAAATGCCAAATCTTAACCCGGGCATGGAGCAAGTTTTCCCTATACAAACAGGAATGGTTCTATGTGCGTTGCCCCTCTTGTTTCGTGAGGAGATGGGTCGAAGGAAGTAAGTCTTCTTCTTGGAACGATACTCATGTTTTGGCCGAAGCTATTCCTATTCTAGCTCTTGTTTCATCTTCTCAGGTATCAATCCACGTCCCGATGGCTACGGGTATTCTGAGGCCATTGAAGCTATTAGAGCTCTTCTCGCCGAAGAACGAGACATCCGAATTCTTATCTCAAATGAGTCACTATCAATGTTCGGTTTGTTAGCAGAAGGTCGCCGGGTAAGTCTTCTCGAAGGCGTTACTGTACCCAGGCCGGTCTATGGCAAAGGGAAAAAATTAGCTGAGTCATCAACACGCCACACCCCTGAGGTACAAGAAGAGGGGGAAATCAAGGAGGGTGAAACACCCGAAGCACAAGGTGAGAATTTGGGTCCAGCCAAAGATCCTATATTTGAAGTGCACGATATCAAAACGTCATCTTCTCCTTCACAGAGGAAAAAGGGATTGACGTACAAAATCAGAAAGGAGAAGGTTGGCAGGACTTCGAAGGTTACGCTTATCCCGACGGAGAAAGAGGCTTCTTCACAGCACGTAGAAAGTTCTTTAAAGGGCTTATCGAACCTCTCTATTCCGGATGATCCTATCAATTATGACTTTGACGATACGGAGGCATTCAAACTTCATTCGCCCATCAGAGGTGACGTGGGTGCTCCAACCCAGAGTGAGGCAGAGAAAACCCCTATTAGCAAAGCGATTGGTTCGTTGGGGGGAAACACTAGGACACGCATGAACACTTGAACTCCAATTTTCGCTTAGATTTTTTTCGTCACACTACTCTTTGATAATTCGCTGTTATTTGAATTCTATACAGGCGGTATGGGGCGTTCACATGGATTCGATCGCCTTCGCGGTTCGTCAGTTCTTCATCATTCCGGACGGGACTCGGGTTCTGGAAGGCGTCGAGATAGGGATGGTGACGGCGATAAAGACTATCATTCACGGGACTCATCGTCTCGGAGGAAAACTTATTATCAGCTAAAATACCACCAGGACACATCTTCTTACACAGAGCAAAGTAGAGACAAGCGCGGCCATAAGAGGTCGCAACCTTATGCTCCCCGGGACCAACACTCTGATTCTTCTTCCACTCATCAGTCCCGAGATTCCTACAGGAGGGGCGAACTTTCAAAGTCGTCTCCTCCCGCTCCTAAAACGGACCCGTCAGTGCCGGAGAGGTTGGCCGAGCTTAAAGATGAATTCCCGAAGATCTGCTTCTATAGCCTGAAATTCCTCTCGGCTATTCATCCTATTCCTGGACATGCTAAGCAGTGCGCCCTTGCCTGTACGAACGATGTCTATATTCAACATGACACGTTCATTCACCTAGCTGAAAAACTTTCCGAAGTTTCCGTGGAGCGCCAACATGAAATCGATCGCCTGAAGCTTGAGGCTATCCATGACAAGGATATCATTAAAGGTCAGGATGAAGAAATTTCCACTTATAAGTCTGAGCTTGAGGTCGCCCATCAGAGCGCCAAGGATACTGCTGAGGCCGTTACTCGTCTGGAATCAACTCATAAGAAAGAACTCGACAAGGCGGTTCAACAATGTGGTGCTTTGGCTTTAGAGAAAGTCTCAGTTCAAAAGGAAAGGGACGCACTCAGCCTCCGAGTCAAAGAGCTTGAAGAGTAGCTCTGCAGGGAAAGAGAAGAGAAAACGGCCGCTCAAGAGGAGTCACAATGGTACTGTGAAGAAATCGTTGCTACGCGGTTCTTAAAAGAAAAACTTGAGGCCGAGCTTTCCCAAGTTGAGGCGATAAAGAGTGAAGCCCGAGAAGAGGGTAGGAAGATAGCATCCGTAGGTATCGATTCGCGTCTCGAGGCGGCTAGAGAAGAGGGCAGGGAAGATATCAAGAGCATGTTTGACCCGCTAATTGCTGAATTCAACGCCCGCGTTCTCATGCATCGAGACTTGACTTTTTTGGGCGAGGGCAACCTTGAATCTTTAGCCGAGGCATGGGAGGCTCTGGTTGAAATCAGAAAGGCCGAGCACGGCACCGAAGAGATTGATGAGGGGGCGTTGATAAAAGAATATCTCAAGGGAAATGAGCCTTCGAACTTTTCGGCGGCCAAAGCTATCTATTGCAAAGGATTCCCCTCAAAGAAAGGGAAAGAAATTATTACGGGTCCATCTGGGGCAGTGCCTCTAGGTCATGTGCCTACCCAGATGGCCAGTCGGCCGATACTTGATCCTTTTGAATAGCACATTGGCTATGACCCGGAAGCTCCCGGCCTAGGCGATCATGTTTTGTCTCCTATCCCGGAGGGTGAGACCCCCGTGATGGCTGGAAACCAGCCGGAATTTGGTAGGCAATTCTTTTGCTTTAACATCCCAAGTGTTTCCCTGAAAGCTGTCGCATTCTAATACTTGCTTTTCGTGATTTTGTGCAGGTCGTTCCGATCCTGAACCCACTCGAAGGAGCGATGTTGCCAAGGAGGCGGGGAAGGAAACAAGTGAGGCCTCTCACGCAGGCGAGGCTCGCGGTCCTGATGCCCAGGTGATCGGGGCGCTTGACGAAGGCGAGTCTGATTCCTCCTCTGGGGGTTACGAAGTGGAAATTACAAGCGCCTTTAAGCACACATCCGAGTTGAGCATGAAGGAGAGGCTTGAGAAAGAGAAGGAAGTGACGACCAAGATCAAGGTCGAGCCTCAAACTGTGGATCCAGACGATCCCTTGACCAAACCGTCGACGATCGTTCTCCCTGGCAGGTCTAAACCCGTGGATGTCCCTCGCGCTTCTCCGGTTGTCACTCCTCCATCAACGAAGGGTACCAAGGGTAAACGCGGAGGAGAGGGGTTGTCTGAGAAAACAATGGAGGTGAAGAAAGTGAAGAAGCATTAGAAGTAATCATTACTCTCGTTCAACGAGGGTTAGTTTAGATTAGGCAAGTACTTTTGTTTTGTTAGTTTGTGTAAGTAAACTTTTGATTCCGAGCTTCAAAGGAGTTGTAATGGAAACTTACCTTTGATGAATAAAACTTAGTTTCCCATCTTTCCATGGCTCTTTTCGTTCAATTTTCTTTGTGATTGCGATTCAAATCCAAGCTGTTGTGGATATAATGGACCTCTTGGTTCATCTTCATATAGCTCGAAGATTCTTTGAGAACCATCTGTTTTTTCTTCCGCGCCCCAAGCACTTAGAACATTTTCTAGTACGCACGCTGAAGGCTTGAGGTCTTCAAGTCATTTATATAGTCCGTTTCCAGCGGACCTGGTCATTTAAATCGTTTATATTTAAGTCCGCGCTCCGGGGACTTAGAATACTCCAGTCCGCACTCCAGGGACTTGGAGATTTTAAGTCGTTTATACTCGAGTCCGTGCTCCGGGGACTTAGAGTACTCCAGTCCGCACTCCGGGGACTTTGAGATTTTAAGTCGTTTATGCTCGAGTCCGCGCTTCGGGGACTTAAAGTACTCCAGTCCGCACTCCGGGGACTTGGAGATTTTAAGTCGTTTATACTCGAGTCCGCGTTCCGGGGACTTAGAGTACTCCAGTCCGCACTCCGGGGACTTAGAGATTTTAAGTTGTTTATACTCGAGTCCGCGCTCCGGGAGATAGAGTACTCCAGTCCGCACTCCGGGGACTTGGAGATTTTAAATCATTTGTACTCGAGTCCGCGCTCTGGGGACTTAGAGTACTCCAGTCCCCACTCCGGGGACTTGGAGATTTTAAATCGTTTATACTCGAGTCCGCGCTCTGGGGACTTAGAGTACTCTAGTCCCCACTCCAGGGACTTGGAGATTTTAAATCGTTTATACCCGGTCCAAGCTCCGGGGACTTAGAGTACTCCAGTCCGCACTCCGAGGACTTGGAGATTTTAAGTCGTTTATACTCGAGTCCGCGCTCCGGGGACTTAGAGTACTCCAGTCCGCAATCCGGGGACTTGGAGATTTTAAGTCGTTTATACTCGAGTCCGCGCTCCGGGGACTTAGAGTACTCCAGTCCGCAATCCGGGGACTTGGAGATTTTAAGTCGTTTATACTCGAATCCGCGCTCCGGGGACTTAGAGTACTCCAGTCCGCACTCCAGGGACTTGGAGATTTTAAGTCGTTTATACTCGAGTCCGTGCTCCGGGGACTTAGAGTACTCCCGTCCGCACTCTGGGGACTTGGAGATTTTAAATCATTTATACTCGAGTCCGCGCTCCGGGAACTTAGAGTACTCCAGTCCACACTCCGGGCACTTGGAGATTTTAAGTCGTTTATACTCGAGTCCGCACTCCGGGGACTTAGAGTACTCCAGTCCGCACTCTGAGGACTTGGAGATTTTAAGTCGTTTTCACTCGAGTCCGCTCTCCGAGGACTTAGAGTACTCCAATCCGCACTCCGGAGACTTAGAGATTTTAAATGTCCGTGCGTGTTCGCACGCTAGCCGGAATAACATAATTTTATTTGTCTGTCACAGGATCATCATTTGTAGAGACATTAGTAATTCATGGAAAAGATGGCTTCAAGCCTTTATTAATGAGAGAAAGCTAAATTGCCTTATTACATGCCAAGAATTAGAAATAAAAGCATACTGGAAATGAGTGCAACTAATACACGAAAGAAATAGACTAAGTATAATAATGCCGCAAGTGCTCGCTGTTCCATGCTCGGGGGGGTGTCGCACCATCGACGGTCGCTAGCTTGAAAGTTCCTTCTCCAAGCTTCCGTTCAATGACATATGGACCTTCCCATGCGGGATTCATATGAGACGGGATCGGGAAAACTCATTTCATAACGAGGTCTCCTACACTAAAAGTTCTTGGTCGGACCTTCTCATTATAATATTTAGCGACTCTATGTCTATATGAGGCCGCTCTCAAATTGGCTTCTTCGCGTTTTTCATCAATGAGGTCCAACGATTCCAATAAGAGATTCTGGTTCGACTCGGGGTCGTAATAAGTTACCCGATGTGATGGGACCTTAAGTTCCACGGGTATGACAGCTTCCGTGCCATATGCCAATGCGAATGGAGTGTGGCCAGTCGCGGTTTTGTGGGTGGTTCTATAGGCCCAAAGTGCTGTTGGAAGTTCATCCACCCACCTGCCTCTAGCCTTTTCCAGATGTTTTTTCAATATGGACTTGATTATTTTGTTTGCGGCTTCTACCTGTCCATTCGCCTTTGGGTGATCAACTGCTGCAAATTTCTTCTCAATGCCATATTTCTGGCAAAATTCTTTGAACTCCTTGCTCTCGAATTGAGTTCCATTGTCCGTGACGATGGTCTGTGGCCAAAATGGCATATGATATTTCGTATGACGAAATTAACAACCTTCTTGGCAGTTATCGTGGCTAGAGACTCTGCTTCTGCCCATTTGGTAAAGTAGTCCACTGCAACTATTGCATATTTCGCTCCACCTTTGGCTAAGGGTAAAGAGCCTACTAGGTCGATCCCCCACATCGCAAATGGCCAGGTACTAACCATTTGTGTGAGTTCCGTTGGCGGAGCTCTCGGGATTTTTGCATATATCTGGCATTTGTCACATTTTCTCACATAGTCTGCAACATCCCGATTGACAGTCGGCCAATATTATCCGTAACGAAGGATTTTCTTTGCTAACGTTTGCCCCCCACTGTGGTCACCGTACTCTCCCTCATGGACTTCCTTTAATACTTGTTTTATCTCATCATTGGCTACGCACCGGAGTAAAGGGGTCGAGAATCCCCTCCAATACAATATCCCGTCATGTATTACATAACGCGAAGCCTTACGAAGGACTTGGCGTCTTTCGTTCCTCTTTTCAGGTCAACCTCGTTGTAGCAAGTACTGTCTGATCGGGGTCAACCATGATTCCTTCTCAGGTTCGGTTTCTAACACGAGATCTATCTCCATCATCTCTATACTCGGAGCATGGAGGGTCTCAACAGGGAATAATCCCATTTGCTGTGCATCGCCAGTGCTTGCGAATTTTGCCAACAAATCGACTTCTCTATTTTGTTCGCACGGGACATGCGAGATGTCATAATATTCCAGATTCGCCAGCAGCTCTTGGACATGGGCAAGATATGGAGCCAGTATCTGTCCCTTCGCTTGATAGTCTCCCCGCACCTGATATACTACCAGTTGCGAGTCACAGAAGATTTCAATTGACTTCACTCCCAGTTCGTTAACAAGTCTCAGGCCAGCAATCAATGCTTCATACTCGGCTTCGTTATTTGTCGCTGCAAACTCAAGCTTCAAAGCGTAGCAAATTGATCGGTCTTCCGGAGTCACAAGGACTATGGCAGACCCCGTGCGACGGTCGTTAGATGCACCATCAGTGTACATCTTCCATCGAACGGGAGGTATGACACTATGACTGCTCAGTTCATCTGGCATACTGAATTCAGCAATGAAGTCAGCTAGTGCTTGTCCTTGTATGGCCCTTCGCGGCAGATAGGTAATATCGAACTGACTTAACTCAATATTCCATTTCAGCATCCTTCTGGAAGTTTCCGGTCGTTGGAGTACCTGTGGCAAGGGTCGGTCAGTGTAGACACCGATTGAGTGTGCCTGAAAGTAGGGGCGAAGCTTGTGTGATGCAATCACCAAGCAATAGGCTAGTTTCTCAGTCTTTGGATAATTTCTTTCCGCCCCTGTCAAGCGTTTACTGACATAGTAAACTGGCTTTTGAATCCGGTCTTCCTCGCGAAGCAAAATTGTACTGATATCATGCTGGGATACCGCCAAGTATACATACAACATTTCGTGGTCTATTGGCTTCTAAGTACCTTACCAGAGCCCAAAATGCCTCCTTACAGTTGGATGTCCATTCGAAGTTTCTCTTTCCTTTCTTTATAATGTCGAAGAAGGGAATACACTTGTCTGTAGCTCTGGATATGAATCGACTTAGCACAGCCACTTTTCCATTTAAGCTTTGCACCTGCTTTATGGTTCTGGGTACTTGTATATCTTGGATAGCCTGGATCTTCTTCGGGTTAGCTTCAATTCCCCGTGCGTTCACAATGAAACCCAAGAACTTTCCTGAAGCTACGCCAAATGAACACTTCAGAGGATTGATCTTCATCCCGTAAAGTCTGAGTACATCGAACATCTCCGCTAAGTCTCGGATGTGGTCGTTAGACTGCCGCGACTTCACAAGAATGTCATCCACATGGACTTCCATTGTTTTAACAATCTGATCTTTGAACATTCGATTCACCAGACGCTGATAAGTTGCTCCTATGTTCTTCAATCCAAAGGGCATTACTACATAGCAATACAGCCCGACGTTCGTGACAAAACTGGTGTGTTCTTGGTTGGGAACATGCATTGGGATTTGATTGTATCTAGAGTACGCAACCATAAAGGACAGTAACTCATGTCCGGCTGTTGAATCGACCAGCTGGTCAATTCTTGGAACGGAAGCTATCCTTCGGGCATGCTTTGTTTAAATCAGAGTAATCAACACAAGTTCTCCATTTCCCGTTCGCTTTCTTTACTAACACCGGGTTAGATACCCATTCAGGGTAGAGGGCGTCGCGGACGAACCCGTTGGCTTTGAGTTTGTCAACCTCCTCTTTGAGAGCTGCAGACCTCTCTGGGTCCAGGCCTCTCCTTTTTTGTTTCATAGGTACATGCTTCGGGTCTATGTTAAACATATGACTTGCAATTGCAGGAGAGATACCACGCATATCAAAATGTGTCCAAGCGAAAACATCAAGATTTTCTCGAAGGAAGTCAGTGAGGTTCTCGGCCACCACGGGGTCGAGTTGAGATCCAATTTTAAGAATTCGTGATGGGTTGTCGTAGCTAACTGAGATGTCAATGGTTAGTTCAGTCGGTGCTGCATTTGTTTCCCTAGGTTCCCCATCATCGTCTCTTGGATCTATGTCCTTATAGATCCGAGAATGTTGCCCGAGCCAGGGTTCAGGCGCTACTTGTCAATCATCAGCATTTCGGCCGCGGACGGAGCGGTCTGCAACCTTTCCTTTCTCTCTACGCCGAGCCTCTCTTAGCTCAGCCACATAACAGGCATGTCCGGTCTCCTGATCGTCGTGCACCACTCCAACACCGCTGTCTGTGGGAAATTTTAATGTTAGATACCAAGAGGCCAATGCTACCCTAAATTCTGCCAAGGGTGGACGTCCTAGAAATACGTTATATGGAGAGTCAACGTCCAACACTATGAATGGTAGGATTCGCACCCTCCTATGCTCGCCCTGCCCCAGTTCAACTGGTAACTCCACATATCCCACTGCATCCGTTGTTGCACTGTTAAAGCCATGGATTCTGGCATTGGATGGTTTCAAATCCTTAGCTTCCAGTTTCATTTGGTCATATGCCTTCTTGAAGATGATATTATAGGAGCTTCCACGATCAATTAGAATTCTCTTCACATACGCCGGCCCGATTGTCGCAGATATGACCATCGGGTCACTGGTAGGGGCCTCCACCTTGTTCGCATCTCGGCTCCTGAATACGATATCATCATTCATCGTGCGCTGCTGCTTTGCAGGAGTCTCATCCTCCACATTCGAACAACACTCATACTCCACATGTCTTAAAGAGTTAGCATATCGCTCCATCTCCTGCCAATTCTTATCCGCAGGATGAGGTCCGCCAGCAATCGTGCTAATAACCAATCTGCCTACAGTTCGAGTAGGTTGTTCTGGTTGGTGCGGGGCCGGCCCACGTCCAGGGTCCGATGTTTCTTGCCTCCCATCCTGTGGGTCTTTGACAAATTCCTGCAGCTTTTCTGTCTAATCAGCTTTTCTATAGCATCATGGAGGTGTCTGCACTCCTCCGTGTTGTGCCCATAAGACTCGTGAAAATGGAAGTACTTCCCGGTCCACTTCTGTTCTTCTGTCGATTCCTTTGGGCGTGGTTTTCTATACTGGAAAGTGTTGCAGGTTGGTAGATAGATGTTCTCAAGGGATGCGTTCAACGGGTTGTATTCATTGTAGGTTGGGATCCTTGACTTCCATCTCCCTGTTTCTTTTTTCTTTCCGGGATTTCCACCTCCGGATCCTTTAGACTGCCTAGGCTTGTTCTGGATGTTAACTTGAGTTTTTTCAGAATTATCTCCGGTTTGTTTCACGGTGATGTTACTTTTCACAAACTCTTGGACCGGCCCTGGTGCCTTTTCTCGCCTTGTCCACCAAGCTTCCTCCCTTCTTATGAACTGATGAGCTTTCGAATAAAAACGTTCCAACGTAGCTGGGGGCTTCCCTGCCAACCAATCTCCAAACTCATAATCCGGATCCACTCCACGCATTACTGCCATCAAAATCGCGTGGTCGTTAGGATTGCTCACCTCGGTAGCAGCAACATGAAACCTTTGCAAGTATGCTTTTAATGACTCTCCCGGAGCTTGGATTACGCTTGATAAGGACATCACGTCCTTTGGGCGAGTGTGTGTATCCTGAATTGTTCTATGAATTTCGTTGCTAATTCGTCAAAGCTGGATATAGATCGAGGTGGGAGTCGAGTAAACCACATGGTGGCAGTACCAGCCAAAGTGATTGGGAAGCACCTACACTTGATCGCATCATTTGCTCTTGCAGAATCCATCATCCATCCATACCTCATCACATGTTGCCAGGGATCAGTCTTCCCCTCATAGGCTGGGATAGTCGGCATATTGAACTTCTTGGGGTACTCAGCCTGCAGGATACCATCCGTAAAGGGGGTATGGCTTCTGGTCACTCCCCAATCTTCATTGGTCAAGCCTTGGTTTTCTCTCATCAACTGACTGACCATAGCTGTTAAGTCCGGAGTTTGTATGGACGATGGAAGGTTGGGTTCTGTTCCACGGGACCGTGCGAGTTGATGTCCCGCCTGATTTGGGTCTTGGAGATTCGGGTGTCTGGTCTCTTCGCGGGCTTGATTTCCAATGCTCGCTTGTGCACTTCATCCTTACGACGTCTATGCCTAGGAGGTTCGTCAAATGAGGTTGAGCTATCAGATTCAGAATAAGGGGCAGGGTTACCTCCAGCATTATGGCACTGCTGTTGAGCGAGCTGAGTCATGAGGTTAGTGTTGGCTTGAATCTGTTCAACAAGTTGCATTCTACTTTCCTTGGGTTCTCTTATCAAATTATTGAACTCCATTCGGGCAACTACTTTCGCTTGGATTTGGGTGGATGGCCCTGCACCTCTGGTTGTTTGCTGATTTCCAGGTCCAACTTGTTGTACGCTAGCAGTTTCATAGACATCTGCATTTTGAGAGGTCGATCTGGTTCGTGGTCTCCCCATGGTAGAGTTGTTGGTTATAACTCTGAGTAGAATCAACAGATGCCTTGTCAATGATTTTGGACCGCCTTCGGGGGATTTATGCAATCCAGTAGCTACAAGCAGATCCTAACAGCCTGAGAATTCAATTATCAGTGAAAGCACCAAAATGTTAGCACCAAAATTGGTCACCAACACCCTTAGAAAGATTGTGTAGAGAGATTAATGAAGAATGTAAATTAAAATAGAGAACAAAATGTAAAATGTAAAAAGTAAGAACACCAAATTTATAGTGGTTCGACGTAGTAGCCTACGTCCACTTTGGAGTTGATCTTTATTCTTTTCATTGATACTTGAGTACAGATACAATCCGCTTCTAAGTACTTGAATACAGTTGCAAGATAGAAAGAAATAAGTATGGAATGAGTCTTGAAAATGGCAGAGTCTCCCCAGTGTTCTCTAAAATCCCTCCCCCTTTTTTGTGCCCCTGCCCCTCTATTTATAGACGAAGGTGGGTTGGACTTCCCTGGTGGGCCTGGTAGATGAATATCCTGGCCCAAATGGAGCGGTTTCTGTGCGCCGAACCAAAGAGGCCGAATGTCCCAATGCCGAACGTACCCCTCTTTGCCGAACATTCTCCTTTGGCCGAACGAGATAAGGCCGAACACATTGAATGCCGTAGGGAGCACTTGTGCCAAATGATACTAAAAGCCGAATCAGTGACTCGGCCGAACGATGGTTAGGCCGAACGAGATGAGGTCGAATGCACTGAGTGCCGGACACATCCTAATGTCGAACATGGTGCGGACGCCGAACGATACAGAATGTCAGATGACCCTACCATGCCAAACGCCCAGCGATGCCGGACGTCACTTGTAGGCCGAACGTTCATTGATGTCGAACGTTTCTAGATGCCGAGCTTTGTCCCATGCCGAACGATCTTAACATGCCGAACGTTCATTGATGCCGAACGTTCCATAGACGCCGAATGAGCTTGGACGCCGAGTGCTTCTTGGATGCCGGACGTAACGTCATGCCGAACGATAATTTAACCGATCGATGGGGAGGCCGAGTACTAAGTTGCCTGGTCAATTCCACAGGAAACACTGATAAAGTATGATAAATATTCGAGAAATTTGGTTAAATGTACATAATTCCTTTTAAACATATATAATCGATATCAAACTCATTTGATAATAATGGTAATTAAATTTATAATGGTTCGATAAATATATAAAACTTGTTTTATAAAATTGACAAATTTCGTCGCATACCGATAAATCGACGTCGTATTTTTATAAATAGACTTGGGTATTATTTTATAAGTCAAATATGCTTGTTTTAATTATTTATAGATAATAAGAAATTTATTTTGAAATTTGGTTTACATAAATAAATGGTTTGAATAAATGATTTAACAAAAATGTCAAAATGTGACCGTAAAACATTTTGTCGGAAATCAACGTTTTGTTCAAAATAAGTTGCCGCAACGTTATTGCACTTTTGTTAACATGTTTTAACATATATATTACATATTTTAATAACTAAACATGTTTACTTTTACTAAATATGATTAGAAAACTTCTAGAAATTTTTAGTAAAAGTAAGTAAAAATTAACAAAAGTAAGAAAAAGCAAACATCAAATCACATTAAATCAAAGCCAACATAATTATGATATTCTTTACTTAGTCTTTATATGACTAAGACATAAAGTAAGAAGTGAAAGAATGATGTTAAGTATTGAAAAAGTGGAGATTGCTTTAGGTTGAAGTAAAGTTAGTTTGATAATTTGGTAAGATGTTAGTTTGGTAAATTTACCACTTCTTTCTTTTTCTATAAATACTCACCTCCTTCTTCACTTTCATTCACATTTCTTCTTCTTCTTCTTCTTTTCTCAAGCTTCTTAATCTTCTTCCTCTTCTTCCTCTTCTCTTTAATGTATTCTAAGCCATAGAAAAAAATTATAAAGAAATAATGTCAAAATATTTAAAAATATTAAAAAGAAATCAATGTTTATTATCTTCAAATCAAACTCCTCTTTTCTTCATATTTTACCTCTTATTCTCTTGACCATAACTTCTTCAAAACAAAACCGAAATGTAAAAAAAATTCAAATCATCTATTTTTCCAATGGCTACAACTTTCATGTTGACCACATTGTCCACTTCTTTGTGTAAATATGATAAATATCCACTTCTTTCCAATGCATTCTCTGACCCAGTTTTTAAGCCAGAAAATAGGCCATTTTGTTTTGATCATAACTTGATCATAAAAGATTCAAATTAATAAATTCTTTTTTTAAAACCATATTAAATTCCAGTAGCTACAACTTTTATACTGATCACTTTTTCATGTTTCCAGGTTTGATATACATGAAACTACATTCTTTGAACTGCATTTTTGGACTTTATTTTTGTCAATCCGACAATACCTCTTCTTCATTCTATCATATTGCCCTCAAAATAACTTAGAATCAAGTGATTATTTTTTTAAATTCAAGAGAAAATAATTTGCAACAACTTTTCAATTAACAAGTTTTTCAAAATTTGAGAGTAAGAGAGTCAAAAACAAGAGAGAAGATGACCTAATTTTCGGGTCTAATTTTGACAATTCAAGTTCAAAGCTCTACCGCTTTTTCTCTATACTATCGACCAATCTCCATTTCAAGCCTTGGCCAAGCACTAGGTGTTGAATATGCGATTATTTGATTTTTATTTGATGATAGTAAACATATATATATATATATATATATATATATATTCATTTAAATGTATTTGTAAATATACCATTTTATTTTCACATATTAAATAAATATTTGAAACACAGAATTTTAATTCAAACGGATATTTTATTCAAACAAATATTTATTACAATTTTTGAATAGTATAAATTTCAAGCTCTCACTATATATGTACAATTTTAATTACAATACAAATTTGATTACATCACAATTCACATTTACATTTGCACCCCACTACATATCACTCACACTCGCATTTATCTTCAACTTCATTCCAATGTGAATCCAGCATCTGAGCAATCTGCAAACATAAATACTAACGTAGTAAAATTGAAAATAAAATATTTTTGCAGTATAAAATAAAATGTATTTTGAAAATATTATTTGCCTCAGTTATTTGGGTTGTTCGTCATCATTTAAATTTGAATTCATCATACACGAACAGCTTGTGACATGCGTGTATCACTGTACATGCCACAAGGTCGTGCACACCGATATACACTTGATAAAATTGCAGGAACAGGTGAGCACAAGGTCAAACCCAAATCAAAGTCGGGTTCAACTCAAGTGAAATCACAAACGACCACAAGGTCAAACCCGAGCTTTAAAGCTGGATTCGACACAGGTGTAATTCAAAAAATCAAGATGAAGTTCAAGTGAAAACAAAAATGAAAAGGTGACGGGCACAAGAATAAAATGTAGCTGGTCAGATATGGAACCAGAGTTACAGTTTCAAGTTCATCAACCAAGTTCAATATCCAACAAAAGTATAGCCTCAATAATGAAGATTCAAATATCAATACCACTGCCTCAACAGTCAAAGCATCATATATACAAATGTGCTTAAGACAACCAAGCTAAATATGCTAACCAGAAGTACACATGAAGCTTATAGTGCAACAGATCAGGGAAGCAAGCAAGTGAACCAAAAACCAAACAAGAGCTAAACTACAAATGCACTTGAAACTGAAACTGTCTTGAAGTAAATAAGAATAAATGCAAAGACCAGTGATGCAACTCGATACATCAAAGACCAGGCACCAAGCATCAAGTGGAAGTTTTGATCAAAGAACGGTATAACATGGACAAAGTACATAAAACAGTGAAACAGTGGCTCAATATCAATATACAAGTAGTCAAGCATCATCAAAGTCCAGACGCAAAAGATCTGATTCAGTGCCAAAGTAGAATAGAACATGTGCATATATACACAAGGCTGGCAACATGATTATCAAAGTGTATACATAATGAAGGTTACAGATTCAAGTTTGAATGCACAGTGCAAACTACACACAAGCAGTGCATACATGAAGCCAAGACCAGAGATGTGTGGATACAAGAAAAAGTGACTTCAACAAGTTGATATGCAAACAATGTATGCAGTGACATGGTGACAGTAGAATACAGGCTCAAGGCTATCAAATACACAGTGCAAAAGATGAATGCATACACCTGTGCTGACACGTAATAAAACACAGCAGAATGAAAGTGTACAAACAGTGGCAAATGCATATACATCAATGTGCACACACGTACACAATGCTACATAATGAACAAAGCTGCAAGACCAATATTAAACTGCAACTGGCCTCTACATCAAATGAAAAATCCTGTATGTACATATATGATGAGTGAAATTTCAGCTACTAAACCGTGCGAACTCAAGGAAATAAGAAATACAACAAAGTAAACAAGTGACTGTGATCAAGAAGAGAAACCAGTAGCTATGCCAAAACAATATAAAAAAGTGCAAACCATAATGAACTCAAACAATGCCGAAATCATGGTACATCAGTAAGTTAAATGTGAAGACAGTGAAGACATCCAAACATTCTACAGATATGAAATAAATCAATATCGTCAAAGCAAAGTCAAAGCCGTGATCAAAGAATATGATGAACAAGTCAGAGACGTGGAAATCAAGGATCGAGCAAGGAAAATTCAAAGTCGTGATTATCAAGTTGCCAAGCAATCTAATATATATGAAATTGAATAAGTCAGATATCATCTCATACATCCATATGAAGATCAGCGGCCAAGCATATAATCAGACGAATTCAAACAAATATGTACGAAGGAAAATCAAGGGTTTTGAACCCTATATATAAACCCTAAACATCATCGGCAAAAGTATAAAATTCGAGTTTGAGCAAAACAGATACCAAAAATCAAATTAACAACTCGAATCTGATTCGAGTTCGAAGCAAAACAGATACAAAACAAATTCAATCAACAACTCGAATCAAAGTCGAGCGTAATTGAAATCAAAGAAACATCACGTACCAATTTTATACCAAGCAGACACGCTCGAAAAATTTGAAGCTGCCACAAGCAACAATCAGCAAGCGAAATCGAAGAACATTGAAGTCTACAATTGAAAGATATCAAGCGGCGCTTCAAATTAGCAAAACCTTAAATCTGGAAGGAGAACGAGCAGCCATTATTAAGCAACAAATACCGGGCCGAAGACATAAGACAAAAGAAAAGGATTTCTTCTAATGCAAGTTGGGCCGGTTTATTTTGGGCTTAGAATATTTTAAAAATTAGGGTTTGTCTTGTTTAAATTGTTTTACATTGTATCATTCTTTTAAATCTTGTAATTACAAGTCGTGTGACTAGGGGACGAGCTATGGTGGTGTAGTTCGAGAATTCACAACTCAGTGGCTGAGTTGTGGCAGGGTTTTGAGCATAGAGTTAAGGCTAGTCGATAGCGGGTGTTGTGAGTTTACGTGTGTAAGCATCTGACTACTTAATTTCTAGTAGAAACCTTGGGGCAGCACGTAGGCAGGGTTTTGCTTAAGCTGGGTAAATTCTGTGTCGTTCTATTTCTGCATTTATTATGCTATTATCTGTGCTGCTATTATTTTGGTATCTATATTGGGAATATTTTATATACTTCCACGTTAAAATTTTAAAACTGATAGTATCATCCTATCCATCCCCCTCTAGGGTGAAATCGATCCTACAAGTGGTATCAGAGCGAGGTTTAGAAGTCAACTTTTGTTTATAAAGAATTCGATTTTTTTCTCAAAAACCCACTTTTGTTTTAAAAATTTGAATTTTTTAAATGGCTTCTTTTAATACTGCTTTTGCTGAGGGTCAATCCATAGTTAGACCACCAATGTTCAATGGTGAATATGCTTACTGGAAAAATAGGATGGAAATTTTTTTGAAAACCATTGACGCTTGGGATATTTTTGAGACAGGGTATAGAGCACCAACTATAATTGTAAATAATCAGAAAATAAATAAATCGAAAGATCAATGGACAGATCTATAAAATAAGTTACAGAATACTAATGCCAAAGCTATGAATTTGATTATTTGTTCATTAGATCAGTTTGAATTTAATCGTATCTCACATTGTCTAACTGCACAGGAAATATGGCACACACTAGAAGTGACTCACAAAGGAACATCTCAAGTTAGGGAATCTCTCCTTGCCATGATGAGTAGCAAATACGAGAATTTTAAAATGGCCAAGGAAGAAAATGTTAAAGAGATGTATGGATGGCTTTCCAACATCGTATAGAAATCAAAAGCTCTCGGAAAATCACACACGGAATTGGAAATAGTCCAAAAAATCCTCAGAGTCCTTCCACGAAGTTTTGAAGCAAAAGTGATTGCCATTCAAGAATATAAAAGATTTAAAACAAATCAATGTTGAAGAACTCATCGAAAATCTCACCACTTATGAGCTAGAAATGAAATTCAAGGAAGAGCGTGAAGGATGTGACACTCGAAAAAAATCAATAGCTCTTAAAGGAACAACAGAAAGTGATGATGATGATAATGAGGGAGCAGCAAAATTGGAGCTGATAATAAAGAAATTCAAAAGGTGGAATTACAAATACAGAAATCCAGCTCTAAATCAAAAATTGAAAAGCAGAATAGTCCAAGCACCAGACAACTCAGACGAACAGAAGATCATCTGTAACAAGTGCAACCAACCCAGACACATCAAGCCCAATTGTCCTCAAAATCAATGCGACTTTGAAAAGAAATCAAAAAGGAGAAATTTTACAGCCACGTGGGATACAAGTGATGAAGATAATCAAAGTACTAACAGTGAGAGTGAGAAAGCAGATATGTGCCTTCAAGGTAATATAACTGATAGCGAAGATGACGAGCCAAGCGAGGTATCAAAACTCACTCACTCAGAATTACTTATATATTTCCACGAAGTAAATGGCTGTTGTGAACGACTTAGGGAGAAATATGCTAAAAATGAATCACAAAAAGATATTTTGATAGAAGTAAATGAACAGCTTGAACAATTAGTTAAAACCTATCAAAGTAGGATCCCTAAGTGTGATAAGTGTCCAACATTCGAAGAAGAGATTAAAAAATCAGAAATCAAAATTAAATCACTTGAAAATGAAATTCTGATTTTGAAAGAGAGTGAAAATACAAGAAGAGAAAATTCTATTAAAAAGTGCACACAATTATTAAATGAAAATGAATTTCTCAAAATACAAGTCCAACAACTGTCAACGACTTTAGATAAATTTTCCAAAAGTGAAAAATCGTTGAATATACTCTTAGGGAAACAAACTGTTAATACAGACAGACAAGGACTTGGATATAATCAATCTGAACCTGTTAAAAGAATAATTAATCGAGTCAATTCAATGTGCACAATTTGTAGAAAATTTGGACACAATCAAAACAATTGTTAGTATAGACCCAAACACGTGAAAACTACACCAATTTGGGTTCCAAAAGGCACAAATATAAAATCTCTCAAAGTTAAACAAATCTGGGTGCCGAAAGGAACATATATAAATAGTTTTGGGTCTCCACAAAATTATTTTTCAAAATATTCTGCCACTAACAATCATGGACCTATAAAAACAAATAGGTCACAAAAATCTTTCATCGTATAGGTGTGGTGGCAGGCTAAGGAACAACAATAGTATTACTTGGATTCTGCCTGTTCCAAGGACACAACGAACGTCAAAGCAAAGTTCCTTAGCCTAGTACAAAGGTGACAGAATCACAATGGGCAACAACGAAAAATTATCGTAAAGGTAAAACAGGTAATGGTATATTTTGAACGATATATTAAATGTGATAATCTGCACCGTAATCAGAATTAAATCAGCCAATAATGTGATGACAAAATAAATAATGATGTTGATTCTGACTTATTCAAAATTATTGGCCAATTATATTCTTATGCCAAGAACACTATAAAAATATCTAGAATATTTGAACTACATCATATATATTTGTTTAATCATAGTGTTTTATTGGATGATACTACATTTGGTTATTTTACGGCTGACTCTATATTCACGGTTTTTGATTATTTGTACGGCTTCAATTAAAATTCAAAAGAATATTCATTTAAAAAGTTGAAAAAAAGGAGATTTCAAGAAATTTTTGAAAATTTCACTGTCTGGTCTATAACATTCAATTAATGATAATTTTGAGTGAAAGAAAAATTCAGATGCATATTACACTGGTAATCTAGTTGATAGAAAAATTACTAGTGGAACGTGATTTATGTTGAGACATTTAGTAACTGCATCGTTTTTCAAAGAAAATATCTGCATATTTTTCATTTCAAATAATTTTCAAATAGCAAAAAAATTTCTCATAAAACCCTTCTAGAAAATCATTTTTGACCTTGTTTTCAGATTGGCCATTTTTAGAAAAATTGATTTTATTATTATTTTTGAATTTAATTTTTAAATTATAACATTGACTAATCTGACTCCCTACTAATTATCAAAAAGATAAATAGTGATTGAAAAAGTGTCGAGTGTTGATATTTATCATATATTATGACTCGAGATTGTATAATTAGTATACTTCATTAGAAATTTAAACAAGAGTTATAAAACTTTTTGTTGGTAAAAATTCCATGACCATCTCTATTTCTATCATATTTCTAATGACCATCACTCATAAGAACTCAATATAGTTTGTCGATATGCGATACTTTAAACAGGAATCATTCTTTTTCATTTTATATTTTTTTAATAAAAAATAAATAATAATAAAATAAAATAAAATCCAAAGTATTCAGTCTCATTTAAAAGTCCTCACGGTTATGCATGGGTGAATTACTTGGAATTTGTTATGTGCTTCCACGCTCATTTAAAAGTCCTCACGGTTATGCATGTATGAAACGCATATCAAAATTGATTTATTAGATAAACAAATTGATTTTAATCCCATTTAAAAGTCCTCACGGTTATGCATGATTAGAAGATACTTGAATTCATTTTTTTAAAATAAAATTGGAATACAACTAATCTCATTTAAAAGTCCTAACGGTTATGCATGGTTGGTAGATATTCAAATTCCTGATATAAATATACCACAAATAGACACAACTGTATGGTTTATATGATGACATCATTCCCATCATTCTAAAAGTGGAATATGCGCCTAACAGAGTATTTATGATTTTTGTTTGATTTTTATTGAAATTTAATATTTATACTCGATTGAGTTTTAATATTGTATTAATATTTATCACTTTATATCTATTTTTCTAACACTGTTACTCTTTTGCTGCTAACAAAAGGGGGAGAGAAAAGTTAAGATTTTGTCAAATAAAATCAAGTAAAGGTTGAATATTTTCTATTTGCATCTAGGCTCATTTGCATATTTTTCATTGCATGCATATATGAATGGGGAGCTTTGTGTAGAGAGGAAGCATTCAAATAGAGGGAGCAAATTGAATGATCAAATACATTTAACAAATTCAAAATCTTAAATATATGTTTGTTATCATCAAAAGGGAGAGATTGTTGAATATGCGATTATATGATTTTTGTTTGATGATAATAAACATATATATATTCATTTAAATTTATTTGTTAATATACTATTTTATTTTTACAGATTAAATAAATATTTGATGAATAAAATAAATAACACAGAATTTGAATTCAAACGGATATTTTATTCAAACAAGTATTTATTACAATTTTTGAATAGTACAAATTTCAAGCTCTCACTATATATATACAATTTCAATTACAATACAAATTTGATTACATCACAATTCGCATTTACATTTGCACCTCGCTACATATCACTCACACTCGTATTTATCTTCAACTTCATTCCAATGTGAATCCAGCATCTGAGCAATCTGCAAAAATAAATACTAACGCGGTAAAATTGAAAATAAAATATTTTTGCAGTATAAAATAAAATGTATTTTGAAAATATTATTTGCCTCTGTTATTTGGGTTGTTCGTCATCATTTAAATTTGAATTCATCATACACGAATAGCTTGTGACATGCACAGTGTATCACTGTACATGCCATACGGCCGTGCACACCGATATACACTTGATAAAATTATAGGAACAGGTGAGCACAAGGTTAAACCCAAATCAAAGTTGGGTTCAACTCAAGTGAAATCACAAACGAGCACAAGGTCAAACCCGAGCTTTAAAGCTGGATTCAACACAGGTGTAATTCCAAAAATCAAGATGAAGTTCAAGTGAAAACAAAAATGAAAAGGTGACGGGAACAAGAATAAAATGTAGCTGGTCAGATATGGAACCAGAATTATAGTCTCAAGTTCATTAACCAAGTTCAATATCCAACAAAAGTATAGCCTCAATAATGAAGAGCAAATGAAGATTCAAATATCAACGCCACTGCCTCAACAGTCAAAGCATCATATATACAATTGTGCTCAAGACAACCAAGCTAAATATGCTAACCAAAAGTTCACATGAAGCTTAAAATGCAACAGGTCAGGGAAGCAAGCAAGTGCACCAAAAACCAAACAAGAGCTAAACTACAAATGCACTTGCAACTGAAACTGTCTCGAAGTAAATTAAAACAAATGCAAAGACCAGTGATGCAACTCGATGCATCAAAGACCAGGCACCAAACATCAAGTAGCAGTTTTGATCAAAGAACGGTATAACATGGAAAAAGTACATAAAATAGTGAAACAGTGGCTCAATATCAATATACAAGTAGTCAAGCATCATCAAAGACCAGACCCAAATGATCTGATTCAATGCCAAAGTAAAATAGAACATGTGCATATGTACACAAGTGTGGCAACAAGATTATCAAAGTGTATACATGATGAAGGTTACGGATTCAAGTTCGAATGCACAGTGCAAACTGCACACAGGCAGTGCATACATGAAGCCAAGACCAGAGATGTGTGGATACAAGAAAAAGTGACTTCAACAAGTTGATATGCAAACAATGTATGCAGTGACATGGTGACAGTAGAGTACAGGCTCGAGGCTATCAAATACACAGTGCAAAAGATGAATGCATACACCTGTGCTGACACACAATAAAACAAAGCAGAATGAAAGTGTACAAACAGTGGCAAATGCATATACATCAATGTGCACACATGTACACAATGCTACATAATGAACAAAGCTGCAAGACCAATATTAAACTGCAACTGGCCTCTGCATCAAATGACAAACCCTGTATGTACATATATGATGAATGAAATTTTAGGTACTAAAATATACCGTGCGAACTCAAGTAAATAAGAAATACAACAAAGTAAACAAGTGACTGTAATGAAGCAGAGCAACCAGAAGCTATGCCAAAATAATATATAAAAAAGTGCAAACCATGATGAATTCAAACAATGCCGAAATCATGGTACATCAGAAAGTTAAATGTGAAGACAGTGAAGACATCCAAACTTGCTACAGAGATGAAATAAATCAATATCATCACAGCAAAGTCAAAGCCGTGATCAAAGAATATGATGAACTAGTCAGAGACGTGGTAGTCAAGAATCGAGCAAGGAAAATTCAAAGCCGTGATTATCAAGTAGCCAAGCAATCTAATATACGAAATTGAATAAGTCAGATATCATCTCATACATCCATATGAAGATCAACGGCCAAGCATATAATCAGACGAATTCAAACAAATATGTATGAAGGAAAATCAAGGGTTTCGAACCCTATATACAAACCCTAAACATCATCGGCAAAAGTAAAAATTCGAGTTCGAGCAAAAGAGATACCAAAAATCAAATTAATAACTCGAATCTGATTCGAGTTCATAGCAAAACAAATACAAAACAAATTCAATCAACAACTCGAGTCAAAGTCGAGCGTAATTGAAATCAAAGAAACATTACGTACCAATTTTATACGAAGCAGACATGCTCGGAAAATTTGAAGCTGCCACAAGCAACAATCAGCAAGCCAAATCGAAGAATATTGAAGTCTACAATCTAAAGATATCAAGCGGCGCTTCAAATTAGCAAAACCTTAAATCTAGAAAGGGAACGAGCAGCCATTATTAAGCAACGAATACCGGGCCAAAGACATAAGACAAAAGAAAAGGATTTCTTCTAATGCTAATTGGGCTGGTTTATTTTGGGCTTAGGATATTTTAAAAATTATGGTTTGTCTTGTTCAGATTGTTTTAAATTGTATCATTCTTTTAAACTCTTGTAATTACTAGTCGTGTGACTAGGGGACGAGCGACGGTGGTGTAGTTCGAGAATTCGCAACTCAGTGGCTGAGTTGTGGCAGGGATTTGAGCGTAGAGTTAAGGCTAGTCGATAGCGGGTGTCACGAGTTTACGTGTGTAAGCATTTGACTGCTTAATTTCTAGTAGAAACCTTGGGGGCAGCACGTAGGCAGGGTTTTGCCGAAGCTGGGTAAATTCTGTGTCGTTCTATTTCTGCATTTCTTCTGCTATTATTTGTGCTGCTATTATTTTGATATATCTGTGTTGAGAATACTTTATATACTTCCACATTAAAATTCTAAAACTGATAGTATCACCCTACTCACACCCTTCCCCTCTAGGGTGAAATCGATCCTATATTAGGAAGGAGGAATTCAGGATTATTTTCATTTGGTTTCCAAAGCACGGTTGGAAGTATGCATTAGATCTCAAGTTCCCTACCTTAAACTTTGACGGAGTGGAATGCAAAGTGAGTACAACTCACTCTTTCTGACTCATTGATATTTTTATATAAGTGAGAGTAAATTTTATTTGTGATGATTGATGATTTTTTGGATGATATATGATATTATATATATATATATATATTGATTGATATTTGGATATATTCCTTCCCATTAAAGTAGACGAGACCCTATGTGTTCATGTGTATGAGCAGATGACCTTTTGTACGCTTGTCTGCCTCGAAACGGACATTTTATACATATTCTAATATGTATATTTGATGTAGGTGACAGGTTGGAGGGATCCAACTAGATTCCTCACTGGTATTGATTTTATTTACAGATATTGTGATATATGTTGTTATCATGTGATATACGATGTTTTGGATGTTGTGATTGTTGTATTTAGTGTTGTTGCAACATTGAGCCTATTTTTAGAATTTAAAATATTAAAGTGATGATTTCAAATTAAAAAGGATTTTAAGTGATTTTGAAAATAGATGTTATATATTTTTGAATTATTAAGTAAATAGATTATTTTAAATAAATAAATATTATAATTTTTATTGTTATAAAAAATTATGATTTTTGTGAAATATATCAAAATGTAATTTTGAAATATGGAGTTAACTAATTTTGTAAAATAGTTTAAAATGAGAATTTTGATTTTATTGTAAATGGTTTATATATAAGATTTATAAATTAATATTTTATAAATCAAAATGATGGAATTATCAACGAGCTTTGTAAGTGCTAAAATGGAGTTATAAATGGATTTTATAAGTGAGCAAGGTTTATAATTGATGATTTTATAAAAAGGATGAATTTGTAAATAAATAGTTTATAAGAAATTAACTTATAATTTGGATTTTGGCATGTAAATGAGATATATATATATATATATATATATAGAATTGGTAAATGAATGGATTTTATAAGTTGAAGTTTTTATAAAATATAAATGGAATTTATAAACGTTGTTTTATAAATGTGAAATCAATTGAATTTGATAAGTTAAATAGTGGAAGTTTATAAAAGCAATTTCTTCCATGATTTTGGACAGTGGATAATCCTTTAATAATAAATATGTAGAAGTAATGAATTTGGTAAAGGAGTTATATTCACGATTTTAGGCAGTATTATCCTTTAAATTAAAAGTGTAGAAAGAATGAATTTTGTTATGAATTAGATTTACGATTTTGGATGGTGAATAATATTTTAAATTAAATAAATGTTCTGAAAAGTGATTTTTTTAAACGAAGTTAAATGATTTAAAGATATTTTAAAATGTGTAAGTATCGAATGCATAGATTTCAACATTCAGTGTTGAAATAGATGTTTTCGGAAAAAAATGAAAATGGTGGACTATAACACTGTTGTTATAGTAAATGATTTTCGAAAAGAAATATTCTTGTATAGTATATGGGATTAATATATTTATCTAATTTTCGAATCCCTATACTAGTGATTTTGGGTTGTTGTAACGATGTTTTACGCAACATTCATTTTGACCCAAATAAAAGTGTTTTAAGAGAATGTTTTCCTTAAAGAAGGAAATATATACTTAATCCCGATTTAAGTATATATAATATTTTCTAAGTGATGAAAATAAAGAGATTTGTGAATATTCTTATATTGTTTAAATAAGTATTTGGAAATGTTTTCCAATAGTGAAATGGTTTGAGAATATATCTTTTTAAAGATAATTTGAAGTGAATATTTGGCAAATGATTTAGTTAATAAAAGATTAATTAAAAGGGCCTAGTGATTGCTTATGGTGCTAGATATTTGTTTGTTTGCTTTAATAGTTAAATAACCGACTATCAAATTGATTAAATTTTAGTTCCTCGACTTGATGTGGGAACTATTTAGTCGTACACTTAGTACGTAGCCTTCTACGTAGGCTTTGTGTTGAGGATGTTGATTCGTATAGTGTGGAATATTGCTTCAATATATCGAGCTTCCTTCTTAGCCCGAAGGATGGCAGGTTGAAAGTTGAAGACATGATAAGTCTATGAGACTTAGTTTCTGTGTGAGTTTGAGAAACGCTTTTGCGTTGTTTATGCGAAGAGACCGGGATCAGATTTATCTGAAAACCACTTCGGACCAACGTATATGCGACGAGTGCAGGTTTCTTGTGGTGATATTGATATTCTGGATTTTCATAGTGGAAAACTGCTTGTTGATTGTTTGGGGTTAAAATCCCAATATACATATAGTAGCAGTGGTCTCTTCATTATGAAATATCCAATGCAAGGACTATTCGCTACTAATCCTAGGGATTTCCCGACAGGATATGGTAGCCAAGTACCTTCGGTTTGTACTGTTCCTGGTCAAATTGTATGAATGTTTTTCTGACATTGCATTTCTAAAGATTGCGTACATTGGTTTTTACAAACGTACATCAGTGGTAGCGGAGAAGGCAACTTCTCTTAGTTTAACGCCCTCCTTGAGACGTATGAGCTTAAGAGTTGTATTTTTGTGGAAAGTAACTAGTAGTCAACGGAAATGGCTATGTGGAATTCAAAGTGATGTGATGTGATATGTGAAAGGTAATCGTTACCTCATGCCCCATCAACCGAAAATGACCAAAACAGGGTTAGATGCGACAAGGCTAAGTGGGTCGTCCCTCTCAAGTAGGATATGATCATCCTCTTCTAGATATATCATTACATGCTATGACGTCGTGTATATGATTATTGTGATTTTTATGCTTAGAGGGCTCTCGGAAAAGGTCGGTAACGACTAGAGGATGACATATTCGATACCATCTAGTTATAGAGGTGGGTCGGTCATGCGTTAGTAGAGGAACTTTGTGATGGTTTCTCGGGACATCCATCTAGAGGTGTACCCATCAGAAGGTAGTCCCTTCATCTGGTCATTTGTATGAAAATCCAAACTCTACTACGTGTCTGCCATTTTGATTGTATTATCCATTTTCGGCTATACGCTGGAATTTAATCAACGTAACAATTTCGGTTATGATTAATATTATTTGTGCAATAGTCACTATTATAATAGGATTTGATATGAAATGTTTTAGTTATCGTAAGGTAAATACATGTCTGTGTTTATGTGTGGGCGTGTCTTAAGAGATACTTTTGTTTTGATAAAGGAAAAGTTTGGTGATTTAATAAATTAAGTTGAGTGTGCTTCTCATGCTGGTTTACCTGACTGATCCGGGCATTCTTCCCTTTCAATGCTCGGGTCAGACCGAGTATATTTACAGGTTTAGATTGCTGCTTTTGGATCTTCGGCAGGAGAGCTGGAGATCTTCATTTTCGTATACACGTATCTGTTTTTCTTGATTATTGATTATCTTCTGCATTGCTTCGTTGTTGTATATTATCGACAATTGTGAGGACATGTTATTATAACTGTTCAGACTGATAACTAGTGATTGATTGTTGAACACTGATTGGTGTATGTATATACAGTTTCTATTTTGTAAAGATCATTGATATGATGTTATATGTTTTCCGCTGTGATGTGAGATTCTGTATTGTTCTGTTTGGTTCTATCTTCTCTCTTTCTTCTCTTCACTTCATCTCTCTTTCTTCTCTTCACTTCTTCTCTCTTCTTTTCTTTCTCTTAACTTTCCATCGGTCTTTACTTTTTAGGTCGGACATGTGTGGTTTATTGTCGATTCATAGGGTATCGGATTTGCGGGTCGTGACAATCACTAATTAGTAGGTAATGGAAGAATTAAAAACATTTTATAAGTGTTATTTTATGTAAATCATGTTACTATAAAAATTTAAAATTATTGTTGTTATGTATTTGACATAAACGAAAGTTTCAGATTTGAGCATAAATTAATACATGTTAAGAAAAGTAAATGAAATATAAGTGAAATCATGAAGTCCCTTTGGTAAATATAGAATGATATTACATAAAAAGATTTTGGAAATGAATAATTTATATAAAAAAAAGTTTGATGGAAAAGATAATCTTAATTCTAATTAGTTTAGGTTTTGATTACACGAAATAAAACATCTTTGTACACTACATTTCTAGTGTGAGTTCTGTGGAATTTTTCCATTTTGTACTAAAATCTTTGTTAAGTTTCGTGCAACTCCTTTGGATAAAGCCACATATAGTTAACATGACTAAAAACATGCTCTGGAAGATAAATTCTAACACGAGGAATGGTTTGTCCTTGTGACTTATTAATTGTTAAAGAAAACAAATATATAATTGGGAACTGTTTGTGAATTATATTAAAGGGCATGTTAGTATTTTTAGAAGAATTTAGGGGCATATGTAGAATAAATATCCTTGTATCACAATAATGACCAACTGTAATTTCTGCATCAATGAGATTTCTATGGAAGATATGACATATTAATCTTGTTCCATTACATAATTCAATTTTTGGGTCAATATTTCTAGGTAACATTATTAGGGATCCTACTTTAAGTGTTAGTTTATGAGGTGGCAAACCTCCAGAAGCAAGAAAGTTTAAAAATTCCGACTGATACAAATTAGTTGTATCATCTTCAACTCTATCAAAAGAATAATAAACATGTTCCTTTCCTGGAAACATATGTATGATTGTATTATTTATCTCATATGTTGTTTCATTTCTTGGCGTTAATATTGCTCTATTTATTGTATAATCAGTGTCACCTAATTTTTCATGGAGTGTAGGGAAGATTTCCTCAATTAAACGACATAAAGAACTTGCATTGGTGTTGGATATAACAATATCATTTAGGAGTTTAATAAGGTCATCTTGTACATAAGGTTCCATTCCATTTCCAATACGTAAAGTAATTCAACATATGATTAATCGTTTCTCGCTCGCATATTTTATGTTAAATGAATTACATGTACACTTGCCATAAATATGATCACACTATACATGAATCGACTATTTGAGCTCTAGTACCTTTTATGACAATGGGTAGTACTTGTCGAAAATCACCACCTAATATAATAATATTCCTAGCAAATGGTGTATTTATACCTGTAAGGTCCTTTAATGTTCTGTCTAAGGCTTCAAATTCATAACGATGAGCCATTGTTGCTTCATCCCATGGTATAACAGTGGCCACACGTAATAATTTTGGATTATCAGATTGTTTAGGAATGTAACATGTTGACAAAGAATCCAATTTGATAGGAATTTTAAATCTAGAGTGCGCAGTTCGACCTCAGGCAACGCTAAAGAAGCAATTCCAGAGGTAGAAACCGCAATAGCAATAAGGTCATGGATTTGTATATGGGCTAAAATTGCTTTATAAAGATACTCTTTTTCCTGTGCCTCCTGGACCATCTATTAAATATATTGAGTTATTTTTTCCTTTACTGAATGCATGATCATTTGAAGTGCATTGTTTGTTCTATGTTTAAGTTATTTACAGAATCTATATCGATTTCTGGTATTTCTATAAATTGTTCTTCTAAAATAATGGTTGAACTCTTATAGTGATGGAAAAAAATCTAGATTGTCATGAGGGATGTCATAGTCGAAAATAGTTTTGTTATATTGTTTTAGGAGGTTATTAAGGTCGAAAAGACACCGGTTTATTAAATATGTATTATTTTGATTAATAGTATGCATAGAAGAATAATCTTCAATTAAATATGGTAAAAAATCATCCCATATTTCTCGCACCGTGCAAGGCTCACAATACACTAAAATTGTGACGAACAATCTTCTTAAAGTGGTGGGCATGTGTGTGTTTGAAGAATCTTGTAAACACTCCTTTATACTATTATCATTTTCAAGCAAACCTCTATGTTCTGCGGCTTCTTTAAAGGTGTTATAATGAGTTCCGTTAATGATAAGTAAGTGTGTAAAAGATGTTGGGCCTCCAACATGGTTTAAAAGTAATCATAAATAAAATTGATCACCTTCTACGGGAGATACTGTATAAATTCGACCAATTACCTTATGATTGTTTCGTCTATATATCCATTCTTTTTGTTTATATTCCTACCAATATTATTCAGGAAATTCGTAGTACAAGTATTGACGTGCATTTACGTCGTTGATATTCTTAGTGAAAAAATTCCATAAGCATTGTTTTAGATCTATGTTCATCACTCCAAATAGATTTTATGTTTTCGTTTGCACTGAATTGTAGTTGTTGTCTTTTTGGAAGATGTATTTTTAGTCTTATAGTAGAAGGAGAAATGGAACTTAGTGGAAGTTTAAATATTTTCCATACTGACTCAGGTGCACAAATCTATCCAGCGTTAACAAACCGAGATATTTCATCCTCATTGTTTGTGTTAGAAGACACGTTTATAGAAACATGATCCGACCCTTTATAAACATATTTATATAAATATTTCACAGATGTAATACTTGAGGAAATTTCAACATTTATATGACAATCATATTTTAGTAGTAAATAAGGATTATAAGGAACGACCTAGCGATTGTCGGTTATTTGTCCACCTCTTTGTACTTTTATTCCATTGTCACATCTTCTATAAATCGGATACGAATCACTTCCTTGCAAGGTTATAGGTGCAAAAGACTTTGGAAATCCTTTTTTACATTGATTATTTTTCATGCACATGGAACTAGCATTGAAACGACCACATGGAGTATGAACCATTTGTTTTATAACTACAGTATGTAATTCTGGTTCTAAATCTTTATCTAGGATTTCAGCCATCACTAAAGCATCATAATCATCAGGGTTGTTAATCTTATCATTTTCATGTAGAATAATTAATATATGTGAATGGGGTAGACCTCTCTTTTGAAATTCAATGACGTGCACATGCACAATGACTTTACCTAATATGTCTTTTTCATATAAGTCGTGTTTTAGTTGTTCTAATTTTGCATGAAATATCCTTGTTGTTAAATCTGGTCTATCTTGTGCCTGTTGATCGGGTAGCAGTTCTTGTGTAATCACTAACCACTTAACATTACATGTGATAATAATAAAAAATTAGATTTTCCATACCTTCACACTATTGCCATTTCATCTTGGTATCGATTATGCATATCTCGAGGACTACCTATGTGAGATGATGGAAGGATTTTTCAAACACCAACATTTCGTAAAGGTTATAGTAAAATGAAATAAAATTACAAAATATAATTTTCATATAAAGTTATAGGAACACAATAAATAATTGATTATGAAGTATTACTAAGTGGCAGTTGTCTCTCCAGAAGTTAAAGCATCCTGTAAACCTTGATATAATTCAGATTTAATAGTATCTTGATTGTTACGGAGGTACCTTAGTCTCATAGTTTCTATTTTAACATAATTGTCAACCACATACTGCTGCAATAGGCGACCGCCATGTAAAATTAGTGACATCTCCATTGGTCGTATCTAAACACATAAACAAATCACTAATGATTATAAAAATAAAAGTAAGTAAAGGTAAATAGTTTATTATATACCTGCAAAAGATGAGAATAATAAGCTCTATAAATTATTATTATGGCTCCATTTTCATGTATGTGTAGATCCCACCTATGTTCACCATATGGTAATAAAATTGTAATGGATTATAAAACCCTGCAATAACTTGAACCCTTTGTAGATTTTCACTTCTTGTTTGAATTATAATATCCCTATTATTCAAATTGGTATCTTCTTCATCTCCTATAATGATACCTGCTACTTGTGATGTAGTTGGTAACTCATGAATGTGTGTATTTACTACAAGCTCTTTTATTTTTATTCTACAATTTTGTATATCATCCCGCTGGTTCAAGTGTCAAAATACTTGTACAAAAGGATTATGGATATCTAAAATTTATTTTAATGTCAAAAAGTAGGTCTGGCCACATTGCAGCAATATCATGTTGTCTATTTTCAATCTCATGGTTAGTATCATAAATATATAACTGCAAATACCTTGGTCTCATTCCATCCATAGGTAAAGAACTACCGATGCTATGATATATGGAGACTTGTGCACGATATGAATAAACTCGATTTGTTGCATTTGCTAAGCTATGATCAATGTTAGCACCCATCGATGTAAAAGCAAAAGCATTGTTATAAGATCTTATGTTACTTCTAAAATGAATACGAACTTCAGTTTGATAAAAATACAACTCTAGTAGCTATTGAGGTGTTGTTAGTCTTCGAATGGTAATTTTACCATTCTTGCAGAAAATCTCTAATGTCACATGAAGGAAGATCTTTGAGCCACAAAATGGGCAGTAAGTAGGAGTAGATAGCATGTATTTGTGAAAATACTTTGTAGCAATAAAGTCCACAATTATAGTTTGTCATGAAAGTGGATCGAGTTATCATTTGTTCTACATAGTCAGATGATCCTAAATGATTACCAACATTGGAATGATTAGAATGACAAAAATACAATTAAATGAGATGGTGATTAACTTAATTAAAGAAAATTACCCGGAACATAAGATGTTAAAATTCTTGGTCTTCTACGTGTTTGCCTTGATTGTTCTCTTTCTTCAATGATTGATTGTCCTAAAAGAAATAATAAATATTCTTTATATGAAACATATTCTTTATATAATATGCGCTTGAAGCATTAAATAATAAATAAACTTCAAATTTGTTAACACTTAATTTATACTATTTATATTCAAAAATTGCAACAAAAACCCAATTAATCATTTAGCAAACGTGGGGATCAATTTGGCAAATTCGAGGTAAAAGACTTTGATATAATAAAATTAGATGTAACTAACAAAAGGCTTTGATCTAACACCAACTGAGTGTGACATATATATCATGTAGAGATAAATATGAACTCACTCAATTTTTATCACACAAATTATTACGTATCGCTTAATAGGATTAGTAAAACTCAACAATTGATTATTTTATTACAAACTGAAAAATACATGCAATTTATTTATATTTAATGCCCATAGCATTTTGATGCATCGAAACAATCTAATTTTAGACCACGTGCTTTGAAATATATTTTTATAGGTCATATTGAAATGGTCTAGTAGGTTATAGCATCCTAATTTGGTCCGGTCTGCCTATCCATCATCATATCTTGCCTTCTGCACCATTTTATTTTGTAACCAACTGACAAAGGGTAAAATAATCCTTGCAGTTAATTCAATTATAATTAATGCCAATGATAATTTGACCTTAGCTCTCCTTTTGTTCTGTTGCTTCAAGTTTGTTGGCCACATGAATTTGTTTTGATTTTAAGCATAATGTCAATAATAGCTTGCATTATATAATTCAATTATTGTGTATTTATCATTTGGTTTATTCGTGAACATACCTATGCATAAGCTTAAAATTGTTTCCCAACTTTCTTTTAATGGTAAAGTTATACAGTTTATCCTATGGTTCCTCATAATATTCCTTCATAATAATCCAATGACCACCCAAAATGTAAAGTATCCTAGACTAAATTTACCCTTATAAAAAAAGAATATAATGGAATAGATTGCATTACACATAAACCAAAGATAGAGCCAAGCATTTAGTCAAATTTGTTTAAAATGAAATTTGGTAATATGGGAAACTTATTTGTGATTAAGGTTTGCCAAAAAATAATAATAATTCAAAACCATAAATCATAAATTTGGTAACATGGGAAGCTTTTTCCTCATTAGCAGAGATCATGCATTATTTCAAACATGATACAATTCTAAATAGCAAGCAAGTTGTTAATTGTATCTCAATCATTTTAAAAAGTGGAACCTTGTATGAAATAAAAGATTATTAAGCAACCTTTAGTAAGTTAGTTCAGTTAGTTGAACCACAATACTATTTTAATCTACATAAACCTCTCCTTGAAGCAGTTTCTTAAAAAAATTAAAAATTAGAAAATTTATTAATGAATGGTAAAAGTTTCCAAAAATAGTACAAATATTCAGTTTCATATAGATCAATGAAGGTTTTACTATCAAATGTAAATTTATCGATTCAACTGTGCCACCATAATCAGAAACATGCATATCTAATAATATGACAGAAATAATAGAGACAACTACCACATTGTAGTAAACAATATATCTCTACTACTAATAAATAAAATTCGTTGAATTAATTTACTCGACGTCTTTTTGAAATTTCGAAAATGTCATTCCTTTCCTTTTACAATAATATAAACAGCCCATGTGCAAAGCACGCGCCAATTCTAGTATATAATAATAGAAAATATGTAACCGTGTTTCAATATAACTCAAATCCACCATGAAATTATTTATTTTAGATTCTGAACTTCTAGATCTAGAGTCCATAAAGAACAAAAGGTTTGATTTGTCTATAATGAGATTTGAGATGATTGTTTACTTATGGTTTCTATATAACATGAGCAAAATACTGATTTTCCAGTTGAAATTAAAAATGAAAACTCAAAAACCCTTTCGATGCTCCAAAATATGAATTAGAGTACTGAAAATACCTCAAAAGGATCATAAAAGAATCACTATCAATTGTTCCGAGAATTTTGTAGTGTTTTATCAATAATTTTCCATTTTACAGTGCTTTAGCAATAATTTTCCATTTCAGTATAAAAAGAAATAAGATGTTTTCTAAATGGGAAAGAGATACGGGCTAGTGATAAAATACATGCCTAGGTATAGGGTAAATGTAGCACTCGTTGTAGAATATCAAAAATATCTGTAATTGTTAATCTTGAATTAGAAAACAACAAAGGATACGTGCACAAAGCTAAGCCTATAGAGCTACAATTGAGCCAGGTACCGTGAAGAGCTCCAACCACATGTTGAAGTGATATGAACTTGCAATAAAAGAGGAGTTTGAGATATTAGTGGTTGCAGGGGCTGTACTAATAATAGAACGAAGGCAAAGGCCATATTAGTGCTTGTCAGTTCTCTAAATGCTCTGTCTATGTTGTTACATACATGTATAAAATATTTGGTTTTCTTTGATGTTCATTGATTTTGATAGGCATTTATAAGTTTATAGATTTCCTTTTTTGTTATGTTTCTCTGACAAAAATTTTGGAACACATTCATGTTAAATTTTGATGATACAAAATCATAATAGAAGGAAACAAATATGCAAGAAGGAAAGTAATCACGTTTTTTCATTATGGAAATGCATAAATTATTGGATTGCATTTGAATGAGATGGCAAGGAAATATATGTATCGCATGATATAGAATAATGTATATGCAAAAAGGTATGTATATGATTTCTTTCTTCATAATCGCATTGCTTTAGGATTATTTTCTTCCATCTTTGGAATGAATAAATTATTTTCTATGTTTGAGCGATTTGTTATCATTATATTTTGCCTTCATTATCTTCTTAGCATATCTTTGTAATTTGATTGATGACTCGTATGAATTTACATTGGCTATATATTGAGAGTAGAATTCATTGTAAACTCATCCTGATATTCAGCCAGTAATTCTCAAATTGAGGTCTCTTCTTGTTAACCCTAATTTAGGGTTTTGATATATGAACTCTTATATTGTATTCTCTTGTAATTCTCTCAGGTGTAATAAAATCTATTTTGTTTAGACTGAACGTACACTATCTTAATGGTAGTGGAACCAGTATGGAAAAGAACGTCTAGATGCTGAGCTTAAATTAGTTGGAGAATACGAGCTCCGATGTAAGCGTGAGCTGTGGAGGGTCCAATACGCTTTGAGCTGCATCCGCAATGCTGCTAGAGGGCTTTTGATATTTGTAAGTTTGTGGTATAGTATGATTGTACTTAGAACATGATATTTGTAGCGGACTGTTATGTGTTAATGCTTTATGTATTTGGCATGTAAACTTATCTAACTTTTTGGAGTGTTAGAATTCTATGACTCTAGCTTTTAGTCTTTTGGTATGTGATTTTAATTATTTTACGACAATATTTAGTATTAACATGGATATATTGCATGGATGCTGCTGTAATTTTTTTTTAAATTTGCATTTATTTTGCAACGGTCAGAAACTGTCGCAATATCATGTATTACAACTGGCATTGCCAGTTGTAAAAAGGTGTATTACAATGGGCATTGCCCGTTGTAAAATATGGTCGATCTATTACAACGAGGCCTAATACAACGGGCTAATGTCCGTTGCGAAATCCATATTACAACGGGCATTGCCCGTTGTAAAATGGCTGTTTTGTTGTAGTGATTAATATTGTGTGTCTCATTCTTCTTTATAGTTATTTGCTATTTATTTGGAGTAATAGAATAATTGCTGCTAGATTGAGTAATGTTCAAATTGGCAAATCTAGATCCTGTTTATTTTTTTTCCGCATTTGTGCAATTTTTGCACAACAATTCAAATAAAAATGTTCTTCAATATACATGCATAGGCACACAAATGTAAGCACTATTTGTTTTGGTTTTGGAAATCCATATTATGTTATATTCATATTGCTAGTAGATTCTAAGCAGTCTTTTAGGTTCTAAACTGAGTTCAATATGGTATGAATAGAAATTGAAGTCGAAAATATCTATATAAAATAAATACCTGCTTGAGTCAGATGAGAGTTTTCATTTGTTTGGGACCTTATATTTAAAATATTTTGCTCTCTTGCATGCTCACGTCTAGACCGTTGGCTTTCACATCATCTCTCTCTTTGTATTTCAGCCATAAGACGACGAAGATTAAAGAAACTTAATAATAAAAAGAACAATATGAAGCAGTTTGATAAAGTTCAATAAGAAGTTGTTCGGTTAGCTTAGAAAATATTTGTATTTCATTTGAGTGAAGATATAAACATAACGATTTACTTATTTAGAAAGATAATATGTGAGTCATAGTAAAATGTGCTATGGATGAGTAAGAGATGAGAAACTACAGAGGAAATAATGGAACCTGTCAGAAATATGCTTCATTGAGTTACCGTTCGTAATGGACCACGTCAAACATTGGTGTTGATATTTGTCTGTATGTTAGCTCACCATTTTAGTTTAGTTTGTTATTTCTTTGTTGCTTCCTTCGTGAGTATTGTTTTGGCCGAGTGCATTTTATTGCACTATAGGTTTCCTTTGCTTGCATGTGTTCTTAGTGTGTGTCTTCCCGTTTGTCTGTGAGTGTATACTGTATACCTTTGTGTAAATATTTATAATTGAATTTTGCATGAGAGATAGTAGGTGCTAGGCCATATATGCATGAGAGAATTGCTTTTGTGTCTGCTTTTCAAATCTGTTGTGTTACACACACTCATGTGTGTGTATAAGTGTGTAAACTTGCCATTTTTATGTATGAAAACTTATGGTATAAGTTAGGGTGAGCAAATTTTTTTCTTTTTTTTTAATTTTTGTTTTGTGGATTTGCTTCATGAATGTTGTAAGAAATGCAATTCAAATATTTAACAGATTTAAAAGTTAGTTTGAAGAATTCAATTATAAATATTATTTTAATAATCTTTTTGTAACCGTTGCTACTTGGTCATCAACCCACTTACCATGTTTTCTAAAATATTTTATGGCTATATTACCCGCACCATACTTTACGGAAGCACAATCTACAGTACATTAAACTTTTCATATACACTTCAGTTTTCAAATATTATATGGCTTCAGTGTTACATGCATGTAGTTGTCAGATATGATATTGAGCGCATGCACTATTTCATATATATTAGTTTCAACGTGTATATACAAAAACTTTGAACATATGTAGAGTGTTGAGCACAAAGAATAGTAAAGTTCTAATTTATACAAGTCTATGACCATATCCAGTTTTTCAAAGAAATATAGGATTCATAAGTGATGAAGAACGTACCTCGCGAGTGAAGACGGCGTCATTGCTAAGTCGTAAAGTTTCAAGGTCGCGAACCCCTGCCGCGAGTTGCCCCAAGGTCGCGAACGAGTTAAGCGACCTACCACCTTGGCTACGAATTCCCTGCCGCGAGTTGCCCAAGGTCGCGAACGAGTTAAGCGATCTACCGCCTTTGGTCGCGAACGAGAGAAACTCCAGTAGGTCGCAAACGACCTACCACTCCAGATCCTTATGTCGCGGTCCGCGAGCTAACCCTAAGTTGTTCCAGAAATTGCGCAAAGCCCAAGGTCGCGAGTGAGCAACAACTTCCATTAAGTCGCAAAGCCTCCCAGTAGGTCGCGAAGCTTCCTTCTAGGTCGCGGTCGTACTTCTCTTAGCTCGTGGAAAGATTGTTAGGCCGCGTGAAGCTTGTTAGGTCGCTGAAGATGTTAAGTAACTATACCGCATTTCTTATGTCGTGTGTTGTAATCCATTTGGTTTCTTAAGTCGTTTCTTTTATGTTGTAAGTCGTTAAATCGTTTGTAATGTACTTGTTAAGTCGTGTGTGTGTTGTAACTTTCCCTATAAATAGGAGTATGTTGTCATTTGAAACGGGGGTTGAATTTTGAATAAAATTTGGTTTATGCTTTGTGCCTCCATTAAAATCGATAGTTGAGTGTTATCTCCTATCTCCACTTTCGGATATTTGAGTGCGTTCGAATCAACGATTGTTGAAGCCAATTCACGGAATCAAGTGCGCTTGATCAACGTTCGAAGAATTGAAGATCTTCTCTCACGGTATCGTGCGCGATCAACGTGTCGAAGATTGCTAAAGTCCGGTATCTTCGTGATCAACGGATTTGGGCCTTACGGTATTCTTAAATTCAACGAGTTATCATCGATTCACCGATTATTTCCGCTAATCTTGTGAGATCCTGGACGGATTCGATCTACATCATTGAATTCGCTTCCTACACTGTGTCAGTTTGGTATCAGAGCTAGATCGCAACAAGTTTGCATCATTTGGAGAATTGGGTTTCGAGAATTTGTAGTTTGGAGTTCATATTTGCAATTGTTGAGAAGTTTGGTGTTCATCGTGTTCATCATGAAGTTGCAACAAGTTGGGAGTTTCGATCCATATCATTTGGATCAAAGATCGGAAAGTGTTTGAATTTTTATGAATTTGTTTGAAGTTCAATCATGCCACCGAGACGAGCTCAACGTCATCGCAATATTAATGCTTTGTATGGAAGAGAAGAGGCCGATGAAATGGAGCAACGAATCAACGAGAGTTTCACTGAGAAGTTGAATGAAGGGATTGGTCGATTAGAGAGAATGATGCTTGAAATGAATCAAAGAAGAAGAAGGGTTTCACCTGAATCGAGCCATGGGGGAAGTAGAGTTTCACCACATTCAGATCGGGAGAGAAGAGAAGATCATGGTCATAGAAATGTTGACGATCGTGATAGGAATGTTGATGAACGAAATCGGAGGAATGTAGATCGAAGGGATGTTGGTGGTAGAAATGGAGGTGGAAGAGATGTTGGTGGTCATGATCGACATCGATATTCTTCAGATTTTGATGAGGAGATTGATAGAGGGAATATTCATCATCGAGATCGAGATCAAGTACGACGTCAGTTTCGGGATGTAGATGACGACCGACGTTGGGAGTCGAGGATGAAAACTGAAATTCCAGAATTCAGGGGAAGTATGCAAGCCGAAGAGTTTTTAGATTGGTTGTCTAATGTAGAAGAGATCTTTGATTTCAAGGAGGTTCCGGAAGATCGTCGAGTGAAGTTGGTTGCTACCAGGTTGAGAGGAAGAGCTATGGCGTGGTGGCAGCAAACCAAACTTACACGAGAACGGATGGGAAAGTCGAAGATTGTTGCTTGGGAGAAAATGAAGAAGTTAATGAAAGCTACATTTTTGCCTTACAATTATCAATCACTCATGTATCAGAGGTCATAGAATATGAGGCAAGGGACAAGGACCGTTAATGATTATGCTGATGAGTTTTATCAACTGATTGCTAGGAACGATATCATGGAGACGGAAGAACAGTTGACCGCTAGATTTGTTGGAGGGTTGGGGATCCAGATCTAGGACATGGTAAATATGTTTGACCCTAGATCTGTGGCTGAAGCGCACCAGAAAGTGTTGGCTTGGGAGAAGAAGGGAAAACGAGGAGGTGGTGTGTTTACAAATTCCAACAATCAAATGAAAGGAGCTAGTAGCAATGCGAATGTTTGCAAGGCTATTACAAAACCGATTGGTAGTGAAGTTGCTAAGACTAAGGTCAATAGTAGTATCAAATGCTTTAATTGTCAAGAGTTTGGCCACAAGAGCAATGAATGTCTAAAGCCGAAGAAGCGGGCAATGATTGTTGAGGTTGAAGATGAGGATGCAGATGCAGAATGTTCTAATTCATTACCGGTTGAGGAGGAGGAAGAATTGTCGGGAGATGAGGGTTGTAATTTGATGATGAGGAGGTCGTGTTTGACACCAAAGCAAGAGGACGATTCTAGCTGGTTGAGAAGCAACATTTTTCAGTCGACATGCACTATTCTGGGGAAGGTTTGCAAATTTGTTATAGATGCGGGCAGTTGTGATAATATTATTTCTACAGAGGCTATGAAGAAGTTAGCATTGAAAACAGAAAAGCATCCAAAACCTTACAAGTTTAGCTTGGTTGAGGAATGGTGGTGAAGTGAAGGTTTGTCGAAGGGCTTGTGTGAATTTTTCGATTGGGAAGAGATATAAAGATGAGATTTGGTGCAATGTTGTGGATATGGATGTATGTCATCTGTTGTTAGGGAGACCGTGGCAGTATGATAGGGCTGTGCAACATGACGGTCGTACCAATAGCTACAGTTTCATGTTTGAAGGCACAAAAATCACTTTAGTTCCTAAGAAGCGACAACAAGAAGAAAACAAGTTGGAGGAGATTGAAGAATTAAAGACTCTGTTGACTTTGAAGGAGTTTGTTAAAGAGGTGGAGGAGGAACCTGAAGTGTTTTTGTTAATTGGACGTGAGAGTAGTGAAGTGGTGGGAGTTCCTGAAGAAGTAAAGCCAGTGTTGGAAGAATTTGAAGATGTATTCCCTGAAGAGTTTCCAAAAGAATTGCCACCGTTGAGAGACATACGACATCAAATAGATCTTGTTCCAGGAGCCGTATTACCACATCGACCACACTACAGGATGAGTCCTAAGGAGCATGAGGAACTGAGAAGGCAGGTGGAGGAGTTGTTAGAACAAGGACGTGTTCAGGAGAGCTTGAGTCCATGTGCTGTGCCAGCCTTATTGGTACCTAAGAAGGATGGGACGTGGAGAATGTGTATGGACAGTCGGGCTCTAAACAAGATCACTGTGAGATACAGGTTTCCTATGCCGAGGTTCGACGATTTGATTGATCAGTTGAGTGGAGCTGTTGTGTTCTCAAAATTGATTTAAATAGTGGATACCTTCAGATTTGAATTAGACCTGGTGATGAGTGGAAGACTGCTTTTAAAACAAGGGAGGGTCTATACGAATGGTTGGTTATGTCGTTTGGCTTGTCTAATGCTCCTAGTACTTTCATGAGAGTGATGAACCAGATTTTCAGACCATTCATTGGGAAGTTCGTGGTAGTTTACTTTGATGATATTTTGATCTATAGTGGTAGTATGGAAGAGCATGTCCAACATTTGCGAGAAGTGCTATTAATTCTACGACAGGAGCAATTTTATGCAGCAACGAAGAAGTGTGTGTTTATGACGCACAGTGTATTATTTCTGTGATATGTTTTGTCGAAGGAGGGTATTCAAGTGGATGAAAGTAAAGTGGAAGCTGTCAGGAGTTGGCCACAACCCAATACAGTTACTGAAGTGAGGAGTTTTCATGGGTTGGTATCTTTTTATCGAAGATTCATTCCATATTTTAGCAGTGTGATGGCACCTGTAACCGATTGCATGAAAGGAAAGAAGTTTGAGTGGTCAGAGGAAGCAGGGGTTGCTTTTGAGAAGATCAAAACACTGTTGATGAAAGCACCAATTCTAGTATTGCCGGATTTTCAGTTGTTGTTTGAGTTACATACTGATGCTTCGAAGGTTGGGATTGGTGGAGTATTGAGTCAGAATGGAAGACCAGTTGCTTATTTCAGTGAGAAATTGTCTGGAGCCAAGATGAGATATAATACATATGATGTGGAATTTTATGCTATTGTGCAAGCTGTGAAGCACTGGAGACATTATCTGTTTCAAAAGGAGTTTGTTCTTTATACGGATCATGAAGCTTTAAAACATTTGCAAGGGCAGGACAAAATTTCAGCTCGACATGCTTCATGGGTCGCGTATCTACAACAGTTTACTTTTGTTGTAAAACACAAATCAGGGATGACGAATCGTGTAGCAAATGCCTTGAGCGGGAGGAATCATTTGTTGACAACAATGAAGGTTGAAGTGACAGGATTTGAACTACTGCCGGAGTTGTTTGAGGAGGATCCTTACGTTGCAAAGATTTTTGAAAAAGTTAAAGATGGGAGCACTGATGAGTTTGTATTGGTAGATGGATTCTTATTCAAGGGATATCGATTGTGCGTACCAAATTGCAGCTTGAGAATGAAAATTGTAAAAGAGTTGCATGAAGAAGGACATATTGGTCGGGATCGTACATTACAGTTGATTTCTCAGTCATATTTTTGGCCTTCTATGAGACGGGAAGTTGAAAAGTTTGTGCGTAGATGTCACGTTTGTCAAGTTTCGAAAGGAACAGCTACAAACGCAGAATTGTATATGCCTTTACCTGTGCCGACAAAACAGTGGGTTGACATAAGCATGGATTTTGTATTGGGTTTGCCGAGGACTCAACGGGGAAATGACTCAATCTATGTTGTGGTGGACCGTTTCTCGAAGATGGTACATTTTGTTGCTTGTAAGAAGACGGCAGATGCAGTCCATGTAGCACAGTTGTTCTTTAAAGAGATATATCGCTTGCATGGTTTACCAGAATCTATAGTTTCACACAGGGATACCAGATTTCTGAGTCATTTTTGGCTAAGTTTGTGGAAGATGGTCGGAACGAAGCTGAAATTCAGTAGTGTTTATCATCCACAGACAGATGGACAAACTGAAGTTGTGAACAGATCCCTGGGAAATTTATTGCGGTGTCTTATACAGGATAATCTGAAGAGTTGGGATGTGAAGTTATGTCAAGCGGAGTTTGCTCATAATCATGCAGTGAACCGTAGTACGGGTTTCAGCCCATTTCAGATTGTATATTCAAGCTTGCCAAAGGGGCCGTTGGATTTAACGATAGTGCCAAAACCGAATGGGACAGTTAAGCGAGCTGCTGATTTTGTTGATGGGTTGACAGAATGCCATAGGATCGTTCAGGAATGATTATAGGAGACGAATGAGAAATATAAACAAACCTCGGATATTAAACGACGACAAGTTGCCTATAAAGAAGGAGATTTTGTATATGCAGTATTGACCAAGGATCGATTTCCTGTTGGTACTTTCAACAAAATAGCTGCTAGAAAGACTGGTCCTTTAGAAATCATAAAGAAGATCGATGATAATGCGTATCAGTTAAGGTTTCCGGGAAATATTCATAGTTCTGATGTTTTCAATGTCAAACACTTAATTCCGTATTATGGGGAGGAACTTGTCGAAGCTGACGAGAGTGTGAATTCGAGGACGAATTCCTTCCAACAAGGGGAGGATGATGAAGAACGTACCTCACGAGTGAAGACGGCATCATTGCTAAGTCGCAAAGTTTCAAGGTCGCGAACCCCTGCCGCGAGTTGCCCCAAGGTCGCGAACGAGTTAAGCGACCTACCGCCTTGGCTACGAATTCCCTGCCGCGAGTTGCCCAAGGTCGCGAACGAGTTAAGCGATCTACCGCCTTGGGTCGCGAACGAGAGGAACTCCAGTAGGTCGCGAATGACCTACCACTCCAGATCCTTATGTCGCGGTCCGCGAGCTAACCCTAAGTCGTTCCAGAAATTGCGCAAAGCCCTAGGTCATGAGTGAGCAACAACTTCCATTAAGTCGCAAAGCCTCCCAGTAGGTCGCGAAGCTTCCTTCTAGGTCGCGGCTGTACTTCTCTTAGCTCGTGGAAGATTGTTAGGCCGCGTGAAGCTTGTTAGGTCGTTGAAGATGTTAAGTAACAATACCTCATTTCTTATGTCATGTGTTGTAATCCGTTTGGTTTCTTAAGTCATTTCTTTTATGTTGTAAGTCGTTAAATCGTTTGTAATGTACTTGTTAAGTCGTGTATGTGTGTTGTAACTTACCCTATAAATAGGAGTGTGTTGTCATTTGAAACGGGGGTTGAATTTTGAATAAAATTTGGTTTGTGCTTTGTGCCTCCATTAAAATCGGTAGTTGAGTGTTATCTCCTATCTCCACTTTCGGATATTCGAGTGCGCTCGAATCAACGATTGTTGAAGCCAATTCACGGAATCAAGTGCGCTTGATCAACGTTCGAAGAATTGAAGATCTTCTCTCACGGTATCGTGAGCGATCAACATTTGAAGATTGCTAAAGTCTGGTATCTTCGTGATCAACGGATTTGGGCCTTATGGTATTCTTAAATTCATCGAGTTATCATCGATTCACCGATTATTTCCGCTAATCGTGTGAGATCCTGGACGGATTCGATCTACATCATCGAATTCACTTCCTAAGCTGCGTCAATAAGATACTCAGCTTTCAGTATATGCTTTTAAACTTCAGATATGTTTAAGCATACATATTTATGTTCATGTCAGAAGATTCCAAGCGCGTACACCATTATTTTTCGAATGTGTATGCAACTTTTAAGTGCATATGTGATTTTAAGTGCATGTCTGTTTCCAAAAGTATATATCAGTTTCTAGTTTATGTATAGTTTCCCCTGTATATGATATACACGTTATCTGGATTCAAGTTTACATGGCTTCGTAATATATTTGGCTTCTAAATATATGTCATCGAATTTCAAGAATATTAAGGCATCGGTTACATTTGCATGGTTAAAAAAAGTAAGTAACATTTTACATGATATAAGGCTTTGAAACATGTTTGCTTCAGATGTTTATATATGTTGGTTTTGAATATCCGAGATTTGAAAATTTGCAGTTTCAATGAGTCTCGAATATAATGCTAGTTTCAAAAGTATTAAGATAAAATATATCATCAGCCTTTAGATACATGTCAATTTTCAATTATATTGCAAGATTTCTAATGTTGTAACTTTGTAAGATATATTGCAACCTGAGATGCTGCCATGTGAACTGTTGCTCAACTGAAGACATACAATTTTTCACTTTGGGTTTCGGGTAGGAGGTTTGCAGATCTGGTTAGGCAGGGGAGGGGCAGTGCAGTCATAGGATGGAGGTGCTGGACCATGGAGGGCCTGTTCTGGTAGGTGTAGCAGGCGAAAGGGAGGTTGGTAGTTCAAGGTGAATATCAGAAGTATAAGATAGTTGAGAGCCGCAGAATAACATTAGGGTTTCATATAAAGATACAATGGATAGCGGGCCTTGGGCTTGAACCCATATTTATTTTATTACGGTGCTTGTGAACTGTTTATATAGAGTACAGATACAACCGTATGTACAATTTATATCAATAAAATCCAATTTTACATCTTCTCTAAATTCTTTCATGGTATCAGAGCCATAAAAACTGTGTAACAACAGAGTAATATTTTCTGTTTTGAATCCATCAGAAATTATCTCATCATTTGGATTTACATCAGTTCATCGGAGTATCAATCTCTTCATCTGAAACCGCTGGTGTTTTAGTTCTTAGATTTCATCAAGAATCACAAAATCATCATTAAGCCTTGCCAAGAAGAGTTGTCAGGAAATTATCATCATCCAACTCAACGGCTGCTTTCAGTTTTCTTTAAAAGAAATCATCATCAAAAAATCAAGAACTGAAACAAGAATCATCATCGAGCCTTGCCAGTAGTCTTGATAACTGGCTGCTCTCAGATTCACTGGAAAGAAATCTAAATAAAGTCACCTGAAAAGCAATTGTTTGCTTATTATTTTTTCTTTGCTATTCTCAATTCACAACTTAGGTTCTTGATTACTTTTTCTCTTCTATATACATCCTGCATTGAATTTTTATTGTTTTTCAATCATGACTGAAGGAGATTTAGATAATAACTCCTCAACTTCTGCAAATCTGAGATCAAATTCTACTGCACCATCTATCACCATTGAAAACATATCAAAAATCATAATTAGTCCACAACCATAGTTAATTCAGACTCAACTGGATGAGACAAATTATCTGCTATGGAAATTTCAAATCCAAATAGCAGTAAGAGGTTATGGATTAGAAGATTATATTCTTGGCACTTCAGCAATTCATCACCAACAATGAAGGAAATTCAACATTGAATACAGAATACACCATTCATCAAAGACAAGACAGTTTACTTTCTTCTTGGATTTTATCAACAATAAGTGCAAACTTATTACCACAGCTCATAGGATGCAAGAATGCACATGAAATATGGCATACTGTGGAACAGGTATTCAGTTCTCAATCAACAGCAAGAGTAATGCATTATAAGAGGCCATTACAAAATTTGAAAAAGAATGGTATGGTCATGATGGACTATCTTTCCAAAATCAAAACATTGTGTGACTTACTTGGTGCTGCTGGATATACTATTAGTGATACTAAACAGATCTTGCATATCTTAGGTGGATTAGATGATGAGTATGAATCCATTGTGGCAGTGATATCATCTAGAGATATCACACCATCACTGTCATATGTTCACTCCACTCTTCTTGCTCATGAAGGCAGACTGGAGCAGAGGAAGCCAATTGTCTCTGAACTCTCAGTCAATTATATCTCAAACAAAGGAAAAAATCAAGAAAAGACTCAATCAAGAAATGAATCAAATAACAATCAGAGAGGCAATCAATTCTATAGAGGCAGGGACAGAGGTGGAAGGTATAATAATAACAACAATGGAAGACAAAGATGCCAAATTTGTGAGAAAGTTGGTCACACTGCAAACAAATGTTACTTCAGATTTGATATTCACTACACACCTGGGCAACAAAACAATCAGAAACCAAGTGCTAACATGGCTAACATTCAACCAGATGCAAAACAACAATCTAAATTAGCTAAAGTGGAAGATATTTAGGATGACACTTGGTATCCAGATTTTGGAGCTACAAATCATTTAACAAACAACCTGAGCAATCTAAACTTAGGGTGCAAAGAGTACAAAGGTACATAGTGTATACACATAGGCAATGGTGAGGCAACCAAAATTATTCATGCTGGTAATGGTTACATAAAAGGTGAAAAGATAGTATATCTTAATCATCTTTTAAGAGTTCCACAAATAAAGAAAAATTTACTCGGTGTGTCTCAATTTGCCAGTGATAACAATGTATATTTCGAATTCTATCCAAATTATTGTCTTGTTAAAGACATTCTAACAAATAGAATTCTCTTGCAGGGTGAAACAGTGAAGGGCTTGTACAAGTTGACTCTAGCTGATTCAAGAAGTAGTGGAAAACAAAATCTGTGTTGCAATGCTTGTGAAATATCTCAAAGCAAAAGAAGTATGAGTATGCTTGACCTCTGGCACTATAGGCTTGGTCATCCACGTGTACACATTGTAAAGAAAATACTTCATAGTAATAAAATTTCTTTTGACAATTCATTAACTCCATATATGTGTACATACTATCAGCTAGGAAAAAAATCATAAACTACCTTTTAAAAATTCTGGAACCAATTATAATAAACCATTAGAGCTTGTAGCTACAGATTTATGGGGTCCTGCACCCATTGATACAGATTATGGTTTCAAGTATTATATATCATTCATAGATGCATATTCAAGATATGTATGGATATATTTTATGAAAAAAAAATCTGAAGCATATTATGCAGTTTTACAGTTCATTGCACAGGCAAAAAAGCAGACTGGAAATGAAGTCAAGATTATACAAACTGATGGTGGTTCTGAATTTAAAACACTTAGAGAATTTTTTCAAAGAAAAGGAATACTACACAGAACTACTTGTCCCTACACTTCAGAACAAAATGGATTGATTGAAAGAAAACATATACATGTGGTTGAAACAGGACTTACCATGCTAGCTCAAGCATCCTTACCCTTAAAATTCTGGCCAGATGCTTTCAGCACAGCAGTAGTTCTAATCAACAAGTTACCAACTAAGGTTCTGCAAGGGAAGAGCCCAACTGAAGTGTTACTTGATGTGCAACCTGACTACAAAAGCCTCAAAGTCTTTGGATGTCTATGCTTTCCATGATTAAGACAGTACAACAATCACATGCTGGATTTCAGGTCCTCACCCTATACATTTCTGGGATATGCTAACAACATCAAAGGATACAAATGTCTTGATAGTAAAGGTAGAGTCTTCATTTCAAGACATATTCCCATTCAGTGAAAAAGAAATAAAGACAACTCAGAAAATTTACAACTCAAGATTCTCTATACCTCCCTTGCCACATGAAGTTTATGAAGAGGATCAAATTGGCAATACTGGATCACAACACACTGTACCCAATATTGGGTTAGGTCATGAGCCAGACAGCCAATTCACAAGTAATTGTCATGCAACACATCTTGATGTCAGTTATCAATCTGGTGAAGAACACAGAAGTGATCAAATTCAGACACCTAGTTCACAATCTGAATCTGAGGAAGTATCAAATCAGAATCAGTCTTCTACTCCTGCAACAACTAGTCATCACATGATCACTAGAGCAAAAAGTGGTATCTTTAAATCAAAACTGTATACTGTTAACCTGGACACTGATGAGCCATGTACATATCAACAAGCAATACAAAGTGAAAAGTGGAAAGAAGCTATGGATGAAGAATATGCAGCACTTATGAAAAATAAGACATGGAGTCTTGTTACTGTACCAAATCATAAAAATGTCATTGGATGTAAATGGACTTATAGACTAAAAAGAAATGCAGATGGGTCTACTGCAAGATACAAAGCCAGACTTGTTGCAAAAGGCTACTCACAACAACAAGGTTTTGACTTCAACGAAACATTTTCACCAGTTGTCAAACCAACTTCCATCAGAGTAATTCTTACAGTGGCTTTATCAAAAAATTGGAAAATAAAGCAGCTTGATGTCAATAATGCATTTCTAAATGGAACACTTCAAGAAGAAGTGTACATGAAGCAACCTGAGGGTTACAGAAAAAATGGAAACAATTTGGTTCGCAGGCTAAATAAAGCTATATATGGACTCAAACAGGCACCAAGAGTGTGGTTTGAGAAGTTAAAAACAACACTGATCAAACTTGGGTTCAATCACACTAAATCTGATAATTCTCTATTTACTAAATTTTCTAAAAATATTATTGTGTATGTACTAATATATGTTATTATTACAGGGAACAATGAGACTGAAATCAACAATCTTATTCAACAACTAAATAATGAGTTCTCAATTAAGGATCTTGGTGATTTGCACTATTTTCTAGGGATGGAAGTCAAAAGACTATCCAATTCGGTTATACAGCTAAGCCAGACGACATGCATATCTGAGATACTGCTCAAAACAAAGATGGATCATGCAAACAGTCTACCTACACCAATGATATCCAACTTACAATTATTAAAAAACAGAGGAGAACCATCTACTGATGCAAAATACTACAGAAGTATTGTTGGAGCACTACAATATGTGACAATCACAAGGCCAAAAGATCACTTATAGTGTAAATAAAGTTAGCCAATTCATGCAAAATCCTTTAGATGAACACTGGAAGGCAGTGAAAAGGATTATCAGATACTTAAAGGGTACAATGAATCATGGATTAGTGTTAAAAAAATGTCCTAATATAAATTTATTTGGTTTTGCAGATGCTGATTGGGCCACATATCCATATGATCGAAGATCAACATCTCGCTATTGCATTTATATTGGAAAAAATTTCATATCATGGCGTTCAAAGAAACAACCTACCACATCTCGATCTAGTACAGATGCAGAATATAGGAATGTGGCTAATGCTACAGCAGAACTGGTATGGATTAAATCTCTACTAAGTGAACTTCAAATCAACATCACAAACAAAGCTACATTATGGTGCGACAACTTAAGCACAGTCTCCCTTACTGCCAACCCAATTTTACATGCCAGAAGCAAACATAGAGAACTGGATTTTCATTTTGTTAGAGAGAAAGTACTACAAGGAATTATCGAAGTCAATCACTTACCGAGCACTCACCAAAGAGCAGATATACTCACCAAAGCCCTCTCTTCCAAGAGCTTTCTTCGTCTGAAACAGGAACTCAATGTTGAAGATTGTACTAATCATCAACAGAAAGCTTAGATCTATAATTAATCTCATGTTCAAGGCCCTTCAAATTGAGAAAGCTTGGGCAAAATCGAAACTTTCAGCAATTAACCTTACCAAAACCCTAAACTTGAAATCTGGCTTCAAGTTTAGGATCAGATCAGTCGCTGCTTAGCTTCTTTGAGTTTTCACCCCAAGCTCTAAAGATCAACTCTACTTTGAGGTTGATCTTTCAGGAAACCCCAATCCGACAAATTACAAGCGGCAAAATAAAGTTCTGCGAGCAGATCTGAAAAGCTCTTCTGAACCTTTGTGGCAAAACATAAAAATCGCTATTCATATTGAGGGAAGATATCAGATCTCTCAGAAGACTCAGGGAATCGCAAGGAATCGCAAAATCGCCGCTCATATTGAGGGAAGATATCAGAAGTATAAGATAGTTGAAAGCCGCAGAATAACATTAGGGTTTCATATAAAGATATAATGGATAGCGGGCCTTGGGCTTGAACCAATGTTTATTTTATTACGGTGCTTGTGAACTGTGTATATATAGAGTACAGATACAACCGTATGTACAATCTATCATTATATCAATAAAATACAAGTTTACATCTTCTCTAAATTCTTTCAGTGAAGTGGGTCTTGGTGGAGGTAAGGCGGCTGCGAGTTGCTGATAGAGGAAGACAGATGATAGCATGATGAAGGAGGTGGAGGAATAAAATACAAAATTGAGTCAAGAAGATAAAATACAAAGTGGAGTCTCAGGTTCAATGCTTAAGGCAAAAGATTGGAACTGTTCTAGCTTCTCGTTTTCTTTTATTTGAATTTGTAGTAATATAATATTTTGATGGTGAAAGGTACTTTGCTATTTTTTTCGATTTATATCGTAACAAAATTATTCTTCTTACAGATATTATTAGAATTAATGTAGAAAAAGACCCTGGGTACATACAACCAACAACGTAAATTTCGTGTTCTATTTTCATTCCTATAACTTAATTCAAAGTGAGAATCATTAATCAATCAATGCAAGCATGTTATCTAATATCAACTGTATGAAAAATTAAATATTGAGAGTGGTCTTTTGTCTTTCAAATCAATCATTGCCTGGAAATATTACCATATCTCCAACAGTCCGAAGTGCGAAAATTGGATTTTTCACACTTCGAAATATTGGAGGCCTCATTTCTCCGACAGAAGTGAACCCAGACGCCTCCCGATTTAGAAATATTTCAGGCGTCTATTGAACAGGCGCTTGGCCTTTAGGCGCCTGTTCAACAGGCGCCTGCTGCCGGACGCCTATATCAAGCGTAGAGCCTCTTCCCCCTCGTATTCTCAGCTTTACCCTCTTCATTTAATTTTTTTTATTTTACAGCGTCGAAATGCCACCCCATCCGATCAAAACTGGTGGATGGACGGTTCGATATGCGACAGATGACAATATCGGACCTTCTCATGTCCCTCCTAATGCTACCCTGACTTCAGACGATCTTCGATCCTTGCACAACTTGCCCCCTACTGTTTTGCATCGACTTACTGCAGCTATAGCGACGCCACAGGTATACGTTTATTTCTTTACTGATTGATGAACAACCGTGTAACTATATATGCATGATAATTGTTTGTTTATTTTAACATTAAATAATCATATATTTAGTTTCGTCACGCAGCAATGCGTGGTAGTTGGTATAGGTGTATTCAGAGTACTTTGATCAGTTACCACAGCCGATTTTAGGTAGGCTGCATGCGTCACCTTTTGGTGAATTTCTAGATTTACCTAGACTTCAATACGTAGATCACTGCCTTGTAGAGGCCCTCACTGAGAGATGGTGGCGTACCACTCACAAATTTCATTTCCCTGATTTTGAGCAGGGCTGACTCCTCTAGATTTTTATATGCTCACTGGCATAGAGGTTGGTCGATCGAACCGTCTCTCTGTTCCATTTGATAGTTCATTTGAGGAGTTCGAGTCATATTCAGCTTATTTACCGGCTTTGGCTGATGAGGAGGTTAGAGGAGGAGCTGTTACTCTCACTTGTCTGCGGCGATATATAGTAGAGTACATGGCCGTTGAGGATACGCACACTCCGGTTATCCATGCCTTCATATTATACATTTTTGGATCTACATTTTTTAGTAACAATAAGGGTACTATTAGACTTGGTGTCACGACCCGACTTTCTATCACCAGAAAGGCGCATCATGAATTAAGAAAGAAAGGGATAGAAGAAGAAAAGATAGGAAAGAAGAAACACAACACAATCTGAATCTCACAGCGGAACAAATAAAATATAATATATCACATAAGATATTACATAGTATCATATACATCAGAGTTACACAACTATTACATCTCAAATTAGACAGTTATAAACACCTGTCTATTATACAAGTCAAGTACAACAATCCAATATAAACACAACACTAACATAGCGGAACCATAATATATCTACACGCTGAAGCCTTCTGCTCCATATCTCCTCCAGAATTCGTCAAAGGTAACCTGAATCCCTTGACTACTCATACTAATATGAGTACCCAAGAGTATAATAAAACAGAAAATAAACACTTGGGTCAGATATGGGTCTGGTGTGAGTAAACTGGTTAAAGTTGCTTAACTTTGAAAACCCTTTTGAAAAGAAAAGGCATCACGTAACACTCCCCAGACATAAACATGGGTAAGTTTTTACCTTACGCTACTCAAAATATTTGATAGAAAATCCAGTGATATTATAATAGTGTCTAGGATTTTCAAGTAAAATAGAAAATAGCTGGAATGCTTGCATCTCACATTCCAATATAGTTTGGCACAATCAAAACGTACGACACTTGTTGGAGATTGGATTCCATACAATGGCAGGGCTACTGGGGTACCTCCCGTCATAAAACCTAGCCTAGATCAGAGTACCGAGGATCCACCCTAAATCCCCTACAACACAAGGCCGGAACCATCCCTTACTGGACAGTCCCGAACAAGACAACCTCGGCAGTTGTCGCGAATCAACTGCCCCACATAGCCGAATAAAAAGGGACTTCTAGACAGGGGTCAATCTTGTCTTACTTGAGTGGGACTCACTTAGCCTTGCTGCACCTCCCTTGTTTTAGCCGTTCCTAGTTGATGAGGCTTGAGGCTTGACACAGCGGATATAATGGATGACAACGAAATGAAGATTTCGCGCCAAACTAATCGAAGAAACGATTAGATGAAGCAATATGAATCGATGAATTAGTGATACCAAAAGCCCAAATCCATTGATCTCAAGAGATATCGGATTCTAGCTATCTCCAACACGTTGATCACGCATGATACCGTGTTAAAAGATCTACGATTCTTTGACGTTGATCTTGCGCACAAGATTCAGTGAATGGGCTTCAAAAACGTTGATTCGAGCGCATGGGCTTCAAAAACGTTGATTCGAGCGCACTCGAATAACCGAAGATGGAGAAAGGAGATAACACTCAACTTCCAATTTCAAAAGAGGCCCAAAGCACTCAAAATTTATTCAAAATTCAACCACCCAAATGATACAACTCACCCGCTATTTATAGGAGATTACAACTCAACACACTTTACAACACTTCATTCGACTTAAAAAAAATACATCACAAACAGTACAAACGACTTACCAAACACACAGTCGACCTAAAGAACAACACATGCGACTTAAAATCTCAGTAACCCAACAAGACCCGCGACCTAAAAAAAACGACCTACTGGAAGCTCGCGACATAAGAACTTTGCGACCTAGGATCTTCAGCGACATACTTACGTCGTTCGCGAACTACTGGGGGTGATTTGCGACATAAGGGAAGTCGCCGCGAAGAGGAGGAGCGACCTTGGCTTGCTCGCGACTTAGGGCTTGCTCGCGACCTGGGGCTTGCTCGCGACCTAGGGCTTGCTCGCGACGAAGGGCAGGTCGTTCGCGACCTAGGGCTTGCTCGTGACTTAAAGAGGAGGAGCTACCTTCTTCTTCGCGACTTAGGAAGGTATGCGTTGCATCATCCTCTCCTGGTTGAAAAAAATTCGACCTCGAATTCTCACTTTCCTCTTCTTAGACATTCTTATCCTCATGGTATGGAATCAAGTGTTTGACGTTAAAAACGTCGGTAGTATGGATATGATCTGGTAATCTCAACTGATAAGCATTCTCATTAATCTTCTTTACGATTTTCAAAGGACCAATTTTTCTAGCTTTCAACTTGTTGTAAGTTCCAACTGGAAAACGATCTTTCGTCAATACTGCGTAAACCCAATCACCTTCTTTGAAGTCTACACTTCTTCGCTTCTTATCTGCTAGTTGTTTATACTTCTCATTTGACTTAAGCAATCGTTCGTGAACAATCCTGTGACACTCCTGCAACTCATTCACAAAATCACAAGCTCGTTTAACAACCCCTTTCTGAAGTGGAACTATCGACAAATCCAACGGCCCCTTCGGAATTGCTGAATATACTACTTGAAATGGACTGAATCCAGTACTTCGATTAACAGCGTGATTATGTGCAAATTCCGCTTGACATAACTTCATATCCCAGCTCTTCAAATTATCTTTCACAAGACATCTCAGCAAGTTTCCCAATGATCTATTCACCACCTCCGTTTGCCCATCTGTTTGCAGATGATAAGCGCTACTAAAATTCAGTTTCGTTCCAACCATCTTCCACAAACTCATCCAAAAATGGCTTAGAAATCGCGTATCCCTATCAAAAACAATGGTCTCAAGTAACCCATGTAATCGATAAATCTCTTTAAAGAATAACTGAGCAAACGGACTGCATCAGCGGTCTTCTTACAAGCTATGAAATGTGCCATTTTCGAAAATCTATCTACCACCACATATATGGAATCATTTCCACGTTGAGTTCTTGGCAAACCTAAAATGAAATCCATGCTGATATCAACCTATGGTCTGGTAGGCACAAGCAATGGCATATACAATCCTGCATTCGTAGCTGTCCCTTTGGAAACTTGACATATGTGACATCTCTCCACAAATCTTTCAACTTCTTTTCTCATCGAAGGCCAAAAATAAGATTGAGAAATCAACTGTAACGTACGGTCTCTACCCATATGTCCTTCTTCGTGTAATTCCTTCACAATCTTCATTCGCAAGCTACACTCTGGTATGCACAATCGATTCCCCTTGAATAGAAACCCATCTATCATCAAATATTCGTCCGTCTTCCCTTTATTGACTTCATCTACCATCTTCGCAAAGTAAGGATCTTCAGCAAACAATTCTGGAAGTACTTCAAACCTTGTCACTTCAACCTTCATTGTAGTCAACAAATGATTCCTTCTACTCAATGCATCTGCAACACGGTTTGTAACTCCTGATTTGTGTTTCACAACAAATGTAAACTGTTGTAAGTATGCAATCCACAAAGCATGTCTGGCTGCAATTTTGTCCCGTCCCTGCAAATGTTTCAATGCTTCATGATCAGTATACATAACAAATTCTTTATGGAACAAATAGTGTCTCCAATGCTTCATGGCTTGCACAACAGCATAAAATTCTACATCATATGTATTATATCTCATCTTGGCTCCCAAAAGCCTCTCACTGAAATAACCAATAGGACGACCCCTCTGACTTAACACCCCTCCAATTCCAACCTTAGATGCATCAGTATGTAGTTCAAACAATAACTGAAAGTTTGGTAATACTAGAATGGGCGCTGACGTCAAAAGTTCCTTGATCCGCTCAAAAGCAAATCCTGCTTCCTCTGACCATGAAAATTGCTTCCCCTTCATACAATTAGTAACTGGTGCCATCATGCTACTGAAGTGTGGAATGAATCTTCGGTAGAATGATGCCAAACCACGAAAACTTCTAAATTCTGTTATCGTCCTGGGTTGTGGCCAATTTCTGATTGCTTCAACTTTATTCTAATCCACCTGTATACCTCCTTCTGATATAACATATCCCAAAAATAAAACACTATGCATCATGAATACGCATTTCTTCATTGCAGCATAAAATTGTTCCTGTCGCAGTATCCTCAACACTACTCTCAGATGATGCAAGTGTTCTTCTGGGATTCCACTGTATATCGGTATATCATCAAATACACCACCACGAACTTCCCAATAAATGGTTTAAAGATCTGATTCATCACCCGCATAAACATACTAGGTGCATTCGAAAGACCAAACGGCATAACCAGCCATTCATACAACCCTTCACGTGTCTTGAATGCTATCTACCATTCGTCCCCTGGTCGAATTCGAATTTGATGATATCCACTTTTTAGATCAATCTTCGAAAAGATAACAGCTCCATTCAACTGGTCTAATAAATCATCCAATATTGGCATTGGAAATCTATACCTTACGGTAATCGTGTTCAGTGCCCGACTATCGGTACACATCCTCCACGTTCCATCCTTTTTCGGCACTAACAAGGACGGAACTGCACAAGGGCTTAAACTTTTCTGTACACGCCCTTGTTCAAGCAAATCTTTCACCTGCCTTCTCAACTCCTCGTGTTCTTTTGGACTTATCCTGTAATGTGGTCCATGTGGTAACACAGCTCCTGGAACAAGACTATTTGGTGTTGTATGTCCCTCAACGGTGGTAACTCTTTTGGCAGCTCTTCAGGAAATACATCTTCAAATTCTTCCAGCACTGGCTTTACTTCTTCAGGAATTTCAACCACTTCATTACTCTCACGTCCAATCAACAAAAATACTTCAAGCTCATCCTCCACTTCCTTGACCAATTCCTTCAAAGATAACAAAGTCTTTAGTTCTTCAATCTCCTCCAACTTGCTTTCATTTGTTTGTCGCTTTTTAGGAACTAGAGTAATTTTAGTGCCCTCGAACATGAAACTATAGCAGTAAGTCCTCCCATCATGTTGCATAGCTCTATCATATTGCCGCGGTCTCCCCAACAACAAATGACACACGTCCATATCCACAACATCGCACCAGATATCATCTTTGTACTTCTTTCCAATGGAGAAAGTTACACGAGCTCTTCGACTAACCTTCACTTCTCCACCTTTCCTTAACCAAGCTAACTTGTATGGTTTGGGATGCTTCTCAGTCTTTAACGCCAACTTCTTTACAGCTTCTGAAGAAATAATGTTATCACAACTTCCAGCATCAATAACAAACTTGCAAACTTTTCCCAGAATAGTGCATGTTGACTGAAAAATGTTGCTCCTCAACCAACTAGAATCATCCTCTTGTTTTGGTATTAAACAAGACCTCCTCATCATTAAATTACAACCCTCATCTTCCGACAATTCTTCTTCCTCCTCAATTTGTGGTAAATTAAAACATTCTGCTTCTGCATCCTCATCCTCAACCTCAGCAACCATCACTCGCTTCTTTGGTTTCGGACATTCATTGCTCTTGTGACCAAACTCCTGATAGTTATAGCACTTGAAATTGTTGTTGACCTTAGTCTTAGCAACTTCATTGACAACCGGTTTAGTAACAGCCTTGGAAACATTCGTATTGCTACTAGCCCCTTTCACTTGATTGTTGGAATTTATAAACACACCACCTCCTCTTCTACCTTGCTTCTCCCACGCTAGAGCCTTCTGGTGTGCTTCATCAACGGATCTTGGATCAAACATATTCACCATATCTTAAATTTGCATTCTCGACCCTCCAACAAATCTAGCTATCAACTGTTCCTCCGTCTCCATGATATCATTTCTGGCAATCAGTTGATAAAACTCATCTGCATAATCATTCACCGACTCTGTTCCCTGTCTCAAATTTTGTAAACGTTCATACATAAGAGACTGATAATTATAAGGCAAGAAAGTAGCTTTCATCAACTTCTTCATCTTCTCCCATGAAACAATTTTCAACTTCCCCATTCTCTCCCGTGTAAGCTTAGTCTGTTGCCACCATGCCAAAGCTCTTCCTCTCAACCGCATAGCAACCAACTTAACTCTGCGAGACTCGAGAACTTCTTTGAAGTCAAAAATCTCTTCAACATTAGATAACCAATCAAGGAATTCTTCAGCTTGCATACCACCCTTGAATTCTGGAATTTCAGTTTTCATCCCCGACTCCCATCGACGATCATCTTCTACATCCCGATTTTGACGTTGTACTTGGTCTCGATCTCGATAATGAATACTTCCTCTGTCACTCTCTTCATCATAATCAAATGTACTTCGATATCGATCTCGACCATCAACATCTCTATGATCACGCATATCCCTTCGACTATGTCTTTCAGCATCACGTTATGGCTCACGTTCATACTCCCGTGGAGTTCTTCTCTCTTCATCTCTATACTCATGATGTTCTCGCCTTGTTGAAACTGATGACTCTCTTCTATCTCGAACAGATTGTGGCGACACCCTCCTCGCTTCCGTAACCGATGGCGAAACTTTGTTTCCTCCATGGTTCGAGACTGGTGACCTTCTCCTACGACTTTGATTCATGTCGATCATCAACTTCTCTAACTTCTCAACACCTTCATTGAAATTCTCATTGATACGTTGTTCCATTGCCTCAGCTTCTTCTCTTCGATACACATCTCCAATATTTTGAAATCGGTTAGCACGTCTCGGAGGCATGATCTCTCTAACAAGCTCGATTCCTTCTCTACTTAGTTCGGCTTGCTTTGATTTGGCTCGACTTTAACTCCAACACTTTAACTCGGCTCCAGCAGGTTCGGCTTAGCTATGTTTGGCTAAGTCTAGCTCTGATACCAAACTGACGCAGCGGATATAACGGATGACAACAAAATGAAGATTTCGCGCCAAACTAATCGAAGAAACGATTAGATGAAGCAATATGAATCGATGAATTAGTGATACCAAACGCCCAAATCCATTGATCTTAAGAGATACCGGATTCTAGCTATCTCCAACACGTTGATCGCGCACGATACCGTGTTAAAAGATCTACGATTCTTCGACGTTGATCTTGCGCACAAGATTCCGTGAATCGGCTTCAAAAACGTTGATTCGAGCGCACTCGAATAACCGAAGATGGAGAAAGAAGATAACACTCAACTTCCAATTTCAAAAGAGGCCCAAAGCACTCAAAATTTATTCAAAATTCAACCACCCAAATGATACAACTCACCCGCTATTTATAGGAGATTACAACTCAACACACTTTACAATACTTCATACGACTTAAAAAAAATACATCACAAACAGTACAAACGACTTACCAAACACACGGTCACTTAAAGAACAACACATGCGACTTAAAATCTCAGTAACACAAGAAGACCCGCGACCTAAAAAAACGACCTTCTAGAAGCTCACGACATAAGAACTTCGCGACCTAGGATCTTCAGCGACATACTTACGTCGTTCAAAACCTACTAGGGGTGATTTGCGACATAAGGGAAGTCGCCGCGAAGAGGAGGAGCGACCTTGGCTTGCTCGCGACTTAGGGCTTGCTCGCGACCTAGGGCTTGCTCGCGACGAAGGGTAGGTCGTTCGCGACCTAGGGCTTGTTCGCGACTTAAAGAGGAGGAGCGACCTTCTTCTTCGCAACCTAGGAAGGTATGCACTGCATCAAGGCTGCAATTACTTTTATAGGACACATCTATCTTAGAATGCTCATTGTCCGCCTGACGATATTCTGAAAGCATTCAATCCATACAAGTCCGTTCCGGGTTCGAACGGAACCGAAGGCACTATCTCATTACACTCGTTTCGTAATCACCCTCAGAGTTAACGACCATAGCCCTTGCACTCTGAATCTTCATCTCGAATTTGTAAATACTATCTCTGTAAAACTCATGTTGGAATCACCCTCAGAGTTATGACGGTACATAGTTCTTACACCTCGAGTCTTCACCTTCACTTGAGATTCACGACCTATCGTTAATTTGGATTGATGTGGTTTTCGGATATAAAATTCGGTCCCGGTCTCACCGAATCCAAAACGCCATTTAATGTCCAAGTTGTTTAAAAAGGTTTTAAACGGTTAACATTACATTCAGAATGTCATTACACATGGATAGGTGATAGATAGATAAATCATATCATCGTAACCAAACACAACATCTCATATCACTAAGCACATAGCATATATCAGAGATATACATACAGTCATACAATATCATCCAATCATCCATAACAGGATTGATTTATCCTTAACTAATTTAATTAACCTCTAATTAAATTAATTATTTACTTAAACCTTTGGATTATCCTTAATCCTACTCACTTATCATTAATTAATTACAACATAATTAATTAATCATCTCTTAATTACTTATCTTAATTAATCTTCCTTGATTAATTAATTCTTAGTTACAGTAAGTAATTATCCTTTAATTATCCCATTTAATTAATCACTTTTGATTAATTACATCTTTAATTACATTACGTAATTATGCTTTAATTAATTTAGAAAATTGATTACTTTGATTATTCCAATTAATTATCCTTAATTACTTTCATTAATTAATTAATGATTCTCTAATTACTTCATTTATTAATTATTATTTAATTAATTACCTTAACTAGTAATTAATCACACTATTAATTAACCTTAATTAATTAAATACTCCTTAATTAATTAATTAATTCTTAAATCAACTATATTAATTCTTTAATTAATTAATTACTCTTTAATTAATTAATTATCCCTCAATCAATTATATTAATTAATCCTTTAATTAACTAATTAATTAATTACTCTTTAATTAATTAATTATCCCTCAATCAATCATATTAATTAATCCTTTAATTAACAACACCAAGTGATTAACCCTTAATCACTTCCATTTAATTACTTCCATAAGTAATTTTCCACTAATTACTTCCATAAGTAATTTCCTTTTTCTTAATTACACTTAGTAATTATCCATTAATTACTTCACTAAGTAATTATCCAATTAATTAATAAGTGGTTATCATTAATTAATTAGACTAATTAATTAACCTAAAATTAATTACATTAATTAATTATCCAATTAATAAATCACTTAATCCCTAATTAATTCATTAACCATCCACTAATTACTTCCATAAGTAATCATTCTTAATTACCAATAAGTAATTAAGCTTAAATTTATTTTATTAATTAATTATTTTTAACTAATCTCTACTTAACTAATTAAGAATAAACTTTGCATTTATTAAATATTCTTTCAAATCATTTACTTCATTAAAACCAATTTAAAATCAATTTGAAATATGGTTTTACTTTTAACAAAACAATTCAAACACTTAATTTTAATATACTTGAAATCTTTGAATATCCTTTCAAACATATTAAATTAGATTAAACAATTATTTAACTTTGAAATCCAAATTTTCATATCCTTTAAACTTATTCATTTAAATAAATTTTAAAATCTAATTTAAACATTCCTTTATAATTACCTTGGATATATCTTTATTCTTATTTCAAACTCATTTGAACTTTCTTAATCTTGATCTATTATTTTAAATTGAAAATATCTTGAATTAAAATTCAAAATAAATTTAGTTAATTACTTTTGAAATCAACTATTTTAAACATTTCAAATCTTGACACATATTAAATTAAATATTTTCAAAATCTTGATTTCTATTCATTTGAAAAACTTGTTTTATAATTTAAAACTTGATTTCTTTTTCCAAAATTTGTTTTTACTTGAACCCGATTACCCATCAATACAAACCCGAGTCGAACCCTAAGCGAACCCGTGTTTGCCCTCGAGTCACTCACCTACTCCATCACCTTCGAGTCAATCACGCTGCCCCCTCGAGACAAACCCGAAAATTCCCCTTCTTCTCCAAATATACAACTCACGGCACAACAACCCAACCCAGACGTGCATGTGCACGTGCACGTCCACTCTGGGCACCATCGATCGTCACTTCGACCATCCATAGGTCATCGGCAACTCCACCATTCCTTCGACAACACAGATTCGAATATCACAACGCAAAATCAAATTCGAGCCTCATGATCAACAACTAGAACAAAACACAGGCGACAAAATCCTATCGCTGCCGATGATCCAAACAATTGGAACCCACAGCCTTCACTCCAGAGCAGCACCAAGCCACCACGCCGCGTTTCCCCCCATCGCTACCTCCTCCGATGCATCACCATTGCCGAAACACCCTCGACAACTCTGACAACCCATAACAATCACTAAACCCTAAATCGACCCTTCCTGGCCACCACGACCACCAGTAAAATCCGCTATCATTTTTTCCAAAGAACCCTCATCACATCGGCCACCCCCAGCCTTGGTCCCGACGAACATCATCACGTCGTTCGTCGTAATTCGACAAATACCCAATTTCGGATCAACCCAGAAATTCACAATATATACTAATCTAAATTTTTTGATATTAATGCCTAAATTCATTTTTTTTACAACGCGATTCTGTTTATATAATCATAACTTCAAATTATCATGATCGATTTTTAACATATATTTGGATAACTCTGTAATTTTTAATTCTTGAGGTAATTTCTTAATATAAATTCCTAGAACTATTTTTAAAATTAACTTAATACTGCTGTAATCAATTTCTATTCAAGGATCAAAGCTTAAAATTTATTGGATTAAAAGATATGAATTTTTGAAGCAAACATCATAGACTAGAACACAGAAAACAGGATATATATAAATATACATCTCACATACATACATATATATATATATGCAAATCCAGATAAATTTCGAACTGAAGAATTCAATACAATTCAAGATTAAACGGTTTTTAAAAATGTTTACTCACATGAACTTAAAGAACAGAGAGCACTCCAGGCTTTCAATTTATTTCCTGGAATTGCTTATTTTGAATTTTGTTTTGCTGTTGAAGTCTAGAATCCTTGCATGCCTTTTTCTTTTTGTTTAGTTGAGTTGCAGGTTGAAGTTTGTTGTATGATTTAGTTGCTTGGTCCTCTATTTGTTTGCAGATTTGAATTCCAGGTTTCAGCTTCATTTGCTTTTGGTTTTTCAGTTTATTTTGGTTTACAGGTTTATGATTTAGTTAAGAAAACAGAAGAAAGGAAAGATTTTGAACTGAGGAAAAATGAAAACAAGCTTTCTCTAAACATACACTTATTTATAAACTTTAAATTCTAAAAAAAAATGATGCCACTTGTTGATTTATTTAGACAAATGTCCATGCAAATTTATTTAGCTTACAAGTGTTAAAACCCTTGCATAATTGTGTTTAAAACCTTGTAATAAAAGTAATTATATTTTATATTTATGTAATATGGAATTTGTATTTATATTCATTTATGTTTACAAACCCTTTAAATTAAAGAGGTATTAAAAAGAAGGTTTTAATTTAAAACTATATATGTGTGTGTGTGTATCTAACCATTTTAGCCTAAGTACCTTACAAAAGAAAACAAAATAAATCTTTTATTAAATCTTATTTAAAACTAAAGCTAAAAATACCTTTAATAAATAAATACTTGTGTTAGAAAATATAGGATTATCCTTATTTAGCTTTTGAAAAATATTGAATTTAAAACAAAGCTTCAAATCACAATACATACATACATACATATATATATATATATATATATATTAATATTTGAAAACATATTTCTTTTATTAAATTTAAACCAAAGCTTCCTATTGCAATGTATATATATACATATATACATTATCAATAGATTATATTAAATTTCAAAACAACTCCAAACTATAACATATACATACATATATGTTACAATTTGAAAATACATCTTTTATTTAACAAAAGACCTCATATTCACAATATATATACCAAATATATATATTATAAATAGAATATAATGTTATTAGCTTTGAAAGATAAGTCTTATCAATTTTAAATTGTTAGAAAAGATATAAATAAATATTGCCAGATTAAATATTTATTAGCCGTTAAAAGATTAAATTTACCAATTTAAATTAAAATTATAAAGAAAAATTATCAAATCAATTTAATTATGAATACAGATTATTAAATTGATATTGCTCTAAATCTCGGGTCGTCACACTTGGCTTTTTGGCTGGATTAGTATATGTGGATGGACTGCATATATATGATTACGGTACTGCTATTATTGGTTATTTGTACGTAGCATTGGATTTACGCGCTCGGCAGTCTAGACAAATGTATGGATTTGTTACATTCTTCCATTTTGGTACTACGCGTATACTACCAATATGCACCCCCGACTTATTGCAGAGGCGAATGCCACCATATTTACTTTCCTAAATTGTGTCGTTGAGGTCCTCCCATGCATTTGTCTCGTGCTGCACAAGGGGTGCATAATGAGCTGATGGAGGCTAGACAGCAGATGGATATGAGTCGGCGTGGTAACATTATCGTTCATCCATGGGATCAACACTTACAATTCCTAGAGCCCGGTCTTGATCATCCACTCACTTTTCAGTTTTCCATGTCGCGACGCAGGGTTTGCTTTCAGGTTCCTACATGTCCATGTATATGGTATTTAAGGGAGCGGTGTTGGCTATAGTTGTACCGTATAGCTCGTATTCCATCAAATCCACTACTATGGGATGATATGTATGGTGATATTAGGGTTGGACCAGCTTATATTCTTGTGATGAGGGCTGTGGGATGGGTGGATGGTGAGCCTTTCACAGTTCGGGGAGACTTTGATTCATATTGGGCTCGAGTAGCCCTAGGTGCTTACATGTTGCCTGATTATATTTCGGGGTTTGAACTCCGATCATATAATTCCACGTACCTCTTTTGGTAGACACTACCACCTGCCACCTTTGAGCCCACATCGTCTCAGTACACGCAGCCTCCTACTTTTGACCCCTCTTCTCATTCATTTAGAGCGTATGATGTACATGATCAGGTAGTAGAGTATCCCTGGCAGTATCTTACAAATGACGCTATTATGGGTGTACCATCCGACGGATTATATCAGCCTCATCAGGTTTGTACGAATTTTAAATTTTCTTTAAATTACTTGTCATTATATTCTCCACCTATGTATAATTTTTCTTGTGCACATATCAGTTTTTTCAGTACATGGATTATGATAGATGGATGATTGGTGCATTTGAGCGACGCTCGATTATACACAGATGATGTATTAGAGTTACCAAACTGTGGTCCAGTAGTAGCAGACTCAGTATGATGCATATATATAGGGATTACAGACCTAGATTCAACAGCTTCAGGAGTAGCTCCATGTCGGACCTGAGCCTGACGACTTCGATGACGTCAACGATGACAGTGACAACGATAGTGGAGACGATGAGGAAATTGATAGCGGCTCCGATCACATAGGCTGATGTGCTGCATATAGATGTTTCAATTTATGTTACTATTTCTCACGCATTACGATAGTTATATGTGATTGTCTATATGTTATGGCATTGGGTCGATTATATTGTATGTTGATTAAAGCATTGATGCAGCCCAGCATGAAATTAGGTCGCCTTCCAACGAGTCGCGATCTAACTCCAGTGAGCTACGACCTAACTCTAACGAGTCACAACCTAACTCTACCAAGCTCCAGCAATCTAGAAACGCCTTTAAGTCGCCCCAACGACCTAACGGAGGTCATGAGTTGTATGAAAGACGCTCCAACGACCTAACCTTCCACTTTAGGTCGCAAACTCCAGAAACTTTAAGTCGCGAACTAACTCAGGTCTTAGGTCGCTCAAGCTATTGGATTTTAGGTCGTCCCAAGGTAGGTCGCAAACGACCTAACTCGCAACACAGAAGGAGGCAGGATGTGTTTAAACCACCTTGAAGCTTAGGTCGTGAAGATGCTTATGTTGCTGTGCTACTTTAGGTCGTTGTGTTCTGTTTTTAGGTCGCATGGATGTGTTGTGATGTATATATGGTGTATTCCTTAAGTCGTGGGTCGTTTACTTGTTGTAACTTGTATTTTGATAGGTCGTTCGAACTGCTAGGTCATTAGCGACCTAAGTTGGGTCGTGTGTGTTGTAAGGTCATGAACGACCTAGTGCCGTGTGTTGTAAAACCCTATAAATATGGGAGTTGGGTCATTTGTAAATGCTTGTTGATTGTGAATAAAACTTTGTTTGTGTGCTTTGTGCCACTTTTAAAATTGGTAGTTGAGCGTTATCTCCTATCTCCACATTCGGCATTCGAGTGCGCTTGAATCAACGATTGTTGAAGCCAATTCACTGAATCAAGTGCGCTTGATCAACATTCGAAGAATTGTAGATCTTCTCTCACGATATCGTGCGCGATCAATGTGTCGAAGATTGCTAGAATTCGGTATCTTTCGAGATCAACGAATTTGGGCATTTGGGTATTTTCAATCCATCGATTTATTTTGCTTCATCTAATCGTTTCATCGATTAGTTTGACACGAAATCTTCATTTCGTCGTCATCGAATTATTTCCGCTGCATCATTTGGTAACAAAGCTAGACTTAGCCAATCATAACTAAGCCGAGTCTTGGAGCCAAGGAGAAGTATTTGAAGTTTGGAGATCGGATTTGCATTGTTGAGAAGTTTGGTGTTCATCGTATTCATCATGAAGTTGCAACAAGTTGGGAGTTTCGATCCATATCATTTTGGATCAAAGTTTGGAAAGTGTTTGAATTTTTCTCGTTGGAATTTTTGTACGCCGAAGTGAAGTTTGAATTTTTGAAGTGTTTGCACGAGCTAAGTTAGGTCGCAACAGTTGAGCCGAGCTAGTTGAAGTATAGATCCGAGATAAGTAAAGTCGTGCATTGTTTTGTTCAAAGTAGATCAAGGCCGAAGTTGTGTTTGTTGAGAATTTGTTGAAGATTCAATCATGCCTCCGAGAAGAGCTAATCGTCATCAAAATGTTGAAGATTTGTATAAGCGAGAAGATGCTGAACAAATGGAACAACGCATTAGCAATAAATTCAATGAGAAGTTAGATGAAGGTATTGGGAAGTTGGAGAAATTGATGATAGATATGAATCAAAGGAGAAGGTCGCCAATCTCGAACCATGGAGGAAACAGAGTTTCGCCATCGGTTACGGAAGCGAGGAGGGTATCGCCACAATCTTTTAGAGAAAGAAGAGAAACATCAATTTCATCAAGAAGAGATCACCATGAATATAGACATGAAGAGAGAAGAACTCCACGTGAGTTTGAAGATGAGCCATATCGAGATAAAGAGAGATACAGTAGAAGAGACATGCGTGATCGAAGGGATGTTGATGGTCGAGATCGATATAGACGTACATTTGATTTTGATGAAGAGGGTGATAGAGCTAGCATGCATTATTGAGATCGAGACCAAGTTCGAAACGCATATCGGGATGTTGAGGATGACCGACGATGGGAGTCGGGTATGAAGATGGAAATTCCAGAATTCAAGGGTGGAATGGTAGCAGAAGAATTTTTGGACTGGTTGTCTAATGTTGAGGAAATTTTTTACTTCAAAGAAGTTCCTGAGCATAGAAGAGTTAAGTTAGTTGCTACAAGGTTGAGAGGGAGAGTTTTAGCATGATGGCAGCAAACTAAACTTAAGCGGGAGAGAATGGGGAAGCCAAAGGTTGAGTCATGTGAGAAGATGAAGAAACTGATGAAGCCTACATTCTTGCCTTACAATTATCAATCACTCATGTATCATAGGTTGCAGAATCTGAGGCAAGGGACGAAGACTGTTAATGATTATGCTGATGAATTTTATCAACTGATTGCTCGAAATGACATTATGGAGACAGAGGAACAATTGATTGCTAGGTTTGTTGGGGGATTGAGGATCCAGATACAGGATATGGTGAATATGTTTGATCCTAGATCTGTTGCTGAAGCGCACCGGAAAGCGTTGGCTTGGGAGAAGCAGGGAAGACGAGGAGGTGGTGTGTTTCCAAGTTCCAATATTCAGAACAAAGGTGCTAGTGGGAGCTCCAATGTTTCTAAAGCTGTCAGTAAACCAGTTGTGAATGAGGTTGCAAAGGCAAAGGTCAACAACAGTTTCAAATGTTATAATTGCCAGGAAATGGGTCATAAGAGTAATGAATGTCCGAAACCGAAGAAGCGAATAATGATTGCTGAAATGGAAGGTGAGGATGGTGGTGAAGGTTATTCTAGTCCAGTTAAGGAGGATGAACAAGATATCGCGTCGGGAGATGAAGGATGTAATCTTATGATGAGAAGATCTTTTTTAACACCAAAGCAAGAGGATGAGGCTAGTTGGTTGAGGAGTAATATCTTTCAGTCGACATGCACTATACTGGGAAAGGTTTGTAAATTTGTGATTGACGCGGGAAGTTGTGACAATATCATTTCTACCGAAGTTGTGGGAAAGTTGAAGTTAAAGACGGAGAAGCATCCAAATCCTTACAAGTTAGCGTGGTTAAGGAAAGGAGGAGAGGTGAAGGTGGACAGGCAAGTTCATGTTCCATTTTCTATTCGGAAGAAGTATAAAGACGAGATCTGGTGTGATGTGGTGGAGATGGATGTTTGTCACTTGCTTTTGGGAAGACCATGGCAGTATGACTGAGCAGTGCAGCATGACGGTCGAACCAATAGCTACAGTTTTATGTTTGAGGGTACTAAGATCATTTTAGTTCCAAAGAAGAGACAACAAGGAGAGAGCAAGTCAGAAGAGATTGAGGAACTGAAGACTTTGTTGACTTTGAAGTAGTTTATTGAAGAAGTAGAGGAGAGTCCAGAGGTATTCTTGTTGATTGGACATGAAGCTATTGAATCTGTTGAAGTTCCAGAGGGAGTAAAGCCAGTATTGGAGGAATTCGAAGACGTGTTTCCTAAAGAGTTGGCAAAGGAGCTACCACCGTTGAGGGACATTCAACATCAGATAGATCTTGTTCCAGGAGCTGTGTTACCTCACAGGCCACATTACAGGATGAGTCCTAAGAAGCATGAGGAAATGAGAAGGCAGGTGGAGGAGTTGTTAGAACAGGGGCGTGTTCAGGAGAGCTTGAGTCCTTGTGCAGTGCCAGCCTTATTGGTGTCGAAGAAGGATGGGACTTGGCGAATGTGTACGGGCAACCGGGCTCTAAACAAGATCACCGTGAGGTTTGATGATTTGATTGATCAGTTGAGTGGAGCTGTTATGTTCTCAAAGATTGACTTGAAGAGTGGATACCATCAGATTCGTATTAGACCGGGTAATGAGTGGAAAACTGATTTTAAAACTAGGGAAGGTCTATACGAATGGCTGGTTATGCCGTTTGGCTTGCCAAATGCTCCTAGTACTTTTATGAGAGTGATGAACTAGATTTTCAGACCCTTTATTGGGAAGTTCGTAGTAGTTTACTTTGACGATATCTTGATCTATAGTGGGAGTATGAAAGAGCATATCCAGCATTTGTGAGAAGTGCTGTTTATTCTACACCAGGAGCAATTCTATGCAGCAGCGAAGAAGTGTGTTCATGACGCACAGTGTTTTGTTTCTGGGATATGTTCTGTCAAAGGAGGGTATTCAAGTGGATGAAAGCAAAGTGGAAGCTGTCAGGAGTTGGCCACAACCCAAGACAATTACTGAAGTGAGAAGCTTTCATGGGTTGGTATCTTTTTATCGAAGATTCATTCCACATTTTAGCAGTGTGATGGCACCTGTGACCGATTGCATGAAAGGAAAGAAGTTCATGTGGACAGAGGAAGCATAGTTAGCTTTTGAGAAGATAAAGACACTTTTGACGTCAGCACCAATTCTAGTATTGCCGGACTTTCAGTTGTTGTTTGAGTTACATACTGATGCTTCGAAGGTTGGGATTGGTGGAGTATTGAGTCAGAATGGGACCAGTTGCTTATTTCAGTGAGGAATTGTCTAGAGCCAAGTTGAGATATAGCACCTATGATGTGGAGTTTTACGCGATTGTTCTAGCTGTGAAGCACTGGAGACATTATCTGTTTTAGAAGGAGTTTGTTCTTTATACGGATCATGAAGCTTTGAAACATTTGCAAGGGCAGGACAAAATTTCAACCAGACACGCTTCATGGGTCGCGTATCTACAGTAGCTTACTTTTATTGTAAAGCACAAATCAGGGGTGACGAATCGTGTAGCTGATGCCTTGAGCAGGAGGAATCATTTGTTAACGACGATGAAGATTGAAGTGACAGGATTTGAACTATTGCCAAAGTTGTTTGAAGAAGATCCTTACTTTACGAAGATTGTTGAGAAAGTCAAGGATGGGAGTACTGATGAGTTTGTGTTGGTAGATGGATTCTTATTAAAGGGGAATCGATTGTGCGTACCAGATTGCAGCTTGAGAATGAAAATTGTAAAAGAGTTGCATGAAGAAGGACATGTTGGTCGGGATCGCACATTGCAATAGATTTCTCAGACTTATTATTGGCCCTCGATGAAGCGGGAAGTTGAAAAGTTTGTGCGTAGATGTCATGTTTGTCAAGTTTTGAAAGGGACGGCTACAAATGCAGGATTGTATATGCCTTTACCTGTTCCTACAAAACCGTGGGTAGATGTAAGCATGGATTTCGTGTTGGGCTTGCCGAGGACTCAACGGGGAAATGACTCTATATATGTTGTGGTGGACCGTTTCTCGAAGTTGGTACATTTTGTTGCTTGTAAAGAGACGGCAGATGCAGTCCATGTAGCACAGTTGTTCTTTAGAGAAATCTATCGCTTGCATGGTTTACCAGAATCTATAGTTTCAGACAGGGACACCAGATTTTTAGTCATTTTTGGCTGAGTTTGTGGAAGATGGTGGGAACAAAGCTGAATTTCAGTAGTGCTTATCATCCACTGTCGGATGGACAAACCGAGGTTGTGAACAGATCGCTGGGAAATTTATTGCGGTGTCTTGTGAAGGATAATCTGAAGAGCTGGGATGTGAAGTTTTGTCAAGCGGGGTTTGCTCATAATCATGCTATCAAACGTAGTACGGGTTTCAGTCCGTTTCAGATTGTATATTCAAGCTAACCAAAGGGGCCGTTGGATTTAACGATAGTACCACAACCAAAGGGGACAGTTAAGAGGGCTGCTGATCTCGTTGATGGGTTGACAGAATTCCATAGAACCGTTCAGAAACAATTGGAGAAGACGAATGAGAAGTATAAATGATCTGCGGATCTGAAACGAAGAAGTGTTGAATTTAATGAAGGAGATTTAGTATATGCTATACTAACGAAGGATCGTTTTCCAGTGGGAGCACACAATAAACTTAAAGCCCGAAAGATTGGTCCTGTAAAGATTGTGAAACGGATCAATGAAAACGCTTATAGGTTGAAGCTGCCAGCGGATGTGTACACTTCTGACGTGTTTGATGTTAAACATCTTATACCTTATTATGGAGATGAACAATCCAATGGGGAAGAACTTTTATATTCGAGGACGAATTTTTCCCAATCAGGGGAGGATCATGCAGCCCAGCCTAAAATTAGGTCGCCTTCCAACGAGTCGCGATCTAACTCCAGTGAGCTACGACCTAACTCTAACGAGTCGCAACCTAACTCTACCAAGCTCCAGCGACCTAGAAACACCTTTAAGTCTCCCCCAACGACCTAACGGAGGTCATGAGTTATATGAAAGACGCTCCAACGACCTAACCTTCCACTTTAGCTCGCAAACTCCAGAAACTTTAAGTCGCGAACTAACTCAGGTCTTAGGTCGCTCAAGCTATTGGATTTTAGGTCGTCCCAAGGTAGGTCGCAAACGACCTAACTCGCAACACAGAAGGAGGCAAGATGTGTTTAAACCACCTTGATGCTTAGGTCGTGAAGATGCTTATGTTGCTGTGCTACTTTAGGTCGTTGTGTTCTGTTTTTAGGTCGCGTGGATGTGTTGTGATGTATATATGGTGTGTTCCTTAAGTCGTGGGTCGTTTACTTGTTGTAACTTGTATTTTGATAGGTCGTTCGAACTGCTGGGTCGTTAGCAACCTAAGTTGGGTCGTGTGTGCTGTAAGGTCGCGAACGACCTAGTGCCGTGTGTTGTAAAACCCTATAAATATGGGAGTTGGGTCATTTGTAAATGGTTGTTGATTTTGAATAAAACTTTGTTTGTGTGCTTTGTGCCACTTTTAAAATTGGTAGTTGAGTGTTATCTCCTATTTCTACCTTCGGCATTCGAGTGCGCTCGAATCAACGATTGTTGAAGCCAATTCATGGAATCAAGTGCGCTTGATCAACGTTCGAAGAATTGTAGATCTTCTCTTACGGTATCGCACGCGATCAACGTGTCGAAGATAGCTAGAATTCGGTATCTTTCGAGATCAACGAATTTGGGCATTTGGGTATTTTCAATCCATCGATTTATTTTGCTTCATCTAATCGTTTCATCGATTAGTTTGACACTAAATCTTCATTTTGTCGTCATCGTATTATTTCCGCTGCATCAGGCACTGTGTTGATTAAAATTTATGCTTGTTTATTGTTAAGCGTATACAAAGTAAAAATGTTGAAGTAACAAACACAATTGTGTTTGTTTATCAAAAAGTTTGTGTATGTTTGACACGTGGACATTAATCTAATGTTTCATTTTTTTTATGCATATTACGACCTCTTTATTTAAGATAAAGTGTTATATTCAAATGTCACAACATTTAAAAGTTCGGTAAATTCAATCAATGTCTAACATAATATTTTCGGCTACAGAACTAAAATTGCTAGTAAATTTTTTGTACAAACTGATTAGATTTGCGACGATGAGGAGATAATGACAACTCAGTTTTGGGACAATACTGCTGAACTTTACAATAGCAATGTTAAGTGTACCAGTAGACGTATAAATGTAGAGTTGAGGACTGCTTATGGGAACTTCTGCAACGCTTGTACGCGGTACAGCACGGCAATCAATGAGGTTATATTTAAAAATTTGTTCGAACCAACCCATTCCACATTTGAAGGTCGTTACTTTCTCAAATATCACAGCACATTCACTGGACATGAGGCTTATATGATGCGTCAAAATTGGCTAGAACGATTTGGATATCCATAATTCGAGTGTATTATTGTTGAGTGTATTATTGTTTCTGTGTATGCATACTTATTATTGTCTTGTTTGTAAGTAATTTCACTTTTTAGTGCACTGTCAAATCAAAATACAATGCTCATATTCAAACATAAAAAATTGTTAGCATTCACACGCTTCAATATATACATAAGAGCTTTTCTTCTCAAACACACAATTCAGTTATTCACTTCTTCATTCTTCTATTCATCATACAATGTCTTCATGGTCATCATCTATTGACTCTGATTTCGACTACATGCCAACGGAAGCGAACACACCGATGAAGATTGGAATATCAATTACCAAGACCAGCATTATGAGGACGTTGCTCGTGAATTCCCAAATCTTGACCAACTCACACTTCAAAAAGATGTTCAACCGCTGTATGAACGTACAGTTGTCCAACCTCTACACGAACAGTAGGCTCATCAACTACCACAAGAACAGGAGGTTGATCAAGTACCAAATATGCAAACTTCGGTTGAACAAGAGGTTGACTCTTATGTAGTATATTGCCACTGTGGTTATAAGGTTGAAGTTGTGGTTAGAGCCGATGGAGAAGATATTGGTCGTCGAATCCAGTTGTGTCCCTTCTGACCCAAAAGGTGCAATTATGCAGAATGGGTTGATGAACGGTTGTGCCCAAGGGCTGTAACATATACCAACGAGTTGGAATGAGAAATAAAACGTCTTCGAAATATCCTACAAAACTTATAATTTGATTGTAACCAGTAGTTTCCTCGTATCTGTTTTAAGTCCTAGTCAGGGTATTTTTGTTGGTTGTATTATTGTGGAGTGTATTATTGTTGTCTGCATTATTATTTGTTTATGTATTATCGTTGACTGTATTAATGTTTGGGTGTTTCAGTAACATTGTCTTGTTTTTTTTCGTATTACTGCCGTAGAAATTTTTAACTGTACTATTGTTTGCTAGTGTCATAAAGTCGTTAAAAACATGGCTACAATTGTATGATGGGACGGGACACTACATCAATAGTCAATAGTGTATAGAGGGACGTGCCACTAGACCAACAGGCAACAGTATGTAGATGGGACATGTAACGACCCAGAATTTCCATCATTTGAAATTCGTATATTTAATTGATTTTAAATATGCACAAGTAAAATTTGTAAGTCGAATAACTCATATTTCGAATATCTAGATTTAATTGGATAATTAAATCGATAATTTAATATTTGAAATTACAGAAATAATTGAAAATTGGGTTTAAAATGATTAAAATTGATTTGTAAAGTTGTATTAAATCATATTGGAGTTAGAATGATGTTATAGAACTTTTAAAATCGAATTAAAAGTTAATTTGTGAAAATTGAATATTTTGATATTTAATTGACGAGTAAAAATAGACATTTTTCAAACAGTCTTGTATTTCGACAAAACATGTTTCATCGGATCCATAATGTTATATTATTGTAAGGTTTCAAATTTCGTGTCAATCGGATTTACGGTTTGTCTGGGGCAAGCTAAAACGTACGGAGATCGGTTTGAGTGAATTTTAAATTTAAAATACTCGATTTGAAAACCTATCTTCAAAAAATGATCGAATTGGCTCCCGATATATATTCCATTGCGTTCAGAATAGGGCTAAAACATTATAAATGCTAGGCGGCATGCTTCGTTTGGAGTTCGGAAAAATTTGGGGTGAATAATGTTTCGATATTTTCTATAAAAGCACCTCTATTATTCACTTTTGCAACAAAACCTAATTTCTAACCGTAGCCGCCAGAAGATAGTTAATGGCCGAAATTTGCTCTTCTTCCTCCCTCATTTTCTTTAAATCCGTAAACATTTATGACAAACGTTCAACTACAAACTTGTAGAGAACGTTGAGTACTCCATGTTCAACGGTCACGATCGTTTTTAGAGCTTTGGATCATTGGAAATGTGGCTTCGAACGTCCGCCGTTCGTCCATGTTTTTCTAGGCAACGGTACCACCGAGCTCTGCCGCATTTGGCACGTGGGCAGTGGAGTTAGTGAACGTCGTCGTGGCACTCCCTGATCGTCGTCAGGTGGCTCGTATTGGTTGCGATATATAGGGTTTAGAGGCGGCCATGGTGGGTTTCGGTCGCATTTTACCTGATGGGGGAGAAGAATAAGGGCACGGCCCTGATGTGGCTATAGGAAATCAACGATCCAGATGATAGTAGGTTTAAAAAAACAAAAGAAAATTGTAAAATAAATTATATATGAATTCGTTTAAACTTTAAACTACCATAACTTTTTGATACGAGGTCGGAATTGAACGAAACGACTTGCGTTGGAATCGTATGGACGAACAATACGCGATGGAGCTGGATTGGAATCGATTGGAGCTAGTGAAAATTTTGGGTAAAATTAAACGCGTGTTTAATTTTATTCGAAATAAAACGCTGAAACCGCTATTTGAAACAAGGTGAGAACTTCTCACTCAATCGAATCTGTTTCGATTTAAAATTTTAAATAGTTAAATTTAAAATTGCTTGATTGTATGCTTGGATGATAAATTGCTATCTGTTGTATTGAAATAGACCATATACGCCGTATATTAAGCGGAGGTTATTATATTAAAAACATATACCGCGATATTTCACCTTGAAGTGGAATTGGTATTATATATGTACTTGAAGTTGATTTCCAGCATTATATAGCGGATGAGACCCTATTGCGCCGCATAATAGCGGATAATATTTTATATAAACCCATGTACCGCGATATTCCGTCTTGAAACAGGATTGGTATTGTGCTAACGTCTGTGGATGTAGGAAAACAGGTTGGAGGGATCCAACTGGATTCCTCAAATAATTGAATTTGTTTCAATGTTGCGTGTTGATTTATTTATAATCTCTGTATGATTATCTTTGTGATTGAAATCGTTGAAGGCTAAAACTTAGCCGAATAAAATTTTGGTATCGTTAGATATCGGAAATAAATAAATATTTGAAAGTATACGTTTTATTGAATTTTGGAATCGATTCATTTTAAATAAATAAACGTTATAATTTTTATGTTATAAAAATTACGATTTTTGTGAAATATAACCGAAATGGGGTTTTTGAAATAAGTAGTTGATTATTTTGTAAAATGGTTTAAATTGGGATTTTTGAATTATTATAAATGGTTTATATAAAAGATTTATAGAATTGATATTTATAAATTAAAATATTGGAATTATAAAACGAGTTTTTATAAGTGTTAGAATGAAGTACAAATGGATTTCATAAGTGAATGAAATTTATAGATTTATAAATTGTGAAGTTATAAAATGAATAGATTTTGTAAATAAAAGAAGTATAAGAAATTTACTTATAAATTGGATTTTGGCAATTAAATGAGATATAAATAGAATTTGTTAATTAAGGGATTTTATAAGTTGAAGTTTTATAAAATATATATATGTGAATTTATAAACGTTGTTTTATAAATCCAAAACCAATTGAATTTGATAAGTAAATATGAAAGGTTATTAAAGGAGATATATTCACGATTCTGGACAGTGGATAATCCTTTAAATTAAAATGTGTAGAAATGTTGAATTTGGTTAACGAAGTATATTCACGATTTTGGATAGTTAATAATATATTAAAGAAATGTTTTAGGGAAGTAATATTTTAAATAGAATTAAAACGATTTGAAGTTGTTTTAAAATGGGTTAAGGATCGAAACCATAGATTTCAACATTCATTGTTAAAATAGACGTTTTCGAGAAATAAGGAAAAGATGGACTATAACGCTGTTGTTACAACAAATGATTTTCGAAAGGAAATGTTTTATATAGTATTGGGATTTATACATTTATCTTAATTTTGAATCCCTATACTAGTGATTTTGGGTTAAAGTAACGATGTTTTACGCAACATTCGTTTTGACTCAAATAAATGTGTTTAAGAGAATGTTTTCCTTAAAGAATAAATTATATACTTAATTGTGATTTAAGTATATTGAATATTTTCTAAGTATTGAAAATAAATAGATTTGTGAATTACTTATTATTAAATAAGTATGGAAATGTTTTCCAATATGAAGTGAAATGTTTTTGAGATTTTAGCTTTTAAAGATAAATTGAAAGTGAATATTTGAAATTGATTTGAAAATCATATATCAGTGGATATTTGGAAATTTAAATTCACCATGGAATTTGTAAAGGAAAGGGAAATTTGATTAAAAATAAACATTGATTTATTTTTGAAATGTAGGAAAATACATCTTGTAAAGATATTTTTGGGAAATTATTTGATAGTTAAATAACCGATTATCAATATTTACCTTTAAATGGGTATTTTTTGTGATTTGCTTGAATTTGAATGCTACACTTATTTTAAAAATAAGCGCTCGTTATTCGGTTCAGCCGAAAGGGGACCTTTGGGTCATGAATCCCATTCCGAATAGTGATATGTCGTAATGGATAGCATTTGAAGACCGGTGTTGAAGACCAGATATTTTCGAAAACAGAAGGATTACCGTCGAATGACTTTACATCGGCTGATCCCTGATATAGAGATTTTATCACCCTTTGTGATGGGAATTCCGGACCTGATTAGTGAATATCCGGATTGCAAGGGCTTCTTTTAGAAGTGCCTTCGGTTTCATTTGATCCCGGAATGAACTTGTATGGATGTGTGCCTGACGTTACAATTTGAGATGTAAAGCTGGTTTCTATCAAATACATTTCTGTTGGTGGCGGAGAATTTGTTCTCTTAGCTTAACACCCTTCTCTGAGATGTACGAGCTCAGAGGTTATGTAGTTGATGGTTACTAGTGACATATTCCCAATTTGGTAACGTGGCATGCTGAGTGTTGCTGATTATTTGTTGATCAAAGCGTGGCTTGTATGAAAAGCGTAGCTTTGTGGACGAGACTTCGTCGAACCTCACACCCCGAAAATGGTCAAAACAGGAAGAATGCAGCAAGGTTATTTGGGGATCGCGCCCCCATAGGGTATGTTCGTTTCCTTCTGGATAGAGGTGGTATTATGGTATGGAGCCCAAATACTTAACCTATGTGGTTGCTGCAAATTTATCTCTTTGTGGTTGTTGTGAATCCCGGGATTTAGGTTGGTTACGACCGGGGGATAGCATACTCGTGTCAGTAGTTACCTAGCTAGAGGTAACCCGGCCTTGTGTTGGCAGAGATCCGGTTAGGCTCTCGGGGCGTCTTTCCATAGGCATACCCATGTGGCAATGGGAAGTTCCTTGGCCTGAACATTTGTTGGAAAATCCAAAGAAATAATACGAGCTTTGTACGGTTTTAGTTGTAGAACCTGCCATTTAAAATGGTTGCTATAGTAGGCATACTATAATGGTACCTATGCTGGCTAAGATTAATATTATACTTTCAAAATGTTTTCCTACACTTTGCACTCATAGTAATAATATCAAAGAAATTTGCGTATCAAGCATGTTTGACTATCATGAGGAGAAATCTCTTCCGATTCTGCATTTGCATTGTGTGTGTGTGCGGGAGGCCTTATGGTAGTTACATTTTCAAAAAGCATTGCGAATCTATTTTAAAATATTTCTTTGTTTGTTTTTAAAGATATAACTATTTTAAGTTCTCACACTAGTCCCGTGACTGACCTGGAGTTTATTGTTTCCTTCCTAAACTGTGGGTGCCCACCAATTTCTACACAGGCAGTCTAGAGTCGGGTTATCAGGTCATTCTGGAATTTAGGAATTGCTGTGGAGCTAAAGAGGCGAGCTGGATGGCGTGGCGTATCAACTAGTATATAGTATTTCTTTTCCGTTGTTTGTTGTTGTACACTCTGATAATGTAATGATAATGTGATATAATGTAATAACTGATGTAGTTCTTTGATTTAAAGATTATTCATTTATCTATTATATGTTGTTCCGATGCGATTGTGAGATTCTGATATTGTTCTGTTGCTTTTCTTTCTTTCTTCTTCTATCTTTTTCTTCTTCTTAAACCCTAAGGGTTCGGTTTTCCGGCCTTCGATTGTTCGGCAGTTGATACAGTGGACGTATAAATGTCGACTTTCGTGAGTCGAAAACCTTAATCCTGACAGGACAAAATACTATACCATTCAAATCTCCTTGTTTTCTTATGAGGATGTGGCTACAGTGTTTAGATGGGACAAGACACTGCACCGATAGTCAACGGTGTGTAGATGGGACGGGACACTGCAGACGTGACATAAATGGAATCTACTTTATAGATAGTGGTTGAATTGAATTAATGCTAACCAACTAGTTGTGATTGTTTGTTTTGTTATGAAATCCAACTTGTGATTTAAGCTATAAAAAGCTTATTAGATGCTAAAAGTATTATTGTTCATTCGTATTTCATACAATTTCAAAGATAACAAATGGCTGTCGAAGATTATATATTTTTCAATGATAGCGACGACGAATTTGATGAAACGATGGAAGATCATTTTCATCACAAAAAGGAACTAATAAGTATGGCTGCACTACAAGTTGGTCAATCGAGTGGGCAACATGGTGGATCAATTGTTGGTCGTCGGTATAAAAATCGTAGACATTCATGACACAATGACAGACTGATGGAAGACTACTTTGTTCCAAATTCTACTTACACAGATGCTGATTTTAGAAGAAGATTCCGCATGCGGCGACCTCTATTTCTTAGAATCCTATCAATGTATTAAGCAGCATGATAAATATTTTATCTTCAAACTCAATGCATCTCATACAGTGGGATTGACTGGAATTCAGAAAATAACAGCTACACTATTGATGCTTGCATATGTTGGACCGACAGACGCACTTGATGAAAATTTGAAAGTGGCGTAAAGCACGATATTAGAGTGTTTGGAACATTTCTGTCAACTATCGTAGACATTTACGGTGATCAATACTTATGCAGACCGAACGAGGTAGATATAGCAATATTATTGGATATGCATGGTCGTAGAGGTTAGCTTGCAATGTTAGGCGGTATATATAGACTGTATGCATTAGGAGTGGAAGAATTATCCAAAAGCGTATGTTGGAGCTTATCAGGGTAAGTCTCGTAGTTCTACTATTATTCTTGAAGCTGTAGCGTCATATGACTTATGGATATGACAAGCATTTTTTGGAATGTCGGGTTCGAACAATAATCTTAACATAGTCGAACGATCTACATTGTCCAATGATTTAGCAAACGGTAGATCAACTCCTTGTACATTTACTTTAGGAGGTAACACGTGAAAGAAGATATGCGGTAGCATCGTATAATATGGAATAGTGGAATGATATAGGTAAATAGCAGTAAGCAATAAGTAAAGTGGACACCAAGACTTTATACTGGTTCGGACCTCTTGTCCTACGTCCAGTCCCTAAGCTCCTCTTAGGAATTCTAACTAACAACCCTCACTTAACCCGGAGGAATAGGTTTACAACTTACTCGAACAACCGAACGGGATTTCTTGCCTCAACTACCGAAGAGGACTTCAACTAGGTACAAAGAGTATTTTTGACTTGTTGTGTTCTTGATAACACTAATGAGTATTCGTCAACGGAAATTCTATCGGCTTAGAAAACCGTCGAACGAATTTGAAATAAAAATATACGCAAGCGCACGGTGTACGAATGTAGCACGCGGCGAATACGGGTCGATCCGCAGGGAATTGATGATTTTAAAATTCTATTCAATCCAATTACACCAAAGTCAAAGAGGATTTGTTAACGAGAAATTATGAGGCTAACACTAGAAAATGTGATTCAAAAATTATTAGACTAAAGAACAATTTAGAGGCAAATCCACTCTCAAATTTTTGTAAATCAACAAACACATAATTTATGATCTCTAACTTTGATATTAAGTGAAATAATCATTGCATTTATCATAAGTATGGTTTGTTTATGTTATTAGTTAACATAACTCAAACCATCAAACTATAATACAACAATTATACCATTTACAATTCTCATGAAAAAGAAGCCAAAGCAAAAACTATTTTAAGTATGATCTATTTACTATTGTAAGTAGTAACATAGATCATCAAATTTCATTTTTTACTTTCATTTCATAATCAAAAATTAATTAGCAAATGTTGATGTAAATTGTGTTTATGTTGAGTAAGAATAGCTCATTTGCATAAGCAATATAAGCTATCAAACCCACTTGTATAAACTTACATCAAAATTCACATTCATGAAGCATAAGAAAAGATATCATACATCATAAAAATGTTGAAATTACATAAAGTTAGAGAGCTTCATCACCCCTAAATTGAAGGGGTTTAGCTACTCATTTGTGGCATTGAAGCAACACAAACAAATTTCAACATTAAAAAGAAAAGAGAATAGAAAATAAGCAAAGAAGCAAAAGAGATTAGCTACTTACTACTTGCATAAATGTAAATCTAAGCTATGAACATAAAGGAAAAGAGAGCATAGAAATAAAACATTAACAATAAAACAAAGAAAAGCATGTAGAAAAGAGAGAAGAAAGAGGCTTGGAAGCCATTTTTATTTCATAGAACATTGAGCTTACACTTTGATTTCTTAATTTCCTAAGTAAAATGAAAGAGTAGACGATAGTTTCATATACATAAGAGGGCTATATATACATGCATAAAACCCTAATTCTATTTTTAGGGGGCTACCTAAAATGCCCTTTAGGAAGTGTGGCCAACAAGTAACCATTAACCACTAATTAATCCATCATTTGTTTTGCATGAAGCTTTAACCTCCACTTAGTTGTCCATTAGCTCCAAATTGTACTTTTAGGTAAGTGGGTGGGGTCCTCCATGTTCATGGCTTGAATTATTTTCCTCTTCTTTCCTTTGTATTCATTTGTGCATGCATATATCTTCATATAAGCCTCTTCCATATGCATCCAAATTCCTATAAAAATTATCAAAAAATGTCCAAGTAAAAATTCTTATATTGACACATGCACAAAATGACCGTTTTGCCCCTGAATGAAGATGAAAATATGATGGTTGGAAATAATTGAATTTTGGTTTTAAACATGTTAAAATGCCCAAATATGATGATTATTTAAATAAAAAGAGATAAAATATGGATGTAAATATATGCACAATTACGTGCATATCAAATACCCCCACACTTATCTTTTTATTCGTCCTCGAATAAAGAAAAACTAAGATAAAATCCGTTTTCGTAGGGAGCACGATTGCATTGAGCGTATGCAACAAGCCGTTAAACCTCTGGGTGTCCCCAGTAGGACGAGTGTTGTCTCGTGAGGGTTTTCAGCGGATACTACCCACAAAATCCAAGATCGGGATGAAAATATTTACAAAATGCAAGATTTATTTACAAAGAGATGAATGCGAGTTTTTGAAATATTTACAAATGAAGGATTTATTTTAAATCGACACAGCTAAGTTAAATATAGGTTTTAGTGATTATCTTGAAATTTAAGTTATTTACTCGTCAATATTTCCAATAAAAACGAAGTTATCATAACAAATAGACAATAGTTTAACTCGTTGTTTTGGTTAATAACACATTGTAACCATGAAATGGATCCTTAGTTGATTATCAAAGTTTATCAAAGTGGTATTTTCATTTCTTTTCAATAACAAATCAAATCAACTAAGTAAAAGTAAAGCTAGGATTTCAATTGCTTGCTCTCTCATTATTTGCAAGAAAAATTACACACCTAGCTCAGGTAAACTAAGGCCAGATATACCACCCATGCACTGCCTTTCGGGCTTATGTGAGGGGAGTACAGAGCATGGCGAGTGCACACACTTTCGTGCATACACCTATCGACCATAGGCGGTTTTTATTATGTCTGTTTTTTTTACATGTGCTTCATACATGCATAACCGTGAGGATTTTTAAATGAGTATGAAAGCACATAATCAAATATTCCAAGTAATTCACCCATGCATGACCGTGAGGACTTTTAAATGAGAGTGAATACTTGGATGTTATTATTTTTTATTTTTTTATTTTTTTAAGAGAGAGAGAGTTTTGCAAAATCATCTTAGCACCATTTAACTTAGAAGACAAAAAAAATGTTATATCCTTTACTTTAAATCAACCACTTTTTAAAACAAAAATTTTCAATTAGGATATACTTCATAATTAACACGTATGAATCTTCCTATATACTAGTTAAACCATTATTATTTGTAATCAAATTTCATTTTTATTTTTGTTAAGACCAATAAATTTTCAAAAATTTCAATTTAATAAACCAAAACCATATATTTATCTTATAGTGTTTCTTTTAAAAATAAAGAAAAAGAAATTTTGTTTTTGGGATTTTTATTTAATTTTTTTTTTGTTTTTGTGATTTTAAAGCAAAAATAAACCATAAAAAAAATGAAGATGAGTCTCCCCCCCACACTTGATTTTGACTGTGTCCCTACAGTCAACCCAAGTGGAAGGAGAAAAATAAAAAGAAAAACATGACCTTTATTTAAATGAAAATGAAAAGGTTATTATTTACAAGAGATCAGAAAATATACAGTTAAAGAGTAAATGAAACGGTCTTCCAAAGATCGATTCATTTGTCTCGTCAAATATGTGAGACACAACTTAAGCACGAAAAACCAAATCGTAAAAGATTTCAAAGTTGAACGTTGATTTGGAAAAACGAATGTCGTTTTATTAAAAATCGTACGAGTTGTTTTGTTTTCGATGATTTTGGGGTCGACAAAAGAACTGATTGAAGTTCAAGTTTATTTTCACCAATTTGAAATTCAAGCTTATCATTGAAAACATTTTCAGGGTTATTGATTTCAAAATCAAAATGGTGATTTTCATCTTCCCCATTGGAATTTAACAACTCGTCATTCAAAAGTCCAAAAAATTCGTGCTCGTTAAATTCATCTTCCTTAATTGGAAAATCCAAAGTTGTTGTATTCGAATTTTCGAAATCGAGAAAAGGAAGATCGAATTTTAAATTTGGTTTCACACCCTTAAAAGAATTGAAATCCAACTCGATTACCGTGTTTTCAACAACTTCATTAAGATCATCATTTTCAGTTTCAAAAGTTGTTATTTGAAAATCATCAATTGTGGTAAAAGATGGATTATCACTTGACTCGTCACACGTTGAAATTTGATTTTGTTTTTCACGTTGTTTCATATATGTTTCAAACAACAAATCCGTGTGATCATCGTAAATTTCATTCATTTGGACAACAAAATCCAATTTGTAGTTATTAACTTGAGAATTTTCGATTTGGATTTGTTGAGGACAAATTTTTTCAATCGCATCGTAGTCGAGATTATTCTCATTTCCAAAATTATTTGAAAAGTGGATCTCATTTTCATTTTGATTTTGAAATTCATTTTGAAGCTCGAAATTGAATTGGCATGGGTTACAGTCGAAATCATTTGAATTTTGAAGTGAATTCAAATTTTGATTATTTTGAAAACTATGATTCAAGTTATAGCACAAACGTGAATTACACAACTCATTTATCTCTTGATTTTGTTGCGTAGAGAGTTCAAGTAATGACGAAATGCAATTTTCAAGAGTTGAGGGTTGACCATTACTTTGGAAATTTTGTGGTTCAAAATTCGAATTGTCTAAACAAAAGTTGTTGTTAAAATATCCATATGAATTTGGAGTGAACTCATATGGATTATATTGATTTTGACAACTAAATTCAAGTGAGTGAGGAAAAGGAAACTCGGGCATTTTCAAGAATTTTTTTTTGGGTTTTTTTTTATAAACGGAAAATATTTACAAAGAAAATTTATTTTTAAAAAGGAAAATCGATTTTTGTTTTGTTTTTATTTTTCAATTTTTTTTGTTGAATTTTGGTTTTTCTAAATTTTTTTGGATTTTTTTTTTAAATTTCAAAGAAAAGGGTTTAAAAATTTCAAAGAAAAAGGAATATTTACAATTTTTTTAGTATTGGATTTTGAATTTTTTTTTTTTAAATATGCATGAACTAATGCAACTAAATGAATGTCAAGTTTAATTACAAATGATTTATCCTAAGTTAACACAAAATTGTATAGTCACACGCTGTCTTAAATCAACAAAAATATTTCTCAGCCAGGTAACGGGCAGGGGTTATCAGTGCACCACGAATCACCGTAGCAATGCAGCCGAAGGTTTAAGTACCTTCATAGGAACAACCACTATAATATTTACGAATCACCGTAATATTTATAAATGGTTATTACTCTGTTGTAGCCTAGACATCAAGAAATTAAATTGTTCAAAGAAGACAACTGTCAATATACAATTAAGTGAGTTATTATTTAATCAAATTCTAAGATGAAATGCAAAGTTGAAATAAAACGTGTATTAACAATGCAACTAGAATGAAATTTTGTTTTTGCTTTTGATTTTGATTTTTTTTTTTTAAAAAATTTGTCTTAAAATGCAAGCAAACAACAATGCAAGACAACTAAAACATAAAATTTTAAAAGCAAGCAAGCAGTTTTTTTTTTCGATAAGCACTTCAAATCAAGCAATTTATTTAACAAGCACTTCTGCTCTTTCTGTAATTCTGCTTTGGCAACCTGAAATAAAGCAAGATATATAAAACTTTTTTTTTCTTGAAAGGAAACTTAAAAGTAGGGTTTTACTTAAAAAAAATTATTTATCAAAGAAGAAAGTAAAATAAGAGAAAAACAAAACAAACAAAAGTAAAACAAACGAAAACTGAAATAGGTGAAACTAGAACTTGCAAAACAAGTGAAAACTACAATCGAAAAATGAAAACAAAAAAAAATGTTTTTTAAAAAAAACGAAAACAAAAGCAAATAAACTTTTTTTTAAATATCCAAGAGAACACTAAAGCAAATAAAACTAAAACAAAACAACTTGTTTTTTTTTGTTTTAAAAGGCAACACTAACAATCGGCCCAATACAAACTCTCGGTCCAGCAAGAAACCCAAGAAAACCCCGATAACCGAACAGTTGAAAACAAAAATAGTTGCTCTTCTTAAAGCAAAAACACTCCCTCTTTTTAAAACAACTCAGTCTTTCTTAAAAAAAACGAAGAGAAAAATTTTCGAAATCAAATTCGTTCGTAATCAAAGGAAATAACGTCTAGTAGAAACCGCGATTTTAGGTGAGGTATTTGCAGATTTAGGATTGAGCAGTGTTGAGCGTACGTGGGAGTTGATGGTTGCGAGTTGAATTTGTTCGAAATTGGATTGGGGATTTTGGATTTTGGGTTGATGAAGGGCGACTAGTTCAGGCGAAGTATGGCGAGACTATTGTGGGTGGCAGAACTGTGGTAGGCGACGTGCAAGTAGGTAGTTGAATCCGTGGAGATTGTCGTACGAGTGGAATTGATTCGTGGGTGATGATATGGCCGCGGTGATGATGAAGTGGTGAATTGATAATGAAGTGATATGAGGGATGAATTTGAAGCGTTGAACAGGTGCTGTGGTTGAGGGGATGTTGATGGTCAGTAGCTGCTTGGTTTATTGGGTTATCGGGTTCTAGTTGTTGAATCTCGAGTAGTTTAGTTGGGTTTAATCTTCACTGGGATGACAGAGTTTGAAACTGCAGTAATGAATGTTGTATAATATGAAGCAGTTTGCAATGGTGATTGGTGATGGTGATAGGTCGCAGTGAGGTGGAGGGGGTTTCAGGTTGTTGAATTGGGTGAAGTGTTGTCAGTGGCTTGTTGAATGTTCTTTGGAACTGAATGGTGAAGGAGGTGCACTTTTGTAGTGAAGAGGAGCAGTGGATGTTTATGGCCGAGGCAGTATTGTGGAATGTTGATGTGCGGTTTGGGGATGGATGGTTTGGGATCAAAGTTTGATGGTAGGAGTGTGGGTTGCAAGTGTACGAGGTAGAAGGCTGAAGTGTTGTAGATGGATCGGCAATGTTGGTTAGAAGTTGTATGTTGATAGGGAGAACTGCTTGTTGGCCGTTCATTGTGGAGGAGGTTAATGTTGAGGCTGGGTGGTTGCTGTGTGGTGTTGATGTGGGAAGTTGGCTGAAGTGACAGTGGTGAAGGGAGGCAGTCAGGGTGGGTGATGGTGCAGATGTCGTATTGTGAAGGCAATGTGGCAGCATTGTACAGTGAAGCACAGTTTGATGGTTTAAATGAGTGGCAGAGGAAAATTTGGTGAATGCAAGTTGAAACTATGAAAAAAGAAATTGTGGCTGTGAAGGTTGCTTGTGTTGCAGTTTGAAGAGTAGCAGTGAAGATTGAAGATGATGTGAGAAATGCACAGTTGAGTAGCAGTAGTTGAGGAGTGCACAGAACAGAAGCAGTACACAAAACAGAAGCACTAGGAAACAATGTAAGAAGAAAATGGAAATGTGACCCAATGTAAATTGAAATGTAAACTAAATGAATAATTTTTTTTTTCTGTTTTTTAAATGAGGTTGTGTTTTTTTTTAGAAACTATATATGCAAATGCTAACTGAAAAAGAAATGCACAAGAACAAAAACACACAACAAACAGTCACAATTTTTTTAATGCACTCAACACACAAAACAAACACGCAATAAAATCAAACAAATAATCCGAAAAATAGAAAATTAAAACCAAAGCAAATCCCCGGCAACGGTGCCAAAAACTTGTTCGTCGACAGAAGTTCTATCGGTTTAGAAAACCGTCGAACGAATTTTGAAATAAAATTTATACCGCAAGCGCACGGTGCACGAATGTAGCACGTGGCGAATACGGGTCGATCCGCAGGGAATTGATGATTTTAAAATTCTATTCAATCAAATTATACCGAAGTCGAGAGTGAATAGTTAGAAATGTAAGAAACTAACAGAAACTAGCAAAAGAAAATGATAAAAATATGAGAGTTAAAAGAACAATTTAGAGATAAATCCACTCTCTAGATCATATAAATCAACAAAATGAAATTATGATCTCTCTTTTCTTGTCATTAGTGAATTAGTTGATGTGCTTATCATAAGTATGGTATATTTGTGCTATTAATTAGCTCAATATAAACCATCAAACTATAACACAACCACTAATACACATTTAACTCTCATGAAATATGACAACAAAGTTGAAATAAAAATCTATTTTAAGCATAGCCTATTAACTATTGTTTAGAAATATAGGCTATCAAATTTCAATTTCAACATTCACTTCTTTGTCATAATCATATTTAGATGAAGAGGCAATTTGTGTTATATTTGTTTAAGCATAGCCTATTTGTTATGAACAACATAGACTATCAAATTCAAAGCTAAACAACATCATTAAACCACTTCAAGTGTTTCTATTAAAGCACAAAAAGAGAGCATAAACATCAAAATGTTGCATCTACATACTAGAGAGCTTCGTTACCCCTAAATTGTAGGGATTAAGCTCTCATATTTGTTATCAAATCAACAAATGTAGAAAGCAGCATGAAAGAAAAAAGAAAGGAAAATGAAAGCTAATGGAAAAGACAACTAATCTAATTGCATAAAGGTAGATCTACACTATTACATAAGAAGAGAAGAAGCATGTAAATAAAAGAGAATTAACATTGCATAAAAGAAAAGAAAATTACATGAAATAAAATGGCTAAGTGGCCATGGAAAGAAAGAGAGCTTTGATTTATTTTCTAAACTAAAACTAACTAACTAAGAGGAAGATTGCTACATGAAACATAAGGGGTATTTATACAAGTTAGAAACCCTAATGCATATTTTTGGAGAGTTCGCAAAATACCCTTGGAGGAAGTGTGGTGGCCAAGTTATCATTAGCTTTAATAATCCCCCACTTAAATGTACATGAAGCTTTAAATGTCTTTTAGCATGTGCATTAGCCTTTAATTTGTACATTAAGGTAGTGGGTAGGTGGGGTCCTCCATGTTCTTCACTTTGAATTATTTCCATCTTCATTCTTTTGTATCTTCTTTGTACATGCATATTTTTTCATGAAACCACTTGTAATTGAGTTTAAGTTCCTACAAAATAATATAGAAATTTCCCGTTAGATTTTCTCAATTTGATATATGCACAAAAATGACAATTTTGCCCCTATATGAAGATGAATATGTGACAATTTGAAAACAATTTGAATTTGGTTTAAACAAGTAAAAATACCCAATATGATCATTTATTCAATTTAAATAGATTAAATATGGTGGTAAAAATATGCATATTTACGTGCACATCAATGAGTCTAATTGAGTACAACTTTCCTATAATCTAATCCTCAAGAATATGAAATGTGATTATGAAGATTTAGGAAATATAACTAGCTATGAATCAAAAGAGTATTAAAAATAAATCAGAGATTCAAGTAATTGAAGTGGATTGTGAATGCTTTTGAAAACTTGAGTAATCTGAAAATATAATAGAGAGATTAAAGCAATTAGAATTGGTAAATTGAAGATGTTAGAACCATGTATATATAGGTGCAGAAGAGATGCATTTGTTGGATAGAGATGCAGATAAGAGATGCTTCCATTTCCATTAGAGAATGGTTGCAACTCTTGGGAGGAAGAAGGTGTCCATTCAGAGAAAATTCGCAGGTTTAAATTCAGTCGACTGAGCAGAGATTTCAGTCGACTGGAAATGTAAAGAAATTTTTTTCAGGAATAGATTAAGTCGACTGAGCAGGTTGTTTCATCGACTGGAACTGTGCTTGTTTGTATATGTGTAACAGGTTCAGTCGACTGGGCTTACCTGTTCAGTCGACAGAACTATTTGGTTTTTGCACAGTGAATGTTTATCTAGAAAATGAAGTTTATAAAACGTGTTCTGGTGTTTGTGCAAGCCTCTTGAGGATAGATTTTAATAATAAATCTAAACTAAGACCTATATTTAAATTATACTCATGCTATCCTCGGTCTTCATCGTTCTTCCTTTAGCTTTGCACATATCTCTGAAGCACGTTGTCATTGATCAAAATATAACGTATCAACATTCTACCCCTTTTTGATTGATGACAATACTGAAACGTGTAGAGATGTAATTATTTCCTCCCCCTGAATATATGCACTGTCTTTCATCTCCTTTGCCAATGATATAATCTTTTGAATTGTCTCCGAAGGTAACCAAGCCACCATCAAAGTATGTGATGTTTGTAAGCATATCTTTGTCGTCGGTCATGTGTTTTGAGCAACCACTGTCTAGTATCCATTTCCTCTTTTTGAGTGGGACCTGAAAATAAATATGAAATTATTGGTACCCACTTTTTAATAGGGTCCTAAAAGTTAGAGCTTAGAAAACCAAACCCAATTCGGTTCAGTATCCTTTTTATAAATACAGTTTTTATTATTATGAACACTATCCATAAATGTTTTAATATATTTATTCCTAATTAAAATATTGTTAGTTTTTGGAACCCAAATTTTGACTATCTTGGTTTCTACTTTTGTTTTAATAGGTTCTCTTAATAACATTTGTTGTTTTGTATCAATATTCCTCTTAAAATTTGTATTTTTCTTTTTAGGAATTTTCGACGCCTTTTTATATCCTAATCCATGTTTATTTGAAGAGAATAGAGAATTTTCTAAAATCTTAGATAAATTTTCTCTTCCTTTGTTATAGTTAGAAACATTTTTAGTGATGTTATCTAATCTAGCTTGAAGACTATTATTTTCTAACTCAACTTGTCTAGTCTTAGTTTTTAACTCATGATTTTCAGAAACAATTACATCATTCTTTGTCTTTTGAGTTTCAATTTCTTGACTTAAAAGTGATAATTGAGTTTCCGAATTTGAATGAGATTCTTGAACTTTTTCAAGTTCTTCTTCTAGAATTTTCTTTTCATCTTTTAACATATCCCTTTCAAATTCAGCTTTGTTTTGATTTTCACGAGTTTCCTTGAGTTTCTTTTTAAGAGTTTTTATTGTGCTCAAAAGTTCAGTGTTTACTTCAATTAAATCATCGAAAGTTAGATTACTAACCTCGGATTCTTGAGCCATAAAGCATACATTCGCCAGTTCATTGTCGCTATCATTTTCACTTTCAGATGAAGAAGAATCTGAATCGTCCCATGTTACAGAGAATGCATTCTTTTTGAATTTCTCTCTCTTGTTTTTATTATTGAGAGCTTTCTGATTCTCCTTCTTTTTCTCTGGACAATCCTTGTGCATGTGACCTTTCTTGTGATAGTTGAAACATTCTATATTCGAGGATGTAGGTTTGTTCAAGAAATTCTTATTGAATCCGTTTTTATTTCCTTTCCTATATCTTAAGAATTTCCTGAAATTTTTGGCTCTAAATGCTAAATCCTCATCTTCAGACTCTGATTCTTCCTTTTCCGCATGAAAAGCTACATTCTTTCTTTCTTGAGCTTGATCTTTCTTAGCTTGCATATTTACTTCATACGACATAAGATTTCCAATTAATTCCTCTGGTTTCATTGTAGATAGATCATTTGCTTCCTCGATTGCTAGTACTTTTCTCTCCCATTCATCAGTGAGTGAATTTACAAATTTAGACACAATGTCAAAGTCCGTGTATTTTTCTCCTAGTCCTATTAAGGCATGATGAATGTCTTGAAATCTCGAGTACATGTCATTGATGGATTCATTTTGTCGCATTCTAAAGTTTTGGAATTGGTTCTTCAACATGGATATCTTTGTTTGTTTGACCTTGTTTGTGCCTTCATGTATGACTCTATGTGTTTCCCATATCTGATATGCAGTAGTACATATGCTAACACGGTTGAATTCATTTCTATCTAGGGCGCAAGATAGCATATTCATAGCTTTGGCATTTGCACTAGCTTCATTCTTCTGAGTTTGTGTCATGTTGGATAATCGGTCATGGGTACACCGAACTCTGCTTGAGTGGCATTCCAGGCTTCAAAACTTGTTGCTTGCATATAAATCCTTATCCTTGTAGCCCAATAATTATAGTTTAATAAATTGAATAGAGGAGGTATTTAAGTAGATTGTCCTTATGCAAATGTAGAGCTATATGCAGTTATTGTGCTTGTGCTTGTGATATTTCCATATTATCAATATGTCAAATAATGGTGTTATGGTTATAGGATGGCCTTGCTCTGATACCAATTGAAAGAAGCTATGCGGTAGGGCCGTATAATATGGAATAGTGGAATGATATAGGTAAATAGCAGTAAGCAATAAGTAAAGTGGACACCAAGACTTTATACTGGTTCGGACCTCTTGTCCTACGTCCAGTCCCTAAGCTCCTCTTAGGAATTCTAACTAACAACCCTCACTTAACCCGGAGGAATAGGTTTACAACTTACCCGAACAACCGAACGGGATTTCTTGCCTCAACTACGAAGAGGACTTCAACTAGGTACAAAGAGTATTTTTGACTTATTGTGTTCTTGATAACACTAATGAGTCTAATTGAGTACAACTTTCCTATAATCTAATCCTAAAGAATATGAAATGTGATTATGAAGATTTAGGAAATATAACTAGCTATGAATCAAAAGAGTATTAAAAATAAATCAGAGATTCAAGCAATTGAAGTGGATTGTGAATTCTTTTGAAAACTTGAGTAATCTGAAAATATAATAAAGAGAATAAAGCAATTAGAATTGGTAAACTGAAGATGTTAGAACCATGTATATATAGGTGTAGAAGAGATGCATTTGTTGGCTAGTGATGCAAACAAGAGATGCTTCCATTTCCATTGGAGAATGGTTGCAACTCTTGGGAGGAAGAAGGTGTCCATTCAGAGAAAATTCGCAGGTTTAAATTCAGTCGACTGAGCAGGGATTTCAGTCGACTGGAAATGTAAAGAAATTTTTTCAGGAATAGATTAAGTCGACTGAGCAGGTTGTTTCAGTCGACTGGAACTGTGCTTGTTTGTATATGTGTAACAAGTTCAGTCGACTGGGCTTACCTGTTCAGCCGACTGAACTATTGGTTTTTGCACAATGAATGTTTATCTAGAAAATGAAGTTTATAAAACAAGTTCTAGTGTTTATGCAAGCCTCTTGAGGATAGATTTTAATAATAAATCTAAACTAAGACCTATATTTAAATTATACTCGCGCTATCCTCGGTCTTCATCGTTCTTCCTTTAGCTTTGCACATATCTCTTCCTTTTTGTTGAAGCACATTGTCATTGATCAAAATATAGCGTATTAACAACACGTACGATCATGTATATTATCTTGACGATGGTATATATCCTAAATTGAGTACCACTATCAATATAAATCCTAACCCACAAACAATAAATAATCAAAGTTTGCAACGATGCAAGAAGGCCAAAGGAAGGACGTTGAAAGAGTGTTTGGGTTTCTTCAATCTAGATTTGCCATAATCAGTAATCCATGTAGACTTTGGTCACCAGTTAAAATGAACAAAATAATATACACTTGTGTTATTTTACATAATATGGTTATAAAGGATGAAAGAGACATGGAAGAAGATTACTTTTACTAGGTGCTCCAACACCACCGCTTGTTTGGCGCAACGATATGATTGGAAGTGCAATAGAACTTGAGTTTCATGTAGAAAGCCAAATGTCCAACCGTAGTGTTCAACTGCATCGAAGGCTGCAAAATGATCTCATAGAACATCTTTGAAACTTTTCTGGAAATCAGTGAAACTATATTTATGTTGCTACTTTTCCTACTATTGTTTATGTTGTTGTTACTTATTATTGTTATTGTAGTCTGTTTATGTTTAACTATCGTAATGTTGTATAATCTTTTCTCAATGTAACGCAATTTCAATGAACGTACTTATATTAATAATTGCTTACGTTCATAATACAATACAACTAACGGTAATTCAAAGATGCAAAGGTTTTAGAAAAACAGAAACAGTTAATGACCCTCTTCAAGTCTACGTCTCATAATTTCTCTCCTTCTGTGCTCCGTATACTCTAGTTGTTCTGCAGACGTGTGCAACGTATCCATGAACATTATTGCATCTTCATCTCTTTTTCGATTTTCAGCAAGAAGTTGATCCATTTTTGACAACTTTTTTTGGTATTGAATTGCTCGAGTTTTCATTGCCCGGTTAAATCTACCTTTAGATTCAAGTGGGAGTTTTTTAATTTCTACCTGATCTGCTCCAGCAATCTACTTCTTTTTAGCCACTTTTACTCCTGAGGCCTAACAAAATTATCTTCCGTAGGGGTTAAGTGTTCTTCTAATCCTAAACTGTAGCTTCCTAGCGATTCCCTAGGACAAAAGCTTTCTCCAACTCTAGGCGTTTTACCATGACCACTGTTTGATTGGACTTGCTAAACGGTTTTCTAAAGCGACGATTTCCATTTAACATACTCGACCAACATGTCATAAACATGCATGAACTGCTAAAAATATGGTGCTTGTTTACTATCAGGTTTATAGACTTGTTTAGACAACTTGTTTGCGGCCATTCTCTGTAATAAAAAAACATTAGTATAACTAGAGAACTATGATAAAAATTAGAACGAAGAAATTATATTAAATTTTACCAAATGTGTTTCATTTTCAAATCCACTACGATTCGTTTGATTTAGCTTGAAAATTTGAGAATCGAATGTTTGCGTTTGACGATTGATTTTTCCATAATGACCTTTGATTGAAGATAACATTCTTTTCCGATCGATGTTCTTCCGATTGTAGCAATTACTAATTTTTCCCCAAAAAAGTTTCACCATTTTGATCGGCACCTCGAATAGAATCGATTAAGAGTGAACATTAAATGTATCAAAGATCGTAGTCTTCCGCAACGCTCCAACTTGCATTAGTTACCTCTCCGCCAATCAGAAGTGTGACATCTTGTAAGTCATAGTCTTGAAAACTGCACCTTGCAGCATCCATGTCGAAATCGGAATACATGTTCAGTTTGCGATAAATGAGAGTAAAAAATTAGAATTGTTGAAGGAAATTGGTTGTGAAGGAAAGAAGATGTGGGGAGTTGTATTTGAAGGTGGAATAGAGGGATTGAGCGGAATATGGCCGTTGGAGGGAGCAGTTGGAGGGGAGGAAAACCAGGCGCCTGTGAAACAGGCACCTGAATATCAGCCTCCTGGTTTCCCCTCGTATGATCCGGATTTCCCAGCCCAAACCCCCCTTTCCACACTATTCAGATTTCTGCACCCTGTTGGGGAAGCTTTTGGGTGCAGATCTAAGATAATCCTACCTATTAGAGATGCTCTAAGATAGAGAAAAAGTGTCTTTTTTATATAGTATAAAGTATAAACTGCCAAAATATTCTAAAAATTGTTGCACCCATGGTTTACATCGTGTGTGTATCAATATGGGTTATATTTTCTGAAACTTTCAACTGCTCATTTAATGTAAAATATATCACAAAGTTGACAATTCGCTGATACCATGCTTGGATGCATTATGATCTCGAAGGTATAAAGTACTAAGTTTATGTATACATAGTTCATCCATATGAGCCTCTGAATGCATAAAGGTTAAGGTATTTTAGTCCCAAGTATGTGTGTTTTTGATATATGTATAAATTTTAGACGAACAAACCTTGAATATATATACAATTCAAATTTGGATAAGTACAGATTTTAAATGCCTACATATACTTTTCAGCATCTATTATCATAAATAGAGAACATATTTTTTGAATGAGAAAATGACAAAAGATGGACAAATCTTTTGTTTTATTACAAAGCTTAACCATGAAAAATTCATATGAAATGAAAACAAACAAACCTACAAAGCTAAATTTATTGTGGAATAATGCTTAAGGGACTGCAATACATAAATAAAAATGCATGAAAACATAAACATCCATCATAAGTCTTTGAAAGCTACATTGAAACATCGATCATCAATTGTATAGTTTCTTACAATATGCAATGTGTAATAGATAGAGTCATGAAGTAAATGTATATTATATGGATAAGTAAAAAAATTATTGGTTTGTTATTTACCACAACATTTGTAAATGGTTCATCCCATTCATCAATCATGGATGGTTGGTCCATAATTACTTTGGATTCTTGAACATCCATGGTTCCTTCTGATTCTTGAGCAACAATAGTTTCATTAAAAGCTTTGTCTTCTTCTTCCACTTTAACTGCGGTAGGCAGAGAAGTTTTTGATGACTGATTGAATGGTACTATTTTAACTGAGAGGAGTTTTGAATGTTGTAGCAACTCATCACCGTGTTTTTTCCCTACTCGCTTTAGTTGTTGATTTCAAATGCATATTAAATTATCATTTTTGTTACATGTAGATTTACTGTAATGACCTCCCTTTTTGGACGTTTAAGCAGATACTCATGCCAGACTCAAACCATTCAAAAAGGCAGATTGTTATGGGGTAAATAAGAAAAAGAGAAAGAAATAAAACAAATACAGAATCTCGCAGCGGAATGACAAAATATAATAATCAAATAACAATTTATGAAACTATTTTATAAATTCATCTGAATATTCTTTTACAACACAAAATCAGAGTTAAGAAACAAAAATAAATAAATAATAAGTGCAGGGGAACAACATGATGCAATAGAATATAATAAATAATACTAGTACAAATCTTCGTCTTCGTCCTCCAGAAATAAGGTCTTCAACCCTGAAATGCTCAGGCTGACCCCAAGCGAATTGAAAAGACAAAACATTCAAATATCTTATGTAAGTTAAATCAACGGTAAATATGAATGTAACGGCATCGGAGATGTTTACAGGGTTTGATATATCCTATCCAGTGTCTAACATGAGTGCAATAACTTAAGAGATGTTGGGGATTTCCATCTTCTAAGGATCCGTTAAACTATCTACTATGTAATACAATACGCTATTATAATATGTCTATAGTAAAGTAAAATATTAAAATAACATGAAGGCATTACCCATATCCCCCTTAATACATTTTATATATTCCCACGGTCTATACAGTATGCTCCTCCGTAAAATGGAGGTTTATCTAGAGGGCACTCTATTGGTATGGTATAAAACAAGCTCTTAGTAGGTGTGCTAGGTCAGGGAAACACGACACTCGAGGCAATGTCGGTGTAGATATACCAATTGTGGATCCAGACTAGTGGTGACGCATAGCAGCTACTACCACCCACCTCGGACACACATCCAAATCAAATCAAGCATGGCCACCAAATCAATCACAAAGTAATAGATGGTATCGAAGAAATGTGCCCGATAGAAGGAATGACCTCACTTGGCCTTGCATGTCCCCTGTTTTAGTCACATCTAAGCTGACTAACGAGAGTCAGGGTCATGTCATACTTTATATAGAAATCGTTCGCCAAACCATCCTATTTCATTTCTGGAATCTCCACCACGTACATAGTTGTTAAAGTCGTTTTTGGTATTCGCAGAGAGTATGCCAATATCCGATCCCGGTCACTTTAACAACCAAACGTTTATTTCACACCGAATGGTTCTTTTAACATTTCAAAAGTCAATTCACAATTTTTATCGAAATATCATATTCGATTTCAAACCATATCACTTTCAAAATCATATTCACTTTCAAACTATATTCACTTTCAAAATCATATTCACTTCCAAATCATATTTGAAACTCGTATTCAATTTCAAATCATATTTCGCTTTCAAAAATCATATTTACTCAATATGTAAATTTTCAAAAAGGTATCAATTCCAAATTTACAACTTAAGTTGTGTCGTCATTAAGGATTTAAATATAAATACTTCAACTTTACACAGCCTGAAATTTTAGGAAATAATTTAGATAATTATAAATATTTTATATAGTTTAAAACAGTTTAAATAGATTTAAAACGGTTTAAATAGTAAAGATAGTTTAAATAAATTTGAATTTAATTTGTTTAAAATAGTTTAAATAGATCAAATATAGATTTAAATAGATTTAAATTATATCAAGTAGATTTTTAAATAGATTAAATAAATTTAAAATAGATTAAATATATTTAAATTATATTAAATAGATTAAATATATTTAATTGGTTTAAAATAGGTGAAATAGATTAAACTGTATTAAATGGGTTATAATAGATCTAAAATAATTAAAATTGTTAAATTGATAAAATAGTTTAGAATAGATTTCAATGTTAAATCCAAACATTTCCCATAACTCAATTTCTGATAAATTCATTTATACTTGACATTTCACTTTGAAATTTCAGTTTAAATCCTTTGAACCATTCATTAAGTCAATTCAAAATTTCAGCATTACACTTGGATTATTGAAATAAAATTCAATTTCTATAAATCAATTTTTATTTCAAAATACCAGTTAACTGAATTTAAAATTTAAAGATTCAAGAAATCATTTAATTTAACCAATTTGATGTCCGTATATAATTTTATACCCTAGGGTCAAGTGATACAGATATTTATCATTTCAATCCGCAATTCAAAATTTTACGGTTATATATCATTTCAAGCCACAATCCCGAATTAATTAAAAATCCATAAAATCGCTCAACCCATAACGATTTTTCCTTACTCTATAGATCGTTCGGGTATGTATCATTTCAACCCATAGGGAACTTGCAGTATTATAACAATGTAAAAAAAACAACATCCAGTCATCCAATATCAACAATCAAACATCATCCAAATCAATCACTAAACACCAATAGATAACTAGTAATAAATAATAGGCATTAAACTGATGATTTAAATTCAATATTGAATTAAACGATGAGTAATTCCAGTAAAATCAAATTTAACTAGAATGATAATTTTAAACAACCAAACAAGAATCAATAAATTTCTAATCACATCATAAATTTAATTTAACTAACATAAGATAATCAAGTAGTTGTGAGTGGGTTAAAACACTCACCTTCAATTTTAAATCAGATTAAAATCCAATTTAGGGCCCAAATTTGAACAGTCTCAGAATTCGTCAAACTAGAGTCAAAATGTCCGAAATTTCGATATGATCCCAACGGACCGCGTAAATCGGACCTCGTATGTAAAAGTTATACGTGTTAGAACATTTGAAAATTAAATTTAATTAAAATAAACAAAGCACATTATTATTACACGTCACCCACCACGTACCCCTTCACCCGTTCGCTACCGAAAATCACGAGCATCGAAAAATCGAGCTCGTCGACCATCTGTCGCCAACGGCCATCGCGCGTCGCACGCCTTCTGACATGTCGCAACCACGCGTGACCTTTGCTCTAGACTTCCGACCAACGTGACGTCATCCTGGTCTCCTGCACACACAGTCGCCGCCGATTCCTTAAACCCTAGCCGAATTTTTTGCCTTGATCCAGCCAACATCTTGTCAAATGAACCACTACGATGAACTACGCTCGACGCTCTCCACAACCCAAAGTCCTTGATTCAATGATCGGTTGCAGTCGATTGTGACGAAACGAACAGCCGAGAATTCTTTGGCGTTTACTAATAAGATGATGAACCAAAATGAAATACGAATTGTTAAAGAAGATTGTGCTCGTCGAGAGCTTCGAAACAGTATATAATTTGTTAGGGTTTGGAGGAGTTTGATATTGGGATTGAATTTGAAATTGAATTTTAAATTTGGGAATAAGGTGTTGTATGTCTTCCATTGGAAAGAGGAGATGAAAAAGAAATGTATGTATAGACAATAGAAAATTAAAAGGTTGCTAAGGTTTATAACGGGCTATTTATAGACAAAGCTGAAAACAGAAAGAATATAGCAGATTGATTTACACGTTGAACGATAAATGACCCGAAAAGCCCGCTCTGTCTCTTGAACGAAAATGGATCATCTCATAAATCACAATAGATGTTTTCAATAATTTTAAACTCAATGGAACAGGTTTCAAGTCTAAATTCCATCTTGTGAAGAAGTTTGCTTAAAATCAGCTTATTTCAAATTGATTTCAATTGAATTGAATTTAATTGATTTCTAAGCGTTTCGAGCCCGTACGATCAAACGACAAGTCCGATCACTACCAAAATTGAAATCCTACTGTTAACGTAAAAGGTCAGACGCTAACACCCCGATGCAAATTAAGATTGAATGAAAGCACCACCCGTTAACATGGGAATCAGAAAAAGCAGTAATTCACTGAAAAAGCAGCAAGAGACACAGAGTTTATAGTGGTTCGGCTTATAATCAAGCCTACGTCCACTTCAATCCTTTTTTATTGCTTATATGATTACAATCCTTTACAATTTCCTTCAATTACAATTCACTTCAAAAGACAAGCAGCTAGAAAAAACTTCGATGCAAGAGAGTTCTCCGAATTCATGATTGAATATGTTGAATCCCTGTTCGAAGTTGACTGGAGCTTCTTGTGAGTTTCGAATGTTGGAGTAAGGATCGGCTTGAAGATGGCAGAGTATCGATGTTTTGAAGAAAATGATCGAAAAAGTCCCCCTCATGTTGGAGCTTAGGGTGTATTTATAGAGAATTTTGGACAGGCCTTAGGTCGTGAGCGACCTAAGGAAGGTCGTGAGCGACCTAAAGAAGTGTTGGCGAGCTAAAGAAATACAAGTTACGACCTAAATGGCCTGCACTTGTCCATACAAACCAACGGGTGGGACTTAGCGACTTATAAGGAAGCGGCATAGTTTTTTCGCCAAGTATTAAGTCATGAACGACCTAAAATAGGTTATCAAATCATTAGGCCGTTGCCGCTTTAACTCTTTAGGTCGCAGGGAACTTAAGCCATTAGGTCGTTAGGTCGTCCCATTCTTTTAGGCAGTTAGGTCGTCCACCTTTAGGCAGTTAGGTCGTCCACCTTTAGGCAGTTAGGTCGTCCACCTTTAGGTAGTTTGGTCGTCCACCTTTAGGCAGTTAGGTCGTCCACCTTTAGGTCGTTAAGTCGCGGACCATTCTTTTAGGTAGTTAGGTCATCCACCTTTAGGTCGTTAAGTCGTCCACCTTTAGGTCGTTAAGTAGCGGACCCCCGGGTCACTGAACTCATTAGGTCGCAAACCTCTTTAAGTAATTAGGTCGTTGAACAGTTAGGTCGCCCCACATCTTAAGTCGTTAGGTCGTACCCTTTTAAGTCGTTAGGTCGTAACCTTTTAAGTCGTTGAGTCATTATCAAAGCGGAGTTAACATTTGCCCCTCGAAGTACACGCCTAATGGTTAGGTCGTGTGCTTCGATATCTTTTAACTCGTCCCCCCCTCCCCCCGGGTCGCTAGGTCGTGTGCAACCTAAAGGTTAGGTCGTAGGTGCCGCTTCAGGTTTCTCCACTGTAACGTATAAGTCATTCATCCTCTTCTTTCTTATCATTACCTACTTCCTCATTCGATTCTGCCATTAACATTTTCCCGAGCTCCCAAAGGCGATCTCAATCCAACCAATCACCGATTATCCTTGATATTACATCGCGTAAGTGAACCTGCTCTTTTCTTGACCCTTTATCATCATTGATTCATGAATTCCATTTTTTCTTCAATCTTAACCCACCTCCTTACGCAATGTTTCATCGCGAATCTCGTTCATCAACAGCTGATGAACTTGAGTTGGCTCGATTTGGCTTTGAACGATTGAGAAGACGATGGCGATGGGTTGCGATGCTTCAGGCCAACTGATTTTTGATTTGCGCTAGAATGGCAGGGCATTGAATTTGTGGTGATTTCGAATTAGTTTTTTGGATGATTCGAAAGCATGAGAAAATGAGGGCTTCTGTTGATGGAGAGGCTAACGGGTTAACGGGTCAAAAGGATGACGAGTTACCGATTAGATTGGAGGTTTGTCGGTTGAGTGAAGTAAGGCATTAGCTTGGACACGACCCAGCAATTTTGGGCGACCTATAAATCTTCAACCTATAAGCCTTCGCGACTTAGAAGCATAATCTCAACTTGAGTGCTTAACTTCAACTGCCGGACTGAATTGCCTAAACTCTGAATTGCTTGAACTTTGAATTGTTTGAACTTTGTTGTACTTTTGATTTGAACTTTGAATTGCCAAGACAACTTGCATGACTTTGCTATGCTTTCTTAACAGATTATACCAAATTTGATGCTAATAACCTGTTAAATATAACATTTGCAGAAAACTAGGGCGAATATACTGCCACTGATCGCCCACATCAAATGACAGATTAGTCGATAAAATATAATCAACTTAAAGAAATCATATGAAATGCTACGAATCAACGAATTCAAGTGAAGTAGTAAAGCGATATTAATCAACTAGAGCTAATTTTTTGCATCAATACTGCACTTGTATTCGGACAAGTCCTGAAATTTTTCATGTTTATTAATTTAATTTCAGTCATGTTTGCTTGTCAATCTACTAGTTTTGCACAACACTTCACACATTTAGGAAACGTGCACCTTCATATTTGAATATCCGGCTGCTTATGTAGAATGGCTTCTCATCAAGAAGAAGGAGCAGTACCAATTGGAGAGGCCCTTCCGATGGCTGGTCCACTGGTCAACCCACCAGAAAGAACTCCAACCACCCTGAGTTACCGGATGTTTAACCAGTTACACGCCCAATTTGAGATTGTAGAAGCAGATGTTATTCTCCCTGGGCCAAATGATTCTGCTGACAGTCCTTCTTTGGGTTTGTTGCCGTTAACCGCCAAATGTGCCTTTGTGGAGCTATTCCTCCTTTCAATAGTTTTCTCCAACAAATCCTTCGCCGATTGGCTATTTCTCCTTTTCAATTGCACCCCAACAGCTATGCCATTTTGATGGGATTATGCGTTCTCTTCAGAAGGACGCTTGATCGCCTCCCAAGCTTTAAAGAAATCTGCTATTTATGCACATTTGCGAGAAACAAAGACCATCCTTCCATTATATATGTGAGGAGCGCTAGGAAATGCAAGCTTATTACCGATCTCCCTGATAGCGCTCATGGTTTCCTAAACCAGTTCTTCTTTGTCCGTTGCCTCCAGGGATTCTACGCTATCTGGAGAGTAGGGGGTAAGCTTACTCATCCGCATTCTTTCCTCTTCTGAGCTTTGCGAGATCCAAATTGCTAAATGTTAACCTCGCTTTCTACTTTTGCAGTCCTTCCTCCTCTTTGTAGAGATCCAAGCCACAAGCAGACTTTTGAGAGGCTTAACGCTGTGGCGGCTGAGGAGAGAAGTATCAAGTTTTTGCTAAGAGACGAGTTCCTTCATCAATTCAGACTCTTACACCCTTCCCGCTCTACTCAGCCTTACGAAATTCCTGATTCTCCGGCCGAGGCACCGGATGCCCCAGTTTCTGTTGAGGAGCCTACACTGAAAGATCCTGCTCCTGAGGCTTCTCTGGTGAAATGCTCTACTTCTACTGATGTCGCAGGGTCATCTGGCAAATTTGCACTTGCCCCGGTCATTGAAGAAGAAGAGCCTCGAGAATCCCCCCAACATTCAGGGAAGTCCGGTGACGACGGAGCCAGGAAAACAAGTCCTGCCAAGCAGAGCGGGGACGACACTTTTGAAGGGTTGAGCGACCTGTTTATCACCTCACAGGAACTCTTCAAAGATGATCCTGTTGCCACCAGGGTTTCCTCTTCAGTGGTTGAAGCAACTTCTGTTTTGCAACAGATCCCGTCGACTCAAGAGTTGATGTTAGCTACTACACCCATCATTCCTTCACAACCGAGGAGTGGTTCGTAGTTCAACGCGCGTAGTCTGCACGTTGCACACACTTAGGATTTTTCAGCACTTATATGCACTTAACTCCTTGCAATTTGAAGATTCTCAAGTTATACTTTTTTATTTCAGGTTCTCCAATGGGGCGAAGTGGCTCGTATTATGATGATTTTAAGCAGTATGGAAGGCGCAGTCAATACGATTACAGGCGCTATCTTCCCCCTCATAGGGAAACTAATGAAGAGAGGGCTGCTCGAAAAGCTCAGGAGAGAAGAACATAAGAAGAACGGTACGGGAGAGGGGATGAACGTCACGACTCTTCCCACAGAGAGGGTGATTCCCTCAAACGAAATTCCCATGATGACAAAGGAAAGAGCCACGCTGCCGAAGATTCGAGCAAACGGACCAAGCATGGTGAAAAGTCATCATCTGACATTCCTAAAGAGCCCATTGCTTCAGTGCCTCCTCAATCTCCCGCTCTCGCTCGTACCGACATTCAGACGATCATTGGCAGGCCCTCATATCAGGTTGGACCAGGCCCAGCTACTCTTCAAAGCCGATTTCCAAACTGGTGCTTGAAGGGAGTTCGCTTTGATCTTGATCTGGTTCCAATCGACAAACCAGCCATGTTGCGAAATCTTGATGCTGTCAAGCTTGATATTGAAAGAATGTCGAATTAGCAGAAACTTGTTGACGAACTCCAGAGAGTGAATCGCGCGAACCTTGAGGCTATGTTGACCATGGAGAACGATAAATCCGAATGGCAAAAGACTCTCGATCAACATGACGCAGAGATGAGGAGCATCGCCGCTTATAATGAAAAGCTTGAAGCGGAAGTTGGAAAACTTAAAGAGGAGCTTGCTACTTCCTCCACTTCCTACTCTCAAAGGGAAAGTGTGCTTCAGCAACAAGTGCGGGATGCTCATGCTAGCCAACGATAGGCCGAAGATAAACTCAAGTGGCAGGAAAAAGTTGTAGAAGATTATCGCGTTGAAGTTGCACAGTTGCGACAACAGACCAGCTCCCAGAACCTCGAAATTGAGACATTAAAAACTCGACTTGCTATGGTTGAGAAAGAGCGCGATGAGGCTGTTGCCGGTAAACTTGCAGCCGAAGAAGCTCATCAAGCCACTAAAGCCGATGTCAGTTCGATATTGTTTGACTTCTACTTGCAAAGTGTCCTAGGGCGTGGCAGTCTCGCATTTTTGGGCCCCAAATATGAAATCACTTTGGCTGAAGTATGGGAAGCTGCGCTTGATATGCTTAAAGATGCTGGGTATGCCGAAGAAGAACTCGAGGCACACATTATCTGGATGACGGAGCTCGTGCAGCCCTTGCCAAAGGAAAAGAGCAGCTCGTTAGAGAGCGTGCTGGGACGAGGAGAGAGGAGCATCCAGAGAAAGAAGCACCATTAATTGCCCCTGTCCCTCCTCCAATTTCGGACGACGTTGATATCACAGGCTCCGGTTCCCATTCTCCGTCCCCTGCTAAAGTCATAGCTGAGATTACAAGTGCACAGGGTGGAGATGAAGGCGAAGAAAGCACTGAAGTACAAGCTTATGAAGTTGACATTAGGAAGCCCACTTCTCCAGGTAATATTAACGTCGAACCAGGTCAAGCGGATTACTCATTTGCTTCGGCCGAGCTTGATGAATTTCTTGCTTATTACTTAAGACTCGATGAGCCGTTATCTCCTCTCTTCGCGGGAGTTACTAATATTTTTTTCTTTTCTTCTGTAGAAAAAACGCCTAGTGTCATAGAAACTTCTCCTCCTCCAATTGTTCCTCCTCCATACTTTCAAATCACTCCTACTTCCCAGCCGGCATCGTAGGAAGAATTAATAGGAGCCCTTCAAGACTTGGACGATCCAACCGCTTCGCAGGAGCAGAAGGCCGAAGGACTTGAAGGAGGCGAAGTATCTCCGGAGCGAACCCTTTCCGATGACATAAAATTGTCTGCTCTTGTCACTCCGGGGAGTGAGTCTTCTTCAAAGAGGAGGAGGAAGCGTACAACTTCAAAGAAGAAAGGGAGAAGCATTTCTATTACCGAAAAGGAAACGAAAGTTGGTCCAGCACTAGCTCTCTCTCCTTCTCCCCCAACTCTCCCAAGCCGTCCTGAAAAATTGCCTATTAAGCCAGGTGAAGGCTCTAAAGGTGGTGGGAGAAAGAAGTGATGAATCCCGCTTTCCCTTCTTTGCTTTACTTTTTGCTTTTTTGCATGTATATAAGCTTGTGTTGACTGGAGATTGTGCGAGTACCAGACCCCGCTTTCTTTTACTTTGAAACCTGCATATGTATAAAATTCTCATAGTATGGAATAAAATGGTTCTTTTACTTATACAAATTTCTGTCTGTATTTGAGAACGCTTTTACTTTTTGTTTTTATGCAAGTTTCTTTATTCTCTTTATGTGAGGTTGCAGTAAACCTACGGTATGTTTATTGAGGATTGTCTTCATTTTTGTGATGACTATACTGTATTGCCCCCATACCATAGGTTTATTGCAATCTCTTTCATATTGGAAAAGTTTCGGAGAACAACTCTTCTATTTCAAGAAGACTTGTACTCTTCCTTTAGAGAAAAACTCATCCATTTGAAAGAAGTTTGCATTTGTACTTTACAGGATAATATTTCCGTTTCAAGAAAATATTTTTCTAGCTTAGTAGAATGCACTTCATATTGGAGGAGTCTTCTCCTTCTCTCTTTTTTTGTTGCAAAGTTTTTACACTTCGCTTTTTGAAAAAAGTCACTTTTGCTTTGGCAAGTGAATTTCACTTCATAGTGCAGTGGGCCTTTCGAAAAAGGGGTTTCAACCTGCTTGAGCCTCTGAAGAGAGTTTTTGATTGTGCCTTTGGGAAGAGGTCTTTTTGTTTGGTTGCGCCTCTGGGAAGAGGTCTTTTTGTTTGATTGTGCCTCTGGGAAGAGGTCTTTTTGTTTCTGCCTCTTGGGAGAGGCTTTTATCTTTTCCCTATTCGCTGGGAAGCGGGCCTCCGAAGAGGGCTTTTCACATTTCGACTCGTGTGAAGTTTTATTTCAGATCACGGTGAAATGTGTGCCTCTGAGTAGGGCTTTTGCCTGGAAGTTTGGAGCTTCTTTCTCTTAGTTGGATGGATTCACGGGGCGGACACAAGTGTTCTGTACCACCGATCGGTTTGCAACTTTATGTCGAGAAAGAACTCTCTTTTTCTGGCGAGGCCCGCTCGAGGTCTTTTAGCATTTCAACTATGGGGAAATGGGCCTCCGAAGAGGGCTTTTCAAATTCCAACACTTGTGAAGTTTTATTTCAAATGTCGGTGGAATGCGTGCCTCCGAGTCTACCTGGAAGTTTCTTCCTCATGGTTGGCCGGATTCACGGGGCGGACGCAAGTTACTTGGACGCTTATTTACGCAGATTATCTCAACTAGTGAACAAGCGCCTTGCCTTCCACTTGGGAAGGTGCCTCCGATCATCGTATGGATTCACGGGGCAGACGCAAGTTACTTGGACGTTTGTCTGTGCAAACTGTCTCAGCTAGTAAACAAGCGCCTTGCCTTCCAGTCGGGAAGGTGCTCCCGGTCATTCCATAGCAATCTTTTTTGTTGAGAAAGTCTTCTGGCATGCCCTGTTTGAGGTCTTTATCCTCCGAAGAGTTGTGCCTCCGAAGAGGGCTTGTGCCTCCGAAGAGGTCTTTTGCTGTTTGATGCTTCTACCATCTATTCATATCGGCGATCCCCGTTATCTTTTCCAAATACCCTTCCCTTTTAGTTGCCAGCAATTTCCCTTATCCAAAGAAATATACTTCATAGTTAAGCGAGTTGGTGGCGGCAGACACAGGCTATTTAATTGGATGCTCGTTTGTACAAACATTCACAGTTAGTTAGCAATGGCCCACTTCCAGCCAAATCGCTAACTTTTGTTCGAAGCACTTCTTTCGTAGGATTTGAGTATGGAAATTTTGAACGGCTTAGCGTTTGCTTGTTGGGTGATGTCAAGGATTGCTTGGTCTTGTGATGGGTAAGCTCTGTTTTTATGGCCTGCATTATTAAATCGACATTTTAGTAATACAATTGACGTATTTTATATATCGAAATAAAGCAAAGCAGTCTATAATAGTAAAGAACACAAGATTTATAGTGGTTCGGCCAAAAACTGGGCCTACATCCACTTTATAGTTCTTATTATTCACTTGCACTGACTTTACAACGGCTTTCAATACAAGAATCATACATTCATCATTCTTTTACAATATTTCATTAAAGCCTTTAAGTAAAATATGGGCGCAAATGATTGTCGTTCCGGTTGAGTCACAAGTTTTATGAAGGTTTTGATTTCTGACAAATAAATAAAGGCGATCGACAAAACAAGGTCATTATGGCTATAAAGAGCTACATATGGTACTCTAGATTGTAGGTTGATTATTTGATATTATAATAGTGATAAACTTGTTAAAATCTATCCTCAAATAATCATGCATTTCAAGGAAATCAATATATATACGACTAAATTGTAGTTGCACATTCAGTGTGCAACTTTACAGGGACCGGTCGACCGGTCATAATATATGCGGTCGACCGTTCCTGCATAATTTGCACACTGAACGTGCACACATGCACATAACGTATATATATTTCACTTTTTAACCTGTCGACCGTTTTTAAACAGAAAGCAATTTTTCCAAAAGACACTTCTTTTCTCCAAAGGTTGCATCTCTTACCTTTCATCAAAGATCATATCTCTTAATGGCAACTGCTCACAAAGAGTTACAACCATTCTTCTCTATATAAACTCATCTAAATCGTTGATTAAAAGAACATGATTGTATATGCTTTTTCCTCTAATCTCTGATCTTACTTTCTACATACTCCTGCATTCTAAAAGCTCTCAATTATTTTAATTGCTTATTGAATCATTGAAATTATTTCATATCTTTTGATTCAATAAGTAATATACTTTCCTTAATCCTCACAAAACATCATTCGTATATTTTGAGGATAAGATTATAGGAAATTTGTACTACAAGTGACAAAACTGTGTTATCAAGAACACATACCGTCGACAAACAATTATATTCATTGTTGTTGAAGTCCTCTGTGTTGTAAGAGGCAAGTGTTGAAGTCCTCGGTGTTGTAAGAGGCAAGTGTTGAAGTCCTCAGTGTATTAGAGGCGTGAAATCCCGTTAGTTTGCTCGGGTATTGTAAACCTGTTCCTCCGGGTGAAGCGAGGTTGTTAATAGTGAAAATCCAGATAGAAGTCTGGGACTGGACGTAGGACGGTGCTCCGAACCAGTATAAAAATCTCTGGTGTGATTTTTCTATTTTTATTTTTACTTTGCTACTATCATCTATTTTCCGCATTTATATTATAGTCCATATTACACGATCCGTGTGTACTATATTAGCACGTGCATTCGTATACACACTGCACTTTCAGTTCCAAGCTCTTGGAAATGGGTCTCCTTCGACAGTTACAAGTTTGAATGTGCCATCAAGAAGCTTTTGGCCTATAACATACGGCCCTTCCTAGTTTGGTCCAAGCATGCCTGTAGGTGTCATAATTCTTTTTAAGATTAGATCCCCAACTTCAAAGCTGCGTCGGCAAACTTTGGAATTGAAGTGCCTGACTATTCTTTACTGATGAGCTGCAATTCTGAGCTCAGCTTCTTCCCTTTTTTCATCAAGGAAGTCAAGGGCTTCAAATTGTAGCTTTTCATTTTCGGCTTGATTGAAATGGATTCTTCTACGTGAAGGGACCTCTATTTCTACCAGAATCATTGCCTCTGATCCATATGCCAATGAAAATGGAGTGTGCCCCGTCGCAGCTTTATATGTAGTTCGATATGCCCATAGCGCTAGCGGAAGTTTATCGACCCAACCACCTTTTGCTTTTTCCAGCTGTTTTTTGATGGTTGATTTGATAATTTTGTTTACTGCTTCCACTTGCCCGTTTGCCTGCGGATGAGCCACTGCTGAGAAACTTTTCTGGATCTTGAATTTTTTGCAAAAATCTTGGAACTCTTTACTTTCAAATTGGGTTCCATTGTCTGTGATTATCTTTGAGGCACTCCATACCTGCAAATGATATTCTTAGTTACAAAGTTTATCATTTTCTTAGAGGTAATATTGGCTAACGGTTCAGATTCAGCCCATTTAGTAAAATAATCAACAACAACAATAGCATATCTGATTCCGGATTTTGCAATTGGCAGAGGCCCGATGAGATCTATTCCCCAAATAGCAAATGGCCACGGACTAACCATCTGTCAGTGGAGGGTGCTCTTGGGATTTTTGCAAATCTCTGGCACCGGTCACAATTTCGAGCGACTCGCGGCATCATGATTAATATCTGGCCAAAAATATCCATAACGGAGAATTTTCTTTGCTAAAGTTTGACCTCCTGAATGGTCTCCACACTCTCCTCCGTGTACCTCAGTTAGAATTGTTTCAGCTTCTTCCTTGGTCACACATCGGAGTAATGGCATCGAGAATCCCCGCCTATACAATCGGCCATCTTGAATTGTATACTTTGAAGCCTTTCTTAACAGTTTCTGGCGCTCTTTTGAACTTTCTGGCACAGATCCGTTGAGCAGATAATCCTTTATCGGAGTCATTCATGATTCCTGTTCTTGAGATATGGTCATGATCCAGTCTATATCCATTTCATCAATGCTTGGAGTTGACAGGACCTCCACAGGAACTAATCCCAATAATTGAGCTTCACCAGTGCTTGCATACTTCGCGAGGGAATCTGCCTTCATTTTTCTTCCCGAGGTATATGGTTTATTGTATAATGGTCCAGGTCCTCAAGAAGCTCCCAGGCTCTTGACAAGTAAGCGGGTAGATTTCCCCCTTTGGTTTGAAACTCTTTCTTGAGTTGACACACAATAAGCTGTGAATCGCTGAAGATCTGCAATGCCCTGACGTTTAATTCTTTAGCAATTCTCAAACCGGCAATAAGAGCTTCATACTCTGCTTCATTGTTTGTCGAAGGGAATTCCAATTTTAAAGCATAACACAGTGACCGTCCTTCAGGGGTTTCAAGCACAACCCCGGCCCCAAAACGGTAATCGTTTCTTACGCCATCAACATACAATTTCCACCGGATTGAAGGATTATCGGTCACTACTTCCTCACCATCACCTTTGTCTATACATTCCGCAATGAAGTCTGCCAAAGCTTGTCCATTGATTGCTCTCCGGGGATGATAAGTGATGTCATATTGGCTAAGTTCAATATTCCATTTCAAAAGGCGACCCGAAGTCTCAGGGCGAAAGAGGACTTGCTTCAGAGGCTGATCAGTGAGGACTTTGATTGGATGAGCTTGAAAATATGGCCTCAATTTTCTTGACGCAATTAGTAGACAATAGGCAAGCTTTTCCAACTTCGAATAGTTCATTTCTGCCCCAGTGAATCTCTTGCTGATGTAGTAAACCGGGCGTTGAATTTTCGCATCCTCTCGTACCAAAGCTGCAATGAGGGCATGAGACGAGATCACCAAATATACAAAAAGATCTTCACCATTGTCGGGCTTAGAAAGTATAGGAGGAGTTTCCATGTGGTGAATCGGCTCATCGAAAGCTTTCTGGCATTCAGGAGTCCAGTCAAAGTTTTTTCTCCCCTTCTTTAGAGCATCAAAGAATGGAATGCATTTATCAGTAGCTTTGGAAATGAACCGACTCAGGGCAGCAACTTTTCCATTGAGACTTTGCAATTCCTTCTTCATTCTAGGAGCTTTGACTTCTCTTAAGGCAGTTATCTGAGCAGGATTAGTTTCAATGCCCCTTGCACTTACAATGAAACCAAAAAACTTTCCAGATTCTACCCTAAATGAACACTTCAAAGGATTCAGCTTCATACCGTACTTTCGGAGGATTGAGAACATTTCTGCCAAGTGATCCAGGTGGTCCACCGCTTTCTTTGACTTTACCAGCATATCATCGACGTAAACTTCCATAGTCTTGCCAATCTGCGGTTTAAACATGGCATTAACAAGTCTTTGGTAAGTTGCCCCCGCATTCTTAAGTCCGAATGGCATGACTCTGTAGCAGTAAAGACCAACATCGGTAATAAAGCTCGTGTCCTCTTGGTCCGGCTCATGCATCATGATCTGGTTATATCCGGAGTAGGCATCCATAAAAGATAGCAATTCATGCCCCGCCGTTCCATCCACCAACTGGTCAATCTTGGGTAACGGGAAGCAGTCTTTGGGGCAGACTTTGTTTAGATCTGAAAAGTCAATGCACACTCTCCATTTCCCATTAGCTTTTTTAACCAGTACTGGATTTGAAACCCAATTCGGATAAGTGGATTCCCTGATAAAACCATTCTCCATGAGCCGATCAACCTCTTCTTTCAATGCTGCTGACCTTCCAGGACCTTGAGTTCTCCTTTTCTGCTTTACTGGTGTAAACTTTGGATCAATATTCAAGGTATGCACTGCAATTTCTGGAGATATTCCACAAATATCAGCATGAGTCCAAGCGAATACATACAGATTTGCCTTCAAAAATGATATCAAAACGTTTTGAACCGTTGCATTAAGCTGCGAACCCATATTCAACACTTTGTTCGGGTCTTTCGGGTCAACACGTACCGGCACTTTCACTTCTACTGGTACCACTCTATTCTCCCCTGCACTGGCTTTTCTGGGATCCATCTCTCTTCGTGCACCGCTGTGTTCGCCTGTGCAGGGTCCACCCTGTAATTGCTACAAGGTCGATTCTTTGATGCGGACTGGGGCCGCCGCATCTTTTTCCATTTCTCTCTTCCTCGTTTCATGCAACTCTGTAAGATAACATTCTCGTCCAGCATTCTGATCCCCTTTCATCACACCGACTCCATTATCTGTGGGGAATTTTATGGTCAGACACCACGGGGCAAGAATAGCTTTAAATGCTGCTAGAGTTGGTCGGCCTAGGAAGGCATTGTAGGCAGAAAATTCTTCAACAATAACAAAGGTTTGTTTTCGAGCCACTTTCCTCTGCCCCTCTCCAAGCTCTACGAACAAATCGATAGTCCCAATTGGCTGTTTCGGCTCCCCAGTAAAACCAGCAATCTTTAGTGATGAAGCCTCTACGTCGGCCATTGGAATCTTCATCTGATCAAAGGTCTTCTTGAAGAGGATGTTGCACGAAGCTCCATAATCAACCAGAACTCTTTTCACGGTAGCTGGCCCAATGCCAGCGGAGATGACCAAAGGATCAATGGTAGGAGCTTCCACACCCATCGAATCCCTAGTACTGAATATAATGTCATCATTAAAGGTTTTCTGCTGCTTCAGGGGCGCAGCATCTTCTAACACAAAAACACTTCCATCTGCCGGTGCATACTTCAAAGCACGGGTGTATCTTTCCATCTCGCCCCAACTCCTACCAGCTGGGTGAGGGCCCCCTGTAACCACATTTATAACATGCCTCTCTGATTCATGGGCTGCCGCCTTTTCACTTGAGCTAGGACGATGAACAGGAACCTGTGGTCCTTGAGTTGACGAAGTCGGGCCATTCTTGTTCCTTTTTACATATTGCTGGAGCTTGTTTTCCTTCAATAGTTCCTCGATTACCTCCTTCAAGTGACGGCACTCATTAGTATCATGCCCAGGTTGGTTATGGAACCGGCAAAACCTTCCATTCTTCTCAGCTTTCCTATTAACTCTTTGCTTAGCTGGTGCGGGGAATTCGACCGTGTCTTTGTTTGCAAAGTAGATGTTCTCTAGGGTATCAGTCAGAGAGGTGAAGTTGAAGGGATAACCTTTCTTTGCATCTCCTTGTTTCTTCTGACCATCGTTTCCCCTCTTCTGATTGCCAGATTCCTTCTTATTTGGAACAGCATTACTATTTCCAACCCCTGTCGATACCACCTTAGCCGGTGCTTGGAGGCTTTCCAGGCGTATGAATTCATCGGCTTTCTTATAAAACTTGTCAAGCGAATTCGGTTCTTTCATTTTCAACCACCTCCCGAACTCACTCGTCTTATTAATAGCCTTCATCAGGTACGTCAAAATCATTCTCGGCTTTGCGTTGTCCACTTCATCCAGAGCTATATTGAAGCGATTCAAGAAAGCTCTAATGGATTCTCCAGGATTCTGCTTCAAGTTGGATAACGACATTATATCCTTTGCCTTTGACGCATACAATCGAAACTGTTCCTTGAATTTCCGAGTCAAATCAGAAAATTGGTCTATCGATCGGACCGGCAGCTTTGTGAACCAAAGTAAAGCAACTCCTTCCAGGTATACCGGAAAATACCGGCATTTGATTTCATCAGAGGCTCTGGCACCCGTCATGTGCCAATCATACTTATACAGAAACTCATTAGGATCGCTCGTTCCCTTGTAAGCTGGAATAGTTGGAGGGACAAACTTCCTTGGGAATTCTGCTTTCAAGATCTTTTCAGTGAATGGAGTTTTGCTCGGAGCGAAACCCCATTCTTTCTCATCTTCATTTCTCTGCATAATTTCCTTCATAATCTGACGAACCATGCCTGAGAAATACTCTTCATCATTTTGAGGCTCAGCGGGACAAACATCAGCCATTCTCTCTGAATTTTGTCTTGACAATCGCTCACGGAGGGTTGGTTGCAGCCCCGATCCTCCGGCTTGGGGAGGTGTCCTTTCCACTGGGTCAGCTGGACTTTGAGGGATATTCCTTTATTCCACATTCTGCACTTCATCGGCAAGGTTTCCCTCCTTAGTTGCCGGCTGGCGGTTTGCCTCAAATAAAGCATTCAACCTTTTCATCATTAGGTTATTCTGAGCTTCCATTTGTCGATGTAGCCCAGATACCACGGCATCCAGCTCTGCCCATGTAACTCCGACGGTTGGAGTTTCTTGACTTAAAGGAGGAGAAGTGGCAGTAGTCTCGCGAAAATCGTCGGATCTAACAGACTTGCGTTTTCTTCCGGGGGCCATTATTTCTGATAAACTCTTGGTTTTTAGAGAGATCCTTTCTACAAATTCCGGTGAAGCTATGATGACAGTATCCTGAGTTGGGTTCTCAGTGAAAGCACCAAAAATGTTAACGTAAAAAGTCAGACGCTAACACCCCGATGCAAATTGAGATTGAATGAAAGCACCACCCGTTAACACGGGAATCAGAAAAAGCAGTAATTCATTGAAAAAGCAGTAAGAGACACAGAGTTTATAGTGGTTCGGCTTATAATCAAGCCTACGTCCACTTCAATCCTTTTTTATTGCTTATATGATTACAATCCTTTACAATTTCCTTCAATTACAATTCACTTCAAAAGACAAGAAGCTAGAAAAAACTTCGATGCAAGAGAGTTCTCCGAATTCATGATTGAATATGTTGAATCCCTGTTCGAAGTTGACTGGAGCTTCTTGTGAGTTTCGAATGTTGGAGTAAGGCTCGGCTTGAAGATGGCAGAGTATCGATGTTTTGAAGAAAATGATCGGAAAAGTCACCCTCATGTTGGAGCTTAGGGTGTATTTATAAAGAATTTTGAACAGGCCTTAGGTCGTGAGCGACCTAAGGAAGGTCGAGAGCGACCTAAAGAAGTGTGGGCGACCTAAAGAAGTGTTGGCGAGCTAAAGAAATACAAGTTACGACCTAAATGGCCTGCACTTGTCCATACAAGCCAAAGGGTAGGACTTAGCGACTTATAAGGAAGCGGCATAGTTTTTTCGCCAAGTATTAAGTCGTGAACGACCTAAAATAGGTTATCAAATCATTAGGTCATTGCCGCTTTAACTCTTTAGGTCGCAGGGAACTTAAGCCATTAGGTCGTCAACCTTTAGGTCGTTAGGTCGTCCCATTCTTTTAGGCAGTTAGGTCATCCACCTTTAGGCAATTAGGTCGTCCACCTTTAGGCAGTTAGGTCGTCCGCTTTTAGGCAGTTAGGTCGTCCATCTTTAGGTCATTAAGTCGCGGACCATTCTTTTAGGTAGTTAGGTCGTCCACCTTTAGGTCGTTAAGTCGTCCACCTTTAGGTCGTTAAGTCGCGAACCCCCGGGTCACTGAACTCATTAGGTCGCAAATCTCTTTAAGTAATTAGGTCGTTGAACAGTTAGGTCGCCCCACATCTTATGTCGTTAGGTCGTACCCTTTTAAGTCGTTAGGTCGTAACCTTTTAAGTCGCTGAGTCATTATCAAAGCGGAGTTAACACCTACAATAATCCGATGAAACAGGTTTCGTTAAAATTCAAGATAGTTGCCAAAATGGCTACGTTTACGTTAATTAAATAAATTAATAATTAATTAATTAAATCACTTTTTCATTCAATACTTAATAACTAGCAATTTCCATCATTTTTGATTACTGAGGCTTCTAATATAATGTAGTGCAAAATTTTCATGTCAATTCAATGTTAATTATTTTACTGATTATGGTGTTTAATTTCAACTGCAATTAAATCCAATTAATTAAAATTTAATTTCAATAAATTGATTCATACTTTGATTTAAATCCTTTTATTTAATCAACCATTGTTCTATAGACATAGTTAACATTGTCTTATATTTCATTACATTAATATTCTCCAATTTCTATCTTTTATTTGTATTAACTACTGTATTTTCATTATATTGAATTTTTGTCAATTTCACACATTAATTAAAATTTAAAAATCCCAATTAATTTATATATCTTGATTTCATTCTTTTATTAAATCAATTATTATCTTATGAATACAATTAACATTTCAATTCATCTTATTACATTCACTTTTTAGTTATTGTATTAACTCACATTAAGGTAACATTTATTTACATTTATTTGCAATTGATTTCCAATTTAAATTGGTAACAAACAACAATTATCACCATTTCTATATTTAACAACCTTTGTAAGTTTATTATCCACAACAAGTATTACAATTACTACTACAACACTAATTCTATTCGACTACAATTAGTTACATTGGTTACATCTTATTAAATTAATATTATATAATTATCAAATTAAATCAACATTAACTGCACTGATTAAGTGAATTAATTGCAATTGATTTTCAATTTAATTTAACAGCTTAAATAAAAAGGTAACATATAATAATTGTCACCATTTACCATTAGTCACATTGACACGTTTATTATTTACCACCAAATGTTATAATTGCTTACATAACACTGATTTTATTCAATCACCATTAATTGTATAATATTTCATTAATTAATTCAATATTTATATTTGTTTTCCTATATTCACTTTACAACAAAGTATGACCTTTAAATCATTTCAATTGATTGGAATTTCATTCAAATTGCTAATAATTTACTTAAATTGACATTATTACATTTCATTTAGTTATAATTTTATTAATATATTGTAACGACCCGGAATTTTCGAACCCGAAAATTCCAGATAGTTATTAAAAAGAAGAAAGAGATAGAAGAAGAAGAACAGAAACACCAAGCATCTCACATTCGCAGCGGATAAAATATAATAATAAATAATAACAGTTTACAAAAGAATATTATAACTGTCGATTACATTTAATATACATCAGAGTTTCACATAATATACAGTCACTGAATATTTACAATTATCATGACTCAGATAAACAATAATATAAATACAGCGGATATACTCTATACGATACTGCCACCAGCTCTCCTCCTGAGCTCCTGAACGTCCTAACCTGAAAATCTGTAATACTCGGTCTGACCCGAGCATTACATCAAAGTAACACCCGGGTCAGGCTGGAAACCAGCGTGAGTAACCCAACTAACATGGAATACCAAAGCAATCAACTTATATAAAATCCGGGTGACTCATATCAGTTTACAAGGTCACAATTTGTTATAAACATCACTTATTTTACTCATCAATTTTCCAATAACCAAAAATTTAGTTAAAATAGTCCAATTCACTTAAATCATTCCATTCCAGCCTATTGATTTCATATATCAATCTATGAAGATTTAAAGTGGTTTCGGGTATTTACTAATACCCGACTCCGGTCTCTTCTGTCATTTAAACCCAAGTTATCCAATTGTATACAATTTAAATTTTTACCGGATTATACCTTTACACAGCAATATATATACTTGATAGATAATCACAATATCACCATCAATTAAACCAACTCCTCGATTAATTAGTCCTTCCATTTCACTGAGTCATTACCACTTAATTCCTTCATAAAATAATTATTCTTTAATTAATTCTCATTAAGTAATTACCCATTCATTAATTACATCCTGTAATATCCAATAATTACTTTACTAAGTAATTTCACTTCATTTATTACATTTATTCATAATTACTTATTCAAATTGATTTTCCAAAATCATTTACATTGACTAGTTATCCCTTAAATTAATCTCACTCATTAATTAACTAACCCCTAAATAACTTCCTTAATTGATCCATCTTTTAATTAATTACACTTAAGAAATGGATTCTTAATTACTTCCATAAAATAATTTTCCTTAATCAATTAACCTCTAATCAGGAACTAATTAGACCTTTAATCCATACTTAAACTAGTTAAACCCAAATAAATTTACCCTTAAATTACATCTATTCATTTAAAACCAATTCCAAATTAATTAATTCCAAATGGATTAATTATAATCCTTTATTATAAATTTATTAACCCTTGATCCATAATTAATTAATTAATCTTTAATTCCTTAATTAATTTTTAATCACCAAGGTCCTTGATTAACTTAAGATAACATATTTATCCCTATTAATCACTTAATCTTTGTTGACATATAAATTCAAAGTATTTTATCCTTTAAATTAACTTCTTAATTGCATACTTTAGTTAAGTTTATAGAACTTATTTAAGTAAAACCATTATACAATTCCCTAAACCACAATTAATAACACTATTATATGTATAAGGAAATAAATCCTTAAAATTTGTTAAGCTTGATTACGTAAAGTAAATTAGTTTTCCTTTGAAATTAGGGTTAAATGAACCAACCATAATTACGAATACAGTGTTAAATTAAAATGGGCCGAAGCCCACAACGTCACAACGCAAATCAAAACCCGCTTCTCCTTCCTCTCCTAAATCTCGCTGAATCCCATCCAAACGCGAGCCACAAACAAACATCAGTGATATACCGTGCAACGTGCACGTGCACCACTCCACAGTGATGCTCCGACCACCGAAACTGCCTTCGATAGGTCGACGATGACCTATTCCCTCCATTCCGACCACTCAACCGTCCACCCTACACCCAAATCAAATTCGAGCACTCAAGGTCACACTGGACCCAACACATCAGAGGAAAACTATAAACCACCGACGATCCCATCCACCTGGAACCACGCCGCCTCGACCAGAGCATCGCCTTGACCTCCCGCGACGATTCCCCCTGCCGCGATCATCTCCGGTCTTCCCTAGCCTACACCATTTCCTCGACAGCAATCACGTCCCAAACCCACTGGAAAACCCTAGTTCAACTTCCCCTGGCCACTACGTACACTATAAAAATCCACCTCCATTTTTCCAAAGAACCCCATCACATTGGCCACCTCCAGGCCAAGTGACAACCAATTCGATCACATCGATCATCGGAATCCTTCGAATTTCAAAACGCGTCCATCTCGAGATAACTCGCCAAATACTTGACTAAAATTAATATTGTAAATTCCTAAATTCAGCATTCATTACCACGAATCTAATCATGGATTCGATTCATGGATTCAAGACATTTAATTTTTGTCCAAATTTAAAGTTCACTGTTTTTTTTTTCTTTCTTGTATAACTCTTGAGATAATTTCTTAATACAAATTGTTGAATCTATTGTTAAAAGTTATATTATACCACCATCATCATTTTATCCAAAAATTTAGATTAAATTGGAGTGTAATGGGATGTTTGACTCCTTTTCTCTTTGATTTTGTTCTGCTGTTTGAACACAAACCATCCCAGACTTCAAATATTTGCATACAGATATAAATATCCATATCCGCAGAGCAAAGAATATTCATACAATTTTACTATAACATCCCATATACTTTATCACAGGCATCAAGTAAAATTTTGATTTAAAACTGTTTTTATCATTAAATGTTTACTTACTGTTAATATGGTTGAGCAGAGTTTGAAAAACTACTGTATAATTTATCGAGGCATATATGTTTAAATATAAGCAGATATGCACATATTCTTCCATTTAATATTCATTAACATATAAATTTATTCATGCAAACCTATATTCACATAACACCCAAAAGACTATGCATCAGATGAATATTTAAAGGTTGTAGTTTACTCACAGAATATTGATAAAATTTGAATACAAGTTGCAGTTTACTCACCTTTTTTACCAAGATGAATGATTGTTGTTATGTTTATCCTGCTTTATACTCCTTCTCTGTCTTTGATTTCATTTAGGCCTGTTTTATTTTTAAGGCAGTGTTGTTTTATCCTTTTTGTTATACTTAGTTCCAGTGAGTGAAATAGGAGACAAGGCAGTGGTATTATATACACGTAGAATTGAAGTGTGCTGGAGAAGCTAGTTCGTGATCTTTTTTTTTTTTTAACTTTGATTTGATCAAAGATTTTTTTTTTCCTTCTAGCCTACAATTTTTGACCAGGCAATACTTTGTTTTGGAGGCTGAGATGATAGCAATTAAATGCCATGGTTTCCTTATTTGTTTACACTATTATTATTTATCTCTTGGTTGTATATAGATAGTTGTATGCAAACATTCACTTGCAGGTAGACTCTGGCTTCTAAATGAAGATAATTTGTTAAAAGATGTTTGTTTGTTAACTTCTAGTTTGAATAATTTACATATATATGTTAGGGTCAGGTTTACCTTTATACTTGCTTACAAATTTTAAAGTTATGTTGTATGCTTACCTCCCTACTTAATTCTTGCTTATGATTACATTTTTATTTATTTTTTTATTTTATATCTTAACAATCACTCTTTAAATTATATTTATATGCCTTATATAATATTTATGCTTAAATTCTATTTTGATAGAATTTAAGGTTATCTTCAAACGTTATCATCCATATGTATATTTTACACCGAATGTCAATAGAATACATCATTTTAGTTTAATTATACAAGATAGGTTCTATTATAAATATTATTTAAGAGATTTATTTTAAATATCAAAAATCAAACTTCCTTTTCACAAATACAAATCTACACAATAAATGGCAATTATTCCAAAAGATTTATTAATTTTAAAATGATCAGTTTACTTTTTATTTAATTAGATTAAATATTTATTAAATGATCCTACTAAAATACCGGGTCATCACATTCCTCCCCCCTTTGAATCTTTTCGTCCTCGAAAAGGAACGAAGCCAGAATTTATGAAAATGCCTAAAATCAGATAAGTATTCCTTGATCATTTTTAAAACACTATTTGATATCTACATAATATTTTCCAAAATAGTTGTTATAAAAATTCTTTTATAACTCGATGTCTCAACTAGTCCATCCTTGTTCTCACAGAAATTCAATCATACGTTGATCAGGCGTAGGACTGAAAATCGATAAGTACTTGGTAAACCCGTTTTCAACACCCGGTGAAAATACTTGGAAAACAATTTTATTGAAAATATCAGAAACAGTTTTTGAAATAGAGAAATATTTTTTTTAGGGACAATGCTCTGGAAATCATCACCCCCATTCCATGGTCACAGTTACATACCAGGGTTACGTTGCAGTCGCAACAAAAGTCAATGTAACTGCAGGCTCTCCGCGGCACCGTCGATTACGCCATGGAACCCACACAACAGATCACAGTTACATCCAGGGTCACGCTACCATCGCAGCAAAAGTACATGTAACTGTAGGCTCTCAGCGGCCCTCAGATTTTTGCTGTCGAAATAAAACTTCTCCACTCCTACATAGGTCGCAGTCTACCGAGATAAACTCAAACGCAGACTGTTGGCTCTCAGCGGCACACACGACTTTCGCAATGTTACCATAGGTCGCAGTTACATCCTGGGTTACGTTGCAGTCACAACAAAAGTCCATGTAACTGTTGGCTCTCCGCGGCACACACGACTTATGCTATGGTAACTCAACTCATAATCCTCAGGAACTAGTTTTGTCCGGGCTCCTCACAGGATCAACTTTAGAACCCCCCCTTGGGGCTCAAGGCAGCACCACCCGGTGACACTCCTGAGAAGTTCGTTCCAAGGGAGCGCCTTTTTCCCCAGAGCTATCATCAAAACATTTTATACTACACATATAGTATCTTCAAATCATACACCTAGTATGATATTATACGAAGCTCCTTTACACAAAATCGATTATCCCAAAATCGATAATTCTCAAACTACGCTTTCCAAATTCAATATTTATTTTACCCAAAATCAAAAGCCTTTCCAAATCCAAAGGTTCCCAAAACCTTTTCAAAATCCTCATAAGGTCCTTTAAATATATATATACAGATATATATAATTTTTAAAACCTTGGATCACTTTAAACTCGTATAAAATTCCTTTTATACTTCAAACACTTCCAAAATCCTTTTTCTTCCAACAACAGATTTAACAAGGGAAGAATATATATATACAAAGATATAACTTTGTTTACCCAAAATCAAATATTCAAATTTGATTACTCTTTCCAATATCAATTTCCTTTCTATTCGCATTCACTTATTCACATTTGCCTTTAGCCCCATTTGGATTATTACCTCAATTCTTATCCCAGTTGGGTATTTAATCAATAACAGTTTGAACTCTGACCAGTATATTTAGAAAATAGCTTGAAATTTTTTAAAAATAGGTAAGTAGTTGAAAAATAATCAATAGTTTGCAAAATAGCCGTAAAATAGTTGACTAATTGTAAAATAGTTGGAAAATAGTTAAATAGTTATAGAAATCTTAGATAATTTCAAAATAGTTGTAAAATAGTAATTAATTCGTAACTTAGTTGAAAATTAGTAATTAGTTTATAAACAGTTGTAAAATAGTTAAATAGTTCCAAAAGTAGTAGCAAATTCAAGTATAAAATAGTTTGGGTTTTTTTTTTTAAAAAAAAAATTGTATAGTAAATAGATAAGAAAATAGATTTAAAACTATTTATATTTAAACAATTTATATTAAAAATGGTCCAGAGTCGACACTGTTCACTTTCCCAACAATCCCATTTAAATTAACCTAATCCCATTTTAATTAACTCCAATTTCCATTGGACTTGTTTCATTCCCAATTCAAAATTAAATTGATTCTCAATTTCCTTCAAACTTCAAATCAAATTCCATTTGATCTTTAGACTTGTACAACTTTAATTATAATTTCAATTTTTCAATTTCTATTTATAATCAATTACATTCACACTTTGCTTTTCTCTCGGAATTATACTTTTTATTTAGCCAATATATTTTTATTTATTCCATAAACATTTAATCAAGATTCCAGAGTTCAAACAAATTTCCAAAATTTCAATATCACCTTAGAATGCAACTATATCCAAAATTCTTTGGCAAATTCAATTATCCCTTTGAATTTCAAAATCATACCCAATTCTCAAACAATCCTAATTTAAAACAATTTGGTAGCAATTTCTCTTTTAGAAACTCGAAAATAAACATCGAAGATGCTGCAGTCATCACCAACGTTATTTTCCAGTGACTGAAAGAGTTCAATGCTTTTATCTCTTTAAAAACATTACCAAATATTTTTAATTTCAAATCTCCAGATTTCAAATTCAACACCAAATATTTTTTTTAAAAAAAAATAAGACTATTATTTCTCCAAAACCTTTGGAAACCACTTCCAAATCTAAAGGAATTTTTAAATTTTCCCAAAAATTCCAAATTCCCAATCCATCCAATTTATTTTAATTCCAATTCCAAATTACTCAAATTAATTTGGTCTAATTTCAAATAGAATTCACTTCAATTTCAAATTATTTCGATTTCTATAAGAATTAATCCCAATTCCCATTTGAATTTGAACTTTATACTCATCCATTTTCAAATTAAATTAATTCAAACTAATTTTAACTTAAGCTAATTAAATTGAAATCTCAAGTTAAACCATCTCGAATTATATAAATTCGAGTTAAATTTTTAAATGTTGATTTAATCAAATCAAATTATCTCATTAAACCTTTTAATCCTGAATCCAAAATCCATTTGAAACTTATTTCAAAATTCAACCAATATTTCAAATCTCTTTTAAAGAACTAAATCTTGGAATTCAATTTATCACCAAACTTAAATTTTTAAGACCTAACCTTTAAAGTTTTATCTTAAACATTCCAGTCTTAAGCCCAAAATGATTCCATACACTAATTCACTACATACTAGTTCATACATTACATACATTTATCCAAAATAAGAGTCTTACATAAGTCATAAATCTAGATGCCTTCCTATTACTTAGAAGTTTGGAAAGAACAGAGCCCTAAAACTCCTACAAGTATCCTTCCTATGGACTTCCTTCCAAAGGACAAAGCCCAAACATACACTTCTCAACAGGATGTCCCCACTTATAACATTTATCACAAAATGTTTCTACCCTGTCATCAATCTGGATAACCTTCACGCCTCCAACAGTACGTTCCGCAACCTTACTCTTCTTCTGCCTCTCGGAACAATTCCTAGCAATATGTCCCGACTTCTTACAATGATAGCAAATAGTCGACTCATTGACCGGTTCCACTGGTTTACGCTTTGCCTTCCTCCTCTCAGGGCAATGATTTAGAAAATGCCCCTTCTTATGACACTTAAAGCACGAGATCTCAGAGTGAAACCGATGGAACGTACCCTTCAGTTCCTTCCTTGTTTTACTGCACTTGGCTGCGTAATGACCCTTATTGAAACATCTATAACAAGTGACATTATCATAAGGTCTAGGTTCAGTCCTTTCCTTAACCTGTCTCTCATTCTCCTAAATTTCTTCTTCTTGATCCCTTCGGGCAGCTGCTCTCTGCTCTCTGCTCCAAACCTTCCATTCTTCACTCTTGGTCATCTTTTTCAAGGCCGAATTCTAGAGGGACTTCCTAACCTATAAGTCAGACTTAATTAGAAGAATTCAACTTTTACTCTTATATTAATTTGCTTACTAAAGTATACCTTATGTTTTAACTTCTTTGGGTTTTTTTTCTTTATTTCCAAACAAAGTTTCAAACAACTCCTTATTTCAAAATAAGATTACCTTTAGAACTACTCTGAATCATATTATTTATCATCCCCTTTAACAATTTGAAACCAAATTTAATTCTAATGTTCCTTATATGAATGGTACATTCTATTCAATTACTTCTCGGATCCATATAATTACCACTTAAATTCTTATTTAATTTCAATGTTTTAGCATCCCATTACCATAATATTTATTAGAAAGAAATATTGCCTTATATATCAAATATAATCTTATATAAAATCATTTAAAATCCTTATATAAGTAAATAACAAGTACGCTCTCTCATATATATATACACTCAACTTATTCTAGGGTTCTATTGACTCTATCCTTAATGAGTATGCCCACCAGAGCCAAGGTTCTCGCTTAACCTTCTGCTCTGATACCAAATGTAACGACCCGGAATTTTCGAACCCGAAAATTCCAGATAGTTATTAAAAAGAAGAAAGAGATAGAAGAAGAAGAACAGAAACACCAAACATCTCACATTCGCAGCGGATAAAATATAATAATAAATAATAACAGTTTACAAAAGAATATTATAACTGTCGATTACATTTAATATACATCAGAGTTTCACATAATATACAGTCACTGAATATTTACAATTATCATGACTCAGATAAACAATAATATAAATACAGCGGATATACTCTATACGATACTGCCACCAGCTCTCCTCCTGAGCTCCTGAACGTCCTAACCTGAAAATCTGTAATACTCGGTCTGACCCGAGCATTACATCAAAGTAACACCCGGGTCAGGCTGGAAACCAGCGTGAGTAACCCAACTAACATGGAATACCAAAGCAATCAACTTATATAAAATCCGGGTGACTCATATCAGTTTACAAGGTCACAATTTGTTATAAACATCACTTATTTTACTCATCAATTTTCCAATAACCAAAAATTTAGATAAAAATTAGTCCAATTCACTTAAATCACTCCATTCCAGCCTATTGATTTCATATATCAATCTATGAAGATTTAAAGTGGTTTCGGGTATTTACTAATACCCGACTCCGGTCTCTTCTGTCATTTAAACCCATGTTATCCAATTGTATACAATTTAAATTTTTACCGGATTATACCTTTACACAACAATATATATACTTGATAGATAATCACAATATCACCATCAATTAAACCAACTCCTCGATTAATTAGTCCTTCCATTTCACTGAGTCATTACCACTTAATTCCTTCATAAAATAATTATTCTTTAATTACTTCTCATTAAGTAATTACCCATTCATTAATTACATCCTGTAATATCCATTAATTACTTTACTAAGCAATTTCACTTCATTTATTACATTTATTCATAATTACTTATTCAAATTGATTTTCCAAAATCATTTACATTGACTAGTTATCCCTTAAATTAATCTCACTCATTAATTAACTAACCCCTAAATAACTTCCTTAATTGATCCATCTTTTAATTAATTACACTTAAGAAATGGATTCTTAATTACTTCCATAAAATAATTTTCTTAATCAATTAACCTCTAATCAGGAACTAATTAGACCTTCAATCCATACTTAAACTAGTTAAACCCAAATAAATTTACCCTTAAATTACATCTATTCATTTAAAACCAATTCCAAATTAATTAATTCCAAATGGATTAATTATAATCCTTCATTATAAATTTATTAACCCTTGATCCATAATTAATTAATTAATCTTTAATTCCTTAATTAATTTTTAATCACCAAGGTCCTTGATTAACTTAAGATAACATATTTATCCCTATTAATCACTTAATCTTTGTTGACATATAAATTCAAAGTATTTTATCCTTTAAATTAACTTCTTAATTGCATACTTTAGTTAAGTTTATAGAACTTATTTAAGTAAAACCATTATACAATTCCCTAAACCACAATTAATAACACTATTATATGTATAAGGAAATAAATCCTTAAAATTTGTTAAGCTTGATTACTTAAAGTAAATTAGTTTTCCTTTGAAATTAGGGTTAAATGAACCAACCATAATTACGAATACAGTGTTAAATTAAAATGGGCCGAAGCCCACAACGTCACAACGCAAATCAAAACCCGCTTCTCCTTCCTCTCCTAAATCTCGCTGAATCCCATCCAAACGCGAGCCACAAACAAACATCAGTGATATACCGTGCAACGTGCACGTGCACCACTCCACAGTGATGCTCCGACCACCGAAACTGCCTTCGATAGGTCGACGATGACCTATTCCCTCCATTCCGACCACTCAACCATCCACCCCACACCCAAATCAAATTCGAGCACTCAAGGTCACACTGGACCCAACACATCAGAGGAAAACTATAAACCACCGACGATCCCATCCACCTGGAACCACGCCGCCTCGACCAGAGCATCGCCTTGACCTCCCGCGACGATTCCCCCTGCCGCGATCATCTCCGGTCTTCCCTAGCCTACGCCATTTCCTCGACAGCAATCACGTCCCAAACCCACTGGAAAACCCTAGTTCAACTTCCCCTGGCCACTACGTACACTATAAAAATCCACCTCCATTTTTCCAAAGAACCCCATCACATTGGCCACCTCCAGGCCAAGCGACAACCAATTCGATCACATCGATCATCGGAATCCTTCGAATTTCAAAACGCATCCATCTCGAGATAACTCGCCAAATACTTGACTAAAATTAATATTGTAAATTCCTAAATTCAGCATTCATTACCACGAATCTAATCATGGATTCGATTCATGGATTCAAGGCATTTGATTTTTGTCCAAATTTAAAGTTCACTGTTTTTTTTTTCTTTCTTTTATAACTCTTGAGATAATTTCTTAATACAAATTGTTGAATCTATTGTTAAAAGTTATATTATACCACCATCATCATTTTATCCAAAAATTTAGATTAAATTGGAGTGTAATGGGATGTTTGACTCCTTTTCTCTTTGATTTTGTTCTGCTGTTTGAACACAAACCATCCCAGACTTCAAATATTTGCATACAGATATAAATATCCATATCCGCAGAGCAAAGAATATTCATACAATTTTACTATAACATCCCATATACTTTATCACAGGCATCAAGTAAAATTTTGATTTAAAACTGTTTTTATCATTAAATGTTTACTTACTGTTAATATGGTTGAGCAGAGTTTGAAAAACTACTGTATAATTTATCGAGGCATATATGTTTAAATATAAGCAGATATGCACATATTCTTCCATTTAATATTCATTAACATATAAATTTATTCATGCAAACCTATATTCACATAACACCCAAAAGACTATGCATCAGATGAATATTTAAAGGTTGTAGTTTACTCACAGAATATTGATAAAATTTGAATACAAGTTGCAGTTTACTCACCTTTTTTACCAAGATGAATGATTGTTGTTATGTTTATCCTGCTTTATACTCCTTCTCTGTCTTTGATTTCATTTAGGCCTGTTTTATTTTTAAGGCAGTGTTTTTTTATCCTTTTTGTTATACTTAGTTCCAGTGAGTGAAATAGGAGACAAGGCAGTGGTATTATATACACGTAGAATTGAAGTGTGCTGGAGAAGCTAGTTCGTGATCTCTTTTTTTTTTTTTTTTAACTTTGATTTGATCAAAGATTTTTTTTTTCCTTCTAGCCTACAATTTTTGACCAGGCAATACTTTGTTTTGGAGGCTGAGATGATAGCAATTAAATGCCATGGTTTCCTTATTTGTTTACACTATTATTATTTATCTCTTGGTTGTATATAGATAGTTGTATGCAAATATTCACTTGCAGGTAGACTCTGGCTTCTAAATGAAGATAATTTGTTAAAAGATGTTTGTTTGTTAACTTCTAGTTTGAATAATTTACATATATATGTTAGGGTCAGGTTTACCTTTATACTTGCTTACAAATTTTAAAGTTATGTTGTATGCTTACCTCCCTACTTAATTCTTGCTTATGATTACATTTTTATTTTATTTTATTTTATATCTTAACAATCACTCTTTAAATTATATTTATATGCCTTACACAATATTTATGCTTAAATTCTATTTTGATAGAATTTAAGGTTATCTTCAAACGTTATCATCCATATGTATATTTTACACCGAATGTCAATAGAATACATCATTTTAGTTTAATTATATAAGATAGGTTCTATTATAAATATTATTTAAGAGATTTATTTTAAATATCAAAAATCAAACTTCCTTTTCACAAATACAAATCTACACAATAAATGGCAATTATTCCAAAAGATTTATTAATTTTAAAATGATCAGTTTACTTTTTATTTAATTAGATTAAATATTTATTAAATGATCCTACTAAAATACCGGGTCATCACATATATCCCCATTTTTTCCCCCCAATATTAAATCACAGAATCTTATTAAATTAACTGCCTTACGGGTCGTTACATTTACACTAGAGTACAATATATGTAATAAGTAAATTTAAAAAGAGAGAAAATCATTATACAATATAAATAAATATAATTTTGAATTACCTTAGGCATGATCACGGTCTAGTAGACAAAAAACACAATTTACCTCAAGAGAACAAAAAATATATAGCTTGATATATTTTTTTCTCTAGAATGGGAAGAGATACTAAATGCTTTATATATACATGAATAATTATAGGAATGGGAAGTTGCTCAACATAAATGTGTACATTAAAATAGGTTGAAATAATAGGTCATGCAAGCTAAAATGGTAAACCTATTTTTGTACATGAGATATAGTCAATTATATAGTGAATCATACACTTACAAATCATATGAGCGACCGAGTGCATGAATACGTGTGAAGTTGACGTCCATGTCCAACCTAGACAAAACTGGACACAAACGTCCACTTACTAACATTGTATTTACTAAGAAAAAACAAAAAACAAAATAGAACTCTCGGCATGCCTCATGCCTACTCTGGCTCATGACTAGTTTAAGTACAAACTCCATATCAATTTCTTTCCTCACATCAGAATCAGATTAGTTCACCGTGTCAGCAACGACAGCACCGCAAGAATCAATCGTGCAGGTATCCTTCAAAACTAATCATCGTCATAAAATGTAAACATCGGATCTGGTTATGTAATACTTTATTAGTTGTCAATTGGTTTTTTTTGCCAATTGATCCAAGCGTTTTTAGACTAAAGCATGATGAATGCGTATGTAAATGTGAAGTACGTACTCGTTAGACTGAAAAAAGAATTAGTAGTAAAAGCGTGCATCTAACGAGTACAGTTCTCACATTTACTCCACTTCACTCTTTTTCAGTCTCACGAAATCCCTCTTCTTTCTATAGATCTACGCTGCTTCTTCCAAAAGTCTCATTACACAGGTGATCAAATTTCAATCTTTATGCTAAATCTGTACAAATTAGGTGCTTGTATTAAATTCCATTTGAATTTTGGGTGCAGTAAAGTTTTATTTACTGAAGAATATGATGCAATTTGATTTTAGATTGGTGGATAATATGGCTGGAAGGACTCCTGGATTGATTGCTTTGTTTGATGTTGATGGAACACTTACCGTTCCTAGAAACGTATGAATGTTTTATTTATTTTTCTTTGCTTTAATTTTTTGTTATAATGGGGCAATGTTTGTTATGTTTTTGTAACTTTTTACATAAAAACTTCATTATTTCCAGTGATGCTCATAACTGGGGCAGTATTGCTTACTGAAATCAGAAATCACTAGGAACATAATTGGTCTTTAAGGTGTTGACTGTTTGAATTATTAGTTTTTCGTTTTAAATTCTAATTGAAATTTATTCATAGTAGCTCAATAACTTTACTAGCTTTTACGGTTACTAGCTTTTTACACAAGGGAAATATTTACTTTTTCCTTGAAGTCCATCAAAACATAACTAAAAACCCTCTGAACGGAAAATATATGTTCTGAGTTCATATGCTTATTTGACTATATTTCCTCCAAATTTTTATTTTGAAACTTTGTATGGCATAAACTATTTCATCAAGAAGCAGCATATTCAAGGGACAAGTATACATCCAACAATTGATTGTAACACTACAATATTTGCTTGGCAGCTCACTTTAAAAATTTGAAGTAAATTACATGATTACATTGAAGCTAATAGAAATTGCCACATAATTTACATGGGACTTATGCGAAATTACCCTAGTTCGTAGGACCATTTGGTCTTCTGGTGCAAGAACAGCTATTGAATAGGCGACTGATGTCAAATTCAGTAAGAGGTGCTGCATATGTGTGAACATGTGCACGCCCACATGCTTGTGCATGTGTGCATAGTGTTAGACGTAGGGTGGCCCTTTTTTTTTTTTTTTTTTTTTTGCATCGATAAGTTCTAATAATCATAAATTTTAAAGTAAGTGCATGCCACACAAATATGTTGTTTGTTTTTTGCACTTATAATTGCTGACCATAAAAGCAAAAAATGTAAGCTTCACTGGTCCAGCCCCATGTTTTTCCCCACTTGAACTTAGAATTTGGTAACATGCATTTTTACCCTTGAGTATATTAACAATCACCACTCCACTTCCACCTTTGGCAATATCTCTCAAATCATTTTTATATTTTTCATATAATCTCTCCAAATCTTCTCAAACTTCCGTGTATGTGTGTACGTTGTTGAAATCACGTCCGCACATCCCTACGTGGGGCAGCATATGATTTTGACCAATATCGTTTAACAAAAGGAATCTCTTGTTGTTACATGTGACCAAACTCATATACACACACACCCCCCACTCCACTTCTATTATTTTTCACGATGTGTAACTATTCTTTTTCCAGTATGCGCCCATTACCCACACACAATGCGAGACAACCCAACAGATTTCCATCTTGGCTTGCATTCATCCATGCGTCTTCCAGTACGCCAAGTCGCCAACACGATGCCTGCACCATATCGAGACTCTGCTCCTGTGTCATTCTACCAGATCCAACATACCACGATCTAGCTCCATCTTAAGTCTGACTACTTAAGTTTACACCGCTAGCTATCATGATTTACAAATTTCTTGCGCATTGTCCATTGTCTCATGCGATACCATCGGCTTTGATAGCATGTACATCCCTACGGCGGGGGGGGGGGGGGGGATGTGAGTTTAGTCAACATCTTTTAACAAAAAGAATCCCTTGTTTTTACATGCGGACCAAACTCGTATATATACCACTCCATTATTTTTCATGATGTGTGACTATTCTTCTTTTCAATGTATATCCATTACCCACACACAATGCGAGACACTCCAACATACGTGTGCACGTATGGGTTCCTTGTTTGCTTATTAGAAATGAATCTTGAAATTGATGCAAAATTCGGTTTACTTGTGACTGGATATGCAAAATTCGGTTTACTTGTGACTGGATTGCATTTATAAGTTCTGAAAAAACAAATGCCATTATATTGAGCACTTAATAATGCATTTATTAATAGAATGATAGGAAATCAAACACCATTTGTACTTATAAGCGTTCGAGAAACAAACAACACCTTATTTTGGGAATTTGAAAATCCTGTATTTAGTAGTTGGAGTTTTATCCGATCAGCAACCATTGCATCCTACTAACTGTGGTCAACTGTATTTTTACATCCTAATATATTTTAATAACATGTATTTAGGTTATTAGCTCAAAGATGCTTGAATTTATGAAAGAACTTCGGAAGGTGAAGAGCTATTCATAACGTTTTTTGCATATCGTAGAATTCTTTCTAAGAAAAATTACAGGACAATTCCTTTCTTGCAGGTAGTTACAGTTGGCGTAGTGGGTGGTTCCGATCTTGTTAAAATATCAGAACAGCTAGGCCAATCAGGTACATTCTCTATATGATCCCTCATATTGATTTTATCTGTTAGATAGGCAGGCTGGAATATTTTACTTTTTAATGACTGGATGCTTGTTTTTGTAGAAATATATCTTTATTTCGCTAATCAAAGAAGATTTTGATAAGAGTCTACTTGAAACAAATATTCTTGTCAACATGCTGAATCTTTTGAGCGATATATGTGATAATGCTTTAATTGCATAATGAAACGACAATCGGCTGCTTGGTTGTTGTATAAAAGATAACTGCAAACAGTGATCTGTTTAATAATTAGATAGTAGGCATTTTACCATGCCTTCTCAGTTAGCATGTATACATCTTGTGCAAAATATCTTGTTTGGAAAACATGCTTGTTTAAATTTTTTTTTTCTAAAAGAGAAAGAGGAAGAATAAATCACCATGGCAGCAAATGATATAGTAGAAGTGTTTTGCAGTTATTACTGACTATGATTATGTCTTTGCGGAAAATGGTCTTGTTGCTTACAAGAATGGAGAACTGGTTGGCACTCAGGTAAACCTACAGTATTCACATGTTTCATATACGATGTTTGCTGTTCCGTTCTATGTTTTTGAAGCATTAGTTTGTTCGTAATATTAGAACAGGTTGGGTGACACAATGATATTGTATATAGTCATGTCAAGGGATTGCGATGCAGATTTTCTTATATAATGCTTAAAACAATTGTTTTCTTAGAGGTCATTTTGCTTGCTTATAATGTGTACGATAGTTGTGCTTGTATAGCTATGCTGTGATACATATCATTATTGTTATTTTCTTTAAAAAGTAATTGGTAGGTACAACACTATACATTAGTGATATAGAAGATCTTCTCATTTTTGTTTTTTGTTTTTGTTTTGTTTGTGTGTGTTTGTTTCTAATATGCATCGTGATTTGTTATAAAAATCTGTTACCGGTGAAAACTACAGAGACTATCTTCAACGAGCAATATCTGTTGTTTCCTTTTAAACTTTATAGATGTTATAGAAAAAATTTCACTTCTTGTATGCATATTGGTGTTGTACAAAGCATTATGGTTAAGTATTTATGTTACTTTTCGCCTGCCACGAGCAAAGATACGTGCTATAATTACATTGCTTGATTTTCGTCTCATAAATATGCAGAGCTTGAAATCGTATCTTGGCGACGATCAACTCAAGGTATGAAACTTAACCTACTTTTCTTAAAAGAATTTTGTATGAATTTTGCGCGTAATTATTCTGCGCAGGAATTTATCAATTTCACTCTACATTACATTGCCGACTTGGACATCCCAGTCAAAAGGTTCACTCTGCCATTCTCAATTACTGTTAGGCTGCTTCTATTTGAGCCCTGTCAATTGCCTTGCATACCCCAATTTTTCTGTAATTTTGCATATCCCATTATTTACTTCCCAAAAAAGTTCCGATTTTTCCTTTTGGTTATTTCTTCAGTGTTCTTCATATGATAATATGAACGTACAAATTGTCAAGACTAAAAAAATAATATGGATTCACAACAGAATTTGATTCAAAGTTCATCAAATATCTCATTTTCTGGGAATTTGTTTGGATGTACTTATTTAAATCAATTGATGCTTAGATTGGATGAAATTTTGAGCTTTGTGAATGTTTTTTAGGTATTTTTAATTTCAATTTTAAACAATAATGCTATTAAATTCCAATTTTGCTTCGGCTTTAGTTTCCTAGATTATGAAAGCAATATTTGAAGACTTAATGCAAAACTTTGTGGATATTAAGATATCATTTTTTTTAAAATATTGTTTACTGAAATATTGATTTGAAATGAGTAATGATAGGCAGACGATATTTTGGTTACTATTTTTTTCTTTTTAAAAAATTTATGATGCATGGACAATTGTCTCAGAAGTTGAAGTAAGATTGGCCTTATTACTGTTTTTGTACTAACTTGCTATAATTATGTTATATTCTTTTTCATTTAGAGGTACATTCATAGAGTTTCGTAGTGGTATGCTAAACGTTTCTCCAATTGGACGGAATTGTAGTCAGATAGAGAGAGATGAATTTGAGAAGTATGACAAGGTATATACTTCTTTAGCAAGTTGGTCTGTTTGTTTTTTAAAATTTGTTAATTCCTGACGCTTGATTGAATTACATGCACTTCCCCATGGGATATAGAGAATGCAGCCTCCCCTTTATCGGTGGATATTCATATATTTTTATTTGAACATCTGTAAAAAATTAATTAGGTCCACAATGTAAGAGCAACGATGGTCTCAGTGCTCCGAGAGAAATTCGCTCACTTGAACCTGACATTTTCCGTTGGAGGCCAAATAAGCTTCGATGTAAGTTGTAATGCAGGACACCTCATTTTCAAATTTTATACTATGTTGTTACTTACGATTTTATTACTTAGGTTTTTCCACAAGGTTGGGACAAGACCTACTGCCTTAGATACTTGAAAGAATTTCAAGAGATCCATTTTTTTGGTGATAAAACATACAAGGTATGTATAATGCCACTATTTTTTATGACAAAAAATGCAGTGAGTCCTTAATATAATGGTGTATCCCAAAGCCCTACACCAAATAATATTATAGCGCAGTCATATTTCTCGATTATGCACAAGTCATCATATCTTCTCCTTTAACTATATATACTTTTCATATGTTTATTCCTTGATTGCACTATCTTTCATCATGCTTTTTTCCTAATGTATTTTTGTGAAATCAATCAGTTAACTTTGCACTTTCATATAGTATTGGTTGCAGCATTTATAGTGCAGACTCTTTGCAAAATTTTTAAGTGCATAATCCTTGACTTGTCATGAAGTGCGTATTTTTGTTTTTGTAAGGTGAATATTCGGCACTTTCATACGGCTGAATGTATTGGAATTGCATAATTCCCAGACTACTATTTTTTTCTTCCTCTGTAAACCAATTGAATGGACATGACAAAATGAATCAAATATTTTTATACATCCAATATATTACTCTACATGCTTTCTCGAAAAGTCCGCAAATGCTCTTTTTTGTGATACTGAAACTAGCATGTACCAGCACTACATATTACTCTTTGCGACATACATATATGTAATGTTGATAATATTGTTAAGGACCATTAGCCGAAATGGTAAGGCCTCTAGGGTGTGGATCTATAGGGTTTTGGTTCAAACCCAGGGATGCCAACATGCTTATCGTTCAAAACTTGAATTCTTGGACGCTTATCGGCAAAACTTGGATTTATGTTTCTATGTATAAAAGAACTAAAAAAAAAGTCAGTAATATTGGTGAAAACATTGTATATCTCCAATTATGATCCTAATGTAGGGGAAATCCCCACAACTAATTCACTTGTAAAACAAACCCTTGACATGAAAATTAGTTGGTAAGCTAAGTCCTTAACAATGCCCGTCCTATCATTTGGATTGCCCCAGACGAAGTGCAATTATGTTGCCTTCAGTTAATAATTATACTTGAACTAATATAGGCAGTGATAATAAAATGAACTAACTAGGTTTTCAATTTTATTATAATGCAAAATTATGGCTACTAAAAATCTACTTGGTCCATTATATCTTTTTTTTTCTCTCCAGCAGTTCAACCTTTTACAAACAGATTCAACATTCTTTGAAAAAGCGAGTTCACCTTCCTTTGTTCCAATTTCATTTCTGTTATTTATAGATATTTATAGTAAATATTTAATAACTTATTTTTTTACATGTTAATCACATGTTAATATTTCCCATTTTTTAGTACCTAGTTTGAAGGTTAGGTGAAGAAATTTGATGAAATTAATTGAGAGATAGTATTTTGATGAAACTCACAATTGTATTACCAAAATAGGGACCAAATTCAATATACTGCTTTTGAAAATGGATAATGTTTCTAGCAGCTTTTTTTCCTTATAAACATACCAGATAAACATTATAAAATTAACTAGATACTTTTATACATCCTATAGTAAATATCCTTATTCTAAGCATGTTCATTTTGGTTTTGTTCTTAAAAAAAAAAATAAAAAAAATCTTTTGGATCTTGGAGTCTGCATACACAAAGAAAAAGCCCAACATAAGCATTTTAAGCTTTCAAGTTCGACATACTTTATGAAGTGACTTTTCTTTGCACTTTTTATTTTTGGAATCTGCAGTAGTTTTTGAAAATGGATATTTTGTGTACTATCGTTTCTCTATCTTTCTACAAGCTTACTAAATAATATATTAATAATAAATATTTTTCATACATCCAATGTAGTAAATATCAATTATCTATAATGTGTGTGATTTTTGCCTTTTTTAATCATAAACCGCACACGATTTTCCTTATAAAATACCCTACCCTTCCTTTTTTTTTTTAAAAAAAAAAACCAGACCTTAGAGTTTGTATCCAAAAAAAAAGCAAATAAATGCACACCATGTAAGAATTTTGAATCTACTAATTGAACACCTTGCAAAGTGAATGTTCTTTGCACTTTTTATTTTCAAAGTCTGCAGTTATTTTTCCAACAAACAATTACTTATCTATATCTAAGCGGTTTGATGCAAGACAAGAGTCAATATTGAACTTTGAAATACTTTAAATATAGATTGAAAAAAAAGGCACATACAACACACTTTAAAGTAAATTTCATGTGCAACTTTTTTCAAAAATTTTACTCCACTTTTAATGTGCATCTTTTTACAGAAGTGGGGTATTGATTGTAAAACACAGCTTATGTAGAGTTATTTTTCATATCCTAATATTTATGGAAAGATAAAATGCTTTTGAAAGCACAGTAGTTTTTTTGTAATTTGAAAAATAAAAATACGGACCTTTGTCAGTAAATACATTTCCTCGTCTATATTGACAAAAGAAATACGAATCCAATCCCAAAACTCTCAGTGCCTTATATTTAGTGAGAAATATGCTCAAATCTACATGCCATACACTGATACACACTGTGTATACCAAAAATAATAGTTACATATTGATGGTAACCTGGTCTATTTCTTAATTCTTGAAATTGCCACTAATTTATAGTTTATTGGTGTTATCAAGTTAGCAAGACATTTCTACTTTGTAATTTTTGTTTTGCCGGTTCAATTAAATCATTTGGGAATAAATGATGTAATTTGACATACAACTATTGTAGTTGAGATTGTCTCATTCGAAAGCATCCCTTTCTATGTGCAGGGTGGGAATGATCATGAGATTTATGAATCTGAATGTACGGTCGGCCATACAGGTTAGTTCTTTTGATTATGATATGTTTTTGCCGCAAGTTGCGTTCAAGCGTAACTTTATGATAATGAATTGCTTCATGAAAGTTGTATGTGCGCGCGCACGCACACGCATAAGTATATACATATATACGTGTGTATCTCGGCGTGTGTTGTTATTTGGGTGCTTTCTTTCCTTTTTTTTTTTTACCTTATATGGATGCACATTGAGATGTTTGTGACTCGAACTTTTATCATCTGACATGCAGTAACAAGCCCAGATGACACTGCAGAGCAATGCAAATCAATTTTCATGACGAAATAATACACAGGGCTCAGCAGTAAACCATTAAATTTATACATAAGTTGTAACGATAAACACAGAGAAAGGAACAATTTCCCATTTATCATTTCTGTCATCTGAACAGCCAAGGATACGGTATCTTTACATGTGTTAAGCTATTGTTAATTTATCATAGTTCGTTTTCATGCTTGTAATTCAAATAATTGAATAATTTACAATAAGTGTATTATTTTCCTTATTGTCTACTTGAGAAAATCACTTTGCTCTTTTTCAGTTGCGATAAACTGTCAAGGGTGACATTGCTATTATATTCTACTTTTATTGCTGAAAATTGTTTTCAACCATCCTCTTCATCGCAGCACACTTTTATTACGGAAACATTGTAATAATAACAGTTTATTCTAAATCTTAGCTAAATATCAAAGAAAGCTTACACAGAATCAGGTGTTGATGAGATAAAACAAACAAATCAAACAGTCGAACACAATCCACAGTCAAATGCAAATGATAAATTGAAATAAACCTAAACTAAATAAGATAAAGATTCATAGTTATATCGCTATTTTGTTATAGTGTATATCTATTTTGGGAAGATGAACTTTATTACAATTTTAGAGATGATTACATGAGATTGATATGCTACTACAAAAAGAAAGAAGAATTAGAACTTGGAAGAACATTCATCTCAATGAATATAGCAATTTGATATGTACTTTTAACCGAAAATTCCTATGGAAACACATGTTTTTCAAACTTCAACCGTCCAATATGCATGCACTTGATATTATGTCATCTCCCAAATCCATTGCCTATGTAGATAATTACATGCTTTTTTTCTTTATTTAATTTTCATTTTATTAATTAAATTATAACTAAATATAAAATTTATATTTTTTAAAACATAAATTTGAGTCACAATTTTAACACTCCACCTTAGCTCATATTCTATTTCGTAGGATACTAAATGAATACATCAAATGCATACTCCAAATTCCATCTTCAACTAATATTCATCAAATCCAAGATGATATGAGCGTGAATACTCCTCTAATGAGCTCTAGCAAGGCTACCATCCGTTTCACTTTGCTAAAGAGCTCTGCCAAAGCCTCTATAATGCCCCGTCATATTCTATCTTATATTATACTAAATGAACACATCAAACGCATTATTCTTTATGCATGGAGAATATGTAAATTGTTTTATTCCTTTTATGGCTTTGCCAGTTTGATATCCACATTCTATCTTACACACCTCCACCCAAACTGTCATGCATTCGAGCATATGACTATCACAACTCTGTGCATTCATCGTACCTTCTTGCTAAATCTTGCACATATATTCTTGTCATATTTTATTTTATTCTTCCACTGCGAGTTATACATAAAGATCGTATAGAGTTTTCTTTTATTTTGTTTTACCCAAACGGTTTATCGCTTACGGTACTCAAAATCACATATGGTTATTTGACGCCGATTCAGAGTATCGCAAATGGCGGGTCGTTAAATAAGATATCAGAGTATAAGTTACCCAATTATGTTATTAAAGGACTAAGTTAGAGTGTTGTTCATCCTAGGAGTACTTGAGTGAAACCATAGAGCCACATGTGGGCATGTTTCTTCAAGCAGTGCGTATATACACTCGAAGAAGTAAATTACACATAGAGAGTGGGATCACTTTAGAGATTGGTACTCTACGATGGAAAAAACGTTGAAAGAACGTATTTGTATATTGTTTACTCTTAGTTGCTATTAGTATTCTTCTATGACATTAGCAATATGGGGTCAATGCGATATGAGGCGACGTGCGACAACGAGAAACATTGAAGCTAAAGTATAACGACAAAGGTGGGATGAGCCATTAACGTTTGACCATTATCTAACCCACACATGAGGGGTAATGCAAAGGTGCAGCATGTACTTTCATAATGCTGATAGAATCGGTGGATAAGTGTTGTTATCTTCGTATCAAGAGTTGGCTTTGTAAAATCATCTAAGAATATTCTCGAGTCTTGATAGCAAGCCTATTGTGGACATAGTCTTTTAACCATATTCAGGCTTGCCGATGAATCTATGACATAATCTTTAGATGCTTGGGAATATGTGAGATGATGAAAGGAAGCGAGGGCTGAAATGACTTTTGGTGACGCTCAAATGGGTAGGAGTTTATAGAAGAGAGACCCGTATAGTGTCGAATGTCATGAGTGATCAACCAATCTTAGAATGATGTGCTATTATATGAATAAAATTGATACTGACTTCGGTTTGAGGTGGGTTGTAGTTATTTCCAACTTTTATTAGTTGTAGTGTCATATAGGGGTACTCGCTTTAGCGAGATTATTTGTGACCATGAGAGATCATAAAGGAAGTAGGCTAGGTTTGTATGGTGTGTTTGAGCACTTGATGATGATTAGCCATTTAAGCACTCTTTTATGTCTATACAAGTAAGTGTGAGGTCGATCTTCTATTGGGTATTAAAATGTGTTTTCATGGTTTTTGGCTTACCTCCTTATCTCGACATTGGGTTTTGTATCGATCTTGAGCAGGGTTGTAAGTCCATGATTTTATAGTTGGGGAAAATGACAAAGTGGGAACAATAAGAATGAAAGGTGTGAGTGAAAGAATTGGTGAAGGAAAGGTTCATACTTCTGTGCGAGACACAACTATAGCATTGGCTATGAAGGTTATTGGATAGGCTGGAGAGGGAAAATTCCCATGCGTGGAGTAGAAATTTCTTTATAGTAGATACAACAACTAGTTTCTGTTAGCTTGGAGTTTAAAATTATCAGCATTTGTGAGGACAAGTTATTATAACTGTCCAAATTGATGATTAGTGATTTGTTGTTGTACTTTGATGGATGTATGTATATTACAGTTCTTTTTCCTTTTGTATAGGTCATTGTTATTTCATATGTTGTTCCATTGCATTGTGAGATTCTGTAATTGTGTAATTTCTTTTTGTCTTTTCCTTAATTATCCGTCTTTTCGTTCAATTTAAGTTTGACATATATGGTTTATTATCAACTTCAACTGTACGAAATTGCGTGTCGTTATAGGTACATTTGATGCTTTCACTATTTTATTTTATTATTTCTTCTTAAACCACGTATAGCTACGTTTTGGTTTTTCGTCTTGGTCTAAATGTCGTTGCATGAGTCTACTCTTGGGATATCGGAGTTTTTTTCTATTTTTTGAGGGGGATGCCGGAATGGGGCTTGTACCTATCAAGCTTAATTGCTTGTTTGGTTCGGTCTATTACGTTGATGTAATTAGATAGCTGCATCTATATATTTTTGAGTGATAGTTGTGTGTTTAGTTTGTTATATGTTACCGTATGGGTGTTTTTGAGTGATAAACCAGTTGTACTTCTACACATATTTGGAACACTAACAACCATTGTATCCTTCAAATAGTAAATAAAGTACCTGCTTTTCAAAAAAAAAAGTGTTACTAACTTTCCATTATCTATGTAGACTTATCTTTTATTGTAATTTTATATAACAAACTTTATTACATGAGAATAGTACCCTTAATATTTTAATCTTTAGTTCATAATTTATTCTTTTTAAGTACAAATATCATAATCCATTTAATTTTTATATGGCCCGTATGCTAATTATTCCAACATGCATAAGTGTACACATACACCACGATTTAGTTCACTCCTTCCTAATCCCAAATCTCAATGAAAAAATAATCGAACATTTCATGTTTATTTGTAATTTTTTTCTATAATACCTAGTTGAAGAAAATCCAATTTAATTCAAAGAAAATCCAAACATAATTAACTAATTTTAAGAAAATCATAATTATTTAAGACTTAAAAACTAGTTGAGGTGTGTTATTATTGATGTAGCTTTTGATTTTTTCATAATGTTTATATAAATAAAGATTTGACGATTAAAGTTTAGATAAGCATTAACTTCAACTGTAACATCCTGTCTTTTTGTACATTTTAAATCGACGATAAACCACACACGTCAGACTCAAACCATACAAACGGACGAATTGTTATTGGGGGTGAATAAGGAAAAGGAAAAAAGAAAGAAAGCAAAACAAAATCTTATAGCGGAATGACAAAATATAATAATTAAATAACAGTTCATGAAGCTGTTTACAAAATATTTGATTATACTAATACAATATAGAATCAGAGTTATACGTACCAGTGAACAATAAATAACAATGCAGCGGAACAGTATGAATGTTGTGGAACAATATAATAAATAATAGTAATACAATCTTCGTCTTCGTCCTCCCAAAGTAAGGTCTTCAAATCGTGAAATGCTTAGGCTGACCCGACCGAATTGAAAAGACAAAACACTTGAGTCAGAACTAAAAGATTTTATGTAAGTTAAATCAACGGGAAATAATATGAGTGGAACGTCGTCAGAGATGTTTACAGGAATGGACATCTCCTATTCAGTGTCTAACGTGAGTGTAGTAACTTAAGATATGCTCGGGATTCACATCTCTTAAGGATCCGTTAAACTATTTACTATGTAGTAATATTTTGCTATTATAATAATGTCTATAGTAGAATAAACTTATTTTAAAATAGCGTTAAGGGGTTACCCATATAGACCTTAACACGTAATAGTGCCAATAGTCTATACAGTACCGTAATACCTCCTGATCGGGAGGCTACCAGAGGATACTCCATAGGTACGTCACAAATCAAACTCGTACAAGACGCACTAGGGTAGGTGACACGGCACAACTAGGCAATGCCAGGGTAGATATACGAATTACGCTTCAGGAATGGTGGTAACGCGTAGCAGCTACTACAACCCACCTCGAGCCACACCCCCAAAATCAAAAGGGCCATAATCAATCACAAAGTAATAGAATGGCATCGAAGGAGTGTGTCCGATAAGAGGAGCTAGCTTCCTCATTAGTTCGTCGATCGCTCATATTTTAGCCACCTTATGCCAACTCATGGGAGCTGGGTCCACATATATACCTCAAAGGAATGCGGCCACCATCCTACTTTATTCTGGAATCTTCACCGCGTACACGGTTGTTAAAGTGGTTTTTGAAGTTGGCAGAGAGTATGACAACTTCCGATCTTGGTCTCTTTAACAACCAAACGTTATTATAACACCGCGGTCATTTCAAAATAATTTATACTTTAAAACCAGAATACACTATCCATTTCAAAAACCAAATCAATATAATATCATTTTTATTTCAAATACATCCTTTTTCAAAAATCATAGCACTTTCAAAGTTATACACTTCGAAACCAAACACTTGATATTATACACTTTCAAATCATAATACTTTGAAACTCGTAACTTTGAAACATAACTTCCATCACTTAAATGGTTTAAATATTAAAATACTTTATATAATAAACTAGCTTCTTCAATTTCACAAATCAATTCCAAAATAACTCGAATTTCTAAATTTTAATTTAACCAAAACCCAAATCATAAATTTCAGTACGATTCAGTTTCCAAATAAACTCTTTCAATTAATATCGATTTCAAATCAGATTTGATCCACAGAATAAGCCATTTAAAATTCAATATATTTCAAACTTTAACTATTCAACAATTTCAAAACTAAGTTTGGTAATTATGACTCAACAATTCGATTTTCTATTATTTAGTTTTGAAATATTTACATAATAAATCTATTATCATTTAAATAAAACCCAAATTACAAATAACTAAATATTTCCTTCAATTTATTTATACTTGAAATATTCATTTAATTCACATTAAACCAAGATCAAGTTATAAAAATCAGACCTTCTAAAAGTTTCAAATTTAATAAATTTCACATCAACTTATTTGAGTTAATTATTAAATAAATTCAATTTCAAATAAATCTCAAATTTATCTTCCATCCTTAATTTATTTAAATCATTATAAACTCTATATTAAAATATAATTTAAATACTTAACCATATTATCTTCAATAAAAATCAAACTTATTATTAAGCTTATTCTATATTAAAACAAATTACACATAGCTTAAAATCAAGGATATAATAACATTTATATAATATCTAAAATTAGTATTTATCTAAACCATATATTTCTTTACAAAACTATAAAATCATTTCAAATTATTTTTATATATATAGACCACGGTGTCTGTATATAATTTTCTATCCTATGGTCAAATGATACAGATATTTATCATTTCAATCCATAATTTAAAATATGAATACGGTTATATATCATTTCAAACCGCAACCCCGAATGAAATAAAAATCCATAACAACTGGTAGTTTATAACAATATAAAATACAACATCCATTCATCCAATATCAATCATCAAACTTATATCACCATCATCATCCAATTCAATCAATAACATCAATATAGAACAGATAATAAATGACAAGTATTTACTGGCAGTTTATATTCAATAATAAATTAAATAACTATTTTATCCAAATAAATCCAAATAAACTGAGATGCTGATTTAAAATATGCCAAACGGTCATAAATAAATTTCTAATCACATCATAAATCAATTTAACAAACATAAGAAATTTTAGAAGCTGTGAGTGGGTTAAAACACTCACCTTTTGAATTTAAATTGAATTTAAATCCAATTTGAACCCAAAATTTGAACAGTCTCAGAATTCATTTTAACTAGTATTAAAATGTCAGGAATTCCAATACGAGCCTAGTGGAGAAAACCGCACATGAATTGAAACTCGTACGCAAAAGTTATTGCGATTAGAACATTTGAATTCGAAATTAAAATAAAACAAAATAATTAATAGGCAAAGGAACGTACACAGGCCACGTCATACTCACGTTATCTCCTACAGCAAAATTCGATCGACACCCTCATCAACGCGCGCCTGCCAAGTGTAACACTGGCGCCACTAATATCGACACCGCGCCATGCCGGAGGGGCCGCTGACCCTAGAGCCACCCACGAACTCCCCAAGGCTTTCGATCGCCAGCGCGACCACGCGACTCAGTCGCGTATCCCAAAACTATAGCAGCCGCCATAATAAATCGAAACCCTAGCGAATTTTTGGTGCAAATCCAACCATTAGATCGACATGTGAACAACCCTGATGCACTCCCCTCGGTCCCCTCTACAAAACGCTGCCCTCCAATCGACGATCCATCGAAGATCATCAAACGCCAATGAACGGCCGATACTAAATCTCCCACTTTCGGCCACACAACAACCTAGATTGAAAAACGAATCACATATTCGACTTATACTCTTTGAGAGCTTCAAATCGATATATAATTCGATATTAATTGTGGAGTTTGATTTCTGAAGTTGAAATTTTGAATTGAAACTGGATTGTGAATTTTAGGGGTTGTCTGCCACTGAGAAAGAGGAGCAACGGAAATTTCTGTACGTACAGAAATGAGAAATAGAAAGACTGCTAGGGTTTATAACGATATATATAGGTAAAGCTGAAATTAGAATGGACCGGATTGATTTGGATTAAAAGTTGAAAGACAAATGGCCCGAAAAGACCGTTCTGACTTCGGAACGAAAATAAGTCAATCCATATATCAAAATAGATGTTTTTAAATATTTTAAACGCAATGGAATAGGTTTCAAGTCCAAATTCCATCGTATGAAGAAGTTATGCTAAAATCAAGTTATTTCAAATTGATTTCAATTTAATTTATTTCTAGGCGTTTCGAGTCCGTACAATCAAACGACAAGTCCGATCGTTACGAAACTTGAAAAACTATAATAATTCACTATTATGGATCCGATGAAACTGGTTTCGTCGAAATCCAAATCAGTGGCCAAAGTGGCTGTTTTTCAGTTGATTAAATAAATTAATATTAAATTAAATTAAATCACTTTTCCATTCAATTATCGTTATTTCCAATTTCTATCACTTTGGATTATTTAGTAATTTAAAATCCTTTAAAAAAAATTCTTTTATTAACTTATTATTGGGCATTTCACAATTTATAGCATTAAATTTCAATTTCAATTACTTCAGAAATTATAAGTTTGAATTCCCAATTAATCCATATATTTGATTTCTAAATCTTTTTATTGAACCCATTGTCACACTATAGGTATAATTATCATTGGTTTATATTTATTACGTTAATATTTCCCAATTCATTCTAATTCCAATTAGCATAGTAATTAATTTCATTCTCTTACCATAAATCTATTTGTTATGAATTGAATTCTCATTAATTTTAATTAATTTCAATTAAGCAGATTTTGATTCAATTCCAATCTTTTTATTTAGTCTATTATTACTCTACAAACCTAGTTAATATTTGTTTGTCTTTCATTACATTAATATATTCAATTTCTAACTCCCTTTTTATTAACTATTATTTTCAATTATATAACCAAGTGCAACAATTTAGACTATTTCATTATTGGAGTTTAACTCCAATTGTAAATAATTGGTTTTAATTACCATTGCTACATTTCATTTTAACATTCACCTCATTATAAATTATAAATTTTTTATTTCTTTTCAAATTTAATTTCAAAAATCTTATTAAATTAACAAAATTAATTATCGAAATTTATGGGCACTCAAAACTTTTCATCCCCGAAAAGGAAAAAGAAAGAGAAAAGAATAAATTAAATGGTCAATATATACTATTCAAAATATTGACTTTATAAACAAATAAATTTACAAAATCAAATGATTTGAATAAATATATAAATTTATAAACCAATTAAATCCTTATATATTCAAGTAATAAAATTTTGGAAAATATTTCATAAAATTTTCTAAGTCTAAAATTCACGAATTTTTTTTTGCAGAGTCTCCTTTATACGGAGAGGCTCGGGATAAAATATAATATCAAATATAAAAATATATATCACCATCTCAAAATAATATATATCCCAACAATGAGAAAAACAATATAATAACGCTAGAAAACCATAATCCGAGAACGTACCTATTTATCGGGCAAACAACATTAAATTATGAAACCAAAAGCAGTAGTAATTGCTTCCATAACCTGTATTTCACTTATATAATCTAAAAGAGTTAATAATTATATAAAATAAAATATTTATAGTTGTTTCAACCATAAACAAAAAAATCAACATAAACAACAATTACTTGCAACAAAACAAATAGTTGTTCGGGTTCAAAAACTTTAAATTGTACAGAATGGAAAATAAACTACTAAATGCACCATTTACTCAACAGTCTTAGGTGGAACTAAATGGATTATTCCTACATCCAAACAATTTTACAGTATCCTTGCCCAAAAAACCATAAACCAAATAAACAATGACCCAAGCATAAATTAAGTTCATACTCATTAATTTTATTTCACAACATTATTGCTTCACTTCCTTTTCATTCATATAATAATTCATCTTTTAATTTACATTTTATTTCTTACATTTTTCATTTCCATTCTTTTATTTTCATACATTATCTTCATTTCTTACATACGTTACTCATATACAATTTTATTTAACATATGTAAGCATATTCTGAGAGTACTATATGAGCTTCTTTGTAAATAAAAGAAGGTTGCATTACGTTCATTTATTCATTACTTATTTTCATTTATTAACAATATTCATGTGTAATTCAATTATTTAGCATTTCAATACATTAACTTGAGTCTATAATCATATATTTATTGTATTCATCTTTTTTACTTATTTTATTTATAAATAGCTTCAACCGTTTACTTAAGTTTATTATCATTTATTTATAATACTTACATTTCTATTACCTTAAATTAGTAGCATTTCAATCATAACTTAAGTTTATAACCACTATAACATCAAATTCTTATTTATAAAAGTAACTCATTGAACCTTTCTATTACATAAGTTTTACATGTAAATTTTCCATTACATTTTCTTATCAGACATTTCAACTTTTAAAAATCTTTTGGTAAGTTATATATATGCCTTTTAAGAATGTAGTTCAAAGCTATGCACATTTTTCTCATTTCTTTTAATTAATTTAATGTTCAATAATCATATCTTTTGTTTTATAGGTTACTACTTTCAACTTTCTTGTAATTTCATTTATAATCTAGTATTTAATCTCTTATTTTAATTAGAGATTCCAATTATTAATTAATTACATTCCATTTCGCTATAATAATTGAAACTATTAATTAACGGAAACTTAGGAACTAAATACCGGGTTAGATTTCAAATCATTTTTAAAATAATCGATAAATATATATACTTACAACTTATATATCCAATTATTTTTAAAACAATTAAAATTTATATTTGTTTATCCAAATAAATCTGCAGTAAAACTACTACAGTGGCCTTCCCACTTAGAAACTCGAAAATGAATGTCGATGATGCGTGCACTCATCGCCGAAATTATTTTCCAGTGACAGACAGGGGAGTACATAACTTATTTCTTTTCAAAATTTCTTTAAAAAAATTCTTTCAAATTATATTAAAATATTTATATCAGAAAATACTTATAAACAATATTATTGTATTCCAAAATCCTTTGAAAGAAAATTTCAAAAATCCCGAAACTTAAGTTCTAAAATTTCCAATTTTCATTTATTTTATTTTCTTCAAATTTTGTTTCCAATTAATATTTAAATTTCACTACCTAACAACTAATATATTACAACAAAATATAACCTTTAATTTTTTTATATATAAAAATATACAATAGGCAAAATTATTTCATTTATCTATATTTTAAAACAAATATTGTGTCGGTCTGTCCTATTAAGTGTTTAGAAATCCCTATCGATGTCATAACATCCTACGCACCAACCAGAATTTATAAGTACAAAACGGAACAAATTAACACAATATTAAAACTTTTTTATAAGACTAACAAATACGCTCTCTCATATAAATACACTCAACGACTCATCATAGGGTATTACCACCCTGTTAATAAAGAGTCAGACCCCACAAAGCTAAGGTTTTTTCGCTAAACCAAAGCTTTGATACCAAATGTAACATCCCGCCTTTTTGTACGTTTTAAATCGACGATAAACCACACACGTCAGACTCAAACCATACAAACGGGCGAATTGTTATTGGGGTGAATAAGAAAAAGGAAGAAAGAAAACAAAATGGAATCTTACAGCGGAATGACAAAATATAATAATCATATAACAGTTCATGAAGCTGTTTACAAAACATTTGATTATACTAATACAATATAGAATCAGAGTTACACATACCAGAGAACAATAAATAACAATGCAGCGGAACGGTATGAATGTGGTGAACAATATAATAAATAATAGTAATACAATCTTTGTCTTCGTCCTCCAGAAGTAAGGTCTTCAAATCCTGAAATGCTCAAGCTGACCTGAGCGAATTGAAAAGACTAAACATTCAAGTCATAACTAAAAGATCTTATGTAAGTTAAATCAACGAGAAATAATATGAGTGGAACAGCGTCAGAGATGTTTACGTGATTTGACATCTCCAATCCAGTGTCTAACGTGAGTGCAGTAACTTAAAAGATGCTCGGAATTCACATCTCCTAAGGATCCGTTAAACTATTTACTATGTAGTAATATTTCGCTATTATAATAATGTCTATAGTAAAATAAACTTACTTTAAAATAGCGTTAAGGGGTACCCATATAGCCCTTAACACGTAATAGTGCCAATAGTCTATACAGTACCGTAATACATCCTGATCGAGAGGCTACTAGAGAATACTCCATAGGCACGACACAAATCAAACTCGTACAAGGCGCGCGCTAGGGTAGATGACACGACACAACTAGGCAATGCCAGGATAGATATACCAATTACGCTTTCGGACCGGTGGTAATGCGTAGCAGCTACTACCGCCCACCTCGAGCCACACCTCGAAAATCAAAAGGGCCTCAATCAATCACAAAGTAATAGAATGGTATCGAAGGAGTGTGTCCGATAAGAGGAGCTAGCTTCCTTATTAGCCCGTCGATCGCTCCTGTTTTAGCCACCTTATGCCAATTCATGGGAGTTGGGTCCACGTATATACCTCAAAGGAACGCCGCCGCCATCCTACTTTATTTTGGAATCTCCACCGCGTACACGGTTGTTAAAGTGGTTTTCGGAGTTGGCAAAGAGTACGACAACTTCCGATCCCGGTCTCTTTAACAACCAAACGTTATTGTAACACCGCGGTCATTTCAAAATAATTTATACTTCAAAACCAGAATACACTATCCATTTCAAAAACCAAATCAATATAATATCATTTTTATTTGAAATATATCCTTTTACGAAAATCATAGCACTTTCAAAGTTATACACTTCGAAACCAAACACTTGAAATTATACACTTTCAAATCATAATACTTTGAAACTCGTAACTTTGAAACATAACTTCCATCACTTAAATGGTTTAAATATTAAAATACTTTATATAATAAACCAGCTTCTTCAATTTCACACATCAATTCCAAAACAACTCGAATTTCTAAATTTTAATTTAACCAAATCCCAACTCATAAATTTCAGTACGATTCAGTTTTTAAATAAACTATTCCAATTTATATCGATTTCAAATCAGATTTGATCCACAGAATAAACTATTTCAAATTCAATATATTTCAAACTTTACCTATTCAACAATTTCAAAACTAAGTTTGGTAATTACGATTCAACAATTCAATTTTCTATTATTTAGTTTTGAAATATTTACATAATAAATCCATTATCATTTAAATAAAACTCAAATTACAAATAACTAAATATTTCCTTCAATTTATTTATACTAATGTTCATTTAATTCACCTTAAACCAAAATCAATTTATAAAAATCATACCTTCTAAAAATTTCAAATTTAATAAATTTCACATCAAATTATTTAAGTCTAATTCTTAAATAAATTCAATTCAAATAAATCTCAAATTTATCTGCCAACCTTAATTTATTTAAATCATTATATGCTCTATATTAAAATATAATGTAAATACTTAACCATATTATCTTCAATAAAAATCAAACTTATTATTAAGCTTATTATATATTAAAACAAACTATACATAGCTTAAAATCAAGGATAAAATATGCAAAAACCCTGATTTGGAGATTACCGGTATACATTAAATTATAACGGAAGTTATAATTTAATATTGCAAATTAAAATATAATTGGAAATTTTAAATTGTTTATTTGGAATAAACAAACAATTTTGTAAATAAAATGAGAAAAATAAAGTTTGAAATTTTATTTTGTTTATTTGGGTACAAATATGGGATTAAATATTGATTAGATAAGTATTTGGTTTAAATAAATTGAAATATTGGTTATTTATTAGTTTGGAGCTAATAAATTAATTAGGTGATGTATTTCAACGTTAAATTTGTGAAATAAATCTAAAGTAATGAAAATAAAGTTTTAAAAACTTTATTTTGAGAATTTGAGTAGAAAATAATCAAATTGCAATTTTATTTGGGTAAATACAACCATATAGGAAAACATTGTCAATATGAATCATTTATTGAATATAAAATGAGAAATATGAAGATAATATGTGTTTTATTAAAATAAAAGACGAAATATTGTTTGAAAAATAATATTTCATGATTAAAAAGAGTTAAAGTGATTTATGGTAATTTATTTGACAAGAAATCAATTTTTGTACAAATTGTTGGATTGAAAATGGTGTTTTGTAATAAAATAATTTAAATTATAAAATATTTTTGAAAATAAGGTTTTATTTGTAAAAAGAACTTTTTATTGTTGAAATAAAATTTTATTTTGTTACAATAACAATTTTATTTGTAAACAAATAGATGTATACATTTATTTGGCCATAAAATGAAGAAAAGTGTGCATATGTTTATTATATAGGTTAGAAAGTATACATAACTCAAATTTCTTTATGTAATAATAATGGTTTTGGGATGTTTGAGTTAGGTTTAAAACCCAAACTCCATTATCCAGATGTTTCTAGAGAGAAATAAACTACTGTACGTAGTTTCTTCTTCCACCCCAAACAAAAGTTTTCAGTAAAGCAACAAGAGAAAAAAATGGACAGTCTCCATCTAAATTCAATTTTCCACTCAAATTGCTGAAAATCAAAGAAGATAATCACTAAAATCAGATAATAGAATGTAATCTCCATACAATACCTAAAAGTTTACATCAAAATCTTTGAAACAAGATATGAATTTGTTTGTAACAATTTCTTTTGCTATTGCATGTCTCTCTTCTATCTTTTACAGGTCTTAGAAGCTCCTCTTCATCACAAAAGCTTACAACTTGATTCCAAAATCGCCTAAAACTCTTGCTAAATTGCTAAGGTGAGTACAAGCTCAAGAATTGCTAGCTAAAATTGAAGTTTCTGTGAAATCAACTTGCAAAATCATTTACTGTAAAATAAATTATTCCTGTTAGTTGCTGATTTGAATTCTTTTTTTCTGCTTACCACTTTGAATGGCCATATCTTTCTCGTTTTTTACTCAAATTTAATAAATTTAGATGTTGCGGAAAGCTAAGACTTTGTTCTAAAACTTTTTAGTTTTGAGTTTTCCAAAATTTCGAAATTATCTTGGTCAAAATTGTGATTGTTTGTCGCTATCCCGAGACAAAATGACAGAAGTTGTGAAATTCAAATCTCAGAATTGTTTTATCCATAACTTTTACAATTCCTATCGGAATTTGGTAATTTTTAATGTGCTGGAAATCTTAGAAACCAAGCTAAAACTTTCTTTTTATTCATTTTGCCTGATTTTGTAGTTATCAATGCAATAATTGCAATTGTTTGTCGCTGTCCCGAGACAAAATGACAGAAGTTGTGAAATTCAAATCTCAGAATTGTTTTATCCATAACGTTTACAATTCTTATCGGAATTCGGTAATTTTTAATGTTCTAGAAAGATTAGAAACTAATATACAACTTTTTATTTATTCATTTTGCCTGATTTTGAAGTTATCCATGCAATAATTGCAATTGTTTGCCGCTGTCCTGCAAATACATAGGTTCAGGCTGAATTTGATGTTGTGAGTAAAATGATCATAACTTTTGAACCAACGATCAAAATTAGATGATCTTGATCATTCTGGAAAGCTTGAATTATATGCAACAACTTTCATTCAGAGTGTTTTTTTAAAAAAAATAATTTCAATGTTTACTAGCTCAAAATAGCGGATTTTATCCGCTGTCCTGTGTTTTGTTCCATGTTGTTAGTGAACATATTGTTTTCAAACCAATTGAAAATTGTTTTGCATCCATGAACATGTATATGCATGATCTGGCTTGGTAATTATGGTGTTAAATATTTTATTTTAAATATTTTTAAGAGTATTCCTAAATAATAAAAGTTGATGTACTATATTTATTTTATATAAATAGTAGAATTTTAATAAAATGATTTCTTTGGGTTTCGAAAAATTTATTTTAAAAACCTAGTTATCTTAGTAAATTATTGCGCAAAGATCATAAACAATTTTTTTCCTTTTGGATGTATAAGAATGAGAATTAAACAATTTAGTAAGGATATATGGTATGAGACATGTGTTCTTGTTTTATCGCTTAATATCGGACTTCTGCGACTGAAACTAATTTGAACTATCATTTTGAGATGATTTTGAAGTTGCCAAATTTTATTATTGGTTGGAGAATTACTCTTTTTGAGTTCGTTCGATGACGAACCAATCAAGATGGTTTTACAATCACTGATGAGATGAGGCGACCAAGACGAAAATTTTCCGTTTGGAGAATTATGATTAGAAATAACCGTCACGATGTTGTTTTACTTATCAATGAGACGAGGTAAGTCTATTTATGAAGTATTCATGAAGTTAAGATGTTTATGATGATTTTTACTTGTCGATGAAATGAGACAAGTCACGATGGAACCATTACTCGTCGATGAGAAGAGATGAGTATGGTATTATATTAACTCACCGATGAGATAAGGCAGAGTGAGTTTTATGATGGTTCTGATGTTTTATGATGTTTTCTAATGTGGAACCAACTAACTATTAGTAAAACATTAGGGGAAAATGTATAGTATGGGATATACCATCTCGGCTTTTGGGTTCCTATTCGAATAGTTGAGACACATTCAAGATGTTACTAGTACTAGACCGAGTACGATTAGAGTCACCACGATGTTATTACCCAACTCCAATCACTATGATGTTTTTACTCGGATTTGTGACTGGGTGTCATCAAGATGTTCCAACTAGTCAATTACGATGTTGACAATGTTATGATGTTATGTGACCCCAAGTCATCACGATGTATGGTACCAAATTACTAGTACTAGTCAAGATGTAAAGCACGTGCTGTTTTCCATGAAGTTTAGATGTTTCGTTTTCACTGTTTTGATGATGATGCTTTATTATAGCCTTATGTAAGAAAAGGGCTTATTTATATACATGGTTTTATGGTGATTTCGAATACGATGTTTTGAACTCTTTCCGGTTATATTAAGATGGATTTGAGGCATTTTCTATTTACATCAATGAGACGAGGTATAAATTATGGAAATTCTTTTATAAGAAGTTTTAATAGTGGTTTTGAGATGTATTTACCGATGGGATGAGGTATAAATGATTATGAGATTTTTTTTTTGATAATAGGTTTTAGTGATGGATTTGAGACGTATCTATATTCATACCGACAAGATGAGGTTTGAATAAGTATGATGCTTCTTTTATAATTGGGTTTTATATTTCCATGAATGATCCTTGGGATATGCCAATGAGATAAGGTACATCCATATGCATTTCATTCTATGTATGAAGGATATATACATTTGATGTATTATTATTTTGACAACCACTTCTAAGAAGATAGTTGAATCATTTGAAGCCATTATCCATATTCCTTTATACTGCCGATGATATGAGGCGAAAGCGATGTTTATTGAGTCTTATCTTTAAAATTTCGCTCGCCAATGTTCCATTTGCTTAAGTGTCAGTTATGCCATTTAAGTATGACTTTATCATCATTATCGCTTCTACTTGCCAAGAAGAGATGTCCTTTCTTATGATATTGAAACACTGTTTAGGGCATGGCATCCTTTAAGAAAAAGGATACCATAGCTTTCACCTACTTATCCTTATCGATTATTCTGTTTAACCGATGATTTTAGCTAGCCTGACCCGTGTGTTTTCACTCAGGTCAGACCGAGTTGTTTCAGGTATCATCTATTGGACTTAGCTTGAAGTTGGTGTTGGATATTAGCTCTTCTTTCTCTTGAGTAGTTTCTATTCTTTCACATACTCTGATGTAGTTATATTTGATTCGATGTGTATGCTGTGGTCGAGTACCACCTTTATTGTATTCATATTGTATTGTACTAAACATGTATATTGTATTGTACTAAACATGTATCGGTGTATATGTATATATATGATGTTGGTTATTGTTCTGTGATGTGATTTACATTCAATTATTGTATTTTGTTCTGATAGATCCGTTAGCCATATATAGTTTTGGATTAAGCATTTACTGGGTATGTCGATCCACTTGAGTTGAAAAAAAAATTATATTGCATTTATCGACGTATTCAATAGATGTTTAAGACAAAATTATAGATGGTCGCCCTTAACCAGCCCTATTCTCCGCTTTAGTAGACAGAATTACTTGTTAATTCTCTTTGCTAAGGTGGGTCTCGGGGTGGGGCGTTACAGCTTGGTATCAGAGCTGTGGTCAGAACAAAGTAGGATAAACACAAAACAGTACGTATATCATGATACATCAAAGTACAATACAGATGAATCATTGTCCTTTATTCGAGCTTGCTTTCTAATCGAGCCTTGATTCTTTTTTGAGTTTTGGGATTGTTGAGATGGAATATGTCTAGGAATATAGATATATTGTATTCCGTAGTATTCCATAATAGAGTTTGATGTCATCTTATCGTATATAAAATCTTATTTGGGATTATTCTACTCTTATTTTTGTCGATACGAGTGAGTTCGTATCGATGGAGCTGATTGATTTCTTTGAGCATTCTTGTTGCATTCCTTTGAGAGTTGTGAATCCTATTGAAGGGATCCACAATGATTGGCTTGTTGTGAGCATTCTGAATTTTCTTTTTGTTGCTGCTTTAGTGAGTATTTTTTTTATTACTCACTATCTTGAGATGGATTTGATTTGGGATTGATTGACTTATTTGATGTTAAGTCCGATCCTTTTGTTGTTATAAGATCCTATATTTATTTAGGCATCTTAATTTGATTGGTTTATTATTTCTATCACTTTGAAATGTTAGTGATGATTTCGATGTTTCTGTATTCACTCTTGAGTATCAAGATGTTGATGATATATCTCGAATTCCAATCAAGGTGACTTTGTAGAGTTTTGTGAGTCCGTTTGGATTTGACATCCAATCGGGCAATCGAGTGTTGAGGTAACCTTATTCCTGGCTCTTCGGTTATCCTTCCACGAGGATATCCACTATGGAATGAGGTGAGTTTCTAGATTGTTCGAGTTTAATTGAGTTTATCATTCTGCTTCGTTTGAGTGTTCTTTTCATATACTCAATCAATGTTATCCTTAGAATTACTCCGACTGAAGTAGTGATTCGTGGATTGTTTCTTCTTCTCCTTCGAGAAGAATATATTGCTTATCCTGTATCTTGATGATTTTTGGGAGTGGCTTGTGACATCTTAAGATTGACAAACACTCTATCTCCTTCTATTGATTTTGGGAATCGAGTAATCTGGGGATATCTCGATGCATTCTCTTAATGTTCTTTGGTTTGAGTTTTGTAGCTATATAAATATTAGTTTTAAAGAGAAATTTGAGCTTTGAGATATAAAAAAATATATCAAAGAATATTTTGAGAATATATTTACATGAGTAGTATTTCTTTTATAGAAATAATTCGAGAGTGTTGGGTTGTCCATCGAGTAGTTAAGAGTTCTAGTCGATACGTCTGGTCAACGTTATCGATAGGAATCTCCTAAATGCTATGATGAGACAATCAGACACGATGGTTTGTGTTTTAAAAATTGAGATTTTGAAAATAATATTTGAGATTAAATATTAAATTTATTTTTGAATGGTAATTGCAGCCATTGATTTTAGAGACGAGTATCAGAGTGGCGAGGCAGTTTTGATCGTTCGATCGACTCTGCAGCCAACAGACATATCTATTTGTTAGAGATTCAGTGGCGAGGCAATGCCATTTATTTATATATTTATTTTGAAATTATAAAGACGAGAATATGCGAGAAAATTATTGAGCTATACTTTATTGAAAGTATATTTTGAGATTTTAGAATTTATATTATATACATTGGATGTTTTAGGAGAAGAGTTATAAGAGGATTTGAAGATTGTTTTAAACTATTTAAGTGGTTTAATAAAAAGAGTAAAGAGAATTTAAACCCTTGATTTATTTTGAGGAATATTATTATGGATTTACAAAATTCTTTGAAAATTAATTTTGAAATAAGAGAAGAAATTTGGACTTTTAATTTGAGTTTTATATTACCTACTAAGTTATATAGTAAAGAGTTTGAAAATTTTCAAATGTTGAAAATTGAGATTTAAAATTTAAAAGATGCCGAGAAAAAATAAAATCTAAATATCTTGGATTGAAAAGTAATTTGAGCTTATATTCTTGTTCTTAAGTTTACTTTATTCTTGTGCTATTGATGACGACGTGCATTTTCGCGGTCGTTCGAGTTTGGTGGCCTCGTGAGAAGACATTTTGTGTGATTTATCTATCTTGTCTATTGAGTCTATCCTTGTTGTGAGGATGCTCTTTCTGTATTATTATGCGGAAAATTATGTTGATGATCATTTTTGTTGCTTGGAGTTCGGGTTTGAATGAGTTTGATCCCTACTATATTCGTAGAATTTTGAGAAATCTATCTTATTTGATAGATTATTTGTTGGGATTTTTATTGAGTATTGATTCGAAGATGAGACATCTTCGAAATTCTTTCGAGTTGCTTGGAAAATTCGATGGTTTGCTAATCACTATATTAGCATATGATGGACCATTGGATTAACCAAGGGAGTTTTTCCTTATTTCTCTCTACCATTCTATGCTGCAAATATGAATGGTTTGAGTTTCGAGCTTGTCTATCACCTTTGTTGATTGAATTTTTATGTTATTTACAATTCTTTTTCTAGAAAATTGCAGGGACGCAATTTTTGTAGAGGGGGAGTCTGTAATAACCCTGGTTTGGAGATTACCGGTATACAATATATTATAACAGAAGTTATAATTTAGTATTGTAAATTAAAATATAATTGGAAATTTTAAATTGTTTATTTGGAATAAACAACGAATTTTGTAAATAAAATGAGAAAAATAAAGTTTGAAATTTTATTTTGTTATTTGGGTACAAATATGGGATTAAATATTGATTGGATAAGTATTTGGTTTAAATAAATTGAAATATTGGGTATTTATTAGTTTAGAGCTAATAAATTAATTAGGTGATGTATTTCAACGTTAAATTTCTGAAATAAATCTAAAGTAGTGAAAATAAAGTTTTAAAAACTTCATTTTGAGAATTCGAGTAGAAAATAATCAAATCGCAATTTTATTTAGGTACGTAAATACAACCATATAGGAAAACATTGTCAATATGAATCATTTATTGAATTTAAAATGAGAAATATGAAAATAATATGTGTTTTATTAAAATAAAAGATGAAATATTGTTTGAAAAACAATATTTGACGATTAAAAAAGTTAAAATGATTTATGGTAATTTATTTGATAATCAATTTTTGTACAAATTGTTGGATTGAAAATGGTGTTTTGTAACAAAATAGTTTAAATTATAAAATGTTTTTGAAAATAAGGTTTTATTTGTAAAAAGAACTTTTTATTGTTGAAATAAAATTTTATTTTGTTACAATAACAATTTTATTTTTAAACAAATAGATGTATACATTTTATTTGGCCATAAAATGAAGAAAAGTGTGCATATGTTGATTATATAGGTTAGAAAGTGTACATAACTCAACTTTCTTTATGTAATAATAATGGTTTTGGGCTTTTTGAGTTAGGTTTAAAACCCAAACTCCATTGTCCAGATGTTTCTAGAGAGAAATAAACTACTGTACGTAGTTTCTTCTTCCTCCCCAAACAAAAATTTTCAGTAAAGCAACAAGATAAAAAAAATGGACAATCTCCATCTAAATTCAATTTTCCACTCAAATTGCTGAAAATCAAAGAAGATAATCACTAAAATCAGATAATAGAAGGAAATCTCCATCCAATACCTAAAAGTTTTCATCAAAACATTGAAACAAGATATGAATTTGTTTGTAACAATTTCTTTTGCTATTGCATGTCTCTCTTCTAGCTTTTACAGGTCTTAGAAGCTCCTCTTCATCACAAAAGCTTACAACTTGATTCCAAAATCGCCTAAAACTCTTGCTAAATTGCTAAGGTGAGTACAAGCTCACGAATTGCTAGCTAAAATTGAAGTTTCTATGAAATCAACTTGCAAAATCATTTACTGTAAAATAAATTATACCTGTTAGTTGCTGATTTGAATTCTTTTTTTCTGCTTACCACTTTGAATGGCCATATCTTTCCCCTTTTTTTACTCAAGTTTAATAAATTTAGATGTTCCGGAAAGCTTAGACTTTGTTCTAAAACTTTTTGAGTTTTCCAAAATTTCAAAGTTATCTTGGCCAAAATTGTGATTGTTTGTCTCTGTCCCGAGATAAATATGACAGAAGTTGTAAAATTCAAATCTCAGAATTGTTTTATCCATAACTTTTATAATTCTTATCAGAATTTGGTAATTTCTAATGTTCTGGAAAGCTTAGAAACTAAGCTACAACTTCTTATTTATTCATTTTTCCTGATTTTGAAGTTATCCGTGTAATAATTGCAATTGTTTGTCGCTGTCCCGAGACAAAATGACAGAAATTGTGAAATTCAAATCTCAGAATTGTTTTATCCATAACTTTTACAATTCTTATCGGAATCCGGTAATTTTAATGTTCAAGAAAGCTTTGAAACTAAGCTACAAGTTACTTTTTATTCATTTTGCCTGATTTTGAAGTTATCCATGCAATAATTGCAATTGTTTGTCGCTGTCCTGCAAATACATAGGTTCAGGCTGAATTTGATGTTTTGAGTAAAATGATCATAACTTTTAAACCAACGATCAAAATTAAATGATCTTGGTCATTCTGGAAAGCTTGAATTATATGAAACAACTTTCATTCAGAGTGTTTTTTTAAAAAAAATTCAATGTTTGCTAGCTCAAAATAGCGGATTTTATCCGCAGTCCTGTGTTTTGTTCCATGTTGTTAGTGCACTTATTGTTTTCAAACCACTTGAAATTGTTTTGCATCCTTGAACATGTGTATGCACGATCTGGCTTGGTAATTATGGTGTTAAGTATTTTATTTTAAATATTTTTACGAGTATTTCTAAATAATAAAAGTAGGTATACTATATTTATTTTATATAAAAAGTAGAATTTTAATAAAATGATTTCTTTGGGTTTCGAAAAATTTATTTTAAAAACTCGGTTACCTTAGTAAATTATTGCGCAAAGATCATAAACTATTTTTTTCCTTTCGGATGTATAAGAATGAGAATTAAACGATTTAGTAAGGATATATGGTATGTGACATGTGTTCTTGCTTTATCGCTTAATATCAGACTTCTACGACCGAAACTAATTTGAATTATTATTTTGAGATGATTTTGAAGTTGCCAAATTTTAACGAATATTATTGGTTGGAGAATTACTCTTTTTGAGTACGTTCGATGACGAACCAATCTGTTAGGAACTGAGTTGATGACGTTTTGATGACAACAACCTTATATAGTTATTATACTTTACTTTATAAAATATATACTAACATTTTCATATATATATATATATATATATATATATATATATATATATATATGTATATAGGAAGTATATGTAGGCATTATCAAAGACTGATCAGTATAAAGACTCAAGCATCAAGATGAAGATTAGAGATTCAAGATTCAAGACTCTAGAGAATCAAGATTTAAAGATCTCAAGATAAGTGTCTAGTATTTTGTTAAAACTTCATAATAGCACTCTCATCTTTCTTCCAATTTTCTTTTGGGATGGAACCCAATTTCTACCGAAACCAGTGGCTTACAAACCCACGACAAGTAGCTTACAAACCTACGACAAGTGGCTTACAAACCCATGAAAATCAAAATCATTTAAACTACTTTGTACAAGTTCTCGAGTCCTATGGAGGAGCTCTGTAGGAAGGTTCTTGCAATTTCAGTTTGAATAGATTTTTCAAAATGTTTTTAAATCTGTTTTTCAAAATGTTTTAGCTTTCAAAATTATGTTTTCAAAAATGTTTTCAAACTTTGTTTTAGCCTTGAAATATTCCTCCATTCTGATTTTAAAAACTTCTATTTTTAAAACATCAAAACTTATTCTGATTTTAAATATTACTTATATAATTGACGGTCTATATCAATTATATATATATATATATATTTAAAATAATGTTTTATATTCATTCTCTATCTCAAAATATTGTTTAAACACTTTATTTTGCTTCAGAGAAGTTTCAACTTGTTTTAAATTCAAATGCTTTTACAAAACAACATCTCTACAATTTTGAACCGAGGGATGTCGACATATGGGAATGCCCTATGTCGACATGGTGACAGTTGGATTCAAAATTCAAATTTCAAAAGAAGTGTCCATTCGTTCAAAATCCTTTCGTCAATGGTTATGACTGTTGTGCATCTATATAAAGGCTTCCAAAACGAATTTTTTAACAACTAATTTTATTTTTTTTCTTCACTCTTTCTTCTCCACCATTCCATATCCATAAAACTTCATATTTTCAAGATCGTGCCATCATTCTGCCAAATTCTCAATAGGAAATCATTTAGATACTCTCTCTATTTGATTCTCCATCATTCTACTAAAGATCAAAGTGCTATTCAGATTTATAGGATCAATTTGTATTCAAAAAGTCCATAGAGTCTATCCATTCAAAAGGATTGGTATTAGAAAGTATTAGGGTGATCTTGTGTACCGTAAATCAAGAGAGTTTACCCCAGACTCGGAGATAGAAGGGTTCCTCAAGGCCTTAGAAATTGAGGGTTGTAATTTGGATATTGGCTTATAAAAATCTGTACAAGGATATTGCCTTGGTGCAAGACTGGATTTAGGAGGATTCCGAACCAGTATAAAATCCGGTGTGTTCTTTCCTTTTACTTGCTTTACTTTACTATTTGCATTTGTTATATGTTCTGTGATCATTCTGTGTTAGAATTCTGTTTAGATTTGTGTTGAAAGTTTTAATTTAGTCATATAGTTCATATATTCTTTAAAATACTATTCACCCCCCTCTAGTGTTATTTCTGCCTTAAGATCCTTAATCCGCATCCCCAACAATTGGTATCAGAGCGAGGTTTTCATTGTTTTCATAATCTGAAACTTGAAAAATATAAAAATGGCATTTTTGGAAAATTGTGTTAAAACTGTTTTGAATATATGCATTTCATCAAAGTTTCATAAGTCTGCATATAGTTATTTTGAAAAATCAAGTTATCTACCGAATTGGTGTGTTATGCAGGAACAGACATGTTATATGGCTTTTGACGAATCAACACCCAATGGAAAAACTGTGCAAATTGAGAAAGATAAATGGATACTTGATAGTGGCTGTTCAAGGCACATGACTGGAAATCCCGAGATACTCAAGGACATTACTTATCAAGATGGTGGATTAGTCAATTTTGGTGACAACTCTAAAGGATATGTGGTTGGCGTCGGCAATGTCGGTAACTCTAAAATTTTACTTATTTCTGATGTTTTATTAGTTAGGAACTTAAAACATAATCTGCTTAGCATAAGTCAACTTTGCGATAAAGGTTTTAAAATTAACTTTGGAAAAGATAAATGTCACATTGAAGATGATAAGTCTAATATAATTTTTGAAGGTATTAGGAAGAAAAATATTTATATCCTTAGTATGAAAATTTCAAATGATAACCTATGTCTTTTGGCTAATACAAGTGACCCTTGGATTTGGCATAAAAGATTTGGCCATTTGAATTTCAAATTATTATCTAGGTTATCAAAACTTGACTTAGTTAGAGGTCTACCCAAGTTAAACTTTAAAGTAGATAGTATTTGTGATGCTTGTCAATTAGGAAAACTTAAGAAAAGTTCATTTAAATTAAAAGATGCTATTTCTACCTCTAGTCCTCCAGAATTACTTCATTTAGATTTATTTGGTCCATCTCAAGTTCAATCAATTAACCATAGTAAATATGTTTTTGTTATAGTAGATGATTATTCATGATATACTTGGACAATCTTTTTAAAACATAAAAGTGATGCTTTTGAAATATTTAAAAACTTTTCTAAAAGAATTCAAAAACAACATTCTTTCAAAATTAAAACTATTCGAAGTGATCACGGTGGTGAATTTGAAAATGAAAATTTTGAGAATTTCTGTACTCAGAAGGGAATTACTCACAACTTTTCATTTCCAAGAATTCCACAACAAAACGGAGTAGTAGAACGTAAGAATAGAACGATTCAAGAGTGTGCTCGTACAATGCTTTCTGATAGTAATTTACCTAAATATTTTTGGGCTGAAGCAGTTGCTACAGCTTGTTATATATTAAATAGAATTTTAGTTAGACCATTAACAAATAAAACTCCATATGAATTATTTTATAATAAGAAACCTATAGTTGCTTATTTCAAAGTCTTTGGGAGTAAATGTTTTATACTTAATACAAAAGATAATTTAGATAAATTTGAAACAAAAGATGATAACGGATTCTTTATTGGTTATTCTAATAGAAGCAAAGCATTTAGAGTTTTTAATTTAAAAACTAATACTATTGAAGAAACTATGCATGTATCTTTTGATGAAAATCTTAAAGATATTGTACAAATAGATGATGAAGAAGATTTTATAAATTTAAATCAATCTAATGAAACTATTAGTGAAATAAATCAACCTAATAAGAGATTTAAAATATCAAAAGATCATCCTATAGAAAATGTTTTAGGAAATATTGAATCTGTAGTAAGAACTAGAAATCAATTAAGTGGTATGAGTAATGTAGCCTTTATATCAACAATTGAACCTAAAAATCCAAAGGAAGCATCGTCTGATGATTCATGGATTCTAGCTATGCAAGAAGAATTGAATCAATTTACCAGAAATGATGTATGTGAACTTGTTCCTAAACCTGAGGATAAAAGTATAATTGGAACTAAATGGGTTTATAAAAATAAAATGAATGAACTCGGTGAGGTCGTAAGAAATAAAGCTCATTTAGTCGCGCAAGGTTATTGTCAAGAAGAAGGAATTGACTATGATGAAACCTTTGCCCCCGTAGCAAGATTAGAAGCTATAAGAATTCTACTTGCTTTCGCTAATTATAATAATTTCAAATTATATCAAATGGATGTTAAAAGTGCTTTTCTAAATGGTTTTGTAAAAGAAGATGTTTATGTTGAACAACCTCCACTTTTTGAAGATAATAAATTTCCAAACCATGTATACAAGTTAAAGAAAGCTCTATATGGTCTAAAACAAGCTCCTAGAGCCTGGTATGAAAGACTAAGATTTTATTTACTTCAATCTGGTTTTGAAATTGGTAAAGTAGATACAACACTCTTTATTAAAAGAAATAATCAAGATATTCAACTGGTTCAAATATATGTAGATGATATAATCTTTGGATCAACTAATAACATAATGAATAAAGAATTTTCAGATATAATGACTAAAGAATTTGAAATGAGTCACATGGGAGAATTAAGTTTCTTCTTAGGGCTTTAAATTAAACAACTAGAAAATGGAATCTTCATAAGTCAAGAAAAATATGCTAAAGACTTAATCAATAAATTTGGTTTAAGCACCTCTAGTGGGAAACCAACTCCAATGTCAACAAATGTAGGTTTAAGTAAAGAAGATAAATCAAAAGATATTGATCAAACTTTATATAGGGGTATGATTGGTTTGCTACTTTATATAACGGCGAGTCATCCTGATATTATGCATAGTGTTTGTCTCTATGCAAGATACCAATCACAACCTAAAGAAACTCACTTAAAAGCTGTTAAAAGAATTTTAAGATATGTAAAATACACTTTAGATTATGGTTTATTTTATCCTAAAAATAATACTTTTGATTTAATATCATATAGTGATGCTGATTATGCAGGTTGTAAATCAGACCGAAAAAGTACAAGTGGAACTTGTCACTTTCTAGGACATTCACTGGTTTCCTGGTTCAGCAAGAAACAAAATACTGTTTCCTTGTCAACAACTGAAGCAGAGTATATATCTGCTGCTCTGGCCTGTTCACAAGTCATATATATGCAACAAACTTTAAAAGATTTTGGAATTAACATAAGTAAATCACCAATATATTGTGATAATACTAGTGCAATAAATCCATCTAAAAATCCAACTCATCATGCTAGAACTAAACATATTGATATAATACATCATTTTCGTAGAGATAATATAACTAAAGAAATAATAACTCTAGATTATATAAATACTGAAAAACAAATTGCTGATATATTAACTAAACCGTTAACCGAACAAAATTTTACTAAATTTAGAAGAGAATTAGGTATTTGTTCAAAATCTGAAATATAAAATAATATAATATAATAATCAATAAAAATTCAAAATAAAAATTACACTTTTTCTGAAAGACATGTCGACATGCCCCATCCCATGATGTCGACATACCCAACAAAAATTTGAAAATAGAATTTCCCTCCAAAGTTAGTTATTTGGTTATTTATCTATTTATTTCGTTTTCTCTCCTCTTTCTTCACTATATTCTCTGTAAATAACTTCTGAAACAATAAAATAATGGCCTCCTCTTCTACTAATGAACCCACTTCACCCACATCTCCTCATTCTGGTCCATTTCAACGATCTACGCACGCTCGAGTGATCAAATTGCAAGAGAAGATGAAAGATATCCTTCAATTGTTGACTGAAATTCAAGTAAGTCAACTTAGGATGGCTAGAGAACAACAAAGGCAAGGGAATATTGTTAGGAATGTACAAAAATTCCTTATGGATAACCGTACAAATCCTATTAATATTGAAGACTCTTCACAAGCCATGGAATCAGAGGAAGAAGAACCTATGGAAGAGCCACAAGAAGACCAAGAGGAAGATCAACCTTTTCCTCAACCCGAAGTCCCTATAAATGTGGACGAGAGCGTTATTTGCATTGGTGAGATCCTTGTTGATACTAATGGAAATATAATTGAACAACGTGGAACTTTTGTCTCCACTACCCCAATTGTTCGATTCATAAGTCTCCTATAGTTAAGGATCGCCATTAAAGCGTACTTTCTTTTTTATTCTTCGTTTTACATTGTTCTGTTTGTTCGTGTTTATGTATGTTCTTATATATGTCGTAATAATAAAAATGTGTTCACTTATACTCATTGTTTCATGCTTGTTCTATACATATTATTTGTTCATACTAATCATTCTTGAATTCTTAAGTAGTTAATAGTTTTTTTGATGACAAAGGGGGAGAAAGTTATAAAAATATGTGCTTGGTGTAAGGGGGAGTCATGGAATAAAGGGGAGTTGTAGTTTTAAGAAGAAGTCACGGAGTAAGGGGGAGTTATGGAGAGTTATGGTATGGTAAGAATATTTTATAAATAAAGGTTTTCATCATCAAAAAGGGGGAGATTGTTAGGAACTGAGTTGCTGATGTTTTGATGACAACAACCTTATATAGTTATTATACTTTACTTTATAAAATATATACTAACATTTTCATATAGATAGATATATATATGTATATAGGAAGAATATGCAGGTATTATCGAAGACTGATCAGTATAAAGACTCAAGCATCAAGATGAAGATTAGAGATTCAAGATTCAAGACTCTAGAGAATCAAGATTTCAAGATCTCAAGATAAGTGTCTAGTATTTTGTTAAAACTTCATAATAGCACTCTCATCTTTCTTCCAATTTTCTTTTGGGATGGAACCCAATTTCTATCGAAACCAGTGGCTTACAAACCCACGACAAGTAGCCTACAAACCTACGACAAGTGGCTTACAAACCCACGAAAATCAAAATCATTTAAACTACTTTGTACAAGTTCTCGAGTCCTATGGAGGAGCTCTGTAGGAAGGTTCTTGCAATTTCAGTTTGAATAGATTTTTCAAAATGTTTTTAAATCTGTTTTTCAAAATGTTTTAGCTTTCAAAATTATGTTTTCAAAAATGTTTTCAAACTTTATTTTAGCCTTGAAATATTCCTCCATTCTGATTTTAAAAACTTCTATTTTTAAAACATCAAAACTTATTCTGATTTTAAATATTACTTATATAATTGACGGTCTATATCAATTATATATATATATTTAAAATAATGTTTTATATTCATTCTCTATCTCAAAATATTATTTAAACACTTTATTTTGCTTCAGAGAAGTTTCAACTTGTTTTAAATTCAAATGCTTTTACAAAACAACATCTCTACAATTTTGAACTGAGGGATGTCGACATATGGGGATACCCCATGTCGACATGGTGACAGTTGGATTCAAAATTCAAATTTCAAAAGAAGTGTCCATTCGTTCAAAAACCTTTCGCCAATGGTTATGACTATTGTGCATCTATATAAAGGCTTCCAAAACGAATTTTTTAACAACTAATTTTATTTTTTTTCTTCACTCTTTCTTCTCCACCATTCCATATCCATAAAACTTCATATTTTCAAGATCGTGCCATCATTCTGCCAAATTCTCAATAGGAAATCATTTAGATACTCTCTCTATTTGATTCTCCATCATTCTACTAAAGATCAAAGTGCTATTCAGAGTTATAGGATCAATTTGTATTCAAAAAGTCCATAGAGTCTATCCATTCAAAAGGATTGGTATTAGAAAGTATTAGGGTGATCTTGTGTCCCGTAGATCAAGAGAGTTTACCCCAGACTCGGAGATAGAAGGGTTCCTCAAGGCCTTAGAAATTGAGGGTTGTAATTTGGATATTGGCTTATAAAAATCTGTACAAGGATATTGCCTTGGTGCAGGACTGGATTTAGGAGGATTCCGAACCAGTATAAAATCCGGTGTGTTCTTTCCTTTTACTTGCTTTACTTTACTATTTGCATTTGTTATATGTTCTGTGATCATTCTGTGTTAGAATTCTGTTTAGATTTGTGTTGAAAGTTTTAATTTAGTCATATAGTTCATATATTCTTTAAAACACTATTCACCCCCCTCTAGTGTTATTTCTGCCTTAAGATCCTTAATCTGCATCCCCAACACAATCTAGATGGTTTTACAATCGCTGATGAGATGAGGCGACCAAGACGAAAATTTTCCTTTTGGAGAATTATGATTAGAAATAACCGTCATGATGTTGTTTTACTTACCGATGAGACGAGGTAAATCTATTTGTGAAGTATTCATGAAGTTAAGATGTTATGATGATTTATGAAGTTACGATGGTTATGATGATTTTTACTTGTCGATGAAATGAGACAAGTCACGATGGAACCATTATTCGTCGATGAGAAGAGATGAGTATGGTATTATATTAACTCGCCGATGAGATGAGGCAGAGTGAGTTTTATGATGGTTCTGATGTTTTATGACGTTTTCTAATGTGGAACCAACTAACGATTAGTAAAACATTAGGGGAGAACGTATAGTGTGGGATATACGTTCTCGCCTTTTGGGTTCCTATTCGAATAGTTGAGACACATTCAAGATGTTACTAGTACTAGACCGAGTACGATTGGAGTCGCCACGATGTTCACGATGTAATTACCCAACTCCAATCACCGCGATGTTTTGGCTCGGATTTGTGACTGGGTGTCATCAAGATGTTCCGACTAGTCAATCACGATGTTGACGATGTTATGATGTTATGTGACACCAAGTCATCACGATGTATGGTACTAAATTACTAGTACTAGTCAAGATGTAAAGCACGTGCTGTTTTCCATGAAGTTTAGATGTTTCGTTTTCACTGTTTTGATGATGATGCTTTAATATAGCCTTATGTAAGAAAAGGGCTTATTTATATACATGGTTTTATGGTGATTTCGAATTCGATGTTTTGAACTCTTTCCGGGTTCTATTAAGATGGATTTGAGGCATTTTATATTTATATCAATGAGATGAGGTATAAATTATGGAAATTCTTTTATAAGGAGTTTTAATAGTGGATTTGAGATGTGTTTATATTTATACCGATGAGATGAGGTATGAATAAGTATGATGCTTCTTTTATAATTGGGTTTTATATTTCCATGAATGATCCTTAGGATGTGCCAATGAGATGAGGTACATCCATATGCATTTTATTCTATGTATGAAGGATATGTACCTTTGATGTATTGTTATTTTGACAACCACTTCTAAGAAGATAGTTGAATCATTTGAAGCCATTATCCATATTCCTTTATACTTCCGATGATATGAGGCGAAAGCGATGTTTATTGAGTCTTATCTTTAAAACTTCGCTCGCCAATGTTCCATTTGCTTAAGTGTCAGTTATGCCATTTAAGTATGACTTTATCATCATTATCTCTTCTACTTGCCAAGAAGAGATGTCCTTTCTTATGATATTGAAACACTGTTTAGGGCATGACATCCTTTAAGAAAAAGGATACCATAGCTTTCACCTACTTATCCTTATCGATTATTCTATTTAACCGATGATTTTAGCTAGCCTGACCCGTGTATTTTCACTCGGATCTGACCGAGTTGTTTCAGGTATCATCTATTGGACTTAGCTTGAAATTGATGTTGGATATCAGCTCTTCTTTCTCTTGAGTAGTTTCTATTCTTTCGCATACTCTGATGTAGTTATATTTGATTCGATGTATATGGTGTGGTCGAGTACCACCTTTATTGTATTCATATTGCATTGTACTAAACATGTATCAGTGTATATGTATATATATGATGTTGGTTACTGTTTGTGATGCGATTTACATTCAGTTATTATATTTTGTTCTGATAGATCCGTTAGCCATATATAGTTTTGGATTAAGCATTTACTGGGTATGTCGATCCACTTGAGTTGAAGAAAAAAATTTATATTGCATTTATCGACGTATTCAATAGATGTTTAAGACAAAATTATAGATGGTCTCCATTAACCAGCCCTATTCTCTGCTTTAGTAGACATAATTACCTGTTAATTCTCTTTGCTAAGGTGGGTCTCGGGGTGGGGCGTTACAAAATAACATTTATATAATATTTAAAATAAATATTTATCTAAACCATATATTTCTTTACAAAAGCATATAATCATTTCAAATTATTTTTATATATATAGTCCACGATGTCTGTATATAATTTTTTATCCTATGGTCAAGTGATACGGCTATTTATCATTTCAATCCGTAATTTAAAATATGAATACAGTTATATATCGTTTCAAACCGCAATCCCGAATGAAATAAAAATCCATAACAATTGGTAGTTTATAACAATATAAATACAACATCCATTCATCCAATATCAATCATCAAACATTTATCACCATCATCATCCAATTCAATCAATAACATCAATATAGAACAGATAATAAATGACAAGTATTTACTGGCAGTTTATATTCAATAATAAATTAAATAACTATTTTATCCAAATAAATTCAAATAAACTGAGATGCTGATTTAAAATATGCCAAACAGTCATAAATAAATTTCTAATCACATCATAAATCAATTTAACAAACATAAGAAATTTTAGAAGCTGTGAGTGGGTTAAAACACTCACCTTTTGAATTTTAATTGAATTTAAATCCAATTTTAACCCAAAATTTGAACAGTCTCAGAATTTGTCCAAATAAGCGTTAAAATATCCGGAATTCCAATATGAACCTAGCCGAGAAAACCACACGTGAATTGGACCTTGTATGCAAAAGTTATAGTGATTATAACATTTGAATACGAAATCAAAAGAAAACAAAATAATAAATAGGCAAAGTAACGTACACAGGCCACGTTATACTCACGTTATCTCCTACAACGAAACTCGATCGACACCCTCATCAACGCACGCTGCCCAGTATAACGCCGCCGCCTCTAATATCGATGCCGCGCCATGCCGGAGGGGCCGCCGATCCTAGAGCCACCCACGAACTCCCCAAGGCCTTCGATCGCCAGTGCGACCACGCAACTCAGTCGCGTATCCAAAAACTGCAGCAGCCGCCATAAATAAATCGAAACCCTAGCAAATTTTTGGTGCAAATCCAACCATCAGATTGACATGCGAACAACCCTGATGCACTTCCCTCGGTCCCCTCTACAAAACACTACCCTCTAATCGACGATCCGTCGAAGATCATCAAATGCCAATGAACGGCCGAGACTTAATCGCCCACTTTCGGCCACACAGCAACCCAAATCGAAAAACGAATCACTCATTCAACTTGCGCTCTTTGAGAACTTCAAATCGATATATAATTCGATACTAATTGTGGAGTCTGATTTCTGAAGTTGAAATTTTGAATTGAATCTGGATTATGAATTTTAGGGATTGTCTGCCATTGAGAAAGAGGAGCAACAGAAATTTCTGCACGTATTGAAATGAGAAATAGAAAGAGTGATAGAGTTTATAATGATATATATATATATATATATATATATATATATATATATATATATAAAGCTGAAATTAGAATGGACCGGATTTATTTGGACTGAAAGTTGAACGACAAATGGTCCGAAAATGCCGTTCTGACTCCGGAACGAGAATAAGTCAACCCATATATCAAATTAGATGTTTTTAAATATTTTAAACGCAAAGGAATAGGTTTCAAGTCCAAATTCCATCGTATGAAGAAGTTATGCTAAAATCAGGTTATTTCAAGTTGATTTCAATTGATTTCAATTTAATTGATTTCTAGGCGTTTCGAGTCCGTACGATCAAACGACAAGTTCGATCGTTACGAAACTTAAAAACCTACATTAATTCACTGTTACGGATCCGATGAAACTGGTTCGTCGAAACCCGAGTAAGTGATCAAAATGGCTATTTTTCAGTTGATTAAATAAATTAATATTAAATTAAATTAAATCACTTTTCCATTCAATTTTCGGTACTCTTATTAACTTATTATTGGGCATTTCACAATTTACAGCATTAAATTTCAATTTCAATTACTTCAGAAATTATAAATTTAAATTCCCAATTAATCCATATATTTGATTTCTAAATCTTGTTATTGAACCCATTATCACCCTATAGGTATAATTATCATTGGTTTATATTCATTACATTAATATTTCCCAATTAATTCTAATTCCAATTAGCATAGTAATTAATTTCATTCTCTTACCATAAATCTATTTGCTATGAATTGAATTCCATTAATTATAATTAATTTCAATTAAGCAGATTTTGATTCAATTCCAATCTTTTTATTTAGTCTATTATTACTCTATGAACCTAGTTAATATTTGTTTATCTTTCATTCAATTAATATATTCAAGTTTCTAACTCCCTTTTTATTAACTATTATTTTCAATTATATAACCAAGTGCAACAATTTACACTATTTCATTATTGGGGTTTCACTCCAATTGTAAATAATTTATTTTAATTACCATTGCTACATTTCATTTTAACATTCACCTCATTATAAATTATAATTTTTTTATTTCTTTCTAAATTTAATTACAAAAATCTTATTAAATTAACCAATTAATTATCGAAACTTACGGGTCGTTTCATCAACTAACATGAATGGAGGAAAAAAGAAAACATGAAAGTGAAAATGAATAAGAAATAAATCAAAAGAAGAAAAGTGATTAAATGAGTGTAAATTTGAGTGAGTAAAGAAAATTACGAGGTGTTGTCATTTTTTCGAAAATAGGGGGATGGGTAAGGGAAATTGTGATGTTAATAGAATTAGCCCATGTTGCAGTGCATATTGAAAACACAAAATGAAACTAAAACCAAGTGGGCTTAGTCTGATCTTTAAACTAGTCATTAGTATAAGTTTAGATTACATGAGTTCTCTCATTTTGAAAGAGGAGAAAGTTGTGGAACAAAAGCAAAAGATCACTAACATTAACTTTAAATCGTGAGTTAGAAGATTATTCTCGTGTGCTCCAGTTGGCACCCAAAAAATTGCTTTTGCCTACCATATTTTTCTTTGGCAAATTCTATTTCAACTTGAGTATTTATTTAGTAGCCCCTCAAAAATTAAAAAAGTCTGTAAACCCAAAAAATAACTTAGCAACCCCCTACCATTTCCAAAACTACCCTTCCCATCACGCAAAACGTGAAAAATTAAATTTTTTTCTTCACTAATTTAGAAACTAGGATTAGAAATTTTTCTTCACTGATTTAAAAATTTACTAGTGAAAACATGAATTTGTTTTTAGTAAAGTTTGTAAACCCAAAAAAATAACTTAGTAGTGAAAAATAAATTTTTTTCTTTACTGATTTAGAAACACAATTCATATTTTCTTCAAAATTACAATTAAAAAAGTCCGTAAATCCAAAAAATAACATAGTAGTGAAAATTGAATTTTATTTTCACTGGTTTAGAAATTACGGTTTTGAAGAAGTGGTGGTTTAGATAGGAAGAAATAGACATAAGAAGATGGAATTGGAAAAAAAGAAAGTACACAGCTTTCTAATGGTATTTTAGTCTTTGAAATTTTAGTTATTTTAGAAGGGCTACTAAGTAATTATCTGTGAAGAAATAGAATTTTTCATTTTTTTTAATGCATGTCAATTTTTTTATACGGTGGTCATTAGTTATTGAAGCCAAAAGTAATTTCTTGGATGTATATAGTAACACACATATTTTCTTGTAATTTAGGGGCCAAGGCCGATGAATATGCTTATTCTTGAAGTGAAAAGAAGAGAAACCGGAGAGGTGCGAGGGTTTCAGCAACGTGTAGTTTGTTTTATCATTCGTTAATGGGCTGAATGTATGGGTCATATAATGGTGTGTTATATTACACAAAAAATAAATAAAAAATAAAAAATAAAAATAAAAATCCCACCTGACAGGGTATACAAACCATTGACCAAATATATTTTCTTCCAGACAACTATATAACTAAATTAGTTTATTTATTCAACTCTGTGTGCTAAACAAGAAAATATAATACATGCTAACTAACTGAGAGTGCAAGAAATCAGAGCTGCATGATGCTCTAATCTCATCAACCCAATACTACTTTTCTGATACACACACGCGCTAACAAAAATTGTACAAAATCAAATAGAACATTCAAAATCATAATCACTGATTAAAATTTCCACGGACGACAAATCAGCTTTAGGTACTTCGGGTCCCAAGTGCTTCGGCAGTCGCCTTCAGACTCATCGCAGTACTGACAAGTCATTCCAAGTGACTGCAGCACCTTAACATACCCTGAACAGGAAAAATTCCACCATGATTATCAGTAAAACAAATATTTGCATGTTAAAAATGTTATTGATGACTCCATAATCCATCTAACTATACGTATGATGAACATATTTAAGGATTTTGTGTTAACTACGATATAAATTATTATAGTTTTAAATGATCAAGAAGCAAAAAATAATACAAGATATATTACGAAAAAGAGAGTGAACTTACTTTCTTCTTTAATAACTGAAAGTACCCTGGCTTCCGTACTTGAAAGATGAATAACATTTAAAGAAACCAGGATGAGAAAGAGTAATGAAAGATGCCTGGAAATATGCATGTTCTTTTCTTTTGAACTAATGAATAAGATATCAAGCGAGAGTTATTATAGGTGCTATAGATATTGACTAAATTGCATATTATAATCGACATGATTGCATTATCTCTGTCTTTTTTGATTGAATATATGTGGTAGATTTCTTCTGATGAGTTCTTCTTTTTCCTACCTATGGCTATGAAATTGCAAAGAACACGTCTTATTTGAACGTGTCTGAGACAGTGGGGTAAACATTGGACAATGACATTATGCCAACTACAGAAGAAGCTTCTCTACTTTGTCTTTTAGCTGATGGTAAAGATGTGAATGACAAAAAATTGGCTATAGAATAATGATGCCATAAACTATAGTCATAAATAAGTTACTTAAAATTATCTTGCCAACTATAGAGGAGACTTCTGTGGTCTATCTGGCCGACTGTGTTAATCAATTGGATAAAATTATAGCTGGGTTTATTTTGTCTAGGGTGCTAGTCCAGATCCAAGTCTTAGATATTAAGCTCTTTATGTTTGATGAATACGATGCATAACTTAAAAAATAAGTTGCTTAAGCTGTGATTCTTTCAAACTTCTTCAAAGTTCCTTTTGTTTTCATGCTAATCGAAACTCATTCCCTGTAAAACTGTTCAAAAAATTGCAAGGGGTAGGTTCAAATGAATTAGACATGACTTTATCAAACTTTGTTTACAACTTTTAACATCTGAAAGAAAGGGTATCTTTTGTATCTTATTCTCAAATTAGGTTTGACCGCCATTATCAATCTTGTTACCGTCTTCTTTCCAAAAACAATTATATCTTTTCTTCCCAAAGTGGATGTAGACTATCTTGCGATAGTGGAAACACTATAAATCTGTTGCGTTCGCTTTTCTATTTCCGCGTATGTGATCTGTGGCTGATTTGAGATATTAGTTTTTTGTTTATTCTATCCGACCATCAACACGATCTCTGTGAAATTGTCTTCGATGGTCTAGTATGAGAGGTATTGTTGATAGAAGGTGTTAGGCGGTATGACAAGAGATGAAGGTACCCCAATTGTTAGACTTTATGTTAGAGGATCTTATGTAGCATCAGGACCTCAGTTGATAACAAAAAAATTGAATGATGATGATGCTTTCGAAAAGTGGTGTAACAATCCGATTTTTCGACGTCCGAAAATCGACATTATTAATACGTCCACTGTATTAAATGCCGAACAATCGAATGCCGTAAAAACGGACCGTTAGGATTAAAGAAGGAGGTAGAAGAAGAAATAGAAAACAATATCAGAATCTCACAATCGAACGAAATAATATATAATAGATAAATGACTAATCTTTAAACAAAAAAAACTATATCTGTTTATACATTACATCATCAGAGTACAACAAAATTCATAGCACACAACTGGACAGTTATCATAACATGTCCTCACAAAACTGACTATGCAGTTAATCGTACACAACGGAATATTCATCAAATACGTGTGATACGTCTCGCCATCCAGCTCGTCTCTTGAGCTCCACGGCATCCCATTCTTTATCCTATAATACTCGGTCTGACTCGAGCATCATAAAAAACAATACCCGAGTCAGTCTGGAAAACCAGCGTAAGAAAACACACTCAATTGGATTATTATAGTTTCCAAAATCCTTTGAAAATTAAAGGTATCTCGTAAGACCACGCCACAAATAAATATGTCGGGTTTTTACCTTACGATAAGTAAAACATTTTCATCAAACCCGTCTGATATTATAATAGTATCTATAGAAAGTAAAATAGAATTTAGCTGAAATGCTTGCATCTCACGTTTCAACAATAGTTGCGTACAATCAAAACCGTACAGACGCTTATTGGAGATTGGATTCCATACAATGTCAGGGCTACTGGGGTATCGTCTGTCACGGTACATGGTCTAGATCACTGTACCGAGGATCCACCCTGATCCTCTGCTATACAAGACCGGAGCTACCCCTTACTGGATAGTCCGAATAAGATCACCCCGCGGTTGGGATCAACAACTGCCCAAACAGCCGGATAAAAGAGACATCTAGACATGGATGACCTTACCCTGATTGGTTGCTATCCACTTAGCCTTGCGTGCACCTTCTCTGTTTTAGCCATTGCCGGTTGATGAGGCTCGATGCTATGCGTTATCTTTTTAGCACACATTTACTTAGAATGCTCACCGTCCTCCTGACGATGTTCTGAAAGCATTCATCCATACAAGTCCGTTCCGGGTCCGAACAAAACCGAAGGCACTACTTCTACTATATCTATTTTGGAATCATCCTCAGGATTAGTAGCGATTAGCCCTTGCACTTCACTGCTCCATCTTCGACTCCAAGTTCTTGTCTTTCTCACGAAAACATTCAAACAGGATCGAAGTGATTTACGAGAGATAAATCCCGATCTCAATCTCTTTGAAACGATCAGCGCATTGGCCAATATTGATAGTCCGTTATTTAACCATCAAATAACATTCACAAACAACCATCACGCATTAATAATTTTCCAAATTATTTATTGCAAAACATCTTCACAAGATATTTTCTACACTTCAACCCTTTTTGAAAATAGTTTTCAAATCACTTTTCTCTCGAGGAAATAAATTTCTACTCAATTGTTTTATTCCATTGAAATCCACTAAGTCTTAATACTTTTGATTATAAAATAATTTAATTTACTTTATCCAAAAATATATACTTTACAACACTTAAAAAAAACTATTTAAAACACTTTATTTAAAATACCAGCTATGAAATTTTAAAATAATTTCTCGTGTAAAACTTAAGCCAAAACTAAATTTAAAATAAAAGTTATTCTATAAGGTATAAATATTAAATAATTATCTTTTAAATCGTAATACTAGTTAAACCTTTAAAATAATTACTACTGTAATTAATTTAAATAAATATTTACTTTAAAATTCTAAAACAATTTAGAATGATAAAATTTCTCTAAAACATTCTTTTAAAATCACTTTAAAACCTCTAACTTATACTTGGAAATCTTTCTTTGAAATATACTCGGTTTCTCAGGGAAATACATTTTCCTTTCCACACCTTTAAAAATAAACCACTATTTATTTTAAAACAAATTACCCATTTCTTTATAAATTACCATCCTGAATTTATACTTTCAAATATCCATTGATATCTTATTTCACTTTATAAACCCAACTTATAAATTCCATAGTCTCATCCTCCTTTAAATCACAGTTTCAAGCACTTAAATCAGTTCTTAAATTGATTTCTAAAATTTACTTCATTTTAAAATAAATTCCTTTACTTACTCAATTTATTTCAAAACCTATTAATTTTAGATTTACTCCTTTATTATGACTTAAAATCTTATTTAAACTGAAAATCTCAATTCATACTTTATTTCAAAATTCTTGTTTTATTTCTTCCCAAACCATTTAAAACCTGAATTTAAAAGTAAATTCTTTAAATTTTAAACAATACCACTTAAGCCCTTAAAATTCATTTATTTCCATTTATTCAAAAATCTCTTTTTCCATACTCGAAATTTATTCGATAGGATTTTAAAATCAAACTTTTATCTTTTCCCAAATTCATTCCTTTAATTATCAAATTTCGCTATATTTATTTTACTTCGAATTCCTCTTTTTATTTTCCTTTAAAATCCAATCTTTATATTTTTTTGATAACTCAATATACCCAAATATATTCAATCAAACCATAGCATCCAATATTTTTAACTCCCAATATAAACAATATATTTCATCATAGATTATCACATAAATCACATTACTGAATATAAAATAAATTCAACATTTTGAGGAACCCAGTTGGATCCCTACATCCACAGATGTTAGCACAACAGTTTAAAATACCAATCCCACTTCAAGGCGGGATATCACGGTATAAAGGGTCATCCGTTATTATGCGGGACACATAGGGTCTCATCCGCTATATAATGCGGAAAATAATCCACTCCAATATATATACTACTATCATATATAATATCACATCCAATCAATTCAATCATTCAACCAATAATTTAAATTTAACTATTTAAATTTAAATGGTAATCCAAATGAGTGAGATTAACTCAGCTTTGATTTTTGAATTGCAATCTTATCCATCTCGACTTGTTTTTCATGACCTTTGACCTTGTACAAACAATTATACGATTTATATTAATATTCGAACCAATCGAAAAATTAAGTTTTCATTTGATAATTTTAGTTAACCAGACAATTAATTGTCATTTACTCATTTAATTTAACTTATAATTTGATTTAAACTAATTTTCCCTTGAAATCTTTAGTAACTAAAATAATTAAATAAGCTAATTTAACAAGTAAATCTCCTTGAATCCATTATTTTAAAATAAACTAGTAAGTTCATTTTTGAAAAAATGTATATATCTATATTTATTATTTTTTTCCTTTTGAAACTACATATACGTATTTATTTAAAAATCTGCTTTTATATAAATCCTTAAAAAAAATCTATCTTTTCCCCCCAATTCCTATCTACAAATATTTTTTACAGTCCGCCTTAAGTTATATCTCTTACCAAATTTACAGTAAGTTAAACATGTATATATATATACAATTTCCTTTCCACTCCCGCTTAAACATGATTACTCAAAGCAGCACATATATCTTCATTTACGCTTTTTTTGCAATATGCATATATATATATGCTATCGAATCAAAATTGAGACAAATGCAAATACCTCACTGGAAAACGAACCCAGGCGACTCCACTACTCCCCTCTGCCATTGATGTCGTGGCCTCATCCCTCATGTACACGAGTTCGACGCACCTTCCCATTCGCGACCACTCCTGCGCGCGTGCGTCGCTCGTTGACATGTTGCCGCCGCCGCTCCGACCCTCCGCTCAGATTTGCTCTATCTCGTGAACTTCACTCTCGAAGTCGAAATCGACTTCGCGCCTCCCTAGATCTACCGCTCGACCCGCGAACGATTCGTGAAACGATGCCGGCGATTGAAATCGCCTCCCTCCTTTTGCTCAAAAATTGAAAAAAAGAGAAGCGGCACTCAAAATTGATCTGCTACATTTTATTTTTCCACTAGCTTCGTGAATTTGATTTTTACCGAGGAGAAAAGAAATGCCTGGCGATTCTTTGATTTGAATCGTGAAGAAGGAGTGGCCATTTTAATTCCCTTTTATTTTTATTTTTTTCTGTTGCGTGGTTTTTTAAAAAGAGAATGGGGAAACAAGATGGAAACGTATTTGAATGGTTTGGCTACAGTAACCATGTGGTGAAAGAAAAAAATCTGATGTGAATGCCCTTTTTGACCAGTCAAACAAACAATATATATATAATATTATTTAATTTTAAATTTGATTTTCTTAAAATAGACACAAGGAAGAAGTTGTAAAAAAATTTAGTTTAGGGACAACAAGTTTGCTTTTTAGGCTGAAAGACATTTTTAGTGTAAACTGAAAATGATAGTTACAACTATCATTCTATGTTTACACTAGAAAATGTCCTTGAGCCTAAAAGGAAAACTTCTTGTCCCTAAAACTAATTTTTTTAAACTTTTTCCTTGAGCCTAAAAAACCCAATTTGAATCGTCTCGAAATCGTAACTCAAAATTTTAACTTTCTATCGAGGCATGCTGCTAGGTTTATAATGTGATACCCCTGTTTCAAACGCATTGGAAAAGGTTTCGAGTCCTATTTCGATCCTATGGAGAAGATAGCTTTTTTTAGACCCAGTTATTATATTAAATTTTCAATATAAATCTAGCGCGTTTATATACCGTACGATCACACGACAACTCCAAACACTACGAAATTTGAAATTCGATAATGATGCACTACTACCGACCCAATGGAACTTGTTTCGTCAAAATCCGAGACCATGCCTCGGAAGGCTATTTTTAAACGTCAATTTAAACATATATTTTTAAAACTGAACAAATCACTTTCAAACTTACATTTTAAACTTCTATTATCTTCAGTATTATAAATATAAATTTTACAAGTCTTTGAAATATTTTTAACCAGCTTAAAAACAAAGATTCACTATTTTAACCAATTTTCCATTATTAAATTCAATAATTTAATTTCCAAACAAACAGTGATATTTGAAATTCAAGCTAAACTAACTTTCAAATATTTAAAATCAATTAAATATTCCAATTTCAAATATCCAATAATTCTAGGTCGTCACAAGTGGCAATGGAAAAAGAAGACTGTTCGAAGAAGAAACATTGTTCATCAGAATTTGATATAGAGATGTCGTTAATATCTCAACCATGGAGAAAGAGGAGATGGAAGATTTTACTACTCTAAATTTTGGGATTTGAGAGACTGTTATCTCACATTATTCTATTTAATTTATTCGATTAAATATCCTGAATAATGTTAATTAAAATTCAAGGGCATTACAAACTTAAAGCTAATGGAGATGCTAGCATGGAGCAAAATAAAGAAGTCGAAATTTAAAATGCAAGGTCGCAAGATGAGAAGCGGGAGGACGCGATCAAAGCTTCTTGTGAAGATGAGCGATGAAGAAGAGGAAAACTGGGTCGAGGGTTGTGAACGACGTGATCAAAAGAGGAGGGACGGAGCAAAGGGCGTATGAAAGAGATGCGGAAACGCTAGCATTGGAGATGCCATTTTCAAAATTCAAAAAGAATCGCCATTGAAACCCTCCCCTCGTCTATTATTACTCTGTTGCTTAAATATAAAAGCATGAAGTAACATATGCTTACCTGGCATCATTGGTCTGTCTCCAATTCAAAATAGTAAGTCTCCGTTCAATCTTCCCTTTTTCCTAAAGTAAGAAAAGCTACTTTACCCCATCTTTCCCCACTCCCCAGATTAAACGACCCACCCATGTTCTTTTCCATATTCCCCATTTCCCCACACCACGCACCATTCCAACCAATTTTTGAAATATGAGCACCAAATTAGGCCGAAAAATAATAATTTTAAGATAGTTGGACTGATTTTTAGAAATTGCTCCTCTAGTATTTATTACTTCTATCTTTTGATTTTGGTATTTGTTCTTTTACCACTCCCCAAATTCGAGAAAAAAGTGAATTCAATTGTTCATGGTCTGAAATCAAAATCAAACACTGTAACAACCACAGCTTGAAAGCCATGGTTTTGGAAATGAAGAGCTACTGTGTATAAGCTGAGGAAGAAGAAGTCTCTGCAACTAGGCACTGTTCATCAGAGTTGGCCTGGAGATCATCAGATGTGAAGGTTGGAGATGGTAGGCAGGTGTCAGAGGCAGAAAAGATGAAAACTGTGGACTATGGAGAGAGTTAGATACGTGTGTTAGTGTGTATGCCTGTGCACCGACACACCTGACACATGCATAAGCCAGTTCTTTTGTTATTGAAAATGGTGCAATGAACATTGTATATGAAGTACAATTGTATGGGCTAATAATTCTGTATATCTGGGTTGTATTCGGTTGCATGGGTATGAGTTGATTGAGTCATAGTTACTGCTGTCTGGCTTGTATAAATGCAGGAAAATGCTTGTACTAAGGGTTGTGAGAAATCTGAAACAATTTAATCCATTTTCTTCATTACAGTTACTAGCCTTGTATCAGTTTCTTTCTTTTTGACAAGTTCTTAGTTTAATCATTGTTAGATCCAATCTTAGTTTAGATACTGTTCTTCTTGTTCAATTTTATTTGCAATTACTTTTCTCTGTTCTTAGATTCCTGCATTTAGTTTAAATTCTTGTTACTTTAATCTTGTTCATCTTGTAATTTAGTTCTTTGTCCTTAACTTCTGCTACTTACATATTCTGTCACTTTTGTTTGTTCATCTTCTTGCTATGTTGCAAATTACATGTACATGTTCTTTCTTGCAATTTGATATTGTTACTTAGTTTAATCTCTTGTTAGTTTGATCTTATATCAAATTTCAGTCCAGTTCCTGTTCATCTTAGCAACTACAATTCCATGTTCCTTACACTTCTGCAAATATATATTTACCATTCTTGTTAATTTCCTGCATTCTTATAGTTGTTCAATTTACTGCAATTTATCATTTTTAGTTCTTGAACTTTCTTACAAATTGTTACTTATTTCTAATTCCTGTGATTTACATTTCATTGCAATATCAGTACAAAAATTCTTATCCCCATTTACTTTCAGCAATTACATTTCATACTTCTTTCATTATTACATCTGCACACTCTAAATTACAATTCTTACAATCCATTTCAGCTCTTTTGTCACATTAAGCCCTCAGTTTAAATCATCATCTCATTTAGTTTTGCTATTTCTTTCTTAAATCATCTGCTTGCACACTCAATTACCACCATACCATCTTCTTCCTTAGTAAAACACCTCATCTCATCACCAAAAATTGCTTCCACCTCCGCATAAATGGCTTCAGACCCACCAGCGCCTCACAAACACTGGTGTTTAGTTGGTCCTTATTCCAATGCTAAATTTTGCAAACATATAGTGCGGTTGCTTTGAAATTGATATGATAATTGGAAGCGATTTTCCTTTGCAATAGTGAAGTTGGACTTTAACAGATTGAAGTTCTCTCTATGGTCAATTTTTTTTCCATAGAAAGATTATTTCTAAATCCTTTGGTGTTTACCAACTTTTGGGTGGCATGTGCTTCATTGGTTTAATGAATTTGTTCATGCTCGTAGAAAAGTGAGTGAATTGAGCAAGATCAAGTGATGATTTATTATGTTTACTAAGAAGAAAATGAAATGCACTGGATATCTTAGTTTCTTGGGTACCACAGCAATGTCTACTGTTTATTGTATCGGATTCCTTTGTGGGTATTTCTTTAACAAATAGGCGATCATTATTTGTAGTATTTTTACAGTACGGTAACCGTACATTATTGGATGTATTAGTTATGATCTATAGGATTATTAGTTGGTATATATAATTAGTAAATGTGATGGTATACATTTTGATAAATGCATTTTACAAACTATTGTTTCCATATAATAAGGAAATATACCTACTAATGTTGAAGACATAAAGATTTATTTTACTATGAATAAAATAAAATAAAATAAAAATTCATAATCCATCTTTTATGCTTTCACATAAATTTAACTACGTTTGTTCGTTTGGATTAAATTGAAGAAATAATTCTGCCTATATTTGTTCACTCAAGATAAAGGACTTAATTAATAGGTAATGAACAATACCATATTGCTATTATATTTAATGGTTTTTAAAATATCACACATGTTGTATGCCTGTCGTATGCTTCGTATTACTTTGAAAAAGTCTCAATGTTAATAAAAAGTGATGTAGAACAAAAATTTGATAGGAAGTGTTACAAAATTTTGATGAATTCTAACTTTATAAGTCATGTTTGACAAAGATCACTATGTATGTGTAAACATACATTTGAGAAAGCCTTTATATATAGCTACATCAACATTACAACTGTTTTGAACGGTTACTGGAGTAAAATACAATCTACATGATCCATTTGCTTCTTTTTTGGCCTCCACTGTAGTATGCTAAAAAATATACATACAATTAGGTAGTTCTCTATTTTATTTTCATATTCATATAAGGTATTTTCTTGGATTTTTATTTATTATGATATTGCATGTTATTGTGATTTTTGTTACATTATAGTTGACTTTATGATTGATTTAGCACAAGAGGAAATTATATAAAAGAAAGTTAGATTGTACCCGTGGCAAAAATTTGCCTCCTAGTGTCAAGTTGTCTTGAATCTTTCTAATTATTTTCTTTTAAAAGTTGTGACTAATGTTAATTTGGAAATGATTATTAAAAGATAAACATTTCTTTTTCTTCGTTGTTGTATCCTCTAAGGCCAAGTCGCTTCAAACTAGAAATAATCCGCTTCGTATTGCTTCAAAACAGGCAAGGAAAGACTTGAGTAGCGAAATATTATGTCCCACTTGAATAGTCCGAGAAGCATAAAGTCGAATATGTGGTTCATCGTTTGGTGGTCAACAGAGATCCCAAGTTCACAAATTTTGTTGAGATCCGCACACACAAAGTGATTTATAGGAGATACATTGGACTCTTTGTCACAATCTTTGTTGATATTACTCATAATGAGCTAGCATACTTAAGTCTGTCCATTTATTTATGGAGATATTAGATCACTTTTTCATCTTTGTGTGCAAACTTGATTTGATCTTTACTTTTTAAGGTATATCTGACACTGGATGAGTTCACCTTGTTGGTGAGTTGCAAGAAACAAACAAGATGGGAAGCCTTTGAACTTGTCCTTTATGAAGCAATGGTCAACTTATTTTTACAAGTTGACCATATTTCCCTTGGACAATGAAAAATGTTTGATACCGACTGCACTTTATAAATGTGAATAACTTTATACTATATTGTATATGCAATCCCTCAGATGCCATTTCAAATAAACGAAATCTATCGACATAATTTTTGTAAAATAGCTAAACCTAAATAATATATGTGAAATAGTATTACTTATTGAATCATCTTTGATTATAAATAGCTAAACATAGACGTGTTTGACCGTAATCTGATTGTTGAAGTAAAACCTGTATACTCTGTTTGGTTGAACTTGATCAAACTGTATTCAAAACTTACTAAATTTTTTGCCATCATTTTGTAGTGGAACTTTTAGGCTATTAAAAAGAGAATGGAAGAGCTGCAAAAACAAGAATGAGATTTCATTAGTGCCTTTACCTTTTGTTAAAATGTGGGCATCATCTTTTAAATTACTAGAATAACTGTATCTTCCTATTCATATTTTCCAGTTGAGCTTTTCACCAGTTTGTATTATGTTTTGATGCGTACACACTAACATTTATGTTTAATGCATACACACTAACTTTTCACCAGTTCTGTTAAACTCATTTCTTTGTCTTAATTTTACTCTACTAATAAAGTGTGATTTTGTGATCATACTAAAATTTCGATTATATTGTTTTAAGTTTTTTCTTAGATCATTGTTTATTTGTAATTGATTATAAGTTTTTACACAAAAGTATAATGTGTAGTTCTACTGGTGTTAGATATTTTCCTCAATTTTACAAACCATCATTTTATAACATGCCTTTTTTGCTCGCATTTAAAATTCTATTAGGTGAATTGCTTGATATTGTTACTTCTATTTGGTTTACCATGCTTATCCATTTAAAATTCTATTATGTGAGTTGCTTGGTATTTTTACAATTATTTTACATCTACTGCTCCCTAATGCATTACACTGTGCAATACTAAAATATCTTTTTCAATAATCTTATTGTAACGACCCGAAATTTTCGAACCCAAAAATTTCAGATAGTTATGAAAAGAAGAAAGAGATAGAAGAAAAAGAAGAACAGAAACACCAAACATCTCACATTCGCAGCGGATAAAATATAATAATAAATAATAACAATTTACAAAATAATACTATATCTGTCGATTATATTTAATATACATTAGAGTTTCACATATATACAAGCACTGAATATATATAATTATCATGTCTCAGAAACAATAATATAAATACAGCATAAATACTCTATACGCTCTTGCCATCAAGCTCGCCTCTTGAGCTCCAGAATGAACCTTACCTGAAAATCTGTAAGACTCGGTCTGACCCGAGCATTACACCAAAGTAACACCCGGGTCAGGCTGGAAACCAACGTGAGTAAACCCATCTAACATGGAATACAAGGCATACAACTTACATAGATCCCGGGTAACTCATATAAATTCAAAAGCCACAATTTATGCTAAACATCACTTATTTTACATATAAGTTTTCTAAATACCAAAGATTTAGATTTTAAAATAGTCCAATTCCTCAAGTTCACTTACTCCAGCATATAGATTTTACATATCAATATATAAACATTCGAAGTGGTTTCAGGTATTTACCCAATACCCGACCCCGGTCTCTTCGAACCTCATATCATCCTATCCCAAGTTATCCAAATGAAATACACAACATTTCATATCAGAGTTATCAACTCCTTCAAATCATCCAATACCATTCAATCATTCAGAAGCAAAGCTTAATCAGCTACAAATCAAATCAATTGATTCTAATTGAATTTCAAACCTCAGTCACTTAGATTCCTTCATTAATTAATTCCAAAACAATTAATTAATCAACCCTTCCTATCCATTCATCTTAATTAATCACCCTGGATTAATTATCTTTCAATTACATTCAAGTAATTATTTTTAATTAATTTCACGATATTAATTATTCTTAACCCAAAATCAATTCCGTAATTTTAGTTATTTCATAATTTAATTTACTATATTAATTACATTAATCCTTTATTTCTTATATTACTTAATTTCTCATAAGTCACATATTATGGATTTATTAACCTTAGTTAATCAAATCTTTAATTACATCATTAATTATATAAATTATTGATTTCCAATTATATTTCGATTTACCTTAATCTAAATTAATTATATTAATTAAACCACAATATTAATCATACTTGATTTATCTCCACCTGAAGTTATCTACCTTTTATTTACTTCATTAAACAAATTAATTCTCCTTAATTAATTATCTTAATTTATCTCTCGATTAATTACACAAAGTAATTATATTTTATTAATTGCATTATGTAATTATTTATTAAACCACCCAATGATCCTTCTAATTAATTTAAACTAAAATTAATTAACCCAAATCATTAATTAATTTAATTAATTAATTATTCATTTAAATTATCCTACCTATTTAATGAGTCACCAATTCATTAAACCTTAATTGATTTTAAACTGAACCATTTTCTTATTTACGATTTGAGTTTAAAATCATTTTAAACCCAAATGCTTCGAGTCAAACAACAATCAACTCGAGAACCAACCAAAACCAAAGTCACCAGATCTTCAGCACACATTCAATCAACTCAATCAATCAACCAATTATTTAAATTTAACCATTTAAATCTAAATAGAAATCCAACAGAGTGAGATTTACTCACCTTTGTTTTGCTGTTTGCAATCCATTCCAAACTGGCTTGTTTCCATGGTTTTGACCTCGAATAACATTATATAATTTATTAGTATTTGAAACAAGCGAACAGTAAATTTCCATTTATTAATTAGATTAATGATTTAATTTTAAACTAGAAATTTTCCTCTTAAAACTACTTATACATCTATAAAAATAATTTATAGATTTCAAAATCTAACTTTTATAAATTCTCTTATATTCAAGATCGTATTCATAAATATATATAAAAATTTCCTTTACATATACTTTACTGTAAATGAATTTATAATTTTTTTTTCTGATTAAACACAGAGATGATTAAAATTATCAAAGTTATACCTCACTGCTTTCCTCCTCCAACTACCAAGCACGACACCCTACTGAGCTTCATGCGACCCTCCTCCTCCACGAGTTCGAGTCGAGCTCGTATGCCACTGATTTCAACTCGCGAACCCCACTGCCACTCGACCCGCCACCACGATTCACTTCCAGTCGACAACACGACTCGCCATTAATCGAATACACCATATAACTACATCTTCGCGACCCACTCGCACCGCTACCTGCTGCTGCCGAACCCCTATTCGCCGACCATCGTCACCTCTGCCCTAATTGAAGTCGACGACGAAACCCAACTTCCCATCGCGAAACCCTGCCTCGCGTCTTCCAATTCACTTTGCGGCTCAAACCCTAGCTCGCGACATGCTTCGATCTGGAGCGAGCAGTCCTAGAGTTACGGAGGCGAAGTTATAGAATCGATTTTATTTTAAGCGAGCATGAACGAATTCGTTCGTTTGACTCTTCAAGCTGGAGGAAGCCGCGATTAATTCGAATCCCCTCTTTTCGATTTGCTTCAGATAGATCTAGCGGCCCTTTTTTTTATACAAATGAGTTCGATTTCTACTGAGAAATAGAGAGGGACGAAGACTAAATATCGATTGGGGAATAGCTTTCTGCGTACGCTTGTTGACTTATAAAAATATCTTGTATTGTTAAAAATATCTTTGCTAATTTATATTTAACTTTTTTGTTATCTTATATAAAACTTCCAAAATTCCTCATCGCTTGCTACTTAAAATTTCGAACTCCTCTTAAGGAATGCCGCTTGGTGATTATAGGGTTTTACCCGCGTTCCGAACACAATGGGACATGTTTCGAAAGCTAATTCGATCGTATGCGCGAGTTACGGAAGTAAACGATCAATTTTAAATTAAATCGATTAGAATAGTATCCAAGTGATCTTGAGCTGCCAGGGTCAAACGACAACACTTATTGCTATGAAAATTGAAATCCGATAATAACCAACTATTATGGATCCAATGGAACTGGTTTCGTCGAATTCCGAGACTGTGCCTCAGAATGCTATTTTTAAATATCGATTTAAATGATATATTATTAAAACTGAACAAATCATCTTTAATTAAAATTTCATCCATTCTATTATCTTCAGTATCATTATAAAAAAATTATAAGCCTTCAATTTTTTTTAACAGGTTTAAAACTCCAGATTCAACATTTTACCCAATTTCGAATTATATAATTCAATAATTTAATTATCAAGTAAATATTAATATTCGGAATTCAAGTTAAAATTAACCTTTAAATATTTAAAATCAATTAATTATTCCAATTTAATTTGTTAAAACTTACGGGTCGTCACATTCTTCCCCCCTTAAAAGAATTTCGTCCCCGAAATTACTAGTTAGGGAGAATAGTCCAATACCCGTTTACTTTTCCTCCAAAACCAACAGTTTTATCAACTTGCCACAATATCTTTTATTAAAGATTCACTATTACCTCAACCAACTTCCAAAACCTTCCATGGTTTCCAACAACATTATTTACTTCATTTATTCAAATCTAGATTTAAATCCAAATTTAAATTATCAAAAATTTTCTAGCTCTCTAAATTTTCGAAAAATTTCGCCAGCGACTCCTTTGCACCGCTAGCTCGGTACTGCTACAAAAGGCCTTTACGGGCTCCCAAATTCCAAAAGAAAACAAAAGGCTAAGTGGCTAGATCAACAACCCAATCCAATTTCATACAAAAATTCAAATACATACCTTTTAGTTGGGCAATTCAAATTATTTCCTGAAATTAAATCCAATTTTCTTTTCCCCTTTAATACCTGCATATCTTACTTAGCAACAATATTCAATCGTAACCTTCCAAATCATTTTATACATTTCCTTACAGAAGTTTTCACATCCACTTCTATGCAAATTAGTTTTCCCCGTTTTCATACGAATTCAATTTATTTTCAATTTTGAATATTGAATTTTTATCTTTCATTTATATCTGATTCATATTAGTTTCATCTTCTAATTTACTTTAATTTCCAATTTGAAATCATTTTGTCATTAACCAAATTTTCCCCAAAAATTTTCTATCCCCCAAATTTTTTGAATTTTTTTGGCACAAGAGATATAAATATATATACATCGACCCACACGGTCGGAAAAAGCAAAAACAGTTCATATTTCCTATTTTTATTTCGTAGGCGTACCTTTATTTAGCATTTTAAGCAAGCGGCTTATTTATTTTAGCAATTAGTGCAACCAAAGCCAGCCAAACGGCCTTCAGGTACCTGTACTTACTCAATTTAAATATGTAAGCACTAAAATCATGTAATTTAACAATATTTAACATATTTAACTAGCAAACATACTGGTTTCTATAAGCAATGCAGGTTAAACAATCTTTATAAGCCACTTATGGGGTTCCAACTTAAATTTTAATTGTTTACAACCAATTCGCAAACATCTCCATTCAATTCAAATGGTTTACAATTCAATTGCTTACATCCAATTTATTTTAATCCAAACAAGCTCATATTCCATCCAATTAATTTCAAAATCAAGTTATTTCACTTCTCTCAACCCAAATTTTTTAAATTTCTTTCATTTACGTCAAATGACAATTCATTTTATGCAAATTTGACAATATTCGCTTAATAGAGTATTTATTTTAGTTTATAACTACTTTAAATTAATTTTCAACTCATTTTCTATTTAATTCAATTTCATTTCTAATTCATTTACCAACCATCATTGCATTTCATTCATTTCCGCATTGGTTTTATTTCAAAACTATTTCATCGAGCTTGACAACATTCAATGCTTATATTAATATCCATTTTTCAAATAAATTTAACCCAAATCTTTATTTAATGGTCAACTATTATCACTCAATCCAAGCTTTCATTGATTTAGGAAATTTTATTTCAAAACAATACACCTCTGAACTTAAGTTCATTCTGATAACCCATTCCAATTAAAACTTTGATTAAAATTTTATTCAGTCAGACTCCATCCATTTATTATTTAATTCCATTAACTCATTTTATATTTTTAATTCACTTTATTAATTCATTTGCGAATTTATTTTATTTATACAAAGTCATTCTCAATTTATTTCTATTTACTTGGGTTTTGTTTGCGATTCAAACCATTTCTATTATAATTCACTTTCATTTCATTCGACAACACTTCCATTATATCTAAGTTACTTGCACATTGCGTTAAATATTACTTATAACACACTTGAATTTTCATTTGTAATTTAAACCATCACTATTTGATCCAACTCTATTTTATTTAACTCAAGTTCATATCCAAACTCCATTATTAACTTACAATCCATTTATTTAACCGGGTTAAATTTTATTAACATACTCTATCAAATAATTATTTATTAGCTCACTTCCAACTTTTATTACAAAGAAAATTACTTCATTAAATTTTCCTGAGTTCAAATTTGTTTTTATAATTTCAAATTTGGAGTTTCTTTCATTTTCCAAAATTCCAACACTTTTATTTTAAAATTTTAGAAATGCTTTTAAATTCACATAATACTATTAAAATAGCTCTTTATAAAAATACTTCTTATAACTCGATGTCTCAACCAGTCCATCCTTGTTCTCACAGAATTCAGTCATACGTTGATCAGGCATAGGACTGAAAATCTATAAGTACTTAGCAAACCAATTCTTAACATCCAGTGAAAATACTTGGAAAATAATTTTATTGAAAATATCGAAAATAGTTTTTTGAAAATAGAGGAAATATCTTTGGTGAGAATTCTCTGGAAATCATCACCCCCATCCATGCTCGCAGTTACATCCTGGGTTACGTTGCCTACGCAGAAAAAGTCCATGTAACTGCAGGCTCTCCGCGGCCTCTTGATTAGGAACCCACAATAGATCACAGTTACATTCCAGGGTTACCTTGCCATCGCAGCAAAAGTCCATGTAACTGTTGGCTCTCAGCGACACACACGACTTTCGCTGTCAAAATGAAACTTCTCCACTCCAACATAGGTCGCAGTCTACCGATATAAAATCAAACGCAGACTGTTGGCTCTCAGCGACACACACGATCTTCGCTATGTTATCATAGGTCGCAGTCCACCGATATAAAATCAAACGCAGACTGTTGGCTCTCAGCGACACACACGACCTTCGCTATGTTATCATAGGTCGCAGTCCACCGATATAAAATCAAACGCAGACTGTTGGCTCTCAGCGACACACACGACCTTCATTGTGTTACCATAGGTCGCAGTCTACCGATATAAAATCAAACGTTGACCGTTGGCTCTCAGCGACACACACGACTTTCGCTATGGTAAACTCTACTCATGATCCACAGGAACTAGTTTTGTCCGGACTCCTCACAGGATCAACTTTAGAACCTCCCTTGGGGCTCAAGGCAGCACCACCCGGTGGCACTCCTGAGAAGTTCATTTTAAGGAAGCGCCTTTTTCCCTAGAGCCATTATCAAAACACTTTATACTATGCACATATAGTATTTTTCAAATCATACACCTAGTATGATCTCATACAAGGCTCCTTTACACAAAATCGATTATTCCAAAATCAATAGTTCTCAAACTAGGCTTTCCAAATTTCAATATTGATTTTACCCAAAAATCAAAAGCATTTCCAAATCCAAAGGTTCCCAAAACCTTTTTCCAAAGTCCTCATAAGATCCTTTATATATATATATATAAAGATATGTATAATTTTTAAAACTTTGGATCATTTCAAACTTGTATAAAATCCCTTTATATTTCAAATACTTTCAAAAAACCATTCCCTTCTGGCTATAGATTCAACAAGGGGAGTTTTATCTTATTTAACAAAGAAATATATATAACTTTGTTTATTCAAAATCAAATATTCAAATTTGATTACTCTTTTCAATAGCAATTTAATCCAAAAATCCATACGATGTACACATACTATCTGTACGCTAAATCAACCTGATCGCTCGCTCGATCACACAATTTCACTTCCAAACTAGTAACGTCCACCTGACTTCCTAGCGCGGACACAGATCTGGCTTCTTGATCAGAAACCATCATTCACCTTGCATAGCTATAACTATGATAGAGAACATCCAAAACCAATCTGCAATCCATATCCAGGTTCTTCGTCGAAAATCGAGTGAAAAATCCCACTCGGATCGATATAACTATCTCGAAATTCTATGCTCGAATCTGGATTAAATCACTATGCGACTAGAATAATATACGTACATCCTGCGTATTTAACTTCATTGATTACTAGCCAAATCAATTTCTCTTTCTATTCACATTCACTTAAATTTTTATTCACTCATTCACATTTGCCTTAATCCCCATTTGGATTATCACCTCAATTCTTATCCCAGTTGGGTATTTAATCATAAACAGTTTAAACTCTGACCAGTTTATATTTAGAAAATAGTTTGAAATTTTTAAAAATAGATAATAAGTTGAAAAATAATTATTAGTTTGCAAAATAGCTATAAAATAGTTAACTAATTGTAAAATAGTTGAGAAATAGTTAAATAGTTTCAGAAATTTTAGATAATTGCAAAGTAGTTGTAAATTAGTAATTAATTTGTAACATAGTTGAAAAATAGTAACTAGTTTAGAAAACAGTTGAAAAATGGTTAAGTAGCTCCAAAAATAATTGTAAAAAAGTATAAAATAATTTGGATTTAAGAAAGAAAAGCTGTATATATATTTAATAGCTTGGAAAAAATAAGGTTATAATAAAACAATTTATATTGAAAATAATCCAGAGTCAAAACTGTTCAATTCCTAACCTCCATTCTCATCAATTCAATTTAAATTTCCACTTCCATTTTAAATTGACTCAGTTCGAATTTAAATAACTCCAATTTCCATTGGACTTGATTTATTCCCAATTCAAGTTGAATTAATTCTCAATTTCTTTCCGACTCCACATCAAATTCCATTTGATTTTTACTTATTCAGCTTTCATTACAGTTCCAAATTATTCAAATAAATTTGGACTAATTTCAAATTGAATCCACTTCAATTTCAAATCATTTAAATTTCTATAAGAATTAATTCCAATTCCCATTTGAATTTGAAATCAAATTCAATTTGAACTAATTCAATTCCAAACTCAATTTTAAACCATCTCGAATTATATAAATTCGAGCTAAATTCTCAAAGGTTGGTTTAACTTTTTAAACCAAATTAACTTTGTTCATTTAAAGTTTTTAACCAATTTAATTTTTGAGGTCTAATTCTAGAATTTCATTTTTAATTAATTTAAATTTTAATTTGGTTGTATTTTCTATTACCACTTAATTTAATTCCAGTTTAAGATTTCAATTTGGTTGTATTATATTATTTCTTAATTTAATTCTATTAATTTAACCACTAATCACCTTAATATTTATTGGAGGGAAATATTGCTTTATAAATCAAAATATACTTTTATATAAAATCATTTAAAACCCTTTTATATAAGAAAATAACAAGTACGCTCTCATATATATATATATGTATATATATTTATATATATATATAGTCAACTCATTCTAGAGTACTACAGACTCTATTCAAAGAGTAATCCCCACCAGAGCCAAGGTTCTCGCTTAACCTTCAGCTCTGATACCAACTGTAATGACCCGAAATTTTCGAACCCGAAATTTTCAGATAGTTATGAAATGAAGAAAAAGATAGAAGAAAAAGAAGAACATAAACACCAAAAATCGCACATTCGCAGTGGATAAGATATAATAATAAATAATAACAGTTTACAAAAGAATATTATATCCCTCGATTGCATTTAACATACATTAGAGTTTCACATATATACAGGCACTTAATATATACAATTATCATGTCTCAGAAACAATAATATAAATATCGAAGAAATACTCTATACGCTCTTGCCATCCAGCTCGCCTCCTGAGCTCCAGAACATACCTTACCTGAAAATCCGTAATACTCGATCTGACCCGAGCATTACACCAAAGTAACATCTGGGTCAGGCTGGAAACCAACGTGAGTAAACCCATCTAACATGGAATACAAGGCATACAACTTACATAGATCCCGGGTAACTCATATAAATTCACAAGCCACAATTTATGCTAAACATCACTTATTTTACATATAAGTTTTCTAAATACCAAAGATTTAGATTTTTAAATATTCCAATTCCTTCAATTCACTTACTCCAACATATAGATTTTACATATCAATCTATAAACATTCGAAGTGGTTTCGGGTATTTACCCAATACCCGACCCCGGACTCTTCGAACCTCATATCATCCTATCCCAAGTTATCCAAATGAAATACACAACATTTCATATCGGAGTTATCAACTCCTTCAAATCATCCAATACCATTCAGTCATTCAGAAGCAAAGCTTAATCACCTACAAATCAAATCAATTAATTCTAATTGAATTTCAAACCTCACACACTTAGATACCTTCATTAATTAATTCCAAAACAATTAATTAATCAACCCTTCCCTATCCATTCATCTTAATTAATCACCATGGATTAATTATCTTTCAATTAGATTCAAGTAATTATTTTTAATTAATTTCACGATATTAATTATTCTTAACCTAAAATCAATTCCGTAATTTTAACTATTTCATAATTTAATTAACCATATTAATTACATTAATCCTTAATTTCTTATATTACTTAATTTCTCATAAGTCACATATTATGGATTTATTAACCTTAGTTAATCAAATCTTTAATTACATCATTAATTATATAAATTATTGATTTCCAATTATATTTCAATTTACCTTAATCTAAATTAGTTATATTAATTAAACCACAATATTAATCATACTTGATTTATCTCCACCTGAAGTTATCTACCTTCTATTTACTTCATTAAATAAATTAATTCTCCTTCATTAATTATCTTAATTTATCTCTCGGTTAATTACACAAAGTAATTATATTTTATTAATTGCATTAAGTAATTATTTATCAAACCACCCAATGATCCTTCTAATTAATTTAAACTAAAATTAATTAACCCAAATCATTAATTAATTTAATTAATTAATTATTCATTTAAATTATCCTACCTATTTAATGAGTCACCAATTCATTAAACCTTTATTGATTTTAAACTGAACCATTTTCTTATTTACGATTTATGTTTAAAACCATTTTAAAACCAACTGCTTCGAGTCAAACAACCATCAACTAACCAAAGTCACCAGATCTTCAACATACATTCAATCGACTCAATCAATCAACCCATTATTTAAATTTAACCATTTAAATCTAAATAGAAATCCAACGGAGTGAGATTTACTCACCTTTGTTTTGCTGTTTGCAATCCATTCCAAATTGGCTTGTTTCCATGATTTTGACCTCGAATAACATTATATAATTTATTAGCATTTGAAACAAGCGAACAGTAAATTTCCATTCATTAATTAGACTAATGATTTAATTTTAAACTAGAAATTTTCCTCTTAAAACTACTTATACATCTATAAAAATAATTTATAGATTTCAAAATCTAACTTTTATAAATTCTCTTATATTTAAAGATCCTATTCATAAATATATATATAAAAATTGCCTTTACATATACTTTACTGTAAATGAATTTATAAATTTTTTTTTGATTAAACACAGAGATGATTAAAATTATCAAAGTTATACCTCACTGCTCTCCTCCTCAAGCTACCAAGCACGACACCCTACTGAGCTTCACGCGACCCTCCTCCTCTACGAGTTCGAGTCGAGCTCGTATGCCACTGATTTCAACTCGCGAACCCCACTGCCACTCAACCCGCCACCACGATTCACTTCCAGTCGACAACGCGACTCGCCATTAATCAAATACGCCACACAGCTACATCCCCGCTACCCACTCGCACCGCTACCTGCTGCTCCCGAACCCCTATTCGCCGACATCGTCGCCTCTGCCCTAATTAAAGTCGACGAAGAAACCCAACTTCCCATCGCGAAACCCTGCCTCGCGTCTTCCAATTCACTGTGCGGCCTAAACCCTAGCTCGCGACATGATTTGATCTGGAGCGAGCAGTCCTGGAGTTACGGAGGCGAAGTTATAGAATCGATTTGATTTTAAGCGAGCACGAATGAATTCGTTCGTTCGACTCTTCAAGCTGGAGGAAGCCGCGATTAATTTGAAATCCCCTCTTTTCGATTTTCTTCAGATAGATCTAGCGGCCCTTTTTTTTATACAAAATGAGTTCGATTTCTACTGAAAAATAGAGAGGGACGAAGACTAAATATCGATTGGGGAATAGCTTCCTGCGTACGCTTGTCGACTTATAAAAATATCTTGTATTGTTAAAAATATCTTTGCGAATTTATATTTAACTTTTTTATTATCTTATATAAAACTTCCAAAATGCCTCATCGCTTGCTACTTAAAATTTCGAACTCCTCTTAAGGAATGCCGCTAGGTGATTATAGGGTTTTACCCACGTTCCGAACACAATGAGACGTGTTTCGAAAGCTAATTCGATTATATGCGCGAGTTACGGAAGTATACGACCAATTTTAAATTAAATCGATTAGAATAGTATCTAAGCGTTCTTGAGCTGCCAGGGTCAAACGACAACTTCGATTGCTACGAAGATTGAAATCTGATAATAACCAACTATTATGGATCCAATGGAACAAGTTTCGTCGAATTCCGAGACTGTGCCTCGGAAGGCTATTTTTAAATATCGATTTAAATGATATATTATTAAAACTGAACAAATCATCTTTAATTTAAATTTCATCCATTCTATTATCTTCAGTATCATTATAATTTTTTTATAAGCCTTCAAATTATTTTTAACAGGTTTAAAACTCCAGATTCAACATTTTACCCAATTTCGAATTATATAATTCAATAATTTAATTATCAAGTAAATATTAATATTCGAAATTCAAGTTAAAATTAACCTTTAAATATTTAAAATCAATTAACTATTCCAATTTAATTTGTTAAAATTACGGATCGTCACACTTATACGTTGATTTACCAAGTATATTTATAAAAAGAAAAATATTTTCACCAAGTTATGTTCAACATATATTTTACGGCATGTCTACCAAACTTCTATGTGATAAATAATATTACAAACATAGGTACAAAAAGACACCAAATGACTCTACAATTCCAACCATGACCCGCGTGCGAAGAGCGGATCGCAACCTAGTCCTTTTAAAATATTTAAACCTTCTTATTTAAATTTGAATTCAAAATAAAATCAAACCATTTAAATTTAATTCTAAGAAGTGAGAATTTTGTTCCCAAATATTCCAAATACACTTTTAGGATTTTTCAAATCAATAAACTAGGGTTTTCCATAATTTTTCATAATAGTTGAAAAATCCCCCTTTCGAATTTAAAAACATGCTAAAATCTTTTAAAATTTTCAAGTTTAGTATTTTTATAATATTATTTATAGATCAAAGTTATTTTTAAAATTTACAAGGGTTCAAATTTCAGGGTTTTGATTTTTAAATGATTATTCAAAGCCATTGTATAATTTTTGAAAATCAGAATGAATACACCATCGCTTGCAATTACTTCCAGTATGCCACTAATGCACCAAATCATGAGTTCAATGTGCTATAGGTGAATTATGTAGTATATTTCAACTTATTATCTTCATTATCATGCAACGTAATCAAGGAAGAAGAAGAAAACAAAGTAATGGGTTTTCTGGAAAGACCAAAATGAGTTTGCAGGGGATGTAAAATCCCTTTCAAGGCCATCAATTGTCTTTGAATCATGATCTCAATGTGTTATCAGGTGTATATGCAATACAATTCAGGTTTCAGGACACTAGATCAATAAGAAAAAAATATATATCAAAAGAGGGTGAATTAGCCAGAAATGAACTAATGGTAGTTCCTGGAAATTAAAACTTTTGTTTGCAGCAGATATATCTGGTATTTCTTTATTAAAGATTAGTTATTAATAGTTGGCTTGGAAGCGCAAACTTTTGGGCGGATCGTGAACTTTCAAAATTGCCCTTATATGTATTTCTTTATTAAAGGTTAAAATAGATTTAGCGTCACACTCTTTTGATGTCAGCGTGAAATAACACAAATTTCTTCTCCCTACAAATATTATCAAGATTTAACATAACTCAAAAATAGAATCTGAAAACTAAGCTTTCTTTACAGATTTAAATTTTCCTCTACAAAGATTACCAACACTTTATATTACTTAAAATTAGGATCTAACAAATAAACTATTTTACAAATTTGTTTTTTTACAAACTAATAATGTAAATAAAATTTTAAACTAACAAAAAAATAGATATTGCAACTTAGAAATAAAAATTCACATTAACAACATACGATTCAACACAAACATACAACTAAATATTTGTGGAAAACATTTCTCTTAAATGCATTAAAAAATACAATTTATACAAAAACAATTCAGATGTCTTCATCACGCACGAAACGCGTGCCGTAACGCTCTTTAATTATTATAATAGGTTTGGGTCTGATCTTGGTGTTAAAGTTAAGGATATATGTTAAAATTTTGACTATTATAATTGGTATGGGTCTGATTCTTAGGGTTAAAGTTGGATGTATGTTAAAATTTTAATTATTATAATGATAAGGATCAAATCTTAGGTCCAATTAAATTTAAGTTTGTTAAGGATATTATAGGTATGAGTCTGATTCTTGGGGTTAAAGTTAAGGATATATTTTAAAATTTTAATTATTATAATGATAAGGATAAAATCTTAGGTCCAATTAAATTTGAGTTTAATATTTTAAAAACTTCATACCTCTAACCGTTTTTCATTTGAACTTCCGACTGATCAATATTTTATACCGATTTTGGAAATTCACTCGAGATGTTTTATTCAAAATTTATTTTATGTTTATTTTTTTTCTTTTATTAAAATATTTCTTTTTAATTTCCAATAGTTTTATTTCTAAGATAGTGTAATACCCCAAAAATTTTGAGGAAAATTATTTTATTAAAACAATTCAGTTTAAAAATATTTGGATCAAATATTGATGGAATTTTTGAATTGATTGATGTGCAGAGATATGTGTGCACATGCACACTGAAAATGGCACAAGGAAAGGATTTAAAATTTCTGAAAAAATGAAATGATAATGATAAATAAAACAAATAAACAAAGGAAGGAAGCATTCAAATATGATTTTGAAATATGAGTTATTAATCAAATTAAATATGTTTTCTGTATACATTGAAATTAAAGACTTTCTGTGAAAATAAATATGTATACACAATGAAACTGGAAATATATTTATATGCTGAAAAAAAACAGAAAAATCTTATTTAAAAATGAGAGAGTAAATTCTTTATTTAAAAGCATTGGATTGTAACTTAAGCCTAACTTAAGTTAAAAATGAAATATATGCTTAAATATACTTTCTGTAAAACAGGGGAAAATTAAATAAAATAAATATTTATATACTTATACACATGTATATTTTCTGTGGGCAGAAAATGTTAAAGCCAAGCAAAAGAAGTAACAGTAAATTGGCATAAAACACTAAACAAGTAAGCATATGTGTAGGCAAAAAATAGCAAAGAGGATTTTCAGAAATAAGTAATAGTATAAAATATAGTGGTCACACTTTAAACATGATTTAAATAAGTGAGAGATATTCAAAAATAACCATTTCTGAAAAGCAAAAGGAGGAAAGTACTGCCCATAAACAGCTAATGCAGCCGGGGTGATTAAGGATGGAAACGTGAAAAATATAAAATGTAAAATACATGATAATAGCTAGGACAAAAGTGGAATTTTATCTTGATAAAACCCTAGAGAAAAACATGTATATAAATGGGCAGTTATGACCAGAAAATCATTTTACCCGAGTTGCTTAAAAAAAATAAGAAAGAAATATAATTTAAAAAAAAGCAAGAGAATCACACAAGGATTTTTGATCAAAGAAGGAAGAACTTAGGTGAGTAACCTCACCAAATTCATGGCATTAAGACCTGAGATGAGGCAGCCAATTTTTATATTGCTATTGGTTTATTTCTGGTTTTATTGAATATAATTTTATCAATGCTCTTTGGATGTTTTTAGATCTGTTATGATTTTATTATGGATGTTTCTGGGTGATCTTTGATCTGTTGCAATGTTTGCCTTTAGATGTGCAACTTTCTGTTTATTTTGCTCAGAAATGTTAAGGCCCAGATTTTCAAAATTATGGGAAGAATACTCTCAACTATTATAGATCTATGACATGGGAATTTTAATAAAGAAAAATATTATGAGCTGCATTATACTATGTATAAGTGTTGAGGCTTAAAAAGGAAAAAAAAAATTAATTAAGGGTGCAATAGAAATTCTATATGTGTTGAACCCTTAATTAAAGTAAAAAAGGAACCCACAAGCTAAGAATTATGGTTAAGCTAGATCTTGAATCTGGTTCAACCATAGTTACTTGCAGATCAAAAATAAATTCTATATGCCATGTCTCTATTTTTCAGTTGAAAATATTCTTGCATTTTATTGAGATCAAGACATAATGACAACATCCTTGAAAATGATTGCCTGCTTGTTTTGTTTAAAGAAAATTGTATGCTAGTAAGATGCATGGATAATTCCATGTTTACGATGTCAAGTTCAACTAGCTATCTGATGATAGGATTTTAACCAAGACATCTAGTAAATAAACTAGGGATGTGAGCCAAGAAGGCTGTTGGAATGCTTGTTATATTTGATGTATGCAAGTTGACACATGGTTTGTTTAAGCCCTGAGATCTTTGTGCAATGATGTGAATTAGTTCATTGCAATGTGTCCCTGTGATTCCTTAATAGCAGATGAGGCTAGGAATTTAAATTAACGTATACCACCTATAAATGAAGAAATAGGAATATGAGTATTTCTTAGGTTGGTTGGAATGGAACCTGGTAGTTCCAGTGAATATATATATGCTGTAGATTGATATTCATGATTACATAATTAAATATGTGTAGATTGATGATAGACAAAGATATCAGTCTCGAACTAAAGTCCGTGAAACATAGTAAAATAGTTGATTAAATAAGTTACATATATACAAAATCAGTACTTATGCTCATCACCCAGTTTGCTTAATGCTTTGAATATTCTGATGTTGCTCATACCAGATCTCAGATCTGACCCTTGTTTGCTCATGGCATATGGGGGTGTCTCATTTTAAAATGGGGCAGCCACTAATGCTCTTTCAGGAAATGCAAAGCTTAAATAGGAAGAAAAGGTTAATGACTAGTGAGGAAAAGAAATGGATGAGCATGCTTGCTAGTTTTAATAAGAGCTTAAAATGCTGCATATATTCATGAGAAAGTTGTGTTTGAATTTGATGTTATGTAATGTATTGGCTAAGTTAGATTAAACTGGATATTTTTCTGTTGAATTTTGCTATGCATTAAGGTATAAAGAATTGAATTATTATCTGAGTTGAATCAGAAAAAAAAATAGACTTGAAAATTATCTGTGTAAAATCTGAGAAAATGATATAAGTGTAATGAGCATTGCCTTACAAAAACTTATATGAACTAGTCATGTTTTATTCAATAAAAAGCAGTTAGTTATGAAGCTAAACATCTGGTTTTAATTTTGAAATATATTTTTAAGTGTTTGGTTGCTTTTACTGAAATATTTTGTGAAGGTTTAAGTTCATTCCTAAGTTGTTTTGGGAAGAACAAATGGTTTGAAAAGGTTGCAGACACCATGAAAATGAATGGCATATCAATTGCCATGAACAAGGTGCCTGGTTAACACAGCCACATGGTTCAACCAGCTTCAAAAGGATGGGGTCTTGGTTGATCATGTTGGTCTGCAGCTTGAAAATAAAAATGCATTTTAAAATTCATTGTTACTTTAGCAAGTGTTGTGTCAAAGATCTCTTTCAAATACTAACGATAAATATGCATTCTTAGCTGATTGGTATTATTAATCCAGGAAGCATTTTGAAATTGTAAGCCTGGTTCACTTAAAACATAGTGGTTGTTCACTTTTTAAAACATTTTTAAAATCCAGTACTTTTATCATAGAAAACTCAAAAACAAGTAATTAAATGATTTACTTATGCTGTGTCATATGGTATAAGTCAAGAACAGGAGAGGTTTAAAGAAAAATACATAAGTTGAAAATGATAAATGTAGATATCATTTTCTAATACTTAGTCAAATATCAAACATTTGAACTATACGGAAAAAAAATCATGGTTTGTGTGATCAAATCCAGTACAAACAAATATGAACAGGATCTACTTATATGATGCAAATATCAAAGAATATAGGAATTTAAATTATGAGTAGATTAATTTTAAATTCAAATCAAACAGAACTAGCTCTTGTTTACTAATTTGAAAAATATACATACTCTGATTTAAACAAGAGGAACACATACATCATTATATGTATGTGCATATATTTCTATGATTGAACTGATATATTTATATTAGTAAGAAATTAAATCCCGGACTAATTGTTGGAAAAAAAAGAAAATGACCCTGAGAAATTAAACTAAGTTTAATTGAGCAAATGTAAAAAAAATCCTAGAAAAATTTAGGTAAAATCGGAAGGTCATTTCAGATAGATTCCAAATTTTAATAAAATTCCCAAAATTATTTTTTTAACCTTATTTAAACTCTATATCATATAAAATATATTTTTCATGAGTTAAATTCCACTGGGATTCAAATTTATTCAATTAAAAATTCATTTATTTATTAAATTCCAAATAAATATTATTATAGTCAATCAAGTAAAGGAATGTTGAAAATTCCTCCTTAAAGAAAGTGCGTCCTCATAATTTATTATAGAGTACTATAACTTATTCCCTAGCGTTAGTTATGTACATCAATGCACAAAACAATCAAAAAAGGTTAATTAGAAATCGATCAGACATTCATGACACAATTTAAATTTAAATAATATATCTAATGAGGCAATACTAGTTGGTCGCATTAGTGATATAAACTCTTATGTCTTCTACAAGTAATCCTTAATGTTACTTGACCATTGATCTTTTATTATACCAATGGAACATCTTATGTCTTTACTACTATGCCTCCTCATCTAGTTTGATAATCTTATCAAGATTTCAATCATCAATCAATATTTTAAACAAATTTATCAAATATCTTTTATAGTTTAGTTTACTTGAACTGTTATAACTTGAGTATTGTTGATGAGTTGCTCAGAATTAGTCAACCAGTCTTATTCCCATTGCAAAACATTAACGAATTTAAAATTTTAATCTTTTGATACTCATCCCTTACCAATAGGAATTTAACATACCGTCTTATATACTATCTCGTTTTAACTTTTCCAATCATATTTCCTTTACCTCATTATACTTAGACAGATTGATAATGCTCATTGAGAATCTATCTGGCTATATTGGGAATTCTCAGCCTTCCTTTATATATTTAACTTCTATTCGAGTTTACTTGCGTCTACAGAAGTTCCTAAAATTTTACTGTTTTACAACTTTCTATCTGTTTATTAAAACTAAGTCATTGTTCTAATTAATCTAGATTCGATTGAACAAAACAGGTTGAACCTTAAAGCTGGTAAATACAATTCTTATTCTTTCAAATCAAAGCTCTCAAGGAAACCATTGTTGCAAGGTCTTTTACTTTGCTCAAAATATTCAACTCAAATCTTTGTTCCTTTTATTTTGGTTGAAAATTTTATTGAATGGTTAAATACTAAAAATTTACTTCAAACTTGAGTTCCATTACCTTCTAAATGGTAGACTCATAACTGATCTAATTTAAAAGCCTATGATTACTAGACCATGTCTAATCTCATTTTCTTAAAAATCCATGTCTTACAAAAAATACATCGAGCTGATATTTGATGTTACGATTATGATAAGAAGTCCATTTTGTGTGATCAAAATACTTAGGAAGTAACTTTTCGCTTGTCACGCAATAATTGGGCTCGATGAAATTCGAGTCAATCCACTATAGAAATAATACATTTTACTAGGAATATTATTATGTCGAAATATCTCATTTCAATATTTAAAAATCTTTATCGATAATGCTAATAAGATGTATCGACCAGAATTCATAACCACCTAAATGATAAGTTAACATAATCAAATTTCCATTATTATTCTTTCCTTAGAAAAAAAATACATAATCCCTTATGGTTCAACTTGGAAAACCACTAGCCTTTTTCTTTATTTAGATGAGTTAAACATCATAAAGTGATAATTTCAACTCAATCTACTTCCTCTGGACTGAAGTGGGTTCATAATTTTTCGAGTAATAAATAGGAGTGAGCAATATTCATCTCAAACCAAATTAACCAACCAAACTGGTTCATTTCGGTTTGGTAAAGAAATTATATCGGTTTGTAATATAATTTTATTTTTGTTATTGATTTAACTGAATTAACCAAACTTTTATTGTATTATCCAAATTCATGGCATTTTAATACTTTTGATAAAAAAAATTAGTAATGAAAAACAAATTTTATCTATTGAAAATATGTTAATTTTTCTTATAAACTTAAAAAAGTTTTTGAAATGGTTACTCTAAATATAAATTATGTTTTCCTTTAAGTAAATCGATGATTTGAATAATAAAATATGCTAATTTATCCTACTTAACTTTTTAGTTGGGTTAAATCGGTAACTGACCAAATTAACCGAAACTATTTTTTTCGCCTCAGTTTGGTTCTGATTTTTTTCGATTTGTTATTTTTTACCTCAAAACCAGCCAAACTGACCAAACGCTCATCCCTAGTACTAACTTCTCTTTAAAAATCCATATTCTAAGCTGCCTTTATGGAAATAAAATTTCAAAATATACTCCTATATATATATATATAAGTCAATTGATTAATTATGCACAGCTAGAATCAATGTCGTTAGTTTCCACCGTGCATTCTGATTAGTATTAGATCTTTCTACTCAAATCCATCATCACACTTATCATGGTGATGTATTTCAGTTACAGTATTTAGATTAAGGTCACATATGGCTTTCCTAATCTTATCATATTTTTAAAATCCACTGAAACAAAGTACTCTTCTACTAAATATTACAATCCAAAATGTTGCAAATTCTCATCATTAAGGAAGCGTACCTTTTAAGATTGAGACTTGCTTCCATTATTTAGTATCGAACTGGGTGCATTAACTATGAACATCGGTTCTTTGGTTTGTACGTTGGGATTCTTCCATTGTCTAACCATACGACTAATTTTCTCACAATTATAACATTTCTTCAATTGTTTAGATTTTCTATTTCTACACTTATTGGCATAATGACCTTTTTTCCACAATAATAACATTTCTCTTGTGTTTTATTAGTTGATTTCTTCGGCTAAGATTGTTTGGGTTCAACGGGCTTCTTTGGTTTTGTTTTCTTCATTTGAAATGACTTCTTATTCTTCTTCAGTTTCCAATCCTTTTTTCTGAAATAATAATTTCTTTCCTTCCTGAGATGGTTTTGGAGTAGGTTCTCCACATGAGACTAGGTTCCGTTCAAGTACTATGTCGTATCTTAATGTCATAAAAACTATCTCTTCAAATGGATATCTTAGTTTATTAAGGAATTTATCTCTTAATCCAACCTTAAGTCTTGGTATAAAATTTTCATTCTTCTCTAAGTGTGAATCAAGCAACGTTGTTCCATGCTTTGAAAGAGTATTAAACTCATTTACATATTAGACGACTGATGAATTCCCTTAGGTTAGATTATAAATTTTCAAAGTAGAGCTTCATTTCAACATTGGGAATAAAATGTGCTTTAAACAAGTCCTTAAATCTTTTTCAAGATATATATACTTTTAATATTATTGTCGTGATGGCATCATACTGGTCCAAAGCTTTAGATTGTAGCTAGCGAGACGCCAATCTTCTTTTCTCTTAATCTGTTAATCTTAAATAATTATAAATCCTTTAACCAGATCTCAACCAAGAATGTACACCAATTACTTTTTCATTTCTTGGGAATGAATTTCCTCCCAAACATGTACAGTCATTGTAGGGACCAATAAATTCTGCTCTATGATTTGAATTTGGTGTATTAACATTGTTTATCCCTTAAAATGTCTTATAACTTTTGTCCATCAGTCTGTTGTTAATAGGACACTTGGGTTTTCTAACCCGCTTCCTTGACCATTTGGTGATCCAAAAGATACATATATTCTTGATTTGCTAGGTCCAACCATTTTCTATTAAACAACATTCATCACTTATTGAATAAATGTCTTAAATTTTCACTAACAAATACATATATATCATAAAAATATAGTTAATTTTAATCTCGGTGTTCATCTCTTGAAACACTAACTTTACTCGTATATTACGTACACAAGTTATTCCTAAATCTATCCATGTTATACATACCGAGTAATAAACAATGTCCAACTTTTTTATGGTTAAAGATGTTGTGATTCCTAATGTACTCAATTCTAGCTCAATCTCGGCTCTGATACCATTATGTGATGCCCCGGCTTCAGTAACCAAAATATCAGAGGGAGTTTAATGTTCTATAGCTTGGATCAATAAGCAGGGAAGGAGCAATCTCTCATATACACTACTTTGGGTCAACATGAATACGTGTCAATACTAGAATACATCTGAGATAATATGTACCTCATCTCGACACAAGAAAATATATAAGAGTTCTAGAACTGAATAACTTACATATATGAACACGTAAAAGTAAATAACGACATATGTATTAATAGCACAATCAAAATGGTAACAAACACGCACACACACATCCACACACACACATATATACATATATATGTATGATATATAAACTACTCAAAATAAATCATTTATAACCTGATAGACTAAGTATAATCCAAAAACTGCCAATTTAAACATCCATATAATGACTCTTCTAGCAACCAATCTTCTGATATGTCCACGGCTTCTTGAATAGCCCCATCTTCATTGTATCTTTGAATAAACTAAAAAATGTTGCAACTTTGGGCTTCAAGATGATGGATGCGAAACTAAAACCTAGTAGTCCTTTAACATAATATACATATCATTGAATTGCTTAATAAACAAAATAGACTGTTATTTAATGGGTAACTATCCTAAAAACACAATGCCTCAATCTGATCTAATTAGAAAAATCTATGGTTACTAGACTATATCTAGTCTCGTTTTCTTGAAAATCCATGACTTGTAGAAGTTAACTCGGACTGGTACTTGATGTTTTGAGTGTGATAAAATAGTCCATTTTGTGTGATTAGTATACTTGGTAAGTAACCTTCGCTTATCATATAATAATTGAGTTCGATGAAATTCGAACAAATCCATTCTAGAAATAATACATTTTACTTGGAATATCGTTATGTCAAAGTACCTCATTTCGGTATTTAGAAATCAATATTGGTGATACTGATAAGTCATAATGACAAGAATTCATAACCATTCAAATGATAAGTTAACATAATCAAATTTTCAATATTATTCTTTTCTTACAAAACAAAATTACATTATCCCTTGTGGTTTAACTTGGAATACCACTTTCTTTTTTGTTTATTTAGATGAGTTAAACATCATAGATTGATAATTTCAACTTAATCTACTTCCTCCAAATTGAAGTGGGTTCATACTTTTTGAGTAATAACTCCTCTGTTAATTGGGTTTTTAACCGAGCAAAATTCAGCTAAGGTTTGAACGTCGAGGTGAAGAAGAAACAATTTGAAATCAGGAAGGCACACTCAAATGAACTAAGGAAATAGCTAGGGAAAATTGTAGCCAAAAATATGCTAAGTTCATAACTCGATACCGAGTTATCACCATAGGTTGGTGAAAACAAGCTATGCTATAGGTTCGAGTAATATGGATAAACTACTTGTGCGGAATAAGTAAATCAACAGTAAATGCAGTAAAGTAAATGACATCGAAGGTTTTTATACTGGTTCGGAGCACCGTCCTACGTTCAGTCCCAGACTCCTTCTGGAATTTCACTAAAAAAACCCTCACTTAACCCAGAGAAATAGGTTTACACCGCTTGAGCAATCAAACAGTACTTTAATTGCCTAAGCAACCGAATAGGACTTCTATCACCTAAGCAGCCGAACATGACTTCTTTACAAATAACAAATGTATCTGAGTGTAGTGTGTTCTTAAATAACACTGATAAGTCAATTAAGTACAATCTTCCTATTATCTTCTCCTTTATGATATATAGTGTGATATGCTTTAAGAATTGTGGAAGATAAGTGATCAATGATCAAAGTATGTAAGCAATTTGAGTGCAATTTGAAAGCTTGAGAATAGATGAGAATTCGAGAATATTAAAAGTAAATTCGGTGAATTGTTTGTTGAATTCTGTAATCTATTATGGTGTATAAAGAGTTGCAACTATGGATGAAAAGTTATATTGAAAAGAACAGGTGCAACAATTGATTTTGAAAATGTTTCTCTTCGGTGAAAAGAAGTGACTATTCAAGAAGAATAGCAGTTAGAGATATTCAGATGTCTGAATCAAAATAATTCAGACTTCTAAATTAGATTAAAACGCAAACAGCAAGCTTTTAGGCAAATTTTGACCAAATTCAGACGTCTGAAAATTTTCATTCAGACGTCTGAATATTGTGAAACGATATTCTATTTTCAGTATTCAGACGTCTGAATAAATGTATCCAGACGTCTGAATTTAGACATTTGTACATGTATGTGCGTGTGTGTGCATAATTTTGTACGTGTATATATCGACTTAGGAGAGATTTCAACAAATTTCTAAGTACAAACTCTAGACACACCATACTCGGCTTTAAACATTTGAAAAAGAATCTGCAACAAATCTCCTATAAAAATGATTAGTATAAACAGAATATTTTATATAGCTTGTCATAATCAAAATCGAGATTCAACATTCTCCCCCTTTTTGATGATGACAACTATATAATCAATAATATAAATATTCATAATATTGTCACCCCCCATGTCAATATGCACAATTTTTAGATTTCTCCCCCTCTATCATCGACAAAAAGAAAGTGCATTGATAACAATAGATGGATCATCTCATGAAAGCAAGTATAATATTTAATACATGAAGGAAAAATAGGAATAATAGTTAAAAATATTTCATACAACTTGACAAACAAAGTTGAATCATAATCAAATCAAACATAATTTAAGACAGACATAGATAATTAAAATTGACTAGAAATAGACGGATCAACATTATTAGAACTTGAACTTAAGGAAGACCATTGAAATGGGGATGGGTTGTAAGCTTGAGTGGATGAAGAATCGGAGCAAGAAATTCGATCCCATATTTTATTGAGAAAGCCTTTGATCGAGTTGAATTTTCTCTCCATCTTCTTCTTAAGTGACTTAATGTCCCGATGAATCTTTGATTGATTTTGAGAGAGAGTAATAATGGCTTGTCTTGAAGAAGTGTTCGGGCCAATATCATGAATGGTATCATTGTCCTCCTCTTCTTCTTCTGTTGATTAAGAGAAGAAGAAGCAATACTAGTGTCTTGAGGTTGAGGAACACCTTGTTGAACATTTTGTGACCATTGATGGAAGGAGATGATTTGTTGAGGAGGAGGTCGTGGTGGAAGACCCATCAATCCTAATGTTTTAGCACCTAACTCACTAATAGTTGTAAAATCGGAGTCGAGCATTGGTACATCGACATTAAGGAGCATGCACATAATATAAGCACTATAATGAATGGTTTTATATTTTCTCCGGATTGTGATGTCTTGAAATTCATTCAAAATAATTTTGCCCCAATTCACTTATTGGTTGGAGTAGACTGAATAAAGAACTTGGAAATTTTCTTTATAAAATTTTTCATAACTCCCCGTCCTTGGTTGTAAAGAACAAATAAATGCACGGTGAATGCATCTAGCTTGTGGCCTTAAGAAGGCAGATTTTAAATTACCCAAATTTATAAGTTGATCGGACAAGAAACGATGTGAAACTTCGTCTCAATGATCCATATCAACTTTAATATCATTAATATCAATTCCTTGACAAGGATTATTTAGAATATTACCTAGTATTTGTAAAGGCAAGAAGATTTTTCCGCTATAAACTATTGACCAAACACAATCTTGTCGATTTTGGGGATTATGATGATCCAAATTTAAATTTGCAAGAAAAAGTTTGATCATAAGATGATTAATCTTGACATTATTAGGAGTATAACCAATTAAGCAATCAAAGTGGAATTGTTCCGCCAACTCTCTAAAACGGTAAGCTGCAAAATCCAAGAATTTAAAGAATTCTCCTTCGAAAATGTTGGAATTCTTCATAGAATTATACCGGGAAACAGCAACATCGTTCTATAGCCATTGCCGAATCTGATCTTCGGATGGCCCAGTGGTTGATTCTCTAGTACGTTTTGATCTTGGTGCCATTAGAGAGTTAGAGGAAAGATAAAAAATTTGGAAGACTTGAAAATGGGGGCTAGGGTTCTGAAATAATTGGGAATGAAGTGAAAAAGGTAATATATAGTGGGTTAAAAAGCAAGGGTAATAGTGGAAAGAAAATAAAAGAGGCAAGGAAAAAAATGGCTCTGAGAAAATTCAGCCGTCTGAATTATTTGATTTAGACGTCTGAATTGCTATGAGTTGCAACCCGCAAAGAAATAGTTCAATTTCAACCTAATTCAGACATCTGAATCTGGGTAAATTTTTTTTTCTACCTTTAATATTCAGACGTCTGTTTTAAATAAAAAAAACGTCTGAATTTGCACAGAGGCTCTTATCAGCTTTATTGATTATAGAAATATATATATATATATATATATATATATAATTAAATATTTTGAATAATGCAAGTTTAGAACAATCAGAAAGAAATAACAAATGAATAATAGTATATAAACAACAAAAAATTAAAGAGATTTGGAAGAAGAGCTTGGAGTATGATATGCATCTTCTTCAATTTTAGTGTTCTCTACAAATGGTCGAAGTGGAGACCATCTGTTGCCATATTCCCAAGAATTTGGTGATGTTGGTGGACGTTATGGTGATGGTTCCTAAGGATTGTGACGATTTGAAGAGCGAACATGAGACGGTTGATGAACTGTGTCTTTGGAGGAAGAACCACAGAATTTTAACGTGACTTGTTCCAACAAGCTCAACCATTTGGCATTAACTTTTTGTTCATAGTATAACTCGCGCTGTAATTCTAATCTTTCTTTCTGGTAGTGATGAATATCATTTATTTTCTCTTTTGTAGATGGTGATCCAAAAAAGAGAGTCCGTTTCATTCTTTTAGTAGGTGGAGTATATCTAGTATGAGTTGAAGGTGGAACAATCGGAACTGGTTCGTAAATTGGTGTTGGAGTTGGCAAATGTACCAATCCCGATGAAGGAGAAGTATAAGAGAGATCAGACGATTCTGAATTGTACTAAGATGACATTTTGAAAAAAATATTTGGAACTTAATTTTTTTTATATGAATACTGGTGCAATAATAAGAAAGTATGGCAGAGTAATATATAGTTAGAGTCATAATAACAATATAAAGATCTTTTATGGTTAGGATTAAAATAACCATAGAAAAAATAGGATGAATGAAAGGTAAATAGAAATATACAAACAAATTAAGGTATCATAAAAAGATAAAGTAGTGAAGTGGTAGAACAGTAGACTACCGGGTATGAGATCCCGAGTTTGAGTGCTGGAAGACTCTTCCTCCCTTTAATTTTAATTTTTTTTATAAATCTTTAAAAGAGACGATTCCAAGTTCTCGTCTTAAATTGATAAAAGTATTTTCATTTAACAGTTTTGAAAGATATCTGCCAATTGTTTGTCAGAGGAAACAAATTCTAGATTTATCAGATCTTTTTCAATATTATCACGAAGAAAATGATGACGAATGTCAATATGTTTTGTTCATGAGTGATTGACAGGATTTTTAGATAAATTTATAGCACTAGAATTATCACAATAAATAATTGATTTGGATAAATTAAAACCAAAATCTTGTAGTGTTTGTTGCATATAGATAACTTGAGCACATGCCAAAGCTGCAGGAATATATTCTTCTTCACATGTCGATAATGAAACACAATTTTGTTTCTTACTAAACAAAGATACAAGCGACCGTCCAATAAAGTGACAAGTACTACTTGTACTTTTTCTATCTGTCCGGCTTCCTCCAAAATCAGCGTCCCTATAGGACACTAATTCAAAAGGATATTCCTTTGGATAGAATAGTCTAAAGTTCTTGATTTTATTAAGATACCGTAATATGCATTTCACTGCTCGCAAATGTGATTCATTGGGATCTGCTTGAAATAGAGAACACAAACGGACACTCAGCATTATGTTAAGTCTACTAGTTGTTAAATATAGAAATAATTCAATCATACTTCGATATAATTTTTGGTCAACATTTTTGCCAGTTTCATCTTTATCAAGATGTATAGTTGTACTCATAGGAGTTGGTTTGGAAGAAGTGTTTTCCGTACCAAAGCATTTAATTAGATTGTTACAATATTTTTCTTGATTTATAAAAATACCATTTGCTAATTGTTTTATTTTTAAGCCTAGAAAATAATTTAATTCACCCATATGTGACATTTCAAATTCTTTGGTCATTATTTTAGAAAATTCCTTACATAATTTTTCATTTGTAGATCCAAAAATAATATCATCAACATAAATTTGAACAATTAAAATATCATGCTTGTTTCTTTTAATAAAAAGAGTTTGATCAACCTTCCCAATTTCGAAACCAGAATTTGTTAAATACCTTTTAAGACGATCGTACCAAGCACGAGGTGCTTGCCTTTTTAAGTTTATAGACATGGTCTGGAAATTGTTCGTGTACGAATAAAGGAGGTTGTTCCGCATAAACTTTTTCTTTTATAAAACCATTTAAAAAAGCACTTTTAACATCCATTTGATATAATTTAAAGCAATGAAAACGTGCATAGGCTAGTAAGATTCTTATTGCTTCTAGTCTGGCGACTGGAGCAAACGTTTCTTCATAGTCAATCCCTTCTTCTTGATTATATCCCTTTGCAACTAATCTAGCTTTATTCCTAATAATATTTCCTTGTTCATCTGCTTTATTTTTGAAGACCCACTTTGTACTAACAACTGATTGACCACTAGGCCTCGTAACTAAATCCAAAACATCATTTCTTTCGAATTGGTTCAACTCATCTTGCATAGCAATTAACCAATTTTCATCGGTGGATGCTTCTTTAATATTTTTAGGTTCAATTTGAGAAAGGAAAGCTACATGGTCTATTTGATTCAATTGACTTCTTGTTCTAATAGATGAACTGAGTTCTCCAATGACATTAACAGAAGGATGATCCTTAATAATCTAGGTGGAGATCTTAATTCATTATTATTGTGAACTATGTTTTCATTATTTTCAAAACTTGAAATTTCTATATTTATGATATTATCAGGGAATTCTTCATCATCTCTTGTACTTGGAATTTGATTAAAATTTTCACTGAAGGATACATAAAGTGTTTCTTCGATGATATTAGTTTTTTTATTATAAATTCGATAAGCTTTGCTTCGATCCGAATATCCTACAAAGACTCATTCATCAGATTTTGGATCGAATTTGCCAAGCTGGTCTTTTATGTTTAAATGAAACATTTTGAACCGAAAACCTTAAAATAAGAAATATTTGGTTTTTTTTAGCAAGGCCGACGGTTTTATAGTGGACCGACCACTTTTATTACGAATGTAATAACATTGAAGTACAGAAATATTTGGTTTTCGAACATTAAGAAGTTCATAAGGAGTATTCTTAGTCAGTGGTCGAATAGAATCACGATTCAAAACATAACAAGCTGTTGCAACTGCTTCAGCCCAGAAATGTTTTGGTAACGTACTTCCATTTAACAAAGTCCTTGCATATTCATGTAAGGTTCTATTTTTACGTTCTACAACTCTATTTTGTTATGGAGTTCTAGGAAATGAAAAATTATGGAATATTCCCTTCTTTTTACAAAAATGTTTAAAGGCTTCGTTTTCGAATTCGCCTCCATGATCACTCCTAATGTTTCTAACTTTTAATCCTTTAGAATTTTAATTCTTTTGACAAAATTTTTGAAATTATCTGAAGTATCACTTTTATTTTTCAAAAAAATAGTCCAAGTATATTTAGAAAAATCATCAACAATTGCAAACACATATCTACTGTGATTAATGGATTGTACTTGTGTTGGTCCAAATAAATCCATATGCAGTAATTCAAGTGGTTGTAAAGTTGAAATAACCTTTTTAGATTTAAAAAATGACTTAGTTAATTTTCCTAACTGACATGCATCACAAATGTGATCAATTTTAAAATTCATTTTTGGTAGACCTTTTACTAAATCATTTTTAGAAAGCTTATTTATAGCTTTGAAGTTAATGTGACATAATCGTTTATGCCATAACCATGGATCATTTTCTTTGGCCATTAAAGACATATCTGATTTATGGTTATTTTCATATTCAGAACATAGATATTTCTATCTCTATTTCCTTCAAAGATAAGATTTTGATTTTGATCAAAAATACTACATTTATTTTCAGAAAATGTGATTTTGAATCCTTTGTCACATAATTGGCTGACACTAAGTAAATTATGTTTCAAATTTTTGACTAGTAAAACTGTAAAGGCCCGCAAATCCGTACCCCTTTGAACTAACCAAATTCACCACAGTTCAATCCAAAGAGGCACAAAAATACGAGTCTTCGGGTAAAAGAAGAAAGAGGTAGAAGAAGAAGAACTGAAAACAAACATCAGAATCTCACATCGCAGCGGAATAAAATATAATATATAGAATACAGTTTAAATACAAGAAATCTGTACTGTATACATATACATATATACCATCATCAGAGTATATCAATCAGTCATACATGTCCATACACAGCGGAAATAATAGACAAATACGTAGATACGCTCTGTCATCAGCTCGTCTCCTGAGCTCCAGCATAACCTGAACCTGTTTAACTCGGTCTGACCCGAGCATCATATAAAACAACACCCGAGTCAGTCTGGAATACCAGCGTGAGAAAATCACACTCAATTGGATTATTAAAGTTTCAAAATTCCTTTGAAAACAAAAGCATCTCGTAAGACCACGCCACAAATAAACATGTCGGGTTTTTACCTTACGATAGCTAAAACAATTTTTATTAAAGTTCTCTGATATTATAATAGTGTCTATAGAAAGTAAAATAGAATCTAGCTGAAATGCTTGCATCTCACGTTTCAGCAATAGTTGGGCACAATCAAAACCGTACTGGCGCTTATTGGAGTTTGGATCCCATACAATGGCAGGGCTACTGGGGTACCGCCCGTCACAGTACGGGGCCTAGATCACCGTACCGAGGATTACTCCCTTCATCCCCTGCAACACAAGGCCGGAACCATTCCTTACTGAACAGTCCCGAACAAGATAAACCCCGTGGTTGGCGCGACCAACCACCCACTAAGCCGAATAAAAAGGGACATCTAGACAGGGGAAATATCTTGTCCTGCTTGGGCATGACCCACCTAACCTTGCTGCACCTCCCCTGTTTTAGCCATTCCCGGTTGATGAGGCTTGAGGTTAAACGTTACCTTTTAAGAACGCGTTACTTAGAATGCTCATCGTCCACCTGACGATGTTCCGAAAGCATTCAATCCATACAAGTTGCCCTGGGTTTGGACAAACCGAATCACCGTCTTCAACTCTTCATGGTCTTCATTCGTAATCGTACAAACCGGATCGAAGTGGTTTTCGGATAATTAAATCCGATCCCGGACTCTTCGAAACGATCAGCGCATTTGTCCAATATTGATAGTCGGTTATTTAACTATCAATTAATCACACACAAGCAACCACCAAATAATTCCCACAATTATTTACCTCAAATATCACCCAGATATTATTTCCATTTTATAATTCATTTGAAATAAATTCAAAGTCCTTTATTTCCATGAAATCACTTATCTGATTTCTTATACTCACTTACAATTGATTTACCCTTTGAAAATATCCTTTATTTTCTTATTCCTTTCTCAAAAATCAATTCACACTTTTCTTAAAATTTCTGAAATTCACTTTCTCCTCTTAATAAGATTTCTCCTAAATCTTATCTCATTTAAATTAATTCGCTTGCCATTACAAGAGGATTTTAATTGGGTTTTAAAAACATGTAGAAAACATATAGAGTTATAAAATAAGAAGTAATATTAAATATTAAAATTTATATCTAGTTATTCATAAATTTCAAAGCTAGTTTAGAAAACTTAGAGTTTATAATAAATAATAGCTAAACCTTCAAAATAACTAAATAATTCGAAAATACTTTACATTCAAATAATAGTTTATAAAAAGATCTATATAGTATAGTAATATTTTTTTTTTAAAATAAATTATAATTTTTAGAAAAATCCAATATTCATTTATAAATACCTCTTGTCCACATTCATCTTTGGAAATATCCTGCTATTTCCATTCAATCAATTTCATATCTCATTTATAAATTCCATTCATGTGTTTATAAAATCTCCTTGGATTTTATTTATTATAAGATAGTTTGATTATCTTTATAATGTATTTCTTCCTATAAAGTTCCATATTTTCCTATTTCATAAATTCCATTCATTATTAAATAAATTTTCTTTTTGGCTCTTAATAGAATTTCTTATTCATAATTCTTAATAGCATCTTCTTTGTTCTTAATAAATTTCTTTTCTTTTCTTATTAATATTTTTTTTTTATTTCCTTAATAGATTTCCATTTCCATTTCTTATATAATTCCATTTTCTTTACTTTACTTATCGATTACAATATTCCTTCAAGTATAAATTTATAATCTAAATTTCCAAAACTCAACTTTATCACATTAAGGTTTAATCTAAGTAGAAAATATACTTTTATTTCTTTTCTTCATTCTCAAATAAAGTAGATTTAAATTTCAAATAAATATTTTCTATTTGAGTTTTATTTAACTTCTTCAAATTAATTTATCAACGGTAATATAAATTTCAAATTTTCAACTTCTCTGTTATTCAACAGTTGATAATTCAATTTTCTATAAAACTACCCAAATCAATATAACATCCTGTCACAGTATAACATATATACGAAATAAAATAAATAGTTTTGAGGAATCCTGTTGGATCCCTCCAACCTGTTTCCCTGCATCCACAGATGTTAGCACAATAAATTTACAATTTCACTTCAATGTGAAATATTTCAGCATATGGGTTATAATATTAACCAGTGAATGAAATAAATCAACCAATCAATCATATCCAATAATTTAAATTTAACATTTTAATTTAGGTATCCAAATGAGTGAGAAGATCTCACCTTTGCCTTTAAGTTGCAATCATGTCCAATATCGACTTGTTTCCATATTCTTGACCTTGAATAACAGTTATATGAATTTTTATTAATATTTGAACAATCACATGACAAATTTATCGGTGAATATTTTAATTGACTTACAATTTTTATAAGCTATTTATTTCCCGACTTAAACCTTATACACACAGTTATATGATTTTTATACAAATTCGAACAAGTCGAACAATTTTTATCGTTTAAATAAATTTTCCTTTAACTCTAATTATTTAATTTAACTGGTGGTGAACTTTAAGAAAATAATAAATTTTTAAACTCATTCTCCCTTCAAAAATCTTTTAGTAATTTAAAATAGATTAAATAAGTTTATTAACAAACTATTCTTCTAATACATATACTTATTATTTTTTTTTTTAGTATATACAAATATAAATTGTCCCGATTAAATATTCAAATTAAATTAAAACCCTACATATATCCTATTTTACTGTATATATGTTTAAAATAGGAATATACTTATATTTTAAATCTAAGAGTATATATTTTATAATTTAAATAGAAAAAAAAGAAAACCGATACCTCACTGCGCGAAGCAAAACCAAGCCAGAACCACTGCGCTGCCCACCTCAGATCACCTCAACTCGAAACCCTAGCTGCGCGACCACCAAGCTACCACCTTGACGGTCGAGGCTTCCATGACTACTTCACCTGCAGTCTGCACCAAACATCGCGAGTAACTTCAAGCGTGGTCACTCCAGCATCTCGTGCTCGCTTACCCAGCGCGATGCTACCTCGCGCTTCAACCACGCCGTCGCGATTCGCGAATCATCGCTCGACCTCGACTCCTCGCCTCGTCCTCTCGCGCGCGACCTTCTCCTATACACGCGAACGCCATAAATTTGATTAGCGTCATCATTTTTTTTTTTTTTTTTTTTTTGAAACGAATTGATTTATGAAGAGGAAATTAGGGATTTGAGAAATGAGGAGTCGGCTACAATTGGAGAACTGGAGTTTGATTGTGAGGTAAAGGGTTTCGCATCTGACTGAAAAGGAATTGAGGAGTGCGGCCATAATTCTCTGCTCTGTTGATTTTTATAAACAAGAAGGGGAGACCGTGATTTAACGAGGACGGAAGACAGAATGGTGGCTTATATCAGACTAGGTCGGCTTGAGATGAAAGAATTCGGCTATGATTTGATGTAGGATTTTTTTTTTTTTTTTTTTGAATTTAAAACGATTAATTATTGTCTAAACGTTTCTATCTCGTACGCTCATACGAAGACTCCGAAAATTACGACATTTGAAATCCGGCAATAACTCAATATTACAGATCCAACGGTACTGGTTTCGTCGAATTCCGAGACTGTGCCTCGGAAGGCTATTTTAAATGTCAATATAAACGATGTAAATTTAAAATTTTACAAACGACAGTTAAATTCAATTTTAACCCATCTATTATTTCCAGTATTATTAATATAAATTTTATAAGCCGTTAAAACATTTCCAATAAGCTTACAATTCCAAATTTAAATAATTTACCCAATTGTCAATTGTTATTTAATTTATTCAATTAATTGTTATATTTAAATCCTGAATCTTTTTATTAAATCAAACCACTTTACATATTGAAAACAAATTTTATTCCAAATTAATCATTTAAATTCATTTTAAATATCACAAATTTACTGTCGAAAAAGCCGGGTCGTTACATTCCTCCCTCCTTAAAAGAATTTCGTCCCCGAAATTACTAGTTAGGAAGAATGGTCATATACCCGTTATTATTACTTTACAATTAACAATTCAACATCCTACCAACTATCCTTCTTAATAACTTTCTAAACCTTTTTCCTTAGTATCCAACTATATATGCTTAACTATTTAAGTTTCAATTTAAACTCAAATTTTGACTTATCAAAATTTTCTCGAAATTTTTCTAACACCCTAAATTTCCGAAAATTTTTGCCAGCGTCTCCTTTGCGCGGCTAGCTCGGTACAACTACAAAATGGCTCTACGGCCTCTCAAAAACCCAAAAGAAAACAAAAAGCCAAGCGGCTCAATCAAAATCCCAATCAATTTCCATATAGAAATTCAAACACATACCTTTTTGTCGAGCATTTCAATTTTATCTTTTGAAACCAAACTCAATTCTCTTTACCTTCCTTTATATTACCTGCATAACCTTACACAGCAATATATCCAAACACAATTTACAAAACATTTTATCGATATCCTCACAAATGTCCATATCAATTCATTCAAGTATTTCTTTAGCTTACATTTGAACTATCCATTCTCGATTGAGAATGTATCATTCCTTACTTAAATTAGTATAAACATCTTATGTGTTTCTTATATTTACTTTCATCTTACCACTTTAGTTTGTATTCATCCTTAGTCAATTTATTCTTTCATTCCCATATGAATTTAATTTATCTATAACTCTAAAAAGTCAAATTCTAATTTTCATTTATATCGAATTCATGTCTTAATTTTAAATTAGTTTCATTTTCTAATTTATTTAAATTTCAATTTGAAAACATTTGTCGTTGACAAAATTTCTAAAATTTCTAAAATTTTCTAACTCCCAAAATTTCTGAAAATTTTTGGCAGAGTCCCCTTTGTACGGAGGAGCTTTTGCAATTTGACAATAGATATAAATATATATACATCGACTCACACGGTCGGAAAAACCAAAAACAGTTCATATTTCCTAGTTTGTATTGCGTAGGCGTACCTTATTTAGCATTTTAAGCAAGCGGCTTATTTTATTTTAGCATTTACGCGCCCAAAATCCCGCTATACAATCTTCTGGTACCTGTACTTACTCAGTTTATAAACATTAGTAACATATTTATGAAAATTTATAACATTGCATTCATTTAAACAGCTACAACAATCAAAATCATAAGTAATGCAATATAAATAACTTCATAACCAATTTATAAAGTTTCCAAACTAATTCCAATTGTTTATAACTGACACAAACACCGTTTGCATTCAACTTTAAGTGAGTTACAACACATTTACTTAACTCCAATTCATAATTATGCCCAACCAGACCCATTTTCCATTTAATTGATTTCAACAATCAATTTCTGCCTCTTATCAATTCAAAACCATATTTTATAAACAATTATACACGAATCTAGTTTTATAAATAATTGATAAGGTTCCAATTAAATCTAATTGCTTTTACTCAATTAATAACATCATATGTGATTCAGAATGATTTCCAATATCATTCTTTTATTCAATTCATTCTTAAAGTAAACTAATTTATATTCATGGCAATTTTATTCCAAAATCAAATTTAATTACTTTATCATTCCATAGAACTGCATTCAATCATGTTTACGCCAACAACAATTATTTCTATGCAAATTACAACAATATTCATACAAACAAACAGTTACTTTAATTTTACAATTGTTTTTAAAAATTAATTCCAACTCTAGTTATAAGAAATTTCATTCCAAATTTTATTTTAAAACCATACCTTTGCATTGATTGTATTACAAACCATTTTATTAAGTTCGACAACTTCAATGCTTAAAATTTAACAATCAGGTCCCAAATTTAAATAAGTCATGCTTCATTGAATTTTAGACTTAAGTTAATTTACTTCAAATTATTTAACTTTCATAACTTAAATTTATTTTTTTGTCCATAAATTCATTTCCAATTTAATTTGATTTTATTTAAATCAAATCTCTTTCATTCACTTCATAGCTCAATTAATTATTTCATTTAAAAATTCAATTCCCATGTTCGATTCATTCTCGAACTTATTTAACTTATTACACGACCACTCTCACTTTATTTACACAATTGGATTTTGTTTGCACTTCTAACCATTTATACTTAATCCAATTTCATTTTATTTACCAACCAATCCGAAGTTGAATTTTAGATATATAGCTCAAGTTTTCTTTCTACCATCCACTTAAATTCACAACCAAATTTTATTAATTTACCATTCAACCTTTATTTAACCAATTCAAAGTTTATCCACATATTCAAGTTACTGATTTATCCCAAATTAGTTGATTCCCAATTTATAATTCAATACATGATTTTTAGCTTCAAAAATCTCTTCGTTTAAATTTCTTTGGTTCAATTCTATTTTATAATTCAAGTTTGGATTTCTATTCATTTTCCCAAATTCAAACAATTCTATTGACTTATTTATTCCATCTTAATTTTATAAGTCTACTTCTCATTTATCTTCACACTTCCATTTATTTATAGTTAACCATATTTCTATTTTATTTTAATTTCAGGCTTATACATTTTTACTTAGCCCAGTTATTTCAGCACCACTCAATTCCTTTATAAGCAATCAAAGTCTTATTACTTCAAATTCAATTTCACTTAGCTTACATTAAATTCATCTTCATTCAAATTTAAACAATAACTTGGCTTAAGACAATTCCCAATTAAATCAAAATGCCCAATCAAATTTAATTTGCTATTCACTATCCATTCACATCACTTTACCAATCCATTTTATTAAATGAACCACCTTTCCATAAATTTTAAATCTTAAGTTAGTTAATTATTGTAACTTCTCACCTAAATTCATTGCAATTGATTTGATACCCATTTAGATCAAATCCCAAGTAATTTAATTAGCCATTCTAAAGTGGTTAAGATAACATTCAAGGCCAATTTATTCCATCCATACTTGATTTAGATTTTATTTGTAAATTCAAACTATCTTACTTTTAATCCAATTCCAAAACAATTTCAATTCATATATAATTTACTTACCATTCAATGGAATTTCTATTTACACCCCAGGTTTCATCACTAAATTCCATTCTTAATTCCAATTTAATTCAAATACTACTGAATTTATTTTGTAGTTAATCCAATTTACTTCCATTCACATAACTTGAATTTTATTTCAATCCACTTCAAGTTGTACTTAAACTTCTCAATTCATTCATATTCTAAATTTTTATTCACTTCCCCACTTTAATTGTATTTATTTATTTATTTTTTTATCATCTCACTTCAATCACAACAAAATTTCTTATTCATTACTTTACATTTCAAAAATTTAATCTCAAATCCAAGTTAAATTCTCATTTCTAACTTTTCACTTGATTTTTAATTTCCAAAATTCAAATCTAATGATTTCCTGGGTTATATAAGCTATTTCGGATTTTAAAATCTCATTTGTCTACAATATTAGCATCCAAACATCCAAGTTATAATAATAATAATTTCAGAAAATATTCCTTTTTATACCAAAATATATTTTGGATGAAATTATTTCATTCACCCACTTTTTAAAAATCAATATTGTGTCGAATTGCTCTATTTAAGTGTTTAGAAACCCCTTCGATACAGTTTCGAGGCTGTGCCGACGAAGGTTCATATACCACTCAATAAATCAATCAACGCAATATAAAATCACTTTATATTCACTAACAAATACGCACTCATATCTATATACGCTTAAACTCATTCTAGAGTACCATCGACTCTATTTCTAATGAGCAATTTCCCACCAGAGCCAAGGTTCTCGCTTAACCTTTCAGCTCTGATACCAAGTGTAAAGGCCCGCAAATCCGTACCCCTTTGAACTAACCAAATTCACCACAGTTCAATCCAAAGAGGCACAAAAATACGAGTCTTCGGGTAAAAGAAGAAAGAGGTAGAAGAAGAAGAACTGAAAACAAACATCAGAATCTCACATCGCAGCGGAATAAAATATAATATGTAGAATACAGTTTAAATAAAAGAAATCTGTACTGTATACATATACATATATACCATCATCAGAGTATATCAATCAGTCATACATGTCCATACACAGCGGAAATAATAGACAAATACGTAGATACGCTCTGTCATCAGCTCGTCTCCTGAGCTCCAGCATAACCTGAACCTGTTTAACTCGGTCTGACCCGAGCATCATATAAAACAACACCCGAGTCAGTCTGGAATACCAGCGTGAGAAAATCACACTCAATTGGATTATTAAAGTTTCAAAATTCCTTTGAAAACAAAAGCATCTCGTAAGACCACGCCACAAATAAACATGTCGGGTTTTTACCTTACGATAGCTAAAACAATTTTTATTAAAGTTCTCTGATATTATAATAGTGTCTATAGAAAGTAAAATAGAATCTAGCTGAAATGCTTGCATCTCACGTTTCAGCAATAGTTGGGCACAATCAAAACCGTACTGGCGCTTATTGGAGTTTGGATCCCATACAATGGCAGGGCTACTGGGGTACCGCCCGTCACAGTACGGGGCCTAGATCACCGTACCGAGGATTACTCCCTTCATCCCCTGCAACACAAGGCCGGAACCATTCCTTACTGAACAGTCCCGAACAAGATAAACCCCGTGGTTGGCGCGACCAACCACCCACTAAGCCGAATAAAAAGGGACATCTAGACAGGGGAAATATCTTGTCCTGCTTGGGCATGACCCACCTAACCTTGCTGCACCTCCCCTGTTTTAGCCATTCCCGGTTGATGAGGCTTGAGGTTAAACGTTACCTTTTAAGAACGCGTTACTTAGAATGCTCATCGTCCACCTGACGATGTTCCAAAAGCATTCAATCCATACAAGTTGCCCTGGGTTTGGACAAACCGAATCACCGTCTTCAACTCTTCATGGTCTTCATTCGTAATCGTACAAACCGGATCGAAGTGGTTTTCGGATAATTAAATCCGATCCCGGACTCTTCGAAACGATCAGCGCATTTGTCCAATATTGATAGTCGGTTATTTAACTATCAATTAATCACACACAAGCAACCACCAAATAATTCCCACAATTATTTACCTCAAATATCACCCAGATATCATTTCCATTTTATAATTCATTTGAAATAAATTCAAAGTCCTTTATTTCCATGAAATCACTTATCTGATTTCTTATACTCACTTACAATTGATTTACCCTTTGAAAATATCCTTTATTTTCTTATTCCTTTCTCAAAAATCAATTCACACTTTTCTTAAAATTTCTGAAATTCACTTTCTCCTCTTAATAAGATTTCTCCTAAATCTTATCTCATTTAAATTAATTCGCTTGCCATTACAAGAGGATTTTAATTGGGTTTTAAAAACATTTAGAAAACATATAGAGTTATAAAATAAGAAGTAATATTAAATATTAAAATTTATATCTAGTTATTTATAAATTTCAAAGCTAGTTTAGAAAACTTAGAGTTTATAATAAATAATAGCTAAACCTTCAAAATAACTAAATAATTCGAAAATACTTTACATTCAAATAATAGTTTATAAAAAGATCTATATAGTATAGTAATATATTTTTTTTAAAATAAATTATAATTTTTAGAAAAATCCAATATTCATTTATAAATACCTCTTGTCCACATTCATCTTTGGAAATATCCTGCTATTTCCATTCAATCAATTTCATATCTCATTTATAAATTCCATTCATGTGTTTATAAAATCTCCTTGGATTTTATTTATTATAAGATAGTTTGATTATCTTTATAATGTATTTCTTCCTATAAAGTTCCATATTTTCCTATTTCATAAATTCCATTCATTATTAAATAAATTTTCTTTTTGGCCCTTAATAGAATTTCTTATTCATAATTCTTAATAGCATCTTCTTTGTTCTTAATAAATTTCTTTTCTTTTCTTATTAATATTTTTTTTTTATTTCCTTAATAGATTTCCATTTCCATTTCTTATATAATTCCATTTTCTTTACTTTACTTATCGATTACAATATTCCTTCAAGTATAAATTTATAATCTAAATTTCCAAAACTCAACTTTATCACATTAAGGTTTAATCTAAGTAGAAAATATACTTTTATTTCTTTTCTTCATTCTCAAATAAAGTAGATTTAAATTTCAAATAAATATTTTCTATTTGAGTTTTATTTAACTTCTTCAAATTAATTTATCAACGGTAATATAAATTTCAAATTTTCAACTTCTCTGTTATTCAACAGTTGATAATTCAATTTTCTATAAAACTACCCAAATCAATATAACATCCTGTCACAGTATAACATATATACGAAATAAAATAAATAGTTTTGAGGAATCCTGTTGGATCCCTCCAACCTGTTTCCCTGCATCCACAGATGTTAGCACAATAAATTTACAATTTCACTTCAATGTGAAATATTTCAGCATATGGGTTATAATATTAACCAGTGAATGAAATAAATCAACCAATCAATCATATCCAATAATTTAAATTTAACATTTTAATTTAGGTATCCAAATGAGTGAGAAGATCTCACCTTTGCCTTTAAGTTGCAATCATGTCCAATATCGACTTGTTTCCATATTCTTGACCTTGAATAACAGTTATATGAATTTTTATTAATATTTGAACAATCACATGACAAATTTATCGGTGAATATTTTAATTGACTTACAATTTTTATAAGCTATTTATTTCCCGACTTAAACCTTATACACACAGTTATATGATTTTTATACAAATTCGAACAAGTCGAACAATTTTTATCGTTTAAATAAATTTTCCTTTAACTCTAATTATTTAATTTAACTGGTGGTGAACTTTAAGAAAATAATAAATTTTTAAACTCATTCTCCCTTCAAAAATCTTTTAGTAATTTAAAATAGATTAAATAAGTTTATTAACAAACTATTCTTCTAATACATATACTTATTTTTTTTTTTTAGTATATACAAATATAAATTGTCCCGATTAAATATTCAAATTAAATTAAAACCCTACATATATCCTATTTTACTGTATATATGTTTAAAATAGGAATATACTTATATTTTAAATCTAAGAGTATATATTTTATAATTTAAATAGAAAAAAAAGAAAACCGATACCTCACTGCGCGAAGCAAAACCAAGCCAGAACCACTGCGCCGCCCACCTCAGATCACCTCAACTCGAAACCCTAGCTGCGCGACCACCAAGCTACCACCTTGACGGTCGAGGCTTCCATGACTACTTCACCTGCAGTCTGCACCAAACATCGCGAGTAACTTCAAGCGTGGTCACTCCAGCATCTCGTGCTCGCTTACCCAGCGCGATGCTACCTCGCGCTTCAACCACGCCGTCGCGATTCGCGAATCTTCGCTCGACCTCGACTCCTCGCCTCGTCCTCTCGCGCGCGACCTTCTCCTATACACGCGAACGCCATAAATTTGATTAGCGTCATCATTTTTTTTTTTTTTTGAAACGAATTGATTTATGAAGAGGAAATTAGGGATTTGAGAAATGAGGAGTCGGCTACAATTGGAGAACTGGAGTTTGATTGTAAGGTAAAGGGTTTCGCATCTGACTGAAAAGGAATTGAGGAGTGCGGCCATAATTCTCTGCTCTGTTGATTTTTATAAACAAGAAGGGGAGACCGTGATTTAACGAGGACGGAAGACAGAATGGTGGCTTATATCAGACTAGGTCGGCTTGAGATGAAAGAATTCGGCTATGATTTGATGTAGGATTTTTTTTTTTTTTTTTTGAATTTAAAACGATTAATTATTGTCTAAACGTTTCTATCTCGTACGCTCATACGAAGACTCCGAAAATTACGACATTTGAAATCCGGCAATAACTCAATATTACAGATCCAACGGTACTGGTTTCGTCGAATTCCGAGACTGTGCCTTGGAAGGCTATTTTAAATGTCAATATAAACGATGTAAATTTAAAATTTTACAAACGACAGTTAAATTCAATTTTAACCCATCTATTATTTCCAGTATTATTAATATAAATTTTATAAGCCGTTAAAACATTTCCAATAAGCTTACAATTCCAAATTTAAATAATTTACCCAATTGTCAATTGTTATTTAATTTATTCAATTAATTGTTATATTTAAATCCTGAATCTTTTTATTAAATCAAACCACTTTACATATTGAAAACAAATTTTATTCCAAATTAATCATTTAAATTCATTTTAAATATCACAAATTTACTGTCGAAAAAGCCGGGTCGTTACAAAAACATTTGAAATAAGAGGTAAATTTGAAATACTTTTGTTGCTCACATCGCCTTTGTCGATGATATAGCCTTTGGAATTGTCTCCAAGTGTGACGGAGCCTTCATCTGAGTAAGTAATGTTTGATAGCATATCTTTGTCTCCTGTCATATGTTTTTGAGCTACCACTATCGAGTATCCATTTTCCTCTCTTTTTAAGTGGGAGCTACAAAAATAAGGAATTATATTGGTGCCCAACTTTTGTTAGGGTCCTAAGAGTTAGATCTTAGGAAACCAAACCCAAGAGGGTTCAGTATCCCATTTGAAAATATAATCTTTTGGTTTCTAAAAAGATGTTAATATATTTCTTCCTAATCAAACTGTTGTTTGTTTTAGGAACCCAAATTTTTATGTTTTTCGGGTAAGTATTCCTTTTTGACTATTTTATAATAGGATTAATATTTCTCCTAATTTCCTTTTTAGGTGGAGCTTTTGTTTTCTTAATATATCATAATCCTTTCCTACTTGAAATAGATGGAGATCTATCAATAATTTTAGATAGAGTTTCTCTTCCATTATTAAAGTTTGAAACATTTTTGGTGAAGCTTTCTAACTTAGTTTTGAGACTGGTATTATCTAATTCTATCAATTTTACTTTTGTCTTTAATTTGTGATTTTCAGAAACAAAAGCATCATTCTTCTCTTTTTGAGTTTCAATTTCTTGACTCAAAAGAGTGAGTTGAGAATTAATATTAGAGAATGATTCTTATAATTTTTCAAGTTCTTCCTCTTGTATTTTCTTCTCATCTTTAAGCATATTTCTGTCAAATTCTGCTTTATTCTGATGTTCATGAGTTTCCTTATATTTTCTTTTGAGTTTTTTAAGAGTGTCAACTAGCTCTGAATTTATCTCTATCATATCATCAAAGGTAAAATCACTAACCTCGTTTTCAGTAGCCATGAAGCAAACATTGGCTCGCTCGTTTTCACTGTCACTGCCGCTACCTGATGAAGAGGTATCTTAATCATCCCAAGTCATAGAGAATGCTTTCCTTTTCTTATCTTTTCTGCCCTTGTTGAAGTATTTTTTCTTTAATTCTGGACATTCTTTCTGGATATGACCTTTCTTATGGCAATTAAAACATTCTAGTACCGAAGATGATGGTCTGCTTGGAAAGTTCCTTTTTCCATTGTTTTTGTTTTTTTTCTGGAATTTCAAGAACTTTTTGAAATTTTTGGCAATTAAAGCTAGATCTTCTTCATCTGAATCTTCGTCCTTTTCTTCTTCAGCATGGAAAGCTATATTCTTTTTGTCCTGTGCTTGTACTCGTTTTTCCTGCAAATTCGCTTCTTAGGACATTAAATTTCCTATTAGCTCTTCTGGTTTTATGGTAGAGAGGTCATTAGCTTCTTCAATAGCCAAGAATTTTCTTTCCCATTCATCCGTTAAAGAATTTAGGATTTTCGATACAATATCAAAATCATGAACTTTTCTCCTAATCTTAATAGTGAATGATAGATATCTTGAAATCTTGAATACATATCATTGATGTATTCATCTTGCTTCATTCTAAAATTTTGAAACTGATTTTTAAGCATGGAGATTTTGCTTTTTTTAACTTCGTTAGTTCCTTCATGTGTGATTTTAACTGTTCTCCATATTTCATAGGCAGTTTGACATATGCTAACATGATTAATTCATTTCTATCTATTGCACAAAATAACATGTTCATAGCTTTAGCATCGACAAAAGCATCTAATTTTTTTGTGTTTGTCCATATGGAGTATTCTCCTGTAGGAAGAGTGTATTCATTTTGTGTGATATTCCATGATTCAAAACTATTTAATTGCACGTAGATTCTCATACGAGTAGCCCAATAATTATAGTTAAACCATTAAAAATGGAGGTCGTGCAGTGGATTGACCTTCTATAAAACTAGTGTTAGTGCTTATAGTACTAGTGCTAGTGTTACTATCCATATTAGCAAAGAATCAAATAACTATGTTACGGTTATATGAAACGTTTCTCTGATACCAAATGAAAACAAGCTATGCTAGAGGATCGAGTAATATGGATAAACTACTTGTGCGGAATAAGTAAATAAACAGTAAATGTAGTAAAGTAAATGAAACCAGAGGTTTTTATACTGGTTTGGAGCACCGTCCTACATCCAGTCCCAAACTCTTTCTGGAGTTTCACTAAAACAACCCTCACTTAACTCGGAGGAATAGGTTTACACTGCCTGAGCAACCGAACGGACTTCAACCACCTAAGCAACCGAATAGCACTTCTACCGCCTGAGCAACCGAACAAGACTTCTTTACAAATAACAAATGTATTTGAACAGGTCTTCTTTACAAATAACAAATGTATCTGACTGTAGTGTGTTCTTAAATAACAATGATATGTCAATTAAGTACAATCTTCCTATAATCTTCTCCTTTATGATATATATTGTGATGTGCTTTGAGAATTGTAGAAGATAAAGTGAACAATGGTCAAAGTATGTAAGCAATTTCAGTGCAATTTGAAAATTTGAGAATAGATGAGAATTCGGGAATATTAAAAATAAATTCGGTGAATTGTTTTTTGAATTATGTAATCTATTTACAGTGTATAAAGGTTGCAATTATAGATGAAAAGTTATATTGAAAAGAACATGTGCAACCATTGATTTTGAAAACGTTTCTCTTCGGTGAAGAGAAGTGATTATTCAAAAAAAAATAGCAGTTAGAGATATTCAAACGTCTGAATAAAAATAATTCAGACCACTGAATTAGATTAAAACGTAAACAGCAAGCTTTCAGGCAAATTTTGACCAAATTCATACGTTTGAAAATTTTCATTCAGACGTCTGAATATTATGAAACAATATTCTAGTTTCAGCATTCAGACGTCTGAATTTAGACATTTGTGCATGTGTGTGCATATATTTACGTATATATCGATTTAGGAGAGATTTTACCAAATTTCTTAACAGACTCTAGACACACCATACTTAGCTTTAAACATTTGAAAAACAATCTGCAACAAATCTCTTGCAAAAATGAATAGTATACACAGAATATTTTATACAGCTTGTCATAATCAAAATTGAGATTCAACAATTGGTACCCAATTATCACCATAGGTTGGTATTGAGTTATCCCATAGGTAAGTACCGAGTTATCCCTATAGGTTGGTACCGAGTTATCACCATAGGTTGGTACAACTTGAAACTTGGCGAGTACACCTGGAAGAGCTAAAGAATAAACTTGGGAAAGTTTCACTATGTTTGGAGCTAACTGCATAATTTGGTACCGATTTGAGGCTATAGGTTAGTATCGAGTTAAGGAATCTCAACGAAATGACTCCAAACCTGGTAAGCACGCTTAGAAGAAAGCAAATAAGAGACTTACAGAAAATTCATCAAGATTGGAGCCATACTCATAACTCAGCCTCGAATTATGACCAATAACTCGGCAATAAATTATCATACTCCGTCTAACCTCCTCCAAACTTTTACATAACTCCTTTACTCTTCCAACGACTCAAAATCAAGTGTTTGCTCTGGAGTTTGAATATCCAATGTCGAGATAGATGACAAGACATCATGAAAGCCAGGATAATCCATGTGTAATCAAACAGACCCTAAGAATCAAGTCAAGAGCATTGGAAAAGGAATTGGAACATGTTAATTAAGACACAAGGGAACAAAGCTAAAGTTAGAAGAGAGTTAGCACTTAACTCCTTACCTTGACACTGAGTTGTGGGACTTAACACAATACCGTGTTAAGGATTTAACTCGGATGTCCCTAAGTTCCTTTGTGCAAGCATAGGCTAACTCCTGGACTTTGTTGTTCACAAACTTCTGGCCTAATACCATCACTTCCCTTATAAATGCAAATCATAGTGCAAGCAAGAGGGGATTGGGTTTCTGCCATCGCAACGTGGAAGCTCTGCTTCATCATCAACGTCTCCTTCCTTTACTTAATAGTCACCAAAGCAACTACTCTAGGCAATTCTAGGACTTAGAATTTGTCTATCCTCGACTTAATCCCTTTTTATTCTCTTTTGATCTCAAGAAAACAACATCGAATATATAAGGACAAAGTTATAAAGTGGATTAGGACAAAAATTGCCGAACCACTATAAAATCTTGTGTCTCTCTTCTTATTTCTGTTAGTTTCCTTTTATTTCTACTATCATATGCTAGATCTAGGTCTCACGGGTTTAATGTAACATATCCTTTGGTGTTGATCCATTTTTGGCATTAACATTTTGATGCATCCATTGAGAGGACCGAATCAAGATTTAGATCTAGCTTTCTATTTTGGATTACAGGAGGTCCAGTGGTTAGATCCATAGAACTTGCTTCGAGGGATGTGAAGGCTTTCTATTGAAGTTCAATGGCACCTAAAAAACATAATTATGCTTTGGAAGATCTACAAGAGCAACATTTGTGGGTGATGAAGCAAACTCTCATCAAACTGAAGTTAACAATACCAAATATCAACAAATGGAGGTTAACATTAGAAATGTAGCTCCAGGATCCTCCACTTAACAGGAAGTTGTAACCAAAGGAGAGATCAACAAGATGGTTAATGAGCTTAACCAGAAAATGGCCGATAGCCAAAATGCTCTCATGGATAAGATCGATGCTTTATTAGTATGCAGCCACTAAGTGCTTCAAGAGTTAGGAAAGAAACTGCAGCAACTATGGAACATGAGAATTCCTTTGTTTTAGGTTTAAGCGGGAGGAATGAAAGATAAAAAAAGAAAGAGGTATTTGGTGGAGCTGTAGGGATTGTTATAGGTAGCAATGGAAGTGCTCCTCTTATCGAAAGACAACCTAGTGCTAACCCAAATTTTAGAGTGAACACTTCACAAATGAACAACTCAATGCTTGTTTCTGACTTTGAAGATGACATGCAACTTGATGGTGATGGATGAATCCTCTAGAGAATGGAGAGCCTAGGCTTAAATTGGAAAACCAAGACCGTTTGCGGAGTCAAACACTCAGCGCAGCCCCTGATTGTCGACCTATAGATTAGTGTGCCAATGAAGATTACATCGGTAACATGGTCAAACAATTGGTGGAGGAAGTAAGGTTAGGAAAAATGAGGAGTGGGGTTCCGTATCAAGCTGAATTTCATTTACTTAAAATTCTCTAAGAGAAGAATATCCTCGAAAGTTCACCATGCCGACTATGCCATCATAGAACGGCACAACAGATCCCAAACAATATTTGTTCATGTATGAATGACACATGGATGAAGCTAGAGCTATGGATGTTGTTCGTTGCAGATGTTTCCCTATGCACTTAGGAGGAGTCGCTACCATGTAGTTTACTAAACTTCCATCGAAATCCATTTCCACTTTTGATGAATTGGCAAAGAGGTTTTTGGAGCAGTTTGAACTCTATAGTACACATCCCAAGGACGTGATGTCTCTGCCTAGCCTTTCATAAGGACCAAAAGAATCGCTAAGGGTTTTTTTTGAACCAATTTAATATCACTGTTACAGAAATAAGCCTTCTAGGGACACTGGGGGCATTATAGATAGGCATGACTTATCTTTCTTTCTATTTTATGAATAACATTAGCTTCTTAAGCCGATAGAACTGCACTCTTACAAGAAACTTCCTATGTCCCATTTATAAGCCGCACATCGCTTCTTGAACTGATAGAACCGTGCTATTATAAGCAATCTCCTAGTGCGCTACATAGTAAGCCGCATGATGCTTCCTGAGCCGATTGAACCACACTCTTACAAGTAGATTCCATGTTCCATATAGTGAGCCACATTATGCTTCTTGAGCCGATGAAACCATGCTCTTGAAAGCAACTTCCTATGCTCCACCCATAAGCCGCATGTCGCTTTTTAAACCAACAGAACTGTTCTTTAAGTAAACTACATGTGTGCCACACTACAAGTCGCATATCACTACTTAAACTGATGGAACTGTTAGTCCATGAGATGATGGTTTTGATGACAACAACATTAGAATAGATTATACAGTATAAATACTAACATTATAAGTTTAGATATATATGTATATACAGGATTTAACCATGTAGGTACTAAGAATGAAGACTATACAGTATAGAGATTCAAGATATCAAGATAGAAGACTCATGAATATCAAGATTATCAAGAGTTCAAGATTTCAAGGTTAAGTATTTTTTTATTAGGAATTTTGTTAAAACTCATAAAAAAGAACTGGCATCTTAAAATCCAATTTATTCGTGGAATGGAATCCACTTCGAGCATGTTAAAGGGATGGAACCCTAAGTAGGATGGAACCTACGAAAAATCTAGTGGAACATTGTTTTGTATCCGCTAACTTTTATTCAAAATGATTTTTCAAAGTTATATCCTGTTTTCAAAATGTTTTAAAAACTTTCCTTTTGAAAGATTCAAAACCCTCTATCCTGATTTTAAATAATTTTAGCCTCAAAATTATCTTTAATTTCAAAGTCAAATTACTCCTGTTTTTAAACTATCTTTTAATATAATATATTTAACTTTTAAATATTTATACTTAGATTTAAATATAAAATTATAGTTAAATTCTATATATATATATATTATTTTTTATATTTACTTATGAATTTTAACTATAGTCAAGTATATTTATAAAGTTTTAAATAGTTTTAATATAAGATAAAGGTTATCTTTGAAATCAAATCACCAAAAATTGCTTTGGGATGTCGACATGCCTAGGGTACCCATGTCGACATGGTGTCAGTTGAGTTCAAAATTTAAATTTCAAAAGAAGTGTCTAATCGTTATAACTCTTCATGAATGGACATGGCTGTTGTTCTTCTATAAATAAGGGTTAGTTTCAACGAATTTTATATCCGATTTTCTGGTTTTTCACCCCTCTTCTTCTTCCACATTCTTAATACATATTCTTACCATTACTCTGCCTAAATCAACATTGAATCGAACTCGATCATTCATAGTTTGATTCTCTATCACTCTCTCTACAAGATTCTCAGTGCTGTTTAGAGTTATAGGCTTTTTGTAATCAACTCAGCGAGAAAAGGTGTGATTGTAGCCTTGGAAATCAATCAAGAAAGAAAAGGTGTGATTGTAGCCTTGGTAAATCAATTAGGTAAACTTGTGGTCCGGAAATCAAATATCTCTACCCAGAGGATCGAAATTCTGGAGGGTGTACCTCATAGCCTTGAAACCGAGGGTGTAATTGTACAATTGCTTTTGAAGGGAAATTCGTACTTGTGTTGCGGGACTGGATGTAGGGTAACTCCAAACCAGTATAAAATCCGGTGTGTTCTTTCCTTTACTGCTTTTATTTTATTTCTGCATCTGTGTTTGTTTCTGTGATCATATCTGTGTCTGTATATTGCATACATCGGTGTCTAAATTAACACAAATCAAAAAAGATTTAGTAATTCTTTATTAACACTATTCACCCCTCTCTAGTGTTAATCCTAGCCTTAAGATCCGTAATCCGCATTTCTCATAGGAACTGCATTCAAGTGCGCAATCCTCCTGTGCATCACCGGTAAGCCACACGTTGCTTCTTGAACCGATGGAATTGCTTTTTTATAAGCAATCTCTCTGTGTGTCACCAATAAGTCGCATGCCGCTGCTTGGACCAATGGAACAACGTCCAAGTATGCAAAACTCCTCGTGCGCTACTAATAAGCCGCATATAGCTTCTTAAGTCGATGAAATTATGCTCTTGCAACCAACTTCCTATGCGCCACTCATAAGCTGCACGTTGCTTCTTGAACCGATAGAACCACATTCTAGTAAGCAATCTCCTTGTGCTCTACTAATAAGTCACACGTTGTTGCTTGGAACTATGGAACCACATCTAAGTATGTAAAACTCCACTTGTGCCATCAATAATCCACATATATCTTCTTAAGCCGATGAAACTGTGCTCTTGTAAGAAAATTCATATGCACAACCCATATGCCGCATGTCACTTCTTGAACCGATGGAACTGTGTTCTTGTAAGCAATCTATCTGTGCACCACTAATAAGCCGCACATAGCTTCATAAACCAATGGAAATGTGTGCTCGCAAGCAATCTCCATGTGCTTCATATAGTGAGCTACATGACGCTTCTTGAGCCGATGTAAACATGCGTTGGTAAGAAACATCCATGCACCACATAGTAAGCCGCATGACGCTTCTAGAGCCGATGGAACAGCGCTCTTGCAAACAACTTTCATGCGCACACAATAAGCCTCACTTGGAGGCAACACTCCTCTGTTTCCAGACAAAGAGATTGTACTCAAAACCGCCAGATCAACGGGCAAATTGATCCAAACTTCTTAAGTATCAGTATTATTCCAACAATGCTGGAAATTTCTCTTAATCTTAAATACAGTTTTCCTCGCTAACGCCAAAAAATTCTTCTATTCTCAAGTTCTAATGTTTCCTCGACAACATAGGGGAGCGGTCCAACATTGCATGTAACGACCCCACCGCTATATCCATGTTATTAAAGAACATTACAAATAAAGTCATCCAATAACATAGAGAATATGGCTAGTTAAGGGCGATTGAATGTGAATATATCTTTGTACTAACACTGACACATATTTGTTACCTTTTGAGGATCTAAACTGAAAATTTTAACATGTACGGTATTGATACAAAGTTATAAATACATCGATTATAAATATTTAGAACGGTATATAATATAACTAAATAAGAATCAAAGTCAGAGATCACAACGGAATAACTTACATCATGTACATAATAGAATGCGAGTCTTCAAAATATCAGTACTAGACCCACAAAATATATACATCACATTCAAAAGTATTATATTAGGTACATAACGACTACTAGATATATACATGACATAAACTCCTAAATGTAAATATATACAAATATGAAGTAAAATAAAATAGTCAAAATGGTCCACTTCAATGCCAGCCCAAAATCTAAAGGTCAACGAGTCCGTATACCTGTAGAGTCTCGGCCTAGTATTATAAAATAAATGGGTTAGAATATTTCTAATAAAAAAGTAAGATACCCATATCATAAATATATGACTTAACCATAAAATAAATCATCTCGAAATATGCCTATAACCAATTGATAATAATAAGCCATATCAAACCAAATCACCATTTCAAATTCCATATCAATATATGACTTAATAATGAAATAAGCCACAAGAAAAGTATGCTAGAAAAAATGGTCATAATAAGGCATATCAATAAAAATTACCATTTCATAAATCCATATCAAATCTCAAATGGACTATCATAAAAAATATGGTGATAACAATTCAAATTCTTCAGACCAAAAGATACTAAATTTCCATCCAAAAATCTTTAAAGAATAATCATCACTAAGGAAATAACAATGGCAGTCAACTATCAGTTTACTACAGCAACACGAAGCCTAACGATAGGAAGTAAACCCCGCAACATAATGCAATGGTCTAACGACACCAAGTAGACCAAATACGCAAATAATCTAATGGCCTGAAGTAGACTAACTATACCAATTTAACTAATGACATAAGGTAGGTAAACATCTTCTAACTATGTACCAAAATAAATAATACAGTGACATGGAGCCCAATGACACAAAGTAGACCCCACTACATAGTGCCACGGTCTAATGACATGAAGTAGACTATGACGACCCATCTTTTTGATCTCTAGAAACGGCATTTATTACATAATCGATATTCGTGTGTCATTGCCCAAAAATCCAAAAGATAAGTTGTCTTAGGGTAAAATAAATAACAGAAAGAGCAGAGTAGAGAACTTCACAACGGAATTGTTACATATAATACAAGATGATGTAGTACAAAAGATTGCTCCTTGCATGGAGCTATCAGTGTTAAAAAAAGTACTACATTTGATAAATTTGTAGTTATACATTCTAACTTTACATTTTTTAGATACCAAATATACCAACATAATCATATAGCGGAAATAAATAACTAGAAAACTAAGGAACCGCCTGCTTGATCACTGTCTTCAATGAGCTTCACAGAAAACCTACTACTCTCATAATACTCAAATATAATTGAGTACCTAAGAGTTTTAGGGAAAGTAAACACTCATGTCAGACAAAATGTCTGGTATGAGTAAATATCTAAAAAAAGGAAGTGTATTTAACAATAAAATATGGGACCACATCGCTAATGTGAAACATGTTTTCTTCCACATAAATAACATCCAAACATAAGAATGAAAAAGAACAATAGGAAACAAATCCGACCATACATGATGGACGAAAATAGTATAAAGATCTAGACTTGAAAGAATGGAAATAGTTTGAAAAAAATTCAAACTAGACAGAATGGATAAAATAAGATAATAGTCCATACTTGATAGAATGGACAAAACCTGTAATTAAACATCGTGAAGAGTGGTTGACTCTTCCCGTCAAATCTACAGAAAAACAATTCCAAGGTCGAGTCAAATAAGGAAAGAATTTTTTTCCAATAATGACTAGGAGGGTGCACCCTCTTGAAGTATACCTCTAGTAATATACAATTGAGAAGCTCATATACTCCGTTACACTTTTTAGACAATACTAAGCCGGACCTCACCAAACCATACCGAGAATACAAATATTTCCACATCTAAGTGCACAACTGAATCCAAACTAGATGAGATGTGAAAATACCCTTTTGGTGGGAACAACCCATATAGCTTGACATCCTCTCGCGCTTTGGGTTTAGTCATTTTCGACAAAGAATAATAATACTCAACGAAGCAATAAATCGTCCTAGAATGATGAAGATAAAGAAGCTGAAGTAACCGATAGCCAAGAAACTAATTATCGAGGATATAAAATGATCATATATGGAAATTAAGTCTTATGTACTTACCACCACTCATCGAATTCAAACTTGTACTATTTCTTGGTTAACAATAATATCGAACAAGACAAGGTAGTGTTATCTCAAAGTCAGGTCTCACGATTGTTCTTAACTTTCAAAATAGCGACAAGTCTACTTCTTCAATATTTAGTGCTAATTGTATAAATAAATCACTTCCATATAAGTGAATCGCTTTACGGAAATTAATTCATTTCCATAAATGAATCAAACTTTTTCTTTTAAAAACCGAATTTGTATATAGCTTCAGATTGCAAGTATTAGCTTTGAAACACTTGGTTCAAAGAGTTTACTAACTTTGAAACATCATTATAAAAAGGATTTAATATCTTAAACAAAGCCTTATGATACTGATTAATTAACTGTAAAAGTTCATTAATTCACTTGATGAATTTACTTCAATAGCCTTTAATCCAAAAGAAGTTAACCATTTTTAAACACCATTAATTTAATTAAAAATTAATTATAATTAATTAAATTAAATAAATAATCATTATCATTAATTTAAGTGAATAACAAAGTTAAATCATGCTTGTTGCTTTGATAAATTCACTTTGAAACTTCATTAATTAAGTTGTTAAATTAACTTCAAACGCCATTAATTGAAAAGGGTAAATCACCTTTAGAACATCATTATTCAATTAAAAAGTAATATTTAAATATAATTAATTAAATTGATTAGTATTAATTATCATTATTTAAAATTATTAATAACTTTAAAACATTATTAAAGGAAATGTTACTTAAAGATAAAACAAATATATTTATTTTTAAGATCGTAAATTAAAAAGATTAATTAATTTAGAACATCATTAGAAAATTAATTAATTAACTCTAATCCACGATCATTAAATGATTAGTTATCTTTAAACATCATTAAATAAAATGAATTAATTTTAAAACATCATTAACTAAGTAATTAGTTAAATTTATAACATATCATTAATACGTTAATTAGTTAACCTTATTAATTAATTAAACATTATTAAAATAATTAACTATTTTTAAAACATCATTAATCAAAAACTTGCTTAACTTTAAATAATTCGAAGCATGATAATGAAATCAAACTGTTTCGATAAAAGGTGATTTTCCAAAAGTGCCGATATAGCGACTATCGCTAAGTGGGCGGTTTGAAGAACAAGTCCATGTCATTATCAATTCAACCAAACATCACACAACAAGGATATGAGCATATTAATACAACATGTAGTGAGTGTTTACTAACAAATATATTAATTTTAACCAATAACTTTTTTCATATAGTTCGCTACATGCTTACTAACGTTTTAGCTACTAATTAGCTACCCAAAATGTCAACTTTCTGCATCATAAAGCAAGCCAATAAACAACAACATATAATTGTGCATCCAACAAGCAATTTGTAATTACAATATGGAAAACTTAAGAGTTTAAAAGATTAGTTTGAAAGGTGACTAAACCTAAGCTAATCTTCACCAAACTTGAGTATAGCCTAGCATCTCCCTCTAGCTTTAGAAAAAGTGAAGTTTATGGGCCGAGGAGGACAAAATGGACTCGGCCCTATAGCAAATTATGCTCGTACAAGATTGTGGTGGGGATGTAGGTGCTTGTTTTGTTGAAGAATAAGTATGTAAGTGGATGTAGGGAGTTTAGAAGTGAAGAAACAATGGTTTTTGAACTTTAAAACTTAGGAACAGCCATGGATGCCATGAATGCAAATATGAAGAAATGGAATGGATCTTGGGTAATAACACTGTGAAAGTGAGAAAGGAGTGGAGAGGGATATATTTATATGCATGAGAACTAGTAAAAGAATAAACTAACCTTGATAATATAGTATACTAAACATGTCATCAGACAAGGAAACCACCATACCATCTCCTATCTTTTTTCCAGCGTTAGTCACTCCCTCACCCACCCCTAAATTAAGGAACCCATGTTTTACTTAGATTTGGAGATGATTTATACATATGTGTGTGTGTGTGTGTGTGTGTGTGTGTGTATGTATATATAAAGGTTCTTATGTATATATATGCTTCAAAAACTAAATTTGTCACATCACACTTAAGTATAAATATAAATAGGTTAACATATTTTGAAGTGTGCTTAATTATTACTAATCCTATCATATATATGTGTGTACAAATTTACATAGTTGTGCACAACGTTTCCAACAACCTTTCTATGTTGAAAGTCAAAATTTAGGAAAACGTTTTTCAGTCACATTTTCTCTTTTTTATTTGAACTAACTATTTTAGTAAAAAAGATTTGAAAAATTATTTTAACATCATTAACTATTATTTAAAAGATGTTTATTTGGTTATTAAAATCCATTATTTAAATATTTAAAAATGATATAAATATTCAAATATAAAGTGATTAATTTACGGATCATTACATAGACCAAATATGTGAACAGTCCAACGACATGAAGTAGACTAACTATGTGAATTTACCTAATGACACAAAGTAGGTAAATAATGTCTAACTATGTCCAAAAACCTAAAATGTATCGATCTCTAAGTCGATGAAAAATTAGTCATTGTCTCTTAGGGATCTATCGGCCTGAAATCCAAACACTTTAAGGTAATACAATTCTAAGTGTAGCTCATTTTCACCTTAGTAATCTTTAAAATCTAATTAACTGTCCCATACTAGAAAGTGAAATTCTAGCATTTACTAAAAGCTAGTAAACTCCACTCAAACTCAATTTAACAAATTATAATAATAAATGGGAAAATTGTACGAAATGTCCTATGCCAATCCGACAATTTAATCATTTATTAAAATTCTTTGTTTCATAGAAAAATACAAAATCTTATTACATCTCAAATCCATAATATATAAAACAAAGAGTTTTAATTTATATACATAATAATATAATATTCCAAATTCACTTTTATTTCCATAAACTCGCTTTAAAGAAGAGTTGCTTATGTACAAAACCTTTTGGAACTCTTTCAAAATCATTTAAACCACTTTTATAGCAAAATCACTTGAAATTAAAATTTATTACTTTAATAATCGCTTTTATAAAATAATACTATATTTTATTCTTCATCTCTAAAATATTTCCAATTTATATACTTAGAGTAGTAAACTTGAAAAGGTAGTATAATTAAATGTTACTCGTTTTTAAAAGCTTTGAATAGAAATTTTGAAATAAGAATTTAGCAAACATTATAATATAATCTAATTATATTTATAAAAAAAAATTTCACTAAGGATCAAAATAGAGAGATTCTCATTTTTAGAACCTATAGAAAACCTTTAGACAATTCAAACAATAAACCCACTGAAAATTCAATATCTAGAGCCAACATCACTCTAAAATATAGCTCCATAATATGAAATTATTTAGCGATCTGAGTTGCTTTTCGACAACTCCGATCACTCAAACAATGCACAACCATCATTAATCTATAACTAACATACCTTTCTACCCTTGTAATTTTACCCTCCACTTATTTTTTCCCACCTTACCACCTTGTCTTCCTCCTAACACTTCATGTTAAAACATGTTACTTAGTGTACTTTATGTCTCCCACGATGTGATATTATATGGTTTTCTTTTTTCATTTAATTATATTTTAAACTTTATGTACTTAAGTGTATACACATTCATACATACATTATACAAGCCTAACTTATTTTAAAATGTGTACATATGCCAAAGAGTTACCAATGTTTTCGACAACTTTTATTCAACGTAAAGTCGAAAATTCAAAAAACAAATTCCGGTCACATTTTCGATTTTTCTTCGAACTAAATATTTTTGCAAATCAAATCAGAAAATTAATTCACCATCATTATTTATTATTTAAAAGATTTTTATTTTCATTATAAAACATATATATTGAATATTTAAAATTAATTAAATATTCACAAATCAAAGTAGTGAAATCCCAGGTCTTTGCATAATCTAACTACAATAATCAAATTCATTTCGATGATTCTCAACATACATGCTATTTCCAATCAATTATCGATTCACAACTAATATTTAAAACACACATCAAATGAAACTATAACATGCAAATTGTTTTTCAATCACTAACTGTTAATATAATTCATACTAAAGCAAGGCATACAAAAAGGGATATTACTAACTTAGATATAGGTGTGAGTTAATAGAATAAGTCACCTCAATCCCACTAGCTTGTTGAATTCCTCAATTTTTGATTCAACTTACATCCAAACCCTAAGATTGCAAGAATCGATTCACTGAAATTTTCTAAATTTTCGTCCTTGGTACTATAGTGATTTAACATAGAAAAATTCAATATTTTTCAATGAAACTTTTGTAGCAGGTGTATTTACGAGTTAAGTACAACATATTAATGTTTCATATTTTATGATTTTTCTACAATTAGTTATGATTTTTAAACTGACTTGCATTTTCTACCGTGATTTACCAGAAAATAGCTTGCGAAAATGACCATCTTTGACCCATCAAAACTCAAAGAAAATACATGAAATTTTGATATAGGTGCTGGAACATAGCAACAACAACATATCCAAATTTGGGAATATTAAGCTTCATGTTAGTCAATTTTGAATTTTTGAGTGGCGGAGGATTTGGTTTCTAGGTTTAGAGAAATGGAGAAGATAACGACTTCTCTTGTTTTACAATAAGTTAAGAGAATGAGATAAGAAATACAAAATGTACAGCATCTTTTTCTTAATAATACCTTCCCAACTCTAGCTTTATTTTTTTAGGCTTTGGGCCTTATAATTAAATCGACCTAAAGGAAATTTAATTATTTATACGCTCTTATTTACTACTAATGAAGGCTTGCATTGAGTAAGGTTTTGCCTTCCAAGTTACACCATAGCTCAAACAATAAATTGTTTCATGTATATGTATTTAAACTTCAAACAATGATTTTGAAATAAAAATATGTATTAAATTCCAAAATAATCTTTTATTTGAAATAAAACATTTAACCCAACTAAATGTTTTGTTTTCAACTTAAATTTCTAAATTCTTTAATTTAAGCATTTTAATTTATTTCACTTATTTCCTATAGCATAGAAAATTTCTAATTTAATTAAATCTGAGAATTAAAATGATTTAAATTCCTAATTATCTATTAATAAACAAATTTAGGTTTATTTTATTTTAAATTTCTACTATATCCCAAACCTGGGTTGTTACATGCAAGTACCAGTGTTGCCCCGGCAACGCTGGGAGATCTTTCAACTACAAAATTGGAAGAAAAATTGGTCCAGCCTTCTAGGCACCGATGTCGCCCCGACAACATCGGAAAGTCAATCGAACTTCTTAGAATTCGACATTGCCTAAATATAGGCGATAACATAAAGATCTTACTATTGCCTAGAGATAAGTGATAACAACAATGTACCATCGCCCTGAGATAGGCGACAAAGAAAGGCATTTCCCGAATCAAATCATCGATGCACCAGTTTACGAAGACAGAAGCAGGTGCTCGACTTAGTTCTTGAACTCTAGCTTGCAAGAAGTATGTGTAGCCTGAAGACCGACAGCGTCTGAAGGAAATAACTTTTCTTTCAGGTACCCAATGCCTCTCAGTGACTAGCTATGTCGGGAAGGATAACCTCTGATTGTCACAGATTCGCTGCGGCGTGGACTTTGGCCGCTCTTGGTATTATCAACCACACATAGATCGATTAGGTACTTCAACTCCTACTTGCGGAAAACTAGTTGTTGTCTAAAGATAGACAATGGCAAGGAGAGAACACTTGGAATTAAGAAACTAAACCGTCAATTCCAGAAGATTGGAACCAATGTATAAGGCAGAAATCCACAACAAAGCTATTGGCCCAACAAAAGGCATATTGTAACGAGTCGCAATTTTATTGCTTTGATTTATGAATATTTAATTTATTTTAAATATTTAATAACGGTTTTAATAATCAAATAACCCTCTTTTAATTTATAACTAATATTAGAAAAATCAATTTTGAATTATGTTTATTAAAATAGGTAGTTCGGTGAAAAACAGAAATTGTGATCGAAAATCCATTTTTGGATTTTTGACCTTTTATCGAGCTATAAGTTTATACTTCAAAACAACAATTTTATGTTAGAGAACACATTTTGTATTTAGAAAAGTAAAAGTAAAGTAAAAATAAAATCTATGCATAAAACATTTAAAATATATTCAAAATTGAAAAATGAAGTGATGTATTTAAAGTGTTAAGATACGTTTAGTGTTGAAATCAACTAAGGTACAAGAGTTACTCTAAAATCCATTATATATTTCGATGGTTGGGGTTATAAATTATATATGAAATACTTAAATAAATTGGAAAATGTGGATGTTAAATTTGATAATAAAATCCTAAGGTTCCTTACGTGTACAAGTGAAAAAGGTACATAATCCCTTCCTATTATCCGTCATACTTTAATATCATCTAGTCTTTGGATTATTTTGTGTGCTTTGATTTGCATTTTTATTTGAGAGGAAAGTTGACTTAGTATGCTTGGCCACTAAGTGGACTTAGTTTACATACACATTAACACTTAGACTTTTATCCATTTTCATTTTCCCTCCTATACTTTGTTTCCACCTTCTCTTCCTATCACGTTTCCTATAAGCTAAAATTTAGTCCCTATGTTTAAAAATTCAAAATCTAATTCATTACTCAACTAAAAATTGGGAAATAAGATGCGTTGTGATCGTGAGGCAAGGATCTTTGATATGGTATGAGTTCTGTGGTGTGCGGCTTGCATGGTGAGGTTTGACCATCTTGAATGGTTCTAGAGTTTGGCATGGTGGTGAGCATGACATTTCAAGGCAGGGACAGTGACTTCCAGGTCGCAATTGCATAAGGCTTCTCAAGTCGCACATGGTGGTGGTCAATGCAAAGAGGAGAAGAATAGATGAACGTAGGTAGTGTGGGTTGGTTGAATCATGGTCCGAAGAGGTGTGTTGGGTGCACGGCTGTGCACTATTTTTATATTCAGGAAGGTTTGCATTTGAAAGAAGAATGGGGAAGATGGTAACTAGGCAGGTTAGGTGTGAATTTTTAGATGGGCTGGGCTATTTGATTTTGGGGTGAGATTAATTTATTTGTTTAAATAATAGGAACTAAGCAGGTAAAATTTAAATTGTCATAATTCACCCATATGGAACTCGATTTACATGTGGATTATTACGTTGCACTCATGTAGTCGAGTACAACATTTTAGTATTGTTAGATTTGGTGATGTTTAAAATATTGATAGAATAACAGGGATTGGATTTATTTTCATTATCTTAAATAATAACATCTTTAAATTAATTATAACTTATTGGTGGCATCTATTTAGCCAAATAAACATAGATCTATTAAATTTAATTGAATAAACTATTTTGACACATTTAGCAAAATAAAACGTTGTTCTGCTATAAGTAGATTGTTTAGATTATTGATGACATTTGTTAATAGAATAAATCCCTGTTATGTTATTATACTAATTTGAACATTTATTCATATGCCAGTTAATTAGTATATGGATTAATCAATATCGAAAAAGAGATAAACATTTCTGGTTAATTATGGATTGACTTACATGTATGGTTCTTATGCAGCTTTGTGGCTTGATAAGTCAAATTGAATTGAATGGTAATTCGATTTAGTACGATTGGGGTCGCTAAGACTTTTTCCAAATTTGTAAAGTTATGGATTTAACTTAACTCAAACTTATAATAATATGAGGCCAAGAGTTTATAAATAATGTTTCAAACTTAGTTAATTAATTTTCATGTTAATATTTTTTTTAAATGTTTAAAGTTTTTAATTATATTATTAAAGATGTTTAAAGCCATTTAATTTTATCATTAATATTATTTTAAATTTTTAATTATAATAAATATTAGATTAAATTAATTCATTTGTTAATTTAATTGTGGCTTAAGTTAATAAACTTGATTTAATTAATGATGGGTTAAGTTAATAAATTATTTTATTAAGGATATTTTAAATTAATTAATTATTTGTGAATGCTGTTTAAAGTTAATTATTTATTTCGGTTCAAAGTTAATTATTTATTTATAATGTTCAAAAGTATTAATTAATTGAATAAAGGTGTTTATAAATGATAAAGTGTTTTATAAAATGGATTTATATAAAGGAGTTTTACAAATGATATTTTATAAAGGAGGTTTATTAAAGATATTCTGTAAATGAGTTCTATAAATGACATTTTAAAGAGAACATAGATTGTATTAAAAATATATGATTTATTAGAAATGGGCTTTAGATTTATAAAAGGTATTTTATAATGAATTTTTATAGGAAGAGTTATAAATAGAAAGGAATTTTATAAATCATTTTAGATACCTATGGATGAATTTTTGTAAATTAATTTGAAGATTTTTAAAAGGAATTGTAAATATGAAACGGGCTTATGAAGAGGGAATTTTATAAAAGAGATGAGATTTGATTTCGAAAACAAATCCTTCTTAATTATGGTGGTTTGAGATGTTCTTTTCATGCTTAATACCGAAGTATAGGGTTTTGGTTTATAATCAGTATTTAAAAGATAAGTGTTTTGGCCATTTAAATATGAATCTGGAAAAGAGAGATCTTCCTTAAGCTTTTGTTAATATACTTATATAGGTGAGATAAGTATATAAACATATTTTTTAAGTATTGAAAATATAATTGTTTGTACTATGCTTATACCAGTGAGATAAGTATGTGAATGTTTTCCAAGTATTCAAAGGAAAATAAGAGGTTATGAAAATATATTTTATGATGGAATTTTGAGTCAATAATTGAAAAGGGTTTTAATTAATGAAAGGTTAATTAATAAAGGCTTAGTGGATTACACATGAAATTAAATCTATGTTCGATTTTTGTTATTCGATGGTTAAATAACTGGTTATAGAATCTTGGCCAAAAAATAGAATTTTGGAAATATCTAGAAGAAACACGGAAGTTATATGGCAAATTCATATTCGATGATGTTGCACCATGTATATAAATCTCATTTTATTCTCCTAGGCCAAATGATAGGGTATTCCGTCCACTTGAATAGTTGGGGGTGATCCATGCTCCTATATATTATATATATATTTCTAAAAGAACCGAATTTCGGTTTATCTAGATTATTGAATGTTGGTACGAGTAGACTGAGATCAAATAAGAATGAATAATCCAAAAAACCCTTCGAACCAACTCAAGAGATGTATTGAAGACATCTTAAAGATGTTGGAACCGAAGACAGAGTTCTTGATGTGCAAAGGCTACTTGCAACTAATCCTGGAGGTGAGTCCAAAATGGATATAGTAGAAGTAGTGCCTTCGGTTTGTTCTTATCCTGAACAACATGTATAAACGAATACTAGCATTACATTGGTGCCTGGAAGGCAGTGTCAGCATTCCATGTGGAAATTTCTAAGAGAGGAAAAAGGTAATCATGAACTCACAAGCCTCACAACTCAGTAATGAATAAAACATAGGATATCCAGCAGAGCTATGTGGTTCGCTGCCATTAGGAGCATTGTTTCTCAATCTAGATTCGATATTTATGGATTTTGGTATGCGTGCGCATGAGAAGAGTGGGTCTAGGTGAAATTTTTTTGTAGCCTTGGTGCCTAGGGAATGATGTAATCTGGTATTCCACGTTAAAGGGGCAGCTGACTCGATATGGAAGGGGTGTGAGAAGTTCTTGTTGACCTCTGTACATTCTTTATAGAGGTGTTCTGTGACAGACGATACCCAGTAGCTCAGTCATTGATAGAAGTCCAATCTTTAGTACATGCCTTTATGGTTTTAGTTATGCCCAACTATGTTGAAGTATGAGATGCAAGCATTTGAACTATTATATATATATATATATATTTTTTCAAACCCTAGACATTATTATAATATCATTGGATTTTCTACAGAAATGTTTGGTTATCGTAAGACAACAATCAATCCGTGTCTATGTGAAACGTGGTCTTATGAAATACCTTTTCAAAAGGTTTATAACATTACGTAATCTGTCTAATTTTGTTTCTTACGCTGGTTTTACCAAACTAACCTGGACATTGTTTTTCTATATTGCTCGGTCATCTTGAGCATATTTTTCCAGATTTAGCTGGACACTTTTGGAGCTTTTAAGCGATGAGCTGGATTCTCTAAGGCATACTCTCATATTATCTTTTATCTTCCACTATTTTGTTCTTATTATATTTATCAACATTTGTTAGGATAGTTTGTTATAACTGTCTAGGGGCTGTTGATAGGATAATTATGCTCTGATTGATGTATGTATTACAGTTCAATTTTTTTCATTTTTCTTTGTGAAGATTATACGTATATTATATGTTACTCGTTATGTTTTATAAGATTCTGTTCTATCTTTTCTTTCTTCATCTAAAAACCTGTCTTTTCTGCATTTTGATGTTTGGCATGTGAATACCGTGCATGTATTAGCGTCGACTTCTGAGGATCGAAAAGGCGAGTTATTATATTTTGGTATCGGAGATGATTAAGTGAGAACCTTAGCACTGGTGGGGAAACTCATTAGAGATGGGGTTGGTAACACCCTAGAATGAGTTTGAGTGTATTATATATAAGGGCGCATGTTTGTTGGTGCTATAAAAACGTTTTATATTGGGTTGATTGGTCGGTTGAGTAGGTTATGGATCCTGGTCAATATAAGTAGCTAACATTATTGTTAGGGATCTCTATACACTTTAACAAGGCCAACCGACTTAGTATTTTTTTTTAAATTGGTAAATGAAATAATTTTACCTAAGAGTATATTTTATATAGAAAAGAATGATTTTCAAAAGTAGGAATAGTTATTTTTGCTGTGTCTGTTTGTTGTTAGGAAATGATAATATTCTATTATTATCATTTAAGGCTTTTTTTAGTCATGCTCATATAAATTATGCATTGACTAATGTTTGTTGATTATCCAAATTTCTTTTATTTTTTTAAAAACATGGGATTGGCAAATAGAAAATTTATGGGAATATTGAAACAAACACCTTTTGAATTTAGTTTCACGATTTGAGTATAAGGCATTCGATGTTAATGTTGGGTTAAAGTTGGATTTATTTAATGATGTTATTAAAGGAAAGCAAGAGTATTTTGAAATAAATATTTGGGCAATTATTTTATAGAAAATGGTTTTATGAAATTTGGATTTATAAAAATGTGTTTTATAAATAAAAGGAATTCAAGTAGAGGATCCGAGGACTTAAATCCCAGTGCTTTTGAAAAAGGGGTTTTTAAGATTTTGAGAAAAATAATAATAGTATTTGAAAGTATCTATGGATAGAAATATTTCAAAGGGATTTTAAAGGAGATAAAAAGCATTGAATTCACTTCTATTGCTGGAAAGTGATTCCAATGATGACTGCAACAGTATCGGTGTTCATTTTTGAGTTTCTAAGTAGGGAAATGCTACCATAGTAATTTGTTATAATTTTTTATAGATAAAATAGATTTTGATTTGATCCTAAAGGCATGATTTGATTTATAAAAGGGATATGAAAATTATTATTGATTTTTGCATGTAGTAGTAATAGTTTATTTGAGAATTTTCTACAGGTGTAAATATTTTGGAAAGGGAATTTTGATGTAAGATATATTTTCTTTGGATTAGTTCAGGGAATGATTGTTGATTTTTTTTGTGATGTTCTGAATAATCTTCTGGGCAACGATCGGATGTTTGCTTTGTTGGACGTTATAGTGCATTTAGTAAATTATTATCTTTGTCATTATATGATCGAAATAAGTTCAAACCCAAGCAAATCCAAAGCAAGTTAGTAATAAATATATTGTTTAAAAACTGTTTAGAAATATATATAGGGTTGTTTCAAAAAAGGGAAATATTAAAAATAGAAAAGATATTTTATCTTAACTAGTTTGAGTCGTTCAAAAATAACTAAAAATTGAAAAGAGATGTGTTCGGATGGTAAACACTTCTCTTAAGTATCGCCTTCTTGGTAAGGAATGGTACAATACTATATGGTAGCACCTAGTTCCTTAGTATCATTATGGGGTTACTCGGTCTATGTACACACATACACTCTTAAAATATATCGTATCATTGTACAAAGGGTTTTGAAATAAAATCAAGTATTTTGGTTTTGGAGTTTACTTGAGGAAAATAAATTCAAATAAATAAAAGGGTTTGAAATCAAATAGTGGTATGTACCCTTACGATATAATAGGATATTATACAAGGCTTAAAGTTCAGTGGGGATTGTTGTAAATGTTTCATAAATAATATTAGGAAGTAAATTGGTTAAGTTATGCGTCAATCGGTTTCCCTATTCGTTTGTTTAAGATGAAATTTCAGGTCGAAATTCTTTTAAGGAGGGAGAATGTAAAGATCTAGAATTCTATCACTTTGATTTGTGAACATTTAATTTATTTTAAATATTCAATAAATGGTTTTAAAAATTAAATAACCCCCTTTTAACTTATAATGAACATTAGAAAAAAAAAATCATTTTTGAATTTTGTTTACTAAAATAGGTATGTCACGACCCGATTTTTCGACGCCCGAAAATCGACATCAATACGTCCACTGTATTAAATGCCAAACAATCGAATGCCAAAAATCCAAACCGTAAGGGAAAGAAGAAGGAGGTAAAAGAAGAGTAAACAAAACAACATCAGAATCTCACAATCGCAGCAGAACAATAAATAATAGTTAGATGACTGATCTTTATGCAAAGGAACTATATCTTTTAAAACATTACATCAACAGAATACAGCACAATCAATAGGAAAATACTGGACAATTATATTAACTTGTCCTCACAAAAACTGAATATACATCTTATAATGCACAGTGGAATATATATCAAGTACTTGTGATACGTCTCGCCATCTAGCTCGTCTCCTAAGCTCCACAACATTCTATCATGTATCCTATAATACTCGGTCTGACTCGAGCATTATAGTGAAATAACACCCGAGTCAGTATGGAAAAACAAGAGTGAGAAAACACACTCAATTGGATTATTAAAGTTTTCAAAATCCTTTGAAATCAAAGGTATCTCACAAGACCACGCCACAAATAAACATGCCAGGTTTTTACTTTACGATAACCAAAACATTTTCTATCAAATTCGTTTGATATTATAATAGTGTCTATTGAAAGTAAAGTAGAATATAGCTGAAATGCTTGCATCTCACGTTCTAGCACAATTGGGCACAATCAAAACCGTACAGGCGCTTATCGGAGATTGGATCCCATACAATGGTAGGGCTACTGGGGTACCGTCCGTAACAGTACCAGGCCTAGATCAGCGTGCCGAGGACCCCTCCCGATCCCCTGCAATACAAGACCGTAGCTACCCCTTACTGGATAGTCCGAACAAGATCACCCAACGGTTGGGATCAGCAACCGCCCACATAGTCGAAATCAGAAAGGGACATCTAGACAGGGATGACCTTACCAATTTGGGTGCTACTCACTTAGCCTTGTTGCATCTCCCATGTTTTAGCCATTCTCGATTGATGAGGCTTGAGGCCATGCGTTACCTTTTTTAGCACACATTCACTTAGAATGCTCATCGTCCTCCCGACGATGTTCTGATAACATTCGTCCATACAAGTTGCCCTGGGTCTGGACAAATCAAATCACCGTTTTCATCATCTTTACGGTATTCATTCGCAAATATCCAAACCGGATCGAAGTGGTTTACGAGTAATTAAACCCGATCCCGGTCTCTTCGAAACGATCAACGCATTGGCCAACATTGATAGTCGGTTAACTAACTATCAAATAACATCCATAAACAATCCATCAGGCCTTAATAATTTCCCAAATTATTTATTCAAAATAGCTTCATATGATTATTTTTCTACACTTCAACCTCTTTGAAAATAGTTTTCAAATCACTTTTTCCTCTCGTGGAATAATTTCCAACCAACTGTTTATCTCCACTGAAAACGCCAAATCTTATTGAATTTAGATTTTAAAACAAATTATATCATCTTACCCAAAATATACACTTAACACGTTTGTAATAAAACTACTTAAATCACTTTATTCAAAATATTACTTATAAAGTTATAGAATAATTTTCCAAGAAAAACTTTAGCCAAAACTGTTTTTAAATAAATCTATTGTATAAAGTATAAACACTTGTAATTATCTTTTAAATCATAATACTAATTTAACCTTTAAAAATAATTACTACTATAATTAATTTAATAAATATTTACTTTAAAATTTTTAAATAATTTTAGATAATAGATTTCTCTAAAGACATTCTTCTTTTAAAACATCTTTTGAAACTTCTAATTTATACTTAAACCTTCTTTTGGGAATATACTTAGCTTTTCAGGAAAAATACGATTTCCCTTCCAATACAACCGTCTTATCATTATAAATCCTTCTTGATTTATTTCCAGTTTAATTTAAGTCCCAATCCCGTAAATTTTCTTTTCATATTTTTAAAGATAAAATCACTATTTATTTTTAAAACAAATTATCGTCTCCTTGAATTTATACTTTCAAATTTAACCATTGATAAATATTTCACTTTATTTACAAACCTCGTTTATAAATTCCATAATCTCATTCTCCTTTAATTGTAGTTTCAACACTTAGTTGGTTTTCAAATCGATTTTCATAGTTAGCTTCATTTTAAAATAAATTCCTTTACTTACCCAAATTTATTCCAAAACTCATTTATCCCATATTCACACCTTTATTTATGATTTAAAATCTTACTTAAATCGGAAATACCAATTCATACTTTATTTCAACATTTTCCTTTATTTTTCCAAACTCATTTTAAATGTTTAATTTAAAAATAAATCCTTTTATTCTTAACAATATTTGCCTAAGTCCTTAATTTTAAAACCATTTAATTTACATTTATTTAAAAGTTCCTATTCTTTCCCATATTTCCGGAGTTTATTAAATAGGATTTAAAATAAAACTATTTACTTTTTCTCGATTCTTTCCATTTTAAATTTATCCATCTTTACTGTAAATTCCTTACTTTAATTTTCCCCTTTTTATTTCCCTTTAAAAATTCAATATTTATATTCTTTTAAATGTCACAATATATCCAGTAATATATTAACATCAAATAAATAAATTTTCCAAAATAATATCACAGATTATTCAACATTTCATATAATTGAGTATGAAAATCAATTCAAATTTTTTGAGGAATCCAGTTGGATCCCTCCAACCTGTTTCTCTGCATCCATTGATGTTAGCACAACAAATAAAATACCAATCCCGCTACAAGGCGGGATATCGCGTATATAGGGTCATCCGCTATTATGCGGGATGCATAGGGTCTCATCCGCTATATAATGCGGGAAATCAATCACTCCAATATATATGCTATACATAATATCACATCCAACTGATAATAAATTATCAATTTAAGCAACCAATCCATAATCTAAATTTTAGCTATTTAAATTAACCGATAATCCGGATGTGAGTTAGATTAACTCACCTTTGATTTTTGTTTTGCAATCCGATCCAAACCAGCTATTTCCTTCACAATTTTGGACCTTGTACAAATATTTTATGATTTATTAATATTTGAACTATTCAAAAAAAATTACCCATTAATAAACTTTATTAATGATTGTTAAAGTAACCTAGTCTACATTTCCTTTTCTGCCCTATTTATTAATTTTGTGAAAGGTTGTACATGTATCATAATTTCTCAAATAAATATACCAAATTACCTAAAGGTTAACTAATTCATATATATTATTATTATTATTTTATTCTTTCACCCAGCAGATGAATCTAAATTTGAAGACCAAAATTGATATGCATATACACAAATACAGATTGATGATTACTCAACCAAATGTCGCTGCATAACTAGTTGCTGATCACGCCGACGAGCGCCTCCATCTCGCGCTCGATTTCGCCACAACCCATCAGATCGAGACCGCTGGGACTTCACCCTCCATAGCAGCACGTGGCCGACACCCTAACCATTGACGATGTCGTGACCACCGCGGTGCCCACAACTTCGAGCCGCGCCTTCCTCCCCGAGCTGTGACATTAGCCTCGCGTCTACCCTTGCGTCGTAGTGCAACCTACGCGCTTTCCAGCCTTTATGAAATCGCGATATCAAATCGTGGCCTTCCTCTCTTTTTTTATACGGCATCGACTGAATTCGATTTGGAATGGTTGTTGTTCCACCATTTGATTTTGACTTTATCTTTTCAAATTGAAGATAGGAGGAGGAGGGGAATTTATGCCATTGATTTTGAACGGGACCAAGTATATTTCGATCTGGCTTCCATTTCTTTTTTGTGACAACCCGAAACTTTCAAATATTTGAAATTGGAATATTTAATTTATTTTAAACATTTGAAAGGTAATTTGGCTTGAGTTTCAAATATCACCATTTGTTTGACAATTATATTATTGAATTTAATAATTTGAAAATTGGTTTAAATAGTTAATCTTGGATTTTAAGCTGGATAAAAATATTTCAAAGGCTTGGAAAATTTATAATTATAATACTGGAGATAATAGAAGTTGCAAATTTGAAAGTGTTTTGTTCAGTTTGAAATTTTATTGTTTAAATTGAATTTAAAAATAGCCTTCCGAGGCACAGTCTCGGATTTCGTCGAAACCCATTCCATTGGATCCATAATAGCATATTATTATTGGATTTCAATTCTCGTAGTGTTTGGAGTGATCGTTTGGCCGTACGGTAAGTAAACGCGCTGAAATCTATATCGAAAATCAGTATAATAATGAGGCCCAAAAGCCATCTTCTCCATACGATCGAATTAGGACTCGAAACTTTTCCATTGTGTTCGAAATAGGGGTTTAACATTATAAATGCCTAGCAGCACGTCTCGATAGAAGTTCAAAAATTTTGAGTGGTAATTTCTAAATGATTTAAATTTGAAATTTAAATTTAAAATATTAATAATCGTATTGCATTGAAATACTGTGTCTTTACAGACATGTAAGCAATTTTAAAGCACGTGTCTTTCTTAAGGACACACATCATTTAAAAAAAATATAATAAAATAAGATAAATACTCCATCCCGTTCCTTTTCCCCTCTTATTGAATTCAAGCCAAACGAAATTAGAAAATCATGGTATCGACTGTCTCCGTCCCAAATTTCTTTTCGTTTGAAGCATCAAACTTCTCCCTCCTCCTAACATAACTAATAATGTCTTCCGAGTCCCTGAAAGATTATCTGAGACCGTGACTTTTATACAACTCTCCTCTCAAAATTAACCTTCGAATCGAAGCTCATTAGCCTTAATTTCCCTTTCCTCGTTCTCTGTTCTTACCAAATCGAAATCGAATCGGGTTTTAGGATGTGGGTGTGCGATTTCATCGCAGTGGGCGAGGCATCATGTGTGAGGATCAAGGCGGCACTGGTTCGAGCTTGTTCAAGCGGGTGGGTTGAGGAATCGATTCGACGAGGTGCGTTCGTGGCGACGACTCGAGCTTGGCTCGATGCTTTGACATTGTTCGAGGGAGGCAGGCACTCGCGATGGGAAGACTAAAGCAACACGAAGGCGACTGTATGTTTAGTAAGGCAGTGGGACGGGGGGTCGTGAGGTTTGGGTTAGAGCAGCTAGGCACGATCTTTATTCCAATTTAATAATATATATACATTTTACAGAGAAGAGATATTGCTTTCAGTTTAATTTAATATAATGAATTTATATATTCTCGTACCTATTTTAAATTCAAAACAGTAATTTTAAATATGGTTAATCCTAATTTAATTTTTATATATCTATTTACAGGAAATAGGAAAATTATTTTAAATTAGATTTGGAAAGAAAAATAGGAATTTGAAAATGTTATGTGAAAATAGATTTATGGAAGTCTATAATTTATTTTATATATATATATATATATATGTAATTTCAAAAATAAAGTAATTATACAAATTTTTGAATGTTATTTTAAAATAATGGATTGGGTGATTAATTGTTTAATCCACTTACGTTAATTATTTTAGTTACCGAAAAGATTTTTAAGAAGGGAAGTAGTTAAAATATAATCCTTATTTAAGTAATTTATAAAATGAAATAAATGGTTTGATTTACTTCGAGTATTAATAAATTATATAATGTTTATACAAGGTCTGAAACCGTGAAGAAATGGTCGAAATGGAAATGGATTGCAAAACAAAAATCAATGGTGAGTTAATCTCACTCATCTGGGTTGTTATTTAAATTTAAATAGTTAAATTTAAATATTTGGTTGAATGATTGAATTGATTGGATGTGGTATATTATATATATATATATACACACACACACATTGGAGTGATTGATTTCTCGCATTATATAGCGGATGAGACCCTATGCGCTGCATAATAGCAGACGAGATAATATGATCCCATATACTGTGAAATTCCACCTCGAAGTGGAATTGGTATTATTATATTGTGCTAACATCTGTGGATGCAGGGAAAAACATGTTGGAAGGATCCAACTGGATTCTTCAAAACATTTGAATTTATTTTATATATTCCGCGATATGATTATGCGATGATCTGTGATGAATTATATTGATCATAATTGGAATTGGAATTTGTTGAATACTTTGGCTTGGTAAAATATATATATTGGAATTTTGAGAATTGATATATATATATATATCTATGATGTTTGGATTTTTAAAGTAAATAAAAAGGTAACTTTAAATAAAATAATTATAAGGAATTTGGATAATTAAATGATTTGGAAGAATAAAAGTTGATTTTAAATTTTAAATAAATGAATTTCGAGTAGGGGAAGTATATTCTGAATAAAGAAGAATAAATAAATTTTTAGACTTAATGATATTATTTGGAGGAATAAAGAAATTATTTTCAAATTTTAGGTTTAAATTTGGAAAAGATGAAGAAGAAATTTGGGAAAAGTATGAAATTTGTATTTCAGATTAAATAAGATTTTGAATTATAATAAGGAAGTTACGTCTGAAATTAATGAGTTTTGAAATGAATTTGGATAAGGAAAGAAATTTATTTTAAATGGAGTTAATTTTGAAAAATCAAATTGAAGATTGATTTAGTGATTGAAACTGTGTTTTAAAGAAAGACGAGACTATGAAATTTATAAACTGGATTTATAAAGTGAAACGGATATCGGTGGATATTCGGAAGTATAAATTCACGGTAGGAATTTATAAAGGAATGGGTAATTTGTTTTAAAAATAAATAGCGGTTTATTTTTAAAAGGTATGGAAATGAGAAGTGTATTTCCTTGGAAAGGCAAGCATATTTTAAAGGAGACTTTATATAAGTTAAAGTCTTTAAAAATTTGTTTTAAAGAAATGATTAGAATATTTATTATTTTTAAATGTTTCAAAATTTTAAAGTAAATGTTATTCAAATTTATTTTAGTAGTAATTATTTAAAGGTTGATTGGTATTATGTTTTAAAAAAAGATAATTATTAATATTTATATTTTATAAAATAATTTTATTTTAAAAAAATAGTTTGGTTAAATTCATAGAATTTTGTAACTCTTATTTTAGATTTTAGTTTGGCTTAACTTTTATGTTAAAAATTAGTTTTTATATTTTATGAAGTAGTTTTATTTTAAATATTTTTAAAGTACATATTTTGAATAAAGTGATTAAGTAATTTTAATTTAAATATTTTAAAGTATATTTTAGAATAAAATGGTTTAAATTATTTTTAAAATCTTAAGTATTTAGTACTTGGCAGTTTCCAGTGGAAATAAAACAAATGGGTAAAAATTTATTTCCACGAAAGAAAGAAAAGTGAATTGAAAACTATTTTCAAAGGATTGAAATGTAAGAAAATATCTACGTAGATATTTAAAAATAAATAATTTAGGAGAAATTATTATGGTTTGATGATTGTTTGTGAATGTTATTTGATAGTTAAATAACCTACTGTCAATATTGGCCAATGCGCTGATCGTTTCGAAGAGACCGGGATCGGGATTTATTTTTCGAAAACCACTTCGATCCGGTTTGAACGTTTCGTGAAGAAGACAAGAGTTTGGAGTCGAATATGGAAGTGCAAGGGCTAATCGCTACTAATCCTGAGGGTGATTCCAAAATGAATGTAGTAGGAGTAGTGCCTTCGGTTCCGTTCGAACCCGAAACGGACTTGTATGGACGAGTGCTTTCAGAACATCGTCAGGAGGACGATGAGCATTCTAAGTGATTGTGTGCTAAAAAGGTAACGCATAGCCTTAAGCCTCATCAATCGGGAATGGCTAAAATAGGAAAGGTGCACACAAGGCTAAGTGGCTGGCAACCAATTAGGGTAAGGTCACACTTGTCTAGATGTCCCTTTATATATTCGGTTGTGTGGCGGCTGCTGATCCCAACCACGGGGTAAACTTATTCGGACTATCTAGTAAGGGGTAGCTTCGGTCTTGTGTTGCAAGGGATTTAGGGTGGATCCTCGGTACGGTGATCTAGACCACGTACTGTGACGGGCGGTACCCTAGTAGCCCTGCCATTGAGGAAATCCATTCTGTCTACCTGCCTTTACGATTTTTGTTTATAGAACCAACTTTGTGGCTAGTAGCTGGAATTTAATAATGTAATAATTTCGGCTATTTGAATATGTATTTGTATATAGACACTACTATAATATCAGAGGATTTTATAAGAAATGTTTTGGTTATCGTAAGGTAAAAACCCGGCATGTTTATTTGTGGCGTGGTCTTACGAGATACCTTTGGTTTCAAAGGATTTTGAAAACTTTAATAACCCAATTGAATGTATATTCTCACATTGGTTCTCCAGACTGACTCGGGTGTTATTTAACTATAATGCTCGGGTCAGACCGACTATTATAGAGTACAAGAAAAGATGTTGTGCAGCTCAAGAGATGGGCTTGATGGCGAGATGTAGCATATTTATTTGATGTATAATTCCGCTGTGTTGTAAATTGTATTGTCAGTTTGGTAAGGATAAGTTAACATAACTATCCAGTTGTGTGTTATAGATGTTGTTGAACTCTGATGTTGTATTATGATGATGTATGTATAATAGATATAGTTTCTTTTGTATAAATATCAGTTATTATCTATTATATTTTATTCCTCTGCGATCCTAAGATTCTATCGTGTTGTTTTCTCTCTTTTTCTACCTCCTTCTTCTTTTAACCCTAATGGTTCGATTTTTCGGGCGTCGAAAAATCGGGCGTTACATTTTTCACGCTTTTATTTCTTTTTCTCGACTGAATAAAAAGAAGGAGTAGGGGGACATCTGGTATGTGATTTGAAAAGGCAGGAGACATGCGTTTCTGAAGTGAAAAAAGAAAAAGCATCGATGTGAAAATATTTAGATTTAAATTGTCTCAAAAATGTAGCTTAAAAACTCAACCTCCTATCGAGGCGTGCTGATAGGAGTTCATAATATTATACCCCTATTTCGAATGCAATGGAAAAGATTTCGAGTCCTAATTCGATCGTATGGAGAAGATAGCTTTTTGAACCCAATTACTATATTGAACATTCGATATGAAATTTCAGCACGTTTACCTACCGTACGATCACACGACAACTCCAAACATTACAAAATTTGAAACCTTATAATAATACACTATTATGGATCCAATGGAACTAGTTTCGTCGAATTCTGAGATTGTGCCTCGGAAGGCTATTTTTAAATGTCAATTTAAATGATATATTTTTAAAACCGAACAAAACACTTTTAAATTCAATCTTAAAAGTTCTATTATCTCCAGTATCATTAATATAAATTTTATAACCGTCCAAAATAATTTTAACAAGCTTAAAACTCAAGATTCCATATTTTACTCAACTTCCAACTATTAAATTCAATAATTAAATTGTCCAATAAATAGTTATATTTGAAATTCAAGTTAAAAAATTAACATTTAAATATTTAAAATCAATTAAATATTCCAATTTCAAATGTCCAAAATTTCGGGTCATTACATTCCTCCCCCTTGAAAAATTTCGTCCTCGAAATTACTAGTTAGGAAGAATGATCCAATACCCGTTTACTATTTTCCCAAAACCAAACAGTTTTTAACAACTCCTTAAAACAATCTTTTTGTTAAAGACACAATATCACCCTTACTAACTTTCCAAACTCATCCATAACTTCCAAACACTTTTACTTACTCAACCATTCAAACTATGATTTAAAAGCCAAATTCAAATCATCAAAACTTCCTCAAAATTTTCCAACTCCCTAGATTTCAAAAAATTTCGCTAGCTTCTCCTTTGCGCGGCTAGATCAGAACAACTACAAAATACCTCTACGGGCACCCAAATTTCAAAATAAAACAAAATGCCAAGTGGTTAGATCAGAAAACCATCAAATTTCATATGAAAATTTAAATACATACCTTTTTGTCGAGCAATTCAAATTTATCTTCAAAAATCAAAACCAATTTTCCTTTGCTTTAAAATACCTGTATCCTACTTAGCAATAATATCCAATCACAAAACTCAAAATCATTTTATTTATTTCTTTTAAAAAAAATTCACTATCTATTTCATTTAAGCCAGTACGATGTACACTATCATCCGTATGTAATCCCAAATCCGATCGCTCACTCGATCACACAATTTCACATCCGAAATAGTATCGTCTTCCCAACTCCCTAGTGTGGACTCAGATCTGGTTTCTTGATCAGAATCTGTCGTTCTCCTTGCGTAGTCATATACTACGATAGAGAATTTCCAGAATCAATCAAAAATCCATATCTAGGGTTCGTCATCGAAAATCAAGTGAAAAATCCCAACTCGGATCGATATAAATATCTCAAAATTCTGTGCTCGAAGTCTGAATCAAATCGTTATGCGAATAAATAATATACGTACAACCTATGTATTTATCTCCATTGATTATTAGCTATATCAATTTTCTTTTTATTCACAATTATTTTGATTTCTCTCCACTCATTCACAATTTTCTCTTTTCACCATTAAATCTTCATTCAGTATTAACTTAGTATATTTCTCAATTCTAAATTTTACTTAAGAACTTCACCATCCATTTCTTAAGTTCAATATATAAATATCTTACACACTTAAATATTTATTTTTACTTCACCACTTTAGTTTATATCTACTTCTATTCAAATTGGATCTCCAATTTCCATATGAATCCAATTTACCTTTCGTTTTTAAATATTGAATTCAATTCACCCTATCTCAACCCATATTTAATTAATCATTTTTTTTGAATTAGTTCCACTCACTAATTTATATCTCAATCAATTTTTATTTCCAAATCTTTCAGTTTATTCAACCCATTTGAACAAATTTTCTGATTTCACTTTATTACACAATTTAAATTAAGTATCATTCCAATATTCAATTTCAATTCATTTGCTTACCCATTTAATTTTAATTAATTTACTTACTAATTTTATTTTCAATCCTTTGTTTTATTTAGTCCAACTCGACTAACTTTCCATTTCACACAATTCAAATTTAATTCCAATATCCAGTTTCAGTTTCGTTTACTTACAAATGTAAATTCATTTGTTCATTCACAAGTTTATTTCAAACTTAGTAAATTTTATTTCAATGACCATTTCACTTAGTCTACTTAGACCTTTCCTCAAATTCACATTTATTTATCAAATTCAAGTACATTACATTCCATTCAAATTTTTAAACTTCCATAAGTTTTCCACTTATTTAAATTCCATTTGCTAACTTCTTTTAATTTACTTCGTTTAATTGAATTACTTTTCTAACTTATTTCGTTTTCACACTTATTTTAATTTAACTCTCCTTCAAGTTAAAATTTTCTATTCTAACAAATTTCAAATCTTATAAATTATCAAACTTATTTATATTTCATAAATATTTTAAATAAGATTCCAAGGTCTTTTAAACAATTACTCAACATTTCAAAATCATTTTTGAAATCAATTATATATACATAATTCATTTGCATGTCAAATTATCCCTTTGAATTTCAAAATCAAACCCACCTTTGCAAACAACTCCAATTTAAAACATTCAGGTAGCAATTCCTCTCTTAGAAACTTGAAAATGAACATCGATGATGTTGTAGTCATCACCGAAATTATTTTCCATCGACCGAAAAAGAATTTTGTGTTTTTACCTTCCTTGAAACATTTCAAATATTTTTAAATTTCAAATCTTACCAGATTTCATATCCAATAAAAATATCTCCGAATAATATCACTATTATTTGTCCAAAGCCTTTTAAAATCATTTCAAACCCAAGGGAAATTTAAATTTTCCAAACTTTCGAATTCCAAATCCTTTCAACCTATAATCAAATATTACTCTGTGATTTTGCCCCATTTCAATTATAAATCACATTTATAATTTACATTTACAAATTATATTCTGTTATATAAAATATTTTCCTTAACGTCGGTTATAATTTCCAATTCCATTTTCAACTTCTATAGCACAATGATAACAACTTAATATTATTACTTCCTAACAACCAAGCAACCATATATACTTATAATAATTTCTGAGAATTATTCCATTTTATATAGAAACAATAATTTGGGTAAAATTATTTTATTCACCCTATTTAAAAATAATAAAGTGTCGAATGGTTCTGTAAAAGTGTTTAGAGATCCCTATCAATAACGTTAATTACTCGTATTGACCAGAATCCATAAGCCACTTAACAAACCAACCAACACAATATATAACAAAGACGCACTCATATCTATTAATACACTCAAACTCATTCTAGAGTACTACTGACTCTATCTCTAATGAGTAATTCCCAATAGAGCCAAGGTTCAGTCTTAACCTTGTGCTCTGATACCAAAATGTCACGACCCGACTTTTCAACACCCGAAAATTGACATCAATACATTCACTATATTAAATGCCCAACAATCGTATGCAAAAAAACCAGATCGTAAGGGAAAGAAGAAGGAGGTAGAAGAAGAGAAAACAAAACAAATCAGAATCTCACAATCGCAATGGAACAATATATAATAGTTAAATGACTGATCTTTATACAAAAGAACTATATATGTCTAATAAATTACATCAAAAGAATACAACATAATCAATAGCAAAATACTGGACAGTTATATTAACTTGTCCTCACAAAAGCTGACTATACAACTTATACTGCACAGCGGAATATATATCGTGTACGTGTGATACCTCTCGCCATCCAGCTCGTCTCCTGAGCTCCACAGCATCCTGTCCTGTATCCTATTATACTCAGTCTGACCCGAGCATTATAGTGAAATAACATCCGAGTTAGTTTGGAAAACCAGCGTGAGAAAACACACTCAATTAGATTATTAAAGTTTTCAAAATCCTTTGAAATCAAAGGTATCTCATAAGATCACGCCACAAATAAACATGTTGGATTTTTACCTTACGATAACCAAAACATTTTCTATCAAATTCGTCTGATATTATAAGAGTGTCTTTTGAAAGTAAAGTAGAATATAGCTGAAATGCTTGCATCTCACATTCCATCATAGTTGGGTATAATAAAAACCATATAGGCACTTATTGGAGATTGGATTCCATACAATGGCAGGGTTATTGAGGTACCGCCCGTAACAGTACCTGGCCTAAATCGACGTACCGAGGACCCCTCCCTATACCCTGCAATATAAGATCGGAGCTACCGCTTACTGGATAGTCCAAATAAGATCACCCCGCGGTTGGTATCAGCAACCTCCCATACAGACGAAATTAGAAAGGGACATCTAGACAGGGATGGCCTTACCCTAATTGGGTGCTACCCACTTAGCCTTGATGCACCTCCCCTGTTTTAACCATTCTCGGTTGATGAGGATTGAGGCTATGCGTTACCTTTTTTAGCACATATTCACTTAAAATGCTCATCGTCCTCCTAAAGATGTTCTGATAGCATTCGTCCATACAAGTTGCCCTGGGTCTGGACAAACCGAATCACCGTCTTCATCATCTTCATGGTATTCATTTGCAAATGTTCTAACCGGATCAAAGTTATTTTCAGGTAATTAAATCCGATCCCGATCTCTTTGAAACGATCAGTGCATTAGCCAATATTGATAGTCCGTTATTTAACTATCAATAACATCCACAAACAATCCATCGGGCCTTAATAATTTCTCAAATTATTTATTCAAAAGTTCTTCATAAGATTATTTTTCTACACTTGAACCCTTTTGAAAATAGTTTTCAAATCACCTTTTCCTCTTGCGGAATAATTTCCAACCAACTACTTATTTCCACTGAAAATGCCAAATCTTATTGAATTTAGATTTTAAAACAAATTAAATCACTTTACCCAAAAATATACACTTAACACGTGTAACGACCTGCTATTTTGGACCATTCAAATCGACAATAAAACCAAACATATCCGACTTGAATAATTCAAAATACCGAATTGTTAATTAAAATTTGGCAAAACTTAAAATATACAGTAAATAAATCAATCACAGATCACAGAGTAATATAATGCAGCGGAATAGATAAAGAATAGTAGTTCATGAAGCTGCTATATACATCAGAGTTAGAAAAATACAGCCGAATAGTTCAAATGTAGTGAAGTCTCCAATGCAAAAGATGACTTCTCTGAACCAATCAACTGAAAAGGCTGGAATCTGAATCGATAGTTGGATTTTCAAATGAAGCTCCGAACTCCAAAGGTAAGTCTTAAATGCTGTATCACTCGGTCGGACCCGAGCGTAAAGCAAAACACAAAACACTCGAGTCAGGATTAACATTCTTATATTAATAAATCCAACTCAAAAGTGAAATATCAACTAAAATACAAATAACTTAAAGGATGTTTGGGATAACCATCCTCTAAGGGTCCATGGAACTTTCTACAAGGTAGAAATATACACTATAACACCGTGATCGTTTCAGCTTAATTTATACTTCAAAACCAAATCTCATTTTCACTTCAAATATCTTTATATTTCCCAAAATAGTATTTATATATATTAAATAATTTATACAGTAAAGTATTTTCAATTTCCTCAACTTAACAAATCGTTCCAACATCAACCCGATCTTCCCATTCAAATTAATTCAATCTCAATTTATCAATTTAAATTCAAGTCAATTTCTAAAAAAACACTTAAATTTTATCGATCTCAAATTCGGATTTATAATCACAAATACCCCTTTATATTTCCATATATTTCAAAACTTTAAATATTTAACGTTTCATCTAAACTTTCATTCAATTTAGTTTTCTAAATAATAAATTCAAATCTAGTTCAACCTAAATTTTCATTTTAATTCAATTTAGTTGCTAAATAACAAATTCAACTACGTTGATTTCAAATACCGATCCGAATCACAACATAAACCATTTAAATTCCAATATAGTTCAAGGCTTTAATATTTAAATGTTCTATATAACAGTTTCATATAGATCTCGATTTAACCTCATTATTATTTAGTCTTGAAATACTCCCTTATTAGATTCAATATCATTTAAGTAACCTTAAACTACATTTTACTCAATATTTTCTTTAATTTATTTAAACGTGAAATATTCATTAAATCGCTTATATCAAAAATCTAGTTATAAAATCATACCTTATAAATTTCCCATTCAAAATTTTCAAATCGATTTAATTAAATAAATCTTATTTAAATACCATTTTAATAAATCTAAATTTATCTCTCAATCTTAATTATTCAATTTATTACAAGAGAATCTATTTGAAATATAGATTTACATAAATACTTAACCGTATTATATGCATTAAATCAATCTAATATAAATCAAATAGTACTACTAAATCTATATTTACAGTTTTCATTTATATAATATCTTAAGAATCAAATTTATTAAATTATATATTTCTTTCCAAAATTATAGAAATTATTTTCAAAATATTTATATGGACCAATGATGTCTGTATATATTTCCTATCATATAGTCAAGTGCTATGGATATTTATTATTTCAATCCGTATACTAAATATGTATGGGTGGATATCATTTCAACCCGTAATCCCAATTTCAATTAAATGAAAATCGCTTAGGTTTATCATTTCAACCCATAACGAATTTCTCATATTCTAAAGTCTGTTCGGGTATGTATCATTTCAAACCATAGTGATTTCTAAACTACAGAGAACTTGCAGAGTGATAACAGAAAATACAATAAAATAACAGGCATATAACATCAATAACAATATAATATAAACAACAGGATATGGTGTCATATCCCGCAGAACAGTTACAGATAACAGCATATATAACAAATTTAAATAACTACAATAGCATATTTCAATTGTCGTTTCAATTGAAATCAAATTTAATGAATAAAAGAATGTTAATCGTGAGTGATTGCTCACCTTTCGAGGCTAGAGAATATAGAAGGAGACACGGATAAGCACACTGATACAGACACTGAATTTAAATTTCAAATCCAAGCAAAGCAAAATCAGCACGAATTCAATGATCAAAGCTGATTGGCTCGAATTGATGAAACGGATCAGATCGGAACTGGAACGATGAAGATAAATGGTATAAGCGAACTTTTATAACCACCTATAACTATATATACACATATGAAATTTATATTCTAAGTTCAAACATCACAAATTTAATTTACATGTTTTTCAAACATATAAATAAATAAATAAATCAAGCTTACATTTTTTTTTTAAATCAACATACACTTAAAAATAATATATATATATATACTAACACCTTTATACTAAACTTATATAACTAGTGTATATATATTCTCAAACAGATAAAATAAATGTTTAAATATGAATACCTAAAAGAAAGCTCTTTTATATATATAACTATTTCTATATATATATATATTAAATGTTATATATATATAATTTAAATCCATCCATATTTTTACATTCAATAACATATTATATTCAACCTATATAAATTTTCAAATTATATATGTGTATTAAAATAATTCATAAAGTAGAGTATTTATAAAATCATCTTAAACCCAAAATAGTATAAATATAATACTGTAACAAAATATATACAATCATCAACTAAATAAGTCAGTACCACATAGAAACCCATATGGTAAAAAACCGCATAATATACATATATTAAAGTATTTTATATAGTCTGTAACAAAACAAATATATGACTTACATAAGCGAATAACCACATTATAGGAAACCTGATATCAACAAATAGAAGCTGACCCATATTAAAATATAAAACACAATTTATATATATATATATATATATTCTTATTAAAAATGAAAGATACTTATTTTATAGTATGTTCCCTTCAAAATGTCGCATACATAATTCAAAATATTAACATGACTTATAAGCTATGAGGAAGATCAAATAGAAACTATATATAAATATACACTGTCATGTTATGAAAATAAACTTTTGAAAAAAATAGTATTCAATACTTATATAAATAGTATGTATATCACAACTAACAAAACAAAAAAACAAAAAATATATATAATTAGGAATATAAATCAAAACATTAATGTGCTTACACGCCCATACCTCACTGATCAAACAGAAGCAACCGGAAGGCGAGGTGATGGGTTTCATTTGATGAGGATGTGATGCCCCACCTCTGTACCCACGCTAGCAAAAAGTATTAATAGATAATACCATCTGCTAACACGGAAAATAAAGCTGGATAGGAGCGACCATCTATAGTCTTGCTTTAACTATCTATTAAATACGTCGACAATAATCACACCAAACCGATCGACATATCCAATGAATACTTAAAACAAAACCATAGGTGGCTGGAGGATCTATCAGAACAGAATATAACAACTCAAACGTAGGAAACATCACAGAACAGTAAACCATCATATACATATATACCGATACATAGCAGAGTATACAAAATAATACATGTCAAGTGGTATAGCCAACCACAATATACAGACAAATCCAGAAGAATAAATACCAGAGTTTCAACATAATAGGACTACACAAAAGCTATGACAAAAAGAAGCTAGCGAAGTAGTCCATGCGGAAGAAAAATAGGCTAAGTCCAAAGTACCTAACCTGAAACATCTCGGTCTGAACCGAGTATAAAATACACGGGTCAGTCTAGCTAAACAAATCAGTTAGATAAACTGAACAACAATAAACCTGCAAGGCTACAAAGTATAACAAATATCTCTAAAAGTGATAACACAATCATCAACAAAAGATGAATCATATAGAACAAGCCTCATATCATCGGCGACATAGATAAACAAAGGATACAATTATCCCAAATCAAGCCAAAAGGCAAATAACAAATACCCATAAGGTATACAAGTTCCACAAGGTAATCGCTATACTTCATGCGGCTCAAAAAGACCAACACCGAAGGGCGATACCAAAGGAATATACATATCAATGAAACATCATAAAATTGCTCGAGCTCAGTACTGTATAAACAAGGATCCATGAGCCCGAAGACTCCAAACCCAATATCACCCATGCGGCTCATAACAACCAACATCGAAAGCGATACTAAAGGGCAACAAACCCAAAGGCACAAACCCAATATCACCCATGCGGCTCATAAAGACCAACATCGTAAGCGATACTATAGGGCGACAAAACGTAGTGGTGAAGGTCCGGAGGCCCAGTACTGGACACCACTAACTGGCGGAATGTGTTACAACTCTCGAAAAGGAATCCGAAAAGTGTTAACGTGCGTCCCATAACCACTCGTTCGCACTAAACGGTTTACTATCCGTCAGTCACTTTCACACTCAAAGCAGTACAAAGTTTACCTCATATCATCGATAAACCAAACCCGAAGGTCAAAACCATCAATCGAATAGGTCAGGGACTAATCGGGAAGACAAATGCACGGATTCATGGTCCGTGTTTTACCTAACCATTTAATCTTCCTTCCACTTCGCTCGAAGTGCGAAATTGTGTGTGTGCATTATAAATAGAATTTATAATTTGGAGAAGGGAGCTTTTAATACGATTTAGAGAGATTATTTATAAAACCCGTGAATGAAGTCAAAAACAAGTCATCAAAGTCAAATATGCAATAACAACAAATTGGAATCAACACGAATTGGGAAATTAACTCAAAATTAGCCAAAATAGGTAAAACTACGCATTTTAAACGTCTGAAATTACCTTCCAGACATCTGAACCACTACCAGACGTCTGAATGGATTTCCAGACGTCTGGATTTTGTCTCTGCCTTTTTGCGCCTTCCAGGGACCAATTCCAGACGTTTGAATTTCCAAACCAGACGTCTGAATTTGAAACCAGACGTCTGAAATTAGAGTTCAAACGTCTAAAATCCCCCTGTAGGCAAAAATCAGCCAAGCCCATAAAGGCAAAAATCCAAATGAATTGCAAACGAACGAGCGATGGATGCTATGGGTTTATACCATACGACAACCCAGCACTATTGGCTCTTTTATACACCTCCAAAAACATGATTAAAACATCAAAGTTATGATTTTTAGAACTTTTGACTTCAAAACACCAAAAATTGCAATGTTCACAAAACCAATCCAACTCAAAAGCAATCGCACATGAATAATTGTTAGGAATTCATACCTAACAACCAAAGATACTTATAGTCATAGATGTGAGATAAAAATCTCACCTTTTTGCACACAAACAAAGAAGAGAGCACAAACACAAGAAGGAGGTTAACCACTCTTCACTTCAACTCTACAATCTTCAATCTAAGAACCAAAACATATATTTCCCAAATTAGAGCTTAGGAATTTCTGAAATTGAAGAGGAGAAGAGATGGAGAAGATGAAGAGGAGGCTTACCTATCCTTCTCTTTGAATTTCAAGCAAGAATTTGGAGTTTGCAAATGGAACTAGGGCTTGGAGTTTCTACTTCTTCTTTCTTTCCCCCATTTTCAGTTTTCTTAAGCTAAAGGAATGAAATGAGGATGAATGGATGAAGAGTTAGTGAGCTTGAGGGTTAAGAGGAGATTGGGGCCGAACCCAAACTCAAGCCCAAGTAGAAAAAGGGGCAAAATTTCACAAACTCCAAACATATCGAAGATTACACTCAAAAAGATCGCAAACGCCATTTTGGACTCAATGGAAGTGGTTTCGGGCTCCAATTCGGCCGTTTGAAAAAAGTAGCTTTTCGGTCCTAAATCCGACTAACGATGCTATATTTAAATTAAACATTTAAATATAAAATCGTTAAATATGCGGGTTGTTACAGATCTCCCCTCCTTATAAAATTGCATCCTCGCAATTCCTAGAGACGATATTTGTAACAACTACAAACATATAACATCCAAAAGTAAAGGAAATAAGCTCGAGATGAAAAGACATACTCACCGTTTCAAAGCGAAGAAAGAAAACCCGGATAAGATCGCTCAATAAATTCTCTGGTTTCCCAAGTACAATCATTGGGATTAGCGGACCATTGAACTTTAACGAGCAGCACGTCCTTGTTTCGAAGGTGTCGCACCTCCGTGTCAAGTACGCGAATAGGCTGCTGTACAATAGATAAGTCCGGTGAGATCTCAAGCTCTTGCAAATCAGGAGAATCAATAACAGAATCCGACTCCCGAAGACACTTCCGAAGTTGCGAGACGTGAAACACGTCATGAATACCAGATAAATGAGCTAGAAGTGAAACTCTACAAGCCACAGGGCCAATACGTTCAGTAATAGAAAATGGTCCTATATAACGGGGAGCCAATTTCCCAGTCGTACTGAAGCGCATAACCCCTTTCAAAGGAGAAACACGAATAAAAAACAAGATCACCGATCGAGAAATCGAGAGGTTTCCTACGGCTATCCGCGTAGGATTTCTGGCGACTTTGTGCCTCTTTCATTCTCAACCGAATAAGATCAATCTTCTCGGAAGAATGACGAACAAAATCCGGGCCAAGAATAAGCTTCTCCCCAGATTCCAACCAACATGAAGGTGATCGACATGGCTTTCCGTATAAGGCTTCGAAAGGAGCCATACCGATACTAGATTGAAAACTATTGTTGTAGGAGAATTCTACAAGAGGTAGGTGATCCTCCCAACTTCCACCAAAATCAAAAATACAAATACGAAGAAGATCTTCCAAGATACGATTCACCCATTCATTGTGTCTGTCAGACTGCGGATGATAAGCTGTACTAAAATTAAGCTTTGTCCCCAAAGCTTGCTGAAGACTCTTCTAAAAATGACTCGTGAATAAAGGATTACGGTCACTCACAATAGAACTAGGAACATCGTGAAGTCTCATGATTTCCTTGACATACAACTTATCCAAATGTGAAGCAGTCCTACTAGACTTAATAGGGACAAAATGAGCAGACTTAGTGAGGCGATCAACAATAACCCAAATGCTAGAATGGCCTGATCTCGAGCGAGGTAGGTCGTCAATGAAATCCATAGATATCTGATCCCATTTCCACAATGGAATCTCAAGAGGCTGAAGAAGACCAGAAGGACACTGATGTTCGGCATTTATACACTGACAAGTTATGCAATTACTCACATAACTCGCCACATCGCGCTTCATGCCTTCCCAATAATAAAGGCGACGCATATCGGCGTACATCTTGCTACCACCAGGATGAATAGTATACTTAGAACGGTGAAAGCCATCAAGAATGTCATGCCTAAGTGCAAAATCAGAAGGCACAAAAAGACGGTTGTTCTTACGAAGACACTCATGAGAATCAATGCTGAAATCTTGCAACGCCTCATCACAAGATCCAGACTCACAAAGCTGAATAAGATGCAACAAATCAGGATCACGCCGCTGAGCATCGGCAATACGATCCAATAAAATAGGTCGATCTCCCATACTAAATAATAGAATAGGAGAATCAGAAGATGAACCTCTATCACGAATTTCACAAAAAGATAGAGTCTCAAGAACATCCCATTCGGCAAGCTTCATAGAAACAACAGCCGAATGTTTGCGACTAAGCGCATCTGCAACACGATTTCCCTTACCAGGGGTATACTGGATATCAAAGTCATAGGAGGCAAGAAACTCGAGCCAACGTTGTTGTCTCATATTGAGTTCCTTCTGAGTAAACAAATACTTCAAGGAATTATGATCGGTATAGAGAATGAAGCGCTCGCCTAATAAGTAGTGTCGCCAAATCTTCAAGGCGAAGACGATGGCCGCTAACTCAAGATCATGAGTGGCATAGCGAACTTCATTCGGACGCAGTTGCCTAGAAGCATACGCAACTACCCGATCCTTCTGCATAAGAACAGCATCGAGACCACTACCACAAGCATCGGTGTAGACAACAAGATCATGATTCCCTTCGGGAGCCACAAGAATAGGAGCATTTGTGAGAAGTTCCTTCAATGTCTGAAAGGAAGCTTCACGCTTGTCGGACCAAACATAACGAATGCCTTTCCGAGTAAGGCTGGTGAGAGGAAGCACAACACGGGAAAAGTCCTTAATGAACCGACGGTAATAACCCGCCAATCCAAGGAAACTACGGATCTCATGCACATTCTCAGGCCTCTTCCAATTCTGGATGGCTTCGATCTTTGAGGGATCGACCGAAATGCTGTCAGAAGATACAACATGGCCTAAGAACTTAACTTTATTCTCCCAAAAGTGGCACTTGGAGAATTTGGCTTTAAGTTGATGATGACGGAGAGTACTCAAGACAATACTCAAGTGATTAGCATGCTCGGCTTCAGACTTAGAATAAATAAGGACATCATCAATGAATACAAGGACGAACTTGTCGAGATATTCCCGGAATACTCGATTCATTAGATCTACAAAGAAAGCAGGAGCGTTCGTCAAACCGAATAGCATAACGAGCCACTCTAAAGAACCATATCGAGTGCGGAAAGCTGTGAGAGGTATGCTGTCCTCCGCGACTCGTAATTAATGAAAACCTGTGGCAAGGTCGTGTTGAGAAAAGACCTTAGCACCACTCAATAAATCGAACATATCATCGATCCTAGGCAATGGATACCTATTTCTGATGGTTAACTCGTTAAGCTTGCGATAGTCAATACAAAGCCTAAGAGTTCCATCAGATTTCTTTATGAAGACGACCGCGGATCCCCTGGGGAAAAACTGGATTGAATCAACTGCTTGGACTCAAGCTCTAAAAGCTGCTTCTTGAGTTCCTCATTTTCCTTTGTAGACATCCTCGTAGGAGGACGACTAACTGGCTGCGCACCTGAAATGAAATCTCATTTTCACTTCAAATATCTTTATATTTCCCAAAATAGTATTTATATATATTAAATAATTTATACAATAAAGTATTTTCAATTTCCTCAACTTAACAAATCGTTCCAACATCAACCCGACCTTCCCATTCAAATTATATTCAATCTCAATTTATCAATTTATATTCAACTCAATTTCTAAAATAACCACTTAAATTTTATCGATCTCAAATTCGGATTTATAATCACAAATACCCCTTTATATTTCCATATATTTCAAAACTTTAAGTATTCAACGTTTCATCTAAATTTTCATTCAATTTAGTTTTCTAAATAATAAATTCAAATTTAGTTCAACCTAAATTTTCATTTTAATTCAATTTAGTTGCTAAATAACAAATTCAACTACGTTGATTTCAAATGCAGATCCGAATCTCAACATAAACCATTTAAATTCCAATATAGTTCAAGGCTTTAATATTTAAATGTTCTATATAACAGTTTCATATAGATCTCGATTTAACATCATTATTATTTAGTCTTGAAATACTCCCTTATTAGATTCAATATCATTTAAGTAACCTTAAATTACATTCTACTCAATATTTTCTTTAACTTATTTAAACGTGAAATATTCATTAAATCGCTCATATCAAAAATCCAGTTATAAAATCATACCTTTTAAATTTCCCATTCAAAATTTTCAAATAAATTTAATTAAATAAATCCTTGTTTAAATACCATTTTAATAAACCCAAATTTATCTCCCAATCTTAATTATTCAATTTATTACAAGAGAATCTATTTGAAATATAGATTTACATAAATACTTAACCATATTATACGTATTAAACCAATCTAATTTAAATCAAATATTACTACTAAATCTATGTATAGAATTTTCATTTATATAATTTCTTAAGAATCAAATTTATTAAACCATATATTTCTTTCCAAAATTATAGAAATTATTTTCAAAATATTTATATGGACCAACGGTGTCTGTATATATTTCATATCATATAGTCAAGTGCTACGATATTTATCATTTCAATCCGTATACTAAATATGTACGGGTGGATATCATTTCAACCCGTAATCCCAATTTCAATTAAATGAAAATCGCTTGGGTTTATCATTTCAACCCATAATGATTTTCTCTTATTCTAAAGTCTGTTCGGGTATGTATCATTTCAACCCATAGTGATTTCTAAACTACAGAGAACTTGCAGAGAGATAACAGAAAATACAATAAAATAACAGGCATATATCATCAATAACAATATAATATAAACAACAGGATATGGTGCCATATCCCGCAGATGAACAATTACAGATAATAGCATATATAACAAATTTAAATAACTACAGCAGCATATTTCAATTGTCGTTTCAATTGAAATCAAATTTAATGAATAAAAGAATGTTAGTCGTGAGTGATTGCTCACCTTTCGAGGCTAGAGAATATAGAAGGAGACACGGATACGCACACTGATACAGACATTGAAATTAAATTTCAAATCCAAGCAAAGCAAAATCGGCACGAATTCAACGATCAAAACTGATTGGCTCGAATTGATGAAACGGATCAGATCAGAACTGGAATGATGAAGATAAATGGTATAAGCGAACTTTTATAACCACCTATAACTATATATGCACATATGAAATTTATATTCTAAGTTCAAACATCACAAATTTAATTTACATGTTTTTCAAACATATAAATAAATAAATAAATCAAGCTTACATTTTTTTTAAATCAACATACACTTAAAATAATATATATACTAACACCTTTATACTAAACTTATATAACTAGTATATATATATATATATATATATTCTCAAACAGATAAAATAAATGTTTAAATATGAATACCTAAAAGAAAACTTTTTTATATATAACTATTTCTATATATATATATATATATATATATATATATATATTAAATGTTATATATATATAATTTAAATACATCCATATTTTTACATTCAATAACATATTATATTCAACCTATATAAATTTCCAAATTATATATGTGTATTAAAATAATTTATAAAGTAGAGTATTTATAAATTCATCTTAAATCCAAAATAGTATAAATATAATACCGTAACAAAATATATACAATCATCAACTAAATAAGTCAGTACCACATAGAAACCCATATGGTAACAAACCGCATAATTTACATATATTAAAGTATTTTATATAGTCTGTAACAAAACAAATATATGACTTACATAAGCGAATGACCATATTATAGGAAACTTGATATCAACAAATAGAAGCTGACCCATATTAAAATATAAAACAAAAAAAAATTATATATATTCTTATTAAAAATGAAAGATACTTATTTTATAGTATGTTCCCTTCAAAATGTCGCATACATAATTCAAAATATTAACATGACTTATAAGCTGTGAGGAAGAACAAATATAAACTATATATAAATATACACTGTCATGTTATGAAAATAAACTTTTGAAAAAAAAATAGTATTCAATACTTATATAAATAGTATGTATATCACAACTAACAAAACAAAAAAAACAAAAAAACAAAAAAAACATATAATTACGAATATAAATCAAAACATATATGTGCTTACACGCCCATACCTCACTGATCAAACAGAAGCAACCGGAAGGCGAGGTGATGGGTTTCATTTGATGAGGAGGTTTGGAAGAAAGGTGAAGTGGCGGATGCAAATTATGGTGACAGCCGCATGCTTCAGTTTTTTTTTTCAAAGGAAAGTAGGGAGGGGAACGAACAGATCTAGAGAAAAGAGAAGTGAAAGCGAAAATAAATAGGGATGGACCGCATGTTTTCAGGCAAATATAACGGAAGAAAATGAATAGGCAACCAAATTTTAAGTGAATAAATAAATAAAAGTGATTGTAACGGTCAACCCTTGATTTGGTGAAAATAATTATAGCAATTAATAAAAGAAATAAATAGCAATGGTCACGTTGCTTTGATTCAGCTGACCCATAAAAGCAAATTATTAAAAATTTAAGTGGTAGGAAACGTAAAAATGTACCGTCATAAAACGAAATTGATAACGTTTGTGCATTGATTCTGCAATATTTATTAGAGCAATTGATTGATGCGCGTTTAAATTTGAACGGAAGGAAAGAGAAAAGTAACAATTAAAGGTAAGCTTTAAATTTTCAATAAATACAAAACATTTCTAAGTTTATACGTTTATAACTTGCCAGCTGTAGTGTATATATAATGAATGGTCATAAAGAAAGAAGTGGAAACAGGGAGCGTAGCAAAGGAAAGGTTAGAAAAATAAAATTTTGTTGAGAAATGAATATTTGCGTGAGTTATATAGGTTTGATCAGAGAGGTAGCGTGATTTAAGGAGAAGAAAGAATAGCAATATATCAACTTGCTTTGAAATGGAAAGGAAATTAAACTAGCGTTGATTTTTAATGAGCAGTTATAGGCAAGAAATAAGATATTGATTTTAAAAAAAATCCACGATTTTGATTGAGCATTGATTTTTCTTGTTATACACGGTTACTAGATTTTTAACAAATTTTAAGGCAATGGGTTTCGAAATTAAAGCAGAAGAAATGGTCAGCTAAGATTAGATTTTGGAATAAGATTTTTAAACAATATTGAATGCGTTTAAAATTTAAAGCTCGCGTTGATGGGAACAATGGCAAGAAATTAAAAAGGTGAACGGTTATAAAATCTGTAAATAACGTTCCTATTAAATTAGGAGAGTAAAAGGAAAGTGAATAAAATTAGAATGCGTACAACAGACGCAGTGATTTTTGTCCAAAAAAAATGAAGTTAACGGATTTAAATTTTATACGTTTTCTTGTATGTATATATACATTATTTATTCCATCAAATAACGCGCCTTTCAAGCGCGAAATTAAACAGTTTATTTATACACAAAGTTTTGGAAATTTCTTACTTATATAAAAATATGATTTGTTTACACATTTACTAAGAATTTATTTCAAAAATGTATATAAGTAAAATATAAAATTTTAAAATTTTAAAAGTAAAAATCAATTTTTTTAAACAACAAAAGGTGAAATAAACGTTGTTACGAATATATTAAATTAAACCAAAAGATTAAAAATTAAAATTTAAAGATTTATAACTTCAAAAAAATGTTAAGTTTTAACCAAAATAAGAATTTTAGAATTTTCACACTAATAAAAATCTTGGGTGATTATTTATAATTAAATTTAGACAATCAAATTTTCGAAAATTAAAACCCCAGAGTTATAAATAAAGAATAAAATCTTGCTAAAATTTGGGCTGTTACAACATATTTGGAATAAAACTACTTAAATCGCTTTATTCAAAATATTAGCTATAAAGTCCTATAATAATTTTCCAAAAAATTTTAGCCAAAACTGTTTTTAAATAAATCAATTGTATAAAGTATAAACACTTACAATTATCTTTTGAATCATAATACTAATTTAACCTTTAAAAATAATTACTACTATAATTAATTTAATAAATATTTACTTTAAAAAATTTTAAAAATTTTTAGATAATAAATTTCTCTAAAGACATTCTTCTTTTAGAACATCTTTTAAAACTTCTAATGTATACTTAAACCTTCTTTTGGAAATATACTTAGCTTTTTAGGAAAAATACACTTTTCCTTCCAATACAACCGTCTTATCATTATAAATCCTTCTCGATTTATTTCCAGTTTAATTTACGTCCTAATCCAGTAAATTTTCTTTTCATACATCTAAAAATAAAACCATTATTTATTTTTTTTAAATTATCATCTCCTTATAAATTCCTACCTTGAATTTATACTTTCGAATTTAACCATGATAAATATTTCACTTTATTTACAAACCCGTCTATAAATTCCATAATCTCATTCTCCTTTAATCGTAGTTTCAACACTTAGTCGGTCTTCAAATCGATTTTCAAAGTTAGATTCATTTTAAAATAAATTCCTTTACTTACCCAAATTTATTCCAAAACCCATTTATCCCATATTCACACCTTTATTTACAATTTAAAATCTTACTTAAATCGGAAATACCAATTTCATACTTTATTTCAAGGTTTTCCCTTTATTTTTGCCAACTCATTTTTAATAAAATTCGCCTAAGTCCTTAATTTTAAAACCCTTTAATTTACATTTATTTCAAAGACCCTATTCTTTCCCATATTTTCGGAGTTTATTGAATAGATTTAAAATAAATCTTTTTACTTTTTCCCGGTTCTTCTCATTTTAAATTATCTATCTTTACTATAAATTCCTTACTTTAATTTTCCCCTTTTTATTTCCCTTTAAAAATTCAATATTTATATTCTTTTAAATGTCATAATATATCCAATAATATATTAACATCAAATAAATAAATTTTCCAGCATAATATCATAGATTATTCAACATTTTATATGACAGAGTATGAAAATCAATTCAAAATTTTTAACGAATCCATTTGGATCCCTCCAACCTGTTTTCCTGCATCCACAGAAATTAGCACAACAAATAAAATACCAATCCCGCTTCAAGGTGGGATATCGTGGTATATAGGGTCATCTGGTATTATGCGGGGCGCATAGGGTCTCATCCGCCATATAATGCGAGAAATCAATCACTCCAATATATATATATATATATATATATATATATAATATCACATCCAACTGATAATAAATTATCAATTTAAGTGACCCATCCATAATTTAAATTTTAACTATTTAAATTAACCGATAATCCAGATGTGAGTGAGATTAACTCATCTTTGATTTTTGTTTTACAATCCTACCCAAACCAGCTATTTCCTTTACGATTTTGAATCTTGTACAAGCATTTTATGATTTATTAATATTTGAACTATTCAAAAAAAATTACCCATTAATAAATTTAATTAACTAATTTTAAATGATTGTTAACTTAACCTAGTTTACATTTCCTTTTCTACCCCTATTTATTAATTTTGTGATAGGTTATACATGTATCCTAATTTCTCAAATAAATCTACCAAATTACCTACAGGTTAACTAGTTCATATATATATTATTTATTTATTTTCATTCACCCAGCAGATGAATCTAAATTTAAAGACCAAAATCGATATGCATACACACAAACACAGATCAATGATTACTCACCCAAACATCACTGCACAACCAGCCACGGATCACGTCGACGATCGCCTCCATCTCGTGCCTGATTTTGCCATAACCCATCAAATCGAGATCGCCCGGACTTCGCCCTCCACAGCAGCACGTGGCCGATACCCTAACCTTTGATGATGCCATGACCGCCGCGTTGCCCACCACTTCGAGCCTGCGCCCACTTCGAGCCTGCGCCTTCCTCCCTGAGCTGCGACATTAGCCTCGCATCTACCCCTGCGCCATAGTGCAACCCACGCTCTTACCAACCTTCATGAAATCGCGATATCAAATCGCGGCCTTCCTCTCTTTGTTTATTTTTTATACAATGTCGATTGAATTCTATTTGGAATGGCTATCGTTCTGCCATTTTGATTTTGACTTTGTCTTTTCGAACTGAAGATAAGAGAAGGAGGGGAGATTTATGCCATTGATTTTGAATGGGACCAATTATATTTTCAATCTGGCTTCCATTTCTTTTTCAAGCTTTTATTTCTTTTTCTCATTTGAATAAAAAGAAGGAGAAGGGGGACATCTGGTATGTGATTTGGAAAGGCAACAGACACGTGTTTCTGAAGTTAATAAAGAAAAAGTATTGATGTGAAAATATCTATATTTAAATTGTCTCAAAAATGTAGCTTAAAACCCCGACCTCCTATCGACGCATGCTGCTAGGCGTTCATAATGATATACCCCTATTTTAAACGCAATTGAAAAGATTTCGAGTTCTAATTCGATCGTATGGAGAAATAGCTTTCTGAACCCAACTATTATATTGAACTTTCGATATGAAATTTTAGCGCGTTTACCTACCATAAGATCACATGACAACTCCAAACATTACGAAATTTGAAACACAATAATAATACACTATTACAGATCCAATGGAACTGGTTTCGTCGAATTTCGAGTCAGTGCCTTAAAAGGCTATTTTTAAATGTTAATTTAAACGATACATTTTTAAAATTGAACAAAGCACTTTTAACAATCTTAAAAGTTCTGTTATCTCCAGTATCATTATTATAAATTTTATAAGCCTTCGAAATAATTTTAACAAGCTTAAAACTCAAGATTCCATATGTTACTCAACTTCCTACTATTAAAATTCAATAATTAAATTGTCCAATAAATAGTTATATTTGAAATTCAAGTTAAAAAACTAACATTTAAATATTTAAAATCAATTAAATATTCAAATTTCAAATGTCCAAAATTCCGGGTCGTCACAAGGCAGTTCGACGAAAAATAGAAAATGTGACCGGAATCTATTTTTCATATATTCGGCCTTTTATCGAGCTGCAAGTTGTAAAAAGTTGTAATACCTTTGTTTACATTTTAAAACAACAATTTAATGTTAGAGAACTCATTTTGTATGTTGAAAAGTAAAAGTCAAAGTAAAAATAAAGTAAGCATAAAATATTTTAATATATTTTAAATTAAAATATGAAATGATGGATTTAAAATGTTAAAATACCTTTAGTGTTGAAATCAAATAAGGTACAAGGGTTACTCTAAAATCCCTCATTTATTTAGATTGTTAGGGTAATAAATTATATATGAAATATTTATTTTTATTTTGGAAAAGATGGATGTAGAATTTAATTTTAAAACCCCAAGGCTCCTTAAGTGTATAAGTAAACAAGGTACATAAACCCATTCTATTATCTATCATGCTTCCAAGTGGTTATTTTTTGGATTATCTTATGTGCTTTGATTTGCATTTCGATTTGGGAGGAAAGTTGACTTGGTATGCTTGGCCACTAAGTGAACATAGTTTATATACACATCAACACTTAGCCTTTTATCTATTTTCATTTTCTCTCCTACATTTTCTTTCCCCTTCTCTTCCTATCACGTTTCCAATAAGCTAAAATTTGGTCCCTATGTTTAAAAAATCAAAATCTAATTCATTACTCAACTAAAAATTGGGAAACAAGGTACATGGTGATCGTAAGGCCAGGATCTTCGATGTGGTATGAGTTTGTAGTGTACGGCTTGCATTGGTGAGGTTCGACCATTACGGATGATTCTAGGTTTGGTATAGTGGATGATTTAGGTCTCGATGGTGGAATCAGAGGGCATGGTGGTGATTGGCATGTCGAGGAACACCTCTGGGTGGAATTTGGTGGAGTTCGGCCTTCACTTGATGAGCATGACATTTCAATGACATTGACATGAAATTTTAGGTCACGACTGCATAGGGTTTGTCGAGTCACACATGAAGGTGGTGAATGCAGAGAGGAGGAGAAGAGATGAACAAGGGCTGAATCATGGTCCAGTAAGGCATGTTAGGTGCACGACCATGCGCCATTTTTATATTCATGAGGGTTGTGTTTGAATGAAGAATATAGAAGAAGGTAACTAGGTTGGTCGAGTTTGAATTTTTAGATGGGCCTGGGTTGATTTTGTGGCGAGATATTACTTGATTTATTTGTTTAAATAATAGGAACTAAGCAAGTAAAATTTGAATTGCCATAACTCACCCATATGGAACCCGATTTACCTGCAAATTTTTATGTTGCACTCATATAGTCGAGTACAACATTTTAGTATAACTTGTTATTAGATTTGGTAATGTTTAAAATATTGATAAAATAATAGGCGCTAGATTTAATTATGTTATTTTAAATAATAACATCTTTAAATCAATTATACCTTATTGATGACATCTATTTGGCCAAATAAATACCGATTTATTAAATTGAATTGAATATATTAGTTGGACATCTATTTAGGAGAATAAAATAATATTTTGATATAAGTAAATTGTGTAGATTATTAATGACATCCGTTAGTAAAATAAATCCCCATCCAACTATTACATTAATTTGACATTAGCAACGTCCCGCCTTTCATTCCATACAAAGACGCATCATCAATAAGAAAGAAAGAGGTAGAAATAGAATAGATAGAAGAAAGAACTAAACAATATCAGAATCTCACAGCGGAAATGGAACAAAATATAATATTTCACATAGATATTACATGGTCATTACATCAGAGTTACACAGATTACACATCTTCACATTAGACAGTTATAAAACCTATTATACATCTCAGTTACAACACAGAGATACCAACACAGCGGAAACACTATATCTCTACAAATGCTGAAGCCTCCTGCTCCTTCTCTCCTCCAGAGTCCATCAAAGCTAACCTGAATCCCTTGGCTACTCGTAAAATTTTGAGTACCCAAGAGTTTAATAAAAACATAATAAACTCCGGGTCGGACATGGGTCTGGTGTAAGTAAACGGTTTAAAGTTGCTTAACTTTGAAAAACCTTTGAAAACAAAAGGTATCTCGTAAGACTTCCCGCATATAAAAACGGAAAAAGATTTACCTTACGATAACCAAAATAGTTGATAGGAAATCCAGTGATATTATAATAGGGTCTAGGGATTTCAAATAAACTAGAAAATAGCCGAAATTGTTACATTTATTAAATTCCAACATACATAGGTATACAATCAAACCCGAGGGAGCTTATTGGAGATTGGATTCCATACAATGGCAGGGCTACTTGGCTACCGCCCACCACAGGACGTGGTCTACATCACCGTATCGAGGATCCACCCTAAATCCCCTGCAACACAAGGCCGAAACCATCCCTTATTGGATAGTTCCGAATAAGTCAACCCCGCGGTTGTAGCTAGCAACCGCCCACACAGCCGAATAAAAAGGGACTCTAAATAAGGGAAAACCTTATCCTACTCGAGCGCGACTCACTTAGCCTTGCTGCACCTTCCCTGTTTTAGCCATTCCCGGTTGATGAGGCTTGAGGTCACAATTACCTTTATAGAACACATCTATCTTAGAATACTCATCATCCTCCTGACAATGTTCTGAAAGCATTCAATCCATACAAGTTCATTCCAGGTTCGAACGAAACCAAAGGCATTACCTCGTTGCACTCATTTTGAATCACCCTCAGAGTTAACGACAATAACCCTTGCACTCTGAATCTCCATCTCGAACCTAATAGTACTATCTCCGTTATACTCGTATTGGAATCACCCTCAGATTTTCTAATGACAAATAGTTCTTACATTTCGAGTCTTCAACTTGATCTTCACTTGAATTCACGACCTAACATTTAACTTGGATCGATGTGGTTTTCGGATAATCAAATCTGATATCCGATCCCGGTCTCATCGAAATCCAAACGTATCGTAAAGGTCAAGTTGTTTAAGGGTGTAAACAGTTTAATTCAATTCAATTCTTGAATTCACACAGCATTAACATAGATAAATATCACACATTTATCATTAATATCCAATATCACATCACAGAATATCACAGCATATCATCCAATAGATACCATCCAATTCAGACATTCTACACAAACAATCATCCACAAGCAAGAATTATTGACCTATTTCATAATTAATTTAATTAAATTAAATTAATTACTTATGAACTAATCACCTAATCCTGCTTAATTAACATTAATTAATTACAAACCATTTAATTAATTAATCACTCCTTAATTACCTTTATCAATCAATTAATTAATCTCTAATCACAGATTAATATCCTTTAACAATTAATTAATAAACTTTAACTATTAATCAATATCTCACAATAAAAATTAATTAATCCATAATTACTCTTATAATTAATTAATTAATCTTTAATTAACTAACTAATTATCCCTTAATTATTAATTAATAAACCTTAATTATTAATTAACAACTTAATTACAAATTAATTAATCCTTAATCACCAGTTGATCAATCCTTAATTAACAGTTAACCCATCTTTAATTAATCTTCAATTACAGATTAATTATCCTTTAATTATTAATTAATAAAACCTAATTATTAATTAATTAAACTTAATTACAAATTAAGCTCTTCTTAATTACTAGTTAAGTAACCTTTAATTACTTAATTAACTACTCACTAATCACTTAATTAATCAATCTTAATTACTTAATTAATTAATTCTTAATTACACTTAATTAATTAATCTCTAATCATTAATCAATAATCTTTAATTATCTAATTAATGATCTTTAATTATAAATTAAATAACCTTTAAATTAATTATCTTTTAATCCATAATTATTTATTAATTAAATCAATTAATTACTCTTAATTAATTAATTAATCCTTTTTAATTAATTAGATTAATAGATTATACTTAATTTCCTTTAATTAATTTAATTAATATCAAGACATTAAAACCTTAATTAACCTTATGATAAAAAATTGTATTATTTAAGCCCTAATTACCATTAACATATTTACACCATTTATCTTTATAATTAATTTTACTTAATTAAATCATTAATTAAGTTTAAAAAAATCATTTAACTTGATAAATTAAAGTTATCAAAACCTAACTTTCTTAGAATAACATAAAACATTTATCAAATAATAGTTTTAAAACTAGTTTCAATTTGAATTTAAAAACTTGCTTTTATATAAACTTTTAAAATTTCTTTTCTAATTCAAGTTTTAAAATAACTTTAAATTTACTTAACAAAATTTAATTTTAATAAATTTCAAAACTTCTTAATCAAAATGTTAAAGAAAACATTTATTACGTGTAAAGTAATTTACATAAGAAAGTTTTAAACTAAACTTATTTTTTTTAATTTCAAAAACCTTGTTTTTAAAACCTTTAAACTTTAAAAAACTGTTTTAAAATTTTCTGCTTCGGGTCGAACTCGAAGATCACTCGGATCAAACCCTAGTTTCCCCTCCTCTTCCCATTTTGAAAAACTTAAATTTATTTTTAAGTTTAAAACCTGGAACACCCTCGTCTACTCAAGTATAAACTCGAGTCACCTATCTCATCTCTCGTGCTCCCCTTCGAGCAGACCCACAATAAAACCCACTGACACACAAAGCTCCACCGTGCACATGCACCATCGCCAGAGTCGCTTCTGACCTTTGATGAACCTTCCGGCACATCGCCCATCACCGTTGCAACCAATCCCGATCATCAAAACACTCCCACAAGCCATAGATCAAATTCGAGAAATCCAAACAGAACTAGAACCAAAATCCCGAACCTGAAAATGCCTCAAACAGTCGTCGCCAATCACCGCAAGTCCTGAGACTTCGGCCACACGTTCCCTGATCATCCACGCTGCCCTCCCTCAAGTTTCGTGCCACTCGATCACAGAGAGACGATGCAGTGATCCGATTACCAAGGCTCGACCCATTTATGGTTTAAAACCTAAATCATCCAATATCCGATGCCACGGCCTATGATCGCCACTTCCACTATTTTTGCCAAACACCCCGATCATCATTCTACCTCCATAGGAAATTCCGACCACTCGAGAACCTCCGGCCACGAGTAAATACTCAGAAACCATTTTCCAGAGATCACCAAATTGCATACTCAATATGGCATTAAAAATCCTAATTTCACTTTTAAAATTCATAGTTTTTAAATTCGATTCAGGTTATAGACTTGAATCATTTAATTATTGAAATCAATTTTTGGCAATTTCTGAGTTTATACTATAAAATACATATCCTGGTTGATATTATCCTCAATTCCTGCTTTATATATTTTTCAAATTTAAATCTTGTTGTTTTTAAACAAACTTCGTTTTAAACATCACAACATAAAACTAACCAGAGAAGGAACCAGTTGGTTTTGAATCATATTACACCCAGTAGTTCAAGAACAGAGTAAATACTGACATGCACACATTAACATATACATGCATGCATACATACATACATACATACATATACACAGAAATACCACTTAATATATACACAAACAAGCATCATTCAACTCAAAACTTTCACAAGCAACAATCATTTACTTAAACTTTTCAATTAAAATGTTTACCCACCAGATTAAAGAGGCACAAGGCTTGTGTTTTGAAATATGAAAAACTTTGGTTACTGCTCTTTATTTAAACACTGGAACTACATGATGATTTAAGGCTTTGATTTCAGATTTCTTGCTTCATAGTCTTTGCTATAGGCTTTTGAAAATGCTTTGAGAAGGTTACAGGCTTGATACTCTAGGTTTGAGAAAAGAGGTTTCAGGCTTGCTCATAGATTTTAAAAATGTTTGCAGGTTTTTTTTTGATTTTTTTGTTTGAGGAATTTTACAGGCTTGAGTTACAGGTCTTTGATTCTTATTTTGGTTGAAAATTTGTAGATTTGGAAAAATGTTTACATGGTTTAGTTTGTTTTCTTAAGTTTGAAAAGAGAAGATAAGAAAAGAGATGAAGAAAGAGGGTGAATGTTTATATAGTGTTAATGGTGTTGTATTAAAGTTTAAAGAAAATAAAAATGAAAGATGACACTTGCCAAATTTTGTTAACATTTGTCATTACTATTATTAGTTTCATTATACATGTACTTTATAGGATTAAGAAGCTAACACTTGTCATTATTAATTTTTATATTATTTTTAAAAGATTTAAAAGGTTTTATATTAATTTTCCTAATTAATAAATACCTTTATTAATTTATAAATTCTTTTCTTAATTTTTAGATGAATAAAACCTTTAAAAGAAAAAAAAATCAATTAGATTCTAAATAAATTCATATGTAAAATATTTAATCCATTTTAAATGTTAATTTAAAAGCTTTTGTATTAATTTAATATTAAATAAATATTTTCTAAATTTATATAAATAAAACTCTTTTATTTAAATTAATATAAAACAAATCTTATTTTAAATAAAAAATTTATTCATATTTCTTTTATATCCAAAATATTTGCAAGATATATGTATGTTCTTTTTAAATTTCAAATTTAAATCCAAATTTCAAATTCAAATTCAATTCAAATCTGCAATTTAAACTCAACTCAACTATTTCTATATTAATTTAAACAAACACATTATTAAATTTGGAAATATTAAATTCTAACTTTAAAGTTAACTTAAATAAATATATATACATATACATTTAAACAACACTTATTAAATTTGAAAATAATAAGTCTATTAAAAATCAATTTTATAAAATAACACAAATTAAATAATTATTCTATTTAAAATCAATCTATATCCATATTTAAAAACATCACATTATTATTATTTTTGTTATTTATATTTGAAAATAACAGTTTTATCAATTTTTAAAAAAAATAAGGAGATTATCACATTTTAAATTCCTTGAAATTCTAGGATATCACATTCCTCCCCCCTTAAAAGAATTTCGTCCTCGAAATTTAAAACAATGATGATCCAGATTCTTTTTATTTTCATTTCAACAATCCAAGCATACCTATCAGCCATCCACTATCAATCAAACAATAAGTCACCAAGCAAACAGTTTATTCAAGCAAACAAACAACTCTAGCTATCCAGACACAGATCTAGATAAGCCTCCCTAAAACTATCGAGAGTTTATCAAGACAAACTCTAGAATCCTCGCTCCACAGAATCTTAACTAGCTATACCACTATGATCCAGAGCTTCCTCTCACTGCGATCCATAAATCTGAACCAGATATCAGACCACACTTAAAACCAGCTCAATTGCCAAATCCTTCTAAACTGCAGATCCCAACAAAGATGGATCGTTCACGTATTTCCTCAGATGAGATGAAAAACATTATGAATTCTAGCCATCCAAACTGGCAATTCAATCTTGTAGACTACATCACTAAATCTCTTCTTGATAAGCTCCACTTTTGCAGACGCCTCACGGATTAAAATTATACCAAGAACAGGACGATCTCCTGACTCTATCCAATAGAGTGGAAATCTACAAGGTCCTCCATAAAAAGATTTATAGGGTTCCATCTAGATACTCGCCTAATAACTGAACGAGAATTCTATTCAATGCAGATGATCTTTACAAGATCCACTAAAATTCAAAACACGGCCTTCAGCATCTCCTCAAAAATTTAGTTCGGCCTTTTCGTTGTTCTGGGAATGATAGGCTGTGCATAAACTCAATTTCGAACCCAAAGCTGATCACAAAGCCTCCCAAAACTTGCAGGAGAATATAGGATCACGATCGCTAACAATGCTGACTGGAACACCAAGCAGTTGGACAAACTCTTCCAAGAAAATATTAGCCAAAGATGCTGCATTATGAGTTGGCTTAACCGGGTTAAATGGACGCTCTTGGTTAACCGATCCACAATCACCCATATTCCTTCATTTCCCTTTTTGGTCCTTGACAAACCATCGACAAAATCTAAAGAAATCACTTCCCACTTCCACTTCGGCACTTCCAAAGGCTGCAACAATCCGGTGGTCTTCTGCTGATTACCTTTACCTGCTGACAGATCGTACATCCACTGACTAAAGCAGCTACATCCTTCTTCATGCTCGGCTACCAGAAGACTCTCTTCATATCCATATACATCTCCGAAAACCCTGGGTGGACACTCAGCCTGGAGCGATGACTCTCTGATAGAACTTCTTGATTCAAATCCCAAAAATTCGAAACACAAATCCTTTCGATGATCCTCAATGTTCCTTGGTCATCAATCTCCAAACTTGAATACTGACCATTCTCGACTCAGTCCATCCTCCTATGGCGCACACAAATGTCCATGCAGACCTCAAACTCACTCTTATCATCAAGAATAGCTATAAGAGGCGCACTGGACTGCCTTGCCTTCAAATCCAAGAAAGCATCTTCACACTCAGGTTCCATTTAAATTTTGCTCATTTCCGAGTCAACTTGGTAAAGTGCGAAGAAATCTTAGAAATATCCTTGATAAACTTCCTGTAGAACTCTTCAAAAATCTAGAAAACTGTGAATGCTTCCACTCCTAAATAGTAGCTACCTAGGCTGGATCTACACAAATACTTTCACCAAAAACAGTATGCCTTAAAAAAAATCTAACCTATGATTTCCAACAATTGCATATCGAAAACTTAACCTTCAGAACACGCTTCCTCAAAGTCTCCAATACTAACTCCAAATGTCGCTTGAGCTCCTCTTAATACTTGGAGTAGACAAGAATATTGATGAACACAAGAACGAACTCAATCAACACATCCTGAAAACTCGGTTCATCAAATCCACATAGAATTTCAAAGAACCATCCGACCTAACCACATAGACTACGGCAGAACCCCAACTGAAAAAAAAACTAGGCTGAATCAAACCTCTTCAAAGAAATCTTGGGTCTGCTCTTCCAACTCTTCTCTCTCCTACAACGCCATCCTTCTACTGAGTTGAACAACAGGTATAGCTCCCGGAACCAAAGACGATCCAAAACTCTATCTCCATATGAGGACAAACCTTTCACTTCCTCGAAAACATCCGAAGAAAATCTCTGACCATTTCGATGGACTCTACGCCTTATGGAGATGCCTCGATTCCATGTAGAAGATTACTCAAGAGAACTCCGGAATTATCGCAAGTCACTTTTTCGATTCTTCCCAACCCAGTCTCCAAAGATACAATCCTTACTTCGCACGCCAAAAACAACCTTATACTTATCCAACCAATCCAAACCCAGAATAAGATCAAACCCTTTGAAATCCAATACAAAAGGATCACCAGAAAAACTATGGGGAAGATAAGAAAATCTTAACGCTCTAAAGATCTTATCTAACTTGATTACTCTGCCTATAGGATTAGATACAAAGATAGGACGGTCAACCAAACAAAGAGAAAGATTGAACTTTTCTAGAACTCATGTTGGAAATCCGAGCAGATACCCAACAAATTTAAATAGATATATAGTTATATAAAAATTACAAATATGCGCTCTCAAGAAAGACAATATTCCAGAGCCTAGGTATTATCTCAACCTGTGCTCTGATACCAAGAGTAACGACCCGCCTTTCATTCCATAGAAAGACGCATCATCAAGAAGAAAGAAAGAGGTAGAAATAGAATAGATAGAAGAATGAACTAAACAATATCAGAATCTCATAGCGGAAACAGAAAAAAATATAATACATCACATAGATATTACATAGTCATTACATCAGAGTTACACAGATTACACAACATCTTCACATTAGACAGTTATAAAACCTGGCTATCATACATCTCAACCACAACACAAAGATACCAACACAGAGGAAGCACTATCTCTACAAACGCTGAAGCCTCCTACTCCATCTCTCCTCCAGAGTACGTTAAAGCTAACCTGAATCGCTTGGCTACTCGTAAAATTTTAAGTACCCAAGAGTTTAAGAAAAACAGAATAAACTCCAGGTCAGACATGGGTCTGGTGTGAGTAAACGGTTTAAAGTTGCTTAACTTTGAAAAACCTTTGAAAACAAAAGGTATCTCGTAAGACTTCCCGCACATAAACACGAAAAAGTTTTTACCTTACGATAACCAAAACAGTTGATAGGAAATCCAGTGGTATTATAATAGGGTCTAGGGTTTTCAAATAAACTAGAAAATAGCCGAAATTGTTACATTTATTAAATTCTAGTATACATAGGTATACAATCAAATCTGAGGGCGCTTATTGGAGATTGGATTCCATACAATGGCAGGGCTACTTGGGTACCGCCCGTCACAGTACGTGGTCTAGATCACCGTACCAAGGGTCCACCCTAAATCCCCTGCAACACAAGGTCGAAGCCATCCCTTACTGGACAGTCCCGAATAAGTCAACCCCACGGTTGTAGCTAGCAACTGCCCATACAGCCGAATAAAAAGGGACTTTAGACAGGGGAAGACCTTATCCTATTGAGCGCGACTCACTTAGCCTTGCTCACCTCCCCTGTTTTACCCATTCCCGGTTGATGAGGCTTGAGGTCACGATTACCTTTATAGAACACATCTATCTTAGAATGCTCATCGCCCTCCTGATAATGTTCTGAAAGCATTTAATCCATACAAGTTCGTTTCGGGTTCGAACGAAACCGAAGGCATTATCTCGTTACCCTCATTTTGGAATCACCCTTAGAGTTAACGACAATAACCCTTGCACTCCGAATCTCCATCTCAAACCTGAATGTACTATCTCCGTTATACTCATATTGGATCGATGGGGTTTTTGGAAAATCAAATCTGATATCCGGTCCCGGTCTCATCGAAATCCAGGCATATCTTAAAGGTCAAGTTGTTTAAGGGTTTAAACAGCTTAATTCAATTCCATTCTTGAATTCACATAGCATTAAGACAGATAAATATCACACATTTATCACTGATATCCAATATCACATCACAGAATATCACAACATATCATCTAATAGATATCATCCGATTCAGACATTCTACCCAATCATCCACAAGCAAGAATTATTAACCCATTTCATAATTAATTTAATTGACTTAAATTAAATTAATTACTTAAAAATTAATCACCTAATCCTGCTTAATCAACCATTAATTAATTACAAACCATTTAATTAATTAATCACTCCTTAATTACCTTTATCAATCAATTAATTAATCTCTAATCACAAATTAGTTATCCTTTAACTATTAATTAATAAACTTTAATTATTAATAAATATCTCCCAATACAAATTAATTAATCCATAATTACTCTTATAATTAATTAATTAATTAATCTTTAATTAACTAACTAATTATCCATTAATTAATTAATTAATAAACCTTAATTATTAATTAACAACTTAATTACAAATTAATTAATCCTTAATCACCAGTTGATTAATCCTTAATTAACAGTTAATCAATCGTTAATTAACAGTTAATCAATCTGTAATTAATCTTCAATTACAGATTAATTATCCTTTAATTATTAATTAATAAAGCCTAATTATTAATTAATAAAACCTAATTACAAATTAAGCACTTCTTAATTACTAGTTAAGTAATATTTAATTACTAATTAACTACTCACTAATCACTTAATTAATCAACCTTAATTACTTAATTAATTAATTAATTCTTAATTACACTTAATTACTTAATTAGTTAATCTCTAGTCATTAATCAATAATCTTTAATTATCTAATTAATGATCTTTAATTACAAATTAAATAACCCTTAAATTAATTATCTTTTAATCCTTAATTATTTATTAATTAAATCAATTAATTACTCTTAATTATTTACTTAATTATTCCTTTTTAATTAATTAAATTAATTAATTATACTTAATTTCCTTTAAATAATTTAATTAATATCAAGACATTAAAACCTTAATTACCTTATGATAAAACATTGTCGTATTTAAGCCCTAATTACCAATAACATATTTACACCATTTATCTTTATAATTAACTTTACTTAATTAACTCATTAATTAAGTTTTAAAACAAAATAATCATTTAAACTTAACAAATTAAAGTTATCAAAACCTAACTTTCTTAAAATAACTTAAAACAATTTATCAAATAATAGTTTTAAAACTAGTTTCAATTTGAATTTAAAAACTTGCTTTTATATAAACTTTTAAAATTTCATTCCTAATTCAACTTTTAAAATCAATTTAAATTTACTTAACAAAATTTAAATTTAACAAATTCAAAACTTCTTAACCAAAATGTTAAAGAAAACATTTATTATATATAAAGTAATTTATAGAAGAAAGTTTTAAACTAAACTTTTTTTTTCAAAAACCTTGTTTTTAAAACCTTTAAACTTTTAAAAACTATTTTAAAATTTTCTGCTTTAGGTCAAACCCAGAGATCACTCGGTTCAAATCCGAGTTTCCCCTCCTCTTCCCATTTTCAAAAACTTAAATTTACTTTTAAGTTTAAAACCTAGAACTTAAAAACACCTCGTCTACTCGAGTGTAAACTCGAGTCACCTATCCCATCTCTCATGCTTCTCTTCGAGCAAACCACAATAAAACCCACAGACACACAAAGCTCCACCGTGCACATGCACCATCACCAGAGTCGCCTCCGACCTCTGATGAACCTTCTGGCACATCACCCATCACCGTTGCAACCAATCCCAATCACCCAAACACTCACACAAGCCACAGATCAAATTCGAGCAATCCAGACAGACCTGGAACAAAAATCCCAAACCTGAAAATGCCTTGAACAGTCGACGTCGATCATCATAAGTCTTGAGACTCTGACCACACGTTCCCCGCCCATCTACGCAGCCTTCCCCTAAGTTTTGTCCCGCTCGATCACAAAGAGACGATGCCGTGATCCGGTTACCAAGGCTCGACTCATTTAGGGTTTAAAACATAGGTCATCCAGTATTCGACGCCACGGCCTATTATCGCCACTTCCATCATTTTTCCAAACACCCCGATCATCATTCTAGCTCCGGACGAAATTCTGACCAATCAAGAACCTCCGGCCACCAGTAAATACTCAAAAACCATTTTCCAGACATCACCAAATTGCATACTCAATATAGCATTAAAAATACTAATTTAACTTTTAAAATTCATAGTTTTTAATTTGATTCAGATTATATATTTGAATCATTTAATTGTTGAAATCAATTTTTGACAATTTCTGTGTTTATATTGTAAAATTCGTATCCTGGTTGATATTATCCTCAATTCTTGCTTTGTATATTTTTAAAATTTAAATCTTGTTGTTTCTAAACAAACTTCATTTTAAACATCACAATATAAAACTAACCAGAGAAGGAACCAATTGGTTTTGAATCATATTACACCCAGTAGTTCAAGAACAGAGTAAATACTGACATGCACACATTAACACATACATATATATACAGAAATACCACTTAATATATACATAAACAAGCATCATTCAACTTAAAACATTCACAAGAAACAATCATTTACTTACTTAAACTTTTTAATTAAAATGTTTACTCACCAGATTAAAGAGGCAGAGGGCTTGTGTTTTGAAATCTGAAAAACTTTGGTTACTGCTCTTGATTTAAACACTGGAACTACATGATGATTTAAGGCTTTGATTTCAGGTTGCTTGCTTCATAATCTTTATTATAGGCTTTTGAAAATGCTTTGAGAAGGTTACAGGCTTGATACTCCAGGTTTGAGAAAAGAGGTTTCAGGCTATCTAACAGATTTGAAAAATGTTTGTAGGTTTAATTTTTTGGTTTGAGGAATTTTATAGGCTTGAGTTACAGGGCTTTGGTTCTTATTTTAGTTGAAGATTTGTAGATTTGGGAAAATGTTACAGGGTTTAGTTTGTTTTCTTAAGTTTGAAAAGAGAAGATAAGAAAAGAGATGAAGAAAGAGAGTGAATGTTTATATAGTGTTAATGGTGTTTTATTAAAGTTTAAAGAGAAAAAAAATAAAAGATGACACTTGCCAAATTTTGTTAATATTTGTCATTACCATTATTAATTTCATTACACATGTATTTTACATGATTAAGTAGCTAACACTTGTCATTATTTATTTTTATATTATTTTTAAAAGGTTTAAAAGCTTTTGTATTAATTTTCCTAATTAATAAATACCTTTATTAATTTATAAATGATTTTCTTAATTTTTAGATGAATAAAACCTTTAAAAGAAAATAAAATAATAAAAATCAATTAGATTCTAAATAAAATCATATATAATATATTTAATCCATTTTAAATGTTAATTTAAAAGCTTTTGTATTTATTTACTATTAAATATATATTTTCTAAATTTATATAAATAAAATTCTTTTATTTTAAATTAATATAAAACAAATCTTATTTTAAATAAAACCTTTATTCATATATTCTTTTATATCCAAAATAATTTCAAGATATATATATTCTTTTTAAATTTCAAATTTAAATCCAAATTTCAAATTCAATTTAAAATTTCAATTTAAAATCAACTCAAATACATTTATATTAATTTAAACAAACACATTATTAAATTTGGAAATATTAATTTCTAACTTTAAAGTTAGCTTAAATAAATATATATATCCATATACATTTAAACAACACTTATTAAATTTGGAAATAATAAGTCTATTAAAAACCAAATTTATAAAATAACACAAATTAAATAATTATTCTATTTAAAATCAACTATATCTATATTTAAAAACATCACATTATTATTATTTTTGTTATTTATATTTGAAAATAACAATTTTATCAATTTTTTAAAAAAATAAGGAGATTATCACATTTTAAATTCCATGAAATCTCGGGATATCACAACATTTATTGATACGCCAATTAATTAATATGTAGATTAATAAATATTGGAAAAGTGATTGCCATTGAAGATTAATTATGGATTGATTACATATCTGTTGCTTATGTAAATACTAGTTATGTAACTTGATAATTCAAATTAAATTGAATGGTAATTTCATTTAGTACTATTGGGGTCGCTAAGTGTAATGACTCACTTTTCTGTATCATTCAAGTTGACAATAAACCACTCATGTCCAACTCAAATCGAACAGAAAGACGGACAGTTATGGGGAAGAAAGAAGAAAGAACAAGAGAAGAAGATATCAACGATTTTTACAAAAGAGAACTGTTATATACATACATCAATCTGAGTACAACAACAATCACAATTATCAGCATGGACAGTTATAATAACCTGTCCTTACAATTATTGATAATTTCAATAACAATGCACTGGAAAATAAACATATACGTGAATACGATTTGAAGACCTCCAACTCATCTTTTGAGCTCCAATTCATCCAAAGCAATCTATAAATATGCTCGGTGTGACCCGAGCTTTATAATAAAATAACACCCGAGTCAATCTAGAAAACCAACTGAGAAAAACATAACGATCTGGATTTTAAAATTATAAAAACTTTCGAAAATAAAGGTATCTTCTAAGACCACACCGCACATAAATACGGATAGTTTTTTTTCTTACGATAACCAAAACATTTTCCATAGAAAATCTATTTGTATTATAATAATGTCTAGGTGTCAAAGTAAATTATGAATATAGCTGAAAAGCTTGGATCTCATGTTTCAACGTAGTTGGGTACAACTAAGTCCGAGAATGGATTCCCTACAATGACTGGGCTACTGGAGTATCACCTATCACGGTGCATCTATAGATTAAGTAACACCGAGGACCTCGCCTGGATCCCCTGCCAACATAGGACAGCCCACCTCTTGCTGGATAGTACCGAATATGATCACCACTCCGTTAATGGGCCTCGAGCACACAAATGAGAGATAGTAGCGACTTTAGATAGGGATGATCATACCTTACTTAGGAGCAACCCACTTAGCCTTGTTGCATCTCCAATGTTTAGTCATTCCTGGTTGATGAAGCTTGATGCTATGATTACCTTTCAAGAACACTTACACTTAGAATGCTCATTGCCCTCCAATGACAATGTGCTGGTAGCATTCATCCATACAAGTCTGTTCTGGGTCTGAACGAAATCAAAGGCACTACCTCTAGTACTTTCATTTTGGAATCATCCTCAGGATTAGTAGCGATTAGCCCTTGCACTTCACATCTCTATCTTCGATTCCATGCTCTTCAAGATGTCTTCACTTCAAAACACATTCTTTGGATCAAAGTGGTTTTTGGATAACACATCTGATCTCAGTCTCTTCGAAACAACTTCAATAACTTCTGGTAACCTCAACTCTGGTTCTTTAGGAAATAAACAGTCAAAGTTAAGATTGAAGATCACCTCCTAACCATTAATGGATGGATTTCCTTACCATTGTCCTAAGAGAATGAAACAAGATTTCTATGCACAGTACAACATTATCGGAGATGACTGTGCTATATAACTCACATAATTCTCCTAGATATTTCCAAAGTTATGTTTGGGTCCAATTTCAGTAGTCGGTTATTTAACCATTGAATAAATAAACATTCAAATCATAGATTTCATTTCCCATGGGTCCTACTAAGCCTTATGTTCGTAAGTTTAAAATCACTTTTCAAATACTTGGAAATCACTTCCATGTACTGATCTCAACAAAATATGTATATTCACAAAACGCGATATTTTTGATATTTATAAAATATAACCATGTACGTGTCTTAATTGTATAAGTATTTTTTTTAAATCATTAATTTCAAAGCTTGAAGTACCTTTTCCATATACTTACAAAATGGTATAAGTATCTTAACCGATCACCTAGAATGATTACTTATTTCAAGATCATATTTAAAATGATAAAACATAAGTATCCTTTAAACAAAGTTGCAAATATCAAAGAATTCCCTCTCTTTCTTTAACTACCTTTTCTTTTTATTTTAAAATACCTACTTTATAAATTTCCAAAATCCATTTATACGATTCCTTATAAATCTCCAAGTTTTATTTATAAAAGAACTCTTTTATAATCCCTAACCAATTTAAAAAATTCCATTTTGATTACTAACCATTTAAAATCCTCTTTTTCATAATCTTTCAAAATCTAACACCTTTCCACTTCCAATCCTCTTTCCAAGTTATAAAGTCCTTTACATAAATTCTTTTATAACAAATCTTTTATAACAATTTATTTATTTTATAATAAATAGGAAAACTTCATAACCTTAGCTTTAATCATTTTTAAATAATATAAAATAAATATAGCTAAAACATTTTTAATAATAATATAATAAATAAACACTTAAACTTTTAAACATCTTCAATAGATAAATAAATAAAAAAAGTTTAAACAACCTTTTTAATAAAATTAATCATCTTTAACCATATTTTTATGAAATAATCATCTAGTTCAAAATAACTAACAAAAAAATAATTATTTTCTTCAAAAACATAAATGAAATTATTTATTTTAAAACACTATAAGATAATATAATAATTAACTTACAAAAATAATTTTTACGAACATTTGTAATTAATTTCTAATATAGCTCCTTGTATATATAGAAATAATTAAACATTTACCTTCCAATTTATAAAATTAGAAGTTAATCAAATTCAAAATTTTTGAATCTAGAAAAGGCTCGGCAATCTTAGTGGTACTTAACAAGTTACCATCACCTTCCATTTAACTCTCAAGTCAAATTGGTGGTATTTACATAATCAAGCATATATGTAAACCAATATACAATTAACGATCAACTGACACTTAAATAAATGTCAAAATTAATATTATAGTAGAACGGGGATTTATTCTGCAAACCAGTGTCATTTAAAGGTAAACCCTTGCATTTATTAAGTGGTGTCTATTTGGCCAAATAGATAACGCTAAGAAGTATATTTACATTAACCAACGTTATAATTTTAAAAAGCGTAATTATATTAATCAAAATCAATATCAATTTATCACCTCATATATGATCCATTACTTAAAAGAAGTTTGAATACAAATTTTAAAACTAAACAATCTAATGGCATTTCAAAATGCTATATCACGATCCTAGATCAAATTCAACCAATCTAATAGCATTTCAAGATGCTATATCATGATTCTAGACCAGTTCAATCAACTCGCAAATTCAACAATTCAGGCAGATATAAATAAATTTAATCTAGACAATATTATATTGGTAAATCATAAAGGCGAATTTAACTCACCATTATTCCAGTTGTCAATTTCGCTTTCTGGTTCCAACTATAATCGAATAGAGTTTGATTTTAGCATAATATCTCATTATCTCGAATCTTTACCAAGTTGGTTCCATAACATAGTCCACATTAATATAATCCTAAGGCAATTGACCGTAACTAATTTGGACCTAATACAAATGATTTATTCGATTTATAAGTTAACGATCATTTTTAATAATTAATTATATAAATTAACAAATTCTTCTTTACCCTAATTATAAAACAAGCCCGACCCAGAAAAAAACCAACCTGCATGCCCTCTTTCTTCTCCTTCTCCCCTCTATTCATATCAAATACCATTAACCCAATTCGTGCACGGTCGTGAACCTTTCACGACCCTCCTCACAACGAATCGATGATCCAACAATGCCATCACTTCCCCCTACTCGAGCTCTACAAGAGTGCATCACCGCCCTAGTCTCTAGCCCCCGATCAAAATGCGACACCCCAAGTCCAAGTCGCAATAACCAAAATGTCATTTTTTCCCCTAGCTGAACATACCATGCCAAAGTGTTTTCCAAGCTTTCCTTGCCTCTAGAAACTAAACAAAACCCACCAAATGGCTAACGATGCCCCTAGCTTGGGAAATGTCCAACCCTAATTCGACCAAGCACACTACCAGCATCGGTAACATTAACTAAGTCCAACATTAACTTAACTTCAAATTTATAAGAACCTAAGGCCAAGTGTTTATCAGTGATGTTTTAAAGTTAGTTATTCAATCTTCTTATTAATAATGTTTTAAAGATGTTTAATTTTTTTAATTGCATTATTTAATATGTTTAAAGATATTTAACTTTATCATTAATATTGTTTAAAATATTTAATTATATTAGTTATATTATTTAAATTTGTTTAGTAATAATTGATGTTAGACTAAGTTAATTTAATTATGAGTTAAGCTAATAAATTTGATTTAATTAATGATTTGTTAAGTTAAATTATTTATCAAGGATGTTTTAAAGTTAATTAATATTTGTTAATGATGTTTAGATTCAAATATTTATCTTGTCTTTATTTTTGTTTGTTTATTTATGATGTTTAAAAGTAATTAATTAGTTGAATAAAGGTGTTTATAAATGATAAAGGGGTTTATAAAAAGGATTTATTTAAAGGAGGTTTACAAATGATATTTTGTAAAGGAGGTTTATAAAAGATATTTTGTAAAAGAGTTTTATAACTGACATTTTAAAGAAAACAAAGATCGTGTTAAACATATATGATTTATTAAAAATAGGTTTCGGATTGATAAAAGGATTTTTATAAAGGATTTTATAAAGAACTTTTATAGAAAGAGTTATAAATATAAAGTAATTTTATAAATCATTTTAGATACCGACGAAAGGAGTTTTATAAATTAATTTGGAGATTTGTAAAAGAAATTGTAAATATGAAATGGGCTTATGAAAAGGGAATTTTTTAAAAGAAATGAGACTTGGTTTTGAAACTAAACCCTTCTTAATTATGGTGGTATGGAAACATTCTTTTCATACTTAACACCGAAGTATAAGGGCTTGGTTTGTAATCAATATTTAAAATATAAGCGTTTTGTCCCATTTAAATGTGAATTTGGAAAAGAAAGATCTTCCTTAAGCTTTTGTTAATAACTTATACTATTAAGATAATTATATTAATATATTTTCCAAGTATTGAAAATATAATAGTTTGTAATATACATATACAGGTGAAATACATATATAAATAATTTCTAGGTATTCAAACTAATATAAGGGGTTGTAGAAATATCTTTTTTGAAGGAATTTTGAGTCAAATAATTAGAGGAGATTTTAATTAATAAAAGGTTAATTAATAGAGGCTTGGTGGATCAAACGTTAAATTTGATCTATGTTTGATTATTGTTATTCGACGGTTAAATAATCGAATATCGAAGCTTGGCCAAAAGTAGAGTTACGGTAATATCTAAGAGAAATACGAGAGTTATATGGCACAGTCGTCATCGATGATGTTGTACGGTGCATATAAATCTCATTTTGTTCTCTTGGGGCAAATGATAGGGTGATCTGTCTACTTAAACGGTTAGGGGCTGATCCCCGCTCCTATGTGTTGTCTGTTTATTTCCAAAAGAACCAAAGTTGAGTATATCGGGATTATTGGATGTTGATTTAAGAGATCAGGATCGGATAAGTACGAATTATCTTAAAAACACTTCAAACAAACTCAAGCAACATATTGAAGGTGTCTTAAAGTTATGGAATCGAAGAACATCGTCTTTGATGTGTGGAGACTACCTACTACTAATCTCGAGGGAAATTCCAAAATGGATGTAGTAGATGTAGTGCCTTCGGTTTGCTTTTATACCGAACAACTTGTTTGTACCATATATTTTAATGATAATAACCACTGGACATTATATAAAATATCAATACTAATGTTTTATCAAGTTATATATAGTATACAGTGCAGGATAGTAGACATATGTTGACTAAGAATACTGTACATTAAGAGTAGATTCAAGATGCTGATATAGAGTTTCAAGTGTTGGTAAATGAAGACTCAGGAGTATTAAAGAGTTCAAGATTTAAAGATATTCCAGGTAAGTTATAGAGTTGTAGAATTTATACTGAAACCTTGATAGCACTTTCTCGATCTCTCTCCTTCTCTAAATTATAATTTTTTTAATATATCCTGGTTTTAAAATAATACTTTTAAAATATTCCTCAAAATGATTTTCAAACTCTTATACTTATAAAGATTTATTTTAGCATTTTTAAGTTTGTATATATGTTGAATTTTTGTTTGTGCTTTAATAAGTTATAATTATATTGATTTTATACATATTATTTACATTATATTAAGTTTTTAAAGTTATTATATAATTTCATATTGAGTTTTAATATGAATAAAATGTGTATAAACTATGTTTAAATGTTTGTACACGGTTTCAAAATATTTTACCAAACTTAATATTTTCAAAACAATTTTTATTAAGTGGTTTTTAAATACAGAGGGAATGTCAACATCCTCTACAAGTATGTCGACATATAGGCCAAAAATTTCAAATTTCAAATTTAAATGGAAGTATCTTTTCATCGTATCTCTTCGTGAATGGACATGACTTTTGTTCTTCTATAAATACAAGACTTCCAAATGAATTTTCAATTATCATTTTCTCATTCATCTCTCATCCTTTCGCTCTTTCATTTTCTAAATCAAAATATACCTAAATCTGTCGAAATTCACCCAGAATCAAATTCAACTTTCATTAGTTTGATTTCCTTCATTTATCCTCTGATTTCTCTTAGCTCTCACTCAAACTAAGATCAAAATGCTATTTTAGAGTTAGATTAATTATAATTAAGATCGAATATCCAAATCTCTAAAAATCTATCAAATCATAATCTTATATTTTGTGGTATGCTTGGTATCCTTGAAATTCAAGTAGGTGTGATTGTAGCCTATAAAATCAATGGATGTGCTTAATAGCCCATAAATCTAGTGGGTATGCTTATAACCCGAAAATCAAGTGACTCCACACTGAGGTCGAGATTCTGGAGGGCGTATCTCATAGCCTGGAAATTGAGATTGTATTTTCATTTACTAGTTGAAAAGAAATTTGTATATGGAATTATGCAGGGCTGGATGTAGAGTAACTTTGAACTAGTATAAAATTCTAATTTGTTTTTTCCTTTTTACTTTTACTATATTTACTTTTATCTGCACTTTGAATTTATGATTATTTTTGTGATTTTTAGTTACACCATTCCATGTAGAATCTTAAAGAATTTGAAAAATATTCATATAATCCATTAAACACTATTCACCCCCTCTAGTGTTAATCTAGCCTTAAATCCCTATTCCGCTGACTCACACAACTTGTACGGACGTATTTTAGCATTGCATTGATGTTTGGAGGACAATGTAAGCATTGCAAGTGGAAACTGCTAAGAGAGAGAAAAGGTAATTGTGATCTCACAAGCCTTACAACCTGGTAATGACTAAAATAGAGGATATGCAATAGAGCTAAGTTGTTTGCTACCATTAGGAACATTATTTCGCGATCTTGATTCGATATTTATGGATTCTGGAATGCATGCATATTGGAAGAGTGGGCCAGGTGCAAATGTTTTGCATCCTTGGTGCTCGGGGAATGATGTAATCTTTATGCCATGTCAAAGTGGATGTCGGCTCTGTGTAGCAGGCTGAAAAAAGTTCTCGTTGACCTTGGTATATTTTATCTAGTGGTAACTATGACGGGCACTACCCAAGTATCCAGTCATTGATGGAAATCCAAAACCCGTTACGTGCCTTTACGGTTTTAGTTATGTTTAACTATGCTGAAATGTGAAATGCAAGCATTTTAATTATTTTATATATTTATTTTCAGTCCCTAGACATAATTATAATGTCATAGGATTTTCTATAGTAATGTTTGGTTATCGTAAGGTAAAACTCATCCATGTTTATGTACGGCACAGTCTTACTAGATAAATTTGTTTCAAAAGGTTTTATAACATTAAGTAGTCCATTGGATTGTGTTTCTAATTTTGGTTATACCAGACTAACCCAGGCATTTTTTTCCTATAATGCTTGAATCAGCCCAAGCATATTTTTCCATATTTAGCTGGACACATTTGGAGCTTTCAGGTGACATGATGGATCCACCAAAAGTACCATATTGACAGGAAAATCGATCCTAACCTTCTAAGTGTCGTTGTTGACTCGACAAGCCGAGGAATTCTTCTATTTCATAAGTATCGACGTTGCCCCACAATGCCGGGAAATTTTCTATTTCCTAAGTACCGATGTTGCCTAGGAAATGCCAGGTAAACTTCAATCTATAGGGTCGACAAGAAGCACTCACTGTAGTTAACAATCGATGAACTAGCTTTCGGAGATAGAAGTTGGTACTCAACTGAGTTTCTACTCTTATCCTCAGAAAACTACTATTGGCTGAAGATAGGTGAGGATGAGAAGACATTACCTTTCATCGCCCTATCGATTGGTTCGACCCCTCATTACAAGAATCGACCGCTGCCTGGAGATAAGGCAGCGCCGAAGGGAAATCCCCAAGATTGAGTTGCTCGCATGCTAGTTTCCAAAGATAGAAGTTGATATATAACTGAATTTCCATTATTCAACCTAGAAATAATTTTGATGCAGGGATTGAATTGCTCGCATGCTAGTTTCCAAAGATAGAAGTTGGTATATAACTGAATTTCCAGTATTCAACCTAGAAATAATTTTGATATGGCCTAGAGATAGGCAGCCTCAAGAAAAGGTAGCTTGGAACCAAGCGGCTAAGTTACCAATTCTAGGAGATAGGAACTAGCAGATGAAAAAGTTCTTGAAGATAGGAACTATCAGATGAACATGATTTCTGTGATGATATTAGCAGTCAAGCAAGGCTCGCATGGCTAAGGATAAGCAGGGAAAATCATTAAAAAAAGGAAATTAAATCACCAACTTCCTTAATCCCATAGTAGGATTGAGAGCCAAACCGGGGGCAATTGAATCATTTGCCCCATACCTTTCAATCTCTCACAAAACCCCCAAATACAGATGTTTGAAATAAATAGTATCGCAAACAGGGATAGGCGCGCAAATACTTAGTAGAACGGAACCTTAGCAAGCCCAAACACAAATAATCATGGTGTTGGTCAGATGAAAGTTCTATTTCACAAAACAGAGCATTCTAGTAACAAATTACCACCAAGGAAACAAAGATCTTAACATTTGAGAATTCAGCATTACCCGGAGATTCACGACATTAACAAAAAATACACAGTGTTGAGTCATTCATGCGCAAGTTTTTGAGGATAGAAACTGATGCATGATTAGAATCTTAATACTAGGCTTGGAAGGATTTACTATAACAAAAGATGACAGTGACGCATCTTTCAGATATATACATCCAGCATGGAAGTGGTTAATGATGTCAACCTGAAAGAATTCGATTGTAATTAAGGAACTGCAGCATTAAAAGCTCAGAGCTTGGAATAAAATAGCAAAGTCCCTAGTTCCTGGAGATAGATACTACCATACGAATCAGGCTGCGGGTAGTTAAATGTATTGTTAAGGAAACCTAGTCTCCTAAAAATGCAAGTACTTAGTACTCAGGATGATCAGCTCTAAGGACTAAGGCATATACACCTACACTTGGTCGAAATGAACTCTATCGAGCCTAAATAGGAACAACCATGGAATTGGATAAACCAAGCTACATCATAGTTCTGAGCTATGTAATAGAATATTCCAAAACAACCGCAGGAGTATTCCTAGAGTTGTAGTAAATAAATATGCTATGAAGGAACACAGGAAATGCAGCAACAAAAGAAAGCAATGCTCAAAATCAAGCAATTAAACCACCAGTCCCCAGAGATAGGGATTGATGTGCATACTAGATTTTGGAGATCGAAAAGGAAGAGGGATAGTGGACGACTCCCACAAAGAACTATTTGCTCAAAAGAAATAACTTGATACAAGAGGAACCTCTTGATGCCAAAAGGCTCGGAATTAAGTAATTGATGTGTCAGTTTTTGGAGATAGAAACCGATGCATGACTAGACTTTTAGCCATAACCTTCAAGAATCTGCCATTATCTAGAGGGTGGAAATGTCAGGAGGGTAAGATCAACATCCTTCAGGAATTCTATCGATCCTCAAAAATAGACAACATCAATGGAAGACAATTGGAACCGAATAATTCATGCGCAAGATTCTAAAGACTGAAACTATGTCTTACCAAACTTCAATGACAACATTGTCGGCCAAGTCTGTGATGCCCTACCTCGAGACCCACATTAACAAAAATTATTACTGGATAATATCGTCTGCTAATGTAAAGAATATGGATGATTAGGAGCGACCATCTATAGCCTTGTCTTAAATATCTATTGAATACATTGATTAATGCCATATTTTTTTTCATACTTAAGAAGATAGACATATCCAATAAATACTTAACACAAAGTCATAGGTGGTTGTAGGATATATCGGAACAAAATACAATAACTCAAATGCATAACACATCACAGAATAGTAAACGAATATATATATTAGATACATCCCAATACACTACAAATAATACATAATAAGTGGTACCACGACCACAATATACACATAAGCCAAAACAATGAATACATATCAGAGTTATACAGAACAACCATAAGACTACAACAAAAAGAGACAAGCTAAAGTCCAAGACGGAAGCATCAAGTAAAGTCCGAATGTAAGTATCTAACCAGAAACATCTCGGTTTGACCCAAGTATAAAGTATGCGGACCAGTCTAGCTAAACATACCAGTTTAAAAGGATAAGCTGTAATAGATGCATAAGGATAAGGGTAATGTTCTTCTTAAACAAGAAGGAACAATACAGAGTATAAGCGTGAGTATATGTATGGTATGGTTACTTTATGTGATGAATGGTATCACTACACAACATATAATCTCAAAAGAGATAGAATAATCCATAAAATGCTAAATGTAGCGAGCCTCATATCATCGATATTTCATAAAACACCACATATGGTTTAGGGGAAATCCTAAGCCCGCCATATCGGCAACCCCAAAACATGCACAAAGAGATCTCATCTCAAACACGCCATAAGGCAAATATATCTCCAAAGAGGAGAATAAAATCTCAAGTAAACGCCAAAAGGTAAATCTCATATAACGCCAGTGTAGGCAACTAATATTTCCAAGATAAGACTCACAAGAGTTCAAATTCCTGAAAGGTAATTGCCATAATATATATTGAATGGTTTAAATAACCAATTCCGAAAAAGGGCGACACGCTAGATAAATCACAAACATCAATGAAATCATCTCAAAGATACAACACGTGCATATAGCGGAAGCCTACTAAGTATTGCTCCCAAAATAAGGCGCCACGTCTCTTAGATAAACTTCCTAAAGGACAAATAAATACATCTCTTAAATAGACATCCCAAAAAACAACATCTCGAAGGACAAATACGTCACAATGACAAACGTCTCTTAGACAAACATCCTGAAGAACAAATGACTCGAAGGTCCAGCACTGGTCTATACGTCTTTTAGACAAATGTGTCACAAACTTTCGGATAGAAACCCAAACAATTTTAACTTGTGTCCCATACCATACGCTCGCACAAAACGGTTTACTAACTATTAGCAATTTTCACACTCAAAGTAGTGAAAAGTCTACCTCATTTCACTCGTAAACTCGACTTGAAGGTCAAAACGATCAGACGGACAAGTTACGAATTAACCGATAAGATAAACGCACATGTCCCATGCCACATGTTTTACCAAACTATTTAATTCTCCTTCTCATTTCACTCAAATAGTGCAAAAATGTGTAACTTATAAATAAAATAATTTACTTCGGAAACAAGCATTGAAAACCAATTTTCGAAATCAATTAAAATTCCCTTATCATAGAGAATAATTTGATTTTACACTTGAAAATACTTGAAAATATAATATAATAATTATTTTGAAGTGACCATAAATTTTAAAAATCATTTCAAAAAGATTCGGAGAAAACCGTGCTCGAAAACGAATAAAAACAAGGAAATTCAACCAAACCGATATTCTAATCTAAATTCAAATTAAATTCAAATTAATCCAAAATTTGAATTTTAAAATCTTAAAATTTTAGCTAGTTTATTGATAGACCTCACAGCTCTAAAAACATCTCAAAAACAACATCAAAATCAAACAAGAATGAGAGCAAAAATAAGTTAGTACAATTCTTAAGTCGATGATTGTTATTGCTGTTGTTTTGCTCTCGGGACAGCAACAAACAAACACAATTTTGACCAATCTAAATTTGAAATTTCAAAAAACACAAAACATAAAACTTTTACCACAAAGTCTAAACTTTCCGTAACATTTGAAAATTTTAAATTTGGATAAGAAATGTGAAAGATATGGCCAATATAATTCTTAGATTTTAAATTCACTGTCGTTGTCGTTTATTCTCAAGGCAACAGTAAAGAAATAAGGTTTTGACTATATTAACCTCAAAATTTTACAAAATTCGGACAAGAAAGTTTTAGAAAGTAGTCTAAGCTGTCCAAAACATCGAAATTTATCGAATTCCGATAAGAAATGGAATAGTTATGACTAAAATAAATTTCAGATCTGAAGTTCACTACCGTTGTCGTTTTAGTTTCAGGACAGCGCTATAGAATGAACTTTCGACCATGTAAACATCAAAATTTAACAAAACCCAAAATATGAAATTTGTAATAGATGATCTAACTTTTAGGAACATCAAGAATCTAAAAATTCGAACACCAAATGAAAAAATATGCTCAAATTACCAATAGCGTTTAGCATAGAAAGTCATAGATTTACAGTGAGGGAAGCAAGTTTGAATTGAGTATTTAGACCCTCTATGCTCAAAATTTTCGAAAATGTTTAACATGAAAGCTATCATACTCTTTTCACGCTTTCCATAACTTCAAATAAAATCAAATTCCAATTTAAAACGAAAGAGATATGCCTAATTTACCGACAGTGATTCACTAACGAACACACCGCAAACAAAATTGAGATTTCTTACCTTGAAATCTCAATGTAAGCTAGAAAATGTGAGTTTAGATACTCACGTTCCAATTCATAGAGATTAGCATAAATAAATTTGGCCAAAACTAAAGCAAGATGAAGGCTTTTGGCAATAGAATGCTTCAGCTATCTATATAAACTTAGAAACAGAACATGCAAAGAAGAAGAAAGTAATTAACAAACAACCCAAAAATAAAATTGAAATTTGATGAATTCTCTATGACTGGAAGTAGATTACCTATTTGAAATTAGATTTTTACTATGTTAAAATAGCAAATCCATGAAGAAATTAGGGGATTGAAAGCCATAGATTGAAAAAGGGTTTCTTTCTTTTGTTTAAGGTTTTCTTTTACAGTAAGAATAAAAGAATGTACATATTATTTCTAAGAGGAGAGAAGCTTTCTCACTTATGTTAATTTAGGCTTAATTTTGCTAATGGAATTGGATCCAAACTAAAGAAAATAAATAAGCTTAAAAGAATTAACTCGCCACTAAAACAATTATATACACTTATGTAACAATTAAAACAATACATTTATCTTCAAGTTTTTAACACAATAAATTATGTAAACACTCTTTCATGTTAAATAAAATATTTTATACTTAGCAAAATTATAATTTTAGTTTTAAAAATATTTTTATTATTAAAAACCCTTATTTTTTACATAAATACACAAATTACACAATTAAATGCGTGAATCCTCATTTATAACTCCAATAATTTTACAAAAATTATTTTCTAGCATAGAAAAATATAACAAACCCCTATAAACTCATATTTATAACCAAATCACATTTTAAAATGAAATTTCACCTTTTTATTTAAATAAACAACCTTTTAAAATCAAATACTTCCTTTAAAAATTATTAAAAGTAGTAATTAGTATTAATAAAATTATTGCATTTTCTCCAAACAAAAACCATTTTCCATTCATTATTAACTCGTATAAATAAAATAAAGTTCCAAACTTTATTTTTCTCATTTTATTTTCAAAGTTCATTGCTTATTCCAAATAAACAACTAAAATTTCCAATTTTATTTAAATTTACAATATTGAATTATAACTATCGTTATAATTTGATATCAACAAGTAATCTCCAAAACTAGGGTTCTTACAAACTCCTCTCCTTAACAAAATTGGGTCATCGTAATTTCTAGAGAAGAGTTTATATTCAACATATTACTTTCATCAATCAAAGGGAGGATAGACTAGCTCGAGTTAAAAAAAAATAAAAAAATTCTTACACTCTCAAAATTAGACGATAGAAAACCAAGATAAGACTTGCTCGACAAAATTCTATGGTTCTCAAAGTGCTAATATCAAGATTAGCAAACCATTGAATTTTCTGAGCAACACACAAGATTTCGAAGGCATCACACCTTTGAATGAGAACACAACAAGATGCTGCACAAAGGATCAATCAAGTGAGATTTATTTCTCAAAAGCTCCTTGAGTAAAGTTAGGATTTAACACAACTCCAATGCGAACTCTAATCAACTAGGTGATTATCGATACGATCTTTTCATATAACACAATGGAAGGCACCACGCTGACGCTAGAAGACACAATAGATGCAAGATAGATCAACTAAAGGTGGATTCCTTAAAAGCCACCACACTCAATGATCGCATAAATGCACATCGCTAGAAAATAGCATGAGAATAAGATAAACACTAGAAACTAATATATATATATATATATATATATATATATATAAACTCCTAATCAAAAATTCCCAGAGTTCCAAAATTCAATATTTTTATAATTATAACCACCAATTTTCAACACTTGACATTATTTCAAAACTTCTTACTTAGGTTTTCAATTTAAATTCATTGCTCTTCATTAGAGTAAATAAAGTTTAAGTTGTTTATTCTCTAGTTTGCTACACATATTTTTTTCAATTTATTTCTCATATCTTCTAAGTGTTATAAATTTCCAGAAAAATTGGTGGAGACTCGTTTGTATGAAAGGCCGTATACAATATTATAAAAATAATTTACATAATATAGATGGACGATTAAGTGGAGACACAAAATATATATCATCATTTAACTCCTTAAAATTAATCCGAAAACATACCTTCCTTCTTAGTATTTTAAAGCAAATTTGCACAAACATATATATTCCTTTTGCTCGAAATATATTCCAACTATCTTCTTTTCACCTGTACTTAACTCAAAGAGATGATATTAGTTCATGATCATAATAAGAGGTGTTATACTTAACTAGTAAGGGAAATAGAACAATTTTATTTCAAACCTGCTGCAATGAAGACCTGTTTTGACCTAGCAAATAAAGAAATCTGGAAAACTTTATAAAATAAAAGTTACTCTGCTCAATCTATGCTTTCCATCAATATAAAGATCATAAAAATCGTATTTACGGTTTGAAAGTTATGTTAATTTTACTTTTAGCTTAATCTTAAAGAATTTTGTAATAGGGCAGAACAACCTATCCACTTTCAAACCTATTTTAGCCTTAGTAAAATGCAAAATCTTTTAAAGCAGCAAAAATAAACTTTATATTTTACTGAAAGTTCTTTAATTTGCAAAAGATTGAACTTATTTGGAGTTATAAATCTCAAGTTATCGCTGTTTTAGTACAGCACTTTTCCATACAAAATTTTCAGCTTTTAAATCAATTTTTTTTTTGAAATTTACCCAAATGATTTTAATTTCAAACTATATTTTCAACAAGCTTTTTGCTAAATCATTTATTAATGATTTTTTCCTCGGAAAGCTAAGACATACAAAATTATGATCAACTTATGTAATCATCACAAAACATTTTATTAACTGGAAATATTTTCATTACTTTCCAAAATCTACTTTAAAACTATTAACTTGAAAATTCATTTTGGGAGAGATAACTAATCTCTTTCATTATCAAGAGATAAGTATTGATTATCCACAAAAATAAATTTTAGGGATATATATATATATATATATAGTTTAAAATTATTCTCATAATCTAAAATGATTATACTATATGAATTGTTTATTTATCAAAACAATCCAATTTCATATTTCCACTTGTCACAGAAATTATATTTTCCATCTAATTAACAACCTAAAACTAATTAAAGTTGATCATTAAAATAAACTAGTTTTCAAAAGAATTTTGCAATTTCAAACCCATAAATTTTAATACCATTTAAATTTAAAACTTAAACTAGCTCACAAATTTATACTAAATGTTCTAAACTAACACTTCTTTTATTTTCTCTTAAGATAGAGTTTTATATCTATCCTATACTATTACTTAGATAACTAAGTGCCAAAAAAAAAAAATATAGTCGTCATTAATAACTCGTACTAAAATATTCAATTAATATTTTAAATTTTCAAACCAAAGTATTCTTTTACTTTAAATACATCATTTTATTAATCGAAGCATCAAATGATAATCTCTTCTAATTAAGACATCCCCTTAATTAGAATTATCCACTTTTACTTATCCATATTACCCTATTCAATTTCTCAAATTCAAATAATATAAGGGTATTGCCTTGACATTGATTTATAATGAATGACCCCATCAATTGGCTGCCGAGTTGATCAAATGATCAAACCTACCTTGCCACTCATCCAATACTCACTCTGGTTCAATGGTTTCAATAAACATTTAAATAAAAATTTATACTCCATCGTATTAATTATTTTCAAATTTACTTATTAAAACTCAATTTACCGTGTCTGACTGTCTCATCATAGCTTTTAGGAAATTCCTATCGATAACGTCGGCCAAACGCATCAACCAAAATTCTTTAAACACTAGACGGACAACCCAACATAAAAAAATTATTTTCTTTAAAAAGAAATGCCTTATATATAATACTCAAAATATTCTTTGTTTTTCCCAAAAACAAAATATAATTTCTCTCAAAAACCTAACTTCAATTTGAAAGATTTGAAAATTTCAATTATAACTTATTCTCAAAATTAAATACACAAGAAGAACTCATCGAGATATTCCCAGAATACTCAATTCACAAGATTAATGGAATAGACTGGAGTATTCATTATTTTGAACGTAATAACGAACCACTAACATGACTCATAACAAGTGCGGAATGCAGTAAGAGTAACGCTATCCTCCGCAATTCGTAGCTCGTTAAAAATTGGTGTAGGGTCAAGCTGAGGGAATGACCCAAGCACCACTTAATGGATTAAAAAAGAGATCAATGACGTATAAGAGTAAGGTTAAGATATCTTTTCGAATGAGATGAAGGACACTAACAACATATCATTGCTTCAAGTGAAGTAATTTCACAAGTATATCAACAATTGAGTATCCAAATAGGATATCTCAAAAGGGGTAAGAATGGCAATACCAAATAAATTCAATAAATCACCTCATTTCTCTAGTGAACATCCTAGTGAAAGGATGACCGAAAGGCTAAGAATAGGAAAGGAGGTCAATACAATATTCAATTGCCCGATTGGGTGTCATACCCGAAATGAACTCACAGAAATCAACAAATTCACAATGACTGAAATTCGAGATACATCATCAACATCTAAAAACTCAAGAATGAATACAGAGACTTCGAAATCATTATTAATATTTCGAAGGATAAGAAACAACGAATCAGCGGAACAATAACACCAAATATAGGATTCTTCAAATCACAGAATGTGGCTTGATAATAGGCAAGCCACTTCATCTCAAACACTCCGAACTCTAGACAGAAAATGGCATGCTAATTCGCACGAAAAAATAAGCTATAAGCACCAATCCAAAATCCTCATACATCATGCTAAAAATTGTGGATCCACTTAATAGTTTTTGTAATCCTCATAAAAGAACAAGATAAGGACATCCAAAAGCATCAATAAACTCCTCCGATACGGATGGTGTCAAGTACCTTATTGAAGAGGACTCAAATAAAATAATCGTGTTTAGGATTTCTCCTCAGATAAAAAGTCATCAATTCTATTTTTTAGAATACAATGGAATAAAATTATTCCTAGACATATCCCAAACTTCAATCTCAAAGGACATGATAAGATAAAGGACATGACGATTATGGAATTTGTAGTTTTTTACCATACTTGGACATATCGTAATATATGCATCTGTTCTATGTTTATCCTATTTTTTTCTGAATTCAGCTCTGATACCAAGCTGTGAAGCCCCACCCCGAGACCCACATTAACAAAGAGTATTACTGGGTAATACTGTCTGCTAATGCAAAGAATATGGTTGGTTAGAAGCGACCATTTATAGCCTTGTCTCATATATCTATTGAATACGTCGACGAATGCCATATTTTTTCATACTTAAGAAGATCGACATATCCAATAAATATTTAACACAAAGTCATTGGTGGTTGTTGGATCTATCAGAACAAAATACAACTACTCAAACGTACAACACATCACAGAACATCAAACAAATATATGTATACACACACATACACATATACTGATACATCCTAATACACTACAATAGTACATCATAATTGGTATCACGACCATAATATACACATGATCAAAAAAATGAATACATATCAGAGTCATACAGAGCAACTATAAGACTACAACAAAAAGAGACAAGCTGAAGTCCAAGGCGAAAGCATCAAGTAAAGTCCGAAAGTAAGTATCAAACCTAAAACATCTCGGTCTGACCCGAATGTAAAATACACGGGTCAGTTTAGCTAAACATACTAGTTTATAAGGATAAGCAGTAATAGATGCATAAGGATAAGGGTAATGTGTAGGATCGATTTCACCCTAGTTTGGGGAGGGTGAATAGGGAGATGCTACTGATTATAAAAATTATTGCGGAAGCTTATAAAATTATTTCAACACAGATATATCAAAATAATAGCAGCACTGATAATAGCAGAATAATAAATGCAGAAATGAACGACACAGAATTTACCCAGCTTCGGCAAAACCCTGCCTACGTGCTGCCCCCAAGGTTTCTACTAGAAATTAAGCAGTCGGACGCTTACACACGTAAACTCGCGACACCCGCTATCGACTAGCCTTAACTCTACGCTCAAAACTCTGCCACAACTCAGCCACTGAGTTGCAAATACTCAAACTACGCCACGTAGTTTGTCCCCTAGTCACACGACTAGAAATTACAACGTTTAAAAGAAGAATTTAAATTTAAAACAAAATTAAAACCCTAAATTAAAATTTAAAACCAAATTATAAACAAATAAAATTATTATAATGGTCGGCCCCCTTTTGTATCTTCAGCCCGTTTTTCTTTTATTTACTTCATTCCTTTCTTTCGTGAAAATGGCGGTCGTTCCTTGTTCGTTCTTCTTCGATCTGTAATTAGGGCTTTGAAATGCGACTTTAAATTGATCGATCAAATTGGGATTTCGCTCTCTTGCTCTGTCGAACGATCATCTCTTCACTTGGCTCTCTGCTCCTTCGATGATCGAGTTCGATCTTGATCCGGTATGTAATTTGTTGTTTTTCTTTACTGTTTTTGCTTACTTGAACTCGATGATTAAAACTGCCGATGATGAATGGGATTTATAGAAGTCGAATTCCTATATTTACGTTCGTCTGATAGTTGTTTGATTTCGTCAATACTATGCTTGGCCATTCGATCTTCGTTTGGATGTTGGTGATTTTTTCTGACTTGTTCATAATCGTATATTTCTGATTTACTTGATACTCACGGCTTTGAATTTCCTTGCTCATCACGGTTTCGATTTTGCTGGTTCGACTTTGGCACTTACTTTTTCAATATCGGCTTTGACACTTCTTCTACTTCAATTTTGACATCACTGAACTTCGGCATTAACTTGTTCAACTTGAAACTGTTTTGGTTTCTGGCACTTTGTTCATTCTCGGCTTCATGATTTTTTTTGGCATGTCTGCATATATGCATTCATCTTTTCCACTGTGTATTTGCATGCTTGACTTTGGCCATTATCTGTTTACTGCCTCTGGTCATTTGGTCCTGTAGCATACTTGACTGGTTTGAAACATATATCTTGATTTTTCTTTGATTTAGCTGGTGTGTTTGCTATGTATATGCATTCATCCACTCACTCCATCTTAATTTTGTTTCACTTGAGTCTGATTTTCTTTATAAGACTGCACTTGATTTCATTGCGGCCTTGACTCTGCATATACTCTCTGATACATGCATACTTGTTCGGACTAGCTGTGTCACTTGCTTATGCTAGTACTGTTTCATGTGACGTGTTATAGCTGTTGTCCATTTTGGTTTTGCCGTGTTATCATATTCACTTGGTGGCATTTGGTTTGCATACAGTTTTCACTGTGCATCCTTGCTCATTGATCATTTGATCCACTGTTGCATTCATGTGTACGTTAGTCTCTGATATGTTGGCACTGGTTCGTGTACTTGAATGTGAATTTGTTGCTTTGGTCATCATTGTAGCTTCACCACAACCATATGTGTGTTGTATATTTGCTTTGGTTAGATGCACATGTATATTTTGTTCATTTTGGTTTTGTTGTCACTACATGTATGTATACACGTGTATATACATATGTATATATATGTTTGTGCATTGTATTTTAGTCATATATGTGAACTTGAGATCTTGTGCATGTATCATTTGCTTGACCCTTGTATATATGACTTGTTTGCATTGTTCACTTGATTATTGAACTAGTTCTGGGTACATTGCATATTGAACTGGGTTGTAGCCTCGACTATGTCCACTGTTGCAGTATGTTGTACCTGTTTTGCTGCCTTCATATACATGTCTTTCTTGCTTTAACCTGAACTGGTCTGGTTTGCTTCCATTTCATGGCTGGTTCATGTATACTTGATGTGTGCTGTGTTTCCAGTCATCATTTCTGGATTTAGTAGTTCGCATTGATTTCCACTTGTATACATACATACAGTTATATGTGTATATAGGTGTGTGCATATGGAGTCTTTGGATAGTTGTTGTGCACTTTGGTTTCATGATGTATGACTTGAAATTTGGTCTGCACTTGTGTTGAATCCAGCTTATAGCTCGGGTTTGACCTTGTGCTGATATCATGACTTTATTTTTATTGCACTTGAGTTGAACCTGGCTTTTGATTTGGGTTTGACCTTGTGCTCACCTATCCCTGTAACTTTATCAAGTGTATACTGGTGTGCACGGCCTTGTCGCATGTACAGTGATACACTGTGCATGTCACAAGCTGTTCGTGTATGATGAATTCAAATTTAAATGATGACGAACAACCAAAATAACTGAGGCAAATATTATTTTCAAAATTCACATTTTATTTTATACTGCAAAAAATATTTCCTTTTCAATTTTACTACGTCAATATTTATTTTTGCAGATTGCTCAAATGCTGGATTCAATCTGGAATGAAGTTAAAGATAAATACGAGTGAAAGAGCGACATGTCGTGAGGACATTTGTAAATGAAAGATTGTGATGTAATTGAATGTGTATTGTAATCAAAATTGTATATGTATAGTGAGAGCTTGAATTTGTACTATTCAAAATTGTAACAAATATTTGTTTGAATAAAATATCTGTTTGAATTCAAATTCTGTGTTATTTATTTTATTCAGCAAATATATATATTTAATTATGTGAAAAATATAATAGTACATTAACAAATACATTTAAATGAATATATATATATATGTGTTTATTATCATCAAACAAAAATCATATAGTCAAATATTCAACAATCTCCCCCTTTTGATGATAACAAGCATATATTTAAGATTTTGAATTTGCTAAATGTATTTGATCATTCAATTTGCTCCCCCTATTCGAATGCTTCCTCTCTACACAAAGCTCCCCCTTCATATATGCATACAGTTAAAAATATGCAAATGAGCCTGGATGCAATAGAAAATATTTGACCTTTACTTGATTTTATTTGACAAAATCTTAACTTTTCTCTCCCCCTTTTGTTATCAGCAAAAGAGTAATAGTTTTAGAAAAATAGAGATAAAGTGATCGATATTAATACAACATTAAAACTCAATCGAATATAAATATTAAATTTCAATAAAAAACCAAAAAAAAAATCATAAATACTCTGTTAGGCGCATATTCCACTTTTAGAATGATGGGAATGATATCATCATATAAAACCATACAGTTGTGTTTATTTGTGGTATATTTATATCAGGAATTTGAATATCTACCAACCATGCATAACCGTTAGGACTTTTAAATGAGATTAGTAGTATTCCAATTTTATATTAAAAAAATGAATTCAAGTATCTTCTAACCACGCATAACCGTGAGGACTTTTAAATGGGATTAGAATCAACTTGTTTATTTAAAAAATCAATTTTGATATGCGTTCCATACAAGTATAACCGTGAGGACTTTTAAATGAGCATGGAAGCACATAACAAAATCCAAGTAATTCACCCATGCATAACCGTGAGGACTTTTAAATGAGAGTGAATACTTTGGATTTTATTTTATTTTATTATTATTTTATTATTATTATTATTATTTTATTTTATTTTTATTTTTTATTAAAAAAATATAAACTGAAAAATGAGTGATTCCTGTTTAAAGTACCACATATCGACAAACTATATTGAATTTTGATGAGTGATGGTCGTTAGAAATATGATAGAAATAGAGATGGTCATGGAATTTTTACCAACAAAAAGTTTTATAACCCTTGTTTAAATTTCTAAAGAAATTTACTAATTATACCGTCTCGAGCTATAATATATGATAAATATCAACAATCATCACTTTTTCTATCACTATTTATCTTTTGGATAATTAGTAGAGAGTCAGATTAGTCAATTTTATAATTTAAAAATTAAATTCAAAAATAATTATAAAATCAATTTTTCTAAAAATGACCAATCTGAAAACAAGGTCAAAAATGATTTTCTAGAAGGGGTTTTATGAGAAAAATTTCTGCTATTTGAAAATTATTTGAAATGAAAAATATGCAGATATTTTCTTTGAATAACGATGCAGTTACTAAGTGTCTCAACATAAATCACGTTCCACTAGTAATTTTTCTATCAACTAGATTACCAATGTAATCTATATCGGAATTTTTCTTTCACTCAAAATTATCATTAATTTAATTTAATAGACCAGACCATGAAGTGAGCATCAAAATATCTTAAAATCAATTTTAACAGCTTTTTAAATGACATTCTCTTGAATTTGAATTGAAACTGTGTAAATAATCAAAAACCATGAATATAGAGTCAGCCGTAAAATAACCAAATGTATTATCATTTACGAATAAAGCACTATCATTAATCCAAACTATTACATATGAAGTAGTTCAAAGATTCTAGAGATTTTTATAGTGTTCTTGGCATAAGAATATAATTGGCCGACAATTTTGAATAAGTCAGAATCAAAATCATCATTTGTTTCATCATCACATTACTGGCTGATTTAATTCAGACTACGGTGCAGATTATCACATTTAATATATCATTCAAAATATACCATTACCTATTTTACCTTTACGATAATTTTTCGCTGTTACCCACTGTGATTCTTTCACCTTTGTACTAGGCTAAGGGACTTTGCTTTGACGCTCATAGTGTCCTTGGAACAGCCAGAATCCAAGTAACACTATTGTTGTTTCTTAGTCTGCCACCACACCTACACGATGGAAGATTTTTGTAACCTATTTGTTTTTATAGGTCCATGATTGTTAGTGGCACAAAATTTTAAAAAATAATTTTATGGAGACCTAAAACTATTTATATATGTTCCTTTTGGCACCCAGATTTGTTTAACTTTGAGAGATTTTATATTTGTGCCTTTTGGAACCCAAATTGGTATAGTTTTCACGTGTTTGGGTCTATACCAACAATTGTTTTAATTGTGTCCAAATTTTTTACAAATTGTGCACATTGAATTGACTTGATTAATCTCATTCCTAAAAATTTTAGATTGATTATAACCTAGTCCTTGTCTAACTGTATTAACAGTTTGTTTTCCTAATAGCATGTTCAACGATTTCTCACTTTTTGAAAATTTATCTGAAGTCATTGACAGTTGTTGGACTTGTGTTTTGAGAGATTCATTTTCGTTTTACAATTGTGTGCGCCTTTTAATAGAATTTTCTCTTCTTGTATTTTTACTCTCTTTCAAAATCAAAATTTCATTTTCAAGCGATTTAATTTTGATTTCTGATTTTTTAATCTCTTCTTCGAATGTTGGACACTTATCACACTTAGGGATCCTACTTTGATAGGTTTTGACTAATTGTTTAAGTTGTTCATTTACTTTTATCAAACTATCTCTTTGTGATTCAATTTTAGCATATTTCTCCCTAAGTCGTTCAAAATAGCCATTTACTTCATGGAAATATATAAGTAATTCAAAGTGAGTGAGTTTTGATACCTTGCTTGGCTCGTCATCGTCGCTATCAGTTATATTACCTTGAAGGCACATATCTGCTTTCTCACTCTCACTACTAGTACTTTGATTATCTTCATCACTTGTATTCCACGTGGCTGCAAAATGTCTCCTTTTAGATTTCTTTTCAAAGTCGCGTTGATTTTGAGGACAATTGGGCTTGATGTGTCCGGGTTGATTGCACTTATGACAGATGATTTCTTGCTATTCTGTGTTATCAAGAACTTTGATTATTCTGCTTTTTAATTTTTGATTTAGAGCTGGATTTTCGTATTTGCGGTTCCACCTTTTTAATTTCTTTATTACCATTTCCAACTCTGTTGCTCCATCATCATCGTCATCGTCATCACTTTCAGTTGTTCCTTTCAGAGCTATTGATTTCTTTCGAGCATCTCCTCCCTGAGGCTCTTCCTTGAATTTCATTTCTAGCTTATAAGTGGTGAGATTTCCGTTGTTTTCTTCAACTTTGATTTGTTTTAAATCTTTTGATTCTTGAATGGCAGTCACTTTTGCTTCAAATCTTCGTGGAAGGACTGAGGATTTTTCGGACTATTTCCAGTTCCGTGTATGATTTTTCGAGAGCTTTTGATTTGTATACGATATTGGAAAGCCATCCGTACATCTCTTTAACATTTTCTTCCTTGGCCATTGTAAAATTCTCGTATTCGCTACTCAGCATGGCAAGGCGAGATTCCTTGACTTGAGATGTTCCTTCGTACACTTCTAGTGTGTGCCATATTTCCAGCGCAGTTAGACAATGTGAGACACGATTAAATTCAAATTGATCTAATGAACAAATAATCGAATTCATAGCTTTGGCATTAGTATTCTGTAACTTATTTTCTAGATCTATCCATTGATCCTTCGGTTTATTTATTTCTTGATTATTTACAATCATAGTTGGTGCTCTATACTCTGCCTCAACAATATCCTAAGCGTCAATGGTTTTCAGAAAAATTTCCATCCTATTTTCCAGTAAGCATATTCACTATTGAATATTGGTGGTCTAACTATGGACTAACCCCCTGCGAAAGCATTATTAAAAGAAGCCATTTTAAAAATTCAATTTTTTAAAACAAAAATTGGTTTTTGAAAAATCAAATTTTTAAAACAAAAATGGCTTTTGTACCTTGCTCTGATACCACTTGTAGGATCGATTTCACCTTAGAGGGGGGTGAATAGGGTGATGCTATTAATTATAAAAATTATTGCGGAAGCTTATAAAATTATTTCAACACAGATATATCAAAATAATAGCAGCACAGATAATAGCAGAATAATAAATGCAGAAATGGAACGACATAGGATTTACCCAGTTTCGGCAAAGCCCTGCCTACGTGCTGCCCCAAATGTTTCTACTAGAAATTAAGCAGTCAGACACTTACACACGTAAACTCGCAACACCCACTATCGACTAGCCTTAACTCTACACTCAAAACCCTGCCACAACTCAACCACTGAGTTGCGAATTCTTAAACTACGCCACGTAGTTTGTCCCTTAGTCACACGACTAGAAACTACAACATTTAAAAGATGAATTTAAATGTAAATCAAATTTAAAACCCTAATTTAAAAATTAAGCTGAAATTATAAACAAATAAAATTATTATAATGGCCACCCTCTTTTTGTATCTTCAGCCCGTTTTTCTTTTATTTACTCCGTTCGTTTCTTTCATGAAAATGGCGGTCGTTCCTTGTTCGTTCTTCTTCGATCTGTAATTAGGGCTTTGAAATGCGATTTTAAATTGATCGATCGAATTGGGATTTCGCTATCTTGCTTTGTCAATCGATCGTCTCTTCACTTGGCTCTCGGCTCCTTCGATCATCGAGTTCGATCTTGCTCCGGTATGTAATTTGTTGTTTTGCTTTACTCTTTTTGCTTTATTGAACTCGATGGTTAAAACTGCCGATGATGAATGGGATTTATAGAAGTCGAATTCCTATATTTGCATTCGTCTGATAGTTGTTTGATTTCATCAATACTATGCTCGGCCATTCGATCTTCGTTTGGATGTCGGTGATTTTTTCTGACTTGTTCATAATCGTATATTTCTGATTTACTTGATACTCACGGCTTTGAATTTCCTTGCTTATCACGGCTTCGATTTTGCTGGTTTGACTTTGGCACTGACTTGTTCAATATCGGCTTTGACACTTCTTCTACTTCGGTTTTGACATCACTGAACTTCGGCATTAACTTGTTCAACTTGAAACTGTTTTGGTTTCTAGCACTTTGTTCATTTTCGGCTTCATAAAAATTTTCGGCATGTCTACATATATGCATTCATCTTTTCCACTGTGTATTTGCATGCTCGCCACTGATCATATGTTGAAGTCTTTGACGATGATGTTGATTTCGTTTATGTTCTTGACTTTGGCCATTATCTGTTTACTGCCTCTGGTCATTTGCGTCCTGTAGCATACTTGACTTGTTTGAAACATATATCTTGATTTTGCTTTGATTTAGCTGGTGTGTTTGCTATGTATATGCATTCATCCACTCACTCCATCTTCATTTTGTTTCACTTGAGTCTGATTTGCTTTATAAGACTGCACTTGATTTCATTGCAGCCATGACTCTGCATATATTCTCTGATACATGTATACTTGTTCGGACTAGCTGTGTCACTTGCTTATGCTGGTACTATTTCATTTGATGTGTTGTAGCTGCTGTCCATTTTGGTTTTGCTGTGTTATCATATTCACTTGGTGGCATTTGGTTTGCATATAGTTTTCACTGTGTAGCCTTGCTCATTGATCATTTGATCCACTGTTGCATTCATGTGTACATTAGTCTCTGATCTGTTGGCCCTGGTTCGTGTACTTGAATGTGAACTTGTTGACGTGGTCATCATTGTAGCTTCACTGCAACCATATGTGTGCTGTATATTTGCTTTGGTTAGATGCACATGTATATTTTGTTCATTTGGGTTTTGCTGTCACTACATGTATGTATACATGTGTATATATATGTTTGTGCATTGTATTGTAGTCACATATGTGAACTTGCGATCTTGTGTATGTATCATTTTCTTGACCCTTGCATATGTGACTTGTTTGCACTGTTCACTTGATTACTGAACTAGTTCTGGGTACATTGCATATTGAACTGGGTTGTAGCCTCGACTCTGTCCACTGTTGCATTATGTTGTACATGTTTTGTTGCCTTCATGTACATGTCTTTCTTGCTTTAACCTGAACTGGTCTGGTTTGCTTCCATATCATAGGTGGTTCATGTATACTTGATGTGTGGTGTGTTTCCAGTAATCATTTTTGGATTCAGTAGTTCGCGTTGATTTCCACTTGTATACATACATATAGTTATGTGTGTATAGGTGTGTGCATATAGAGTCTTTGGATAGTTGTTGTGCACTTTGGTTTCATGATGTACGACCTGAAATTTGGTCTGCACTTGTGTTGAATCCAGCTTATAGCTCGGGTTTAACTTTGTGCTGATATCATGACTTTATTTTTATTGCACTTGAGTTGAACCCGGCTTTTGATTTGGGTCTAACCTTGTGCTCACCTGTCCCTGTAACATTATCAAGTGTATATTGGTGTGCACGGCCTTGTGGCATGTACAGTGATACACTGTGCATGTCACAAGCTGTTCGTGTATGATGAATTCAAATTTAAATGATGATGAACAACCAAAATAACTGAGGCAAATATTATTTTCAAAATTCACATTTTATTTTATACTGCAAAAAATATTTCCTTTTCAATTTTACTACGTCAATATTTATTTTTGCAGATTGCTCAGATGCTGGATTCAATCTGGAATGAAGTTAAAGATAAATACGAGTGAATGAGCGACATGTCGTGGGGACATTTGTAAATGAAAGATTGTGATGTAATTGAATTTGTGTTGTAATCAAAATTGTATATGCATGGTGAGAGCTTGAATTTGTACTATTCAAAATTGTAATAAATATTTGTTTGAATAAAATATCTATTTGAATTCAAATTCTGTGTTACTTATTTTATTCAGCAAATATATATTTAATTATGTGAAAAATATAATAGTACATAAACAAATACATTTAAATGAATATATATATATATATATGTTTATTATCATCGAACAAAAATCATATAGTCGCATATTCAACATATAATGTTCTTCTTAAACAAGAAGGAACGATACAAAGTATAAGCGTGAGCATATGTATGGTATGGTTACTTCATGTGGTGAATGGTATCACTACACAACATATAATCTCAAAAGAGATAGAATAATCCATAAAACGCTAAATGTAGCGAGCCTCATATCATCGGCATTTCATAAAATATCATATATGTTTTAGGGGAAATCATAAGCCTGCCATATCGGCAACCCCAAAACATGCACAAAGAGATCCCATCCCAAACACGCCAAAAGGCAAATATATCTCCAAAGAGGAGAATAAAATCTCAAGTAAACGCCAAAAGGCAAATCTCATATGACGCCAGTGTAGGCAACTCAAATATCAAAGATAGAACTCACAAGAGTTCAAATTCCCGAAAGGTAAATGCCACAATATATATCGAATAGTTCAAAGGACCAATTTTGTAAAAGGGCGATACGCTAGAGAAATCACAAACATCAATGAAATCATCTCAAAGATATAACACGTGCATACAGCCGAAGCCTGCCAAGTACTGCTCTCAAAATAAGGCACCACGTCTCTTAGATAAATATCCCGAAGGACAAATAAATATGTCTCTTAGACACACATCCCGAAGGATAACATCTTGAAGGACAAATATGTCGCATTGACAAACGTCTCTTAGACAGACATCCCAAAGGACAAATGACCGGAAGGTCCAGTACTGGCTTATACATCTCTTAGACAAATGTGTCACAAACTTTCGAATAGAAACCCAAACAGTGCTGACATATGTCCCATACCATATGCTCGCACTAAACAGTTTACTAAGCGCTAATAAATTTCACACTCAAAGCAGTAAAAAGTCTACCTCATTTCATCGGTAAACTCAACCCGAAGTTCAAAACAATCAAACAAACAAGTTAGGAATTAACCAATAAGATAAACGCACATGTCCTATACCATATGTTTTACCAAACCATTTAATTCTCCTACTCATTTCGCTCGAATAGTGCAAAAATATGTAATTTATATACAACATAATTTACTTTGGATAACAAGCTTTGAAAACTAATTTTCGAAATCAATTTGAAGATCCATGTTCGAAAATTCCCTTATTATAGAGAATAATTAGATTTTACACTTGAAAGTATTTCAAAATATTATATAATAATTATTTTTAAACGCCTATAAATTTTAAAAATCATTTTAAAAAGTTACGAGAAAACCATTCTCGAAAACGAATGAAAACAAGGAAATTCACCCAAACGATATTCTAATCTAAATTAAAATTAAATTCAAAATAATCCAAAATTTGATTTTTAAAATCTTAAAAATTTAGCTAGTCTATTGATAGACATCACAGCTCTCAACATATCTCAAAAACAACATCAAAATCGAACAAGAATGAGAGCAAAAATAAGCTAATACAATTCTCAGGTCAATGATTATTATTGCTATCGTTTTGCTCTCGGGACAGCAACAAAAAACCACAGTTTTTACCAAGCTAACTTCAAAATTTCAGAAAGTCACAATTTTACAGTGGCAGGGCAGTAAGTTTGAATGGGGTTTTTGGACACTCTATGCTCAAAATTTTCGAAAGTGTTAAACATGAAAGTTATCACATTCTTTTCAAGTTTTTAGAACTTCAAAGAAAATAAAATTCCGATTTAAAACAAAAGAGGTATGCTTAATTTACTAACAGTGATTCACAAACAAACATGAAGCAAAAAAATTTGAGATTTCTTATCTTAAAATCTCAATCTAAGCTAGAAAATGTGAGTTTAAATACTCACCTTGCAATTCATGGAGATTAACATAAATAAATTTGGCCAAAACTGAAGCAAGATGAAGGCTTTTGGAAATAGAAAGCTTCAGCTACCTGTAGAAACTTAGAATCAGAAAAAGAAGTAGAACAAGTAATTAACATACAACACAAAAAGAATTGGAATTTGATGAATTCTCTCTGATTTGAAGTTGATTACCTGTTTGAAATTAGCTTTTAATTAATAGCAAGTCCATTAAGAAATTAGGAGATTGAAGGCCATAGATTGATAAGGGTTTTCTTTCTTTTGTTTATGGTTTTTTTTTACAGTAAGAAGAAAAGAATGTACGTACATTTTCTAAGGAGAGAGAAGCTTTCTCACTTATGTTAGTTTAGGCTTAATTTTTCTAATAGGCTTGGACCCAAACTAAAGAAAATAAATAAGCCTAAAAGAATTAATTCGCCACTAAAACAATTATATACACTTATGTAACAATTAAAACAACACATTTATCTTCAAGTTTTTAACACAATAAATTATGTAAACACTTTTTCATGTTAAATAAAATACTTTATACTTAATAAAAATATAATTTTAGTTTTAAAAAAATTATTATTGAAAACCCTTATTTTTACATAAATACACAAATTACACAATTAAATGCATGAATCATCATTTTTAACTCCAATAATTTTACAAATATTATTTTCTTGCACATAAAAATATAACAAACCACTTTAAACTCATATTTACAACCAAAACACATTTTTTAAACTAAATTTCACCTTTTTATTTATATAAACAACTTTTAAAAATCAAATACTTCCTTTAAAAATTATTAAAAGAGTTAATTAGCAATAATTAATAAGATTATTTTATTTTCACCAAATAAAAACCATTTTCCATTCATTATTAAGTCGCATAAATAAAATAAAGTTCCAAACTTTATTTTTCTCATTTTATTTTCAAAGTTCATTGTTTAATCCAAATAAACAATTAAAATTTCCAATTTTATTTTAAATTTATAATATTGAATTATAACTACCGCTATAATTTGATATCAACAGGTAATCTCCAATACCAGGGTTGCTACAAAGTAGGAACGGTAAATGATAGGTTAAGAAGTCAAGAAAAATAAAAAAACAACTACTATTGGGCTCTTTTTGATCTAAGACCAAGGTAGCGGAAGCTTAGTTATACAGGGAGAGATTAGATAATTTTCCCCACATGTTTAGCTTGTACTAATGCCCAAACTTGCAGCAAAAGAACCCAATAAATAGGATTCAGTTCATAATGGAAACATATTATCGAGGAGTAAATATTAAAGATAATGTTCCCCAATAACTGGGAGCAAGGTAGAGATTTGATTATTTGCAATGATAGTTGGTCCAAAGGAACATGACTAAACACATGCAATAATGGATATGGGATTGATTAAATGACGTCCCTATCTCACCAAGCAGAGCACTTCGACCACTGTACGCAAGGTCGTATATAGGAACATAACCAAAGAAATTGCCAAAATTCTATATATCAGCATAAAGTTGCAAGATAGCAGAGGTCGATCCTACATAACCACAACTAAAAGAAGACTGACAGGTCAGCAAGCTTCGAGGAATCTCTAGTTGCTCCTTCCTCTTTGTAACAACCCTGCTTTCTACACACTAAATTACATAAATATAAGTAAAATAAATGGTTTGAATAAGATATTTAATAATTAATATTTTAAAATGTTAACATCTATTTAATTGAAATTTATTTAATAAAATATTTTTTTTAATAAATTGAATTAACCTAATAAATTCTTTTTAAATAATATATTGAAATCGAGTTAAATGTTTGAATTAATATAAAAGAATTTTTTTTAGGTGTAAATGATTCTTATATATGGCTAAAATATTGAAAAATGAATTTATTTGCACTAAGACAATGAATGATTAAATAAAATAAGAAGGCATTTAATTAAATGAAATTTTTCAGTATAATCTTGAAATAAAGTGTAAATTAAGTTAAATTACATCGAATACGCTTATGAATAAATGACATTGGTTGATGTTTAAATTTAAAGGTAAAGAAAAATTAATTAAAACTAGAACTCAAATTAAGGGCCAAGCCCATTTAAGCTCTCCCCTCTTTTCTAGAATGCTCCCTCCTTATCCAAGTCAAAATGAGTCATCCTCTATTATTTAATTTCGGCCTTAATTCTAAAATAAAATACATGCATCCAATTTTTTAAAAAATGAACGAAACCCAAAATCACGACAATGAAACCGTAGGTGAGTGGGCGATCGGAGATCAACATCGATGAGCGACACGATAGAGGCATCATTACCTAGAGCCAACAGTACAAAGGATCACGGTTGAAGGCAAGCAATATCCAGCGGCTGCAATGGAGGAAGAAGGCGGTTATGTAAAGGAATGCAACCTGAGTAGCTGCGACCTAGGGTGTGAGCGACGATGTAAAGCAATGCATACATGTATTAGGAGCTAGTGTAGGTGATTGAATTGATGAGTGTGCTGGCCGAGGATGGAGGCAAAGATAGTAAGTGGTTATGGCATGGCTTAGACCTGCCATTAACTTGGGTTCGAAGTCTTTGATTAATGATTGGCTGTATCGAAAGGTTGAGCGTCATTTTGATGAGTTTTATACCCATACACCTATATTTATATTGAGATCATTAATTGAATTGCTTGATAATAATCCCATATATTGGCTGAATTGTTGGTTGATAAGTTTGTTTAGAAATATTTGTTTGATTGCTATAATTTATGATTTGAATTTGGATTTGTTGTGGGATTATTGTAGGTAAGATGTTCTAAAATTCAAAGGAAATGTTATCTAATTACATTTTGATTTGTTTATTTTATATGTCTTAGGGCCATACAGTCGAGAGCTTGCTTCTCTCCCTAGGGCTAAGGGTCAAGGTATATATGAAACTTATTGGATATTTCACTGATTTTCATGATTTTAAAAGATTGTTGGAAATTTTTAGTGTTCTAAAAATAAATTGAAGTATATTTAAAAATAAATAGAAGTCGAGAGTTCCATTGCTCTCCAAGAGCTATAAGCTAGAGATATGTTGGGATTTATAAGTTTATCCTCTAAGGACTAAATAATCGAGTATCATTATCTACTCTTAGGGCTAGTAGTTGAGGGTTTATTATGTTGATATGCCCTCATCATGACTTATATAGTTGAGAGCAGTAGTTATCACTCTCATCGGGAATACTAGAGTCGAGACTACTGCATATCACTCTCATCGGAACTTATGTAGTCGAGAGTATTTGTTGGGAATCTATGTCATAAGGTTTACACCACTAAGGAGAGCGCATGAATTACACCCACAAGATTGGCTAGTTGTCCATCCTAGCAGTTCTAATTGTAGGGTCGCACCCCAGATCTGTGATGTCACCTTGTTGAGTTTGTTGGCTGAGAGTTATTTCTCCCATTTGAGACATTGCCCCATGTCACTTGAGAACCAACGCTTTGTTACCAAGTGCAAGTAGAAATAATGGCCACTGCTCTATGTAGTCCGGTAGTGTATTTCTGACATGCAATGGACACAAGTGCCACGATCCTGGGAGTGATTTAGGGACTGTAGGAAATAGGCTATGGTCATTAGCATTTCTTGGAGCTGTACCATGGTATGCCAGTCTCCCGTCTGGATGACTTAGGTAAATTTGTTATATTTGAGACATTTGATACTATCACCCCACTACAGACGATAATCATATAACATTAGAGATTGGTTGTGTGTTAGTCTATCATTTGAGTTAGCCTAACCCGAGATAGTTGCGTGTTGACTATCTATTGATATTAGAGACTCGCTATGAGCTTGTCTGTCATTCTCTTGCAATAGCCTATGGCTGAGAATTCTTCTTTTTGTATGATTTGTTATTTTGTCTCCGAGGACCATTTAGTCGGGAGTTTTGCCTCTCTAAGGACTAGAGGTCACGATATATGGTTTCATGGATTGGTTTGATATTGATTTGAATTTGTATTTCTTGATACCTTCGAGGGACTAACAGTTGGAAGTTATCACTTCCATTAGGACTATAGGTTGAGATAATTATTTTGATATTGCTTTTGATATTTCGTAGGAGTCATGCTTTTATTGGGGTTTGTATTTCTTTCTATCTCCTAGGACTAACGGTCGGAAGATTTACTTCCACTGGGATTGTAAGTAGAGATTGTATTCTTGGATAATGATTCATATATTTGGTTTGAATTTCGTTTTTTTAGGTTCCATATTTGTTGATTTATCTATTATAGCTTAGCACTCGGAGGTTATTACTTCCATTAGGATTGTAAGCCAAGATTGATATTTTGGTTATCAACATTTGTATTTGACATGATTTTTGGATCATTCTTTTGTTGGTGATTTTATGGACACGCAACGCTCTTTTCCATAGTATTTTGTGATTTTGATGAGATTGATTGATACCACTCGATTTATAGAAGTTATGGTTCTTGCTTGCTTGTATGTATGCCTTTGGTGGTATTTGGAATTTGTAGCATGGTATCTTATTATTATGATGTAATGTTGGTGTTTCATTAAGTAGTATTTGTACTTAATTTTTTATACCATGCTTATAGTTATGTATTCACTTTGGATTTAGATATAGTCTGACCTGTTTATTATTATATAATACTCAAGATAGTCCGAGACATTTCAGGTACAGGGACATTATCCATTTTGATATGATTGGGCTATAGAAGAGACATGATATATTATATCATGTTTGAGTTTTCTATGTATATTTTATTTAGATGTCTCCTTGTATTTGTTTGTATTAAGATGGCTATGAGTTCTTACATTGTGAACTCGACTTGTATATACTGTCGTAATGAGGCAAATCTTATATTTTGTGATGTATTATTTTTATATTTGCGATCTATGATTTAGTGTTCATTGCTTTGTGTTGATACTATGTACATATGGATGTTTTAGTTTTGAGATTTTTTTTGAGATACGTACCAGTGTCAGCCTAAGTATATATTCATGTATGAACCCCATACAAAATCAATCTCCATATTATCTGAAAGCATTACCCAATAGTACTCTTGGATAGTATGGGTATAGAGGTGGGTTGTTACACTCTTCTTCCAAGACTCTTAAAGTCATGTACTCATTTAAAGAACGAGGTGGATTTAACAATAGCTATATAACAGAAATTATGCCTTGCGATTTAGCCATAATCAATTATCCCGGTATGGAAGGAATAACAGGTGAAGCCTAAGCTTCCAGGGATCTATCTTATAGAGGAGTGAAAGTTCCATCTCTAGACTAAAGATAGGATGATCAAAGAGTCGTTCTAAACAATAAAGCTTGGCGTTTAACACGGTTAGGTATGTTTTCCTTAGTATTCCCGTATGACCAATGTTCAAAATCTAAGGGAAGTCGATGTTTTTTGACTAGTCAGATTCTAAGTGTTGACTGAGGTATGAGCGGTGTGCTATCTATCCAAAGTATATTCAGTGTCCCAAACTCCATGAATTGACCATCCTATGTAGATAGCCTACTCACGCCAAAAAAACTAGTTACTCCATACTTTAAGATTAACTTTTTTGGACTTACCCGTTATCAATAAGAAAACGATGACGGAGTCGCTGTCTAGAACGATGCTGAAAGCTTTTCTTTCAAGGATCACTAGAAGTGCAGTAATGAGAAAAGCGACACGATGGAATCATACGCTACGTGTAATTTTGGAACAAATTGTCATACTAGAATTCCAATGGCGATAGGAACTTAGGAAAACTCTCAAAAAGAGATAGTTGAAGTCAAAGAACATGATTGGCTCTGAAGCGATGTGCATTCATCCGAAGCAAAACTTAACCTCACTACTGGTCGAGTAAAATCCAAGATTCAACCATCACCCTTCGAAATTGCCGCCACCCCGAAATCCCTGCAAGAAGTTTTCTATACAAACTAAAGCACCACATAATCTCCGAGTTATAGATAGCTTCACTAGTACAGAAAATTGGAGTTCTAACAAAATTCAGAATGAGTGATTAGTTAGAAATCAGCCAAGTAAAATCCACATCTCAATGTGGCATCCAAACGAATAACTAAAATCACAGAATACTAGTTCGGGCCTTGTCTCACTATAGAGCACACTTTGTTTTCAACAAAAGCATACTGTGTGGGGGGGGAATGCTAACTGGGTTTCTAACCGAGCACAAGCCAACATAAATTAGAAATTTGAGACGAAGACAAAACAACTAGAAATCAGAAAGGAACGTTCAAATAAACTAAGTGAATAGCTAAGGAAAATCGCAACAAAAAATATGCAAGTTCATAACTCGATAGTGAGTTATCACCAAAGGTTAGTGCCGAGTTATCTCCATAGGTTGGTACTGAGTTATCATTGTAGTTGGTACCGAGTTATCCGCATAGGTTGGTATCGAGTTATCATCATAGGTTAGCACAACTTGAAACTTAGCGAGTACACCTAGAAGAGCTAGATAAACAACTTAGGTAAGTTTCACTATGTTTGGTGCTAACTCCTTAACTTTGTACTGAGTTAAGACTATAGGTCGATACTGAGTTAAGGAACCATGATGAAATGACTCCAAACTTGGTAAGCATGCATAGATGAAGCAAAGAAGAGACTTAGGGAAAATTCATCAAGATTGGAGCTAAACTCATAACGGGGTCCCAAATTGTCGCCGATAACTCAGCATTGAGTTATCAAACTCCATCCAACCTCCTCCAAACTTTTACACAACTCCTTCGCACTTCAAATGACTCTGAACCAAGTGTTTGATATGGAGTTTGAATATCCAATGTCGAGATAGATGATATGACATCGAGAAAGTCAAGATAATCCAAATGCAATCAAATAGATTGTTAGAATCAAGTCAAAAGCAGTGGAAAAGGAATTGGAACATCTTGATTAGGACATAAAGGAAAAAAGCTAAATTCATAAGAGAGTTAGCACTCAACTCCTTAACTCTACACCAACTCAGTACCGAGTTAAGGATTTAACTTGGATTTCCTCGAGTTCCTTTGTGCAGGCATGGGCTGCATCCTAGACTTTATTGCTAGTAAGCTTCTAGCCTAATACAATCACTTCCCCTATAAATACAAACCATGGAGCAATCAAAAGGGGATTGGGTCTCTATCATCACTATGCAAAAGCTCTGCCTCATTACCAGCATCTCCTTCCTCTACACAATAGTCACCAAGTCAGCTACTCTATCAATTCTAGGACTTAAAATCTGTGTAACCATTATAAAGTGACTTAATCCCTTTTTATTCTCTTGTAATCTCAAGCAAACAACATCAAATCTATAAGAAACAAAGCAATAAAATGGATGTAGGCCAACGATTGTCGAACCACTTAAAATCCCATGCCTCTCTTTCTTATTTCTGTTATTTTTCTTTTATTTCTACTATTATCTGCTAGATCTAGGTCTCATAAGTTCTACGTAACATATCCCTTGGATGTTGATCAATTTTGGCCTTAACATCATCTTTCAAAATTTGTATTCTAAATTGTCCTTATGAAAACAAATATATCAAATATACGACCATCTATATATATAAACTCAAGATAGAATCAAATATGTTAGTTTCCAGTATGCATTCGGATCGGTGTTGGATGTTTCTAATCAAATCCATCCATCATACTTATCATGGGGATGTATTTCTATTATCGGATTTAGATCCGGGTCACATACAGCTTCCCTAATCTTATCATATTTTTAAAATCCATTAAAACAAAACTACTCTTCTACTAAATTCTATAATTCGAATATTACAAATTTTTTTCCTTAAGGAAGCATAACTTTTAAGGCTGAACTTCCTTTCCTTTATCTAGTATCGAATTGGGTTCATTAATTGTGAACATCTTGCCTTTGGTCTACTTTAGGCTTCTTGCATTGCCTAGCCATATGACCAATTTCCTCATGATTATAACATTTCTTCAGTTGATCATATTCTATTTCTACACTCATTAGCGTAATGATCATGTGACTAAGATGCAGACTAGTTGGCGTTTCATACAAAAGGCTTGCTTTGTGCAAAGAAATTTGGCATTGCATAAGAGTGAGTCCGCTTTTGTTAGATATGCCATAGTGAAAAGTAATTGGTATGTGTAGTTACAATTTTATCAGATGAGCAGTGTCGAATAGTACAATATTGTAGGAAAGAAGGCTGTACAGAAGCTTATTTTGCACAGTAACGGTCGATTGCTTAAAGTTAATGCCTATAGAGTAAAGATAAAGCTAAAGGGGACAAGTCAACCTATTCACGTTGTGATGAGACGGGATGCAAGGACTAGTCGGAGGCGGGCTAAGATTGAGCTGGAACAAGGGATAGCCTCTTTTGAGCCGGGTCTAGTCAAATGAGTTAGCTGTTAATATCTTGAGTCAAGCTGGTCGACTAAGGAGAGCATGTTGTTGCATCTTTATCATGCTTGATTTTTGTTGCCACGTAGATTGACCTGAATCAAGTCGGGCTATACGTGCTGGAAGGCAATTCTTTTACTTGCGAGAAAATTGAGCAGCAGGTAATCATTATGGATTGTGAAAGAGGTCTAAGATGACTAAAATCATGTTTACATGTGTAATTCTATACAATATGATCATTAAAGATGAAAGGGGTTTGGAAAAGTTTAGCATTAGGAATACATTGTGCTAGCCAAATGCCAGAATTATTCCAAGAAGACACTTTGCAAACCAAAGAACATTGCAACATTCACATGGAACAATGAAAACCATAATGAGATTCAATGTTGCATAATAGTCTATAAGACGATCTAATGGATTATATTTGGAATCGTTGTGGAAATTATTGGTGTACCTATATGTTTGTGCATATTTAGTCCTTGTTTGTATTTTATTTTTAAGAAAAGCGTCGGTTCATGCTATATTCAGCTATCAAATTATGTTGTTATTACTATTATTTGTAACATTTTTTTGGTCAAGCTCTACAATATATGCAATATGATAAACATTTAGTATGTAAAAAATTTGTTAAACATCATTAATGATACATCATCAAGCAAATAAAATTCCAAACAAAAAATTTCTACTTATACAACGAAAACAATTAAACATACAAATTGCAACGCAACAATAACCTATAGGTCACTAAATAAACCGTCTTTTACAATCCATCCAATAATATATCGTAACTCCATTCACCACCTTCAATTTATTTCCTATAACCATGGTGTCATGCTTCTGACATTTAGAGTCAATCTTTCTTGCTCAATGTCTGCAAACCAATTCATTGTAGCTAGCTTCATCTCTATAGCAATTGTAACGCCATAGCTTCAATGATCGAAATACTAGAGGGAGTTTATCGTCCGATAACTCGGATTAATGAGCATGAAAGGAATAATCTTTCATACACACTACTTTGGATCAATACGAATATGTTTTAATACCCGAATGCATCCGAAATAATACGTATCTTGTCTCTAAGCAATGCACACAAGTTATATGCTTGAATAATACAGTATTAGAAACATAGATAAAAATTTCCCAACGAATAGAATAGGAGTGAATAAGATACTGAATTTTAAATCATATTTGATAAACTATCTCATAGATATTCAATTCATCACATCAATCCATCACATCGACCAATACAATGGAATCTTAATATAATTATACACAAAATAATTACTCGTCGTTGTCCTCGGCTCCAACTCCATTTCGCAGCCCATAAAGCATACACAGTCATAATATTGACCTATAAAATAACCTCGGGCTAATCCGAGATTATTAAACAAATAAAAAACCCCAAGTCGGACTAGAAACATAGTTATGAGTGTAATTAAGCTCAAATGATAACTTAATGAGTGCAGTGGGTTTAAATGTAACTCCACTCGGTTATAAACACAAATTTATCACTATGGTCAACATCCATAAATAATTTCCAAGAAGCTGTGTATTTAAAAAACCATTTGTAAATAGATTTCAGTCTTCTTTTCTTTTAAATCATTTTCCTGAAATCACTTTAAAATTGATTTCCAAATCACTTCTTAAAACCGGTTTATTAATGGAAATCCCATATATTTAGAAATCATATACCAGAGGTCTACATAAATGATGTCAAAGTATTGATTTTATATACAAATAATTTATCAAAACCAGTTTTATCCAATCCAGTATAAAACCAATATTTGCAAATAATTTATCAAAATATTATTCAATTTGTTTAAGACCAATCTTGCCCAGAAACAATCTTTAAAAAATATCCAATTTATCCCAAAATATCCTTTTAAAGGATTGGTCAAAATAATATTTCCCATATATTTGTTTAAAATTGCTAGCTTTTCATTTATAAATACTAGTTTCAAAAAATGCGATAATTTGATCGAAACTAGATTTTAAAATACATCACAATTTTACTAAACCTAGTCTATAAATATCCTCATCAAGTGAATGCTCATCAAATAGATCATAACAGATCATAAAAAATCATAACATTACTCATCTCCAATTGACGTCCAGGGAAGGAATTGCTTAATCCAACCTCTATGATCCAAGCTGGGTATTACCTTTGAGCGATATCAAAAGCAATAATATCCAAACGGATCATAAAACAAGTAGCAGTCTCTCTTAAAAAGGTAAAACCATCAAAATCCTTTCCAACAGGGAAATACATAATCATATTTTTTTTTTCAAATTGGTAATTTTAATTAGTTCATATTACCTCTAGTTTATTTCATATAAAATCCAAAAAATGATCTTACAAATAATTCTCCAAAATTCCTTTTATTGAAAGGCTTGTATATTCAAACCATTTAATCCTTATGGTTTAAATTCAAATTCAAATTATTTAAAAATAAATCAACCTTTATTTCATAAAAAGCTTCTCTGCCCTAAAATCCAAATAAAATATTCAAGAGTTCTAAATTCAATTTTAATTGAAATTTCATTATTTTCCATTTGAAAATAATTCAAGTTGAAACTCAGATTATACTGATGTCAAAATAGTTCAAATCATTTTATAAGAAAATCGTTCTAATAATATAACCTATCAATAATTCTTTTTAAAGAATTCCAATACAAAACCCTCATCCTTGGTATAAATTCAAATAATCTATTTTCAAAGAGAAATTCGAATATTTCAAAATAAAATTCTTTTAAAACACCGTATTAGCTTTAAATATTCATATCCTATTTTTCATATAAATAATTCAAATCACTTTATTAAAGTAATTCTATCATCCAAAAAAAAAATATCAACATATATAGCATGCCATTCAACCATATTCATTTATTTCAAACAATTATTGATAAATTATCAACCAATCTAAGTAATTCAATCATATAGGCTACCAAACGGTCATTAATCAATATAATCTATTTAAATAATTCTACCATTAATTACAAGCATTCTAGCATTAATTAACAAGATTATCACCCTAATATTAATCCATTTAACAAGTATCACGTTAATATAATTTAATTAAACCAAAATAATATTTGTAACCTATTATTTGTGGTTGACATACTCATTATAAGATTAATAAAATGGATTATATTCTTAAAAATCATTTACTGTCAGTTAAATGAATCGAAGAGGACAATCACAAACTTTTAATATATATTTGTAAAAGAAGGAGTATACTTAATGTAGTTCAGTAAAAAGTAGGTTGTACTCACTAAACCATGAAGAAGAAAGGGATATACTCACTTATAGTTCAATTAAAACCAAGCTAAAAATGTCCACGAGCATAGCTCAGTTGGTCAGGACTGCTTAGGGACTATGGAACAAAGTTCCTTGAGGTCGCGGGTTCAGGTCCTGCTAAATTGACCTGTTTTTTCCCAAATGGCTTGGGGTGGTTATTCCCTTAAATACAGAATAAATAAGGTAGGGAATTGAAACTCTAAGTTGGGATAGCTAAAAAGAGGGATCGGTGTAGCAGGCAGTCGAGTTCCCTAGCTCTACTCTCTGTAATAGGATTTTTTTTTTAAATAAACTAAGCTAAAAATCAATTAGAAAATTGGAAGTTAACTAATTTTGATTCAATAAAAAGTAGTCATACTCACTGTATTTGATCTAAACTTCTTGCCAACATTCACTAAATACCATTTCAGCAATTCTCAGTCTTACTTCCACTTTTTCCTTTGCCTCGCTCTCATGTCAACATCAATTTCCTACATCTATCTCCTTCAGCCATCTCGCATGCAATCGGTTGTTGCACCTAACCTCACGTGCTCCTTGCCTGCTCCAATCGAACCTCAACACGACATCAGCTCTTATCGTTTGCTTTGACATAGCTCGACATCTCCTAACAGAGCTTTGGCATCTTTACGTGCCTCAATTTGGGCAACCTCCTAATGCACTGCGTAATTATTTCTTTTTTTTTTCAATTTCTGATTTGAATGAAATGGGGTTCTAGGGATGGATTAAAACGAAAAGAAGATAAGGATGGAGAGTGTGGGCAACATATGGGTTGAGGTTTTTTGGTCCAATAATGAGAGAGGAGAGTTTTAATTTTTCATTTTTAATCATTTCAAATCCTTAACCACTCTATTACGCAACCGCTATTTCATGCCCGATTACAATTATGTTCGAGGCGTTTTAATAAAAAAATTATTTTGTACTCATAATTTTTTTTCTTTTATTAAAATTTTACTTTTTAATTTTCAATAATTATATAAAATAGTTGTTTTAATTTCAAAACAATTTCAAAAATTTCATAGGTATTATTTATTTTGTCAAAATAAATTTTCAATCAACTTTGGATCTTTTAAACACAACTTAAATTTCAAATTTGAACTTTTAAATGGATATTCCATTTTCAAATATTTCTAGAATTTTAATTTATTGAATTAAATTTAATAAAAAATCCAAAATAAAATATTAATTTAGCTCAACTTCAAAACGGGATGTTACAACAACGTTCCTTTCATCGTTCTGTTTTGTATTCGTTTCTTGCATTATGAGTACTTAGGAATCCAAAACCATTATGATCTCATTCTTCTTCTTTGAAGTTTGCTCTTCAATTGGTGCAGAATCTTCATCTAGTCATGGAGTACATCCATGTCATTTTTGTTCTCGAAGTTCTTATCTCTACTTGATGAGTCTCTTGGGCTAGAATTGAATACCTGATATTTATGATTTCTTATTCCCTTTTCTTTTAGTTCGAACATTTCTTTAGTTCTTTATATTATTAGAATTTCATTTAGCTTGATTAGTTAGCGGTTCATAACAATTCTCTAAATGGTAATACTAAGGGTTTTTGATGCCATTCTCCCTTGTACAAAATTTTAAGAATTCTTCATTCACCTTTCTCTTAATTATGAAAATAAACCAAATGAATACAAGGAATTTTAATTTACATTTTGAAGTAGAAATTTAAGAAATATACTAAATCAACTTTTCCTCTCATTCAACCAGAACTGTTTTGATTAATTTTGTAAATTTGTGATTCATAGAATCAAATATGACGATTAATGTTTCCAAATCAATCTTGATCAGACATGTATCACATCTTATTTACATGTTTTTTGTTGTAGCTAGCCCTGCCTTTTCCTTAGAAACTATCATCACTTTTGGTCATTTTCTTTGACCGAGTCTTTATAATAGTAACAACATATGTAACAGCAATTGTAATCTACATTGCTTTACCATGAAGCAGATGAATGAAAGCTAAGAGAAGTTTCACTTTACATCAATCATCCTCAAAAGCGAAATTATTCGTATTTGATATTTTTGTAAACGAAACAAATGGTGCAGACTTCTATGTATTTAAATTTGTGGAAGATATAATAGTTGAAATGGTACAAGCAAGTTAGAATGTGATGAAATTTCAAAACTATTGATAATTTAACTATGAGGTTGGGTTGAAAACTAGCCGTTATATGAATGTTGGATGTAGAATGTTTATTTTATAGATGTTTGAAAATTGGACATCTATTAAACAAGCGTTCAGTCATTGAATGCTTATTTGATAGACGCATGATTTTGATTGCCTATTAAATAAAATTTCATGTAATGCACGCACGTATTGGACGCTTATTATGTCTATTAAATAGGATGGTAATATTTGCATCCACTGAAACATTTACTACCACCACTTGAATATATAATAAAATTAAGTGTAAAATAGGCATGAGGACAAACTTTGACCCAAAAAAATTAGACTGAAGAACAACCAGTTTCATCACAAATTTTGAAAATAATTGGGCTGAAGGACAATGCTAATTATAGCTAGCATTTTGTATAATGCAAAACTGAATATAATGCTAGTTATAACTAGCATTTTGTATAGTATGAAACTGAATATAATGCTAAATATAACTAGCATTGTTCTTCACCCTATTTTTTTTAACGTTTGTCCTTCGGCCAAAAATTGAAACTAGTCTCTTTCAGTCTAATTTTTTACAAAAGTTAGTCTTCCTTAATCCCTCTAAAATTAAATCATAGAATCTACTTCAAAAATCCATCTTAGAGTTAATTGAGGATTTGAAAGTAAACACAAATGTTATGCACAATCAAGCAATGTAGAAATAGAATGAAATTGTTCTAAATCATAAATATTTACAATCTTATCGGTTATTAGTGCTAGAAAAAATTAAGATGCACAACGCAAGAAAAAATATTTTATCAATTTCAGATTAGAGAATTCGATGAGCTGAGAAATTTAATTATATTTATAATATGCATGTAAACCTATATTTTTCTAGTCATTAATTTTTCAGAGAAAAGACGATGATAATTAATTATGTCTGACTGTAACGACCCAAAAATTTTAGTGATTTTATTTATAAAATTAATTGAAATTTTATGAAATTTTAAACAATAAAATTTGAAAATAATTTTTTTTGTAATACGTCTATTTAAACATAGCAATTGGTAAATTTTCATCTAATAATATTGAAGTTTATTTTATTGTGAAATTATGTTTAATTCAAATTAGTTAAAAATTGATGGTAATAAAATATTTTCCAAACCTGAACATTTTTACATAGAAAATTTCTAAATCATCTTCTATGTAAGATATCATCTTTCGTTTTTCCAAATTTAGACCTTTATTGCTCTTTTTATACTATTTTCTACAAAATAGCAGCATTTTCTGGTACCGATTATCGACTTTTGACTGGATGATCGTGCCACGGATATTTATATACAGTTTTGATCGTCTCGTCGTACTGATCTCTACGGTATATTTATTTCTGTATTTTGAGGTCCGGTACGCGACGGAAACAATAAACTGTTCGTTGTATCGGTGCTGAAAATTGTGACTTTATTTCTTTCTTCCATTTTAAAATTTAAAACGTACAGCCTAGGCCACGATAATAATTTGTTTTAATTATTCACCAAATCACAACGTTTGATTGTTGACATTTCATTATTTTCATTTGTTGGGGCTGACCGTTCATCGTTTTGAAACGATTCAAATCTTGCCATAATAATCGTTCACTCATCTGCATTTATAAGTCTGGAAATTCAATTGATGACTAGCTTTTGCAATCCTACCGTATAGAAGTTTGAACGTACAAACTGATATACGTTTTGTATTTATTAAATCGTGAACTGTTCATTTCTATTCGAGCCTATTTATAAAAAAGCATTTTAACCTCCTTTACAGATCTTCGTTTCTTCCAAACCATCACCCAAATAATATCAAATGAAATCATGCCGTGCCTTCCATCAGCCATTCTTCCAGTCGATCAGCCCGATCTTCCTCTCCTCCCTCAACCTCCTTCCCACAGAATCCACCACCACCCACGAAGCCGAACACGCAGCCGAGCCACTCCACCTGCCTTATTTCCATCTCCAACCTGAAGCCCAGAGAACCCCTGCTTACGTTCATCTCGAACCGTTCCTTCCTTCCCCCATGCTCCGACCTCAGCAATCTCCGCTCTGCCCCCTCCTCAATCGCCACCGTCTTCGACCACCTGGCCGACATCCCGACCGGCGTAGCCGACTCTCTTCCTCTCCACGCGAACTGCTCTCTACCCGCCCCCTTGACCTCGGCCGCGCCCCCTTCTCTCCTTGCACCGCCCGGACCGATCTCCAACAAGCATCGATCATCCCATATCTCCTTGCTTGGGTTGCCTTTGATTTGGAGGTGATTTCAGTTGTGTTTAAGAAGTTATGATATGAAATATATAGTTATATATATGTGTGTGTGTGTTTTATTATAGCAGAATGAATATTTCATTTTTTAAAGGCTGATGTTATCTCGTCCTATTGCATTTTATTCGCATAACTGATGATAATATCCTTATTACCCGCATTTACTAAGTATTATATATATTTAAGTGTACGGTTGTGTAGATTTTTTATATAATGATTTTTACTAACTGCTACTTATAGAATATGCATATGTATATGACCGTGTAATAAAATTTGTGTACATGAATCTCATTAGCTACATGTTTGTATTTTAAAATATACATAGAGTTTTAAAATTTTAAAATATATATAATATAAATATATATATATAAGTTTATATTATAAAAGATATCGATTTTGAATATGGTTTCTTTAAAATCAGTATACAATTTTGCATACAGTTATACATTTTCTGTTATATATTGGGCAAAATTGTAATCTACATAGGTGTTGATCTTAATTTATGCGGGTTCTGTTATATATAGCTGTATATATATCGTGTTAGATAAATATAAGTCTACCTATTTTTGCGTGCGTAAAATTGGTAATGTATGCTTGTTTGTTGAGTTTTAGTTCATAGCCCGTTGCCGAACCATTTATATTAGTATATAGTGGTATAGGTTATAAGTAGTCTGCATTTTGTGTGTGTGTGTGTGTGTGTAAAGTTGTGCCTGGAATCTGTAGATGTTCTTTATTATGTATGTATGTATATATATATTTTATAAGTATATGATTGAATATAAATTTGAAAATAAATACATGCCTTAAATTGATTTCAGAAAATAATATATATATTTAGTTCAATTTATATCAACGGATTCTAATCTTTCTCATCGATCTCTCATTATCAGCTTTTGGTCCGTCGTGTCTGTTTCCTTCATCGAATTTGCGTTCACTCTTTCTTTGCTTTGGATTCGTAACCCATTTCATTTGTCGAACCTCTCTAGCCTCAAAAGGTTAGCAATCTCTCACGATTAACGTTCCTTTATTTATTAAATTTGATCCAATTGAAACGACAATTGAAGTATGTTGTTGTTAGTAATTTACATTGCTATATACATGTTATTATCTGTATCTGTTCACCTGAGATAGATGACACCATTATCTGTTATTTATACTATTGATATATGCCTGTTATATTATTTTCATATCTGTTATCACTCTGCAAGTTCCCTGTTAGTATAGAATTCACCATGGGTTGAAATGAAACATACCCGAACGGACATTAGAATAGGAGGAAATCGTTACGGGTTGAAATGATAAACCCAAGCGGTTTTCATTTGAGTTGAATTTGAGATTACGGGTTGAAATGATATGTACCCGTATGTATTTAAATTGCAGATTTAAATGATAAATATCTGTATCACTTGACCATTGGATAGAAATTATATACCGACGCCATTGGTCTATATATAAATATTTTGAAAATTATTTCGATGGTTTTGGAAAGGAATATATATGGTTTTATATTGAAATATTTTATATAAATATGTTTTGAATGAGAAGTAGATTTAATAATAAACCTAAATTAATAAACTTTGATTTAATTAATGTAATCAGTTAAGTATTATATTCTTAAATCGATCTTTCAATGATTTGCATAAGTAAGGAAGATAAGGTTGGTTTGATTAAAATTATATTTAGTTAAGAATTTTACTTAATTAAATAGATTTGAAACTATTGAATTTGGATTTTAGATATGATCTTATAACTTGATTTTGATTTAAGAAATTAAATGAATATTTCCCGTTTAAAGAAATTGAAGGAAAAACATAGTAAAATGTAATTCAAGGTCACATAAATAATATTGAATTTACTAAGTGAATATTTCAAAACTAAATAATAGCGAAGTCAAATTGGGAGATAAATGCAATTATCAAATTTTGTCTTTGAAATGTTGAATATTTAAAGCTTCGAAATATATTGACTTTGAATTACACTGAAATTTAAATGGTTTATTTGTGGTTCAAATCTATATTTTAAATCAATAAAATTTGAATTTGTTTAGTTAGAAACTGAATCGAATGGAAATGGATAAACTGAGATTGAATTAAAGTGAATAGGAAAGTTGAGTTGATTTTGAAGCGATTTGTGAAGTTTGAGGAAATTACAAATACTTTACTTTATAATTTATTCAATATCTGTACACTATTTTAGGAAATAGATATATTTGAAATGAAAATGATATTTTGGCTTTGAAGCATAAATTAATTTGAAATCACCACGGTGTTATAGTGTATATTTCTACATTGGAGATAGTTCTACGGATCCTTAGAGGATGGTTATCCCAAACATCCTTTAAGTTAATTTTATTTCAGTTCACATTTCACTTGAGTTGGATTTATTGATATAAGAATGTTAATCCCGACTCGAGTGTTTTTGTGTTTTGCTTTACTCTCGGGTCGAACTGGGTGACACAGCGTTTGAGAGTCGCCTTTGGAGTTTAGAGCTTCTTTTGGAGATCCAACTATAGATTCAGCCTTCAACCTTCTAGTTAATTTGTTCAGAGAGGTCATTTGTTTGTATTCGAGACTTCAGCTTATTTGAGATATTATGCTGTATTTTATTTCTAACTCTGATGTTTATATAATAGCTTCATGAACTACTATTTATCTATTCCTCTGCATTGTTTTTATATTCCTTTGTGTCTGTGATTCTGTGACTGATTTATTGACTGTATATGATGACTTTTGCCAAATTTAAATTAACACTCTGATATTTTGAACAATTCAAGTCTGGCGTGTGTGGATGCGAATGGTCGAAAATATCGGGTCGTTACAGTTGGTATCAGAGCTTTGGCTTTAGGCGAACTTAGCACATAGAGTGAATTTATTTGCAGAATCACTTTCGTTCGAGCTTGAATATCTTCCTCTTTGATTTGGTTTTGCCTTTGGACTTTGGAACGTTCCCTGCGGTTCCAAAATCCATTATCTTCTCTCCCTATTCGTGTTTCTTGATTCTGGAGTATCCCATAACTCCACTTCGAATGATCTCTATAAGAATAGGCGATCCCGCCAATCCTTGATTGATTGTAAAGGGGTGAAACTCCTTTACAATTGACATTATTTCACCAGAGATTTCTATATCCTTGTTTTAGATGCCGCTATCTCTTGCGGTCGAATGTTGATTTTCCTCGGAATTCTGCATCAACCTTGTTCTTGAAGTCACGGTTGACCCAGTAAGGTCGCCCACGACTTGTATAAGTATATCCATCTTCTATTTTGAAATTTAATTATCTCATCTTTGATCGAGCCTATGTTCGAATCAGAATTTTATTTTATGAGAGTTCCTCTAATTTGAATTTCTATCCTTGTTTTGAAATCCATTCTTAAATCATCCTTTGAAAAATCAGGTTTGTTTGTATTTTAGAAATTGTTTTATACATCGAAATTATTATTTTGATAAGTATGATTATATTCTATATATAAAGGTGGAAATGTTTTCGATAAGGATTATATACCTTTTCAAATGAGAATTTGAAGTTTCGAAAGGATTTGAAATTTTGAAAATAATATAAGAAAGATATTTATATAAAAATGATTTATAACTAAAAGGTTTGAATTTGAAATCTGAGAGATTGAACTTCGGTATTTTGAAAATTGGTTTTTAGATTTTGGAAAATATATAATAATACGATTTAAAAGTATTTTCCGAACAAGAAATGTTTCAAATGAATTCAAATGAATTCCAATGATTTCAAAGAAATTTCAAAGAATTTTTCAAGAAAATAAAAGTCCAGAACCCACTTATGTTGTTGGAAAATAATTTCAGTGATGAGTGCACGCATCATCGACATTGATTTTTGAGTTTCAAAGTGGAGGAGAGGCCACTTTAGTAGCTTTGCTATGCGATCGACTTTGTGAAACCGATTTTGATCTCAAATTCTGATGTATGATTTGATATTCGAAAGATATATGTTTGTGTGTGTGTGTGTGTGTGTATTTGAAATGATTTCACGGGAGTTCGGTGTTCAGTCCTCGAGTTTCAGATTTGATATAACCCTACCTATTAAAAATTGATTTACTGATTTGTTGCTGATTTCTAACTCTTGGATTTAAAATTTGACTTCACCGACTATTTTGAATGTTCGAACACTTCCAAATTGAGGTGTAATTTCCAAATCTAAGTAATTTTGAAAAGTATAAATTATTTGATAAAGTGTATATATATATATATTTGAAATGATTTCAAATTGGGTTTTGTATGTTTAAGTATGAAGTAATATGATTTGAATAAGTTTGAAACTGTTTTGTTAAGTAAATGAATAAGACTATTTTGAATTATATTAATATGAATTTTATTTTTGAAATGTTTTGAATAAAATTTAGTTTTAAATAATTTGCAAAGGTAAATTGGACCTTTTAAATAGAAATAACTAGTTTAAGGGATTTAAAGGGATGGTTTTAAACATAGTAATTATTTTGGGTATAATTGATTTTGAGAGAAATATTTGGTTTCGAAAATAGATTGAAACTTAAAACCCAGTATTTATATGAGGATTTTGGAAATGAATTTGTTTGACGTAAATTATGTGAAGCCCATTATTTTGGAAATTTTGAAACTGGAGATATTAAATTTGGAAGGAATAATTTGTTGAAATCGTATATGATTTTGAAACTGAAGTGATATTGAAACAAAATGAAGTTGAGAACCTTATTTTTCTAAATACTTGATTTGGGAGTTATCGAACTTATATAAAGTTGATTTGTATAAGTATGAAGTTGATTTGAAAACTATTGACTTGGAAAGGTACTCAATTTGAAAAGCGAAATCTTATATAATCGAAGTCTATATAAGTATGATATTTGAAATTAATTTGAAAAGGTACTATATGATACACATTTTCGAAGTAAAGATATGGAAAGTGCCTTCTGCTTGTTATTCGCTTTGTGACCACATTGTGGATTCATTCTATCGAGATTATTCTCTCTGATTTTGGTTTTTCGGATGTGATACTCGAGTGTCCTACCATGGCGTAACCCATGGTCATTTTTTTGGGGTAGCATGATCCGCAAGGCAGGGATTGCTTAAGGGGTACAGATGTTTCCTGGGGGATCCAGGTGTAACCATTGTTATGTATCCTACGGTCTACAGTTTTGTGTGGTGGCGTAATCTGCAAGGCAGAGATTGCTTAAAGGGTACGGATGTTTCCTGGGGATCCAGGCGTAACAATTGTTATGTATCCTACGGTCCACGGTTTTGGTTATCATGGCGAAATTCGCAAAGCAGTGATTGCTTAAAGGTACGGATGTTTCCTGGGGTACCCAGGCGTAACCATTGTGTATCTGCGATCCATAATTCGGTTAATTTGTTTGGATTGTACTTTCCATATTGGTTTTTGAAGGGTTTTCAAGTATTTTCACTGGGTGTTGAAACAGGTCTACTAAGTACTTGAAGAATTCTAGCTTTGCGTCTGATCAACGCATGGCCAGAGTCTGCAAGAACAAGGATAAACTTGTTGAAACATCGAGTTATATAAAGATATTTTATTATAAAAGTATTTCCCACAAAGGAATTTTGTATTAACATTTGAAATTGAAATTCTTATGGTTTGAATTAATTATTCATGCCCGATACTATTCTTTTGAATATACCTTATCTGATCAGCTTTATTTATTCACCTATATTCTATTTTTCCGAGTCTACCTTCTTTTCTTCTTTTGAATATATCCTTTAAAATATTGTTTGTTTATATACTACCTAGTTTAATAGCAAATTATAAGTGTTATAAATATTTTAGAAGTTATTAACTAAGTAAAACATATTTAAAGCAGATGATTATTGATTCATTAATAATATTTGAAAAGTATCTTAAAATGAAATTTATAAATTTATAAATTATGGATTTAATGTTTTCAATAGCTTCTTTATAAATATAAGTAATGATGTAAATAATTGTTTTCGAATAGTTTACACATATTTATAAAGGTGTTATTTAAACATATAAATGTTATTTATAAAGGAAGCAAGAAATTTTACAAATGGGTTTTGAAAAGTATGAATATTTCAAGCAAATTTATATAGTTTAAACTAATCATTTATCCTTGTCTTTCAATTTATTTTCTTCTTTCTGGTTGTTTCTAATCTTCTACCTCCTTCCTTTTCGGGGACGAAAAGTTTTGAGTGAGGAAGAGTGTAACGATCCAAAAATTTTAGTGATTTTATTTATTAAATTAATTGAAATTTTATGAAATTTTAAACAATAAAATTCGAAAATAAAAATTTATTTTTTGGAATACGTCTATTTAAATATAGCAACTGGTAAATTTTCATCTAATAATATTGATGTTGGTTTTATTGTAAAATTCTGTTTAATTCAAATCAGTTAAAAATTGATGGTAATAAACTATTTTCCAAATCTGAATAATTTTACATAGAAAATTTCCAAATCATCTTCTAAGTAAGACAACATCTTCCATTTTCCCAAATTTGGACCTTTATTGCTCTGTTTATCTTATTTTCTTCAAAATAGCAGCATTTTCTGGTACCGATTATCGACTTTTGATCGGATGATCGTGCCATAGATATTTATATACCACTTTGACCGTCTCGTCGTGCTGATCTCTATGGTATATTTATTTCTGTATTTTGAAGTCTGATACACGACGGAAACAATAAGCTGTTCGTTGAAACGGTATCGAAAATTGTGCTTTATTTCTTTCTTCCGTTTCAAAATTTAAAACATACAGCCTGGACCACGATAATAATTTTTTTAATTATTTACCAAGTCAAAACATTTGACTGTTGCCATTTCATTATTTTCATTTATTGGGGCTGACCGTATATCAATTTGAAACGAATCAAATCTAGCTATAATAATCGTTCACTCATCTGCATTTAGAAGTCCGGAAATTCAATTGATGACTAACTTTTGCAATCCTACCATTTCGAAGTTTGAACGTACAAACTAATATAAGTTTTGTATTTATTAAATCATGAACTGTTCATTTCCATTCAAGCCTATTTATAAAAAAAACATGTTAACCTCCTTTATAGATCTTCATTTCGTCCAAACCATCACCCAAATAATATCAAATGAAATCATGTCGTGCCTTCCATCAGCAATTCTTACAGTCGATCTACCTGATCTTCCTCTCCTCCCTTCAAACAACCGAAGCAACCTCCTTCCGATTGAATCTGCCACCACCTGTGAAGCCGACCACGCAGCCGACCCACTCCACCTGCCTTGTTTCCATCTCCAACCGAAGCCTGAAGACCCGCCGCCCACGTTCATCTCGAACCGTTCCTTCCTTCTCCCCATACTCCAACCTCGGCAATCACTTCTCCGCCCCTTCCTCAATCCCTACTGTCTCCAACGACCTAGCCGACAGTCTGACCGGCGTAGCCCGACCCTCTTCCTCTCCACGCGATCAGCTCTCTGCCCGACCCCCTTGACCTCGGCTGCGCCGCCTTCTCACCTAGCACCGCCCTTATCGATCTCCTCCCCGACCTCCAGCAAGTGCCGATCATCCCATATCTCCTTGCTCCGCCTGCTTTGATTTGGAGGTGATTTCAGTTGTGTTTAAGAAGTTATGATATGAAATATATAGTTTTATATATATGTTTATTATGGCAGAATGAATATTTCATTTTTTAAAGGCTGTTGTTGTCTCGTCATATTGCATTTTGTTCACATAACTGATATAATATCCTTATTACCTGCATTTACTAAGTATTGTATATATTTAAGTGTACGGTTGTGTAGATTTTTTATATAATGATTTTTACTAACTACTACTTATAAGATATAAATATGTATGTGACCGTGTAATAAAATTTGTGTACATGAATCTCATCATCTACATGTTTGTATTTTAAAATGTACATAGAGTTTTCAAATTTTAAAATATACATAATATAAATATATGTATATAAGTTTATATTATAAAAGATATCGATTTTGAATATGGTTTCTTTAAAACCAGTATACAACTTTGCATACGGTTATACATTTTCTGTTATATATTGGGTAAAATTGTAATCTATATAGGTGTTGCTCTTAATTTATGCGGGTTCTGTTATATATAGCTGTATATATATCGTGTTATATAAATGTAAGTCTACCTATTTTTGCATGCGTAAAAGTGGTAATGTATGCTTGTTTGTTGAGTTTTAATTCATAGCCTGCTGCTGAACCATTTATATTACTATATATAGTGCTAAGGTTATAAGTAGTTTGCATTGATACACACACACACACGATAATTAAAGTTGTGCCTGGAATTTGTAGATGTTCTTTATTATGTATGTGTGTGTATATATATATATATATATATATATATATATATATATAAGTATAGGTTTGAATATAAATCTGAAAATAAATGCATGCCTTAAATTGATTTCAAAAAATAATATATATATTTAGTTCAATTTATATCCACGGATTCTAATCGTTCTCATCAATATCTCATTATCAGCTTTTGGTCCGTCGTGCCTATTTCCTTCATCGAATTCGCCTTCAATCTTCCTTTGCTTTGGATTCGTAACCCATTTCATTTGTCGAACCTCTCTAGCCTCGAAAGGTGAGCAATCACTCATGATTAATGTTCTTTTATTTATTAAATTTAATCCAATTGAAACGATTGAAGTGTGCTCCTGTTAGTTATTTACATTGCTATATACATGTTATTATCTGTATCTGTTCACCTGTGACAGTTGACACCATTATCTGTTATTTATACTGTTGATATATGTCTGTTATATTATTTTCATATCTATTATCACTCTGCAAGTTCCCTGTTTGTAACAGCCCGTTATTTTGGACCATTCAAATCGACAATAAAACCGTACATGTCCGACTTGAATAATTCAAAATACCGAATTATTAATAAAATTTGGCAAAAATTAAAATATAAAGTAAATAAATCAATCATAGATCACTTACACAAAGTAATACAATGCAGTGGAATAGATAAAGAATAGTAGTTCATGAAGCTACTATATACCTCAGAGTTAGAAATAAAATACAACCGAATTGTTCAAATGCCATGAAGTCTCCAATGCAACAGATGGCTTCTCTGAACCAATCAACTGGATGACTGAAGGGATAGATAGCTGGATCTTCAAGCAAAGCTCCAAATTCGAAGGTGAGTCTCAAATGTTGTATCTCTCAGTCTGACCCGAGCGTAAAGCAAAACACAAAACACTCGAGTCAGGATTAACATTCTTATATCTATAAATCTAACTCAAGTGAAATATCAACTGAAATATAATTAACTTAGAGGATGTTTGGGATAACCATCCTCTAAGGGTCCATGGAACTATCTAAAAGATAGAAATATACACTATAACACTGTAGTCTTTTCAACTTAATTTATACTTCAAAACCAAATATCATTTTCACTTCAAATATCTCTATACTTCCCAAATAGTATTTTTATATATTAAATAATTTGTACAGTAAAGTAATTTCAATTCCCTCAACTTAACAAATCGTTTAACATCAACCCGACCATCCCATTTAAATCTATTTCAAATCCCAATTTATTAATTTAAATTCAACTCAATTTCTAAAAAAACCACTTCAATTTTATCGATCTCAAATTCGGATTTGAAATCACAAAATACCCTTTATATTCAATATATTTCAAAACTTTAAGTATTCAACGTTTCAAACTAACTTTTTAATCAATTTAGTTTCTAAATAATAAATTCAACTATACTGATTTCAAATACATATCCGAATCTCAAAATAAACCATTTAAATCCCAATATAGTTCAAAGCTTTAATATTTAATTAAATGTTCAATTTAATAGTTCCATATAGATCTCGATTTAAACTCATTATTATCTAGTCTTAAAATAATCCCTCATTAGATACAATATCATTTAAGTAACCTTAAATTACATTTTACTCAATATTTTCTTTAATTTATTTAAACGTGAAATATTCATTAAATCACTTAAATAAAAATCCAGTTATAAAATCATACCCTTAAATTTCCCATTCAATAATTTCAAATTGATTTAATTGAATAAATCCTTATTTAAATACCATTTAGATAAACCCACATTTATCTCCCAATCTTAGTAAATTGCAGAATACTTTTTGGAATAAAATTTACATAAATATTTAACATAATTTATGTATTAAATCAAATTTTGACCAAATTAAATATTATTAAATCTATATATCATTACCCTTTATATATAAAAAAATTTAAGGATTAACATTTAATATGACCATATATTTCATTCCAAAACAATGAATTAAATTTCAAAATATTTATATATATGGACCAACGATGTCTGTATATATTTCTTATCATATGGTCAAGTGTTACGAATATTTATCATTTCAATCCGTACACTAAATGTATACGGGTGGATAGCATTTCAACCCGTAATCCCAATTCAATTAAATGAAAATCGCTTGGGTTTATCATTTCAACCCATAACGATTTTCTCCTATTCTAAAGTATGTTCGGGTATGTATCATTTCAACCCATAGTGATTTCTATACTAACAGGGAACTTGCAGAGTGATAACAGATATGTAAATAATAATAACAACAGGCATATATCATCAAAATAAATATATAAACAATAGGATATGGTGTCATATCCCATAAGCGAATAGTTACAGATAATAGCATATATAACAATTTAAATAACTACAGCCTCATATTTCAATTGTCGTCTCAATTGAAATCAAATTAATTAAATAAAAGAATATTAATCGTGAGTGATTTCTCACCTTTCGAGGCCAGAGAAAAAGAAGTGAGTTATGAAATCCAGATCTGAATTCCAAAACAAAGCTAGATGGACATGGTTCAATGATCAAAGATGATAATAGGAATAGACGAATTCAAATCAGAATTGGATCAAGGAAGATAAATAGGATAGGTGAGCTTATATACAACTAGCCAACATATGCAGACACAGTTTATAAAATATGCAACAAAGTATGCATGCCTCGGTTAATATATATACATAGGTGTGCAGACCGACTATATTAATATAACCATATATATACTATATAACATTTCCTCTACCAATTTGTATATGACTATACATATGACTATACTTGAAATCAAAATACACATCCCTTAAAAAAAAATCCAACGTATATCAGTCAGTGCAAACAACCTTAAGGCTGACATGAAATAAACTTTTGAAAGCATATACTGTTGAAATTATAAAATATTGATATAACTTATACTGTAAAACTACCATAGAAAATTTATATATATACCTACATTCAAATATAACTTATGTAAATTGTTGAAAATAAAATAAAATATAGTACGGTAGACTCTAAAATACTAAAACAATCATAAAAATATATATATTATAAATTGACCTATCAACCTTGTACCCACCAATTTTATATAATATATATACCAAAACAGTACCGAAAATTGAAATACTATATTTTATATGTCTAACATATGAAAGCTAATAAAATAACATATTTTATTATAGTTGAAACTGTTATAACCAAATATATAAAACATATAATAATACGTATATTAATAGAAGGCTGCCAAACTTATACCATATATACCGTAAGCTATCAATAGTAAAATAAAACGCGTATATATATATATATAAATATATATATATTTAACTTATCAACTAGTTAGTAAAACATACGTATCTAAAAGCCGTACGATAACTATATGCTAACAAAAGTCAAAAACTATATACCGTAAAATCTTAAAATAATATACATAATACAGTATAAATATATACTAACCTTTATATATGAACAGAAGTTAAATATTTATATACACGTTTATAAATATAACAATTATCATATATATACTATTATGAAATATATTATTATTTTTAAAGTTCAACTGTTAGGGAATTCAAAATCCACATAGTTGCAGTAAACATATAAAACAAAACTTATGCACAATCTATACTGTTCTTAATATATAAAATAGACTTATATCAAATAAAATGCGTACTTACTTTTAAAAACCAGAGAGGAAATGTTTTGCCAACTAATGCATGCGGCCATGGGGAGGAGGCAGGCCAAGGAAAAGAGAGAGCTCATGCTCAGGTTTGGAAGAAATAAGAAAAGATGGAGGGGAGATGAGAACAGGCGATTTTTAAAGGAAGAATGCATGCGTGATTCAAGCAACATGACATGACGAAGGGCATTCTTCAGGCAACAGAGAAAATGCTAGTTTCTTAAATATAAAGGTAGGTCTGCATCTGATATGTGAACGTGCTATATGACTTTATATAATATTTACAAAGCTCTCTCCTCTTTTAATATTAATTTGAGGGCAACGAATAGCCTACAGAGAGAAAAGAAGATGCAATCTATGCTATACTATATATATATATATATATATATATATATTCCTAGAAACACGGAAACGAAGAGGTAAAAGAGGGAAGAGAAAGAGGCGTATAAATGAATGGTAAATAAATTTAGATTTCAAATGAAATAAATGGAACAGCAGAGATTAAAGTATGGATGTAAATCCTAGAATAATAAAAAGCAACGGTTATATGTTGATTAAGAAAAATAATTAAAACAATTAATGGCTTAAATGGGGCAGCATGTTTCAAATTTTTGAAATGCAAAAGAAACGTACACTATAAATATAAAGTTTTCAAAAGCAAAAGAAACGTAAAGCTATCCATTAATTCATCAAAACGTTATTTAAGTAATAAATTGAAATGAAAAAAAAAAGTAATTGTAACGGTCAGTAGTTGATTTAGCTATACACTTAAAGCAATAAATTTTTGTTTGTTTGTACAACACATAATGAGTTTTGAAAGTCAAGGATATGAAAATGGATAAAAGGAAAGAAATCAGGAAATTTTGTGAGCAATAGCTTTCCAAGGAAAGGTAGGCTTACATTATATATACATGCTGAGATGATTAGGCACGTTCAAAAATTTTGAGGCAAATGAAGGAATTGGAAAAAAAATAAAAAATGAAAGAAATTTGAAAAGTCCGTAGCTATGATTTAGCCAAAAATTATTAAAGCCATTCACTAGGAAGGTTGGAACCGAAATAATAGGGAGAGGAAGGCACATTAAATTTGATGACAAAGTTGTGTTCAGATCTATAAGCAAGTGGTTTATATATTATAAGCCTTATGAAAGCTAGGGAAGGAACGGATGCTACTAGCTTGATGATTTGAGATTCTTTCAAGCGTTAAAAACAAAAATAAAGAGAGATCAGAATAAACGCACCACCATAAATATAAATATACGCTTCAATTGCAAAAGAAACGTATAGAGAAAATTATGGGTAGTGGGAAAGGTAAAGTCAGTGCACGAAACTACAAGGAATAATAAAAGCAAGGTCGACGATCTCAAATTTATTAATGGTTACTAATGGAAAAGTCTACCTGAATTGGAAAAGTATTAAGCAATAGAAATCTTTAACGGTAGTAAAAAGAAACCGTTACGCACCGATTCAGAAATCAATTAAAGCAATTAATATCTTGAATTGGACAGCACGTTTTCTCAGTTAAATAAACTTCCATAAAATTATTTGAAAATTTACAATCTGCTATATTTAAATATACGTATTCTAAATATATAAACATTTTATTTAAAAATTCAATTATTATAAGATTTCACAAATATTCAATTAAATACGTTATAGAATCAATTAAAATTGTTAAAATTTTCCGGGTCGTTACACTCTCCCCCACTCAAAACTTTTCGTCCCCGAAAAGGAAGAAGGTAGGAGAATAAAACAACCAGAAAAAAAATAGATTGAAAGCCAAGATAAACAATAAATTTTAAAACTATATAAATTTTATTTAAAATATTTATTTGAAAATTTCATTTGAAATTAATTTTTCTTTAATATTTAATACTTCTCAAACTCCTTTGCAAACAATTATTTACATTATTACTTCTATTTACAAAGACTATTGAAAATATTAAATCCAAAATTTATGAAATTTTTAATTTTTCTCAAGATACCTTTCAAATATTATCAATAAATTAATAATCATTTTCTTTAAAGATGTTTTATTTAATTTATAACTTCAAAAATATTTATAACACTAAAATTTTATATAAAACAATATAGTATACAAATAAGCAATATTTAAAAGATTTATTCAAAAAGGAAAGGAAGGTAGATTCCGAAAACGGAATATAGGTGAAAAATAAAGCTGAGCAGATGGGGTAGATTCAAAAGAATAGAATCGGGCACGAATAATTTATTTCAAACCATAAGAGTTTAAATTTCAAATACTAATACAAAATTTCTTTGTTGCAAATACTTTTATAATAAAATACCTTTATAAATAAAATACTTTTATATCGAAACCAATTTTTCTTTCAAAAATACTTTTATAACTCAATGTTTTAACAAATTTATCCTCGTTCTTGCAGACTCTGGCCATGCGTTGATCAGGCGCAAAGCTAGAGTTCTTCAAGTACTTAGTAGACCTGTTTCAACAACCAGCGAAAATACTTAAAAACCCTTAAAACAGATATGGAAAGTACAATCCAAACAAAACAACCAAACCAAAACCTTTGTCCGATCATGGTTCGCAGATACACTATGGTTACGCCTGGGTCCCCCAGGAAACAATCCATATCCGTAAGCTTTCTCAGCCCTGCGAGTTACGCCATGATGACTAGTAGAGTGCAGGATACACAATGGTTACGCCTGGATCCCCCAGGAAACAATCCGTACCCCTAGTCATGACTCAGCCAGGCACTTGCGCTACTATTCGCGACCTACACAGATTGCAGGATACACAATGGTTACGCCTGGATCCCCCAGGAAACAATCCGTACCCCTAGGCAAGACTCGGCCAGGCAATTGCGCTATGCATTCGCGAGAGAAAAAAAACCATGGGTTACGCCACGGTGGGAAACACTCGAGTATTACATCCGGAAAACCGAAAATCAGAGAGAATAATATCGATAGAATGAATCCATGATGTGGCCACAAAGCGGATATCAAGCAGAAGGCACTTTCCATATCTTTACTTCGAAAATATATATCATATAGTACCTTTTCAAATACTTTCAAATATCGTAATTATATAAAGTCCATATATATAGGATTCCATTTTTCCCAAATCGAATACTTTACAAATCAATAGTAGATCAAATCATACTTATATAGACTTCGATTATATAAAATCTCTTTTCAAATTGAGTACCTTTCAAATCAATAGATTTCAAATCAACTTCATACTTATACAATCCATTTTATATAAGTTCGACCACTCCCAAATCAAGTGCTTAATAATATAAGGTTCTCAAATTTCAAATCATTTCAATATCAATTCGGTTTCAAAATCATATATGATTTCACCAAATTTTCTTCCAAATTAAATATCTAAATTTCAAAGTTCCCAAAATAATAGGTTTAGAGAATTATCGCAGTTTCCAAATTAAAATAATTCAAGTCAAACAATTTCATTTCCAAAATCACCATATAAGTACTGGTTTTTAATTTCAATTTAACTTTCAAAACCCAAATATTTCCTCAAAATCAATTTATACTCAAAATGGTTTCCAAATTTATAACTATCCCTTTAAAACTTTTAAACTATCTATTTCTAGTTGAAATATTCAATTTACCTTTCTGAAAACTATTATTCAAAACTATATATATTTTTTCAAAACATTTCAAACTAAATTTATATTCTTTATCAAACATTTTATACTCTTCGAAATTTCTTAGTTTTAAAATTTTAGACCTTGACTTGGAAGTGTTCGAACCTTCAAAATGATAAGGGGAAATCACATTTTCAATTCAAGAGTTGAAAATCAATAATAAATCAATTTCAATATATAGGGTTATACCAAACCAAATTCGAAACTCGAGGACTGAACACCGGTCTCACTTTAAATTGTTTCAAATATATACTTATATCTTTCTAAAATATCAAATTATACTTCGGAATTTGAAATCAAAAACGGTTTTACAAAATCACTTGCATAGCAAAGCTATTAAAGTGGCCTCTACCCCACTCTGAAACTCGAAAATCAATGTCGATGATGCGTGCACTCATCACCGAAATTATTTTCCAGCGACACACGTGAGTTCTGGACTTCTATTTTCTTGAAAACTTCTTTGAAATTTCTTCCAAATTATTGGAACTCATTTGAACTCATTTGAAACATTTCTTATTTGGAAAAATACCTTTAAATCGTATTATTTTTATATATTTTCCAAAATCTTATATCAAATTTCAAAATACCGGAATTCAATTCTCGAATTTCAAATTTAACCCTTTAGTTGTAAATCATTTTTATATAAATCAATTTCTTACAAGTTTTCAAATTTTCAAATCCTTTCAAAACTTTTATATATATAGAATAACATTTCTTATTTGTTTTATATATAGGTATATAATCCTTATCGAAAATAATTTCTTTTTATATATAGAATAAAATCATAGTTATCAAAATAATAATTTCGGTACAAAATAATTTCAAAAATACAACATACTCGATTTTTCAAAGGGTGATTTAAGAATGGATTTCAAAACAAAGGTAGAGATTTAAATTTAGAGGAACTCCAATCAATAGAATCCTGATTCGAAGATAGACTCGATCGAAGATGATTAAATTACAAATAGGAGATGGATATAATTCTATAAATCTCGGGCGACCTTAACCGGGTCAACCGTGACTTCAGGAATATAATTGATGCAGAATTCTAAAGCAAATCGACATTCGATTGCCAGAGATAAAATTCAGCATACCAAGATATAGCAGCATCGTAAACCGAGGATACAGAAATCTTCGATGAATCAACGCCAATTTTAAAGGAGTTTTCACCCCCTTTACAAAACATTCAGTGCAGTTGTGGGATACTCCAGAATCAAACGAATATAAATAGGGAGAGACAGAATTAATTTCGGAACCGAGGGACATTCCAAAATTCAAAGGAAATCGAGTCAAAAGGAAGAGATTCAACTCGAGCGAAAGTGATTCTGTAAAAAAAATTTACCATATATGCTAAGTTTTGCCTTGAGTCAAAGCTCTGATACCAACTGTAACAGCCCGCTATTTTGGACCATTCAAATCGACAATAAAACCGTACATGTCCGACTTGAATAATTCAAAATACTGAATTGTTAATAAAATTTGGCAAAACTTAAAATATACAGTAAATAAATCAATCATAGATCACTTACACAGAGTAATACAATGCAGCGGAATAGATAAAGAATAGTAGTTCATGAAGCTACTATATACCTCAGAGTTAGAAATAAAATACAACCGAATTGTTCAAATGCCATGAAGTCTCCAATGCAACAGATGGCTTCTCTGAACCAATCAACTGGATGACTGAAGGGATAGATAGCTGGATCTTCAAGCAAAGCTCCAAATTCGAAGGTGAGTCTCAAATGCTGTATCTCTCAGTCTGACCCGAGCGTAAAGCAAAACACAAAACACTCGAGTCAGGATTAACATTCTTATATCTATAAATCTAACTCAAGTGAAATATCAACTGAAATATAATTAACTTAGAGGATGTTTGGGATAACCATCCTCTAAGGGTCCATGGAACTATCTAAAAGATAGAAATATACACTATAACACTGTAGTCTTTTCAACTTAATTTATACTTCAAAACCAAATATCATTTTCACTTCAAATATCTCTATACTTCACAAATAGTATTTTTATATATTAAATAATTTGTACAGTAAAGTAATTTCAATCCCCTCAACTTAACAAATCGTTTAACATCAACCCGACCATCCCATTTAAATCTATTTCAAATCTCAATTTATTAATTTAAATTCAACTCAATTTCTAAAATAACCACTTCAATTTTATCGATCTCAAATTCGGATTTGAAATCACAAAATACCCTTTATATTCAATATATTTCAAAACTTTAAGTATTCAACGTTTCAAACTAACTTTTTAATCAATTTAGTTTCTAAATAATAAATTCAACCATACTGATTTCAAATACATATCCGAATCTCAAAATAAACCATTTAAATCCCAATATAGTTCAAAGATTTAATATTTAATTAAATGTTCAATTTAATAGTTCCATATAGATCTCGATTTAACCTCATTATTATCTAGTCTTAAAATAATCCCTCATTAGATACAATATCATTTAAGTAACCTTAAATTACATTTTACTCAATATTTTCTTTAATTTATTTAAACGTGAAATATTCATTAAATCACTTAAATAAAAATCCAGTTACAAAATCATACCCTTAAATTTCCCATTCAATAATTTCAAATTGATTTAATTGAATAAATCCTTATTTAAATACCATTTAGATAAACCCACATTTATCTCCCAATCTTAGTAAATTGCAGAATACTTTTTGGAATAAAATTTACATAAATATTTAACATAATTTATGTATTAAATCAAATTTTGACCAAATTAAATATTATTAAATCTATATATCATTACCCTTTATATATAAAAAAATTTAAGGATTAACATTTAGTAAGACCATATATTTCATTCCAAAACAATGAATTAAATTTCAAAATATTTATATATATGGACCAACGATGTCTGTATATATTTCTTATCATATGGTCAAGTGTTACGGATATTTATCATTTCAATCCGTACACTAAATGTATACGGGTGGATAGCATTTCAACCCGTAATCCCAATTCAATTAAATGAAAATCGCTTGGGTTTATCATTTCAACCCATAACGATTTTCTCCTATTCTAAAGTCTGTTCGGGTATGTATCATTTCAACCCATAGTGATTTCTATACTAACAGGGAACTTGCAGAGTGATAACAGATATGTAAATAATAACAACAACAGGCATATATCATCAAAATAAATATATAAACAATAGGATATGGTGTCATATCCCATAAGCGAATAGTAACAGATAATAGCATATATAACAATTTAAATAACTACAGCCTCATATTTCAATTGTCGCCTCAATTGAAATCAAATTAATTAAATAAAAGAATGTTAATCGTGAGAGATTTCTCACCTTTCGAGGCCAGAGAAAAAGAAGTGAGTTATGAAATCCAGATCCGAATTCCAAAACAAAGCTAGATGGACACGGTTCAATGATCAAAGCTGATAATAGGAATAGACGAATTCAAATCAGAATTGGATCAAGGAAGATAAATAGGATAAGTGAGCTTATATACAACTAGCCAACATATGCAGACACAGTTTATAAAATATGCAACAAAATATGCATGCCTCGGTTAATATATATACATAGGTGTGCAGACCGACTATATTAATATAACCATATATATACTATATAACATTTCCTCTACCAATTTGTATATGACTATACATATGACTATACTTGAAATCAAAATACACATCCCTTAAAAAAAATCCAACGTATATCAGTCAGTGCAAACAACCTTAAGGCTGACATGAAATAAACTTTTGAAAGCATATACTGTTGAAATTATAAAATATTGATATAACTTATACTGTAAAACTACCATAGAAAATTTATATATATACCTACATTTAAATATAACTTATGTAAATTGTTGAAAATGAAATAAAATATAGTACGGTAGACTCTAAAATACTAAAACAATCATAAAAATATATATATGATAAATTGACCTATCAACCTTGTACCCACCAATTTTATATAATATATATACCAAAACAGTACCGAAAATTGAAATACTATATTTTATATATTAACATATGAAAGCTAATAAAATAACATATTTTATTATAGTTGAAACTGTTATAACCAAATATATAAAACATATAATAATACGTATATTAATAGAAGGTTGCCAAACTTATACCATATATACCGTAAGCTATCAATAGTAAAATAAAACACGCACATATATATATATATATATATATATATATATATATATATTTAACTAATCAACTAGTTAGTAAAACATACGTATCTAAAAGCCGTACGATAACTATATGCTAACAAAAGTCAAAAACTATATACCGTAAAATCTTAAAATAATATACATAATATAGTATAAATATATACTAACCTTTATATATGAACAGAATTTAAATATTTATATACACGTTTATAAATATAACAATTATCATATATATACTATTATAAAATATATTATTATTTTTAAAGTTCAACTGTTAGGGAATTCAAAATCCACATAGTTGCAGTAAACATATAAAACAAAACTTATGCACAATCTATATTGTTCTTAATATATAAAATAGACTTATATCAAATAAAATGCGTACTTACTTTTAAAAACCAGAGAGGGAATGTTTTGCCAACTAATGCATGCGGCCATGGGGAGGAGGCAGGCCAAGGAAAAGAGAGAGCTCATGCTCAGGTTTGGAAGAAATAAGAAAAGATGGAGGGGAGATGAGAACAGGCGATTTTTAAAGGAAGAATGCATGCGTGATTCAAGCAACATGACATGGCGAAGGGCATTCTTCAGGCAACAGAGAAAATGCTAGTTTCTTAAATATAAAGGTAGGTCTGCATCTGATATGTGAACGTGCTATATGACTTTATATAATATTTACAAAGCTCTCTCCTCTTTTAATATTAATTTGAGGGCAACGAATAGCCTACAGAGAGAAAAGAAGATGCAATCTATGCTATACTATATATATATATATATATATATATATATATATTCCTAGAAACACGGAAACGAAGAGGTAAAAGAGGGAAGAGAAAGAGGCGTATAAATGAATGGTAAATAAATTTAGATTTCAAATGAAATAAATGGAACAGCAGAGATTAAAGTATGGATGTAAATCCTAGAATAATAAAAAGCAACGGTTATATGTTGATTAAGAAAAATAATTAAAACAATTAATGTCTTAAATGGGGCAGCATGTTTCAAATTTTTGAAATGCAAAAGAAACGTACACTATAAATATAAAGTTTTCAAAAGCAAAAGAAACGTAAAGCTGTCCATTAATTCATCAAAACGTTATTTAAGTAATAAATTGAAATGAAAAAAAAAGTAATTGTAACGGTCAGTAGTTGATTTAGCTATACACTTAAAGCAATAAATTTTTGTTTGTTTGTACAACACATAATGAGTTTTGAAAGTCAAGGATATAAAAATGGATAAAAGGAAAGAAATCAGGAAATTTTGTGAGCAATAGCTTTCCAAGGAAAGGTAGGCTTACATTATATATACATGCTGAGATGATTAGGCACGTTCAAAAATTTTGAAGCAAATGAAGGAGTTGGAAAAAAATAAAAAATGAAAGAAATTTGAAACGTCCGTAGCTATGATTTAGCCAAAAATTATTAAAGCCATTCACTAGGAAGGTTGGAACCGAAATAATAGGGAGAGGAAGGCACATTAAATTTGATGACAAAGTTGTGTTCAGATCTATAAGCAAGTGGTTTATATATTATAAGCCTTATGAAAGCGAGGGAAGGAAGTGTAACAACCCGCATATTTAACGATTTTATATTTAAATGTTTTATTTAAATATAGCGTCGTTAGTCGGATTTAGGTCCAAAATGTCACTTTCCACAAATGGCCGAATTGGAACTCGAAACCACCTCCATTGGTTCCAAAATGGCGTTTGCGATCTTTTTGAGTGTAGGATTCAATATGTTTGGAGTTTGTGAATTTTTGCAACTTTTCTATTTGGGTTTTGGGTTTGGGTTCAGCCCATTTGTTAGTTTAAACCCCTAACTCAGCCCTCTCTTCATCCATTCTCTCATTCCACTCCTCCAAACTTTAGCAAAACTAAAAATGGTGGAAGGGAAAGAGAAATAGAAATTGCTAGCCCTAGTTTCCTCTTGTAACTTGATTTCTTGCTCCAATATCAAAGAGAAGGCATAGGTAAGCTCCTCTTCATCTTCTCTATCTCTTTCTCTCTTCAATCTCAGAAAATTCCTAAACCTAAACTTAGGAAATATGTGTTTTATTCTTAGATTGAAGCTTGTAGAGTTAAAGTGAAGAGTGGCTAATCTCCTTCTTGTGTTTGAGCTCCTTCTTCTTTGTTTTATGATAAAAGGTGAGTTTTGAACTCACATCTACTTCTCTTGATTTTATTGACGTTGGGTATGAATTCCTATCACCTTGTTCATATGCACTTGCTTTTGGTTTGGATTGAATTGGTGAATATCCAAAATTTTAGTGTTTGGGTTCAATTCTTTAAAGATCCTAACTTTGATGTTTGAATATGTTTTTGGTTGCGAATCGGAGAGCTAATGGAGCTGGGGTATCTATTGGCTAAGGCTCCTTAACTCCATTGCTCGAACGGTCGCATTTTGGAAGAACTTGCATTTCATTGGAAAAAGGGCAGAAACTGCAAATTTATGCAGTTCGGCCGACCGAGCCCTGTAACCGGTCGACCGACCTGCTCATGTTGAGTTTTTTTAATTCCTGCATCTGGCTAGCCGACCGAGACCTGCAACCGGTCGACCGACCTGCTCATGTTTTGCCTGTTTTGCCTAGTTTTGCATATTTTGATTTGTTTTCCAAATTTTATCGATTCAAGTTGCTTCTTAGTGGTTGTTATTGCCTCTTTGACTTTGATAACTTATTTTTGACTTCATCCACGGATTTTTATAAAATAATCTTTCTAATCATATTAAAAGCTCGTTTCTCCAATTTATAAATTCTATTTAAACACGCGCACAATTTCGCACTTCGAGCGAAGTGGAAGGGTGATTAAATGGTTGGGCAAAACACGGACCATAAATCTGTGCATTTATCCTTCCGATTAATTCCCGACCTATTCGATAGATCGTTTTGACCTTCGGGTTTGGTTTACCGATGATATGAGGTGAACTTTGTACTGCTTTGAGTGTGAAAGTGGCTGACGGATAGTAAACCGTTTAGTGCGAACGAGTGGTTATGGGACATACGTTAACACTTTTCGGATTCCTTTTCGAGAGTTGTGACACATTCCGCCAGTTAGTGGTGTCCAGTACCGGGTCTCTGACCTTCACCACTACGGTTTGTTGCCTTCGGGTATGTGCCTTCGGGTTTGTGCCTACGGGTTTGTTGCCCTATAGTATCGCTTTCTATGTTGGTCGTTATAAGCCGCATGGGTGATATTGGGGTGCCCTATAGTATCGCTTTCTATGTTGGTCGTTATGAGCCGCATGGGTGATATTGGGTTTGGAGTCTTCGGGCTCATGGATCCTTGTTTATACAGTACTGAGCTCGAGCAATTTTCTGATGTTTCATTGATTGTATATTCCCTTGGTATCGCCCTTCGGTGTTGGTCTTTTTGAGCCGCATGATGAGTAGCGTTTACCTTGTGGAACTTGTATACCTTATGGGTATTTGTTATTTGCCTTTTGGCTTATTTTGGGATATTCTTATCCTTTGTTTCTATGAGTTGCCGATGATATGAGGCTTTTTATCATATGTTTCATCTTTTTGTTAGATGATTGTGTTATCTCTTTTAGAGATATTTGTTATACATTGTAACCTTGCAGGTTTATTGTTGTTCAGTTTATCTAACTGATATGTTTAGCTAGACTGTCCCGTGTATATTATACTCGGGTCAGACCGAGATGTTTCAGGTTAGGTGCTTTTGGACTTAGCCTATTTTGCATCCGCAATGGACTATTCAGCTTGTTACTTTTTGTCATAGCTTTTTGTGTAGTCCCATTTTGTAGTAACTCTGATATGTATTCTATTGACTCATCTGTATATTGTGGTCTGCTATACCACTTGACATGTATCATTTTGTATACTCTGTTATGTATATGTGTATATGATGATCTACTGTTCTGTGATGTATATTACATTTAAGTTGTTATATTCTGTTCTGATAGATCCAACCACCTATGGTTTTGTTTTAAGTATTCATTGGGTATATCGACCTTATTGTTATGTCCATGTCGATGTATTCAATAGATAGTTAGAGCAAGGCTATAGATGGTCGCTCCTAACCAGCCTTATTCTCCATGTTAGTTGACGGCATTATCCTGTATTGTCCTTGGCTAGCGTGGGTATAGAGGTGGGGCGCCACAGCGTGGTATCAGAGCTGAGTTCAGAACAAAATATGATAAACACAGAATAGATGCACATATTACGGTACATCAAAGTGTATAAGTGATATAAATCTTTAAATCATCGTGTCTCTCTATTCCTTCTGTGCTTTTGGGAGGTAGGTAGAATTTTGGGTATACGTCTAGGAATGCCTTTAACATTCCGTAGTACCCCACATTTGGATTAATGATATCTACCTTGTGAATAATCTTGTCCTTATCTTAACTTTCAGCTTATGGTTGGAAGAGACGGAGGACGACGCTCGGATGCTGGGCAATCCAGTAGCTCGCATCCGGACGACGTTTATATGTCTGCCGATCAGTTTTTGGTGTGGTTTAGGAGCACACAACCTCCAGCTCCTACTCGAACATCTTCTCCATGCAAGTCCACCTTCGAACGATTGTGTAGTGATTTTTCTCATCTTGGAGGGAAGCCGTTTAAGAGCTCCGAGATTGTTCTTAAGGTCCAAGTTTGGATCCGCATGTACGAGCATATTTCCTCCCGCATGGATCTTTCTGATCATGATAAAGTTCTTGAAACTCTAGCTTATTGCAAGAGCGTGCTCTTGATTGGTACGAGCTTCTTTTTGCCGAATTTGAGGAGTCTGCTCTTTCTTGGACTCAGTTTCGGGAGCGATATGAACTCAAGTTCGTTCCTGAATCTGAGAAAATTTTATTAGCCCATCGCTTTCTTGAGTTGAAGCAAGGGGAGACTTCCGTCTTTGAGTATGTTGCATCATTCGAGGCCTTATCTAAGTATGGTTTTGAATTCATTAGCACCTCGTATAGGAGGAATTTGAAGTTTGTATCTGGTCTTAAGAAATGTCTTAAGAAGTCTTTAACGCTCCATCTTAAGCTTTCTTTTGAGGAGTTGGTTGACTCGGCACTTCATCTCGAAGCCTTCGAGAAGGAGTGTGATTGTGGGGATGATGTTGGGGTTCGCAAGAACACCAACAAAAAGCAGTTTCCATTCGGTAAGCGGAAATTTTTCCCTTCCAAGAAGAAAAAGCATGTTGAAACTGAGTCTCAGTCTGCTGGAACACCTTCCATTAGGAAGTGTTTCAATTGTGGTTCATCTGATCATATGATTCGAGCTTGTCCTAAGCCTCTCTTCTGCCGCTACTGCAAGAAGGAAGGCCATCGTAGTACCACTTGTCCTATTGCTCCGAGTAATCTTCTGTCAGGAAAGCTAAATATAGCGGATGCTTCTGGAGGTTCTTCTCGGGGAAAAGGTATATCTCCTACTGTTTTGAAAGGTTCTATTTTATTTCTTGACTATTGTATTCGAGTTCTCTTCGATACGGGGGCTTCACATTCTTTCGTATCGAAGAAGCTCTTTGTCTTTGGATATTTCTTGTATGGTTACTTCTTTGAGGATTGCGAATCCGAATTGGTGGATCTGCAATGCTCAAATTGCTTGTATTGATGTCGAGCTCGTTTTATGTGGTTTTTTCTTTCCGAGCCAATTTGCATGTTATGCTTTATTTAGGCTTCGGAATTGATATTTTTAAAGGATTGACTTAATTATTATGAAGCCATATCCTATATCCCGAGTGGACTATTCATCCTCGACATTTTCAATCTGTTAAACAGATTTCTATTTTCTTTGTGATTTCGATTCCAATTTGATGGCATCATTTTATTCTTCAAGCCCTCATGATGAGGAGAGTGTTGTTTCTCTCATTCATGTAGTTTGAGAATATTCCAATATTTTTGGTCTTGTCTTAGGATTATCACCTAAGCATTCTTTTGAGTGGTGTTAAGGTCTTTTTCATCTCGACCTTGCCACCAGTTTTCATTTGGCTACGAGTTGCGGAGGTTAGCACTCCACTTACCGCATTCTGCACTTGTTGTGATTCTTATGAATGATTTATTATGTCATTCAATTTGTCTAGCCCATTTCATCCATTTTATGAATCGAGTATTTTGCGAATATCTCGATGATTCCCTTTTTGTATTTATTGATTTTGAATGAAATTAGCAATTTAAAATTTTGCAAATCTTTTTCATAAGATATTTATAAGTAGGATTTTTGTTCTTGAAACGAATAAAGAGTATTCATAAGGTTTTTAAGAGCCATTTTCATTATATAGAAGATGATTTTGTGATTGTATTGCCCATTGAGTGCTTTAAGAATTCTTGTCGATGCGCTTGATCAACGTTATCGATATGAATCTCCTAAATGCTTTGATGAGACAATTTGACACAATAAATTGACTTATAAAAGGTAAATTTTTCTAGAAAAATGATTACATAAAGATAATTGTAATTTTGTAAGTTTTAGCTTTTCGAAAAAAGAATATTATTTAAAAGAACTCTTTTCTGATACTCTTATTCTTGGGATTCCCGAAGGGAACCAAGACTTTATCTTTTGTTCCAAAGCTAATCGTATTGGTTTGGATGTCGTTCCTTTGCAAAAGAGAACGTGCTATCACTTATGTTTCTAAACCATTAAAGCCTACCGAGACTAGATATGCCACTTATGATCTAGTGCTCGCGGCTATTGATTTCACTTTTAGTGTGACGTCATGGTTTTTTTTTTTGGGACGAATTTGTTCTCCTCCTCGATCTTAAAATTTTAAAATATTTATTCTCTCACAGGGAACTTAATTTGTGTCAACAACGTAGGCTCAAGTTCTTGCCTCTTATGATTTTAATATCCAGTGAACCCCTAGTAAGGGTAATCGTGTTGCTTATGCGCTTAGTCGCAAACATTCTGCTGTTGTTTATATTAGTCTTGCCGAATGGGATATTCTTGAGACTCTATCTTTTAGTGAAATTCGTGATCGAGCTTCATCTTCTGATTCTCCTATTCTATTATTTAGTTTGGGGGCTCGACTCATTTTATTGGATCGTATTGCCGATGCCCAACGGCGTGATCCTGATTTGTTGCATCTTGTTCAGCTTTGTGGGTCTGGATCCTGTGATGAGGCGTTGCGGGATTTCAGCATTGATTCTCATGGGTGTCTTCGCGAGAAGAACCGCCTTTTTGTGCCTTCTGATTTTGCGCTTAGGCATGACATTCTTGATGATTGTCACCGCTCTAAGTATACCATTCATCCTGATAGTAGTAAGATGTATACCGATATGCATCGTCTTTATTATTGGGAAGGCATGAAACGCGATGTGGAGAGTTATGTGAATAATTGCATAACTTGTCAGCGTTTTAAGGCAAAGCAACAGCGTCCTTCTGGTCTTCTTCGGCCCCTAGAGATTCCATTGTGGAAATGAGATCAGATTTCTATGGATTTCATTGACGGCCTACCTCATTCGAGATCGGGACATTCTAGCATTGGGTTATTGTTGATCGCCTCACTAAGTCTGCTCATTTTATTCCTATTAAGTCTAATAGGTCTGCTTCGCATTTGGCTAATTTGGATGTCAAGGAAATCGTGAGACTTCACAGTGTTCCTAGTTCTATTGTGAGTGACCGTGATTCTTTATTCACGAGTCATTTTTGGCAGAGTCTTCAGCAAGCTTTGGGAACAACGCTTAATTTTTGTTCAGCTTATCATCCGCAGTCTGACGGACAGACTAAACGGGTGAATCATATATTGGAAGATCTTCTCCATATTTGTATTTTTGATTTTGGTGGTTGTTGGGAGGATCACCTACCTCTTGTAGAGTTTCACTTCCTGCTCATTTATTTGGCATTCATGACGTGTTTCACATCTCTCAACTTCGGAAGTGTCTTCGAGAGTCGGATTCTGTTATTGATTCTCCTGAATTGCAAGAGCTTAAGGTCTCGCCGGGTTTATCTATTGTACAACAACCTATTCGCGTACTTGACACGGAGGTGTGACACCTTCGGAACGAGGACGTGCTGCTCGTTAAAGTTCAATGGTCCGCTAATCCCAATGACTATACTTGGGAAACCAGGGAATTTATTGAGCGATCTTATCCGGATTTTCTATCTTTGCTTAGAAACGGTGAGTATGTTTCTTTTCATCTCGAGCTTATTTTCTTTTCTTTCGAATGTTGTATGTATGTAGTTGTTACAAATATCGTCTTTGGGAATTGCGGGGACGCAATTTTGTAAGGAGGGGAGATCTGTAACAACCCGCATATTTAACGATTTTATATTTAAATGTTTTATTTAAATATAGCGTCGTTGGTCGGATTTAGGACCGAAATGTCACTTTCCGCAAATGGCCGAATTAGAACACGAAACCACCTCCATTGGTTCCAAAATGGCGTTTGCGATCTTTTTGAGTGTAAGCTTCAATATGTTTGGAGTTTGTGAATTTTTGCAACTTTTCTATTTGGGTTTTGGGTTTGGGTTCAGCCCATTTGTTAGTTTAAACCCCTAACTCAGCCCTCTCTTCATCCATTCTCTCATTCCACTCCTCCAAACTTTAGCAAAACTGAAAATGGTGGAAGGGAAAGAGAAATAGAAATTGCTAGCCCTAGTTTCCTCTTGTAACTTGATTTCTTGCTCCAATATCAAAGAGAAGGCATAGGTAAGCTCCTCTTCATCTTCTCTATCTCCTTCTCTCTTCAATCTCAGAAAATTCCTAAACCTAAACTTAGGAAATATGTGTTTTATTCTTAGATTGATGCTTATAGAGTTAAAGTGAAGAGTGACTAATTTCCTTCTTGTGTTTGAGCTCCTTCTTCTTTGTTTTATGATAAAAGGTGAGTTTTGAACTCACATCTACTTCTCTTGATTTCATTGACGTTGGGTATGAATTCCTAACACCTTGTTCATATGCACTTGCTTTTGGTTTGGATTGAATTGGTGAATATCCAAAATTTTAGTGTTTGGGTTCAATTCTTTAAAGATCCTAGCTTTGATGTTTGAATATGTTTTTGGTTGCGAATCGGAGAGCTAATGGAGCTGGGGTATCTATTGGCTAAGGCTCCTTAACTCCATTGCTCGAACGGTCGCATTTTGGAAGAACTTGCATTTCATTGGAAAAAGGGCAGAAACTGCAAATTTATGCAGTTCGGCCGACCGAGCCCTGTAACCGGTCGACTGACCTGCTCATGTTGAGTTTTTTTAATTCCTGCATCTGGCCAGCCGACCGACCTGCTCATGTTTTGCCTGTTTTGCCTAGTTTTGCATATTTTGATTTGTTTTCCAAATTGTATCGATTCAAGTTGCTTCTTAGTGGTTGTTATTGCCTCTTTGACTTTGATAACTTATTTTTGACTTCATCCACAGGTTTTTATAAAATAATCTTTCTAATCATATTAAAAGCTCGTTTCTCCAATTTATAAATTCTATTTAAACACACGCACAATTTCGCACTTCGAGCGAAGTGGAAGGGTGATTAAATGGTTGGGCAAAACACGGACCATGAATCTGTGCGTTTATCCTTCCGATTAATTCCCGACCTATTCGATAGATCGTTTTGACCTTCGGGTTTGGTTTACCGATGATATGAGGTGAACTTTGTACTGCTTTGAGTGTGAAAGTGGCTGACGGATAGTAAACCGTTTAGTGCGAACGAGTGGTTATGGGACATACGTTAACACTTTTCGGATTCCTTTTCGAGAGTTGTGACACATTCCGCCAGTTAGTGGTGTCCAGTACCGGGTCTCTGACCTTCACCACTACGGTTTGTTGCCTTCGGGTATGTGCCTTCGGGTTTGTTGCCCTATAGTATCGCTTTCTATGTTGGTCGTTATGAGCCGCATGGGTGATATTGGGGTGCCCTATAGTATCGCTTTCTATGTTGGTCGTTATGAGCCGCATGGGTGATATTGGGTTTGGAGTCTTCGGGCTCATGGATCCTTGTTTATACAGTACTGAGCTCGAGCAATTTTCTGATGTTTCATTGATATGTATATTCCCTTGGTATCGCCCTTCGGTGTTGGTCTTTTTGAGCCGCATGATGAGTAGCGTTTACCTTGTGGAACTTGTATACCTTATGGGTATTTGTTATTTGCCTTTTGGCTTGTTTTGGGATATTCTTATCCTTTCTTTCTATGAGTTGCCGATGATATGAGGCTTGTTATCATATGTTTCATCTTTTTGTTAGATGATTGTGTTATCTCTTTTAGAGATATTTGTTATACATTGTAACCTTGCAGGTTTATTGTTGTTCAGTTTATCTAACTGATATGTTTAGCTAGACTGACCTGTATATTTTATACTCGGGTCAGACCGAGATGTTTCAGGTTAGGTGCTTTTGGACTTAGCCTATTTTGCTTTCGCAATGGACTATTCAGCTTGTTCCTTTTTGTCATAGCTTTTTGTGTAGTCCCATTTTGTAGTAACTCTGATATGTATTTTATTGACTCATTTGTATATTGTGGTCTGCTATACCACTTGACATGTATCATTTTGTATACTCTGTTATGTATATGTGTATATGATGATCTACTGTTCTGTGATGTATATTACATTTGAGTTGTTATATTCTGTTCTGATAGATCCAACCACCTATGGTTTTGTTTTAAGTATTCATTGGGTATATCGACCTTATTGTTATGTCCATGTCGATGTATTCAATAGATAGTTAGAGCAAGGCTATAGATGGTTGCTCCTAACCAGCCTTATTCTCCATGTTAGTTGACGGCATTACCCTGTATTGTCCTTGGCTAGCGTGGGTATAGAGGTGGGGCGTCACAGGAACGGATGCTACTAGCTTGATGATTTGAGATTCTTTCAAGCGTTAAAAACAAAAATAAAGAGAGACCAGAATAAACGCACCACCATAAATATAAATATACGCTTCAATTGCAAAAGAAACGTATAGAGAAAATTATGGGCAGTGGGAAAGGTAAAGTCAGTGCACGAAACTATAAGGAATAATAAAAGCAAGGTCGATGATCTCAAATTTATTAATGGTTACGAATGGAAAAGTCTACTTGAATTGGAAAAGTATTAAGCAATAGAAATCTTTAACGGTAGTAAAAAGAAACCGTTACACACTGATTCAGAAATCAATTAAAGCAATTAATAGCTTGAATTGGACAACACGTTTTCTCAATTAAATAAACTTCCATAAAATTATTTGAAAATTTACAATCTGCTATATTTAAATATACGTATTCTAAATATATAAACATTTTATTTAAAAATTCAATTATTATAAGATTTCACAAATATTCAATTAAATACGTTATAGAATCAATTAAAATTGTTAAAATTTTCCGGGTCGTTACACTGTTAGTATAGAATTCACTATGGGTTGAAATGATACATACTCGAACGGACATTAGAATAGGAGAAAATAGTTATGGGTTGAAATGATAAACCCAACGATTTTTATTTGAATGGAATTTGAGATTACGGATTGAAATGATATCTACCCGTATATATTTAAATTGCAGATTAAATGATAAATATCCGTATCACTTGACCATTGGATAGAAATTATATGCGGACAATGTTGGTCTATATATAAATATTTTGAAAATGATTTCGATGGTTTTGGAAGGGAATCTATATGGTTTTATATTGAAATATTTTATATAAAGGGATTTTTAGGCTTAAAGAAAAAGTTAGAGAAAAATTTAATTTCAGGGATAAGAAGTTTGTTTTTTTAGACTGAAGGACATTTTTTAGTGTAATTCACAGAATGATAGTTGTAACTATCATTTTTAGTTTACACTCAAAAGTGTCCTTCAGACTAAAAAACAAACTTGTTGTCTCTGAGACTAAATTTTTTTACAACTCCTTCCTTGCGCCTATTTATCTGTTATATAAATATGTTTTGAATGTGAATTAGATTTAATAATAAACCTAAATTAATAAACTTTGATTTAATTAATATAATCTGTTAAATATTATATTCTTAAATCGATCTTTCTATGATTTGCATTAGTAGGGAAGATAATGTTGGAATGATTAAAATTGTATTTAGTTAAGAATTTTACTTAATTAAATAGATTTGAAACTATTGAATTTGGAATTTTAGATATGATCTTATAACTTGATTTTGATTTAAGAAATTAAATGAATATTTCCCGCTTAAAGAAATTGAAGGAAAAATATAGTAAACTGTAATTTAAGGTCACATAAATAATATTGAATTTACTAAGTGAATATTTCAAAACTAAATAATAGTGAAGTCAAATTTGGAGATAAATGCAATTATCAAATTTAGTCTTTGAAATGTTGAATATTTAAAGCTTCGAAATATATTGACTTTGAATTACATTGAAATTCAAATGGTTTACTTGTGGTTCGAATCTGTATTTGAAATCGATAAATTTAATTTTGTTTAGTCAGAAACTGAATCGAATGGAAATGGATAAATTGAGATTGAATTAAATTTGAATGGGAAAGTCGAGTTGATTTTGAAGCGATTTGCGAAGTTTGAGGAAATTACAAATATTTTACTTTATAAGTTATTTAATACACACACACACACACATATACACACTATTTTGGGAAATAGATATATTTGAAATGAAAATGATATTTTGGTTTTGAAGTATAAATTAATTTGAAATGACCACGGTGTTATAGTGTATATTTCTACATTGGAGATAGTTCCACGGATTCTTAAAGGATAGTTATCCCAAACATCCTTTAAGTTAATTTTATTTCAGTTAATATTTCACTTGAGTTGGATTTATTGATATAAGAATGTTAATCCTGACCCGAGTGTTTTGTTTTTTGCTTTACGCTCGGGTCAGACTGAGTGATACAGCGTTTGAGACCGACCTTTGGAGTTTGGAGCTTCTTTTGGAGATCCAACTATAGATTCAGCCTTCAGCCTTCCAGGTGATTTGTTTAGAGAGGTCATCTGTTTGTATTCGAGACTTCAACTTATTTGAGATATTCTGCTGTATTTTATTTCTAACTCTGATGTTTATATAGTAGCTTCATGAACTACTATTTATCTATTCTGCTGCATTGTTTTTATATTACTCCGTGTCTGTGATTTTGTGATTGATTTATTGACTATATATGCTGAATTTTGTCAAATTTAAATTAACACTCTGATATTTTGAATAATTCAAATCCGGCGTGTGTGGATGCGAATGGTTGAAAATATCGTATCGTTACACTGACTATATTATATTGTTTTCTATTTCAATGGGTTACATGGTTCTTTTTTTTGTTTTCTTACTGAAACAACAACAAAAGCAATAATGATTGTATATTTTTTATCGAGATGACATTGAAAGTTCTTTAATATGTTATATCATGACAATAAATTTGAACTGCAAATTAATTTTTAATACGTTAACCTTCATAGAGTAACATAATCTTTCAAAAAAAGGAAAATCTAAATGACAACAACATAATCACAGACAAATTAATTAGAGTTGTATGCGGAAAAATCGAATGAGGAAATTTTGATTACCATAAAGAAGAGAGAGAAGAAGCAGAGTTAGTTTCTAAGATAATAACACAACTTAAAAAGTGATTTGGATGGTTAATTATTTTATCTCGTGAAAGAATAAATGAGGCAGATAAGTTTTATGTGGGTAAATACAACCACCCATCAAAAGAGCAGATCACTTGGTATTATTTCTCTTCCTCAGCACCGAATTTTTTCAAAAAGGTACTTTCATTGTTCTTTTCAGGAAAAAGAAATTGCGGATCTAAAAGACTTCATTGGGAAGTACTCAGGGCCGGCCCTGGCACTGGGCTGCTTGGGCGACTGCCCAGGGCCCAATCCTAGATCAGGGCCCAATAAATAAAGAAGTTTGTATATATGAACTTAAAATAATAATAATAATGCATGTGCCGTAATAAAATGTATTCTCAGCTAATGTTGGTGGTTTGCAGTTTTAGCAGCTGGAGTTCAAGTCCTAGTTATTGTGCTTTGAAAACAAAAAAAATATTAATTTTAAAAAATATTCATTGTTTTTGCCCAGGGCCTCAATTTCTGTTGGACCGGGCCTGGAAGTACTCTGGTAGTGAGTTCTAACATATACAAAACGGGCTGCGCAAATCGATGTTTATTGTTGCTTGCCAGTCACATCTGGAAAGCCTAATGCTTTTCTGCTCGTGTTTTTCCGTTCAGCGCCGACGCCATTTCCTTTATTCGGAGTTCTGCAAAACAGTTAATATACCTCCTTTTTCCTCTCTTTTTTTCTTCCAGTTTTTTTTTTTCCTAATAACACTCGGTACTTTCGATCTATTTATCTTGTCTGAATGTATTGTTGTCAATTCATAGCTGACAATAAACTCTGAAGACTCCAGTTGAGCAAGATCTTCTCTTGTAAGGTACCACTCTCGCCTTTTCTGTTAGATATGTGCATTTTTAATCTGCCATTGTATGAGATTTCTTTTGCAATGGCTATCTTGTCTTTGCTGTGGTTGTTAATATTTTTGTCTAAAAGTGTTTTACATGAACCCTACTAACTTAATGAATCTTACATAGCATTCACATCAGGGTAAATCATTCAATTAAAATGATAAATAAATCAGTTCAGTTTTAAATGACAAGGTCTTAACAGGATATCCTATCAAAATTTAGTTATGTGCGTTAAATTGATCTGAATGATTAACAGCTTTAACGAGCTAAGAGCATGACAGTTGCAGTAGGTGTTTTTAAAGCAAAGATTAGACATGCTCTGATGCACCAACTTGATAGATAAAGGTTTGCACATTCGAGGCTTGTTGTTTTTGGGGTAAGAATGAAACCAAAATATGTGACAGCTAGTAACATTGTTTATTTAATACTAAAGGACGCCGATGAGGCAAGAGTAGAGCCGTTCCATTGCCACAGGAATCAATCAACCAAGAAGGAAAAAAAAGAAAAAAAAAAGATCAGGCTATCATAGTATGGCTAAGATGCATTCTTTGCGGGGAATATGCTTGATTATAGTTTAATCTTGTTTTAACTAAATGCTCTATCGCCATTTATCCCTTTCTTTTTATTATGTAGAAATGGTATGCAATACATCGTTCATGCATGCTGCTTTTTTCTCCTTTACTATTGCTAATGGTTGTACAAAAACTACTCAAAATTTCTATTCGAGTGAAAAATAGGATGTATTTCTAAAATTGAAACTCTCACATTAAAACTTTGTTCTGTTCAACTTTTATGAAGTCTCATTCGAAGTCTTTTTCAGACAAGATATTCAACAAAGAAATTGTAAGTTATAGTTACAAAATGATGTGGCCCAATTCAACAAGGATCCGTTCGAGCCCCGAAACTGACAACCCTGTAACAAGTACCCGAAGTATGTGTTTGGCAGACACATACTTTCCTAGAGTTTACAAGTGAAGCTTGGTTCTCTAGGTAATTCAAAAAAAAAAAAAAACATAACGGATCCTGAACATGGGTTCATGTTTACATTCAATAGCACAATTGCCACTCTAATTTTGGAGATAATGCATTTATGCATATTACATCCTATATACCTCCATGATAAATTTTAAATTCTATCCACATACAAATATCATTAACATAAGTAATTTTAGAACTTATTGCATATGAATATCGTCTAAAAAATAGATTATAGATAGGAGTTTTTTATTTAAAGGACATATTTTAGGTATAATCTAGTTGTTAAACGACAACTTTTATTTCTTCGTTTAAAGGACCAACTTTTAAATATCTGCACTGAGAGCATTTCATTGGAGATATGAATAGCAGTTTGGAATATACTAGATTCAAAACATTCATTATGTATTAGATTTGATAATAATTGAAAATTTCTACAACGTCAAGTTTAATATTTAATCCAACTGTAATTATATAAATGGAAAACGCGATGAAGTTTATAATATTTTAATTGGAGCGATGTGACTAATTTCATTTTAATGGGGGAGATGCAATCCTATTTTTTTCTCGTTTCTTTTCTTTTTTCCTTTTTGTTAAAATGTATTTCAACCAGAATATCCCTACATAAATATTCACATACAACCAATGACCAGTGTTCGTTAGTAATAGTTGTAAGCCATTTTGCAGTAGATGGATTAGATACGGGTACTCATTGTGTCCGCACTAGTGTACTGCTGATAAATTTTGTGAAAATAGTTTTTTATTTATTATTATTTTTTTAGTTTTTTAATTTTTTAAAGATTTGATTTTATATTTTTTTACTCTTCGTTAAGGTGTTTGTTTCTTTTACACAGTGCCAGCAATATACAGCTCATTGTGGGTGTGTTTTGTGCATAAGTAACATAGTAGTACATATAAAGAAATGTATATTACGTATATAAGGAAACTACCTAGACTGATATGGGAGCTTAAGACTAAAGTGCTTTTTTTCCTCTCACAGGAGTTGATTTCTCAATTTTTTTCCCTCTAGATCATTTTACAAAGTTGGCAATGCCACAAAAACAATAATCCATGTCATTATTTTCCTCCATTTTTCTTCATTATCGTTTGTTTCTTTTGTTCTTTGTTTCTGAAACATTATTTTCTCCTCTTCATTTGCAATCCACTTATATGACTCATTTCTGGATTTCTTAGCTTCTACTATTTTTATTGAAATACAAATCACAGATTATCTTATTATTTTTCAATTTTTAATTACATTGACTGCATATCTGATTGATCTCTGCTGTCTGTATTTTCTGATGAGTTGGAGTTCATATTAAGCTGGATTTGGAGGCACTTGTTGATTTTCTGGTTTGCATTTTCATTTACGTTCGCATTTGGTTTGATGTGAAAGCTGTATGGTTGAATTATTTATTTTTGTCCTTCACTGTTCCACGTTGGTCGAGTTTTTTTGATCAAACTAAAGCCAAGTGATTAGTATTTCTGTCAGATTCATTTAATACAATATTCTATGATCACTTTCGAACCAAGATGTGGATAAAAACCACTGTAATGTTTCATTATATGCTTTGTTGATTCTGCATCAATACTACTATGATTGTTAATAATTTCTTTCAATCCATTGCAGCAGATGACATCTAAATCAAAGACAAACACCTCCACTAGTGATGCCTCCGCTATCACAAACACTGAATCATCATCTCCATACGATAATCTTGTAAGACTAGCACAAAAAGCATCAGTTTATGGGATAGTTGCAGGCTACTGCTTATCAGCCTCCCTCCTCTCCATAATAAACAAATGGACAGTAATGAAGCTTCCATATCCTGGTGGCTGGTGCCTTAACCGCTTTACAATACTTCACTAGCGTACTAGGTGTCCTTACATGCAGCAAGCTAAAACTCATAGAACACGACCCTCTAAACCTTCTAACCATGTGGAAATTCTTACCCGCTGCTTCCATATTCTACCTCTCACTCTTCACAAACAGTGAACTACTACTCCATGCAAACGTGGACACATTCATCGTCTTTCGCTCTGCAGTTCCCATATTCGTGGCCATAGGAGAAACTCTCTACTTACGTCAGCCATGGCCTTCGCTATCGACATGGGCATCTCTTTCCACTATATTTATAGGCAGTATAATCTATGTGATTTCAGATTACCAGTTCACTCTTACAGCCTACATATGGGCAGTCGCTTACCTAATAAGCATGACTGTAGATTTTGTGTACATAAAGCATGTAGTTATGACTATAGGACTGAACACATGGGGGCTGGTTCTTTATAATAACCTTGAAGCCCTTATGTTGTTTCCTTTAGAGCTTCTAATAACGGGGGAGTTGAAGAAAATAGAGCATGAGGTTAAGGACGATGAATTGCATTGGCATTCATATGGAGTGATGCTGTGTGTTTGGGCTGGCAATATCTTTTTTTGGGTTTTCGTGTAGGAGAGAGATATCGGCTACCGGTTTCACAGTGCTTGGGATTGTGAATAAGTTGCTGACTGTGGTGATTAATTTGGTGGTGTGGGATAAACACGCTACGGTAATTGGAACAGTTGGGCTACTTGTATGCATGGTCGGTGGTGTTTTTTATCAGCAGTCTACTGCCAAATTGAAAGTTTTGCCTCAGGTTAATGATGGTGGAGATGAAGAGGAACATAAAGAGTTGCTTGAAATTGAGCATGTCGATCAAGAAATGACAGGGATGAATGATATAGTTGCAGAGGCTGAAGAGGTGAAATGATATTTATTGTTAGTTGAGGTATATTGGTGCTTATCTCATGAAATTTAGTTGTTTCAGTTGAGATAGACGAAGTTATACTCGCCATTCTTTCACGATTAACATATAGCTATGCTAGTTTTGAGATTTATACCGACTTACAATCTGATATATATTCTATGAGGATTTTTGTATTACACTTCTAGTATTGAAATGTAAGTATCCATATTTTTTGCTAATGAAAGTATCTGATTTGAATGTGTGTAAATGTTTGTTTATTTATTTATTTATTTTTTTGTATGCAATATGAATGGTTTGGTGTTGTATTATTGGATAAAGATTGATATTTTATCATTTTATTCACAAAATGGGACTTAACAAACTTACGAAGCAGGGCTTGAGGAAGATAATGGATGGAGGAAGAATTGGAGCTTCAGACCGCGAAAGAGATATAAATTCAGCGGTTGAAAGAATCTGTGCACCTGAATTCAACAAGTAATTCACCGAGTTAATTATTGGTTTGCTTTAAAAATATAAATTGATAAATCAAGTTATAATTTTATCCAGTTTCAAATTCATTGTATACATCGTCATATTTAACTACCTAAGTATATTTGACAATGTTATTGTTAGTCGAAGGAAAAACTTTGATACGTCAGGAAGCAGGACAATGGTACACGGTGGAGCGCAGCAATTGCAGGTGAAGCCAACGACAGTAAGCAACGACGATACGAAAACCGGTCCAAGCGCACGATGAGTGCAAGCGACGGAGGCATCAGGGAGTGCAGGTTGCAGCGAGTACAAGTGCATGTGACTGGTGGTGGCCGAGGCGATGATGACGATCCATGGTGGTGGAAATGAACTATGAAAATGAGTATGTAACACACCGCAATTTTACAAAATTAAATTAAAGAGTAAAACAGTAATTTTTACATGACTTAGAATTAGGCTACGGGACCAAATCCATTTCGTCTAGAATGTCTTCTACAATCACAAAACAGATATAACTTGGTGAATTTGATTAAATGAACTAGAAATTAGAAATCAAACCCAGTGTCATTTTTGTATTATATTGAACATGAGATTTCAACCCCAATATTAGTATTTTTAACTTATAAATCTGTCTCTAACTCTATTTCTTTTACTCCAAAAGTCTTGCCTCCAATTGTAAAAACGCAAAGTCATATCCCAATCCCAAATCAACCAAACCAAAACCAAATTAAATAAATTCAATTCCAAATTCACCGAATCAAATTCAAATTAAACAAACCAATATATGAAACCTACCACCGTGGAGAAGGCTCTGCAAATAAATCAATGAAATCGAGAAATTGAGAGTTTTAAGGATGTTGAATGAGAAGAGGATCCATATCAGATTGGAATAAGACTCTTTATATTTGCGTATATATTGATAAGACATAGTAATTCATCCATTATTATCTTAAACCAAATTATAAATGATATAATTGATAGTTAAAAAGTGATTTTTTTTTAAAATACAACTGATTAGGATGTAGTATGACCTGGTTACATGATTTAAAAAAAATGAATTATTATCGATTGTAATTAACGGTTAATCACTTTAAAATATAATAGCGTTCCAAATTTGACATTATATATCAAAATTATAGTTCTCGATAACGCGAATTCATTGGTGATATTCGTTCATCGACTAGGTTAACGTATTGATCAGAAAATGAGTCAGAAAATTCGATAAATGTGAACCGTCCATTTGGATTCAACGGTGGAACCACGGCGGTGGGACGATGGTTAGGGCATAAATCTGTAGAGAAAGTCGAGTAGGTCCCAACATCGTTCTCTGATCACCCTAGAATGGGGTGTTCGACATAGATCAAAAAGGGACGGTGGAGGTTCTCGTAAAGATGGCCGGAGGCGACATGGTAGACGTGGTCGGGTAGCGTAGCGCTTATGATGAGGAGGTTAAGGGTGGTGTCTTATTGTCATTTGGGTTATGTGGCGGAGGCGGTAGGAGGAGATAATAACATCGGTTATGGGTTGAGTGTGAATTAAATAGTATCCAATAAATAAATATTCATAACTCCTGCATACGAGCTTCTTTTCACGTGTGATATGCGGCATCATGATTGTAGCGAGACAAGGAACGATTTGAGATATATTTTTTTGTGTGTTTTAAGATAGTCTAGAAAAGTATTTTAATTTGGGTAGGTTAGTTACATGTTGTTTGATTGGCGATTCCAATAGTGTGGCATGCGGTGGGCATTACCGTATGTTTTTCATGGGAAATAATTTTTTTGGTGTAACCGATGGCGTTAATGATGGAGATTATGAGGATAGACGTTAGGTATATTTTTCAGAGGAAATTAGTTCTTCGGTGTAACCAGAGACGTCTAATGATGGCGATTACGAGGATAGACGTTACGGTACATTTTTTAAAGGAAAATTGTTATTCGGTGTAACCAGTTATTGTTGAATCATAAGTTTTGATTCATGACAAAAAGGTTAAACAATCAGTGATGAGACTATACGATCAAGCGACAAAACGAGAATGAGATATGCTGTTAAACTACAAAGGAGACGAGACTTCAAATCTAAGTATAATATGTTTATTTATTGAAGATTTTTTAGTCTTAGATATAGTTTGAAATTGTTAAAATCTATCCTCAAGTAGTTTACTCAAAAGCAAAGTTGCTTTAAAATTCAATTTTTTTTTAAAAAATAAGCAAACTGTGCAGTGACAGCCAGGTTAGTCGACTGACTGAAAATAGCCAGTCGACTGACCATGCTCAGTACACAGATATGCGATGTTTTTTTTTTACTATCTTTGAATTTTCAGTCGACTGATCATTTTTTCCCCAATCAACTGATCGACTCTAACAGTCAATTTTACTGAAGAGACACTTCTACCTACAAAGAGTTACGATTCAAATTGAAGAGATATGGCTGCATTTTTTGATTGAAATGCTTCGTGAATAGTTGTAACTATTTAATCACTATATAAACATGTTAGAATCATGTCTCAAATCACCAATTTTTATTTTGATTTCTTGCTGTATTCTCTACTATCTATCTCTGCATTCTACAAGCAATCACAATCTATATATTGCTTGAATCTTTGAATTAATTAACATATTCTTCGATTCTAAGCAATATGTTTCTTTCTAATCTTCACACACACAATATATACTTGAGGAAAAGATTATAGGAAAGGTGTACTATAAAAGACAAATCAGCGTTATCAAGAATACAAAGTGTCAAACAACTTTATTAAAATTGTAGAAGTCCTGTTAGTTTGTATCAGGAAGAAAGCATTTTCAGTAACATGGGATGATTCAGATTCTTCTTCATCATCAGAAAGTGACAGTGACATAGAGCAAGCAAATGTATGCTTCATGGCTACAAGTGATGATGTAAGTGAACTAAGTTTTGAAGATTTGGTTGAAATTAATTCAGAACTAGTAGACTTTGTAAAACAAACTAAAATACAAAATAAAAAGTTACAAGGAAAACTAAATAGAACTGAATTAGAAATTAGTATGCCGAGGATGAAAAGAAAATTCCAGAAGAAGAACTTGAAATATCTCAAGAATCTAATTCTAATTTAACATCTCAACTTTCTATGATAACTCAGGAACTAGAAATTTAGAAGAATAAAAATGATGATTTATCAGTAGAAATTAATGATTTAAAATCTAAAACTAAAGTATTAGAGTTAGAAAAATCTAGTCTAAAAACTAAGTTAGAAGATACTAATAAAAATATTTCCAACTTCAATAAAGGACGAGAAAATCTTTCTACAATAATAGAAAATTCTCAGTCTACTTCAAATAAAATGGGACTAGGATATAAGAAAATTGAGAACCAAAGAAATCTAGAAAATTTTAAAATAATTTTAAAATAAAATTAAGAAAGGTATTAAGAAAACAGTTTCTAAAGATCTTAAAACTATTAAGATATCGATTGCTAAAACAAATAACAATTTAATTGGGAATAGACATATCAAATCATTTATGGAAACTATTCATAAAAATAAGAATTATATTTATAAAGAGAATTCTGAACCCGCTTGCGTTTGGTTTCCTCCTAACTCTTAGGATCCTAAAAAGGAAAAAGTGGGTACCAACTTAATTTTATTTTTTGCAGGTACCACTCATAAAGAGAGAAAAATGGATCTTAGACAGCGGTTGCTTGAAACACATAACTGGTAATAAGGACATGTCAACTAACATTGTCTACTCAAATGGAGGATCGGTCATTTTTGGAGATAATTCAAAAGGTTATATCATCGGTAAAGGATTAGTTTTGTTGGCAGATATTCAAGGGGATATATATATAACTTCTGTTATATATTTCTTAAAATATAGTATCATCTAAAAGAGTTTGTCATCAATCGAAAAGGGGGATAATGTTGAATCATAAGTTTTGATTCATGACAAAAAGCTTAAACAATCAGTGATGAGACTATACAATCAAGCGACAAAAAGAGAATAAGGTATGCTGTTAAACTACAAAGGAGACGAGACTTCAAATCTAAGTATAGTATTTTTTTTATTGAAGGTTTTTTTGGTCTTAGATATAGTTTGAAATTGTTAAAATCTATCCTCAAGTAGTTTACTCAAAATCAAAGTTGCTTTGAAATTCAAATTTTAAAAAAAGCAAACTGTGCACTGACAGCTAGGTCGGTCGACTGACTGAAAACAGCCAGTCGACTGACTGAAAACAGCCAGTCGACTGACCATGCTAAGTACACAGATATGCACTATTTTTTTAATGCCTTTGAATAATCTGTCGATCGTATTTCCCCAGTCGACTGACCGACTATAACAGTCATTTTTACTGAAGAGACACTTCTACCTACGAAGATTCAAATTGAAGAGATATGGCTGCATCTTTTGATTAAAACTCTTCGTGAATAGTTGTAACTATTTGATCACTATATAAACATGTTAGAGTTACTTTCAAATCACCTATTTTTATTTCGATTTATTGCTATATTCTGTACTATCCATCTCTGCTTTCTACAAGCAATCACAATCTATATATTGCTTGAATCTTTAAATTAATTAACATATTCTTTCATTCTAAGCAATATCTTCCTTTCTAATTTTCACACACACAATATATACTTGAGGAAAAGATTACAGGAAGGGTTTATTACAAAAGACAGATCAGTGTTATTAAGAACACAAAGTGTCAAACAACTTTATTGAAATTGTATAAGTCCTGTTAGTTTGTATCAGGCGAAAAGGTCCTCTTCGGCTGTTGAGGTGGAAAAATCATGTTTGGTTGTTCAAGTATTGTTTACCTATTCCTCCGGGTTAAGTGAAGGTTATTGAGTGAAATTCCAGAGGGAAGTCTGGGACTGGACGTAGAACGGGAAGTTCGAACTAGTATAAAAACTCCTATTGTGCTTATTCTTATTTACTTTACTATTATTATATGTTTCCGCATTTAGATTATCATACATTCCTTATTACACGATCCTAAGTGATAACTAGCCACATAGTATTCACTTTCAGTAATGTCTAACGATGGCATTGTGATGTGTTTTCTAGAGGAGCTAAATTCTGGATGCACGATTTGATGATGACGGGTACGATACATTTTTTAGAGGAAGTGAGTTCTTCGTTGTGACCGGTAACCTCTAATGATGCGATTTCGATTACGTAGGCATTATAGTATAGTTTTCAGAGGAAATGAGTTCTTTGGTGTGACCAATGACGTCTAGTGATAGCAGGCTAAGACTGTAGTTCTTCAGTAGCAAGTTGCATACGACTTGACGATACGTTACATTTAGAGGATTTGAGTCATCGGTGTATGATTTGACGATAGTGGGCTGAGATATGTAGTTCCTCGATAGCGAGTCCCATATGTTTTTGCCATGCGAACTGAGACTTTGGACCCAATCATGTTCATATGATCAGGCATAGGATATATTTTAGTAAGAACTTAGCATATGATGTCACCATAATATTATATTGCATTTAGTTGACTTGTTGTGTGTAGATGACACAAGTTAAGAGATGGTTTTCAAGCATAAGTGTTATTTTACTAACTTACTAATATTATATACTTATATGAAATGTTTCACTCACCATATGTATGTCTGATCCCTTCTATTATTTTCTTCTTTTTAGTTATTCTCTTGTAGGTCAATGAAGATGGCAGGTAGTGTCTTAAAGGCATGATGATATGAGGAAGACCTACTCTTGTTTATTATCTATCCACCATTTTATTTTAGTTATTCTTAGACATTAGATTGTTTTTTTTTGTTACCAGTATAAGGAGTGAGTTTATCTGACACTAGATTGTTTTATTTATTTGGGATTCTATTATTGATTACTATTATATTTTATTTCTTCCGTTGTGAGTTCAAAAAGTATAGAATATTGTAGATAACTCTGTGGTTTGTTTTATATATTTTACCTCAAAACGGTCCACCATCTACGAGGTCTATGATGATGCATCATTTATGCGTGAACCGAGGAGTCGTAGATGGCGTATTGTTATAGAATACTAGTTTAACTTAGCATTATATACATGTAATGCTATTTTAACCTAGCATTTTTTGAACCGTGAAAATTGATGTTATTTTAGTTCATCTAGTGTAATTCATCCAATGTTAGTTCAATTTAGCATTACATTAATTTGATCCTTGTTTAATATATCATTATGTTGTCCTTCAAACAAATTCTAAAACATATGTCCTTGGGACAAAGTCGAATTAAGTTTTTTCTTTTAACCAATTCCTTATATTATTAACTCTATTTATTTGTTCATCTCCAATGTAATTATTATTCTCAAAATAAAATTCTCTATATTTATTTAAACTGCATACAAATTTATTTACAGCATATAAATATTTTCATATTCGTTGAAATTTTATTCATGCTCATTTATTCCAAAAAGAAATTAATTAATTTAAACTTGTAAAATAAAATTTATTTAGTCAATAAAATTTAATTAATAAAAAAAAATGTTTAGGATAAAATATATCCAAAGTAAACTTAGATAATTTATTTCAATAAAGTTTAATTTACATCAACGCACCAAGAATCGGGATGTTATAATTTGTGTAATGAAAATCTATTTTAGCTGCTCTATATATTAATGTTATTAAAAGAAATTTATCTTGTTTTATCGTTTGAAAATATTTATAGTGATGACTACAACATCATCAAAATTCATTTTTAGGTTTTGAAACGAGGAAAGTTACAATGTGGTATCAAAGAATAGGTTATAGAGAGCAAGGTAGTAGTTTGAGTAAAAACTAGATAGTTTGATACAAACGTCGTAGGGAAGGTATGCATTATTTATATAACATGCATATATTTTGATGTTAATACACAGACACACACACGTGTATGGATGTATCAACCCTTTGCTATTACTTTCACGTGTTTATTTTCATTTGAGTTTTCTTTCGAAGAAAGCAAGAATGGAAACCGTAAGCAGACGATTAATATTAGGAGGTGTTATTGAAAACACTAGTAGGGGAACTTCATATACGTTGATAAAAAGCCTAGGAGGGGAGGCAACCCCAAATGCTAATGTTAAGACTAGTGCTCAGACGCCTATCTTGGCAGTTGGACCAATTGATATGAATACGCTCTTTTGTTAGTATATGATGAAAATGATGAGGTAAAGCTAAAGTTGTTGAGTCATGACTAATGGTTAGTAGAATTTCAAGATTATCAAAAATTTGGAGGAAAGGTGTTTACTGGGAAATAGTACCAAACTAAAAGTGTGTGAGCATATCTTTGGAGATATGGGGTATGAGCATGCTCAAAAAAGGAGGTTTCTTTTCGTCCGCTTTAAGAAGAAGCTTTGGACTAGTGGGAGGCATCGGCTACTAAGAGTCTAGAAGAAGAAATTACTTAGGATCAATTTAATGAGCGATCGAACGCTTAATTTATTCCTAAGTCACAAAGTGCCTTGTATCAGGACTTTGTGGAATTGAAACAAGGGGAGATGACTTTCGCTGAGTATATTAGTTGCTCCAATGCTTTATTAAATTATGGTAAGGAGCCCAATCGGACTCCACTAAAGAAATGAAAACATAATCAAAGGCTTGGGCAAGGGATTGAACCACGATGTGATGGTGCATTTGTTGGCTCCTTAGTTGGTTGTGGAGATGGCAAGAAGGTATGGCCACTTGTACCAATATGAGAGAAGTTGTTAGATTCACGGTTGGATAGACGAAGAGGTTCAACTCGTATCAGAAAGGGAATAAGAACCAGCAGAAAGGGGGAAAGACCTTTCTAGGAGGAACTTAAAAGGAAAATGTGGCTGATGTTACTTACTGTAATTTTAGGAAGAAGGGTCACTATTTGATTAAATGTTTCATGCCTAAGCATAAGGGAAGGGTCAAGTGCTTAACTGTAACAAGCTAGGCCATAAGAAGAAAGGTTGTCCAGATTTGAGACAGGAAAAAATTTATGCTTTGGAAGGACTAGCAGCTGGACCATTTATTGAGTAAAAAAGGGAAGGGTGAAATGCTTAAAGGTACTATTCTGTTTTTCAGTATTTTAGTTAGAGTTCTATTTGATATTGGAGCTACATGATCTTTCATTATGAGAGACTTGGTAGAAAGATTTGGTTAGAAACCACATGTTAGTTACATATTTACGTGTAGTTAATCCGATCGGTGTGTATAATACCTCGGATTAAGGTGCACTAGTGCAGACTTTGTTATGTATGGACACCAGTTTTCTCGCGATCCATATATGTCTGACTTTGTAGGTCATGTGGTTATTTGGGTTATGGATTGGCTAGTATGTAATGCCACTTGTGGCACTGATAGGGTGATTGCCTTAAGAAACCCAAGAAGTGCTGGGAGGATTTCGTTGGTATTGGATTGGTTGAAGGGAAATTCAAAGTTTCCTTGTTTTCACTTGAGACCAATGAAGGTGAGATCGATGAAATGTTAATAGTTCGAGACCATATCGATATATTCAAACCTATGATGGGATTACTTCTTAGAAGAGCGATTGAATTCTAAGTATGTCTAACATTGTTGGCATAATTTGTTAGTAGACCACCTATGTAACGACCCAGAATTTCTGATAGTTGAAATTCGAATATTTAATTTATTTTAAATATTAATAAGTAAAATTTATAAGTCGAATAATTTATTTTTCTAATATCTGAATTTAATTGGATAATTAAATCGATAAATTAATATTTGAATTTCCAGAAAAATTTGGAAATTGGGTTTAATATGATTAAAAATGATTTATAAAGTTATACTAAATCATACTGGGGTTAGAACAATGTTTGTACACTTTTAAAATTGAATTAAAAGTTTATTTGTGAAAAATGAATATTTTAATATTTAATTGACGACTAAAATTTGCCATTTTTCAAACAGTCTCGGATTTCGACGAAACAAATTTCATCGGATCCGTAATATCAAATTATTGTATGGTTTCAAGTTTCGTGTCAATCGGATTTATCGTTTGTCCGGAGCAAGCCAAAACGCATAGAAATTGGTTTAATCGATTTAATTCAAAATTTGATCGTTTATTGCCGTAACTCGCACAGATGATCGAATTAGCCTCCAAAACCTATTCCATTGTGTCCGAAACGCGGGGTAAACCCTAGAAATGCCAGTTGGCATGCTTCGTTTGGAGTTCGGAAAATTTTGGATGAATAGTGTTTTGTGAAATTTTCTATATAAGGACGATTATATTCTCATTTGCAAACAAACTCAAAACCCTAGGGTTTCAATGCTCAGCCACCACTTCTATATTGATGGCTGAAAATCATCCTTCCACCTCCTCCATTTTCTTCAAATCCACACACTAATTCAAGAAACTTTCAACATGAAAAATGTAGAGCACCCCAAGATCTACAGATCCAACGGCTATGATCAAAATTGAGATGATGGATTGACGGCAAACTGGGCTCGAACGCCGTGCGTTTGCGCACGAATCTCGACGTGGATATGGGGCCGAGCTTGACAAGGTTCAAGCTGATGGTGGCTTGCGTGGAAGGCTTCGCGATGGCATCACTTGATTGTGTTCTCGTTAAGCATGGTGGTGGCGATTTGAAGCCCTAGTTCGGTGGCTATGGGTTTGTAATGGACGACATTCGCCTGGAGGCAAACGCGTTTGGGAAGAAACGTGCATGCGGTCTGATCTGTTTGTTTGGAAATGCATGGCCAAGATGGAGTGAGGTTAAAAAAAATGAAATATAAATTGTAAATTATTATATTATAAATTGTGTAAACTTTAAAATATTGTAACTTGTTCATACGAGGTCGAAAAATTACAAAACGAATTGCATTGCAATCGTTTTGTCGAGCACTATGCAATGGAGCTTGATTGGGATTGTTTGGAGCTTGTGTGAATTTCGGGTAAAATTAAACGCGCGTTTAATTTTATTCGAAATAAAACACTACAACTGTTATCGGAAACTCAAGGTGAGAACTTCTCACTCAATCGAATTGTTTCGATTTAAATTTTAAACAGTTAGATTTAAAATTTCTTGATTGTGTGATTGGATGATAAATTGTTATCTGTTGTATTGAAATAGACCCTATACGCTGTATATTAAGCGGATGTTATTTATTAAACATATATACCGCGATAATTCCAACTTGTATGGAATTGGTATTATATATGTACTTGGAGTTGATTTTCCCGCATTATATAGCGGATGAGACTCTATTGTGCCGCATAATAGCGGATAGTATTTTATAAATCCCATATACAGCGATATTCCGTCTTGTAGCGGAATTGGTATTGTGCTAACATCTTTGGATGCAGGGAAACAGACTGAAGGGATCCAACTGGATTCCTCAAACATTTGAATTTGTTTCAATGTTGTGTGTTGATCTATTTATTGATCTATTTATAAACTGCGTGATTATCTTTGTGATTGAAATCGTTAAAGGCTAAATTTTAGCCGAATATATTTTTGGTGTCGTTAGATGTCGAAAATAAATAAAATTGGATTTTTGAAAATTTAAGTTGGGAATTCATAATAAAATTGAATTTTTGAATTGATTCATTTTTAATAAATAAACGTTGTAATTTTTATGTTATAAAAATTATGATTTTTGTGAAATATAACCGAAATGTGATTTTTGAAATAAGTAGTTGGTTTATTTATAAAATGGTTTAAATTGGGATTTTGAATTATTATAAATGATTTATATAAAAGACATATAAAATTGATATTTATAAATTAAAATATTGGAATTATAAAACGAGTTTTTATAAGTGTAAAAAATGAAGTATAAATGGATTTCCTAAGTGGATGAAATCTATAGATTTATAAATTGTGAAGTTACAAAATGAATAGATTCTGTAAAATAAAAGATTTATAAGTAATTAACTTATAAATTGGACTTTGGCGTGTAAATGGGATATGGATAGGATTTGTTAATAAAGTGATTTTATAAGTTGAAGTTGTTATAAAGTATAAATGGAATTTATAAACGTTGTTTTATAAATCTGAAATCGACTTATTTTGATAGTTTAATCATTATAGCTTATTAAAGGAAATATATTCACCATTTTGGGACAGTGGATAATCCTTTAAATAAAATATGTAGAAATTGAATTTGGTGAACGAAGTATATTCAAGATTTTGGACGGTGAATAATATATTAAAGAAATATTTTGGAAAAGTGATATTTTAAATAGAATTTAAAGCGATTCAAAAATGTTTTAAAATGAATTAAGTATCGAAACCATAGATTTCAATATTCATTGTTGAAATAGACGTTTTCGAGAAATAGACGGAAATAGTGGACTAGAACACTGTGCTATAGTAAATGATTTCCGAAAGGAAATGTTTTATATAGTATTGGGATTTACATATCTATCTTAATTTTGAATCCCTATACTAGTGATTTTGGGTTGTCGTAACGATGTTTTACGTAACATTCGTTTTGACCCAAATAAATGTGTTTAAGAGAAGTTTTCCTTAAAGAATAAAATTTATACTTAATTGTGATTTAAGTATATTGAATATTTCCAAATGTTGAAAATAAATAGATTGGTGAATTACTTATTATTAAATAAGTATGGAAATGTTTTTCAATATAAAGTGAATGTTTTGAGATTATATCTTTTAAAGATAAATCGAAAGTGAATAATTGAAATCGATTTGAAAAATCGTATAAAAGGTGAATATTTGAAAATGTAAATTCACAATGGAAATTTATAAGGGAAATTTGTTTTAAAAATAAAGATTGATTTATTTTTAAAAGTGTGGAAATAAATTTATGGATTTGGAACGTGAATTTAATAAATCGGTAAGGATTTATTTGATTGGTTTAAATGAACCATTTTGAAATGAAAGTTGTAAAGGTGAAAAGTGATTTGATATTTGTTTTCAAATGGTTGGATTGTGGAAAATATATCTTATAAAGATATTTTGGAAATAAATAATTTGGGAAATTATTTGAAATCGGGTTATGTTGTGAATATTGATTGATAGTTAAATAACCGACTATCAATATTGACCCTTGAATGGCTATTTGCTGTGAATTGGTTGAAATTGAATGCTACACTTATTTTTAAATTATTGCGCTCGTTATTCAAATTACCCATTCTGAATAGTGATACGACGTAATGGATAGCATTGAAGACCGGTGGTGAAGACCGGGTATTTGTGAAAACGATAGGATGACCTATCGATTGTCTCTGCACCGTTAGCTACGGTATGGAGATTTCCTTTGTGATGGGAAATTCGATCGGGATTGTGAATACCCGGATTGCAAGGGCTAATTTTGAAGTGCCTTCGGTTCTGTTCGAGCCCGGAACAGACTTGTATGGTTACGTGTCTGACATTACATTTTGAGATATAAAGCAGATTTCTTTCAAATACATCTCTGTTGGTGGCGGAGAATTTATTCTCTTGGCTTAACAACCTTCTCTGAAACGTACGAGTTCGGAGGTTTTGTAGTTGAAGGTTATCAGCGATATATTCCCAATTTGGTAACGTGGCATGCTGAGTGTTGCTGTGTGATGATTATTTATTGATCATTTATTGATCAAAGCGTGGCTTTGTGAAAAACCGTAGCTTTGTGGACGAGACTTCGTCAGACCTCACACCCCGGAAATGGTCGAAACAGGAATATGCGGCAAGGATGAGGGTCGCGCCCTTTAGGGTATGTAATTCCCTTCTGGAAAAGGGTGGTGTCAGGTATGGAGCCCTGATGCTTAACCTATGTGGTTGCTTCAATCTTATTTTTCTGTGTGGTTGTTGCTTGGTGATAGAGGGCCCTCGGATAAAGGTCCCAAAGGACCAGGGGATGACATATTCGTGTAGTAGTTACCTAGTTACAAAGGTAACCCGACCTTGTGTTGGCAGAGAGCTGGTTAAGTTCTCGGGACGTCCCGCCAGAGGCGATCCCATGTGGCAGTAGGAAGTTCCTTAGCCTGACCATTTGTTGGAAAATCCAAAGAAACAATACGAGCCTTGTACGGTTTTAGTTGTAGAACCTGCCATTTAATATGGTAGCTATACTCAGGCATAATATAATGGTACCTATGCTGGCTAAGATTTATATTCTATTTTCGAAATGCTTTCATCACTATGCACTAATAATAATATCAAAAATGATTTGTTTTGCGTAGTAAGCATCTTTGACTATCATAAGGAGAAATCTCCTCCAATTCTGCGTTTGCATTGTGTGTGTGCGGGGAGGCCTTATGGTAGTTTCATTTTCCAAAAGCATTGAGGATATTTTTTACTTCCCTTGTTGCTATTGTTTTAAAAGATAAATAACTGTTTTGAGTTCTCACACCAATCCCATGACTGACCTGGAGTTTATTGTTCTCTTACTAAACTCTGGGTGCCCATAATTTTCCACACGGGCAGCCTAGAGTCAGGTTATCAGGTCATTCTGGATTTAGAAGTGCTATGGAGTTCAGGAGGCGAGCTGAATGGCGAGACGTATTACTTGTATATGATATTATTATTTTCGCTGTAAATTCACTTGTAGGGACATGTTTGTATAACTGTCCACTGTTTTGTTGTATTGTATATTGTTGTTGTACACTCTAATGATGTAATCTATAAAATGTACAGTTCTTTGATTTAAAGATATTTATTTATCTATTATATGTTGTTCCGCTGCAATTGTGAGATTCTGATATTGTTTCTGTTCTGTTTCCTTATTCCTTCTATCTTTTTCTTCTACCTCTTCTTTTTAATCCTAACAGTTCGGTTTTCCGGCATTCGATTATGCGGCATTTGATACAGTGGACGTAAGAATACCGACCTTCGGATCCCGACAAAATCGATACGTTACAAGTGGTATCAGAGCATATGGTTAAGTGACAACCTTGGCTCTGTTGGGGATTACTCATTAGAGATAGAGTCAGCAGTACTCTAGAATGAGTTGAGTGTAATAATAGATATGAGAGCGTATTTGTTAGTGAATATGAAATTGTTTTGTATTGTGTTGACTTATCAGTTGATTGTTTATAAATTCTGGTCGGTGCAGTCTAGCTAACTGTATCGATAGGGGTTTCTAAACTCTTAAACGAGATAAACTGACATAGTATCATTTTAAATTGAGTAAATGAAATAATTTTACCTCGATTATATTTTATATATAAAGGAATAATTTTTCATAATTATCGAAGTGTATATAATAAATTGCATTGTTTGATTGTTGAAAATGTAAGAAGATATATAAGTGAATCAAAGTTGTTCGAATAATCTGAAAAAAACAATAATTGTGAAGGAGTAAATTATCTAAAAGCAACAATTTTATAAGTATAGAAATTTTCATTGAAATGATTTACAATTGTGAAATGATCTTGTATAAGTAAAGTTAAATAGTGAAATTCTATAAGAAAAGATTTATAAATGTGATTTATAAATAAAAGAAAATTTTGAAAGAATTTAAAGCATTGGATTCACTACTGTTGCTGGAGAATAATAAGGGTGATGACTACAGCATCGTCAGTATCATTTTCGAGTTTCTGTGTGATGAATTTGCTACCATAGTAAATTGAAAATTTGAATTTTGTTGTGATAAACAAATTTGAAATTAAAATCCAAGTTGAAATTGATGATATAAGTTATCAAGTTTTGAACTTATAATATGAGATAATAAAGATTTAACTTTAGTAAAGTTGAAATGAAATTTGAACTAGCATGATAAAATATATGATGTGAAATTTAACTAAAGGAAGTTAAATCAGATTTGGAAGTTGAATAATAAGTTGTATGACTTATTAAATGTGAAGATGTAAGTAAAACCAATTATTAAAATGGTTAAACAACTTTGTTAAGCAAAACGAGGTATGAATCTGAATAAGTGATAAAATTGACTTTGGTAAAAATTAAATAGAATCTACTTTGGAATTGGAATTTGATTTTAACTGGATTAGATATGTTGTTGAAATGGAAATTTAAGTTAAGTTAAACAAATGATGTTTAAAAGGAATATTACTTAAGTGATGCTGAATAAAGTTGATTTTGGTATCAAAATGAATTAATGAAATGAAATCATTAAATGAATATGAACTTGAGTTATATAAAGGAGATTCAACTTTATCTGTAAAATAAATTGGTAATTGAACTAATGGATTGAATGTAAATCAATCGAATGTAATGAATTGATATAGAATAATGGATATAAGTGTAAATTCATTTAAGGCTAATTGAATGTTAAACCAAATTGAAGGTAAACAAAGTGAATATGAATGTTGAATGTGAAGTAAATTAAATTCAGTTGTATTGGATATACATTGGTTGTTAGATTATTGTTAATTGATTGAATAGTGATTCATATGCAATTGAATGAATAAAATTGAAAGCTAAAGCAATTAAATTCAAATTGGAAGTTAAGTAAATTTAAATTGAATGGAAATTGATTTGAATTGAAAGTGAACAAATGTGAATGTAAATTAGTGAATGTAAACTAATTGAAAATGAATAAATGAATGTCGTTGTATATGAATTGGTTGTAAACAATTACAAGTAATGTTGAAATCTTATAAGTTGCTTATAAACCTTGTTTAGTATGCATTTCTTTTAATATGCATGTGTTGTAGTTGTTTAAAAGAGTAAAATGTTAATAACTTCTTATATATGTCACTTACGTGTTTATATTGAGTAAGTACAGGTACCGGGGCTACCATTAGCGGGATTTGGTTGCGCAAAATGCTAAATAAATAACTGCTTTGCTTAAAAATGCTAAAAAGGTATGCCTACGCAATAAAAATAGGAAATATGAACTGTTTTTCTGTTTTCCGACCGTGTGGGTCGATGTATATATATTTATATCTATTGTGATATTGTAAAAGCTCCTCTGTACAAAGGAGGTTACGGCGAATTTTTTTGAAAATTTAATGCGTTCGAAAATTTTCGGGAAATTTTGGAAAAGTTTTGTGAAAACTAAGTTTTGATTTGAAGTTAAAGGTTAAATGATATAGTTGATTTTGAAAGGATAACTATATGTGGATTTGAAAACTTGGTAAATATTTTGTAAGAAGTTTAACTATTGAATTTTTGACAAAGTTAAACGCTTAAGAGATTTGTAAATCAAATTTGAACGGTTTGTTTTGAAAAGTCAATGGATTTCAAGACTTTTTCTTACTTGATAATTTCGAGGACGAAATTCTTTTAAGCGGGGAAGTTTGTAACGACCCAGAATTTCTGATAGTTGAAATTCAAATATTTAATTTATTTTAAATATTAATAAGTAAAATTTATAAGTCGAATAATTTATTTTTCGAATATCTGGATTTAATTGGATAATTAAATCGATAAATTAATATTTGAATTTCCAGAAAAATTTGGAAATTGGGTTTAATATGATTAAAAATGATTTATAAAGTTATATTAAATCATATTGGAGTTAGAACAATGTTTGTGAACTTTTAAAATTGAATTAAAAGTTTATTTGTGAAAATTGAATATTTTAATATTTAATTGACGACTAAAATTTGCCATTTTTCAAACAGTCTCGGATTTTGACGAAACTAATTTCATCGGATCTGTAATGTCAAATTATTGTATGGTTTCAAATTTCGTGTCAATCGGATTTACCGTTTGTCCGAGGCAAGCCAAAACGCATAGAAATTGGTTTAATCGATTTAATTTAAATTTGATCGTTTATTTCCGTAACTCGCACAGATGATCGAATTAGCCTCCGAAACCTATTCTATTGTGTCCGGAACATGGAGTAAACTCTAGAAACGCCAGCCGGCACGCTTCGTTTGGAGTTCGGAAAATTTTGGATGAGTAGTGTTTTGTGAAATTTTCTATATAAGGACGATTATATTCTCATTTCCAAACAAACTCAAAACCCTAGGGTTTCAATGCTCAGCCGCCACTTCTATATTGATGGCCGAAAATCATCCTTCCTCCTCCTCCATTTTCTTCAAATCCACACACTAATTCAAGAAACTTTCAACATGAAAAATGCAGAGCACCCCAAGATCTACAGATCCAACGGCTATGATCAAAATTGAGATGATGGATTGACTGCAAACTGGGCTCGAACGCCATGCGTTTGCGCACGAATCTCGACGTGGATATGGGGCCGAGCTTGACAAGGTTCAAGCCGATGGTTGCTTGCGTGGAAGGCTTCGCGATGGCATCACTTGATCGTGTTCTCGTTAAGCGTGGTGGTGGCGATTTGAAGCCCTAGTTCGGCGGCTATGGGTTTGTAATGCACGACATTCACCTGGAGGCAAACGCGTTTGGGAAGAAACGTGCGTGCAGCTTGATCTGTTTGTTTGGAAATGTATGGCCAAGATGGAGTGAGGTAAAAAAAAATGAAATATAAATTGTAAATTATTATATTATAAATTGTGTAAACTTTAAAATATTGTAACTTGTTCATACGAGGTCGAAAAATTACGAAACGAATTGCGTTGCAATCGTTTTGTCGAGCACTATGCAATGGAGCTGGATTGGGATTGTTTGGACCTAGTGTGAATTTCGGGTAAAATTAAACGCGCGTTTAATTTTATTCGAAATAAAACACTACAACTGTTATCGGAAACTCAAGGTGAGAACTTCTCACTCAATCGAATTGTTTCGATTTAAATTTTAAATAGTTGGATTTAAAATTTCTTGATTGTGTGATTGGATGATAAATTGTTATATGTTGTATTGAAATAGACCCTATACGCCGTATATTAAGCGGAGGTTATTTATTAAACACATATACCGCGATAATTCCAACTTGTATGGAATTGGTATTATATATGTACTTGGAGTTGATTTTCCCGCATTATATAACGGATGAGACCCTATTGCGCCGCATAATAGCGGATAGTATTTTATAAATCCCATATACCGCGATATTCCGTCTTGAAGAGGAATTGGTATTGTGCTAACAACTTTGAATGCAGGGAAACAGGTTGGAGGGATCCAACTGGATTCCTCAAACATTTGAATTTGTTTCAATGTTGTGTGTTGATCTATTTATTGAACTATTTATAAACTGCGTGATTATCTTTGTGATAGAAATCGTTAAAGGCTAAATTTTAGCCGAATATATTTTTGGTATTGTTAGATGCCGAAAATAAATAAAATTGGATTTTTGAAAATTTAAGTTGGGAGTTCATAATAAAATTTAATTTTTGAATTGATTCATTTTTAATAAATAAACGTTGTTATTTTTATGTTATAAAAATTATGATTTTTGTGAAATATAACCGAAATGTGATTTTTGAAATAAGTATTTGACTTATTTATAAAATGGTTTAAATTGGGATTTTGAATTATTATAAATGATTTATATAAAAGACTTATAAATTTGATATTTATAAATTAAAATGTTGGAATTATAAAACGAGTTTTTATAAGTGTAAAAAATGAAGTATAAATGGATTTCATAAGTGGATGAAATCTATAGATTTATAAATCGTGAAGTTACAAAATGAATAGATTCTGTAAAATAAAAGATGTATAAGTAATTAACTTATAAATTGGATTTTGGCTTGTAAATGGGATATGGATAGGATTTGTTAATAAAGCGATTTTATAAGTTGAAGTTGTTATAAAGTATAAATGGAATTTATAAACGTTGTTTTATAAATCCAAAATCGACTTATTTTGATAGTTTAATCATTATAGCTTATTAAAGGAAATATATTCACGATTTTGGGACAATGGATAATCCTTTAAATAAAATATGTAGAAATTAAATTTGGCGAACGAAGTATATTCACGATTTTTGATGGTGAATAATATATTAAAGAAATATTTAGGGAAAGTGATATTTTAAATAGAATTTAAAGCGATTCAAAAATGTTTTAAAATGAATTAAGTATCGAAACCATAGATTTCAACATTCATTGTTGAAATAGACGTTTTCGAGAAATAGAAGGAAATAGTGGACTAGAACACTGTGTTATAGTAAATGATTTCCGAAAGGAAATGTTTTATATAGTATTGAGATTTATATATCTATCTTAATTTCGAATACCTATACTGGTGATTTTGGGTTATCGTAACGATGTTTTACGTAACATTCGTTTTGACCCAAATAAATATGTTTAAGAGAAGTTTTCCTTAAAGAATAAAATTTATACTTAATTGTTATTTAAGTATATTGAATATTTTTCAAATGTTGAAAATAAATAGATTGGTGAATTACTTATTATTAAATAAGTATGGAAATGTTTTCCAATATGAAGTGAATGTTTTGAGATTATATCTTTTAAAGACAAATCGAAAGTGAATAATTGAAATCGATTTGAAAAATCGTATAAAAGGTGAATATTTGGAAATGTAAATTCACAATGGAAATTTATAAGGGAAATTTGTTTTAAAAATAAACATTGATTTATTTTTAAAAGTGTGGAAATAAATTTATGGATTTGGAACGTGAATTTAATAAATCGGTAAGGATTTATTTGATTGGTTTAAATGAACCATTTTGAAATGAAAGTTGTAAAGGTGAATAGTGATTTGAAATTTGTTTTCAAATGGTTGGAGTGTGGAAAATATATCTTATAAAGATATTTTGGAAACAAATAATTAGGAAATTATTTGAAATTGGGTTATGTTGGGAATATTGATTGATAGTTAAATAACCGACTATCAATATTGACCCTTGAATGGCTATTTGCTGTGAATTGGTTGAAATTGAATACCACACTTATTTTTAAATTATTATGCTCGTTATTCGGATTACCCATTCCGAATAGTGATACGACGTAATGGATAGCATTGAAGACTGGTGGTGAAGACCGGGTATTTGTGAAAACGATAGGATGACCAATCGATTGTCTCTGCACCGTTAGCTACAGTATGGATATTTTCTTTGTGATGGGAAATTCGATCGGGATTGTGAATACCCGGATTGCAAGGGCTTCTTTTGATGTGCCTTCGGTTCTGTTCGAGACTGGAACAGACTTGTATGGCTACGTGTCTGACATTATATTTTGAGATATAAAGCAGATTTCTTTCAAATACATCTCTGTTGGTGGCGGAGAATTTATTCTCTTACCTTAACACCCTACTCTGAAACGCACGAGTTCGGAGGTTTTGTAGTTGAAGGTTATCAGCGATATATTCCCAATTTGGTAATGTGGCATGCTGAGTGTTGTTGTGTGATGATTATTTATTGATCATTTGTTGATCAAAGCGTGGATTTGTGAAAAAGCGTAGCTTTGTGGGCGAGACTTCGTCAGACCTCACACCACGGAAATGGTCGAAACAGGAATATGCGGCAAGGTTATGAGGGTCGCGCCCTTTAGGTTATGTCATTCCCTTGTGGAAAAGGGTGGTGTCAGGTATGGAGCCCTGATGCTTAACCTATGTGGTTTCTCCAATCTCATTTTTCTGTGTGGTTGTTGCTTGTTGATAGAGGGCCCTCGGATAAAGGTCCCAAAGGACCGAGGGGTGGCATATTCTTGTAGTAGTTACCTAGTTATAAAGGTAACTCGGCCTTGTGTTGGCAGAGAGCTGGTTAAGTTCTCGGGACGTCCCGCCAGAGGCGATCCCATGTGGCAGTAGGAAGTTCCTTAGCCTGACCATTTGTTGGAAATCCAAAGAAACAATACGAGCCTTGTACGGTTTTAGTTGTAGAACCTGCCATTTAATATGGTAGCTATAGCAGGCATAATATAATGGTACCTATGCTGGCTAAGATTTATATTCTATTTTCGAAATGCTTTCATCACTATGCACTAATAATAATATCAAAAATGATTTGTTTTGCATAGTAAGCATCTTTACTATCATAAGGAGAAATCTCCTCCAATTCTGCGTTTGCATTGTGTGTGTGCGGGGAGGCCTTATGGTAGTTTCATATTCCAAAAGCATTGCGGATATTTTTCACTTTCCTTGTTGCTGTTGTTTTAAAAGATAAATAACTGTTTTGAGTTCTCACACCAGTCTCATGACTGACCTGGAGTTTATTGTTCTCTTCCTAAACTCTGGGTGCCCATAATTTTCCATACGGGCAGCCTAGAGTCAGGTTATCAGGTCATTCTGGATTTAGAAGTGCTATGGAGCTCAGGAGGCGAGCTGGATGGCGAGACGTATTACTTGTATATGATATTATTTTTCGCTGTAAGTTCACTTGTAGGGACATGTTTGTATAACTGTCCATTGTTTTGTTGTATTGTATACTGTTGTTGTACACTCTGATGATGTAATGTATAAAATGTACCGTTCTTTGATTTAAAGATATTCATTTATCTATTATATGTTGTTCCGCTGCAATTGTGAGATTCTGATATTGTTTCTGTTCCGTTTCCTTGTTCCTTCTATCTTTTTCTTCTACCTCTTCTTTTTAACCCTAACAGTTCGGTTTTCCGGCATTCGATTATGCGGCATTTGATATAGTGGACGTAAGAATGCCGACCTTCGGATCCTGACAAAATCGATACGTTACAACCTAGCAGAATGCCTTCCAAGAAGATGGATTTAAAGAAGTAGCTAGTGGATCTTGAGCATAAAAGTTTCATTAGACTAAACATTTTGTCGTTGGAAGCATCCGTGGTATTTGTGAATAATCCTGACGGATGTCTTCGAATTATATTGATTATTAGAAGTTGAATGAGCTGATATTGAAGAATCGTCTATTTCCTAGAAGAGGCAACTTGTTTAACCAACTAAGTGGAGCTAAAATTGTTATAGCGAATTTTTTTTTTGAACTTGACATGGTCAGACATTAGAGCCTAGAAGCAATTTGCGATTTCCAAATTAAATCATATGGCAAGTATAAAGTAAGACTATTAAAGATCTAAAACTACGGAAAGTCCAAAACAAAAGCTTTTGCAAGTCTAAAATAAGGGCAATCGAAGATCTAAATCTATCTCAACTCTAAAGTATAAAGTTGGTTTTTCCCTTGATGATGCACCCAATTATGGTGTGGTGAAAAATAAAGTTCTTAGCTTTGGATATTGAGGGGAAAAGTTGATGTGAGGTGTGAAAAATCCATGTTTTTATTTAAATTCCCTTGTGCACTTTATAGAAACCATATCTAGGAAGTTGACCCTATAATAGTTAAAGGTAATGTCTTTATCATTACTCGATGGTCTCCTTCCATTAATCTTGCCTAGGAGCAAGTCCTTGTATACCCATATGCATCTATCTATTAAACATCTGGTCTTTTTATAACACCTTCAAGGTATTAACTGGTTAATAAATCACATACGAGAACTAATTCTCTTTGCCATATTCACCGAGAGATGCCACAGGCTTAATTATGCCAAAGCGCTTGTTGAGATCAGCTCTTTCAGACAACTTCCATCCTAAATTCATATTTCTCTAGACAATGACAGAATTTCATACATTGATAATGAGTATCGGCTGAAGCCTTCAATATGTGATACATGTCAATTTTTGTCGTACCACTTCTGCATACCCTAACTCGGCTTCTTCTACATCTACCTCGCCTTTGAAGACCCCCCTTCCAATGCCTCCCATTTGCCAATGGAGAGTGAAAGTTTCTAGAAAGGAAATCACCACAGTGGAAACCAATGAGATTGAGATTGAGACAATTGACCTCATTGAGGATGACCCTATTCCAAGCTTACATATTGAGGATCCATTAGTAATTACTTCAAGGACCCCCTCTGCCTATGGCCTTGGAGCCTGTTGTGATCCCATTGCCAATCCTTCTTGCTCTTGAGTGGACTAATGTGGAAGAAGTATAGATTCACCAAGATACCCTTATGAAATACCCTCCCTCGCGCAAGTGCTATCTTAAGTACATTTTTGGTCAAATTGGTGAGAACCATCATTTATTTTATAGGGTTAGTAGGGATGCTCTTATCCTTGAATAGAAGGGAGACCAATAATGCATAATCATAAGATGCTATAAGATGACGATAGGGATATGAAACCTTTTTTACTCCGTGGATTCTGTCTATTGCATTCAAGATCTTGTCAGATATTTCAAGAGTTATATTGATATGTTAGGACTCCTATTAGGGGAGTTTAGCTTATTATTCTTATGTGTGTCTATTTTTTTTATCCTTTTTATGTAGTCGGGAGCAACTTAGCCTCACACCTACTTTTTAGTGATTAGTATAAAGTGGACAAACCATTTAAAAACAAGACCAGCTTGCCTTAACAAAAAAAGAAGGTTATTATGAGTCTGAAGGGAAGGCTATCATATGTCTAAAGAGAGGTTTATCACATGTCTGAAAAAAGGCTATCTTGAATCTAAAAATAAGACTAACGCATGTCTAAAGAGAAGGCTATCGCATGTATAAAGTTAAGGCTACTATATGTCTAAAGTGAAGGATATCGTGAGTTTAAAGAGCCTATTGCATATCTAAAAGTGAAGGGTATCGCGAATTTAAAGGGAAGGCTATCACATGTCTAAAGTGAAGGCTATCATAAGTCTAAAAATGGATTATCACATGTCTAAAGTGAGAGCTACCAGAAGCAAAGGGAAGATGATATTGCAAATCTACAAATAAAGGCTATCGAAGGTCTAAAAGAGCTATTAAGCCTCTAGTAAAATGTTATCGAAGTCATGAAAAATATTAACATTATTCATGCGTCAACTCTTTATTAGTCCAGATGTGTTATCTTAGCATGAAAATGATAAAAAGGAGTAACTTGTGTCAAAAGTACCACATATCATTCGACAGCATGCCATGTCATCAATTAGCTTAGATGTTCTTGACCGTCCAAAATTACATTCTCCATATGACAAAGATTAAATGATGTAGTTTTACTATAAACATGCATGTTCCCCTACTTAAGAAGGAGCCTTTCCTGAATTCTCTTCTTCTTCAATTTTCATTTTTCATCAAGGCAGGAGTAAAAATGCTTGATTTGGACTTTCATGGCCCCTTAGATAAAATTTTATTAAAAATTATATAAAAAGACAAATGCATATAGAATTTGCATACGATGACTCTGTCATATTTTTAGCTCATGCTTTACCGCTTAGTTTTTCAGTAATTAATTAAAGGGTTAGGCTACATTTAAGGCTTAATATTTTGGTGCTGGGAAAATAAGATACTATAACTTTAAACTCCATGCCCCTTTCGAATTATAAATCATGTCTTCATCTTGACAAGGATCCCAAAAAAATGTATTTTAATATTCTTGAAACCCCTATTTTGTTGTAGACTCAATTATGAAAAAGGAAATAAGATATTACCAAAATAACAATAATAAACAACGAACTTAGGAATTTAGCTCTTCAAACTATGACAAAAGAAAGGAGGGTTGCATAATATGATCTAAACAAATGAAGCTTAAACCCATTTATATTGGAAAGAAACATTTTTCCCCAACAAAAGGATTAGATGATGCCGAGGAACTTGACTAGAGGGAGTGGAATGTAGAGAGGATAAAAGAAAATCCATTCACCTAAGTTAGAATGATGATTCAAACTCAGGCCGAGGGCTATCTTAGGAGAAGCACTACGAAGTAAACTAGATCTACTCCATCAAAAAGGAGGGAACATAGTAACATTTCAAAAAGAAAACAAAAGTCTAAGAAGGAAGAAGATTTGTTACCATTGTCAACAACTCCACCTAAAAGCTTAAGGGTGCTATGAAGTATAATTCATCTTAAGGTCCTAGATCGAAATCAAATAATCCCTCTTTTAGTACCACAAGAAATAGTTTACCTCTACATAAGAAATGGTTGGAATATTGGCCCTCAAATGGAAAAACCAAGAGAAAGGAAGAAAATGAAGGAGGGGAATGTTTGAATTGGCCCGTCTATAGCAGGTGAAATGGGTGAATTTGAAAAAAAATTCCCTAATTAGATCTAGTGGGCCTATGAAGTCTAATGGTTGTACTAGATCCAATCCAGTTTAAATAAAATCCTATTTTTTAATTTTATTGATTTAATTAATTAACGTATGTCAATTAATTTAACATTCATAAGTTTTGAATATATCAATATATATGCATGTGTGTATGCAAGTGTAATGTGCAACATAACAAGGTTTAAATTGGTAATGTTTACATAAGTAGATACTGGAATTTATATCCACTATATAAACATTAGTTATTTATACACCTGTTAATTATCCTAAAACATTATTAAATATATTTATAAAATATATAAATCTAAACTTAAATTTCAAAATTATTTATATGTAATAAAGTACAAAATATCTGAGCTAATTTTGACTAAGTCAGTTTTAAATTCAAAATTTGTATTTAAACTATACAATTCAGACTTAATAAAACCTTTTAAAATTTAAAAATAGATCATGAAAATTTCGAGAAAAATATCTTAAATAAAATTTAAATATGTATATTTATATAAAAATTATTTATTTATTTATTTATTTAAAATTTAAACCAAAACCAAAATTTATTTATTTATTCATTTAAAATACAGAACACTATTTTAATAGTGGAAATTAGCCACAAGGGCCTCTTTACCAAGTGCAATTAGACAATTGAAATAATTACTTTTAAGAACAAAATAAAAAATAATTAGTTTCTAAGGCCTAAAAACCTATGAAATTATGTCCTTGAAAGTAATTGGATTGCTGACTTTGTCCTTAAAAGTAATTATTATGCTAACTTTGGCCTTGAAATTAATTTCTTTGGACGTGTGTCCTAGAAACTAATTGGACTAAAAATTTGTCCTTCTAGTGAAATGCCACATTTTAATATGTATAAACAATATATATATATATATATATGATAATAAATATTTTAAAATATATATATTTGTAAAACACTATAAGGATAGTAAGAAAAATAATAATTGAAACGCTAAATTAATAAATGTTTGTCTTCACACGCATTCTAACATTAAAGATATACATTATATTAATTAATAATTAATATATATTTATAATCTTATATAATATCATTTTGACCAAAAAGGATTATTTTTCTTTTTTAATTTTATCAACCAAAATTTATTTTAAAATAATTTAATATATTTATATGTCTCTATAAATATGATTTAAATGAATTCTTAGTTTTAAAATTACCAAATAGTTGTTGAATAATATTTATAATTCTTAGAAAATTATAATATATATATATATATATATATTAAAGTGTGCGTATATGGCCGAATTATGATATTTACATACTTGTTTGATTTCTAACTTTGTATGAAATAAACTGTTTTATGTAAAACAGTTGTTTAATGAGATCTAATGCATTCACAATTAAGGGAAGACATTGACGCATATAAAAAATCGTTATAATTGTAAATGAATAGCATATATTATGAATATAGAATTTACCTAAAGAGACTGATGCCTTAAATTCATAACCTGATCTATTGAACACCTGGATATGCACTATTGCTATTGGAAATTGATGCAAATATAATTATGATTCCTTGTATTTATGATATATGAAGGCCAACCATATCAAGTTTGGAGAGTAGATATGTTTGACCATGACAAGGTAGAAAGAGGGAAGATAGTTGGCAAAAGCATTATGAAAAACAATGAGATTTGGCCTTGTATTTATATGGGAATTCGAACATCAAGTATTCCATAAATATCTATGACTAATTCAAAATTAGATCAACGTCACTCTCACTTGTTTATCTTTCCTTTGGACTGCCCATGTCGGTCTTTCTCAAGACTTGGTCAAAATTCTTGTATCATTCATATTCGATTTGGTTAGTCCATAAACATAACCCATGGTTCAATAACAACATTTATTATTAATCATACTACTCTGATCAAAGATTTTGACTTTGAGTTGACAACAATTGATTGTGACATGAACCTTATACATTTGAGGAGACAAATACACAATTAAATAATGTTTCATTTCCAATGCTTCAAATCATACCCAACTATAGTCGCTCATGGCCACTTGTGATGACCCAGAATTTCTAACAATTTAAATTAGAATATTTAATTGATTGTAAATATTTAAAAAGTTAATTTTTAACTTGAATTCAAATATTATTATTAATAGCAATTAACTTATTAGATTTAATAAACTGAAATTGGGTAAATTATTGAATCTTCAGTTTTAAGCTTGTTAAAAATAATTTGAAGACCTGTAAAATTTATATTGATAGTTATGAAGATAATAAAAGCTTTTAAATTGAAATTGGAAGTGATTCGTTTGGTTTTAAAAATTTATCGTTTAAATTGAAATTAAAAATAGCCTTCCGAGGCACAGTCTCAGAATCTGATGAAACCAATTCCATTGGATCCGTGATATTGTATTATTATTGGATTTTAATTTTCGTAGCAATCGGAGTTGTCGTTTGACCCTGACAGCGCAAAACGCATAGAAACTATTTTATTAGATTTAATTTAAAATTGATCGTTTATTTCCGTAACTTGCGCATATGATCGAATTAGCCTTCGAAACCTTTTCCATTGCGTTTAAAATAGGGGTGTAACATTATAAACGTCTAGGGGCATGCCTCGATAGGATGTCAAGATTTAAAGCTATGGATTCAAAACGATTAGAATTTAAGTTTAAAAATAAATGTTGACCGATCAAAGACAATTTCACATCAAAACGTTTAGCCTTCGTTTCAATTGTCGCTGTAGCTAGGAAATGTCAGAACGCTAAACGATTCGAAAACGTTCACATTTTCCCTAAATCATGCTGCTTTCTCGTGCGAGAATAAATAAAAAAATCACCTAGTCCTTACCATCTAAAGGAAGCCTCTAGCCTTCGTTATTTTAATCGAAACCAGCCCCTTCTTTTAGAAAGCATTCTAAAAATTTTATCTCTAAAAGAAAATGGTCGAACAAATCTACAGCCTCGTTCGAAATAAAAAAAAGAGGGATTTTGAGCTCGGACCGATTCGAAAAAAATTGGGGAAGGGCTCAGCATCGCGAGTTCGGCTCGAACTCGAGGAAATGGACGCTCATAATTTTGAAGTCGCTAGGGTTTTGTCAGGAGACAGGCGCGGCTACGGTTTGGACGGGGCTGAGCTCGAGCGTGGGGCTTTTGAGCACGCGCTCTTGCGCGAAGTAAGGTCGTGACAATTTTTGATGACGACGACACAAGCACAGGGGCTCGAGTTAGCATCTTCGTCGATCCATCTGGCAGCTAGTCGAGCTCGAGATCGAGTTCACGGTGGCGTGCAATCTGAGGCGGCGTGGTTCATCACGTTGGTGATGGTATCAGTAGGGCGGCAAGCTCTAGGTGATGAGCAGAGGAAGCTCGATGGGGTCACTGTTGAGGTAAGGCAGCGAGGTATGCATTTAAATTAATTTAAATAAATGAATAAATATAAATATGTGAGATTTTATTTTACAGTAAAGAAATTTTAAAACAGTTCTATTTATTTTATTTTATTTTATTTAGTACATGTATATAGGTTTGGAAAGGAATTTATTTTATTAAAATTTAAATATATATATGTATAGGTTATTTTTGGTATAAATAGTTTCAAGCAAAAAAGAAAATAAAATATATATATATATATATATAAATATACCTATTTTAATCTACTTATTGAATTTTAAAAATGATGTATAATGAAGTTAAATTTTTATAAACTTATTTATATTGTTTTAGCTACTAAATTTATTCATTATAACAAAATCAGTTTAAACTAAATAATTAGTTAAGAAATTTGTAAAATGTGATGAATTATTCGATTTGTTTGAATATTAATAAAATCATATAAATATTTATACAAGGTCAATAATCATGGAATCAAATCGAGAGTGAAGCGGATTTGTAAATTTAAGGGGCAAAGGTGAGTAAATCTCACCCTTTTGGATTTTTGTCTAAATTTAAATGGTTAAATTTAAGTATTTGGTTGCATGATTAAATTGATTGATGTGCACTATGAACCGATGATCGGCTGACTTTGGTTTTGGTTGGTTCTCGGGTTAATTGTGGTTTGACTCGAAGTATTCGGGTTTTTAAATTGTTTTAAACTTAAGTCATAAATAATAAAATGTTTTCATTCTAATGTTGATAAGGGCTTAATGATTTGTGATTCATCAAATTAGTAGGCTAATTAAAATGGATAATTAATTAATTCAATTTATTAATGATTTGGGTTGATTAATTTAGTAATTAAGGGTTTGAATTAATTAATGAAGGTTTAAGTTAATTAATTAAGTTTAATTAATTTAGAATAAATCAATGGATGGATTGATAGGTAATTACTTAATGTAATTAATAAAATATAATTACTTTGTGAAATTAATCAAGAGATTAATTAAGATAGTTAATTAAGGAGTAATTAACTTATTTAATGAAGTAAATAAAAAGATAGTTAATTACAGGTTGAGATAAATCAAGAATGATTAATATTTGTGGTTTAACTAATGATTAATTATTTAATGTAACTAAATTAGATTAGGATAAATTAAAATGTAAATAAAAATCATTAATTTATATAATTAATGATGTAATTAAAATTAATGAATCAACATTAAGTGACTTATGAGAAACTGATTAATATAAGTAATTAAGGATTAATGTAATTAATATAGTTAATTAATTTATGAAGTAATTAAGATTACTTATTGATTTTGGTTAAGAATGGTTAATATTGTGAATTAATTAAAGTTAATTACTTGAATGTAATTGAAGGATAATTAATCCAGAGTGATTAATTAAGATGAATAATGAAGGGATGATTGATTAATTGATTTGAAATTAATTAATGTTAAATGGAGGAATCTAAGTGATCGAGGTTAGTAATTCAATTAGAATTAATTAAATAAATATGGAATGTGATCAAGTTTGCTTACGATGACTGAATGGTATTTGATGCCTTGAATGAGACTCGAAGAGACCGAGGTCGGGTATTTGAAAATATTCAAAACAACTTTGAAGTTTTATAGATTAATATGTGAAATCAATAGGCTGGAATGAAATGATTTAAGTGAATCGAACTTTTTAATCTAAATTTTGGTACTCAAAAATTGATGGGTGGAATAAGTAATGTCTATAACAAATTGTAAACTTGTAAATTAATACAAGTTACCCGGGTTTATATAAGTTGTTTGCTTTGGTATTTCATGTTAGTTGGGTTTACTCACACTGGTTTCCAGCCTAACCCGGGTGTTACTTTGATGTAATGCTCGGGTCAGACCGAGTATTACAGATTTTCAGGTAAGGACGTTCTGGAGCTCAGGAGGCGAGCTGGATGGCAAGAACGTATGGAGTGTTTCCGCTGTAATATATTTCTGATTATTTGAGACATGTTGATTTGCATATGTCCAGTATATGAGTATGTGTGTAACTCTGATGTATTAAAATGTGATCGACAGATATAGTATTCTTTTGTAAACTGTTATATTTGTTATTATATTTTATCCGCTGCGAATGTGAGAAGTTGATGTTTTCTGATCTTCTTCTTCTATCTCTTTCTTCTTTTTCATAAATATATGGAATTTTCGGGATTGAAAATTTTGGGTCGTTACAGTTGGTATCAGAGCTGAAAGGTTAAGCGAGAACCTTGCTCTGGTGGGGATTACTCCTTCAATAGAGTCTGTAGTACTTTATATATATATATATATATGAGAGCGTACTTGTTATTTTCTTATATAAAGATTTTAAATGATTTTATATAAAAATATATTTTGATATATAAAGCAATATTTCCTTCTAATAAATGTTTAGATGGTTGGTTGTTAAATTATTGGAATTAAATTAAGAAGTAATATAATACAACCAAATTGAAATCTTGAATTGAAATCAAATTAAGTGGTAATAGAAATACGACCAAATTAAAATTGAAATGAAGATAAGTTTGAAATGAATCCAGAATTAAATGGTATAAAGAGATAAGTTGATTTGATTTAAAAGATTAAGTCACATTAAACATTTACCTCAAATTTATATAATTCGGAATAGTTTAAATTTGAAATTTGAAATTGAATTAGTTCAAAATTGCATTTGATTTAAATTAATTGGATTTGTGATTGAAGATGGATAAGTTTAAAATTTTAAATGGAAAATTATAATTGGATTGAATTGAAATGATTTGAAATTGAAGTGGGTTCAATTGATATTAGTCCAAATTGATTGGAATAATTTGGAATTGTAATTAAAGTTGAATAGGTTTAAAATCAAATGGAATTTGATATAAATTGGGAAAGAACTCGAGATTGATTCAACTTGAATTGAGGTTAAATCAATTTCAATGGAAATTGAAGTTATTCAAATTGGAATTGAGTCAATTTAAATGGAAGTGGAAATTTAAATTGAATGGTTAGGGAAGTGAACACTTTTGACTCTGGACTATTTTCAATATAAATTGTTTTAATATAAACTTATTTTTCCAAGCTATTTAATAAATACAACCTTTCTTTTTAAAGCCAAATTATTTTATATTTGTTTTACGATTATTTTTGGAACTATTTAACAATTTTTCAACTGTTTTATAAACTAATTACTATTTTACAACTATTTTACAAATTAATTACTATTTTGCAATTATCTAAAATCTCTGAAACTATTTGACTATTTTCCAACTATCTTACAACTAGTTAACTATTTTACAGCTATTTTGCAAACTAATAATTATTTTTCAACTACTTATCTAATTTTAAAATTTTCAAGCTATTTTCTAAATACAAACTGATCGGAGTTCGAATTGTTATTGATTGAATACCCAACTGAGGTAAAAATTGAAGTGATAATCCAAATAGGGATTAAGGCAATTGTAAATAAGTGAATGGAAATTAAAGGAAATGTGAATAGAAAGAGAAATTGATTTGGCTAATAATCAATGAAGTTAAATACGTAGGATGTACGTATATTATTCTATTTGCATAGTGATTTGATCCAGATTCGAACATAGAATTTCGAGATGGTTATATCGATCCGAGTTGGGATATTTCACTCGATTTTCGACGGCGAACCTGGATATGGATTGTTGATTGGTTCTGGATATTCTCTACCACAGCTATAGCTATGGAAGAAGAATGACGGTTTCTGATCAAGAAACCAGATCCGAGTTCGCACTGGGATGTCGGGTGGACGATACTAGTTCGGAAGTGAAATTGTGTGATCGAGTGAGCGATCAGATTGGTATAGCGTACGGATGATATGTGTACATCATACCGTTTTGAATGAAATTGATATTGGAAAGAGCAATCAAATTTGAATATTTGATTTTGAATAAACAAAGTTATATATCTTTGTTATGTAGGATAAATCTCCCCTTGTTGAATCTATTGCCGGAAGAAAAAAGGATTTTGAAAGTGTTTGAAGTATAAAAGGAATTTTATACAAGTTTGAAATGATCCAAAGTTTTAAAAAATTATATATATCTATATATATAAAGGATCTTATGAGGATTTTGGAAAGAGGTTTTGGGAACCTTTTGATTTGGAAAGGCTTTGATTTTTTGGGTAAAATCAATATTGGAATTTGGAAAGCCTAGTTTGAGAATTATCGATTTTGTGTAAAGGAGCTTTGTATGAGATCACACTAGGTGTATGATTTGACAGATACTATGTGTGACGCCCCACCTCTATACCCATGCTAGCCAAGAACGTTACGGAGTAATGTCGTCAACTAGCATGGAGAATAAGGCTATTTAGGAGCGACCATCCGTGTAATGGCTTTGTGCGAGCATCGATATGCCAGATGAAATATAACTTGCATTCTTTTCAAGAGGAAATCCGACATACCGACACAAACTCAAAGCTACTGCACAACGGCTATGAAATCTTCAGAAATAAATATAGAAATAAATATGACACAAATCAGTCACAGATAATTCATATCACAAAGGAGGAAATAGATATGAATATATATAACACATAAAAGTGTTCATCAGAGTAGTGGTCTAACAAGGTCCACAATATCACAAAAGAATAGTCACAAGTGCGACACAAAAGAATAAGTACACAACTATGAGTCTATATCTCAAATGTATGCAACAAAAACTACAAATCTAGAGTAGTTAGCCAAAAGTAAGAATAGTAATCCCATGAAGTGGAGTCAAGTGGAGGCACCTGTAACATCTCGGTCTGACTCGAGTATTATTTAATAAGAAAATAATAAACGGATCAGTCTAACTATAAATATCAGATGAAATGATATAGAATAAGAGATATGACAAAACATATAATAATCACAATGCTATGTTGTGATAAATATGTAATTGAAAATCGACAAGAGATTAATCAATATCACAAGAATCTTCTCAAAGATAATAAGGAATGTCATACTCTATATTTATATTCACAAAAGTTAATGACACACAAATTCACCAATACACAATAGTTGATACAACTTATCAATGAAAATCACGAAAATTGGTGAAACACAAATTCTAGAAATCGATCAATAGAAATTTAGAAATCACAAAAAAAGGGAAAGAGGCCTGTCACTAGAACGGGAGCATGAAAACTCACCAACACATGTATCATAAAACGGAAAGCCATTCCATGGTTGCTAACCATTAATTTTGAGCCGAGGCTTCACTAAAACGGCCCGAAGACCATGAGCCGAAGCTCCACTAAAACGGCCCGAAGACCATGGGTCGCTACCCCACCAAGCCGAAGCTCCACAGAAACGGGGTTTAGTCTCCCTCGTAGACAAAGAGACATCGCACATTCTAGCCTAAATCACAAAAATGATCGTCATTGATCATCAAGAAGTGTCAATTCCACTAAGCTAGTAAATATATGAGCTTAGCTTCATGTCCCATAACCACAAGCTTAACTTAAATATTTACGAACAAATTGTAGATTTCCACTCGAAAATTGTCACAAGAGATTCAATCGAACAAGTCCAAGAATTAACCGACGAAGTAAACGCAAGAGTTTCATACCACTTGTTTTACTATGCCATTTAATTAGATTTCTCATACGAATGAGGTAAAGGTTTGTATATGCTAGTAGATTGGAAAACGGTTTAAGAAATGAACTTTGTAATAAAATAGTGTTGAAATCGTTTTGATGAAAGAATTTTGATATTTACTACTAGTATTGAAAACCTTTATATTTTTAAAAGTGACAAATCACAAAAATGATTGTAGAAACAATCAATCACCAAAATTCACATTCGAAGACGTGAATTGAATCCAAAGAAATCGATACCGAATCCATCAAGGTGGATGTTCCAAAAATCCTGAAGAAAATGTCATCAAAGTCGATATAAGTGATAACAACAAAAGGGAATCAACACAAATCGATTAAATTTGGAAACTCAAGCTAAATAGGCGAAATAGAGCCCAGACAGCAGATTCAGACGTATGAAATCAAGGATTCAGACGTCTGAATTCTGAAAAATAAATGTTTTCCAGAACACAATTCAGACGTCTGAACCATATATTTCAGACGTCTGAAATAGGAATTTTTTAGCCTATTTCCTTTCTGGTTGCTCACGAGCAAATTCAGACGTCTGGAATTTATATTCAGACGTCTGAATACTAGGGAATAAAAATTCCCAGTATAATATTCAGACGTCTAAGTATCTTGTTTCAGACGTCTGAAACCGTGGTTCAGGGCATTCCCTGAACCTCGACCAAAAATAGCCAAATGAATATCGGAAGCGATCGGACGAGCAAATGACGACTAAGGATTTACGCCACGCGATAACCTAGCCTTAACGGCTCCTCGATACGCCTCAAATATCAATGTCCAAATATCCATAATAGGATTTTCATAGATTCTGATTTCAAAACACCAAAAATTGGAATATACACCAAATCAATCCAAACCAAAATCAATTGCACAAGAATAAGTGTTAGGAATTCATACCTAACAATCAAAGATAATTATAGACTAAGATGTGAGATAAAAATGTCACATTTTCAAATAATCAATGAAAGAGAAGCTTGAAAGAAAAGGAAGATCAACCACACTTCAATATCAACACAAGAAGCTTGAATCTAAGCTTAAAAGAAGAATATTTCCAAAGTTAGGTTTAGGAATTTCTGAAAATTGAAAGGAGAATGAGTTGGAGAAGAAGAAGATGATGCTTACCAATAGCTTCTCTTTGGATTTGGAGCTAGAACTTGATTTGCAAATGAAAACTAGGGCTTGGAGTTTTAATTTCCCATTCCTCTCTCCATTGTTGCTAAAGCTTGAGTATTAGGAAATAGAAATGAAGTAATGAAGAGAAGAGGGGTGAAGCTTGGGTCTAATGGGCTGAAACAAAAACAAAGCCCTAAGTGAAAAAGTAGCAAAATTCCACTAACTCCAAACATATCAAAGTTTATACTCAAAAAGGTCACAAACGGCAATTTGAACTCAATGGAAGTGGTCTCGAGTCCTAATTCGACCGTATGCAAAAAGTAACTTTTCGGACACTAATCTGACTAACGATAAAATATTTAAATAAAATATTTAAATACTCAATCGTAAAATATGCGGGTTGTTACAGACTCCCCCCTTAAAGGAATTGCATCCTCACAATATTTAAGAAGAAAATATACAGTAACTCCCATGAAAGCATATTCAACACAAAAGAAATTTGAAATAAGAAGTTCACCTCAAAGAGCACGGGAAAGTAAGTCCAGATGTGTTCGCTCGATGAATTCTCTAGATTCCCAAGAGCAATCCTTAGTATTTGAGGACCATTGAACTTTAACAAGCGGAACATCTTTATTTCGAAGGCGTTTGACCTCCGAAGCAATAACACGAATAGGATGTTGCTCATAAGTTAAATTAGGCGAAACTTCAATTTCTTCCACAACACCGGGCTCAAGAATAGAATCAGAATCTTGAAGGCATTTCCGTAATTGAGAAACGTGAAACACGTCATGAATAGCAGAAAATTGAGCCGGTAAAAAAAGGCGATAAGCCACGGAACCAATACGTTCGTTGATAGGAAATGGCCCAATATATCGAGGCGCTAATTTTCTCGATCGACTGAATCGTACAACACCCTTCATAGGTGAAACACGAATAAACACAAAATCTCCTACAGAAAATTCTAATTTCCTTCTCCGGTTATCGGCATAGGATTTTTGCCTACTTTGGGCCTCTTTCATCCTATGACGAATAAGATCAATCTTTTCTGTGGAGTCACGAATAAAATCTGGACCTAAAACCAGCTTCTCACCGGCCTCAAGCCAACAAGAAGGAGATCGACATGGTCTTCCACAGAGTGCCTCAAATGGGGCCATACCAATACTAGATTGGAAGCTATTTTATAGGAAAACTCAACAAGAGAAATATGATATTCCCAACTTCCACCAAAATCAAGAACACATGCACGAAGAAGATCTTCAAGAGTTTGATTCACACGCTCGGTTTGTCCATCGGACTGAGGATGATAAGCAGTGCTAAAATTAAGCTTCGTTCCCAAAGCTTTTTGAAGACTCTTCCAAAATCTACTAGTAAACAATGGATCATGATCACTAACAATAGAAGTAGGAACTCCATGTAAGTTAACAATCTCTTTAATAAAGAGTTTGGCCAAAAGAGGAACGGTTCGATTGGACCGAACGGGAATAAAATGGGCGGATTTAGTAAGTCTATCAACTATTACCCATAAGCTATCATGACCCGAAGGAGAACGGGGAAGGCCGTCTATAAAATCCATGGAAATTTTGTCCCACTTCCAAATTGGAATTTCTAAAGGTTGCAATAACCCACTGGGCCTTTGATGCTCGGCCTTAATGAGTTGGCAAGTCATGCAACACTTAACAAAGTTAGCAATACCAGATTTCATTCCCTCCTAATAATAAAGTCGCTTCATATCCACGTACATTTTACTACTACCGGGATGAATGGTAAATTTATAACGATGAGAATTTTCTAAAATGTCTTTACGAAGATCACTAATATTTGGCACGATAAGTATACCAAATTTTCAAATGCCGCCACGAGAATCAACATCAAAGTCTTTCAAACTTTCAATATCAATTTTATCCCCAAAATTTTGGCCAAGAAGCGCCAATTCGGGATCTAGCTTTTGAGCTTCAAGAATGCGGTTTAAAAGAGAAGGATGAGCCACAAGGCTATATAAAGCCAAAGATGAACATAATTCGGACTCACGATCTCCAATCTCACAAGTGGATAAAACCTCGGATCATTCCATTCGGATATCATCATAGAAACAACCGCTTGTTGCTTACGACTAAGTGCATCGGCAACACAATTTCCCTTTCCGGGAGTATAAAGAATGTCAAGATCATAAGATGCAAAGAACTCGAGCCAACGTTGTTGACGCAAATTAAGTTCCTTCTGAGAAAATAGATACTTCAAAGGTTTATGATCGGTGTAAAGAATAAATTTTTCTCCCAAAAGATAACGACGCCAAATTCGAAGGGCGAAAACAATAGCCGCGAGCTCTAAATCATGAGTGGCATATCTAGTCTCGGCGGGCTTCAATTGCCTAGAAGCATAAGCAATAACACGTTCTCTTTGCATAAGAATGGCACCCAAACTAACGTGACTAGCATCGGTATAAACAATAAAATCTTGGTTCCCCTCGAAAATCACAAGGATAGGAGCATCGGAAAGGAGTTCTTTTAATTTTTGAAAAGAAGCTTCACATTTGTCTGACCAAATGTATTTAACACCTTTCTTTGTTAAGCTAGTAAGAGGCACGACAATTTTAGAAAAGTCTTCAATAAAACGACGGTAATAACCCGCCAATCCAAGGAAGCTACGGATTTCCGTCACGCTCTCCGGTCTCTTTCAATTTTGAATCGCTTCAATCTTTGAAGTATCCACGGAAATTCCGGATTTGGAAATAATATGACCAAGAAATTTCACACGAGGTTGCCAAAAGTGGCATTTAGAAAATTTTTCTTTCAATTGATTGCTCCTAAGAGTTTCCAACACAATCTGAAGATGCTTTACATGTTCCTCCTCGGTTTTAGAATACACAAGAATATCATCAATAAAGATGTGAACAAACCGATCGAGGAAGTCTTCGAAAACTCGATTCATAAGGTCAAGAAAATAAGCCGGAGCATTCGTTAAACCAAATGGAATAACAAGCCATTCATAAGATTTATAACTAGTACGGAACTATGTCAAAGGAATGCTATCCTCTGCAATACGAAGCTGATGAAAACCGGTAGCCAAGTCCAATTGTGAAAAGACTCTAGCACCACTAAGTTGATCGAATAGATCATCAATCCGAGGTAAAGGATATTTATTTTTGATAGTAAGATCTTTAAGCTTGCGGTAGTCAACGCAGTCTAAGTGTACCATTGGATTTCTTCACAAAAATAGCCGAAGCTCCCCAAGGAGAGGAACTACAGCGAATAAATTGCTTCGTCTCTAATTCGGATAATTGTTTGCGCATCTCCTCATTTTCTTTATTGGACATACAATAAGGAGGACGAGTGATAGGTTGAGCTCCAGGGATGAGATTAATTTTGAACTCAATTGCTCGCTTAGGTGGTAATCCTAAAACAGGCTCAAATATGTCGGAAATTCACGAACAACGTGAATAAGAGAAATAATATCTTCCTCATCATCATTATCATCATCGTGAGGATTTAAAGAATATAAAGATGCAACCAAGCTAGAATTCGAATCTTTAAGATCAATAGAAATCTGCTTAACAGATTGAGGATGTCGAAGATGAATAGTCCGCTCAGGACATAGGATTTGAGCTTCATAGCGGTTAAGCCAATCCATTCCCAAAATCATTCCAAAACCAAGGTAACGCATAACATGCAAATCGGCACGGAAAGAGTAATCACATAAAATAATTTCAACATCTTTACACAATAAACTAATTATTGCGGATCCACCAACCGGATTCACAATTCTCAAAGAAGTCATTAAACACATAACATCCAAAGAAAAAGTATCAACAAGTTCTTTTGAAATAAAAGAATGGGAAGCACCCGTATCAAAAAGAACTCGAAGAGGATGACCACGAAATAAAATAATGCCATCAAGATAGAATGAGAAATACCTCGACCACGAGAAGTTTTACTAGGAGTTTGTACCACATTAAGCTTTCCCTCCTTCCTGTTTTGAAGTTTGGGACACGAAGATATATAATGGTCCGGGCTTTTGCAATAGCGACAAGCACGGGGCTTTGAACACTTATTTGCATAATGGTCCTTAGAACCACAATTGTAGCATTGCCCACCATTTGAGGTAGAAGTCTTAGTTGCCGGAAAGGCTTTCTTCCCTTTCTTATTGTTGGGATAAGGACCCTTGAACTTATTAGGCCTTTTCTTGTTAGTGAAGTTCGGTTTAGCACTCCCAACCTCAACATCACTTACTCTATCAGCCTCTTCAAGTCGAAGAGCGATATCAATGAGTTGATCAAAAGAAACTTCTAATTTTAGAAGTAATGGCTTCTTGAGATTTTTGTTCAAACCATAGACAAACCTTTGGTTCTTCTTCAATGGGGTGTTTATGTATTCGACCCCGTATTTATAAAGTGACTCGAAGGATGTGACATAATCTGCCACGGAAGATTCACCTTGAACAAGGTCTATAAAACGGCGAGCCAAAGTCACCTTCTTAGCTTCTGGCACAAATTTTAACTCGAAGCATTCCCTGAATTTCTCCCAAGTAAGACCCGCTTCAATAATTTCAGAAATGAGAAGCTCGTACCAGTCTAATGCTCTTTCTTGGAGCATACTAGAGGCTACCTGAACTCGGTGAAGATCAATAAGATTCATGCGTGAAAAGATTCGATCGCATGATCTTAGCCAAGCCTGGGCTTCAATAATGGTTTCAGAACCTTTGAATGGATTCCCATCCAAATTGGTATAATCGTTGCACAAACGTGCAATTCCAGACTTAGGGTGAGTAGTCTCCGGATTAGAACCGACTGTTTGAGCAATCTTTACTAGATCAAGAAGCTGCTGGGCAGATATAAAAACTCCATCTTGGGGAGTAGCACTAGATTGACCAGCGTTAGGACGACCTGGTCTAACCATTTCTCTTCCTTAAGAAAGAAAGAAAGAGAATAAAAAGGTTATTCACAAAATGAATATCAAACAATAATGATTGATAAAACATGTAATCACAAAAGAAAATAGGATAGGATGGTACGAAGACCCGAATAAAATCCAAAGGAACGACTCCTAAGATGGACTTAGGACGATGATCCTTGTTAGATTATTCTACATTGTTCCGAAGCTTGGCTCTGATACCAAGCTGTGACGCCCCACCTCTACACCCACGCTAGCCAAGAACGTTACGGAGTAATGTCGTCAACTAGCACAGAGAATAAGGCTGTTGAGGAGCGACCATCCGTGTAATGGCTTTATGCGAGCACCGATATGCCAGATAAAATATAACTTGCATTCTTTTCAAGAGGGAATCCGACATACCGACACAAACTCAAAGCTACTGCACAGTGTCTATAAAATCTTCGGAAACAAATATAGAAATAAACATAACACAAATCAGTCACAGATAATTCATATCACAAAGGCGGAAATAAATATGAATATATATAACACATAAAAGTGTTCATCAGAGTAGTGGTCTAAAAAGATCCACAATATCACAAAAGAATAGTCACAAGTGCGACACAAAAGAATAAGTACACAACTATGAGTCTATATCTCAAATGTATGCAACAAAAACTACAAATCTAGAGTAGTTAGCCAAAAGTCAGAATAGTAATCCTCCGAAGTGGAGTCAAGTGGAGGCACCTGTAACATCTCGGTCTGACCCGAGTATTATTTAATAAGAAAATAATAAACGGATCAGTCTAACTATAAATATCAGATGAAATGATATAGAATAAGAGATATGACAAAACGTATAATAATCACAACGCCATGCTGTGATAAATATGTAATTGAAAATCGACAAGAGATTAATCAATATCACAAGAATCTTTTCAAAGATAATAAGGAATATCATACTCTATATTTATATTCACAAAAAGTTAATGACACACAAATTCACCAATGCACAATAGTTGATACAACTTATCAATGAAAATCATGAGAATTGGTGAAACACAAATTCTAGAAATTGATCAATAGAAATCTAGAAATCACAAAAAAAGGGAAAGTGGCTTCTCACTAGAACGGGAGCATGAAAACTCACCAACATGTGTATCATAAAACGGAAAGCTATTCCATGGTTGCTAACCATTAATTTTGAGCCGAGGCTTCACTAAAACGGCCTGAGGACCATGAGCTGAAGCTCCACTAAAACGGCCCAAAGACCATGGGTCGCTACCCCACCAAGCCGAAGCTCCACAGAAACGGGGTTTAGTCTCCCTCGTAGACAAAGAGACATCTCACGTTGCTAGTCTAAATCACAAAAATGATCGTCATTGATCATCAAGAAGTGCCAATTACACTAAGCTAGTAAATATATGAGCTTAGCTTCATGTCCCATAACCACCAGCTTAACTTAAATATTTACAAACAAATTGTAGATTTCCACTCGAAAATTGTCACAAGAGATTCAATCGAACAAGTCCAAGAATTAACCGACGAAGTAAATGCAAGAGTTTCATACCACTTGTTTTCCTATGTCGTTTAATTAGATTTCTTATACGAATGAGGTAAAGGTTTGTATATGCTAGTAGATTGAAAAACGGTTTAAGAAACGAGCTTTGTAATAAAATAGTGTTGAAATCGTTTTGATGAAAGAATTTTGATATTTACTACTAGTATTGAAAACCTTTATATTTTTAAAAGTGACAAATCACAAAAATGATTGTAGAAACAATCAATCACCAAAATTCACATTCGAAGACGTGAATTGAATCCAAAGAAATCGATACCGAATCCATCAAGGTAGATGTTCCAAAAATCCCGAAGAAAATGTCATCAAAGTTGATATAAGTGATAACAACAAAAGGGAATCAACACAAATCGATTAAATTTGGAAACTCAAGCTAAATAGGCAAAACAGAGCCCAGACAGCAGATTCAGACGTCTGAAAGCAAGGATTCAGACATCTGAATCCGGAAAAATAAATGTTTTCCACAACACAATTCAGACGTCTGAACCCTATATTTCAGACGTCTGAAATAGGCATTTTTTAGCCTATTTCCTTTCTGGTTGCTCACGAGAAAATTCAGACGTCTGGAATTTATATTCAGACGTCTGAATACTGGGGAATAAAAATTCCAAGTATAATATTCAGACGTCTGAATATCTTGTTTCAGACGTCTGAAACTGTGGTTCAGGGCATTCCCTGAACCTCGACCAAAAATGGCCAAATGAATATCGGAAGCGATCGGACGAGCAAATGACGACTAAGGATTTACGCCACGCGACAACCCAGCCTTAAAGGCTCCTCGATACGCCTCAAATATCAATGTCCAAATATCCATAATAGGATTTTCATAGATTCTGATTTCAAAACACCAAAAATTAGAATATACACCAAATCAATCCAAACCAAAATCAATTGCACAAGAATAAGTGTTAGGAATTCATACCTAACAATCGAAGATAATTATAGACTAAGATGTGAGATAAAAATCTCACCTTTTCACAAAATCAATGAAAGAGAAGCTTGAAAGCAAAGGAAGATCAACCACACTTCAATCTCAACACAAGAATCTTGAATCTAAGCTTAAAAGAAGAATATTCCCAAAGTTAGGTTTAGGAATTTCTGAAAATTGAAAGGAGAATGAGTTGGAGAAGAAGAAGATGATGCTTACCAATAGCTTCTCTTTGGATTTGGAGCTAGAACTTGATTTGCAAATGAAAACTAGGGCTTGGAGTTTTAATTTCTCATTCCTCTCTCCATTGTTGCTAAAGCTTGAGTATTAGGAAATAGAAATGAAGTAATGAAGAGAAGAGGGGTGAAGCTTGGGTCTAATGGGCTGAAACAAAAACAAAGCCCTAAGTGAAAAAGTAGCAAAATTCCACTAACTTCAAACATATCAAAGTTTATACTCAAAAAGGTCGCAAACGGCGTTTTGAACCCAATGGAAGTGGTCTCGAGTCCTAATTCGACCGTATGCAAAAAGTAACTTTTCGGACACTAATCCGACTAACGAAAAAATATTTAAATACTCAATCGTAAAATATGCGGGTTGTTACACTATGTGTGTAGTATAAAGTGTTTTGATGATGGCTCTGGGGAAAAAGGCGCTCCCTTGAAATGAACTTCTCAGGAGTGCCACCGGGTGGTGCTGCCTTGAACCCTAAGGGGGGTTCTAAAGTTGATCCTGTGAGGAGTCCGGATAAAACTAGTTCCTGAGGATTATGAGTAGTGTGTAGCGAAAGTCGAGGGGCGCTGATGCCTACAGAGGCATTTGGGTTATGCTATTACGACAGTGTAACTCGATGTCACTGCGATCTACTGTAGACCATAGCGAAAGTCGTGTGTGCGGCTGAGAGCCAACAGTCTGCATTTGAGTTTATATCGGTAGACTGTGACCTATGGTAACATAGAGAAAGTCGTGTGTGCCGCTGAGAGCCAACAGTCTACGTTTGATTTTACATCGGTAGACTGCGACCTATGTAGGAGTGGAGAAGTTTCATTTTGACAGCGAAATTTGAGCGCATTGATGCCTACAGTTACATGGACTTTTGCTGCGATGGTAACGTATCCTTGGAATGTAACTGCGATTTGTTGTGGGTTTCATGGCGTAATCGAGGGGAGCGGAGTGCCTACAGTTACATGGACTTTTGCTGCGATGGCAATGTAAACCTGGAATGTACGGCGACCATGGATGGTAGTGATGATTTCCAAAGCATTCTCACCAAAGATATTTCCACTATTTTCAAAAACTGTTTTCTATATTTTCAATAAAATTATTTTCCCAAGTATTTTCACTGGATGTTGAAAATGGGTCTACTAAGTACTTATAGATTTTCAGTCCTACGCCTGATCAACGTATGATTGAGTTTCTGTGAGAACAAGGATGGACTGGTTGAGACATCGAGTTATAAGAAGTATTTTTATAAAGAGCTATTTTAATAGTATGATGTGAATTTAAAAGCATTTCTAAAATTTTAAAATAAAAGTGTTGGAATTTTGGAAAAGTGGAAGAAAATCCAAACTGGAATTATGAAAAATTTTGAATTCAGGAAAATTTAATAAAGTGATTTTTGTAACAAAATCGAATATTGATATAAAAGTTGAAAGTAAGCTAATTAGCTAAATAATTATTTGATAGAGTATATTGATAAAATTTAACTCGGTTAAATAAAATGGATTGTAAGTTAAATGGAGTTTGGAAATGAACTCGAATTATAAATAGAATTCGACTTGGATTTGATAAGGAATTAAAATAAGTAGAGATGTTGTTAAGATAAAATGGAATTGAATTATAATAGACATGGTTTGAATTGCAAACAAAACCCAGGTAAGTAGAAATAAAGTGAGAATGGTTTTGTATAAATAAAATAAATTCGAAAATGAATTAAGTAGGTGAATTAAAAATTTAAAATAGGGTGAATAAATGGGTTAATTGAATTAAATAATAAATGGATGAAGTCTGATTGAATAAAAATTTAATCGAAGTTTTAATTGGAATTGGGTTATGAGAATGAACTTAAGTTATGAGGCGTATTAATTTGAAGTAAAATTTCTTAAGTCAATAAAAGCTTGGTTTCGAGTAAGAATGGAAGACAATTGAATAAAAAGTTTGGGTTAAATTTATTTGCGAAATGGATATTAATAGAAGCATCGAATGTTGTCAAGCTTAATGAAATAGTTTTAAAATGGAAACAATGCGGAGATGAAATGAAATGCAAATGTATGGTTGGTGAATAAATTAGGAATGAAATGGAATTAAATACAGAATGATTTGAAATTAATTTGAAGTAGTTGTAAACTAAATGGATACTCTATTAAGCAAATATCGTCGAATTTGCATAAAAATAGTTGTCATTTGACATAAACGAAGGTAAATAAATTCTATGAATTAATATAAGAAAATAAAAAATTATTTTTGAATCATTTGAAGTGAATTTGAGCTGTTGGGTTAAAATAAATTGAATGTAAGCAATTGAGTTGTAAACCAATAAAATTGAACGAAACGGTATATGAATTGGTTGAAAGAAATTGAATTAGTGTTGAAATCATATAAATTGCTCATGGAAGTTATCTACAATGCATTTCTTTTAGAGTTGATGTGTTGTAATTGTTTACGTAAGAGAAATGTTATAAACTTCATGTATATAATGCTTACATGTTTAAATTGAGTAAGTACAGGTACCGGGAAGCCGTTTGACTGGATTTGGTTGCGCTAATTGCTAAAATAATAAGCCGCTTGCTTAAAATGCTAAATAAGGTATGCCTACGCAATAAAAATGGGAAATATGAACTGTTTTTGCTTTTCCGACCAGGTGGGTCGATGTATATATATTTATTTCTCTTGTCAAATTGCAAAATCTCCTCCGTACAAAGGAGACTCTGCCAAAAAATTTCCAAAAATTTTGGGAGTTAGAAAATTTTTTGTTAGCGACAAAACGTATTTAAATTGGAAACTGAAATAAATTAGTGAATGAAACTAATTTAAGATAATGATATGAATCGGATATAAATGGAAGATAAAAATTCCATATTTAGAGATAAAGATAAATTGAATTCATATTGAAACAAAAAAAACTAATCTGAATAAAGGTAGATATGAAACTTCTGTAAGGAAAGGTATAAAATGATTCTAAAAGCTATGATTGGATATTATTGCTTAGTAGGATATGCAGGTTTATAAAGGGAAAGGAAAATTAGTTTCGATTTCATAAGATAAATTTGAATTGCTCGACAAAAAGGTATGTGTTTAAATTTCTATATGAAATTTGATTGGATTTTTGATCTAGCCACTTGACTTTTTGTTTTCTTTTGGAATTTGGGAGCCTGTAGAGGCATTTTGTAGTTGTACCGAGCTAGCCGCGTAAAGGAGACGCTGGTGAAATTTTTCAGAAATTTAGAAGGTTAGAAAATTTTTGAGGAAGATTTGATAATTTAAATTTGAATAAGTAGGTAAATAGTGTTATTGGAAACTATGGAAGGTTTTGGAAAGTTGGTTGAGGTGATAGTGGGTCTTTAATAAAAAGATAGTTGGTAGGATGTTGAATTGTTGGTTTTGGGAAAAGGTAAACGGGTATTGGACCATTCTTCCTAACTAGTAATTACGGGGACGAAATTCTTTTAAGGGGCAAGGAATGTGACGACCCAGAATTTCTAACATTTTAAATTGGAATATTTAATTGATTGTAAATATTTAAAAAGTTAATTTTTAAATCGAATTCAAATATTATTATTAATAGCAATTAAGTTATTAGATTTAATAAACTGAAATTGGGTAAATTATTGAATCTTCAGTTTTAAGCTTGTTAAAAATAATTTGAAGACCTGTAAAATTTATATTGATAGTTCTGAAGATAATAAAAGATTTTAAATTGAAATTGGAGGTGATTCTTTCGGTTTTAAAAATTTATCATTTAAATTGAAATTAAAAATAGCCTTCCGAGGCACAGTCTCGAAATCTGACGAAACTAGTTCCATTTGATCCGTGATATTGTATTATTATTGGATTTCAATTTTGATAGCAATCGGAGTTGTCGTTTGATCCTGACAGCTCAAAAGGCATAGAAACTATTTTAATTGATTTAATTTAAAATTGATCGTTTATTTCCGTAACTTGCGCATATGATCGAATTAGCCTTCGAAACCTTTTCCATTGCGTTCGAAATAGGGGTGTAACATTATGAACGTCTAGCGGCACGCCTCGATAGGATGTCAAGATTTTAAGCTATGATTCAAAACGATTAGAATTTAAGTTTAAAAATAAATGTTGACCGGTCAAAGACAATTTCCCATCAAAACGTTTAGCCTTCGTTTCAATTGTCACTGTAGCTAGGAAATGTCAGAACACTAAACGATTCGAAAACGTTCCCATTTTCCCTAAATCATGCTGCTTTTTCGTGCGAGAATAAAAAAAATCACCTAGTCCTTACCTTCTGAAGGAAGCCTCTAGCCTTCGTTATTTTAATCGAAACCTGCCCCTTCTTTTAGAAAGCATTCTGAAAATTTCATCTCTAAAACAAAATGGCCGAACAAATCTACAGCCTCGTTCGAAATAAAATGAAAGAGGGATTTTGAGCTCAGGCCGATTCGAAAAAAATGGGGGAAGGGCTCGGCATCGCGAGTTCGGCTCGAACTCGAGCTCGAGGAAATGGATGCTCGCAATTTTGAAGTCGCTTGGGTTTCGTCAGGAGACGGGCGCGGCTAGGGTTTGGACTGGGCTGAGCTCGAGCGTGGGGCTGTTGAACACGTCCTCTTGCGCGAAGTAAGGTCGCGACAATTTTTGGTGACAGCGACGCAAGCACAGGGGCTCGAGCTAGCATCTTCGTCGATCCATCTGGCAGCTAGTCGAGCTCCAGCTCGAGTTCATGGTGGTGCGCAATCTGGGGCGGTGTGGTTCGTCAAGTTGGTGATGGTATCAGTAGGGCGGCAAGCTCTGGTTGACGAGAAGGGGAAGCTCGATCGGGTCACTTTGAGGTAAGGCGGCGAGGTATGCATTTAAATTAATTTAATTTAAACAAATGAATAAATATAAATATGTGAGTTTTATTTAAGAGTAAAGAAATTTTAATACAGTTCTGTTTATTTTATTTTATTTAGTACATGTATATAGGTTTGGAAAGGAATTTATTTTATTAAAATTTTAATATATATATGTATAGGTTATTTTTGGTATAAATAGTTTCAAGAAAAAAAGAAAATAAAAATAATAATATATAAGTATACCTATTTTCATTTACTGATTGAATTTTAAAAATGATGTATAATGAAGTTAAATTTTTATAAACTTATTTAAATTATTTTAGCTACTAGATTTATTTATTATAAGAAAATCAGTTTAAACTAAATAATTAGTTAAGAAATTTGTAAAATGTGATGAATTATTCGATTTGTTCGAATATTAATAAAACCATATAAATATTTATACATGGTTAATAATCATGGAATCAAATTGAGAGTGAAGCGGATTTGCAAATTTAAGGGCAAAGGTGAGTAAATCTCACCCCTTTGGATTTTTATCTAAATTTAAATGGTTAAATTTAAGTATTTGGTTGCATGATTAAATTGATTGATGTGCACTGTGAACCGATGATCGGGTGACTTTGGTTTTAGTTGGTTCTCGGGTTAATTGTGGTTTGACTCGAACTATTCGGGTTTTTAAATTGTTTTAAACTTAAGTCATAAATAAGAAAATGTTTTCATTCTAATGTTGATATGGGCTTAATGATTTGTGATTCATCAAATTAGTAGGGTAATTAAAATGGATAATTAATTAATTCAATTTATTAATGATTTGGGTTGATTAATTTAGTAATTAATGGTTTGAATTAATTAATGAAGGTTTAAGTTAATTAATTAAGTTTAATTAATTTAGAATAAATCCATGGATGGATTGATAGGTAATTACTTAATGTAATTAATAAAATATAATTACTTTGTGAAATTAATCAAGAGATTAATTAAGATAGTTAATTAAGGAGTCACTAACTTATTTAATGAAGTAAATAAAAAGATAGTTAATTACAGGTTGAGATAAATCAAGAATGATTAATATTTGTGTTTTAATTAATGATTAATTATTTAATGTAATTAAATTAGATTAGGATAAATAAAAATGTAAATAGAAATCATTAATTTATATAATTAATGATGTAATTAAAATTAATGAATCAACAATAAGTGACTTATGAGAAATTAATTAATATAAGTAATTAAGGATTAATGTAATTAATATAGTTAATTAATTTATGAAGTAATTAAGATTACTTATTGATTTTGGTTAAGAATAATTTATATTATGAAATTAATTAAAGTTAATTACTTGAATGTAAATGAAGAATAATTAATCTAGAATGATTAATTAAGATGAATAATGAAGGGATGATTGATTAATTGATTTGAAATTAATTAATGTTAAATGGAGGAATCTAAGTGATCGAGGTTAGTAATTCAATTAGAATTAATTAAATAAATTTGAATGTGATCAAGTTTGCTTACGGATGACTGAATGGTATTTGATGCCTTGAATGAGACTCGAAGAGACCGGGGTCGGGTATTTGAAAATATCCAAAACAACTTCGAATTTTTATAGATTGATATGTGAAATCAATAGGCTGGAATGAAATGATTTTAAGTGAATCAGACTTTTTAATCTAAATTTTGGTGCTCAGAAATTGATGGGTGGAATAAGTAATGTCTATAACAAATTGTGAACTTGTAAATTAATACAAGTTACCCGGGTTTATATAAGTTGTTTGCTTTGGTATTCCATGTTAGTTGGGTTTACTCACGCTGGTTTCTAGTCTGACCCGGGTGTTACTTTGATGTAATGCTCGGGTCAGACCGAGCATTACAGATTTTCAGGTAAGGACGTTCTAAAGCTCAGGAGGCGAGTTGGATGGCAAGAACGTATGGAGTGTTTCCGCTGTTATATATTTCTTATTATCTGAGACATGTTGATTTGTATATGTCCAGTATATGAGTATGTGTGTAACTTTGATGTATTAAAATGTAATCGACATATATAGTATTCTTTTGTAAACTGTTATATTTGTTATTATATTTTATCTGCTGCGAATATGAGATGTTGATGTTTTCTGATCTTCTTCTTCTCTCTCTTTCTTCTTTTTCATATCTATCTAGAATTTTCGGGATCGAAAATTTCGGGTCGTTACCCCACTGTACCATGATTTAACTAAATTATAGTGGAGTATTCATATTGAAGCTTAATAGTATTCTAAAGTTAAGAGAACTGTGTAACATCGTCACTCTGGGATTTATTGTTTGACCTAGTATTATTAACTACCAGGCAACTCTCAAATGAGTCATTGCATAGTTATCAACAACTATGAATGCGTAACCACTTGGTGCCCCCCAACAGCCCTGAGTTATACACTACCCAATATTTGGAGAATGTTACATACTCTAGTCTTGATGGATGTATCAATATCCTTTCTTGTCCTGACTATGAATATTTAAAATTACATGTTATTCTATATTGTCATAATTTTTTCATGATTACAACTCTTTGTAATAATTATCACAAAACATATTATTTAATGATTTTCTAATTAATATATTTTAATTAATTACTTGATTAATTACATTACGATATAGAAAAGTATATAAAGAAATTAAATACCTTTATTACGAGCAAGATTGGTTATAAAGTTAGACATATGTAAAAAAATTACATAATTTCACCAAAGACACACCCAGAACTCGCTTAGGGAATACTGAAAATAACATTTACAAAATAGGCATAATTCTAACAATTACCTAATTCAAAGCACCCAAAGTAGTAAGTGGCTAAACCCCATGCTAATCTCTCTTTAATTTCTTGATTTAAATTGAAACAGTAAGAAATTTCATGGCTTTGGCTTAGAAATTAATTAATGGAGTTTTGAATATTTTCTGTGAAGTGAGAAAGTAATTATGATATGTCCCATTAGTTATAGTTAGCTCTAATCCCACAATGGGTTAGTGGGCTATTTATAGACTTAGTCAATTACTTGCTACTTTGTCTAAAAAAATTCTAATCTAAAATGACCATATCTCCAAAACTGTTTGACCGATAACTTTTATGATCAATCTACGGAAAGATATACCATCATATCTTTTATTTGGAATTAGTTTTAGATCCTAATTCATCTTCTATCAAAAGTTGTAGTCCTTACAAGTTTTTTGAGATTAAAACCGTCTATAATTTATTCTAGAGGTTAAAATGATCAACACTCAACGTTCTCCAAAGTTATAGTTTATTGGACCCAATTTTGTTATAGAATTATATTTTATAATCCTTTGGTACATAAAAATGTTGGTTATTACGTTCTCCCCTTTAGGAATTTTATCATCGAAATTCCAACAAAAGTGTATCAAGCTCGCCTAACAATCATACAAGCATAGCAACCATCAATCATGCATGCACAAGGAAGAAATGAACTTATGTACCCAAGCATGCAAGGTACTTTACTGAATAAAAAAAGAACTAAATATGAAAGCTAACAATAAAATGGAATTTTACCAAGTAAAAAGCTTCGGATAAGAAGCCCTCATTCTATCCTCGGTCTCCCAAGTGTTATTGTCTTTGCTTTCACTCCATTAAACCTTGCTAACTTCATCATCTTCCTCTTAAGCTGCTTCGTAATATATCCAACTATACGAATAGACCTATAAGATGTCGAAGCTTCGGGTTCAACTTCAATACCATCCAGTTAATTCGGTGTAGTAGCTACGCCCAAGTCATGCAAATTTCATATAATGAGAAACGTAGAACACGTTTTGCACAACTGCCATCTTCTGAGGTAATTCTACCCTATATGTTAGGCCTTCAGACTCTTGGGTATTGGAAAAGTATATACAAATCTAGGTGTCAACTTCCCCTTATTATTGAACCAAATTATATTCTTCAATGGAGAGATCTTGACGAATATCATATCTCTGACAAAGAGCTCAAGGTCACGACGTCTCTTATTGGCATTGCTCTTCCGTCTATCTTGTCTAGCTCTCATTCATTACTAAATGATCTCAATCTTTTTTGAAGTCTGAAGTCTCCCTAACCATTTGGTAGTATCATTTTCTCACTACCTCCTACCAATATGAAGAAGTGCTGCATGGTTGGCTATATAATACTTTAAATATTGTTATACCAATGCTCGATTAATAACTAGTGTTCCATGTCAACTCCATTAAATGCAAATGGCCATCCTATGACCCTCAAAAGTTATGCATGCAAGATAGTAAGAGATCCTCCAATACATGAATCACTCTTTTGGTTCAATCACTTAGTTTATCAGTGATAAATTGCACTCAAATGTAGCTCCGCTCCTAGTGCCTCTTGTAAGATCTTCCAAAATTTGCTCATTCGCTTATGTTACTCTTCGACACAGAATGGAATCGTACCATCCACTTCACATGCAACTCATCAACTGGACTTTATATGTATGAATCGAGCATTCTTTAACAATGCAACAACCAATAATTTTTGATAAGTTGTTAATTTTAATCTACTGCTTAATTGAAGATTAGGCGAGTTAATGATTTAAAAGAAGAATTTTTAAAGATAAATAAATTAGGACTCGAGACCGATACCATTGAGTTAGATATTGTTTACATATGAAATACATATTGATTTTGATAAAATTGAATGAAGTTTGCAAAGTGAGTGGAAAAGAGGTAAGAGGGGCAAAATGGTCTTTTGGCCAGCACCTCTACATTATTTATAAAATAAACTTCATCATCATCTTTTCAAAAAAGGACTTTTGAGTTTATTTTAATTTAGATCAACATAACTTCTCCAATTCTCAACACAACAATTCCAAATAAAATATCTAAATAAAGTTAGAAGATTCTCTTCAAATCCATACAAATAATTTTGCATTTTGAAGACAATAGAGACTAGATTTTAGAAATCAAAGTAAAGCTCCAAATTAGGACCTTGATGGATTTCATGAAGATATAGTGAATGAGATATACTCTATATAATGTATGATCACTAGATATGTTAAAAATCATGTTTGGATGCTAAATTTGGTTAGAGCTTGAGTAATGAGCTTGATATGAGGTTTTAGAGATGGAAATCTTGTTGAATAAATGTTTTAATGTATGAAGTATACAATTTGAAGTGTTAGGAATTGTATAAATTGACATTGACATGAATGGGTAGATTAGTGTTGGTTGAATTGTTGATAAATTTGTATTTTGTGATGTTTTAGGAATTAAAATGGTTAGTAGAGTGATTAAGCTTGCATAGTATGCAAAGCGTTGGATTTTTTGAATGATTCGTCGAATTGCCAATTAGTGGTATTTGTCCCATGGTGGATTGTCGAAGATGTGGAATTGAATGTGAGTATAGTAAACAATGTAAGGCCAGAAAGTAGTGAGGCACAATGTCGGGGCAAGGAAACATAGGAAATTATTGAGCAAAGATTGAATTGGTGGGATAAACTTCCTTATGAAAATTTTCCCCATCTCAATTCAGAAATTCACTTATACAGGTGATCAGTTGACCGATTGTTTTCAAAAAGTCGACCGGTCATAGAAGAAAAAACATGGTTTTAAAAAGAATAGAAATGGGCTATTTTTGCCACAAACAGACGATTGATCACTTTCAACCGGTCGACCTATCGAGAAGGAAGTCGACTGGTCGAAAGTTACTGGTACGATTTTGCTACAGAATTTTTTTTTGCTATAGCCAACTTGTCAACTGATCACTTTTGATCATTCGACCGATTAACTACAATTTGAGATGTTTAGGATTTTGTCCAAGCATTTTATAAAACCTCAAAATATAATGATTTTCGCATACAAATTTGGATTAAGGCGTTGGCGGGACCAGTTTATCATTTTTAAGGGCTACAATCTGTGATATTTTGGCAGATTGTTAAGTACATTGAGTCTGTGGTCCACCCAGGACCCATTTCGACATGTACTCTAAAATTGTATATTTTGAGATATATCGAAGGGTACATCGGAAAAGTAAGATGATATTTAGGTCATAATTGATGATTGATGATACATTGTATTTGTATGGTAACATTTATAGAACCATCCAATAATTTTGAGAGTGACGACTACAGTATGCTTATATATGATTCTATATGGTATTGCATATATGGAGTAAGTTCATTTCCCTCGGCCTTAGCCTTAGGACTTGAAGTTATACACTATTGTAGCATGAGCCGTTGTTGTTTTATTTGCACGTCCTTAGGTGGTGGTGATCTCGGGATATGAGACGTTCTATCTTGGTATTGTGGCTATAGACCTCGGGCTACGTAAGGGTTATGGGTTATATGTACTTGTCATTAGTTCCATGATAAAAAATGGTAGTGGTTAGGTACTTGTATATCAATACGGGTACAATACGATTTTTAGGTAGCGGGTGATGCATTGGAGCGTTATAAGTATTGGTCTTATATTAGTCACAATACTTAGCAGTTTTTGGCCTTATCGTGAGACCCACGGCCTATTATCCTAGTGTGTAATAGTTGAGTTATGGTTGGTATAAAGTTGTCCATAGCATGACGGCAGAAATGTGCTAACTAGTTGGATACATATGAAAATGTAGGTTGAGGTATGGCTCTATTACCTCGAGTTTTACCGTTTGGCATTATTCATGATAAATTAGCATATTGGTAATCATGCAGATTAGTCATGGTTCCTTTTCACTAGAATTTATATGTAGCTCTCTCGTTGTTTCTTTATTATCTATTCTTTGAGTAGGCTAACATCAAGGTGGGAATCTCTGGAATATGGAGGCAATTAGAGTCATAATTATGTCACAGCTATGATTATATCTATCTAGTTTTTGGTGTATTGACATGTAGACATATGTATCATTTTGAGAAATGTATTCTCACTGTTCGTACCAAAAATGGGCACAACACTCGTCGGGTGTAATTAAAGAGACTAAAATGAAGAAGTAAAATGAAAAATAATGCTAATCTAACAATCACACCAAGTAAATAAGAAGTAACAGAAAGAAAACAAGAATTTATAGTTTTTCGGTGTTATTTCCTATGTCCACTTTGAAGGTTTTGACGTTTATTACTGATTAGAAACCGAGTTACAACAGCTAACACTCGAATTACATTGGAGTTCCACTCAAGCAACAACATAAAAGTCCCTTTTTAGCTGCAATGGAGGTGCTATTTATAGGGGTGGATCTAGAAATATCTGCTTTAGATCTCAGAATACCCTTTCTCAGGCTGAGGTGGGCCCACACGATCGATTTGGAGTCATGGGATCAACCCATGGTGAGTTTGTATCGATCATAATTTGCTCCAATTGAGCTGCAATCGATCATGGATGTCCCATATGTGCTGTGCAACTTGCTATTAAAATCTCATTACATTTGAAGTTGTGGTTGTGGAGTTATTGGTCGATCAAGATTGCAAATATGAAGTGGCCGAATCCCTCGTATCGATACATCCGTATCGATCCTTTCACATTGATGACGTGGCATGCGCGTTTTGTGGAGATCCATGATTTGTGGATAGTGGTGAAACCGCTTCCTTTAGGTTGACTACTTCTTTCAGAGCTTCAGATATGCAGCTTGCTTCGTTCGTATCCATCCACTACTACCTTTCCTTATCGATGCCTTGCTTCCACCTTCGTATCATAGGGTCTGCTCTTCATATCGATCAAGTAGGTGATCGATATAAAAAGTGCAGTTGCTGGCTAAGTGAAGTATGATCAATCTGGGAAGTGGTGAAGTCCATCATTATAAGCTCGAACTATATGGATACGAATGATGGATGTCGAGTGCTTGAGTTACGCTCATTTCGTATCGATGTTGATCGATACGATATGATGGGTACGAATGATGGATACGAGATCGACATGTTTCTCATGGATCTTGATCGTTCCATAGCTTGAGAATACGAACTCCAATTGACCTGAACTTTGGAATGTTGCATTGCATAGCTTTGTTTTTCATGTTATGTTGATTGTGGCCCAATCCAGAGTCGGACCAAGTTTTCCTATATCCATCGTGAACTTGCAGATAACTGATCTTCGGAGCGGATTGTCTTCAGTTTCTAGTCAAGTCCTTGGTACATGGCCTTGCCAAAAGGTGGGATAACATTTGCCCTCCAAAGTACGTCATGTGTGAACATGACATGCTTTGAAGAGTTGTCATCTTTATTCTCAAGAGACTCTATCTAATTGGCTGAATAGTCGTTGTCCCTTCGCCTAGAGATGTAATTTTCAGTAGACATGACTCCTGGTCGATTTCTAGTGGTATAAATGTTGAGTTGTAGACTGCCAATGACCACGTAGTCTTTACTGCAGTTGAAGGTCAAGTGTTAGCAATTCGTTTTTATTGTTTTGGTTGTCACTAGTGAGTATTCAATTCCTATTAACTTCAAAATTCAAATGTTAGTATAGCATGTAGGCACACATACATATTTGGACCCAACTCCCATTCACGCTTACTCATTCATGGGTCATTGTCAAGTTTTTTTAAATGAAAAAGGATTTTGGTGAAAAAAGTTCTTACCATCGATAGATGGTTCCTTTTAGATCGAGTTTCATATCGATCCACTTCTGGATCGATGTGAAATTCCAAGTTGTAACAACGTTCGATGGTTGTTTTGATGCCTCTCTCTATATTGATCCTCTCCTATATCGATCTAGGGTGCATTAGAGTGGATTCTTACCGATGGTGATCGATATGAGATGAAGTTGCTAAAGGCGGGTTCCATAACGATGGACACAGATTAGTTTGAATTGTTGTATAAATATGTTCTTCGTATTGATGGATTCGAGAGTTACAAGCACGAACATATTGGAACGCTACGTATCGAATGATATGAGATACAGAGATTCATATGCATTTCATATTGATGGATATGAACGATCCAAGCATAAGTACACGGTGCATTTCATATCGACGGGATTTTGACTTATTCAATTGGTGAGAAAAACCGAGATACGAATCATTTTTTATGTTGGTTACGAAGGGAGTACAAATACTTTTTTGTACTTAACATATTCTTTTTCGTCTTGCTATTTCGTATTGATCAGAGAAAAGAAAAAAAGAAAAAAAAGAAAAAAGAGAAGAACTGTTCTTCATCTCAAACCATAATCGGATTACCCAATTTAAAGCCCCTTAAACCTTATGTAAATCATTGATTGAATCAGTCTTGTAATGGTGAGATTTGATTTGCATGCTCCCTCGTTCATTATATTCATCATCTTCAGCGTCGTTGTCGTCGAGGGGTAGCTGAGGTAGAGTGAAGAGCATTGCTAATGGTGATTTAGAGAAGAAGGAGGGTAGCTCGAGAGGAAAAAAGATGCAGAGTCACTGACTCCAGATCTAACCAACTCAGGTGGTGATCTCGCATTGATGCGAGGGATGAACGTGGAATCAATCTGGATGTATGAAGTTTTATAGATAGTGGATGTGAAGGAATTGTCATGGATCAATTCACTAGATCGCATATGCGATCGATGCAAAAAAGTGTGTCGATGGATGTGGTTGAAAGTAGTTTCCACGATCGAGGAGAAAAGTAGACATCTGTAAACGATGCGGAAGGAATAGTTAGATGATCGATCCGAGGTAAACTAACTCATATCGATATGGGGAGGTGCCTTCTGATCGATCTAAAGCCATAACTCATGGATCGATACAAAAGCGCTATTTTCTGGATTGGTCAAGTGTTGTCATAGGGAACAGATCGACAAGAAGCGATCAATATGGAGTGATCGATATTGGAAGATCGATATGAAGTGCTCGATCGATACGAACCGATGATCGGTTTGACTGTTTTAATTGATACAAATGTTAGCTTTAGGGGAACGAATCAGAATGAATTATGATGGATACGAATTTCACGATCTTTGCATACTCAAACACCTAAACCTGACGAGCTTTAGCCTTGCATATTTGGACTCGACCGTAGAACTACGTATATGACTGTCCTTCAAAGATCGTAGATGGAATTGTAACTTTTTAAACATAACAGACTTTTAATATGGATCATTCTCCAAAGTTAGAATGGCACGGTTGAGATGGTCAGGAATGACAGTTGCTCCGATCTGATATTGATGTCTCGTTTCTTTACCATCTCTTAACCTTGAAGAAATTTAAAGTACCGTGCAACACTTCACTACACAACACGATCACTCACTTTGCACTGGGGGATATGGATTTTCTACAATCTAATAGTGGTTTTTACTGAGTTCAATAGTTGTGGATCCTGGAATCTTGGAACGGCAAGAATCTCAAAGTCCTCCATTCTCTAGAATATATAAGTCGGACGTCCCAGTTGATATAGTGAATCCTACTTCGGATGAACTGCCGGATGCAGTGGTGACAATGAATCATATAGATTCTGTCTAGTCCAAGATTACAGAAGAATTTTTAGGTAGAATTTACCTTAGGTATGCGTTGTCTTTTGAAGAAGTCTAGCTACCAAGACCGAAGGATAAAGCACGCTATCCCCCAAAGGGATTCACCGCATGCAATAGATTTATGTGCTGGGCTGGAACAATGCACCCATTCAACCAATTCATCAGGGAAGTTCTCTTTATCCGTGGATCACACCTTCTCAGCTTGCACAATATTTATGAAACATCTCCTTCGTCCCCCAACTACCAACGGGATCAGATATTTATTCAATGTGAAGAGTCGGGTGAATAATCCATCATTCACCTTCCCGGAGGCTGTTGGGAACTGCCAAGTGGTGGCAGGAACATGAAGCATGTTAAGCTACTTCAAAACAGAGTGGTTCTATGTGAGATGCCCTCCATGATTTGCCAGGCGATGGCTGGCTAGACATAAGTGCTATTACTTGCTTTGTTATTTAACCATAACTTAATAATATAGATCGGTGTTGAACACATTACTGTGTTTCTTTTACAGGTTCTATTCCACGGCCCAAAGGAACGCAATATAAAGAGACGGTGATAACACTCCAGGCGGTGCCTTCTGAGCAAAGAGAAATAGATGAAGTTCTCATCGGTTAAAATTTAATTGCCACCGGACTTTTAGAGAAAGGACAGAGCACAGGGCTCATAGGAATTCCAAGAGTAGCCTGAGAAAGACGGGCTTCTGTCGTGCCCGCGATCGAGGGAACTTAGGCCATGCCCGACATAATAATCATCGAACCTCGCGATGATGAGGATACAGAGGCTGGTCATGAGCCTGCGGTCATGGCTCCACAGGGCCCTCGGCCATCCAAGTCAAAGAGAAAAGGTAAAGCTTCTGTCTATAAAGTCAAGAGGAAAAAGACTACCAAAGCAACTCAATTTGTGACTACCTCCATAGGTCCTGAGACCTTTTCTAAGCAGATAGAAAGCTCGCTAAAGGGGCTATCAGATATTCCCATTCCCGTGGACATACCATAATCCCCTGATCTTGGATTAGAGGGGATCCACTCCCCTTTAAGAACCGGCATTGGCCTAGTTTCAATAGATATAGGGGAGTCAACTCCAATAAGCAAAGCTATTACAACCGGTCGGTTGGAGGGTTTACACATGCATACACGCACTTCACGGTATTACATGACATTACATCATGTGCTTCTCAAAATCCAGTGGTGACTGATTTTCTTCTTCTTTTTTTTTGCAGACACAATGGTAAAACAAGGTTCTATGCTTGATAAACTCCAGTCCTCACGCCAGCCATCTGGATCACATTATGAATCACATCGACGTGAGAGTGAGAGAGATTATGGCCGTGGCTACCATTTTAGCCGGGAATATGAGCACTACGATAGGGCAAAGGAAAAATCACACCAAAGCAAGCACCGCTCCAGTTGCGATCTCTGCCACCGAAAGCACCTTCTAAACTATTTGACCCCAGCAGGCCCTCTTCTGCATCTTCGCACCAAACAGTGCTATCTCACGCTCCAAAAATGGGCAAATAACGTCGCAAAAGTGAACAACCGCTCCCGCTATCATAGAAAAAACTGCTATAGAGCCAATAGGGAAGGATTCGTCCATATTGCTAAACTGAAAAAGGATTTCCCAAATATATGCTTCGATGGTTTCCACTTTTCCCCTAATTTGAAGAAAATCTTGAATGACATAGAGAAACTGGTGCAAGACTACGTGCACAATGCATACAACCAATACCGAGAGTGGGTCAAGATGGCAGAGCGGATCTTGGCTGTGTCCTTTGAACGAGCCAAGGCAATTGAGAAATTGGAGGGCGGTCTTTCTCACAAGAACAAGATAATAGAGGTGCTCTCCAATGAACTCAAGTCCTCAAGAAAAGCTGAGATGGAGGCTGACCAGAGAGCCAAGGAAGCTAAGAAGTCCATGGAAGAAATGAGAAAAACCCATATGGACTTGGTGCAAGAGATGGGGCACCACAACTCCATAATTATTCAAGAAAGCGATGCGACGCTAAAAGAAGTTGTCGAATTCAAGGCAAAGAAAAATGAGGCCGCCAAAGAAAAAGATAAAGCTAATAAGGTTGCCCATAAAGCATGCGAGGAGGTGGTGAAGCTTAGAGAAGAGAGGGACATCGCAATTCAAAAGGATGCATAAGCCGATATTCGGGTCGAAAGGGAGGTTAAATCCATCAAGGCCAAGATGGAAGTGAATTCGAGGACCTCCTGGCCACCTATAATGAAAACGTCCCAAGGAATTACAACTTGAATTGGCTTGGTGAGGACTATCCTTTCCAATTGTATAAGGCCTTGAACCGCTTGGTTGAGGATGAAAAGGTGATCTGCATATTTGCAACTATTGATGAATTTGAATTAAAAGCTCAAGTGTTGATTGGGCATGAGCCCAAAGTCCTTCATGACCTCACTCTAGAGAGAATCCCCGGCTGCTAAATACTCATAGGTCGAAGAAGGATCCGAGGGCGAACACCACGACGTTGCTTTTGAGGTGCCTCCAGTATCTCGACCTGCGCCCACATTTTCTGTCGACCCCCAATCGTCCCGGGGTATGATCCCAACAGGCCACATTTTTCACCAGTCAGCAAGCACAGCTCGGAAGGCATGTCGGCTCAACCTAGGAGCCAACCTGAGGGAGGTACTCCTGACACTTCTCCTATTCTTCAAAATGCAGGAACGTTATCAGAGAATATTACAAATATATTCTCTTATCTTTATTCAGCCTTAAATTATGCATCGGCCAACCCTCCTACAACTCAAGAAGTTCATCACGAGCAAGAGGCGTTAAGAATAAAGGCCACAACTGTAATGATCACTACTTCGGCTGGGGAGATGCATGATAGCGGCTGTATGTTTGACGACCAACCGATGGAAGCTCTTCTCAGCCGCCAAAGCTATCCAAGCATTGAGATGCCCTTTAATATGGATGAAGATGTTATTATTATGGGTTCCTCAATTCTGACTGGCAGTATCTCAATGAGTGAGCACGTGGACCGGGAGGAATAAATGATGAGGGAAATCAAGGCTGAGATGGAGCATGATCTTATATCTGGTAGAGGTATGGCGGGTACTGGCCCGGCCCCGATTCTTGTGATTTCTCCTGGTGGCACCGTGATTGAGACTGGCACGCCTTATTCTTCTGGTATCAAAAGTGCCACTATTCCACCAGCTTCACATATAGGGGATACTTTGATCCCCACGGGCTCCCAAGGGGAGACCGCATCGATTCCCCCATCTGGAGACAAGCCAATTGAGGCAAGTAGGGGTGGCAAGGGTTCCAAAAGAGGTCCGGGAGGTAGCTCGAGTGGGTCTACGCCAAAGAAAGTTAAAAAGAATAGGAAATCGGAGACGTAGATTTTCATTTTGACTTCCTCTTATGTAGATCGTTAGAATAGGCTTCTTTTCTGTTGCTTTTTGTAGGCCATGTATAGATGCGGGCTTGCCCCCTACTTATAGGAATTCTTTGGATGGATTTCGTACTTCTTTTCTAAAGAATAGTATGAACAAAATTCCTTTTTTTGGCATAACTCTGCGTTTATTTGTTTAAGCACTTAAGCATTCATATTTCCACTCAATGCACTTATAAGGCTTAAGTCTCTGAGTCGAACTTGAGTTCGGTCTTTAAGTCCTGAGGTCATGGCGTCAGGTCATAATCAAACATTAAGTTGAGTCCTAACGTTGCGCTATCTCGATCAGCAGCTGGTACTTGAGTTATGCCCCTAATTCTGGGGATAGTTGAAGTGGTTAGCTGGTAGCCGTCCTCCACCTTTACTAACTTTGATTTAACTTAGTCGGAACCAAGTTAAAGTAACATGAGTTGGAGCGGTCAAATCACACTCGCTCATTTGCAAGAATTTGCATCCACAATCTGGGGATTAGGTTTGTAAGCCGGCAGTCGATCACACCTACTTATTGTTTAGGATTACATCCACACTTTGGGGATATAAGTTGTTTTATGGGTGGTCGATCACACCCGTTTAATGTTTATACTCTAGTTCATACTCTGGGGATCTAGAGTCAGTTGACAGACGGTCGATCACATATGTTTAAGGATTAGGATCTTATTCACACTATGGGAATAAAGAGTTGGTTAAGGTAATGGATAGTCAGATCACATCCTCCTTGATCCAATAAGCAAAGTCGTAGATGGACGGATCCATCCTCTTCGAGCTTGGAAAGAAGGAGGTCATAAAGGGATGGATCCATCCTCCTCGAGCTTGGAAAGAGATGAGATCATGGATGGATCCATCCTCCTTGAGCCATGTAAGTGAGGTCGTGGAAGGATGGATCCATCCTCCTCGAGCTGGACGGTCGATTCACGTCCTGATTTCAGAGTTTGCACTTTAGCTTGCATTCTGGGAGCTAAAGTTTATTGGAGAATTATCGTATTTCAACTCTATTTTAATTAATTATTATTTATCCCGAGCTTGAGGTTTCATTTAGCGAGTGATAGGTTGGATCACGATCACTCTTTATTAGAATGAGTCCCATAACAAGATGGAACTCAGCTCTTTATACATCATGGCAATTGCATGATGCATTTAGGAACCATTAATCTGGCTAGAAGAGTCTATGCTTTATTGCTGTAATAGGAAATCATGGCAAAGTCAGTTGCCTTATTACAAGTACAAATTTTCGAATAGCATAAAGATACTTCAAAAGGAAAGCAAACTAAATGAATTAAAGCCAGTTATATGTAATAGCAACGGAGACTTTTGCTTTTCTATTCCCTCGGTAGAATGAGACCACCAACGGTCGGTAGCTTAAATGTGCCATCTCCAAGCCTTCGTTTGATGACATACGATCCTTTCCATGTCGGTTTCATGTGCAAAGGAACCAGATAGATTCACTTAAGTATGAGATTGCCAATTTCAAAGGTTCTAGGTCGGACCTTAGCATTGTATAGTCGGATGACTCGATCGCAATGTGTGGCTACTCTCAAATCAGCCTCTTTATGCTTCTCATCCAATAAATCTAGAGATTCTGCAAGTAGGATGACATTCGTCTTCGGATCATAATGAGTTACACGGTGGGAAGGTACCTCTAGCTCGACTAGATTAACGGCTTCAGAGCCGTAAGAAAGTGCGAGTGGAATATGGTCGGTCACGGACTTGTGGGTAGTTCAATATGCCCATAAGGCCATGTGGAGCTCATCGACCCGCTTACCTTTAGCTTTCTCCAATCGTTTCTTCAAAATGGACTTAATGACTTTATTGACAGCTTCGACTTATCCATTTGCTTGAGGGTGATCTATTGTTGAGAATTTTTTCTTGATGCGATATCATGGGTAGAAATGATTAAACTCGGTACTATCAAATTGGGCCCCGTTGTCAGTTACAATTATCTGTAGGAGGCCAAAGCGTCAGATGATTTTGCGCACAACAAATTTGATTACTCTCTTCATCGTGATAGTAGCAAGGGGCTCAGTTTCCACCCATTTGGTAAAGCAGTCAACTGAAACAATGGTGCTCCACCTTTAGCTAGAGGCAAGGACCCTATTATATCAATGCCCGATGTGGCAAACGGCCATGGACTGACCATTTGAGTAATCTCGGTTGGGCTCTCGAAATTCTGGCATGTTTCTGGCACCTATTACATCTCTTAGCATAATTCGATGCATCTCGGTTTATGATTGGCTAGTAATACTCATATCTGAGTATCTTCTTTACAAGGGCTTGCCTCCCCAATGTGATCGCCACATTCTCATTCATGCACTTCATGCAACACTCACTTGATTTCATCGTGGGCGATACACTAGAGTAAAGGAACAGAAAATCCCCTTCTGTACAGGTTTTCCATCTTGTATGACAAGCAGTGAAGCCTTTTGAAGAACCTATCTTTTCTCACTACTGCGCTCGGATAATGTTCCGTGCTCAAGATAGTTTTTGATAGGAGTCATCCATGACTCCTTCTTGAATGTTGCCTCATGAACCCAGTCTATATCCATCTGATCAATACTTGGAGTAATAAGTGTCTCCAAGGGGACGAGTCTCATCTACTGTGCTTCGCCAGTACTGGCTAGTTTTGCTAAAGAATCGACATTCGGATTTTACTCTCGGGGTATACAATGGATAATATAATAGTCAAACTGATTTAACACTCCCTAGAACCGTATAAGGTAGGTCTTCGGTCTTTGGCTTGATACTCTACTCGAACCTGGCACACTACCAGTTAGTGAATCTCCACAGAATGACCCCATAATATTTGGCAAGCCTCAATCTAGCAAGAAAGGCTTCATACTCAGTATCGTGGTTAGTTGCATGGAAGTCAAACTTCAAAGAATATCATATAGATAGCCCTTTTAGGGTTTCGAGCACCACTCCAATGCTTGAGCATCGGTCGTTTGATGCACCATCTGTGTATAGCTTCCATATATAGTTGGGAGGTTCACTGGTTTCGGGCTAGTCTTCCGGTATGGTTTCTCAGGTTGTGTCAGGATCTGTCGTAACGGCTGGTCGGTGTAAACAGTGATCGGATGAGCCTGGAAGTATAGGCGGAGCTTTCTCAAGGCTACAATAAGACAATAAGCCAGATTCTCTATCTTTGGGTACTTTCTTTCTACTCCTCTCAATATTTTGTTGATATAATAGATCAGTCGTTGGATCCAATACTCTTCTCAAACTAACACAGCACTGATTGCATTTACTAATACCGCCAGAAAGACATACAATTTCTCATGATCAACCGACTTGACAAGATAGGTGGTATTGCCAGATATTGCACTAGTGCTTGTAATGTGCCCTTGCACTCCTCTATCCACTCAAAATTCTATTTCCCTTATCTGATCAGATTGAAGATGGAAATGCACTTAAGTGTGGTTTGTAAATGAATCTGCTTAAGGACGTCACCTTTCCATTAAGGCTTTGCACCTACTTGATGGTTCTGGGAGTTTCAAGATTATGAATCACCCGGATCTTTTCGGGACTAGCTTCAATTCCTTTGGCGTTGGCAATAAATCCAAGGAACTTTCAAGATGCAACCCTAAAATGACACGTCATTGGATTGAGCTTCATTCTGTACTGTCGGATTATGTTGAACATCATCTCTAAATCACCTATATGGTTGTTGGATAGCTGCAACTTCACGAGCATATCACACACGTACACCTATCTAGTTTGAAAACATTCAGTTCATGAGCCTATGATAAGTTGCTCTGACATTTTTGAGTCCAACCGGCATCACCTTGTAGCAATAAAGTCCCAGATCAGTGATAAAGCTAGTATGCTCCGGGTCAGGAAGGTGCATCAGGATTTGATTGTACCCAGAGTATGCATCCATGAAAGATAAGTGCTTATATCCATATGTCGAATCCAGCAGTGGATCAATTCTAGAAAGCAGGAAACTGACTTTGGGGCATGCTTTGTTTAGATCTGAGTAGACCACACATGTCCACCATTTTCCATTTGATTTTCTAACAAGCACTGGATTCGATACCCATTTCGGGTATAAAGCATCATGGATAAACCCATTAGCCTTGAGTTTATCCACTTCCTTCAGGCCAGCCTATCTCTCTGGATCCATACCGTGCCTTTTCTGTTTTACCGGGACGTGTCACGGGTCGATATTTAATAGATGGCTTGCGATGTTCGGCGAGATCTCACACATGTCTGAATGAGTCCAGGCAAATACTTCAAGGTTTTCCCATAGAAATTAGACCATTTCTATCTCATCTATGGGCCGAGCTGAGATCCAACATTTACCATTTAAAGTCATCATCATCGTTGATCGGAACTTCAATTGTCAACACCGCTGGGGAAGCCTTCTCTGGCTTCCCCTTCATCATCGTTGTCTCTAAGATCAAGTACCTTAGGAAACTGGTCGTGGCACCTAGGGCTAGGCCCAGGCGTTAACTATCAATCCTCTGAAAAATGGACGTAGAGAGATTCCTCCACGGCCTTACCTTTCTCTTTTCACTGCGCATCCCGCAGTTCTGCAACATAACAGGCGCATTCAAAGGCCTGATCACCATGTATAACCCCAACCCCATTGACAATAGGGAACTTCAGGGTTAAACACCACAGGGCAATAGCTGTCTAAAACTTCACAAGGGCTGGTCAGCCTAGAAAAGCATTATATGGGGACTGTATATCCAACACCACCTGTATCACCCGAATTCTTCGACGATCACCAACGCTTAACTCAACAGGTAAATCCATCGTTTCGACTGGTATAGTTGCACTTCCATTGAAACCATGTATACATGACCGACACGGTTTTAGATCTTTTGCTTCCATCACCATTTGATTATAAGCACGCTTGAAGAGCATATTTACAGAACTTCCACTGTCAACCAAGATCCTTTTCATCCAAGATGGTCCTATCTGGGTAGAAATGAACAATGATCAATCATGAGGGCCTCGATTCTATTGGCATCATGGTTTTTGAAAATGATGCCGTCTGTCATCGTCTTCTGTTGCTTTGTCGGTGCCCCTTCTTTAATACTACTACAACACACGAAGTCGATGTGCCTAATTAAATTAGCATACGATTCCATTTCCTTCCAACTCCGATCAGCTGGAAGAAGACCACTGCTCACAGTATTAATTACCAACCTCCTGCTAGTACAAGCGGGTTCCTCAGGCCTAGCCTAGCCTTGAACTCGATTGGGGTTAGGGGCCTGCACTACCATCCTGTGGCGCCTGAACAAACTACTATAACTTTCTTTCTCTGATCAACCTTTGAATGATATCTTACAAATGACAGCATTCATTGGTGTTATGGTCGTAGCAATCATAGAATCTATAAAACTTCTCGATCTGAATCTGCTTCTTCGATGACGGTTTTGGAGCTGGCTTCTTGTAGTGCCCCGTATTACAGGTTTGAAGATAAACATTTCTAGCGACATGTTCAGGGGGTATATCGATCAAACATAGGAGCTTTGGGTCTCCCATGATGGGGGTCTCTCTTCTTTCCTTAACCTCCATCACCCTTCTGCTAACTTTGTTTATTTCGAATATTTAACTATACTTTGTCGAAGCTCTCCCCGGTCGGCTTCACTACAACATTACACTGGATGCCTTCACCGCTAGGCCCTACGATGTCTTGCTTCCTAGACCATCTAGCATCTTCTCTCCTTAAAAACTGGGCTGCCTTTGCATAGAAGCGGTCCAACAAAGCGGGGCGTTTCCTAGCCAACCAATCCAAAACTAGAATCAAGGTCGATGCCTTTAGTCAATGCCATCAGAATAGAGTTGTCGTTGGGATTGCTGACTTCAACACAAGCAGCGTGGAACCTTTCCAGATAATTCCTAAGGGTCTCTCCTGGAGCTTGAGTAACACTAGATAAGGTATTAACATCCTTTGGTCTTGCAGCATATATACGGAACTGCTCAACAAAATTGGTAGCTAACTGGTCAAACATGAAATAGATCTTGGTGGTAAACGGGTGAACCACATAGTCATAATGCCCGCCAAGGAGACAAGAAAGATTCTACACTTAACTGCATCATCAGCTCGAGCGACATTCATGAGCCATTCATATTTCAGAATATGTTGGTTGGGGTTCGAGTTTGCTTCATACACTGTCAAGTTCGGCATCCTGAGTCGACGTGGTGGCTCTGCATGTAAAATGTCATCGGTGAGTGGGGTGTGACTTATAGTAATTCCCTAATCAACATTTATGAGGCCTTGACTTTCTCCAAACATCTAGTGTATCATAGTTGGAATATCAGGCATCTGGAGATTCGAGGCCAAGGCATATTGGGTTCCATATCATGAGAATGGTCTGGTCACTGTCTACGGTCCGTTCCATGCCTCCTTGGCTCTTAGGCTCCATGAAAGTGAGGATCCTGGGCATGAGTGCTGTGATAAGGGGATGGATCTGGTTGGTTTTGGATCTTAGCACCCAGATCTATAGCAGTAGCTGTGTTGTCATGATCAGTGTTATAAGGAAGTGCACTTCCTTGGGAGGAGGGTCCAGCTTCTTTCTTTGTAGAAGGACATATCCCCGTCTGTCCAGGGTTCATAGAATTTGGGTGCCCGAAGGCTTCCGCGTAATTCTCATCTAACCGGCGGTGTGTAGATCTGTGGCAGAAGTCAGATGATACCGAGCTTTCAGACAAGGAATAAGAGGTATGCTCCTTCTAGATCTCCCTCGCCTTTCTGCATTCAGCTGGTTTATAAGTTCCATGTCAGCACAGATCTGTTGAGTGAGCTCTTAACGGCTTTGAGTGAGCTCATGCACAAGGGTATGTTATTCCTCTCTAGTTATTGGATCAGATGGATCTGGAGCTCCAGTTGGTGTTTGACTTGTAGTAGTCAGCTGCGTAGGATTTTGTCTATCCCTTCCTTTTGGATCAACGGCGTTGGAAGCGGTTCTGGTAGTATTCACCATGTTGAATGTAGTTCTTCTTAGTTCTGAAACAATCTGAATAGAATAGAAGGTACTTCCTGAAGATAACTATGGATCTCCTTCGGGGGATTTATGCAATCCAGTAGCAACAAAAGGATCCTAATCAGCTGAGAATTTAGCTTCTCAGTAAAAGCACCAAAGTGTTTGTACAAAAAAATGGGCACAACACTCGTCCGGTGTAATTGAAGAGGTTAGAATGAAGACGTAAAATGAAAAATGAGGCTAAGCTAACAATAACTCCAAGAAAATAAGCAGTAACAAAAAGAAAACAAGAATTTATAGTGGTTCGGTGTTATTTCTTATGTCGACTTTGAAGGTTTTGATGTTTATTGCCAATTAGAAACTGAGTTACAATAGTACAATAGCTAACACTCGAATTATAATGGAGTTCAACTCAAGCAGCAGCATAAAACTCCCTTTTTAGTTGCAATGGAGGTGGTATTTATAGGTGTAGAGCTAGAAATATTTGCCTTAGGTCTCAGAATATCCTTTCTCAGGCTGAGGTGGGCCCACACGATCGACCTGGAGTCATTTGGGATCGATTCATGGTGAGTTCGTATCGAACATAAATTGGTCCAGTTGAGTTGCGATCGATCATGGATGTCCCCTATGTGTTGTGCAACTTATTGTGAAAATCTCATTGTATTTGAAGTTGTGGTTGTGGAGTTATTGATCGATCAAGGTTGCAAATATGGAGTGGCCGAATCCCTCATATCGATACCTCCATATCGATCCTTTCACAGTGATGACGTGGCATGCGTGTTTTGTGGAGGTCCATGATTTATGGATAGTGCCGAAACCTCTTCCTTTGGTTTGACTACTTCTTTCGGAGCTTTAGTATGCAGCTTGCTTCGTTCCTATCCATCCACCGCTTCCTTTCCGTATCGATGCCTTGCTTCCACCTTCGTATCGATTATAGGCTTTACTCTTCATATCGATCAAGTATGTGATTGATACAAAAAGTGCAGTTGCTAGCTAAGTGAAGTGTGATCGATCTGGGAAATGCCGAAGTCCATCATTATGAGCTTGAACCATATAGATACGAATGATGAATGCCAAGTGCTTGAGTTATGCTCATTTATCTATGCTGATTGATACGAGATGATGGATACGAATGATGGATGCGGGAATGGCATGTTTCTCATAGATCTTGATCGTTCCATAGCTTGAGCATACGAACTCCGATTGACCTAAAATTTTGAATGTTTCTTTGCATAGCTCTGTTTGTCATGTCACGTTGATTGTGGCCCAATTCAAACTCGGACTAAGTTTTCCTATATCCATCGTGAACTTGCAGATAACTGATCTTCGAAGCAGATTGTCTTCAGTCTCTAGTCAAGTCCTTAATATCACGGCCTTGCAAAAAGGCAGGAGAACACTCACGTGGTTTGATTGTTCATCTACTATTGTAATATGATGTTGGATCTTGTATCTCTTTATATGATATGAATTTAATCATTTAGCATATTGTACCATCTTATGGAAAAGTTGACAATGATTTCCATTTACATACAGCTACCATGAGTCATGTTACTTGTGAAAATAAGGAACAATGCTAAGGTTCTAGATCTTCATATGTCAGCATGGTCATGGAGATACCTTTAGGCTATAGAAAAGAAGGCTCGTAGAAAAAATGGGATCGTTTGGAATTTTTTTGATGGATCGCTAGCGACCTAACTAGATGGATCGCTAAGTATCCATGTAGAATAGGCCCAACCGCCTAAATTTTTTATGATAGGTCCCACACACCCCTTAGAGTGGACCTACAAAGTTTCGTCCGAATTCGTTAAGTTTGAGCAAGTTATGGATGATTCTTATGGACTAAATGATCCGTGGAGATGGATAATCAAACAAGCACCAAATAATTTGATATTTGGATAAGGCATTCAAATCGATAAAAGGAAGGCAACCCAAAAGAGTAGACTCAAAAATATTCCAAAGGAATGGATTGCTAGCAATCCATCACCCGTGGAACGCTAACGATCCATCATGTTAGCTCGGATTGTCTTGAATTTTTCTGGACTTCTTCCTAGCACTGAGTAGAGGCTTCTGACAAGTTGGCTTTGGCCCAACTGCTTGCCTACCCCTATAAATACAACCCCACCTACAACTAGAGATGGATCTTTTTTGGGGGAGAAAACCGCCATTAATCTATTGGAATTTCTTTATTCTTCAACTTTCTTCTCCCTCACAGTAGTCACCAAGGGGGTTACTATGATTCTCCAGTCAACCCTTGTACTTTGACCTAATCTAACTCGTTATAACTTAGATCTAAGCACTAACCAATTGATATCTAAAGAGATTCAACTAGTATAATCATAATAAAGATTGATTAGAGTGGATGTAAGCTAGAGTCAGTCGAACCACTATAAAAATTCTATGTCTCTTTTCTTAATTCTACATTTTATTTGTTGTTCATCTGAGATTTGTGCTGCTGGTTATCTATGCTAGTGCTTTCATACTCAATCCTGGGTGTTGATCTATGTTTTGGGTTAACAGAGAGCCTTGTGGAAGTTTCTTTGCTAAACTCTATTTCTCAATTGGCTTCTAAAGGGAAAGAAAACAAGGTAGAAGTGAAGCCGAAGTTCCAAGGCAAGATGAGCGGGAAATGAAAAAAATGACCAAGGCTAAAAAAAGAAGGGGTGACTAGTTTTTGATGCCACTTAAATAGTCAATGCCTATGCAATTTATGCAACTCCTAATTCGAGTATGCTACCAAACCTCGATATGGGGTAGAAAATTATCATGGAACGTGTGCTTCCTATTTCTGTTTTATTTGATATAGGAGATTTAACATTCTTTAATTGATGTCCATCTTGTTGATAGTTTACAAATAATGCCCTGTCATCGATGACTCTGCAATTGTGCCAAATCCAATTGGGGCCGGCACATCTTTCTATGACATGTAGAGACAATAAATTATCTTAAAGTGAGTCTAGGTTTTCTTGTGATTCTTTCATGATTGAGGTTTTTAGGCTATGGACTTATTTTAGAGATGGATTGGATGACAAAGCTTGGTGTTGTTGTAGACTGTGATAGCCACGTAGTCCATATAAAGGATAGTGGCAGAAAGGGGCTTACTATGTATTGTGAACCTAAGAGTTCTATGATGTTGAGTTACTTATACTCCTTGTATCTCTTTCATAATGAATTGGTGTGGGTTCTAATTTTCAGGAGTTTTAAGGATATATTTAAAGAGGTTTGAGTTTATCTGCTTGTCAATAAATTGAATTTTGCATTGATTTAGAGCAAGATGCAAAATCGATTGTATTACAATTTAAATGTTTAACTCTGAGAAAAAAGAAGAAAATTGGAAACTCAAAGTTTTGAGCTTTTAAAGAATGGTCTTATTTGATAATTACATCAAAATGAGAAGCATCTATAGTGTTTTCCACTATTGAGATTGTGTGTCCACTATGGAGGATTGAATAATTTGACTGGAAATAACAAATATCCTCTTCCTCGCATTGATGATTTGTTCGAATAAATTGAAGGAGTGAAGATTTCTCTCAACTCGATCTTGCTGCAGGATGAAACTAAGGGTGACTAAATATAGCATTCCAAAGACCGCTTTTACACTCCCAATGCATCTTCTGAGTCGTTAGTAATATTCGGCTTTACGAATGTGTTGGCATATTTTGTTGATCTTATGAAATGTATCTTTTGGGACCAACTTAATAAATTTATGGTAGTGCTTGTGGATGATATTTTGATACTTTCTCAAAGTGTGAAGAGTACAAATTACACTTGAAGAAAGCGTTAAGGCAAAATTGCTTAAAGGAAATTTTTTTCTATGTGTCACTTTCGAGAAGGGAAGTTAGATTCTTAGGTTATGTTATGTTCGAGCATGGGATTTTGGTTGATTCAAGCAAGGTTGTTGTAGTGCAAGATTAGAAGGTCCAAATGGAATCAAGGTTCGCAGTTTCCATGGGTTGGAGAGATATTAAGGGCTTTACAAAGGTTTCTACACCTTTTCACGTCTAATTAGTAAGAACCAAGTCTTCTTATGGGATGAAATTTGCGAAGACTTTTTTATTAAGATGAAGCAATTATTGACTAGTGCTTCGGTTCTTGTTAATGTGTAAGGAGCTAAGCCATTCATCATCTACACCATTGCTTGTTGTACGAGGCATGGATTGGTTCTTATGCTAAAAAGAGAAGTAGTTGCATATGCGAGTAGGTGAGAAGAATTATCCGACTCTTGATTTGGAGTTAACGGCCATTATCTTTGCTTTGAAGATGTGGAAGCTTCGTTTGTTAGGTGAGAAGTTTGAGCCATTAACATCGTAAGTGTTTGAAGTACTTAGTATGCAAGAAAAAAATATTTATCTTAGGCAATAAAGGTGGATGGAACTCCTAACATTGTACGATATTCAAATTTTCTATACCCTAGGAAAGAGGAATGTTGTGGTGGTCACCTTAAGTAGAAAGCATGCAATTGTAGGTTCTAAATTTGTAGAATGGAAGCATTTCGAGTTTATCACGGAGTCCAATTTCTTGACCTTCCAATGATGTGCTATCCGATTTGTTGGCAACTTTAGAAGTTAGACCCACGCTTATCGACCGGATCGGTTTTATCCAAAGACTTGATGCAAATACTGTAGAGATCTTGGACATAATTGGAAAGTGTGAGAAGTCTATTCATATTGCATAGTACTCCATTGATGCGAATGATTAGCTTTGTAGGGATGGAAGGTTGTGTGTTTTTAAGGTAGATAATTTGTTGATGAAGTCCTTCGAGAGTGTCATCGTTCTAAGACGACTATTCATCCTAGTGGCAAAAAAATGATAATAATGTAAAGCACGCTTATTATTGAAAATAAAATATGTTTTGGAGTACATAGAAAGGTGCATGACTTGTTAATGAGTCAACGTCAAACAAAAGAAGGGTCGTGGTCTGTTATTGCCTCTGGAAATTCCGTATTGGAAATGAGAGCATATTTTCATAGATTGCATGGATGGTTTGCCGCAGAGTAGAAGAGCGAATTAGAGCATACGGGTCGTTATGGACCGTCTTGCTAAGAGCGCTCATTTTGTTCAGGTAAATGTTTCTAGAACCCCCCACATCTAGCAACGTTGTATGTATAAGAGGTAGTGAGGTTACATGGTGTACCCTCTAGAACTATGAGTGATAAAGATCCACTTTTATGGGTGAGTTTTGGAAGATCTTGCAACAAGCATTGGGCACAAAGTCGAACGTGGGTATGGCTAGCATCCTGAAACCGATAGCCAAATTGAAAGAGTGAACCGTATAGTTGAAGTATTATTGAGAGCTTGTACTCATGAATTTTGGGTTCTTAGGAGGATCACTTGCCTCATGTTGAATTTACAAATAATAATATCCTTCAAGAGACTATCTGCATGGCGCCATTTGAAGCGTTGTGTGGAAGGCCTTGTAAGTCGCCTGCATATTGGTGGGAGATAACCGATAAGGTAATACTTTGATCAGATATGATATGAGAGACTTTGGGTAAAATTGAATTGATTTAGAAAACAATGAAGGCATTTCAAGGTCAGTAAATCATTTGTCCATAAAAGACGTATTGATCCTAAATTTGAGGTAAGTTATGTGATCTTTGTGAGAGCATCATCATTGAAGAGGATTGTAATGCTCGGCAATTTTGAAAAGCTCACATCGAGGTTTATCGGGACATTTCCTGTGTTGGAATGAGTTGTAAAGCTTGCTTATAGAGTCAATCTACACGAAAAGATGTCCAGAGTATACAATGTGTTCCATGTTTGACACTTATGAAAGTGTGTGCATGACACAAGTATGGAGGTTGAGCCAAGTTAATTGGAGGAAGTGGAACTAGATGTTTCTATGCCCAAAGGACCTATTTTTATTACAAAGTGTAGTGTCAATCTTCGAAATAAGGTTGTGGAGCTTGCTAAAATCAATGGGGAAAAGATTATGGAACTAGTACTTTGGAGCTGGAAGAAAAGATGTGTGCTTCCAATCTAGAACATTTTACCAATACAACTCTATTTACTCTAAGTTATGTTTTCATTTAGTTGATTACAATTGCATACTAACTTAGGACTTGCTTTGCATACTAACTCTATTGCTAGTTTGGTTGTTTCGACACTAGCTATGTATGATGGGGCAAGCGAGTTGTGTGCAATACATTGTTCCACCCTTGATCATTTCAAGGGTGAAATCCTTTTAAGGAGGAGAATATAACAACCCATAATTTTTAGTTAGTAAATACATTTAATAACCTATTAATTAAATATTGGATGAACTAATGACTTCAAAGCATAATTTTTAAAGAAGAATTAGGACCTGAGACCTATTCCATTGAGTTAGTAATGTCATTTACATATGAAATACTTATTAAGTTTGTTAAAATCAGGTGAAGTTTGCGAAGTGAAAAGAAAAGAGGGAGGGGGCGAAATGGTCTTTTGGCCAGCACCCCTATATCATTTCTAAAATAACCCTCTTCCATGCATTCTCCTGATTTTCTTCTCCATCCTCTCTTCGAAACAAGAGGAAATTTCAATTTTCTTTGATTGAATTCAACATAACTTCTTTAATTCTCAACCAAAAATTCCAAATAAAATTTCATAGATTGAAGATTCTCTACAAAATTCATAACAATAGTTTGCATTTTAGAGAAGTCTAAGGTAAAATTTGAGAAATCAAAATAAATCTCCAAATTGGTTTTCTCTAAGCTTGGATTTCGCGAAGATATGAGGAGTGAGATCTACTCTCTATACTCTATGATCGCTAGATATGTTAAAATATGTTTGGATGCTAAAGTTTGTTAGGGCTTGAGTAACGAGCATAATATGAGATTTTAGAGATGAGAATCTTGTTGAATAAATGTTTCAAAGAATAAATTATATAATTTGAAGTGTTGGAAATTGTAGAAACTGAATGATGATTGATATGAATGGGTAGATTAAGTGTTGGTTGAATTATTGAGAAAATTATATAGAACGATGTGTTACGAGTTGAAATGGTTGGTATAGTGATTAAACTCGTATGGTGTGCAAAAGCGTTTGAGATCCCCAATGGTTTGCTGAATTACCGTTTAATGGTATTCGTCCCATGGTGGATCATTGAAGACGTGACTTGGGTTTGGGGAGTAGTAGATGACGTAAGGTTTCGAAGTAGTGAGGCTCAACATCAGGACGAGAAACGTCAAGCCAAGCGTTGAGCGAAGATTTAATTGGTGGGATCAATTTCCTTTGGGAAATTTACATCATTCAGGTTCTATATTACACCCCTACAGGCAGTCAATCAATTGGTTGCTTTCAAATGTTCAACCAGGAGAAAAATATGGGGTTTGAAAAAAAAATGGAAATAGGCAATTTTTGGCATTAAACGGTCAATTGGTCAATGTCAACTTGTCGACTAAGTAGGGAAGGAGTCGATAGGTTGAAAGTAACCATCGATTATTTTGCTATAGAATTTTTTTTGCTACAATCAACCAGTCGACCGATCACTTGTGATCGGTCGATCGATTGATTGCAGATGGAGATTTTAAAGGTTTCATCGAGGCATTTTGAATAACTTTAAAACGCGATAACTTTTGCATACGAATTCGAATTGAGGCGTGGTTTGGACTAACGTCCATAACATTTTAGGGGCTATAATACGAGGATTTTTGGATGGTTTTGGAGTACTTTGATTTTGGAGCTCATGCGGGACCCACTCTAATACGTATTCCAAAACCGTATATTTTAAGATAGACCAAGTGGGTGTATTAAAGAAGTAAGATGACATTGGGGTCACAATTGATGATATATTGGATTTATACGGTAATTTTATAGAAATTTATGGTGATTTTGATATGTGACGACCGGAGTATGGTGATATATGATTCCATATGATATTGCATATATGGAGTAAGTTTGTTTCCCTTGGCCTTGGCCTTGAGATTTGATTGTCATAGAACATTTGTGGCATAAGTGGTTGTTATTTGGTTTAAGCTTCCACGGGCATTGACGTTTTCCAGGGTATGGGATGTTCTATCTAGCACTACGGTTATAAACCTTGGGACATGTTGTAGTATGGGTTATGGCTTGGTTGTATAGATAAACAAATGGTAATGATTAGATATGTATATATCGATTCAGAATCGATATGATTCTTGTGTGGTGGATGATTCGTTCGACGCATCATAAGTATTGGTCTTATATTAGTAGTTATACTTAGTGGGTTTCGGCTTTATTGGGAGACCCATGGCCCCTAGCCTAGTGTGTGATGGTTGAGTCATGGTTAGTGTTGTGTTGTTTTATGTATGATAGTTTCATTGTATAGTATGGAAAAATAGTATAAATATGCTGATTTGTTGGATAGTGGTGAAGATGCAGGTTGAGGCATGGTTCTATTATCTTGGGTAATACTGTTTGGTATTGTTCATGATATAGTATCATATCGGTAATCATGCATATTAGTGATAGCTCCATTTCATCAGAATTTATATCTGACCCTCTCTTTGTTGTTTCTTTATTATCTATTTTTTGAGTCGCTTACGTAGAGTTGGCTGCTTGCTGGAGGTGATTCTTAAAGCCATAGTTATTTTACCGCTATGATTATATCTATCTAGTTTTTGGTGTATTGACATGTAGATATATTTTTTATTTTGAGACATGTATTATCATGGGATTTGATGTATCATCTACTATTGTAATACAATATTGGATCCTATGTCTCTTCATATGATATACATTGATCATCTACATGTTTGTTGATATTATATTTTATATCCTTCCATTGTGAAAATTGAACATGTAGTGATATATATGCTTTGTGATATTTTTTAATGTTTACATATGTTAACCTTAACGGAATGTTGTCCATGACATTATTGGGGAATCTAGTTGCTTGGGTGTGTAGATTTTAGGGGTTACAAGAGGCGAGTCCTTACATATCTATCGACTATGACCCAAACGTTGTTGTATCTTCCTCTAATCCTTGGAAATCCATTGATGAATTCCAACGATTTTAATTTTGTTCAAAATAGTATGAATATTTTCCTCGATGCTTCTGTACACCCCATAAACCGTCAGTTTTGCCTTTGAGAGATCTTATCTCTAACTCATTGGTGGAATTGCAAAATCCACCTTTAACGTATAATTTATCTTTATAAAGAGAGAAGGAATTTCTATGTGAGAAAGTGGAGGTGAATTTTAGTGTGTGAGAGTGGAAGCATTTAGGTATATTTATAGCAACACTGATGGTTCTGTGTAAAATATCTATCCTAGATCCAACATTCATGGCATAGCCCAGTATAAGTGAAATCTCATAACTAATTAAAATCATTTAGTTAATTTATATATGCATATATTTTAGCCCAACCTTATTTTCAAACAATCCTAAAAACCGACTACTAAATAATACACACACGCATATTTATTATTCATTATATTTAAATTATTATATTAGGCCAAAAATAATTAAATAAATGTATAAGGGTTATATATTTTGTTAATTATTTAGTCTCTCTAATAATAAATTAATTAATATAACCATTATATTAGTTTCTCCGTTGTAATAATTTATAAATTTATGTCTGCGAGCATAGCTCAGTTGGTTAGGGCCACTTAGCGACTATGGAACAAAGTTCCTTGAGGTCGTAGGTTCTAGTCCTGGTAGATTGAGTTGTGTTTCCCATTCAAGGCGCATAGATGGGCTCCTAGAAAACCTGTCAAAAAAGGGCTGGGGCATTAAAATTTTAAAGCTGAGCTGGTTGAAAATCCTTAAAATAATAATTTATAAATTTATAAATTATTTTAGTAAATTATTTTTGGTTGAATGAAAAGTGTTGCGGTTGTGACTCCTAGGTACGAACTCATCCATCACTAATATTAAAAAATTTAAATATTAATCTGTATAGACATTACTGAATAATGGTAATTTGAAATGAGTTCATTTGCTTACAGATTATCTAGAAGAAATCCAATCTCTTTTCCATTAAAGTGACACCCTTAAGCAATGATATATTGTGTACATTTTCTCTTTGTCATCTATATATCTCAGTTGATGGCTGAAACTCTATTAAAATCCAGAGTTAATTGTGAAGTCTAATACTAAAGTCCATAATTCAATCTGATAACAATTAGGATGATACTAACCTTCTGCTCGAAGGAGACAAGCCCTATCTTAAATAGTCTTTAGCTTCAAGTGGTTCAACTTACTCCTACTATGGCCCTAACACATTCAACGTTGTCGTATGACTAACTATAATCAAATTATAGTTTACACAGGCATTAGTCATCTGAGTCGGGATGCTTCTTAAGGTTCACAGTATTCTCAATTTAAAACACTACATCACATCATTACATTGGATCTTATATGTGACTTTTAACCTATAGAAGATTCTTGGTGCGTCATTCGGTAGTTGTTCCAAATAAGAACGCGTACTAACCATTTGGTGTCCCATCAGTCATGAGTAATTCATAGTCCATCATATAGAGTGTGTAACATACACTAATCTTGACGGTACATCCATTCATTCCTCATACAGCTTGATTAGGAACGTATAGGGGTAAATTTATTTGATTCGATACTCATTGTTATCAATACATTCATAACTGCAATCAATTAAATAATTTTCCTAAGGATGTTCTACTTGTATATATTTGATGTATTTATAACTTCACTTATATTCTAATATAACAATATATACAATAGAAAATAAAACCAATAGCTTATTTTACTTCAAATAGTATTCAATCAAATTACATAGTTGCCCCTAAAACATACCCTTAACTCTATCATGTAGTTTATTATATATATTATATTTTTATTTTTGTTTGGGCTCGTTGTTTAATTCAATTTTTATATAGAGCTCACAACCTAAAAAAATTAATTTTAATCAAGTATTTATATATATATGTATGTATGTATGTATGCATATATGTATGTAAATGTATATAAATTTAGGCTAGGTTCGGCTATACCTCACTTTTGCTACACCTCAAAAACCCCATGATTTCTACCATATGTTCCGAATTAAATAATAACCCTTCCCTCTCTTGAAGAGAGAGAAGTATATTATTTAATTCCGAACATGTTGAAATCAAGTGGGATTTGAGGTGTAGGAAAAATGAGGTGTAGCCGATCCTTGCCCAATATATGTATAAGATTTAATACTAAAAGAATTTATATGTATACATATTAAGAGTAGGTTTAGCCATATTCAAAATGTTGTTTTTATTTAGTTTAAATATGTAATATATACATATATTTATATATATCTATGTGTGTGTGCATGCAAAATATATTAAAATGGTTAATTGGTAACATTATTAAATTACCAATAAATGCTTATATATGTGTACACATATAATATCTGTTCGCGTCGACTAAAGTTCTATGAACTAAAAAATAGCCGAACGAATTTTATAATAAAAATAACCTCGAGCGCACGACGTACACTTGTAGTACGTGACGAATACGAGTCGATCCGCAGGGAGTTGATGATTTTAAAAATTCGTTTGGCTATTTTCTAGTTCATAGAACTTTATTCAACGCGAACAAGTTTTTGGCACCGTTTTCGAGGAGTTGATTTGATTTTTAATTTTCTGTTCTTTGAATTATTTTCTTTTGATTTTATTTTGTGTTTGTTTTGTGTGTTGGGTGCATTTAAAAAAAAAATTGTATCGTGTGTTTGCTTTGTGCTTGCATTTGTTTGTGTGTTTGTAGCTTTTTTATTTTGCATTTGCATTATATATATAAGAGCATACACAATTTTTTAAAAAAAAATTCTATTTCGTTTTTCATTTGCATTTTTCATTTACATTTTACTTTGCTTAAAAAAAACAAAAACAATCTCACAAACCATCCCCCTTCTCTCTGCTCATACTCTAACAAAACAGTGCACTGTTCTGTTTTTCTTTCCCTCCTCCTCTCCGTGCATCTATGCACATTCCCCTACTGTTCACAAAACTGGACTAAACACCCCCTCTGCCCTCATCTCATCCACTTCACCACGCCATCAACGTTCAACTACAGCCACAACTGCAGTCACACACTGTCACCGCTTCAAACTCCAGCACATCGCTTTCACAACTTCACTATCTGAAACTTCATACCCGCTTCACAAGTGCACACTGTTACATTGCACCTGAAACTGTTGCAGCTGAATTGTGCACTTCTACAAGTGCAACCTCTGTCAAACCATCCCCTTCACCCGAAATACAAGCAGCAACTCCGAATCCCTAACATCTCATCAACAACCCCTTTATATCAAACACCTCATTCCTACAGTAAACCAGCCCCTCCATAGCAGTTCATCTATAACCATTACCCTACTGTTGCTAACTGCCATCCCTCCCCACACTTCCTCCTCTGTTTCTAAACCATTACCCTACTGCCTATTGCTTGCTGCCTGCCCTACAAACATCACTTGATTCACTATTACATCTACACATTACCATCAACACACATTGCCTCCAACAGTCAACAGCACTTCCCATTCTCCTCTGCCTCTAACTCAACTTCCTGCAATTCACCACTGCACAATTCTTCAATCGGCTCCTCCTCTCCACTCAAAATTGCCAAGCAGTACATACTATCACCCACTTCTCGCCATATCACACAAAAACTTCACTGCCATCATTTCATTCATACACACTGAACCAAAACCACTCCGACAACACCGATCACTGATCAATTGACCTCTGCGGTACAACTCAAACACACCATTAACCACAACAGTTCAACCATAATTCCACAAACACCCTCCTGCAATACAACTCATCACAGTTCATCCACACAACTCAAATCACAACACATCACATTTTCATCAATACTTCTGCCTCTCCATACAACTGCAGTGCCATCACCCTGTTGTTCTTCCCACCTACTAACTATTTCTGACCTCAACCTCCACAAATCATTCCCACAGTTCTTCCTTATTGTTTTATTACATCTATATCAGTCTACCATCACTCACCTTAACATTCCTACCCATTACAACTACAAGAACAACCGCTTGCAGCCACTCGATCAAACTTCCCATTCACAGGCAATCTGCCTCATCATCGGCAATTCACCAAACTCCATCACTGCAGCATCCCTATACCTCCAACCTGCTACCGCGAGCATGCCAAATCATCGACAACTACAGGCCACCTGATTACTTCTCCCAAAAAATCATACAACCATTGCTTCTGCATCCTGAATCAACCAACTCCTCACTGTCTTCAGTGCTCCACAACTCCAACTCTTACATTCACCAAGCACTGTGCCATTAACATTGCCATCTACTGCCCAAACAACCCAGTTCACTACAAACTTCTAAAAACTCCTCAAAACAGTGCCAACCACCATCTCCACTTTGCCAATTCGCCCTTCACCATTCAACCACTCGCGAGAATCCCCAATTGAACTCACACCTGCTATTGCCCCTAGCCAATCAAACTCCTCTTCAACAAGCAAACCCCAAATCACCCGCACTCCAGTTGCCAACAACCACACCGAAATCCACAACCATTCGGCCTCTGCCAATCCACACTGCAACTAATATCCCCAAAATCACCAATACTCACCACTCGACCACACGGCAATTCAAACGCCACCATGCCCATCGCCTACTATCGAAACCAACATCCATTAAAAAGAGAACGAAAAAAAGCAAGCCTTCGATTTGTGAACGAGTATTGACTTGAGATTTTGATAGGGACTCTGTTTGGTGACTTGATTTTGATGGGGAGGTTATTTCGTTCTCTTTTTAATGGGCCGAGCCCCTGCAGTTTTATTAAAAAAACAAAAGGTTGCTTCTTTGATTTCATTTGTTCTCTTGTTTTGTTATAAAAAAAATCTATTTCCCATTCTCTTCTTTATCTTTAAAAAAATTGACAAAAAACTTTTTGTTTTGCCAAAAAAACTATATTTTGTTTCGTAAAAAAGAACTGTATTTTGTTTTTATTTTTCAAGCAGATAAAGGAAGGAGCCGCTTGCCCAAAAAAAATTGCTTAGCTTGCTTGCTATAAAAATTTTGCAGCTTTTATATGGTCCTATTTATTATTTTTGTTTGTCTTGCTTTGTTGGTTGTTTGCATTTGAATAAACAAATTTCAAAAAAAAATTATCCATTCGTAGTTGCATTGTAAATACACGTTTAATTTCTGCTTTTCATCTTAGAATTTTGATTAATAATAACGGTTAGATATCGATAACTCTTAATTGTATATTGACAATTTGTCTTCTTTGAACAATTCACTTCTTTGAACAATTTAAATTTTTGGTGTCTAGGCTACGGCAGAGAAATAACCATTTATAAATATTACGGTGATTCGTAAATATTATAGTGGTTGTTCCTCTGAATGTACTTAAACCTTTACTTGCATTGCTACGGTGATTCAAGGTGCAACGATAAATCCTACCCGTTACCTGACTGAGGACTATCTTGTTGATTTAAGACAGAGTGTGATTATATAATTTTGGGTTAGTATAGGATAAATCATTTGTAATTAGTCTTTGCATTCATTTAGTTGCATTAGTTCATGGATATTTAAAAAAAAAAAAACTTCAAAGTCTAAAACTGAAAAAAAATTGTAAATATTCCTTTCTCTAGAAATTTTTAAATCCTTCATTTTGACTTGTTTTTAATCAAAAACAAAAATCCAAAAAATAATATAAAACCTTTTCAAAAACAAAGAAAAAATTTGAAAATAATAAAAAAAAAATCAAATTTTCCTTTTGAAAAATAAAATTCCTTTTGCGAACATTTCTCCTTTATATATAAAAAAACAAAAACATTCTTGAAAATGTCTCGATTTTCATATTCATATGAATTTTACGTTAGTTGTGAAAATCAATATAATTCATATAATTTCACTCAAAATTCTTATGGATATTTTAACGATAAATATTGTTTAAATAATTCAAATTTTGAAAAATAAAGTTTTCAAAACGATGAACAACCCTCAACTCTTGAAAATAGCATTTCATCTCTATTTGAAATCTCTACACAACAAAATCAAATGATAAATGATTTGTGTAACTCATATTTGTGTAATAGTTCAAGTCAAAATAATCAAAATTTTAATTCGCTTCAAACTTCAAATGATTTCGAGTATAACCCATGCCAATTCAATTTCGAGCTTCAAAATGAATTTCAAAATCAAGACGAAAATGTGAACCAATTTTCAAATAATTTTGGCAATGGAAATAGTTTCAATAACGGTACGATTGAAAACTTTGGTTATCAACAAAGTCAAAATGAAAATTTTCAAATTAATAATCATGAATTTGATTTTGTTGACCAAATGGAAAAAGATAACGGGTATTACTTGAAAAATACAAAACTATTCGTGAAAATCATAATCAAATCTCAACCTGTGAAAAATCAAATAATAATATACCGTTTATCGAAATTGACAATTCTTGTTCCCAACAAGTCCAAATCGAAAATTTTCAAGTTAATAATTACAAATTTAAGTTTGTTGAGAAAATGAATGAAATTTACGATGATCATACAAATTTGATGATTAAAACATTGGAAAATTTTCGTGAGAAACAAAATCAAATTTCAATGTGTGACGTGTCAAACGATAATCCATCTTTTACCCAAATCGATGATTTTCAAATAACAACTTTTGAAATTGATAATGACGATCTTAATCAAGTTGTTGAAAATACGGTAATTAAGTTGGATTTCAATTCTTTTGAGGGTGCGAAACTCGATTTAAACTTCGATCTTCCTTTTTTTGAAAATTTGAATACGACAACTTTGAATTTTAAACTCGATTTACGCGATGAAGTCGTTGATAATCCAACAAATGAAGTCGAATTTAACGAATATGAGTTTTGTGGACTTTTTAAAAATGAGTTGTTGAATTCTAAAGGGGATGATTTAAAACACCATTTTGATTTTGAAATCGACAATTCTGAAGAAATTTTCAATGATAAGCTTGAATTCCAATTTGGTGAAAATAAACTTGAACTTCAATCAATTGTTTTATCAACCCCAAAAATAAGCGAAAATAAAACAACTCGTATGATTTTTAATAAAACGACATTCGTTTTTCCAAATCCACATTCGATTCCAAAATCTTTTACGATTTGATTTTCTATGCTTAAGCTGTGTCTCACACACTTAACGAGACAAATAAATCGGTTTTTGGAAGACCATTTCATTTACTTTTTGACGATATACTTTCTGAACTCTTGTAAACAATAATCTTTTTGTTTTCATGTAAATATAGGTCTTTTTTTTAATTTTTTTTTTCTCCTTTCACTTGGGTTGACTGTAGGGACACAGTCAAAATCAAGTGTGGGAGGAGACTCATCTTCATTTTCGATTTTTCATGATTTATTTTTACTTTTTCTTTGCAATAAAAAACCAAAAAATGTAACGACCCGCCGTTCTGACCGCCTCTAGTCGGTAATTAAACCAACTAGAAACGTTCAAAATGATAGATTGTTATTTAGTTTATAACATTTAAACAGAATCAGTCACAGAATCACAGAACAACAATATATTTTATAAATAAACTTTTCTTTTGTATACAAATATCAGAGTTATACAATACATTACATTTTATACAGCGGAAACAATTTATTTTATTAAGTACAAAAAAAGAAATTTCTGAAAAGCTTTAGTGGAGTGCTTTAATCCCCCTCTCTCAAACTTCGCTGCCTGAAAATCTTCAAGCTGTAAAAATACTCGGTCTGACCCGAGCGTTAATTGCAAAACACAAAAACACTCGAGTCAGGATTAATCTTAATTCAAGTAATTAAATTTGCAATGAATTGAAATAAAATGGTACAGATTTAAACACTAAGAACATGATCAAACTGGAATAACTCCCAATACTACAGTGTGTCAACCAAGCAACAGAGATGGTGAAACTCATAATTTAATTTAAATTAACTATGGATTTTCATATTAACAACTTCAAATTTTTTTTTTTTAAATCTATCAATCCTGTGTGGCTGCAGTACACACGTATATTTGCACACATGTGCACTGCCTCGCCAACACGTGTGCACCAAACAAAAACACGACTATCAGATCGAAACAAGGCCAATGCACAGACAAAGGAATCATGAAGACATCAGACAAAGCAATACAAACAGCAATGTCAAAGCAGGCAATCAAGGCAGAGGCTCAGAAATGCCAAAGACATGAAGGCATAAACAATAACAAATGCAGGACCAACTGCAAAAGTGACACAGCAGAAGTGATCAAGGCAAAGCACAAGTGTGCAGCATCAAATAGTTGTTTCAAGTGCATGGACATATATATATGGAACTGCCACTGCATGAAGACAGCAAAAATCAAGTAACTAGAGGCAACTGGCAATAACCACTACACCTAGCAAACTACATGAAGACAACATGCATGCAACATGGACTGCAGACAACTCAAATGAACCAAATGCACATGCCAACAGCAATGGAAATAAAGTCAGACCAACAACAGCTGCATAGGAATGCAGTAACAAGTCAAAGTCTGCAACTCAACTAAACAGGCAAGCCCAACTCAAGTACACCAGTGACAACCAAAGTACTAACAAACCACTATGCAGACAAAATGCAAATTCCAGTGATACAAGTGCAACACAGTTGCAAACAACATAGGGAACAGATAAAAATGGACTGATGAACAATATGCAGCAGTGAATGGGAACAACAACAATGAATACTGTTACATGACCAATGATACAGGTGAACAGAGAACAAGTGTCACCGCAATAAAATGCACAAGTGAAACCAAACCGCAAAGCTAAGCATGAAACCATAGTGAAAACAAGGTTGCAAGCATATGAAATGCAGACAACATGTACACAAGTCCAGCTACAACAAACAGTGCAGACCAAATAAATCAAAGACACCAAGTGATGAAGCACTGCAACTCAAAGAGCTCAAATGCATGGAACATGACAGCAAGAACAAACAGTGCAAACTCCCAAAAAAAATACAACAGTGAAGGAAACTGCATCACAACAGCATAAAAAGTGGATACAACATCAAGCTACATGAATATGGAACCAACTATACAAGTGCAGACTACAGATGGGTGCAAACAAAATAAACCAAATGCAACAGGATGGAATGCAACTACAAAATTCATCATTCACAATTTAGAACCAGATTACCAATTCAAAACAAGAACTTCAAAAATTGGAATTTGGTCTTATTGTTAAATCAGACCTTAAACACTAACTCCTCAGATGATTTAAAAAATAAAATGTGATACTTGTTTTAATATTCATGTTTTTTTTTTAAACATGCATTCAAGTTTTAACTTGATTGAATAATTAAAGATGTTTGATAATCTTACTTAAAAAGAAAATGAAACACTGTAGTTCAATCCATAACAGTCTTTTTTTTTCTCCTTTTTCTTTGCTGTTCATTTTACAACAGAGAGATAACTTCATACACACAGTAACATGTAAATGCATAAACACATATTCACACGTATACTTTCAATTCCATACCTAAACAACATTCAAGCATCACACAATGGATTCAAGGGTTATAGTAGCACATCAGATTCATCAAAGAATAGTTTCAAGCTTGTAAATTTTGTTATTTTCCAAATGTAGAATATTTTACAGGGGTTCAAAACTGGGTTACTCAGACCTTTAAACTGAAATTATTCACATTTGGCATGCAACATAACACACAGCAACAACAAAGAACACCACAAGCAGAAATAGGGGTTTTACAGACACATACATTCAATACACATGAACAGAAGCTCAAACAAGCACATGCAACAAAATTTTCCTCATCTAGATTTAAAATCCATCACATGCAGCAACAACAAACAAGCAAGGTTTTTGATATAGCATCTGTTCTTATCAATTTAAAACAAATTATCAAGTAGCATCTGTTCTTATCAGTTTAAAAAACAAAGATTGGGTAGAGTCTGTTCTTAACAGTTTAAAAACAAATTTTATAGCATCTGTTTCTCATCAGTTTAAAACAAAATTATAGTATCTGTTCTCATCAAAAAAAAAAACAAATTACAAATAGCATCTGTTCTTATTAGTAAAAAAACAAATTTCACATAGTATCTGTTCTTATCAGTTTTAAATCGAATTATCAGAGCAAACGATAGTAAATAACACCAACAACCATACATGCAGAGACTTATCTGTTCTTATCAGTTTTTTTTTATTGCAAATTAACCGAGCAAATGAAAGCCAAATAACACCAATTCATAGCATGCAACCAAGCAACCAATTCAAACAAATTTAAAAACTTGAATCAAAATTAATCGTGAGAAAACTCACCTTAACAAAATCGAAACAGCCGAAGAGAGTAATGAGCCAAGTTGAACGAAGATTGAAGCGAAGATTGAAGCCCCACATCAGATCGCAAGCCCTAGTTTTCGGAAAGGAACGAAAATGAGAACTGAAGCCGCCATTTTTTTTCTTTCGTGATCTTTGTTTAGGGTTTAAAAAATGGAAATGGTAAAGTGAAATGAAAGGGATCGGGTATCGGATTGAAAGTAAAGGCAGTGGTTCTTTTCTTCTTTATTTTATGTTTTATTTTTATTTTGTTTTATTATTTTCTTCTATTTATATATATATATATATATAATTTTTCATTTTAAATTCAATTTATTTTAAACATCAAATTTTATTTTGTACACAAACACCTTGTTTTGTTTTTGTAGATATTTACTTTTGTTTGTTTTGTTTAATTTTTGTTTAAATTATGTTGTTAAAATTTTTTTCTTTTACTAAGTGTATTTGTTTATTTTATTTTGTATTGATTTTAATTTTTTTTATTTATGCTAAAGAAAAAATGTCATTAAAATTTAACCATTAATTTACTAATTTACAAAAATAAAATTTTTTAAATCCAAATTATCTTCTTAAGTTATTAGTTTGAATTTCAATTACAAATTCCATATTCAATCTCAACTCCGAAGTCAAATTTAAATTTTTATTCAACTCTTTATAGATTAAATTTTAAAATTTAATCACCAATTTCATTGTTATATTGGAAATTCAATTTAAATTATCATTCAAATATTTAAAATTAATTAAATATTCACAATTTAAATTGTTCAAAATTCAGGGCCGTTACAATCTTCCCTCCTTAAAAGAATTTCGTCCCGAAATTACAAGTAAGGAAAAATGATTGTTAAAATTTCACCAATATTTATACCCTACTCAAATTAATCAAGTTTGAAACTTATTAAAAATAAATAAGTATAGGATTCATTCTACTTGTTTTATCTCACTAGCTTTGTTAATTAACTCATTTGTCTATTATTTTCTACAATCAAGACACAAAAATCTTTACTAAAATTTCCAACTTACAAAAACCCAAATTTTAAATTTGAACTTCTTCATTTAAGAAATTTACATAGTATAACTTTTCCAAAGCCGTGGACTTTCAAAACATTTCAAAAATCCTCTCCCTTAATTTATTAAGTTAGAATTTATGTCACTTTAATTTCAGATAATTGATTTTCTATTTAAAGTTTGAAAATACTTGCTAACTCGAAATTTAACAAGTCTATTGTCGTTCTTAAAGACATTAGGCATACGCTGGCCAGGCGCAAGTCTAACAATCTCCAAGTACTAAATATACTTGCTTCAATTCCCAGTGAAAATAGTTTTTAAAAATTCTTTTAAAAAAAATAGATATGGAAAGCACATTCCCCCATGGATCACAGTTTACTCGGCGGTTCCGCTACTATCCCAGTAGAGTCGCTTGTAACTGTGGATATCTCATCCCTTGAATTTCGCCATGGTTGTTGCCAAAGATCGCGGTTCACACGGCGGTTACGCTACTATCCCAGTAGAATCGCTCGTGACCGTAGGCATCTCGCCCCTCGAATTACGCTTTGGTTTGTAGATTGCAGTTTACACAGCGGTTACGCCACTATCCCAGTGGAATCGCTTGTAACTGTAGGCATCACGCCCCTCAAATTACGCTACCACCCGAGTGTAACTAGATCGCGGTATACACGGCGGTTACGCCACTATCCCAGTGGAATCGCTTGTAACCGTAGGCATCTCGCCCCTCGAATTACGCTAGCACACTATACCAGTCCAAAAGGACATTCCAACTAATGGAAATACAAAAGGTCACCCAACTAATGGAAATACAAATAGTCATTCCAACTAATTGAAATACTACGTAGCTACGATTTTCAAATGGACACTCTTCTCGAGTTCCAACAACCTTCACAAAGTTTAAATGGAAGGTACTTTTCCATATCCTCAATTTGGAAAACATAATATCATACATACATATATAATATTTCATTTCACATTTTTGTACATATCATACTCATGTACTTACATAAGTTTTCCACAGCAATTACTTTTCCAAACTAATTGGTTTTCGAATTAATCGTATTCACAAATATACGTTATGAAAACCAAAACATTTCATACCCATAACAAATAGAGGTTTCACAAATTTTTTCATTTCATCATCCATTTAAAATTTTCCTCTAAGTCGATTTGGAAATTTTTTAAGGTTATCTCAAACCAAATTCACATTCATAATCCAATTTATTATCGACTTCACACTCGATTTGGATTTCACGTTACATCGTCAATCCTCAACACATAATTGATGTCTATCGATATATAACCTCTGAGCTCGTACGTCTCAGAGAAGGGTGTTAAGCTAAGAGAATAAATTCTCCGCCACCAACAGATATATATTTAATAGAGATCAATTGATATGTCGTCAATTCACGACGTTAGACATACAATCCAAATCATCTATTTAAAATTCAAAGTTCAACTTACATTGTTTTTGGGTGTCAAAGTTAAACTCAATTTAACTCAAAATTCAATCACTTTGAATTTTTTTCTTTTTCTCCAAGTTGAACTAAGTGTTCAAATTTCCCAAAAATAATATCTTTACAAGATATAAAATTTTTCACACTTAACCATTTGAAACAAATTCAAATATTCACTTTTCAATTTATCTTTAAAAGATAAAATCTCAAAACATTCACTTTATCTTGAAAAGATAAAATTTCAAACCTTTCGTTTCATATTGGAAAATATTTCCATACTTATTCAATAATAAGTAATTTACAAATCCATTTATTTTCAACATTTTGAAAATATTTGATATACTTAAACCAAAATCAAATATATATTTCATTCTTAAAAGAAATCATTCTTTTAAACACATTTCAAAACAACTTAAAATGAATTTACTTCATTTCATAGTGTTGCTTCCCAAAAACATTCCCATTTAAGTTTTTCAACTTCAACTTAATTCATAATTTGAATTCTGCATACATTTCAAAATATTGGTTTTAAACCAACTTCAAATTTCCAATATTAAGTTTTCCACTTAACTTATTTCCATGCCCATTCAAATTCAAATTCTTCATTGAATCTATTTAAATCTCTTATAAATTTTCAATAGATTCATATCTCCTTTTATATCTCATTTATTGTCCAAAACCATAGATATAACACCTTTAATAAGTTACAATAATTTACTTATCAAAATAAGTCATTTGCGGATTTTATAAACATCTTTAGAAATTACATTTCTATTTATAAACTTTGTTTTATAATCTCCTTTACTAATTTGATTCAATTCAATTCATATAACTTAGTTATATACCCAAAATCCATATTATAAGTTAAATACTTATAATCCATTTATTTACTAAATCGTTCTTCACAACATTTGAAATCAATTTTCAAAAGAATTCAAAATTAAATTTCCAAGTTATAGTTCAATAATCCATTTGATTATAATCAAATTGACATATCATTTTATTTTCCAATTACTACTTTGAAGATATTCAAAATATTTGATTTAAGCCAATTTAAACCAATTCATTAATTCTCTTAACTCATGTTTCATTTTCCATAACTCTCAAAAATTCGATAATGAGTTTCCGAATGATCGAAACTAAGTCTAACGAGACCTCACTGAAGAGAAACGGTCGCAAACCTAAATTTAGAGAGGGGAATCTCCGAAAATGATTCTAATTTTCAAAATACCCTTTATTTTAAAGAAATTTTTTTTTATACTTCTTTAGATTTGAAAACACTTTCTTTAAAGTGATTCTAGTAACTATTCATATTAAATGCCATAAACTAAGCTTTGTGTAAACCAAAGCTCTGATACCACTTTTGTAACGACCCGCCGTTCTGACCGCCTCTAGTCGGTAATTAAACCAACTAGAAACGTTCAAAATGACAGATTGTTATTTAGTTTATAACATTTAAACAGAATCAGTCACAGAATCACAGAACAATATATTTTATAAATAAACTTTTCTTTTGTATACAAATATCAGAGTTATACAATACATTACATTTTATACAGCGGAAACAATTTATTTTATTAAGTACAAAAAAAGAAATTTCTGAAAAGCTTTAGTGGAGTGCTTTAATCCCCCTCTCTCAAACTTCGCTGCCTGAAAATCTTCAAGCTGTAAAAATACTCGGTCTGACCCGAGCGTTAATTGCAAAACACAAAAACACTCGAGTCAGGATTAATCTTAATTCAAGTAATTAAATTTGCAATGAATTGAAATAAAATGGTACAGATTTAAACACTAAGAACAGGATCAAACTGGAATAACTCCCAATACTACAGTGTGTCAACCAAGCAACAGAGATGTTGAAACTCATAATTTAATTTAAATTAACTATGGATTTTCATATTAACAACTTCAAATTTTTTTTTTTTTAAATCTGTCAATCCTGTGTGGCTGCAGTACACACGTATATTTGCACACATGTGCACTGCCTCGCCAACACGTGTGCACCAAACAAAAACACGACTATCAGATCGAAACAAGGCCAATGCACAGACAAAGGAATCATGAAGACATCAGACAAAGCAATACAAACAGCAATGTCAAAGCAGGCAATCAAGGCAGAGGCTCAGAAATGCCAAAGACATGAAGGCATAAACAATAACAAATGCAGGACCAACTGCAAAAGTGACACAGCAGAAGTGATCAAGGCAAAGCACAAGTGTGCAGCATCAAATAGTTGTTTCAAGTGCATGGACATATATATATGGAACTGCCACTGCATGAAGACAGCAAAAATCAAGTAACTAGAGGCAACTGGCAATAACCACTACACCTAGCAAACTACATGAAGACAACATGCATGCAACATGGACTGCAGACAACTCAAATGAACCAAATGCACATGCCAACAGCAATGGAAATAAAGTCAGACCAACAACAGCTGCATAGGAATGCAGTAACAAGTCAAAGTCTACAACTCAACTAAACAGGCAAGCCCAACTCAAGTACACCAGTGACAACCAAAGTACTAACAAACCACTATGCAGACAAAATGCAAATTCCAGTGATACAAGTGCAACACAGTTGCAAACAACATAGGGAACAGATAAAAATGGACTGATGAACAATATGCAGCAGTGAATGGGAACAACAACAATGAATACTGTTACATGACCAATGATACAGGTGAACAGAGAACAAGTGTCACCGCAATAAAATGCACAAGTGAAACCAAACCGCAAAGCTAAGCATGAAACCATAGTGAAAACAAGGTTGCAAGCATATGAAATGCAGACAACATGTACACAAGTCCAGCTACAACAAACAGTGCAGACCAAATAAATCAAAGACACCAAGTGATGAAGCACTGCAACTCAAAGAGCTCAAATGCATGGAACATGACAGCAAGAACAAACAGTGCAAACTCCCAAAAAAAATACAACAGTGAAGGAAACTGCATCACAGCAGCATAAAAAGTGGATACAACATCAAGCTACATGAATATGGAACCAACTATACAAGTGCAGACTACAGATGGGTGCAAACAAAATAAACCAAATGCAACAGGATGGAATGCAACTACAAAATTCATCATTCACAATTTAGAACCAGATTACCAATTCAAAACAAGAACTTCAAAAATTGGAATTTGGTCTTATTGTTAAATCAGACCTTAAACACTAACTCCTCAGATGATTTAAAAAAAAAATGTGATACTTGTTTTAATATTCATGTTTTTTTTTAAACATGCATTCAAGTTTTAACTTGATTGAATAATTAAAGATGTTTGATAATCTTACTTAAAAAGAAAATGAAACACTGTAGTTCAATCCATAACAGTCTTTTTTTTTCTCCTTTTTCTTTGCTGTTCATTTTACAACAGAGAGATAACTTCATACACACAGTAACATGTAAATGCATAAACACATATTCACACGTATACTTTCAATTCCATACCTAAACAACATTCAAGCATCACACAATGGATTCAAGGGTTATAGTAGCACATCAGATTCATCAAAGAATAGTTTCAAGCTTGTAAATTTTGTTATTTTCCAAATGTAGAATATTTTACAGGGGTTCAAAACTGGGTTACTCAGACCTTTAAACTGAAATTATTCACATTTGGCATGCAACATAACACACAGCAACAACAAAGAACACCACAAGCAGAAATAGGGGTTTTACAGACACATACATTCAATACACATGAACAGAAGCTCAAACAAGCACATGCAACAAAATTTTCCTCATCTAGATTTAAAATCCATCACATGCAGCAACAACAAACAAGCAAGGTTTTTGATATAGCATCTGTTCTTATCAATTTAAAACAAATTATCAAGTAGCATCTGTTCTTATCAGTTTAAAAAACAAAGATTGGGTAGAGTCTGTTCTTAACAGTTTAAAAACAAATTTTATAGCATCTGTTTCTCATCAGTTTAAAACAAAATTATAGTATCTGTTCTCATCAAAAAAAAAAACAAATTACAAATAGCATCTGTTCTTATTAGTAAAAAAAACAAATTTCACATAGTATCTGTTCTTATCAGTTTTAAATCGAATTATCAGAGCAAACGATAGTAAATAACACCAACAACCATACATGCAGAGACTTATCTGTTCTTATCAGTTTTTTTTTATTGCAAATTAACCGAGCAAATGAAAGCCAAATAACACCAATTCATAGCATGCAACCAAGCAACCAATTCAAACAAATTTAAAAACTTGAATCAAAATTAATCGTGAGAAAACTCACCTTAACAAAATCGAAACAGCCGAAGAGAGTAATGAGCCAAGTTGAACGAAGATTGAAGCGAAGATTGAAGCCCCACATCAGATCGCAAGCCCTAGTTTTCGGAAAGGAACGAAAATGAGAACTGAAGCCGCCATTTTTTTTCTTTCGTGATCTTTGTTTAGGGTTTAAAAAATGGAAATGGTAAAGTGAAATGAAAGGGATCGGGTATCGGATTGAAAGTAAAGGCAGTGGTTCTTTTCTTCTTTATTTTATGTTTTATTTTTATTTTGTTTTATTATTTTCTTCTATTTATATATATATATATATAATTTTTCATTTTAAATTCAATTTATTTTAAACATCAAATTTTATTTTGTACACAAACACCTTGTTTTGTTTTTGTAGATATTTACTTTTGTTTGTTTTGTTTAATTTTTGTTTAAATTATGTTGTTAAAATTTTTTTCTTTTACTAAGTGTATTTGTTTATTTTATTTTGTATTGATTTTAATTTTTTTTATTTATGCTAAAGAAAAAATGTCATTAAAATTTAACCATTAATTTACTAATTTACAAAAATAAAAATTTTTAAATCCAAATTATCTTCTTAAGTTATTAATTTGAATTTCAATTACAAATTCCATATTCAATCTCAACTCCGAAGTCAAATTTAAATTTTTATTCAACTCTTTATAGATTAAATTTTAAAATTTAATCACCAATTTCATTGTTATATTGGAAATTCAATTTAAATTATCATTCAAATATTTAAAATTAATTAAATATTCACAATTTAAATTGTTCAAAATTCAGGGCCGTTACAATCTCCCCTCCTTAAAAGAATTTCGTCCCGAAATTACAAGTAAGGAAAAATGATTGTTAAAATTTCACCAATATTTATACCCTACTCAAATTAATCAAGTTTGAAACTTATTAAAAATAAATAAGTATAGGATTCATTCTACTTGTTTTATCTCACTAGCTTTGTTAATTAACTCATTTGTCTATTATTTTCTACAATCAAGACACAAAAATCTTTACTAAAATTTCCAACTTACAAAAACCCAAATTTTAAATTTGAACTTCTTCATTTAAGAAATTTACATAGTATAACTTTTCCAAAGCCGTGGACTTTCAAAACATTTCAAAAATCCTCTCCCTTAATTTATTAAGTTAGAATTTATGTCACTTTAATTTCAGATAATTGATTTTCTATTTAAAGTTTGAAAATACTTGCTAACTCGAAATTTAACAAGTCTATTGTCGTTCTTAAAGACATTAGGCATACGCTGGCCAGGCGCAAGTCTAACAATCTCCAAGTACTAAATATACTTGCTTCAATTCCCAGTGAAAATAGTTTTTAAAAATTCTTTTAAAAAAAATAGATATGGAAAGCACATTCCCCCATGGATCACAGTTTACTCGGCGGTTCCGCTACTATCCCAGTAGAGTCGCTTGTAACTGTGGATATCTCATCCCTTGAATTTCGCCATGGTTGTTGCCAAAGATCGCGGTTCACACGGCGGTTACGCTACTATCCCAGTAGAATCGCTCGTGACCGTAGGCATCTCGCCCCTCGAATTACGCTTTGGTTTGTAGATTGCAGTTTACACAGCGGTTACGCCACTATCCCAGTGGAATCGCTTGTAACTGTAGGCATCACGCCCCTCAAATTACGCTACCACCCGAGTGTAACTAGATCGCGGTATACACGGCGGTTACGCCACTATCCCAGTGGAATCGCTTGTAACCGTAGGCATCTCGCCCCTCGAATTACGCTAGCACACTATACCAGTCCAAAAGGACATTCCAACTAATGGAAATACAAAAGGTCACCCAACTAATGGAAATACAAATAGTCATTCCAACTAATTGAAATACTACGTAGCTACGATTTTCAAATGGACACTCTTCTCGAGTTCCAACAACCTTCACAAAGTTTAAATGGAAGGTACTTTTCCATATCCTCAATTTGGAAAACATAATATCATACATACATATATAATATTTCATTTCACATTTTTGTACATATCATACTCATGTACTTACATAAGTTTTCCACAGCAATTACTTTTCCAAACTAATTGGTTTTCGAATTAATCGTATTCACAAATATACGTTATGAAAACCAAAACATTTCATACCCATAACAAATAGAGGTTTCACAAATTTTTTCATTTCATCATCCATTTAAAATTTTCCTCTAAGTCGATTTGGAAATTTTTTAAGGTTATCTCAAACCAAATTCACATTCATAATCCAATTTATTATCGACTTCACACTCGATTTGGATTTCACGTTACATCGTCAATCCTCAACACATAATTGATGTCTATCGATATATAACCTCTGAGCTCGTACGTCTCAGAGAAGGGTGTTAAGCTAAGAGAATAAATTCTCCGCCACCAACAGATATATATTTAATAGAGATCAATTGATATGTCGTCAATTCACGACGTTAGACATACAATCCAAATCATCTATTTAAAATTCAAAGTTCAACTTACATTGTTTTTGGGTGTCAAAGTTAAACTCAATTTAACTCAAAATTCAATCACTTTGAATTTTTTTCTTTTTCTCCAAGTTGAACTAAGTGTTCAAATTTCCCAAAAATAATATCTTTACAAGATATAAAATTTTTCACACTTAACCATTTGAAACAAATTCAAATATTCACTTTTCAATTTATCTTTAAAAGATAAAATCTCAAAACATTCACTTTATCTTGAAAAGATAAAATTTCAAACCTTTCGTTTCATATTGGAAAATATTTCCATACTTATTCAATAATAAGTAATTTACAAATCCATTTATTTTCAACATTTTGAAAATATTTGATATACTTAAACCAAAATCAAATATATATTTCATTCTTAAAAGAAATCATTCTTTTAAACACATTTCAAAACAACTTAAAATGAATTTACTTCATTTCATAGTGTTGCTTCCCAAAAACATTCCCATTTAAGTTTTTCAACTTCAACTTAATTCATAGTTTGAATTCTGCATACATTTCAAAATATTGGTTTTAAACCAACTTCAAATTTCCAATATTAAGTTTTCCACTTAACTTATTTCCATGCCCATTCAAATTCAAATTCTTCATTGAATCTATTTAAATCTCTTATAAATTTTCAATAGATTCATATCTCCTTTTATATCTCATTTATTGTCCAAAACCATAGATATAACACCTTTAATAAGTTACAATAATTTACTTATCAAAATAAGTCATTTGCGGATTTTATAAACATCTTTAGAAATTACATTTCTATTTATAAACTTTGTTTTATAATCTCCTTTACTAATTTGATTCAATTCAATTCATATAACTTAGTTATATACCCAAAATCCATATTATAAGTTAAATACTTATAATCCATTTATTTACTAAATCGTTCTTCACAACATTTGAAATCAATTTTCAAAAGAATTCAAAATTAAATTTCCAAGTTATAGTTCAATAATCCATTTGATTATAATCAAATTGACATATCATTTTATTTTCCAATTACTACTTTGAAGATATTCAAAATATTTGATTTAAGCCAATTTAAACCAATTCATTAATTCTCTTAACTCATGTTTCATTTTCCATAACTCTCAAAAATTCGATAATGAGTTTCCGAATGATCGAAACTAAGTCTAACGAGACCTCACTGAAGAGAAACGGTCGCAAACCTAAATTTAGAGAGGGGAATCTCCGAAAATGATTCTAATTTTCAAAATACCCTTTATTTTAAAGAAATTTTTTTTTATACTTCTTTAGATTTGAAAACACTTTCTTTAAAGTGATTCTAGTAACTATTCATATTAAATGCCATAAACTAAGCTTTGTGTAAACCAAAGCTCTGATACCACTTTTGTAACGACCCGCCGTTCTGACCGCCTCTAGTCGGTAATTAAACCAACTAGAAACGTTCAAAATGACAGATTGTTATTTAGTTTATAACATTTAAACAGAATCAGTCACAGAATCACAGAACAACAATATATTTTATAAATAAACTTTTCTTTTGTATACAAATATCAGAGTTATACAATACATTACATTTTATACAGCGGAAACAATTTATTTTATTAAGTACAAAAAAAGAAATTTCTGAAAAGCTTTAGTGGAGTGCTTTAATCCCCCTCTCTCAAACTTCGCTGCCTGAAAATCTTCAAGCTGTAAAAATACTCGGTCTGACCCGAGCGTTAATTGCAAAACACAAAAACACTCGAGTCAGGATTAATCTTAATTCAAGTAATTAAATTTGCAATGAATTGAAATAAAATGGTACAGATTTAAACACTAAGAACAGGATCAAACTGGAATAACTCCCAATACTACAGTGTGTCAACCAAGCAACAGAGATGGTGAAACTCATAATTTAATTTAAATTAACTATGGATTTTCATATTAACAACTTCAAATTTTTTTTTTTAAATCTGTCAATCCTGTGTGGCTGCAGTACACACGTATATTTGCACACATGTGCACTGCCTCGCCAACACGTGTGCACCAAACAAAAACACGACTATCAGATCGAAACAAGGCCAATGCACAGACAAAGGAATCATGAAGACATCAGACAAAGCAATACAAACAGCAATGTCAAAGCAGGCAATCAAGGCAGAGGCTCAGAAATGCCAAAGACATGAAGGCATAAACAATAACAAATGCAGGACCAACTGCAAAAGTGACACAGCAGAAGTGATCAAGGCAAAGCACAAGTGTGCAGCATCAAATAGTTGTTTCAAGTGCATGGACATATATATATGGAACTGCCACTGCATGAAGACAGCAAAAATCAAGTAACTAGAGGCAACTGGCAATAACCACTACACCTAGCAAACTACATGAAGACAACATGCATGCAACATGGACTGCAGACAACTCAAATGAACCAAATGCACATGCCAACAGCAATGGAAATAAAGTCAGACCAACAATAGCTGCATAGGAATGCAGTAACAAGTCAAAGTCTACAACTCAACTAAACAGGCAAGCCCAACTCAAGTACACCAGTGACAACCAAAGTACTAACAAACCACTATGCAGACAAAATGCAAATTCCAGTGATACAAGTGCAACACAGTTGCAAACAACATAGGGAACAGATAAAAATGGACTGATGAACAATATGCAGCAGTGAATGGGAACAACAACAATGAATACTGTTACATGACCAATGATACAGGTGAACAGAGAACAAGTGTCACCGCAATAAAATGCACAAGTGAAACCAAACCGCAAAGCTAAGCATGAAACCATAGTGAAAACAAGGTTGCAAGCATATGAAATGCAGACAACATGTACACAAGTCCAGCTACAACAAACAGTGCAGACCAAATAAATCAAAGACACCAAGTGATGAAGCACTGCAACTCAAAGAGCTCAAATGCATGGAACATGACAGCAAGAACAAACAGTGCAAACTCCCAAAAAAAATACAACAGTGAAGGAAACTGCATCACAGCAGCATAAAAAGTGGATACAACATCAAGCTACATGAATATGGAACCAACTATACAAGTGCAGACTACAGATGGGTGCAAACAAAATAAACCAAATGCAACAGGATGGAATGCAACTACAAAATTCATCATTCACAATTTAGAACCAGATTACCAATTCAAAACAAGAACTTCAAAAATTGGAATTTGGTCTTATTGTTAAATCAGACCTTAAACACTAACTCCTCAGATGATTTAAAAAAAAAAATGTGATACTTGTTTTAATATTCATGTTTTTTTTAAACATGCATTCAAGTTTTAACTTGATTGAATAATTAAAGATGTTTGATAATCTTACTTAAAAAGAAAATGAAACACTGTAGTTCAATCCATAACAGTCTTTTTTTTTCTCCTTTTTCTTTGCTGTTCATTTTACAACAGAGAGATAACTTCATACACACAGTAACATGTAAATGCATAAACACATATTCACACGTATACTTTCAATTCCATACCTAAACAACATTCAAGCATCACACAATGGATTCAAGGGTTATAGTAGCACATCAGATTCATCAAAGAATAGTTTCAAGCTTGTAAATTTTGTTATTTTCCAAATGTAGAATATTTTACAGGGGTTCAAAACTGGGTTACTCAGACCTTTAAACTGAAATTATTCACATTTGGCATGCAACATAACACACAGCAACAACAAAGAACACCACAAGCAGAAATAGGGGTTTTACAGACACATACATTCAATACACATGAACAGAAGCTCAAACAAGCACATGCAACAAAATTTTCCTCATCTAGATTTAAAATCCATCACATGCAGCAACAACAAACAAGCAAGGTTTTTGATATAGCATCTGTTCTTATCAATTTAAAACAAATTATCAAGTAGCATCTGTTCTTATCAGTTTAAAAAACAAAGATTGGGTAGAGTCTGTTCTTAACAGTTTAAAAACAAATTTTATAGCATCTGTTTCTCATCAGTTTAAAACAAAATTATAGTATCTGTTCTCATCAAAAAAAAAAACAAATTACAAATAGCATCTGTTCTTATTAGTAAAAAAACAAATTTCACATAGTATCTGTTCTTATCAGTTTTAAATCGAATTATCAGAGCAAACGATAGTAAATAACACCAACAACCATACATGCAGAGACTTATCTGTTCTTATCAGTTTTTTTTTATTGCAAATTAACCGAGCAAATGAAAGCCAAATAACACCAATTCATAGCATGCAACCAAGCAACCAATTCAAACAAATTTAAAAACTTGAATCAAAATTAATCGTGAGAAAACTCACCTTAACAAAATCGAAACAGCCGAAGAGAGTAATGAGCCAAGTTGAACGAAGATTGAAGCGAAGATTGAAGCCCCACATCAGATCGCAAGCCCTAGTTTTCGGAAAGGAACGAAAATGAGAACTGAAGCCGCCATTTTTTTTTCTTTCGTGATCTTTGTTTAGGGTTTAAAAAATGGAAATGGTAAAGTGAAATGAAAGGGATCGGGTATCGGATTGAAAGTAAAGGCAGTGGTTCTTTTCTTCTTTATTTTATGTTTTATTTTTATTTTGTTTTATTATTTTCTTCTATTTATATATATATATATAATTTTTCATTTTAAATTCAATTTATTTTAAACATCAAATTTTATTTTGTACACAAACACCTTGTTTTGTTTTTGTAGATATTTACTTTTGTTTGTTTTGTTTAATTTTTGTTTAAATTATGTTGTTAAATTTTTTTTCTTTTACTAAGTGTATTTGTTTATTTTATTTTGTATTGATTTTAATTTTTTTTATTTATGCTAAAGAAAAAATGTCATTAAAATTTAACCATTAATTTACTAATTTACAAAAATAAAAATTTTTAAATCCAAATTATCTTCTTAAGTTATTAGTTTGAATTTCAATTACAAATTCCATATTCAATCTCAACTCCGAAGTCAAATTTAAATTTTTATTCAACTCTTTATAGATTAAATTTTAAAATTTAATCACCAATTTCATTGTTATATTGGAAATTCAATTTAAATTATCATTCAAATATTTAAAATTAATTAAATATTCACAATTTAAATTGTTCAAAACTTAGGGCCGTTACAAAAAAATCTCAAAAAAAAAAACAAAAAAACAATTTTATTTAAGCTTTTTTATTTATTTTTAAAGAAACACTATAGGATAAATATATAGTTTTGGCTTATTAAATTGAAATTTCTGAAAGTTTATTTATCTTAACAAAAATAAAAATGAAGTTTGATTACAAATAACAATGGTTTAACTAGTATATAGGAAGATCCATACGTGTTAATTATGAAATACATCTTAATTGAAAATTTTTGTTTTAAAAAGTGGTTGATTTAAAGTAAGGATATAACATTTTTTGTCTTCTAAGTTAAATGGTGCTGAGATGATTTTACAAAACTCTCTCTCTTAAAAAAATAAAAAAATACTAACATCCAAAGTATTCACTCTCATTTAAAAGTCCTCATTGTTATGCGTGGGTGAATTACTTGGAATCTTTGATTATGTGCTTTCATACTCATTTAAAAGTCCTCACGGTTATGCATGTACGGAACAAATGTAAAAAAAAGAAAAAAAAAAAGAACAGACTTAATAAAACCACCTACGGTCGATAGGTGTATGCACGAAAGTGTGTGCACCAGCCATGCTCTGTACTCCCATCATGTAAGCCCGAAAGGCAGTGCATGAGTGGTATATCTGGCCTTAGTTTACCTGAGTTAGGTGTGTAATTTGTCTTGCAAATAATGAGAGAGCAAACAATTGAAATCATAGCACTATATTTACATATTTGGTTTGATTTGTTATTGAAAAAAATTGAAAATACCACTTTGATAAACTTTGATAATCGAATAAGGATCCATTTCATAGTTACACCGTGTTATTAACCAAAACAACGCGTTAAATTGAAATCTATTTGTTATGATAACTTGATTTTTGTTGGAAATTTTGACGACTAAATGACATAAATTTTCAAGATAATAACCAAAACCTATATTTAACTTATTCATGTCAATTTAAAAATAAATCCTTCATTTGTAAATATTTTCAAAAACTTGCATTCATCACTTTGTAAATAAATCTTGCATTTTGTAAATATTTTCATCCTACATTTGGATTTTGTGGGTAGTATCCATTGAAAACCTTCACGAGACAACACTCGTCCTACTGGGGACACCCATAGGTTTAATGGCTTGTTGCATACGCTCAATGCAATCGTGCTCCCTACGAAAACGGATTTATCTTAGTTTTTTCTCCCTTTATTCGAGGACGAATAAAAATATAAGTGTGGGAGTATTTGATGTGCACATAAATGTGCATATTTTTACCACCATGTTTAATCTATTTAAATTGAATAAATGATCATATTGAGTATTTTAACTTGTTTAAACCAAAATTCAAATTATTTTTAAATTGTCATATATTCATCTTCATACAGTGGCAAAACGGTCATTTGTGTGCATATATTTCTTTGAGAAAAATTAATTGGAATTTTATATATATTTTTGTAGGAATTTGATCTCAAATAGGAGTGGTTTCATGAAGTCACATGCATGCACTAAATGAATACAAAGGAATGAAGATGGAAATAATTCAATGTGAAGAATATGGATGTAACAACCCGATATTTTCAGCCATTCACATCCATACATGTCGGACTTGAATTGCTCAAAATACCGCATTGTAAATAAATTTGGAGCAAATGAAATACAATCACAGAATCACAGACACAGAAATATCAGAATAACTCGCAGTGGAAATTTAAAATACCATAGTAGTTCATGAAGCTAATATAACAAACTCTCAAAACATAATACATAATATCAGTCTGAAAAAAAATGTATGGAATAGAAATCTCAAATACATAGCAGTTTATAAATACCAGAACTGAAATAGAAAAACTGAAACTGAAAGGGAACGGATTCTAGACAAGCAGAATCTCTAGCGATTCCTAGCTCCAGGAAAGAAATCCAAAGCTAAGTTGTAAATACTCAGGTTGACCCGAGCATAAAGTAAAACACAAAACACTCGAGTCAGGACATATATACTTATATAATATAAACCAACTCAAGTGAACTGTAGTAGAAATGCACAATAACTTAAAGGATGCTTGGGATCGCCCATCCTTAATGATCAGTTAAACTATAAATTAAATACATCCGTGATTAAAATTTCAAAATGGTATTTATACTTCGAAATCAAATATCATTAAAAATTCAATATCATTCAAAATCCATTTCAAAATATCGTATCTTCCAAACCACATTCATTTATTTAAAATACCATTTCAACACACATTTCAAAATAATTTATATTTCAAAACAAATTACTTCATTTTAAATCATAAAAATGAAGTTATTATATTTAATAATTAAATTATTAAATTTTCAAAATTTTAATCTTTCAAAACTCATTCATTCACTTAAATTTATTAAAACAATGAAAATTCAACTTTCGCAGCATTTAGAAAAATGCTGCGGAAAGTTACTTTTAAAATAATCCAATCTAACAAAAGACAGCATTCAAAATGCTGTAATAGGGTTACATTAATTCAAATAAAACCTTAGTTAAATTCAAAAATTATAGCACTTACAACGTGCTATAATAGCCTTTAATTCAATTTAGCCCTTTAATTCATTTATATTAACTACAGCACTTACAAATGCTGTAATATCCTTTACTTTAGAAATAATAGCATTTCAAAACGCTGTTAATTAAGTTTCAAATATTCACTATACTTTCACAAACCATTAAATTTTATTTAAACCATTTCAAACTTATAAAATCATATATTTTTCACTTTTATAACCATCATTTAATTTTCCTTAAATTCATGATTTTATAAAGTTAAATTTCCATTCAAAAATCAATATTTAATAATAATTCACTTATTAAATTCCAACATTCAATTTCAATTCATATAATTAAATTTTTAACTTAACACTTAACTTATTTTTCATTTTATTTACTTAACTTCAAAATTCACTTTTAAACAAAATTCTAAATTTTCCAATTTAAGTTATATTTCAAAATTCAACTCAATATTCATTTATTTCACAATTTAACTTATTCAAAATCCATTAATATATTGTAAAATCATTTTAAAATCATTTAATTCAAAAAATCATAAATTTATCATATTTTCATATTTAATTTTAAATTCCATTTATAATTAAATCAAATTTCTAAAATAACTTATATTTCAAATTTCCACTTTTCATTAATTTATTTCACTTATAAATTCTCAGAAAAATCAAAATACTTTACAGAAATCATTTTTAATTAAGTTTAAATCAAAATATTATAATGTTTAAATTTTAGAAAAATATATTTTAACCACGGGTCTGTATATCATTTTCTATACTAGGTAAAGTAATACGGGTAATACATCATTTCAACCCATAATTTACAAAGAAAACTCGGGTTTTATCATTTCAAACCCGCGGTCCCAAGTAAAATGAAATAATTGATAATCGTTCAGGCCTATCATTTCAGCCCATAACGATTTTCCCCTATTCTAAAGTTTGTTCGGGTATGTATCATTTCAACCCTAGTGGTTCTAATCTAAAGGGAACTTGCAGTGTGATAAACTAATATAAATAACAGAACAGCATAAAATAACAGTAATATATGATATAACAGGTAAATAAGCATGGATGAACATCATACGATCATAACATAGCAGATATAACATGGTGATGCATTTTACAGATTCAAATTTGATCGATTTACTGGTTATATAATTATAAAACTGTCCGGTGAGAATAACTCACTGGTATAAGCTGAAGACAACAACTCAAATGCACAAACTGAGATCTTCAAAGGCACGATAACACGACAAAGATTCGAGTGTGAGAGAGCCAAAGATTAATTTCCTTGAACACATTCAAACAAAATAATACAAATAACATAAATTTTTCAACCCAAAATATATTTAAACCATGCTATAAATGAATGCACAAAACAAAGCTAAAAGCTTTGCACTTGCTTTCAACCTTCCATAGGCTCGGCCAGAGTTTAGAATACATGGTTAAGGCATGGTTTTTGATCTGGTTTTGGGTTCATAAGAGGTCGGCCTAACATAGGAAAAGATGGTGTAAAGTATGGGTAAGTATGAAGCAACACAATCTAAGTCAACACCAATGTTTCAAGGCACAAAGGGCTCGGCCAAAGCAAAGATGGGCACGACCAACTTCAGGTGGGGTTAGGGGATGACGTGGCAGAGGTGTCAGGTCAGGTAGGGGCTGGAGATGGTGGTGTAGGTGGCGGCCAAGGGGGTGTTTGTGGTGGTGGAACATCATGGTGCTCGGCTATGTACATTCAAGTGGAGTTTGGAGCAAGATGGTGGTGGATCTTCAACACAGGGACCACGGCATGGCTTGGGGTTGGACTGGAGGTGGTGGAGACTAGTTGTGGTGATGGTGGAGGCGGCCAAGGTGCTGGTGGTGGCAGGGGCCGAACCTAAATAGAGAAGAAAGCAAGTGCAATCACATCAAAAACAATGAAAAATGAAAAGAAAAGAAAGAAGTTTTACCCAAAAATTTTCACAAGAAATGTGACGACCCGGAATTTTCAATCATTTAAAATCGGGATATTTAATTGATTTTAAATATTCAATATAATAATTTTAATTTGAATTACAAATATCGCTATCTATTTGATAATTAAATAATAGAATTTAATTCTTAGAAATTGGGTAAATTATTGAATCTGGAATTTTAAGCTTGTTAAAAATAATCTGAAGGCTTCTAAAATTTATATTGATAATACTGAGGATAATAGAAGTTTTAAACTTGAATTTAACACTGATTTGTTCAGTCTTAAAAATATATCGTTTGAATCGAATTGAAAAATAGCCTTCCAAGGCACAGTCTCGGAATTTGACGAAACCAGTTCCATTGGGCCCGTAATATTGAATTATTTTTGGATTTCAAATTTCGTATCGATCGGAGTTAGTGTGCGAGTGTACGATATATAAAGGCGCTGAACATTTAATTGATAATAATCTAATTTAATTTAATTTAATTAGTCAAGCTTCCTATATACGCCATTCTCTTCCTTTTATAAATCGTGTGTTCTTCCTCCCTTCTTCAGTTCAAAGGAGATTAAATCAAAATCGTCTTAAAAAAAAGATGAAGCTTCAAAGGGAAGCTTTCAGCCGCGTACATATATATAAAAAAAAGGAGAAGAAAACAACAAAACGCAACACATTAGGGGCCGAACCCCTTTTTTCTTCTTTTCAAACCCCAAGCACTCGGTGAATTAAAAAAAAATCAACTGCTTCTCTTCCCCATTTAAATCAGTTTCGACAAAAAAGGGGGAGGGCAGCTGCTTCGAGTCGAATCAACCCTAGGTGACGACGAGTCCACTCATTCGAGCTTAAGGGGGAATCGCGACATAGTTGCGTGGAATTTCTGGAAGATCGCGATTTGGGGGAGGGGATTTCGACGTCAATCGAAGAGCTTAGGGATGGGGGTGACGCGGTGGCGATTTATGGCCTCGGCGACGTCGCGTGAGGCTGAGAGGCGGTGATTGATGACTGCTCGATTCGAGCACGATGTCGACGCAGAGGTCGAGGTGCAGAAGTGTGAGCTAGGGTTTGAGTGGGCGTGTCACCGAAGTTGATCTCTCCGAGGTGTAGCCGTCAGGTGAGGCGTTTCGTTTCGTTTTAGTTTGCGTACTGGTAGAATTTTAAAATGGGCAGTAAAGTACAAAACAATTTGTTTTAATTGTTAATCAGTTATATATATAACAGCCAGTTATGTTAGCTTATCTATTTGGAACTAAACGGGTTTGATATATATGGACTAAAATGAAAAAAAAATTATATATATACTCTAACTTACTCATCAATTTCAATTTATATATTATGATTTATATTATGATGGTTTAACCTGTTTTATTAATTCATTGAGTTATTTTAACTCAAACATAAAATAGTTACGAAGAAAAATTAGTTTAAGTAAAGGTATATAAGAGTTTTAAATGTCGAGGAATTTTGTAAAAGCCGGATCTTTGAATCTATAAATTTTAATAAAATAGTATATTTTGGTGAAATAAATTTATTTATTTGTTAGGTTGCTAGAATAATCTATAGAAAGGAAATTAGTTTAATTTTTTAATTATTTGTTTGAAATAAAATTATTAGTTGAAAATAAAATTTATTAGCTTGAATTAAATTTCTTAAGCGGAAACTAATTGATCGATTAGTCCAAATATTAATAAAGCCCTAATATGTTTATTCAAGGTCAAAATAATGAAGAAAACAAGCCGGATTAGGGTGGATTGCTAATCAGAAATCAAAGGTGAGTTAATCTCACTCAGCTGAATAAATTTAAATTTAAATGATTAAATTTAAATAATTGTTTGAAATGGTTGAATTGATTTATGTGTTGTAGTGTGGTATATATTTGGGATTTGCATTTTATACTGTGCTAACTTCTGTGGATGCAGGGAAAACAGGTTGGAGGGATCCAACTGGACCCCTCAACTTTATTTAATTATTTAATATTCTCTGTTCTGAATATTTGATATTCTGTAATGAATTATGTGGAAATATTTGATGCTATGGTTTGATTGTTATAATCGGGCAATAATGAATTACCAAATATATAATTTGAGTTTGGGAATGAAAATGAAAGAAGTGAAGTTGTAAGTAAAATAATTATAGAAAAGTTGAATAAATTTACGAATGAACTGGAGAGGAAATAAAGTGACTTTAAAATTTTAATAAATAAATCTTGAGTACGGGAAGGAAAATTTAAATAAACAGAAAGTTAATGAAGCTTAAGCTTCAATGTTATTGTTTAAAAGAACAAAACATTTATTTTAAATTTAGGATTTAAATTATTTAAGAAGAATAAAGAAGAAATTGGGAATAACCTGAAATTTGTATATTTCAGCTAAAGGATTTAAAAATCAAACTGAAAATAATAATAAAGTCCATAATTAATGAATTTCGAAATGAACTGATAAGTAAAGAAATTTATTTCAAATGGAATAAATTGGAAATCAATTTGGGAAAATTGATTTAGTTGATTAAGATTGGGAATTTCTCTCTGAATAACCAAGTACGTTTTCAAAGTAAATTTTTAAATATAAATTAAAAGTTTAAAGTTGTTTTAAGAAGTATGTTTTGAAAAATTTACTATTTCTAAATATTTAAATTCTAAAGTAAGTATTTCCTTTTAATCTATTATAGCAATAATTATTTAAAGAGTGACTTAGTATTTTATTTTTAAAGGTGAAAATCTAGTTTTATATTTTATTTAGTAACCTTATTTTCAAATATTCATATAGTATGTATTTTTTTCACAAATCATTGAAGTAGTTTTAAAATAAATGTTTTAAAGTATATTTCAAAGTAAAGTGTTTTAAATTATTTTAAAATCTAGTTTTGTGCTTGGTGATTTCATAGGAGATAGAAAATAATTGGGAAAGTTTATTCTGGAAAGAAAGATGGTTTTGAAACTGTTTTCAAAGGATTGAAAATAGAAATATATCTTGTGAAGATATTTTTGCAATAAATAAATAATTTGGGAAAATTATTTATTATTTGATGGATGTTTGTGAATAAAAATTGATAGTTAAATAACCGACTATCAATATTGGCCAATGCGCTGATCGTTTCGAAGAGACCGGGATCGAGATTTATTTCTCGAAAACCACTTCGATCCGGTTTGTACGTTTCGTGAAACGTGTTCGGAGTCGAAGATGGAGCAGTGAAGTGCAAGGGCTAATCGCTACTAATCCTGAGGATATTTCCAAAATGGATGTAGTAGGAGTAGTGCCTTCGGTTCCGTTCGGACCCGGGACGGACTTGTATGGACGAATGCTTGCGAAAACATCGTTAGGTGGACGATGGGCATTCTAAGGGATATGTTCTATAAAGGTAACGCTTAGCCTCAAGCCTCATCAAATGGGAATGACTGAAAATCAAGGGTTATGCAGCAAGGCTAGGTGGGTAGCACCCAAGCAGGGTGAGGTCATTCCAGTCTAGATGTCCCATATTATTCGGCTTAGTGGGCGGTTGCTGATCCCAACCGCGGGGTGATCTCACTCAGGATTATCCAGTAAGGGGTAGTCCCGGCCTTGTGTTGCAGGGGAGCGGACGTACTCCTCGGTACGGTGATCTAGGCCCCGTACTGTGACAGGTGGTACCCCAGTGCCTAGTCATTAGTTGGACATCCATTCTCCCTACGAGCCTTGTACGAGTTTTGTTTGTATTACCCACTCTATGGCTAGTAGCTGGAATTTAATCATGTAACAATTTCAGCTATTTTATAAGTATTTGTATATATACCCTATTATAATATCAGAGGATTTCTATAAAAATGTTTTAGCTATCGTAAGGTAAAAACCCGACGTGTTTATTTGTGGCGTGGTCTTACGAGTTGCTTTTGTTTCCAAAGAATTTTTGAAACTCTAATAATCAATTAGGTGTGATTTTCTCACGCTGGTATTCCAGACTGACTCGGGTGTTATTTAACTATAATGCTCGGGTCAGACCGAGTATTATAGAATACATGATATGATGTTGTGGAGCTCAGGAGACGAGTAGGATGGCGATACGTACTCCCGTACTTGTATATATATACATATTTCGCTGTGTTGAGTTGTTGTGTACCCAATTGTATGATGTTGATGTTGAGTTGTGATTGATGTACTCTGATTGATGTAATATATAAACAGAGATATATTTGATTGAGTAAAGATTATTTATTATCTATTATATTTTATTCCGCTGCGATGGTTAGATTCTGATGTTGTATTTGTTTTCTCTTCTTCTACCTCTTCTTCTTAAACCTAATGGTTCGTATTTCTGTACAACTTGAGTTGATTTTTGTAGAATAGAGTTGACTGTAGGGGTACGGATTTGCGGGTTGTTACAGTTGGTATCAGAGCTTAGTTTGGTGATAACCTTGGCTCTGGTGGGAAATTACTCAATTAGAGTCCGCAGTACTCTATAATGAGTTTGAGCGTATTAATAGATATGAGTGCGTATTTGTTAGTGAATATAAATTGTATTAATATTGTGTTGTTTGATTTATTGAGTGGCATATGAACTTTCGTCGACACATTCTGCGCAACTGTATCGAAGGGGTTTCTAAACACTTGAATAGAAACATCGACACGGTATCGTTTTAAATATGGGTAAATGAAATAATTTTACCCAAAATATATTTTTGATATAAAGAAAGTTTTTGTAAACTATTTTAGCTAATATATGGTTGCTTGGATGTTAGGAAGAATATTATTAAAGTATTATTATCGTCAAGTGAAAATTTAACTAGAAATTGACAATATAACCAAAGTTTAAGAGAATAAATTCATTATAAAATGAAATTTATAAATATGAATTATAAATATAATTTATAAATTGAAATACAATCAAATGAGAATTTGTATGAACATAAGCTATACAAATGAATTATAGTTAAAATTGATTTAATCTGGATTTGGAAATTTAAATCCAGGAGATTTGAAAGTATTTTGAAGATAAATACTAGCATTATTGTTTTGGAGATATTTCGGAAAGGAAATTTGTTTTAAATGGACTCTGAAATGAAATAGCATTGAAATCACATGGGTTATTGGGAAATAATTCTGATGATGACGGCCGCATCATCAGTATTCATTTTCGAATTTCTAAGTGAAGAATTGCTACCAAATTGATTTGTTTAGAAAAACAAGTCGTTTTGAAAATTTCAAAGGAAATTTGTTGGGAATAAAAAAAAAGGATTGGTTTTACTTTTGAGAAATATGATTTGAGATGTTGGAGATTTCAAAATAATTTGAAACCAAAAGTCAGGTGTTTAAAAATCCTGATGAGATAGGTTGTAAACTTATAAATTGGGATGATTTTTAAAGCTTTGAATGTCGGAAATTTAAATTTAAAGTGAAAAGTTAAAAATGAAATTTACTTAGAGTGGAGAATAAAATTTAACTGGATTGAAATTAATTGAATAGGCTGAAAATAATATCCAGTGTATTCGAATTATGTTGAAATCGAATAGAGTTAAATAAAACCGAGTTAAAATAAAACTGAATTAGAATAAGAATTCAATTGATTTATTGAATGGAATTAAATAAATAAGAATAACGTGTAAAAGAATTATAATGCATGGATAAAATATGCTTGGGATATAAATAAGCATAAGGCTTGAGTTAAAAATAAAAGATGAATATATTCGAGCCTAGAATGAATGGGATTGTGTAAATAATAAGTTGTGGCTTATAAAATTTGAAAAAAATGGGATAGAAACCCAAAATAAATATTTTTGGTGAATTGAAAAATAGAATGCAAACTTGAATTATAAAATAAATTGAACTAAGAAAATTAAATGAAGTGCTATCCGGAGTTGAAAATCAAGTATTGGATTTTAACCAGGGGAAAAACTAATTAGATAATAAATTGGTTAATGAAATTGAATTGTGAGTTTATGATGAAGTTTGAAAATAAAACTCAAGTTATAAATCAGATTCGACTTGAATGGTTGGTGAAGTAAATGTAATTGAAGTGTAAGTTCATGAAATTGGATGGTAATTTGGAATGGATAGTGGATTAAGAATTTGAGTTATAAATTAGAATTTAACTTGAAGTGTTAATAAATTAGATATTATTGAAATGTATCGAATAAAAATGGAAATGGATTATAATAGCGATGGTTTGAATTGTGAATAAAATCCAAATAAGTGGAAATAATTGGAAATGGCCTTGTAATAAATTGAATGAGTTGAATCTGGAAAGTTAAATTTTATAATAACTAATCAAAAAAGAATTGTAGATCGGAATGAGATTTGATTGTGATAGAGTCAAGTTGAATAGAAAAAAAATTGTAAAATGAAAATGAGCTTAAGTATATAATTTAAACAAATTGACGTGAATTAACTTAAAGCTAAACAAATGGAAGAGAGTTGAATTGAATTCAACTTAAAGCTAAGTTTAATGATATTGGATTGAATTTAAATTGAGTAAAAAAATAAATTTTAATCGAAATAAAATTCGGTAAGTTCCCGATAATATTTAATGGAATGAAAATTCTTAAATAAATAATGGTAAACCATTTAAATTTTTAAGGGATTGAAATAACTTAAGACAATAAGAAAAATAGAATGTTTCAAGTTTACTAGATTGGTTTAAGTGAATGTGGGTAAACTAATTATATTGAATAAATAAATGGATAGAAGAAATAAGAATCAAATGAAAGATGGAAGTAGAACTTATTATAAAAAGGAATGGAAATGAACTTAAGTTATCGGCTTAAGTAAGTGTTGAATAAAATCCGAACTCAAAATGAAGTATGGTTTAAATGAGTTGAGAAATAGTTATGGAATGGAATAGTCTGGATTGTTGTCGAGCTAAATAAAATAGTTTGGAATAAACAAATATGGAATGAAATGCAAGTGAATGGATTCAAATTTGAAATGCAATGAAAATGAGAATATATGGACTGTGAATAAATTTAAAAATGGAATAGAATTAAGTATAAATTGAATAGAAATCAATTTAAATTGGTTATAAAACATAAGTACTTATTTATTCACATAGATCTCGTCAAATTCCATAGAATAAATTGTCATTTGATGAAAATGGAAGTAATTAAAAATTCTATGAATTGATAGGAGTAAAATAAATTGATTTTGAGAGCAATTGAATTTAATATGAGTTCGGTTTGCTTAAAATGAATTGAATGTAAACAATTGAGTTTTAAACCATTCAAAATTGATGACGTTGTATACGAATGGATTGAAAACCATTTCAAATTTGATGAAAATGGTTATATATTAATTGGGATAGTGGAATTAGTATGAAAATTATATAAGTTGCTTATGGAAAAATGTTTGGTGTGTTTTCTTTTCGAATTCATGTGTTTAACTAGTGTAAATAAATGAAATGTTGTTAAACTTTATTTATATGGCACTTACATGTTTAAATTAAGTAAGTACATATACCTGGGAGCCGTGCGGCTGGTTTTGGTTGTGCTATTTGCTAAAAATATAAGCCGCATGCTTAAAAATGCTAAATAAGGTACGCCTACGCAATAAAAATAGGAAATATGAACTGTTTTTGGTTTTTCCGACCGGGTGGGTCGATGTATATATATTTATCTCTTTTGTCAAATTGCAAAAGCTCCTCCATACAAAGGGGACTCTGCCAAAAAATTTCGAAAATTTTGAGAGTTAGAAAATTTTTGAAAATTTTTGGAGAATTTTTGTTAATAACAAAACTATTTAGAATTGGGAATTGAAATAAGTTAGTAAACGAAACTAATTAAAATAATGATATGAATCAGTAATAGATGACAAACAAAATTTAAATATTCAGAGTTAAAGATAAATTGAATTCATATGGTAATGAAAGAATCAATTTGAATAGAAATAGATATAAACTGAAGTGGTAAGACGGAAATAAATAAAGAATGGTCAATTCTTAATTGGAAATTGAATATTGCAAATATATTCTAAGTTGATATTTGGATGAATATTGACATTTGGTAAGGAAGTCGGTAAAATGTTTTAGAATATTGTGTTTGGATATTAGTGTTAAGCAGGATATGCAGGTAATATAAAGGAAAGTGAATTGGTTTTGAATTCATAAGGATAAAAATTGAGTTGCCCGACCAAAAAGGTATGTGTTTGAAATTTCTGTGAAATTTGATTGGGATTTTGGATTGAGCCACTTGACGTTTTGTTTTCTTTTTGGATTTGGGAGGCCGTAGAGCCATTTTGTAGTTGTACCGAGCTAGCCGCGCAAAGGAGACGCTGGCAAAAAAATTCGGAAATTTAGAGAGTTAGAAAAAAAAAAACTTTTTTTTTGAGAAAATTTTGATAACTCAAAATTTAGTTTTGAATTATAATTTGAATAGTTGAACAAGTAAGTTATTTGAAAACTATAGAAGGTTTTGGAAAAGTTTGGAAAGTTAATAGGAATAATAATGGGTCTTTTATAAAAAGATAGTTGGTAAGATGTTGAATTGTTAGAAACTGTTTGGTTTTGGGAAAAATAGTAACGGGTATTGGACCATTCTTCCTAACCAGTAATTCCGGGGACGAAATTCTTTTAAGGCGGGAGGAATGTGACGACCCGGAATTTTCAAGCATTTAAAATCGGGATATTTAATTGATTTTAAATATTCAATATAATAATTTTAACTTGAATTACAAATATCGCTATCTATTTGATAATTAAATAATAGAATTTAATTCTTAGAAGTTGGGTAAATTATTGAATCTAGAATTTTAAGCTTGTTAAAAATAATCTGAAGGCTTCTAAAATTTATATTGATAATACTGAGGATAATAGAAGTTTTAAACTTGAATTTAACACTGATTTGTTCAGTCTTAAAAATATATCATTTGAATTGAATTGAAAAATAGCCTTCCAAGGCACAGTCTCGGAATTTGACGAAACCAGTTCCAATGGGTCCGTAATATTGAATTATTTTTGGATTTCAAATTTTGTATCGATCAGAGTTAGTGTGCGAGTGTACGATATATAAACGCGCTGAACATTTAATTGATAATAATCTAATTAAATTTAATTTAATTAGTCAAGCTTCCTATATACGCCATTCTCTTCCTTTTATAAATCGTGTGTTCTTCCTCCCTTCTTCAGTTCAAAGGAGATTAAATCAAAATCGTCTTAAAAAAAAAAGATGAAGCTTCAAAGGGAAGCTTTCAGCCGCGTACATATATATAAAAAAAAAGGAGAAGAAAACAACAAAACGCAACACATTAGGGGCCGAACCCCTTTTATCTTCTTTTCAAACCCCAAGCACTCGGTGAATTAAAAAATAAAATCAACTGCTTCTCTTCCCCATTTAAATCAGTTTCGACAAAAAAAGAGGGGGGGGGGCAGCCGCTTCGAGTCGAATCAACCCTAGGTGACGACGAGTCCACTCATTCGAGCTTAAGGGGGAATCGCGACATAGTTGCGTGGAATTTCTGGAAGATCGTGATTTGGGGAAGGGGATTTCGACGTCAATCGAAGAACTTAGGGATGGGGGTGACGCGGTGGCGATTTATGGCCTCGGCGACGTCGCGTGAGGCTGAGAGGCGGTGATTGATGGTTGCTCGATTCGAGCACGATGTCGACGCAGAGGTCGAGATGCAGAAGTGTGAGCTAGGGTTTGAGTGGGCGTGTCACCGAAGTTGATCTCTCCGGGGTGTAGCTGTCAGGTGAGGCGTTTCGTTTTGTTTTAGTTTGCGTACTGGTAGAATTTTAAAATGGGCAGTAAAGTACAAAATAATTTGTTTTAATTGTTAATCAGTTATATATATAACAGCCAGTTATGTTAGCTTATCTATTTGGAACTAAACGGGTTTGATATATATGGATTAAAAAGAAAAAAAATTATATATATACTCTAACTTACTCATCAATTTCAATTTATATATTATGATTTATATTATGATGGTTTAACCTGTTTTATTAATTCATTGAGTTATTTTAACTCAAACATAAAATAGTTATGAAGAAAAATTAGTTTAAGTAAAGGTATATAAGAGTTTTAAATGCCGAGGAATTTTGTAAAAGCCGGATCTTTGAATCTATAAATTTTAATAAAATAGTATATTTTGGTGAAATAAATTTATTTATTTGTTAGGTTGCTAGAATAATCTATAGAAAGGAATTTAGTTTAAATTTTTAATTATTTGTTTGAAATAAAATTATTAGTTGAAAATAAAATTTATTAGCTTGAATTAAATTTCTTAAGCGGAAACTAATTGATCGATTAGTCCAAATATTAATAAAGCCCTAATATGTTTATTCAAGGTCAAAATAATGAAGAAAACAAGCCGGGTTAGGGTGGATTGCTAATCAGAAATCAAAGGTGAGTTAATCTCACTCAGCTGAATAAATTTAAATTTAAATGATTAAATTTAAATAATTGTTTGAAATGGTTGAATTGATTTATGTGTTGTAGTGTGGTATATATTTGGGATTTGCATTTTATACTGTGCTAACTTCTGTGGATGCAGGGAAAATAGGTTGGAGGGATCCAACTGGACCCCTCAACTTTATTTAATTATTTAATATTCTCTGTTCTGAATATTTGATATTCTGTAATGAATTATGTGGAAATATTGAATGCTATGGTTTGATTGTTATAATCGGGCAATAATGAATTACCAAATATATAATTTGAGTTTGGGAATGAAAATAAAAGAAGTGAAGTTGTAAGTAAAATAATTATAGAAAAGTTGAATAAATTTACGAATGAACTGGAGAGGAAATAAAGTGACTTTAAAATTTTAATAAATAAATCTTGAGTACGGGAAGGAAAATTTAAATAAACAGAAAGTTAATGAAGCTTAAACTTCAATGTTATTGTTTAAAAGAACAAAACATTTATTTTAAATTTAGGATTTAAATTATTTAAGAAGAATAAAGAAGAAATTGGGAATAACCTGAAATTTGTATATTTCAGCTAAAGGATTTAAAAATCAAACTGAAAATAATAATAAAGTCCATAATTAATGAATTTCGGAATGAACTGGTAAGTAAAGAAATTTATTTCAAATGGAATAAATTGGAAATCAATTTGGGAAAATTGATTTAAGTGATTGAGATTGGGAATTTCTCTCTGAATAACCAAGTACGTTTTCAAATTAAATTTTTAAATATAAATTAAAAGTTTAAAATTGTTTTAAGAAGTATGTTTTGAAAAATTTACTATTTCTAAATATTTAAATTCTAAAGTAAGTATTTCCTTTTAATCTATTATAGCAATAATTATTTAAAGAGTGACTTAGTATTTTATTTTTAAAGGTGAAAATCTAGTTTTATATTTTATTTAGTAACCTTATTTTCAAATATTCATATAGTATGTATTTTTTTTACAAATCATTGAAGTAGTTTTAAAATAAATGTTTTAAAGTATATTTCAAAGTAAAGTGTTTTAAATTATTTTAAAATCTAGATTTGTGCTTTGTGATTTCAGAGGAGATAGAAAATAATTGGGAAAGTTTATTCTGGAAAGAAAGATGGTTTTGAAACTGTTTTCAAAGGATTGAAAATAGAAATATATCTTGTGAAGATATTTTTGCAATAAATAAATAATTTGGGAAAATTATTTATTTATTGATGGATGTTTGTGAATAAAAATTGATAGTTAAATAACCGACTATCAATATTGGCCAATGCGCTGATTGTTTCGAAGAGACCGGGATCGAGATTTATTTCTCGAAATCCACTTCGATCCGGTTTGTACGTTTCGTGAAACGTGTTCGGAGTCGAAGATGGAGTAGTGAAGTGCAAGGGCTAATCGCTACTAATCCTGAGGATATTTCCAAAGTGGATGTAGTAGGAGTAGTGCCTTCGGTTCCGTTCGGACCCGGGACGGACTTGTATGGACGAATGCTTGCGAAAACATCGTCAGGTGGACGATGGGCATTCTAAGGGATATGTTCTATAAAAGGTAACGCTTAGCCTCAAGCCTCATCAAATGAGAATGACTGAAAATCAAGGGTTATGCAGCAAGGCTAGGTGGGTAGCACCCAAGCAGGGTGAGGTCATTCCAGTCTAGATGTCCCTTATTATTTCGGCTTAGTGGACGGTTGCTGATCCCAACCGCGGGGTGATCTCACTCGGGATTATCCAGTAAGGGGTAGTCCCGGCCTTGTGTTGCAGGGGAGCGGGTGTACTCCTCGGTACGGTAATCTAGGCCCCGTACTGTGACAGGTGGTACCCCAGTGCCTAGTCATTAGTTGGAAATCCATTCTCCCTACGAGCCTTGTACGAGTTTTGTTTGTATTACCCACCCTATGGCTAGTAGATGGAATTTAATCATGTAACAACTTCGGCTATTTTATAAGTATTTGTATATAGACCCTATTATAATATTAGAGGATTTCTATAAAAATGTTTTAGCCATCGTAAGGTAAAAACCCGACATGTTTATTTGTGGCGTGGTCTTGCGAGATGCTTTTGTTTCCAAAGAATTTTTGAAACTCTAATAATCAATTGGGTGTGATTTTCTCACGCTGGTATTCCAGACTGACTCGGGTGTTATTTAACTATAATGTTGGGGTCAGACCGAGTATTATAGAATACAGGATATGATGTTGTGGAGCTCATGAGACAAGTAAGATGGCGATACGTACTCCCGTACTTGTATATATATACATATTTCGCTGTGTTGAGTTGTTGTGTACCCAATTGTATGATGTTGATGTTGAGTTGTGATTGATGTACTCTGATTGATGTAATATATAAACAGAGATATATTTGATTGAGTAAAGATTATTTATTATCTATTATATTTTATTCCGCTGCGATGGTTAGATTCTGATGTTGTATTTGTTTTCTCTTCTTCTACCTCTTCTTCTTAAACCCAATGGTTCGTATTTCTATACAACTTGAGTTGATTTTTGTAGAATAGAGTTGACTCTAGGGGTATGGATTTGCGGGCTGTTACAAGAAGAGGCCGAACTTTTTTGTGAGACGAGAAAGAAAATAATTCACGTGAAAATGAAAGGGAGAAGTCGGCTGAAGGTAGGAGTTATGGCAGAAAATATGGAAAGGTGTTGGTTGAAATGTGAAAAGGTGTGAATACAAAAAGTCTTAAGCAAATAAAAAATCACAAACTCTTCAATTTACCATATTTCTTTTGGAATTTTTAAATAACTGAAATATATATATAAATTCAGATAAAAACACGAAAATTTAGTAAATAAACTAAAATAAATAAATAAATATTAATTATATATGATTAAATTAAGAAAAATAGCAAAAATTACAAACAAGTCTTAAAAATATGAAAATAAATGCAACAAATGTTGGAAAAATTTTATGTACTTGAAAAATATTTATAAATAAAGATAAGAACACAAAAATAAAATGCATGCAAAAAAATAAATAAATTTAAATTTAAATATAATTAAATGAAGAAAATAGCAGAAAAATGGAAACTAGCCTTTAAAAATAGAAAGTAAATGCAATAAATTTTGGAAAATTTTCATTATCGCTTTAAAAATATTTATAAATGAAATCTTACACATAAAACAAATTTAAAATAATTCCAAACAAAATAAAGTCAAATTTAAAATGATATTCGAAAATCTAGGGTTGTTACAATGGAGGACCCCACCCACCCACCACCTTAACGTACAAATTAGAGGCTAATGCACATGCTTATGGGATTAATGGCTTCATGTACACTTAAATGATGATTAGTAGAAGCTAATGATTACTTGGCCTCCACACTTTCTTAAGGGCATTTTGGGCATTCCTCAAAAATATGAATTAGGGTTTAATGCATGTGTGTGTGTGTGTATACCCCTTATGTTTCGTGTAACCCTCTTCTTCCTTAGTCTATCTTAGTTTAGTTTAGGCTCAAAATAAAACTCAAAGCTCTCTTTCTCTTTTCACGACTACTTAGCCATTTCTTTTATGTAATTTTTATGCAAATTTGATATATTTATTTTACTTTTCATGTTTATTTCCTTTCATGTTGTAGTGTAGATTTACATTCATGCAAAGCAAATTAGTTTTAATTCTTGTCAATTAGCTTATCTTTTCCATTAGCTTTCATTTTCCTTTCTTTGTTCTTTCATGTTGCTAGCTACATTTGTTTATCAAATGATAAATATGAGAGGCTAAACCCCTTCAATTTAGGAGTAATAAAGCTCTCTAATTATGTAGCTTCAATTATTTGTTAATTCATGATATGGGATTGTTTTTGAGTTTTTAAAAGAAAACGCAAAAATAAATCATGAAAAATCGAAAATAAGGATGAGTCTCCCCCTGATTTCATTATAATATCAAATTTCATTATATTATCGAATCCCCCTCAAATCTAATTTTTAATATCAAATTTCATTATACTATCAAATCACCGTCAAATCTAATTTTTAATATCAAATTTCATTATAATATGTATAATGAGAAGGGGGCTACACCTCATTTTTGTTACACCTCAAATCCCCCTGATTTTAACTACATGTTTCGATTTAAATAATTATAGAAGTGACAAGAGAGAGAACATTTAATTATTTAAATCGAAACATGTGGTTAAAATTGGAGGTTTGAGATGTACCAAAAATGAGGTGTAACTGATCTTACTCAAATGTAATATATTATATTATATACACACACGCATATATAATTACGATATATATACAGTGGCACGACCCACTATAAAGCCGGTTGGCTTTGCTATAATTATGATATATATATATATATATATATAATTTCAATATTATAAAAATATTTGTATATATGGTAGGTATAAAGTACATGTGAACTTTTTTATTTATACACATATGTATGTATACTCGGTGTATGTAACTACCCGTATTTTCAACGATTGGATATTAATCGTTAATTAAATGAAGAACCAAAAATATGATTTTTTGCATACTCCCGAATTAGGACTTAAGACCACTTCTGTTGAGTTCGGATTGACATTGTGAATTAAAATGAGTATAAGGATTGCTATATTTTGAGATCGAACAATCTGATGGCCCAAATGATCTCAAAATATGCAAAAATTAGCATTCTGAGGCACAGTCTCAGATGGTGATGAGATTTGTACTATTGGATCCAAAAAAATAATGTAATGCATGTAGATGAGATTTTAGCGATCGGACTAGTCATGTGGTCGTACGGACTCAAAACCTACAACTATTTATTTGAGAATTAAACAAATGGAATATTAAATTATTATATAAATCCCAAATAAAGTCCTTTCCTTCATTTTCTATTTCCTCTTACTCTTCACTTCTTGGAGAAATATGTCATGGCCGAACCTACGTCTTCTCGTTTAAAAATTAAATTCGACCAGTATACTCCACTAAAAATCACCACGTTTGATTCGTTAAGATTATATCGACAAGAGCTTCGACCTCATATGCTAGATCTAAGATGCAGTGGTCTTTGGCTAAGATCCTCATTCTTGCCTTGGACTAAGGTTCGAGATCTCCGTAGATTTAAGCGACGAGAGATGGATCGACGATCACCATCGCATTTCTCTTGCCAAGACACACCTCCCCTCGAATTTTGGTGTTGATCGGTTGCTTATAGGTGGATGTGACCAGATATGGTTCGATGGAGTGCCTAGATGACGCGATTTACATGGGAGATGCGATCGAATTACGGTGGGGTGTAGATCAGAGAGAGCGATAGGAGAAGTCGTTTGGCGAAGACCATTCGAAGGTTAATCGACAAATGAATGTTAAAATGGGGTAAGTAGGACTCAGATATGCACTGTGACATTTTCATGCACGTCTAGGAACTGGAAAGAGGAAGAAGGATTAGTGAATTAAATGGTAATTAATGTTTTAATTATTTAATTAATCATCTTATTAATCTATATTCTTATTATATCCATATCTTCTCATACGAGGTCCGTTTTGGGTGCGGTTTCTTACGTTGCGCTCATGATGGTAACATCTGCACTTTGGCTCTGGTTTGCATAGATTTATGGAGATGAGTGATACTGTCTCTCATCTTACTATGATTGGTTGTATCATGTTAGATTGATGCTCGGGAATGATTTTTGGTTTTAAAATATGAATTTCCTATACTTATACAGTTGCTATATTTTTATAGAAGAAAATAAAATTATTTTAAAATAGTTTATGAAGAATATCACATATTTCCATCGACGTGACATAGTTAAGGAATTATTAGATTTGAGCTATCATTGATATGATTTCCCATACTTATTGATATGGTTGGATTATACATGTTGTATGTATGTTATTTTGGATGTATCTTTGGTTGTTGGATGTATGTTTGGTTGTTTGGCTTATTTGGCTGTTTTGGTTGATAATGCCGATCAGGGGTGATCGGGTTTTAGGTAGTGTCTTATATGTTGGGCTTTCATACAGTGAAAACCTAATAAATGATATAAGTTGTAGAGGAGGTTTGGACACGTGCCGATGGATCTAAGGTAGAGGATGAGGCTTTGGACTTCAAGATGGATGCCGAATGTTTCCGTTTGGGTTGTACTTATCTGTTTGGTTAAGTACAAGATCAAGATGGTTGGTATTGACCATTGTAGAGTGACCAATGTCCACCGTTACTATTGATTGGCGATTTGGATCGAGGATTGATGAGATTTCTTGGTGTACAGTGTGGTGGTTTATCCATGCGATCGACTTAGAGTCTTAATGTTGTTACTGTATGGGCAAGAGATTTAGATGTTGAGGCAATGGTGTGACGCTTCGACATGAGAGTTGGTACTTTGGATGTTGGCTCGTGTTGGGAGTAGGTTTCGAGGTAGATAGTTCAAGACTCTGTAGATCGTGGTGAGGTTGTCGGCTCACTCACATTATGGGGGATGGTGATGTATCGCATGATGGACTTGTATCTTTGGTCTGTAGCTCGTGGGGGTAGCAGGTGCAAGAGATTAGACACTCCGTATCTTCGTTTTATGACACGAGTAGGGGGTAATGACTCGAGTAGGGAGTAGATACTGAAGAAGCTCATGGCGGGAGTCATGGAGTGAGAGAACGTAGGTATTGTTCCTTGTAGATAGTAGAGGGACATGGGTGTTGTTCCTCGTGGATAGTGGAAATTTGATTGAGGGAGTAGAGCTCAAAGGGAGATGCATGTGCTAGGGGATCGTTGATGATTCAAAGAGTTTTTTATTATACTCGAAGTTGGGGTATTGCATAGTGGGAATGCCCATGGATCATGTTAGGATCCGTATACCTTGGACCCATAGGTGTTGGGTCTAGAGTCCCCGTGGTTGTTGGATGAGAGAGAGTACGATAGAGAACCGGGACATTCCACTAGTCCCTGGCTTGGTGGTCATACGAGTGAAAGAACAAAGGTGTTTGATTAATGCTATGCTTGTTATGGTTTCTCACTAGCCACCTATCTCCCAACGGATGCCACACAAGGTAAGTATTGTGGTAGGGATACCTAGACACCCCGACTTGACTTAGTATGTAGTAGGTATCGTGGATGGAGATACCTAGACAATCAGATAGTTTATATAGTATGGGGTATGTATTGTAGATGGAGATATCTAGGCACCCCGATAGATATTGAGTATGGTGTACCCTTTTTATGATGTTATAGAGTAGCATGTTATCGATGTCATGTGCTAACTCTTTGGTTGTAGGGGCGGGTCATGTATGGTTAATATACCCTCTGTTCCGTATGCTATATCGACTTTTGCGGTATTTTGAGATTTGATATCGCTCGCACTAGATTGTTATCCGACTCAAGGTATTATGCTTTGCTTCTTATTATCTCGGGTATTCTTAAATGAGTAGATTTGAGAGAAGGTGTGGATGACATATGGAGTTTGGCAGATGGACTAGTAAGAGGTGATGTTTACTCATATTTATATATGAGTTTTTATTGGATATTCCGATGTGTGACACTGGAGCCTTGACCGTGTTGACTTATTATTATATGAAATAGTATAGCGGTTGAATTTATTTTCCAGATGTATAAACTCTGTTACTGTGTTGTATAACTTTGTGGATCTTATACTATAATGATAAGTTCACATTGTTATAACCGTCTCTACTGTTTTATACTTGTGTTGATTATTATATTTACTCCGATGCGATGTAAGATATGCGACATGTTATGTGGTTATTTGATGTTTCCTTTTCTTCTTTTCTATTCTCTTCTCTTCTATTTCCTTTCCTTTATTTTTTTTCATTTCTTTGACAACCGTTCTACACCGTAGGTGTAGTGCTGTGATATCCCAGAATTTTTGGCAATATCAATTTAATAATCTGTATTAAAAATTAAAATTGATTTAAAAATCTTCTTTTAATAAATATTTAATTGGTAAATTATATCTTCTTAAAGCTAATAAAATATTTTCTATTTGTAATGTATATATTTATTAGTATATATTGTAAATAGAAAAGCTTTGGTTTAAACTTAACAAATAAAATCTTGTTTTCAAATTCCAAAATATAATTGGCAATTTGGAAATTATGATTTAATTTAATATAAATTTTTTCAAAGATTATTTAAATAACTAATTATATAGTTTTAAAATACTTAGGAAAAAGTTTAATTGTTTAAATTGTTTTTGTTTAAGTTTAAATTTAAATTAATTAACAAAAAGGTTTGTTTTATTTTCTTTTTAAATATAGCTTGATAAAATAAGTAATTTATTAATAAAGAGATAATTTTTTTATAAATTATTTTAATTTTATAAATGAGTTATTTTTAAACAATACTAATAATGTATTATTTTTACTAATAGATTTTAATAAAATAGAATTGTTATTTCAAATTAAATTTTAGAATTTGATTTGAATTTGAATTTAAAGTTTTGAAATTCAAAGTATAGCTTTAAATTGTTTTGGATTTTAAAATATTTGTATAAATTTTATTTATGAATATAATTGTTTTATTTCTTTTAAAAATTATCTATACATATAACTATGTACTTATTAACTAATTAATTAAGCATAATCTTATATTGATCTTTAATTACAAATACTAATTAACTTAAATGACATGTGTTATTTTCCTAAGCTTCCTATAACATGTGTAATTTAAATAATTAATGTGTGTGGCAAGTGTCATGTTTTATTTTTTCTTTGATTTTTATCAAACCATAAGTTAAGTTATATAAGCACACATCTCCATTTTCTTTTTCTTTTTCTCATTTCATTTCTAAACTAAAGAAAACTTCAGCTAAAACTATTTTTAGAAAAACCAAAATCAGTAATCATCTTCAAACCAAAATGCAAATCAAATTTGTAACCAATATTGCCTTAAACCAGAACTATACCCTATAAATCATTTCCCTGTAATTCTTTTTCAAGTTCAAAGCAAATCTGATCAAAGCCTGTAATCATTTTCTAAATTTTCAAATGCAATCTGGAAATTGTCTACTACATGCAAACCTGAGATCTAAAGCAAGCATTCTAGTTCCAAAACAATCAAGCAATTCAAGTTTAAAGTTTTCAAATTAAGGAGCAAGTGCATTTCAGTCTTTAAGGAGGTTCAAAAGGTTTTCAAACTGTTTTCAAAAATGTGATATGTTCATCTTCTCTAATCAGGCGAGTAACACTTTCAAAAAAATTAAATTAAAATTATAAATTAAGTATGAAGTATGGTTGCATGTTATTTCTGTGATAAATGTTGTAGTGTGTATATATATGTAAATGCAATCTGATGTATGCATGTTTATGTCCATATGAATATTCTCTATTTATAGTTTCCAGTTTTCCTGTTTTGATTTAAATTCATACCCACTTGAATCAATTGCTGTTAGGACTTAGTTTACAAACAAAAGTTGTTTGATTTATCATAGATTAATGTTTAAAAATTTAATTAAGTCAAATCAAAGCCTGGGTGTCTCTGTAAAGTAAAAACAACAGTGCATGTTTAATAAAAGTGAAAACTCAAACATTTTAATTTATAAATTCAGGATTATAAATTAAATAAATACACTAAAACATGATTTTTAACACTAAAATCATAATTTTTAGTTTGGGAATGAGTGTGCAGTTTTGGGTGGAACTAAATATGGGAATTGGGGATTTTCTGGTGATCTCTGTGGACTGGGAGGTCGGGAGTTTCAGTGTTGATGAAGGAATGATCGAAGATGATGGGAAAAATGTCTGAAGGTGATGTATTTCACTATGGCGGCAGCGGTGATGGATTCTTGTCTGGAACCCTAGTTTTAACTAGGCTTGGTAATTTAATCACCATGGCATTTAGAGTCGAACGAGTTCAACGAGATTTTGGGTGATGAAAGCTTGGACTTTGACGAAGACTTGGTCGGAGTTTCAGAAGTAACGGTGGTCGGATGATCGTGGACGAGGAAGTTCCCAGGTTTGATGTGGTGTTCCTGGTTAAGTTCCAGGTCTGGTTTGAAGCTTGAATTTGATTTCGAGAGTGTGTAATGATCTGATGATCGTGATGTGGTGTTTGGGTGATTGTTGATGTGAGGAGATCATCGGAGGTGAGCGAAGTTGGATGGCGCCACCGTGCATGTGCACTGTGCACTTCCATTGTTTCAAGATGAAGTTTGGTTTGAGGGGATTTGTGTACTCGAGTTTTCTCGAGTAATTTAGGGTTTTTCTCTCGAAGCATTCTGATTTTGGCTCGAAGCAAATAAGGATGGGCTCGATTAAATGTTTTGTTACAGATTTCAACCTGTAGTGTTTTTAAAATTTTAAAACAAAGTTTAAAATGTAAACTAAAGGTTTAAACAAGTTTTAAATCTAAGTTTAATCGGGAGTCAAATCCAAATCTGTATTCCCGCTTTGAAATAAAAGAAAAGTTTTTAAATTTAAATTGTTTTAAACAACTTTGAATGTTTAAAGTATATTTTAAATATGGTTTGAATTTAAAATGAATTTAGTTTTAAAATTCTTTTATAAGACAAATATTTCTTTAACATGTAATTCAAAAGGTTTTTGAATTGTTTTTAAACTTTGTTAAAGTTAATTTATATTCATTTTAAATCTTAAATTTAAAATGAAATTTGAAAGTAAATTTAAAAGTAAATTATTTTTAAATGCTTTTGATAATGATAGTTTAACCATTTATAAGTATAAAGTTTTATCTTAAAGTTAATTAGGATTTAATGATTTGTGAATCATTAAATCATTAAGGTATTAAAATGGATAATTAATTTAATTAATTAATTTATGATTTGGGTTAATTAAATAAGAAATTAAAGGTTTAAATTAATTAATTAAGGTTTAAGATTAATTAGGAATAATTAATTTGTAATTAAGGATTATTTATTAAATAAGACTAGAATATTAATTAATGATTAGAAATTAATTAATCAAGTAATTAAAGATTAATTAAGTTACAATTAAACTTAATTAATTAAACAATTAGGATTAATTAATGGATTATTAAAGATTTATTAAATTGTAATTAATAATGATTAATCTAAGTTAATTACCTAAGAAAAGTAATTAAAGAATTGTTAATAGTTAATGAAGGTCATTAACTTAAGGTTATTTAATAATTAATTAATATGATTAATTTTAATAATTAATTAGATTAATTAATTAAAGATAATCATTTGTGAAAATGTTTAAGTATAATTACTTAATGGAAGTAATTAAGAAATTAAGTACTCAATATAATTAATTGAGTCTAATGTGATTAGTTTAAGTTAATTAATTAAGTTCAATTAATTTAAGATAGTCACTGGATTATTCGTTAAGTATAATTACTTAATATAATTAATGAAGAATAATTACTTAGTGAAGTAATTAAGATGGGTAATTACAGGATGTAATTAATTAAAGATTGAAAGTAGTCTTGGGTTTAATTACTTAAGTAAAGAAGGAAAATTACTTAAAGAAAGTAATTAATAAATAATTACTTAGTGTAATTAATTTATGAATTGATTAATAATGTTATTTGAAGATAATTACATGATGTAATTAATTAAGGATAATTAATTACTGAATGAGATTAATCAAGGGTGATTAATAGGTATAATTAATTAAAGATTAATTATTAAATGTAATTAATTAAGGAGTAATTAATTTATTTGATGAAGTAATTAAGGGCAGTTAATTACTTAATGTGATTAATCAAGATTGAATAATGAATAATTAATTTAAAGATTAATTACTTAATGTAATTAATTAATTTAAATAGAGTAATTAATTAAAGAAGTAATTAGGGATCATTAATTAATATAATTAATGAAGTAATTAAGGATTGATTAATTAAAATTAATTAATTAATCAATGGTAAGTGATTATGAAGTAATTAATTAATGTAATTAATTAAGGACTAATTGTAATTAATTATGTTTAATTAATTAATGTAGTAATTGAAGGTTAATTACTGTAAATGGTTACGGATAATTAATTTGTAAGTAATTAAAGGTTAATTACTTAAATGTAATTAGAGAATAATTAATCAAGGATGATTAATTAAAATGAATAATTAGAAAATGATTAATTAATTGATTTGTAATTAATTAATGGTTAAGTAAGCAGGATTTATAGAATGAAGTAATTAATTAAATTTATTTTAAATTAATTAAATGGAAGTAATTAATTTAATTTATTTTAAATTGGTTAGAAATGGTGTGATTAATTCATTCTTGCTTATGTATGGATGGATGATGTTGGTTGCCTTGAATGGTTTGAGATCGCTGATATGGGATATGTGATGCTGTGTGATATGGATATTTGGTTGAAGTGTGATGATAATTATCTATTTGTAATGATAATGTGAAATTATCTATTTATGATGATAATGTAGATCATCTATTGTGGGAATGTGAATTATCTATCTGTGTGCATATAGATAGATGAATTGAATTGTTTTAAACTTAAAACAACTTGGACCTAAAAGATACATTTTGGATTTCGATGAGACGGGGATCGGGTTTCCAGATTTGGATATCTGAAAACCACATCGATCCAATTTAGCGATAGGTCGTAAATCTTAAGTTAAGATGAAGATTCATAGTGCAAGGGTTATCGTTAACTTTGAGGGTGATTCCAGAATGAGTGTAACGAGATAATGCCTTCGGTTTCATTCGAACCCGGAACAAACTTGTATGGATTGAATGCTTTCAGCACATCGTCAGGTGGACGATGAGCATTCTAAGATAGATGTGTTTTACAAAGGTGATCGTAGCCTCAAGCCTCATCAACCGGGAATGGCTAAAACAGGAAAGATGCAGCAAGGTTAAGTGGGTAGTACCCAAGTAGGACAAGATTTTCCCCTGTCTAGAAGTCCCTTTTTATTCGGCTGTGTGGGCAGTTGGAACGCGCGCAAACTGCGGGGTTGTCTTATTCGGGACTATCCAGTAAGGGATGGTTCCGGCCTTGTGTTGTAGGGGATTGGGAGTAATCCTCGGTACGTTGATCTAGGCCACGTACTATGACGCGCGATACCCCAGTAGCCCTGTCATTGATGGAAACCCGAACTCCAATAAGTTCCCTTGGATTTGACTGTAAACTTATGTATGCTGGAATTTGATAAATGTAACAATTTCAGCTATTTCATATTTACTTGAAAACCCTAGACCCTATTATAATATCACTTGATTTCCTATCAAATGTTTTGGTTAGCGTAAGGTAAAAATTTACCCCTGTTTATGTGTGGGAAGTCTTACGTGATACCTTTTGTTTTCAAGGGTTTTTGAAAGTTAAGCAACTTAACCTGTTACTCACACTAGACCCATGTATGACATGGAGTTTATCTTCTGTTTTCTTAAACTCTTAGGTACTCAAATTTTTACGAGTAGCCAAGGGATTCAGGTTAGCTTTGACGAATTGCGGAGGAGCAATGGAGCAGGAGGCTTCAGCGTTGTAGATATTTTTAGTGTTCCGCTATGATTGGTATCTCTGAATTGTATTGAGTTGTAATAGCTATACAGGTGTTTATAACTGCCTAGTATGTGATGTATAATCTGTGTAACCGTAATAATGGTTGTATACTATGCAATACTTATGTTATTAATATAATTTATTCGTTCCGCTGTTGAGATTCTGATATCGTTTCTTCTTTCTTCTCTATCTTTTCTCTTCTCTATCCCTTTCTTTCTTATTAATGATGCGTCATTTTGTGGTATGAATGGCGGGTCGTTACAGTGGTATCAGAGCGCTAGGTTGAGTGAATACCTAGGCTTTAGAGTATTTTCTTTCTTGAGAGAGCGTATTTGTAATTTTGATATATATATGTGTGTGTGTGTGTGTTATTTCTACCTATTTGATTGGATTAACTGTTCGGGTTTTCCAATATAAGTTATAGAGGTAGGAAAGGTAGTGGTGTGTGTAACACGACTGCCAATGGTAAGAGACCGAGTGTTGAGGTTGGATGTGTATCTGTCGAGACTATAGACCCAATACCGTCTCGAGTGAGCTTTGTGGTGGTGTAAGGATTTCATCGATCTTTGAAGGAAACCTGTTAAGGTTAGGAGTCCATCTTTGAAGTGCAAGTTGGACGAGTAAAGTTTGGATCTGTCGGCTAGGCAGAAGCAAGTGATGGTATTTTAGCAGCCTCAGGAAGTAGTAGCTGCGTGATGAGACGCAGTGACTATGGATTATTTCTGAACATGTTTTTTGGAACAAATTTAAGGAAATATGTCTGCATCGGTGATGTGGCTGAGTTTAGCATGGTGTTTCTGTTTGGTTTGAGGTCCGAGTTTCTTGAAGAGCTTTGGATTAGGGAGTCTTTGACATCTTTGTTAACAGTGCAGCTCGGAATGTTCTGCGTGCTGGTAGGAGGTCTTCTGGCTGAGCAGTTTTTCTAAAGGTGGGGTTCAGAAGCAGCAGAATGGATACATTTCTTCGATGGATTGGCTAGATAAGCATAAGCTATTTTGATTGGTAAAGAGAGAACAATTTCTTTGGAAATTGATCTGGGTTGATCACAAAAGTGACATGCGATAATTGAATGTTCTCTTGGAGTTGTTAGAGATTTTTCGAATGTCTTCAAGGAAGTCAGAGGTTTGTCTGCATCTGGAGATTGAGTTTCTGTATCGACTAGGACTCCAGGAATAATACTGGTGGTTCAGCTAGTTGAAGGATGGTTCCAAGAGAGATGGTTTGGTGAAGCAGCTCAGTATTTCTTGGTGCTTCTGAGTTTTTCTCTTATGGATCTGTTGAACCATATTTCTGGAGTGTGTTGTCTAGTTTGTGCTCGTGTTCATCATCTGCATTTTCATCTACTCCAGATCAGAGTTGTGCAGCGAAAGCAGTTTGGGAGTGCATCTGTCTTGTCTTTTCCGGATAGGAGAAGTAAGTTCAGTCTTCTGTTATTTAAGGAGTAGAGTTGTGTTCTTGATTTTGGTTGATCTTGAGAGGATCATTTTGTTGGATTGTTTTTGGTCTAGTATGTTTCTAGAGGCATTAGCATTGGTTGAGCTGATCAGTAAGAATGTAGGCAGCCTAGGATCGTTGGAATTTGTGGATAAGAGATGGAGGAATTTGGATTTCTGGGTCGGAGATTTGATTTTGGATAAGTTTTCTTCGATCGAAGCTATAAGATTTGGTAAGACTGGGAAGTTAGCTTCGAAGTTTTGGATCTCTTCTATGTTCTGTTTAAGGATAAGTGCTTTGGTCTACTGGGATTGAATTGCCAGTTTGGAAAATTGGAATTCAGTGAGTTTCATGTATCTCTGAGGGAGTACGTGTATGATCTATCTCTGGTTGTGGAACCAGCAGTTCGGGAGATTTGGTAGTTGAATCAGACTTGAGCGTGGTCTGATATCCTGTTCAGTTTTGTAGATCTTGATGAGTCAGAGCTTTGTAGCTTAGTAGTATAGATTGTTTGGGTTCTGTAGAGCGAGTATTCCTGTATTTATACCTGGGAAACTCTACGAAATTCTATCCAGATTTTGTCTGGATAGTTAGATTTGTTTGATTAAGTGAATTGGTTGCTATGGTTGTTAGCATATGGTTGATAATATATGCTTGTGGTTTAAAATTAAAAACTTAGATAGATTATTAAATTACCTTTGCTTTTAAATTTCGGGGACGAAATTCTTTTAAGGGGGTGGAATGTGATATCCCGGAATTTTTGGCAATATCAATTTAATAATCTGTATTAAAAATTAAAATTGATTTAAAAATCATCTTTCAATAAATATTTAATTGGTAAATTATATCTTTTTAAAGCTAATTTTTTTTCTATTTATAATGTATATATTTATTTGTATATATTGTAAATAGAAAAGCTTTGGTTTAAACTTAACAAATAAAATCTTGTTTTCAAATTCTAAAATATAATTGGCAATTTGGAAATTATGATTTAAGTTAATATAAAACTTTTCAAAGATTATTTAAATAAATAATTGTATAGTTTTAAAACACTTAGGAAAAAGTTTAATTGTTTAAATTGATTTTAGCTTAAGTTTAAATTTAAATTAGTTAACAAAAAGGTTTGTTTTATTTTCTTTTTAAATATAGCTTGATAAAATAAGTAATTTATTAATAAAGAGATAATTTGTTTTATAAATTATTTTGATTTGATAAATGAGTTATTTTTAAACAATATTAATAATGTATTGTTTTTACTAATAGAATTTAATAAAATAGAATTGTTATTTCAAATTGAATTTTAGAATTTGATTTGAACTTGAATTTAAAGTTTTGAAATTCAAAGTATAGATTTTAAATTGTATTGGATTTTAAAATATTTATATAAACTTTTATTTATGAATATAATTGTTTTATTTCTTTTAAAAATTATCTATACATATAACTATGTACTTATTAACTAATTAATTAAGCATAATATTATATTAATCTTTAATTACAAATACTTACTAACTTAAATGACATGTGTTATTTTCCTAAACTTCCTATAACATGTGTAATTTAAATAATTAATGTGTGTGGCAAGTGTCATGTTTTATTTTTTCTTTGATTTTTATTAAACCATAAGTTAAGTTATATAAGCACACACTTACATTTTCTTTTTCTTTTTCTCATTTCATTTCTAAACTAAAGAAAACTTCAGCTGAAACTATTTTTATAAAAACCAAAATCAGTAATCATCGTCAAACTAAAATGAAAATCAAATCTGTAACCAATATTGCCTCAAACCAGAACTATACCCTGTAAATCATTTCCCTGTAATTCATTTTCAAGTTCAAAGCAAATCTAATCAAAGCCTGTAATTATTTTCCAAATTCTCAAATGCAATCTGGAAATTGTCTACTGCATGCAAACCTAAGATCTAAAGCAAGCATTCTATTCCAAAACAATCAAGCAATTCAAGTTTAAAGTTTTCAAATTAAGGAGCAAGTGCATTTCAGTCTTTAAGGAGGCTCAAAAGGTTGTCAAACTATTTTCAAAAATGTGCTCTGTTCATCTTCTCTAAGCAGGTGAGTATCACTTTTAAAAAAAATTAAATTAAAATTATAACTTAAGTATGAAGTATGGTCGCATGCTATTTCTGTGATAAATATTGTAGTGTGTATATATGTTAATGCAATCTGCTGTATGCATGTTTATGTCCATATGAATATTCTCTGTTTATAGTTTCTAGTTTTCCTGTTTGGATTTAAATTCATATCCACTTGAATCAATTTTTGTTAGGATTTAGTTTACAAACAAAAGTTGTTTGATTTATCATAGACTAATGTTTAAAAATTTAATTATGTCAAATGAAAGCCTGAGTGTCTCCGTAAAGTAAAAACGAAAGTGCATGTTTAATAAAAGTGAAAACTCAAACATTTTAATTTAGAAATTCAGGATTATAAATTTAATACATACAATTAAAACATGATTTTTTACACTAAAATCATAATTTTTAGTTTGGGAATGAGTGTGAAGTTCCGGGTAGAACTAAATATGGGAATTGGGGATTTTCTGGTGATCTCTGTGGACTGGGAGGTCCAGATTTTCAGTGTTGATGGAGGAGTGACCGAAGATGATGGGAAAAATGTCCGATGGTGATGCATTTCACTGTGGCGGCAGCGGTGATGGATTCTTGTCTGGAACCCTAGTTTTAACTAGGCTTGGTAATTTGATTACCGTGGCATTTAGAGTTGAACGAGTTCAACGAGATTTTGGGTGATGAAAGCTTGGACTTTGACGAAGGCTTGGCCGGAGTTTCAGAAGTAACAGTGGTCGGAGGATCGTGGACGAGGCAGTTTCCAGGTTTGATGTGGTGTTCCTGGTTTTGTTCCAGGTCTGGTTTGAAGCTCGAATTTGATTTCCAATGTGTTGTAATGATCTGATGATCGTGATGTGGTGTTTGGGTGATTGTTGATGTGAGGAGATCATCGGAGGTGAGCAAAGATGGATGGCGCCACCATGCATGTGCACGGCGCACTTCCATTGTTTCCTGATGAAGTTTGGTTTGAGGGGATTTTTGTACTCGAGTTTTCTCGTGTAATTTAGGGTTTTTTGCTCGAAGCATTCTGATTTTGGCTCGAAGCAAATAAGGATGGGCTCGAGTAAATGTTTTGTTATAGGTTTAAACCGGTAGTGTTTTGAAAATTTTAAAAATAAAGCTTAAAGTGTAAAGGTTTAAACAAGTTTTAATCTAAGTTTAATCTGGATTCAAATCCAAATCTGTATTCCAGCTTTAAAATAAAAGAAAAGTTTTTAAATTTATATTGTTTTAAACAACTTTGAATGTTTAAAGTATATTTTAAATATGGTTTGAATTTAAAATGAATTTGGTTTTAAAATTCTTTTAAATTTTTTTTATGAGACAAATATTTCTTTAACATGTAATTCAAAAGATTTTTGAATTGTTTTTAAACTTTGTTAAAGTTAATTTGTATTCATTTTAAATCTTAAATTTAAAATGAAATTTGAAAGTAAATTTAAAAGTAATTGTTTTTAAATGCTTTTGATAATGATAATTTAACCATTTATAAGTATAAAGTTTTATCTTAAAGTTAATTAGGATTTAATGATTTGTGAATCATTAAATCATTAAGGTAATTAAAATGGATAATTAATTTAATTAATTAATTTATGATTTGGGTTAATTAAATAAGAAATTAAAGGTTTAAATTAATTAATTAAGGTTTACTATTAATTAATTAGGAACAATTAATTTGTAATTAAGGATTATTTATTAGATAAGATTAGAATATTAATTAATGATTAGAAATTAATTAATCAAGTAATTAAAGATTAATTAAGTTACAGTTAAAACTTAATTAATTAAATAATTAGGATTAATTAATGGATTATTAAAGATTTATTAAATTGTAATTAATGATGATTAATCTAAGTTAATTACTTAAGAAAAGTAATTAAAGAATTGTTAATAGTTAATGAAGATCATTAACTTAAGGTTATTTAATAATTAAATAATATGATTAATTTTAATAATTAATTAGATTAATTAATTAAAGATAATCATTTGTGAAAATGTTTAAGTGCAATTACTTAATGGAAGTAATTAAGGAATTAATTACTCAATATAATTAATTGAGTTTAATGTGATTAGTTTAAGTTAATTAATTATGTTCAATTAATTTAAGACAATCACTGGATTATTTATTAAGTATAATTACTCAATGTAATTAATGAAGAATAATTACTTAGTGAAGTAATTAAGATGGGTAATTAAAAGTAGTCTTGGGTATAATTACTTATGTGTAATTATTAAAGAAGGATAATTACTTGAAGAAAGTAATTAATAATTAATTACTCCGTGTAATTAATTTAAGAATTGATTAATAATGCTATTTGAAGATAATTAAGTGATGTAATTAATTAAGGATAATTAATTACTGAGTGAGATTAATCAAGGGTAATTAATAGGTAAAATTAATTAAAGATTAATTATTAAATGTTATTAATAAAAGAGTAATTAATTTATTTAATGAAGTAATTAAAGGCAGTTAATGACTGAATGTGATTAATCAAGATTGAATAATGAATAATTAATTTAAAGATTAATTATTAATGTAATTAATTAATTTAAATAGAGTAATTAATTAAAGAAGTAATTAGGGATCATTAATTAACATATTTAATGAAGCAATTAAGGATTGATTAATTAAAATTAATTAATCAATGATAAGTGATTATGAAGTAATTAATTAATGTAATTAATTAAGAACTAATTGTAATTAATTATAATTAATTAATTAATGAAGTAATTAAAGGTTAATTACTATAAATTCTTAAGGATAATTAATTTGTAAGTTATTAAAGGTTAATTAATTAAATATAATTAGAGAATAATTAATCAAGGATGATTAATTGAAATGAATAATTAGAGAATGATTAATTAATTGATTTGTAATTAATTAATGGTTAAGTAAGCATGATTTATAGAATGAAGTAATTAGTTTAATTTATTTTAAATTAAATAAATGGAAGTAATTAATTTAATTCATTTTAAATTAATTAGAAATAGTGTGATTAATTAATCATTGCTTATGTATCGTTGGATGATATTGGTTGCCTTGAATGGTTTGAGATCACTGATATGGGATATGTGATGCTGTGTGATATGGATGTTTGGTTGAAGTGTGAGATAATTATCTATTTATGATGATAATGTGGATCATCTATTGTGGGATTGTGAATTATCTATCTGTGTGCATATATATAAATGAATTGAATTGTTTTAAACTTAAAACAACTTGGACCTAAAAGATGTGTTTTGAATTTCGATGAGACCGAGATCGGGTTTCCAGATTTGGATATCCAAAAACCACATCGATCCAAATTAACGATAGGTCGTGAATCTCAAGTGAAGATGAAGATTCAGAGTGCAAGGGTTATCGTCGTTAACTCTGAAGGTGATTCCAAAATGAGTGTAATGAGATAATGCCTTCGGTTTTCGTTCGAACCCGGAACGAACTTGTATGGATTGAATGCGTTTAGCACATCGTCAGGTGGACGATGAGCATTTTAAGATAGATGTGTTCTATAAAGGTAATCATAGCCTCAAGTCTCATCAACCGGGAATGGAAAAAACAGGGGAGTTGCAGCATGGTTAAGTAGGTAGCACCCAAGTGGGATAAGATTTTCCCCTGTCTAGAATTCCCTTTTTATTCGGCTGTGTGGGCAGTTGGAACGCACGCCAACTGCAGGGTTGTCTTGTTCGGGACTATCCAGTAAGGGATGGTTCCGGCCTTGTATTGCAGGGAATTGGGAGTAATCCACGATACGTTGATCCAGGCCATATACTGTGACGGGTGGTACCCCAGTAGCTCTGCCATTGATGGAAATCCAAACTCCAATAAGTGCCCTCGGATTTGATTGTAAACTTATGTATGCTAGAATTTAATAAATGTAACAATTTTGACTATTTCATATTTACTTGAAAACCCTAGACCCTATTATAATATCACTGGATTTCCTATCAAATGTTTTGGTTAGTGTACGGTAAAAACTTACCCATGTTTATGTGTGAGAAGTCTTACGTGATACCTTTTGTTTTCAAGGGTTTTCGAAAGTTAAGCAACTTTATCCTGTTACTCACACCAGACCCATGTCTGACCCGGAGTTTATCTTCTGTTTTCTTAAACTCTTGGGTACTCAAATTTTTACGAGTAGCCAAGGGATTCAGGTTAGCTTTGACGAATTATGGAGGAGCAATGGAGCAGGAGGCTTCAGCATTGTAGATATTTTTAGTGTTTCACTGTATCTCTGAATTGTATTGAGTTGTAATAACTAGACAGGTGTTTATAACTGTCTAGTATGTGATGTATAATCTGTGTAACCTTGATAATGGTTGTATACTATGTAATACTTATGTTATTAATATAATTTATTCGTTCCGCTGTTGAGATTCTTATATTGTTTCTTCTTTCTTCTCTATCTTTACTCTTCTCTATCCATTTCTTTCTTATTAATGATGCGTCATTCTGTGGTATGAATGGCGGGTCGTTACAAGTGCAGTCATTACATTTTATATCATGGCAAAGGTTACATGATTAACCTTTGTTGACGCCGCGATCCAGTGGAGAAATTGTAGGAGTTGTCACCATAGCTTGGATCTGTAGAGTGTGTGTGTATACAAGAGAGTTCGTATGTGTTATATATTTTGGTGCTCAAAACAATATAGTAGTATATAATTTTGTGCACACATAAGCACTATTGATGCGGTTTCTTTATGAGAGACTGATTATCCTTATTGTAGAATAGGAATGAATTGGCATGTTAGAAAAATTGATGTTGACTCAATCTTTAGAGTTGAGTATTGGCCAGGATTTAGGCCACTACCCCTAATTGATAGGATATATTCGCAGAGTTGGTGCGAGTGGTTTCCTGGAATGCCCAGGTTGTTCTGGATGGTTATGTTGCTTATGAGAAAATGGTTAGAGTCGACTTTACCGAGCTAGATATAGACTACAAGAGTCTATGAGGCAGACCGTTTCTTGGAATGGATTCAGCTATGGAAATGCAATATTGGATGGTTATTTGCAGGAGAATCTTCAATGACTTGAAGTTAGATGATGCCGTAAGGTAGTAATTGACCTCTAGATAAATCTAAAGACGAACAATAAGCTAGCGAAGTGTCTCTATAGCTTTGATTCCCGATGACCGATTTGCTTAGGATTAGTTTATAATTCGCTTGGAGGAAAATTTATCTCAACTTTTCCGAAGTTGGTATTGGATAGAGAGTTTGTCAATTTGAAGTACGATGATATGTCTGTACTGGAGTATATGGTCGAATTTATTATGGTATTAAATTATGGTCTATTCCCGTTGATACTCCACACAGAAGGAATGGTAAGTTTATTATTAGGCTGAGAGATCATCTTGGGAGGGGATTAATTGCTCATATTGACAAGGGCCTTGGGAAGATGATCGAGAAGTCTTTATGGTGGGCGAGCCTGTACCTAGTGTAGTAGGGGTATCCCGAACCAAATGAGTGGAGTAGATCAGGAAAGCATATGTATTGATTGCCATACCAATTTCTTCGAGTGCTCCATCGACGAAGGAGAAGGGAAATGGAATCACCATTTAGACTCGAGATAATTACCGACCTTTGATTGAGATGGACCTAGTTAGGGGCTTGACCAGTGTGATAACCCAAAGTTTTGTCATCTGAAAATTGGTAATTAACTAATTTTGTTGAACAAATAAAACTTTGGATAATTAGAATATATTTGGATATATATGTATATATGAAATTGAACAAAATAAATTGGAAAAAAAGAACTTTATGTTATATATTTAAGCTTTAGTTTGAATTAACAAATAAACCATGTTTTCAAATTTAATATATAAATTACGATTTGATAAATTTTGTTTGAATTTAAATACCATTCAAAAGTTGTTTAAAATTTATCATACATTTCCAAAACATTTAAGGTTAATGTTTATTTTGTTTAAAAAGATATTTTGCTTAAATAAAATTTAATTAAAGGTTTATTTCTTTTATTTTTAATATTTTTTCTTTTTAATTTTAACTTGCTTAAATATAAATTGAATATATATAAGAATAATCTTTACATATTTATAAAAACATAAGAAATTAATATATTAACCAAGTTTAAATGTAACGACCCGTAAATTTAACTGGTTTTAATAGCGTTATTAATTAAAATTTTGTGAAATTTTAAACGATAAAATTTCGAAATATGAATTTAATATTTGGAATGGTCTAGTTAAACATAGCAACCGGTAAATTTTCGTCCGAAAATATGAAAGTTTATTTCGCGCGTAAATTTACTTCAATCTAATCAGTTAAAAAGCGATGAAAATAAAACGTTTTCAAAACCAAAATATTTTTACATAGAAAAATTATAAACCATCTTCTGAGCAAGATGTCAGTTTGCCGTTTTTCCAAATTCAGAAATCTTTGGCTCCGTCGGTCTTAATTTCTGCGATTTGTACGCATTTTCCGCTGGTAGAAATTTCGAATTTTTATAATTCAACCATACCACTGATATCTTTATACGGTTTTGACCGTCTAGTCGCGTCGATCTCTACGATATATTTATTTCTGTGTTTTGAATTTCTGTGCGTAGCGAAATGCATGTAAATGGCAACCGTATCGGTAACCGATTTAAGTCTTTTGGCTCCTTACCTCGTTTTCTATTCCACAATCTAATTATCAGTCGCTTGTAGTTTTCCCATTCTCCAAATTGAACTGTATGATTATCATGATTCCTATTTTATTTATTAATGGTTCACTTTGTTTTGAACTCCGTTATTCTATTCACTGATTTATGAAAGAGAACAAACGGTTCATGTTTACATTAAGTGTCGCCTGCTCACTTTTGAGATAGCCTGCTAGACTCCTCATCTCCTTTCCATTTGAATTGTTGCCTTGGAAATTAAAATACACGTCTAGGATATAGAGTTGTTTTATTAAAACCCGTTTCTTTCTTACTTGCCAACTCTCTGCCTTCTTCTTCAACTCGCATGCCTCCTCCTTTTAAAAAAATAAATAAAATTTATGCATTTGAAAGCATCGCCATGCATGCAGCAACAACACCAAGCAGCCACGACTCATCTCCCTCTCCTCTCTTCGGCTATAATCACCACCTTGGCCCTTCATGCATACACGCCTCTACATGCATCCACTTCTTATGGCCGAACTCACCTCAAGAGCCGCATCACCTTGCGGCCATTTTTTTCCAAGCCTCCATCGTGAACCCACCACCAATCACCGCAGCCACACGCCGCCATCCACACACCAACGTCCGCCCTCCACTGATGAACCACCCGAGTCCCTCCGTGCCGCACCGACCAAGTCTGCACCACCTCACCAAGCATCGGCCCCGGCCTCTCTCCCCCTTGCTCACTTTTTACTCATCTGTGTTTTGATAGGTAACTATTTGGATAGGTTATATAAAATATAATATGGTTTTAAAACTTAACATATGTAATTCTATTTTATTAGTTTACATTGATTCTGTTGTCTGCATATTTGTTGAGGCTACACATATCTATATATTTATTCTATTTATTTTATTTTATCTCGAAATTGGGTGAGTCTGGAGCTAATTCATAATCATACCAAGTACGATTCATGTGTTTCATAGTTATGAATTGCATGTATAGTTTCGATACATAATTACAACCTGTTGCATACATTTAGCTGTTGTCTATATAATGTCATTTAAGTTACAGCTCTTATTATGTAGTGTTTACATATATTAGTTTATATATAGATAAAGTATATGGACTACAATTGTTTCATTGAACATAGTAGCTGTTATATAGTTTGAAAAGACAACGTATATATGTTAGTAGGTTTAAAAAAAAAACAAATTCTGCAGATCTGTCATACATATTAAGGGTTCCCATATAGTTACCTGCATACATGATGATGCAGTGTCTAGATTTATATATATATGTTGAACGCTGTTATATGATTGTTTATAAGTATAATATGTATTGGTTATCTAAAAGGTATACAATGTTTTGTTACACGTATTTGAAAACGCGTGACTTTATCCAGTATTTTATACGTATAAAAACAAAGTATATGTGTATGTTGCAGTATACTAGGTTTAATAGAAGTATTTTTTGGTTAAAATAGATAAGTACATATGAGATAATGGTATTTAGTTGTGGTGTGTCTGCATATACTATTTAGATAATGGTATACGTTATTAACCTGCGTGCAATTATTCCTTCAGCTAAATGTATGTCTGCCAACATATGTGTCCTATCAAGCATTATATATAGGTTGATTTCAAAATGCTTATAGATTTTATTTTATTATATATATATATATAGGTATGTGTTTTGATTTATATATATATATATATATATATTTTTGATTTTCAAATGTATGCGTTTTAAAAATTACAGTTTATTTTAAAATACATGTCTAAATTTAAACATTGATATTTAAAAGAACGTAATAAAATTTTAATGTAATATACTCTTTGTTAAATTTATCATCATCAATCCAATTCTGATTTGATTTGTTCTCGTCAAATTATGATTCAGCCCTATCCGACGAATTCGTGCCAATTTTACTTTGCTTTAGATTCGTGCTTGGATTTCGAAACTCAACCTTATTGTCTATATCTCCAGCCTCGAAAGGTGGGCAATCACTCACAATTAATGTCCTTTTATTTAATAAATTTGGTTTGAATTAAAACGACAATTGAAATATGCTGTTGTTAGTTATGTACACTGTTATGACCTGTATCTGTTCACCTATGATATCTGACACCATTATCCGTTAATTATTTATGCGATGATAATATAGTTTGGTTGATAAATTGATTGATTATTTTTTATATTGGATGTAAATTGTAATGTATAAAGTGATAAATATTATGCAATTGAAATTGACGTAGGATAGTTAACAATTTGAAATTGATATGTGTTGAATTTGATTAGTTAAATTGTATAATATGACCCCTTTGAATGATAAATTAATTGACACGTAGAAATAGTGTTAACGATAACCTGAACCATTTAAATGTACGTTGTATAAATTGATGTAGTTTGAAATTGAATAATAAATATCGTGAAGAACCGTATAAATATTAATGTAATAATCTTTAATCTACATGAAATGCTAGTGTAGATTCTAGAAATAATTATATTAATTTGCACAAATAACAATGTGAATTAATATGATTATTTCGGTATTATTTGAATTGATTATTGGATTGTGTTTGATTGTTGTGATTGCTTGTTTATTTACTTTGACACCATCCCAGTTATCACACTGCAAGTTCCATTTGCTATGCTTTGATCTTGAATTGAAATGGAATCGGGTTGAAATGATAAATACCCAAATGAACTTGACTTAGGATAGAGAATTAAATAAAATCTGATTGATCAATAATCTGATTTTTTTTTAAAAATGATTTTATTCGAGCAAGGAATAAGTTTTGAAATGAGGTTGGAATTTGAATTTTTGAAAGGAAAATGTAAAGGTTGAATCTGAAACAAATATTAATGTATAATTGATGAAAGAATGTTGTTTGAAATTTAATTATTTAATAATTAAATTAGAATTATTAATAAATAATTTGGAATTAGTAATAATTGAGTTTTGAAATAATTAGTTGAAACGATTTGATAATTTAGTTTGAATTCATAATTAAGTGGAAATGATTTAATAATTAAGTTTTAATTGATAATCAAGTTTGTAATTATTAAGTTTTGAAATTATTAATAATTAAGATTGAAATTATTTAATAATTGAATAAGATTTAATTATTTGATGATTGAATAAAATTTGAATTCTTTGATAAGAGAATTTGAACTTTTTAATAACTGGATTTGAACTTTGTTAATAAATGAAATTGAGTTTCTTTATGTATTAAAGTTTTGGAAAAATTATTTAAATAAGTTAATAAGTGAAATTGAAACTTCTCGATTTTTGTGAAATTTAGTTCTTTATTAAATGAGTTAGAAATTTGTGTCAATAAATAAGTGAAAATTGAATTTCTTTAGCAAGAAATAAAATGTGATTTATTGAAATGAATGGGATTTATTGAAATTAACGTAAGAATTGTAATTTAAAGAATTTATTTGACGAATTTATTTTATTTCAACTTGAAGTTTTGATATAATGAAGTTGAACGTAAGTAATTAATTTAAATAAATTGGAATTTAAATAGATGTTGTTTTGAAGGATAAATTTACTTAGCGAATATTGAATGAAATCGATAAATGAATTTAAATTGATTTGAATGAAAATTAAACCATTTTAATGATTTCGGAATGAAACTTATATGCGAACTTGAATCAATATTTGAATTGTTTAAATAAAAGATGAAATCGAATTTTAAGATTTTGAAATGGTAATTTGAAAGTTTTGAAACGTAAACTTTGGAAATTGATTTAGAAAGACAAATGAAATGTTGATCTATAAATTCTAATTGGAATTGAATTTGATTTGGTTTTGAAATATATTAAACGACCAATCGGTGTAAATTACGAAAGTTATTAAAGAAACCAGAATTGGTTATGGACAGACTCTCTGTCTAAACCGAAAACCACTTTAATAACTATACGCGGAGTGATGATCCAGAATGAAGTGGTTGGAATGATGTACGTGATGACTGAAGAAAGAAAACGATAATGGATAGCTTTTACACTTGTGTAAAATTGGAAATGACTAAAATCAGGAGCCGTGCCGGGCCAAATGGGGTTAGCCACCTCGAGCGAACACACTTCTTCCTAACCATTACTCATTACTTGTTATTGATTGGTGCACCCTCGGAATTTCAGGAGTGTTGTTTCGCGGTGTTGCGATCGTTGCGGCGATGCGTTCTCACCAGTCCGGATCAGGCAAACGGTAGTTTCACTACCTTGGGTATTGCCTCATGTGCCTTGTCATACTTGTATCCCTATATACGCGACCACTACGAATTTTGTTTTGTGTTATACCTATGGAGTACTCTCTGATATCCCACTAGTTTACGGTGGAGTTTACAGTGCTGTATAGACTATGACGTTATGTAAAATGTGTTAAGGGGGATAATGGTAACGCCTTAACACTATTTTGATATTTTATATTACTGATAGACATTATCTATTTAGCGTACACTACTACATAATAGATAGTTTAACGGATCCTTAAAGGATGGTTATTCCAATATCCTTGAGTTACTTGTATTTCGATTGCTATTTCACTTGAGTTGGATTTATTGATATAAGAATATTAATCCTGACTCGAGTGTTTTGCTTTACGCTCGGGTCAGACTGAGTGGTTCAGCTGTCGAGACTCACCTTTGGAGTTGGAGCTTTGCTTGAAGATCCAGCCATCTATTCTGCTTTCAGTATTCGATGATTCCAGTGATGTATTCTGACTTGTACCTGATGTATCGTATTGCTCTTATGTTGTAAACTCTGATGTAACTTATATATTTATATAGTAGCTTCATGAACTACTATCTTTTCCTTCTGCTGCATATTATTTCTCTGTGTCCGTGATTCTGTGATTATTTATTTACTGTATATCTTAGTTTTTCCAAATTTAAATTAACAATTCGGTATTTTGAATTATTCAAGTCCGACATGTGTGAATGCGAATAGTCAAAAATAGCGGGTTGTTACAGTTGGTATCAGAGCTTTGGTAGCTCTAGGAAAAACTTAGTATATATGGTAAATGTATTTACAGAATCACTCCCACTCGAGTTTCAATCTCTTCCTTTTGACTCAGTTCCTTTGAATTTTGGAACGTTTCCTCGGTTCCAAAAATTCATTCTTGTCCCTCACTATTCGACTTCGCCTGAATTCTGGAGAATCCCATAACTCCACTTCGAATGATCTCTGTAAGAAATAGGTGGTCTCGCCAATCTTTGAATTATTTGTAAATGGGTGAAATCCCTTTATAATAGACATCGATTTACCGGAGATTTCTGTATCCTCGGTTTACGATATTATTGATTTCCTGCTATACCTGAATTCTATCTCTTGAGATCGAATGTTGATTTACCTCGGAATTCAGCATCGATTTTATTCTTGGAATTACGGTCGACTCGGTTAAGGTTGCTCGTGAATTAAATAAGCTCATCCATCTCCCGATTCTGTTAATCGAATTATCTTATCTTCTGGTTTGAACGTATTATCGAATCAAAATTCTCTTTAGTTTGATTTCCAAAAACTTAAATCTCTATACTTATTTTGAAATCCATCCTTGTATCGTCGAGCGAGGACGTGTATTTGTGAATTAATATTTAAATGTTTAATATATATATATATATTGTGTTGTTTGAGCTATTGATGTTGATTTGGGTTTCCGATCGATTCGTCTGATCAACGCTATCGATAGGATTTCCAAAACACTTGAGCAGAGCAAACTGACACAATATTGTTTTCAAATTTGGTAATTAAATAAATTTTGTATGATTATATTATATATAAATATATTTTTTTATAAAATTAAATTGTTAATGAATCTGTTGCCTGAAATAATATTTGATTTTCATTTATTATTTATAACCATTGAATATTGAATAATATAAATAAATAAATGAATTTACAAAACTGGGTTAAAATTGATTTAAAAATTTAAATGGATTTAAACTAAAAATTTGAGAATTTAATATCCGATGGTTTCAAACTTTGATTTGAAAGTTTTAAAGTGTATAGCATTTAAGATATTTTCGAATAGAAATCATTTCAAAGAATTTTAAAGGTTTAAAATCAGTGCTCTTCTCTTTGTCACTGGAAAATAATTTCGGTGATGACGGCCGCATCATCGACATTCATTTTCGAGTTTCGAAGTGGAAAGACTATTCTTTAGCTTTGCTACGGTTTGTTGTGAAAAATAAACTGATTTGAATTTCTAAACTTGACTTGACTTGTAATATATATTAAAATTTTAAATTTGTTTTGATATATTATATATGAATGTATATATATATATATTTATTTTATCTCTAAATTATTGAAGTTAATCAAAAATTAATTCTTAAAATTTGTTAAAGGGTGATTTTCAATCATAAATAAAGCCAAATTCTTTTTATATATAAATATTTAACTTGAAATAACCGAATTGTAAAATTTTATTTGGATAATACTCAATTGCATTATTTATGACTTACCTAAATTTTCAAAAAAGTTAATTTTGTAATTGAATATTATACAATATAAAAGGATATCAAAGGAATTTCTAATTAATTTGAGTAGTTATAGTAAACGTAAATATACTTTATATATATGTGATAGGATATATTTAGTAGAATAAATTAATAATACTTTGAAATAAAGAAGAACTAAATTTGTCGAATAAAATATGATTATAATAAATGACTATTCAAATTTATGATCTTTGAAATTGTTAATTTAAGATAATTGGATAATATACAATATAAGTTGTCTCTATAAATAAAAATTGTTGAGTATAAGTTTATTTAAATTGAATTTATATGGTTTAAATTAGTTGTTTATAATGTAATTCAAGTTTATTTTATTTTGGTTGTTTCTATTCTCCTACTTCCTTCCTTTTCGGGGACGAAAAGTTTTGAGTGTGGGAGAGTGTAACGACCCGTAAATTTAACTGGTTTTAGTAGCGTTATTAATTAAAATTTTGTGAAATTTTAAACGATAAAATTTTGAAATATGAATTTAATATTTGGAATGCGTCCAGTTAAACATAGCAACCGGTAAATTTTTGTCCGAAAATATGAAAGTTTATTTCGCACGTAAATTTATTTCAATCTAATCAGTTAAAAAGCGATGAAAATAAAATATTTTCAAAACCAAAATATTTTTACATAGACAAATTCTAAACCATCTTCTGAGTAAGATGTCAGTTTGTCGTTTTTCCAAATTCAAACATCTTTGGCTCCGTCGGTCTTAATTTTCTGCGATTTTTACGAATTTTCCGCTGGTAGAAATTTCGAATTTTTATAATTCAAGCATACCATTGATATCTTTATACGGTTTTGACCGTCTAGTCGCGCCAATCTCTACGGTATATTTATTTCTGTGTTTTGAATTTTGGTGCGTAGCGAAATGCATGTAAAGCGCAACCGTATCGGTAACCGGTTTAAGTCTTTTGGCTCCTTACCTCGTTTTCTATTCCACAATCTAATTATCAGTAGCCTGTAGTTTTCCCATTCTCCAAATTGAACCGTATGATTATCATCATTCCTATTTTATTTATTAAAGGTTCACTTTGTTTTGAACTCCGTTATTCTATTCACTGATTTATGAAAGAAAACAAACGGTTCATGTTTACATTAACTGTCGCCAGCTCACTTTTGAGATAGCCTGCTAGACTCCTCATCTCCTTTCCATTTGAATTGTTGCCTTGGAAATTAAAATACACATCTAGGATATAGAGTTGTTTTATTAAAACCTGTTTCTTTCTTACTTGCCAACTCTCTGCCTTCTTCTTCAACTCGCATGCCTCCTCCTTTAAATTTTTTTTTTTTATGCTTTTGAAAGCATAGCGATGCAAGAAGCAACAACACCAAGCAGCCACGCCTCATCTCCCTCTCCTCTCTTCTGCTATAATCACCACCTTGGCCCTTCATGCATACACGCCTCTACATGCATCCACTTCTTATGGCCGAACTCACCTCAAGAGCCGCATCACCTTGCGGCCATTTTTTTCCAAGCCTCCATCGTGTACCCACCACCAATCACCGCAGCCACACGCCGCCATCCACACACCAACGTCCGCCCTCCGCTGATGAACCATCCGAGTCCCTCCGTGCCGCGTCGACCAAGGCTGCACCACCTCACCAAGCATCGGCCCCGGCCTCTCTCCGCCTTGCTCACTTTTTACTCATCTGTGTTTTTATAGGTAACTATTTGGATAGGTTATATAAAATATAATATGGTTTTAAAACTTAACATATGTAATTCTATTTTATTAGTTTACATTGATTATGTTGTCTGCATATTTGTTGAGGCTACACATATCTATATATTTATTCTATTTATTTTATTTTATTTAAAAATTGGGTGAGTCTGGAGCTAATTCATAATCATACCGAGTATGATTCATGTGTTTCATAGTTATGAATTGCATGTATAGTTTTGATACATAATTACAACCTGTTGCATACATTTAGGTGTTGTCTATATAATGTCATTTAAGTTACAGCTCTTATTATGTAGTGTTTACATATATTAGTTTATATATAGATAAAGTATATGTACTACAATTGTTTCATTGAACATAGTAGTTGTTATATAGTTTGAAAAGACAACGTATATATGTTAGTAGATTTAAAAAAAAAACAAATTCTGCAGATCTGTCATACATATTAAGGGTTCCCATATAGTTACCTGCATACATGATGATGCAGTATCTAGATTTATATATATATATATATATATATATATATATATATATATATATATATATATATTGAACGCTGGTATATGATTGTTTATAAGTATAGTATGTATTGGTTATCTAAAAGGTATACAATGTTTTGTTACATGTGTTTGAATACGCGTGACTTTATCCAGTATTTTATACGTATAAAAACAAAGTATATGTGTATGTTGCAGTATACTAGGTTTAATAGAAGTATTTTTGGGTTAAAATAGATAAGTACATATGAGATAATGGCATTTAGTTGTGGTGTGTCTGCATATACTATTTAGATAATGGTATACGTTATTAACCTGCGTGCAATTATTCCTTCAGCTAAATGTATATCTGCCAACATATGTGTTCTATCAAGCATTATATATAGGTTGACTTCAAAATGCTTATAGATTTTATTTTATTATATATATATATAGGTATGTGTTTTGATTTTTATATATATAGGTTTTTGATTTTCAAATCTATGCGTTTTAAAAATTACAGTTTATTTTAAAATACATGTCTAAATTTAAACATTGATATTTAAAAGAATGTAATAAAATTTTAATGTAATATACTTTTTGTTGAATTTACCATCATCAATCCAATTCTGATTTGATTTGTTCTCGTCAAATTATGATTCAGCCCTATCCGACGAATTCGTGTCAATTTTACTTTGCTTTGGATTCGTGCTTGGATTTCGAAACTCAACCTTATTATCTATATCTCCAGCCTCGAAAGGTGAGCAATCACTCACGATTAATGTCCTTTTATTTAATAAATTTGATTTCAATTAAAACGACAATTGAAATATGCTGTTATTAGTTATGTACACTGTTATGACCTGTATCTGTTCACCTATGATATCTGACACCATTATCCGTTAATTATTTATGCGATGATAATACAGTTTGGTTGATAAATTGATTGATTGATTGTTGTTTATATTGGATGTAAATTGTAATGTATAAAGTGATAAATATTATGCAATTGAAATTGACGTAGGATAGTTAACAATTTGAAATTGATATATGTTGAATTTGATTAGTTAAATTGTATAATATGACCCCTTTGAATGATAAATTAATTGACACGTAGAAATAGTGTTAACGACAACTTGAACCATTTAAATGTATGTTGTATAAATTGATGTAGTTTGAAATTGAATAATAAATATCGTGAAGAACCGTATAAATATTAATGTAATAATCTTTAATCTACATGAAATGATAGTGTAGATTCTAGAAATAATTATATTAATTTGCACAAATAACAATGTGAATTAATACGATTATTTCGGGATTATTTGAATTGATTATTGGATTGTGTTTGATTGTTGTGATTGCTTGTTTATTTACTTTGACACCATCCCAGTTATCAGACTGCAAGTTCCTTTGCTATGCTTTGATCTTGAATTGAAATGGAATCGGGTTGAAATGATAAATACCCAAATGAACTTGACTTAGGATAGAGAATTAAATAAAATCCGATTGATCAATAATCTGATTTTAAAAAAAATGATTTTATTCGAGCAAGGAATAAGTTTTGAAATGAGGTTGGAATTTGAATTTTTGAAAGGAAAATGTAAAGGTTGAATCTGAAACAAATATTAACGTATAATTGATGAAAGAACGTTGTTTGAAATTTAATTATTTAATAATTAAATTAGAATTATTAATAAATAATTTGGAATTAGTAATAATTGAGTTTTGAAATAATTAGTTGAAACGATTTGATAATTTAGTTTGAATTCATAATTAAGTGGAAATGATTTAATAATTAAGTTTTAATTGATAATCAAGTTTGTAATTATTAAGTTTTGAAATTATTAATAATTAAGATTGAAATTATTTAATAATTGAATAAGATTTAATTATTTGATGATTAAATAAAATTTGAATTCTTTGATAAGAGAATTTGAACTTTTTAATAACTGGATTTGAACTTTGTTAATAAATGAAATTGAGTTTCTTTATGTATTAAAGTTTTGGAAAAATTATTTAAATAAGTTAATAAGTGAAATTGAAACTTCTCGATTTTTGTGAAATTTAGTTCTTTATTAAATGAGTTAGAAATTTGTGTCAATAAATAAGTGAAAATTGAATTTCTTTAGCAAGAAATAAAATGTGATTTATTGAAATGAATGGGATTTATTGAAATTAACATAAGAATTATAATTTAAAGAATTTATTTGACGAATTTATTTTATTTCAATTTGAAGTTTTGATATAATGAAGTTGAACGTAAGTAATTAATTTAAATAAATTGGAATTTAAATAGAAGTTGTTTTGAAGGATAAATTTACTTAGCGAATATTGAATGAAATCGATAAATGAATTTAAATTGATTTGAATGAAAATTAAACCATTTTAATGATTTCGGAATGAAACTTATATACGAACTTGAGCCAATATTTGAATTGTTTAAATAAAAGATGAAATCGAATTTTAAGATTTTGAAATGGTAATTTGGAAGTTTTGAAACGTAAACTTTGGAAATTGATTTAGAAAGACAAATGAAATGTTGATTTATAAATTCTAATTGGAATTGAATTTGATTTGGTTTTGAAATATATTAAACGACCAATCGGTGTAAATTACGAAAGTTATTAAAGAAACCGGAATCGGTTATGGACATACTCTCTGTCTAAACCGAAAACCACTTTAATAACTATACACGGAGTGATGATCCAGAATGAAGTGGTTGGAATGATGTACGTGATGACTGAAGAAAGAAAACGATAATGGATAGCCTTGACACTTGTGTCAAATTGGAAATGACTAAAATCAGGGGCCGTGCCGGGCCAAATGGGGTTAGCCACCTCGAGCGAACACACTTCTTCGTAACTATTACTCATTACTTGTTATTGATTGGTGCACCCTCGGAATTTCAGGAGTGTTGTTTCGCGGTGTTGCGATCGTTGCGGCGATGCATTCTCACCAGTCCGGATCAGGCAAATGGTAGTTTCACTACCTTGGGTATTGCCTCATGTGCCTTGTCATACTTGTATCCCTATATACGCGACCACTACGAATTTTGTTTTGTGTTATACCTATGGAGTACTCCCTGATATCCCACTAGTTTACGGTGGAGTTTACAGTGTTGTATAGACTATGACATTATGTAAAATGTGTTAAGGCGGATAATGGTAACGTCTTAACACTATTTTGATATTTTATATTACTGATAGACATTATCTATTTAGCGTACACTACTACATAGTAGATAGTTTAACGGATCCTTAAAGGATGGTTATTCCAACATCCTCGAGTTACTTGTATTTCGATTGCTATTTCACTTGAGTTGGATTTATTGATATAAGAATATTAATCCTGACTCGAGTGTTTTGTGTTTTGCTTTATGCTCGGGTCAGACTGAGTGGTTCAGCTGTCGAGACTCACCTTTGAAGTTGGAGCTTTGCTTGAAGATCCAGCCATCTATTCTGCTTTCAATATTCGATGATTCCAGTGATGTATTCTGACTTGTACCTGATGTATCGTATTGCTCTTCTGTTGTAAACTCTGATGTATCTTATATATTTATATAGTAGCTTCATGAACTACTATCTTTTGCTTCCGCTGCATATTATTTCTCTGTGTCTGTGATTCTGTGATTATTTATTTACTGTATATCTGAGTTTGCTAAATTTAAATTAACAATTCGGTATTTTGAATTATTCAAGTTCGACATGTGTGGATGCGAATAGTCAAAAATAGCGGGTCGTTACATTAAAACACTCGTCAATTAAAGAATTTATGGAAAATGCATTTTTCACATATGGATGATTTGAACAAACAAGTGGCAATGGTATCCTTTATTTGGAAATTTATAAAAATATTTTATAATTTAGGCTGCTCATTTTTTTTCCTCTTTTCAAATCTTTTTCTTTCTTCTTCTACATTCAAAACTAAAACCTAGCAAGACAAAAAAATCAAAGCATCACAAAATTGAAATAAAAAAACCCAAAAAAAATATATAAACGCAACAAAAGCCTGTAAGAAGAGAATCAAAACCAGAATTGAATCAAGCTAGTCAATTCAAATCTAAGCAGGATCATTTTAACAGCTGAATCAAAGTTTCAGTTCAACTTAAAGAAAAGATCAAAATCAAACTTGGAAGCAAGTAGATCAACATCAAAATCAAGTATCAAATCATCTCGAACAAAACAAATCAAGTTTAAAAGTCCAGACAAATGCCAGAGTTTTCAAATTGAGTCTGCTCCTCTGTTCAACAGATACAGGTGAGTAATTCAAGTATAATCTGTTTAAAATCATGTTTCATGCATTTACTACTTAACAAGGTATGATAAGTATTTGCATGTTTATTTATATAAATTGCATGTAGATGTATATATGAATTACATGTCTGAATTTAAAAAAAATGGATACTCTGTTTGGTTATACAGGTTTCAAAAACCTGAGCAAATTAAATATCTCTATCTTGATTCATTTGAAACTTTGATGTATAAACATACTTGTTTATGATAACTAGATAATTAATTTAAAAATACTTTCTGTAAGAATCTGTTGATAATTTTAAATAAAAGGAAGAAGAACAGTGAAATTCAATTCATATCCAAATTTCGATTATAAAGAATTCTGGTTTCATGTATATAATCTTTTTCTTTTTCGAAATCTAGGATTTTTAAGATCTAAATCATGAATTTTAAGATTGTAAATTGTGTGATATTGCATGGGATCGGGATTTGGGTTTTCGAGCGATTTCTGTTGATCGGAATATGTGAGGTACTCGAGGTCTTGGCTGAAGTTTGTTCATGGGTCTAGTTGCATAGAAAAATTGGTCGGAGATTTTTAAATGATCCATGGTGGTCTAGAGGAGCCGGGGTAGGGTTTCAGAAGCTAATTTGGGTGTGGTCGGACTTGGGTAAACCGCGGTGACGTGGGGAGGAGTGGGAGGTGCGGACCAGGGGGAAAAGAAGAAAGGGATAGTGGCGCTCATTTCAACGAAGTCTGATGATGCACAGTGGCTTGAGGTGTTGGAGCGAGGTGGCAAAATGACAGGATTGTCTCAGTCGTTTCTGGGTATAGCTTGAATTTTGATCGAAGGGTTAATCAAAAATTCTGAGTGGTTGGAGGTAGCATGGGTGACGAGGATGACCAGCGGAATGGGTCAGCGGCAGGTTGAACAGCCAGATGAAAGTGTGCACGTGCACTGTGTCATTGCGAGCAGGTGAACAAAAGGAGTATGGAAAGAAGAAGAAGTTAGGCTACGAGTTGGGCTCGAGGAAGGATTCGAGTTTGGACCAGGATTGTGTGCGCGCGTGTGTTGAACGGGTTTGTCTCGAAAATTTCTTTGATTTGACTCGAGATTTTTGTAAGCCGAGTAAACTAAGTTTTATAGTTATCAAAATACTTAAGTTTCAAAGAAATTTTTTAAACCAAGTTCTAGAGAAAAAGTATTAGCTCATTTAAACAAGTTTAAGGTTTTTAATGTTTTAAAAATTGTTGTTTTAAAGAAATTATATAATATTTTCAAAGGTGACCTAAATGATGTAATTAGGTAAGTATAAATTATTTCATGCATTAAGAATGGTTAATTGATTTATTGAAATCAGGGAATAGTTAATTCATTCAATTATTTAGATAATTAATCAAAGGTTAATTAATTTGGGTAATCAATTTAAATGATTGATTTGTTAACATGATTAATTAAGATGACTAATTTATTGAGGATTAATTACTTAATGAAATTATTTAGTGATAATAATGGAAGTAGTTACTTAATGTCATTAATTTAGGAGGTTAACTAATGGGTAATTACCAAATGTGTTTTAATAAATAAAAATTACTCACTGAAAGTAATTAAGGATTATTTACTGAATGTAATTAATTAAGGATTGATTGATTAATTAAGGAAACTAATCAAGGGTTAGTTAATTAGTGAATGTGATTTATTAAGGGATAATTAATCAATGCAGGTGATCATATGATAATTAATTTGAGTAATTAAGGATCAATGTATATAATATGGATGGGTAAAGGTTAATTAATTTGTGTAATTAATTAAGAGTTAATTACTTATTGTAATTAAAGAATAATTAATCAAGCATGATTAATTAAGATGGATAATTAAAAGATGATTAATTAATTGGTTTGTAATTAATTAATTTAAGTAAAGGTAATCTATGTGATTGAAGATTAGTAATTAATTTCATTAGAGATAAATTAAATTAATTTTGGAAGTGATCAATCTTGCTTATGAATGATTGAATGATGTTCAATGCCTTGAATTGGTTGATATCTCTAATATGAAATGTTTTGTGATATGATATGTTTGGGTGGACAACAATATTGTGGTTATCTATCAATGATGAATTGCAGTGTAAAAAGTGACATCCTGTATTTAAAGTTGAATAACTTTAGTTATGATGACATTAGATTCGAAGAGACCGGAGTCGGGTATCAGAAAATACCCAGAACCACTTTGATTTGTGGTTTACAAAATTCTTAGTAAATTGGATATGTGGTATTAAACAGGCTGGAATGGAATGAATTGTGTAATATGGATATTTAGCCTGAAACTGTTGAGTGATAAATGTTGACTTTGAGAACTCGTAAAAGAGTATGAGTTACCTTGATATTCTCATGTGTTATGGCTTGGTATTTCATATTATGTGGGTTACTCACGCTGGTTTCCAGCCTGACCTGGGTGTTACTTTGATGTGATGCTCGGGTCAGACCGAGTATTACAGATTTTCAGATAAGGACATTCTAGAGCTCGGGAGACGAGCTGGATGGCAGGAACGTATGGAGTGTTTCCGCTGCGATATATTGTTGTATATCTGGGACATGTTGATTGTATATGTCCAGTGTTTGTATATATGTTGCAATTCTGATGTATTGATGTAAATAAACAGATATAGTTTTCCTTTGTATAACTGCTATTATTTGTTATTATATTTTATCGCTGCAAATGTGAGATGTTGGTGTTTATGTTTCTTCTTCTTCTTCTATCTCTTTTCTACTTTTCTTTTAACTATCTGGAATTTTCAGGATCGAAATTTTCGGGTCGTTACATTTGGTATCAGAGCGAAGGTTAAGCGAGAACCTTGGCTCTGGTGGGTTTACTCATTAAGTGTAGGGTTAGTAGTACCCTAGAATGAGTTGAGAGTGTGTGTGTGTGTGTGTGTGTGTGTGAGATCGTACCTGTTATTTTCTTATAAAATGATTTTAAAAACGATCTTTAAATAAGTTTATATTTTGGAAACAATAGTTTTTCCAATATGTAAAGAGATTGGTTATTGATCATTGGAATTAAAATCTTGAATTTGGAGAAAAGTTTCAGAACAAGATAATAATGAATCGGTTTTTGGATATGATAATCTTGGTTAATATCATAAATGAATGTTGTGTTTAATAATAAAATGTGTATTAATGAGTAAGCAAATGAAATGTTTTAGGAAAGTAAAACATTTAGGTAACTATGACTTATTAATCAGAATTGAAGATGATCTAAATTTAAAGTTTTAAATCTGGATCCAGAATTTGAAAATTGTTTCAAAGTGATAAGGAAATAATAAATAACGTTATCTAATGTATTTGAATGAAGGGTCCTATTTCAAACAAGATTTTTTTGAAAATTTAAAGGAATTTTGTTTTAAATTTAAAACCATAGGTGGTTTAAAATTTAAAAGTAACTTGGTGTGTAAAGAAGGTAAATATGTATATATGTGTGTGGGTATACATAATATCAAAGGTAATTTGAAATAAACTCTAAAATGTTGAGTTTTGATTTTCCCTGAAGTGTGATATAAAAACCCAAAGTGATATAAGTCTTTGAACTTATAAGTACGAAAGAATATTGAAAGAAATTTAAATTTGAAGAGGGAAGATTATTAATAAAAAGTTTAAATTTGAAATGGAAGTTCAAATTGAATAATGTTGACTGGAGAAAATTGAATTGAATTTGACGTAGGGAAAGTTAAATAAGTTAAGATAAACTAATTGAATTGGAAATTTCAAGATGAAATTGAGATTTAACTTGGGAAGTTAAATGGTTGATTTGAATTGTGAGTTTGTATGATCTCAAAATGGGTTTGAGATCTGGAAATTGGTAATGGATGGATTTTTAAATAATTTGGATAATATTATCCTATTGGTATTAATAATCTTTAAACTGTGAATTGGATTTGTTTTAATGATTGAAGAAATGGAGTATGGTAATATATCCATTATTGAAATAAATGGGAAATAAAACTTTAATTTGAAATTAAGGGTATAGAATCACTTTGAACTTAACATTTGAATGTTAAAAATTTAATTTGTAAACTAAAATTGTTTAAGAGTTGGTTCCAAAGCTGGAAGATAAATTGGGTAATAAATTAAATTTTGAAGATAAAAATTCTTTTTGAATTCTTATTTGAACTTTGAAATAAGTTAAGTAAGATAAATTAAAATGGAATTTCAAAATTTGAACTCAGAATTAATTGTTTAAATATTTAGATTGTTGATTTAAAAATAAAGGATAATTTGATTAAATCAACATATAAAATTGAACTCGAATTTATAATTCGAGATGGTTTAAAGTTGAGATTTAAATTTAATTGATTCAAATTGAATTTGATTTGAATTAATTAGAATTAGAATTAAATAGATAATTATAAAATTTAAATGGAAATTTATCCATATGATTAATTTGAAATGAAATTGAAGTTGAAGGAGTTCAAATTCATATGGGAACTGGGATTAATTCAAACAAAAATTGAAATGATTTGAAATTGAAGTGTATTCAATTTGAAATTAGTACAAATTGAATTGAATAATTTGGAATTGTAATTAAAGTTGAATAGGTTTAAAATCAAATGGAATTTGATTTAAATTTGGAAAGAAATTAAGGTTAATACAACTTGAATTGGGGATAAATCAAGTTCAATGGAAATTGAAGTTATTCAAATTGGAATTGAGTCAATTTAACTGGAAATGGAAATTTAAATTGAATTGATGGGAATGGAGATTGGGAATTGAACTGCTTGGCCCTATAAAATGTTTTAATATAAACCTATTTTTCCAGGTTATTTGCTATCTACAATCTTTCTTTTTAAAGTCAAACTATTTTATACTTATTTTTGGAACTATTTAATAATTTTTCAACTGTTTATAAACTAATTACTATTTTTCAACTATTTTATAACTGATTACTATTTATAACTATTTTATAATTATTTAACTATTTATAACTATTTTATCATTATTTAACTATTTTATAGATATTTTACAAACTAATAATTATTTTTCAACTACTTATCTTTTTTAAACTTTTTAAGTTATTTTCTAAATTTAAGCTGGAAAGAGATCAAACTGTTTATGATTTGTTACCAATAGAGATAAGAATTGAAGTGATAATCCAAATGAGGATTGAAGCAATTGTGAATAAGTGAATAGAATCATAAATAAATGTGAATAGAAAGAGGATTGATTTAGTTAATAATTAATGAAGATAAATACGTCGAATGTACGTATATTATTCTATTCGCATAGTGATTTGATCCAGAGCCGAGCACAGAATTTCGAGATAGTACATCGATCCGAGTTGGGATTTTTCACTCGATTTTCGACGGCGAACCTGGATATGGATTTTTGATTGGTTCTGGATATTCTCTATCATAGTTATGGCTATGCAAGGGGAATGATGGTTTCTGATCAAGAAACCAGATCTGAGTCCACACTAAGAAGTCGGGTGGACGATACTAGTTCGAAAGAGAAGTTGTGTGATCGAGTGAACGATCAGATTGATACTGCGTACGGATGATATGTGTACATCATACGGATTTGAATAAAATTGATATTGGAAATTTGTGAATTAAAACTGTGTAATGATTTTGAAATGAAAAGTATGTCTTGTAAGATATATGATAAAACAAAGGGGTAATTGGATATTTCTATAATAGAAATTTACTTTATGGAAGTATGTGATATGGTAAGTGGTTTTGTAAAGAGTAATCAAATTTGAATATTTGATTTGGCATAAACAAAGTTATGTATCTTTGTTATATATATGATAAACTCCCCTTGTTGAATCTTTTGCTAGAAGAAAAGGGTTTTTATTCAAGTTTGCAACGATCCAAAGATTTTTCAAGGTTATATATATATATATATATATATATATATATATATATATATATATAAAGGATCTTATGAGAATGATTTTGGAGAAAAGGTTTTTGGAACCTATGGATTTTGGAAAGGCTTTTGATTTTTGGGTAAAATCAATATTGGAATTTGAAAAGCCTAGTTTGAGAATTATCGATTTTGGAATAATCGATTTTGAGAAAAGAGATTTATATGGGATTCATACTAGGTGTATGATTTGGAAGATACTATATGTGTATCGTATAAAGTATTTTGAAAATGGCTCTGGAGAAAAAGGCGCTCCCTTGAAATGAACTTCTCAGGAGTACCATAGGTTGGTACTGCCTTGAGCCTCAAAGGGGGAGGTTCTAAAGTTGATCCTGTGAGGAGTCCGGACAAACTAGTTTTTGAGGATTATTGGGTAGCGAAAGTCGAGGGCGCTGATGCCTACAGGGCATTTGGGTTATGCTGTGACGACAGTGTAACTCGATGTCGCTGCGATCTACTATGGACCATAGCGGAAATCATGTGGAGGTGAGTGTCAACTGTCTACGCTTGATTTTTCCGGGAAGGCAACGTAACATCGGCAGACTGCGATCTACGGTCGAGTGGAGTGGAGAAGTTTCATTCTTTTGGCAGCAAAATTCGAGGGCATTGAGGCCTACAGTTCTATGGGTTTTTGCTATGATAGCAGTTTAACCCCGGCTGTAGTTGCGATCTGTAGCGGTTCCATGGTGTAATCGAGGGGCGCGGAGGCCTACAGTTATCTATGGATTTTGCCGGGACGGCAACGTAACCATCGGGTTAACTGCGACCATGGATGGGGGTGATGATTTCTAAAGCATTCTCACCAAAGATATTTTCTCTATTTTCCAAAAATGTTTTCTATATTTTCAATAAAATTAATTTTCCGATTATTTTCACTGGGTGTTGAAAACGGGTTTACCAAGTACTTACAGATTTTCATTCATGCGCCTGATCAACGTATGACCGAATTTCTGTGAGAACAAGGATGGACTTATTGAGACATCGAGTTATAAAAAGTATTTTTATAAAGAACTATTTTATAATATTATATAGATTTTAAAAGTGTTTTAAAAATGATCAAAGAGAAAATTTAACCGATATTAAGTATTTTAATAAATTCTGGCTTCGTTTCTTTTTGAGAACAAAAAGATTCAAAGGGGGAAGGAATGTGATAACCCGAATTTTTGTCATTTGAAAATTGGTAATTAACTAATATTGTTGAACAAATAAAACTTTGGATAATTACAATATATTTGGATATATATATATATATATATATGAAGTTAAACAAAATAAATTGGAAAAAAAGAACTTTATGTTATATATTTATATATATATATATATTGTAAATAGAAAGCTTTAGTTTGAATTAAAAAATAAACGATGTTTTCAAATTTAATATATAAATTATGATTAGGTAAATTTTGTTTAAATTTAAATACCTTTCAAAAACTGTTTAAAATTTAATCATACATTTCCAAAACATTTAAGGTTAATGTTTATTTTGTTTAAAAAGATATTTTGCTCAAATAAAATTTAATTAAAGGTTTATTTCTTTTATTTTTAATATTCTTTCTTTTTAATTTTAACTTGCTTAAATATAAATTGAATATATATAAGAATAATCTTTACATATTTATAAAAACAAAAGAAATTAATATATTAAAAAAGTTTTAAACACTTGTCAATTAAGGAATTTATGAAAAATGCATTTGTCACATATGGATGATTTGAATCAACAAGTGGCAATGGTATCCTTCATTTGGAAATTTATAAAAATATTTTATAATTTAGGCCGATCATTTTTTCCTCTTTTTAAATCTTTTTCTTTCTTCTTCTACTTTCAAAACTAAAACCTACCAAAACAAAAAAAATCAAAGCATCACAAAATTGAAACAAAAACCTAAAAAAAATAAACTCAACAAAAGCCTGTAAGAAGAGAATCAAAACCAGAATTGAATCAAGCAAGTCATCACAGATCTAAGCAGGATCATTTTAACAACTGAATCAAAGTTTCAGTTCAACTCAAAGAAAAGATCAAAATCAAACTTGGAAGCAAGTAGATCAGCATCAAAATCAAGTATCAGATCATCTCGAACAAAACAAATCAAGTTTAAAAGTCCAGACAACTTCCAGATTTTTCAAATTAAGTCTGCTCCTCTGTTCAACATATACAGGTGAGTAATTCAAGTATAATCTATTTAAAATCCTATTACCTGTAGTTATTACTTAACAAGGTATGATAAGTATTTGCATATTTATTTATATAAATTGCATGTGTGTGTATATATATATGAATTACATGGAATACATGTCTGAATTAAAAAAATGGATACTCTGTTTGGTTATACAGGTTTCAAAAGCCCGATCAAATTAAATATCTATGTCCTAATTCATTTGAAACTTTGATGCATAAACATACTTGTTTATGATAACTAGATAATTATTTAAAAATATTTTCTATAAGAATCTGCTGATAATTTTAAATAAAAGGAAGAAGAACAGTGAAATTTAATTCATATCCAAATTTCGATTTTGAAGAATTCTGGTTTCATGTATATAATCTTTTTCCTTTTCGAAAGCTAGGATTTTTAAGATCTAAATCATGAATTTTAAGATTGTAAATTGTGTGATATTGCATAGGATTGGGATTTGGGTTTTCGAGCAATTTCTGTTGATCGAAATATGTGGGGAACTCGAGGTCTTTGCTGAAGTTTGTTCGTGGGTCTAGTCGCATAGGAAAATTGGTCGGAGATTTTTAAATGAGCCATGGTGGTCGAGAGGAGTCGGAGTAGGGTTTCATAAGCTAATTTAGGTGTGGTCGGACTTGGGTAAACCGCGGCGACGTGGGGAGGAGTGGGAAGTGCGGACTAGGGGGAAAAGAAGAATGGGATAGTGGCGCTCATTTCAGCGAAATCTGATGATGCACGGTGGCTTGAGTTGTTGGAGCGAGGTAGGAAAATGACAGAGATTGTTTCAATCGTTTCTGGGTATAGCTCGAATTTTGATCGAAGGGTTAATTAGAAATTCTGAGTGGCTGGAGGTAGCATGGGTGACGAGGTTGACCAGCGGAATGGGTCGACGGCAGGTTGAACGGCCAGATGAAAGTGTGCACATGCACTGTGTCATTGCGAGCAGGTGAAGAGAAGGAGTATGGAAGATGAAGAAGTTAGGCTACGAGTTGGACTCGAGGAAGGAATCGAGTTTGGACCAGGATTGTGCGCGCGCGTGTGTTGAATGGGTTTGTCTCGGAAATTTCTTTGATTTGACTCGAGATTTTTGTAAGCCGAGTAAACTAAGTTTTATAGTTATCAAAATACTTAAGTTTCAAAGAAATTTTTTAAATCAAGTTCTAGAGAAAAAGTATTAGCTGTTTTAAACAAGTTTAAGGTTTTTAATGTTCTAAAAATTATTGTTTTAAAGAAATTATATAATATTTTCAAAGGTGACCTAAATGATGTAATTAGGTAAGTATAAATTATTTCATGTATTAAGAATGGTTAATTGATTTATTGAAATCAGGGAATAGTTAATTCATTCAATTATTTAGATAAATCAAAGGTTAGTTAATTTGGGTAATCAATTTAAAAGATTGATTTATTAACATGATTAATTAATTAAGGTAATTAATTTAGAAGATGACTAATTTATTGAGGATTGATTACTTAATGAAATTAATTAGTGATAATAATGGAAGTAGTTACTTAATGTCATTACTTTAGGAGGGTAATTAATGGGTAATTACCAAACTTGTTTTAATAAATAAAAATTACTTAATGAAAGTAATTAAGGATTAATTACTGAATATAATTAATTAAGGGTTGATTGATTAAGGAAACTAATCAAGGGTTAGTTAATTAGTGAATGTGATTAATTAAGGGATAATTAATCAATGAAGGTGATTATAAGATAATTAAGTTGAGTAATTAATTAAGGATCAATGTAAATAATATGGATGTGTAAAGGTTAATTAATTTGTGTAATAAATTAAGAGTTAATTACTTCTGTAATTGAAGAATAATTAATCAAGGATGATTAATTAAGATGGATAATTAAAAGATGATTAATTAATTGGTTTGTAATTAATTAATGTTAAGTAAAGGTAATCTCTGTGATTGAAGATTAGTAATTAATTTCATTAGAGATAAATTAAATTAATTTTGGAAGTGATCAATCTTGCTTATGAATGATTGAATGATGTTCAATGCCTTGAATTGGTTGATATCTCTAATAAGAAATGTTTTGTGATATGATATGTTTGGGTGGACAGCAATATTGTGGTTATCTATCAATGATGAATTGCTGTGTAAAAAGTGACATCCTGTATTTAAAGTTGAATAACTTTGGTTAAGTTGACATGAGATTCGAAGAGACCGGAGTTGGTTATCGGAAAATACCCGGAACCATATCGATTTGTAGTTTACAAAATTCTTAGTAAATTAGATATGTGGTATTAAACAGGCTGGAATGGAATGAATTGTGTAATATGGATATTTAGCCTGAAACTGTTGAGTGATAAATGTTGACTTTGAGAACTCGTAAAAGAGTACGAGTTATCTTGATATTCTCATGTGTTATGGCTTGGTATTTCATATTTGTGGGTTACTTACGCTGGTTTCCAGCCTGACCCGGGTGTATCTTTGATGTAATGCTCGGGTCAGACCGAGTATTATAGATTTTCAGGTAAGGACGTTCTGGAGCTCAGGAGACGAGCTGGATGGTAGAAATGTATGGAGTGATTCCGCTGTGATATATTGTTGTATATCTAGGACATGTTGATTGTATCTGTCCAGTGTTTGTATATATGTTGTAATTCTGATGTATTGATGTAAATAAACAGATATAGTTTTCCTTTGTATAACTGCTATTATTTGTTATTATATTTTATCCGCTGTGAATGTGAGATGTTGGTGTTTCTGTTTCTTGTTCTTCTTCTATCTCTTTTCTTCTTTTCTTTTAACTATCTGGAATTTTCGAGATCGGAATTTCCAGGTCGTTACAAGTAGCCTATATATGGTTTGTCGAGATTTTTCTTTTTAAGTCATTGTTGTTTGTTATTTGCTATTGATTTGTTTATGGTTCAGTTGTTTTGGTATTATAGTTTAGGAGTGGACTGGCTAAGGGGATATAGAATAGAGGTGGACCGTGAGAGGTCATTGGTGATGATTGGGGCTATGAAGGAGTGAACAACATTGATTGGCTATTATAAAGGATAAAGATGGTTAGCTTTCTATATTTGTTCGATATTCCACATGATGGGTTGTCATCTATGCCTGTAGCTACAGCTTGTCCGGACATATTCGATGAGGTGACTGGATTACCACCATATGAGGATAGAGTTCTGTATTGATCAGTTTAGAGGAGATAGACTACTATTTATACCTTTAATGTATATGATGACCAAAGTGCTTAGGAAACTAAAGGTGCGAACGGATAACCTATTGAGGTGATGGTTCATTTATGGGAGTATATTTGGGCAAGATGCACCTATATTTTTCATAAATAGGGAGGATGGCTCTTTGGAATTGTTTGTTTGTTGTCGTGAGCTATATAAGATGACGAACAAGTTTCTACTCCAATTTATTGATGGCCTGTTCGATCAGCTATATAGCACGAGGATGTTCTGTTAGTTGGACATTGCGATGGCTTTCACCAACTAAGAGTATTTTCGGAAAGTGTGTCGAGTAAAGTGTTTAGTACACCGCCATAATTTTTGGATTGGATTGGTTATGTTGGGCTAACCAATGTGCCTGCGTACCTTGTTGATCTCATGGACTGTGTTTTGAGAGGTCACTTGAGTTAGTTGTGCTTGTGTTCGTTGATGGTACTTTTGTCTACTTATGGATGAAAGAGGAGCACAAGACACGATTGGTGCTTGTGTTGTAGGTGTTAAGAAGATACCGATTGGTGACGATATTTTGGTAGCATCACTTCTAAAGGAGGGAAGTGAGATTATTAGGTAACCTTGTTTCAGAATAGGTCATTATTGTAGATCCTGCTGTTACGGCTGTCCAGAATCTGAACCACCTAAGGTAGCAACACCATTAACCAATTTGTCGGGAGAGGATCAGAATTTCATTTGAGACGTGGGGTGTGGACATGCGTTAGTCGGTCTGATCGAGAGGTTGGATAGTGTATTGATGTCATTCATTCCAAGCGAGAATGAGGAGGCGATAGAGTTCACTTTAGGGATTTGAAGGCACTGTCTATTAGATGTGAGGTTAATTTTTTTAGTGATTCCACGTCATTAGGGTATCTCTTCTCTGAGAAGGGTCTTGACCTTCACCAGGTGCGATGGGAAATTTAGTTATTGATGTTTCGAGTGGGAGACGTACCAATTTGAGAGCAATATTCCTAAAGTGGTCATTGCTCGAGCTTGTCACTTGTTATGACTTCAGAACTCGATGGGCTATAGCCAAGGGTGATGGCTAGTTTGACCGTCAGACCTACTTTGATTTAGAGGATTGGTGCTAGTCAAAGGCATTAGGCTAGACTAATGGAGATCATGGCTAAATTAAAGGAAAGAGTGATGTTTGTAGAGGCGATGCAGTACAGACCCGACCAAGGCTGTTAGTTCCAGAGGGAAAATAGATTGTTTGTTCTCGAGTAGTGGGAACATATATTTATAGACTACATTGAGGGATTGTCGATGACTGACGATAGTAGAAGAGCATTTGATTCACGGTCGGTTGGTTAATGAAAAAGCAAGATTTGCATTCCTTATGTCTAGTAGAATTGCATCCATATTTGTTAAGATATATGTAGGATGGATGATGTGATTCTATTGAGTTCTAGGTGCATTATCAGTAGTCAAAACCCGTTAGTCGATAGTGGGTTTTCGGAGGACTTACAAGAGGCATTTGGATTTTGGCACCGAATCAATCATATGATATTGAGATTGAACCGATAGTTTAAAGACCTCATAGGGCTATTTGTACCAATAGATGTGATACGAATTAGGTTAGGAGAAGGACAGTGAAGTAGTAGAGCTTCGGTGGAATAAAAGCAAAGGTGATAGGACATGGTAGACCGTGGGAAGCATGAGGACCATTTTTTCAGAGCAATTTAGATGATGGGATTTCACTTTTATCATCGACTTTCATATTAGATATCATATTTGATGTTTTATACTAGATAGTTATTATTCCACATGCTAGGATAGACATGGATGTTACTTTTGGATGATAGATCTCATGTATGTGTGTTTGATTGGATTTTTAGCATTTGAGATGGTTGCCTATGTTTGTGTAGTTGTTAGGCATGCATGATAGTTATGGTTGATATAGTATATTTATTTGAGACGATTGCTATATATATTCTAGTATATTTAAAGATATAAGTGTTATACATAACTTTGTTTTATGGGGATTTTCCCCAGAAAAGCCGTACAAAGGAAGTACTACCGAAATTTCCATAATCTGATAGACTTTTGATGGCCTAAGGGTTAGGAGATGTTCTCTTTACTTTGTTATTTTGAGGATGAATCTTTTTAAGCAGGGAAGAATGTAACGACCCCTATTTTTAACGATCAGATATTTAAATAATTAATTTAAATATTTAATCATTTATTAAATGAAGGTCCAACATTTTGATTTTTTGCATACACCCAAATCAAGACTAAATACCACTTCGGCTGAGTTTGGATTGACGTTGTGAAATAAAATAAGTATAAGAATAGCTGTATTTTAAGATCGAACGATCCGATGGCCGAAATAATTTCGAAATACGAGAAAATAAGCATTCTATGACACAGTCTCAAATGGTGGCGGTATTTGTACTGTTGGATCTGGAAAAATAAGGTGATGTACGCAGATGATTTTCATGGTGATTGAACACATCGTGTAGTCATATGGACTTGAAATGTACAACCATTTATTTGAGAATTAAACAAATTGATTATTAAATTATTATATAAATCCCAAAATAAAATACTTCCCTCCATTTTCTATTTCCTCTTTCTCATCGTTACTTGGAGAGTCATGGTCGAACCTATATCTTCTCCTTCAAAAATAAAATTCGACCAATATACTCCACTAAAAATCATGACATATGATTTGTTGAGATTGTGTCGACAAGAGCTTCAATCTCATATGCTAGATCTAAGGCACAGTGGTGTTTGGTTGGGATCCACATTCTTGCCATGGTTTAGGGTTCAAGATCAATGGAGATTTAGATGACGAGGGATGGATCGACGATTGCCATCGTGTTTCTCATGCCGAGATGCACCTCTCCTCGAATTTTGGTGTTGATCGATCGCTTATAGGGGATGCGACTTGATACGGTTCGATGGAGTGCCTAGATGACGCGATATACATAGGAGGCGAGGTCGACTTATAGTGGGTGTATATCAAAAGAGAATGAGAGTAGAAGTGGTTTGGAAAAAACAATTCAAAGTTTCATAGACAAATGAATGAGAAATAGAGGCAAAAGGAATCAGATATGCATGGTGACATTTTCGTGCATGGCTTGGAACTGGAAAAAGGAAGAAGGATTAGTGAATAAACCGATAATTAACGATTTAATTATTTAATTAATTATCTTTTTAATCTCGATTCTTATATATCCGTAACTTTTGCATATGAGATCTACACTTTGATTAGTTGTGATGGCAAGATCTACACTTTGGCGCTGGTTTGGACAGATTTTATGAACGTGAGTGATATTGTCTCTCATTATACTATGATTGATTGTATAGTATTACATTAATGCTTGGGAATGATTTTTGGTTTTAAAACGTGATTTTCCTATACTTCTATAGCTGCTAGGTATCTATACAAGAAAAGAAAATTAGTTTAAAATGATCTATAAAGAATATCACATATTCCGTCGATGTGCCATAGTTAGGGAATTAGTAAATTTAAGCTATTAATGATATGATTCCTACATTGGTTGATATGGATGGATTATACATGTTTTATGTACGTTGTTTTAGATGTATGTATGGTTATTAGATGTATGTTTGGAAATTTGGCTTCTTTGGCTGTTTTGGTTGAAAACGCCAGTTAGCGGTGATCAGATTTTAGGTAGTATCTTGTACGTTGGGGTTTTGTACATGGGAAAACCTAATGGACGAGATAAGCTGTAAAGGAGGGTTTGGATATATGTCGAAGGATCTGAGGTAGAGGATGAGGCTTCGAACTTCAAGATGGATGATGCACGTTACCATTCGGTTTGTACTTATCCATTCGGTTAAGTACAAGACCAAGATGGTTGGTATTGACCATTGTAGATTGGTCAATGTCAATCTCTATTGTTGATTGGCGTTTTGGCTGATATTTGGTTTGGCATCGATGAGATTTCATGGTGCACGGTGTGGTGGTTTATTCTTGCGACCGACCTCGAGCCTTGATGTTGTTACTGTATAGGCGAGAGATTTAGATGGCGAGACGATGGTGTGACGCTTCGACATAAGAGTTGGTACTTCGGATATTGGCTTGTGTTTTGAGTAGGTTCTAAGGTAGATAGTTCAGTATGCTATAGATCATGTTGGGGGTGTTGGCTCATCTTCATTATGGGGTATGGCAACGTATAGCATGATGGACTTGTATCTTCGGTTTATAGCTCATGGAGACAGTAGGTGCCGTAGATTAAACACTCTGTATTATCTGTTTATGACTCGAGCAGGGGGTAGTGACTCAAGCAGGAAGTATATATTGAAGAGGCTCATGATGAGAGTCGTAGAGCGGAGGACCGTGGCTGTTGTTCCTCATAGATAGTAGAGGGATGTAAGTGTTGTTCCTTGTGGATAGTACAAATTTGATTGAGCGAGTAGAGCTTAGAGGGAGATGCATGTGCTAAGGGATCGTTGATGACTTGGCGAGTTTTCTGTTGTACTCGAAGCAAGGGTATTGTATAGCATGGATGCCTATGGATTAGGATCCGTATACCATGGACCAGTGAGTGTGGGGTCTGGTTGCCCTGTGGGTGTTAGGGTGTGAGAGAGTATAACGGAGAACTGGAACTTTCCAGTAGCCCCTAGATTGGTGATCATATGAGCTATCATATATCTAGAGCACACTAAGTGACAGTTAGTATTGTTTGATATATGATATGTTTGTTATGGTTGCTCACTAGCCACCTGTCACCCTAGGAATGTCGTAAGAGGTAGGTATTGTTGTAGGGATACCTAGACATCCCGAATTGATTTAGTATGGAGTTGGTATTTTGGATGGAGTTACCTAGGTACCTGGATAGTTTGCTTAGTATGGAATAGGTATTATATATAGAGATACCTAGGAACCTCGATAGATACTGAGTTTGTGTACCCTTATTATGATGTTATAGTGCAACATATTATATATATTATGTGCTGACTTTTGGCTGTAGGGACAGGTCATGTATGGTTTATATACCCTCTGTTTCATACACTATATCTACTTTTATGGTATTTTGAGATTTGATATTGCCCATGCCAGACTGTTGTCTGACTCGAGATTTTATGCTTTGCTTTTTATTATCTCGAATACTCTTAAATGAGTAGATTCGAGAGCAGGTGTGGATGACATATAGAGTTCTGTAGATTGACTAGCAGGAGGGACATTTTCTCATATTTATATATGATTTTATTGTTGTATATTCCACTGTGTGACATTGTGGAGCCTTGACAGTGTTAACTTATTAATATATAAGGCAGTGTATCAGTTGATTTTATTTTCCAGTTGTATAAATTATGTTACTGTATTATATAACTTTATGGATCTTATGCTCTGATGATTAGTACACATTATTATACTGTCTCTGTTGTTTATACCTGTGTTGATTATTACATTTACTATGATGCGATGTGAGATATTCGACAGGTTATGTGGTTATTTTATGTTCCCTTTTCTTCTTTTCCATTCTCTTCTATTTCCTTTCCTTTATTTCTTTTCTTTCATTTGATAATCGTTATGCACCGTAGGTGTAGGACAGTTGTTACAGTGTGCATATTTATTCAAATTGCAATTTAAATCGAATTTTTTAAATAAAAGCCGAACATAATATGTGTGTGTGTATTAAAATTGGTAAATGATTTATCAATTTATAAGGGCTTTATTACCCAAGCTATAAAAAAAAATCGACTGAGTACCAATACAACTTTCCAGCTAACTCCACAAACTCTAACAGATCTACTTTCTTTCCTTTAAGGCTTTCACTTTCCAATTTAGGGCTAACTTCAAATTCTATTCATAGCGGCTAAAAATTTACTATTCGGTATTTTTTCTCACTACCTTTATGTTCTAGTTTCCCAACGGTTGTCGTTCCATTATCGATAACCCAGTAAGTAACTTAGTTGGAATACGATTTGTAATTACTTCAACATCTCTCAAGATAATTCAGCTAAGATATTATTCTATCTTCTCTTTATTATTGGAAGTCTTAATGTTTCATTCCCTCTAGAGAAGCCATACAATAGCTGTTTGGAAAGTATTGATGAGTTCCATCGGTAGATCCAAAACATTTTTGCAAGTTAACCCTTAAGTTTATACTTGTGTATACTTTCATATCGTGATTCTAGGTCCCTTTGTCAATAATAGCATTAACCTTTAAGTTTGGAGTCTCATTTGTAGAAAAGCAATCCCAGTTAAAATTTTGTATTTTTGCCAATTCAACCTTTGATCTTTCCAAAGATATATTTCATTGCCCCTAGCTACCAATCTTTCAATGAGTGTGCATAATAGTTCTCTTTGTTTTAGTTACAAGTTGATGAAGCACTATTATATACCTTCATAGTTAAAAATTGAATTTTATATATCTAATTCTCGTTCATCCAGCCAATGTACTGTTTGACTCTGAAATTTTCCAGGCCAATTCAAGCCGTAGACTTTTTTGAGTTCAAAAAGGTTTTTAGGTCCTACCGTAACACCCCTATTTTTGGTAACATTATTTAGAATATTTAATTAGTTAAATGAAATAAAATAATGTAAAGATTATTAGGTTTAGATTTGATTAAGCTAAGGGTAGTCGTGCCATGTTGATTATAAATCGAATGAAACAACTTGAACTAATGTGTCAGGGGATGAGTAAGCGCAATATGGGAAATAGGAGCGACTTATACCGTAAACACTTAGGAAATGAAACACAGGTTCATTCTTATTTTATAAAACTAAAAATATAAGGCCGACCACCATTATTCTCAGGGAAGATAAAGCTAGGATTCAAGAGAAGAAGATAATCAATTTATTCAACATCAAATCTCACATCCTTTAATCTCAAAGCTATGTTGAATACTTACTACATCCCATTTTCTTGTGGCTTTTAGTTTCAAGATAGATCCAAATTGTTTTTGCAAGTTTATGCCATTTTTGATGATTAAAGTTATATATGTATGTGTGTGTACATGCTTGTTGATGAATTATATTTGTTTATGTTGGTTTTTATGATATTTTTGACAAGAAAACTCTATTAGATGACATCCAAATGCCTTGAAAATTTAAATATAGGTCTGAAATGAAATTTTGGAGATGGATTTCAATTTTCATAATTTTCTAGAATTACGTGGATTTATATAAACTTTCTAGTAAAGAAAATGATATATTGAGTTATAAATTATTTAAGGCTAAATAAATAATTATTTGGGGTTTGAAATTTTTATGAGTTGGAAAACATATTAATATTGATTTTTTTGGAATTTTTCTAGATTTTTCCTAAGTGATTCGATGAATATATAAAATTATTTAAGGTATGCGACTTAAAACTTTTATATATTTGGTTAAGGAGAAGGGGCATTTTATAAAATAAATTATTATTTAATTCTAAATCAGTGGTAGCACTTTTTTGAAAAGTGTTTATTATCTAATGAAAATTTGGCAAACAAAGGCAGGTTAGTGGAAAAGTTATATTTTTTAAGTTAAAAACAAGAAAGTAATGCTTTTAGCATTTTCGGTCATTTTAGGCATCAAACCTTCCGACCCAGACCTTTTGACAAAGTCGAAAGGTTATAGTTTTCGACAAGGTCAAAATTCAATGCATAAGGTATCAAGTTACTTGGTATGTAATGAATTGAACAAGGTCAAAGGGTACTTAGTCGAAAGGTTGGTTTCCAAAGGGGTTGGGGTAAGCTTGTTTTACAAACCAAAAGCTTATACCTGCTTGCTTCCAAAAAGGAGCTTTCGACTTGGTTGCTTTTGACTAGGTCAATTACTTAAAATGAAGGTTTTAAACCTTTTAACATAGTCTAACGGTTACTACTGCTTTATCATTGTTTTGTTTTGAAACTTCAGACATAGTCGAAAGGTTATTGCCGCATTTTCCAACCTTTCGAAGTTGTTACTTTCAACAAAGTCGAATGGTTTACTTGTTTTAAAACCAACTACTTCTCCACGCTTTCGAAAGGTATCAAAGCTTTCGACTTAGATGATTTACCCTTGTTTTGAAATTGAAGTATAACCCAAAGCTTTCGAAAGAGTTGTTTTAAAGGTAGAAGCCTATAGTTTTAAATGATATGTTTTAAAGCTTTCGAAGCCAAGCTTTTGACAAAGTCGAAAGGTTGCTTTCAAGGATGTCGAAAGAGTTTAAAAGAAGATTTTTCACAGATTTTAAATTGAACCCAAAGAGTTTACGAAAGGTTTATGTTTTAAGAGTTAAGTGCTTTCATAAGGTTTTAATTATTGAATGGTTTCAATGGGATCAAAAGCAAAGCTTTCGATGGAGTCTAAAGTTTTATTGCTTTCGAAAGGAAAGATTTCAATGGTTTCGAAAGGTTTTGAAGAATGGATTTGAAAGGTAAGATTTTGGCTCGCCTCTTGGCCTAGATAATTGAAGGGTTTTACTTGGTTTCGAAAGAGATGCTTTTAAAGAATTTAGAAAGGGAACTTTCAACGGTATCAAAAGAGGTACTTTCAAATATTCAAATGTTTTCATCAACTAAAGTTTGGGCAAATTATATACACAACATGGCAAGGTGATTTTAAGTGAAGCACAAAGATATATATATATATGTATTCTTTGTACAAATTTGTTCTAAAAGGTTTTAAAATGTTTTTAAAAGGTTTTCAGGGAAAATTATGGGAGGGAACCCTAAGTAAAAATGACTCAGATACTAGAATAGCAGATAGGACTGGTATAGGTTGTGCCCCATACATTAGCTATTAGCCCCAGCTAATTGTTGTCCAAAATTCTAGTGTGTAGGGATTGGTCAGGTATACTAAAAATTATGATTACACACAGAAAAGAATATATATTTGTATACAGATAGGTTATTGACCTGGGAGATGATTAAGCTAGGGACAGCTGTCAAGAAGCAAAGTATTTAACAGACAATTAAGGACAGATAGTTCAAAAGAGGTGTGTCTAACAGATGTTAAATTATTTTGATATGTTGTCTGGTAGGCCCGAGTCAGACAAATGTTAAAAGTTAGAGAAATAAAATTTTAGTGTTTGAACAGATAATTCATTTGTTACTTGATATTTATGTATGTTTACATAATGATACTTTACAGTATTTAACCAGTTTTGGTTACAGGAAAAGGTTTTGCTTATATATGTTTTAAAAGGATGTTAGTGAGGGAATACCCATTCCGCTAATCGGCGTGTTCTCGCTTAACATATTTAACCGGGATGTATAGCATTATTCACACCAAGCTTTATGTTTGACTTGAAGTTTATGTTTTCCCCCTTAAAACTCTCGGGTGCTCAAAACTGATTTGAGTAGGCTGTGAGATTAAGGTCTTTTCAGGTTTTAGTTGGATGACGAATAAGACTACTGGAGGCATGCAGGAGGCAAACAGATAGCTATTTAGGAGTTGCAGTTTTATGCTTTTTTTTTATTTCCGCAGTGTTTGTATTAAGTCTATTATGACTATATGACTCTGATCATCCAGGGGGTATCTTCATATAACGCTCTTGGCTTTTTGTAATAAGTATATTTTATCTGTGCCTGGGAGCGTAATGGGATTATGTAAGATGAATATGGAACATCTGTTTTAATTTTAATGAAGAAAAGTTGTTTTGAAATATGTGTTTTGTTTCATATTCAAGTGATTCTGATATTACAGATACCATTAACATGGCCATTATTAGTCGCCAGAAGCTAATACCATAGATGACTGTAGTATCTATAGCGTTTAGTTTTGGGCCTCTAGATAGGGGATGCTACAGCTTGGTATCAGAGTATGGTTCATGAATTACTTCAACTAAAAAGGGTTTTTGAAAAACATAATCCTTAGTAATTAAAGTTAAGATCAGGGTATGGGATAATGCTATAGTAACGTACTTGTATTTGTTATATATAAGTATACGTTATATCCCTAGACTCCTATCTTAGTTAGGTTATTCATCTGTATCTCATGAAGCTTGAATACAGATATGGAAGGAATAAGAGGCGGAGTTAATCTTGGAGGAGATAGCACCACCACTAATGGATATGCCCGAACGAATGCTAGAAGAGGTCCAGGTCAGGCTCAAGCTGAAACTGTTGGTGCTAGAGTTCCCCAAGTGGATATGGGAGCCATGTATTAGTTCTTCGCAAACATGATGCAACTTGGAATAGCAGCTAGAGTAGTCGGAGGAAATATTGCTGGAGGAGGAGCTCAGGAATCTCCAATGGTCAACCACCATGCTAATTTGAGCAGAGACTATACCAGGCTTGGAGGGATGCCGTTTATTGGAACTGAAGAAGCGACTAAGGTGGACAATTGGCTGCTACATTGTGAGAGAAGCTTTCCTGAATTAGGATTGAATGACGAGCAGAAGAGGAGATTAGTTTTGATACAGCTTCAAGGAGCTGCTTTATTTTGGTGGAATACTTTTGTATCTGGTGTTGATGAAGAAACCATGACCTGGGCAGAGTTTAGGAGAAGGTTTCAAGAAAGGTTTATGTTGGTGATGGCGTAGTCGGCATTGATTAGGAAGTTTGCTGAACTATAACAAGGGGAGATGTTTGTTTTAGAGTATGCAAGAAAATTTGAAGAGTTGGCCCGGTATGGGTATGCCATGGTTGAAACGGTGATAAAGAGAATGAGAAGTTTATAAGTGGTTTGAAGCCGAAGTTGGCAAGAGCTACCTTACCACACTTAAGAGATCCATGTGATGTAGTGGTAGAAATGGCGCCAAGGCGGGAAGAGGTGTTAGCTTGTTTAGAGAAGAAGAAAGAGAAGGAAGTCCTTGTGGGGCAAGGCTAGAAAAGAAAGTTTTTCCATAAGAAGAATGCTCAAAAGGGAGGAGCGCAGAAGGAAGGAAAATCTGAGGTGGTCTATTATAAATGTGATAAGAAGTGACACTATGCTCATGAATGTTGGACAGAAAAAGTAAAAGGGAAAGAAGCAGTTGGAAAGAAGAATGTCAAGTGCTTTAATTGTGACCAAATCAGCCACTACAAGAACGAGTGCAAAGAGCCTGCAAAGGAGGGAAAGGTCCAAGTGTATGTGGTGGAGCCTGTTGCTTCGAGACCAGAGGCATAGGAGAAAGGAAAGGCTGTTCTAGGAGGCTTGTTATAGATTCATGGTACGTCTGTTAGTATTCTATTTGATACTGGTGCATCACATTCTTTTATTTCTCGATGTTTGTAGATAAGCTTAACCTAGAGCCCTAATATTTAGTTACTTCCTTAAGGGTTGAAAATCCAATAGGAGGATATGCGACACTTGGGATGACATGTGACCATTTAGAGTTTGCCTTGCTAGGTCATACTTTTGATTGTTGTTTGCATGTATTTGATAGTGGGGTTCGGGATTATCCTTGGCATGGATTGGTAAAGTAAACATGATGCAAGGATATTTTGCCACGGTAGGAAAATATCACTTAGTCGCCCTAGTTGTAGTGGGAGGATTGTTTATACCGTAGAAAGCCATAATTGTGAATTGAATGATTTATTAGGTGTTATGGAGATGGAAGATGAGTTAAGTCGAGTTTTCATGGTAAGAGAATTGGCAGATGTGTTTGAGTCGGTAACTGGGTTACCATCGAAAAGAGCAACTGAGTTTCCGATTGATTTAGTGCTTGGAGCTGAACTGGTGAGTAGACCACCAAGTAGAATGACTCCCATCGAGATGAGAGAATTGAAGGTGTAGTTGGTGGATTTGGAAGGAAAAAAATTTATTCGATCGAGTAGCTCACATTAGGGTGCAGCCGTAGTGTTTGTTAAGAAGCTGGACGGATAGTTGAGGCTATGTATCAATTATCATACGTTGAATGAGAAGACGATAAAGATTCGATATCCATTGTCAAGGATTGATGATTTGTTCGACCAGTTGAGTGAAGCGAAGATATTTTCTCAATTGGATTTGGCTACCGGGTTTCATCAGCTTAGAGTTGCAGAAGATTGTATACCGTTAACGGCATTTAGGACCCACTATAGATCATAGAATGGTTAGTTATGCCATTCGGACTAACTAATACGCCGACATTCTTTGTAGATCTGATGAACCGAATCTCCAGAGAGCACATGGATAGATTGGTGCTGGTGTTCATAGATGATATTTTGATATTCTCTAAGGATGAGAAGGAGAATGAAGTTCATCTGAGAGTAGTACTTGAGACCTTGAGGGAGCATCAGCTGAAGGCGAAGTTTTTGAAATGCCACTTCTAGAAGAAAGAAGTTAAGTTTCTTGGTCATGTAGTCTGGACGAGTGGAATGAGGCAGTGAATGGTTGGAAGAGGTCAGAAACTGTGACTGAGATAGGAAGCTTTCTTGGACTAGCCGAATATTATAGAAGTTTTATAAAGGATTTTTGATGGACATCGGCATCGATGACTAAGCTTACGTGAAAAGATGTGAAGTTTGCATGGACTGATAAGTGTGAGGAAGCGCTCCAGACCTTGAAACACTTGTTGACCCATGCACTGGTGTTGGTGGTTCTGGAAGGGAATCAGGATGGTGTGTGGGGAACTATATTGGGAGCTGTGTTGATGCAAAGAGGTAAAGTGATTGCTTATGCTTCTAGACAGCTCAGACCACATGAAATTAGGTATCCAACGCATGATTTGGAGTTAGATGCCGTTATATTTGCTTGAAGGTGTGGAGCCATTGTCTTTTGGGATAGCGATTTGAGCTTTATACGGATCATAAGTCGCCGAAGTACTTGTTCTCTCATAAGGAGATGAACATGAGAAAGCAAAGATGGTTGGAGTTTATTTCTGCTTGTGATTTTGGAATTGGGTACACATCCGAAAAAGGACACAAGGTAATGGATGCACTCAGCAAGAAACACCAGAATGCAGTATCGGCTATGATTGCTGAGTGGAAAGACATGGAAGCATTGTCAGCTTGTAGAGTGCAGTTCAGATCCGAGGTAGGTTCTAGTGCAGGAAGTGCTGTATTGTATTGTCTTGTTTAGAAGTTCAACCAACAATTATTGAGAAGATAGCTTCTAAACATGATGAGGATCATGTTTTGGCTGAGCGGATCAAAAATTTAAGGGAAGGAACACAGAGTGATGACTTAAGGGATTTCAGTCTCGACCATAAGGGATGGCTAAGAAAGAAAGGAAGGTTGTGCGTTCCGAGTGTAGCGAACATGAGGAAAGAAGTTTTGGATGAATGCCGTCATTTGAGGTTCACTATCCATCTAGGAGGAATGAATATGTATCAAGATATGAAGAGAAGTTTCTTGTGGGAAGGTATTAAACCGGTCATTGTTTATGTGTTAAGCAGTGTTGAAATTGCCAGCAAGCAAAGGTAGAACACTAGAAGCCGAGCGAATTGCTTCTGCCGTTGAATGTTCCGACATGGAAGTGGGATTCTATCTTTATCGTATTGATAGGTTGCCAAGATCTAAAAGAGGGAATGAAAGTATGTGGGTCATAGTGGATAGATTGATCGAGAGTGCCCTTTCATCCAATCAGGTCAAATAGGACGGCACTAAGTCTGGCGAAGTTGTTTATGAAGAATGTGGTTTGACTGCATGGAATTCATAGTAGTATTGTCAGTGATAGAGATTCTTTATTTACTAGTGAGTTCTGGAAGAGCCTACAGGAAGCTTTAGGAACCAAGCTCAACATGAGTATTGCTTACCATCCATAGACTAATGGGCAAACGGAAAGAGTTAACAATGTCTTGGAGGATTTGTTAAGAGCTTGTGTATTGGATTTTAGGGGATCATGGGAAGACCATCTTCATCTACTTTAGTTTGTGCATAACAACAGTTATCAGAATAGTATGGGGATGACACCGTTTAAATCTTTGTATGGAAGACAATGCAAATCTCACGTATGTTGGTTAGAGACCGGGGATAAATTGGTTCTTGGTCCAGATTTGGTAAAGGAACCGAAGAAAAGATTGAGTTGATCCAAGCATGGATGAAGGAAGCTCAATCTAGGCAGAAAGGTAATGTAGATAGAAGGAGAAAATACTTGGAATTCTCCGTTGGGGACTATGTGTTCATTAGAGTATCATCAGTGAAAGGTGTTATAAGATTTGGAAAATCCAGAAAGTTAGCATCTAGATTCGTTTGATTTTTCCGTATTGTTGAGAGGATTGGGAAACTTATATACAGTGTTAAGTTACCGAGTAGTTTTGTAGGATTCCATGACGTGTTTCATGTATCTCATCTATGAAAGTGCACAGGGGATCCAGACACTATTACAGAGCCTACCAAGTCAGAAGAATTAGTAGTGGAACCAAATTTGAATATTGTTGGGAAGCCTGTCCTGATAATCGAGAGTGATGAAAAGTAGTTGAGGAACGAGACAGTCAGATTAGTGAAAGTCCAATGGAGTGACGATAACAGAGACTGTACTTGGGAGAATGAGAGCAAGAATAGAGATTCTTATCCGGATTTGTTTGATGATAAGTTTTACCTTCGATTGTTTTGTTATGTACCTTACTGTAATTTCGAGGACGAAATTCTTTAAGGTGGAGAGTCTATAACACTCCTATTTTTGGTAACATTATTTAGAATATTTAATTAGTTAAATAAACTAAAATAATGTGAATATTAATAGGTTGAGATTAGATTAAGCTAAGGGTAGCTGTGCCATGTTAATTATAAATCAAATGAAACAACTAGAACTAATGTGTTATGGGATGAGTAAGGGCAATATGGGAAATATGAGGGACTTATACCCTAAACCCTTAGAAATGAAACACAGGTTCATTCTAATTTTATCAAACAATAAACATAAGGCCGACCACCATTTTTATTCTCAACAAAGATAAAGCTAGGATTCAAGAGATGAAGATAATCAATTTATTCAACATCAAATCTCACATATTTTAATCTCAAAGCTAAGGTGAATAATTACTACATCCCATTATCTTATGGCTTTCGGTTTCAAGATAGATCCATATGTTTTTGCAAGTTTATGCCATGTTTTGATGATTAAAGTTATATTATATATATATATATATATATATATATATATATATTGTTATCCCGTCTTTTGGCAAGGCCGTGACACCAACAGATTGACTAGAAACCAAGGACAGTTCATCCTAGAGATCAGTTATATGTAGGTTCACTATGGATACTGGTAAATTTTGCCTGTAACGATCCTGGATTTTAATTGAGTTTAAAATGATAATTAATTTTATTTTTGAATAAAATTTGTGAAATTAAGTTGGTAATTGATATAAAATATCAGTTAAATTATGAAGTACTGGAAAATAAAAAAAATGAGGAAAGAAGAAGAGCGTGAGGAAACGAAGGAGAATGACTCGGGTAATGAAGGAAGAGGGCTTGGTGTTCACTCGAGTAAGTATTGGATTTCTCTCGGGCTGTTTACTCGAGTAAGCGATTTTTCTTTCAATAAGTTTTAAGTATTTTTAAATTTATAAACGTTTAACAATTAAAGATTAAAATTGATACCAGAGAATTTATTCTCTTAGCTTAACACCCTACTCTGAGACGTACGAGCTCAGAGTTTATGTAGTTGAAGGTTATCAGCGATATATTCCCAATTTTGTAATGTGGCATGCTGAGTGTTGCTAATCATTTGTTGATCAAAGCGTGGCTTTTGTAAAAAGCATAGCTTTGTCGACGAGACTTCGTCGAACCTCACACCACGAAATGGTCGAAACAGGAAAGATGCAGCAAGGTTATTGGGGGTAGCGCCCCTTAGGGTATGTGCATTCCCTTCTGGATAGAAGTGATATCATGGTATGGAACCCAGATACTTAACTTATGTGGATATCGCAGATATATATATATATATATATGTATATATATGTATATGTATATATTACTTTGTGATTGTTGTTGGGGCCCCGGATAAAGGTTGGTTACGACCGGGGAATGGCATACTCGTGTTGTAACGACCTGTATTTTTAGCTATTTTAATTAGAAAATTTAAGGTGATTGTTGAAGGAAAATGATTATTAATGTAATTTGTTGAATAATTTAATATTTGAAATTATTTGAATAATTGGATAACGGGTTTAATATGATTAAAAATGATTTGTAAAATTCTATTTTATCATATTAAAGTTAGAATGATGTTGTAGAACTTTTAAAATCGAATTAAAAGTAAATTTGTGAAAATTGAATATTTTAATATTTAATTGACGAGTTAAAATAGCCATTTTTCAAACAGTCTCGGATTTCGACGAAACTTGTTTCATCGGATCCGTAATAGTAAATTATGGTAGGATTTCAATTTTCGTAGCAATTGGACTTGTCGTTTGGCCGTGCGAGCTTGAAACGCGTAGAAATTTAATTTCGAATTTAATTAAAATAATCGACTTCGAAAAGCTATCTTCCATATATGATCGAATTAGGCCTTGAAACTAGTTCCATTGCGTCCGGAATGGGGGTAAAACCTTATAAACGCCTGGCGGCACGTCTCGATTGGAGTTCGGATGATTTTGGACCTACCCATATAAATACGCACGCAAACCGAGACAGTTTTATTATTATTTTAACCCAGAAACCCTAATTCTAAATCATGGCCGCCACCTATTCCATGGCCAGAAATTGCCGATCATCTTTCCTTAATATCTCTCAATCCGTTCGACGAAATCGGAAAATTCCAAAAGCAAAAGTGTAAATCTCGACGAGCTCTTCAAATCCATACGGTTGATGTATGCTAATTTTTCATGGATTCGTTCAGATCTGACTTGGAAGTGTGTACGTATTTCCTTGGATTGCGTGCAAACGACGGCGAATGACGGGATGAAACTTGGCGCGTAGGTGGCTCTGGTGAAGGGCTTCGTGGTGGCGCTAGCTGATCGTTCTGGAAGTCGACGAGGTGGTCATGAAAATTGCTTGAAGATCGGCGGCTAATGGGTTTGCATACGTGAATTTCACGTTGGGGAAGAAGCGCCGGAATCACGGAGATGAGAGCTGCGCTGCAGTGCAGATCCGAAAGTGTTTGGAGCTCATTAAAATTTTATGTTAAATCGAACGTCGTTCGATTTGATTTAAAATTGTAAAATCAAGGTGAGTGTTTTATAACGCTCACAACGTACTGAATATCTTTATGCTAGTTAAATTTGACATTATGCATAGTTATGATTTTTATTTGTTGTTGTTTGATAAAATTTAATTATCATATTGATTGTCATTTGAATTCACCGTTAAAAAAATTAAATTGACAGTTAAATTTAAATTAAAATTGAATTGCGATTAAATTACCTGACATTGATAAATATGAAATTGCCGTGAATTGTATTGCCTATTGGATGATGTATTTCGATGGATGTTATTGGTTGATATTTAAATGTTTGAATGTTTATTTGTTTATATATATCCTGTTATGCATACATATGACACTGTGATTGATTTAAATGATATATTCATCCCTGACATTTAATTGTAATAACTAATCACTTGGCCATAGGTTAGAAAATTATATACGGACACCGAGTTGGATAAATTAAATGATTTTAAAAGTTGTTTTGAAATTATTTAAATGAATTGATTTTAAGAATAAAACCCAATTTATGGAAATTGAATTATTTTGAATTGGAGCTCGAAATGTTAGAATTTAAACTTGGTAAACAAAATTATTAAATAAAATCGAAGTTTAGATTTAAATTGAAAATTGAAATACGGTGTAAATTTTTGAAAGTTGATTTGTTTTAAAAGATTGGACGTTTAATCGAACTCTGAATATTTCTAAGAAAATTGATATGAAATGATATTTCAAGTTTGAGTTTGGAATTGAAAATTTATTTGAAATTTAGATTTAAATTAATTTGGAATTGAATTGAAATTTAAAGAAATTTGTGAATTGAAATCGAAATTTACGTGGAATAGAAATTTATTCAAGTTGAAATTGGAATAAATCGATTAAATCGAAATGGAATTTGGATTTGATTTGGATAGGAAATTTGGGAAGTTGACCGGTTTGACTTTTGAATTATTTATCAAATAATTTTGATTTTTCCAAACTATTTTATATATAAACCATTTTATATTCAAATTATTTTCGATTAAACTATTTAAATATTTTCTATTAAACTATTTTGAATTATTTAACTATTTTAAACTATTTAAACTATTTTCTTAAATTCAAACTGGTTAAAGAGACGGAAATGTTTATATTTAAACCTTTGGTTTAAATACGAACTAGGTTAAAGTAGAGATTATAACCTAAATTGAATTCGAATCAAATTTTGAAGTGAAATTGATTTATCGGACAAAATTGATAATTTTGAATATATGATGATTTTGAAATGGATTTGATTTTAAAGCGAATATGATATTTTGTTATCAATCATGAATCAATTTGAAATATAAAAGAGCCATCAGTGTAATAATACGTAGTTATTAAAGAGACCGGGATCGGATATGGACATACTCTCTGTCGATACCGAAAACCACTTTAATAACTATTATACGCGGAGTGTTGATCCAGAATGAAGTTGATGGTTTGGTGAACGCGTTGACTGAAGAAAGAGAACGATATTGGATGACCCCTGACATGACTAAAACAGGAGCCGCGCCGGGCCATTGAGGTTCGCCACCTCTAGCGGACACACTTCTTCGATACCATATCTATTACATTTGTGATTTGATTTGGGTGCACCCCTTGATTTGGGAGTGTTGTTTCGCGGTGTTGAGGTAGTAGCTGCTATGCTCAACATCAGTCCGGATCACGCAACTACTAGTATCCTAGTTGGTATCGCCTCATGTACCTTGTCATACTGATTATCCTATTCGCGACCACTACGTTTTGGTTTGTACCTTGAGTATATGGATTGCCCTCTGGTGACTTCCGGTTTTGGGGAAACTACGGTCTTGTATATGCTTTTGGGAATATAAAATGTGTTAAGGGGGATTATGGTAACGCCTTAACGCTATTTTGATACTTTATATTACTGATAGACATTATCTACTTAGCGTACATTACTACCTAGTAGATAGTTTAACGGATCCTTGAAAGGTGGAAAATCCCGTAACATCTCTTAAGTTATTGCACGCACGTCGACACTGGATATGAGATGTCAAACCCCGTAAACATCTCTGACGCCGTCACACTCATATTTATTTACGATTGATTTAACTTTCATATGGATATTTTAGTCCTGACTCGAGTGTTTTGTCTTTTCATTACGCTCGGGTCAGTCCTGAGTTTTCAGATTTTTGAAGATCTATTCTGGAGGACGAAGACGAATATTTGGTATACTATTACTATTATTATCTGTGCATCATGTTGTCTGCTGCATTATTTATTTGTTCTGTTGTATATGTATAACTCTGATAAATGTTGTATAAATAATTGTCTAAGTATAGTAAACAGCTTCATGAACTGTTTATTTGACTATTATATTTTATCATTCCGCTGCGAGATTCTGTGTTGTTTCATTTCCTTTATTTCTTTTCTTTTCTTGATTACCCCAATAACCATCTGCCTTTTTTAATGGTTTGGAACCGGCATGTGTATTTGATCGTCGGTTCAAACTGTCCAAAAAGGCGGGTCGTTACAGTTGGTATCAGAGCTTTGGTTTAGCGATAAACCTTGGCTCTAGTGGGGAATAACTCATTGAAATAGAGGTAAACTATATGAATGAGTTGAGTGTATATGAGAGAGCGTACTTGTTATTTGATATAAAATGGTTTTATATTGTGTTAATTTGTTCCGTTGAGTATTTATGAATTCTGGTCGATACTTGGGACGCCAAGGCGTCGATAGGAATTTCTAAACACTCGAATAGGACAAACCAACACAATATCATTTTGGAATATATTTTATATAAAAGAATTATTTAAATATTTATTCATTTTGATTGAATTGATTGTTAGGAGATGATAATATTAGATTATTATCGTTATTGTTTGACCAGTCAATATTTACAACAATTGATTAAATAACAATGGATTTAGGAAAATGAAATCTTGTAAACACAATTGATAATGAATATAAATGAATTTTAACTTGGATTTGGGAATTTAAATTCCGGTGTTTGAGATTGACTTACAAGAATTTGAAAAATATAATATGAGCATTATATGATAGTATAATTGAGTTGAAATTGTTTTCGAAGGATTTTTTTATGATAAGTGTTATATTCCCTTCTCTTGACCCTAGAAAATGATTTCGATGATGTGTGCATACATCATTGGCGTTTATTTTCGAGAGTCCGAGTGGGGGAGACCACTTAATAGCTTGTCTAAATCTTGTTTTGACTCAAATTTTATTTTGTTTTGCATTCTCTATAGTATGATTTGATATATAAATTATATAAGTATATATTATTTCAAACCTTGATTTGAAATGAAACCGGGATTGGAATTCTTAAGTTCTTTAATAATTAATGATTTTTTTATATGATTGAAATGAATTTAGACTTGAATCATTAAGGAACTTCTGAATTGTGAAATGAGAAATGAACCTAAGAGCTAAGTGAAAATATCAATTGAAGTAGAAATCCTTAGAATTAGGAAATTATGAACTTAAGATAAAATTGAAACTGTAAAACTCGCATAGTATTAAATTTCATTCTATAGCTTAAATATAACTTACCAAAATACTTAAGAAGTTCAAAAACGTTATATGAATTGTTAATTGGATAATATACAAGTATAGGTTTGAATAATGAAATATGCGTTTAATTAATGGTTTGCAAATATAAATAAAATTGTTAGTAAATAATTGGAATTTAAATTAACATTTAAAGGTGATTCACAATTATGTTAATATAAAATGAAAATACTATATGTGAATGCAAATGTGAAATTAAATTATAGTGAAATTTAAGTAATGACTTAAGAATTGATAAATTGAAAATTCAACTTTAAATGAAAAGAAGTTGTATGTTGTTTAACTACATTCTATTTGCATAACTATAACTTACCAAATACTTAAAGGGTTTAAAATGCTAATAAGGATAAGTAGAGAAATAATATACCAGTGTGAGAGTGAAAAATAAAATGTAAAGATCTATTGATAGTTGTAAATATAAAAGAAATTTAAGCTGTAAAATGAATGATATATGTATAAGTGAATGAATAAAATTTAAACTTAATGAAATATAAAATTGGTAAATGGAAACTAATTAAATTTGAATATAACTAAATGTCAATAAACTTGGAAGTGTATGAAATTAAAATTGACTTGGAAATGTATAATTGATTTAGTGTAGATTTTGGATGGATGTTAATGTTTGATATGCATTGGTTGTTAGATGGATGATAATTGATTAAGTAGAATTCATTAGTGTTAATGGAATTGAATAAACGGAATAAAATTTTAAATAATTAAATTCAAATTGGGTGCAAATTGACTTGAATTAAAAATGTGAATGAAACAAACTTGAATAAATCGGAAACAAATTGAATGTAAACCTATTGCATGGATGAATAAGAAAATAGATGACTTTGTGTTTATGATTTTTCTTTAGAAAATTTGAAGTTTTGATGTTTTGTACTTTGAAATAATAAAAGCAAATTTTTGGAAGAAAAAAAAAATCCAACATTGTCCAATATATGCTGAAACGAAAACAACCATAACTTTTAAATGGCTGAACGGAATTCGACGATTTTAGACTTTTCGGAAAGATTAGAAATTATAGCACAACTTTTGTTCAGATAACTTGAGAAAATTCCTTCGTCTCCTTGGTTAAAAACTTGAATGTTACTCGCTGTCCTGTGTAAAAATAAGTAAAATCAGTAGTATACACCCTTAGTATTTTCGTCATATCTTTTGACTGATTTATCGGATTTTGATGATCTTGCACTTTATGGAAAGCTAAGAACTTAAGATAAAACTTTTGTTTTAAGTGTTTTGTGTTTTGATATCGGTTAGAAGGTCGAAAACGTGGGTGAACGTCGCTGACCTGCGCAATTCATTGCCCAGGCTGAGGCGTATCCTCTAAGTAAAACGGCCGTAACTTTTGAATGTATAGTCCGAATTCGATGATTTTGGATATTCCGAAAAGCTTGAAATGAATACAACAACTTTTGTTTAGATTTTCTTGTCAAATTTTATAGTTTAGGTGACCTAAAACTGAGATTTGTTTGCTATCCTGAAATTGGAATCTCAGTTTTGAAGCTAAATAGGTTATATATATGTTGTGTAGGCTAAATATATCGATCTATCTTTATATGCATGGTTCTAACTTAGTTATTGAGCATTTTAGTAGGTAGCAAAGGGGTTGCGCTTCGTTGTAGAGCTCGCTTCTGTGCTAAATACAAAATGTAAGTAAACTGCTAATAAATGCTAAATAAAAGGTACGCTTATGGTTTTATATGGTATTGGTGATATATATATGTTGTTTCCCCAGATATGGGATGCCTCATCATTGAGATGAGATGTATATTTGATATATGTTGGTTATATTTGTGTTATATATTGAATTGTAAAATTTTTCGATCGTGCCGTGCAAAGGAGACCCTGCCGAAATTTTCCGTGAATCCGGGTGTTAGAAAATTTTTCAGGTTTTTAAATTTTATAACTTGTTTTGATAACTAACTTTTAAATTTAGAAAGCCGTTCGGAGTAACATTATGGAAGCGTAGTTATGACTTTATAAATGGAATTTCATTGTTTTATAAGTTGGTAACTTTGAATAAAATATATCTAATGTTGAATTCTATACTTAGTTCCTTTTCCCTTCTTTTCCTTTTCGGGGACGAAAAGTTTTGAGTGGGGGAGAGTGTAACGACCCGTATTTTTAGCTATTTTAATTAGAAAATTTAAGGTGATTGTTGAAGGAAAATGATTATTAATGTAATTTGTTGAATAATTTAATATTTGAAATTATTTGAATAATTGGATAACGGGTTTAATATGATTAAAAATGATCTGTAAAATTCTATTTTATCATATTAAAGTTAGAATGATGTTGTAGAACTTTTAAAATCGAATTAAAAGTAAATTTGTGAAAATTGAATATTTTAATATTTAATTGACGAGTTAAAATAGCCATTTTTCAAACAGTCTCGGATTTCGACGAAACTTGTTTCATCGGATCCGTAATCGTAAATTATGGTAGGATTTCAATTTTCTTAGCAATTGGACTTGTCGTTTGGCCGTGCGAGCTTGGAACGCGTAGAAATTTAATTTCGAATTTAATTAAAATAATCGACTTCGAAAAGCTATCTTCCAGATATGATCGAATTAGGCCTTGAAACTAGTTCCATTGCGTCCGGAATGGGGGTAAAACCTTATAAACGCCTGGCGGCACGTCTCGATTGGAGTTCAGATGATTTTGGACCTACCCATATAAATACGCACGCAAACCGAGACAGTTTTATTATTATTTTAACCCAGAAACTCTAATTCTAAATCATGGCCGCCGCCTATTCCATGGCCAGAAATTGCCGATCTTCTTTCCTTAATATCTCTCAATCCGTTCGACGAAATCGGAAAATTCCAAAAGCAAAAGTGTAAATCTCGACGAGCTCTTCAAATCCATACGGTTGATGTATGCTAATTTTTCATGGATTCGTCCAGATCTGACTTGGAAGTGTGTACGTATTTCCTTGGATTGCGTGCAAACGACGGCGAATGACGGGATGAAACTTGGCGCGTAGGTGGCTCTGGTGAAGGGCTTCGTGGTGGCGCTAGCTGATCGTTCTGGAAGTCGACGAGGTGGTCATGAAAATTGCTTGAAGATCGGCGGCTAATGGGTTTGCATACGTGAATTTCACGTTGGGGAAGAAGCGCCGGAATCACGGAGATGAGAGCTGCGCTGCAGTGCAGATCCGAAAGTGTTTGGAGCTCATTAAAATTTTATGTTAAATCGAACGTCGTTCGATTTGATTTAAAATCGTAAAATCAAGGTGAGTGTTTTATAACGCTCACAACGTACTGAATATCTTTATGCTAGTTAAATTGACATTATGCATAGTTATGATTTTTATTTGTTGTTGTTTGATAAAATTTAATTATCATATGGATTGTCATTTGAATTCACCGTTAAAAAAATTAATTGACAGTTAAATTTAAATTAAAATTGAATTGCGATTAAATTACCTGACATTGATAAATATGAAATTGCCGTGAATTGTATTGCCTGTTGGATGATGTATTTCGATGGATGTTATTGGTTGATATTTAAATGTTTGAATGTTTATTTGTTTATATATATCCTGCTATGCATACATATGACACTGTGATTGATTTAAATTATATATTCATTCCTGACATTTAATTGTAATAACTAATCACTTGGCCATAGGTTAGAAAATTATATACGGACACCGAGTTGGATAAATTAAATGATTTTAAAAGTTGTTTTGAAATTATTTAAATGAATTGATTTTAAGAATAAAATCCAATTTATGGAAATTGAATTATTTTGAATTGGAGCTCGAAATGTTAGAATTTAAACTTGGTAAACAAAATTATTAAATAAAATCGAAGTTTAGATTTAAATTGAAAATTGAAATACGGTGTAAATTTTTGAAAGTTGATTTGTTTTAAAAGATTGGACTTTTAATCGAACTCTGAATATTTCTAAGAAAATTGATATGAAATGATATTTCAAGTTTGAGTTTGGAATTGAAAATTTATTTGAAATTTAGATTTAAATTAATTTGGAATTGAATTGAAATTTAAAGAAATTTGTGAATTGAAATCGAAATTTACGTGGAATAGAAATTTATTCAAGTTGAAATTGGAATAAATCGATTAAATCGAAATGGAATTTGGATTTGATTTGGATAGGAAATTTGGGAAGTTGACCGGTTTGACTTTTGAATTATTTATCAAATAATTTTGATTTTTCCAAACTATTTTATATATAAACCATTTTATATTCAAATTATTTTCGATTAAACTATTTAAATATTTTCTACTAAACTATTTTGAATTATTTAACTATTTTAAACTATTTAAACTATTTTCTTAAATTCAAACTGGTTAAAGAGACGGAAATGTTTATATTTAAACCTTTGGTTTAAATACGAACTAGGTTAAAGTAGAGATTATAACCTAAATTGAATTCGAATCAAATTTTGAAGTGAAATTGATTTATCGGACAAAATTGATAATTTTGAATATATGATGATTTTGAAATGGATTTGATTTTAAAGCGAATATGATATTTTGTTATCAATCATGAATCAATTTGAAATATAAAAGAGCCATCAGTGTAATAATACGTAGTTATTAAAGAGACCGGGATCGGATATGGACATACTCTCTGTCGATACCGAAAACCACTTTAATAACTATTATACGCGGAGTGTTGATCCAGAATGAAGTTGATGGTTTGGTGAACGCGTTGACTGAAGAAAGAGAACGATATTGGATGACCCCTGACATGACTAAAACAGGAGCCGCGCCGGGCCATTGAGGTTCGCTACCTCTAGCGGACACACTTCTTCGATACCATATCTATTACATTTGTGATTTGATTTGGGTGCACCCCTTGATTTGGGAGTGTTGTTTCGCGGTGTTGAGGTAGTAGCTGCTATGCTCAACATCAGTCCGGATCACGCAACTACTAGTATCCTAGTTGGTATCGCCTCATGTACCTTGTCATACTGATTATCCTATTCGCGACCACTACGTTTTGGTTTGTACCTTGAGTATATGGATTGCCCTCTGGTGACTTCCGGTTTTGGGGAAACTACGGTCTTGTATATGCTTTTGGGAATATAAAATGTGTTAAGGGGGATTATGGTAACGCCTTAACGCTATTTTGATACTTTATATTACTGATAGACATTATCTACTTAGCGTACATTACTACCTAGTAGATAGTTTAACGGATCCTTTAAAGGTGGAAAATCCCGTAACATCTCTTAAGTTATTGCACGCACGTCGACACTGGATATGAGATGTCAAACCCCGTAAACATCTCTGACGCCGTCACACTCATATTTATTTACGATTGATTTAACTTTCATATGGATATTTTAGTCCTGACTCGAGTGTTTTGTCTTTTCATTACGCTCGGGTCAGTCCTGAGTTTTCAGATTTTTGAAGATCTATTCTGGAGGACGAAGACGAAGATTTGGTATACTATTACTATTATTATCTGTGCATCATGTTGTCTGCTGCATTATTTATTTGTTCTGTTGTATATGTATAACTCTGATAAATGTTGTATAAATAATTGTCTAAGTATAGTAAACAGCTTCATGAACTGTTTATTTGACTATTATATTTTATCGTTCCGCTGCGAGATTCTGTGTTGTTTCATTTTCTTTATTTCTTTTCTTTTCTTAATTACCCCAATAACCATCTGCCTTTTTTAATGGTTTGGAACCGGCATGTGTATTTGATCGTCGGTTTAAACTGTCCAAAAAGGCGGATCGTTACACGTGTCAGTAGTTACCCAGTTAGGGATAACCCGGCCTTGTGTTGGTAGAGGTCCGGTTAGGTTCTCGGGGCGTCCTTCCAGAGGCGTACCCATGCGGCAATGGGAAGTTCCTTGGCCCGACCATTTGTTGGAAATCCAAAGAAACAATACGAGCCTTGTACAGTTTTAGTTGTAGAACCTGTCGTTTACTTATGGTGGCGCCCCACTATTTAGATGGTAGCTATAGTAGGCATAGTTCGGAATATCTACGTTGGCTAAGATTTATATTATACTTCCAAAATGTTTTTTGCACTGTGCACTTATAGTAATAATATCAAAGAAATTTGCGTATCAAGCATGTTTGACTATCATAAGGAGAAATCTCCTCTGATTCTGCGTTTGCATTGTGTGTGTGTGTGTGCGGGAGGCCTTATGATAGTCTCATTTTCTAAAAGCATTCCGAATCTTATTTTAAAATATTCCTTTGTTTGTTTTTTCAAGGATAAACTGTTTTTGTTACTCATACCAGTCTCATGACTGACCTGGAGTTTATTTCCCCTTTCCTAAACTCTAGGTGCTCATAATTTTCTACACGGGCAGTCTAGAGTTGGGTTTTTCAAATAGTCAGGTTTAGTAGATTATCTGGAGCTAGTTCAGTCTTTGGATGTGGACGAGACTTGCTTGTCTTAGTGTATCGTGATGTTGGATCGAGCTTTTGCTGTTGGAGTTCTCTCTTGAAGACTATCTTAGAGTTATTTGTTCCGCTGCTAGTGTTATCTATTTTTCTTTTCCGCTGTTATTTCTTATATCTTATCTCTGATGTATATTGATATCTATTATATCATCTGTTGTATCAGATATTGTATCAATGTTGTGTATCAATGTATTGTTCTTTTTCTTCCGCTGTGTTGTTTACTTAATTGTGTTATAAGCTCCAGCGAACCAGATTCGACGTTTGGATCTGCGACATTGGAATATGAGTATCATATTCGGTGCCGATTTTCGAAGGCCGAGTCAGGATCATTATACTTCCAGAGTCCGTATCGAGATACAACACGACAAGCAAAGCTATGAAAGCCAACGTTCCAAATTTTAAGTCAATCGGAGTTCGTATTCTCAAGACATGGATTGATAAAAATCAAGAGAGAGAGCATCGGTTCGTATCCATCAATGACTGATCTACTTCGTATCCATCATATTTATCCCACTTCGTATCCATTATATTTGTTCCACTTCGTATCAATCATATTTACTCCACTTTGCATCCATCAAATGTAGGTAGTTCATATCGGTTCCCTAAATGATCGATACATAGTAGCACCTAAAAGCTTCGATATGAAGTAAGATGCAATCCATCGATACGAAGCGGCTACACATAATCGATAGAAAGCAGTCACTAAATCATTGATACGAAATAGAGCATGGAGCATCGATACGAAAAGAGTAGCCCAAACCGATACAAATCATATTGATACGAGTTCGACAGCACGTTGAAAATCCAAATTTGCATCAATCATAACTCGAGATCTACAAGTTCAGCCACCAAATTTTCACAGGAGCGTGCCTACAACGTCAAGTATATACCAAATCAATTTTAGCCAAAAAGGATCAATTCTCGATTGATAGAAAGTCATTCGTATCGATTCTAAATCGAGTTAAAATCACTGAACTCGATCCCGTGGGCCCACCCATATGAGAGAAGAAGTCTTCCAAGATCTGGACGAGATATTTTCAGCCTACGCCTATAAATAGCTGCCATATGCATCAAGAAAAGGGACTTTTGGAGGCTTCTACGTCGTCACTCTGTTGAAACTCCATTGTAACTTGAGTACTAGCATTATATCATTGTAATTTAGTTGAGAATCATGAATAAACATCAATCTCTTCAAAATAGACGTAGACTACAATGCCGAAGCACTATAAATGCTTGCCTTCTTCTACTTATGCATGCTTTTATTGGTGTGATTGTTAGATTAGCCTTATTTTCACTATAATTTCTGCATTTTAATCTCTTCAATTACATCCAATGAGTGTTGTGCCCAATTTTGGTACAAACACTTTGGTGCTTTCACTAAGAAAATCCAGCTTTTCTCCACTTCATTGGATCTACTACTTTCGTTGGATTGCAAAATCTAAGGAGAAGATCCAGACCCACCGTCCGGTGGGTCATTCTATTCTATTCAAATTGCTCCAGATCTAATAGAAACTACATCCATTATGATTTTCGTATCAATATTTTCACATCCAGAAAACATCATGATTTTTGTATCCATATTTTTGTATCCAGAAAATATGATGATTTTCGTGTCCAGAAAATATCATAATTTTCGTGTCCATATTTTCGTATCCCAAAAATATCATGATTTTATATCCATATTTTCGTATCAAGAAAATATCATGATTTTCGTATTGATCCAGCTGTGTCCAATTCATACCGATCCTTGGATAGACTTCATATCGATCCGGCTACGTCCAATTCTTATGGATACTCAAATACACTTCATATTGATCTAGCCGCGTCTAATTCGTATCGATCCTTGGATACACTTCGTATTGATCCGACTGCATCCAGTTCGTATCGATACTCACGTGCACTTTGTATCGATACAGCTGCGTCCAATTTGTTTCGATACTCAAATACATTTCGTATCGATCCAGCGGTGTCCAATTCGTATCAATCCTTGGATACACTTCGTTTTGATCCGGCTGCATCCAATTCGTATCGATACTCAGATACACTTCGTATCGATCCAGCTGCATCCAATTCGTATCGATGCTTGGATACCCTTTGTATCGATTCAGCTGCTTCCAATTCGTATCGATACTCACATGCACTTCGTATCGACCCAGCTGCATCCAATTCGTATCAATATTCAAATACACTTCGTATCGATCCAGCTGCGTCCAATTCGTATCGATCCTTAGATACAACTTCGTATCGATCCTCAGATACCACTTCTTATCGATCCAGCCGTGTGCATTTCGTACCGATCCTCAGATACCACTTCGCAACGATCCAGCCATGTGCATTTCATATCGATTCTCAAATGCCACTTTGTATCGATCCAATTGTGTGCCTTTCATATTGATCCAAGTGTCCACTTTTTGGATCGTTCAATTTCACCAACATTTGTATAGTTCAAACATTACTGAGAATGATAAGAAATTTAAAAAAAAAAATTCGAGCATGCGCATAGTGAATTCAAAGCTCAACTTAATAATGGAACATTCCATCCACGTTTCTGATCGTTCCATGACTGAACGGGACATAGGGGATTACAGTAGCAGATGCTTAATTGCAATCAAAGAAGGGGTAAAGAAATACTACTCAACCGGTGCTTCCAAAGGCTCGAGAACCTAGCTAATATGCCAGGAACTAGAGTTGGTTAATATATCATGCTACCAAGATGGATTGCAACTTCGTATAATTGACCATCTTTCACATTCCTGAATTGAAAACTATTGTATGATGACTAATATGACCATTGCCCTACACTTTTTACTCAGCCAACTTAAAGCATAGCTTGTCGCCACTGCACTATCTTCAAATGCCTACATCTTAATCATACCGTGTCCATATGACTAGAAGCATGTCATACAACCTCAAGAGGACTTCCTTAATACCCTATATAGGTCTCCTGCCTGGATGAGAGTTTGGGACAATCACCAATCTATCAGACCATCTTAACTAATTCATCGTCCAATCGGCTTTACCAACCACTCAAACGTTGGACAATCATGCATGCATCATTCACCAGTATTACAACACCCCGTAGCCATAAAAAGGACCTGATCATAATGATGTGTAACGTCCCGCCTTTTCGTACGCTTTAAACTGACACACGCGCCAATTCAAACCATACGGAAGGGCGGATTGTTATGGGGTAAATATAAAAAAACAGAGGGAAAAAACAAAAAAGAATCTCACGGCAGAAGGATAAAATATAATAATCAATATACGGTTCATAAAACCGTTTACAAAACATTTGATGATACTTACAACATTTATCAGAGTTACACATACCAATAACAATGCAGCGGAACAGTATGAGTATGGTGGACTAAAAATAATAATAATAATAATAAATCTCCGTCTTCGTCCTCCAGAGCTAAGGTCTTCGAAATCCTGAAACGCTCGAACTGACCCGAGCGAATTGAAAAGACAAAACACTCGAGTCCGAACTAAAAGATCTTATGTAAGTTAAATCAACAGAAGTAAATATGAGTGCAGTAACTCAAGAGATGCTCGGTATTTACATCTCCTAAGGATCTGTTAAACTATTTACTATGTAGTATATCTCGCTATTATAATAGTGTATAATTGTAAAATAAACTTACTTTTAAATAGCGTTAAGGGGTTACCCATATAGCCCTTAACACAAAATATATTCCCATAGTCTATACAGTATCGTAATCTCCCCCGTATTGGGCATCGTCAGAGGGCACTCCATAGGTATGGTACAAAACGAAATCGTATAAGGCGCGCTAGGGTAGGTGACATGGAACAACTAGGCAATGCCAGGGTAGATATACCAATTGCTATCCGGGCTGGTGGTAACGCGTAGCAGCTACAACCGCCCACCTCGAACAACACTCCCACAATCAAAGAATCAAAAGTGGCCACCGAATCAATCCAAAAGTCAGAGTATAATATCGAAGGAGTGCGTTCGATCAGAGGAATGACCTCATTAGCTCGAGAATTGCTCCTGTTTTAGCCACCTTATGCCAACTCACGGGAGTCGAGTCCACAAATTTACCTCAAAGGAAACGTCGCCACCATCCTACTTCATTCTGGAATCTCCACCGCGTACACGGTTGTTAAAGTGGTTTTCGAGGTTGGCAGAGAGTATGACTACTTCCGATCCCGGTCTCTTCAACAACCAATCGGTATTATAACACCGCGGTTGTTTCAAAATAATTTATACTTTAAAACTAGGATACAATATCTCTTTCAAACCATATAAATACGATATCATTTATATTTTTAAAACCAAAATCAATATGGTATCATTTTGTTTTATAAATATCCCTTTCTCAAAATCATAATATTTTCAAATATATATACCTTGAAACCATAACTTTGAAACATAACTTTTAATACTTAATGGTTCAAATACTATATTACTTTATAAAATCAATAGCTTCTTCAGATTTCACAATAAATTCCAATATAAATTTGAACCCCCAAATAAACCATTTTAATTCCCATATATTTCACAGCTTAAATATTCTATATTTCAAAACTTTATAATTCATATGTTTCAATCTTTAAATATTCCACTATTTCAAAATGGATTCTTTGAAAATTTAATATATATCAAATCCAATTCCTATTATTTCGATTTGTAATATTTACTTAATAAATCAATATTATTTAAGAAAAACCTATAAACTTCAATAACAGGATATTCTTTTAATTAAATTATCTTGAAAATATTCTTTATATAAATTTGATCTTCGTTTAAATCCTCTAATCAAAAATCAAGTTATAAGATCATACCCTTTAAATCTTAATTTATTTACATTTCAAAACAAATTTTTCGACGAAAATTATTAGATACTTTAATTCAAATCATATTCACATTTATCTTCAACCTTACTTTTATTTGAGTTATTATAAACTCTATATACAATAGAATTTCAAATATATTCTTAATCATATTATATAAACGAAATTAACTTCATTTCTTAGCTTATTTTAAAATTCGAAACAAATTTATACATAGCTAAATTCAAGAATTTTACTATGTATATATCAAAATTTAATATTTATTGAACCGTATTCTTTCCAAAACCATAGAAAAATCATTTCAAAAATAATTTTATATATATACCGCGTTGCCTGTATATAATTTTCTATCCTATGGTCAAGTGATAAGGATATTTATCATTTCAGTCCGCAATTTAAAAATAAAAATGCGGTTGTATATCTTTCAAACCGCAATCCCGAATGAAATGAAAATGCATAATAACTTGCAGTTTATACAATATAAATACAGTATCCATTCATCCATCATATTAATCATCAAACATTCATCAATTTATCATCCAATTCAAACAATGACATAAATAAATAATAATTAATTACTGACAGTTAATTTTTCAATAATGGATTAAATAACTGTTTAACTGTAGTTTATATGCAATAATAAATAAATTTAACATATATTTTATTGAAAAACGTACACCACCAATGAATTACTCTAGTCGAGAGCTTCAACATATTTTTTTTTCATATTTTTCTGAGGACTTTGAATTTTTGACTTTGATTTTGAATTGTAATTGGATCTAGGGTTTGCATCCATTGAGGAAGAGGAAGAGTTGATAAATTTTATGCGCAGATAAATGAGAATAGGCGGAGGCTAGAGTTTAGCATGGATATTTATAGACAAATTGAAATAAAATATATGGATCGGGTTGATAGATGTACGCGCTAACACTAACGTGGCCCAAAAAGCCCGTTTCGACTCCGAAACGAAATTGGGTAAACCCATATATTAAAATAGGTGTTTTAAAATATTTTCAACGCAATGGAAAAGGTTTCAAGTCCAAATTCCATCGTATGAAGAAGTTATGCTAAAAACAATAATTTCCAAATTGATTTCAATTAATTTCAATTGCGTTTATTTTAAGGCGTTTCGAGTCCGTACGATCAAACGACAAGTTCGATCGCTACGAAACTTGAAACCCTATAATAGTTCAATGATACGGATCCGATGAAACTGGTTTCGTCGAAATCCGAGTCAGTGGCCAAAATGACTATTTTTATATTAATTGAATAAAAAAATTAGTCAATTTAATCAATTTTTCAATTTAAATTCTATAATTACCAATTCTTATCGTTTTTAATTTCTTAAATATTTATAATAACTAAAAGCAAATTCACATATCAAGTTAGTGTCAATTATTCCAGTAAATACAGTGTTCAAATGTCAACTGCAATTAATCCAATTAATTGCAAATTAATTCCAATAAATTTGATTTTATTCGATTACAACATAATATTCAATCAATTATTACTCAACTAACATAGTTAACATTGTTTTATATTTCATCACTTTAATATTTTCCAATTTTTATCTTTAATTTGCATTAATTACTGTATTTCAATTATATTGGAAATTTAGTCAATTTTACTCATTAATTAAAATTTAAAAATCTCAATTAGTTATTTCATCTCGGTTTCATTCTTTTTATTACATTAATTATCATATTATGAATGGAATTTTACCTTGGTTACATCTTATTGAATTCAACATTCTTCACTTACCAATTTATTCCACATTAACTACAATAATTTAGTGAATTAATTAAAATTGAACTCAAATTAAACTTATCAAACAAATAAAATTAGTAATGTACAAAAATTATTGTCATTAACTCTTAATCACACTTTTATAGGTTCATTATTTACAAACCAATATTATAATTACTTACATAACACTGGTTTTACTCAATTACCATTTATTTTAAACTATTTCAAAAATTTATTCAATATATATATTAGTTCTCTTATATTCCATTTATAACCAAGCGTAACATTTAACTTAAATTAGTTGGAATTCCTTTCAAGTTATTAACATATTTCCTTAATTTATTTCAATTACCGTTAAATTTATACTGATTCATCAATTTGTACAATATATCTCTTGTTTCCTTAAAATAAATTTATGTTTTTATTAAGTTTTCATTTACACTTCCGTTACTTTATTAATAATCATTAAAGTAACGTTTATATCAATAACATATCATAATTACTTACCATTTAAATGAGTTTAATTTCTAATAAATTAATTGACCAATTAATTTGGTAATTTATACAAATTTGTTATCATACCCATAAATTTACACTTATAACTAAGTCCTACATTTGAATTTATATATTAAATTGAAATGTTCATTCAAGTTTATAAATTATTAACTTGCATTAACATAATTCCCTAATTTGTTCCAACTACTGTCAACCATCTTTTATTACATTAAATCAATTTAATACTTTCCTTAAATTTCTCATATTCAATTTATATCCAGGTAAAAAAAAATTCACTACTTAATTCATTTGGATTTATTCAAATTATTATAAATAGGTTTTAATTAACATTGCTATATTTTAATTTAGCGTTCATTCCAATATTCATTTATCACCTTTATTATTTTTACAAAATTTATATTACAAAATCCTATTAAAATAACAAATTTAATTGCAAAAATTTATGGGTCGTTACATGATGACTGGATAATCTTCCCCAGTTGAGACCTATTCATTGAAACCTTCCTACCTGCTGAATTTTCAATGGCAATTAAACATGTTGACTATGTCAGTATACTATGGAAATACAACTTCGGACACTACCTTATGAAGTGAGAATGGTGCATGGATTCCACCAAGAGTGATGAATGCCATCAAACGTAGATGTCTTCCCTCATTCCTCAGTGAAGACCGTCAATCACTGTTAGACATACCAATTCTATTTCTCATATCGCAGAAGGAAATAAAGAAGCTGACCGCCAACGAATTGATCAAAGTCCACAGCTAGCTGCTGCCAAAACCCATAAATGGATTCATCACAAGAGCTTGTTTCCTAGATTTTGATAAGAGAACTGGTGGATAGCCGCCAACAACTACACCAAAATATCCAGGTCAATATTGAGTTGATGAACCAGATGAAGGATCAACATGGCGAGATAAGGAGGGAACCTACTCCATAATCTAGATCGAAAAAATCCTATTCTTTAGATGGCTACCATATACGCCAGCGCCATAAGGCTACTCTGGAAAGGATAGCTCTGACAATATATGAAAGCCCCATAAAGTGAAGGGCAGGGAACCCCCTACCCCTATCGATCAAGAAATTTGATCAAACTGAACCACTTGCATTAGACTTCCAACTGAGAACGGCTGGACTGAAGTGCAGTAGAGAGCATACGTCGCTGCTTCATTATTAATGAGATTTGATCTGATCACTATTGAATTATTTCAATTTCAATTTCATTTATGTTGCAAAATATGACCGAATTGAATTAAAATATTTGCAAATGGTGCAGGTAACCGAGTACTCAAGGTTGGGTGCCAAACAACCTCCGCGGACTATGATCAAGTCATTGAGGTATCATCATGATGAGCATGATTCAACCACTCATCGGCTGCTATATGCATGACTGGGGGCAAGGCATCAAAGCAAAGGTCTGGACTCTAGTACAAAGTGGATGCAACCGACCATCCACTCATCCGCCTATGCAATTTAATTAGAGATTTGAGAGAGACTTGGAGTGATATATCCCAACAATGCACTCTCAATCTCGTACTTGAAGCTCGCTAAAATAGTTATGCTTCTTCTGATGCCCAATAAGATTGAAATCACACCAAGGGTGGACGTGGACATGACGTGACCATCCATGCATCCAATCCTACATTAAACACTTGGGGTTGTTCGAGAAAAAATGTTTAAAATGGATATGATTTGACCATTCACTTTCCAGCTTGCGTTAGTGATTCGGCAAAACAATCGTGCCTTAAACCAACTTCATCAGGGCCCAAGCCTCAATTTAAAGTCATCACGACTTACTTCCTACTCGCTAACCATCATGAGCCATCATTCCAACTCTCTTCCTCAACTCGACCGAAAGAGCGCAAAGCATAAAGTGGAAGTGACTCGACCGTCTGCTCTTCAACTCTTGCCCCTAACTTAAGGGAAAATAAACAACTCAAAGTGGATGTAGTTCGACCATCCTCTCCTTTGCTTGAGCTCAAAGCTTGCCAGAACATTAATCTTACTCCTTAGGCTTGGTAGAAGCGGAATCCAGATAAATATGGACATGATCCAACCGTCCATAAACTAAATCTCATCCTTCATTGAGGACAGATAACGGGAAAGTAATCAGGATCCCACCATTCACTCGCTAAGTGAAACCCTGAGCTCAGGACAAGCCATCACACTGTAGCCAAAATGGATTGATACATGACAATCAACTAACTAACTCCGGCTTACAGAGTGCGAGCTAGAGTATAAACTTACAAACGTGGGCTCGAGGAGGGTAGATCCATCCACCTTGCGACTTTGCCCGTGTTCAACCTAAACCCGAGGAAGATGGATCAGTCTATCTAACGACCTCACCTTTCACATTTACAAGCTCGAGGATGGTGGATCCGTCCATCTAACGACTTCGCTTTCCTAATCTGGGTGGATGTGATACGACAATCCATGTACCTGATCAACTTCTTGTTCCTAGGGTGTGAACGAAATCCTAAAGCCTAAACAGATGTAACTGACCATCTGTCGGGCAAATCTAGATTCCCAAAGTGCGAACTGAAGCATAAACATTAACTAACTCTAGTTTTGAGAGCGCAGTCTAGAGTATAAACACCAATTGGGTGTGACTGGCCACCCATCAACTGACTCCAGATTTCTAGGGCGCGAATTGGAGTATAAAGCACCGACTCACTCTAGTCCAGAGAGCATGAACTGGAGCACAAATGCCAAGTGGGTGTGACTGACCACCTATCAACCAACTCTAGATTCCCAGAGTGGGAATTGGAGTATAAACATCAACTAACCCTAGATTCCAGAGTGCGAACTAGAGTATAAACATCAACTAACTCCAAATTCCTAGAGTGTGAACTGGAGTATAAACATCAACTAACTCTAAGTCCCCAGAGTGTAAACTGGAGTATAAACATCAACCAACTCTAAGTCCCCAAAGTGTGGACTGGAGTATAAATACCAATGGGGTGCAAATGACCACCCATCAACTAATTTTTGTCCCGAGAGCACGGACTGGAGTATAAACACCAAATGGGTATGGATGACAACCCATCAACCAACTACAGTCCTCAAAGCATGGTTTAGGATATAAATATCAAAAGGAATGCAATTCGACTCCCTATCTATCAACTCTGATTCCTCGGCAAGTTCTGTAATAGAAAAAGAAGATGTGGTTCGACCATCTGCTTTCCAACTCTTGCCCTGACATGGGGGAACACTTATCACAAAAAATCAGATGCGATCCGACCATCTAGCACTAAGCGGGAATGACATGACCATCCATGCATCAACTCTTGTCCTCGGCATGGGACCCATAACATAAATTTATAGGGATGCTCTCCAACCCTACAAGACAAAATTTCTTCCTTGATTCAACAAGTAGACGCAGATTTGCAAAATGGACCTAACAGGTTGTCCTATTCCGAATTGATATTACTACCATCCAATCGCAAATGAACATGACACGACCATTCATCCGCTAACTCTCGCCTATGATCCAACGGGTTGTGCGTGCAACATGGACAGATGTGACCCAACCATCCGCCAATCAATTCCTTTCTGTAGTTCAGTGGAAGAAGCATCAATTTAAAGTTGTTGTAATATGACCGACCACACTTCGACTTTTTTCCTTGACTAGGGGCAGAGGAATTGACCGAGGAAATGCGGTCCGACCATTTTCTGCAAAAAATCTTAACCCCAGAGTATGTATAGGGGTATAAACATCAAATAGGTCTAAATAATGGCCCTTCAGCTGACTCTGATCCCTAGAGTGTGACTACGAGCATAGAAAAATGAACGGATGTGATTCGACCATTCATTCACCAACTCTGACCTAAAGTCGATAAGAGGAGTATAAACTCACTACAAATGCAATTAGACTGTCCACAAACTAACTTTGCTAACCCAAGACTGGGGGCAGAAGAACAAATTATTGAAAGAAGAGAAAGGTGACTCACTACATCGCCAGCTTAGCACCCTTTACAACTTAAGGAAGCGACTAAAAGGAGGCCTTAATGCTAACCAATCAGAATGATGCCCGAAGTTGCGGGCAACCAATTATATCATATTGCCGGATCAACGGCAATATCGATCTGCACCTTTCATATCATACCAATGGATCGATAGGCAATGAGGTCCGTGTTAGTCCTTGAGATGATGGTTTTGATGACAACAACCTTAGAATAAGATTATAAAATATTAATACTAACATTATAGTTTAGATATATATGTATATGCAGGATCTAACCATGCAGGTACCAAGGATGAACACTGTACGATATAGAGATTCAAGATATCAAGATTGAAGATTCATGAGTATCAAGAATATCAAGAGTTCAAGATTTCAATAATAAGTAATTTAATTAGGAATTTTGTAAAAACTCCTAGAAAAGCACTGGCATTTTAAAATCCAATTTATTCGTGGAATGGAATCCACTTCGAGCCTGTTAAAGGGATGGAACCCTAAGTAGCATGGAACATACGAAAAATCTAGTGAAACATTGCTTTGTATCCGCTAACCTTTTATTCAAATGTTTTTACAAAAATTATATATTGTTTTCAAAATGATTTCAAAACCTTCCTTTTAAAAGAATCAGAAACATCTATCCTGGTTTTAAATATTTTTAGCCTCAATATAATCTTTATTTTCAAAATCAAATTATCCTTGGTTTTAAACTATCTTTTAAATAATAATATATTTTACACTTAGATTTAAATATAAAATTATAGTAAAATTTTATATATACCAAAATATTATTCTCTATATTTACTTATGTATTTTTTTTTTGGAACTAGGGAAACCTGTTCTATCATTACCGACCAGCGATTCCTGAACAGTAAACCTAGGGAATAGCCGAAAGGCCCGCCACAACCAACTATTCTGGACAGCCAGACCTTTCGGTTGGCTTGGGGCAGGAGGCGCGAAAATGAACCGGGTACCTCCCAAGTGAAAAGTCGTTTCTCCTCCCACACAAGGTGGGACTCGAACCCCAAACCTCCCACTTGGGAGCCGCATCATCCCACCACCGCACCAAGCCCGCGGACTACTTATGTATTTTAACTATAGTTAAGTATATTTATAAAGTTTAAAGTAGTTTTAATATAAGATAGAAGTTATTTTCAAAGAAAACAAATCACTAAAATTTCCTCTGGCATGTCGACATACTCAAATACACCATGTCGAGATGGTAGCTATTGATTTCAAAATTTGAATTTCAAAAGAAGTGTCTATTCGTCATATCCCTTTATGAATGGACATGGCTGTTGTTCTACTATAAATAAGGGTGGTTTTGAACGAATTTGTTTTCATATTTTTCTGGTTTTCACTCCTCTTCTTCTTCCACATTTCTTTATACATATTCTAATCATTACTCTGTCGAAATCAACATTGAATCTAACTAGATCATTTCTAGTTTGATTCTCTATCACTGTCTCAACAAGATCTCAGTGCTATTTAGAGTTATAGACTTCTTTGTAATCAATTTAGCGAGAAAAGGTGTGATTTTAGCCTTGGAAATCAATCAAGTAAAGGTGTGATTGTAGCCTTGAAAATCAATCAAGTAAAGGTGTGATTGTAGCCTTGGAAATCAATTGGGTGAACTTGTTACCCCTGAAATCAAGTATCTCTACCTAGAGGATTGTGAATCTGGAGTGGTGTACCTCGTGGCCTTGAAATCCAGGGTGTAATTGTACAATTGCTTTTGAAAGGAAATCTGTACTTGTGTGTAGGACCGAATGTAGGGTAACTCCGAATCAGTATAAAATCTGGTGTGTTCTTTCCTTTATTGCTTTTACTTTATTTATGCATCTGTGTTTGATTCTGTGATCATATCTGTGTCTGAATATTACATACATTTGTGTTCAAATTAACAAAAATTTAAAAAGATTTAGTAATTTCTTTAAACACTATTCACCCCCCTCTAGTGTTAATCCTAGCCTCAAGATCCGTATTTCACATTTCTCTCAAGCCGAGCATTCTACATCGTGTCATTGAATCGACAGTCAATGTCGATCCTCTTCGACTACAAATCGATGTGACCTGAGCACCCATCAAATACCTTCGACCACCAGAGCGTAGATAGAACCACGAATGATTGTGACTTGGCCATTCATCCTCCATCACCTTTCTTCGATCCTTCAAGAAGAGCATGAAACCAAATGAGCATGACCTGACTGCATTTGAGCTGACTTTATCACTAGATCTGACGAGAGAATGTAAATGGAAATGGACGTGGTTGATTGCCCAACTCCAAATGAATGCAACGTGACCATTCATTCATTGACTCTTGCTATGATCCAACTAAAAGAGCAATTCAAAAAAGTTCAACCTAAACGTTTGCACACCAATTCTTGCCTTGGATTCGATAAGGGAAGCATCAATCCTGCATTGGATCTGACTCGACGATTCACTATTTAGTTTCTGCCCAGAGTATGGCAACATAAGCAGCGAATTGAATGTCATTGACCATCTAGAAATTAGCTCCTGTTTTAATGTCGGTGGGGCAACGAAGTATTCTGCCTAGAGGAAAGAACTAGGACACAATGTAGGATAAGGCACAACTTAGCCTTCCATCGGTTAACTCCATCCCATGGTTCAACGGGATAGAATGCAAAATTGAAGCGGACATTATTTATCTTTCCACTTATCGAGATATTCCTCGGACTTGGGGGCACGTGCGAGAAATATGATGAATGTAATTTGATCGTTCATCAAATAACTATGGCTCTTACAGCTTGGACTATAGTATAAACACAACAAAAGGTTAAGTTAGATCATTCGCACAATACGTTCATCAACCCAAGACCGAGGGCACGAGTGTTATCATCCAATAGCTGGATACGACTATTCATCCTATATCTCGTGCCTAGTATTTGTAACAACTTGAAGTTACGAACGAAAGGATGCTTAGAGATAGAATCATCGGATCGACGCCTGGACTTATGGGCAACTGATCATCATTCTGACCCTTCCGATGAGCAATGGATCACAAGTACATTGAATGGAAAGCGCATTGCTCGGAAACACAAGTAGATTCAAACTCATAGCTGGAGCCAGCTATGCTGCAGCACGCAATACAAGGTTAAACTCTACTAAGCCTTTGATTCAACGTCCCTACATGCCTGATCATCTACCATTGCAAATAAGCACATGAAGTGCCTGCAGCCCATCACGAGTTCTGAAGATCAGATCACAACTCAGCATAATGATGATGAAAGAATTATCTGCTTTGCTCCAACTGAATCTTGATGCGTTCGCTTGGACTCAACCTCATATATACATATAGACTCTCAATGGCTATTGAGAAACCTTCATTAAATGTCAATCCGAAGCTTGCCTTGGTGAATAAAAGTGATGCAATGTGGATCTATAGAGATCTGCTACACTTAAAGAGGAGGCGAATCTACTCAAAACCAATAGGTTTATCCGCGATGCCCTCTACCCAAAATGAATATCCAATCCTTTGCTTACAGGGAAAAAAATGGAGAGTGGCGGATGTACGTCGACTACTAAGATTTGTACAGGGTATGACAAAGCACAACTTTCCACTTCCAAGGACCAACCAACTTATGAACTCGACCGTTGGGCATGAGTTACTCACTTTCATGGACGCAAACTCAATCAAATACTGAAACATGTCCCATACCAAGAATACAACAATTTCGTTATTAACCTGGGCCTATGTGCTATGTTGCAATCCCCGGATGCAAAATTAAGAACACTGGTGCTACTTACTAAAGAACGGTTAACAGATCGTGCAAAAATCAGATTAACCAATTGATGAAATTACTTGAGGTTAGTATGCTCGTGAGATCACGACTATCAAACGACCACATCGTTGACTTGGCAGAGATATTCAGTGCTCTCCAAAAAATGCAGGATGAAACTTGATCCTTTGAAATGCTCTTTCAGCATTACATTAGAAAGATTCTTTGTTTTCATCATCAATTCTCGTGGAATCGAAGCTAATTTACAAAAAATTCCAACAATTAGAGACACCCATGTACCGAGGACAACCAAGTAGGTACGAAGCCCAAGTTGAAAGATTACCGTGCTAAGTTGATTCAACTCTAGGACCATCTACAAGTAAATTCTTTTCTTCAACAAACCAAGAAAGGGAAGAGAACTTTTGAATGAACTAACAATTGCATTGATTCAATTCCAGCTCTGATAGTTTGATTAAAGAGACCTCCCATTTTACCCAAACCTTTGGATCATGAAGATTTATACATCAATTGGCCCGTGTCAACACACGCTATAAGTATCGCAATGCTATGTGAAGAGAAACGATGACCAGCCGTTATGGTAGGTCCTATAGCAACCTTAGATGTCCGGAAGGTTACTCGAATAGAATACCGTTCTAAGCCAATTTGATATCATTTATCAACTTCGAAGAGCTATCCTTGGCCAAACAATTAGCATACTTCGTATCTAAATTCATTGCTTTAGACGACTATACGAAGAGCAGTGGAGAACTGTCCAACCGATGGAGAATGCACACAGATAGAACCTTCAATAATTAGTTTTCTAGCGTCTAAATTGCATTAATGACTCCTGAGGGATGATCAATCCGCTACACTCTGAAACTCAACTTCACTGCAATAAATGATGAAGCTAAGTATGAAGCATTGGCCCCCACGCTCAAACTTACAAGAAAACTAGGAGTGGAAACTTTACATATCTTATGTGATTTCTGATTAGTGATATGGTAAGGCAGGGAGGATTATCGGACTAGGGGGCAACGTCTTGCTCCTTATCTTAGCTGGATCCAAAAGCTACTAGCCAACTTCAAGAATTACACCATTGCACACATCCTTAGTGAACAAAATGAAAAAGCCAAGTCACTGTCCAAGCTAGCCAGTTCTCGGGATGCATGGCAAAAAGACTTTGTCCCAATTGAAACACTTATTATTCCTAGCATTAACATATGAAGATCAACTAGATCTTAGAGATGATTTAGAACAGGATTCATGGATGACTCCAATCAAATATTATCCACAATCGGCGATTCTTCTTTAATAAAGGAATGAGAAATGGAATATCCTCTGTGAAGCATCACTACATGATTATGTCTAGATCGTTCAACTCCATCGATACAAAGCATTACTCTTGTATCCATCAATCCGAGACCCAATATTACGAAGCATACATTCCAACATCTAAGATCGATCCAAGAGAGGATCGATACAAAGGAAGGAATTAAAAAAACCATTGAACATTGTTACAACTCAAATTTCACATCGATCTAGGAGAGGATCGATACGAAACTCGATCCAAACAAAAACGAAATAACTTGACAACGACCTAAGAACATACAAACCAGTACGGGAGTTAGGTTAACATATGTGCATGTATGACGAAATAACATTCGATTTTCAAAGTTAATAGGGATTGAATGCTCACTTGATGACAATCAAAACAGTAAACAACATATCGCTAGCGCTCAACACTCGGTCACAACAAAACACTGCATGATCATTGGCAATCAACAGTTCGACATCTACATCACTGAAGATCAATCAAAGGTTACATCTTTTGATGAAAAGATAGAACTACTCAGCGAATCGGATAGAACCTTTTTAGAATGAAGGATGCAGCTTTTCAAAGCACCTCATGTTCACACAAAACGTACTTTGGGAGGCAAATGTTATCCCGCCTTTTGGCAAGGCCGTGACACCAAGAGCTTGACTAGAAACCAAGGACAGTTCATCTTGGAGATCGGTTATACATTGGTTCACTATGGATACTGGAAAAAATTTCCCAAGTTCGGATCAAGCTATAATTGATATGACATGACATGAAAAGTTATGAAAGCCAACGTTCCAAATTTCAAGTCAATCAGAGTTCGTATTCCCAAGATATGGATTGATAAAAATCAAGAGAGAGTGCATCGGTTCGTATCCATCAATGACTAATCTACTTTGTATCCATCATATTTATCCCACTTTGTATCCATTATATTTATTCCACTTTGTATCCATCATATTTTCTCCACTTCGTATCCATCAAATGAAGGTAGTTCGTATCGGTTCCCCAAATGATCAATACGAAGTAGCACCTAAAAGCTTCGATATGAAGTAAGATGCAATCATCGATACAAAGCGGCTACACATAATCGATACAAAGTAGTCACTAAATCATCGATATGAAATAGATCATGGAGCATTGATACGAAAAGAGTTGCCCAGACCGATACGAATCGTACTGATGCGAGTTCAACGACACATTGAAAATTCAAACTTGCATCAATCATAACTCGAAATCTACAAGTCCAAATGCCACCAAATTTTCACGGGAGCTTGCCTACAACGTCAAGAATGTACCAAATCAATTTCATCCAAAAAGGATCAATTCTCGATCGATACGAGTTCCATTCGTATCGCTCCTAGATGGAGTCCAAATCACCTGAACTCAGTCCCGGGGACCCACCCATGTGAGAGAAAAAGCCCTCCAAGATCTGGACGAGATATTTTCAGCCTACGCCTATAAATAGCAGCCATATGCATCGAGAAAAGGGACTTTAGGAGGCTTCTACGCCGTCACTCTACCGAAATTCCATTGTAACTTGTGTACTAGCTATTATATCATTGTAATTCAGTTGAGAATCATAAATAAACAACAATCTCTTCAAAGTGGACGTAGGCTACAACGCCGAACCACTATAAACGCTTGTCTTATTCTATTTGTGCATGCTTTTAATGGTGTGATTGTTAGATTAGCCTTATTTTCCCTATAATTACTGCATTCTATTCTCTTCAATTACATCCAATGAGTGTTATGCCCAATTTTGATACAAATATATATATATATATATATATATATATATATATATATATATATGCTTGTGGATGAATTATATATGTTTATGTTAGTTTTTATGATATGTTTGATATGAAAAACCATATTAGATGACGTCCAAATGCCTTGAAAATATAAATATAGGTCAGAAATGATATTTTGGAATTGGGTTTCCATTTTTAAATTTTTTGGGATTTATGTGGATTTTATATAAATTTTCTAGTGAAGAAAATGATTTATTGAGTTATAAATTATTTAAGGCTAAATAAATAATTATTTACGGTTTGAAATTTTCATATGTTTTAACATATTAAAATAGATTTTCTAGAGTTTTACTAGATTTTTCTTAAGTGATTTGATGAATATATGAAATTATTTACGGTATGGGATTTAAAAGTTTTATATATTTGATTAAGGAGAAGGGGAATTTTATAAAATAAAATTATTATTTGATTTTAAAATTAGTGGTAGCACTTTTCTGAATAGTCAAACAAAGGCAGGTTAGTGGAAAAGTTGTATCTTTTAAGTTAAAAACAAGAAAATAATGCTTTTAGCATTTTGAGTCATTTAGGCATCAAATCTTCCAACCCAGACCTTCTGACAAAGTCGAAAGGTTATAGTTTTTGACAAGGTAAAAGTTCAATGCATAGGGTATCAAGTTACTTTGTATGTGATGAATTGAACAAAGTCGAAAGGCTCTTAGTTAAAAGGTTGGTTGCCAAAGAGGTTGGGATAAGTTTGTTTTACAAACCAAAAGCTTATACCTGCTTGCTTTCAAAAAGGAGCTTTCGACTTGGTTGCTTTCGACCATGTCAATTATTTAAAATGAAGGTTTAAAACCTTTCGACACGGTCGAAAGGTTACTGCTGCTTTATCATTGTTTTGTTTTGAACCTTCCAAAATAGTCGAAAAGTTATCGTCGCTTTTTCCAATCTTTCGAAGTCCTTGCTTTCGACCAAGACAAAAGGTTTACTTGTTTTAAAACCAACCACTTCCCCATGCTTTCAAAAGGTATAAAAGCTTTCAACTTAGATGATTTACCCTTGCTTTATAATTGAAGTATAACCCAAAGCTTTAAAAGGAGTTGTTTCAAAGGTAGAGGCCTATTGCTTTAAATGATATGTTTTAAAGCTTTTGAAGCCTAGGTTTCGACAAAGTCGAAAGGTTGCTTTCAAGGATGTCAAAAGGTTTTAAAAGAAGATTTTCCATAATTTTTAAATTGAACCCAAAGAGTTTTCGAAAGGTTTATGTTTTAAGAGTTGAATGCTTTCAAAAGCTTTTAATTGTTGAATGGTTTCAATGGGATTGATAGCCAAGCTTTGGTAGGGGTCAAAAGCCAAGCTTTCACGGAGTCAAAAGGTAGCTTTCGAAGGGGTCGAAAGGTAGCTTTCGACAAAGTCAAAGGTTATATTTTTTGATGATTTTGAAAGATTTAAAATGGAAGGTTTCCAAAGGTTTTCTAAGGTAATGTTTTGAAGTGCATTCAAAGCAGGATGTCTAAAGTTTTATTGCTTTCAAAAGGAAAGATTTCAATGGTTTCGGATGGTTTGAAGTATGGTTTCAAAAGGTAAGATTTTGGCCTCTTGGCGTAAATAATTGACGGGTTTTACATGGTTTCAAAAGAGATGCTTTCAATGGATTTAGAAAGGGGTACTTTCAATGGAATCGGAAAGGGTACTTTCAAATATTCAAATGTTTTCATCAACTAAAGTTTGGGTAAAGTATATATATACAATATGGCAAGGTGATTTTGAGCTAAGCACAAAGATATATATTCTTTGTATAAAATTGATTTAAAAGGTTTTAAACCATTTTAAAAAGGTTTTTAGGGAAATTATGGGAGGGGATCCCTAAGTAAAAATGACTCAGATGTTAGAATACTAGATGAGACTAGTATAGGGTCGTTCCCTGTACATTAGTTATTAGCCCAAGTTAATTGTTGTCCAAAATTCCAACGTGTAGGGCTTGGTCAAGTAGAGTATAAATTATGATTACACACAGAAAGGAATATATATTTGTATATGGAAAGGTTATTAGTGAGCCTATAAAACCATTAGGATCAGGAACACTTGGGAGATGACTAAACTAGGGACAAACCGACTAGAAGTGAAGTATTTAACAGATAGTTAAGGACAAATAGTCCAAAAGAGGTGTGTCTAACAAATGTTAGATTATTTTGATATATTGTCTGGTAGGCCCGAGTCAGCCAAAAGTTAAAGCCAAACAAAACTTTTGTGTTAAAAGTTAGCCAAAAGTGAGGGAAAACTCATTCCGCCAAGCAGCATGATCTCGCTTAACATATTTAACCGGGATGTATAGTATTATTCACACCAGGCTTTAAGTCCGACTCGAAGTTTATGTTTTCCCCCTTAAACTCTCGGGTGCTCAAAATTGATTTGAGTAGGCTGAGAGGTTAAGGTCTTTTCTGGTCTCAGTAGGATGACGAATAAGGCTACCGGCATGCAGGGGGCAAACTGATAGCTATTTAGGAGTTGCAGTTTCATGCTTTGTTATATTTCCGCAGTGTTTGTATTAAGTCTATTATGATTATATGACTTTGATCATCCAAGGGGATATCTTCATATACCATTCCTGGTGTATTTTGTAATGAGTCCATTTTATCTTTGCATGGGAGCATAATGGGATTATGTAAGATGAATTTGGAACATCTGTTTTAATTATAATGAAGAAAAGTTGTTTTAAAATCTGTTTTTCGTTCCATATCCAAGTGCTTCTGATATTATAGATACCATTAACATAGCCATATTTAGTCGCCGGAAGCTAATACTATAGATGACTGTAGCATCTGTAGCGCTTAGTTTTGGGCCTCTAGATAGGGGATGCTACTGCCCTCCTTTTTTCCTATGGTTTGCAAAGATCAGTATAACTAATTTGTGTAATCCCTCTCTCTAGATAAAATTGGCACATACTGATTTAATTTGCCAATGGAGTATTCATGTTTTCCACCAAAATCTTATTTTAGATGTTATCACTGCATGGATATATATATATATATATATATCTGTGTGTGTGCAAGTGTGCGTGTGTGCGTGTGCGTACATGTGTTTGTATATACACAGAGTGAGAGAGAGAGATGAAATTCGAATTTAAATTAAGAATTTTTACCTCTAGATCTGACCATTTGTTGAAATGTTGTATTGCTAGCCTTTCCACTTGGAGTATGGTTCCTTCTTCCTTCGTTTGCATATCCTGTTATAGGCTACAAGTTGTAGACAACTGAGTATAGGGGTTTTGTGTTTTGATTATGTTTCCAAAATGAGAAAGAGATGTGGTATTTATATACACAAGATATTTAATATCATTTTTTCTCCTATCATTATTCCTAATCTCATCTAATCGAAAGAAATTTCAAGACATCCATTTATAACTTCGTCCATGGTCAGTGCCTTGTAAGTTAGACTTTGTTTAAACTTTAGACTTAACTACTGTCCCGTAATAATTAATTACTTATTAATTGGGGCCTATTTAACTAAATAAATTAATATATAACTTTTATGTACCATTTTAATTAATTCTTGGGCCTCAAATAAATAAACAAAACCATATAAAATTAATACAATATATTAATTTACTTTATTAATTTATAACATCTTTGAATTAATTGAACTAATTTAATATTGGAAATTACTAGCAATATTGTTGCGCTAACTCCTTGGTGTAAACTCGGTCCTCGATAATGTCTGAAAAAATTAAATATCAAAGTCTGCACGAACATTGCCAAAGTACAATATCAGACACAAGTTCGATCGCTTAAAGATCATTTAAGCGAAATCCAATTTCTAATCTTTATTAAGCTACACCCTAAGTAATGATATTTTGTGTATGTTTTCTTTTTGTCACCACAGTATCACTAAGATATCTAGATTTTTTTCCAATGGTCAAAATGTCCAATAATATCATAGCGTTGTGTCACTTTAAAGTCCTTGGTTTAATACGATAACATATATCAATTAGCTAGTTTACTCTGGCTAAAAATTTCAGTTTAAGTTGGCTACCACTTATGATGATACTAATATTCTGCAATGAAGGAGAAGAAACCCCTCATGAATTGTGTTTCACTTCAAGCGGTCCTACGTGTACCCAACTTTGGTCGTAACTTTATTGTGATGTCATATGATTGACCATAATCAAGGTACAATCTAAATACTTAAGATTAATAGTATTACAAGATATTTAATAATATATATGTGTGTTTGTATGTATATGTAAATCAATGTTTGTAAAAAAATATTTGGTTTTAATAATTTTTCTTTTGTAAGCCAAGAAAACGGAAGAAATTCTATATATATATATATATATATATTTATATAAATAGACATATGTTTGTGCATATTACATCAAAACATAAGATATAACTCTCCATTGAGTAGTATTTCACTTCATGAGTATCGACACTTACACAACTATAGTGGTAACATGTTCTATTATTATGTGATTCTTGATAAGCAAAGTATGATCTTGACATTTAAAATTCATAGTACTCTTACATTAAAAAACAATTACATTTCGTCATGTGACATCTTCTATTTGATTATGATATAATAGCTTATAGTGGCTCCCAATGAATCATTATGTAGTAGTTCAAAACGATTATAAGTATGTAATGTATTAGTGCTCTTTATTTTTGGGTGAATTATTATTCATTATATAGATATTGTTACGTACACATGTCTTGCCAATGTATCGATATCTCATTCTCGAAACAACTTTGACTAAAAACATTTAAAGATAAGTATTTATTGGTACAATTCAATACTCGTGATTATGAACACTTCCACTTTCGTAACTATGATGGCTGAATAATTTTTTATGGGTTTCTATTCATATGTAAAATGTAGTCAAAATATTGTATTTACGTATATATGTATGTAATGTTTTGTAATAATGAAACATATACAACAAATAACTGAAAAAACATGAATTTGTTTGAGCAAAATTTGTTACAAAAGTTATAATCTAATTACATACCCTTAAAGCATACCATAACTCTATCAAGTACCACTTTTTGTGATTTTGGAAGACGTTAATTTAGATAATCAAAAAATAATTACTAAATGACGTTTAAATAGGTTAACCATGTTATTGTTGATGTGATATAGTTTGTAAGAATGAAATCGATACAACAGAAATAAAAGTAAAAGGCATACTTTCATTTTGACTAAAATTCATTATAGGAGTTAAGTATATAATCAAATTACATGAGTACTCCCAGAATCACTAGCTCTACTGGAAAGTGATATGGTGCCTAGACTAAGCTTCTATAGGTCATGAGTTTGAATTTTGAAGATATCAAAATGAGTGTTCTGTTTAAATAAAGTAGCAATCGTTCTCTAAAATATTTACTCTTATGCACACCTTTAAATATATCGAGTTAAATTCATTGATTTTGGAGGTGTTTACTTTAGACAAATTACAAAAAAAATAATCATCTAATGATTTCAAAATATGCCAACCAATGTTGTTGTTGATGTGATAAAGTTGAGCATGCCGATTCAATGAGAGTAGTTATTCCTTAGAAAAAATGGAAAAAATAAATCCATCCAAATAAGATACAGGGACATTTTTTTCAAATGCCTTTCATAAGTTTAAATTCACTTTTACCCCTTGTTGTTGAGTCCAAAAGTGACATAACACCCCATATCCAACATAAACGAGAGGAATATATCAAAACTGAAATAGAATAGCAAGAACACAAACAAAAAAATTTAGGTTCAACCTCAAATCATGGCCTACATCCACTTTAATTTATTACTACAGATTTGACATAAATACAAATGAATTACAAGATTTTAAATTTATAAAACATGCAATTTCTTCTTTGACAGCGGTTCATGACAAAGTTAGATCTACAGAAAAGGGAGCAAAGAGAAAAAGCAAAAAAGTTCTTCTTACGTTGTTTCGACACTCGTATTTATAGAAAAAATCGTCCACTAAAGTCACTAGATTATGAAAGACCATGTAAGAACGTAGATTCCGCCAATTAGGAAGGTGGAATATGTGTTTGCTACGAACAAAATCATTCAGTACTAACCATAGTCATGGCAGTATCGACCATAACTTGCTCTATAGTAGACCACTTTTTCTTCATACTTGCTCATATCTTCATGTTTCCAAGCTTCATTCCAAAATTTTCTCCATCAAATCATGTCGGCACCGTCATGATTTATCCTATGTGAGACTTGTCTTTTTCTGCAAAATATTAGAGTAGTTCGCCTACTTTCCTAGAAATGAGTACCTCTTAAGACCATCTCGGTAACGACCATAATCGAAGTGCTCTAAATTAGCTCAAACTTCTTATGTCTTGTCACACCATCATTCCAAACAAATGCTTAAGTTTTTAATTTATTTCATTCTCATCTCAAAGTTTGAATTCACAAATAAGTCACTCGGTTCAAATACTAGATAATCCTTTTCTCCTAAATTATGCTTTCATAAAAACATGGAATGCTTTAGATTAAGAAAAGTGATAGTTTCAGCTGCACAAGTTTGATTAGTCGACCAGCCATCATCATTGAAGCATCATGTCTATTTTAAAGTTATCCGTTCATCGCTTTAAACAGTCGGTGTCCAATTCTTTTTCCACAGTAAAGTTAGAACTTTTAACTTTTTAAAACTATGTTGTATATTGATCAGGTAGGCCACCCTTTTCTTTCTTTTTTCTTTCTCTTTTTCCTTTTTTTAAAATGATGACCAAAACATATTGGTCTCGACCATAATCACGTCGGTACAGACACGATTCTTGAACTATGTCGATATATTCCAACACTTGGGAAAAAAATTCCTCACTTCAATCGATTTTCGTGCGTATTTAGTTTCTTTTGCAAATCCCATTTGTAGCTACCGTTGCCTTTCTGTACTGACTCTAATTTTAACTAACACTAGTTAGTTCATTTAATTAGATAAATTAAATGAAATAATGTAGATGGATAAGAGATTGAGATTTATAAGTTAATAAGGGGGTTATGCTTAAAAAATATAACCAAAAGGGAACTAAAATCAAGTAAGTAAAAGGTGCATGGCAAGGGTAAATAGGAATAGTCTTCATTCTTATACCCTAAACCCTTCTACTCTTCATTTTCTCATTCTTTTCAACACTCATAAACAAAAAGTAAAACCCCAATAACTTGGTCGGCAACCATTAAGTGGAATCAAAAGAAAAAAAAGCTAGGAGTCAAGTAAAATGCTTAAAGAAATTAAGCAAAGAACAAATCTCAACCTTCTTAACACCAAGCTAAAGTGAATAATGATCTTACATCTCATTTTTATTGATTTTAGTTTCTAGTTAGATCTGAATTAATTTTGCAAATAATATGCCATGATATGGCTGGTTAAATGGACACACACACATGCTTATTGATGATTTGTGTTGCTTCATATAGATTTTATGATAAATTTAGATTTTAAAAACCTATTAAATGACATCCACATGACTTACGTTTTTTAATATACAGTTAAAAATATTATTTATGAAACGTGTTTCAAATTTCATAATTTTATCAATTATTGTAAATTAATTATGAATTTTCAATGAAAGAAAATAGTTAAAATTGGGTTTAAATTAATTATCGCAAATATATGTTGATTTTGGGTTCGAAATTTAAATATGTTAGAATAGATACTAGAGGTGAATTATGGTAATTTTCGGGGAATTTTTCTAAGTATTTTACTATGATAATAAAATTATTTATGCTAATAGGACTCAAATGTTTTATATATTTTTACCAAGGAAAAGGGCTTATTTATTAAACATTTTAATTAATAATTCTAAGTCCGATAGAACTTTTAGAAAAAGATTTTCACAAAGGAATGGAAACTAAGTACATGTTGACAAATAAGGTAAGTAGGTGGAAAGAATTTCCTTTAAAGGTTAAAAGTCAATTTTACTTAGATTTACTGCTTCGACACTTCCATCTATTGGATTTTGACACCATACCTCCACCAAACTCATTCGAAACCATTGTGCATGGTGTCAAACCAATGATATGTAGTGAATTGGAGAAAGGCGGAAGGTACAGTGTCGAAACCTTGCTTTCGAAGGGGTAGAAGCTACTCTTATTAACTTTGAACTATTTTCGTTTATAAATGATGCTTTTGAAGCGGTTGGAGTTAGATTTCAACTTAATCAACTTGCCTTTTTTTAAGAGAGCTTTCAATAAAGTTCTCGACTTAACGTTATAAAAGAAGCTTTCGAAAGGATAAAACCCATACTACCGCATTCTTACCTTTCGAACTTATTAAGGTCGCTTTTCTTTATAGCCTTAAAATAATCATTTCGAAAGGCTGCTTTATCCTTTATACTTTGAAGTTGTCTTCTCAATGCTTTCGAAAGGGTCCCGTAGCTGTTTTCAAATGGTTTCAAAACGACGTTTCATAACTATCCTCTTTCTTTTACTTAGGATTAAAGTTTTCGAAAGTAATACTTTCGCCCTAGTTCTTCATGACCCTTAGTTATATTAAATGTTAAACCCAATGGTTTTGGAAGAAATAAATATTAAAAGTTTCAAAGCAATGTTTCCATGATTCTTTACTTGAACCCAATGCTTTCGAAAGGTATGTAATATGTGTATCAAAGGGGAGATTCCCAATGTTTTCAAAAGGTTTACTTTGAGTATTTGAATCGAGAATTTTCAATGCTTTCGAAAGGCAAGTTCAAATGACTTTAAAAGAGGATGGATAAGGTTTTAGTAAAGCTTTGGAAGGGGTTGTTCTCAATGATTTAGAAAGACAATGTTTAAATTTTTAAAATAAAGGTTTCGAAGGTTTTACCTTGGCTCCATGGCATAAATTCTCCTAAATTAAAAGGGTTTTTAACTTACTTTGAAGGAATAGATATCTCATTGATATGGTTTCATCAACATTGTTTTATGTGAAGTATATAACATGGCACAAGTATTTTGAATAAGACAAAGTATATGATTTCCTTGTTTTATAAAGGTATGATTTCAAGGGTAAATCATTTATGCAGACCATTTCAAAGGGAACAGAATTTTACCACGGTAGTTAACCCTAAGAGAGGAAATGAAACATAAATAAGGTAGTTAACCCTAAGAGAGGAAATGAAACATAAATAAGATAGTTAACCCTAAGTTTATGACTCAGATATTAGAAGATCAGATAGGACTGATGTAGGTTCGCGCCCTATACTTTAGCTATTAGTCAAAGCTAAAATAAGTCTAGAATTCCAATGCGTAGGGCTTGTCACAGGTGGAACTAAATTGAGGTTACACACAGAAGGAAACATATAGAGTAAAGATAGGTTATTAGTGAGCCCATAAAACCATTAGGTTCAATTGATCTAGAAAAAAGAAAGTCAAGGGTAGTCAGCCCAGTATTGGGTCTAACAAAAGTTAGATTGTTGGTTATGTTTGCTAGGCCCAAGTTAGCCAATGGTTAATAATTAGCCTGATAAAACTATATTGTAGACGGACGGTCCATTGATTTCCTGATTAGTTTGAATATATGTACTTACTACTATTGTTATAATCAATTTGATTGTAGAATTTTGATTTGTAAAAGTGTAACACCCCATATTTTGATAACATTATTTAGGAGATTTGGTCAGATAAACTAAATAAAATAATGTGTTGATTAGGACATTGAGATTTGATTTAATGAAGGTAGCCATACCTTTTGAACTAATAAATTAAATGAAGGGTATAAAATTAATTAGAGGATGGGTACTATAAGAAAGAGGCCATTCCTACTTCCTTAGGCTGTATATCACTACACATGTTCATTCTCATTTAAAATTTTAAAAGCAAGGTCGGCCACCATTAACAAGGAAAGAAGAACAGAAAACAAAAGAAAAGCTTAAGGAAAGCGTATTCAAATCAAACTCATTCAAATCTCAAGCTCTTTAATCACTAAAGAAAACGTGAATAATGTTTACATCTCTAAATTTTTATTGTTTCAGTTTGAAGACTAAATCCGAATGATTTTGCAAATGTTTGCCATGTTTTTGAATGATAAAATGATTATATGTACATGCTGATGATTTATATATGTCCATATAAATTTATGACATGGTTTAAGATGAAAACCCTATTAAATGACATCCGTTACCCTAGCAAATTTTTATAATGATCTAAAAAGTTATTTTAGAGATGCGTTTCAATTTTTAGATTTTTCATAATTTTTGTGGAATTATTATGACTTCTCTAAGGAAGAAAATGGTATTTTGGATTATGAAATTATTTATAGGAAAATTAATTATTTTTTGGATTCGAAAATTTTATATGTTGAAAGGAACATATTAATTGATTTTCTGGAATTTTTTCAAAATTTTCTAAGATGATTTAACAGTTATATAAAATTATTTAACGTATGGGACTTAAATGGTTTATATAATTATAAAGGGGAAAGGGGCTTTATCAAAATTATTTAAATTTCCAAATAATGAAAGTCGGTAGCATTTTTTAAATATAAAATTCTGGCAACCAATCAAATTTAGACAAAGAAGGAAGGTTGGGTACAAAAGCTTCCGTCTTCATTCCAAACCTTCCAACAAGGTCGAAAGGAATCAAACCTTTCGACTCAGTCAAATTCCAATGCATATGGTATCAGACAACTGGTACGTAGTGAATAAAAAGAAGTCAAAAGGTTTAAGGATGAAAGGTTAGAGCTTCCGAAGGAGATGAAACTTTATTTTGGTTATAAAGAAAATAAGTCTGCTAGCTTTCGACAAAGAGCTTTCGATGTTATAAAATGATTTAAAAGAAAAAGTTTCGATTGGTTTGCTTTCTTGATTTAATTGAAACCTTTTGACAAAGTTGAAAGGTAAAGCTTTCAAAAAGGTCAAAAGGTATGAAACCTTTCGACTAGGTCGACAAGACTTTAGAGCCGCTTCTTACCTTTCGATTCAGTTGCTTTCGAAGGGGACCTTTTGTTTTCTAAAGTATGCCACCTCCATATTGATTTCGAAGAGTTGGTTCCACCACCAACACTTCATTGTCTTGAATGGTCTCAAAAGGTTATATAAACGTTTTGCAGCAGACGCTTTCGACCCCAATGTTTTTCGATCCTTTTGTTGTACTAGAAGGCATAATTCAAATGTTTTAAGTCAAAATGTTTTAAAGGTTTCAAATTAGTTAACTTTAAATGGTTTCGAAAGATTTCCACTTGTTTTGAATTGAACCCAATGTCTTCGAAAGGTTTTAAGTTTCATTTCTTTTGGAAGGTTTATAAATGATTTAATAGGGGAGGTGCCTCAAGCATTCGACAAATTCGAAAGGTGAAATCTTTCGACTAGGTCGAAAAGAAACCTTCCGACAAGGTCGAAAGGTATAGTTTTTCAATGTTTTTGAAAGGCTAAGGTTTAAAGGATTTAAAAGGTGCATAACATATGTTTTAAAGCTTATAAAAGGAAGGCTTTTTAAAAGGTTTTGAAGGAATTACCTTCAGTGATTTCAAAAGGTTTATCAAAAGAGACGAAGGAGTTACCTTTAATGCTTTCGAAGGTTCTTGTTAATGGTTTTGAAGGAGTTGCCTTCATGTTTTTGAAAGGTTGTTTTTAAACAAAGGATACAATTAATATGATTAGGCAGATAGCCTAAGTGTTTTAAGTTATAAAGGACTTTAACTTATTTTATAAAGGATAGATAATTCGTATTGAACATCATCGACAATATTTTGAGTAAAGTATATATAACATGGAAAAAATAGCTTAGAGTAAAGCTAAAGATATATTTTCCTTGTATATATGATTTGATGGGCTAAATCATTTTGAAAAGGTTTTCAAGGAAAATTTGAAGGGCAGTTAGCCCAGATTATTAAAGGGCAACCATCCCAGATATTTTAAAGGGCAGCCAGTCTAGATAATTTAAAAGGTAGTTAACCTAAAAGAAAATTCAGATAGCCGGCTCATTTTAAATTCGAACGGTTATTTCATTTTGAAGGTTGTCAACCCAAAGGATAGTTAGTCCAGAAAAGAGCAGTTAGCTTTGATATGAACAGATAGTTTATTTATTAGCATAACAGACCTTGCTACTTTTAAAGACTATTAGTCCACCCTTTTTACCTGTGTTGGGCAGATAGCCTATTATCTAGCATAAAAGATATTGCTATTTTGGTATAATTAGTTTTAGGATAGATAGTCCAGAAGAGAGCTGTTAGCTCAAAATTTAGGACAGATAGTCCAGTATAGAGCAGATAGCTCAAATTTTTAGACAAATGGTCTATTTTATTTCATTTTCTAGCATAATGGATATTGCTATATTATTATTATAACCAGTTGATTAACCTGTTTGGTTGCAGGAAAGAATTTGCAAAATATATGTTTTGAAAAGAGATATTAGCGAGGGAAACCCATCACGCTAAGCGGCGTGATCTCACTATTCATCAGTAAATTGAGATGTAGTAGAAATTATTCATACTAAGCTTTATGTCTGACTCGAAGTTTTTGTTTGATGATAATAAACGTATATACATTCGTTTAAATGTATTTGTTAATGTACTATTTTATTTTTCATAGGATAAATAAATATTTGCTGAATAAAATTAAATAAAACAGAATTTGAATTCAAACAAAAATTTTATTCAAAACAAGTATTTATTACAATTTTGAATAGTACAAATTCAAGCTCTCACTATACACTATACAACTTTGATATAAATTCAAATACATCACAATTTCATATTTACATTTAACCTCACTACATATCACTCATTCACTCAATTAGTATTTTATCTTCAACTTCACTTCAAATTGAATCCAGCATCTGAGCAATCTGCAAAAATATTCACTAACGCAGTAAAATTGAAAAAGAAATATTTTTGCAATATAAAATAAAATATGGATTTTTGAAAATATTATTTGCCTCAGTTATTTGGGTTGTTCGTCATCATTTATATTTGAATTCATCACACACACAAACAATGTGACATGCACAGTGTATCACTGTACATGCCACAAGGCCGTGCACACCGATATACACTTGATAATGCTACAGGGACAGGTGAGCACAAGGTCAAACCCAAATAAAAAGACGGGTTCAACTCAGGTGCAATATAAATAAAATCTCGACACACGCACAAGGTCAAACCCGAACTATTAGCTGGGTTCAACACAGGGCTGGTGTACAAGCTACAACTTCAAATAAACTCAGCGACAATGCAAATGAATCAAAGCATGGTTTAAACCAGAGGCAAATGAATAGTGCACCGAACAACTCACAAATATGGTACCAGGCCAGAAGTTCAAGCAGGAGAACAGAGACTAGTAGTGAATTCAACAAACCAACATGAATACAACTAAAGGCAGATTTGAAGAAATGAAATAACATCAAAGCATCACATACATACATATGTACATGAGAAATGGCCAAGACTACAAGTACAAGGCATAGCAATGCATGCAACAGGCCGCAACAAAAGCATGCCGAGGCTCAGTGGTGAACCAATAACAAAACTACAGTGCAGACCAAAGAGCAAAAGTAATTTGGATCAATGAATTGGATGAACAAGATTCAGACCATCAATACACAAAGATGGTGATCAATATACAGATGTCAATGAAGCATGCAAACAGCAAAAATGAAAACCAAAACCAACAGCAAACTACAAACTCAACAAGATATGTACACAAAGCATAGTGCACCGAAGGAGCAGCAACAATGAAACTAACACAATCAAACTGACTCGAAGCAACATTGACAATGAAGTGAATGCAACAATCAAAAGATGGTAGCACAAAGATATGACATCACAGCGAACATGACAGTATACGAAATGCACCAATTTTTAATCAAGCAACAATATGCACAGGAGCATCAGGATATACTACAGATATGAACACATGAGAATGGAATGCACAGGTCAGGGAAGCAACAAATATACAGAGACGATAACCACTTCACCAAAGTCAAAACATATTCAAGTTGAAGCCGTGCAAGTCCAGAATGACACAAATACAGGCAGTGAAAAATCTCAAGTTAAGACCGAAGCCAGCAGTACAATGGATTCCCAAATCAAAATAGTTCAAGTGACCGAAGTACTACAGATATATGGTGATACATAACCAAGAATGTAACCAGTATGCATATACATATATGAGGGCCACAATATCAAGTTCGTGCCAAAGTAAATGTTGAACAAGTCAGAGATGTAATTATAAAACAAACGGTTCAGATTCAAAGTCGTGAGAGCCAAGCAACGATAATATGAAATTGACAAAGTCAAATAAATCATCATCGTTCAACAAATATCAGATGGCCGATAGAATAAAATTGAAAAAATCAGACGAACGAGAATTCAGGAAATTGACTCCTATAAAAACCCACAAATCAACATCGGCAATTGCAAGATTCGAGTTCAAGTAACAACAGAGAAATATCAATAACTCGAATCAAAGGTCGAGCAAAAATCAACATCGAAAAAGGAACAATCGCATACCGTTTTTGACAATTAACTCGACCAAATTGAAGAAGCCGAAGACAATTCAAAAAGCCAAGCAATCGATGAAAGCAACAAACTGAAAATCATTTTCGATTGCGCAATCAAAGGTCGGCAACTTCAGAAACAAGCCCTAATTTTGATCGAACACGGAGCCGCCATTATCTCACAAAAGAATTGGGCCGAAGAAATAAAAGGAGACGGTCAAGATAAATTACAAAGAGGGCCGGCCTTTTTTATTTTTAAAGGGTTTTTAATTTTATATTAGGGTTTTTGTTTTTTATTTTTAAATTGTTGTTTAAACCTTTTTTTTAAACTTTAAACCGTTGTATTTACTAGTCGTGTGACTAGGGGACAAGCTACGTGGCGTAGCTTGAGAATTCGCAACTCGGTGGTTGAGTTGTGGCAAGGTTTTGAGCATAGAGTTAGATTAGTCAATAGTGGGTATAGCGAGTTTACGTGTGCAAGCGAGGGACTATCTAATTTCTAGTAGAAACCTTGGGGGCAGCACGTAGGCAGGGTTTTGCCGAAGCTGGGTAAATTCTGTGTTGTTCTGTTTTTTTCTGTTATTTATATTCTGCGATATTTGTGCTGCTATTCTGTGATCTGAATTGAATATTTTATAAGCTTCCGCGATTAATTTTTATAATTAACACTATCACCCTATTCACCCCCCCTCTAGGGTGAAATCGATCCTACAAGTGGTATCAGAGCTAGGAACAAAAGCCGTTTTTGTTTTAAAATTTTGATTTTACAAAAACCAATTTTTATTTTAAAAAGTTGAATTTTTAAAATGGCTTCTTTTAATACTGCTTTTGCTGAGGGTCAATCCATAGTTAGACCACCAAGGTTCAATGGTGAATATGCTTATTGGAAAAATAGGATTGAAATTTTTCTGAAAACCATTGACGCATGGAATATTGTTGAGACAGGTTATAGAATACCAACTAGAACTGAAGATAATCAGGAAATAGAGAAACCAAAGGAACAATGGACAGAACTAGAAAATAAATTACAAAATACTAATGCTAAAGCTATGAATTCTTTTATCTGTTCATTGGATCAATTTGAATTTAATCGTGTCTCACATTGTCTAACTGCGCAGGAAATATGGCACACACTAGAAGTGACTCACGAAGGAACATCTCAAGTCAAAGAATCTCGCCTTGCCATGCTAAGCAGCGAATACGATAACTTCACAATGGCGAAGGAAGAAAATGTTAAAGAGATGCATGGACGACTTTCCAATATCGTATATAAATCAAAAGCTCTTGGAAAATCATACACGGAGTTGGAGATAGTCCGAAAAATCCTCAGAGTCTTTCCACGAAAATTTGAAGCAAAGGTGACTGCCATTCAAGAATCGAAAGATTTAAAACAAATGAAAGTTGAAGAACTCATCGGAAATCTCACCACTTATGACCTAGAAATAAAATTCAAGGAAGAGCGTGAAGGAAGTGATACTCGAAAGAAATCAATAGCTCTCAAAGGAACAACCGAAAGAGATGACGATGACGATGATGAAGCAGCAACAGAATTGGAGCTATTAATAAAGAAATTCAAAAACTGGAATTACAAAAATGGAAATTCATCTCGAATTCAAAAAGCGAAAAGCAGAATAGCCAAAGCACTAGACTACTCTGAAGAACAGAAGATCATCTGTCACAAGTGCAATCAACCCGGACACATCAAGCCCAATTGTCCTCAAAATCAACGCGACTTTAAAAAGAAATCAAAAAGGAAAATTTTTGCAGCCACGTGGAATACAAGTGATGAAGATAATCAAAGTTCTAGAAGTGAGAGTGAGAAAGCAGATATGTGCCTTCAAGGAAATATAACTGATAGCGACGATGATGAGCCAAGCGAGGTATCAAAACTCACTCACTCTGAATTACTTATTTATTTCCACAAAGTAAATGGCTGTTTTGAACGACTTAGGGAAAAATATGCTAAACTTGAATCACAAAAAGACACTTTGATAGATTTAAATAAACAACTTGACCAATTAGTTAAAACCTATCAAAGTAGGATCCCTAAGTGTGATAAGTGTCCAACATTCGAAGACGAGAATAAAAAATCAGAAATTAAAATTAAATCGCTTGAAAATGAAATTCTGATTTTAAAAGAGAGTGAAAATACGAGAAGAGAAAATTCTATCAAAAGGTGCACACAATTGTTGAATGAAAACGAATCACTCAAATCACAAGTCCAACAATTGTCAACGACTTTAGATAAATTTTCAAAAAGTGAAAAATCGTTGAATATGCTATTAGGAAAGCAAACTGTTAATTCAGTTAGACAAGGACTAGGATATAATAGTTCAAAAATTGTTGAAAGCAATATTAATCAAGTTAATTCTATGTGCACAATTTGTAAAAAATATGGACACAATCACAATAATTGTTGGTATAGACCCAAACATGTGAAAACTATACCGATTTGGGTTCCAAAAGGCACAAATATAAAATCCCTCAAAGTTGCACAAATTTGGGTGCCGAAGGGAACAGTTATAAATAGTTTTGGGTCTTTACAAAATTGTTTTTCAAAATTTTCTGCCACTAACAACCATGGACCTATAAAAACAAATAGGTCACATAAATCTTTTCCCGTGTAGGTGTGGTGGCGGGCTAAGGAACAACAATAGTGTTCTCTGGATTTTTGGCTGTTCCAGAAACACAACGGGCGACAAGACTAAGTTCCTTAGCCTAGTATAAAGGTGACAGAATCACAACGGACAACAACGAAAAATATCGTAAAGAAAAAACAGGTAGTGGTATATTAATTTGAGCGATATATTAAAAGTGATAATCTGCACCATATTCTGAATTAAAATCAGCCAATATTGAGATGATGAAAAGATGATGATTTTGATTCTGACTTATTCAAAATAGTTGGCCAATTATATTCTTATGCCAAAAACACTACAATAATCTCTAGATTCTTTGAATTACTTCATATATATCAGTTTGGATTAAAAATAGTGTTTTGTTGGATAATACATTTGGTTATAATACGGCTAACTCTTTATTCACGGTTTTCTGATTATTTACACGGCTTCAATTCAATTTCAAAAGAATGTCATTTAAATTGTTGTTAAAATTGAATTTGAAATTTTTGGTGCACACTTCATGTTTTGGTCTATAAAATTCAATCGATGATAATTTTGAGTGAAAGAGAAATTCAGATGCAGATTACACTGGTAATCTAGTTGATAGAAAAATTACCAGTGAAACGTGATTTTTGTTGAGACATTTAGTAACTGCATCGTTTTTCAAAGAAAATATCTACATATTCTTCATTTCAAATAATTTTCAAATAGCAGAAAATTTTCTTTTAAAACCCCCTGGAGAAAATCATTTTTGACCATATTTTAAGATTAGTCATTTTTGAAAAATTAATTTCATAATTATCTTTGAGTTTGATTTTAGATGACTATTTTGACTAATCTGACTCCCTAATGTTTATCGAAAAGAAAAATAGTGATTGAAAAAGTGATGAGTGTTAATATTGATCAAATATTATGACTTGAGACGGTATAATTAATAAATTTCTTTAGAAATTTAAACAAGAGTTATAAAACTTTTTGTTGCTAAAAAGTTCCATGACCATCTCTATATCTATCATATTTCTAACAACCATCACTCATCAAAATTCTATATAGTTTGTCGATATGTGGTACTTTAAACAGGAATCGTCCGTGTTTTCATTTTCACATTTTTTTAAAAAAAAAACAAAAATAAATAAATAAATAAATACCAAAGTATTCACTCTCATTTAAAAGTCCTCACGGTTATGCATGGGTGAATTACTTGAAATTTTTTATGTGCTTCCATGCTCATTTAAAAGTCCTCGCGGTTATGCATGTATGGAACGCATATCAAAAGTTGATTTTTTAAAATAAACAAGTTGATTCTAATCCCATTTAAAAGTCCTCACGGTTATGTATGGTTAGAAGATACTTGAATTCATTTTTTTAAATAAAATTGGAATACTACTAATCTCATTTAAAAGTCCTAACGGTTATGCATGGTTAGTAGATATTCAAATTCCTGATATAAATATACCACAAATAGACACAACTGTATGGTTTTATATGATGACATCATTTCCATCATTCTAAAAGTGGAATATGCGCCTAACAAAATATTTATGATTTTTGTTTGATTTTTTATTGAAATTTAATATTTATATTCAATTGAGTTTTCATGTTGGATTAATATCGATCACTTTATCTCTATTTTCTCTAACATTATTATTCTTTTGCTGATAACAAAAGGGGGAGGGAAAAGTTAAGATTTTGTCAAATAAAATTCAGCAAAGGTCAAATAATTTTCCATTTTGCATCTAGACTCATTTGCATATTTTATTTGTATGCATATATGTAGGGGGGGTATTGTGTAGAGAGGAAGTATTTAAATAGGGGGAGCAATTAGGATATATCTATAATCAAATACATTTAACATATTCAAAATCTTAAATATATGCTTGTTATCATCAAAAGGGGGAGATTGTTGAATATGCGCTTATATGATTTTTGTTTGATGATAATAAACATATATACATTCGTTTAAATGTATTTGTTAATGTACTATTTTATTTTTCACAGGATAAATAAATATTTGCTGAATAAAATTAAATAACACAGAATTTGAATTCAAACAAAAATTTTATTCAAAACAAGTATTTATTACAATTTTGAATAGTACAAATTCAAGCTCTCACTATACACTATACAACTTTGATATAAATTCAAATACATCACAATTTCATATTTACATTTAACCTCACTACATATCACTCATTCACTCAATTAGTATTTTATCTTCAACTTCACTTCAAATTGAATCCAGCATCTGAGCAATCTGCAAAAATATTCACTAACGCAGTAAAATTGAAAAAGAAATATTTTTGCAATATAAAATAAAATATGGATTTTTGAAAATATTATTTGCCTCAGTTATTTGGGTTGTTCGTCATCATTTATATTTGAATTCATCACACACACGAACAATGTGACATGCACAGTGTATCACTGTACATGCCACAAGGCCGTGCACACCGATATACACTTGATAATGCTACAGGGACAGGTGAGCACAAGGTCAAACCCAAATAAAAAGACGGGTTCAACTCAGGTGCAATATAAATAAAATCTCGACACACGCACAAGGTCAAACCCGAACTATTAGCTGGGTTCAACACAGGGCAGGTGTACAAGCTACAACTTCAAATAAACTCAGTGACAATGAAAATGAATCAAAGCATGGTTTAAACCAGAGGCAAATGAATAGTGCACCGAACAACTCACAAATATGGTACCAGGCCAGAAGTTCAAGCAGGAGAACAGAGACCAGTAGTGAATTCAACAAACCAATATGAATACAACTAAAGGCAGATTTGAAGAAATGAAATAACATAAAAGCATCACATACATACACATGTACATGAGAAATGGCCAAGACTACAAGTACAAGGCATAGCAATGCATGCAATAGGCCGCAACAAAAGCATGCCGAGTCTCAGTGGTGAACCAATAACAAAACTACAGTGCAGACCAAAGAGCAAAAGTAATTTGGATCAATGAATTGGATGAACAAGACTCAGACCATCAATACACAAATATGGTGATCAATATACAGATGTCAATGAAGCATGCAAATAGCAAAAATGAAAACCAAAACCAACAGTAAACTACAAACTCAACAAGATATGTACACAAAGCATAGTGCACCGAAGGAGCAGCAACAATGAAACTAACACAATCAAACTGACACCAAGCAACATTGACAATGAAGTGAATGCAACAATCAAAAGATGGTAGCACAAAGATATGACATCACAGCGAACATGACAGTATACGAAATGCACCAATTTTTAATCAAGCAACAATATGCACATGAGCATCATGATATACTACAGATATGAACACATGAGAATGGAATGCACAGGTCAGGGAAGCAACAAATATACAGAGACGATAACCACTTCACCAAAGTCAAAACATATTCAAGTTGAAGCCGTGCAAGTCCAGAATGACACAAATACAGGCAGTGAAAAATCTCAAGTCAAGACCGAAGCCAGCAGTGCAATGGATTCCCAAATCAAAATAGTTCAAGTGACCGAAGTACTACAGATATATGGTGATACATAACCAAGAATGTAACCAGTATGCATATACATATATGAGGGCCACAATATCAAGTTCGTGCCAAAGTAAATGTTGAACAAGTCAGAGATGTAATTGTAAAACAAACAGTTCAGATTCAAAGTCGTGAGAGCCAAGCAACGATAATATGAAATTGACAAAGTCAAATAAATCATCATCGTTCAACAAATATCAGATGGCCGATAGCATAAAATTGAAAAAATCAGACGAACGAGAATTCAGGAAATTGACTCCTATAAAAACCCACAAATCATCATCGGCAATGGCAAGATTCGAGTTCAAGTAACAACAGAGAAATATCAATAACTCGAATCAAAGGTCAAGCAAAAATCAACATCGAAAAAGGAACAATCGCATACCATTTTCGACAATTAACTCGACCAAATTGAAGAAGCCGAAGACAATTCAAAGAGCCAAGCAATCGACGAAAGCAACAAACTGAAAATCATTTTCGATTGAGCAATCAAAGGTCGGCAACTTCAGAAACAAGCCCTAATTTTGATCGAACACGGAGCCGCCATTATCTCACATAAGAATTGGGCCGAAGAAATAAAAGGAGACGGTCAAGATAAATTACAAAGAGGGCCGGCCTTTTTTATTTTTAAAGGGTTTTTAATTTTATATTAGGGTTTTTGTTTTTTATTTTTAAATTGTTGTTTAAACCTTTTTTTTAAACTTTAAACCGTTGTATTTACTAGTCGTGTGACTAGGGGACAAGTTACATGGCGTAGCTTGAGAATTCGCAACTCGGTGGTTGAGTTGTGGCAAGGTTTTGAGCGTAGAATTAGATTAGTCAATAGCGGGTATAGCGAGTTTACGTGTGTAAGCGAAGGACTATCTAATTTCTAGTAGAAACCTTGGGGGCAGCACGTAGGCAGGGTTTTGCCGAAGCTGGGTAAATTCTGTGTTGTTCTGTTTTTTCTGTTATTTATATTCTGCGATATCTATGCTGCTATTCTGTGATCTGAATTGAATATTTTATAAGCTTCCGCGATTAATTTTTATAATTAACACTATCACCCTATTCACCCCCCCTCTAGGGTGAAATCGATCCTATAGTTTTTGTTTCCCCTTAAACTCTCAGGTGCTCAAAATTTGACTTTGAGTTGGCTTAGAGTTTATGTTTTTAAGTTTTAGCAGATTTTGATGAATAAGCTTCCGAAGACGAGCAAGTGGCTGACGGATAGCTAATTTAGGAATTCTGTTTTAAAATTGTTTTCGATGTGTATTAAGATAGTTATGTCTATATTGTTTTGATCATCTAAGGGGCATCTTCATATGTTGCTCTTGACGTATTGTTGTAAATTATATTTGATCAATGCCTGGGATACGTTTGGGGATTTATGTAACTTGGATACGATATTACTTGAAATGTAGTCACTAGAAATTATTGTTTTTGGAAATCTGTGATTTTTTTTCATATTCAAGTTCTTTTGATATTAGGATACCATTAACAGTACCATATTTCATCACCAGAAGCTAATAATATGGATGACTGCAGCATCCATAGCGCTTAGCTTTTGGTCTCCAAATACGTGATGTTACAACTTGGTATCAGAGCATGGGTTTATTAAAAATTTGGCTAAAAATTGGTTTTTCTAACAAAAATCCAAAGAAATTAGAGTAATATTTGGGGTTAGGTTAATGCTATAGTAACGTACTTGTATTTTCTATATATAAGTATGCGCTTTATCTCTATTCATCTACCTTTTATTAGGTTATCTTTCTGTATCTCTTAAGGTATGAATATAGATATGGATGGTAGAAGAAGTAGAGTTAACTAAGGAGGGGGAAGAACCGAATGGAATGCCAGACCTAATGTAGGGAGAGGCCAAGGTTAGGCAGAGAATGTTGGTACAGAAGTCTCGTAGGTCAAAATGGAAGCCATGTATTAGTTTTTCAGGAATTTAGGAGGAAACAATGTAGGAGCAAGGGTTTCATAAGTTCCGGTAGCTAATCATTTCTCTAAAATGAACGGTGATTATGTGAAGCTAGGAGGGAAGCTGTTTATGGGAACGGAGGATGCTATTGAAGTTAAGAATAGATTGTTGCACTACGAAAGGATTTTTGCAGATCTAGGGCTCAATGATGAGCAGAAGAGGAGGTTGGCATCTAGACAGCTTCAAGGAGCTATACTGTTTTAGTGGAACTGTGTGACAGCGACAGCTGATGAGGAGACAGTGACCTGGGTGGATTTCAAGAGGAGATTCCAAGAGAGGTTTATGCCTGTGATGGCACAGTCAGCATTGATTAGGTAGTTATTGAGCTAGTGTTGGGTGAGATGTCTATTGTTGAGCATGCTAGGATGTTTGAGGAGTTGGCCCGGTATGGGTATGCTTCGATGGATACCGTGTTGAAGTGAAATGAGAAGTTCATCAGAGGATTGAAGCCGGAGTTGGCTATTGTTACATTGTCTCATCTTAGAGATCCTTCTGATATTATAGTGGAGATAGCTTTGAGGCAGGAAGAAGTCCTTGAGTCTCTAGAGAAGAGCAAGGAAAAAGGGGTCCAGGTTTGGTAGGGCCAGAAGAGGAAGTTCTTTCCCAAGAAAGGTGCTCAAAAGGGAGGAGCGGCCAAGAAAGCAAAGTCTGAAGTTGTCTGCTATAAATGCGACAAGAAATGGCACTATGCTAATGAGTTTCGTTCTGGGAAAGTGAAGGATATGGCTAAGGGGAAGAATGACAGGTGTTTCAACTATGACTAAATAAGCCATTATAAGAACCAGTGCAAGGAGCTCATTAGAGATGGTAAGGGCAAGGTGTATGCATTGGAGCCTGCTGCTTCTAAGCCAACAACCCAGGAGAAGTGGAAGGCAGTTCTTGAAGGAAAACTACAGATTCATGGTATGTATATTAGCATTTTATTTGATACTGGTGCATCACTTTCTTTTATATCTAGATGTTTGATAGATAAGATTGACCTTGAACCCACATATTTAGTTACTTCCTTAAAGGGTTGTTTATCTAATAGGAGGGTATGCAACTCTAGGATTGAGGTGTGATCAGTTTAAGTTTGACCCATTAGGTCATACTTTTGAGTGAAGCTTGCATGTGTTTGATTCTGTGGGATTTGATATTATCCTTGGTATGGATTGATTAAGTGAGTACGATGCTCGGATATTTTGTCAAGGTAGGAAGTATCTCTTAGACACCGAATTGTAGCAGTCGGATTGTTTTCACCTAAGAGATTCTAGCGGTGCAATGTTTTCTTTGTTTGGTGTTTTGGATTCAGATGACGAGTTGAGCCAAATTTTCATAGTTAGAGAATTCGCAGATATGTTTGAGCCTGTAGTTGTATTATCGCTGAATCGAGCCATTGAGTTTTGAATAGTTTTGGTTTCGGGAGCAGAACCAGTGAGTAGGCCGCCGAGGAGGATGACCCCTTCAAAAATGAGGGAGTTGAAGGAGTAGCTGGTGGATCTGGAAGGAAAGAGTTTTATAGGCCAAGAAGTTTGTCGTAGGGAGCAGTGATAGTGTTTTCTAAGAAGCCAGATGGATCGTTGAGGCTACGTATCGATTATCGTAAGTTGAATGAGAGGACGATAAAGAATCGATATCCATTACCCAGAATCGATGATTTTTTCGACCAGCTAAGTGGAGCAAAGGTATTTTCTCAGTTGGATTTGGCAACGGGTTTCCATTAGCTCGGGGTAGCAGAGGATAGTATACCTTTGATAGTGTTCAGGACTAGATATGGGTCGTACAATGGTTACTTATGCCATTCGGAGTGATGAATGCTCCAACTTTCTGTCTGGATTTTATGAACTGGATTTTTAGAGAGCACTTGGATAGGTGTGTATTGGTTTTTATAGATGATATCTTGATTTACTCTAAGGATGAAAGAAAGCATGAATTTCATCTTAGAGTGGTGCTTGAGATGGTGAGGCAGCATCAGCTGAAAGTGAAGTTCTTGAAGTGTCACTTCGGGAAGAAGGAGGTGTAGTTTCTTGGTCGTGTAGTCTCAGAGGTAGGGTTGTCAGTAGACCCGACTAAGATCGAGGTGGTGAATAGTTTGAAGAGACCCAAGGCAGTAATCATGATAAAGAGTTTCCTTGGGTTCGCTGGTTATTATCGGAGGTTCATTAAGGATTTCTCGCGGATAGCAGCACCGATGACTAGGCTGACGAGGAAGGATGTGAAATTCATGTCGACTAATAAGTGTGAGGAAGCATTTCAGAGTTTGAAACACTTATTCACCTATGCACCTATGTTGGTAGTTCTAGAAGGGAATCGAGATTTGGTAGTCTATACCGATGCTTGTGGAACAGGATTGGGAGCTGTGCTAATGTAGAAAGGTAAAGTGATTGCCTATGCTTCTAGACAGCTTAGATCACCTGAGGTCAGATATCCCATGCATGATTTAGAGTTCGATGCAGTTATTTTTGCTTTGAAGATGTGGAGACATTACCTTTTGGGAGAAAGGTTTGAACTATATACAGGTCATAAGTCACTGAAGTATTTGTTCTCTCAGAGGAAGCTGAACATAAGACAGCAGAGATGACTAGATTTATAGTCGCTCATGATTTTGGGATTGAGTATTTACCAGGGAAAGGCAACAAAGTTGCAGATACACTTAGCAGGAAGCATCAGAATGCAGTATTGGCTATGATGGCTGAGTGGAAAGATTTCGAAGTATCAGCAGATTATAGAGTGCAGCGGAGATCCCAGGCAGGGTCTAGTAGTAATATAACTGTATTTTCTTGTTTGGAAGTTCGACCAGTGTTGATTGAACCGATTGCTTTTAAGCAGATAGAGGATGAGTTTTAGCTGAACGGATCAGAAAGCTAAAAGAAGGGACAAGGGCGATGACTTGAAAGATTTCGGTCTTGATCGAAATGGATGGTTGAAAAAGAAAGGTAGATTATGTGTGGCGAGTGTAGGAAACATAAGGAAGGAAGTCTTGGATGAGTGTCATTGTTCGAAGTTCATTATACATCCCGGAGGTACCAAGATATATCAGGATATGAAGAGGAGTTTCTTCTAGGAAGGAATGAAGTGGGTATTGGTTTGTGTGTAAGACAGTGCTTGAATTGCGAAAAGGTCGAACACCAGAAGCCAAGTGGTTTGCTTCAGCCGTTAGATATTCCAGTATGGAAGTTGGATTCTATTTCTATGGAATTTATAGACAGGTTACCAAAATCAAACAGGGGAAATGAAAGTATATGAGTTATAGTGGATAGATTGACTAAGAGTGCTCATTTCATTTCGGTTAGATCAACCAGGATGGCACTTGTTTTAGCGAGGTTGTTCATGAAGAATGTGGTTAGACTGTATGGGATTCCTAATAGTATAGTTAGTGATAGATATTTCTTGTTCACTAGCGAGTTTTGGAAGAGTCTGCAGGAAGTTTTGGGCACCAAGCTTATGATGAGTACTGCTTACCATTCCTGGATAGATGGGAAAATGGAAAGAGTTAACAAGTTATTGAAAGATCTGTTAAGAGCTTGTGTTCCAGACTTCAAGGGACCGTGGAAGTACCATATGCATTTAGTTAATTTTTCGTATAACAACAGCTATCAAACTAGTATTGGGATGGCACCATTTGAAGCTTTTTATGGAAGGCCGTGCAAATCTCCTGTTTGTTGTTTGGAGACCAGGGATAGATTGATTCTTGGCCAGATCTGGTTAGAGAAACTACATAAAAGATTGAGGTCATTCGAGCTAGAATGAAGGAGGCTTAGTCTAGGAAGAAGAGTTAAGAAGATAAGAGATGGAAAGATTTAGAGTTCTTAATTGGGGACTAGGTTTTTATCAAAGTATCACCGATGATGGGTGTGCCTAGATTTAGGAAGTCGGGGAAGTTATCTCATAGGTACATTAGACCTTTTCCTATTCTTGAGAGGATCGGGAAGCTCGCGTGTAGACTTGAGTTACCGAGCAGTTTAGCAGGTTTCCATGATGTTTTTCATATTTCTCATCTCATAAAGTGTGTTAGGGACCCCGAGACTGCTATTGCACCGACAGTGATAGATGATTTAGTGGTAGAACCGGACTTGACCATAGTAAGGAATCCAATTCGCATTGTTATGAGAGATGAGAAGAGGCTTAGAACCAAGATGGTCAGATTAATCAAAGTCTAGTGGAGTGATGATGACAGAGACTATACTTGGAAGGTTGAGAGCAGGATTAGAGATACTTATCCTGACTTGTTTGATGGTATGTTTTACCTTCTTGTTTGTTTTGAGCCTTATTGTAATTTTGAGGATAAAATTCTTTAAGGAGGAGAGTCCGTAACACCCTAGATTTTTGATAACATTATTTAGGAGATTTAGTTAAATGAACTAAATAAATAATGTGTTGATTAGGTGTGTTGGTTAGGAGATTGAGATTGGATTTAATTAAGGCAGTCTTGCCTTTTCAACTAATAAATTAAATGAATGGTTTAAAATGATTTAGAGGAGTGGTATTATAGGAAAGAGGCCATTCCTATATCACCTTCCTTAGGCCGTGTATCAATACACATGTTCGTTCTCATTTTAAAATTTTAAAATCAAGGCCGGCCACCATTAACAAGGAAAGAAGAAGAGGAAACAAAAGAAAAGCTTCAGGAAAGCATATTCAAATCAAACTCATTCAAATCCCAAGCTCCTTGATAATTAAAGCAAAGGTGAATAACGTTTATGTCTCTAAATTTTAATGGTTTCATTTTTGAGACTAAATGCAAATGATTTTGCTAATGTTTGCCATGTTTTTGAATGATAAAATGATTATATGTACATGCTTATGATTTATGTATGTTCATATAGATTTTATGACATGTTTTAAGATGAAAAACCTATTAAATGACATCCGTTAGCCTAGCGAATTTTTATGATGATCTAAAAAGTTATTTTAGAGATGCTTTTCAATTTTTCATAAATTTTGTGGAATTATTATGAATTTTCTAAGGAAGAAATTGGTATTTTGGATTATAAAATTATCTATAGGAAAAATAATTATTGTTTGGATTCGAAAATTTTACATGTTAAAAAGAACATATTAATTGATTTTTTGGAATTTTTCTAGAATTTTCTAAGAAGGTTTAACAGTTATATAAAATTACTTAAGGCATGGGACGTAAATGTTATATATAATTACAAAAGAGAAACGGGCTTTTTCAAAATTATTTAAATTTCCAAACAAGGAAAGTCAGCAGCATTAAATGAATGGTTTAAAATGATTTAGAGGAGTGGTATTATAGGAAAGAGGCCATTCCTATATCACCTTCCTTAGGCTGTGTATCACTACACATGTTCATTCTCATTTTAAAAATTTAAAATCAAGGCCGGCCACCATTAACAAGGAAAGAAGAAGAGGAAACAAAAGAAAAGCTTCAGGAAAGCATATTCAAATCAAACTCATTCAAATCCCAAGCTCCTTGATAATTAAAGCAAAGGTGAATAACGTTTACGTCTCTAAATTTTTATGGTTTCAGTTTTGAGACTAAATGCAGCATTTCCAAACAAGGAAAGTCAGCAGCATTTTTTGAATATAAAATTCTGGGAACCAATCAGATTTAGACAAACAAGGCAGTTGGGTACAAAAGAACTATTTTAAAGTACAAATAAATAGTTTTTCTACTATCAACTCTTCCGGCAAGAGCTTCTGCCTTCATTCCAAACCTTCCGACAAGGTCGAAAGGTATCAAACCTTTCGACTAGATCAAATACTAATGCATATGATAACAGACAACTGGTACATAGTGAATTGGAAGAAGACATAAGTTTTAGGGACAAAAGGTTGGAGCTTTCGAAGGAGATGAAACTTTGTTTTGGTTTTAAAGAAAATATGTCGGCTAGCTTTGTATATTGGCAAATGGTTTAAAAGAAAAAGTTTAGATTGGTTTGCTTTCTTGTTTTAATCGAAACCTTTCGTAAAGTCGAAAGGCAAAGCTTTCGACAAGGTCAAAAGGTATGAAACCTTTTGACTAGGTCGACAAGACTTTAGAGCGGCTTCCTACCTTTCGATTCAGTTGCTTTCGAAGGGGACCTTTTGTTTTCTAAAATATGTCGTCTCTCCGTTGATTTTGAAGGGTTGGTTCCAACACCAACACTTCATGGTTTTTGAATGGCTTTGAAAGGTTTTATAAAGGTTTCGAAGCAGATGCTTTCGACTCCAATGTTTTTCTAATCCTTTTGCTCTATTAGAAGGCATAATCCAAATGTTTTAAGTCGAGATGTTTTAAAGGTTTTAAAGTAAGTAATTTTGAATGGTTTCGAAAGGTTTCCATTTGCTTTAGATTGAATCCAATGTCTTCGAAAGGTTTTGAGTTTCAATGCTTTCGAAAGGTTTATAAATGATTTCATAGGGGAGGTACCCCAGGCTTTCGACAAAGTCGAAAGGTGAAACTTTTCGACTAGGTTGAAAAGAAACCTTCCAACAAGGTCGAAAGGTATTGTTCAATGTTTTAGAAGGCTAAGATTTAAAGGATTTAAAAGGCGGATGTCATACGTTTTCAAGCTTGTAGAAGAAAGGCTTTTTAAAAGGTTTTGAAGGAGTTACCTTCAGTGATTTCAAAAGGTTTAATAAAACCTCCAATGCTTTCGAAGGGTTTTATTAATGATTTAGAAGGAGTTACCTTCATTGTTTTTGAAAGGTTGCTCAAACGTTTTAAACAAAGGATTCGAATAATATGACTAGGCAGATAGCCTAAGTGTTTTAAGTTATAAAGACGTTAACTTATTTTAAAAAGGGTAGATAATCCTTATTGAACATCATCAACATTATTTTGAGTAAAGTATATATAACATGGCAAAAATAGCTTAAAGTAAAGTTAAAGATATATTTTCCTTGTATATATGATTTGACGGACTAAATCATTATGAAAAGGTTTTCAAGGAAAGTTTGAAGGGAAGTTAGCTCAGATATTTTAAAGGGCAGCCAGCCGATTTATTTTAAAGGTATTTAACCCAGAAGAAAATTCCAGCAATCACCTCATTTTAAATTCAGACAGTTGGTCCATTTTGAGGGCAGTTAACCCAAAGGACAGTTAGTCCAGAAAAGAGCAGTTAGCTCTTATATGAGCAGATAGTTCTTTTATTGGCATAACGGACCTTGCTACTTTTTAAGGACAGTTAGCCCACCCTTTTTTACCTGTTTTGGATAGATAGCCCATTATCTAGCATAAAAGATTTTGCTATTTTGGTATAATCACTTTTAGGACAGATAGTCCAGAAGAGTGCAATTAGCTCAGAATTTAGGACAGATAGTCCACTTTAGAGCAAATACTTAGATTTTTGACTGATAGTCTATTTTATTTCTAGTTTTAGCATAATGGATATTGTTATATTATTATTAATCAGTTGATTAGCCAGTTTGGTAGTAGGAAAGGATTTGCAAGATATATGTTTGGGAAAGAGATATTAGTGAGGGGAAACTCGTTCCGCTAAGCGGCGTGTGGTCTCACTATTTATCAGTAAACTGAGATGTAACAGAAATTATTCATACCAGGCTTTATGTCTTACTTGAAGATGTTGTTTCTCGTTGAACTCTCAGGTGCTCAAAATTTGATTTTGAGTTGGCTGTGGGTTTAGATTTTCAAGTTTTAGTAGATTTTGGCGAATAAGTTTCCAAAGGCAAGCAGGTGGTTGATGGATAGCTAATTTAGGAATTCTGTTTTAAAATTGTTTTCGGTGTGTATTAAGACAGTTTTGTCTACATTGCTTTGATCATCCAAGGGGGCATTTGTTGAATATGCTAGTACATGATTTTTGTTTGATGATAATAAACATATATATATATATATATATTTAATTAAATTATTTTCTATTGTACTATTTTATTTTTCACATAATTAAATAAACATTTGCTGAATAAAATAAATTACACAGAATTTAAATTCAAATAAATATTTTATTACAATTTTGAATAATACAAATTTGAGCTCTCACTATATATACACAATTTCAATTACAATACAATTTCAAATTACAACACAAGTTTTCACTATATAATTTTTACATACATTTTCACCTCACTACATACCATTCACTCGTATTTATCTTCAACTCTATTCTAGATTGAATCTAGCATCTGAATTATCTGCAAAATAAACATTGACCAGTAAAATTGAAAAAGAAAATATCTTATAGTGCAAATTAAAGTATGTGTTTTGAAAATGTTATTTGCCTCAATTATTTGGGTTGTTCAACATCATATTTATTTTGAATTCATCTTACACGAACAACTTGTGACATGCACAGTGTATCACTGTACATGCCACAAGGCCATGCAAACTGATGTACACTTGACAAAATTATAGGGACGGGTGAGCACAAGGTCAAACCCGAGCCATTAGCTAGATTCAACTCAAGTGTACATAACTCTCGATCAAAACAAAGTCATAAAGTTTCAAATGCACCATACATATGTGCATACACATATCATGGTCACCTCAAATCAGATCAACAAAATGTGCAACAGAGGCAAATACACAAAACAGAACACATGTATACAAAGATGACAACCAGAGTGACTCCAACCAAAACAAAACTAGTTCCACAATTGAACCCAGTCCAACAAAAAAATTCGTCCGGATCAGACCATATAAAACAGAGACTCGAGCAAATATAGCAAATGGATATACACATGAATTTCAATACACATAAAGAACTACTCTAGGCAGCATGCACAGACTCCAAACTACAGCATGGCATGAACTCACATATGCAACAAAACTTAACCAAAATGTATATGCATATAAATCAAACAAAGGAAAATGTGCTAACATGTGGAACTAGAGACCAGCATGGTTTCAACATTTCAGGTGTGTAAAGGCTAAACAAGGTAACCCAGTAAAACAGTTTCGAGCAAGGAAGCAGCTAGCTCAGTAAACCAATTCAAAAAGACAAGTCAGTGGAACAAAAGCAATGCATCACTTAGATACAAGCACTACACAATACACATTGGAATATGAAAGCACTGAAGTGGATGAGCAACCATAAAAAGACCAAAATTCAAGAGGACAAAACCAGATGATGTACATTTGAAGCAACTCCACACGACATGGTCAGAAGCACGCTGGAAGCAGATTCTCTATGAACCAAGAACTCCAGAGACTAGTAAACAAGACACCAGCATACAAGTGAATGCAACTCAAAGGGCAATAACATGTATACATATATGTAGTAATGAACAAGACTGCAGTACCAAAGTGCAATCAAGTCAATAACACACATATATACATACATATATGCATGTACATATGTATGGAGACATCACATTAAAACTCAAGCTACACACATGACAACATACCAGTGGAACAAGACCCTAAATCATAAATGTACAAAGAAGCAATAGAATTCAACATGAATACAAATCCACATATGTATAACCAGTCAAAGATCAAAATGAAATACCAGACCACAACGCACCAGATAAGTGAAGCAGCAAGAAATGGAACATATGTATGCACATATGCATATAAGTACATACATATGTATCAGGTCTGAGGCATGAACAACCAAAGTACAGGATGCAATGATCGTGAAGACATAATGCAACAGAGGTGACAACGGAGAGGCATACAACATACATATATACGTGCGTGAACACACACATATATATGTGGTGGAAACTAGACTTTATTCTAAGCAAACAGTGAATGGTGATTTACAAATGTTATAACATGAAGCAGTTTACGGTCATACAAAACAGTGCAAGTAGCAGTGTGAACATTAGTCAAGAAATGGAGAAAATCAAGCCACGGAAAATTATCGAATGCAAGATGAAAGTACACGAATTCAACGAATCAGTGAATTGAACAAGTCAATACTCACTGAGTCAAAAGTCGTAAAACCAGATTATCACAATTTCAAATTGTCGAAGTTATAGGTGAAATGAGCGGAACCGACTCAACGAAATTCAAGCAACATACGAATTGAAATAGTCAGAATACATCACAAGCATTCAAGGAAAAACGAGTGGCCAAACAAAATTATTTGACGAATTCAAATTGAAAATACGAATGATAATTTAGGGTTTCGATCCCTATATAAATTCCCATATCATCATCGGCAGAAAGGCATCGAGTTCAAGAAAATTAATAGTTAAATAAAAGCAAAAATCACATACCAATTTCTATTCAGTTAAACTCGACAAATTGAAGCAGCCGAGTGAAGTCAAAGCAAGTAGGATCGATCGACGATGCCAATCAAGTTAAAACATACTCTCAGTAAATCAATTTCTAAGTGGCACCTCAAGTTTAAGCTGCCCTAATTCTTTTCCAGAGAGGAACGAAGTAGAATTTACAAAGAAGATAATCGGTCGAAGAAAAGAAAGGGAGTTATCTTCATATTTATTTTTATGGGTCGGCTGTTGCTTGTTATTTGGGCTTAAACTTATTTGGGCTTTGTATTTTAATGTTTATTTTCAAATTGTAATTTTCTTTTAAATTTTACAAACTCTAGTTTTTTAACTAGGTTACGAACTATGGTCTTATAGCTCGAGAATTCGCAACTCAATGGCTGAGTTATGGCAGGGTTTTGAGTGTAGAGTTAGATTAATCGATAACGGGTGTCACAAGTTTAGGTGTGTAAGCGTCTGACTATTTAATTTCTAGTAGAAACCTTGGGAGGAGCATGTAGGCAGGATTTTGCCAAAGCTGGATAAATCTATGTTGTTCTATTTCTGCTTTTTATCATTCTTGTGTTATCTGTGCTGCAATTATTTTATATATTTCCACATTAATTTTTATTATTATTAGTATCACCCTATTCACCCTCCCTCTATGGTGAAATCGATCCTTTAGCATCTTCATATGTCAGTCTTGGCGTATTGTTGTAAATTATATTTGATCAATGCCTCGGATATGTTTGAGGATTTTTGTAACTTGGATATGATATTATCTAAAATGTAGTCACTGAAAATTATCGTTTTTGGAAATCTGTGATTTTTTTTCATATTCAAGTGCTTTTGATATTAGGGATACCATTAACATCACCGTATTTCATCGCCAGAAGTTAATGCTGTGAATGACTACAGCATCCATAGCGCTTGACTTTTGGCCTCCAGATACGGGATGTTACAAAAAGATATGCTTTTAAAAGGATGTTGGTGATGGGAAACCCATTCCGCTAAGCGGCGTGGTCTTACTCAATATCAGTAAATCGAGATGTAATAGTATTATTCACACTAGGCTTAATATCTGACTCGAAGTTATGTTTTCCCCCTTAAACTCTCGGGTGCTCAAAATTTAATTTGATTAGATTGAGAGTTACGGTTTTTCAAGTTTGGTAGGTTGGACATATATGCTTCTGAAGACGTGCAAAAGGCAAATTTAACTATGTAGAAGCTATTTAGTTTTATTTTGCACTGTGATATATTTATGATAGACACGTCTATCTAGTACTCTGATCATCCAAGGGGGCATTTTCATATGTCGCTCTTGGTGTAATTTGTAATGATTATATTTGATTAAAATCTATGATTCATTTTGGGATTATTTAACTGTATATGAAATATGGATTTGAAATGTAACTAGAAAAGTTATTTTTGAAATCTATGATCTTATTTCATATTCATATGCTTCTGAGATTATGGATACCATTAACATTACCGTATTTTATCACCGGAAATTAATACTATGGATGACTGTAGCATCTGTAGCGTTCAGCTTTGGGCCTCAAGATAGGGGATGTTACACTTTTGACCTTCAACATTTATGCTGCCGTCATTTTTAGTGCCACCACAATCTATTCTATCGCCATAGATTTCAAGTCGTTTTCGAACCAATCAAGTCGACCATCTTTCCAGATCTGAACTTTAAAGCCCGGGTGGGTTTTCGACCCTAAACTTGACGTCGTGGGTGCTACTATCGCCACTACGATCACTGTTGGTGTAAGCTCACCGTCGTTGCTCTAAAGTCAGTCACAAGTTAGTGTTGCACTTTACATGGTCGAATTGGGACAAAGGTTTGGGGACAACTCTATTTTCATGAGGTTGACACCATGCAACCTTGGGTATGCACCCATATTTTCCAAAATCTAGTATCTTGGTGTTAGCTTTGAATTCCCAAAGCCCTTGCTCTGTTTTATTTGGATGGTCGGTACTTGATGCTTTCATATGTGATAAACTTTCATGAATAATTGTCATGAGATGAACCTTCGTCGAACAGTGGTCAAATGTGGATTGATGGCTTAATTTTGGTGAGATATTTTGAGGAGCAGTTGCATTGAATGCCCTTTGGCATCTAAATAGAACAATATTCCAATGCTTCAATTTGTACACCATAATCCAACATTCCTACAAAGAAAACTTAATGTCCCTCCAGACAACAGTTCTATAATCGTATATTCTACCCAACGAGTAAAATCTGACATATATTTTTGTGGCATGACGAAGCTTGTTTGCCAACATGAGCGAGCTATCTACATAGAGTGTTTGCATATAAGGTGCACTGAACACAAGATACACACCGTATATTGACACTTCACACTTACCTAGTCAATGTACGAAATCTGACCGATCAACACTTGCCATCAACTATTGAAATATGTACATATGCTACAAAAGTTTTGATAAAAATAATTGATTAAAGTATGATATACCTGACCTAGTTTGTCGCCAAGATTTTCAGTTCAAAATAACTTGACGACCTCCTCGCCTTAAAGTTAGCATTGTCCCTTCTACCCCTCCGGAGGTGGGATCTTCTACAACTCAACCTTCTACATCCACTACATCCCTAGCGGGGCATTCTATAACTCGAGGAGCTCAACTCTCGGTCCTTACAATTACACAACTTTATGGTCTTGCCCCTCAAATAGAAGAACGACATGTTCTATGGTCTTGGATAATCCTCGAGACTAGACACCATCTTACTTGACCACCAAGAAGCTCCAGTCAATTTGCTATAAACATAGAACTCCTGAGGACGAGGCCCTCCTACCAACACTTGACCAACTGGTTCATCTCCCACCTCTGAGCAATACGGCATATCATAGGTATACGTGTCTGTCTAGAGTCATGACATCATTAAAAAAAATTCCTAAATTCTTTCTTCAAGAGATCGAACTTGCTCCCACTCACATTCATCCTAATGACTATGCCATGCTTAGCCCATTATACATTCTTTTCATGATGTGACTAGCTCGTTCTCCAACATTCGAAGAACTCACTTACCGTATGAGTTTCAAGAAGAGTCGTGATTCATGTTCTCTATGAATAGTTGAAGCTTATAACTAATGCAAGGTTATCGAGATGCTCTATAACCAGCGCCGTTATTCAAAAGTGAATATATTTTTATTCGTTGTCCTGAAGGATCAATCGCTTCAAGTTGTCCGACCATAAGTCTTCTTAACTAATGCCTCCTTTATACTTGGGTTTTCTTCGCTCAAGCATCTAACATCCTCTTTGTATCCTTCATAAATCTCCACAAACGAGAAATCTTGGATGCTCATGCACAAATTTTTTAGTTCTTGATGAGGGTTGAGTTTAATCATTGCAAAACTTGTAACAACCCACACCTTAATAGGCCTGAATTTTGACTAAATCAAAACTCAAGTCCACTAGAGCATGGATCATTAGTTTTGGTAATCATTAATAAACATAAGCATATCAAAGAGTGATCAATATCAACTCATAGTGAAATAGAAAAATATAGTAGAACATATATACTGACTAAGGTTACTACCTTGGAATCAATATTATTCCTTGGATATCTAGTCTCTTGTCCATGCGGAGAATGAAAGAGAAGACTCCGCTATCTGTAGTTCCGGTAGCATGTCCCTCTAAATCTATCATGTGGATTGTAATGGGGATCATGGTCAAAACAACGTCCTGATGACTGCAAAATTTTATATTTTACCCATAACATTAATTTATGCATATTTATTTCCATTTAAGTGTTATGTCTACTATTCACGACTAATCTGTTCAATCCTATTTGCACATAAAATATACCAAAACTCTTTTGAGGTATAATTACATATATATACACATATATATGCTATATACATATATATACATACATAGACACATTTATTTATTCAAACGTTGTACTACCCAAAAATCTCGGCCACTTAGTACTTCTTAAATAGGGAGGAGGCAGACCCAATGTTCATTTAATACATCTACTCCAAAGTGGGCCCTCCGCACGATAAACACTAGTCAATCGGTTCCAGCTACAGAGACCGATGGTCGATAGATATGGCTTCATAACATAACTATTGTACTACTAATGCATCTCAAAGACTCATCTAAGGGTTAACTGGCCCATCTCCGCCAAATAAATAGAAAACAAATAATTAAATAAAATTTTGAGGTCTTTACATATCCTATACAAATTCTACACTAGTAGGAAAAAAATCTGTCAGGGCATAACCCGAGTCTTTGCTGAAGACTATGTGGGATACTGGTTGTTAAAGCTTATATGCCAGTCCTATTAATAAATACCGGTCCAACAATAACACTGACATAGTTCGTCGACCTCCCATGATAGAAACCCCATTTAAATTAACCTAATGTATGTTAAGGAAAAATGCTCATCCTAGTTCTTAGTACCCCTTGTTAGAAATGGAGCAGACCCCATTTCCCTATTAGGTACCATCTTAGGTTATTTAAGACTTCTATATATGGAGGAGGCAGACCGAATGGCCATTTAGTACTTCAATCCAGAATTAAATCCCTTGATATTCATAAAGGTACCGAGTCATTTAATACTTCAAGTCCAAGGGGAACCCTTGTTATATTTTTCCATACTTATATGCAAACATATATCCCTTCCTCACAAGTCCTATGGTTGGAGATACCTCACATCAGTAGTAAGTATACACAACTACTGATAGCCTCTGGATGAATAGCAGACTTCTACTATGTACCCTACTGACCTTGCATCCTAACTCACTAAACCGAACTAATCATCCTATGCCTAAATGTTGGGCTACGCCCACTAATTCATGTTTGTTCTAAACATATAATTAAGGCTATATAATTTTGTACTATGAAAATTATATTGACTTCTATGTCCGTTCACTAGTATTAACATTCACTTGTTTGTGGTGTAATTATTCTTAATTTATATGCATATTCCCTATATTCCTCGTTTCCTTCTTATATTTAATAAATGTTTGTTGTCCATAATGAATGATCGTTAATGTCAAAATCAGACGGTCTCTAGTGACATTTATTTACTCATCTCAAAATCAATCTATCATGTCTATTCAATTTTCCCATAAATGTCATATTAAGTTCTCTAATCAGTCCCCATTTAATTCCATTAACTTCCTATTAACCACAAATCTATTGCCCATCAAATTTGTATTTAATTGTCCATCAAATTTGGAATTACTACTCCTTTTATGTTTTAACCTCCTAGTCCAATAATTACCATGCTATTGACAACTAGTCGTCATAACTGTAACTAATACAAATACCTACACACATTATAAATTATGTTATAGATATTTATGTTCTAATCGAAAGATGGGGTTATAAGTGTGTGTGTGTGTGTGTGTTCATATTCCTAATATAATAATTCCTATACTTACGAATTCAAGAACATACACTTGCACGTACACTCTATGAAGAGCATAAATTCCTACATTTTACTTTATCAGAGCTATCATCATAAAAGGGATTGCCATTATAACTTTCCATAAATTACCCAAAATGAGACTGACTTCATTTGAAATTACAAGGAATTATCTCTTTTAATTTATTAAAACAGACAGTGTAAATTACAGAGAAGAACCTTTGTATTTTACATATTTCTTTCATTTTTAGTATATTTCTTATTATTTCAAATATGTATATTTCATAAATTTAAAGGAATTAGATAATTCATGGGAATTACATGGAAATAGATGCAACTGAATTGTACCCTACTCCTAGTAAATTTGAATTCAAAATTCACATTCCAAGTCAACTAGGGCAACTTAATTTACATCCCAATTATAAATCTATAATAAACTTTACAACTTCAGAAACATCCTACAATAATAAACATTTGGGATCAATTTCAAATTTCTAGATTATGTTATGCATACTGTAATCTCCATAATTGTCAAAGGATATAGTTCGAGAAGATCAAAAACAAGGAAGCAGGAACCAATGTCAAAGCCTAAAGCTCTAGGTGAAGACAAATGAAGATGTCCTCAAATGTATCGAAGATCGAGAGGTTACGTCGAAGAGATAACTCCATTGTTTAAGTAAATGTATGGGATCCACTTGGTCGATACCACATCCACTAAGTTTGAAGATGTGCAAAGAAACACAAACAACATCGATAGTGGTGAAAGAAGCAACGACGTTGAATCTATTCGACACTTTCTTCATCATATTCGAAGACATATGACCAATAAGATGGGTTGACATCGAAGATGGAGGAAACCTCTCTTCGTTGCTAGGGAAAATACAAAGGGACTTCATTCAAATCACTTTGCATGTCTACGTGAGCCGAAAATGCCATCAATACTCTCGAATCCATCAATGAACGTCGAAGTGTCCATAGCGCACTTTATTGATTCCAGGCTCCATCAACATCGCATATTTCAGCACTTCAAAGACACTTCCCAATAGCAGCGCCCAGGGTTCTTCCACTTCAAAGGAATATGAGATAATGTCGCACTCCATTATGATCGGCATCACCACTACTCATTTGCTATCGTCGAAGACGTCAACGACATCGTTAATCCATCACACATCATCCTTATGCAAGTACTTCGAATAAATTGACATCACGCTTAAAGGATGAAGTCAAAGTCAACGTTGTCGAAGACATATCTGCAAGAAAGCTAATACTGTAGCACTTTAAATGCATACCCACTTAATGGTGCTAAGTGACGACTCCATCCCTCACCAATGTTTACTACCACTTGTTATGGATGCTAACCAACAAAGAGACAAAACATCGTTGAAGTCATCCCATTCGAAGGTACTAGAGGCAAAGTGGTGGCCGCCTACCTCTATAAATATGACCCTAGGGCCGCCATTTCAAGGGACTGAAATTTTTCTCCTCATTTCTTACCTTTTTGGCTTTGTATATCCTAAATTGAATTACGGGTTTTGCCTATTGTAACACTTATACCATTGTAACGTAAGGTTTTGGAAATCAAACAATTGCATAGCAGAATTAACAACGTTACTCTTGAATTATGACTGTGATTAGCATATCATATCAATCCAGTTCAAATTTGAGGCTTACATATTTGCCTTTGTTTATAATATGACTTCAACTTGATCTTTCATTGCATATCCTATTTCTCCAACTGATGGCTCGAATATCTACCTGACTTAGAACTTGGACTAGCATATTAAACTTATAAAACAACTCCAACTATATACAACATTTCACATGATTCATGCTTCGATGATTAGACAAAGAATGATCGCAATCTTAGACTCTTGCATGCTTCAATCCGTGACTTCGATTAGCTTCGAAGAGGCTTCTCTTTGATTGACCTAAATTTTTGCTTTTGGGTGTTGATGAATTTCATTAAAATTTGGCTCTAAAATGAGGGCTCGAACCTCTGATCCTTTATAGCTTTATCCATAAAAAAATTACATGAAAATTCTTTTGTTTGAGGAAAAGTGGTAAGAGCAAGGAAAAATAATAACATCTTGAACTTCAACTTAGAGAATATGGAGATTGGTCAACCCTCAACTTTAACAAGACTTGCAAGCAATGAGACCAAAATTCAGGATTTAGTGCAATGACCTATGGTAATGCGAGAGCTTATTGAAGGGGCTCCATCTCAAAAATCTTTGAAGGTGATTAAGCATATGGAAAGGGAAAACGAAGCACAATCCCTAAGTAAAATTCAAGATGAAGAACGAAAACAAAACCAAGAAAGTCAAGCTAAAAGTTCCCTTGAGCGATTGAATAGTTCAATCCAAGGAGATAATAGAAATTACTGTGATGGTGAAACCAATCAAAAGAACATTTTCAACCAAATAACAGAGGGTGTGCTAAAGAAGGAAAGAATGCTTGATTTGGAGAAAAATAATAATCTTCGAAAAACTCCTTTTTAAGAAAAATAATGTTGTTAGACTTCCATCTCACATCGAGATTCCTTCACTAAAGTATGATGAAACTACTGACCTAGATAATCACCTTGTAGCTTTTGAAGCCGAATGGATTTGTATAACGCTTCAGGGGCAATTTGTTGCAAGTTCTTTTCAATAACTTTGAATGAAGTGGCTATCAAATGGTATGATAATTACAAAGGAGAAACCATCTATTCCTGGAAACAATTTTCCTATGAATTTTTGATATTGTTTTACATATACAGTGATCCAACCATGGATTTCAGCATGTTAGCAAATATTAAGCAAAAGCTAGGGGAATCTCTTAGCGATTACCTAAAGAGATTCAATATAGAAGTATTAAAAGTAGAAGGCGTAACTAATAGAGAAAAGCTCATGGAAGTTCGTTTAGGGTTAATTGAGCAAACTCCTTTTTGGGAAGAACTTTATATTCATGTAAAGATCTATGACGCTTCTATTTCTAGGCTGAAAATTTTATTCAAATAGAAGGGCACTCTACCACAAAGAAATCTCAAAAACCAAGAAATAGGAAGATTTGACTTCGAACATCTTAGTAGGAGGTCAAAAGGGAATAAAGTGGAAGAAAGAGTCAGAGGGAGATATATGAATCCAACTAAAATTTAAACAAACCCTTCTTCTATATTTTCGTTGTGACAAAAAACAATGAGAATTTCTCCACTTTCTATAAAATATCAAGCCATCCGGAGCAAAATAGAGGCAAAGATTATTGCAATGTCATAAAGTAAATGTGCATAAAACTAATAAATGTCACAAATTGGGAAGAATAATTCAGAATATGATCAAATTAGAGTTTCTAAAAGAGTTCATTAGGGAAGTTTGAAAGATTTTCCACTTTGAAGAGGATAACTTAAGCCCTTGCAACTTAACCCTTTCTACAAGGAAAAAGCAGCTCTGCAACTTCGAATTCAGACTTCAATCAAATTATGAAATCCTGTGGAAATTACTCATTATGAATTTTCTTTATTCGTAAAAATTTCTAATTTGATTTGTAATTGAAATCAATTATGTATTAACATGAAATTCGAGTGTATTTATAAGCTAAAAAACCCCTTCATTCGGAAAGTTCAGAATTTCCCTGTCAAAGCATAACAAATTTCTAGCCATTTCTGAAGGACTACAGCTCAAATATCAAGTATACAGTAGATTTCTATCTCAAAAGTTTGGATTAATCAACTTTCCAACATAAGCCAGTTTCTAGGGAAAAATCTGAATTCTTCTTAAAAGAAGGGATTATTAGGAAATCTTGGTTTTGTTGGTAAAAGTCTATCAGTTTATGAATCATGACTTTTCAGACTTATAAACAAGGCATTCCTTTTTCCTAGAACAAACGTGTGAATGTGTAATTATATATATATATATATATATATTTGTGTATGTGTGTATGTATGTATGTATGTACGTACGTACGTACGTACGTATGTATGTATGTATAAAGGTAGAAGCAAATATACTAACCTTATTTTCAACAAGCCATTTTATTGGCAAAAAGGATGCATCAAACCCATCTTGAAGGAAATTATTTTCAAAAATCAAGAAAGATTATTTCCAGTTACCCTACTAGTTAGGGGGGATGAATATGTACTTATTTCAATGAAAGGATTTATACAATCGTCCAAATATTACTAAGCATTAGTAAATGCACAAAAACAATTTTAGCAAAGTGTGCCCATACGAAAAGCATTTTCAAAACTTTCTAAAATTATTGGCAAGGAAAAGGTTATACCTATATCGCCAAGAAAAGTTTTTGGAACTATCTGGATTTATCAACAAAAACTCTTACTTGAAGAGCTTATTCTCGATTAAAAGACTATTGGTTCATGAATCATGACCACTCCATCTCTTACTTAAGATTTGTGTTTCTATTATGAGGATGGTTTGAAAATCCATTATCAAAGAGTTCAAGTAACCAAAATCTTTTTAAAAAGTAATTCATGAAGAAATCCGTATTCGAAAAAAAATATCTTCCTAAAAGAAATTCGTGACAAGCAAAACTGATGTTTATTCAAAAGGGTTTTCACAAGCATTGCAACTAGCCGAAGGTTATTTTCAAAAAATAAAATAAAAAGGTAAACTTCTTTCACAACTTCGATGTCCACTCTGGAGAACCCATAAGCTTCCGTTGTCCACTCTGGAGCATCAAAAGGCCACCTCTTGGAGCACCTCCTAGAGGGAAGGACAAAAGAGTTTAGTCAGTCTGAAGCGTCTCCTAGAGGAATGAGGGTCCATCATCCACCAAAGCCTCTGATGCATTCCCAGAGTGCTTTCAACACCAAAAATGGATGAAGATGTACACAGTCCAAATCAATGGTAAGACCCAAGAAAGGGCACAAACAAGGGAAATGGATGAAGATGTCCTCAACAAGGAGCAAAGTCAAAGCCTAAAAGGGGGCATGAATAAGAAAATTGGATAAAGATATCCACAGCTTAAAGTAAAGGCAAAACCCCAAAGAGTGGCTCAAATGAAAGTGACAAAGGAACCAGAAACTGAAAATAAAAGGACGAAGATGTCCTTAGCCTAAGCAAACTAAAGGCCAAGAAAGGGGAAAAAACAGAAGGAAGTAAGATATACAAAACATGAAGAGGGACAAAAAAAGGGTACAAAGACTAAGATGTCATAATACCCAAAAAGAGTCATGAAGAAATCTGAAGCCTAAAGAATCAAGCAAAGAACAAATCCCCATTAGAAAATAAGAATAGCTCCATTCAAGGTATAGATAATAGCGGACCTCTTATAGGAGTAGACTAAACCTTGGAATAAGTAAACCTTCAAAAGAAGGTTTATATATATATACAAACTAGTTGGGCCTACTGAACAACCGAACTGAACTACCTGCTGACCGCAAAACAACCAAATGGAACTACTTGTTGAATGGCCAAATAACCAAACGAAACTATCTGCTGAATGACTTAATAGTTGGATACTTAAATAAAACTGCTTGCTAAATGGTTCGATGGTTGCATGGAAGTACTTGTTGAATGGTTGAATGGTTGAATGGAACTACTTGCTGAATGATTGAATGGTTGAACGGAACTACTTGGCGTCGATGTATTATAATATAATAGTGTACACTTTGATAGCAATATGTCCTCTAACAAGTAGGCTTTTTTTCGAACGATGGGAATCTCCATTCTATTTGAAGAATAATATTTTGAGTCATTGGCTTAAAGTCTATTCAGACTACTATTTTGGATAGTTTTCCAGTCCTCTTCTGTTTTTGAATGAATTTATAAGTCTCTTATTGATGGAAAAAACTCTAATGAATTTTTGATTGAATTCCTGATTTTCTTGACAAATGGATTCTTGATTTTTTTTGTTAATTATTTTTCTTTTATTGGTTTTCTGGATCTCTTGTTGGATTTTTGGTTTCCATATGAATTTCTAGTTTTATTGTTTTATTTTCACGATAATTTTTAAACTTTCTATTGGATTTCTGGTTTTGTGATGGAGCTTAAGTTTCCATATTATTAGATTGAATTCCTCTTATTATTAGATTGAATTTCTAGTCTTCTATTATTGGATTTTTGATTTTTCTATCATGGTTAAATGAATTTCCGATCTTCTTATTATTATCGGTTGAATTTCTTATCTTTTTCTTACCAGATAAAATTTGGACAATCTTTTTAGTTGAATTATAATTGGGTTTCTAAATTTTATGATAAATGAATTTTTGGATTTCTTTATTAGTTTTCTTGATGGGTTTGGACTTTCTATTGAATCCCCAGAATTTGAATCTTCTATTATTAGCATATATGAATTTTTGGACTACTCCTATTAGAAGGATTCCTAGTCTTCTTATTATCAGATGTGATTCGAGTTTTCTAATTGCCAACTGGATTTCTGGTCTTTCATTATCACCATAAGGATTTTTGGTTTTCTACCATTGTCAAATGGATTTATGGTCTTTCAATATTGCTAGACGATTCTTTCATTTCTCATATTATTAAATAGGTTTCTAGCCTTCTTATTATCGAACGATACCCATAGCTTTTTATTATCTCTGGTGGTATTCTGAAATTCTTGTTGCCAACAGATGGTATTTAGGGATTCTTATCATCAAATAATGTAACTTCCTTATTACCAACTAGTTTCTTAACATTTTATTTAAAATTAGAACTAGATGTTCTTTTATTTTTCTATCGAATGAATTGTTAAGTTACTAACCTATCATTGAAGAAAGTTTTAGTTGTGATGTAACAACCCAAAATTTAAACTATAATAAATAATCAACGAATTAGTTAAATAATAAAATAAGTTTGTGAAATTATCAAAATCGAGCTATGGGAGTTGAACCATTGTGTCCGTGGCGATTTTATGATCAATTTCCGTATATATTTTGTCAGAATCCGAGCCAAAACGAAGAAGATACGAATAAACAAGAAAAAAGAAATTAAAAGAAAAAAATACAAGGGTAAGGTTGACCTAGACCAAGGCCGGATCGACCCTCAAAGGCGAAGGTCGACATGCATGTCAACCTGCCCTTGTTCGTGCATTCATCCAGGTTAAAACTATGATGTATTTTTCAACATCTCTCCAATCATGTGCGTTCGTGCTTCCATCCGATGGTACCAGCAAGCCTATGATGTGGTTGCACCAGATTTAATTTTCAAATCCAACGGTCTGAGATCCTTAAACTACTGCATAAATAAGACCTTAGGCCTAGCTATTTTTTTCATTCAGATGTTCTCCTATGTGGGTTCATTTCCAGAGGCTAGACCCTAAATAGAAAAAATTTCTAAGGAGGAAATCATTTTGATAAAAATATTCTACACTACAGAAGTGGATCAAGGAAGACCAAAGACTAGAGCTAAGGACCACAGTTGAGTGTTTAGTAATTATTTTAGATTTTTAAGTAATTTAAAATAATAGGGTTCTCAATAGTTGTAGTTTTCCTGCAATTTTGAGACAATTTTTATATAAGTTATTTATAGTTAATTTTTAAAGTTCTTTTCAGTTTATTTTATTCAATTATTTTTATTAGCTATTTTATCTAGTTATTTATAGTTATTTACATCTATTTTACGTTAGAATTCAGCCTGTAAATGTCATTTCTTTTTATTCCTTTTTATACGAATAAAATAATAAAAAGAGAATAATTCGCAAATATGGATTAAATAGAATTAAACACTGAATTTATAGAAACTAGATGTAAAATAAGAAAGACTGTAATAAAAAAGAAGATAGACTGAAATAGGCAAATTTGAGACATTTGCAAGCATGTTCATAACTAGTGGTTATAACTAAAAAGATAGAAAAGAATAATAACAATTATAATGTAGGTTATAATTAAGCAGAAAGTAAAGGCTTTTTTCTAAAACTTACAGTTAAGTTAATAAGCAAATATAGCAGAGCTAACAAATAAGGCTTATTTTAAGACTTAGATTAAGTTAGTAAGCAAATACAGCAGAAATAATAGAAGAGGCTTATTTAAAAACTAACACTAAGTTAATAAGCAAAGATGGAAACAGGGCCCCAACCAACAGCATTCCCTTTCAAACTAGGACTGATGGTCCCACAATAGTTAGGTGAGGCTGGGATACGCTTATGCTAACTGGATAAATAAGGGGCCAATAGATAGAAGCTTAAATCGGGAGATTTGAGCAACGGGCGCAACTAGATTTTGTTTGTTAGGACTAGTACTGGCAACATTCCCTTTCAGACTTGGACTGATGGTCTCACAAAACACTTAGGTAAGGCTGGGCAGGACCCTTTCAGACTAGGATTGATGGTCTCATAATAGATTAGGTGAGGCTGGGCACACTTATGCAGATTATGGTAAATAAGAGGTCATAAGTGGGAGCGACAGTTAGCGAGTACCGATGATGATCGAGCATGCGGCATTGATTAGGGTAGAATAGTTGCTATTGCATTCCAAGCACTAAACAAGTGTGTTTTGCTGTGGGACACACAAGATGGGACTAGCTCGCACTGGCACAACAGAGATAGAAAGCCAATCAATGGGTAGAATTAGGATTCAGCCTGATTAAAATAGGATTAGGATTTCAGCCGACTCACGGCAATCTAAGACAAGTGCAAACAATCAAAGAAAAAAGTTAAACAGTATTTTATCACAGTTTTATCTTTCCTTTGTTTCCCCTTTTCCTCCATAGGCCAGTAGAGGCAAGGACAGTAGATCCAGATTTCTTGGAGATTCAGTTGCGGATTTTTTCTTCACGTACTCTTCTTCTTTTCAGTTTTCTTTTCATTTGGCTTTTGATGTACTGGTACTTATGAGAGGGATGAGCACTTTTATTGTACTCTGATTTTATAAGAATGAGACCTATATTTTCATAAGACATGTGTATTTGGTATTTGAGACATGTGATTTTTTCAGATTTATTTTATATAGTAATGATAAGTCTTTTAAATGTTTTTTCTGTTATTATTTATATGTCTTGTGAATCTTAGACTCTATGATGCTTTAGCTATACCTATAACGCATTATATCCTTTAATGTGTCCTTTTAGGTATGCTAAGGGGTGCGAGATGTTTCATGTGAAAATAAAGGTTACAATGAGAAAATAAGAGCAAGAGGTTGAGAGACAAAGAAATCTAATTTAAAAGTTTACAAGCAACTTAATATTGAAAGCTAGCCTCCCACTACCAAAGAAGAAGTAATTCAAATCTACTAATCTTATTAAAAATCTTCTTCACTAACTTTCCCTCTGTTTACCACGTGAGTTATCCGAAATTTTAATATTCATTCTTGAGAGCATATAGGTGATCGCAAAACAAATATTTATACTCCAAAAGCGTTCTTACAACAAGTCAGTAACTACTGAATGACCAATATAGAGTTCATAAGAAAACTTAGACTCTTATGTTGACTCAAAAAGCATAAATAATGTTGAATCTAAGATAAGAAAATAGGTCCCTAGATATGAACCAAAATTTTTAATACTAGTTAACATAAATCATCCTAAATACAACGTTATACCAGTCAAACTGTGTCAAATAAGTAGGTTAATGTCAAACATAATAAGAGTTATACCACAAGGTAAAATATGGAAATATTAAATCATGCATTAGTATTAAACCAGATGTATTAAATTTAAAGTTTTTAAGCAATTTTGATAATTTGAAAAACCTCCTTTGTTTGATTTTAAATAGCAGGAGAAAAAGGTATACCATCAAAGTGAAAAATTTTGAAAAGCTAAGCAAAGGAAGAGAAATTCATGGTTTTACCCTAAATATTAAAAAGGTTCTTTACACAAGGAGGAAGGAAAATGTTATCCCTATAATTGTCAATGGATATAGTTCAAGAAAGTCAAAAACAAGGAAGCAAGGACCAGTGTCGAAGCCTAAAGCTCTAGGTGGTAAAATAGCATTGAAGGAAAATGATGTCCTCCGACAAAGTCGATGACTGTGAGGTTGCATCGGAGAGACAACTCCGCTGTTCAACCAAAAGGATGGGATCCGCTTGAACGATACCATATCTATTGACTCAAAGATGTGAAAAAAAACATAAACAGCAATGACAGTAGTGATAGAAGCAATGACAACGAATCTATTCAATACCATGTTCGTCACACTCGAAGACATATGACTAATGAGATGGGTTGACATCAAAGATGTAGGAAACTTCTCTTCGTTGCTAGGGAAAATACAAAGGGACTTCATTCAAATGAATTTTCATGTCTACACGAGAAGATAACGCCATCAATACCCTCAAAGCCATCAGTGAATATCGAAGTGGCTATATCCAGCTTCATTGATGACAAGCTCCATCAACATTGCATATTTTAGCACTTTGAAGACACTGCCCAATAGTAGTGACCAAGAGTCTTCGACATTAAAGGAATATAGGATAATGTCGCTTTCCATTGAGTTCAGCATCATCACTACTCATCTACTATTAGCGAAGATGTCATTGACATTGATAATCCATCACACATCATCCTTGTGCAAGTATTTTAAAGAAATTGACATCACGCTTGGAGGATGAAGCCAAAATCAACATTGCCGAAGACATATCAGCAAGGATGCTAATAATGAAGCACTTCGAAGGCATTCCTGCTTAATGTTGCTAAGTGACGACTTTGCCTCTAACTGATGTTTATTGTCGCTTGTTATGGATGCCAATCAGTGAAGAGACTAAAACAAGCACTATCGGAATCATCCATTCAAAGACACTAGAGGAGAAGTGGTGGCCACCTACCTCTATAAATATGACCCTAGGCGTGCCATTTCAGGAGCCAAACTTTCTCTCCTCGTTTCTTAATTTTTCAACTTTGTAAACCCTAAATTGAATTGGGAATTTTTCCTGTTGTAACACTTGTATAATTGCACACACAAGGATTTGTAAATCAAACAATTGTATAACTTAACTGACTAACTAACTCTTAAATTTTGACTTCTGATTAGCATATCATATCAATCCGGTTCAAATTTAAGACTTATATATTTTCCTTTGTCAATAACCTGACTCCAACTTGATCTAGCATTGCATAGCCTATTGCTCCAACTGATGACTCGAATACCTACCTGACTTTGAACTTGGACTAGCATATTGAACTTATACAATGACTCCTACTATATACAACATTTCATATGATTCATGCTTCGATAATTAGATAAAGAATGATTTGAACTTAGACTCTCGTATGCTTCAACCCATGACTTCAACTAGCTTCGGAGAAGCTTTTCTTTGATTAATCCAAATTCCACATGCTTTTGGGTGTTAACGAATTTATTCGTTGACACAATCTATACAAATTTTCAACTTACGGAGCATGTAAGCAGGGTTTCAACTAAATACGTTCGTTTAAGCCTACGACTCAATAGATCTAACACACGAATAATAATTAAACAAAATTCAATGATATAAATCACAATATTATAAATAAATTATATAATTTCCCAACCACCTTTCAAGCTTTCCAAATTTACTAAATCTGAATCCATTTCTCTGACCTGACACCTTCACTTTTCCAATCTAAAAGAATATGTATAACGACGTATATACATAATATTAGAATTAAAGATTTGGGAATAGCTTTGGCTTAAGGGGAATATAGATTTATAGCTTTAGAAATTTACATTTTTCTTTCGCAGCGTTGATTCGCTTCTTCTCTTCTTCTCTTCTATTTCCTGTCCTTCCCTGATTTGTATAAAAATATTTTATAATTTCAAAAAATAACGGAGAAGGAAAAATGGAAAAGCTTCGCGGCTTTGATCGGAAAATATGAGAAGTGAGGGTTTAAGCCTGCATTTAGACGTTCGAATCAACCATATCCATTGGATTAAAATAATTAAATCAAAACCGTTTGGTCGTTATTCAAACCCTAGCCGTCACTATAGGTTCGGTCAACCACTCCAAGGGGGACGACCACGAGCGATCGACCGGCCCAAGGAGGAGGGTCGACTGCATTTAATATAACTTACTTTCTTCTTTTTTATAATTATTTTCATTCCAAAAACTTCAAATGCTAATAACTGCTCTGTTTGAACTCTTATCGCACAAATCTAAGTATGAAAATTGCTTAGAAAATCTACCACGAATGCAATGGTGCAAGTTTCATGGCCAAATTCCAATATTTATCAAAATTCATTTTTGAGTCTTAATAATTATTTATTAATTATCGTAAATTTTATTGGGTGTTAAATTTTCCCTGTTAAAAAGAATTTTGACCCTGAAATTGCCCAATGACTGAATCATCGAGCATAGCGTGCAACCATCATAAACTATCCAACCAATCAGTGCACAACCGATTTTGCAACAAACGTATACAACTGCATGGTGTATCACGGCATATAAAACATGCATGCTAAATAATTCTAAATAGGCACCTCTTTTATGAATGCATTCTTTTAAAAACATTTTGAAAATATGATGCTAACAACCTATATATACTGGTAGTTCTATATGTATGCAAGTTTTTCAAAAATACAAAATCGTTTTTCACTTAATAATTTCCATGCTCCTGGTTTGACCAATTTTGCATCCAATTCCTACCATCCAAAAATCTAACATGCCAAAACTTTCATTTCGTAAACCTTTAACCTTATGACGAAAAAGGAATTTAGGTAGAGAATTTTACATCTCCACCTTTCTAATGGGTATCAATTCTGTTGTACTATGGAACTTTCTTTATTACCCCCAAATTTTTCCTAATTTTTTAATGTACAATATGCATAAGAAGGTTTATTTGTATATTCTATAACGAAATTAACTTTTCGAATGAATTTTGTTTGCTATCAACTAGGTATGGAAATAGAAATTCCAAAGCTAAAACAACTTATTCTCTTGTTATCATCTACGATTAACCTACTGCTACCCTTAATGCACATCAAATTTATATTGACTAACACATCACCCTTCCTATGCTAAGCATGTGGCATTTGAAAATTAGAGATTCACATTTCCTATAAAAACATTTTCCTCCCCTTCTAATAAAACTTGCAAAATAATTTGAAAATTCAAATTCCCAAAAGCATTCAAATGCCATTTTGCTTCGAAAAAATATTTGAGCAAAAAATTTCAAAAGTATTTAAACATGACCCATTTTTTCCCTTCCTTTTTCAATAGCAATTGAACGCAACTTTTCAAAACATTTGCCTTTCCATTCTCAAAACAAACCAAGCCATATTTTAACGTAAATAGGATTTAGTCAATGAATTAATGTATGTTATTGACCTTAATATTGCATACGAAATCCTATACTTAGAAAACCTACCTCTTCGTTTGTAGCAATGACACATAAACCTATTTATAAATTTTAGCTTTTAAGGTAAAGGAATAATGACTCGTGATTCGGCAACAAGTTAGCCTGTCCTCGCTCGCTAGAATTCATTTTATAAATTTTTAGTCTTATATTGCATTTACCATTAGTTAAGTGTCGATATGAAATTTCCATATTTATGCTGCTTTCTACCCATGATGGCATGGTGGCCTTCTGCACTAGTGGATAAATCTGGTCAAAGCTCCTCGTCTTCGAAACGATGTTCTGTTGAATAATGTGAACGATGAGGCGGGCTGTAGACTGCAAGTTGTCTGGCCTCCAACACCAATAGCTCCAAGAAAGATCCACTGTAAAATCTTCGGATCAGTAGTCTCAATATTTACCAAATCCGCTCCTTTCATGGCTATGCCCAAAATATCTTTGAAATCATCCGATAGATAAATTACTACCCCTTTCACCTCTAATATAAGATTACTTATGTTTTCGTCAAACTCGTATTACAAATTAGCATCAAATAGCCGCATACAATGCAGGTAGCACTCCCACTCAAAGGTGTCGTAGCTGAGGATCGACGTTTGTCCCATAGTTGTGAACAGATCCCCTGATCCAAAGGTGATGAAGTCCCTAAATTTCATCGGTCGTCCCTCAAGAAAGGCAAAGTTTTCCTTGGCTTCATAGGTAGAGAATTTTTGGTTGTCCCTATCGAGCTAAGCGATCCCTCTGGAAGTAAGATTGGAGTGATGCAAAGAGGAGCCGGTGGCTCACGGTGATGCCATGGACTGAGTTATGGTCGAGGAAGGGGTTTGGGTTCATATTTGGAGAGGAAGATGAGGGTGGCCTGGATCTAAAGCGCGCTTGCTGCTTGGGTTTCTTAGGGGGTCGTCGGCAGCTGTATGGGGGGTGCTCGTTGATTTGGAGGGTGGAGGGAGTGAGAGGGTTGAGGAAGAAGGAAGACGAGGGGGATAAGGGAAATGGGGGGCAGTTGAAACCTAGACATTGCCGCATTCGAGGTTCAAGTTGTGCTTTTTACCCGACAGCTGATTGATTGCTTTTGGGTTACCGATCGACCGGTTGCTTAATTTCAGGTCTATGTTAAGCCAAGAACCTATTCGGATTGGGTTGAATTTTATTAATAATAATATCAATTAATAATAATGTTTTGCGTTTGTCTTCTTCTTCTTCAATTCGACACGATCCGTACTACTTTGAGAAATCCTTTCCTTCTATAAGACGATGCCTTAGCCTGTCGTCTGATTCATTTAGCTCTCTTCATCTTAAATCTTGTAGTACACCTATTAATACCGTATTTTCTATCAACCTTCTTCAAAATCCAAAGTATATTTCAGCTGTTATTCTCTGTAATTTTTTCGCATGGGAATAATACTCCTATCTTTGCTATCGTGCATTCCTACTCTTCCTTACATCTTATCCCATCTAAATCAATTACCATTTCCATTTACCCACCCTTTAAAGATAGAATTCTAAAAACTTCCAGACTTACAAAAATAGAAAAAATCGTCGAGCGAACCTACGCTCTCTTTTCCCTTTATTTTGAAAATAAAGAAACCATTTTCCAAAAACCATCAAATAGAAAACTTTAACTCAACAAATTTTAAAATAAGAATTTCAAATTTTCCTTACTTTCTCAAAACAACAACTTTTCAATAAATTTTTGAAAAACCACTCATAACATTTCAAGGAATTTTAAAATATTTTATAAAATTCTTTTACATTGGGTCGGACTCAGCAATGGACCTTACTCCATAAAAATCCAATTTATCTTTTTGTGGTGGTTAATGTACACCTTCTTATAGAAACTTTCTCTGCTCCTATTATACCTTTTTTAGGATATTTACAACATATAGCCTCTTACTTCTTATCTATCTGGATGAAATATGCATCTTCAATCAGCAATCCATCAAAATCCACAATCATAAGGCAGCCTAGGCCCAATAACAGAGTCAAGCACCATCCATCCCCCGAGATCCACCTATATGCCATGCTCTTACTCCTCTTAGACAAGCCTTACTGTATAACCAACACTCCATGTGGTATTCGGCTTGGTGTATAAATTCAAATCTATTTATTGGCCCAACTCATAATTGGCTCGTCCATCTTTCTGAATTATGGTTGCAACTACTTTCATAGTTGGAATTTATAGAGTTTAGCATTTAATATATATGTATGTATGTATGTAAAATACAAATATGGTCTCCCAACATATCCAAATTTCTACGATCGATTAACTTATGCTCTGATACCAAATATAACAACCCATGCCTTTATGGGTCTAAATTTCGACTGATCGAAACGTAAGTCCATTACGACCGGGATCATTGGTTTTGGTAACATATATAAATATAAACATTTCAGAGAGAGATCAATATAAACTCACAGTGAAATAGCAAAATATAATTGAACATATATACTAACTTAGACTACTATCTTGGAATCAATAATATTCCTTGGATATCTGGTCGCCTTGTCAGTCCAAGCATGAAAGAGAAGACTTCACCATCTGTAGTTCCCATCTTGCTTTGATAGTTTGTCCCTCTAAACTATCGTTTGGGTTGTAATGTGGAGTGGGTCGGAATAACGTTTAGATGATTAGAAAATTACATAGTTCACCTATAAGACTAATTAATGCCAATTGATTTCCATTTAAGAGTTATGTCTATTATTCATGGCTAATCCACTCAACCCTACATGCACGTACGATACGCCCAACCCCTTTTGAGTTATAACTATATATATGCCTAAATACATATATATCTAAATGTTGTGCTACCCAAAAACCATGGCCACCTAACACTTATTAAATGGGGGGAGGCAAGCCCAATAGCCATTTAACATTTCAACCCCAAAGCAGGCACTCCGCAACGTCAACACTAGTTAATCGACTCTAGCTACATAGACCGATGACCTCGAGATTTGGCTTTATAATTAAATTACCATATTAATAATGCATCTCAAAGACCCATCTAAGGTTTAACTAGCCCACCTCCGCCTAACAAATAACAAACAAACAATTAAATAAAATTTTGAGGTCTTTACATATCACATACGATTCTACACTAGTAGGATGCAAAATCTGTCAGGGCATAACCCGAGTCTTTGCTAATGACCGCACGGGCCCTCTAGTGGACAAAACCTATTTGTCAACCCTACTACTAAATACCAGTCCAATAACAACACTGACATCGCCAGCCGATCACCCACAGCCAAAATCTCATTTAGACTAACCTAATGTAAGTCAAGGAAAAATGCCCAACCTAGTTACTTAATACCTCTTGTTAGAAATGAAGCAGATTTCATTTCCCTATTATGTACCATCGTAGGTTAGTTAAGGCTATTATATAGGGAGAAGATAAATCTAATAGCCATCTAATATCTCAACCAGAAGTAAACCCCTTGGCATCATCAAGGTACTGAGTCATTTAATACTTCAAGTCCGAGGGGAACCCTTGGTATATTTTTCTTTACTTATCCGCAAACGTATATCGCCTTCTGTACGGGTCCTAGGGTTGGAGAATCCCTCATCAGTGGTAAGTATACACAACTACTGGTAGCCTCTAGGTGAAAGGCAAACTTCTATTGTGTAACTCTACTAACCTCCTTTATAAATATGATAATCTCTTTTATAAATTATTTAAATTGGCAAAATTATTACTTTTCTAACAAATTAAATAGGTGTTGTTTGTGTGTGTGTCTATATATATGTGAGTTGATTTTAAATTGAATTTGAAATTGAAATTCAATTAGATAAATATCTTAAAATAAATTGATTTTAAAAATATATATGATTTTATTAATATATAATTAGTTTATATTATTTTCTTTAAAAAACTTTATAAATATAAATTAAGAAATGCATTAACTAAATAGAAATTAAATATAAAGATTTATAAAAAAACATATTAAAAATAATAAACACATGCATTATGCAAGAGTAGAGATATTAGCATGTAGTTTCAACAAATGTAAGCTATTTTAACAAGTGTCACAATTTCTTTTTATTTTCTTTTATTTTTAAAAATCATTAAACAGGGATATAAATATATCTATCTCCTCTTCTCTATTCCTTTTCTATCTTCATTTCAAAGCTAAGAAAAACCAAAGCCTATAAGAAAATAAGCAAACCAGAAAATATCAAGCAACAACTTTTTCAACTATTACAAATCTGAAGCAAATTCATCTCAGTTTTTAAAGCTTAGATCATCTCAACAACAAAGTGATTTCCAGTTTTAAGTTTCTAGTTCAAAGACCAAAAGCATTCCAGTTTTTTTCAAAGTACAAAACTATTTCAAAAGCTCTCTGTTCAACATATTTTTAGGTGAGTAAACAAACTAATTGCTTGTGTTAATTGTAGCATGTGATGAATATATTATAAAATGATGTGATAATTGTTTGCATAAGTGAAAATTAGGCTTGCATGTTATAAATATGCAGATAGATATATGTGCATGTCTGATTTATATATGCATCTCTGTTTTTAAGTTATAGTGTTTAAAAATCTAGTCAAAATTCCAAATCTCCTTATCTAATCTCTTATAGGCTTTGGTATTCAAATGAGTTATGATTGTTTAAACATAAATTAAGTTTTAAACATATATTTAAGCATAATAAGTTTGAATATTATTTGGAAATTAAGAAAGACAGTGAAAATTTAAAACATATCAAAATCTTGACTTAAATAATTCATGTTTTCAGGTATATAACCTATTCTGTTATCAAAAATCATGATTTTAAAAAGTTAAATCACGATTTCCAGGTTGGTTTTGAGTGAGGAATTTGTGGTTAATCAGAAATTGGGTTTTGAGGCCTTTTTGATGATCGACGAGGTTTGGGTGGTCGAGTTTGTTACTAGAGATGGATTGGAGGATGGGAGTCACGGCAAAAATAGTTGGAGAATTTCTCGTCCATGGTGGCGGCCGGTCGGCGTCGTATTAGGGTTTTCGAACATGTTTTGATCGATTGGGTTTGCGAGGGGTTTGCCTCATCAATGGAGCATCGGAGACGAGCTGTCATGGGGGAAATGAAGTGTGGATGGCCAGTGAGGGTGTGGACGGAGTTACATGGTTGCTGGTGATCGAAAGCGTCGAGTCGAGGAGGATTTTAGGTGATGGGTTAGATTCTAGATTTGTTCAGGGTAGCTCGATTTTGATTTTGGGTTTGTGATGAAGTCTGGGTGGTCGGGATCGATGATGGGGATGGTTGTCGACTTATTGAAGGTATCGTCGATGGTCGAAGTGGCGGAATTCAGGCATGCATGTGCATGAGGTCCGGTGTCAGTTTTTGATTCGAGGAAGAAGAAGTGTGGGCTCGGGGAAAACTCAAGAAAATGAGGGTGATGTCCCGGGTTCGTCTCGTGTAGCTTGTAAGTGTTTCTTGTATAATAAATTTTAACTTAAAAACTAAAACTAAGTTTTTTTATAAAAAAAGGAAAGAAGGAAGTCTCGGGGCCGGACTCGTGTATATACCGGGTTGAACCCGAAGTAATGTTTTATAGTAGTTTTTAAAGTTTTAATAAACGCAAGTTTTTAAATTTCTAAATAAATCAAATTTAAACTATCTCTTAAGTAAGTTCTTTTATATAATAAATGTTTTTAAATGATTGGTTTAAGGAATTTATATAATTTATTTATTTTAAATTAATTAAGTTAAATTCTTAAGTTATTTTTAAACTTAAGTTAAATGGTTTAATTAAGTGTTAATTAAAAGATAAAATGTTTTAAATTTATATGTTAATGATAATTAAGTAATTAATAAGATAATGGTTTATCTTTAAGTTAACTAAGGTTTCTGATGACTAAAGATTAATTAAATTAATGAAGTAATTAAAGAGAAATTAATTTAATAATGATTAAGGATTTATTGATTAATAATTAAGGGTTATTAATTAATTAATTAGAGATAAATTAATTGGTAATTAAAGATTAATTAATTAAGTAATTAAGGATTAATTAATTTGTAATTAAGGATTAATTAATTAAGTAATTAGAGATTAATTAATTTTAATTAAGGGTTATTAATTAGATAATTATAGATTGATTAATTAAGTAATTAGAGATTAATTAATTTGTAGTTAAGGATTAACTAACTGGTAATTAAGGGTTTATTAATTAGTAATTAAGGTTTATTAATTTGTAATTAAGGTTTATTAATTAATAATTAAAGGATAAATCAATAATTAATTAAGGATAATTAATGAGTAATTAAAGATTAATTAATTAATAAAAGTAATTAAAGGATAATTAGATAATTGATTAAATGGTTTGTAATTACTTAAGCAAGTTAGGTAATTAATTCTTAAGTAATTAATTTAATTTGAGTTAATTAAATTAATTATAATTATGGATTAATAAGTCTTGCTTATGGATGATTGATTGTATAGAATGTCTGGATCGATTGATATTTATAGTACGATAATATGTGAAGTTTTGTGTTGTGAAATACTTTGGATATGGCTGTGATAAATGTGTATGTTATTTATCTGTGTTGAACTGCCGTGTGTATACAAAGTTTTGAATGTAGTTAAATTGTTTAAACCTTAAACAACTTGGCCTCTAAGAAACTTTTGGATTTCGATGAGACCGGAATCGGATATCAAATTTGATTATCCGAAAACCACATCGCTTTAAGTTAAACGATAGGTCATGAAATCTCAAGTGAAGATCAAGATGAAGTTTCAAAGTGCAAGGGCTATTGTCATTAACTCTAATGGTGATTCCAAAATGAGTGTAACGAGATAGTGCCTTCGGTTTCGTTCGAACCCGAAACGAACTTGTATGGATGAATGCTATCAGACCATCGTCAATGGAGGACGATGAGCATTCTAAGATATGTGTTCGTAAAAGGTAATCATAGCCTCAAGCCTCATCAAGCGGGAATTTCTAAAATAGGGGAGGTGCATGCAAGGCTAAGTTGGTAGCTCCCAAGTAGGATAAGATTTTCCCCTATCTCAAGGTCCCTTTTATTCGGCTGTGTGGGCGGTTGTAGGCCACAACCGCGGGGTTGTCTTATTCAGACTATCCAGTATGGGGTAGCTCCGCTTTGTGTTGCAGGGGATCGGGGTGGATCCTCGGTACGGTGATCTAGACCACGTACTGTGACGGACGGTACCCCAGTAACCCTGCCATTGTATGGAACCCAATCTCCAATAAGTGCCTAAACGGCTTCGATTGCGCCCAACTATGTTGGAATGTGAGATGTAAGCATTCCAGGTATTTCTGTATTTTATATTGAAAACCCTAGACAATATTATATTATAAATGGATTTCCTATCAAATGTTTTGGTTATCGTAAGGGAAAAACTTGTCCGTGTTTATTTGTGGAGAGCCTTACGAGATACCTTTTATTTCAAAAGGTTTTTCAAGTTAAACAACTTAAACGTGTACTTACACCAGACCCATGCTTGACCTGGAGTTTATTTCTGTTTTCTTAAACTCTTGGGTACTCAATTTTTTATGAGTAGCCAAGTGATCAGGTTTGCTTGACGAATTCTGGAAAGCTTGGAGCAGGAGTCTTGGCGTATCTATATATCTATGTTCGCTGTGTTGGAGTCTTTTGTCAGTTGTATTTTGGAATGTAATGGATAGACAAGTTTTCATAACTGTCTAATGTGATGATGTTGTGTAACTGTATTAACTCTGACATGTAATGACTATGTAATAGTTATGTGATATATTATATTTTTCTGTTTCCGCTGTGAGATTCTGGTAATTGTTTTGTTCTTTCTTTCTATCTATTCTTTTTCTACCTATTTCTTTCTTAATGATGATACCTCTTTCTGTGGAATGAAAGGCGGGTCGTCACAGTTGGTATCGGAGTGCTTGGTTGAGATAATACCTAGGCTTTGGAGTAGTATCTATCTTGAGAGCATGTACTTGTAGTTTTTATATATCTATATACCAATCTAAATTGTTAGGTTACCTGTCCAGGTTGCCAACATGAGTTCTAGAGGAAGGAGAGGCAAAGTTGTGGGCATCACGATGACCTCTGATGGAAGAGGTCCGACTGCTAGCGAGGCTGTGAATCTAACGTCGCCTCGAGTAAGTTTTGCTGCATTGTGTAAGGTTTTCTCCAATCTAGGAGGAAGGCCTTTTAAAGGAACAGAGTCCGTCGTTGAATTTCAGGCTGTTAGACTCGTGTAAGGGCATTTTAAAGAGTTTGGATCTGTTAGACGAGCAAAAGAGAGTGATGGCATCGTGGCAACTTCAAGAAGGAGCTGCAGCTTGGTGGGATGCAATTACAATGAATATTTTGGAGGAGGATATTTCTTGGAGTAAGTTTAAGGAACTATTTGAGGAACAATTCATGTCTACGGCTGGGAGGACTCGCTTAAATAGAGATTTTCTGGATCTGAAGCAAGGGAGCATGTCTATATAAAAATATGAGACAAAGTTTAATGAATTATCTGGCTACGGACCTGGTTTGATTAACACGCCCTCTCAAGAATAATGAGATGTTTGTACTGGGAATGAGGCCCGAGTTTCACGAGAAGATGACGGCATATCTTAAGGGATCTTTTGTGGAATTGATTGACATGGCATTGAGGTATGAGGAGCTTTTGAATAAGAAACCATTGGCATCTACAGCAGCACTAAGTGGAACTTCTTCCAATCCAAACAAAAGGAAATTCAACCCAAATTGGAAGAAACAAGGCAAAGGGAAACAAGGAGGCAATAATGGACCTCGTAAGTATTATGTGTGTCAGCAAGAGGGTAATTTGGCTAAGCAGTGTCCTAGGGATAGATCTCAGCAGCAGCAGCAGCGTCAGAGTGGACTCAGTTCAGCATTGTTTCAGAAATCCTTATGTTTCAACTGACATCAGCCGGGGCATATGGTGAAGGCTTGCCGCTTCTACAGAAGGCCCAGCAGAACAAGGTGTTTGCTCTTGAAGGTGGACCATCAACTTCTTCTTCTAAAGGCAAAGGAGTTCTTGAAGGTACATTGCTTTTAGATGGCAATTATTTTAGAGTTCTATTTGATTCTGGTGCATTGCTTAGTTTTATTTCTTTGGATTCGGTAAAGAAGTTTCATCTTTCCCCTAGTGTGGTAGACCACCCTATTGCTGTATCTCACCCTATAGGCGGGGTGACTAAGTTAGATAAGATCTGCGGAGGGCTAAGGATTTCTTATCTATCTCATAGTTTCTCTTGCGACCCATTTGTTTTGGATTTCAAAGGGTTTGACCTTATTCTGGGAAAGGATTGGTTGGATAAGCATAAGGCTGTTCTGGTTTGTGAAGAGAGAACTGTGACTCTGGAAACTGAGTTGGGAAGGATCAAAAGTGACTTGCAATCGTTCTGGAGTTTACTTGAGTAATCTTTTGCATGGAATCGAGGCATCTTCAGAAGGCGTAGAATCCATCGAAGTGGTCAGCGGTTTTCCGGATGTCTTCGAGGAAGTTAATGGTTTGCCCCCACATCGAGAGATAGAGTTTAGGATCGACTTAGTTCCGGAAGCAATACCTGTTGTTCAACCCAGTAGAAGGATGGCACCGAGAGAGAAAGAGAGAGAGAGAGAGAGAGAGAGAGAGAGAAGAGCTGTTGAAGCAGACCCAAGATTTCTTAGAGAACGGTTTGATCCGGCAAAGTTTTTCTAGTTGGGGTTCTGCTGCAGTCTTTGTCACCAAGTCGAATGTGTCATTAAGATTCTGCATGGATTATCGGTCCATTGCCCCATATAGACAATCTTCTTGATCAACTCCATGGAGCTTCTGTTTTCTCCCAATTGGATTTAGCTTCGAGTTTCCACCAGTTAAGGGTAGCTGAGGACAGTATAACCTTGACTACGTTCAAGGGACCCAATTGTTTTTATGAGTGGATGGTTATGCCTTTTGGGCTAACCAACGCTCATGCCTATTTTGTGGATTTGATGAACCGAGTTTTCTGGGATATGCCGAATAAGTTCATGCTCATGTTCATCGATGACATTCTTGTCTACTCCAAGTCTGAAGAGGAGCATAAGCGACATTTGGGGATAGTGTTGGAGACTTTGATGAGGCATGTTCTAAAGGCTAAGTTTTCAAAGTTCCATTTTTGAAAGTTGGAAGTGATATTTTTGGGGAATATTGTTTCTGGAGAGGGTATTTCAATTGATCCGGCCAGGGTAGCAACTATCCAAGAATGGAAGCTACCGTAGACTCCTATGGAAGTCCGCAGTTTTCTGGGTTAGGCAGGGTACTACAGGAAATTTATGATGGACTACTCTAGATTTCTTTGCATTTAACCAAGTTGACTCGGAAAGGAGCAAAGTTTAAGTGGACCCCCAAGTGTGAAGAGGCATTCCTGGATTTGAAGGCAAGGCTGACCAGTGCACCTGCTCTAGCTATTCTTGATGGTAAGAGTAAGTTTAAAGTCTACACGGATGCTTATGGAGTTGGGCTGCGTGTAGTGCTAATGCAGAATGGGAAGTGATTGCGTATGCGAGTAGGCAATTGAAGCCACATGAAAAGAATTACGCTATGCATGATTTGGAATTGTTGGCCATCGTCTTTGCTTTGAAGATTTGGAGGCACTATCTGTTGGGAGAGAAGTTCGAGCTTTTTATGGATCATAAACCTTCGAAATACCTTTTCTCCCAAAAGAATTTGAATTTGAGGCAGTAGAGGTGGGTGGAATTTTTGGCATCATATGATTTGGATATCCTTTATACCCCAGGGAAAGCGAATGTTGCGGCGGATGCTCTAAGTAGGAATGCAGTTTTGTCTATTTTGGAAGTGGTTCCGTCTCTACAGGAAAGAATCATAAGCAGTCGGATGAAGGATAGAACTTTTGAGGAATTGATTCTTGGAGCTAAGGATGGTCGATATTCGGATTTCAAGATAGACGATCAAGGAACTTTGAGCATCAACAGTCGTATGTGTGTACCAAATGTGGATGGCTTGGGGTAGGAAGTATTGTGGGAAGGCCAAAAATCAAGGTTGAGTATCCATCCGGGGATCTCAAAGATGTATAAGGATATGAAGAGAGTCTTCTGGTGAACGGGCATGAAGAAGGATATTGCTGCTTTCGTCAATGGATGTACGATCTGCCAGCAGGTGAAAGGTGATCAACAGAAGACCGCAGGATTGTTGCAACCTCTTGAAGTCCTTAAGTGGAAGTGGGAAATGATAGCTAAGGATTTCATCGACGGTTTGCCAAGGACCAGAAAGGGAAACAAAGGAATATGGGTAATCGTAGACTGGCTGACCAAGAGCGCCCATTTTATTCCGGTTAAGGCGACCAGGATTGCAGCGACTTTAGCGGAGATTTTCTTGAGGGAGATCGTCCGGTTGCACGGAGTTTCCATCAGCATTGTAAGTGACCGCGATCCAATCTTTATCAGCAAATTTTGGGAGGCTTTACAGATAGCTCTAGGTACGAGATTGAGTTTGAGTACAGCCTATAATCCCTAGACCGACGGACAGGCATAATGATATTCTTGAGGATATGTTGAGGGCTTATGTCCTGGATTTTGATGCATCTTGGGAGGACCATCTTCGTTCAGTGGAATTCTCGTACAATAATAGTTATCGGGCAAGTTCAAGATGGAATCCTATGAAGCTTTGTACGGGAGACCTTATAGATCACCATCATATTGGGTAGAGTCGGGAGATCGTCTTATACTTGGTCCAGATTTGATCCGAGAGGCATCTGCGAAGGTGGAGCTAATCAAGAAGATAATGAAAGCAGCCCAGGATCGCCAGAAGAGTTATGCGGACAAGCTATGAAGGCAATTGGAATTTGAAGTCAGAGATTTGGTTTTTATCAAGGTTTCCTCGATAAAAGGAGCGATCAGGTTTGGAAAGACGAGAAAGCTTGCCCCAAGGTATATTAGTCTGTTTCGAGTGCTCGAGAGAATTGGTACTGTGGCCTACAGGATTGAATTGCCAGTCCGGATGGCTGGAATTCACAATGTTTTTCATGTATCTCATCTGAGGAAGTACGTGTTCGATCTAGCTCCAGTTGTGGAGCCAGCAGCGCAGGAAGATTTAGAGATCGAACCGGACTTATCTGTAGTAAGGCATCCAATCCAGATAGTTGATCAAGACGACAAGCAGCTCAGAAACAAAGTAATGGAGCTGATCAAGGTTCAGTGGAGTGAGGATCCCAGAGATTGTACCTGGGAAACTCTAGATAGTTTAAGGAAAGCCTATCTGGATTTATATCCGAATAGCTAGTAATGTTGTTTGAATGAATTGTTTGTTTGGATGTTAGTGTATGACTGATATGTATGCTTGGATTGTTTGAAATAAAAACTTTTGGATTATCTTTTGCTTTTAAATTTCGGGGACGAAATTCTTTTTAAGGGGGGAGGAATGTGATAAGGAAATTTCAAGCAAATAAAATGTGATAATCTCTTTTATAAATTAATTAAATTGGAAAAATTATTATTATTCAAACAAATTAAATAGGTGTTGTTTATGTGTGTGCGTGTGTGTGTGTATATATGTGTGTGAGTTGATTTTAAATTGAATTTGAATTTGAATTTAAATTTGAGATTCAATTAGATAAATATCTTAAAATAAATTGGATTTAAAAATATATATATGATTTTATTAATATATAATTAGTTTATACTATTTTCTTTAAAAATAACTTTATAAATATAAATTAAGAAATGTATTAACTAAATAGAAATTAAATATAAAGATTTATAAAAGAACATATTAAAAATAATAAACACATGCATTATGCAAGAGTAGAGATATTAGCATATAGTTTCAACAAATGTAAGCTATTTTAACAAGTGTCACAATTTCTTTTTATTTTCTTTTATTTTTAAAAATCATTAAACAGGGATATAAATATATCTATCTCCTCTTCTCTATTCCTTTTCTATCTTCATTTCAAAGCTAAGAAAAACCAAAGCCTATAAGAAAATAAGCAAACCAGAAAATATCAAGCAACAACTTTTTCAACTATTACAAATCTGAAGCAAATTCATCTCAGTTTTTAAAGCTTAGATCATCTCAACAACAAAGTGATTTCCAGTTCAAAGACCAAAAGCATTCCAATTTTTTTCAAAGTACAAAACTATTTCAAAAGATCTTTATTCAACATATCTTTAGGTGAGTAAACAAACTAATTGCTTGTGTTAATTGTTGCATGTGATGAATATATTATATAATGATGTGATAATTGTTTGCATAAGTGAAATTAGGCTTGCATGTTATAAATATGCAGATAGATAAGTGTGCATGTCTGATATATACATATATATATATATGTGTGTAATATTTGTATATGTATATGTACATATATATGTGTGTGTGTGTGTGTCTGTTTTTAAGTTACGGGGTTTAAAAATCTGGTCAAAATTCCAAATCTCATTATCTAATCTCTTATAGCTTTGGTATTCAAATGAGTTATGATTGTTTAAACATAAATTAAGTTTTGAAAATATTTTTAAGTATAATAAGTTTGAATATTATCTGGAAATTAAGAAAGACAGTGAAAATTTAAAACATATCAAAATCTTGACTTAAATAATTCATGTTTTCAGGTATATAACCTGTTTTGTTATCAAAAATCATGATTTTTAAAAGTTAAATCATGATTTCCAGTTTGGTTTCGAGTGAGGAATTTGTGGTTGATCAAAAATTGGGTTTTGAGGCCTTTCTGATGATCAACGAGGTTTGGGTGGTCGAATTTGTTACTAGAGATGGATTAGAGGATGGGGGTCACTACAAAAATAGTAGGAGAATTTCTCGTCCATGGTGGTGGTCGGTCGGCATCGTATTAGGGTTTTCGAACCAGTTTTGATCGACTGGGTATGCGAGGAGTTTGCGTCATCAATGGAGCATCGGAGATGATCGGTCATGGGGGAAATGAAGCATGGATGGCCGACGAGGGTATGGACGGAGTTTCATGGCTGATGGTGATCGGAAGCGTCGAGTAGAGGAGGTTTTTAGGTGATGGGTTAGGTTCCAGATTTGTTCAGGGTAGCTCGATTTTGATTTTGGGTTTGTGATGAAGTCTGGGTGGTCGGGATCGATGATGGGGATGGTCATCGACATGTTGAAGGTTCCGAAGATGGTCGGAGTGGCGGAACTATGGAGTGCATGTGCATGAGGTCTGGTGTCAGTTTTTGATTCGAGGAAGAAGAAGTGTGGGCTCGAGGGAAACTCGGGAAAATGAGGGTGATGTCCCGGGTTGGTCACATGTAGCTCGTAAGTTTTTCTTGTATAACAGATTTTAACTTAAAAACTAAAACTAAGTTTTTTTTAAAAAAAAAAGAAGGAAAGAAGGAAGTCTCGGGGCTAGACTCGTGTATATACCAAGTTGAACCCGAAGTAATGATCTATAGCAGTTTTTAAAGTTATAATAAAACCAATTTTTAAATTTTTAAATAAATCAAATTTAAACTATTTCTTAAGTAAGTTCTTTTATATAATAAATGTTTTTAAATGATTGGATGAAGGAAGTTATATAATTATTTTTCTTAAATTAATTAAATTAAATTCTTAAGTTATTTTAAATTTAAGTTAAATGGTTTAATTAAGCGTTAATTAAAAGATAAAATGTTTTAAATTTATATGTTAATGATAATTAAGTAATTAATAAGATAATGGTTTATCTTTAAGTTAACTAAGGTTTTTGATGATTAAAGATTAATTAAATTAATAAAGTAATTAAAGAGAAATTAATTTATTAATGATTAAGGATTAATTAATTAATAATTAAGGGTTATTAATTAATTAATTAAAGATAAATTAATTGGCAATTAGAGATTAAGTAATTAAGGATTAATTAATTTGTAATTAAGGATTAATTAATTAAGTAATTAGAGATTAATTAATTTGTAATTAAGGGTTATTAATTAGATAATTAGAGATTGATTAATTAAGTAACTAGAGATTAATTAATTTGTAGATAAGGATTAATTAACTGGTAATTAAGGGTTTATTAATTAGTAATTAAGGTTTATTAATTAGTAATTAAGGTTTATTAATTTATAATTAAAGGATAAATCAATAAATAATTAAGGATAATTAATGAGTAATTAAAGATTAATTAATAAAAGTAATTAAAGGATGATTAATTCATTAGATAATTAATTAAATGGTTTGTAATTTCTTAAGCAGGTTAGGTAATTAATTGTTAAGTAATTAATTTAATTTGAGTTAATTAAATTAATTATAATTATGGGATTAATAAGTCTTGCTTATGGATGATTGATTGTATAGAATGTCTGGATTGATTGATATTTATAGTATGATAATCTATGATGTTCTATGATGTGAAATACTTTGGATATAGCTGTGATAAATATGTATGTTATTTATCTGTGTTGAATTACTGTGTGTATACAAAGTTTGAATGTAATTAAATTGTTTAAACCTTAAACAACTTGGCCTTTAAGAAACGTTTGGATTTCGATGGGACCGGTATCGGATATCGAATTTGATTATCTGAAAACCACATCGATCTAAGTTAAATGATAGGTCGTGAAATCTCAAGTGAAGATCGAGTTGAAGTTTCAAAGTGCAGGGGCTATTGTTGTTAACTCTGAGAGTGATTCCAAAATGAGTGTGACGAGATAGTACCTTCGGTTTCGTTTGAACCCAGAACGAACTTGTATGGATGAATGGTATTAGACCATCGTTAATGGAGGACGATAAGCATTCCAAGAAATGTGTTCTTAAAAGGTAATCGTAGCCTCAAGCCTCATGAACCAGGAATGGATAAAACAGGGAAGGTGCATGCAAGACTAAGTGGGTAGCACCCAAGTAGGATAAGATTTTCCCTGTCTAGAGGTCTATTTTTATTCGGCTGAGTGGGCGGTTGTAGGCCACAACCGCGGGGTTGTCTTATTCGGACTATCCAGTAAGGGGTAGCTCTGGCTTTTTGTTGCAGGGGATCCGGGTGGATTCTCGGTACGGTGATCTAGACCACGAACTGTGACGGGCGGTACCCCAGTAGCCCTCCAATAAGTGTCTGTACGGTTTTGATTGCGCCCAACTATGTTGGAACGTGAGATGTAAGCATTCCAGCTATTTCTGTATTTTATATTGAAAACCCTAGGCACTATTATAATATAACTGGATTTCCTATCAAATGTTTTGATTATCATAAGGGAAAAACTTGTCCATGTTTATTTGCGAAGAGTCTTACGAGATACCTTTTATTTCAAATGGTTTTTCAAGTTAAACAGCTTAACCGTCTAGTCACACCAGACCCATGTCTGACCTGGAGTTTATATCTGTTTTCTTAAACTCTTGGGTACTCAATTTTTTATGAGTAGCTAAGTAATCAGGTTTGCTTGACTAATTCTGGAAAGCTTGGAGCAGGAGTCTTGGTATCTATATATCTATTTCCGCTGCGATGGAGTCTTTTATCAGTTGTATTTTGGAATGTAATGGATAGACAATTTTTCATGACTGTCTAATGTGATGATGTTGTGTGACTGTATTGACTCTGATATGTAATGACTATGTAATATTTATGTGATATATTATATTTTTCTGTTTCCGCTGTGAGATTCTGATGATTGTTTTGTCTTTCTATTTATCTATCTTTTTCTACTTATTTCTTTCTTAATGATGATACATCTATCTGTGGAATGAAAGGCGGATCGTCACACCTCATATCCCGACCCACTAAACCAAACCAATCATCCTAAGTCTAAATGTTGGGCTAGGCCCACTAATTCATGTGTTCACTAGTGTAGAGTCTTACTAGTTCACTGCATAATTATTCCTAATATATATGCTTATTCCTTATATTCTTTATTTCCTTGTAAAAATTCCATAATGAATGGTCATTAATGCCAAAATCGAACAGACCCTAGTGACATTTATTTACGCATTTCAAAATCAACATATTATGTCTATTAAATTTCCTATAAAAGTCATATTAAATTTTCTAATCCGTCTCTATTTAGTTCTTTTAACTCTTTATTAAATATAAATTTATTGGCATTTTCCACAAAATTTAGAATTACTATTCCTTCCATTTTCAACCTCGTAGTCCTATAATTACTACGTTATTGATAACTAATCGTCCTAATTGTAAATAATATGAATACTTATGCGTATTACTAATTATGCTCTAAATATTTATGTTCTGATCGAAAGATGTGGTTATATGTGTATATATGTATATGTTTGTGCGTATATATGTATGTGTGTATAATATTCCAATTCCTAACAAAATAATTTCCACACTTAGAAATTCCAGAACATACACTTGCATGTACATTCTATGAAGAAGATAATTCCTTCATTTTAATTTATTAGAGCTATGTTTCAAAAAGGATTACCGTTATTCATTCCATAAATTACTTAAAATAAGACTGACTCCTTTTGGAATTATAACAAATTATCTCTTTTCTTTATTGAAATAGATAGTGCAAACCATAGAGATGAACCTCCGTATTTTACGCATCTCTTTCATTTTTCGTATATTCCTTGTAATTTCAAATGTGCATTTTTCACAAATTTTATGGAATTAGATAATTCATGGGGATTACGTGGAAATAGATACAACTGAAATGTACCCCGCTCCCAGTAAATTAAAATGCAATTCATATTTCAAGTCAATTAGGACAACCTAATTTACAACCAAATTATAAATCCTAAATAAACTTTGAAACTTTACAAACATCCTACAATAATAAATATTTGGGTCTAATTTCAAACTTCAAGATTACGTTGTACATACTATACCAATTCCTAGCTTACGGAGTATGTAGGCAGGGTTTCAACTGAATATGTTTATTTAAGCCTACAACTCAGTGGATCTAACATTGGCATAATTATTAAAGAAAATTCAATGATATGAATTTCAATGCTATGAATAAATTATATAACTTCCCACCCACCTTTCAAACTTTCCAAATCTAAATCAATTTCTCTGATCTGACACCTTCTCATTTCCAATCCAAAAGAATATTTATAACAAGGTATGTACATACTATTAGAATTACATATCTGAGAAGAGATTTGGGGTTAAGGGGAATATAGATTTATAACTATAGAAATTTACTTTTTCCTTCGCAACATTGATTCGGTTCTTCTCTTCTTCTCTTTTATTTTCCACCCTTCTCCGATTTGTATAAATATAAATATTTTACAATTTCTAGAAATAGTGGAGAAGGAAAAATGGCAGAGCTTTTCGGCGTTGACCATGAAATATGAGAAGAGAAGTGATGGGTTAGGCCTGAATTTATAGGCGCTTTAATCAACTGTATATGTTGGATTAAAATAATTAAATCCGGGCCATTTGGCCGAGGTTCCAACCGTAGCCACCACTATATGACTTATCAACCACTCCTTATTGGCGGTCGACCTAACCAACCCAAGGAGAAGGATCGATCGGTGGGTCCACATTCAATATAATTTACTTTCTATTTTGGGTTACTAATTATTTTCGTTTCAAAAACTTCAAACGCTAATAACTTCTTTTTCTGAACTCCAATTGACAAACCCCAAATATGAAAGTTTCTACCAAAATTGTCACAAATGCAATGGTGCAAGTTTCATGGACAAATTCCAATGTTCACTCTAAATTCCATTTTTGAGCCTTAATAATTATTTACTAATTACCCAAAATATTTCAAGGTGTTACGATACTTTCTATCTTATAACGAACGCGTAGATGCACCAATATTACCTTTTATACAATGGTAGGAGCATTGTCCTAAATAGACATCCCACCAGAGAACTTGAGCCACCACCTGTCCCTTTATCCCAATCACGATTCTAACGACGAAGATTGAGAGGATGAAGAGAGTTAGGAAGGCAAGGAAAATCTAGGAGAGGAAGAAAGAAGAGAAGAAGAAAATATAATAGAAGAAGGAGATGAAGGTAGACGGAAAGGAGGAAATGAAGAGAAAGTCAAGGAAGATGACAATGAAGACTACGGTCTCGACGGGGACGAATTATATGGAGAAAAATCTCGCAAGGCCACCATAGTCACAACACTTGGCTAAAGCATTTAATCATTAAGTCTTTACAACTTGCACTCATTCCAAGCCTGGAAAAAATAGAAGAATCAACCCTCCTATAGACTTCTTCGATGACACTTTGCTCTTTGGCGACCACGAGAACTTGTCAGCTTTTGGTTCCGGGGGAATAAACTTCCAAGACATTCTCAATGCTAGTACCCACAAATTCTTCTTACCTTAAGGAGATATTCTTACAGTTGCTAAGGGTGAAAACACTCCACCTCTTGGACTCTTGAATATGGTTTGTATGCTACTTAGGGAAACATTGGCACTTTATACACTTCTAAGATCACGAGCATAAGAACTTAGCACTTATTCTTAATCTAGTGCTTTAGTTCTAACATAACCCTTCTTTTTTTGAATTACAATGGAGAGACAACACTTCAGCCAACTCTGCATAGGTGTAGAACAGAATTGCTTTTCAACTCCGAAGCCAATAATCGATGCCCAAGCTCCTATCGGGGAACAAACTCCAAGAGGAGAAGAAAAGATCAAGTTAATGAGATGTAGAAGAGTGGAAGTGCCATCATGATGAACAGGAATGATGTGGTGTTAAGAAAAAATAGTACCGCCAAGTAGAACAATGGGGATCGTGCGACCACATTTGGCGTGACTTCGATCCCCAATAACATCCTCGCTACCACTATTCATAGCAACAACCATCATCTTCTGAGGAGTCTCCCCCATTGTCTCAAACTTTCACCATTCCTATTTTTATCTCCCAACAACCCAGGGTTGTCAGTCCTATGCAAGCACTGTAGTATCATAGGGTTGATATAGGAACTTCAAGTTACGCTGCTCCTCCTCCACCCTTTGAAGGCCTATCTTCAACTATTACCACAAAAAAGTAGGAAGCTCTATCCAGCTTCTACTTAGAGGGGGTGATGTTTGACTGCAACATTGGGAGAATCTCAAGAAAGGAAGCTAATGAAGGTGTTGACAAACATAAAGAAGTCATGGAGCATGTTTTTGAATGGAAAATGCTTGCCAAAGGCCTCTTCAATGTCAATCAGGCTAACCAGTTGATTATCAATTCCTTCGACTCATAGAGAGCCTATCACAACCAAAGGGATGAAGCAAAAAAATAGCAAATGACACTAAAGAGGGAAAATCCAAGTTATCTAAGGTCCACAAGTAAGCGATTGTGGTTATGAATGACCAGCTAAAGACTTCTCATGCTACAAATGTTAAGCTTAAGGAACAATTGAAAGCAAAAGAGGAACAATTTGTGGTGCTTAAAGCTGAAGTGAAAATCTTAAAATCGGCTTGAAAGCCGAGACAAAATCTAAAGTTCAAGTTCAAATTAAGCTTGCGGGCGCTAAAGAAGAAATCACAGAACTTAAAGCAAAGGCTACTTAAACTAAAAGGGAAGATACACTTCTCTAATTATTCGCCAATGTCATAGAAGAGAAAATTATAAAATGATAGCTATTCAGTAATACTGGCAAACGCTTGGGAAGAAATCTTATGTAGGTCCAATAATTATGGCTATGGCATTGAAGAGGACTATCTGAAATAAATATTTCTAGATGGCGATGATCCTTTGGCCTTGGAAACGAGAAAGATGATCTTGGCAGCAAATGCTATAGCTAAAGGAAAGACACTTGTTGAGCCTCCACTAGTTCCAACGCACTGGTTTATGCGAAAAATTCCATTTCGACTTCAAAAGAACCTTCAGTGGTCATTGTAACTTCCAAATTCTTACTTCTGAGCCGCCATCACTAAGACGTATGTCTCTATTGCATCTGATGTTAATACTCTATATCTCACTCTTTCGACTACTTAGTTAATCCAACTATGATGACCCACATCCTCAGCCTTCAGAAATCGACACTAATACATCCGCGGTATTCACGTGTGGAGAATCCAAGTGTCGGAGAGGCGGATTATCATGAGGTAAAGAAAATAAAGATAGAATACAAAACAAAATAGAATCTCACATCCTATTCAACGTTTAATTATAAATATGAGTAATACATGCAATTATTCCGAATTGCTTAATTAGAGTTCTAGTAAGTAATAATCCGGCCAGGATTGTTATAACTACCTATCCTTGCAAGTGCTAGTAGATATATAATACATAATATAGGGGAATTAATAGATAACTTCTACAAAGACCCCAAAATCACTACACTAGAAAAGTCATTTCGTAGCGTTGAAAAGATGCTACCCAAGCTTTTAGTGGCGTTTCGATAAACGATGCGACATAACATGCAACTAAAAGTCTGAAAATTTTTGTGGCGTTGTAGTAAACGCTACCAAAAACAAACATATGGTAGTGTTTCCGAAACCCTACAAAAGTTTTTTTGTACCGTCTTCAAAATGCAACCAAAGTGTTACTTGCATTTTTTTCTCTGCAGTGTTTATTTTATGCTACTATAATATTTTCGTCGCATTTCATCTTTCCTACTATATATTTTTCCTTGCATTTTAGTTTCACTACAATATTTTTTTGTAAATTGCATTTCCCGTAGCACTTTTGAAACGTTACTAAAACTTATTGATTGATGTATAGGACATCTTAATCGCCACTATTTACTGTTAATGGCTTGTATCATCACCTATATATAATAGCCATATTAAAACCAACAATCAATCACATAATTATCATTTTCAAACCAATATCAATAATCATCATATCCAAATAATTGGAAAAACATGTTAAATCAAATAATCAAGTATAACATCTATAATCATTTCAATAATAGTATTTCTATAAAATAAGCGAATCCACATACCAGAATTCTTTACAAACAAGTCTACACAACTGGTACAAACATAATATTATAATATATAACAGTTATAGTCTTGTTCATGGCTTAATTAGAGATAATTCTTTAGTGTGGTTTCTCCTCACTTCGGAAATGCTAATTACCTATACACAAGTATAACGGCCAATGGTTAGAATTACATACAAGTCCTGATAATTTACATATGCTGATAATGTATGAATTACATGCATAATTAAGTATAATATATATAAGAATAGTAAGAAAATTACTATCGACATTAACATTAGCAAGAGCATTAGCATACTTGTTAACCATACTTATTGACATTAACAATAGCAAGAGCATTAGCATAAGTATTTTAATTCATTGGCTAAATGTGTGGAACCCATGTCCATTCTTTTATTAGTGTATTTAGAAGTTCTCAAGAAGAGTTTTACATCCATATTAATGTTAATGCTTTCTTTACTATATATATCGGTACCAATAGATGTAAGTTTATGTCTAGAAAAAATGAAGCATTAAGATGTCTTCATTTTTGAAAAATGACCATTTATATGTGTAGTCATATGTATCTGAAGGGATTGATAATTGAACAATGAAAATTTTAGGGCAGCCGCAAGAATGCATTAGGGAAAGATATCACAAATAAAGATAATACCAAAGAAGAAATCCCAATGAAACATACCACAAAGAAAACTTCTGGATACAACGTTGATACAGAGGGCAAAACCAAGATAGGAACAAGTCATAATAATAAGTTTGGATCCAAGGATTTGAATCACAACTCGATGTTTTCCCAGTCATTATGGTCAGATTCGATGGTAGATTTGTGCAAAGAAGAGAATGCTAACAGTAATAAATTTAGAAAACTTGGAGATACCCTAGAAAAAATTCCAGTAATATGATCCTAAAGTACTTTGATCCAAAACAAATCAAAACTGTAGATGCTTTCTAACCTGCATCATAGTAGTCATGTAGCCTGGATTTCATTCATGGTCAGTTCCTACATTGTTGCTTCTTAAGTTCTTAATTAAGAACAAGGATAATTTGTACTAGCTTTTTTAGGAAAAAATTCCTTTGTGATAAATTCTTTCTTTATCCACTTATATTACTAATTCACGATGTGTTGTCGGTGCATGATTGAATCTTTAATTTTTTATTAGCAAAAACATAAATTGGACAGTTTCTTATGGATTTTAAATTCAAGATAATTGCATAAAATGGTCAGTCGTGTTGGTCAATATACAAACCTTATTTCTATTGTTTAATTGAGTACTTCTATTTGCATCATATCCAATTTGAGCCTAACATGGTTGAGTACCTTAACTCTTAATTTTGAATTTTACGCTTTTTTTTGTTTTACTGAACTGATCATTGTATACAAAAAATATAGTGATATATACATTGGGGACCTTGGTCGCATTACACCCAAATAACATGAAGCAGGGACATCACCTAAAAAAGGCCCAACTCCCGTTCTTGAACCAACAACAACATATAGTTGTTCTGAAACCAAACAAACAACAAGCAGAACACGGACAGTCATCTCGATTCACACTTAAAAATATAAAATTCAAATCCCATCAGGGTATTTTTGTCATTTGGAAGATCAAGCCCTCCTTTTAGTTCCAAAAATGTGAAACAACAACTTGGTTAACACCCTAAAATTGGTGTATATTAGAGCCAATTTTTAGAAATTCCACAAATGCCCTTACGGTTTATAGTAAATGACAGAACTGTTTGGATTTGAATGAGTGGATTTAAATAATAAAATAAGCAAAAAAGAAAAGAATATCCCCAATCCATCCTCTTTATTCAAATGTTTTCCCATTACAAGAGCAACTATCGTAGAGGAAAATAAATTCAAGTCCCTTCTTACGAGGGAGTGCATTTATATTTATAGAGTTAGGATAGGGTGATGCTTGTTTCAATCCGCGATGTAGGACTAATAGCTACATAGAGTTGTTAAGGAGTGTAAAGGCTTTGAAAACATTATGAAGGGAAGTAGGCTAATCCCCCTCGAATTTGCTTTGTGGATGGCTTTAATTTATTCCTCTTTGTTTTATCTTCTATATGTTATAACTTGGAAATGGCATAGCTTCAATAATCATGAATAATGACTTTGATTCTTCATAAATTTGATGGCATGCTATCTTGATAAGGTATGATGGTAGCTTCAACACTATTCATGTATTTGTAGGTATCTCATGGTTATTATTTATCTTTGGTGCCTTCATTCACTCAGGATATGTGGATAGAACTTGTACGAAAGGTGTAGATTGCTTTTATGGGCCACCTTTGATGATTAAGGAATCTCAATCAACTCTGTTGAAAGCATTATTCCCAATGTCTATGTTTTTGTTCTTTCAATGTCTTCAATAGCCTATTTTCTTTAACACATGAAAATAAATGGAGTTGTCTATTTGTATGATCCCTTCGAAGGGTTTAACTACCTTAGAGCTAATTGCTTCAAAAGGTTGCCTTGGCCAGATTGGTGATTTCTGAATTTTGTGTCTGCTTGTCTTCTAATGCCTTCGGAAGCCCTTTTTTGTTCAAATCAGTCCTCCCCTTTTGTCATTACCCTTTCGACTTAGTCAAAGGATACCTTTCGCCATAGTCGAAATATTGAGATGCAGATTCATGTATAGGAGACTAACTTTAACTTGGTCGAATGGAGCATTGACTTTGTTGGAAGGTTCAACAAGGCAGAAGGTTTGAATATGGGTCGAAAGGATGTGTTGAGCCCCTTTGATTTCCATGGAAGCTTGGGCTTCACCTATCTTCGTCGGAAGCTACCTTTCAACTTTGTCGGAAGGTCGTCCTTGCCAAAAACTCCCTTTCGACTCCATCGAAAGGTTGTCTTTGTCGAAAGCACCTTTCAACTTTTCGGAAGGCCAACTTTTCACTAATGTTTTCGAAAGCTATTAAATTCTCGTAGAATGCTCCTTCTATCATACTCATAACCATGAGACTATTTTATGGATAACATTTAGGCCCCCACCTTATATGAAAGAAGCTTTTGTTCTTTAGGACAAAAACCAAAGATTTTCTTAACCATTTTCCTGTAAAACATGATGCAAATATTATCTCTTGTTGTTAGCATTGGAATCCTTATTTAAAAGTATGCACTATAGTTTGTTCAATTATATTATTGGAGATAGTGTTAGAGTTTGCATTAATAGGTTTTCAAAAATCCAAAGATGGAATTAAGAGTCCATAAATTATCATATGTAAATAATAAATGATGAGAAGTCTATGATAGTAGACTGAAAATCCTTGTCTAATATAAATAGAGATACTAATATCCCACTTCGGGAATTATAAGAGACGACTTGAAATCCGACTCTGGCTATAATATTAAGAAACCTGAATCCATGGCTTGGGTATTAATAAGAAATTCCAAAACCATTGTCGAGAAATAGTATTAGAAGACCCAAAATCCAGATTCGGTTATCAATAAGAAGTCCAGAAATCATCATTTGGAAATAATAAAAATCCAGAATCTTCATCTAGTAACAAGAATAGCAGATCTGAAACCCAGATTCGGCTATCAATAAGAAGTCTAGAAATCATTTTCTGAAAAAGATAGAAGTCCAGAATACCACTTCTGGTAATTAATAATAGAAGACCAGAATACCATTTCTGGTAATTAATAATAGAAGACCAGAATACCAATCGGGTAGATGTTTATGAGGAGAAGTCAGAGAATTCTTTCTGATTCTTTGGTCGAATGTGCCATCTTCAGGCTTTGATGATATCATGTAAGTTTTTCTTTCTCGACCCCGAGTTTTCTTTGTTCATCTATCATTTGTTTTGGCCTATTTCAAGCAGGGACTCCTTTTTTCAATTTTGTGCTTATTTAAGCAGAGCCTATTTCAGGCTGTTTGTCATTTTTGACACTATCGACATTTTGGTGGTTGCTATTTTAAGCGATGCCAATTTTTGGCGTTGCCTATTTCTGGCATTGACTTTTCTTAGTCTGTTGGAATTTCATCTGGGTTTTTGGTGCACTCGACTAGCATATTCTGAAGCAGGGCCCGAGGACTTACCCAACCTCCCTCCAGGAAGCGCCTTAGCCTGGTCATGGCATGGCACAGTTAAGTGCTTGTTCGGTACCTTGGCTAGGCCATAGCGTGGCGAGACCAAGGCATTACCCAACCTCCCTCAAGGAGGTGCCTTATCCTAGCCATAGTGTGATGCGGATAAAGGCTTGTTCGGTACCTTGGCCAGGCCATAGCATGGCGGAACCAAGGGATTACCCATCTTTCCTTCAGAAGGTGCCTTATCCTGGCCAGAGCATGACATGCATAAGGGCTTGTGTTGCTTTAACTTGGCCATTTCTTATTTTGGCATGACTAAAGGCTTACGTCCTCCCTCCAGGAGGTGCCTTGACCTGGTCATCTTAGCGCGACCAAGGGCTTTCTACCATTATTGGTAGCCTACTATTTTAGGTAGTCCAAGTTTAAGGAGAATTTCATTCTTAACCATGTAGATTTTTTCTCAATGAACCATAGCAGAAATATTCTTGAAAATACTTTACTTATTTGTGTAGGATCGATTTCACCCTAGAGGGGGGGGGTGAATAGGATGATGCTATTAATTATAAAAATTAATTACGGAAGTTTATACAAAATTATTTCAACACAGATATATCAGAATAATAGTAGCATAGTTAATAGCAGAATACTAAATGCAGAAATAGAACGACACAGAATTTACCCAGCTTTGGCAAAACCCTACCTAGGTGTTGCCCCCAAGGTGTCTACTAGAAATTAAGCAGTCAGATGCTTACACACGTAAACTCGCGACACCATCTATCGACTAGCCTTAACTCTACGCTCAAAACCCTGTGACAACTCAGCCACTGAGTTGTGAATTCTCGAACTACACCACCGTAGCTCGTCCCCTAGTTACATGACTAGAAATTACAATTGTTTAAAAAGAAAATACAAATTTAAGACAATTATAAAACAAAACCCTAATTTTAAATATTAAATCCCAAATATATAGGCCGGCCCAATAAGAAAATGATAGCAATTAAACCCCCTTTCTTCCTATTATACGGCCGGCTTTGCTCTGTGAAAAAATGGCTCGTTCATTTCATTCTTCTTCGTTCCAAATTAGGGCTTTGTGAATTTTGGAGCGCCTATTGCTGGTCGTTCCTCAAATGGCTTCAAAGCTTCTTCAATTTAGCTTGCGGTCGCTTCCAATTAGTCGAGTTTGATTGTTGAGAGAATTGGTACGTCTGTTCCTTTTTGATTTATAATACACTCGACTTTGATTCGAGTTTTATGATTTATTCCTCCCTGTTTAGCTCGAACTCGAATGCCATCTTTGCCGATGATGTTTAGGGTTTTTATAGGGTTTGATTCCTTATAATTTCGTTCGAATTAATTTTCAAATTCGTATGATAATTTTTGTGCTTGGCCGTTGATCTTCGTATGGATGCTTGTGATGATTTATGACTTTGTCAATTTCATATATTTGTTACTTGATTCCCACGGTGTTGATTTATGACTTGGTTCGATTTTTTGGTTTCCACGGCTCCGACTATGCTGTGATGATTTTGGCACTGACTTGTTCAGTATTGGATTTAACTTAAATTTTGTCACTTACTTGACTTCGCCACTAATTGAGTTCATCGCTGCAGCAACCTCTGTTTCAATTTTTGCATTTTCAACTTCAAATTTTAATTGCAATCGTCTGGTGCAATGTTAAAATCATCTTGACTTTTATTTGTTCAAACTTGCCATGGTTTTGATTTTTGCCTCTGGGACTTCGGCTATTACTTTGAATTATTTCTCGGTGACCATTATCTTTGGTTCAAACTTAATGTTATGACTTAGGTATTTTTGAAATCCCTTGGGACATTATTTTTGGTTTGACACTGCTGTTTCATAGGCCAGTTGATACTATTTTGATTTTGGCACCGTCACTGCTAGTATGACTTGCTTGACCATATGCATGCTTCGAGCTCGGTCACTGCTATGAACTTGCTGGTGCTGTTTTATTTGATATAGATATGTATGTGTATACATATATATGCATACATGTATACTTGTATTTGTATTGCTTGCTTGTCTTGGCTTTGATCATTTGTGTTAGACTGAACTTGTTCGATTTTTTATTTGTCTTTCTTTTTTACTTCGGCTTTATACACTGTGTGAATTCATATATGCGCATATATACATTTGTATGTGTGTATGTGTGTATGCATGTATTGTGTTACACCCTCTGTTGTATTTTTCCATATATATTTCCACTGAAAATGTTGCATGCTTTTTCATGTTGTTTACTACACATGGCTTTGAGTCTTCTTCATGTTGACATAGTCTGTTCATTTGTGTTGTCTAATCTTCATGTATATATCACTGGTGACACTATTTTATATGAGTCTATGCATTCTTCTCTGGCTTGATGTCTTGTAGTCTTCATTTTCACACTGCTGTCACATGTCATTGTTTCGGTTTGCTCCTTTGTTTCAGTGCTTATATATGTTCACTGATATAATTCATATTGTATTGCATTTGAACTTGTAGCCTTGCCTCACTTGCATTACTTCTTATCATATGTCACTGTGTATCACGGTATGTTGTATTTTACATTTGAATTTTTGAGTACAATTGACTTGGTTTTCAGTTGAGGCTGCTGCACCACTGTTGTCGTTTGTTGCAGTTTGAATTATGATGTGGTCAGTCAGTTTCATTTATTTGCACCATGGTTTTCAATTATTTTAGGTAACTTGACCCATAGTTTTGATTGCACCTGTGTTGAATCCAGCTTGCAGCTCGGGTTTGACCTTGTGTTCGTGTCGTGATTTTCACTTGAGTTGAACCCGGCTTTTGATTTGGTTTTGACCTTGTGCTCACCTGTCCCTGCAATTTTATCAAGTGTATATATCGGTGTGCACAGCCTTATGGCATGTACAGTGATACACTGTGCATGTCACAAATGTTCGTGTATGATGAATTCAAATTTAAATGATGACAAACAACCCAAATAACTGAGGCAAATACTATTTTCAAAATCACATTTTGTTTTACACTACAAATTTTTTTTATTTTCAATTTTACTACGTCAGTGTGTATTTTTGCAGATTGCTCAGATGTTGGATTCAATCTGAAATGAAGTTGAAGATCAATTTTGAGTGAACGAGTGATATGTAGTGAGGTGCATATGTAAATGATAATCGTGATGTGATTGAAATTGTATTGTGATTGAAATTATATATATAGTGAGAGCTTGAATTTGTACTATTCAAAATTGTAATAAATATTTGTTTGAATAAAATATCCATTTTGAATTTAAACTTTTTGTTATTTATTTTATTCAGCAAATATTTATTTAATCTATGAAAATAAAATAGTATATTAACAAATACATTTAACTGAATATATATATATATATATATGTTTATTATCATCAAACAAAAAATCATATACTCGCATATTCAACAATTTGGAGTCATAAAATATGGTTTTAAATATTCTGTATTCCAAGCTCTTAGTACCATATTTCCATTATGATGGCATAATTTTTAGGCCCCGTGGGGGGATTCCCTTGAAAATCATTAGTGGGCTTTCCCAATTTGGTCTTAACGGCCCATCTGATGGGTTGCTCGTATTGGCCGTTTCCTTTTTGAATACCAAATCTCCCTGTTTGTATGTTCTCGTTTTTACCTTTGAGTTACAGTGCTTTGATATCCTCTTTTGGTATTCAGCCATTCTTAAGGTTGCTTCATTTCTTAATTCGGGAATCAAGCTGGTGATTCATTTTTAGTTCTTGATTTGGATTGGAGGCGTAGGCAATTCTTCAAAGAAAGTACTTTTCAAATCTTTTAACGTATTCTATTACTTGGTTGGTTAATTGTAGACTGTAAAGTCCATGTCTCATTATCTTTTTTTTTTTGCCCAATTTGATTCTGTTGGAGTGATCTCTACAAAATCCTTCATGGGATTCCTTTAACATTTTAATCTGCTCTTGGATTTTTGCATATGCAAATAGGGAAGGGCGTATCTTCTCTACATACTGACTGAATTTGGGATCTTCTGATGGTATACTTAATTGACCATTAATTGGGAATCACTGAATACTTGAATCCTAAGGATTTTGAGTTGTAAAGCAAGGGTCAATCCTATGGCAATAGATTCATATTCTATCACGTTGCTAGTTGTTGAAAATGCCAATTTCCTAGTATAATGAAATCCGTGTCCATTAGGGGTAATTATTACGTATAATGTTCTGGCCCCTTGCTCGTTTGAGGCATTATCCACAAATAACTGCCATTCGGGTTTTAAGTCTTTTTTATTTTCTGATTTCTCTGAATGAAATCAGCCATTGCTTGTCCCATTTATAACCGCTCTAGGTTGATATTTTACATCATATTGACCTAGCTCAATTCCTCACTTAACCAGATTTTCAGAGGACTTTATGTTTACCAATGGCTTGCTGTGTCATTCAATAATAGAAGATCGTAAGACCATTTTGGTGATAAATAGTAGGAGACCAAAAATCCATAGCTGGAGATTTAGAAATCATTAACGTTTTGTACGCCATCTTTTGGGCTTGTTATCGTTGATATTCTATGTACCCTCCTTTAGGCATTGACATCTTGAGCGTATCGTGAGCCACTTTTGGCTTTAAAGTTTTTGTATCCTTCTTAGGGCACTGACATCTTGAGAGTATTGTGAGCCACTTTTGTCTTTAAAGTTTTGTGTACCTTTCTTAGAGCATTGACATCTTGAGAGTATTATATGCCACTCGTGATTCAGGCGTCTTAGTCCTTTGTTGTTTCTACCACTGGGATCCGGACTTTTTGTCCCACCCCTAGACATTGGTCCTCGGGAGTGGACTTTATTATCCTTTAACAGTCTTTGGGTTCTGGGCTCTACGTCCTTTTCAAGTGATGTAGACCTTCATCTGACTCCTTTTGTCAGAAACATCGGCAAGGCATAAGGTACGCCTTTGCTCGTAGATTCTTAAATGACCTTGTCAGGACCAAATCTTGGGTAAGCATAGTGCGCCTCATACTTTGGGTCTCCCTTTATTATACTTCGTGGGATAGCAAGTTTTCATTATTGTTATAGCCTGATAAGGCTTTTCTCATATGACTCTTGCTTGTTGATTTAAAACATATCTCTTTCAAACTTCTTTGCGAAAATAATTTTATGATCTTTCGGTCAATTCATGCACTGGTAGAAATCCTTTGTAGAAAATAGAAGCATGACTTTATTGGTGGAAAATTTTCTTTTAGATGAGATAACTTTTCGAAAAAGGTACCCCAATATCCTAAAAATCAGTTTTTCGAAAATTGTTGGTTTAGGTTTTGAGTCATCGAGTTGAGAAGCTTTGGATATTTAAATTCTTTTGATAGAGGTGCCCCTTCCTAGCATTGATACCAAGAGGGGTCGTTGTGCTAATCTCGTGATAGAAATGTGGATCCCAAATAAGGGACTGAATGGTCATGATTCATGAACCAATAGTCTTTTAATTGGGAGTAAACTATTCTAATCAGAGTTTCAGCGGTGCTGGCGAGCCTCGAAAAATCAAAATCTTTCATTGGAAAATATGTATAAGTTTCTCCTTTTCAATGATATTTGAAAGTCAATTTTGAAAGTGCTTTTGTTAAGACATTTTATGTCAAGATCTTTTAAAACAACATGTCCCTTTGAAGATTTTATGAATTTCTCTTGAAATAAGCAAATATGTGTTTTTATATCCCATTGGAAAATTATTGATAGCTCTTTTGATTTCAAAGTATTTTCAAAAGATTTGTTTGGCAAACATTCTCAAATGAAAATTTGGTATATATTGTTCCACCTTTACATATTTTCCAAATTTAGGTTTTTCTCAATGAGAAGAGACATCTTAGTTGTAGGTTTGAAAAGTCATGTTTCATGAACAAATAGACCGTATAGATAAGAATGAGCCTTTCTATAAGAATCCTTTCTTTTGAAATAACTATTTCATATAACAACTTTTCAGATGATTCGTAAAACCAGATTTATAAAATCTGTCACTTGAAACTATGCTCATATAAACTTCATTAATATAAATAGATTAATAATATAAATGCACTTTAAAATAGTGGACACATATTTCTCAAAATTTGACGATATGTATACGAGGCCTTCTATATTTTTATATAACATCCATTTGAATCTGAACACTTTTGGGAGCCAACATACATATATGCTTGAAAGTTATACACATTTGAAAGCTTGATATAAATATTATACATGTGTGAATCCGTGCATATGAATGTGTAAAAGAACGCAATTATAATACTCATGCATTCGCAAGTGTGGCCTAAATTATATTTCTTTTGATACCCGGTTACCTTTTGAAGCCATTCAGATGAATTAAACAAATAAAATCGTGCCCAACTGATGCTTCCTGTGTTGCTATTATTAGAAACTTACCTAGTGATTATGTTCATTTAAAACCAGTGCACACTGGAGATAATACATAGTGGGGCATTTCACTAGAAGGACAAACTTCGCAGTCCAATTAGTTTCTAGGACACGCATCCATTGAAATTATTTTCAAGGCCAAAGTCGGCAGAATAATTACTTTTAAGGAAAAATTCGACAGACCAATTACTTTCGAGGACACAATTTCATAAGCTTTTAGGCCTTAGATACTAATTATTTTGCATTCTGTCCTTAAAACTAATTATTTCAGTTGTGTGTCCTAGAAACAAATTGCATTTGCTAAAGAGGCCCTTGTGACTAATTTCCACTACCAATAAATAGATAATACACATAGTACAATAACTGTTTTGAAGATTAACAATATGTCTAGTTCTCCATATGCCTTCCTCTCCGCCTGCTTAAAATTTTACTGATATTCTTCTTTAAGAATCTACTTTGGACACACTAGCAATTGAGAGATTCAATATGTGAGACATCTTAGGAACCTGGTATATTTCAAATTCATATGCACACTCTGTCGTTGTAAAATTTCAAGTAAACTTTCACATTTGAGAGCTAATATTCTTAAGACTTAAATACATGAAACTTCATATTCTCTTTTGGAACTAATTTTTTTTTTGAAGATCAAAAGCATTTAGGGTTCTGTATATCTAACTACCGCATATTCAAAAGTCGGGCAACTATAAATCCTTGTGAACCTGGATCACTCTTATGATGGTAAGATTTATATTCACATATCTAACATTGAGATATATGCATTTTATATAAGCCTAGGTATATGAAACTCATGCGTATACTTAAAATTTTCTACTTTTACAAAGAAAAACATATTTTAAATTTACATATAAAATCAGAATACCAGGGGACTTGATGTTTCTGAAATGGTTTGTGTAAGAAACAATTTGAAACCTTTGTACATGAGGTTAAACTGAATCTATAATTGAAATTAGAACTAAATATACTTAAAGATTCGTAGACATGGAACTAATTATGAAAAAAATCAAATTCTTTTAAAACTTACCATTTGCAATTAATAATGAATTAAAATATATCATCTTAGTATTATAGAAAATAGATGCTCGTATGAAACGAATAACCATATAAGAGCCTTGAGCTCTTGAAATTGAAAGTTCATGTACCCTAAACTGACTAAGCATAAGTGTATAAAACTGAAGTTTATTCAAAAACTTGTTTTCTAAGCAGAAATTTGATACATAATAGGTATAAGATCAGCTCATATCAAAATCAGTATATGCCAAATCATATTGAGGTACATTCGAGTTGAAGTTGCATATATCTAAAATTATACTTTAAAACTTTAAAGTTGTATTTATTTGAAACTAATCATACTTTTGAAACTTAGATTTACTCAAAACTCGAACCTTGTGTAGTCAAGGCTACATTATTCGAGACTTTGACTCTAAAATCTGACTTATATAAGATTGCATGCATTTTAAGACTTATTTTATGTACAAGGATAAGCATGAACTTGCATATATGAAACTGCATTTACCCGAAAACTTTTTGCAAATGAGAAGTTTATCAATCCTTAAGTTTCATTTCTATTAAATCATAGATTCATATCACCCGAAGCTTGCTTAGCTTGACACTTTCAATAGACAGACAAGAATCATAAGGTCGTTTAAATTCACATACCTGCACCTTTCAATATGAGAATTCTTGTTTACATAAATGGATGCAAAAAAAAATTATTTCATTTACCTAAACAACATTGTGTTTGAGAACATACAGATCTTGCACAAAATCTCATGTATATAGAAACGGATTTACATTTTTATTACAAGTGTTTTTTTACAATTAAACATATGAAAACTATTTTATATTCATTCGAACAACCATATGTTCGAAGTATTTAAAACTTTTCCTTTCAAAACTGATATATATATATATATATATATATCTGTGCGTGTGTGCGCACGCGCGCATGTATGTATATGTATATGCATATGCATATGCATATGTATATGTATATGTATATGTATATGCATATGCATATGCATATGTATATGTATATGTATATGTATATGTATATTAAAGCTTAACGATCTAAAACAGAGCTAATATTTGGACATTTCTTTTTCAAAAATAAATTAAAATAAGACTCAAGTGTGAAAATAAGGAATTTCATGAATTTAAACATGGCACTCTTTGATAATTACTATACAAATCCGGCATATGTTCTAAGAAATGTGATCCTGAAACTGGAATGCTTTTTAAGAATTACATGTTTTATGCCCAAAATTGTATGCACGGGAAGCATTATGAAATCATCCAATTTTCCAAAATCATGTCCTACCAATTCGAAGTCATATATGTTTTTTTAATTTTATGGTACACATCTCTCAAAACACAATGGCATTGTATTATATCACATAAAATTAGATACCAAAAGAATTTAGTTGTAAGTGCAAATAAAACTAAATATTCCTAAAGTCCTATACATATATATATATATATAATTTATTTTTTAAGAATCGACACATTTGTAATTCACATATAGGGATATATTATCTATATAGGATTGCAATTTTGAAATTCTGAGTTATTTGAAATTTTTTATGTTTGAAATTATGTATATTCATAACTAATCTTTAGCATGAACCTAATAAGGATATCATGAAAGTGAATAAAATTCATGCATTCAAAGCAATGTATATATGGTGTTGATTCAGTCATAAATCAAAAGAATTTAAACTTACTTTAGAATAACTAAACTTAGAGTCTTAAATTCACTCCATTTCAAAATAATTTCACAACTCTAAAGATTTAAAACAGATTAAAGTCCCATAACTTGGCCGTTACCTTCAGAGAATGATGAACAACAATTTTTTAAATCGAAGGTGGGACCTGATCTGAACTTTTGTTGGAAACTAGACCTCTCAACTTGTACGGCAACAGCTTTTCTAATCGACCCAGAGGCAGTCCTTGTTAGAAATGAATGAGTTAGTGGAAAGATTTGAGAAGAAGAAAGCATTATAAATGTCCCACATCGGGGAATACTTGTACCAATTCCTCTATATATACTACAATCCAACATAGCATATCAAAAAAAAGGAGAACGAGGAAAAAGTGTGGAAGGGATGAAACAAATATGGCATGTATACGGCCTCATATTAATATTAATACGTCAAAGATAGGGCCTTGGGGGTCTTGTGATTAAATGGGCCACAGACTGTTGTGTGGGCCTGCATATGCCAAAATGGTTATTTTTGATCGGATGTGTCTGTTCGTTTGAATGCTAACCAGATGCGTCCATTTTCTTCTAGACGCGCGCACACAACGGTCACTGCTTTTGGTTTAAGGGTCGCAACCTTTCCAACTGTCACAACCACTCCGAATAGGCACCTCCTCTAGCCTATAAATAGGTGGCCAGAATCCGAGAATTATTCGTTCAATTCATTCTCAAATTCAGTTCTTTCTTCCTGCAAAATCTCTGTCCTAGTTACTGTAATCTCTTCAGTTCGTCGACGCTCCATTTGCAACCACCACGCTGCTGGGCTGGTCCGTTTCATCCTAGGAAACAAATTGCTAACACCCGTAAACTATGTACAGCGGCAATATCGTTTCAAGGAAACATTTTCTACTGCACTCGGATGCTTCAATCGGTAATACCTTTCATACTGATCTAGTTATGCATTCTGGTGTTACAATTTCTCAAAATTAATTGACAAATTAGTGAAAAAAATTGCCTTTGCTATTTCTCTATAATTTTGTAACTGTTTCCGAAGTTACAATTAGTTTCGTAACAATTTTCGATTGTTGGGGATAACATTCTTGAAACAATATTGATTGTTGTACACGACGATGTCTCAAAATAGCAACAACAGTAACGCTACACCAACACAGACGGTGATAAACACTCAGTCGGCACCTCTGCTTCCGACAATGGCACTGTCTCATGGAGAAAGGCCAGAAAAGTTCAATAGGGCGGACTTTAAGCGTTGGCAACAGAACATGATGTTTTATCTAACAACATTAGGCCTAGCCAAGTTTTTAACCGAAGATGCTCCTGAAGTTGGCGAACTCGAACCCGATGCAATCAAACTGGAGGCCGCAAATGTTTGGAAAAATTCGGACTTTATGTGCAAAAACAATATTCTGAATGGTCTGGATAATAGCCTCTACAATGTCTATTCTGCTATTGCAACATCCAAGGAACTCTGGATGGCCTTGAACAGAAAGTACAAAACTGAAGATGCAGGCATGAAGAAATTCATCGCTGGCAAATTTCTGGACTTCAAGATGGTAGATTCAAAGACTGTGATCAACCAGACTCAAGAACTACAACTGATAATCCGTCAACTGCAAGATGAAGGGATGATACTAAGCGAATCTTTCTAGGATGTCGCAGCCATTGAGAAACTTCGTCCATCATGGAAGGACTTCAAAAATTACCTTAAGCATAAGCGTAAGGAAATGACAATGGAAGAACTCATAGTTCGTCTATGAATTGAGGAAGATAATAGAAATTCTGAGAAAAAGATCTCTCAGAATATGGCTGCCAAAGAAAATGTTGTTGAGTCAGACAAATCTAACAAGAGAAAACGTGAGAATGCGCCTCAGAAGACAAAGAAGAAATTTCAAGGTTCTTTCCATAACTGTGGAAAGAATGGGCATAAAGTAGCCGAATGTCGTGCTCCCAAAAAGAAGAAATCAGAAGCAAATACGGCTAAAGTTATAGATGGCATTTCTGATATGGATTTATGTGCGGTAATATCAGAATGCAACCTTGTTGGTAATTCAAAGGAATGGTTTGTAGACACAGGTGTCACTCGACACATATGTGCTAATAAGTGGATGTTTACAATCTATAAAACTGCAACTGATGATGAACAACTTTTCATAGGAAATTCATCTGTATCAAAGGTCGAAGGCAAGAGAAAAGTTTGCTGAAACTAAATTCTGGAAAAGAGCTTACTTTGAGTGATGTTCTTCACATTCCAGAAATCCGCAAGATTTTGATATCAGGGTCCTTGCTTAGCAAGCATGGTTTCAAACTAACCTTTGTAGCTGATAAGTTTGTATTATCAAATAATGGAGTGTATGTAGGAAGAGGATATGTATGTGATGGTTTATTCAAAGCAAATGTAACAACTATTGTACCAAACACTAATATGAATAAAAGTGAATCTTCTACTTATATTGTTGATTCTTCTAACATATGGCATTCTAGATTAGGGCATGTGAATTTTGATACACTGCGAAAAATGATTAATCTAGAATGTATACCAAAATTTAACATAGACTCCAACTATAAATGTCAAATTTTTGCAGAAGAAAAATTGACAAGAACCTCGTTTCATCATGCTAAACGAGAAACTGAACCTCTAGATCTTATACACACTGATGTATGTGATTTGAAAATGTGTCAAGCTAGAGGTGGAAAAAGGTATTTCATTACATTTATCGATGATTGTACTAGGTACTGCTATGTGTATCTCCTTAGAAGCAAGGATGAAGCATTCGACATGTTTAAACAGTATAAAGTAGAAGTTGAGAATCAACTCAACGGGAAAATTAAAGCTTTAAGAAGTGATAGAGGAGGAGAATGTGAATTTCCTTTTGAGGAATTTTGCGCTGAGCACGGCATTATACACCAAACTACAGCACCATATTCACCTCAATCCAACGGTATAGCCGAACGGAAAAATAAAACTCTTAAAGAAATGATGAACGGCATTATACACCTTAACACACTTTTATATTCCCATAGTATATACAGTACCGTAATCTCCCCCGTACTAGGCGTCGTCAGAGGGCACTCCATAGGTATGGTACAAAACAAAATCGTACAAGGCGAGCTAGGGTAGGTAACACGGCACAATTAGGCAATGCCAGGGTTGATATGCCATCCGGGCCGGTGGTAACGCATAGTCGCAGCTACCGCCCCACCTCGAGCCACACCCCCAAATCAAAAATCAAAAGTGGCCACCAAATAAATTTCAAAGTCAGAATATAATATCGAAGGAGTGTGTCAGATCAGAGGAGTGACCTCATTGGCCCGAGATCGCTCCTGTTTTAGCCACCTTATGCCAACTCACGGGAGTTGGGTCCATGTATATACCTCAAAGGAACGTCGCCACCATCCTACTTCATTCTAGAATCTCCACCGCGTACATGTTTGTTAAAGTGGTTTTCGAGGTTGGCGGAGAGTATGACAACTTCCGATCCCGGTCTCTTTAGCAACCTAACGTCATTATAACCTATGGATATTTATTTCAAAATCATTTATATTTAAAACCAAAATATCATATCTATTTCAAAAACTAAAGTAATGATATTTCATTTAAATTCCAAAACTAAATCAATATATTATTTAAATAAAACCCAAATGTCAAATCACTGAATATTTCCTTCAATTTATTAAACTTGAAATATTCCTTTAAATCATCTTAAATCAAACCACTTTATAAAGTCATATTCTTAAATCTTCAATTTCAATAAGTTCAAATTTATATATTTAAAGACAATTCTTAATTAAATAGAATTTCCAATATTTTCATTTCCAAAGCCATATTGCTTTCAAGTTATAACAACTCTGAAACCAAACACTTTGAAACATATTTATTTAGACCATTTAAATTCAATGTTAATATCTTTCAAACAAGATTCATTTAACCGTTTAAATTCAATGTCAAATAATATTCATTTCAAAGTTGTAGCATTTATAAGTCTATTCATTCAATTATAACTTTCCAAAACATTGTATATTTCAGCTACACTAAAATTTCAATTTTTAGCCAAATTAACTTATAAAAATCACATTGCATGCTTCAAAAATATTCATTTGGATATCATTTAACTTATGATTTAATAGAATAAAATTTTATCTATAAATATCCAAATTAAACTATAATTCATTAATAAGTCAAAATTACCCTGTTTTACTTAACTTTTATTTTAACAAATAACTTTACACTTTATTTTAAAATATCCATCCCACAAACAAAATATCCTTATCACTAAATTTACTTAACTTTCATTTGAAAACTAAATTTCCAATTATCAAGTTAAGTCATTTTAAGTTGCATTTTCCCATTTAAATCATAATCATTTATTTTTACAAAACATAACCATAAAACAAGTATTTTCTCATAGTTAACATAATAGTCCAATCCTCTTTACAAATCTATTCATCTAGACATCAATTAACTATGATTCCAAATTAAATAATTTTATTACTAAGTCCAATCAAAACTGCAGTTCATTTTATCTAATCAAAATACATTATCTACTATACAAACCTTATTTATTTCAAGAAATAACCTTTATTAAATTTACTACATTAGATTTTAGATTCCAAATTAAATCAAACTTAATTATTAAAATATTGATCATAAATAAAATCTTTAAATTATAATTTAAAACCAAATAAATATTTTTTAAATTACAATCTAAACTAATTATCAACTCATACAATTTTAACTTATAGGAAACGAATATCTCAATATCTCTTTATATTCAAATCCTTAAATCGACTTTTTAATCAAAATTCCAAATATTTAAAATTCAAAATACTTAATAATTTTAGAGAACTATTATAATAATTCATCCATGGGCCTGCATAAAATTTTCTAACCTAGGTCAAGTAATACGGATATGTATCATTTCAATCCATAATTTAAAAAGAAAAAACGGGTTCTATCATTTCAAACCCGCAATCCCAAGTAAAATAAATACAATAAAAATCACTCGAGCCTATCATTTCAGCCCACAATAATTTTTCCTTATTATATAGTCCGTTCGGGTATGTATCATTTCAACCCATAGTGATAGGGAACTTGCAGTGTGATAAACAGGAAATAAAATAACAGTATAGCATACAATATCATATCAGATAATGTAACAGGTATATAAACAGAATTTAATATCATATAAACATATCACAGGAAGGTATGAACATAGCATATTAATTTCTGCAATTCACTTGTCATCATTTCACAATTGTATAAGTACGTGATGTCTAGAGTGAATAACTCACCTTTTTAAAGCTAGGATTAAAATTCAAACCCAAATCTAAACTCTGCAAAGTACGAAAAGGCACGATAAAGCATGACTATATTCTTTTGAGTGGATGAAGAGTCAGATCCAAATCTTGTATACATACAATTACACAAACATAAGTGTAAAATTCAACATACAAGATTATGAATCAAACAATGAACAATATGGATCAAAGGGGCATAACCTTTTGATAAAACAGAGCAAGATGCAAACTTGAGTGAAAAGAGAGCCAAAATCCTCATCTTGTACATAACAAAATAAAGTAAACAAATATCACAAACATATGAACATGATTCAATCACAAACATAAGAACTCGAACACAACCCGTACAACGCTCGTCCACACCGACTTTGAGAAAACACGCATAGCCCACGAGACTAACCTGAGCTACCCATATACTTCCCCGATACCAAACTCACAGCCAAGCTTCAGATACTCAAAGGTATATGTGCACGTGCACACGCCACGGGCACCACTTCGATCATCGTCACCCCCGCCGGCGAGTCAAATTTGACCTTCCCACTCGATTACGACCACCAGAGCCTCCATACAAACGTGAAAACGAGATCGAGCACCAAAGAAACCCACATGGAACAATTCGTTCATCCTCGCCCACCTTGAGCGCCTTCACTGATCACCAGAATTCACGCTTCTACTCCTGAGAGTTCACCAACCCATCCTTCCCCTAATCCCCCTGGTCTGATCCACTCGAATCCACCAACGTCGAAGAAATTCCCACTCAACAAATCGACGTTTAACCCGACCTTAAACCCTAATATCACCTCGCCGTGCCACCATGGCGAGTGATAACCCATCCGATCATTTTTCCCATACGCCTCGACACCCAAGCCTTCTTCAGCAAAGGACTCGGCCACCCTTCAACTTTCGATCGCTGGGATTTGACCCAAATCCAAAATTCGATCAACGCAAAATTTCTAAATGCCCATCAACTTAAAAATATGTATATTAGTTTTAAAATTCTTCATTTTTTATAACGAATCTGATTACATGATCAAAGCTTTAAGATTTGTAATGACCCAAAAATTTCCGATCCCGAAAATTCCAGATAGTTATGAAAAAGAAGAAAGAGATAGAAGAAGAAGAAGAACAGAAACATCAACATCTCACATTCGCAGCGGATAAAATATAATAATAAATAATAACAGTTTACAAAGGAATACCATATCTCTCGATTACTTTTAATACATCAGAGTTACACATATATACAGACACTCGATATACACAATTATCATGTCACAGATATACAGCAATATAATACAGCGGAAAACACTCTATACGTTCTTGCCATCCTGCTCGCCTCCTGAGCTCTAGAACGTCCTTACCTGAAAATATGTAATACTCGGTCTGACCCAAGCATTACATCAATTTAACACCCGGATCAGGCTGGAAACCAGCGTGAGTAAACCCATCCAACATGGAATACAAAGCATACAACTTATATATAACCCGGGTAACTCGAATCAATTTACAAGTTCACAATATGTTATGGACATCACTTATTTCACACATAATTTTTTTAAGTACCAAATATTTAGATTTAAATAGTCCAATTCCTTTAAATCACTTCACTCCAGCCTATAGATTTCACATATCAATCTATAAAAATTCGAAGTGGTTTTGGGTATTTTCTAATACCCGAACCCGGTCTCTTTGAGTCTCATGTCATTTTAATCCAAGTTATCCAAATGAAATACACAACATTTCATATCAGAGATATCAACTCATTCAAAGCATCCAATACCATTCAATCATCCATAAACAAAGCTTAATCACATACAAATTTATTTTGATTAATCCTGATTGAATTACTAACCTCAACCACTTAGATTTCTTCATTTAATGTTAATTAATTTCAAATCAATCATTCCTTCATTATTCATCTTAATTAATCACCCTGGATTAATTATCCTTTAATTACATTCAAATAATTAATTATAATTAAATTCACGATATTGATTCTTCTTAACCAAAATCAATAAGTAATCTTAATTACTTCCTGAATTAATTAACTATTTTAATTACTTTAATCCTTAATTACTTATATTAATTAACTTCTCATAAGCCACCTATTACTGATTAATTCATCTTAGTTAATCACCCTGGATTAATTGTCCTTCAATTACATTCAAGTAATTAACTTTAATTAAATTCACGATACTGATTCTTCTTAACCAAAATCAATAAGTAATCTTAATTACTTCATGAATTAATTAACTATTTTAATTACATTAATCCTTAATTACTTATATTAATTAACTTCTCATAAGCCACTTATCACTGATTAATTCATCTTAATTAATCAATCTTTAATTACTTCGTTGATTATATAAATTAATGATTTCCAAGTATATTTCAATTTATCCTAATCTAAATTAATTACGTTAATTAAACCACAATATTAATCATCCTCAATTAATCTCAACCTGTAATTAACTATCTTTTTATTTACTTCATTAAATAAATTAATTACTAGTTTTATAATAGAAACTTAAAGGAATTTAAAACCAAATTTATTTTTAAATTCAAATCGGTTTACAAATGCACTTTAGCATTCAAGTTGTTAAAACACTCAATATTTAAAACTTTATTTGTTTTAAAAACTGAGATTCACTAACTCAAATGCCAGATTTAACTTTGATTTAAAACCTGTTTTCAAATCTCTCCTTTACAATTTAGCTTCAGTTTTTAAATATCACTTTCATTTCTTTCCAATACATTCTTATTTTTATTCTATAGTTATTTCACTTCCGAAATTCACCCTTATATTTCTTTCAAAAATCCAATTTATATATTTCGATAACTCAGGATACCGAAATATTCAAGCAAACCACAGCATTCAACATTCCAATTACCAAAATATTCATCACAGAATATCAATCATTCCAGTATATACTATATATTACTATATAATATAGCACATCAATTCAATTCAACCAATCATTTAAATTTTTCTATTTAAATTTAAATAAAAATCCAGAAGCGTGAGGTTTACTCGCATTTGATTTTTGTTTGGCGATCCAATTCCATCTCGACCATCATCCAAATTTTGGACCTTGTATAGACATTATATGATTTTATGAATATTCGAACGATTTGGACTAATCAATTTCTATTTAGTAAATTTCATTTTACCTAATAAGTTAATTTCAAACTATTTTTCTGTTTATAAAATATTTTCTAGTTATCAAATAATTATATAAGTTAACTAAATAAATTGATTTCCATTTTATAAATTTAATTTAACTAAATATTTGTTTAAACAAATAATTAAATTTTCCTAAACTAATTTTCCCCTTTTTTTCTTTTTTTTCTTCTAAAGTCTTATAAAAATTCCTGGTATATATAAATAAATTTTCATTATTTCTTCATAATACAAATTAGGATTAACAGATAATAAATTACCTTACTGCCGACGAATGTCGAATCGCCATAGCAAACTCGCCCTAAAGTCCTAGCCTCGACTCTGACAGCGACAAACTGCCTTCCTCCACATCCCTGGATTGACGCCCTCTCGACAAACCTACCCTCGTGAAACGCCAAATACCCACCAGGAATAACTAGCACGAACGACTAGCCTGCGTGACATGATGCTTCTCCCTCAACCATTGCGACCCGCCTTTTACTTCAACATCTAGCCGCGATGTCCATGACCCAATCGCGTGAACCCAGCCACGGCGTTCAACGCCGCCGTGCCCAATCCTGATGAAACCCTAGCTCGCGCGCGCGACCCAAAGTCGCGACGCAAACGAAGATGCCACTACAACGAACTCCCCCCTCCAATCGTGAGTGAAATCCAGCCCTCGACCCCCTTCTCCCCGCGTTCGATTGCGACCCCCTTGCTTTTCTTTATTCGATTTTGATTAGGGTCGAATAAATTAGAAAGAGAACGAAAGAGGGCGCGATTCTTATTAGCAGCCATTCTTATATATATATATATAAGTTCGGTTTTCTGTTTGAAGATAAAAGGGGACGAAGATAAATATCGATTTGGGGAAGCTTCTTGAGTACGCATTTTTGTAAATGAAAATATCTTTGACTATTTGACCTTAAATTTTATTATATTATAAAACTTTCAAAACGTCTCGTTAATTGCCATTTAAAATTTTGAACTCCTCTTAAGGAATGCGCTAGGCGATTATAAGGTTTTACCCATGTTCTGAACACAATGGAATGTGTTTCGGAAGCTAATTCAATCATATGCGCGAGTTACAGAAGAAAACGGTCAATTTTAAATTAAATCGATTAAAATAGTTTCTAAGAGTTTTGAGCTACTAGGGTCAAACGACAACTCCGATTGCTACGAAAATTGAAATGCGATAATAACTAACTATTACGGACCCAACGGAACCGGTTTCGTCGAATTCCGAGACTGTGCCTCGGAAGGCTATTTTTAAATATCAATTTAAACGATATATTTTCAAAACTGAACAAATCACCTTTAAATTAAATCTCAACCATTCTATTATCTTTAGTATCATCATTATAAATTTTATAAGCCTTCAAATTATTTTTAACAGGCTTAAAATTCCAGATTCAACATTTTACCCAATTTCAGTTTATTAAATCTAATAAATTAATTGTTAAATAATAATAATATTTGGATTCAAGTTAAAAATTAACTTTTAAATATTTAAAATCAATTAATAATTCCAATTTAAATTGTTAAAATTTTCGGGTCGTCACATTCCTCCCTCCTTAAAAGAATTTCGTCCCTGAAATTACTAGTTAGGAAGAATGGTCCAATACTCGTTTACTTTTCCCCCAAAACTAACAGTTCAACATCCTACCAACTATCTTTTACAAAAGACCCCTTATCATTCTTACTAACTTCCCAAACTCTCCCACAGTTTTCAAACAATAACCTTTTACTCAATCATTCAAATTTCAATTTAAAACCAAATTTTGAATTATCAAAATTTTCTCAAAATTTTTCTAACTCTCTAAATTTTCGAAAAATTTGGCCAGGATCTCCTTTGCGCGGCTAGCTCGGTACAACTACAAAAGGCCTCTACAGGCCCCCAGATTCCAAAGAAAACAAAATCCAAGTGGCTAGATCAAAAACCCAATCCAATTTCATACAGAAATTTAAAGATATACCTTTTAGTCGGACAATTCAAATTTATCTTCTGAAACAAAATCCAATTTTCCTTTCCCTTTATAATACCTGCATATCTTACTTAGCCATAATATCCAATCGTAACTTTTCAAATCATTTTATACATTTCCTTACATAGGTTTCATATCTATTTCAAATTAGTTTTCCCATTTCCATATGATTTCAATTTATCTTCAATTCTGAATATTGAATTTTACCTTCCATTTATAACTAATTCATATCATTATTTAAATTAGTTTCATTCACTAATTTATTTCAGTTTCTAATTTGAAATCGTCCTGTCGCTGACAAAAAAAAATCCAAAAATTATTCTAACTCCCAAAATTTTGGCAGTCTCCTTTGTACGGAGGAGCTTTTGCAATTTGACAAGAGATACAAATATATATACATCGACCCACACGGTCGGAAAAGCAAAAACAGTTCATATTTCCTATTTTTATTGCGTAGGCATACCTTTATTTAGCATTTTAAGCAAGCGGCTTATTATTTTAGCAATTAGCGCAATCCAAATCCAGCCAAACGGCCTTCAGGTACCTGTACTTACTCAATTTGAATATGTAAGTGCCATATATAGAAAATCTATTAGCATTTCACTTACTTTCAATAACTAAACACATGCATTTCATAAGCAACAAACACCCAACGCTTCCCATAAGCGATTTATATAATTTAAAGCTAATTCAATTGCTTTCGACCAATTCATATACCATTTCATTAAATTTCATTGGTTTACAACTCAATTGCTTACATTCAATTTATTTTTAATCCAAACAAGTTCATATTCACTTCAAATGATTCAAAATCAATTTTATTTGCTTCTATTAATTCATAGATTTTTAATTACTTTTATTTACGTCAAACAACGACCATTTTTATGTAAATTCGTTGATATTTGCTTAATAGAGTATCCATTTTAGTTTATAACTACTTTAAATTAATTTCAACTCATTCTGTAATTAATTCCATTTCATTTCAGATTTATTCACCAACCACACATATGCATTTCATTTCATCTCTGCATTGGTTTCATTTTAAAACTATTTCATTGAGCTTGACAACCTTCAATGCTTATATTAATATCCATTTTCCAAATAAATTTAACCCAAATCTTTATTTAATGGTCTACCATTCTACTCGAAACCAAGCTCTTATTGACTTAAGAAATTTTACTTCAATTTAATACGCCTCATAACCTAAGTTCATTCTGATAACCCAATTCCAATTAAAACTTTGATTTAATTTCTATTCAATCAGACTTCATCGATTTATTCTTTAATTTAATTAACCCAATTTAAATTTTTAATTCCCTTACTTAATTCATTTTCGAATTTATTTTATTAATACAAAGCCATTCTCAATTTATTTCTACTCACATGGGTTTTATTTGCAATACAAACCATTTCTACTATAATTCATTCTCATTTCATTCGACAACACTTCCATTATATCTAATTTACTAGCAAATTACGTTAAATATTATTTATAACCCACCTGAATTTTATTTTTAGAACATCTCCACTTATTTTAATTCATTATCAAATCCAAGTCAAATTCTATTTATAATTCAAGTTCATTTCCAAACCCCATTATCAACTTACAATTCATTTTATTTTAAACGAGCTAAATTTTATTAATATATTCTATCAAATAATTTATTTAGTTGATCAGCTTACTTCCAACTTTTATTTCAATATTCGATTTTATTACAAAAATCATTCCACTAAATTTTCCTGAATTCAAAATTTTTTTATAATTCCAGTTTGAATTTTCTTTCATTTTTTTTCAAAATTCCAACACTTTTATTTTAAAATTTTAGAAATTCTTTTAAATTCACATCATACTATTAAAATAGCTTTTTATGAAAATACTTTTTATAACTCGATGTCTCAACCAGTCCATTCTTGTTCTCTTACAAATTCAGTCATACGTTGATCAGGCGTAGGACTGAAAATCTATAAGTACTTGGTAAACCCGTTTTCAACATCCAGTGAAAATACTTGGAAAATAATTTTATTGAAAATATAGAGAAGAGTTGTGAAAATAGAGGAAATATCTTTGGTGAGAATGCTCTAGAAATCATCACCCCCATCCATGGTCGCAGTTACATCCTGGGTTACGTTGCCATCGCAGCAAAGTCCATGTAACTGTAGGCACTCCGCGCCCCTCGATTTCGCCATGGAACCCACAATAGATCGCAGTTACATTCCAGGGTTACGTTGCCATCACATCAAAAGTCCATGTAACTGTAGGCATCAGCGCCCCTCGATTTTCGCTGTCAAAATGAAACTTCTCCACGCCTATATAGGTCGCAGTCGACCGATATAAAATCAAACGCAGACTGTTGGCTCTCAGCAGCACACACGACTTTCGCTATGTTACCATAGGCCGCAGTCTACCGATGTAAAATCAAACGTAGACTGTTGGCTCTCAGCGGCACGCACGACTTTCGTTATTGTACACACAACTCATAATCCTCAGGAACTAGTTTTGTCCGGACTCCTCATAGGATCAACTTTAGAACCCCCATTGGGGCTTAAGGCAGCACCACCCGGTGGCACTCCTGAGAAGTTCATTTCAAGGGAGCGCCTTTTTCCCCAGAGCCATCATCAAAACACTTTATACTATACACATATAGTATCTTTCAAATCATACACCTAGTATGACCTCATACAAAGCTCCTTTAAACAAAATAGATTATCCCAAAATCGATAATTCTCAAACTAGGCTTTCCAATTTCGATATTGATTTTACCCAAAAATCAAAAGCCTTTCCAAATTCAAAGGTTCCCAAAACCTTTTCCAAAATCCTCATAAGATCCGTTATATATATATATATATATATATATATATATATATATATATATATTCAGATATATATAATTTTTAAAACTTTGGATCATTTCAAACTTGTATAAAATTCCTTTTATACTTCAAACACTTTCAAAAATCCTTTTCTTCCGGTAATAGATTCAACAAGGGAAGATTTATCTTATATAACAAAGATATATAACTTTGTTTATTCAAAATCAAATATTCAAATTTGATTACTCTTTCCAATATCAATTTCATTCAAATCCATATGATGTACACTTATCCGTACGCTCTACCAATCTGATCGCTCACTCGATCACACAATTTCACTTCCGAACTAGTATCGTCCACCTGACTTCCTAGTGCAGACTCAGATCTGGTTTCTTGATCAGAAACCGTCATTCTCCTCGCATAGCCATAACTATGATAGAGAATATCCAGAACAAATCAACAATCCAAATCCAGGTTCGTCTTTGAAAATCGAGTGAAAAAAATCCCAACTCGAATCGATATAATTATCTCGAAATTCTATGCTCGAATCTGGATCAAATCACTATGCGAATAGAATAATATACGTACATCCTACGTATTTATTTTCATTGATTATTAGACAAATCAATTTCCTTTCTATTCGTCCTCACATTGAACTTTATTCACTTAATCATATTTGCCTTAATTCTCATTTGAATTTTATCTTCAATTCTTATCTCAGTTGGGTATTTAATCAATAACAGTATGAACTCCGACCAGTTTATGTTTAGAAAATAGCTTGAAAATTTTAAAAATAGACAAGTAGTTGGAAAATAATTATTAGTTTGCAAAATAGCTGTAAAATAGTTAAGTAATTGTAAAATAGTCAAATAGTAATAGAAATTTTACATAATTGCAAAACAGTTGTAAAATAGTAATAAATTTGTAAAATAGTTGAAAATAGTGATTTGTTTATAAAACAATTGAAAATTTGTTAAACAGTTCCAAAAATAATTGTAAAACAATTATAAAATAATTTGGTTTTAAGAAAGAAAGGTTGCATATATTTAATAGCTTGGAAGAATAAGTTTATATTAAAACAATTTATATTGAAAATAGCTCAGAGTCAAAACTGTTCACTTCCCCATCAATTCAATTTAAATTTCCATTTCTGCTTAAATTGACTCAATTCTAACTTGAATAACCTCAATTTCTATTGAAATTTATTTAATCTCAATTCAAGTTGACTCAATCTTGATTTCTTTCGAAATCCAAATCAAATTCCATTTGATTTTAATCCTACGCAAAGTTTATTACAATTCCAAATTATTCCAATCAATTTGGGCTAATATCAATTGAACCCACTTCAATTTCAAATCATTTCAATTTAATCCAATCCAATTTTCCTTTTTTCTTTTTTTAACTTATAAATCTTCAATCTTAAATCCAATTAATTCAAATCAGATTCAATTTGAACTAATTCAATTTCAATCTCAATTTTAAACCATCTCGAATTATATAAATTCGAGTCAAATTCTCAAAGGTTGATTTAACTTTTTAAACCAAATTAACCTTTATTTAAAGTTTTTAAACAATTTAATTTTTGAGGTCTAATTCTAGAATTTCATTTCAATTAATTTAATTTTAATTTGGTTGTATTTCTGTTACCACTTAATTTAATTCCAATTCAAGATTTCAATTTGTTTGTATTATATTAGTTCTTAATTTAATTCCAATAATTTAACAACCAATCACCTTTATATTTATTAGAAGGAAATATTGCTTTATATATCAAAATATATTTTTATATAAAATCATTTAAAACCTTTATATAAGAAAATAACAAGTACGCTCTCATACACACACACACACACACACACACACAACTCATCCTAGAGCACTACGGACTCTATTTAAGGAGTAATCTCCACCAGAGCCAAGGTTCTTGCTTAACCTTTCAGCTCTGATACCAACTGTAACGACCCGAAAATTTCCGATCCCGAAAATTCCAGATAGTTATGAAAAAGAAGAAAGAGATAGAAGAAGAAGAAGAACAAAAACATCAACATCTCACATTCACAGCGGATAAAATATAGTAATAAATAATAACAGTTTACAAAGGAATACTATATCTGTCGATTACTTTTAATACATCAGAGTTACACATATATACAGACATTGGATATACACAATTATCATGTCACAGATATACAGCAATATAACACAGCGGAAAACACTCCATACGTTCTTTCCATCCAGCTCGCCTCCTGAGCTCTAGAACGTCCTTACCTGAAAATCTGTAATACTCGGGCTGACCCGAGCATTACATCAAAGTAACACCCGGGTCAGGCTGGAAACCAGTCTGAGTAAATCCATCTAACATGAAACACAAAGCATACAACTTATATATAACCCGGGTAACTCGAATCAATTTACAAGTTCACAATATGTTATAGACATTGCTTATTTCACACATAAGTTTTCTAAGTACCAAAGATTTAGATTTAAATGGTCCAATTCCTTTAAAACACTTCACTCCGGCCTATAGATTTCACATATCAATCTATAACAATTCGAAGTGGTTTCGGGTATTTTCTAATACCCGAACCCGGTCTCTTCGAGTCTCATGTCATTTTAATCCAAGTTATCCAAATGAAATACACAACATTTCATATCAGAGATATCAACTCATTCAAAGCATCCAATACCATTTAATCATCCATAAGCAAAGCTTAATCACATACAAATTTATTTTAATTGATCCTGATTGAAATTACTAACCTCAACCACTTAGATTTCTTCTTTAATGTTAATTAATTTCAAATCAATTAATCAAACATCCCTTCACTATTCATCTTAATTAATCACCTTGGATTAATTATCCTTCAATTACATTCAAGTAATTAACTCTAATTAAATTCACGATATTGACTCTTCTTAACCAAAATCAATACCTAATCTTAATTACTTCATGAATTAATTAACTATTTTAATTACATCAATCCTTAATTAATTATATTAATAACTTCTCATAAGCCACTTATTACTGATTAATTCATCTTAATTAATCACTCTGCATTAATTATCCTTCAATTACATTCAAGTAATTAACTTTAATTAAATTCATGATATTGATTCTTCTTAACCAAAATCAATAAGTAATATTAATTATTTCATGAATTAATTAACTATTTTAATTACATTAATCCTTAATTACTTATATTAATTAACTTCTCATAAGCCACTTATTACTGATTAATTCGTCTTAATTAGTCAATCTTTAATTGCTTCGTTGATTATATAAATTAATGATTTCCAAGTATATTTCAGTTTATCCTAATCTAAATTAATTACGTTAATTAAACCACAATATTAATCATCCTCAATTAATCTCAACCTGTAATTAACTATCTTTTTATTTACTTCATTAAATAAATAAATTACTCGTTTTATAATAGAAACTTAAAGGAATTTAAAACGAAATTTATTTTTAAATTCAAATCGATTTACAAATGCACTTTAGCATTCAAGTTGTTAAAACACTCAATATTTAAAACTTTATTTGTTTTAAAAACTGAGATTCACTAACTCAAATGCCAGATTTAACTTTGATTTAAAACCTGTTTTTAAATCTCTGCTTTACAATTTAGCTTCAATTTTTAAATATCACTTTCATTTCTTTCCAATACATTCTTATTTTTATTCTATAATTACTTCACTTCCGAAATTCACCCTTATATTTCTTTCAAAAATCCAATTTATATATTTCGATAACTCAGGATACTGAAATATTCGAGCAAACCACAGCATTCAACATTCCAATTACCAAAATATTCATCACAGAATATCAATCATTCCAGTATATACTATATAATATAGCACATCAATTCAATTCAACCATTCAACCAATCATTTAAATTTTACCATTTAAATTTAAATAAAAATCCAGAAGCGTGAGGTTTACTCACCTTTGATTTTTGTTTGGCGATCCAATTCCATCTCGACCATTATCATCCAAATTTTGGACCTTGTATAGACATTATATGATTTTATGAATATTCGAACAATTTGGACAAATAAAATTCTATTTAGTAAATTTCATTTTACCTAATAAATTAATTTCAAACTATTTTTTTGTTTATAAAATATTTTCTAGTTATCAAATAATTATTGAATTTAATTATAGAAATTTGGGTAAAATTGTAAATCTTCAATTTTGAGCCTGTTAAAAATAATTTGATGGCTTAGAAAATTTATATTAATAATACTGAAGATGATAGAAGCTGAATAGATTTTATTTCGAATATCTAGATTTAATTGGATAATTAAATTGTTGATTTAATATTTGAAATTGTGAAAACATTTAGAATTTAGATTTAATGTGAATAAAAATGATTTATAAAGTTGAATTAAATCATATTTGAATTAGAATGATATTATGGAACTTTTAAAATCGAATTAAAAGTTAATTTGCAGAAATTGAATATTTTAATATTTAATTAACGAGTAAAAATAGCCATTTTTCAGACAGTCTCGGATTTCGACGAAACTAGTTTCATCGGATCTGTAATGTTATATTATTGTGAGATTTTAAATTTCGTGTCAACCGGATTTACGGTTTGTCCGAGGCAAACTAAAACGCGTAGAAAATTGTTTAAGTTAATTTTAAATTTAAATTAGTCGATTTGAAAACCTATCTTCCAAATACGATCGAATTGGCTCCCGATATATATTCCATTGCGTTCGGAATATGGGTAAAATATTATAAACGTCAGGCGACACGCTTCGTGTGGAGTTCGGAAAAAATTCGGGTGAATAGTGTCGCAGAATTTTCTATAGAAGGACGTCAAAATTTCTTATTTTCACAAAACCCTAACGCATCTAGGGCTGGACGCCATTTATTTTCAAAGGCCATAGATCTCCGATCTTCCTCCTCTATTATCTCTCAATTCGTCATCTATTACCAGAAATCTCCAACTACAACATCGAAGGGGATGATGAGATCTATAGATCTATACGGTGATGATGAAATTTCGAGCAACGATGTGGCGGGAAATCAAGCTTGAAGGAAACGCGTTTGTGCACAGTTTTCAACACAAAGGGGAGGCCGAGCTCGTCCACATCAGGGCCGATGGTGGCACGCGTAGGGGGCTTCGAAACCATAGTCTCTGATCGTCATAAAGATCGACGTGGTGGCCGCGGCAATTAGGGCAAAGTGGCGGCCCTTGGGTTCTTACATGCGTTTATTTATTGGAGGGGGAAGAAACATTGCATGGCCATGATCGTGTTTTGCAAATCTAGCGGCCGAGATGAGAAAGGTTAAAAAAAATATAAAATAGAAATTGTAAATTGATTTATATAAATTCGTTTAAACTTTAAAACACTGTAACTTGTTCATACGAGGTCGAAAACTGACGAAACGAATTGCGTTGGAATCGTATTAGAGAATACTACGCAATGGATCTAGATTGGAGTTAATTGGAGCTAGTGTGAATTTTGGGTAAATTAAACGGTCTTTTAATTTTATTCGAAATAAAACACTGCAACTGCTATTGGACGCAATGTGAGTACAACTCACTCTTTCTGATTCGCTGCTATTTTTATATAAGTGAGAAATAATTTATTATATGACGATTGATGATTGTTTGGATGATATATGATTTATTGATTGGTATTTGGATATATACCTGCCTATTAGAGCAGATGAGTTCCCATTGCGCCGTATAATAGCAGATAATATTTTATAAATCGCATGTATCACGATATTCCACCTCGAAGTGGAATGGGTATTTAATTGTTGTGCTAACGTCTGTGGATGCAGGGAAAACAGGTTGGAGAGATCCAACTGAATTCCTCAAAACATTTTGAGTTGTTCAATATTGAATTTTGATTATTTATAATCTATGTGTGTGACTATTTATGATTGAAACCATTGAAGGCTAAATTTAGCCGAATATATTTTTGGTATCGAAGATACCAGAAATATGAAATTGGATTTTTTTTGAAAATTAAAGTAGAAAAGCTTAGACCGTTACAATTAAAGTATTAAAGTTGATTTTTATCATCCGATCGAATAAAAAAAATATGAGAAATATTTTTAATAAAAGAATTTCGAGAATGTCGTTTAATAGTTGAAGAATTTATTTAAGATACGTATTTTAAATATTTGAAAGAGATAAAAGAATTTATTTCAAAAGGACATAAATTTATAAATTAAATTTGGAATTTAATTTAGAGTTGAAATTAATTTTGGAAATCGATTCGGGAATTAATTTGGAGTTAGAATAAATCTTAGGAATCGATTTGGAAATTTGGTTTGGTGTTTTGGAAATAACTTGGAAAATCAATTTGAAATTGATTTGATATTTGAAAATTAATTTGGGAAATCAAATTAGAATTTGTTTTTGTGTTTAAAATAAACTGGAAATCAATTTGGGATTTGATTTGGTTTAAAGATGATATTTTCGAATCAATTTAAAATTCGTATATCAGTTGATATTTGGAAATGTAAATTCACAACGGGAATTTGTAAAGAAAAGGTAAATTGTTTAAAAAAATAAATATTGGTTTATTTTTAAAGTGTGGAAAGAAATTTACAAATTGGAATGTAAATTAAAATAAATCAAGAAGATTTATTAATTTATTTGAATGGACCATTTGGTAATGGAAAACGAATTTTTCCCTGGAAAGCCGAGTATATTTTTGAATAGCTTTTAAATAAAATTTAAAAGTTCTAGATTTGGTTTTTAAAATAATACTTTTGAAGACATTAGTTTTGAAAATTGTTTTAAACCTTTAAAGTAAAAATTTATTTAATTAATTATATAAGGGATTATTTTAAAGATTTAAATTGATATTTGATTTAGAAAATAGTTATTTAAATATTTATACTCTATCTACAAATTTTTATTTTAAAATTAGTTTTGGACCTGAATTTTTATATGAAATATTAGTATAATATTTTTCATAACTAATATTTAAGCAAATATTCTAAAATAGTTTATTTTAAATGTTTCTAAGTATATTTTGAATAAGTATTTTTATATTATTTTAAAATATTTGAAATCGGCAGATTTTCAGTGGAAATGAATAAATGTTTGGAAATGTATTCCGCATGAGAAGAGTGTTTTGAATTTGTTTTCAAAAAAAAAAGATTGAAATGTGGAAATTGAGTTGAAATTTATTATCAAATGATTGAAGTGTGAAATTTTACCTTGCGAAGATATATTGAAATTAATAATAATTTGGGGAAAATTATTTGAAATCCAGTGACTGTTGTGAATGATGATTGGTAGTTAAATAACCGATTATCTATATTATCCTTAATCGGCATTTGAATTTCGATGCGACTGGGAGTCGAATTCCAAATGGATATTCGAAACCCACATCGAACTTTTGTGATTGTGATGGATCTTTATTTAAAAGATCGAAGTGGAATTTGTTGTGATTTGTTGGAATCTGAATGTAACACTTATTTTAAAAATAAGCGCTCATTATTCGGATTAGCCGGGAGAGGACCTTGTGTCATAAAACCCATTCCGAATAATGATACGATGAAATGGGGTTGCATTTGAAGATGGTGTTGAAGACCGGGTATTTTTGAAAGCGAAAGGATTACCTGTCGAATGTCTCTGCACCGGGTTGCTCCGGTATAGAGATTTTATCACCCTTTGTGATGGGGATTCCGGACGTGATTAGTGAATATCCGGATTGCAAGGGCTTCTTTGGAAGTGCCTTCGGTTCCGTTCGATCCCGGAACGGACTTGTTATGGATGTGTGTCTGACGTTACACTTTGAGATGTAAAGCTGGTTTCTATCAAATACATTTCTGTTGGTGACGGAGAATTTATTCTCTCAGCTTGACGCCCTTCTCTGAGACGTACGAGCTCAGAGGTTATGTAGTTGATGGTTACTAGTGATACATTCTCAATTTGGTAATGTGGCATACGAAGTGCTGCTGATCATTTGTTGATCGAAGCATGGCTTTTGTGAAAAGCGTAGCTTTGTGGACGAGACTTCGTCGAACCTCACACCCCGGAATGGTCAAAACAGGAAGGATGCAGCAAGGTTATAGGGGGTAGCGCCCCTTAGGTATGTACATTTCCTTCTGGATAGAAGTGGTATCATGCTATTGAGCCCAGATACTTAACTTGTGTGGATATCGCAAATATATATTACTTTGTGATTGTTGTTGTTGAGGATCCTCGGATAAAGGTTGTTTACAACCGGGGGATGGTATACTCGTGTCAGTAGTTACCTATTTTTGCAGAGGTAACCCAGCCTTGTGTTGGCAGAGATCCGGTTAGGTTCTCGGGACGTCCCGCCAGAGGCGTACCCATGTGGCAGTAGGAAGTTCCTTAGCCTGACCATTTGTTGAAATCCAAAGAAACAATACGTGCCATGTACGGTTTTAGTTGTAGAACCTGCCATTTAAAATGGTACCTATAGCTGGCATAATATAATGGTACCTATGCTGGCTAAGATTTATATTCTACTTTCGAAATGTTTCCACTATGCACTAATAATAATATAAAAAGAAGAATTTTGCGTAGTAAGCATGTTTGACTATCATAAGGAGAAATCTCCCCATGTGTGTGATTGCATTGTGTGTGTGCTGGGAGGCCTTATGGTAGTTTCATTTTCCAAAAAGCATTGCGGATTTCTTTTAAATTCTTTTGTTTTCTTAGTTAAAAATAACTGTTTAAGATCTCACACCAGTCTCATAACTGACCTGGAGTTTATTGATCCCTTTCTAAACTCTGGGTGCCCACCAAATTTCCACACGGGCAGTCTAGAGTCAGATTATCATGTCATTCTGGAATTCAGGAGTTGCTATAGAGATCTGGGGCAAGCGGGATGGCGTGGCGTATCAACTAGTATATAGTATTTCTTTTCCGCTGTTTGTTGTTGTAAACTCTGATAATCTAATGTAATGTGATGTGATGTAACTGATATAGTTCTTTGTTTTGAAGATATTCATTTATCTATTATATGTTGTTCCGCTGCGATATGTGAGATTCTGTCATTGTTTTTGTTCTTCTATCTTCTTCATCTTAAACCCTAATGGTTCGGTTTTCCAGCGTTCGATTGTTAAGCAGTTGATACAGTGGACGTATTAATGTCGACTTTCGTAAGTCGAAAAATCGGGTTGTTACAACACATATAGTATCTTCCAAATCATACACCTAGTATGAATCACGTATAAATCTCCTTTTCTCAAAATCTATTATTCCAAAATCAATAATTCTCAAACTAGGCTTTCCAAATTTTCAAATTTGATTCCAAAATCCATAGGTTCTCAAAAACCTTTTCTCAAAATCATTCTCATAAGATCCTTTATATATATATATATATATATATATATATATATATATATGACTTTAAAAATCCTTGGATCACTTCAAACTTGTATAAATTCCCTTTTTATACTTCAAATACTTTCAAAACCCCTTTTCTTCTGGCAATAGATTCAACAAGGGGATTTTATCAATTATACATAACTTTGTTTATGCCAAAACAATATTCAAGCTTGATTACTCTATAAAGTCACTTACCATATTACTTACTTTCATAAAGTAAATTTCTACCATAGAAATTCAATTTCTATCTTATTTCATCATATATTTCACAAAATATACTTTTCGTTTCAAAAACCATTTTACATTTCTTATCTACAAATTTTCAATATCAATTTCATTCAAACCCGTACGATATACATATATCATCCGTATGCTATGTCAATCTGATCGCTCACTCGATCACACAATTTCACTTCTGTACTGATACTGTCCATCCGACTTCCTAGTGCGGACTCAGATCTAGTTTCTTGATCAGAAACCGTCATTCTCCTTGCACAGTCACAACTATAATAGAGAATTCCCGGAGCTAATCAAAAATCCATACCCAGGTTCGCCGTCGAAAATCGAGGGAAAAATCCCAACTCGGATCGACATACTATCTCGAAATTCTATGCTCGAATCTGGATCAAATCACTATGCGAATAGAATAACATAAGTACATCCTACGTATCTATCTTCATTCATTATTAGCTAAATCAATCCTCCTTTTTCTATTCACATTCATCTTGATTCTCATCACTTAATCACAATTGCTTCAATCCCATTTGGATTATCACCTCAATTCTTATCTCAATTGGGTATTTAATCATAAACAGTTTGTACTCTGAGCAGTTTGAAAATAGCTTGAAAAGTTAAAAATAAAAAAGTAGTTGTAAAACTAATTATTAGTTTGTAAAATACACAACACCAGAACTGTCATTTTGTAACGGTTATAACAATTGGTAATCAAATTCCCAACGGTTATAACCGTTGGTAGCAGGTACATTATAATTTTTTTACATATTTTACAACGGTTATAACCGTTGGGAATTTTCGTCATTCCCAACGGCTATAACCATTGGTAATTTTTGTACTTCCCAACGGTTATAACCGTTGGGTCATTCCCAACGGTTATAACTGTTGGAAATTTTCATCATTCCCAACGGTTATAACCGTTGGTAATTTTTGTACTTCCCAATGGTTATAACCATTGGGAATAACCAAAATTCCCAACGGTTATAACCGTTGGAAAAAACCATAATTCGTAATGGTTATAACCGTTGGGAATCTTGGTAATTCCCAACGGTTATAACCATTGGGAATTACTTCACATTCCCAACGGTTATAACCATTGAAAATATTTTAATTTCCAACGGTTATAACCATTGGGAATTTCTTGCATAAGTAAATAGCAAAATTACCAACACTTATAAGTGTTACAAATTTGGTATAACCGAACCATTTCTTATTCAGCATCTAATAGTATTTCATTCAACTATATCTATATAAATTTACAATAATAGTAAACACAAGACTAAATTTCAAAACTAACATATCATCAAATCAGTAAATAACATCAAACTTACGAAATAGAACATATCAAATTCTACAAAGTTCATTGTGACTGCTTCAATGTTATATGCAAACACATCAAGACCTGAATTCACCAATGCTGAAGCAGCCTCAAGGTCACCATGAAAATCAGAAGTTAAGCATTCAACTAATATCTCAGGCTTAAGTTCCTGTGTATTTAAACAGATAACATAAGTGACCAGGGTTTGTTAAATAAATAACACAAGAAAAAATGACCAATTAATTGACCTAATGTTTCAGATGGTTACAAAATAGAAAACCACATTATATAAACCACCAAAACAAGATATTTTATTACAAAATCAGCATATATGATGATAACTGCATTAAATTCGTTAATGCCAAAATCATCTGCAGAAACATGCACACAATGCCCAAAGAAATATACATCAAAGTACCACATGAATATTAACACTTCTATACTTCCTTCAGACTATGGATATACAAAGCATTAACAAACTTAACGAAAAATAACACAAAACATGAATATAATTAACCAGTATAATAATAAGGTAACATACCTCAAATTTGATAGGAGGACCACCTTTGAAAATTGCATCATGTATAAGGAGAGGAAGCTGGGGCAGCATCTACATGAGAAAAATTATTCGATCAAAAGAAACACAACTAAGAAAGCATATGTAGTTCATACACCCAAAGGAATACATTTCTTTAGAAAGGCAAAGCTTCTCTAGAAAGGCAAAGTTTGTAAAGTCCTCAAGGAAATTATATGCAGAACCAAAAAAAAGAGGGAGGAATTAGTTTCAGAAACTGGACGATCTTCCACTAGCAATGGATATCAAACTAATTTGGAAAATTCTAAATGAGGAGGGTATATTAACCAAACTAATGATTGCTAAATACAAAAAAGACTAATCACTATGGGAATGCAGGAATAGATATAATGATTCGGGGGGTTGGAAGTTATTACTTAAGATCAGGTTAGAAGCTTTAAAATGTGCATGGAGACAAATTATTGATGGTAAAACCATGAAGCTTTGGTACAACCCATGGCTGTAGGGAAGTAACCTACTTTGTAAGTTGGGTAGGGGTACATTGTTACAAATCAGGGGTCAACATCTTCTAGTAGGAGACATTATCGACAACAGAAACTAGAGAATTGATAGGTTCAGTTATCTCAGCGGTATAAGACATGAAATAGAAGCGATTAAATTCAATGGAACATAAGAGGAAGACTTTTTGACATGTATTGGGTCAAATAAAGGGAAATTTAGACTCAAATAAAGGGAAATTTAGATTAAGCAAGCTTCTAAAGTTAATGAAATATGGAAGAGTAATGTGATAAATACATGCACACACAGGATGGTATATATAACATGAGATTTCTGTGTGCATCTCACTGACCTTTCATCACACATCACCTTTCTTAATCAAAAAAGGTTGCTTCTAGAAATATATGGTTGTAACATGCAAGGGAGCTTTAATTTATTGCAATATTATAGTTGTACAGCCTACGTCAATCGGTGGGAGTTCTCAAACTTGATTAATTAGGGTGGAAAAAATAACTAAAGTGTTTGCACAAAAAATGGACAAACACCTCCAAGTCGTATGATTTAATTGATTTTGAGTTGTTCTTAGTGATTTGGGTGATTCATGCAAATATGTAGAAAGCAGGGACTAAACTGTAGATGGCATACAGATTTATAGTGGTTCGGCCAGAATGTGCCTACGTCCACTTTATATGTTATTCTCCTTCACTCTTCAGATTACAAGTACAAAGCTTTTATTACAAGTATATGAAAGTTGTTTGAAAGTTCTGTCCATGCTTGAGCTCTCAAACTTCTCCCCCATTGTTGTACCCCTGCCCCTCTATTTATAGAGCGAGGCTGAGGGTAGGGGTCCTGAATGTATATAGCTGGTGGTGGGCCTCAGCTGAAGTGATCTGGCTTGACAACCTTGATTCGGTAGTGCTTTGGTCCGGTAGTTGGTGGAGCGTTGATTGGCCCGGCGTTGCCTTGGTTCGGCAGTGGATGGAGAATGAGTTGGTTCGGTAGACATGGAAAGAGGGGAGGTTCGGTGGGACTTGGTTCGGTTGGTTGTGGTTCGGTGTAGAGTGGTGAGATGGATTGATTCGGTGGTATGAGGAAGTAGGTTGGTTCGGTAGTGAGTGGACCAGCTAGGCAAGGAAATGGAGTTAGACCGGTAGTGCCTGGACCGGTGATGCTTTGGCTCGGCTGTGAGTTGGTCCGGTGGCGGTCTACCTTGCTTCTGGTTCGGTGGTGGAAATGCACACACAATATTGATATTCCAATTTTGATCAAAAAATGAGATAACATAAAGTAAATTCATTGTGTTTTGTTTGAACCATTCAACTAAAAAAATGTTTCATTATGATATTTAAAGTTTCATTATGTCAGAAATTTTCTGGGCTATGATATTTAACTTAGAAGGTAAATACAAGTTCATTAGAGAAACTTCATATGAACATCGATTTCTAACAAAATTATTTAACCTTATTGTAATCCAAGTATCGATTTAATCCGTTAATTATCTCTCTCTTTTTTTGACCTTTATTAAATGAATAGGCAGGTACATACTTCTACCACGGGTACTATGGTATGCAGAGGGCAGCAGTCTATATGGGCTCTAATAGTAGATTTAGCAGAAGGTGAAAAAGAGTCATTCCACTATGAGAAAAAATTAATTTACTATTGAGTGATTGGTGCCGTGAAAGTGTTTGTGCTCAAGCAGCAGGCCTCCCTTCAAATCCTTTCATGTGGAAATTACCTCTCAGCCTAAAATAAATAACAATATGCCTAAGAAGCAACATATCTACTGAAAGATAGCACAAACATCACAGAACTAAAAGTAAAGGAAAAGAGAAAACTATAATTAAAAGAAACAGCAAGCGCATTCTAAAATATTTAAGTATTTATATAATCCATTACGCAAAAGTAAGCACTCTCCACGTTATGTTTAGAAAATAGCTGTAAAATGGACACTATTGCTTCCAAAGGTGGAACTTTATGCTAAACCTAAGAAACATTGTTCTCTATCTCTCATTCTTTAATCTTTCCACTTCTATCCTCTCATCATATATAAAAAAATTGACAAATCGATGTCAGTTTAGCTATAAATTTGATAAGAAAAATTAACTAAGGTATATTAACAGATTAATGACCCATCGTGCACCGAAAATACTGAAAATTAATGGTAAATTTCCAATTAATAAGGATATGCCAAAAGATTGTACAATATACTTACACCGATGGGAGTTGTTGATCCCGTCATTTTGGTTTCCCTTACGTCTATTTTAGAAATGTGTAGAATCTGCAATTAAAGTGGATGTTTGGCTTTGAAACGAAAAACACCTCTGAGTACTATAATTTGGCAGGATATTATGACTTCAGTTTTGCAAAAATATATTACTTGTATTTGGGAAATCTTACTATACATTTTACTAAATTAAAACTATCTGATGTCGTTGATACAGTCATTCCTGGTACTTGTTGGTGCCAGTGTGTTTCCTTCAAATATGTTTGCCCATGTTCATACAACCAAATTAAATAAAAAATCAATACATACATTTTCCTAGACAAATCACAAATTAAAAGTTAATATAATGTCATACCCAATGAACAAATAAAAGCTGAGGTGGTAAATCTTGCAGTGCATCTACTTGTTCTTTACTCTTAGCTTTGAACTCAGCTTCTTCTTCCTCGTCTCTTACCACTAAGAGGCTCCATATTCTTCGAGTATATGAAATGCCAGTAGTTTAATAGCAAATATGAATAAAAATATATACTGAAAAGAGCATGAAAATAATTGTTTTATTCTAGGTTTCAAAATAACTTACGTTAATTGATTGTCAATAGATGAAATAGCCAATATTGAAGCCTCTTATGGACTCCATTCACGCTTATGGAACTCAAAATGAGCTACTACTGCATCACCCTGTAGATATAAACAAGTAATATAGCTTCAGCTAGTTGAGAACAAAAATAAACTCAAAATTGAAAAACAAGGAACAATTACCAATTTTCTATAGTGCCAATGTGAAACGATACAAGAAAAAATGGAGCTCTAAAATAAATTGATAGTTTTTAGTTATTTTTCCCTATTATTTGACTGGACATGAACAAATATATCGGTAACAAATGCACTTAATGGAATGAATGAAAATATTAGTATAATTATTCAAGTTGTCATGAATAAACATATTAGAAGAATACCAGCTAGTATCAGCATTTGTCATTCATTCACACACATAGGTGTTGAGACATCACTAAAAACATTTCAACATTGAATATAATCTATTAGCAGGTGAAATAAATTCATCCAAAGAGAATAAATCTTGTCAAAACTCTAAAAATCATAATTCAAAATCAAAGAAGATGATTTGTATTTGTGCTGAGGCATAAAAATATATACGATGTCATCTAATACACAAGAAAGAAACTTTAGAAATTGCAAGCTGCACCACTTAAGACTGCAAACAAGGTGTGCAATGACTTATTCAAACTAAAGCATCGTTGCAAATTTGTGATATAGGTTAATAGTTGCTCATGTAAAATTAAAAGTTGTTTTTCGACTTTATTTTTATAGTTTGTCTATGCAAAATATGTGCACATGATGGATGTTCGTGTAGGCTTTTTTATTTTATCGTTTGTTCCTTACAACCTAATATAATAGACTTGGCAAATACAAAGAAAATATCACGAGCCTGAATGCATCTTACTGAATGAAAAACTTACCATAGAAAAGCTAAAAAAAGACTTGTCTTGGTAAGGTAAATCAATTCTCTACTGCCTAATGTTTTGCACAAAAAAACATTATTGCTGATTTTTCTTTTAGCATAGTATGATTTGTGTGTAATTAGAATCCTTTAAAGCTTTATCAAACTGTTTTATAATTTTCATCTCATACTAAACGATTTGTTAATTATATCTCTATAAATTTCAATAGTTTAGCACAACTTCTTGAGCTAATAGATTTTCAATATAAAGTGACTTGTTGCTATAGCACAACTTCATTATATCTCTATAAATCTCTATAAAACACTTATAGGTGCTTTGAAAGGTAAAAAAGCCTCAGGCTAGCACCTATGGCTTTTTGGCGCTTAGGCACGCCTAGGCGAGGGCTTTAATAACTATGGATGATTTATTGCTATAGCTTACTTACTGGATTTTTGTAATAATAATTATATGTTATTGTGATGAAATTTGATATTATTCACTATTATTTTAAATAAAAACAATTTTCTTTTATAATGTACCATGAACTAATCAAAGATAGTACAATTTTAAATTTTACATACAAAAATATTAAATTGATCAAATTTTGTTTCCATGCAACACATTGATCAAAACATGGTCGAAGCAATTAATATATCAAAAACTTGCCACACGACATATAATTCACATTATACACAACTTTAAGTAAAAACATACCTTGTTTTGCAGTTTAAAGCAAGTTTGCTTAATTCATATGCAATCACGCGTCAAAATAAATCCAAATTGACTTCGTGTACCTAATTTCAACTTAAATTAAAAGCATAAGTCTCATATAAATAAAGTATAATAACATGGTATTCATTTAACTAGTTAAATGTATAGAGACAACTTTCCAACAAACCTATGGAAAAGTTTATTACCTACTGACATCAACCATATAAAGTATTTAAGCTTATGCTTTCAATATAATAGCACAAATATTATAATGCATATGACATGTGAACTGATATACTAAGTTTGTTGATCAATGAACATCGTGTGGTATGTGAAAATGTAAAATGATGGCATTTGTGCTTGCCATAATTGAAAATTTACTAATTAGGTGTTTGTTAAACATCCAAACAAAGTCATAGGGAAATATAATCAATCTTGTAATGGGTTCAATGTCAGAACTCATGTGGCAGTATCAATTTGCTCAAATTCTCCAATCATTTTTTCCACGTCTTTTTCTCAACTCAATTCCATTTCACATCGAGTCAATAGACAAAAAAAATATGCTAAAACTTAAGTTGCATTACTGATAAAATTTGTAAGACAAACTTCAATAGAATTTAAAACAACTGAGTGGAAAAAAAAATGATGTTCAAAGAACAGATTTGGAAACAGTAACCAAGTAACAATCACAGTGGAAAGCACTAGGCATGGTAGAAAGGTCCACAAACATATTATCCACATATTGCAATTTATTCCATATTTCCACCCAAAGATGCCAGGCGAAAGAAGAAACTAACTACAGAAGAAGTACATGTTGTGTAAATTGCATCACCCATAACTAAAATGATGCAGCATGATTTAAGATCAATATCAAAGCAGGTCGCTACATCTCAACGGCCTAGCACCGCATCGCTGCAGCATCCTATTGCTGTCTTTAGATCGCGTTTTGTATTTTTTTATTGTTGTTATTTTTTAATTCAAAAACCTGTTTCCATTAGGTCATTAAATATGTTAAATTCAATTTTACATTAACCATATACTTTTTTCCATAACTGATAATAACAGAAAGGAACAGCATAAAATAATCCAATATGACCATACGCAAATCATTGCCTCATTACACAGGAAGTAACAAAAGTAAAGTAACAGTATTTAGTCACAAAATTGGTCAATGACAGAAGAAGGCTTCTTGTCAATGGGAAGTAACAATCATGTTTAGAACTCTTCTGCCTCCATTACAATACAAAGAGGCAATATAATAATATTTGTTATTCACAATATAACAGCGTGTGTTCAAATACTGGAAGTTTCATACATCTACACACATAAACAGTTAGACATGCTTTGATTATCAAACTGTGCGTGTTTAAAAGATTATTGTCTATACGTGATTGTTTATATGTAAGTTTGGAATTAATGGATTATAAGTTTGAATTATTATTATTATTCCAAATTAAATAATATGATTTGAATCTATTTTGAAAAGAACTTTTAATATTTCATTTCTATTTAAAATACATAACTAAATACCTTCCTTCCATGTAAATTAAATTACTAACCAACTTAAACAGAGTACTAATGTACTTTTTTCCCAACTTGATTTAATTTGACCATTCGAGGAGACATCAAGCAGCTGCACTACATATCTAATTGAACCATCATGATCAATCTAAATGGTTACTTCAGTAAAGGTAAAGGCTACAGAGTAAAAGGAATGCCCAAATCCAAACATTTATAATAAAAAATTACTCTAAAACCATAATTCTGCTTCTATCTGTAAATATGAATGTAATAGAGGATAAGTTAACATGAAATTTTAGTAAATAATTTTCAATACAATGCATTCCGATGATGCACGCATTCCAGCATATGGGCATATAGGGAACAAAAGCTGGACTAGCCACCAAGTATTATCATTTATGTACTATAAATTAGTCAAATGACAAAATTTTGCTAGAATTATACATATTAAACTTTATTGCTCATAATGATGGAATAATTAAACATATGGTAAAAGAATATCAAACAAATGAATGCTATAACCTAATATCCTACATTACAATATTTTTCCTAAATATAATTATTATAGAGGATTTCCAAACACCTTTACCAGAAATTCTTTCTAAAAAAATTAAAACTTTATTTCTTACCAAAACATGACCTTATAAGAATAATTTATGAAACTCTTAAAGTAAATCGGTCCACACGATAAACAAAATTGAAATTCATAGTGAAATTTGAACCTATCCATGTATTCATTACATGAAAGTTTAATGTTTTCCAGCAAGAAGGATCCAATTTTATCTATAGGTATTTGCATTTGTTCAACAACCTTTATGGTAATGGGTTTTGTTCTCATTCTTTTGCTTCTCCTCTAGAAGAATTCTCAAAAAAATTTACCATAAAATGAGAACAAATCATGAAAAAGAAATTGAATTTTTCTTAGAGACATATGGTTCTCTGAGTACAAAACACTACTTAACTTCGATAACACTTAACTTCAAATCTACTCTTACATCAATTTGCCTTCTTCCCAAACCGGAAAATAGTTTATCATTCTTTGTGTCAGTATAGAACTCTAGATCAATTAAAGAATTATTGCTAATTCCCTTCATCCAACTTCAGCAACCAAGAAATTAGAAAACTGAAGTCAAAATTATTACTGACTGAAATTACCAGATTTTAGAAATTAAAACCCAAACTTAAAATAGCCTTCATAGATTTTGCTTCCTGCCACATGCACTGCGTTGTTTTTTGTTCATTTTTCTTCTACATTGGCCGATGCAGCTCCCCTTCGTGCCTTCATAGTTTGATCTAAACGATATTTTTTAGGAGCAACTACGTTTGTTTTATTCAATATGCAGAGAAACAAGACATGTTTGTGCCCTAGAAATTCGCGGACCAAAGCAGCTTCTTTTGTTGCTTTTGGCAGAAGCTGACCCTATGGAGGGGGTGCTAGAGGCGGAGGTGGCGATAATGGAGGAGGCCAAAACCCTAGAATGAAATTTTGATTTAGCGAATGCGGAAGAGAGCAAGAAGCATGAGAAAATGGGAAGGAATAATAATAGATAAAATGACAATTTTGTCCATCATACTTCTGGTCGAAATTCCTAAATTTGGTAATGGAAATAATTGTTGTAAATGCTTATAATGAAAATATCCGTTAGGAATTTGTAACGGTTATAACCGTTACAAATTGAAACGAAAAAAGTTTTACAAATGGACCTTTTTGGTGCAGTGATAGCTGTAAAATAGTTAAATAATGATAAAATAGTTAAATAATTGTAAAATAGTTATAAATAGTAATTAGTTATAAAACAGTTAAAAATAGTAATTAGTTTATAAAACAGTTGTAAAATAGTTAAATAATTGTAAAATAGTTATAAATAGTAATTAGTTATAAAACGGTTAAAATTAGTAATTAGTTTATAAAACAGTTGTAAAATAGTTAAATAGTTTCAAAAATAATTGTAAAATAAGTATAAAATAGTTTGGCTTTAAAAAGAAATGTCGTATATAGTAAATAGCTTGGAAAAATAGATTTAAGAAAGCTTATATTAAAATAATTTGTTTTGAAAATAGTTTCAGAGTCAAACTGTTCCACGTCCCAATCTTCGTCCCAATCAATTCAATTTAAATAACTTCAATTTCCATTCCAAATTTTGACTTTATTCAACTTCGATTTCAATCTCAGTTAATTCAAATAAATTTCAAATTGAACCGGTTTCAATTTCATTTCATTTCAATTCTAGTTTGAATTCATCTCAATTCCAATCTCCATTTTCAATCACTTTCTGTCTCATTGAATTCATCCAATCCCAATTCAAGTTGAATTATCCTCGATTCTTTCCAAATTCAAATCCAATTTATTTAAATCAAATTTCAATTCGAACTAATCACAAATTCAATCTCACTTTATACCAACTTGAATTATATAAATTCGATTTAAATCTTCAAATGTTGGTTTAACCTCTTAAACCAAATTAACTTTTATTTTTAAAGTCTTTAAGCAATTTAATTCTGAGTTCAAATTTCAGAATTTCATTTTAAATTACCTTTACTCCTTCATAAACTTGTTTCTAAGTTCAGATAATAATTCAAACCCTTTTTTGAACAATCTAATCTTTGAAATTCAGTTTATTACTCAATTTTAACTTTGAAATCAAATTTCAAAGTTTTCAGCATGCAAGTTCATTCTAAATATTCAAATCTTAAGCTCAAAGTAATTTTGTTTTCACAAGTTCAATTTTTATCTTTAAAAAATCAAAATTTCTTAAATAATACCAAACTAAAGATTCATTTCCATATATATCTACAATGGATGTATATCATTTCAATCCATTTCTTAATTCATTTCAAATATTCCAATTCATGGTTTCATAAATAACAACATGATGATAGCAGGATGTGACAAAATAAATAAACATTCAATTTATATAAAACATCCATCAATAGCATTCATTACACATTCTCAAAACTCAAACCCGTTTGAGATCTTATATAACTCCTTCCAAATCAACCTGTTTAATTCCCTAAGTTAAATTTCAATTTCATCTTGAAATTTCCAGCAGGTTGTTCACTCCAAACTTATTTAACTTCCTCTAAGTTAAATTCAATTTAATCCCATTAATCTTACTCAATTTTGAATTCCCACTTTCAAATTTCAAATTTCTATCAATATTCTTTCTTACTTATAAGTTCAAAACTTATATTACTTTGGGTTTTTACATCACACTTCAGGAAAAATTAAAACTCAACACTTTAGAGTTTATTTCGAATCATTTTTGATATTAGGTATATCCACACATATATACATATTCATTTCTCAGCCCACCAAGTCCTGCTTTAAATTTTAAACCACCTTTGTTTTTAATTCAAAACAGATTTCTTTAAAAATTTCAAACAACTTCTTATTTTAAAATCACATTCAAAATATTTTGAATGTTATTTATTATTTCTTTGACCTTTTTAAAAACAATTTCAAATGCTTCTAGACTTAGAATTCAAAACTTCACAATTTAAAACCCACTTCAATCTACATATCATACTTCTAAAAGTTTACTTCCTTAAAACTTTTCATTGTGCTTTATCAATAATTATTAGAAAACAAACATCGTAATAACCATTTTATTTTCTGGTTTAAATCCATTTCTAATTTATCCTATTTGTATAGTTCTGTAACGACCAGGTATTTTCAACCATTCGCATCCATTATAAGTGTATAGGTAGACACTCATGCCGGAATTGAATTTCTCAAAATACCGCGTTGTAAATAAAAATTTGGCAAATCTCAGAATATACAGTAAATAAAAATCACAGATCACAGACACGGAGTAATAATAATGCAGCGGAAGTAAAAAAGATAGTAGTTCGTGAAGCTACTATATAAATATATATCAGAGTTACATAAGATACAACAGAAGAAATAAAGTACAATAGAAGTTTCAATATGATAACCAAGTACAAGATGAATAGAACAACCGAACTGAAATAGATAAGACTACATAAGCAGATAATCTCCAGCGATTCAAATCTCCAGAAGTGGAATCCAAATCCGTGAATAACTCAGGCTGACCCGAGCGTAAATAAAAATACAAACACTTAAGCCAGGACATACATACTTATACAATGTAAACCAACTCAAGTGAACTGTAGTAAAGGTACAAGTAACTTAGAAGATGCGTGGGACCGCCCATCCTCTAAGGATCCGTTAAACTATTTACTATGTAGTAATATACGCTATATATAGTAGTGTCTAATCAGTAAAGTATAATCATATAGAAAATAGCGTTAAGGGGATGGTGAACCATAACGCGGTCGGATCTTTAAAACCAAAATTATAGTGGGCTCGCTATAAGGAGATGACACGGCACGCGAGGCAATGCCAGGGTGGATACACGTTTGCACTCCCGGACCGGTGGTGATGGCAAGCCAGCAGCTTCCGCCCACCTCGAACAATACCCCCGAATCAAAGTGGCGCCACATATCGAATCACAAAAGTAATAGAATGGTTTCCGATGGAGCATGCTCGATGAAAGGGTGCGACCCTTTGTGTAGCCCGGTATAGCTCCTGTTTTAGTCATTTATGCCAACTCACGGGAGTTGGGTCCACGTAATATACCTCGAGAACGTCGCCACCATCCTACTTCATTCTGGAATCTCCACCGCGTACACAATTGTTAAAGTGGTTTTCGGTATTGGCCGGCTATAAGACAATATCTGATCCCGGTCTCTTTAACAACCAATCGTTATTATAACTCGTAGTTATAACTTTAAAACAATATTTTATACGTCAAAAATAAAATGTCATTTCAACCCAAACCTTTATCAAAATAAAGATTAAATCATTTCCAAACCATTTCAATATATCATCATACCATATCTTTCAATTCAAATATTTATCAAAATAAATATCAAGTCATTTCTAACCATTTCAATATATTAAATTATCATATCCTTTCAAAACTTCCTTTCAAATCATTTTACTACATCAAAATATCATAACCTTTCAAAGCTTCATTTTTCAAATCATTTAATATCAAAATATCATATTTTCAAAACTTCGTTTCAAATCATTTTAATATATCAAAATATCATATCTTTCAGTACCACATTTCAAATCATTTTAATATATCAAAATATCATATCTTTTCGAAACCACATTTCAAATCATTATTCATTTTATTCAATTTAAAATACCATTTCAATTCATATTTCAAAACAGTTTATATTCCAAAAAAAATCATTTTTAATCATAAAAATGAAGTAATTATGTTAAAAATTAAATTAGTAAATTTTCAAAATTTTCAACTTCCAAAGTTCATTTATTCACTTACGTTTATCAAAACAGTGAAATTCCACTTTTCGCAGCATTTAGAAAACGCTACGGAAAGTTACATTCAAAACAGTTCAATTTAACAAAAGACAACATTTTAAAATGTTGTAATAGGGTTTACTTAAATTCCAAATAAACTTAGTTAAATTCAAAAATTATAGCACTTACAAAATTGCTATAATAGTTTTTAATTCAATTTAGCTTTTTAGTTCATTATCATCAACTACAGCATTTACAAACACTGTAATATCATTTACATTGTAATTAATAGCATTTCAAAAATGCAGTCAATTAACTCCAAATATTCAATATAATTTCTCAACCAATTATATTTTTATTTAAAACATTTTTAACTCATAAAATCAAACATTTTCACATTTATAAACATCATTTAATTTTCCTCAAGTTCATGATTTAATGAAGTTAAATTTCCATTCAAAAATCAAGATTTAATAATAATTCACTTATTAAAATGCAATGTTCAATTTTAAATTCATTACATTAAATTTCAACTTAACACTTAAGTTCAAATTCTCAAATATAACTTAATTTTATTTTTATTTACTTAACTAAGAGTTCACTTTTAAGTCAATTTCATAAATTTCCAATTTTAGTTATATTTCAAAATTTCAACTTAAAATATCCATTCATTTCACATTTTAACTTTATTAAAAATCATTAATATGTTATAAAATCATTTTAACTTAATTTAAATTCAAAATATCATAAATTTATCATATTTTCAAAGTTATTTAAATCCTATTAAAAATAAAAATATCCAAAATAACTTACATTTATATTTTCTAACTTTTCCATAATTTATTTAACTTATAGATTTCCAGAAAATAAATAATACTTTAAAAAAGTTATATTTTTATTAAATTTCAAATCAAATATTATAATAATTAAATTTCTAAAATATTTTAAAATTTTTAGAAAAACATATTTTAACCACGGGCTTGTATATAATTTTCTACGCTAGGTAAAGTGATACGGGTAATATATCATTTCAACCCGTAATTTACAAAGAAAATCCGAGTTTTATCATTTCAAACCCGCAATCCCAAGTTAAAATAAATTAAATAAAAACCGTTCAAGCCTATCATTTCAGCCCATAACGATTTTTCCCTATTCTAAATTCCGTTCGGGTATGTATCATTTCAACTCATAGTGATTCTAATTTACAGTGAACTTGTAGTGTGATAAACTGATAAAATATACAGAATAGCATGAAATAATAGTAACATATGATATAACAGGTGTTTAAGCATGGGTGAACATCATATGATAATAATATAAGCATATATAACATGATAATATAGTTCTACAGATTCACAGGGTGTCAATTCACATTTGTATAAGTATAAACATCTGGTGAGAAATACTCACATGTCACAAGCTGGAGAACGACACCAAAGCACACGATACAGACACAACGAAGGCACGACAACACTACCATGATTTGAGAGTGGAGAGACAAATATAATTGCCTTGTATACATATAAACAAAACAATTCAAAATACATAAGTTTTTCAAAGCCAAATTACACCGAACGACACTAGGAATCAAAGCCCAAAACAAAGACAAATGCTTTGCACTTGTTCTCAACTTCACATACTTCAGTTATGAACTGAAATAGCACAGCCAAGGCATGTATAAAGGTCTGGTTTGGGTCCATAGTGGTTAGCCTATCATGGTTTAAAAGTGTGGAGATTTATAGGTGCAACAAGTCAACACTACAAGGCAAATTCAACAACTCTATGCTACAATTTGGTTCGGCCATAGGCTCTAGGGTCATGATCAGAGACTCAGGTGGTGATGGATGATGTGCCAGGGGGTGGTGGTCAGGTCAGAGCTGCTGGTGGTGGTGGAAGTGGCGGCAAAAGGTGGATGAAGGTGATGGTACCAAAACTAGGTTAGCTTGAGTGCATAGGTGATGGATTTGTGGATTTTGGTGGTGGTGCTTGCATTGGGGTTGCTTGGCCTGCCATGGTGGTGCTCTAGGGTGGATGATGATCAGAGAATAAAGTGGTGGAGGTTGGCCTAGATCTGGTTGAGGAGGAGTGGAGCCATGAAGTTGAGAACAATATACAAAATCACTTAGAAAAGCACAAAAACAAGAAGAAGAAAAAAGCTTTACCAAAAAAAATTTGGACATCCATGGCCGTGAGTTTTTCCTTAATAAATGGATGAAATTTGCGTGAAAAAAATAAGAGAATGCAGCTGAAAAGAATAGAGAAAGGTACGGCCAAAATAAATTGATGTATTGATTGAAAAAGAAACGGTAAAAGAAACGGTGAAACGACTTTACGTTTCTTAGCTTTTAAAACCTTCCACACTTCCTTTTCTTTTAAATCAAGTAAAACAAAATAAACTTCAGCAAGTACATCTAAAAACCGAAACAAAGTGAAATAAAATAAAAATATAAAATTAAATTTAAAGAAAATGTAAAAAGAATTAAGGAAATTGCTTAAAAATTGAAAACAGGGTTCAAAAATTACAATTAAAACATCAATGGCTTTGGAAAAATATCTACTTCATTTTAAAAATATTCTAAAGCAAAATTTTGAAATAAATAATTTATTATCATTTCTAAAATAAAATAAATAATTAAATTGGAGAAAAATAGAAAAGAACTAAAGAAAATGTTTAAAAATTGAAAACATGGCATGGAAATTACAAGAAAAATACAACTAGCTCTAGAAAAATTCCTACCTCACTTCAAAAATATTAAAAGACAAAAACATACATAAAATAACATATCAATACATATTACAAAAAAATATGACAAAGAAAAATAAAATTTATACTATTTAAAATAACAAAATTGCAGAATAAACGAATTGCACTCAATATTGAAATATACATAACTTTCACAATTTAAATCTGTTTCCAACGAAACAAAAAGCAGTGTTCCTAAAATTTTATGTACTTTCAAAATAAAAGAAAAAAATTTAAATTTTCAAACTTTTAAAATTTTAAAATAAAAGTCAAAGTTTGACTATTTTGACCAAAATTCACTTTTTGGAAAAAATTCTTTTTAGTCATGCTTTGGAATGATAATTCATATCAAAACTAAAATTTATCAATCAAAATAAATAAAATAAGTTTTTAAATCAAAAATTCAATTAAAATAATTAAAATATACAAAAAAAATCACAAAATACAGGGTTGTTACACTCTCCCTCACTCAAAACTTTTCGTCCCCGAAAAGGAATGAGGTACGGGAAAGGACAGAAAAAGATAGAGTGAAACAAGATTAGGACAAGATGACAAGGAGATTGAAATTATACATAATGGCTATTGTTATAGGTAAGTTTTACAAGGTGGAGATGATCTTTCCAAGATTCTCTAAAATTAAGAACACAAGCACGAAAAGGTGGATTCAAAATGATTACCAAAGATCTATCAAAGATTATAGAAAGATTCATATATCAATCTATAGCAAGATAAGTATGATAAGGACAACGAAAAGATAGTTTGGAAAACAAAATAAGGAAATAAATTTCAAAGCACGGAAATTTCAACTTAAATAGAGAATAAATCTGTACACAAGTTAAATAAATCTTAACTATCTCAAATTCCATTATCTTATTATCCAATCATCTTAAATTAACAATTTTTAAAACCAAAGGGTTTGAAAAATAATCATTTATTATACTCATAATGTACTTAATACATTTAATTCTTCTTTATTCCTAATTAAAATTAAATTTATTCCTCTCAATATATTTATCACTCATGTTAAATATACTTATACTTATTGTAACTGCTTTCTCTTATTTTTAGTTCTTTTAACATTATTTTATTGTAAGTTATTCAATTACCCTTTATTATATTTACCTCTGTTAATCGTTTTAAAATTTAAGTGTACAACATTTATTATAACCACTGAATTTTTATTTATAAAATCATTTTTTATTGTATATTGTCCAATTACATTGTTAACTTTTGAAAAATTAAGGTAAGTTATATTGGAATGCATTTGAGTATTATACAAATAAAACTTTCCAATTAAATCATTTCATCCTTGAATATTCATCCAAAATTGTGATTTCCTTTTTATAATTGAATTTAAGAATTAAATTTCCGATTTCTTCAAACCATTTAGAGATAAATAAATGTATGTACATAACTTACCGAATCAAATTTTTAAATCATATATTTATATTATATATTATAAATCAAGTCATATTTTAGAAAATTCAAACCAAATTAAATTCCCAAAACAAAGCTGTAGCAAGACTACAGAATAGTCTCTTCACTTCAAAACTCAAAAATGAACGTCGATGATGCTGCAGTCATCACCGAAGTTATTTTCCAGCGACAAAGAGAAGAGCACTAATTTTGAACTTAAAATTATTTGGAAACAAATTTCTATTCAAAAATACTTTAAATAATATAACCTTTTAAAACTTTAAACACAAGGTTTGAAACCATCGGAAATTAAATTCTCAAATTTCTTGTTCAAAATTCATTTCAGTTCCCAAATCAATTTATAAACAACTATCTATAAATTCATTTATAGAACAATAAATGATAAATTAAGTATTATCATTTCAAATAATCAATTTTAAATCAATTTATTAAGTTCGATAAATTTACTTATATATCAAAATTTATTTCATTAACCAAATTTTAAAATAATATTGTGTCAGTTTGTTCTGTTAAAGTGTTTTGGAAATCTTATCGATAGCGTTGATCAGACGAATCGATCAGAAACCCAACTCAACATCAACAACTCAAACAACACAATATATAAACAAAACATAGATTTAAAAGTACAGTTCAAAATGTTTGAAAATAGGTTGGAAACAAAAGACAAGATGATTAAATAACAAAATAGGGAGGTGGATAAGCTTAAAGAAATCACGGGCAACATTTACCGGGTCAACCGTGGCTTAAAGAATAAGATCAATGTGGATTTTTCTAGGGTAAATCCACATTTGATCTCAATAGATAAAGTTTGGAATAACAAAAGACATTAGCATCTAAACTAAGGATAGATAAGAATCTCTGGAGAATCGATGCTAATTGTAAGGGAGTTTTCCCTTTTTTTCAATTCAATTTGAAATTGGCGTGACCGCCGACTCACTAGAAAGATCATTCGAAGCGGAGTTATGGAATACTCCAGAATCAAAAGAAGATGAATAGTGAAGAACACGAATGGATTTTGGAACCGCAGGGAACGTTCCAAAATTCAAAGGGATCGAGTGAAAAAGGAAGAGATTCAAACTCGAATGAATGTGATTCTGTAAATACATTCACTCCATATGTTGAATTTTGCCTAGAGCTACCAAAGCTCTGATACCAACTGTAACGACCAGGTATTTTCAACTATTCGCATCCATTATAAGTGTATAGGTAGACACTCATGCCGGAATTGAATTTCTCAAAATACCACGTTGTAAATAAAAATTTGGCAAATCTCAGAATATACAGTAAATAAAAATCACAGATCACAGACACAGAGTAATAATAATGCAGCGGAAGTAAAAAAGATAGTAGTTCGTGAAGCTACTATATAAATATATCTGAGTTACATAAGATACAACAGAAGAAATAAAGTACAACAGAAGTTTCAATATGATAACCAAGTACAAGATAAATAGAACAACCGAACTGAAATAAATAAGAATACATAAGCAGATAATCTCCAGCGATTCAAATCTCCAGAAGTGGAATCCAAATCCGTGAATAACTCAGGCTGACCCGAGCGTAAATAAAAATACAAACACTTGAGCCAGGACATACATACTTATACAATGTAAACCAACTCAAGTGAACTGTAGTAAAGGTACAAGTAACTTAGAAGATGCGTGGGACCGTCCATCCTCTAAGGATCCGTTAAACTATTTACTATGTAGTAATATACGCTATATATAGTAGTGTCTAATCAGTAAAGTATAATCATATAGAAAATAGCGTTAAGGGGATGGTGAACCTTAACGCGGTCGGATCTTTAAAACCAAAATCGTAGTGGGCACGCTATAAGGAGATGACACGGCACGCGAAGCAATGGCAGGGTGGATACACCGTTTGCACTCCCGGACCGGTGGTGACGGCAAGCCAGCAGCTTCCGCCCACCTCGAACAATACCCCCGAATCAAAGTGGCGCCACATATCGAATCACAAAAGTAATAGAATGGTTTTCGATGGAGCATGCTTGATGAAAGGGTGCGACCCTTTGTGTAGCCCGGTATAGCTCATGTTTTAGTCATTTATGCCAACTCACGGGAGTTGGGTCCACGTAATATACCTCGAGAAAGTCGCCACCATCCTACTTCATTCTGGAATCTCCACCGCGTACACAGTTGTTAAAGTGGTTTTCGGTATTGGCCGGCTATAAGACAATATCCGATCCCGGTCTCTTTAACAATCAATTGTTATTATAACCCGTAGTTATAACTTTAAAACAATATTTTATACTTCAAAAATAAAATGTCATTTCAACCCAAACCTTTATCAAAATAAAGATTAAATCATTTCCAAACCATTTCAATATATCATCATACCATATCTTTCAATTCAAATATTTATCAAAATAAATATCAAGTCATTCCTAACCATTTCAATACATTAAATTATAATATCCTTTCAAAACTTCCTTTTAAATCATTTTAATACATCAAAATATCATAACCTTTCAAAGCTTCATTTTTCAAATCATTTAATATCAAAATATCATATCTTTCAAAACTTCGTTTCAAATCATTTTAATATATCAAAATATCATATCTTTCAGTACCACATTTCAAATCATTTTAATATATCAAAATATCATATCTTTTCGAAACCACATTTCAAATCATTATTCATTTTATTCAATTTAAAGTACCATTTCAATTCATATTTCAAAACAGATTATATTCCAAAAAAAATCATTTTTAATCATAAAAATGAAGTTATTGTGTTAAAAATTAAATTATTAAATTTCCTAAATTTTCAACTTCTAAAGTTCATTTATTCACTTACGTTTATCAAAATAGTGAAATTCTACTTTTCGCAGCATTTAGAAAACGCTACGGAAAGTTACATTCAAAACAGTTCAATTTAACAAAAGACAACATTTTAAAATGTTGTAATAGGGTTTACTTAAATTCCAAATAAACTTAGTTAAATTCAAAAATTATAGCACTTACAAAATTGCTATAATAGTTTTTAATTCAATTTAGCTTTTTAGTTCATTATCATCAACTACAGCATTTACAAATACTGTAATATCATTTACATTGTAATTAATAGCATTTCAAAAATGCAGTCAATTAACTCCAAATATTCAATATAATTTTTAAACCAATTATATTTTTATTTAAAACATTTTTAACTCATAAAATCATACATTTTCACGTTTATAAACATCATTTAATTTTCCTCAAGTTCATGATTTTATGAAGTTAAATTTCCATTCAAAAATCAAGATTTAATAATAATTCACTTATTAAAATGCAAGGTTCAATTTTAAATTCATTACATTAAATTTCAACTTAACACTTAAGTTCAAATTCTCAAATATAACTTAATTTTATTTTTATTTACTTAACTAAAAGTTCACTTTTAAGTCAATTTCATAAATTTCCAATTTTAGTTATATTTCAAAATTTCAACTTAAAATATCAATTCATTTCACATTTTAACTTTATTCAAAACCATTAATATGTTGTAAAATCATTTTAACTTAATTTAAATTCAAAATATCATAAATTTATCATATTTTCAAAGTTATTTAAATCCCATTAAAAATCAAAATTTCCACTTCATTTTAGAAATATTCTAAAGAAAATTTTTGAAATAAAATAATTTATTATCATTTCTAAAATAAAATAAATAATTAAATTTGAGAAAAATAGAAAAGAAGTAAAGAAAATGTTTAAAAATTGAAAACAGGGCATGGAAATTACAAGAAAAATACAACTAGCTCTAGAAAAATTCCTACCTCACTTCAAAAATATTAAAAGACAAAAAAATACATAAAATAACATATCAATACATATTACAAAAAAATATGACAAAGAAAAATAAAATTTATACTATTTAAAATAACAAAATTGCAGAATAAACGAATTGCACTCAATATTGAAATATACATAACTTTCACAACTTAAATCCGTTTCCAACGAAACAAAAAGCAGTATTCCTAAAATTTTATGTATTTTCAAAATAAAATAAAAAAAATTTAAATTTTCAAACTTTTAAAATTTTAAAATAAAAGTCAAAGTTTGACTATTTTGACCAAAATTCACTTATTGGAAAAAATTCTTTTTAGTCATGCTTTGGAATGATAATTCATATCAAAACTAAAGTTTATCATTCAAAATAAATAAAATAAGTTTTTAAATCAAAAATTCAATTAAAATAATTAAAATATACAAAAAAATCACAAAATACAGGGTCGTTACAAGTTCATACTATCCAATTCCCATTTTGATATATATTTATATATCTATCACTTAATTCTTATTCAATTTCAATATCTAACAACCAGTTATTGCTTTATATATAAAATATAAGCTTTTATAAAAATCATTCATTAAAACCATTTTTAAAACCTTTATATAAGAAAATAACAAGTATGCTCTCATATATATATACATACATACATACATACATACATACATACACTCAACTAATTCAAGGGTACTAATGACCCTATCCTTAATGAGTACACCCACTAGAGCCAAGGTTCTCGCTTAACCTTCTGCTCTGATACCAAATATAACGACCCGGAATTTTTGATCCCAAAAATTCCAGATAGTTAGGGTAAAGAAGAAAGAGGTAGAAGAAGAAGAGAAAACAAGTCACAGAATCTCACATTTGCAGCGGATAAAAATATAATATCATATAATAACATTAATACAAAGAAGCTGTAACAGTTAAATTACATATAATAAATCAGAGTTTTCAACCCTTACACAAAAGCTGGACAATTAAAAATCAACTTGTCCCATATAATCGCTCTAATACACAGCAGAATACTCCATACGTTTCTGTCATCCAGCTCGCCACCTGAGCTCCAGAACGTCCTCACCTGAAAATCTGTAATACTCGGTCTGACCCGAGCATTACATCAAAGTAACACCTGGGTCAGGCTGGAAACCAGCATGAGTAAACCCATCTAACATGAAATACTAAGCTATAACTATCAATTACAAAGGTAACTCGTACTTCGTACTAGTTCTTAACTCGTTATGGTCAATCATTAATCCCACACAACTGTTCTCAGGTTAAATGTCCATATTACTTAGTTTATTCCATTGCAGCCTGTTTAATTCTAAAAACAAATCTATATGGAATTATTGTAGATTACATATTGAAGTGGTTTCGGGTATTTTTTTTGATACCCGACCCCGGTCTCTCCGAATCCAATGTCATCTTTAAGCCAAATTGTTTAAGTTTAAACAATGCAATCTATATCCAGGGTTCCATATTCACACAACAATTCATCTCAGATAGATAATCCATAATATCACAGTTCAACCAAAATATCTCATATCACAAAGCATCCCAAATCACATATCAAAGATATCAAATAATCTAGGATATTCAATATATCTTAATCATCTTAAGCAAGATAAATTAATTGAACCATTTAAATTAATTTAATTGCTTTTAAATCCTGCTTACTTAACATTAATTAATTACAACCATTAATTAAACATCCTTTAATTATCTATCAAAATTGATTATCTATAATTACCTTCATTAAGTAATTATCCCATTGGTTGATTATCCTTAATTAATTAATTATTAATTGGATTAATTAACCCTTAACAAAACAATCCTTTAATTAAGTAATTATCATTTAAGTAATTACTTACATTAATTAACCTCTAAATACCAACTAATTAATCCCCAATCACCAATTAATTAATCTCTAATTATCTAACTATTAGCCCTCAATTACAAATTAATTAATCTCTAATTAATTAACTTATAATCCTTAATTACTTATTCATTAATTCTTAATCGTTAATAAATTAATTACCCTTAATTACCACATTAATTAATCCTTTAATTAATTTCACTAAGTGATTATTCCTTAGTTACTTCCATAAAGTAATTATTCTTTTTAAATTAATTACATTCAGTAATTATCCATAGTTAATGAAAGATAAATCCTTTATTTTAATTATTAACTTAATTAAATCATTTATATCTTATTTAATTAAGTACCTGAAATTAATTTACTTCAAAAATCATTAGAGTACTTTTGATTTAAGTTTAATACATTCTTTAATTACATCTTAAAATTTTATTTGAAAAAAAAACATTTGGAACTGAATTCACATTATGCTACTTAAAACCTAGCTATTTAAATTAAAACAAAATGCCGAGCCTTAAATAATATTTACCTGAGACAAACCCGGCAGATTCCCCCTTAAAACCCAAGCCAGATGAGATAAAACTCGAACACAACCCGTACAACGCTCGTCCACACCAACTTCGAGAAAACACGCATAGCCCACGAGACTAACCCGAGCTACCTATACACTTCCCCGATACCAAACTCATAGCCATGCTTCAGATACTCAACGGTATACGTGCACGTGTACGAGCCACGGCCGCCACTCCGATCATCGTCACCCCCGCCGGCGAGTCAAACTTGACCTTCCCACTCGATTACGACCACCAGAGCTTCCATTCAAACGCGAAAACAAGATCGAGCACCAAAGAAACCCATCTGGAACAATTCGTTCATCCTCACCCACCTCGAGCCACCTTCACCAATCACCAGAATTCGTGCCTCTACTCTTGAGAGTTCGCCAACCCATCCTTCCCCTAATTTCCCTGGTCCGATCCACTCGAATCCACCAACGTCGACGAAATTCCCACTCAGCAAATCGACGTTCAACCCGACCTTAAACCCTAATATCAGCTCACCGTGCCACCACGACGAGTGATAACCCATCGGATCATTTTTCCCATACGCCTCGACACCCAAGCCTACTTCAGCCAAGGACTCGGCCACCCTTCAGTTTTCGATCGCCAGGATTTGACCCAAATCCAAAATACGATCAACCCAAAATTTCTAAATGCCCATCAACTTGAAAATCTCTATATTAGTTTTAAAATTCATCATTTTTGATAGCGAATCTGATTACATAATCAAAGCTTGAAGATTTAACAATCGAATTTCTACCATTGATTGATTTTCTCTGTTATATTTAATTTTCGAATAAATCACCTAATATATATGGTATAAATATTTTTTTTAAACTGAAATCATATCCATATACACACTTTATCTTCAAAGATCATAACCTAAAATTAAGTATAGGAAGGGAATTTGATTTTTATATGTTTGAACTTGAACTTGCTATAAAACAGAGACATATGTATATATTAAACAGACATGCACAAATTTCTTTCACCTTAATACACATCAACCATAATAATTCATTCCTACAAACCTTTAATCACTCATTACTACAAGAGTTTATGCATCAGATTTAGGTTTTAAGGATGTAGTTTACTCACCTTTATTTATGCAAACAGAGAACTTGGACTTGCTTTTGAAAACTGGAGATGTCTTAATCTGTTTCTTGATATTTGATATGAACTTTGCTTTGAATTGTTCTTGAGTTTAAATTTGAATTTTTGCCTGATCTTTGAACTACTTCAGGATTTAGAAATAAATCTACTTGTTTTGATTACAGATTTTTGTCTTCGTTTTGAAATTAACAGGTTTGAGTATTTGGTCACTGATCAAAAGAAAAAATGAGAGATAGGGATAGATGTGTTTATATAGATTTAATTTAGGATTTATTAAAATAAAGAAAATAAAAATGAAAATGGTGACACTTGTTTAAAAACCTAACACTTGTCTTTTACCATTCATAATTCATTTACGCTTATTATTAAAAAAAATTAAAACCTAACACTTGTAATAATGCATGAACATATTATTTTGAAATGGTTTTAAAAACTTTTATAATAAATTTCCTAATTAATAAATACATATATTAAATTTATAAATAAAATCCTTTAAAAGAAATAATATAAAACAAATTATATTCATAAATAAAATCATATATGATAAAATTTAAATCCAAAATATATATATCTAAGATATATATCAATCTTTTGAAATTTCAAATTCAAGTCCATATTCAAATTCACATTCAATTTAAAATCCAATTTAAAATCAATTTAAAATCCAATTTAAAATCCATTTAAAATATATATATTTGAACAAACAAAAATTCAATTTGTAAATAATAATTCTATCTAAAATCCATTTATATATATAAAAACAATACATTATTATTATTGTTTGAAAACAGCAATTTTTTCAATTTTAAATAATTTATAAAGGAGATTATCATATTTTAAATTGCTTGAAATTTTCGGGATATCACAATATGTTATCATATAATGCTCAATGTTGTTTAGTAGTTTCAATACTTTCGTCAAGTCAGGGGTGAGTCTTGCTCCCTTAGCCTAACATTCCTTCTTAACTTGATAGACCACCAATTGAGATTTGTTGAATATATGCAGTGTCATGACTCCCAGTTTGTTCGCAATCTTGAGTCCCGCAATCAACACCTTATATTCGGCTTGGTTGTTTGTTGCCGAGAATTCTAGCTTCAAAGCGTAGCATATCTTCCTCCCTTCCAGGGTTACAAGAATCACTCTTATCTTGGATTGCACTCGTTAAAGGCTCTATCTACATACATTTTTCATTGGGATAGTTAGATTGCATATTCTTCCACTTCTCCATCCCGAACGGTGAACTCAACAATGAATTCTACCAATGCCTGTCCTCGTATTGCCCTCCTAGGATGGTATGTTATATCATATTGACTCGGCTCGATATTCCACTTCGGCAATCTCTCCAAAGTCTCAGGCCAATGTAGTACTTGCCTCAATAGCCGACCATTCAAGACTTTGATCGGGTGAGCTTAGAAGTATGGTCGTGATTCTCTTAAAGAAAACAACAAACAGCATGCCAGTTTCTTTAGCTTTCGATAATTCTTTTCTACTCCAGTGAACCACTTGTTGATGTATATACGAGCCTTTGGATTTTATACTCCACATGTACCAATGCCGCACTTAGTGCATGAGCGGATACCGCTAGGTAAACGAATAAATCTTCATTTTCCAAAGGCTTTGACTAAACCAATATGCTCTAGCAAATTTCGAAAAGCTTCTTGACATTCCTTTTTTTAGACAAACTTTCACTTTTCTTTCTTGAGGGCGTCAAAAAATGATATACATTTGTATGTTGCTTTCAAGATGAATCGACCCAATGTGTTGACTTTCCATTTAAAACACTGCATCTCCCTCCTTCTCCTTGGGGTAGCAAACTCCTTCAATGCTTTCATCTACTTTGGGTTAGCCTTTATGCCCTTGAGTTTACAATGAAACCTAAAATTTAAATGATGCGATTCTAAAAGAACACTTCAGTGGATTAAGCTTTATTCCACACTTCTAAAATACATCTAACATCTCTGAGAGGTTATCTATATGATTCATCAATCGTTGTGACTTCACAAGCATATTGTCCATATAGATCTGTAATGTTCATCCGATTAATCTTCGAACATCATATTCACCAGTCGCTGGTAAGTAGCTTCAGCATTCTTCAAACCGAATGACATCACTCGGTAATAATTATAGCTCAAAATCTGTAACGAAACTCATGTATTCATGATTCAAAACATGCATTGCTATCTGGTAATAGCCAAAGTACGCATCCATAAAGGATAATAGTTCATGTTAGCCGTTGAGTCCACAAACTTTTTAATCTTCGATAATGAGAAATTGTCTTTTGGGCATGCTTTATTCAAGTTTGAATAGTTGATGCATGGCTGCTACTTTCTATTTGGCTTCTCGACTAACACACTGCTTGATAGTCATTTAGGTAATAGTGTATTATGGATAAAGCTATTTTCCTTCATCTTATTCACCTCTTCTTTCAAAGCAGCAGATCTCTCTAGACCTAGGTTGCGTCTCTTCTACTTTATAGGAGGGCGTCTTGGGTCCATATTTAACGCATAACATGCTATCTTCGGAAAAATTCCATACATATCGGAATGCGTCCAAGAAAACGCATCTAGGTTGGCTGGAAGAAACTGTACTAACTCTTTTTTCATCTTTCTGTTGAGATGAGATCCGACCTTGAGAACCCAAGGGGGTCATCATCATTGATTGGGACGTTAATCGTCAGCTCTGCAGGTTGTTCCTTCAATCCTCTGGCTTTTTTCGGGGGTCCATATGTTTGTAGAACTTAATATAGGACCTAAGCGAGGGATTAGGCAGTGGTTATGTAGCATTAACAACGTTGATGTAGAGGACCTTCTCTACATCCTTTCCTTTCTTGTGTCGCTTTGCCTCTTTGAGTTCTTAGACCAGTACTCTAGGCATCTTGAGTAGCTCCCATCCGTTCTTAGTGGGGAACTTCATCATTAAACACCACTGAGCAAGGGCTATTCTGAAAATAGAAAGGGTGGGTTCGCCTAGAAAAGCATTACAGGTCAAAAATCCATCGACCACTACAAAAGTCTAAACCTGCACTATCTTGCAGACTCCTTCACCCAATTTGATAAACAAATCAATACAACCGATAGGATCTTTAGCCTCTCTAGTAAATTTTTGGATACAGAATTTACATAGCTTCAGATCATTTGAGCTTATCTTCACATAATCAAAGATTTCCTTGAAAAAAATATTAACCAAGCTTCCACAATCAATCAGAACTCGATGCACTATAGTTGGCCCAACAACAGCCGTAATCACCATAGGATCAAGCATCGATGCTTTAATCACATTTGCACTCTATTTCTGAAAACAAAGTCATCATTTATCATTCTTTGTTGTTTTTTTGGAGTCCTATTCTCTATAGTGAAGCACATTTCCTAAGGCACGTGCCTCAATGAAATGCAAAATCTTTCCATCTCAATCCAGCTTTTTTTACTGGATAAGGTCCTCTAAATATGGTATTTATAATAATTCCTTTTTTAGGTTGTCTTGGTCCTTTCCATGGACCAAGCCTCATCCCTTCGGGCATTCTGCCCGTAACGTGTATCATTTATTCGTTTGCCAATCTACAGACTCTTCACATATTATTGTCGCTTTTTCTTTCTAATCAGGTCTTCAATTGTATCTCTCAAATGTCGAAACTCATTGGTTTTATGTCCATGAGTTTCATGGAAGCGAAAATACTTCCTCGAGCGCCTTTCTGCTGTAGCTGCCTCCTTCTGAGATGGTTCTTTTAATTCTCGGTTCCTTACATACCAAGGTAGATGTTATCGATTGAGCCATTCAAGAGAGTGTAATATCTTGGCCATATATACCCTGTGCGCTTCTTGGTGCTTTTATTCTTTCCACCAATGTTATAGTTTTTCCTCAAATTATTGTTTCCAACATTTACAACAACGTTTTAGGCACTTTCACCAAGTTGCTTGATAGCAACATTTCTCTGTACTATATCATTTGATACTCTACCAACGATTGGCCCCGCGGCTATGTCAGCCTCTTCCAAACGCAAAACTAGGACATCTTTTGGTAAAACTCTTCCATGTTGGGTGACTGCTTTCTTTTGTGCCATATACCAAAGTTTGTATCAGGATGAACCCCCATGATTAAAGCCGTTAATAAAAAAAATTCGAATTACTTACTTCAGCCATTGAGTATTGAATCATTTCAAGAAATCCTTCGGTCTCTTTGGAACTCTAATGGATATTCAACGAGGACATTACATCCTTTAGTCGAGCAGTATGGAGTCTGAACTGTTCCAAACTTCTTTGCTAACTGGTCAAAAGATGGTACAGACTTCAGCATGATCGGAGTGAACCACACCATGCCAGCTCCATCCAAGAATATAAGGAAGACATACATCTCACTGCATCGATATCATGGGCACCATCCATGTGCCAGCCAGACTTTAGTAGATATTGTTTTGCATTAATCGTTCTATTATAAGATGGCATCGTTAGTATCATAAACTTTCTAGGATAACAAACCTTCATAATGTTATCAGTGCATGAGGTCCAGCAAGGTGATGATCCCCACTTGTCATTACTCCTATACTGAATCAGTAGTCTTCTCACCATATTCGCAATATATTCTTCGTTGAATAGGGTAGTTGGATGGCGATCGTCAAAAACAACCTCGAGTGTTTACTCTATAAATGCTCTCGGTTAGTTGCATGATGTCTGGCTCCCCTATCTTTGAAAGAGCCATTTGTCCTTACCCTCTAGGATGCCTTACTAGTTCTGCGCATTCCTATGAACACCATTAGTCTACATACTAGTATCTTGTATTTCATCAACATCGGCATCCTGTAGATGTCCCTTACTGTTAGATAAATTCATTGCATCAAGTGGTTGCTCACCGCCCCTACCTCTAAATAACTCGGTACTTACCGAACTATGGTTAGTACCGACCACATTGGTCGTGGTCAGAATGATTCCATCTCCTTCACTCTGCTTCTTTGATGTTCCAATAGCCATCCTTTTCATTTTTTACTTGGTCATTTTTCTGTTCTATTCTGATCCGACGAAGATGGACTTTCCTCCTTGGAACTTGAAGATGATGAATCCTTGAGGCTCTTCTTAAGGCTTTATGGTTACCAGGACAACATAACAAAGCTTTTCTCCATTCTTTCAAAGATTGACATTCTAGCTATCCAACATCCTTTTGTTATTCTGTTATCATCCTATCTAGCTCAGCCATTGTCACCATCTCCTGTGCGGAAGAAGGTCCAAGTAGAGCATTTGTTGGCTAAGTAACCTCTTCATTATGCTGAGGAGCTTCACCTTCACCAACAACAGCTTCAGATCTCGTGGAAGTTTTTCTAGGAGCCATATCCTTTAGAATTGATCTAGATTATTCTTCAACTCCAAGTAACTTTAGATCTACTACAAAAAACTTGTAGATCTAATTCTTGGTTGCTTGAAATCCAAAGTTCTAAGCTAGATCTTCACCTAAGAATCTCATTTCTCAGTGAAAACATCAAAAATATTGAATAAAAAAGTGCACAACACCAAGACAGAACATAAGCGAGAGAATATATATCAAAAACAAAATTAAACAACAAGAACACACACAAATTTTTATAGTGGTTCGGCCAAAGATAAAACCAAAATTCCTTTTCATGTTGCTCCAACATTTGGATTTATAGACGAAATCATTCATCAAAGTTGCTAGATCGTGGAAGACCAGGTAGGAACTTAGATACATGCAATTAGGAAAGAGGAATATGTGTTTTCTACGAACAAAATCATGTCGGAACCAACCATAATCATGTCAGTATCGACCAAAACTTGCTCATTGGTAGGCCACCTTTTCTTCTTACTTCATCATATCTTCAGTTTTCCAAGCTTCGTTCCAAAAATTGCTCTATCAAATCATGTCGGTACCGACATGAATTATCCTATGCGAGACTTATAATTTTCTGCAAAGTACTAGAATAGTTCACCTACTTGCCTAGAACTGGGTTCCCTTTAAATCACCTCGATGCCAAGATGATTATGGTCGGTACCGACTATAATTGAACCGGGTCCCCCTTTAAACAACAAGAATACAGACAAATTTTTATAATGGTTCGGCTTCAAATTACTGCCTACGTCCACTTTAATTTTATTACTAGAGATTTGACATGAATACAAACGAATTGCAAGGTTTTAAATATATAAAATAATGCAATTCTGGGTTTGATAGCACTTCGTGGCAAAGATATATCAATGGAACAGAGAGTGAAGAGCAAAAGCCAAAAAGTCATTTTCACATTGCTCCGACACTGGATTTATAGACAAATCATCAGTCAAAGTCGATAGATCGTGGAAGGCTGGGTAGGAACTCGGATCCTTGCAATTAGGAAAGAGGAATATATGTTTTTTACAAACAAAATCATGTTGGTACCGACCATAACTTGCCGGTGATAGACCACTTTTTCTTCATGCTTGCTCATATCTTTAAGCTTTTAAGCTTCCTTCCAAAAATTACTCCATCAAATCATATCGATACCGACATGAATTGTCATATGCGAGACTTGTCATTTTCTACAAAGTACCGAAGTAGTTCACCTATTTGCCTAGAACTGGGTCCACCTTTAAATCATCTCGGTGCCGAGACAATTATGAGCAATACCGACTATAATTGAAGTGCTCCAATTTGGCTCAAACTTCTTATGTTTCATCATTCCATGCAATTCCTTAGATTCTTGATCTATTTCATTCTCGCCTTGAAGTCTAGGTTCACTAAGAAGTCACTCGGTACGAATGCTGATTAACACTTGTCAAAAACAAGTTTCAAGAAAAACCTTTTTCGTTATTTTCAATGAAAACGTACAGTCTATATAGTACATTTTGCACTCTACACTGTAAATATCTGCAGTCTACAAAAATGTATAATTAGAACCGTAAATATTTGCAGTTTTCACTACACATTTTTGCTGAAAATATTAATAGAATGCTTCACGAAACTTATTTTTTAAAAGGGGTATTCATGTATTATATTTGAAAATCTGGTGTGGATTCTAATTTTTTCCACTATGATAAAATTGTGTATCAATTACTACTTTTAACACAAGTAATTGGTGAAAACAGAAAAGCATTATTGAAATGACATTTTATAGCACGTGCAACGCATGTGCATATCTATTTTTTTAAGATTAAAATTTCAATGCAGTTTTGACGGAAATAAATTGAAAAATATAAAGGAAATAGTTATAGTTTTTTTGTTGGAACTTAGTTTCGAATTTTTAACTTTATTCACATTTCAAAATTTCCATCTGAAATTAAATGTTAATTTTTTTCTTTTGGGTTTCGAACTTCTGACATTTTGTTTGCATATAAGGGCAATTTTGAAATTCTATTTCAATTATTAATAAAGAGGTTAATATTCACTAAAAAGTCGTTCGATACAAATGTTGGTTAACACTTGTCGAAAACAACTTTCACGAAAAAACTTTGTCGTTATTTTCAATGGAAATGTGCAGTCTGTATAGTACATGTTTGCACTACACTGCAAATATTTATAACCTACGGAAATGTACATTTAGAATCGTAAATATTTGCAGTTTTCACTACATATTTTTGCTAAATATATTAATATGGTATTCCGTGAAACTTGTTTTTTAGAAGGATTTTTTGGGTATTATGTTTGAAAATAAGGTGCGGATCCTAATTTTTACTATGAAAAATTTGTATCAACTACTACTTTTAACACAAATAATTGATGTAAACAAAAAAGCATTATTGAAACGATATTTTATAGCATGTGCGATGCACGTGCATATCTATTTTTTTATAAAGTTTAAAATTTCAACGTAGTTTTGATAGAAAACGGACTGAAAATTACAAAGGAAAATGTTGTGAATTTTTTGTTGGAACATAATTTTGAACTTGTAACTGTGTATACATTCTAAAATTTTCATTTGAAATTATATTTAATTTTTGTTTCTTTTGGTATTCAAACTTCTAACATCTTTTTTGTATATAAGAGCAATTTTGAAACTTTACGTTCGGATCAAATGATTGTGTTTCCATTGCAACTAATAACAAAGATGTGTTGCGGTAACCAATAACCTTAGTCAACTAGGATAGTTGTTCTTCAATCATTAATTGTTGTAACAATTATACAGTTCAGTCGCATTTCATATTTTTATAATACTACATTGATATTATTATTATTTTCTTAATTTCACTTGGCTGATACAAAAGCTGAAAATTTTGATATTTTTTTAATTCTTGGTGACTTCACTATTTCAAGCATTTCCATACTTTAAAAAAGTAAATGGATTGCAAATACAAAGCTTTTTCAATTTTTTTCTTTTCAATTTTTTTTTTTTACTTTACACTGAGTGCCTTAGGGATCTAAGTTACCAATTAATCATCACCTGACGTTCTAATACCAAATAGTAAAATTAGATTTTCAACAACAAAACAGTTAAGATTTTGGCATAAATCATATCAAGTGAGAATCACGCCCTGTGTAGTCTGCCATCAAAAAGTCATTCGTCATCACGAAATTATGTTAGATGAATTAACCTTCCTTTACAACAACTTAGACATTATTCTCAAACACACTGAGTCGACAAAAGATGTAATCCAAAACTAAATGACAAAGTCTATTTAAAATCCATGATAATAATAATAAAATAAAATAAAATAATTAAACGAATAATAATAATAAATATAAAAATAAATAAATAAAATAAAGAAAATAAAAAAACCATCATAATAATAATAATAGTAATAATGGTATTCACACTTCTTTGTTTCCTCAAATTTCCGTTGTCAAACTTGCATTCAAACCAAACATCACGAGCAAGACAACACAATGCATGTCTTGCTAAACGTATTTCTTCAATTCAGACATACGTCACAATCCACTACCAATCATTTAGAAAAAACATGGATCCATACCAACTACAATAAGTGATACAATAACTAAAACAAAAGGTATTTCTCCCGTTACTACCACATTAGAGTAAGTAGCAAGTGTGTAAAAATGCTCATGCTACCCATATGAGATTACATGCACATTGTGGATTGCTACAGATGATGAAAGCAGGAACCAGTAAGAATGCAAGCTGAAAATAGCAGACACGCAAGAAAAAACATGTAATGAATACAATTAGGTGTGTAAACATCAAACAGAATATAATGCATAAGAGACTACATTACTCTTCAAACAATATGTTCTACCAAGCTTATTCCTTTTATAAAAAATCTAAGCAAAAGTAAAATTCCTCGATTAAACAATTAGATACTCAGTATCCGTAAGACCCATAAGTAGAACCATAGCCACTTGTAGGCTGAGCTGGTGGTCCATCATTGGTTGCTGCAGTTGGCGGGGCCATGTACATGGATTGGTAGTAATTATACCCCTGCTCTGTCGCCATTGTCGGATTATGTGCTACTGTCGTTGTTGCAACCGTGCTTGCACTTGCAGCTTCCGCCATGTAATTCTGCAATTATCGAATTTACATTACTACAACTCTGCAAGTTTGGAAGGCAAATTTGCCAATGGTATATTTCTGATTTGTAATCACAATTTTATATAAATATGTGATTTCTTATATTTTTAACTTTGAAAACGCTATCCTTATGTTATATACACATTCAAAAGAGGGGGAAAAAAATTCTGTTTTCAGATAAGTAGGTTGCATTCAACCTACACTGCAACTTTTACTTTATTCCAGACATGTACAGTTTAGTGAAAAATAGTAAGTCACCGCATCGATTCAGTTCTATGTTTTTTCTAGGATCTCTACAAGGTCTATCGAACTAAATAATTCTAGAAAGGAGAAGATTGCACTCTCTTTATTCTCTCTAGTTATTCCTCAATTATCTCTATTATTCTATCATCAAATCCTTCACAGTTTTAGTAAAGCCAGAAACAATTAGTACTCTCTTTAATCGTCTTGCTTTTTATAAATTTATTACAATTTCAAGTTCTCATCTTAACTTATTTTGTAATTTTACATTCAAACTTTCATCAAACATGCATATGCACATTGGAATGGTTTTTCACAAAAAACAAAAAAAAAAAATCATTTCTCCATTATTTATCTTGTAATCCAACCATTTTTCACGAAATAATTTTCCACTCCACCAAAATCTTCCTGGTGATTAATCTGTGCAATTTCTTTCAAAAAGAATCATAAATCTCACCAAAAAAAAAAAACTCATTCTTCACAATTAATTCACGATGTTTTTTAACCATGTTCTCCCATGCACAAGTACTCATCTAATCATCTTCTTCATCGTTTGTCACTTTTCATCTTTTACCTTTTTAATTTATGAAAGAGGATTTGTTTCATCTTCAGTTAACTAGCAAGAAAAGAAAATATGGACCTCGATGTATTTATTAGCAACCAATACTTTTCTCAAAAGAAATATCAAGTTATGAATTAAGTGGTAAAAATAATAAACTAATTTTCATTCATCATTTCCTTTGATCAAAATTAAATAAGAAAATCAACAAATACCACATTTACTTTAACAAAAATAAATAATTTGACACAAACATAAAAAATGTCAAAATTACAAAGCAAAAATAAACACTTTAAAACAATCTTTTTTTAAGATTACATTTTACAACATTACCATGTCATCTTGTTATATTCAATGAATATTTGATCATAAAAATAACCTATTAGGAATTTCAAACCCTAATTCCTAATTTAGCTATCCTAAATCTGGTACAGTGACTAACTTTTTACAAAAACATGTATATACATATACATATTTTGTATCTAAATAGACTTTCTCATATATATGATGCCAGTATTTGAAAACAAAATTAAACACAAAATGATGGCACAAAAGATCTTAACCATTGGAGTTTTTTGTCTTTATAGGGGAGGTGGAATTCAAGAGGCAATCCAATGGTGGAAATTATTTGTCACCAAATGTGTCTATATTTTATATCTAAATAGATTTTCCCATATATATGGGACCGGCTATATGGGACCGGCTATATGAACATAAAATTGTGACACAGAAGATCTAAGATCATTGGATTTTTTTTGTCTTTATGGGGAAGGTGAAATTCAGAGAGCAATCTAATGATGGAAATTCTTTGTGTCACCAATTGTATCTATATTTTATGTCTAAATAGACTTTCCATACACACACACACACATATACATACATATACATATAACTGCCCAACCAAAAATAATCTCTAGATATATTTACTAATACATCCCTGATAATTATAGTTGACAGACGGACTTCGATAAACTGTCGAAAAGCTCGGTGTAACTTCTCTTGAACTCAAGGAAGAGCAAGAGCTACTTTAAGAAAAAAGCAGGTAATTGATTGAAGAAGGGCACTCAAGCGGATATCAATTATAGGTCAACTATCCGGGGGCGACTAAAAGACAACCGGGAGTAGCCTAGTATACCAAGTCCAAACTATTCGCCCCAATTTATATAGTAGGCCTCAATAATAGTCCCTCTTTCGGGGTGATATTCCAGCAATAGCTTTGACCTTAAGAACCAATGAGATAAAGAGGGGGCTCCAGACGGGGGAAATGAAAGCAGCAGAATTCGTTATCTCTCGTTACGCACCACATGTTCAATCTTTTTTTAGCAGTTTCCCAGGAGATCTTTATCATTATTATTGTTTTCTTTTATTTTAATAAATTATTGAATCAAGACAATATTAGAATCCAATAAATAAGAAATAAGGGTTTCGCGGGCGAATATTGACTCTTTCCTTTTCTAACGCAACCTTCATTTTGCTCATTCATGGTGTTGTAAGCGCTTTGCCTTACCTATGATGAAATTCCAAACGAGAAACTGAGGTGCGATTAAAAGGAGCCAAACTATTCTTCCATATTCAAATAAGACTTTTTTCCTAAGCCACTCCTTTCTGTTCAGTCGCGCCAATACTATGTTTCCGATAGGGAGACTTGAGCATATTGGTTATTAGTATCGGGTTCTACTCCTTATTTTATTAGGATTAAGAAAAAGGAAGCGTGAAGAGCCCCTACCATAGCTTAAGGATTCGTATAGGTGATACGGAGCATGTGGTTTTGACTTCCTTAGAGTTTTTTTATGTATAAGTTGTCGGTACAATTGAACTACCAAAAACAGAGACTGCAGAGCGGAACCTCGTATTAATTATAAGTACGCGTACGTGAGAGTCCTATTGACAACTGCCCGATCGATTTCCTATATAAGAAACCTCCGGAAATGATGTGGAATGGTAGATTAGACCTGAAAATGCTTAAAATGCAGAACCGCGGGCATCGCTATAAGTCCTCTGTCCTACTACAGGTGCCGCAACAACCTTTACCAAGTTCGAACGATTGTCGACCACCAGATCCGCTAGTCTGTTATATTAACTCTATCCCACAAGCATAAATCTTCGGCGTGGAATATAATCCCAAAGTACCCAAAAGACTCAAATCTAGTAAGTAAAGAAGGTGGTAAAACACATACCCACCTGTGTCGGTTTCGGGTACAGGTACCCTTTTGTTGAAGGTCGTTCGAGCTTTTCCTGTGAGTATGGCATGGGTTACTTCAGCGACGTAGCGCCTGGTACTCGGGTTTGGTCAGGGAGCTACAGAAATAGTGCTTCAAGATCCATTACACGTCCAAGGCCTTTTGTTCTTCTTGGCATCTGTTATTTTGGCACAAATTTTTTTGGTTCTTAAAAAGAAACAGTTTGAAAAGGTTCAATAATATGAAATGAATTTCTAGATCCAGAAATTCTTTACCATCAAGCGTCGAATTCTAATTGATCAAAAAAATGAAATATGTATTTCTGTAAACTTCCTTAAACCTACTATGCTTAGATCCGTCCATTTTTGCGGGTATCAGATAAGGCTTCTTTGGCAGTTCGGTCCCAATAATCAGTTGCCTGGACCTAATGATCAGTGGAGACAAAAAGAACCCTAAGAGTCCCACGAGCAACACATACCCTCACGAAGCAAGGGCTGCAGTAGCCGCCGAATCTTCTACTGGTACCTGGACAACCGTGTGGACTGATGGACTTACTAGTCTTGATCGTTACAAAGGACGATGCGACCACATTGAGACCGTTGTTGGGGAAGAAAATCAATATATTGCTTATATAGCTTATCATTTATACCTTTTTGAAGAAGGTTCTGTTACTTACATGTTTACTTACATTGTGCGTAATGTATTTGGTTTCAAAGACCTGCGAGCTCTACATTTAGAGGATCTGCAAAAAGAGGGCATATCGAGTACGAGTGTTAGCCGGTATTCCTATCTATAGTCACGGCATCCTTTCACTTCGTTCGAATAGTTTGGACCGGTCGGAGTGAACTAGACCTCTAATTAAGATACTTGGGTCGCCTATGGTCTGGTCGTGCCATTACTCTTGTTCCATTTTTGTGCTGAAGAAAACTTCATAGTAAAGTTTCCTTGAAATAGGAGTTTCCTTGAACAAATTCCTGTTTCAACTTTTTTGAAGCAAAGAAACTTTTCCTTGTGTGGAAAAACAGGTATGAATAAAGTTTAAGCATGTCACCAACCTATTCGAATGCTTCCTGTAATTGATTAATTATATAATCGACTAATTAATTTAATTTACTTCCTCCCAATACATTATTTGATTATAAATTCCATATATGAACTCTGTTTCAGGAAGCATATTTTCCATAGTGTCCCACATCATATCCTTTGCAAAATGAGTACAATATTGTGTTGCATAATTTCAAAATTCACCACCCTCCCCATAAAGCTAGACTAATATCCTTCATTCATGTCTTCTTTATTTTTTAGAATTTCGTTCAGAATTATACTTCGATTATACTAGTCTGTTTAGCAAACTTAATTATACTAGTTTGAAACAACCATGCATCGACACCATAAAATCTAACGTTCTGCTGCACAACAAAATTACTGGAGTTAACTTTCAGTTAAGTTCATCTTAGATTTTTGATTTCATATCCCAGGAAACTTTGAGGGTGGCTTTCTTACTTCAGTTGTATAAATACATCAGAATAGTTTATGTTTCACTGTTACACATTGGCTATAGGATAAAATCAGTTCAAATGCCCATCCTGAAAACCATATTTTAGTAATATAAGCAAATCTGTTACACGCACCGACGCACATATAAAAAAATACTGGTCAATCGCTAACAGAAAATAGTTGTAGCAACAGAAAGCAAAATAGCAGGTAAAGGTATGTTGCGGGGCACAATGAAAGATTAAAAAATAGCAGGGATAAAATATACCTGGACTAACTGTTGAGCAGTCTGGACCTGTGTTGCAGTTCCGTTAATCTCAACGGTCATCTCACCCGGAACACCCCTTGTTTCTTGTATAGTAACAGTTGCTCCACTAACTCTACGAATATAACTAATGTTTGCACCAGCATGTCCAATCACATTATCAGCGTAGGCCAGTGGAACTTGCATTTGTTGAGTCACCTGTCAAAAAATTTGACGATTTATTGTTTTTAAAAATAATTATCATTGCAGATAAATATTTATTGAATAATTGATGAGTCAAACACCTTATTAACTTTAACCTTATGCAACAAAACTTCATTTTATTATTATTTGCAGGTAAAAATTTACAAGCTAAAATTGTCAAGGGACCTTTTCCTACATTATCCAAATGGTGATTTTATGGACTTAAACACGAATGCAAAATTCGTACTTAAGTTTGAGCTGGGCCACCTGGCATTGAATATGCATAAATTATTATTTGCAGTTGATGGTTTGTGTGTGTGTGGGGATGAATGTGTGTGTCAAGTCTAAGAGGTTTAATATAATAAAAATAACAATCCAAATTTTAGAGTTGGGAACACTGTACAGTACACAATATCCCTAATTTATATTCCATCTTTATGTCTGAGCGCATGAGGAAGAATTGACATCCCTTTTATATATCCCCAAAACATTCCCCCAATGTCTTATTGTGCCAAAAAAGTTTGAAACGAAAAAGGAAAAAAAATTAAAAAAACTGCCAATATGACCTCATTACTAACCAGGTTATCATTACAAAATTTTGCATCTTTTCGAAATTTAGCCTATTCAAAACTATGTTTCAAATCAATGGTTAAAATAATATTTTCGAGGGGTCACATTGAATTTTGTGTGGGTTGCCTTCAAAATATGCATGGATGATCTTGAACATATTAAGATGTGTTAAACGAATGGAGGGATTCTATGGAGATTTATGATAACGGATAAAGAAACCTCCCCGCTATAGGATCCACATCCGCTAAATTCGGATCCCTATAAAAGAAAACCACAAATGAATTTTCATATCATTTTTCAAAATTGTCCAATATTTTGTACGTAACAAGATCATCCTCACAAATTTTGTATCATTACAAAACGTCTATCTAATTCAAAATCACAAAACAATATGAGCCATCGAAAATATTTATTTTATTTTAATGATTGATATAAAATATAGTTCTGAAGGAGTCAAAAAGTTTCAAATTTCTCAAGACGATCTAGCTAGCAAACAAAACCTATAACAAACTTTAGTTTCACATAGAAAATCTCTGGCACAAAAACACACAGGAAAATTTTGAAGAAATAAGAGGGGATGAGGATCCATGTATACATACGCCTGCACGTGCACAAGCCTGCGCAGATACACAAAGACATACATGCATACATATGTGTGTGGAGTTATGACTTGTTCATTATATGTAAATGAACATTTAGCAATATCTAACAAATACCAATGCATCAGCAGTTCAGAATATATAGTTCATTTTCTGTGTATTTGTATGCTACCTGTGAAGCATTCGATGAAGGCTGCTGACTAGCTGGTGAAGGTGCTTCACGCCCATAAGTAGAAATGCCACGATGAGGTGGCTTCTCATATGGAGGAATCTCGGCGGGTGGAGCATAATTATCCTGAGGACGGCCTGGAGGCATATATGGAGGAGGATTACTATAACCAGGAATATTACCCCCGTAGCTTGGGTTCCCTCCGTAAACCTGATTACTTCCATAACTAGGATTGCCACCATAGCCTAAGTTTCCGCCCATATTTGGAGGACCTTGAGGTGGGCCCCATGGTTGAGATGGTGGGATGTTTTGCTCCATACGGGGATGGCGTGGTGTTTGCATCTATATAAGTTTCAACCCAATATTATTTCTATATTAGTACTGTATTATTTATAGGAGCATGGCAGACAAGAAGTAATGGTTGCAGAAATAAGAATATTACTTGTATTTCAAACAACTGGACGACGCTGCGATCAACTAAGAACTTCCTTAGATGCGAAGCAATGAGTTCCACCGCTTTATGCACGCCATCTGGTTCTCCTTGTATTTCAACAACTCGGTCATCTTCTAATGCAATAGGAGGCACATCTTCTACAAAAATTCAGTGATATATGAACACCAAGGGAATATTAGAAAAAAAGTGCAATTTGATAACAGTAACAATACCAAGAATCCGAATAGTGCAGTTTGACCCTTCTTGCACAGTTTTTATAGTCGCCCCTTGCTTCCCAATAAGACTTCCAGCTTGTGCGGCAGGTACAAGTAACCTTGTAAAAACCATGTTATGAGGAGGGACAGGGTTGCTAGTGTCATTGTTTAGACCATCAAGAGTACGTCTATGAACTTTTAGGAGACCATCCATAGCAGGAGAAAATGAAGCGTCATGTTCCTCTTTGGCAGAAATCATTACCTTTACCAAGCCGCAAATAACAATCAATATCAATTTCATGTAATACAGAAAAAAGACATTACAGACATCATAATATCCATAGTATCACAGATATCTCATTCTCGTAGTGATCAGTAAGACTAAAAGTTTACAGTTATGACTTTAATCTCCTACAGCTATAAAGCATGTTGAAAATGCAATTATGCGGCTGGCGACTCACATGTATTGGGTAGCATCATACATCAGGATTTGTTGGAATGTGGAATTACAAACTTAATTAGAAAGCATTATTATATACAAGCATGTCTGATTTTCAGGTAAATACCGAAATGATATGTAGTTACTCAATGCAGTAATCAAAGTTTTCAGCATTCCAAACAGACTCTCGAAGTTGTATAAAAAAGGCAAACATTTAACACTGCAAACACCAAATTACAAATATTGTGCAAGTGTATATATAGCCTCTACAGATGCCTTCGTAAACCAATCTAATGATGTGTCTTTTGAGCATACATGGTTCAAGCCATAGATTTTAAATCAAAAGCATATTTCCCTTGACAACGTTTGTGTTTTTTATGTTGATGATGCATGGTAAAATCATTTAAAAATGTATCAATTCAAAATGATTAGATTCAAAAAAAACAAAAGTTGATTAATTAAGGATTTGTAGCAGGATTCCTCCTTATATTTGTGCCAAAAAAGTTATGCAGCGCTCAAATAAATGAATGATATTAGATGTAAAATTATAATTTCTTTATACACTGAATGTTGTGCTTGCATTGCTTACATATCACTACAATGTTTATGCATGAAGTTATTAAAATGATAACTGCAATTAACATTTCATATATAAAATAAAACATATCTTGTTAGGATTTCTCCTATAATGAATATGATATTTGTCTAGTAAAACAAATTTTTATTTTTGACATAACATAAGGTGACCTAATGAGATTGTCAGGTTATGTATATAAAGTCACCACCAGTTGATTCAGATTGAAAATGCGATAATTCTGATAAAACTTGGAATGATAACTTACTAGTATCATCACAATTTGTATATGTTATTAGTACTCTCAATGTTTTATGGATTTTGGACATAAGCAACCCGAACATTAAATTGACTTGGTCGTTAACGACAGTATGTAAATGAGTTTTTTGTCCAGTTTAACTTAATTAATCAACTTTTGAAGCTACTAGAAAAAAAATATCATCTGACGTACATTGAAATTTGAAAGAGCTTGTCAGATCATATTTGCCACCACGATGCTGAAAAGACTGTTCTTTGCAGATATGATCTTGTTCTTCTATTATGATTCGAAGAGATATGGTCTAGGTTAGCAAATAGAACCTACACACATACATATCTGGTCACGGTAATGTTATTGAAATTCAAATCATTATAAATAGTTTTAATTTTATGTTTATGTTTTTGTATTAGCTTTAATAGTTGATCTGGTGTGATTTTGATTTTATATTTAGCATATGGGTTGCTCAGTTACCAATTCTATTTTTAGTCATTGATATTAATTGGAGTGCTTGCAGTTCAATATCATAGAATTCCCATGGTTCTAAACCACATGTTCAGAATTTCTAGAAAATACATGACTGTCGTAAAAGAGAAATTAAAAAAAAACCTAACTCAAATAAATATATTAGAAATGCATGATACAAAATGCAATTAAAGAACATTTTGTGATCTATATGGTTGAAACCGTGCACATGATCTAGACAAAGAGGACAATAAATTAGCACAAAGTATAAAAAACATTATTAAATTACATTACATTAAAAGCTTGTAGTCCGACATCTGCTCTAAAATAGATGTCTCTAGCAGTCTAGTTTAGCTCAATTCTCCTTATTTATCATAATTATATAACCATTTTTTAGCCCAATGTTTCATTACCACTCCTTTCATTCATCAAACCACTTCACTGCTTGTTTTACTTTTTCGAATAGAAAACATATGAGAATTTTAATCGTTCATCGCTTATCATGTATGTGCAAATTTATGGCATCCTTCATTTCTGTGTTCTTACTATTCCATTACTTGTAGGCATATAATACTTTTCATAGCAAACATTTTATTATCTATGAACTAAATGTAATTTCATTAAAAAAATCAGATTTTTAAAGATGGTCAAACTTAGAAATCTGACTTTGTTAGGAAATATTGTTTGAACTCTTGATAAACATATAATATTATTTTGTTCACACACACATACTACTGTAGTTGAATCATCAATAACAAAATGATTTTAGTATTGACAATGTAAATGCACAATATGAAGCTTAAAAGTTGTTGATGACACTAAAACTGTTCGAATAACTTTGTTCCCAAATGTTACAAATAATGAGTTTGATACTACTATGACTGACACCTACATGAGAAGCAACTATATTAAAAAAATGAAGAAGGTAGAGAGCCAGTGTTTATGCATATACTGGTGCGATCTTTCAAAAACTGGAAATAAAGATGTAGCAGTGTAGGATGATAAATTAAAACTCAGGTCTATATTCTAATTTTAGAAGATAAAATATTCTTCTGTCGATAACAATGTGATTGCTAATGCATTCACATCTATTTTACCCTTGTAGCTTTTATGAATGATGAATTATGAACAAAACCTATGATAACCTACTAAAATTTATGTTTTGATCATGAGCTAAATATCTATGGATAAGATATAACAGTAGAAGGAAATAAAATAATACATAGGCTTAGAGTTTGAATTTGATTGTAAAATTTTCAATTGTTTTGAAAATATATTATAAAGTCATAAATAGTTGTGTAACATTCTATACATCTAATATTATTTAGTGACAAATAGATTTTCAATATTGGTACAATTTATAACACAAATTTCAGTTTGACATTGTAAAAAAACAGAGCAAGCGCTGGCCTAATGTTTCCATTCTATATAAAAAAACAATATTTTATTCAACTAAATGTGAAAACTCATGATCATATATTTAAAAAAATGATAAGAAAGATAAGTCAATATGAAAGAGTAAGAAAGTAAAGCAACACCTTTTGCAACTACAAAGACCAAAGAACTTGCATAATTCTAGTGCTATAGTTGTTTGTTTGTGCAAGCAATCTTGGGAGTAATTACATAAATTAACATGTACCAATTTCAGGATGTTGGCAACTTATTAATTATTAACTAATAATACATTATACACGCATCTGAAAACTTCAAAATTCAAATGATATAGTCAAATTCAGTATCAATGAAAAATAACTTTGAAGATTGAACAAGTTCACAAAGATATTTGTGCATGTTATAGAGTTGCTACTAGCTTTTATTATTTGTAAGAATAAATAATACTTACAGCTCTTTCCTGTGCACCTTGAGGACCATCAAGAATCTTGATTCGCGCTCTGGACTCTTCGCACATTTTTTTGATAAATTCTCCCTTGCGTCCGATTATGCTACCGACTTTTTGAGATGGAACCAATATGCGAAAGACGTTCTCACCAGGCCAACCAGGCCATTTTTTCTCACTGTCATTTGCTTCAAAACTGTTGTCATGCTCAGATTTGTTATTAGTCGTGTTCTCAATCACTTCCCTGGTGCCTTGGTCCTCAAAATTTTCAGTTGGTTTTTCAGAACTTATGGTTTGTTCTCCAACATTCTCAGTTGATTTTTCACTTTTTTTAGACGATTCTTCAACGTTCCCAGTTGACTCTTCAACGTTTCCACTAGGATTTTCAATGTTTCCAGTAGATTCGACAACATTTCCACTTGGTTCTTCCATAGACCCTATCATTGGAAGCATGCAGTTACAGGTAATTAAAACTTGACTTTCTATCAGAGTATTAAATTTTAAAATAACTACTTTAGCTGCCGCTCAAAATAATTTAAGCTAGAATTTTCATCATAGCGTTTACTACAATTTTGGTGGCTTCTAATTTACTCTGCAACCCTGATTATACCATATAATCCTTTGTAATATAAAACGGCTAATAGTCAGAGAATAGTCAAACAAAACAATCGGGAATATATGCTTATGTACTAAAAACCATAATAGTTTATTAAGACTATCATAAATTGCACATACGTGCATCTAATAGCAAAATGTATTTACTTTTTATTAAAGAAAATTAATGGAGGATGTATGTGATGAGTGCAAAAGCTCTAGTGATCACAACATTTTTATTTCAAACAGTCTTGTTGGTGTTCGGATAATGAAATTTCGTTGATGCATGGTTAGAAAGATGGTGGGGATGAGGCCCCGCAAATCGATATAGAGATGCCGTTGACAGGTGGTAATGAAGGGATATTATTTAGGATATTTTCGAAATTTCAAACAGACACGGTGCAAATTCTATTGGTTGAATTTTCTTTATTAATAGTAGAGATAAGTGATAATATTACAATGGAAAGCCTAATTTGTTTTCTATTCCATGTAGCATTGCTACATCACTTAATTATATCATCATATATATAATATAATATATATGCATGTACATGTACATGTACACACATATTGTATAACTCTACATACACATACGTACACAGATACATACATATGTGTGTGCGTCTATATGTGTGTGTCTATATGTGTGTACATATATGTATGCACATGTGTGTATAGTATTATATGCATCACATAGACCACAGAACCAAGTAGAAATATCAAAAAGTTCTTACGAACTGCACTAATATAATACATGCATTTATATATCCACTTTCATTCTGATAATACATCCATAATTACAATACAAAATAGAGAAAAATATTATTTATGTTGATGTATCATGTCTAGGTGAAAAACAATTGGTTTAAGCTTATGAATGAAAGAAGCTTATTTACTGATTATAACAAATTATTAAGAACTGCCACGCATTTACACAAATAGGGTATTTGGATTATATATATACATACATATATATAGTTTGTTTTTTTAATTTTTTTAAACAAATCACATTCCTTCTTGCTTATGGACATTTATACAATAAACCACGTGTTTTCTTCCTTGCTTAAACAATATCCCCATTAATCAAATATAGGCATGTACCATAGTTCTTCATCGCTATCAATAGTGTAAATGGATCGGACCGGACCGAAGGAAGGTATGTCTATGTCCTATCATATAAGAGATTCGGACAGATAAGGACCGAAGAAGGTTTAAGTCCGGACAACGGACAGACAATGGAAAAAATCAAACAATCTCGAACGAACATGTTTTCGTACATTTCCCTTCTCCTAATTCATGTCCTAAATGAGAATCGAACAAAAACAGACCGGACGCTTTTGAAACAATGTTGCTTAGAAGCAAACAAGAATAAAGACAATAGTTTGAAGTAGACAAAATTTCCTTTTCAACATACCCGTATTTCTTGTTTGTTTTGTATAATTTGCTGTCAATCCAAAATTTCCACTTTTAAAACAATGTTATTTGCAACACACAAACTTTTGAAGCCTTGATGCATGGCACGACAAACGAAGAGCGTGTTTTAAAAAAAATTGCATTCATGACACATTTTATTTTATATTGATGAAACAAGAGTGCAACAATTAACGTTGTGTTATTTTGTTATGTCTGTTTATTATTTGATATATCCTATCAAACTATGGGTCGAACCTTGTTCGAATCTATCAAGATTCGTTAGTTCGTATCCATCCTAAAACCGATGTTCATATCCATCAAGGCCAAGCAGAGCTGCGATCTGTTCGTATCCATGACATTGTCATTTGTTTGTATCCATCAAGTTGGAGCAACTTCGATCGATACGAACAAGGCTACACAATTGATACTAGTCGAGTAACTTGGATCGATACGAACAGAACCACTTTTATCGATACGAACTAAGCTACCTCTGTCCAAGAGTTTCAAATGCTTATGCAAAAGCTGACTCAGAGTCGTCAGCAACTTACTAAACAACTGCACGCCAACGCAGAGTTGACTAATCAGCTAAACCGCCAACGGCGCAGGAGATCCAGAAGTGATCAGGCCTCCTACTCATCCACAGTTCAGCCTCATCTGACTACCATCACAAATCTACACGTCCACGACTGGGCGTAAGCTACACCCAACCACCGGACATCAACCTACTCTGAACATCGGACAACCAAGAGTTGGCCCATCAACCAGCTTTTAGACTGGACCCTCCTACCGGGGAAGTACAATTTCTCACTACACCACAGACAACCGCGCTACTACCGCTGCTATTGAACTAGAGGTCGATGTCCGGAATCAACCAGATCTGAACCATCGTCAGCATGGACGTAACCCTACGTCCCCGAAGACCTTGGTAAGACCTGGAACCAAGGAGGCGAGCTATGGACCATCGACAGCGTCCGATCCAGCCTCGCATTGTGGAACTCGATCACACCTTGACTCAACGTGCACAGAACGTCCAGATGTCAGATATACCAACTATGATTTGTCAGATGATGCGTGAGAATCAGGGTCTCACTAATGACAACTGAGGAATATCCCAGAGTCATACCTCTTTCACTGATGAAATACTTTATGTTGAACCACCTCAGCGATTCAGGATGCCGACTTCACCGCTCTATGAGGAAAATTCTGATCTCAACCAACACATCCTGAAATATGAATGGTCGATAAATGATGCACGGGCTGACGATGTCGTTAAATGTCAAAGCTTCTCAATCTCGCCGGGGGGCATAGCTACTATGTGATTCACTCGTTTACCAACTCGATCTATTTCTTATTTTGACCAACTGGCAACCAAATTTGTTGAGCAGTTTCGAATGCATGTCGCAAGACCAAAGGATGTTAACACTTTATTCAGTGTCACTCAAGCTTTTGGAGGGACACTCCGACGTTATTTAGAAAGATTCCATGCTGCGCGTGCTGAGATCAGCAATCCAAACGATAACTCTATTCTTATGGCATTGACTAAGGAGATTGACCCCGATTCTGAATTCGGCAACTGGTTAGCCGAAAAGCCACCTACGTCATTGGACCGTTTCTATTCCAAGGCCGCGCAGTTCTTGAGAAGGGAGGATGTGAAACAGTATAGAAAGAAGGATGACACGGGACCTAGTAGTGAAGGAATCAAAGTAACGTTGGAGTCAAACAGTCCGGAGAGAGTTTCGAAAAAGTTCAGTTAACATTCAAAACAAGCAAAATCAACAGAGAGATAATGGAAATCAAAACAAAAAACGAGATCAAAACCGTGGGCCACGACATAGAGCTCCTATGTTCGACAATTACGCTCCTCTAAATACGTCGCTAAAGAATGTATATCTGCAAACCTGCAATACCATCTAGTACAAGAAGCCTGCTCCGAAAGCATCATCGGAGAAGCAGATCCAAAAGAGGAAATTTTATAGGTTTCACGAGAGTTATGGCAACAATACAAATGAGTGTCTTCATTTGCAAGACCTCATTGAGAAGTTGATTAAAGAGAGGAAGTTGGAACAGTTTGTGCGGGCGCCGCAGTCTGGAGGTGCGGGCCTATCGAATCAAAGTAAGGTGCCTAGTCAGGCAAGACAAGAGAAACTTGCCCGTACCGGCAGGAGGTTGGTGATAAATACAATAAGCGGTGATCCTCATCCAGCAGACCGAAGCTGGAGGGAAATGGAGTCGTATGCCAACTCTATTAGGTATGCGGACTTCGAATGTTATAGTAGTTGTAATGATGGGGCTCCGACCAAGCAACAGAAGACGATAACTGACGACATCGTGTTCCGAACAGAGACGCCGATAAGTTTGAAACCTCCACTGTTGATCCATTTGTCATATCAGCTCGGGTAGGTCCTGCTTGGATGAAGAGGATCTTGGATGACAGTAGAAATGTGAATATTTTGTTTAAACGAGCATATGATCAAATGAAAATGGAAGCAAAAGATTTGAAGTCTTGTCAATCTCGTATTCATGGCTTCAACGGAAGCACTACTATACCCACTGGAGTAGTGAAACTACCGGTGAAATTGGGAGTTGAAGAATGCTGAAGAGTCCGGATACTGCAGCTTGTTTTATTGGATATAAACTCCTCTTACAATTCTTTCTTGGGCCGACCGACCCTTGCTGAATTCAAAGCAGTCATTGCCTCATGGTGCTTGACTCTAAAGTTCTCCACCGATCGTGGGTTTGGAATCGTTCAAGAAGATCAGGCTGTTGGACGAGCCTATTATGTTGCTGAGCTGCACGGGGCGCAGCGAAAGGAGAAAGGAAAGGGCGTAGAGGAATCTCTTTGCGTCCGATTTGCTGACAATTGACAATGGATGTCTGACCCAGGCCTGGGCACCCCAACCAATTCCAAAGGAATCTTGACTCAAGAAACACTGAAAGTGAAGATGAAACTAAATACTGCAGCTTGTTTTATTGGATATAAACTCCTCTTACAATTCTTTCTTGGGCCGACCGACCCTTGCTGAATTCAAAGCAGTCATTGCCTCATGGTGCTTGACTCTAAAGTTCTCCACCAATCGTGGGTTTGGAATCGTTCAAGAAGATCAGGCTGTTGGACGAGCCTATTATGTTGCTGAGCTGCACGGGGCGCAGCGAAAGGAGAAAGGAAAGGGCGTAGAGGAATCTCTTTGCGTCCGATTTGCTGACAATTGACAATGGATGTCTGACCCAGGCCTGGGCACCCCAACCAATTCCAAAGGAATCTTGACTCAAGAAACACTGAAAGTGAAGATGAAACTAAATACAGTCAAGCTTCCCCGGCCGAGTTAACAATCGATGTCCCGATCGACAATGATGACGATTCAAAGATGATAAAGATTGGATCTCAGTTAAGTCAATAGACACAGAAGGAATTGGTCGAATTTCTCCAGACGAATGTCGACCTATTCGCCTGGACGCATTCTGATATGTGTGGAATCTCGCAAGGACATCGGGAGCCACACTTTGAATATTGACCCACGATATATCCCGGTCAAACGGACAGAAAGGGCGTGGTATGAATTCAGAGAGATTGCCGCATTTAAAGAAGAGGTTGATAAATTGAAATCGAATGGGTTTATCCAAGATGCCGTATACCCGGAGTGGGTATCCAATCCGTACTTGTCCGAAAGCCAAATGGAAAATGGAAAACATGTGTTGATTGCTCAGACCTGAACAAAGCTTGCCCGAAAGACAATTTTCCACTTTCTCGAATTGATCAGCTCGTAGATTCAACGGCTGGGCACGAATTATTATCTTTTATGGATGCTTATTCCGGTTACAACCAAATACTCATGCACTTACCCGACCAAAAACATACCAACTTCGTAACCAATCTGGGATTCTACAAATTCATGCCTTTCGAACTCAAGAATGCCGGGGCAACATACCAACGACTAGTCAATCGAATGTTCGCTAAGCAGATCGGAAACCATCGAAGTATATGTAGATGACATGATGGTGAAGCACGATTCTCCATTGATCATATAAAGGACTTGGAATCGATGTTTAGTATCCTTCGAGAATACAAGATAAACCTCAACCCATTGAAGTGTCACTTTGGCATCGTATTCGAAAAATTCCTTGGGTTTATCGTCAACGCTCGAGGAATCGAAGCATATCCCGAAAAGATCCGGGCAATCAGAAATCTTGAGACTCCAAGAACCATAAAGCAATCCAGAGCTTCAACGGAAAGATAGCAGCATTGAGCGTGTACATTTTAAAGTCCACCGACAAATGCATTTCTTTCTTTGATTTGATTTGAAAAGGGAAACGGAATTTTGAACGGACCACGAAATGCGAGGGCGCTTCCCGAGCACTAATTCAACTTCTCTTCACATCGTCGATTTTATCAAAATCTATCGATCACGAGCAATTGTACATTTACTTACGGTATCAGAAAACGCAATCAGTGCTGCCTTAGTTAGGGAGGAAGACCGAATGCAGAAACTGGTCTACTATGTTAGTAAACGACTAACCTAAGCTGAGAGAAATTATCCGAAGATAGAGAAATTGGCATATTGTCTCGTTATTGCCTCAAGGAAGTTATGTCCGTATTTCCAGGCTCATCCTATCACTGCTTACACCGATCAGCCGTTACGACAGGTCCTTACGTGACCTGAGACGTCTGGCATGTTACTCAAATGAAACATTGAACTGAGCCAGTTTGATATTACTTACACCTCGATGCAAGCTATTCAAGGACAAGTACTAGCGGATTTCATAGTCGAACTTACTATCCCAAATGACTTGCTCGAAACCAGTGAATCTTCCAAATATATCTAGAAGCTGCATGCTGATGGTGCATCAAACGGCCGGTGTTCGGGTGCTGAAGTAGTACTTGAAACCCCCGAAGGTCGATCCATATGTTGTGCTCTAAAATTTGATTTTCGTGCGACCAACAATGAAGCTGAATATGAAGCCTTGCTTGCTGGATTGAAACTCGCCCAATTGGAAATTATTGCTGTGGAAATTTATTATGATTCACAATTAGTTGTATGTCATGTTCGAGGTGAATATCAGACAAAGGATCGAAGACTGGCTGCTTATCTAGCTCGAGTTCAGGAGATACTTAATCAGATTGATTATTATGACATCTTCTATATACCCCGTGAGCGCAATCAAAAGGCAGACTCATTGGCAAATTTAGCAAGTACGGACGAAGTACAGCAAATGGGACTCGTTCCTGTGGAAACGTTATCTTCCCCAAGCATTGATCAGATAGAGACAGACTGGATATTTGAAATCACTCCTCATGAGGAGTCGTGGATGACTTCGTTTCGAAATTACCTCGAGCATGGAACGCTGCCTGAGCGCAGGAGTGAGAAGAGGCAGATTCTTCGTAAGGCTGCACGGTTCACTATTCAGAATGGAGTCATGTATAGAAGAGGGTACTCCGTTCCTCTACACCGGTGTATCGCCCACAATGAAATTAAGCGAGTGTTACGTGATGTTCACGAAGGAGAATGTGGCGATCACACCGGGGGCAAGCTCTCACTAAGAAAGTACTCCGATACGGATACTATTGGCCACTGTAAACCGCGATGCAGCATATTACACCAGGAAATATGATAAATGTCAAAAACATGCTCGAATTCCTAAAGCCCCACCTACTGAGATAACCCAAATGGTCAGCCCATGGCTGTTTGCAGCATGGGGCATTGATATCATTGGCTCTTTGCCACTGGTCAAATGTGGTGCGAAGTATGTCATCGTCGCAGTTGATTAATTTACCAAATGGGCCGAAGCTGAACCTCTTGCTACAATCACGACGAAGAAAGTAATCAACTTTGTAGTCCGCAACATTATCTGCTGATTTGGTCTCCCACATACCATCATCACTGATAACGGAACTCGGTTTGACAGTGTTGAATTCAAGAATTTCTGCCAACGATTCCACATTCAAAAGAAATTCATACAGTTGCACACCCTCAAATGAATGGCCAGGTTGAAGCTGTTAATAAGGTTATCAAGTCTATCCTGAAGAAACAAGTGGAAAAGATCGGGGGCAAGTGAGTTGATGAACTACATATGGCTTTATGAGCTTACCGGACAACCCACAAGTCCGCGACCGGACACACTTCATTCTCTCTATCCTATGGCTCAGAAGCCATTATTTCAGTCGAAATGAAAGTACTTTCTCATCGTGTGACTTATTATGATCCAAAAATAAATGCCATACTACTTGCTGAATTCTTGGATTTGTTGGAAGAGGTGCGAAGAGGTTGATTTGAGGGCAGCCGCATACCCAAGTCGAGTCGCCAGATTATACAATGCCAAGGTCTGACCCCGAACCTTCGAACTCGACGATTTCGTCCTTAAAAGAATCTATCCGCTTCCTTCGCATATGAAACCAACGTGGGAAGGACCGTATGTGATTGAACATAAGCTCGAAGATGACATATTCAAGTTATCGACCATTGACGGTCTTACTTGCCAAGAGCCTGAAACAGTGAGTCTCCGTCGCTACTACACATGAAAGGCTTTATTTATTTGCATTTAGAAATTTGAATTTATAACAAGGCAATTGATCTTGTCGTATTTCTCATTTCGGTAATAAAATGACATCTCTTTGAGCCAGAGCTGTAATTTATTGAATGTGACATACAACCATCACGATGCACGAAGAGCTAATTCCATACGCTAAAATCTATTCAAATAGGGAGTGACTATGATACGACCGACCACTTACTAAGTAAAACCCGAGCTCGGGGGAAAGCCATCACACTGAAACCAAAGAAGGATTGACACAACAATCCTTTAACTGGGTCTCCCAGAGTGCGAGCTGGAGTATAAACATATAAATGCGGTTTCGAAGAGGGTGGAGCCGTCCACCTAACGACTTCAACTGTATCCTAACCAAGTTCAAGGAGGATGGACCCATCCATCTAACGACCTCATTTGTTAACTCAGGATGGATGTGAATCGACCATCCACGAACATGATATATCCGTCGTTCCCGGAGTGCGAGCAAAATCCTAAAAACCTAAACAGATGTGACTGACCATATGTCGACCGAATCCAAATTCCCAAAGTGCGAATGAGAGTATAAATATCAACTCTAAGTTTCTAGAGAGTGAACTTGAGTACAAACACCAACTCCGAATTCGCAGAGCGTGGGTCGAAGTATAAACACCAACTCTGAATTCCCAAAGTGCGAGTCGGAGTATAAACATCGACTCCAAATTCACAGAGTGAGTTGGGGTATATACATCAACCACTTCGAGTTTCCGGAGTCCGAATTGGAATGCAAAGGTCGACTATCTCCGGCTTCCCGAAGTGCGAACAGAGAATCGACCGCAAATAACTCTGAGTCCTCAGAGTGTGGTCAAAGTATAAACATAACTCGGGTGTGAATGACCACTCGCAACTAACTTAAGTCTCTAGAGCGTGGACATATGCTTAAAATTTAAACAGGCGTGATCGACCGCCGACATACAAACGCAGATCTTCGAAATGCGAATATGATCATTGATAAGTGAGCGAATGTGATTCGACCACTCGACTTTCACTTGTTTTAGCATCGATTCAACGATGTTAAGCTCGACGAAATGAAGACAATGCAATTGATAGCCGATCTTTACAACTCATCCCCGAAACTGGAGGCAGAACTTAAGTGTCAACCATTGGCTGAAACAGTGCAACATCAAAGTTCAACTTAATACCCGGTCACAACTCGTGTTTGTGATTTCCGGACTTGACAAATAAAAATAAACTCGACTCAAAGGCTAGGACTCCGCAAGTGCACTAGACTATAACTCAAATACTGAAACACTTAAGCAAAATAAACAATAATTGAGTTGAAGTCAAAACAAAATTTCATTTCAAATATCTGTGAAAGAAGTTCATGTACAAGTTATTTTCAAAAGAGAAAAATAGGGAAAAGAACACTTTAAAAAAATAGGCTGAAGGACATGAAGTTTTATTTTTAAGTTGAAGGACAAATGCTAATTATATTTAGCATTATATTCAACTTTTGCAATATACAAAATGCTGGTTGTAACTAGCATTATATTTACTTTTATAATATACAAAATGTTAGTTATAACTAGCATTGTCCTTCGATCAAAAAATATACTTGTTGTCCTTCAACCTAAAAAAATTTCTAAATTTGTCCTTGTGCATATTTTCCTGTTTTCAAAATTTCTGCTAGCAGGGGCCGAACCCGCATCTATACACTGCCTACGAAAGGAAAAACAAAATAGATTCATATCTACCTACCAAAAATAAACCGAGGAAACACGTCTACTCTCTCTTCTTTTTCGGCTTCTCCTTCGATGTAGACCCGCTGAAGCTGCCGCTTAGTTTTCTCTTTAAGCTCTTACCTTTCGACGGTCAATCTCCAGGCGAAGGCATGACCTCAACGTCCTCTCTGAACTCGAGTGTACGGGGATGCTTCCTGCAGAGGGAGTCGGAGGGGTCGAATCTACTACAGGAGGCAAGATAGGCAAACTAGTGTCGATAACTGTACCACCGGATGATATCATTTTCAGCGAAGCCGAACCAGGTGTCGTCATTCCACCTCCAGAACACCGCCATGAGCTGCTACCTCCATTTCAGCGTCGATTTCGACCAATATCTCTTCCTCACGAACTGCTTGAGCCTCGCTGGGAACATCGATGGTCGACATTGAAGAGCCAGTAGCAGGTGCGACTCCACTCGTAACAAATGGTAGCTCCGCAAAACGATCACTGTGGCGACTGAGGACTTCCTCCATCATCTGTTCATCGAAGAAGAGTGTGCACCCACTACGTTCCATCAATCGATGCAGTCGATGTAGCGATCGCCTCAGTAATGATTGCATCATGCGCTTGCTGTGATTCTTAAGTTGCTGAGAGCGCAATCAGTGTAACTTCAGTCACTGGATAGAGAAAAAGACAGACGGTTAGTAAACGCTTCAAATCAAGCTCCTTATTTTGAACACACATGAGAAAAGTTCAGAATACCTTCCTCAGTTTGGCTCGTGGATGGCTGAACGACTTCAGAAGTGTGCTCTTTAGTTGGAGATAATTGCAATTGTTCCGGATTGCAAACAGGGACGGATTGGGGATCAACCGCTGGTGCAGGCTCAAGTTGGGTTAGCGTAGGAATCTCAAGACTTGCTTCGTGATGCTCAACACATGAACCTTCTCCAACCTCTGAGTGTTGAATGCCGAGTTTCTCCTTTTCGTGTAAAATCATCGACTCGTGTAGAATCTTTCTTTCATCTTCATTCAGCATACGAATCTCAAGCTCAAATTCGTCGATTGACTCGTCTGGATGCACTGCCTTCTCATCCTCAACCAATCGGTCCCAGGCGTTGTGAAGATGTACCGGATAATTTTCGAGCCAGGATAGGTTCCTGTGCTTCAACACACTAGCGTTATAAATGATGAGGAGATCTTCGATATCAGCCTCTAGCCTGGATTCCGCCGTTCGGACCCTCTCCTCGACCTCGGTCTCCACCATACGACCTTTAGCCACTGTCGCGTCTCGTTTACTCCGGAGCGTTACCTCCTGCTTACACGCCTCCTGAGCTGCGCAATTTGCGTCATTCCTTTGGTAATTTCATAGAATTGAGCTTTAAGCTAATTAAGTTCTTTGAGAGCCGCATCCCGTTCGGCAGTAACGGTGGTTTTCCGATGGCCTATCTCCTCCACCAGGGCATAGTGGGTCTGCCTCATCCTCTCCATGGATGAATTTGCCTCGTCGGTCTTTTGAGTGACCTCTATTTCTGACCTTCGGGAGGATTCAGCTTCAATGTTAAGCACTAGGATAATTCAATCCTTCTGAGCAAGCTCATTTTCTAATTTCTCTACGGTGGTTACCCGCTCAAAGGCCAGCCTCGACGCTTACTCTGCGTCTTTCGTCCATATAATGAGAATAGATGTGAATATAATTGTGCATTGTGTTCTCAGTTTCTGCTAGGATTCTCTTTAAGTGTGGAGGGAAGATGTAGTTATCGAAGCAGATGTTAGGGAAATCCTTCTTCAATTGTGCAATTCTAATAGCCTCTTCTCTGGTGGGCTCAGTAATAACATGTTCAAAGACAACAGGGGTTTCGGCCTCGTGCCTGCGATGGTGTGATTCAGACCTAGAGGATTGGGACGACGGTTTCTGGCGTGGAGGCTCTGCAGTTTGTTTTTCATAGCTCGAGGAGCGTAGGGATTTTAGGAGGTGGAGAACGCGATCGAGATCTATGTCTGTAATCTCCATCCCTATCCCTGTCATATCTTTCTTGGCTGGAATATCCATGGTCATAATCTCTCTCTGCCTCTCCTATGTGAATCATAGTATATAGAAGATCGACGAGCTGAGCGAAGACTCCCTAACATCGACCCGCGTCCAGACATTGTACATGCAAAGTAAGAGAAGCACTATTAGTAATCTCCTGCAGTAAACAGCTTACAATCGGAAATCGTGCAGTGCCGTGAAGTGTATGTATGTGCAACCCCCGACCGACCAGAAATGTCAGCCACACTAGTGCAAAGAGACTCGTTTAAGTCTAAAGCATGTTGAAGTCCTCCAATCCGGCATCATGTTGAAGTGACACGTAATCCAGAATTGGAATATCGACGAGTCCTTCGAAAAGGTTTTCCACCTGCGAGGGAGGAGCTTCCGAAAGTCTAATCTCGAAAACGGGTAAAGACACAACCACAGATTTCCATCTCAATGATTTAGGACATTTGAAAGCAACTGCATTGCTTTTTCTCTTTCCTTCGAACCCTGAAGGGTGTCAGAAGGCCCGGTTGCATGTTCGTTGTCGGTGGGTGTTCTTTCTAAATCAACCCTTTCGGTTATGACAACTTCGGGCGTCTTACGTTTCACTCGTTTCTTCGAGACAGTGCTTAGTGTTCCCTCCAGCCTTATACTTTAACTACGCTCGATTAACCCTACGATTCTCAAATTCATCTATGTTAGAACTGAATCGATGTCCCTCATTTCACTTGTAACTTCTGGGAGAACCTGTACTATCTCTTTAAAATGCGCACCTTTTGGGTCGTGGAATTACAGCTGTAGAGAAAAAGAGATTAATTTGACGTCGATTATGATCACCTTGTTAACTACTTGAAAAGACTACGATACTTTCGTCTGAACAGTCATCGGCTGGCAAATCCTGGGGAGCAACGAACGTAAAACCATTTCATTTTGAAGTAGCTCAACCTGGTACAGGACCCCGTTACCACTTGACAATTCCTAACCGCTTCCAGAAACGTAAAAGAATGGCTATCTCCCGGCTCTTGACATTGGATAAGTATCTAATTTCGAGCGGGGTTGGGGTGAAATTGAGATGGAGCAATTCCAAAAAAAGATAACATTTCCCTAATGTATTGGTTAAATGGAGGGAGTGTACCCGTTGTACATGCGTGGCCGGTGGATAATGCGATCTATCATTTGGCTCTGGTAGTAGCACGTCGTCTAGTGACAAATCATGCCTTAAGCATATCAGTCCCAGCATGTCTTCAGAAACGTTGGACGGTGCAGAATCTGACGGATTATCGATAAACGTAGCGCATGGTAGCTCATCCGAAGTTGGATCTATAACTTTGACCACGATGGCCAGTATCTCGATTGTTAAGGGAAGTGAACTTTGAATTTCCTGTTGTGAGGTTGTAGACTCCATGACTAACTTACGAAAAATCATCACTGGACGATAATAAACCCGTGTATCCCCAGCGTGAAGTGTGTGAATGTGTTGTGCAGTGCAGTGCAGTGCCACAAATTATTTGAAAATTTCAACAAAGTTACAGAAAATGAATGAACAACAAGACTTCGTAGTTCAACTGGAGTGACCGTCACAACCGTGACATCCAGACTTTGAAGACCGATCCAAGCTAAAATTCGTTGACATTGAGTTAAGTTACAGCTCCATCAACGAGCTTCGAACGATAGTCAAATATGCAGTTCGATGGTCGAGTCCAATTATGTAAGGCAGAAACTCGTCGGAGTTAAATATTTGATTTTGCAAAGAGTTCGTATCCATTAAATGTATGTTCGGATCAATCACCAGAGGCCCAATTCGTATCGATCATGGAAATGGCATCTCGTATTGATCACCAGAAAGTTCGTTCGTATCGATCCAAAAAACTCCATTTCGTATCGATCATCGACAGCATCTTTTATCAATCACCAGGTCCAGATCTTCATATCGATAGATATGAATCGAAGCAAACTCCCATTATCAATCGATACAAGGCTGCTCGCCCTATCAATACGAAGTCCCATCGTTTTCGAGTCGATACAAAACCCTTTTCTTCATCGATCGGTACGAATGCTCCCTCTGTGACCATCAACCCATCTTCTTCCACAAGCAGATAGCATGCCATTACCCATTCGTCAACCTCATTCTAACCAACTTCGGCAACCACAATCACCGAAATTAGTCATGATTTGGAACAAACTGGTTTCAACTTCGAGTCTCATCGTTCCAAATTGAATTATTTCAACTAATTACCTAATTTGGGCAGTTAATTCGAGAGATTAAAGGTTTAGATGGTTCGAAGGCAAAGGCAGTTTTTTCTTCCTTTCTTTAGCTCGGAGCGAAACGAAGACAGAAAGGGATGAAAACAGATAAAAGTTTCCAAGTCCAAAGCGCTTTTATATGGGTGCAAAGCCAAGGAGAGTAATGATTCGTATCCCGGTGATAATGAACTGGTCGTAACGGTCAGAGAGGAATCGATATGAAAGAGCTTTCTTCGTACCCATTTACGGCTGATTGTAGGTGAAGCTTTTCGTTAATCTATCGATGCAAGGAGAGCTATTCGTATCCATGAACCACCAAGTCGAGGCAACGCTCGCCCGCAACCATCCAGCTATCTATACGAAGAAGCTTCACGAAAATGGCTAATTTCGAATCGACAATCATCGATACGAAAGGACAATTTCGCTTCCATCATTTTGAAAGCGGTCTGAGTTCATGTATAAATCGACCCGAACTAAATTAAAACAACAGATAAATTCATGTCGATCGGCATCATACGAAAACATTTTTTCAATCTATTACATCGATTCAGGAGAGGATCAATACGAAGGGACATTCCAAAACAACCATCAAACGTTGTTGCAACTCGAATTTAACATTGATTCAAGAGAGGATCGATACGGAATTCGATGCAAGAAAACTAACGACTTATGAACATGCGAACGTCAACGAGAGTCGGGTCAACATATATGCATGTATGTTGAACTGATTTTCAATTTTAAAAATTCACAGGTCGGATGCCCACATGATGAACAATTACAACAAGAAACGGTTGATCACTATCATACAACAATCAGTTGCAGCGGCACACAGTACAACAGTTGACAGTCTACAGTTCATAATTTATGTCTCTGTGAATCAATTGAAAATTACAACTTTCGATGAAAAAACAATAATCATTCAACAAGTCAGATAGAACTGTTCGAAATGAAAGATACGACTATTCAAAGCACGTCATGTTCTCACACGACATACTTTGGAAGGCAAATGTTATCCCGCCTTTTGGCAAGGCTGAGATATCAAGGAATTGACTGAAGATCAAAAACCACTCATCCCGAATGCGTTGTTGCAACTCGAATTTCACATTGATTCAAAAGAGGATCGATACGTAATTCGATGCAAGAAAACTAACGACTTATGAACATGCGAACGTTAACGAGAGTTGGGTCAACATATATGCATGTATGTCGAATTGATTTTCAATTTTTAAAAATTCACAGGTCGGATGCCCACATGATGAACAATTACAACAAGAAATGGCTGATCACTATCATACAACAATCAGTTGCAGCGGCACACAGTACAACACAGTTGACAGTCTACAGTTCATAATTTATGTCTCTATGAATCAATTGAAAATTACAACTTTCGATGAAAAGACAACAATCATTCAACAAGTCAGATAGAACTGTTCGAAAAGAAAGATACGACTATTCAAAGCACGTCATGTTCTCACACGACATACTTTGGGAGGCAAATGTTATCCCGCCTTTTGGCAAGGCTGAGATATCAAGGAATTGACTGAAGATCAAAAATCACTCATTCTGAATGTCGAGTAAGTACTGGTTCACAATGGATCTCGATAAATTTTGTCCAAGTCTGAATCACGCTACATTTGATATGACATGACAAGCAAAGCTGAGAAAGTCAACGTTTCATATTTCAAGTCAATCAAAGTTCGTATGCTCAAGATATGATCGATACAAAACAAGGAAATATGCACAACCACGTCCATCACCTCGCAACCGTCTATTCGTATCGATCTTGTTCGTGTCCATCAGCGAGCATCTGTCTGTATCCATCAGAACGCACAATTTCGTATCCATCAGGAGAACATGTTTTATTCGTATCGATCTATTCGACTCCACCGTCGAACAAGCTCCACTGCATATCGATCGGCAGTTGACTAGTTCGTATCCATCGAGGATGGTCTAGTTCATATCCATCCCAAAAGAACCTTGTTCGAATCCATCGAGATTCGTTAGTTCGTATCCATCATGAAACTGATGTTCGTATCCATCAAGGCCAAGCAGAGCCGCCATCTATTCGTATTCATCACATTGTCATTTGTTCGTATCCATCAAGTTGGAGCAACTTCAATCGATACGAACAAGGCTACAGAATCGATACTAGTCGAGCAACTTGGATCGATACGAACAAAACAACTTTTATCGATACGAACTAAGCCACCTTCGTCAATACGAACAAAGCAACGGTCTTTGAGACGAACGAGGCAAAAATCTTGAGATGACTCGGTCAACTCGGCATCGAAAATGGAGCGATCCAAAAAATCAAGTGCCACGTCAACTCGCGAGCACGTGCTCAGTATCGATTCAAAATGATCGATACGAACGCATCGATGCGAACTGGCCAGCCCAAAGAAAACGCAATCTTGCATCGATCATAACTTGCAATCCACAAGTCCAAATGCTATGAAATTTTTACGGAAGCTTACGTACAACCTAAAGAATGTTCCTACCAAATGTCGACTCAATTGGATCAAATCTTGATCGATACAAAATTCGTTCGTATCGATCATGGATCGAGTCGAAATCATGTGGGATCGATCGCGTAGATCCACACACGTGCCAGAAGAGGTCTTCCAATATCTGAACGAGATATTTGCATCCTACGCCTATAAATAACACCCTAAAGCCTGCAGAAAAAGGATCTTTTGGCTCTGTGACGTCCAGACTCTATCGAAACCATTTTTATACTTTAAGGCTGCTGTTGTACTCGAATTTCATCACTGTAATCCGCTGTAGTCGGTTGAAATCAGCAAGTGAATATCAATAAAGTCATCAACTTCATAGTGGACGTAGGCCATACGCCAAACCACTCTAAATCATTGTGTTTCTTCGTGCTTCCATATTTGTTTTTGAAGTGTTTGTTAGATAACCCTCTTTTTATATTTCTATTCTTCATTTTTATCTCTTCAAATACTTCCGAAGAGTGTTATGCCCAATTTTGGTACAAACAATTCTCAAAATATATTAGTTATGTTCATTTTCTACTAGAAATCAAATATCAAAAGGAAAGTACATGCTTAAGTATATTTTCTAGCAGAAAGCCAGATGACAGGAGTTAAAAGCAATAAATTATTACACACATGAAGGATTGGATAAACTTAGGAAGCAATCAAGTGAAAAAAAAAGATTACCTTCGGATTTGAAGCCTTCAGTGCAAGAAGATTTGATTTAAAGTGTCAGAAAATTGATAGGAACTTTACTTTTCTGACATATTTTCAAAATATTATCATGTTTATTTTCAAGCAGAAAATCCAGTAATAGAAGGAGAGTACATCATTTATGTTTATTTCCAGCAGAAAACCAACTGCTGGACCAAGGACTGGAAGTTATAAAGGGATAAATTACATGGATATGAAGGGTTACTAGGACTTTGACTAAAAGCAAGGAAGATCACCAAACAATTTCTAAGAAAAAAAGATCAAACAGCTCCTAAAAAAACAAGCATTAACCATAATGCAAAATATGAAAGGAATAAGATGGTAGAAGAAAACCTAGAAAATGAAGTTGAGCTATGCAACAGCTAAACCCAACAATATGTGTGGTTTATTATCTCAGTGTTAACCATCCTTAACTCTGAATATGTTGTAGACTTGTAGACCCGGCTGATGTTGTAAACATAGTTGACATTGCATTTTTTGGGGATTTTCATTGTTATAAAACATTGATCTCAACTTGATTTTTCTCCTTTTATAATGTTGGGTCTGATTCAACTTTTTTCACTTGGTCATTTTCATATAACCCCATTTGAGAACTTAGTACACCTACCAACTATTTTTTGAAACCAATCAAAGGCTTAGCCAACTTTTTATTAGCATGACAAAAGGTGGAACTTTTTACACTTTCAGACAGACATCATTTGAAATTACATCAGTGCCTACGTATTAAGAAAATACACGTTTGACCAACTTAAAAAAAAGTTTAAATTAGTGTATTTCTCACAAAAATCTTGTGCAAATTTAAAAAATCCCACAATCTTTCACAAAGGATATACATGGTTAAAGTCCAAAATCATACCAAGTAAAAAATATACATTTTCGGATATGGGCAAAAAGCGACCTATGTTTCACAGATAGATTTTAACAAAGGCTATATGCGGATAAACTGATTGAAGTGGTGTAGATCAATAAAAGAACCATGCAAATAATATTCTAGTGCTGTCGTTTATGAATTTAATTATTATTGCAAAATATACAACATAATTGAAGTTTATAAGAAAGTATGGACTATTGTGAATTTAAAACCATTTTGGGTCTTGACTGCCCAAATACAAAATGTCTTAAAAACTTTGTCCCAGAGCTGTCTTTGAAGAAGCATTTTTATATTACTTCAAGGAATGGTCTAAACATGTAGACAGAAAGTAAACAGAATTTACATTCAGGTAAAAGGACATTACCGGAGATGTTGCTAATGGCAGTGTGGCACTCATATAGTGAAAGAAACAGGAAAGAGTTTCAGGGTAAAAGGACAATCTCACACTACCAAAAGGAAATGCAGAATTATTATAAACAGATGTCCAAAGATAAGAAGGAAATTACCTCACACAATGAGACTCCCAAGAACTGGGACCTTCAATCTAAATTTCCCGACGGAGACGCACAAGAATCTGAGTACACCAATTCCGCAGTGGTGCTTACACTTACGCAAAGCTGGGTAAGTGCCTAATTTTGAACAAAATGTGGAAAGACAGAGACGGGTTCCACAAAGAGACGTAACCGAACCTGTCTTCAGTTCGGGGCAAGAAATAAGTACCAGGTTTTGGATAAGGAAATAGAAGATGACATTAAATGAGAGGAGATATTACCTTTATTCAGCAGTTCAGAGATCTGGTTAATCAATATCAGATTTATTTCCAAGCAGTCTCGACATTAACCTCGCTCGCGATCAGCATCTTCAAGGTCAGTAAACTTAGCTTATTTTTGTTCGAATTTAGATGTGAAGGGTTCCGCCAATTTTAAACTCGGGGTGTTAGCTTTTGGAGGCGTAGAATGAGGCAGCTGCTAGGGTTTCTGCTGCTTTTATCTTTGTATTCATTGGATGAAGTTGCGCTTTAATCTATGGCCTGGATTAAATTTGCCCATAAAGGTGAATGGCCTGGATTCAGCTTAAAGGACGTTATTTCTTGCCCTTTCGGCATGCACTGAAATTTCATTTTTCATCCATTTCTCCATATGCGTGCATCCATCAAAGTATATTTTATCATTTAACCCTGAACAACCATACAATCTTTCTCTTTCTCGAGAAAAACACTTATGTATATTGTCTCAAAACATCATTAAAATATAAAATTTTCAAACTCTTAGGAAAAAAAGTCTTTTTTTCCCTAATAGATGAAGCCAAGTGAAGATTTATTGAATGACCCTAATTATGACATCCGCAAAGATGTTTGTTTACTTTATATATTTCATAAAGTCAATTTTAGTTATGTATATCAATTTTTGATTTATTGCTAAAAATGGGTTTAATGATCATGTGGCCAACACAAATTTGCAGAATATAAAGTTCGATGATATTGGAACTGAAAATCTCAATATAAAATATCAAATTGTAATGTTTTATCATACAACGTTTATTGTATATTTTTTCCTTGTGTTTTTTGTTAGATGGAGGATACCGATTACAATAAAATTAAGAATGCACTTGTCTTCGAATGATAAATTGTTTGATACAAAAGAAGACAATTTATCAAATGCTTCAAAAAGCATGCAAATTGATTTGATAAATTATTTTCTAACTGATCAAGTAAGTATTTATTTAATATTTCATCATTCTAATATGGTCGAAAAATATTTTTTACATTTTAATTTTGTGAATGTTGTGTAATTTTTGCTGTGTTTTGAAAAAAATGGATTTGATTTGGTGAATAGTATATGATGGATTTCACCCTAGAGGAGGGTAAACTAATAATAATAAAAAATTAAGATGGAAATATATATAAAATAATTGCAGCACATATAATAGCAGAATAATAAAAGCAGAAATAGAACAATACAGATTTACTCAGCTTCGGCAAAACTCTGCCTACGTGATGCCCCCAAGGTTTCTACTAGAAATTTAGTTGTTGGGCGCTTACACACGTAAACTTGCAACACCGGCTATTGATTAATCTATCTCTACACTTAAAACTCTACCACAGCTCAGCCTTTGAGTTGCGAATTCTCAAACTACTCCCCTAGTTTGTACCATAGTCAAACGACTGGAAAATTACCAAATTTTAAAAAGAAATTACAAATAAAATAAATGACTTAACAAAACCCTATTTTTAACCCTTAAGCCCAAATTGTAATTAAGTATAACTGTCTCACTTAGTTTTATAAGCTAGAGACTTCTCTTTTATTTTGTTCAGTATCTCTGACCGATCTTTCTTCGTTCCTCTTCAAGACATTAGGGTTCTGGAATTTAAGGTCGCCAATTCAAAAAAGTTTGATTGAGTGATGATTTTTCTTCAGTTTACTTCGTCAATCAACTCACTTGCTTTGATTAATATGTGGCTGCTCCAATTAGTTGAGATCAAAAGATGTGTGAATTGGTATATGAATGCCTTTTATTGATTATTGGTTATTCTCGACTTTGATTCGAGTTTAATTATTTATTGCTCTCTGTTTTTACTTGAACTCGAATGCTCTAATTGTCGATGATGTTAATGGTATTTATAGGGTTCGAACCCCTTAATCACGTTCGTATATTTCTATTTTGAATTTGTCACGATTTTATCATTTACGTCGAATTTTGATCGTATGATCTTGAGATCTCTGACTAGTTCATTTCGTACTTGTTATTCCATGAATTTGGATTTTGTTGCTCGAGTCAGTTCCATTCTTTTTCTCCTGTGGTCCTATGATTTCAGTATTTTGAATTAGATATAATATTTTCTAATTTCGTGATAATTGATTGGTTCCCGGTTTACAGGCAATCGATTGTGGTACTTGAATTTTTGATATTTTCTGAACTTATTCAATTCATGTTATCACCTGGCTTTGACCTTGGCATTTAAACTTGGCATGTTCAGTTTGAAATCCCTACTAGATTGACTTTGTTCATCGAAGTACGTTGACATGGTCTTTGCATTGAGTTGAATTTATGGTCTGCACTTTTGTATTCTCTGGCATAGCTTTGCATTTTCTTCAGGTTGCACTGCTTGCATATCCATATGAACTGATATGTGCTTGTGAGTCTGGTTCTTGTGCATTTTGTAGTCTTTGTTCTTTTGTCTTATACCATTACGTCTTTGAGCTTCTGTCATCATGTGATCTGGTTTGTGGTTCACTTTGTGTTGAATTGCCTTGTTAAACTTGAAGTGTGTATTCATGTCTGAAGCTTCATGTATACATTTGTGTGTGATCCTATTTGGTGTGATTTGTTGGATCATAGGTTTTGATTGTTGACATGAAACAATAATTCACGAATCTACGACTACAACAACATTCAGACTCAATGACTCAAAGTATGGTTCGTGTGGTTATATATCTTATCAAGAGTCATCAAATATGTATATAGAGTCTAGTTTAATGATTTGTTAAAATCTTTCCTTAAGAATCATCATTCACATCCAAATAAACTTGCATGCATGTTTAAAGCAAAATCAAGTTTTCAAAAAATGCATGGAGCAGGGCTCAAACCCGGGTCACTAGTTTAGAAGGCAAGTGCTCTAACCAAATAAGCTATGGTGATTTTTGTTTATCAACAGAATTCAATTGACCGAACAAGATCATTCAGTCGACTGAGTCTGTGCATTTTAACATACATGTGCATGTTTTTAAATTCAGTCGACCGAGTGATCAAAGTCAACCGACTGTATCCTACAACTGTCATGTTTTTGTGAAAAGACACCTCTTTTATGAATAGTTGTCTTCCTCCCTAAGGGTTGCAACCATTGATATTCGTAGAGAACTCTTCACCAGTAGTTGCAACTCGTTATCTATTATAAATACACTTGAGTTTCATTGATCAAATAACTTAATTCTCCTATCTCTCATGATTTAACGTGCATAACATTCTCGAATCTATTGCTTACATAAGTTCATGCATTCATTGCTTTACATCTCACTTCCATATCTAATAAAGCAATTCTAATCTATCTATTCTTCATACATGCACAATCATACACATTACTCTAGAGGAAAAGATTATAGGAATGGTGTATATTATTGACTTATCAATACTATTCAAGAGCATACTCAATCAAAAACAACTTTACTATTTGTATTGGAAGTCCTGTTCGGTTGCTCAGGCGGTAGAAGTCCTATTCGATTGTCTAGGTGGTAGAAGTTATGTTCGGTTGCTCAGGCGGTGTAATACCCGTTCCTCCAAGTTAAGAGAGGGTTGCTAGTTTTAATTCCAAAAGGAATTTGAGACTAGACGCAGAACGGGAGTTCAAACCAGTATAAAAATCTCTGGTGTCATTTTCTTTACTGCTTTAATTGTTTACTTTTTATACTCATATTCCACATCAGCAGATAACTTAGTTTATATCGCACTACCACTGCATTTACATTGTTTACAACTGTTGACCATTTCGATCCTATAGCACAGTCACTTTCATTTGCTATCAAAGCATTTTCATTTGGTATCAGTCACTTCCATTTGGTATCGAAGCATATTGACTTTTATTTGGTATCAGAGCTTGGAATTCTATCGACCGTCACAACATTATAGAATAATGGCCAAAAAAAGATCCGATTGAGATACAATAAGCAAAAAGCTTGAAATTATCAGAGCAACGACCAATGAGGACTTAAAAAGGTACTTTCTGATTTACAACTACAGTAAATGGGAATAATGAATTAGTTAGTATAAGCAACAGTATCTCAAAGCTTATTTTCTTATTTTAGAAAATATGAAATCGATCAAACTTGAAAATAAGAAATTAGATTTAGAAAATCAAAAGGGTGTTTTGAAAAATAATTTTGAGGCTCTTAAAGAGTTTCTAGACGTACAAAATACTATGTTTGAAAAAGAAAAATAAATTTTTTCAAAAGAAATTACGGATTTGAAAAGACAAAATGATTTATTACAATTATCTTTAGATAATTCAGAATCTCGAATTTTTTTCTCGAAAATGAGAACTGTACATTAAAAAAGGAGAATTCTGAATTAAACAAGGAAACTGATATTTTGAAAAACAGTAATATTTCTTTTGAAAATAATAATTGTGACTTTAAAGCTAAATTTGATAAACTTAACACTGAAGTCACAAATTTTAATAAAGGTCAAAACGATTTAAACATGATTTTATATAGTTCTAGACCTTTACATGATAAAAGTGGTTTAGGATATAATAAAAATGATCGTAGAAATAACAATAGCCGCGCTTTCTTGTATAGTAAATATGTTAGTGCTAGTACTAGATTACGAGTAAAGTCTAAATCCAATTTTTATAGAAATTCAAATACTGTTACGACCAATAATGTTTATAATTTCTTTAGAAGTACAAAATAGTTAATGGAAAATATGAATAAAAATTATCTAAGTATTTGGATTTCTGTTAATTGAAAAAATAGAGAAAAATACATTGATGATTATTTTGATATGGTAGTTAATAATGAAAATTATATTTTTAAATGTTCAACCACACCCAAATGGGTATGGTTTCCTAAAAATTAGGAAATTATAAGAACTTGGGTATCGCATGCTTTAAACGTTAATTTTTTTCTGATACCTTACATTATAAGTAGTAGTTATTTTGTTCTACATTGTACTATATTAATACTTATGTGGAATATAATGTTTTCTCATCATATAAACTCTCCTTTTTGTCGATGACAAAGGAGGAGAAAGATGTTGCTCTAACACTATTTGCAGGAATAAACAATGCAAGCACAAATTAAGGGGAATAAAAGATTAATTGTTTACAGGAATATATATCATAGATTCAGGGAGAGAAATCTATTGCACAATTACAGGAATATATTCATGGGGAGATATAAGTCAACAAAGATTGTTGAAGATTCGTCCATAGCAAATAGAGTTGTCATCATCAAAAAGGGGGAGAATGTTGGATCATAGTTTTTGATTGTTGACATGAAACAACAATTCATGAATCCACGACTACGAAAACATTCAGACTCAACGACTCAAAGTATGGTTCGTATAGTTATATATTTTATCAAGAGTCATCAAGTATGTATATAGAGTTGAGTTAGTGCTTTGTTAAAATATTCCCTCAATAATCATCATTCACATTCAAATAAACTTGCATTCATATTTTAATCAAAATCAAGTTTTAAAAAAAATGCATGAAGCGGGGCTCAAACTTGGGTCACTATTTTAAAAGGCAAGTGCTCTCACCTAATGAGCTATGGTGATTTTTGTTTATTAATAGAATTCAGTTGATTGAACAAGATCATTCAGTCGACCGAGTCTATGCATTTAAACATATATGTGCATGTTTTTAAATTCAGTCGACTGAGTGATCAAAGTCAGTTGACTGAATCATGCAACCGTCTTTTTTTGCGAAAAGACGCATCTTTTCTGAATAGTGGTCTTCCTCTCTAAGGGTTGCGACCATTGTTGTTCGTAAAGAACTATTCAACAACAGTCGCAACTCATTATCTATTATAAATACACTTGAGTTTCATTAATCAAATAAGTTAATTCTCCTATCTCTCTTGATCTAACGTGCATAACATTCTCGAATCTATTTCTTACATAAGTTCATACATTCATTGCTTTACATCTCGCTTCCATATCTAATAAAGCAATTTTGATCTACCTATTCTGCATACACGCACAATCATACACATTACTCTTGAGGAAAATATTATAGGAAGGGTGTACGTTATTGACTTGTCGGTGCTATTCAAGAGTATGCTCGGTCAGAAACAACTTTACGATTTGTATTAGAAATCCTGTTCGATTGCTCAAGCGGTAGAAGTCATATTCGATTGATTAGGCGGTAGAAGTCTTGTTCAGTTGCTCAGGCGGTAGAAACCCTATTCGGTTGTCTAGGCGGTAGAAGTCATGTTTGGTTGCTCAGGCAGTGTAATACCCATTCCTCCGGTTTAAGAGAGTGTTGCTAGTTTTAATTCCAAAAACGAGTCTGGAACTGGACGTAGAACGGGAGTTCGAACTGTAGGATCTAGATTAACCCTAGAGGGGTGGGTGAATAGGGTTATAGCAAATTTTCTCGATTTAAACACAAAAACAAACTGCAGAAATAAATATGCTGAAAAGTAAATCACACACAAATTTACCCAGCTTCGGCAACCCCTGCCTACTGCTGCATTCCCAGATTTCTATTAGAATTAAACAGTCTCCCGCTTACAAACACTCTAACAGACTCGCAAACCCTGCTCCCGCTTACAAACACTCTAATAGACTCGCAACCCCTGCTCCCGCCTATAGAGTTTTGCAAACTCGCAAACCCTTGCTCCCGCCTATAGAGTTTTGCAAACTCGCACACCCTGCTCACTGAACTAATTCTAACTAGACAATCTGACACTACCTACAACCTAGGTGGTGATTTACCAATACTTTGACTCGAAAAGTAAAAACAAATAAAAACAATTAAAAATAAAACTAATAACCAAAAAAAAACCTTTAATAAAATTAAATCCTAACAATAAACTATATCCCTTTTGTAAAACAAGGCCGGCCCATTCTTTTGCCCGTTCCTCTTCTTTTGCCTTGTGAAGAAAATAATGGCCGATCCTCTTTCTACTGAAATTAGGGTTTTTCTTCAAATTCGATTCTTTGGTTTCTTTGACGAGTTTGTTTCTGATTCAATAATCTTGTTCGCGGCTCTCTGATGATCGATTCTCTTGTGGCTTTGCTCGTTCTCGTTCGCAACTGCTCCTCTGTTGACCGAGTTCGATAAATTGCGGTATGTAATTTTTTTCTCTTTCGTTGCTGGTTAAATTGCTTATTTGAACTCGATGCCTATGATGATAATTGGGTTTGATATTTATATGAATTCGAGTCACTTGAATTTGCTCGTATTCATTTACACTTTCCTTTTTTTTTTTGATTGCCTGATGCGCACGGCTTTCCTGATATTTGCGACTACTTGATGCACACGGTCTTGATTTTGAAACGTTCGATTTTCTCTTGTTTGATACAGCAGAAACTTTCCTTTTTTACTTTGCTTTGACTTTTTCAACAGTACGCACTTGAATTTCTTGACTGTATACATCACGAATCTGCATTACTTCGGCCATCTCTATTTTCATCACTGTGAGCTTCGTCTCTGGCCTTGTTTGATTTTAGTCTTGACCACCTTGATGTTGTAACCATACTTTTGGCATGATTGTTCTGGTCTTGTTTGTGTATTTTGTTGATTTTATTTGCATGTTGCTATTCTCTGTTGCACTTGCTCATTTGCACTGCTTCATCATGTTGTATTCATCCATGTACTTGTAGTTGTGTAGTTCTTCTGGCTTCACATGTGCACAAAGTTGTTTGTTGTCATTATCACTTCCATGTATCACTTGATTGACTCATATATTGTAGTCTTCATGTATGTTGGTTTGTTGAATTCACTACTGGTCTCTGTTCACCTGCTTGAACTTCTGATGTTTGTTGCAGTCCATGTTGCATGCATTGAGTAACTGGTCTTTGCATTTCCAGCTTCATCACTGTTTCACTTCCACCCTGTTGCATTGTTGTTCACTTCTCTTGTATCATTGGTACATGTACATTGCTGTTATATTCTTGCTTCACTGCATCTGTTGTGACTTGTGGTTTGAGCCTTGTTGTTCTGTATTTGGTCACTGATGCATACATGAACTGTTGCTCCAATTGTCATTGATGTATCACTACTAATGCTGCATTATCATCACTGACTCTTGACATTAAGCTTGATCTCTGTTGTTTGTTACATTGATGCACTCATGTTTGTTGTGAATAATCGTGGTCTTAGTTGTTGCAGTATTCATTTGTGCATTGTTGTACATGACCTTGTCAGCGATGTTCACTTCACTGTTGACACACTTGAACTTGATTGTTACAGTATTCGTTTGTACTTCTTTGTGTTCTGGTCATTGCTTGTGACATCCATGTTGCAGCTGGTTTGGACTTTGAATGCATCTGTACATATCACTGTTGCATTACTGGTCTTTGCATCCATTCATGTTGATTTTTGAAATTTCACTTGAGTTGAATCCAGTTTCAAAGACTCGGGTTTGACCTTGTGCTCGTGTCATGATTTTGAGTATATTGCATGTGAGTTGAACCTGTCTGTATATTTGGGTTTGACCTTGTGCACACCTGTCCCTGCAGCGTTATCAAGTGTATATATCTATGTGCACGACTTTATGGCATGTACAGTGATACACTGTGCATGTCATACTATTCGTGTGTGATGAATTCAAATATAAATGATGACGAACAACCCAAATAACCGAGGCAAATAATATTTTCAAAAATCATATTTCATTTTATATTGAAAAAATATTTCCTTTTCAATTTTACCGCGTTAGTGAATATTTTTGCAGATTGCTCAGATGCTGGATTCAAACTGGAATGCAGTTGAAGACAAAATACGAGTGTGAGTGATATGTAGTGAGGAATTTATGTAAACTGAATTGTGATGTAATCAAAAATGTATATGTATAGTGAGAGCTTGAATTTGTACTATTCAAGATTGTAATAAATATTTGTTTGAATAAAATATCTGTTTGAATTCAAATTCTGTGTAATTTATTTTATTCAACAAATATTTATTTAATCTATGAAAAATAAAATAGTGCATTAACAAATACATTTAAATGAATATATATATGTTTATTATTATCAAACAAAAATCATATACTCGCATATTCCACAATCTCCCCATTTTGATGATAACAAACATATATTTAAGATTTTGACCGTGTTAAATGTATTTGACCAATGATATACTCTAATTGCTCCCCCTATTTAAATGCTTCCTCTCTACATGATGCTCCCCTTACATATATGCATACAAATAGAAATATATAAATGAGCCTAGATGCACATAGAAAAATTATTTGACCTTTGCTTGATTTTATTTGACAAAATCTTAACTTTTCTCTCCCCCTTTTGTTATCAGCAAAAGAATAATAGTGTTAGAGAAAAATAGATATAAAGTGATCAATATTAATCCAACATTAAACTCAAATTGAATATAAATATTAAACTTCAATAAAAATCAAACAAAAATCATAACTACCCTTGTTAGGCGCATATTCCACTTTTAGAAATGATGTTCTAATATAAAATCATACAATTGTATCAACTTGTGGTACATTTATATCAGGAATTTGAATATCTATTAATCATGCATAACCGTTAGGACTTTTAAATGAGATTAGTAGTATTCCAATTTAATTTTAAAAAATGAAATCAAGTATCTTCTAACCACGCATGACCGTGAGGACTTTTAAATGGGATTAGAATCAACTTGTCTATTTAATCAATTAATTTTGATATGCGTTCCATACATGCATAACCGTAAGGACTTTTAAATGAGCATGGAAGCACATAATCAAAAATCCAAGTAATTCACCCCTGCATAACCGTGAGGACTTTTAAATGAGAGTGAATACTTTGGATATTTATTTATTTTTACAAAAAAATATGAAATGAAAAATAAATGATTCTTGATTATAGTACCACATATCGACAAACTATATTGAATTTTTGAAAAACAATGGTCGATAGAAATATGATAGATATAGAAATGGTCATGGAATCTTTACCCAACAAAAAGTTTTATAACTCTTGTTTGAATTCCTAAAGAAATTTTCCAAATATACTCTCTTGAGTAATGTATGTTAAATATCAACACTTATCATCTTTTCAATCACTATTTATCTTTTTGATAATTAGTAGGGAGTCGGACTAGTCAAAATTTGTCATTTAAAATCAAATAAAAATGACTAATCTGAAAATATAGTCAACAATGATTTTCTCGAAGGGGTTATATGAGAAAGAAAAAAAATCTGCTATTTGAAAATTATTTCAAGTGAAAAATATGCAGATATTTTCTTTGAAAAACGATGCAGCAAATGAATGTTTCAAAAATTAATCACGTTCCACTAGTAATTTTTCTATCAACTATATTACCAGTGTAATCTGCATCTGAATTTCTCTTTCACTCCAAAATATCACTAACTAAATTTGATTGACCAGACCATGAAGTATGCAACAAAATATCTCAAAATCAAATTTAACAGCTTTTCAAATGACATTCTCTTGAATAGGAAATGAAGCCGTGTAAATAGAGTTAGCCAAATTATAACCAAATGTATTAATATCCAACAAAACACTATTTTTGATCCAACCTAATATAATCAAAAAATTTAGAGATTTTTATAGTGTTTTTGGCATAAATATAATCGGCCAACCATGCTGAACAAGTCAGAATTAAAATAATCATCTCTTCACCATCTCAATATTGGCTGATTTTAATTCAGACTATGGTGCGGATCATCACATTTAATATATCGTTCAAATAAATATACCATTACTTGTTTTACCTTTACGATATTTTTCGTTGTTTATCCATTATGATGCTGTCACCTTTATAATAGGCTAAGGAACTTTGCTTTGTCGCCCGTTGTGTTTCTGGAACAGCCAAAAATCCAGAAAATACTGTTGTTGTTCCTTAGCCTGCCACCACACCTACACGGAAAAAGATTTATGTGACCTATTTGTTTTTATAGGTCCATGGTTGTTAGTGGCAGAAGATTTAGAAAAATAATTTTGTGGAGACCCAAAACTGTTTATATATGTTCCTTTTGGCACCCAAATTTGTTTAACTTTGAGAGATTTTATATTCATGCCTTTTGGAACCCAAATTGGTATGGTTTTCACATGTTTGGGTCTATACCAACAATTATTGTGATCGTGTTCATATTTTCTACAAATTGTGCACATGGAATTTTCTTGATTAATATCGCTTTTAACATTTTCAGATTGATTATATCCAAGTCCTTGTCTAGCTGTATTAACAGTTTGCTTCCCTAATAGCAGATTCAACGATTTCTCACTTTTTGAAAATTTATCTAAAGTTATTGACAATTGTTGGACTTGTATTTTGAGAGATTCATTTTCGTTCAATAATTGTGTGCACTTTTTGATAGAATTTTCTCTCCTAGTATTTTCGTTCTCTTTCAAAATCAGAATTTCATTTTCAAGTGATTTTATATTAATTTCTGATTTTTTAATTTCTTCTTCGAATGTTGGACACTTATCACACTTATGGATCCTGCTTTGATAGGTTTTAACTAATTGGTCAAGTTGTTCATTTAATTCTATCAAAGTGTCTTTTTGTGATTCAAGTTTGGCATACTTCTCCCTAAGTCGTTCAAAACAGCCATTCACTTCGTGGAAATAAATAAGTAATTCAGAGTGAGTGAGTTTTGATACCTCGCTTGGCTTCATACTGTGCTCTCTGTTTTTTAATTTTTGATTTAGAGCTGGATTTCCGTATTTGCGGTTCCTCCTTTTGAATTTCTTTATTAGTAATGCCAGCTCGGCTGCTCCATCATCATCATCATCATCACAACTGCTATTTACCACTCCTGTTAAGCACATTTCTTTAACTAAGTCGGTTGTGGAGGACATCTCATTACTGTTGACTTTTGCTCCATATATTGCATCGAAAGTATTCCAGATTTTCTTTGCATTTTCACAATGAGAGACGAAATAAAAATTATCACGATTAATATGAGAATATAATATATGCATAGCAAGAGAATTAATCGAGATAATTTCCTTATTTGTTATATCACACCCATTTTCAGTAATATCCCAACATTTAATATTAACATATTTTAAATAAAATTCCATTTTCAATTTCCAGTTCAAAAAATCTGTTCCATCGAAAATAGAAGGAATAATATTGGAACGACCCTCAACAAAAGTATTATTTGGTGGATTCATGACTCTAGAGTTAAAGAAAAATACCGTGCTCTGATACCACTTGTAGGATCTAGATTAACCCTAGAGGGGGGGTGAATAGGGTTATAACAAATTTTCTCGATTTAAACACAGAAACAAACTGCAGAAATAAATATGCTGAAAAGTAAATCACACACAAAATTTACCCAGCTTCGGCAACCCCTGCCTACTGCTGCATTCCTAGATTTCTATTAGAATTAAACAGTCTCCCGCTTACAAACACTCTAACGGACTCGCAAACCCTGCTCCCGCTTACAAACACTCTAATAGACTCGCAACCCCTGCTCCCGCCTATAGAGTTTTGCAAACTCGCAAACCCTTGCTCCCGCCTATAGAGTTTTGCAAACTCGCACACCCTGCTCACTGAAGTAATTCTAACTAGACAATCTGACACCACCTACAACCTAGGTGGTGATTTACCAATACTTTGACTCGAAAAGTAAAAACAAATAAAAAAAATTAAAAATAAAACTAATAACCAAAAAAAAACCCTTTAATAAAATTAAATCCTAATAATAAACTATATCCCTTTTGTAAAACAAGGCTGGCCCATTCTTTTGCCCGTTCCTCTTCTTTTGCCTTGTGAAGAAAATAATGGCCGATCCTCTTTCTACTGAAATTAGGGTTTTTCTTCAAATTCGATTATTTGGTTGCTTTAACGAGTTTGTTTCTGATTCAATAATCTTGTTCGCAGCTTTCTGATGATCGATTCTCTTGTGGCTTTGCTCGTTCTCGTTCGCAACTGCTCCTCTGTTGACCGAGTTCGATAAATTGCGGTATGTAATTTTTTTCTCTTTTGTTGCAGGTTAAATTGCTTGGTTGAACTCGATGCCTATGATGATAATTGGGTTTGATATTTATATGAATTCGAGTCACTTGAATTTGCTCGTATTCATTTACACTTTCCTATTTTTTTTTGATTGCCTGATGCGCACGGCTTTCCTGATATTTGCGACTACTTGATGCACACGGTCTTGATTTTGAAACGTTCGATTTTCTCTTGTTTGATACAGCAGAAACTTTCCCTTTTTACTTTGCTTTGACTTTTTCAACAGTACGCAATTGAATTTCTTGACTGTATGCATTCACGAATCTGCATTACTTCGGCCATCTCTGTTTTCATCACTGTGAGCTTCGTCTCTGGCCTTGTTTGATTTTAGTCTTCACCACCTTGATGTTGTAACCATACTTTTGGCATGATTGTTCTGGTCTTGTTTGTGTATTTTGTTGATTTTATTTGCATGTTGCTATTCTCTGTTGCACTTACTCATTTGCACTGTTTCATCATGTTGTATTCATCCCTGTACTTGTAGTTGTGTAGTTCTTCTGGCTTCACATGTGCACAGAGTTGTTTGTTGTCATTAACACTTCCATGTATCACTTGATTGACTCATGTATTGTAGTCTTCATGTATGTTGGTTTGTTGAATTCACTATTGGTCTCTGTTCACCTGCTTGAACTTCTGATGTTTGTTGCAGTCCATGTTGCATGCATTGAGTAACTGGTCTTTGCATTTCCAGCTTCATCACTGTTTCACTTCCACCCTGTTGCATTGTTGTTCACTTCTCTTGTATCATTGGTACATGTACATTGCTGTTATATTCTTGCTTCACTGCATCTGTTGTGACTTGTGGTTTGAGCCTTGTTGTTCTGTGTTTGGTCGCTGATGCATACATGAACTGTTGCTCCAATTGTCATTGATGTATCACTACTTGTGTCTGCATTATCATCACTGACTCTTGACATTAAGCTTGATCTCTGTTGTTTGTTACATTGCTGCACTCATGTTTGTTGTGAATAATCGTGGTCTTGGTTGTTGCAGTATTCATTTGTGCATTGTTGTACTTGACCTTGTCACCGATGTTCACTTCACTGTTGACACACTTGAACTTGATTGTTACAGTATTCGTTTGTACTTCTTTGTGTTCTGGTCATTGCTTGTGACATCCATGTTGCAGCTGGTTTGGACTTTGAATGCATCTGTACATATCACTGTTGCATTACTGGTCTTTGCATCCATTCATGTTGATTTTTGAAATTTCACTTGAGTTGAATCCAGTTTCAAAGACTCGGGTTTGACCTTGTGCTCGTGTCGTGATTTTGAGTATATTGCACGTGAGTTGAACCTGTCTGTATATTTGGGTTTGACCTTGTGCACACCTGTCCCTGCAGCGTTATCAAGTGTATATATCTATGTGCACGACTTTATGGCATGTACAGTGATACACTGTGCATGTCATACTGTTCGTGTGTGATGAATTCAAATATAAATGATGACGAACAACCCAAATAACTGAGGCAAATAATATTTTCAAAAATCATATTTCATTTTATATTGAAAAAATATTTCTTTTTCAATTTTACTGCGTTAGTGAACATTTTTGCAGATTGCTCAGATGCTGGATTCAAATTGGAATGCAGTTGAAGACAAAATACGAGTGTGAGTGATATGTAGTGAGGAATTTATGTAAACTGAATTGTGATGTAACCAAAAATGTATATGTATAGTGAGAGCTTGAATTTGTACTGTTCAAGATTGTAATAAATATTTGTTTGAATAAAATATCTGTTTGAATTCAAATTCTGTGTAATTTATTTTATTCAACAAATATTTATTTAATCTATGAAAAATAAAATAATACATTAACAAATACATTTAAATGAATATATATATGTTTATTATCATCAAACAAAAATCATATACTCGCATATTCCACACGAACCAGTATAAAAATCTCTGGTATCGTTTTCTTTACTACTTTAATTGTTTACTTTTTATACTCATATTCCGCATCAGTAGATAACTTAGTTTATATCGTACTACCATTGCATTTACATTGTTTATAACTGTTGGCCATTTCGATCATATAGCACAGTCACTTTCATTTGGTATCAAAGCATTTTCATTTGGTAGTAGTCACTTTCATTTGGTATCTAAGCATAGCGACTTTCATGATTCACTTGAGTCCAGTTATTTGAGTGTTTGAGTTTATTGAAGTCTTGTTGTAAATGAACTTGAGTACTTGCATTCAGCTTTGTATTTGAAGTTCTGTTGCATTTAGAGTATGGTCTGAAGCGTTGCATTTAATTGAGATTGAAGTCTGATCTTCAAATGTATGTTGTACCCATGTTCACGATTGTTATGCTCGGTCCACTGTTTCATACATATCACTGTCTGGTATATGCCTTTGAACTTGTTTGAAACATTTCATGTTACTGCCTTCTCATACTTGCATTTCTTGTTTCCTCAGAGTTGTTTTCATTTGTATGTTATGTATGGTGGCATGTTGTATGAACTGACTGTTCCTCTTTGATCATTTCATTTTGATGATAGTCGTGCATATATATATATATATATATATATATATATATATGTATGTATGTATGTATGTGTATATGTGTATAATTATTGTGCCTTTGTGTGCATTCTGTTTGGAGCAGTTCTTCATGTGTACTACACTTGCTCTGTTGTCGCCTCTTGAAATCTGGTTTGACCATGTGTATATTTGAAGTGTTGTATGTTGTTTTGCATGCACCTGGGTTGAATCCACCATTTGGTTGGGTTTGACCTTGTGCTCACCTGTCCCTACAGTTTTATTAAGTGTATATCGGTGTGCATGGCCTTGTGACATGTACAGTGATACGTTGTGCATGTTACAAGTTGTTCGTGTGGATGAATTCAAACAAGAAATAAATGACGAACAACCTAAATAACTGAGGAAAATGATATTTTCAAGCACACTGTTTAATTTGTACTCCAAAATATTTCTTTTTCAATTTTACTGCATTAGTGTTTACTTTGTAGATAATGCAAATGCTGGATACAAGCTGGAAACAAAGTTGAAGATAAATACGAGTGCTGAGTGATATGTAGTGAGGTCAACATTGTAAATTGAAATTTGTGATGTAATCGAAATTGTAATGTAATTGAAATTATGTATATATAGTGAGAGCTCAAATTTGTACTATTCAAAATTGTAATAAAATATTTATTTGAACTTAAATTTTGTTTTTTTATTTTATTCATCAAATATTTATTTAATTATGTGAAAATAAAATAGTCCAACAACGAATACATTTAAATGGATGTATATATGTTTATTATCATCAAACAAAAATCATATACTAGCATATTCAGCAATCTTCACTTTTGATGATAACAAACATATATTTAAGATTTTGAATTTATTAAATGTATTTGGGCATAAATGAAATCTATTTGCTCCCCTTATTTGAATGCTCTCTCTCTCTACAACAAAGCTCCCCTTCATATATGTATGAAAATAAATAAAAATATGCAAATGAGCCTAAATGCAAATAAAAACTAAAATATTTGACCTTTATTTTCTAAAATCTTAACTTTTCTCTCCCCCTTTTGTTATCAACAAAAGAGTAACGGTGTTAGAAAAATAGAGATAAAGTGATAGATATTAATACAACATTAATACCCAATCGAGTATAAATATTAAATTTCAATAAAAAATCAAACAAAAATCATAAATACTCTATTAGACGCATGTTCCACTTTAGAGTGATAGGGTTGATTTCGGCATATAAAACCATATAGTTGTGTTTATTTGTGGTATATTTGTATCAGAAATTTGAATATCTACTAACCATGCATAACCGTTAGGACTTTTAAATGAGATTAGTAGTATTCCTAATTTTTATAAAAATTAATTTCAGACATTTTCTAACCACGCATAACCATGAGGACTTTTAAACGAGATTAGAATCAACTTGTTTATTTAATAATCAATTTTGATATGTGTTCCACATATGCATAACCGTGAGGACTTTTAAATGAGCATGAAAGCACGTATACAAATATTCCAGGTAATTCACCCATGCATAAACGTGATGACTTTTAAATGAAAGTGAATACTTTGGATGTTTAAAAAAATGAATAAGTTCCTATTAAAAATACCACATTTTGACATGCTATATTGGATTTTGAGTGACGGCCGTCAGAAATATGATAGAAATAAAGATGGTCACGGAATTTTTACCAACAAAAGTTATTATAGATCTTATTTAAGTTTTTAAAGAAATTTACTAAATATACTGTCTCAAATCATAATATATGATTAATATCAACACTCATCATTTATATTTCAGTCACTATTTATCTTTTGAAAATCGCTAAGGGGTCAGATTAGTTAACATAGGCATATAAGATCAAAATCAAAAATATAGAATCAAAATTTTAAAATGCCTAAACTGAGAGGAAGTCGACAAGAACTATTTTCTGGAAGGGGTTTTGTAAAAATGTCTGCCAATTGAGAATCGGCTGAAATGAAATTTATGCAGATATTTTCTTTGGAAATATGATCTCCAATAAGATGGTGTCTAATATCTATATGTTTTGTCCATGAGTGATGTACAAGATTATTTATGAGATCAATTGCACTTTTGCTATCACATATTAGTGGTGCACGTTTAAAATTTATAGTCTTGCAAAGTTTGTATCATATATAAAATTTGAGCAAAGCAACCACTTAGAGCAATATACTCTGCCTCAGTGGTGGATAATGCAATACAATTCTATTTTCTACTTGACCATGCGACTAACGAGTGTCCTAACATAAAACAAGTTCCACTAGTACTTTTGTTATCAATTAGACTTTTAGCATAATTTGCATCTGAATATCCTTTTAATTCAAATTTATCATTAGTTGGATACCAAAGACCAAAACGTAGGGTGTGCAACATATATCTTATAATTCTTTTAACAGCTTTTAAATGAGATTCTTTTAGATTTGATCTAAATCGTGCACATAACCAGACATAAAACATAATGTTAGGTCTAGAAGCAATAAGACAAAGAAGTGATCTAATCATACCACGATATTGCTTTTGATCAACTGCCTTACCTTTTTCATCCTTGTCAAGTTTAATTGTTGTACTCATGGTTTTTTGCAGGTTTAGCATCTTTCAATCCAAATTTGTTGACAAGTTCCCTAATATATTTCGTTTGAGAGATGAATGTAGCTTTATCACTTTGTTTGATTTGAAATCCTAAAAAGAATTTTAACTCTCCAACCAAGCTTTTTTCAAACTTCTCCTGCATGACTTTTTCAAATTTCTCATACAACAAGTTGTTAGTGGCACCATAAATAATGTCACCAACATATATTTGAACAATCAAAAGATCATCGTTTTTATGCAATAGAAATAAGATGGTGTCTACATAGCCGTTTTTAACCCATTTTCAAGGAGGTAAGTGCTAAGACATTTTTACCAAGCTCTAGGGGCTTCTTTTAATCCGTATAGTGCATTCTTAAGTTTATATACATGGTTATGGTATTCATGACTTTCAAAGCCTTTTGGTTGTTCAACGAAAACATCTTCTTTTAAAATTCCGTTAACAAAAGCATTTTTAGCATCCATTTGTATTAGTTAAATCCTTTATAGCAATTAAAAGCTAACAATATCCTAATGGGTTCTAGTCTTGCTACTGGTGCAAAAGTTTCATCAAAATCAATTCCTTCAATTTAATTATAACCTTTAGCAACTAACCTAGATTTATTCATAATCACATTTCCAGATTGATCAAATTTATTTTTAAAAATCCATTTTGTTCCTACGATTGGATAATCATTAAGTATAGGTGCTAGAGTCCAAACATCATTTCGCTCAAATTGATTTAGCTCTTCTTGCATAGCCATAAACCAATTTTCATAATTAAGAGCTGTATCTACGTCTTTGGGTTCAGTTTCGGAAATAAATCCACTGTATAAACATAAATTACACAAAATTCTAAAGGAGGAACGAGTTTGAATACCTACGATAGGATTTCCTATTACCAATTTTGGAGGATGATCTGCTTTGAATTTCAGTCTCTCTAGATCCAGATTTCTTTGGACTTCTTTCATGGTTGTGGTTTCTTTTGGTTTTTCATTTTCATCATTTTCGTCATTTTCGTTCTCCTCTTCAACATTGCTTTTGATTGTTTTCTTGTTTTGATCATCAGTACCTTCATTAAATTTCACATTGATTGACTCCATGATTATTCTCGCCCTTTTTTTGTAAACTCTATAGGCTTTGCTTCTGGATGAGTATCCCATGAACATGCCTTCGTCATCTTTTGCTTTAAATTTTCTTAGTTGATCACCTGTATAAAGAATAAAACATGGACAACCAAAAACCTTGAAATATGCAATGTTTGGCTTTTTGCCGAACCATAGTTCATATGGTGTTCTCTTAAGAATCAGCCTAGTCATGACTTTATACATTATGTAACATGCTGTATTTACTGCCTCTGCCTAAAAAGATAAGTGTAGTTTATACTCGTTTATCAAAGATCTAACCAACTCTTGTAAGGTTCGATTCTTTCTCTCAACCACTCCATTTTGTTGTGGAGTATGTGGAGCATAAATTCATGTCTAAATCCATTTTCATCATAATAATTTTCAAATTCTTCATCATGATCACTTCTTAGTGAAATAATAGAAACTCCTTTTTCATTTTGGACTAATTTTGTGAATTTGGTGAAGTAAGAATTTTTTTTCGATTTTTTAGCCAAGAAGTATACCCATGTGTATCTAGAGTAATCGTCAACCAATACGAAACAATATTTCTTACCACCTAGACTAGCAATATCGTTAGGTCCAAACAAGTCCATATGAACTAGTTCAAGGACTCTAAAAGTGCTTACATTGTTCTTGGCATGGGACGATGATTTTTAAGTTTTCCCATAGTACATGCTTTACATAAAATTATTGTTTTGAAATCATGTGATGGTAAACCTCTCACCAAATCTTTTCTTTTTAATTTGTTTAATTGATTCATGCTAGCATGTCCTAATCGTCCATGCCATAAATTTACTTCTATATCCTTATTTACCAACCATTTTGAAAAGATTGATATCATCAAAAATAGGGAGTATACATTACCTCTTACCTGAAAATAAGGTTTCTTTTGATGATTGGTCAACAATTTTGCACAAGTCAGAATAAAAAACAACATTCATTCTTTTATCACATAACTGGCTAATTAAGATCAAATTATGGTGTAGATTTTCAATATATAATACGTCGTTTAAGGTAAACGTACCATTACCTATTTTACCTTTACCGATAATTTTGCATTTCTCGTTGTTGCCCATTGTGACTCTCCCACCTTTGTGTTTTTCTAGGCTAAGAAACTTTGATTTGTCTCCTGTCATGTGCCTGGAGCAACCAGAATCTAGATACCATTCTTGTTGTTCTTTAGCCTGCCAACACATATTGTTTGGTTCTTCACTTTCACCGTCATTTATTTCTCCTGAGAAACACTGATTTACTTTTTCATTATATTCATTACTAAATTTATCAAGATGAGATTGAGAGGTTCCTTCATGAACTACTTCAAGTGTATGCCAGATTTGCTACGCAGTTAAACAATATGAAACACAATTTAATTTAATTTGGTCTAATGAGCAAATAATAGAATTCATAGCCTTGACATTAGCAGTTAACGGTTTAATTTCAGAATTTGTCCATTAATCCATAGGTTTTTTTATTTCTTGATTGTCTATCATAATTGTCGATGTCCTATATCTGGTTTCAACAATATTCCAAGCATATATGGATTTCAAAAAAAAATTCATTCTATTTTTCCAATATGCTTATTCACCGTTGATCATTGATGGCCTAACTATGGACTGACCCTCAGATAAAACATTACTAAAAGAACCCATTTTTAAAAAATCAAATTTTTAAAGCAAAAATTGGTTTTTGTTCCTTGCTATGATACCACTTGCAGGATCGATTTCACCCTAGAGAGGGGGAGGGGGGTGAATAGGGAGATGATAATAATGATAATAATTTAATGTGGAAATATATAAAATAATTGCAGCACATATAATAGCATAGTAATAAAAGGAGAAATAGAGTAACACAGATTTACCCAGCTTTGGCAAGACCCTACCTCTGTGCTACCCTCAAAGTTTCTACTAGAAATTAAGTAGTTAGACGCTTACACACGTAAAATTAATACACCCGTTATTGACTAACCTAACTCTACGCTCAAAACTCTACCACGACTCAGCCACCGAGTTGCGAATTCACAAACTATACCCCGTAGTTTGTACCCTAGTCACACCACAAGAAAATTACCAAATTTTAAAAAGAAATTACAAATAAAACAACCGACTTAAAAAACCCTATTTTTAACCCTTAAGCCCAAATTGTAATTAGCTATAACTGTCCCACTTAGTTTAATAAACTAGAGACTTCTCTTTTATTTTGTTCAGTATCTTTGGCCGATCTTTCTTCGTTCCTTTTCAAGACATTATGGTTCTGGAAATTCAAGGCCACTAATTCAAAAACGTTTGATTGAGTGATGATCTTTCTTCAGTTTGCTGCGTTAGTCAACTCGCTTGCTTATATTAATATGCGGCTGCTCCAATTAGTCGAGATCGAAAGATGTGTGAATTAAGTGAATTCCTTTTGTTGATTATTGGTTATTCTCGACTTTGATTCGAGTTTAATGAGTCATTAATCTCTGTTTTTGCTTGAACTCGAATGCTCTAATTACAGATAATGTTAATGGTATTCATAGGGTTCGAATCCCTTAATTACGTTCTATATTTCTCTTTTGAATTTGTCATGATTTTATCATTTACATTGAATTTTGATCGTATGATCTTGAGATCTCTAACTGGTTCATTTCGTACTTATTATTCCATGAATTTGAGTTCCGTTGCTTGAGTCGGTTTCATTCTTTTTTTCTTGTTCTCCCATGATTTCATTATTTTGAATTAGAGATAATATTTTCTAATTTTGTGATAATTGACTGGTTCACGATTTCCTGGCAATCGATTATGGTATTTGAATTTTTGATATTTCCTGGACTTATTCAATTCAAGTTATCACCTGGCTTTGACTTTGGCATTTAAAATTGACATGTTCAGTTCAAAATCCCTGTGACATTGACTTTATTCATTGAAGTGTGTTGACATGGTCTTTGCATTGAGTTGAATTTGTGGTCTGCTCTTTTGTATTCTCCGGCATAGCTTTGCATTTGCTTCGGGTTGCACTGCTTGCATATCCATATGAACTGATAAGTGCTTGTGAGTCTGGTTCTTGTGCATTTTTAAGTCTTTGTCCTTCTGTCTTGTGCCATTATGTCTTTGAGCTTCAATCATCTTGTGATCTGGTTTGTGGTTCACTTTTTGTTAAGTTTCCTTGTTAAACTCGAAGTCTGTATTCATGTTTGAAGCTTGATATATACATTTGTGCATACTCCTATTTGGTGTGATTCACTTGATTCCAGTTATTTGAGTGTTTATGTTTATTGAAGTCTTGTTGTAACTGAACTTGAGTACTTGCATTCAGCTTTGTATTTGATGTTCTATTGCATTTTGAGTATGGTATGAAGCTTTGCATTTAGTTGAAATTGGTGTCTGGTTTTCAAACGTATGTTGTACCCATGTTCACAATTGTTATGCTATGCCCACTATTTCATACATATCGTTGTCTGTATATGCCTCTGAACTTGGTTGAGGCTTTTCATGTTACTTCCTTCTCATACTTGCATTTCTTGTTTCCTCGGAATCGCACTCATTTGTATGTTATGTATGGTGGCATGTTGTATGTACTGACTGTTCCTCTTTAATCATTTCATTTTGATGATAACTATGCATACAGAAACATGTATACACATACATATGTATGTATGTGTGTGTGTAATTATTGTGCCTTTGTGTACATTCTGTTTGGAGTAGTTCTTCATGTGGACTACACTTGCATGCTCTGTTGTCACCTCTTGAAATTTGGTCTGACCATGTGTATATTCGAAGTGTTTATTTTGTTTTGCATGCACCTGAGTTGAGTCCACCATTTGGTTGGGTTTGCCCTTGTGCTCACTTGTCCCTGCAGTTTTGTCAAGTGTATATCGGTGTGCACGGCCTTGTGACATGTACAGTGATACACTGTTCATGTTACAAGTTGTTCGTGTAGATGAATTCAAACAAGAAATAAATGACAAACAACCTAAATAACTGGGGCAAATGATATTTTCAAACACATTATTTAATTTGTACTGCAATTTTTTTTTTCAATTTTACCGCGTTAATGTTTATTTTGCAGATAATTCAATGCTGGATACAAGCTAGAAACAGTGGTGAAGATAAATATGAGTGCTTGAGTGATATGTAGTGAGGTCAACATTGTAAACTGAAATTTGTGATGCACTCAAAATTGTAATGTCATTGAAATTGTGTATATACGGTGAGAGCTCAAATTTGTACTATTTAAAATTGTAATAAAATATTTTTTTTGAATTTAAATTTTGTATTACTTATTTTATTCATCAAATATTTATTTAATTATGTGAAAAATAAAATAGTACAATAAAAAATACATTTAAATGAATATATATATATATATATATATGCTTATTATCATCAAACAAAAATCATATACTAGCATATTCAACAAATTGAAGAGAATATTGTTGTGTTTTAAAATATTTTGACGTATATTTACTTAAAATAAAATAATAGTTGGTTTCAATAAGTAAGGAACCAAATTATGTATAGGACTTTTTTGGGGAATCAGAAGCGTTTTCTGATGCCAATTGTAAGGACCCGAATTTTCCATCATTTGATTTTAAATATTTAAATAGTTTTAAATATTGGATTTGGAATACAAACTGATGTTGAATACGAAGATTTTGGTTGAAATTATAAATTGAATTTAAATTCTAAATATAGCAATTTATCTTAATACAAGAATGGTGAATAATTGAAACTTGAGTTTAAATGAATTGAAATGAATTTTAAAGTGAATATAAGTTCTATTTCAATTAGAAATAAGATAGTACGTTTTTAAAACTGGAATTTCAAGTAATTTCGTCGATTTTGAAAATCTTCAACTTAATCGACACTTAAAATAGCCTTCCAGGGCATAGTCTCGGAATTCGATGAAACTAGTTCCACTTGATCCGTAATAGTGCATTATTATTGGATTTCATATTTCGTAGCGTTTGGACTTACTGTTTGGTCGTACGGGATATAAACACGTTGAAACTAATATTGAAAATTTAATTTAAAAATTATGTTCAAAAAGCTATCTTCCACATACGATCGAATTAGATTCCAAAATTTGTTCCATTGCATTCGAAATAAGTATAACATTAGGAATGCCAAGAGGCATGCCTCGATGGGAGTTCGGAATTTAAAGTTATTATAAACGTGATATTTTGCAATTTAATAATATTATAAAATTTTAAAAGGTCAAACCCTATTACATCTTCATCGCCACCCTATACTCTGAATAGTTCGCCATCCCCAGTTTAAAATCATGTATTGTTCTCCTTCCTCTCTTAAACGAAATCGTTCATTTTTATATATAGAAAAAATCGAAATCAATTCAGAGAAGAAAAATATATATAAAGGAGTTATCGTGCGCAAGCGCGAGCGTGAGCAGGAAATGAATTCATGAGTTTGAAAATGAACTAGGGCTCGAGTCGCACGAGCTTGGAGGGCCGAGGCAGAGTTTGGGATGATGGAGGGTGGCGCGCGTCTTGGGATGATGGCCGTGATGTTGGGTTTGCGCGCGTGATTTGGTTTTAGGTCGCGGCGATGAGGAGTATGGGTTTTGGAGTCGAACGGGGGAGGTTGAAGTCCTGTTCTTGTTTATGATAGCCTAGTTACGAGCAGAGTTAGCGAATGTGGGTTAGCTTAATGAAGGTAATTAATCTATTACTGTAATTAAGGAAAATGATTATTATTATTATTATTACTACTATTTCAGATGTTTATTGATTGTGTAACTCTGTCATGTGAGGTCGAGAAATTACGAAACAAGTGGGTTGGATTTGTATTGACGTTGGCTATGAAATAAATTTGATTTAGAGATTTTTGGAGTCAACTGGAATTTTAAATTAAATTGAACGCCTGTTCAATTTAATGTTGGGATTGGTTGCAAATTAAATCAAGGTGAGTAAATCTCACTCCTTTGGATACCTAGTTTTATTTTAAACTGTTAAATTTTTTATGGTTGATTGGATGAATGGATAAATTTTTATTATCATTAGTTGGATGTTATATTATATATAATAGTATATATAATAGTAGTCGGATATATTTCTCGCCGATTGGAGCGGATGAGACACTATGCACCCTGTATAATAGTGGATGACCTTATAAATGATTATCGTTTGATAAGTTAGAAACATAAATCCACCGTGGGGATTTAAAGTGAGATACGGAAATTGGTCCAGGGGAAAGATAGTGGATTCTATTTTTGGAATTTGGAAATAGTAGTGGAATTAGAAATGAAAATCGATTATAAATCGAGACAGGTTTACAAATATAAGAATGGTCATGTTGAGTTTTACAAATAAATTTTTATCGAGAGATCAAGGTTGTTTTTAAACAGGACTTTTACGTATTAAATTATATAATTTAAACCTATTTTAGTATTAAAATACTTTGGGAAGTGAATTTTCAATATTTAACATTAATTGAAGTAAATTCTAAATTTTATAATAAGCTTTGTAAATCGATTATTTTATTTAAAGATGATTTGGAAAGAGTTACTAATGTTTATTAAAATATTTTGATACTTTAATTAATTACTTACACGTGTTTTAAAAATAAATTATTTTTCTTTAAAATTCTTATTATTTTATATTTGGAATTTAAAGGGCAAGTTGGGATGTGTTTATTAAAACTCTCGATATTTGTAAACTAAGTTATTTAATGGAGTTAATTTGTAAATGAAATTTTATAGTGAAAATTCTAGGAACTTAAGGAAATTTCCAAAGTGTTTTAATACAGAAACTTCGAAAATGAATTAGAATTCATAAAAAAAGTTAGAAATGGGTAGTTGAAATTATAGAAAAGTATAATCGATTTTGGAAATTTTGAAGGAAATTAATTAATGAACTCTGAAAACTTGTAGGATTCATTGTCATTGAGTAAAAGAATCTACAAATAAATTGTAAAGGATTTGAGAAATAGGAAATAATTGGAATATTTCATAAATATTGGAAATAAAATGATTTTAGGAAAATATACTTATAAATATTTCCTAAGTATTGGACTGGAAGGATTTGAAATATTTTAACTACGAGATCATGATTATAGATTTTTTTAAAGTGTTGAATTATAAATGAATTTGGAAAAGGAAAAAATATTTCTATGTATTTATATGATTCGAAATTATCCCGTTATGGATATAAGTAATAGGAATTTTTTTCAAAATATTGAATTATTGGAAGAGATTTGAATATATATCTCTGTCAAGATATTTTAAAATAAATGTTTTTGGGAATTTATAATATGGGCCTAGTGACTGCTTTTGTGTGTAATTTGATAGTTAAATAACTGATTATCAAATCTGGGCAAATTCGTTAATCGTTTCAAAGAGATCGAGATCGGATTTAATTATCCAAAACCACTTCGATCCGATTTGTGCATTATGAATCGTGATATCATGAAGATAATGAAGATGGTGATTTTGGAGATTTTGTTTGTTCAGACTTAGAACAACTTGTATGAATGAATGCTATCATTTGAATCATGGTCTGGAAGGCAATGTTAGCATTTCAAGTATGAATGCTATTCTAAAGGTAAAACGCAGCCTTAAGCCTCATCAACCGGGAATGATTAAAACAGGGAAGATGCAGCAGGGTTAAGTGGGTCGCACCAAAGTAGGGTATGTTATCCCTTTTCCCGATACCCTCGGATATATTATAATTATGGGTATGTTTGTGCATGGAAAGGAGAGCGCCCGATAGGATGGGAACACTAGGGATGATAACATATTCGGTACTATCCAACAAGGGGTAGGCCCATCCTATATTGGCAGGGATCGTTATATATGATCTGGATACATTTTTCTAGAGGTGTAATGTGGCTGACGGTACCCTAGTAGCCCAGTCATTGTATGGAATCCAATATCACTACGAGCCTGTACTATTTTGATTGTGCCCAACTATGTTGAAATATGAGATGCAAGCATTTCAGCTATTTATAGTTTATTTTCTATAGACACTATATAATATCAGATGATTTTGATATAAATTGTTTTGGTTATCGTAAAGTAAAACCCATCGTAATTACGTGTGGCATGGTCTTACAAGATACCTTTGTTTTCAAAGGATTTTAATAATAGTAATAATTCAAATCGGGTGTGTTTTCTCATGTTTGTTTTCCAGACTAACTCAGGTGTTATTTTATTATAAGGCTCGGGTCAGACCGAGTATTACAGATTCAGGTTAGGATGCTATGGAGATCAGGAGATGAGCTGGAGGATTCTCAAGCGTACTATATGTACTTGGTTATTTTCGCTGTGTGTGTCATGCTGTATATTAAGTATTTGTGAGGACAAGTTATTATAACTGTCTAGATTGATTTTTGATTAGTGTATTCAGATGATTGTGTGTATATTAACAGCTATAGATTCTTTCATCCAAAAATCTGCTATTATCTATTATATATAGTTCCACTACGATTTATGAGATTCTATGTGTTGTTTCTATTCTACTTCTATCCTTTTCTTTCTCTTAATTATTTACCCTTTCGTACCATTTGGGATGGAGAAGCGTGGTTTATTGTCAACTCAAATGGTACAAAACTGTGGGCTGCTACACCAATAGCGGCATATTTCCGTGTTTTCATGAGCTTTGCATAAGGTTTATGTAAATAAAATGATTTTCAAGTTATGGCATCTCCAATAAAGGAAGATTCAGCCTGAGTAACTAATATTCATATCCCAACCGTACTAATTCTGTTGAATTGGATTGCTCCGCTTTATAACGCTAAAGTGAGGTAGGGCGCCCATTTTTTGGGCGTCCAGCTTTGGGCATCCAGAATATTACTACCATTTTCCCAAAACGGACATAATAACTACTTTCTCGACCGCAAAACGGCTAACTTCTCAATTATTTATTTAAGCGCTTGGCATTTAGCTCATTTTTATTCATACTTCTATACGCTTCTACCCCTTCATCATAATGGAAAATGCAACATGGACTTCATAAGATTACTTATTATCGATTAAAGCATACATGGAGGAAGATTGCCCTTATGTGGAAGAAGAGATTGAAGAGTTTTCGGTTACCATCAACGAAGCTTACAACAATCATTCAGAATGTTGGTAAATATTGAAGATTACGAAAACAAGAAGTATGTTCATCACATTTAGTAGGACATGTAGGAGGTAACACAAAATTATAGTTAAGGTGAAAGAGTAATACATTTTTCAGTTGTCTCGATCAATCTACAACCCATGTTTTTTTTAAATATGGGTCTAACTTAGTTAGGCATGATGTATATAAGCTTTAGAAATAAAGAAGTTACAAAAGCACATAAATAGGGTAATGTGAAGTATCACTGTCTTAAAAGAAGAAGAGACAGAAAGTTCACAGAAAAGAAAATACATCATGGCTCGTCAAATTTAATAACATAGCACATCTTATCCACTACATTATATCGTAATAAGTACAGTGTCTATAACTAATGAATATAGTGCAATCAAGATAGTAAGTACAGTGATAACACCTAATGAATATAGTACGATCAACATAGCAAGTATAGTGACTACGACTATTGAGTACAATATAGTCAACATAGTAAGTACACCGACTACAACTAATGAATACAGTACAGTCAACACAGTAAGTACAGTGACTATAAACAATGAATATAGTAGGGTAAATGTAATCACTACAACTAATGAATATAATACAGTAAATACAATCAGTACAATTAATGAATACGGTCTGTACACCATAATCGACAAATTATCATCGCATCGTCGTCGTCGTATCCACAGCCATGATCGTCGTTTCTTTGCACCTTAAAATCTGCCAATTGAGCTGTCAATCATAAATATGTCTTTCCATAAGCTGTGTATGATTATAGTACATGTCATGCACAACCTAACGGTGATGAAGTGTCATGCACTATTATGCAACATACCCTCATCTAGATTTGTCTAATCTAGCTGCATACTATAACTATGAATGATTTAGATGTCGGATAATGTCTCTACTACAATAGTGAACGATGTAATGGTTTAAACATAAATTATACTGGGGTTAGGGTTGTAAATCGATCGATCCAAACAAGATAAAGGCATGTTCAGTTTCTGTCCTATAAGAAATTCGGACAAACGCGTACCGAGCAAGGTTTCAGCTCGGATACCTTTCGAACGAGCCGACAACGTATGGATAATAAAAAATCATCGAATAAAAAAGATGGACATGATTTCGTACATTTTTCTTGTCCTATTTCTCGTTCTAAATGAAAATCGGATGGATACAGATGGACATTTTTCAACCTCAGACATGAGCAGACATCAAACAGTCATACAGAATTTACACCTCGGCTAAAGGAACACCAACAATATCATCTTCTGGTGGATACCCCAGTGGAAGATCGAGCATCATACTTGTAACTACTCTACTTTCTACACCGTATAAATTAATATTTGATATTTAATTAATTTAATTAAAATAAATTGTTGCAATCTGATATTTGATAACTAATATTTTTGAAAATAAATTTTTAATTAACTATATTCTATTTAATAAAAGATTTAAATTTAATAAAACGAATTAAATAAATTCTTTTCGAATATTTTGTTAAAATTGTAAAAATTATTTTAATCGATTATAAAATAATTTTAAATATTAAATAATTTTTGTGTGATTAAAATAGTGAGAAAGAAACAGGTACCGAATTGAAGGAAATTGCGTCGTTATCGAAATATATTTTATAATTGAAGTGTCGGCCAATTCAACTTGGATGGAAATGTACATTGTAAAGTACATACAAAATCAAATTTAAGATTGACTATAACTATAATTATAAATAAATAATAGAATTGATTAACCCTTAACAAAGTCAAGGCCAACAACTATTCAAGGCCCAAGCTCATTTAGAAGATAAAATATATCACCTCCTCTTCTTCCCTTATTACAAACTCAGGTTCCAACTTTGCCTAACTTGTGTCCTTCAATTCCTCTTTTTGCCCTAGTCATTTCTCAAAAAAATCGCAATTGTAAATAAAAAAATAAAAAAAGGAATCACACTCAGGCCTGGCGATCGACATAGGCAGGGAGATTCGAGCTAAATCTGGCGGCCGCGATAGAGGTCACGATGAGGTGTAGGGCTGGTGAACCGCGACATAAAGGGGGATAACGATGGAGATCTTCGATTGGAGCAATGAGAGAAGGTTGTGCGTGATTGTGCTAAGCATGAGATGGATAATGGTGTGCACGTGCGACCAAGAGGAGGAGGTCGAGTTGTAAATGTGTGCGACCTGAAGCTCAGGGTTGCTGGCGATGATTGTGAAGAAGACAGTTTGATGGTGGTCATGTACGTTGAGGAAGTGGAGGTGTGTTTGCCGAAAATGGCCGTTTGGGTCCGGATGTGAAATTTGCTGCTAAGCTTGAGCATTGCAATTGGACAAGCGTGCATCATGGTTGAAGTATGGCGGAAGCCAGAAACAATATGAGTTGAGTGCGTTAGGTAGTTGATAGTAAAGCTTTTGTTATGGATTTTGCTTGGAATCAAGGTGAATTATCTTTATAACTCGCTGCTTTTGTCTAGAACCCCTCTTATCAACGGTACTACTTGATTGCCGTGCGATGAATATTTGTTGATATGAATTTAATTGGTTTGATGTGTCCGCAAACCATTTTTTACTTATTGATTGTGAGGGTATGTTGGATGATTATCGAACACGCGTTATATGGTGTACACGACAAATAGATGATAGTATAATCGAACACGATATTCGAAGTTGATTGGAAGGGGATAAAAGAATGGAAATATGAAGCTTTCAAAGAAATGAAAGTTATTTTAAATATAAATAGTGATTTTGGAATGGATAATTTTTACTAACACTGGAAATGTTGTTATTAATAGAAAATGTAAAAGCAAAAACTATTTTGAGCATTAAATGAATATAAATTATTAAGAAAGTAATGATTTTTAGGATTTGAATAAATAAGAAATTTTTGAATACACACACATACGTATACATAGTTGAATGATTTTTATAAAAAGAGAATTGAAAATTTATGTTTTTAAACAATCAGTTGGTTTTCCCTAGATTTAATAATTGGAAGTTTATAAATAATATTTTGATATAATGGTAAGTTAAATGCAACTTATTTTTTGTATGATATTATATTGTTAACTAAATTGTTGAAAGTAAAATATTTTGTGTTTGATCATTTCTTATATATATATAAAGGGAAATTGAATTATTTTGGGAAGGTATTATATAAGATGGAATTTTGGTTTGCTGAATTACTTTTCAACAATAATAGTTTTAAAAGAATTTGAAATGTAAATGTGGGTTTTAAACACATTAATTATGGAATTTCATATTATGACTTTGGAAAATTATTTTGTTTAGAATATGAAATTATTTAAATTTATTATTTAAAGGAAATTACTATTTATAAAACATCTTTGGTATTATTATTTTAAATTATTAAAGAAGAATTCAAACCTATGAATTATTAAGAGAGTAAGAGATCTGAAACCGTATAAATATTTATAATATAGTTTTCCTTGTAATTTAACAAGAGGTTTGCAAATATTTATATTTGTAACTACAGAAGGATTTTGGGGGAAAGAATGTAAATTTCGTAATTTAATCTTCTTTAAATTTAATATTAATAATTGAAATTGAATTGAAGATTTTGGGAAAGTGTATTTTATAATAAAGTCCCTTCCGAGTCAGTAAATAATAGAATTGTGTATTTTGATTGATTTATATTTATATGTAACGAGGAGTTATAGTATCGTTTGGTATGATACTTTCGGTAATATTTCTTCAGTTATTCTTTGAACTTGTTATATAGAATAATTACGTGATGATGAGTGCAATTTACGAGCATTGAGTAAACAGGCAAGTAACACCAAGTGGTATTGGATGCCTGAACTGGTATTTATTCGTTTACTTTCTGCAAGTAGATATTACTCTAACAGAGTCGAGTATACATGGTATTATATTTATGGTGATGTGCACTAAGTGTGGGCAGGCTGAGAGCCATCAGTATGTCTATCTATTATGTTTATGCTCCTATTATACGATGTGGAGTAAACCAGATTGGCTAGAATCCATCCTAGTGGCGTGATTGCAGGATTACTCCTAGAATTCGTGACACCTTTTGACGTATATGACTGAGAGCCGCTACTTCTATGTCACTAGGCCAATGGTCTATTACTATTAGAGGCACTTGCAAGGTCATAATCAACGCATAATGTAGTCTTGCACTTGATGGATACTGGGTTATGATGGCCATTGAGGCAACTAAGACTGTAGGAGTAGCACCGAGAGCGTTGAGGAATGCTCCTGGAGTAGGATGAGAGCTGCCAGTCTCTCATTTGATTATTACTGATAAAATGCACATGAAGCTATAGATACCTACTTATTCACTTATACCAGATCCTTATATTCACGGCTAAGTGCCGATTAGCTCATTTGTCGAGACCGATACTGAAATGGATATTTATTACGTTGAGAGCATATAAGACTGAAAGTCCCGATGAATATCCACAATACTGAGAGTTGAGTAGATTAATAAAGGTTTGAGAGACCGTATGATTATACAGTAGCTTAGAGCCAAGTCGATTACTATAAGGTTGAAGGTCTAGATGATTATTATATGGTTATAGATTGCTTGGATTATTTATGAGACTGAGAGTCTATGAAGTTATGTAACCCCGTACACATCGATTATACCGCTATCGAGGACAGCTAGAGGCGTTGAGAGTATGGAGTAGGACCCTGTATCTATTTTTTATATGTTATTTGAAAGACGACCCTGAATACCTAAAGTATGCCATATTTATATTTCATGTATGATTAATTTGGGTGATTGTTTTGTGTTTTTATATATGTTGAGTAAGATGGACCCTTCGGTACGTCTACTTTACGATCATCCGAGAGATAACTTGGACATTGCTGAGAGCATGTCTTGTGTTGTTGACGAGTCCTTATACTTGATGATAGTTAGATGTATGGTTGTTTCACCTACTTGATTATATACTCATTTGATGCATTGATTGACTTTACTTTGAGGTGAGTTATCTTTTATGTGCATGATCTTGAGATATGTTGACAATTGGGATATGCACATGTCATTTGTGTTGCACTTATTTATACCACGCCAGTTATTATTTTATATCGTCATCTACATTTTAGACATAGTCTGACCCATGTATTATTTATATAATATTTGGGTAAGTTCGAGACATTTCAGGTTCAAGGATAGTTGACCAGTTTGTGAATGTTGGACATAAATGGTGGATAGAATATTTGTATGTACCTTTTGTATGTTTGTAGCCACATATGTTCATGTGTTGTCGAGGTGTGTATATTAGACATGTTATGTATATTTTTGATGATAGTGGGCATTAAACTATTATAGTAGACCCATTTGGACTTGTGTATATTTATGTTATATGTTACCACTATATTGATGACTCTGTGATCTCCTTGATTTATTTTATAATATGTATAGTTATATTTTGGAAAAGCACGTGTTTATTGCTTTGTGTCAATACCATATACGTATAAATGAGTTGTTTATGATTTCTGAAATACGTATTAGAGTTAGCCCAAAGGAATGTTTACGTATGACGGCCCAAAATTGCCTCGTTCTCCGTATCACTAAACAATACATAGTAATATTCTATGGTAGTATGGATATAGAGGTGGGATGTTACAGTACCAGTGATGTCATATGCTTTAAATCTATTATCAATCTCAGGCTATATGGGAGGATAAGAGAACTATGAAGGCGTAGGGTTAAAACCAACATAGGGGATTGTTCGTCGACGGAAGTTCTATCGGTTTAGAAAATCGTCGACCGAATTTTGAATTAAAATATAACCGCAAGCGCACGGTGTACGAATGTAGCACGCGGCGAATATGGGTCGATCCACAAGGAATTGTTGATTTAAATTTCCTACTCAATCAAATTAACCCAAAGTTGAGAAATTGTTAACTAGAAATAAAATGAGGCTAACACTAGAAAAATGTGATTCGAAATCTATTAGACTAAAGAACAATTTAGAGGCAAATCCACTCTCAAATTTTTGTAAATCAACAAACACATAATTTATGATCTCTAACTTTGATATTAAGTGGAATAATCATTGTATTTATCATAAGTATGGTTTGTTTATGTTATTATTTAACATAACTCAAACCATCAAACTATAATACAACAATTATACCACTTATAATTCTCATGAAAATGAAGCCAAAGCAAAAACTATTTTAAGTATGATCTATTTACTATTGTAACTAGTAATATAGATCATCAAATTTCATTTTTACTTTCATTTCATAATCAAAAATTAATTAGCAAATGATGATGTAAATTGTGTTTATGTTGAATAAGAATAGCTCATTTGCATAAGCAATATAAGCTATCAAACCCACTTGTATAAACTTACATCAAAATTCACATTCATGAAGCATAAACAAAGAGATCATAAATCATAAAAATGTTGAAATTACATAAAGTTAGAGAGCTTCATCACCCCTAAATTAAAGGGGTTTAGCTACTCATTTGTGGCATTGAAGCATCACATGTAAGTTTCAACATTAAAAAGAAAAGAAAAATAGAAAATAAGTAAAGAAGGCAAAAGAGATTAGCTACTAACTACTTGCATAAACATGAATCTAAGCTATGAACATAAGGAGAAAGAGAGCATAGAAATAAACATTAACAATAAAACAAAGAAAAGCATGTAGACAAGAGAGAAGAAAGAGGCTTGGAAGCCATTTTTATTTCATAGAACATTGTGCTTACACTTGATTTCTTAATTTCCTAAGTAAGATGAAAGAGTAGAAGATAGTTTCATATACATAAGAGGGCTATATATACATGCATAAAACCCTAATTCTATTTTTAGGGGGCTACCAAAAATGACCTTTAGGAAGTGTGACCAACAAGTAACCATTAACCACTAATTAATCCATCATTTGTTTTGCATGAAGCTTTAACCTCCACTTAGCTGTCCATTAGCTCCAAATTGTACTTTTAGGTAAGTGGGTGGGGTCCTCCATGTTCATGGCTTGAATTATTTCCCTCTTCTTTCCTTTGTATTCATTTGTGCATGCATATATCTTCATATAAGCCTCTTCCATATGCATCCAAATTCCTATAAAAATTGTCAAAAAATGTCCAAGTAAAAATTCTTATATTGACACATGCACAAAATGACCGTTTTGCCCCTGAATGAAGAGGAAAATATGATGGTTGGAAATAATTGAATTTTGGTTTTAAACATGTTAAAATGCCCAAATATGATGATTATTTAAATAAAAAGATATAAAATATGGATGTAAATATATGCACAATTACGTGCATATCCGGGATCATTACTCTACCAATAGAAAGCTAGGGACTGGTATGGTCCGAGTTCATCCTTCATGTATAATCCGGAACTATGTAATGACGGGGAGCAACTCTAGCCTAGTACACGTCATAATCACCAGCAACTAAGAGAAGGTTAGACCATATAACCATCTAGTATCTCAAATAGTGTAACGACCCGTAAATTTTGATAATTAAAACTATTAAATTTAGTAAGATTTTAAAATTAAATACTGTGAAAAAATAAAATTTATAGTTTACAAATGGAAAAGATGATTGGAATGTAATTTAATAATGTTAATTTAATGTAATTGATAACTTTTTTAATGTAATTTCAATTAATTGAAATTGTTGAAAAATTAATTTGGCTAAAAGTGTAAATAAGGAATTAAATTTGGTAATTTATGGTATTAATGAAATTGAAATATTATAAATGATGATAACCGTAAAAAGGAATGTAATAAAATGTAAACTAGTGTTAGTTATATTCATAAGGTAATAGTTGATTAAATAAAAAGAGTGAAATCAAAATAAAATAATTTATTGGAATTTAGATTATAATAAAATAGTTTTTATTCCTATCATAATTTAATGTTAAAATTTAGCTAATATTTATATATTGGATTTAACATGGAAACTGTATTGTAAAAGAATATTAATTTCTGTGTAATCAGAAATGATGAAAATTGTTAACTATTAAATTTACATTCGAAAGTGATTAGATTAATTTAATAATAACTTATTTAATTAACGTGAAAATAGCCATTATGGCCACTGCTTCGGATTTCAAAGAAACCAGTTTCATCGGACCCGTAATAGTGAATTATTGTAGGATTTCAAGATTCGTGGTGATCGAACTTATCGTTTGATCGTGTGAACTTGAAATACATGGAAATTAATCTAAAGAATTTAAATGAATATAATCGATTTTGAAAGCTACTCCTGTATACAATGGAATTAGGGTTTGAAACTAGTTCCATTGAGTTTGAAAATATCGAAAACATCTATTTTGATATATGGGAGGACCTAATTTTGTTTCGGAAATGAACTCGGGTCATTGTTATCATTTTGACCTAATTTGATTTGCCCATATAAATAGAATTATTTTCTGAAACCCTAGCAACCTCTCTTTGTAATGGTTCGGGATTTTCGACCCTCGAAAATCAATATCAATACATTCACAATATAACATGATGAGCAATCGAGAAGTGGAAATACCAGATCATTAGAGGTAAAGCAGAAAAAGGACAGAAAAAACAGAAAAAACACAGAATCTCACAATCGCAACGGTACAAAATATAATATATAATAACATATATTTATACAAAGAGAACTGTAACTGTAATATGCATACAATCATTAGAGTACAATAATCAACAAATCAATCTGGACAGTTATAATAACTTGTCCTCACAGGTGCTGAATATACATCATACACACACAGCAGAATATAATCAAATACGTTGGATACGCCTAAGACTCCTCCAACTCATCTTCTGAGCTCCATAGCATCCTAACTCGAATCTGTAATACTCAATCTGACATGAGCATTATAATAAAATAACACCCGAATCAGTTTGGAAAACCGACGTGAGAAAACACACTCAAATTTGAACTATTGCTATTTCAAAATTCTTTAAAAAGCAAAGGTATCTCGTAAGACCACGCCATACATAAATACGACCGGTTTTTGCCTTACGGTAACCTAAAACTTTTTATATCAAAATCATATGATATATAATAGTGTCCATAAAAAATAAACTAGAAAATAACTGAAATGTTTGCATCTCACATTTCAGCATAGTTGGACACAGTCAAAACCGTACAGGCTCGTAGTGGATATTGGATTCCATACAATGACTGGGCTACTAGGGTACTGTCCGCCATAGTACACCTCTAGAAAAATGTACCTAGATCGTACCTAACGATCCCTGCCAACAAAGGACTGACCAACCCCTTACTGGATAGTACAGAATGTGTTATCACCTCGAGAGTTCCCACCTTAAACGAACGCTCTCTTTTACATGCACAACCATATTCATAATTATAATATATCCGTGGTTATCTAGAAAAGTGATAACATACCCTACTTGGGTTCGACCAACTTAGCCCTGCTGCATCTTCCATATTTTAGTCATTTCCAATTGATGAGACTTAAGGCTATGTTTATCTTAAGAATAACATTCATACTTGGAATGCTAACATCGCCTTCCAGGCAACAATGCAATGATATCATTCATCCATACAAGTTATTCTGGGTCTGAACAAACTGGATCTCCATAATCACCATCTTCGTTATCTTTACAATATCATAATTCGTAATGCACAAACCAGATCAAAGTGGTTTTTGGATAATTAAATCTGATTCCGAACTCTTCGAAACGATCAATGAATTCGGCCAGATTTGATAGTCGGTTATTTAACTATCAAATTTCACACATAAGCAGTCGCTAGGCACAATTTCATAAATCTTTCAAAAGCACTCATTTCAAAATATCTTTACTATGATATATATTCAAATCTCTTCCAATATATCCAGTAATTGAAAATGATTTCAAATAGTTATATCCATAACGGGATATTTTCGAATCATATCAATATTTAGAAATAATTTCCAAGCCCAACTTAGTATTTCATTACTTAGGAAAATTACCTATGAAAATCATTTCATCGCTAAAATGTCTCCAAACCTTAAATTTCAATACTTAGGAAAATATTATAAGTTTATTTTCCAAAATCGTTTCTAATATCCATACTTAGAAAATATTTCGTACTTACTCATAAATCTCCGGAATTTCTAATAATTTCCTTTTACAATTTCCAAAAATTATTGATTATACTTATTTATAATCCAACTAACATTTATAACACCTTAATGAATTCTGATTCATTTTAAGTTCCTGAGTCCAATTATTTTGGAAATTCCCTAAAATTTCCAGAAATCCCATTATAACATTTCACTTATACAATCACATCCTTTTAATAAAATTCGGTTTACAATCTCGAGAGTATTTATAAATAAATTCTAATTAATTACTTTTAAATTCTATATACATATATAATAAAAATGAATTTCAAGATCATGATTAAATAATTATTTAAAAATGTCAAGCATTTTTAAAATAACGTCAATAACTAATTCCAATTCATTTATAAAATTTCCAATCAATTTATAAAACTTCTTAAAATCTTAGAATTCATTTCAACAATTTAAATATTTAAATAACTAACTTTTTGAAATATTTCAATGCTAAAACAATTTTAAATTTCATAGTTTAATAATTGAAAATCCTCTTTTAAAACAAGCTCAAGTTCTTGATAAAAAAATATATTTTTAAAATTCCAATATAACCAATTTAATTTATAAATCTCTCTCCCCATTCATAACCCACAACTACTTTCCCAATTTCATAACCTTTTTCACATTCCAAAAATAGACTCTACCATTTCTTTTTAAACCGATTATCCCATCTCATTATAAATTATAACGGTGAATTTATATCTCTAATTTATAAAATTATAATCATCTCACTTAATTTATAAACCTTGTTTATAAATTTATAATCTCATTTCCCAGCTTATACAGGTTTACATTACGAAAATCTATTTATAAATTGATTTCTAATTAAATTCTCATTCATAAACCAATTTCTTAAATAACCCAAACTATATTCCAAAACCAATCAAATCTCGATCTCTACTTCCATTTTGTATTTTAAAAATCTTATTTAAAATCTATTATTTTAAAATATTTAATTAAAAATTCTCTAGTCAAAACCATTTTTCAAAATATCTGATTAAATATCAAAAATCCAATCATTTATTTTATCTAATTCAATTCCCTTTTATATAGTACCAAATTCAATATAAATATTTTATTTCCCAAACCGCCTTTGAATTTCCTATTTAAAATTCAAAATATTATTTTAAAATACTAAAATTTAGGCCAATGCTACCATAGCATCCAATAAAAAAAATTCACACGACAATCCATAACAGATTATTCAATCACATCATATATCACTATATATTGAAACAGTCAATATATTTAAGGAATCCAGTTGGATTTCTCTAACCTGTTTTCCTGCATTAACGGATGTTATATAACATAAAATAAGAATCCCGCTTAGAGACGAGATATCGCGGTAACATAGGGTCATCTGCTATTATGCGGGACGCATAATGCCTCATCCCCTCCAACGACGAGAATATATTCTACTAATATATATGCTAACATATATAATTTAACATCCAACTGATAATGATTATTAAATTCATCCAAATGAGTGAGATTTACCCACCTTGATTTTTAATTCGCATTCCGTTCCAATTTTAAATCAAATTGAACCGACGTTCAATTTGATCTAAAATCCTAGCAGACTCCAAAAATCTCCAAACCAATTCCTATGCATAGTAGTCGTTGACAAAAATCCATTGCCGCTTGTTTCGCTTGAATTGAACCTCGTATGGAAAAGTTATATATTTTATAAGCATTCAAATTTAATAAATAAAATTATTTAAGTTAATTAAAATCATTAACAGTTTAATTAACCTTTCTTCCCCGTTTAACTTTCCACTTTAACCTGCTTGAAACCCACTCCATGGCCTCGCGTTTATCCACCAAGTTCTCCTTCTCCGATGCACGAAACTTTAATTAATTATGTTGCAGTTTTCCTCATTCGGGCTCCATCTCCCCGACCCATCGAGTAACAGCTCGATCAACCTAAGAATTCGCGGCCACCCAGCTACTTGCGGTCGTACGATGTCGTTGGCCTTCCCCACAGTGAACCGCGACCCTTGGAGATCCATCCCTAGGTGCTAAATTCCGCCATGGACTCAAATCCCATACCCTCATTGACCATCAATGCTTCTACCAACATAAAACCCAAACCTCGTTCATTTTCCCCCTTTTGTTCCGAGCCGCTCTGCACTGACGAGCTTAAAAATGAACAATGCCACCACAAAATCAAAGATCAAGTTTTTATATTTTTCTTTTTTCTTTTATTTATTTCTTTTATTATGATTTTTCTTTGCTCGAAGAGGAAGAAAGACACAATCGTGAATTTAAAGTTGAGAAGGGCAGCTCGATGTACATGTAGGGTGGCACTGAAACAATATAGGGCGGCTGTACTAATTGATTTTTATAATTTTATATTCAAAATATCTCGTTGCCTAGCTCGAAATTCCAAACTTCTATCAACTCATGTCGCCCGATCCTCCTAATGCTATACCCCTATTCCAAAAGCAACAGAACAAGTTGCGGGACCTAATTCGATCGTATGTGGAAGATAGCTTTTGAACCCCATTATTATATTAAATTTTCAATTTTAATTTCAATGTGTTCCTATCATGTACGACCAAACGGTAACTCTAAATGCTAAGAAATTTAAATATCCAATAACAATACACTATTATGGATCGAATGGAACTGGTTTCTTTAAATTCTGAGACTGTGCCCTGAATTGCTATTTTAACGCGTCAATTAAATCGATGATTTAAAAAATTGATGAAATCATTTGAAATTCTAGTTTTAAAAACTTATTAACTCAATCCTAGTTTAAATAGAATTTATAGCAACATTAGAAATCATTTCGATTCATATTCAACTCAAATTCCAATTGTTCACCATTTTCGTATTAGAATAAATCACTATATTTAAAATTTAAATTCATTCTATAATCTCAACCAAAATCTTTATATTCAAAATCAATTTTATTCCAAATCTAATATTTAAAACCATTTAAATATTCAAAATCAAATGACGAAAAATCTATGTCGTTACATTCCTTCCCCCTTAAAAGGATTTCATCTCCGAAATTGCTAAGTAGGAAAAATGCTCTAAACCCATTAATTTATCAAAACCCATTTAGTTAAAATTTGATATTTCACTTTCTAAATCCTTTAGTTCCACACAAAACATTTAGTTTCCATTTATAAACCAAAATCCCTTATTTGAATCACAATCTGAAATCAATTTTCGGTTAACAAATTTTTTCAAAAAATTTCAAAATTTTTCTTACACTCTAAATTTCCGATTTTTTTGCAGTCTTCCTTATATGGAGAGCCTTTTGCAATATGAAGAAAATGATAGAAACATATACATCGGTCATCATGGCCGAAAAACACAATATATATATATATATATCTTCGCGCTAAATTCGTAAGCGTACCTTATTTTAGCATTATTAAGTGAGCTCGTGCAATTCATATGCAATCACACAACCAAAATCTATCCAAACAGCTCCCTATACGTATAGTTACTCAAAATAAACGCATAAGTTCCAAAGTTCTGAAATTTAATAATATCACATGCATTTAACTAAATAAACACAAAGATTTCACTAAGTAAACTTGTCAGATCATGTATTTTATAAAGCATATGCAAATCACAAGGTTCAAACACTCACTAATTCATTTCAAATTCAATTTATATGTCATTTCTTCAAATTTCCATTGATTGATATGAAATTACTTGAATCCGATCCATATTCACACCCATGCCCTTCACATAATTTTATTTACTTCATTTTGTATCAACAACATTTCATACCCTACGAATTCGTTAACAAACCATTATATTAAATTCAATTTATCCATTTCAAATTGATATTAAATCAATTTATTCATTTTTCGTTGATTCATAAGATTTTGTTCGCTCAATTTTATCTTCAACAACAAACCAACCTATGTGCATCTTATTTGTGAACCATTTCATAAACTTACCTACGCCAAGTTTTCATCCAAATATATTAACTTAAGTCAATTCGTTTTTTTCCCAATTATTTCAACTATATAACTTAAGTTTATTTCTATTGCAAACAAATTCGACTTCAATTTTAGATTGATTCTTATTCAGTTTATTCAATTCCACCTGATATTGTTTCAAATCTAATCCAATTTTATTTACTTAGCTTAAGTTAAAATTTTAATTTCATATTAAAATTCACCTTCAAGTTTATAAGTTCAAAAGTTTATTTTCTTTCCGGTTTCACTAAACTTCAAATGAATATCCTATTCATTCATGCCAAATTAATTTTCATTTAATTAATTCACATTCATTGCTTCACATTTATATCCATTTACACATTCCTTCATCACTCTCATTTATATTCTCCATATTCAATTAGTTGCATTCAACTAATTAACATTCAATCCATTTATTTAATTCATTACCTTTTCATTATCACAACCACTTCATTTATTTGTTCCATGTATCTTTGCTTAAGTTAACTCCTATTTCTTTAATGCACTTCATTAATTCAATTCAAATCCAAATCAATTTTATTGTAAAAATTATTTTATTTAACTTAAGTTGAATTCCATTTAATTTCATACCTCAACTTTTGGATTTTCCTTTCTTACCTATGTTAACTTTCAAATTATAAGTTCAAAAACTTATTCTCCTTATAATTTCCACCCAACACTTAAATATCAAATTTCAAAATTCAAACACCTGGTTTTATATCAAATCAATTTGAAATCATATATATACATATCTCATTTGTGTATCAAATCCAAATTCTAGAATTATTAAAATCAAATTTTTTGTAAAAACAAGACTCCAATAACAAATCACTGTAGTAGCAATCTATCACTCAGAAACTCGAAAATGAATACCGATGATGCTGCACAATCATCACCAGGATTATTTTCTAACGACTATAGTGAGTTTAGTGCTTAATCACTTTCAAAATCCATTTTTAAATCAAATTCGAAATGATTTTTATTCCAATTCTAAGCATTTTCCATTCCAAAAATAATTTCACCATCATTTATTTCAAAACGCCTTGGAAAATATTTCCAAAAATTCCGGGATGTAAATTTCCAAACCCTGGTTTGAATCCATTCTTAATTTTTACTTATATGCATAATTCCATACTTATACAAACTTAATTTGATTGGATAAACCATTTCCAATTTTTATAATTTTGTTTGGATTATAATAATAACAACCAAACACACCAATATGCTATAATAATTTCAGAAAATTATTTCTTTTATATGAAAAATATAATTTGGGTAAAATTATTTTATTTACCCTATTTCAAAACAATACTGTGTCGAATTACTCTATTCAAGTGTTTAGAAATCCAAATTGATACAGTTGTATAGACTGTGCCGATCAGAGTTCATAAGCCATTCAATAAATCAACCAACATAATATAAAACATTTTATATCACTAAAAAAATACGTGCTCTATCTATTAATACACTCAAACTCATTCTTGGATACTATTGACCCAATCTCAAATGAGTAACTCCCACCAAGCCAAGATTCTCGCTTAATCTTCAGCTCTGATACCAAGTGTAATAGCCCAGGATTTTCTACCCTTAAAAATCAATATCAATACATTCACAGTATAACATGACGAGCAACCGAGTGCTGAAAATACCTTATCATTAGGGGTAAAGCAGAAAAGGGATATAAGAAAACAGAAACAAACATAGAATCTCACAATCGCACCTGAACAAATGTACATATATATATATATATATATACATATATAATAATAGATCTTTATATAAAGAGAACCGTAACTACAATAAACATACAATCATCAGAGTACAACAATAAATAAATCAATCTAGACAGTTATAATAACTTGTCCTCACAGGTGCTGCAACATACACATACGGCAGAATATAATTAAATACGTAGGATAAGCTTGAGACTCCTCGAGCTCATATTTTGAGCTACATAGCGTCCTAACCTGAATCTATAATACTCGGTCTGACCCGAGCATTATAATAAAATAACACCCGCGTCAGTCTGGAAAACCAGCGTGAGAGAACGCACTCAAATTTGAATTATTACTATTTAAAAATTCTTTGAAAAGTAAAGGTATCTCGTAAGACCATGCCACACATAAATGCTACGGGTTTTTACCTTACGATAACCTAAAACATTTTATATCAAAATCATCTGATATTATAATAATGTCTATAGAAAATAAACTAGAAAATAGCTGAAATGCACACGTCTCACGTTTCAGCATATTTGAGCACAATAAAAAACGTACAGGCCCGTAGTGGATATTGGATTCCGTACAACGATTGGGCTACTACGGTACCGCCCGCCACTACCCAACTTAGTATTTCATTACTTAGGAAAATTACCTATAAAAATCATTTCATCGCTAAAATGTCTCCAAACCTTAAATTTCAATACTAAGGAAAATATTATAAGTTTATTTTGCAAAATCATTTCTAATATCCATACTTAGGAAATATTCCGTACTTATCTCATAAATCTCTGAAATTTCTAATAATTTCCTTTTACAATTTTCAAAAATTATCGATTATACTTATTTATTATCCAACTAACATTTATAGCAGCTTTAATGAATTTAGATTCATTTTAAGTTCACGAGCCCAATTATTTTTGAAATTCCTCAAAATTTCCAGAAATCCATTATAACATTTCACTTATACAATCACATCCTTTTAATAAAATCAGGTTTACAATCTTGAGAGTATTTATAAATAAATTCTAATTGGTTACTTTTAAGTTCTATATATATAATAATAAATTTCAAGATCACGATTAAATAATTATTTAAAAATATCAAGCACTTTGAAACTAACATCAATAACTAATTCCAATTCATTTATAAAATTTCTAATCGATTTATAAAACTTTGTTTAAAATCTTAGAATTCATTTCAACTAATTTAAATATTTAATAACTAAAATTGCAAAATATTTCAATGCTAAAACAGTTTTAAATTGCACAGTTTAATAATTGACAATCCTTTTTTTTCAAAAATTAACTTCTCGATGAAGAAAAATATTTTCAAATTTTCAAATAACCAATTTAATTTATAAATCTCTCTCCCGATTCATAATACTTCGATAACTTTCCCAATTTCATAACCTTTTTCACATTCCAAAAATAGATTCTACCATTTCTTTTTAAACCGATTACCCCATCTCATTATAAATTCTCACCGTGAATTTATATCTCCAATTTATCAAATGATAATCATCTCACTTAATTTATAAACATTGTTTATAAATTTATAATCTCATTTCCTGGCTTATACAGGTTTACATTACAAAAATCTATTTATAAATTGATTTCTAATTAAAATTCCATTTATAAATCAGTTTCTTAAATAGCCCAAACTATTTTCCAAAACTAACCAAATCTCGATCTCTACTTCCATTTCGTATATAAAAATCTTATTTAAAATCTATTGTATTAAAATCTTCTACTAAAAATTCTCTAGTCGAAGCCATTTTTCAAAATAGGTAATTAAATATCCAAAAATCTAATCATTTGTTTTATTCAATTCAATTCCCTTTTATATAATCCCAAATTCAATATAAATATTTTATTTCCAAAAGTTCCCTTTGAATTTCCTATTTAAAATTCAAAATATTATTTTAAAATACTAAAATTTAGGCCAGGTTACTGTAGCATCCAATAAGACAAATCACACAACAATCCATAACAGATTATTTAATCACATCATATATCACTATATATGGAAAACAATCAATATATTTGAGGAATTCAGTTGGATCCCTCTAACCTGTTTCCCTGCATTCATATATTGTATATGACATAAAAACCAATTCCGCTTCGTGGCGGGATATCGCGGTAATATAGGGTCATCTGCTATTATGCGGGGAGCATCGTGCCTCATCCGCTCCAACGACGGAAATATATCCAACTACTAATATATATAATATAACATCCAACTGATAATAATTATTAAATTCATCTTAATCAACTAATAAATAATTTTAATTGTTATAAATAAAATTCAGTAACCCATAGTGAGATTTACTCACCTTGATTTTTAATTTGCAATCCGTTCAAATTTTAAATTAAATTGAACTGATGTTCAATTTAATCTAAAATCTAGTTGACTCCGAAGATCCCCAAATCAATTCCTATGCGTGGTACTCGTCGATACAAATCTGTTGCCGCTTGTTTCGCTTGATTTGAACCTCGTATGGATAATGTTAACCCGCCTTTCGGCAAGGATCTAGATAGACAGATTTAACTAAAATCGACTGCTCATTTGCCGAGACTGGAATACTATGGGTTTGAGTCAACTGGTTGGATAGATGATCAATCACGGGTGGTAAATATGGTTGCAAAGCCGAGATTCGGCATTGTGGTTTGGCACGAGTGGCTCGGCCTGAGTGGGTCGACGGATATGGCTTGGTGGTGATCTGGTATGGCACTTCTGGATCGGTCAGGTTAGGGCCGACCAACATAGAAGGGAATAAGTTGGTCAGCATGTATAGATCGGCTAAACTCGATCAACTAAGGTGGTTCGGCCTTAATGGTGTGGGTCAGCCTGGATGGAGTGGTTCGGTAGGAAGGTGGTTCAGCCTTGATGGTGTGGGTCGGCTTGGATGGAGTGGTTCTGTAGGAAGGTGGTTCAGACTTGATGGTGTGGGTCAGCCTAGATGGAGTGGTTTGGTAGAAAGGCGGTTCGGCCTTGATGGTGTAGGTCGGCCTGGATGGAGTGGTTCGGTAGGAAGGTGGTTCGGGATCGGCATGGAGTTATACTTGGATCGGCAAGAATGGTTCGGTACAATCTTGCTTCGGGTTATGAAGCGAGTTACTTCGAGTTCTTGCCCTGTATACTTTGAGTCGCAAGCAAGTTTACTCCGGGTCACCTTCGAGTCATTCCCGAGGTGATATTGGGTTGGTGTATCTAAGCTTGGGGTCAGTCGTAATAAAGGATGCTGGCTTGGCTATAATCTTGATGGGCCCGGACTACTAAGGAAGCCCAGTAACTCGGGTTTCGCCTATAAATATAGCATGTGGGGGTTCAAAAAAGGGATCTTCATTCTGCTTCCCTTCATCTTCTATACTAAGACTGCCCTGGCATTGTTATTCCAAAAACTCCGGATTGCAACTGTAATTGATTCTAACATCAATAAAAAGGAAATTTCTGGAGTGGTCGTAGCCGGAGTCAACTGATCCACTATAAATCCTCTGTTCTTACTGCTTTCTTTTTAATTTTTAATGTACTTCATATTTACACTATCTACATACATCTATCTGTGTTCTATGACTGTGATTTGGTGCTTATATCTAGATTTGAGTGTTAATGATCAATTTTGGCACCAACATTTTGGTGCTTTCACTGAGAAAGATAGCCCTCAAGTATTCCGAACCTTGGAGTTTGGATTTAAAGGCTTAGAAACTTGGATTCTGGATCCTATGGCAAAGTAATCAACTAGGAGACAGTGGAAGGAAAGAAGTCGGCAAGAGGGAAGTCAGTAGGCTTCCATTGGAGCTAATCACGCCTCCGTCTACATCATCAGGGACGAGATGCAGGTCATGATGAATTCCATGCAGGAATAGTTGAATTGGCAAGAGTAAATGATACAATATTTTTCAGACAATTTGTACAAGCAGGAACTACAGGAGCTTAGATCCATGGAGCTAGATCAGAAGGACTCAACCGGCAAGTAGATGGAGTGCTTCAGCAGGGGCAGCCCCCAATCAACAAACAACTATCAATCCGGGTGGACCTAGACTCGGAGGCATGCCATCCGGTAATGCTGGACCAACCCAGGAAGGGATACCATATGATGCTGCATAGCCCGGTGCCAACAAGAATGCAGGAGTGCGTGACTAGGAGTATGTACCGGAATTCCCTCAAAGACTTGGAGGGTGCTTAGGAAATGCAGATGGGGGGCAACCCTTGGCAGGTAACACTAGATTGGCCGACATCATTAAGTGAACTATTTGTGGAGGTTTGACCAAAAGGGATTTGGAGGGAGTAAACAGAAGTCCATTTACCCGTAACATTAGGATGGCTAGGAATCCACCTGATTTCAAGCTACCCACTCTGAAAGTGTAGAATGGTAAGACGAATCCCACTAACCACTTGATGAGGTACACAAGGCATACGGAAGTGCTGGGGGCATCAAAGGAAGTTATGGCTCGGTGTTTCCCCCTGTACTTGACCGATATAGCTATTATGTGGTTCAGACAACTAGATGATGGATCTATTGGAACGTGGACATAACTGGTGGATAGGTTCTTGCGACAGTTTCGAGTTCACATAAAAAGGTCGAAGAATGTGATGACACTAACATCAGTTAAGAAGAGGGTGGATGAATCGCTTAGGACTTTCTTAACTCGGTTTAATGCAGCAGTTACTTCGGTGGATCGACCAGATCCATCAATGGTTCTGATGGTGGCAGTATCAAGAGTCAGGGATAATACGGATTTCAATGTATCGTTGATACGGGACCCAACAATGGATCTCGGGGAATTCTTCCATGAAGCCGAGAGGTTTCTTCGACAAGAAGATGCATGTATGGATATAAAATTACAGGAAGTAAACATTGTTATGGATGGAGGACTGCCCGGTGAAAGCTGGGGTAAAGACAAGATAAATGAAAGAGAAAGCGATTTGGAGAACCAAAATTCTCCACTTACACAGGACTGAATGAGACATTGGAACAGATATACTTGGATACTCGGGATCTCTTTCCTTATCAAAGGCCAGCAAGGAGGGAACCCTCAGAACACGAAAGGGCATCGGGATGGCACTGTCTCTTTCATGACCTGGACGAGGATGATACTAACAGCTGCAGACATCTAAATGATATAATCAAGGAGCATGTAAGGAATGGCCCGTTACGGCAATATATCGGAACTCGAAATGCAGCGGTGGAATAGGAGCCGGTGGAATAGGAGCAGCCACCGCCTACCTTGAACAATGATGGCATGAGGCCTAGGAATGGTGGCTGGTTGGCTATCAACTAATCGTGAAGATTTGGAGTAAGTAACAAACTCTAGGCAAACGGCTAAATCACTTACTTATATACAGGGTCGGAGATAACCCTTAGGCGTGCTATGAGATGATGGTTTACCGAGACGCTCCGGTTTGTGAAATATGTTTTTCCTATTGGCTTAGACATTTGCTTTTTCCCCTTTGGTTTTGGAGTTTGGTTTGAACTCCCGCTTTTGTTGTTTGTTGGTTTAGATGCTTGCTTTTTGATTTGGATTCTGATTTGGACTTTTGATATGGGTTTCTGGTTTGATTCTGGGTTTCAGATTCAATTTTGATTGACTTTTATCTGGTTTTTGGCTGAAAGTTTGTTGAGTATGGATTATGCTTGGCAATGGTCCGGAGAGACCAAGATTTGGCCTAGGACTTAGGCCCCATATTATTTATCGGTTACTGTTTTAGGTCATCCAATATGGACTATGCTCGGTGAGGGTCCGGAGCGACCAGAATTCGGTTTAGTACTTAAGCCATGGCATTACTCAACTTTTAAAGACACTAAACCAGGAACATCATGGCATTACTTGACATAGGTCATCGGGTGCAGGTTGCGCTTGGCAAGAACCCGGAGAGGTTACGGATTTGGATATTGGCTATGAACAACTAAGGATTTGGGCATGGACCGGAGCGGTCCCGGATTTGGATATCGACCCAAAGAGGTCATGGATGTGGTTATTGGATATATATGGATTAGAACTCAGTTCCGGATTCGGATGGATGTGGAATTGGATAAGGATTTGATTATTGGATAAGAATCGAATATCGACTCGGAGTAGTCGTAGTTTTGGATAAGAATATGACAATGACATTTGGATAAAATGGATTGGATTATGAATCGGAAGGTATGGCTATAGATAACATATGGATTTTGGATATCAGATTTGAGGCTATTCAAAACATACCTTCCAATAGCATGACATGTTTTATGGGGCAAATGTTAACCCGCCCTTTGGCAAGTCCGTAGACAAGCGGATTTGACTAAAATCGACTGCTCGTTTGTCGAGATTGAAATACTATGGATTTGAGTCAACTGGATGGATAGATGATTAATCACGGATGATAAATACGATTGTGAAGCCGGGATTCGGCATAGCATGGTTCAGCATTGGTGGTTTAGCACGAGTGGCTTGGCTTGAGTGGGTCGGCGGATGTGGCTCGGTGGTGATCTGGTTCGACACTTCTAGATCAGTCAGGTTAGGGCCGATCGGCATGGAAGGGAGTAAGTCGATCATCATGTATGGATCGGCTAAACTCGATCAGCTAAGATGGTTTGGCCTTAATGGTGTGGGTTGGCCTGGACGGAGTGGTTTGGTAGGAAGGTGGTTCGGCCTTGATTGTGTGGGTCAGCCTAGATGGAGTGGTTCGGTAGGAAGGTGGTTCGGCCTTGATGGTGTGGGTCAGCCTGGATGGAGTGGTTCGGTAGGAAGGTGGTTTGGCCTTTATGGTGTCGGTCGGCTTAGATGGAGTGGTTCGGTGGGAAGGTGGTTCGATGGTTCAGGATTGGCATGGAGTTATACTTGGATCGGCAAGAATGGTTCGGTACAATCTTACTTCGGGTTATGGAGCGAGTTACTTCGAGTTCCAGCCCTGTTTACTTCAAGTCGCAAGAAAGTTTGCTCTGGATCACCTTCGAGTCATTTTCGAGGCGATATTGGGTCGGTGTATCTGAGCTTGGGGTCAATCGTAATGAAGTATGTTGGCTCGGCTATAGTCGTTATGGGACCGGACTACTCACGATGCCCGGTAACTCGAGTTTTGCCAATAAATACAGAATGTGGAGCTTCAGAAAAGGGATCTTCATTTTGTTTTCCTTCATCTTCTATACTAAGGCTGCTCTGCCATTATTATTCCAAAAACTCTGGATCATAACTGTAATTGATTCTAACATCAATAAAAAGGAAATTTCTAGAGTGGACGTAGGCCGGAGTCAGCCGAACAAATCCTCCGTTTTTAATGCTTTCTTTATAATTTTTACTATTCTTCATATTTATACTCTCTACATACATTCTATCTGTGTTCTGTGACTGTAATTTGTTGCTTTCATCTGGATTTGAGTGTTAGTGACCAACTTTGGCACTAAAAGATAAGTTACACATTTTATAAGCATTCGTATTTAACAAATAAAATTATTTAAGTTAATTATAATCATTAACAGTTAATTAAGCTTTCTTCCCCATTTAACTTCCCGCTTTAACCTACTTCAAACCCACTCCATGGCTGCGCGTTTATCCACAAAGATCTCCCTCTCCGATGCATGAAAACTCGAACTGATTACGCTCCACTCTTCCTTATTTCGAGCTCCATCTCCCTGACCCGTCGAGTAACAGCTAGATCAACCCAAGAATTCACGACCACCCAGCTACTTGCTGTCGTACGCTGACATTGGCCTTACCCACAGTGAACTGCGACCCTTGGAAATCCATCCCTAGGTGCTAAACTTTGCCATGGACTCATATCTCATACCCTCCTCGACCATCGATTCTTCTACCAACATAAAAACCAAACCTTAATTCATTTTCCCCCTTTCGTTTCGAGCTGTTCTACACTGACGAGCTTCACAATGAACAGTGCCACCACATAATCAAAGACCAAGTTTTTATATTTTTCTTTACTTATTCGATTTTGATTTTTCTCTGCTCAAAGAGGAAGAAAGACACACTCGCAAATTTAAAGTGGAGAAGGCCGGATGGAGGTACAGGTAGGGTGGTGCTGAAACAATATAGGGTGCCTATACTAATTGATTTTTATAATTTTATATTCAAAATATCTCGTATAACCTAACTCGAAATCCTGAACTCTTAGTGAGGCATGCCGCCTGGCATTCCTAATGCTATACCACTATTCCGAACGCAATGGAACAAGTTTCGGGACCTAATTCGATTGTATGTGGAAGATAGCTTTTTGAACCCCATTATTATATTAAATTTTCAATATTAATTTTAACGCGTTTCTATCCTATATGACCAAATGGTAAAGCTAAATGCTATGAAATTTGAAATTCGATAATAATACACTATTATGGACCTAGTTGAATTGGTTTTGTCGAATTTCGAGTTTGTGCCTCGGACCACTATTTTAACGCGTCGATTAAATCGACGATTTCAAAAATTAATCAAATCACTTGAAATTCCAGTTTTAAAAGCTTACTAACTCAATTCTAATTCAAATAGAATTTGTATCAACATTAGAAATCGTTTCGATTCATATTCAACTCAAATTCCAATTATTCACCATTTTCGTATTAAAATAAATCGCTATATTTGAAATTTAAATTCGTCCTATAATTTCAACCAAAATCTTCATATTAAAAATCAATTTATATTCCAAATCCAGTATTTAAAACCATTTAAATATTCAAAACTAAATGATGAAAAATTGGGGTCGTTGCACTCTTTTTTATTTCTGTACATACATTTCCATCTACTCCTTCCTTCATTCTCAATGGCAGAAACCTACTTCCTAAATTTAAATTTCAAATCAAAATCAATTTCAAAATTCAAACTCATCAAACCATAGCAAATTACATATCATTGGAACGCTCTGACGAGCGCAATCTACTTCTGCAATTCTTTTTTCAATTGAGCCTCCGATTGGCCTATAATTGACAAAGTTCTCTCGGCCATTCGTTGCTAGAATTTCAATTCGAGGCGGATCTTCAGCTGCTGGGTGATCGGAGGTTGCTGTGCGGTATAGGCTGATGAAAGGAGTGCATCCATGGGTTTGTTGTGGTTAGAAGGGCCATGGGTTCACTTGGAATCGCCGTTATACATGGCAATGGCGTGGGCAGGGGTGACCATGGGAGGTGGCGGAGTGGCCCAGGCAGAGGCGACTCGAGGTGAGTGAATGATGGTGGCTCAGATCTGGTGTACGACGAGCGTATCGGCGACGACAGTTAGGGTTTCAAATTTGCGTTCGCTGTAGAAGGTTTTGAGGTGAACATGCTTATTATATTATTATTTTATTTATTTTAAATATAAATCGTACAGCTTCTTATCAGCATATCTTTTGCATACGAGCTCAGATTCACAACGTTTTCTCCTTTGCAATCGTATTGAAATTCTGGATATTATGGAATTAGTTTCGCTGCATTTGAGACGGTTAGATTTTTGGGCTTTAATTTGAATATGACTAAAAACCAAGGTGAGTGTTTTAACCCACTCATGAATACTAAACCATCTTATGTTAGTTAGCGTAACAACCCTGGGTTTGGGGTCATCTTTTTATGTTAAGTTATATCGAAGGTTGTAACTTAATATGTTCTTGAGAATAAAATTGGAGTGAAAAATCTAATTATTATGAGAATTGAGGATTTGTTGTGAAAATAGAGTTTGAGAATTTTATTTCATGTTATGTAAGTGGAAATGAATGGAAAATGTTTTTATTTAGATAAAAATGAAATAATTGGATAATTAATGCCAATTGCTTTTAGTGATTGGTTTTAATACAAGTAATCAATTTTTATTAAGTGTTTATTAAATAAAAATGTGAATTTGGATTTGAGGTTTGTATTAAACATAAATTATGGCTCTATATGGTTTTTTGTATTTTTCTATGTAGGAATTTTTTTTGTGTGGAGTTTTAGAAGTTAAAATATGAGCTATTTTCTTTATTTAATTAAAAGTGTGCAATTTAAAAAAAAGGGGCTTTATTGTAAAAGTGTTTAAAATGGAGATTTATCTTTTTATTTGGGTTGAAAATGTATTAACATACAAGTGTAGAAAATTTGGTGATTTTATCTTGTGTAATTTGGAAGTTAATGATTTTGTATTTGTGTATATATATATAGAATTGTATGAATTAATTTATTCTTTCTATCAAGCCTAATTAATTCTTATTTGTTTTGAGCCCAAGCCCAATTAACCCATATCTTTTCTATTACTTGGCCTGGTTGAGGAGAAAACATTTCTCCAGTACGTTCTTTTTCTTCTTCCGCGCCTTTCTTCTTCTTCTTTCTGTTATTTTGAGAATTCATGGCATCTCATCCAAATCAAAATTTAAGGCCTTCAAACCCTTGTTTTTGCTAGCTAATCAAAGAAGAAAGATCTCTAGAATCTATTCCAGCTCCAAGGCTTCCATCTTGCATGCAAAAATTTTACCAAATCGCTACCAAAATAAAGGTAAGCAACTTGCTACAGCAAGCTAAAATGATTTTTGCCAAAATTTGGTTTGATTTTGAATATTTCGTTGCATGTTGATCTTTGTTTGCTCATATATATTGTCTGAAATTATCCAATCTTTGAAAAATCATAATTTTCTTGTTACGAATCGGAATTTAGAAATTTTTGAAGTTCTGGAAACCTTATGATTTAGGATATAACTTTTATGTTTTGAGTTTTAAGTATTTTTGAGGTTTATATGGTGAAAAATCCATATCTTTGTGACTGTCATGTCATTGACAGAGTATTTATATATTCACCTGGAAAGTAATTTGATCATAACTTTCTTGTTACCTAACGGAATTTAGAAAATTTTAAAGTTATGAAAACCGTATGATTTACGCTATAATTTTTTTTTTTGAGTTTTGAGTATTTTTGATGTTTATATGGTGAAAAATCCATATCTTTATGATTGTCCTCTCATTGACAGAGAGTGTTTATATATTCATTTGGAAAGTAATTTGATCATAACTTTCTTGTTACCTGTCGGAATTTAGAAATTATTTAAGTTATGGAAACCACATGATTTATGCAATAACTTTTAATTTTTGAGTTTTGAGTATTTTTGATATTTATATGGTGAAAAATCCATATCTTTTTGACTGTCCTGTCATTGACAGAGAGTGTTTATATATTCACCTGGAAAGTAATTTGATCATAACTTTTTTATTACCTATTGGAATTTAAATTTTTTTGAAGTTCTGGAAACCTTATGATTTAGGATATAACTTTGATTTTTTGTGTTTTGAGTATTTTTGAGGTTTATAGGGTGAAAAATCCATATCTTTATGACTGTCCTGTCATTGACAAAGAGTGTTTATATATTCACATGGAAAGTAATTTGATCATAACTTTCTTGTTACCTATCTGAATTTAGTAATTTTGAAGTTCTGGAAACATGAGGATTTAGGGTACAACTTTTATTTTATAATTATTCTCTAATTTTGTAGATTTCTATGTGAAAATATATATTCTTTACAGTAGGACCGAAATATACGTAGTGTTTAATTTCCGTGTTTGATGATATTCTGACGATTTCTATGATTTCATTTGTATTCTTTTTTATAAAACTTGATGTTATTAGATGAAAAATTACGTCCATCAATATATTATCTTAGATTCGAAGAAGTTTGAGATTTAAGTTTTATTTAAATTCCATTTAAATTTAAATAACGGTTAATACCGATATGTGAGTATTTTGATGGTTTTAAATGATTTTAATTTCAAATAAATTCTTGAAAATTTCTTAAATAAAAATAAAAAAATCATTGTTTATGAAATAAGTATTTTTTAGCATTTTTAAGAGATTTTTTTAATTAATTATTAATTATTTTCTAATAGAAGTTCTCTTTAAAATAGTGAATTTTTCTGTACGAAGCTATTAAAATGGTTTCTAGATTGTTTAAGAATTCTATTTTCTCTAAAAATTATTTTAAATATATTTGCCTATGTTTATGTGTTTCGACGTATAAGAATGAGAATTAAACAATTTTGTAAAAAAATACGTGGTATGGGACATGTGCTTTATCGCTTAATATCGGACATGTACGATCGAAACCAATTTGAAGTGTTATTTTGAGTTGATTTAGAAGTTATCAAATTTTGCTGAAGATTATTGGTTTGAGAATTACTCTTTGAGTATATTCGATGACGAACCAATCTAGATGCATTTTGTGATGGCCGATGAAATGAGGCAATATTGATGTTAAGTTTTAATTTGCAACTATCGTTAGAAATAACCATCACGATGTTCTTTTACTTTCCTAGGAGATGAGGCAAGTTGTTATGATGGATTGATGATGATTTCGATATTTACGATGAATTTTTACTTGTCGATGAGAGACAAGCCTCTATGTCACTTAAAACTAGTCCAAGTAAGAGATAAGACGAGTTAGGTATCTTACACTCGCTGACGAGATGAGGCAGTGTTTATTCGATGATGTTTTACGATGGTTTTTTAATGTGGCGTCGACTAACGATTAGTGAACTAATATGTGCGAGCGTATGGTATGGGACGTACGTTGATGCCTATTGGGTTCCTATTCGAGAAGTTGAGACACATTCACGATGTTACTAGTACTACAGACCGAGTACTCGATTGGAGTAATCGCGATGTTCATGACGTTATTACTCGACCCCAATCATCACGATGTTATTACTCGGGTTTTTGTTACTGGGTGTCATCAAGATGTTTTCGACTATAGTCAATCAAGATGATCACGATGTTATGATGTTATGTGAACCCAAGTCGTCACGATGAATCGTACCAAATAATGGTAGTTCTAGTCAAGATGTAAATGCACATGCTGTTTTCCATAAGGTTTTAGGTGTTTTGATTTCACTATTTTTATGATGATGCTTTAGTATAGCCTTATGTAAGGAAAAGGCTTATTAACATACATGGTTTTATTTGTGATTTTGAATGTGATGTTTTGGATTCTTTCTGGGCTCTATCAAGATGGATTTGAGACATTATATATTTATACCAATGAGATGAGGTATAAATTATGGTAATGCTTTTATGATGAGTTTTGATAATAGGTTTAAGATATATTTATATTTATACCAATGAGATGAGGTATAAATGATTATTGTGATTCCTTTATAATGAGTTTAATGATGGATTTGAGATGTATTTATATTTATACCGATGAGATGAGGTATAATAATTAAGAAGTTTCTATTGGATGAGTTTTATTTATGATGGATTCTTGAAGTTTTAATTATCTTATGAAGATTTACTTTATGGTCCATATCCTCACCCATTTCATTCGGTTATATATATAATTAGATGAACCATGTCTATCTAATATACATATTGTATTCCTCTATGCAATCATGTTGAACCATTGATGTATCACTCTAGAGATAACTTGATGACTTATAGCATTCCATTGGTAACGATGTAATGGTTTTCCCCTTATCTCTTATCATCACCTTTACTAATGATAAGTTCTAGCCTGCATGACCCGTGTGGCTTTCACTCGGGTCAGTTCGAGTTTGTTTCAGGTATTAGATTCTCTTTTGGATGTAGCAGTTCACGATGCTTTCTTGAGATGTTGTCTCTCCCCTTTTAGAGGTTTATTTCATTGATATGATTTATATTCATTTGATTCGTTCTTGTATCCATGTGGTTGTCATACCACCAATTGTAGGATTGGTATTATAAAGTGATGTATCATTATATATGAGACGTTCATTCATGTATGTATATCTGTTCTGTGATGAGATGTTCATTTAGTTGAAGTGTTTTGTTCTGATAGATCCTTAGCCACCTATAGCTTTGTGTTAGTCATTTATTGGACATGTCGAACCTCTTAAGTGAAAAGACTATACAGATAGCATTCATCGACGTTTTCAATAGATGGTTAAGGCAAAGTTACAGATGGTCGTCCTTATCCAGCCCTATTCTCCGCTTTAGTAGACGGAATTACACGTTAATTCTCTTTACTAAGGTGGATCTCGGGGTGGGGCGTCACAGTTTGGTATCAGAGCGAGCTTCTGAACAAAATACGATAAACGTAGAACATAAACATATATGATAATATATCCAAATATAGTTCGAGTATTACTAATCATCTTATCTTGTTGGTGTTTACCTTTCTACAACCCTTCGAACCAATATTTTGGAGTATGTTTAGGAATATAGTTACTCCTCAGTATTCCAAATCGGTTTGGTGATGTCTTATCCTTAGAACAATTATTTTGGGGTACTTCCATTTGAGTTTCTTCTGATACAGATGTATGATATTTATCCTTACCAAAGGAAACTACTTGATGATCTTTAATGCCTTGTTGTGAGATTTCCTTGAATGGTTTGTTACACCATTGGTAATAGCGAACCTTCGAGCTTATCGTAGCAATCATTGAATTGAGTATTACTATAATATCTCAACGAATTCTCTTTGATGTGGATTTTAATTGGGTTTTAAAACTTTTGAATTTGAAGGTTTATTTTCCGAGAAATTAAAATTTTGTTTGATTTAAGGAGGTTTTAATAGAGGTGAATTTTGTTTTTAAATGTGAAGTGTTTTATGAATTATTTTTGGGTGAGTTAAAGTCCGTTTTGTAATAAGCTTTGTTATGAAGGAAATTTCTTATAGAAAATGTTTTCTTAGTGTTGGGTTGCCCGTCGAGTGTTTAAGAGTTCTAGTCAATACGCCTGATCAACGTTATCGATAGGAAATTCCTAAACGCTAGGATGAGATAATCAGACACTATAGGTTTTGATTTAAATAGTTTGAATTTAAAATTTTGATTTGGAAATTTGAAATATTCGTGTCCTTTATGCTTATTTGTCTTAGAGAAATATTTTTACGACTCACTTTCGTGCGATCACTGAGGTTGGTGTCTCTTGTTATAATCACCTCTTCTTCGAAATTATGCTCATATCTTGATGGTGTCCTTTGGTTGATGGGATTTTCTGTCATATTACACGGGAAATTTGTTTCGATTGCCCTTTTTATGTCTTAAGTTGAGGTAAAGGTTGAGCTAAATTTCAGCTCTATCCAGGTAATCTATCTATTTTGATTGGTTTTGTAGGCGTTTTGCCTTCTTGTTGCTATTCGAAGACGAAGTGTCTTCGATATTTCGGGTTGTTGCATGGAAATTTTTATATTCCGTTTATCCCCTTTCCGATGTTCGGGGAGATTTATGGGAATTTCAAGCAATCTTGTTATTCTATTCCTCTATCTTAAGGTGTAAAATGAGGAATTTTCCGAATCTATGCTTATCCAAGCTTCTTTCGATTGATTGAATTTGTTGTTTTGTACAAACTTTTCCCTAGAAATTGCGAGGACGCAATTTCGTTAAGGGGAGTCTGTAACAACCCTGGGATTGGGGTCATCTTTTTATGTTTAATTATATCGAAGGTTATAATTTAATATGATCTTGAGAATAAAAATGGAGTGAAAAATCTAATTATTATGAGAATTAAGGGTTTGTTGTGAAAATAGAGTTTGAGAATTTTATTTCATGTTATGTAAGTGGAAATGAATGGAAAATGTTTTTATTTAGATAAAAATGAAATAATTGGATAATTAATGCCAATTGCTTTTAGTGATTGGTTTTAATACAAGTAATCAATTTTTATTAAGTGTTTATTAAATAAAAACATGAATTTGGATTTGAGGTTTGTATTAAACATAAATTATGGCTCTATATGGTTTTTTGTATTTTTCTATGTGGGAAAAAATATTTTATGGAGTTTCAGAAGTTAAAATATGAGCTATTTTCTTTATTTAATTAAAAGTATGCAATTTAAAAAAAAAGGCTTTATTCTAAAAGTGTTTAAAATGGAGATTTATCTTTTTATTTGGGTTGAAAATGTCTTAATATACAAGTGTAGAAAATTTGGTGATTTTATCTTGTGTAATTTGGAAGTTATTGATTTTCGTATTTGTGTATATATATAGAATTGTATGAATTAATTTATTCTTTCTATTTAGCCTAATTAATTCTTATTTGTTTTGAGCCCAAGCCCAATTAATCCATATTTTTTCTATTACTTGGCATGGTTGAGGAGAAAAAATTTCTCTAGTACGTTCTTTTTTCTTCTTCAGCCCCTTTCTTCTTCTTCTTTCTGTTATTTGAGAATTCATGGCATCTCATCCAAATCAAAATTTAAGGCCTTCAAATCCCTTGTTTTTGCTAGCTAATCAAAGAAGAAAGATCTCTAGCATCTATTCCGCTCCAAAGCTTCCACCTTGCATGCAAAATTTTTGCCAAATTGCTACCAAAACAAAGGTAAGCAACATGATACAGCAAGCTAAAATTATTTTTGCCAAAATTTGGTTTGATTTTGAATATTTTGTTGCATGTTGATCTTTCTTTGCTCATATATGTTGTCTGAAATTATCCAATCTTTGAAAAATCATAACTTTCTTGTTACGAATCAGAATTTAGAAATTTCTGAATTTATGGAAACCTTATGCTTTAGGCTATAACTTTGTTGTTTTGAGTTTTGAGTATTTTTGATGTCTATATGGTGAAAAATCCATATCTTTGTGACTATCCTGTCATTGACATAGTGTTTATATATTCACCTGAAAAGTAATTTTACATAACTTTCTTGTTACCTATTGGAATTCAGAAATTTTTTAAGTTCTGGAAACCTTATGATTTAGGCTATAACTTTGATGTTTTGATTTTTGAGTGTTTTTGACGTTTATATGGTGAAAAATCCATATCTTTTTGACTGTCCTGTCATTGACAGAGTGTGTTTATATATTCACATGAAAAGTAATTTGATCATAACTTTCTTGTTACCTATCAGAATTTAGAAATATTTGAAGTTCTGGAAACCCGATATTTTAGGCTATAACTTTGATGTTTTGTGTTTAGATTATTTTTGATGTTTATATGGTGAAAAATCCTCATCTTTCTGACCGTTCTGTCATTGATAGAGAGTGTTTATATATTCAACTGGAAAGTAATTTGATCATAACTTTCTTGTTACCTATCGGAATTTAAATTTTTTTAAAGTTATGGAAACCTTATGATTTAGACTATAACTTTTTTGTTTTGAGTTTTGAGTATTTTTAATGTTTATATGGTGAAAATCCATATCTTTGTGACTGTCCTGTTATTGACAAAGAGTATTTATATATTCACCTGGAAAGTAACTTTCTTGTTAACTATCGGAATTTTGAAAATTTTGAAGTTCTGGAAACCTAAAGATTTAGGCTACAACTTTTATTTATTAATTATTCTCAGATTTTGTAGATTTCTATGTGAAAATATATATTCTTTACAACAAGACCAAAATATACATAGTGTTTAATTTCCATGTTTGATGATATTCTGACGATTTCTATGATTAATGTCCATGAATATATTATCTTAGATTTGAATAAGTTTGATATTTAAGTTTTATTTAAATTCCATTTAAATTTAAATAACGGTTAATACCGATATGTGAGTATTTTGATGGTCTTAAATGATTTTAATTTCAAATAAATTCTTGAAAATTTCTTAAATAAAAATAAAAATAAATCATTGTTTATGAAATAAGTATTTTGTAGCATTTTTAAGAGATTTTTTAATCAATTATTAATTATTTTAAAGTGTTTTTATAATAGAAGTTCTCTTCAAAATAGTGGATTTTTCTGTACAAAGCTTTTAAATGGTTTCTAGATTGTTTAAGAATTCTATTTTCTCTAATAAAATTATTTTAAATATATTTTAGCCTATGTTTATGAGTTTTGACGTATAAGAATGAGAATTAAACTATATAGTAAAAAATACGTGGTATGGGACATGTATTTTTGCTTTATCGCTTAATATCGGACTTGTACGATCAAAACCAATTTGAAGTGTTATTTTGAGTTGATTTAGAAGTTATCAAATTTTTGTGAAGATTATTGGTTTGAGAATTAATCTTTGAGTACATTTGACAGCGAACCGATCTAGATGCATTTTGTGATGGCCGATGAAATGAGGCAATATTGATGTTAAGTTTTAATTTGCAACTATGGTTAGAAATAACCATCACGATGTTCTTTCACTTGCCTAGGAGATGAGGCAAGTTGTTACGATGATTGATGATGATTTTGATATTTGTGATGAATTTTTACTTGTCGATGAAATGAGACAAGTCTCGATGTCACTTAAAACTCGTCTAAATAAGAGACTAGATGAGTTAGGTATCTTACACTCGCTGACGAGATGAGGCAGTGTTTATTCGATGATGTTTTACGATGGTTTTTTAATGTGGCGTCGACTAACGATTAGTAAACTAATATGTGCGAGCGTATGGTATGTGACGTACGTTGATGCCTATTGGGTTCCTATTCGAGAAGTTGAGACACATTCACGATGTTACTAGTACTACAGACCGACTACTCGATTGGAGTCATCACGATGTTCATGATGTTATTACTCGACTCCAATCATCACGATGTTATTACTCGGGTTTTGTGATTGGGTGTCATCAAGATGTTTTCGACTATAGACAATCAAGATGATCACGTTGTTATGATGTTATATGACCCCAAGTCATCACGATGAATGGTACCAAATAATGGTAGTTCTAGTCAAGATGTAAATGCACGTGCTGTTTTCCATGAGGTTTTAGGTGTTTCGATTTCACTATTTTGATGATGATGCTTTAGTATAGCCTTATGTAAGGAAAATGCTTATTGACATACATGGTTTTATTTGTGATTTCGAATATGATGTTATGGATTCTTTCCAGGCTCTATCAAGATGGATTTGAGACATTATATATTTATGCCAATGAGATGAGGTATAAATTATGGTAATGCTTTTATAATGAGTTTTGATAATAGATTAAAGATATATTTATATTTATACCAAGAGATGAGGTATAAATGATTATGGAGATTCCTTTATAATGAGTTTAATGATGGATTTGAGATGTATTTAAATTTATACCGATGAGATGAGGTATAATAATTAAGAAGTTATTATTAGATGAGTTTTATTTATGATGGATTCTTGAAGTTTTAATTATCTTATGAAGATTTACTTTATGGTCCATATCCTCACCCATTTCATTCGGTTATATATATAATTAGATGAACCATGTCTATCTAATATACATATTGTATTCCTCTATGCAATCATGATAAACCATTGATGTATCACTCTAGAGATAACTTGATGACTTATAGCATTCCATTGGTAACGATGGAATGGTTTTCCTCTTATCTCTTATCATCACCTTTACTAATGATAAGTTCTAGCCTGCCTAACCCGTGTGGTTTTCACTCGGGTCAGTCCAAGTTTGTTTCAGGTATTAGTTTGTTTTTTGGATGTAGCTGTTCATGATGCTTTCTTGAGATCATGTCTCTCCCCTTTTAGAGGCTTATTTCACTGAGATGATGTATATTCATTTGATTCGTTCTTGTATCCGTGTGGTTGTCATACCACCAATTGTAGTATTGGTATTATAAAGTGATGTATCATTGTATATGAGACGTTCATTCATGTATGTATATCTGTTCCGTGATGAGATGTTCGTTTAGTTGAAGTGTTTTGTTCTGATAGATCCTTAGCCACCTATAGCTTTGTGTTAGTCGTTTATTGGACACGTCGAACCTCTTAAGTGAAAAGACTATACAGATAGCATTCATCGACGTTTTCAATAGATGGTTAAGGCAAAGTTGTAGATGGTCGCCCTTATCCAGCCCTATTCTCCGCTTTAGTAGATAGAATTACACGTTAATTCTCTTTACTAAGGTGGGTCTCGAGGTGGGGCGTCACAGTTAGATTAAATTTATGATGTGATTTGAAATTTATTGATTGATGTTTGGTATTTTAATTTGTCCTTTAAATTTAATTTGAATTTATATTGAATTTAAATTGCCATTTGAATTTATATTGAATTTAAATTATTAATTAAATACCTGATAGTGATAACCAGTTATTTGTTGTGATTTATTGGTTGATTTGAATGATGATTATGATAGATGTTTAATTTTTGATATTTGATGATTGGGTGTTATGTTTATTTATATATTGTTATCACGCTGCAAGTTCACTTAGTTATTGTTAGAAAATTCACCATGAGTTGAAATGATACACACTCGAACAATCTTATAGATTAGGAAATATCATTATGGATTGAAATGATAAACCCGAGCGATTTTATGGATTTGAAAGTTTGCCATTCGAGATACGGGTTGGAAGATATATATCCGGAAATTTAAATTTGTTGTGGGTTGAAATGATATATATATATCCGTATTACTTGATCATAAGGTAGAAAATTATATACGGACGCCGGATTGGTTAAATTAAATGGTTTAAATTCTAGAATTTGGATTTTTGATTAAATGTGACTGTTTTGAAGGAAATAAATAATAGATTTTTATGAATTTAATTATCTAATTCAAGCTTTGAAAGTTGAAATTTAAATAGTTAGAAAGAAATTATTTAAGAATTAAGTTGGGATTGTAAAGTTAAAATCGTTATATGACTTAATTTCAAAAATTTGATTTATTTTGAAGATATGGACCTTAAAATTTAACAATGGAGTTAATTTGATTTAAGTGATTTAAATAAATGATTTGAAATTGGACTTGATATTGATATGAATTGAAATGGTTTAAAATAAGAATGGAATTGAATTTAAATGATTGATTTGACTTATTGAGTCGAAATTGAAGGTAAAATGAATGGTTTGAAAATTGAAGTTATTTTATATTGAAATATAAATCACATTGATTTGGAACTAAATCGAAATCGAGTCATTTGAACTGAAAGATTTAATTTTAGTTTTATTGATTTGAAATCTGGATATGGTCTATATTTGTTGAAATGGATGAAGCAGTTTGATTTGATATTATTTTCAAAAATAAATTATTTTAATATAGACTGTTTAAAATCTATTATTTTAAAAATTTAGATTATTTATATTTTCAAAACTATTTACTATATAAACTATTTCCAATAATCAAACCATTTTATTCAAACTATTTTAACTGTTAAACCTATTTTAAACTCTTAAAATTATTTTAAACTACTAAAAACTATTTTAAATGATTAAAATCATTTTAAACTATTTTTAATATATAACTATTCCAATATATATACTACTTTCAATATTCGAACTGTTTAAAGTTGGAACTGTTAGGATTTAGGTTTAGTTGATTCAAATGCGAATATTTTGATACGATGGTTTAACCTATTTTGTGATTACGATTTTTGAAAATAAATATGAGTTAAAGTGAATAATGATTTTGAAAGTGAATATGATTTCGAAAATGATATGATTTTTAAGTGAATATGCCATTTTGACATCAATTATGAATCAGTTTTGGAAATGTAAAAGAACCAACCAGTGTGAAATAAACGTTTGGTTGTTAAAGAGAGCAGGATCAGATATTGTCATACTCTCTACCAATACCGAAAACCACTTAACAACTGTACAAGTGGTGAAGAATCCAGAATAAAGTAAGATGGTTTGGCGAATGCTACTGGAATGTAGTATGAGAACGATGATGGATAGCCTTGACTTTCGAGTCATAATTAAAATGACTAAAACATGAGCTATACCGGGCTAAGTGGGGTCGCTCCCTCTATCGGGCACATTTCTTCGATACCATATTCATACTTTGTGATTAATTTGGTGGCTAACCTTTGATTTTGATTATGAGAGTGTATTCTGAGGTGGGTAGTAGTAGTTGTTATGCGTTACTACTAGTCCAGGAGTGCAAAGTGGTATTATCCTAACGTGGACATTGCCTCACGTGCCTTGTCATATTTATCCTGATTATGCCCATTATGACTTTGGTCTGTATCGTACCTATGGAGTGCCCCCTGAGTATTCCATTGGTTGGTGGGGCTTATAGTATTTGTACAGACTACGGTATTTATATAAAAATGCGGTAAGGGGGATATAGGTAACGTCTTAATGCTATTTTAATACTTTACCGTAGATATATTATAATAACGTATTGTACTATGTATGTAGATAGTTTAACAGATCCTTAGGAGATGGAATCTCGAACATCTTTTAAGTTTTGCACGTGAGACAATGGATAGGAGATGTAAAATCCTGTAAACATCTCTGAAGCCGTTACACTCATATTTATTTACTGTTGATTTATAAGATCTTTTAGTTCTGACTCGAGTGTTTTGTCTTTTCATTACGCTCAGGCTAGTCTAAGCTTTTTAGTGTATCAAAGACCATTCTATTTGGAGGATGAAGACAGAGATTTGTCTACTATTTATTATATTTATCCCACTGCATCATGTTGGTCCACTGCATTATTTATTTATCCTTGCTGCATGTATAACTCTTCTTTGTATTGTAAAGGTTTAATCAAATGTTATTTGTAAAAGCTTCATGAACCATTTATTTGATTATTATATTTTGTCATTCTGCTTTGAGACTCTATGATTTATTTTTCCTTCTTCTTCTCTTATTTTCTTTTTTACCCCATTAACAATCCTCCCTTTTGAATAATTTGAGTCGACATGTGTGGTTTATTGTCGATTTAAACCGTCCAAAAGGTGGGTTGTTACAGTTGGTATCAGAGCTAGGTTTAGCGACAACCTTAGCTTTGTGGGGTCTGACTCATTAGAGATAGGGTAGTAATACCCTAGAATGAGTTTGTCTTAGTGTATATATATGAGAGAGCGTACTTGTTAGTATTATAAGATATTTTTATATCGTGTTAATTTGTTCTATTTAGTATTTATAAATTCTAGTCGCTACATAAGATGCTATGGTATCGATAGGGATTTCAAAACACCGAATAAGGCAGACCGACACAATATTGTTTTTGAAATACAGGTAAATGAAATAATTTTACCTAGTATTATATCTTTTTTATAAAAGAATAATTTTTATACATGGATATAGTTGAATGTGATATGTTTGTTTATTTGGAAGTGAAATTTTATAAGTAGTGGTTGCAAAATAAAATTTACAAATAAAGTAAATATGAATTGGAAATTTGAGAACTTAAGTTCGGAGGTTTTGAAATTGGTTTTCAAACATTTCAGAATATTATTATTTGGAAGTATTTTCAGATATAAATATTTTCAATGCGATTTGAAATAAATGTTCTAAAAGAATTTAAAAGGAAATAAGTTTAGTATTCCCCTCTTTTGTCGTTTGGTGATGATGGTCGCATCATCGACTTTCATTTTCGAGTTTCAAAGTGGGAAGGCCGCTGTAGTAGTTTTACTATGTAATTGTTTTGATAAACAAATTTTAATTTTAATTTTCTAAATATGATTGGATACATAAAATCTATGAGTATATATATATATATATATTTATATATTAATTTTTAAAATGATTTGAAATGAACTTGGTATTTAGTTCTTAAGTTCTTATAAAATTAATGATTATCAGTGAAGAAATAATGTGAAATTGTAATAGTTGGAAACTTTTAAATGAAATAAAAAGGAAACTAGAAGCTAAATGATTAATGGAAATTATAAGAAGTTGGAGATTTGTAAGTTTCAATTAAAAGATAATGAAAATAAAGAAGATGTAAACTATTGAACATTTTGTTAACTAAAATTGAATAAGATAAACTTATGTAACACTCAAGTACATTCTAAAACATATATTTAACTTACCAAATATTTAAAAGTTGAAATGTTTATCATGAATATTCATATTAAATGGAAATCAAGTTATATAAGCAAATGAATGAGAATGAAATTTAAAAGAAACTTATATAATATTTTAAGAATTGATTTATTGATGATCTAAATAATTGAATGGAAATAACATTTGCAAGTGAATGAATGTAAATTAATGGAAAAATGAGAATGTATGATTGAATGAAAGTAAATGAATAGTAAATGATGTGAAAAGAAATTAATAAGAATAAACTTAAATAATATTTGAAATTCTTGGTTGTTTTGGCCAATGGGAAGTTTGGGAAGGGATACTTCAAATTGTTTAAAGTTGTATGAATAATCTATTAAGTAAGTAATTATCTAAGGGAGTTGAGCATAAAGTTCACTTATTAGTTTATTTTTTATCTTTGTACGATGAAAAGTTTCTGAACCTGAACAGACCATTAGTTTTGGTTGTTATGGATGCATGATTGACTCTTGTGTTGCATATGATGGTTGTGTTGTTTTGTTTGCATATATTCTATGTTGATTTTCTTTTGTTACTAATTGAAAGCCACTAAATATTTCTCTTATACATAATTCTCAATATTTTGGATTATATAAGCGAAATACAAGTTTATGGAAGCAATAGCTACTGCTTTTGGTTTCATAAATAAAGTTGTTTGCCCAACAAATAGGTACGATTTCGGTTACGCTTTTATACTAATATATTATCTTTCTCGTGGTCTAGGATGTTTTTATTTTTGGAATATGATATTATATATGTATATATTGTCATTATTGATATTATTATTTTTCGACTCTACCGAAATTTTTCGTGAATTTAAGACTTAGAAATTTTTATGAAAGTTGAGTTATTTTCAAATTATTATTAAACTAAATTATGTAAATTAATTGTTTATAATTTGATAATTTGAATAATTTTATCAAGTTTCTTAATTCCTTCTTGTCGCTTTTCGAGGACGAAAATTATTTAGTGGGGAAGAGTGCAACGACCCGTAAATTTTGATAAATTAAAACTATTAAATTTAATAAGATTTTGAAATTAAATATTGTAAAAAATTAAAATTTATGGTTTACAAATGGAAAAGATGATTAGAATATAATTTAATAATGTTAGTTTAACGCAACTGATAACTATTTAAATGTAATTTCAATTAATTGAAATTGTTGAAAAATCAATTTTGGCTAAAATTGTAAATAAGGACTTAAATTTGGTAATTTATGGAATTAATGAGACTGAAATATTATAATTAATGTGCTAAAAGATGATAACCGTAAAAAGGAATGTAATAAAATGTAAACCATTGTTAGTTATATTCATAAGGTAATAGTTGATTAAATAATAAGAGTGAAGTCAAAATAAAAGAATTTATTGGAATTTAGATTATAATAAAATATGTTTTATTCCTATTGTAATTTAACATTAAAATTTAGGTAACATTTAGATGTTGGATTTAACATGAAAACTGAATTGTAAAAGATTATTAATTTCTATGTAATAAGATATGATGAAAATTGTTAACTATTATATTTAAATTTGAAAGTGATTAGATTAATTTAATAGTAGTTTATTTAATTAACATGAAAAAGCCATTTTGGCCACTGTTCGGATTTTGACGAAACTAGTTTCATCAGATTCGTAACAGTGAATTATTGTAGGATTTCAAGATTCACGGTGATCGGACTTATCGTTTGATTGTACGAGCTTGAAACAATAAAAATCAGTTAAAAGAATTTAAAGGAAATAATCGATTTTGAAAGCTAACTCTTGTATACAATGGAAGTAGGGTTTGAAACTAGTTCCATTGAGTTTAGAAATATTGAAACATCTATTTTGATATACGGGATGATCTAATTTCGTTTCGAAACGAAACGGGCTTTTCAGGTCATCGTTATCATTTTGACCCAATTTGATTTGTCCATTCATTCTTATATAGCTTTGTCCATATAAGTTGAGTTCTATTTTGAAACCTTAGCAGCATTTTTCTTATTTCTATACATACATTTCCGTCCACCCCTTCCTTCCTTCTCAATAGCAAAAACCTGATTCCCATATTCAAATTTCAAATCAAAATCAATTCCAAAATTCAAGCTCCTCAAAGCATAGCAAATTATATATCATTAGAAAGCTCTCAACCAGTGCAATCTACTGATGTAATTCATTTTTGCAACTGAGCCTCGAATTGGCCAGAAATTGACGAAGTTCTCTCGACCATCCGTTGCTAGGGTTTCAATCTGATGACGGATCTTCGAATATAGGGCGATCAGAGGTTGCTGCGAGGTAGAGGATGATGAGAGGAGTGCATCCATGAGTTCGTTATGGTCAGAAGTGGCGTGGGGTCGCCTGGAATCGCCATTATACATGGTGGCTGTGTAGGCAGGGGAGACCACCGGAGGTGGCAGCGCAGCCCAGGCAGAGGCGGCTCGAGGCGAGGGGAATGATGGTGGCTTCAGATCTGGTGGACGGCGAGCGTATTGGCAGTGGCAACATGATATAGGTCGGCAGCTGTTGGGGTGTTGGACGTGCGTTCGCTGTAAGGTTTTGAGGTGAACGTATTTATTATGTTATTGTTTTATTTATTTTAAATATAAATAGTAAAACTTCTAATTAGCATATCTTATGCATACTAGCTCGGATTCACGCGCAATTTTCTCCGTTGCAATCGTATCAAAATTCTGCACATTATGGAACTAGTTTGGCTACATTTGGAGACTGATAGATTTTTGGGCTTTAATTTGGATTTTAATTCGACTAAAAATCAAAGGTGAGTGTTTTAACACACTCACGAATGCTAAACTATCTTATGTTACTTTGATTAAAGTTATGATATGATTTGAAATTTATTGATTGTTGTTTAGTATTTTATTTATCCTTTAAATCTAATTTGAATTTAAATTATTAATTAAACACCTGATAGTAATAACTGGCTATTTGTTGTAATTTATTGGTTGAATGATGATTGTGATGGATGTTTAATTATTGGTATTTTATGATTGGGTGTTATGTTTATTTATATATTGTTATCACGCTACAAGCTCTCCTATTTATTATTAGGGAATTCACTATGGGTTGAAATGATACGTACCCAAATGATCTTATAGATTAGGAAAAATCATTATGATTGAAATGATAAATCTGAGCGATTTTATGGATTGAAAATTTGTGATTCGGGATACTGGTTAAAAAGATATATATCCAAAAATTTAAATTTTTTGCAGGTTGAAATGATATATATCCGTCTCATTTGACCATACGGTAGAAAATTATACATGGACATTGGATTGGTTAAATTAAATGGTTTAAAAATCTTGAATTCGGATTTCTGATTAAACGTGACTGTTTCAAAGGAGATAAGTTATAGATTTTAATGAATTTAATTATTTTTTAATTCAAGCTTTGAAAATTGAAATTTAAACGATTATAAAGAAATCATTTAAGATTTAAATTGGGATTGTAAAGTTAAAATCATTATATGACTTAATTTTGGAAATTTGATTTATTTTGAAGATTTGGACCTTAAAATTTAATAATGAAGTTAGTTTGATTTAAGTGATTTAAATAAGTGATCTAAATTAGGCTTGAAATTGATATGAATTGAAATGGTTTAAAATAAGAATGGAATTGAATTTAAATCATTGATTTGACTTATTGAGTCGAAATTGAAGTTAAAATGAATAGTTTGAAAATTGAAGTTATTTCGAATTGAAATATAAATCACGTTGATTTAGAGCAAAATGGAAATTATGTCATTTGAATTGAAAGAATTAATTTTAGTTTTATTAATTTGAAATCTGGATATAGTCCAGATTTGTTGAAATAGAAGAAGCAGTTTGATTTGATATTACTTTAATATAAAATATTTAAAATCTATTATTTTAAAAATTCAGATTATTTAGATTTTCAAAACTATTTACTATATAAACCATTTCCGATAATCAAACCATTTTATATTAGACTATTTTAACTATTACAACTATTTTAAACTATTAAAACTATTTTAAACTATTAAAAACTATTAAAAACTATTAAAATTATTTTAGAACTATATATATATATACTACTTTCAATATTCAAACAATTTAAAGTTGGAACTGTTGTGATTTAGATTTAGTAGATTTAAATGTGAATATTTTGATATGATGGTTTACCCTATTTTGTGGTTATGATTTTTGAAAAGGAATATGATTTAAAGTGAATAATGATTTCGAAAGTGAATATGATTTCAAAAACGATATGATTTTTAAGTGAATATGATATTTTGATGTCAATTATGAATCAATTTTGGAAATGGAAAAGAAAAAACCGGTGTGAAATAAGTGTTTGGTTGTTAAAGAGACCATGATCGGATATTGTCATACTCTCTACCAATACCGAAAATCCCTTTAACAACTGTGCACGTAGTGAAGAATCTAGAATGAAGTAGGATGGTTTGGCAAACGCTACTGGAATGAATAACGAGAACGATGATGGATAGCCTTTACTTACGGGTCATAATTAAATGACTAAAACAAGAGCTATACCGGGCCAAGTGGGGTCGCTTCCCCTATCGGGCACATTTCTTCGATACCATATTTATACTTTGTGATTGATTTGGCGGCCAACCCTTGATTTTGATTATGGGAGTGTGTTCCGAGTTGGACGGTAGTAGCTACTATGTGTTACCACTAGTACGGGAGTGCAAAACCATAGTATCCTGCCGTAGACATTGTCTCGCTTGTCTTTTCATATTTATTCTGATCTCTCCCACTACGTATTTGGTTTTGTATCGTATCTGTGGAGTGCTCCCTGAGTATCCCATCGGTTTGGTGGGGATTATAGTATCTGTATAGACTATGGTATTTATATAAAAAAATGTTAAGGAGGATATGGGTAACGCCTTAACGCTATTTTAATACTTTACTTTACTATAGACATATTATAATAGCATATTGCACTATGCATGTAGATAGTTTAATCGATCCTTAGGAGATGCAATCTCGAACATCTCTTAAGTTCTGCACTCACGTTAGACACTGAATAGGAGATGTAAAATCCCATAAACATCTCTGAAGCCGTTAGACTCATATTTGTTTACTATTGATTTAACTTACATAAAATCTTTTAGTTCCAACTCCAGTGTTTTATCTTTTAATTATGCTTGGGTCAGTCTGAGATTTTCAGTGTATTGAAGACCATTCTATTTGGAGGATGAAGACGGAGATTTATCTACTATATATTATATTTATTTCACTACATCGTGTTGTTCCGCTGCATTATTTATTTATTCCTGCTGCATGTATAACCGTGCTTTGTTTTGTAAAGGTGTAATCAAATGTTATTTGTAAAACAGCTTCATGAACTGTTTATTTGATTATTATATTTGTCATTCTGCTGTGAGACTTTGTGATTTGTTTTTCCTTCATTTTCTCTTATTTTCTTATTTACCCTATCAACAATCCTCCCTTTTAAATGGTTTGAGTTAACATGTGTGATTCATTGTCGATTTAAATTGTCTAAAAATGTGGGTCGTTACAAATAGCATGCATATACCGTGTCCCAACTGACCTAGTAGCCCAAACATATCCTCATACGATGATGGATCTATAGGAACATAAACATCATCAGTAATCCGATACTAATATCTATCTCGTAAGTACCAAACTGGAATGAGTACAGTTGAACATAATAAAATCTAATGCCTAGAAATGAGAAATGAGATATTTACCGGATGATTATCCAGCAATCGATAGGCCTCTTCCAACGTTATGTAGTAGGTCTCCCATGGACTCAAAGTGTTATTTCTAACTCACATGTCCACCTGCCTTCGGACACCTGAAGGTTGTGACTTAACCCTAAGAAGGCTTGATGGATGTACAATATGGTCTTCCATCTCCTAACCCTAGGTAAGTATGACTCAGGAAATGACTGGCTGTTATTTGAAGTCGAGGATGCATGTTTGCTATGTACTCATAGTACCACAATTGAAGGACATACCAAAATCTAAACGTCACTCCTCCAGTCCACTTTGCGAAATTGCTCCAGGTTGGTTATTCTAGCAAGATAACCTAGAAGAACCATGCTCTACTGGTTCGAGAAGAAGGTCAAACCAAATAGATATCGAAGAAAAGCATGAATAACTGCATCAGCCATGTCTAATATATCTCTAAACTCTATGATGTACGACTGTTGATAAGTAAGACAGATAACACCACTCTCGATGCGATCTAGATCAATCCTCGATTAAAAAAATGGTGTGGAAGTGGGAAGTCTCATACACAATCAAAAAGGAAAGAGGTACATCCCTGAACATCGATCTCTATCCCGGTGAGCATGTATAAACCTTAAGGAGTGATCCCCGTCTCGAATTTCGAAAAATGCATGGGTGGTAAGTCACAACCTCTCAACTATGACCTCAATAAGAAGCCAATCAAAAGACTCTAATGGCCTAATACATAAAAGGCCCCAAAACGACTACCATGTGATCTTGCTATGATATGTGCAAGTAGAGTGTCATAAAGATGGATGATAATCTTAGCCTAACTACAACGATGATGATTATACTGATCTTATATTTTTAAAATGTTCTACAGATTGCTATTTTTACCTTTACGTGAATAATAGTATGTTAAAGAAAGTCATAACAAAATGCTTGCATAGTGTTAGAAGCAATAGTTGACCTATGAATGGAGCTCTCGAGCATCTTCTCGATCAAACATAAGTCGTAAATCGTTGTCTCTGCAATAGGTGAAACGTGTATCAGACTTGTATTTGGCGTTGCAACATTTTTGACAATGCTCCTAGCAATTTTGGTGGCACGTGGCAACATTTCGACATTCTTTCTTAAAACTTAAAAAAAGTTTATTTAATTGTGAGAAATGTGGAAACTCCTTTATACATAGATGGGCCTCTATGAGGGTCCAATTTTTAGACATCCAAAGTTAGGCACCTAAAAATGGGTGCCCAAAAATGGACGCTTAGTTGTTGGGTAAATCATCCATGTTTAGCTCTAAATTTTCATGGTTGAAGCTATTGGAGATGTCCTTAATGATATCATCCTGCAAATATCACTACCATTTCATTTTTAATAATAACCTAAAATTGTTTACCATCATTAATCTACCAATATACCAAAACCTAGTAGACCGATATACTAACAATTGTTGCCACTAATGAGTGCTATGCTTGAATAATGCCTCACTCTTACTATCCAAAAAATTATTTTTACCAAAAAAATTAAAATTTTATTGTTCTTTTACACTAGTTGTGCAACATTGTAAGTTATATAATGTATCATGACACTTAGTAAAAGACATTGGTGAGAAAGAATAGAAACACAATTAAAGGTATTTGAATTAAATTCTTAAACTAAGTATGGTCTTTTGCTTGTTTCTAAATACATGTAATACCGCTGGTGAAACAAGAATACCTATGTATTATTAGTGGACTGACAAATTACCATTATCGTCCGTTTCTATAAACATTACCAATATTTTACCATCAAAATTATAAATTTACCATTACTGTACTTATTCTACCGGTATACCGAATTACTTTGTAGTTGATCACCGAATAATTACTCATAGTATGGTGGTGGAAAATTTACTACTATCATAATAATTCCTCATACACAGTTATTTTTCATCCTTCCACACTATTCTTTAGAACAAGAACAAATATTTTAGACAAATAGCTAAAAACTGATCGATTTAAGGGTAAGTCATTGGGGTGATTATGTAATTTGATTATGTGCTTAAGTTTCATAATGAATCTTGTTCAAATGCGATTGGTTTTATTCTATTGTATGTGTATATCAGCAGTAGTTTTTTATAATATATTATAACATGGCAATAGAAATTCCTAAGACAAAATGTTTGGTCAATCACAGTTACGAAAGAGTTCGCAATACTTGAACATACCAATAAACTCTAACTCATAAATGTTTATAGTTAAAGGTGCATCAAGAACGAAATATCGATGCATTGGTTAGAATAGTGTATACCGTTGATAATGATTTACTCATGATTGTTAGGGACACCAATAGGTTTCATGCTTGTAGTTATTTGGAATGACCAAATAATGGCTTATCAGGAGTCTTCTATAGGTTATTATAACTGCATCAAATATAACATCTCATGTAACGACATGTATTAGTTTTTGACTTAGAAAGTATTGCGTGTATGTGTTGAAAGTGTCAATGTGATAAACCAGAATCTATGACATTTAGAATCAATTCTAAAGCACCACATTTAACCATCGAATGTCGTATATGATGGACTTTCAGGTTAAATTATAGTAAAACTATCTAACATGATCCATGTTATAGAAACTCATAATGGAAGGATAAATATAACATGGAATCAAATCACTTGATACGAAATATGGGTCGGGACCATACAACCATTTTCAGATAAGATCATATGAGAATGGCTACTCTTGTATCTTAAGTTAATAAACTTACTTAGGATGGATCCACCAATTTAAAAGGATTTTATCTATTTATTACAATATTAAAACGTACTCTATTATCCTTCAAATGCTATCAAATATTGCTTCTTACTGGCTACCATTATAAGAGTAGTCAGTAAATAGTATTAGTAGTACCATCCTAGATAATTACGTTCATTGGAGCTAATGAATTAGAAATACGATTTCATTTAAATGATCTATAAGCAAATGAACTTGCGTCCACTACTGTTTTAACAAAGTCCATACGTGGTATAATATTAAATTATTTAAACATCAATAAGAGTCGGTTCACACCAGGGAGGAACACAATATTATTCTTTAGCATATTTTTGAATCCAGTGTAATCGAATTAATTATAAATGTTATAAATTAAAATGGAGAAAATCATATTGCTGCTATATTTTGTATGGCTTATATTTATTTGTTTTAGGCCTAAAAATTAACTAAAATATTATGTATTGATTTAAATAAATAAATGAGCAAAAATAAACAACTAAATAACTGATAATATGCATCAGTCATGTCCAATTTTACAAAAATTTATGTAAGAATATGGTTGTCCATAGATGGAGGAATTAGAGGGGTAACGACCTGAAATTTTCAATCCCGAAAATTCCAGATAGTTAGGAAAAGAAGAAGGAGATAGAAGAAGAAGGAAATCAGAAACACCAACATTTCACATTCGCAGCGGATAAAATATAATAATAAATAATAACAGTTTACAAAAGAATTTTGTATTTGTCAAAATACCTTTATAATACATCAGAGTTACACATATATACAGTCACTGAATATATACAATTATCATGTCACAGATATACAACAATATAATACAGCGGAAACACTCCATATGTTCTTGCCATCCAGTTCGCCTCCTGAGCTCCAGAACGTCCTTACCTGAAATCCTGTAATACTCGATCTGACCCGAGCATTACATCAAAGTAACACCCGGGTCAGGCTGGAAACCAGCGTCAGTAAACCCATCCAACGTGGAATACAAAGCATATAACATATATAAAACCCGGGATAACTCATAACAATTTATAATTCACCATTTGTTATAGACATTACTTATTTCACCCATCAATTTTCTAAGTACCAAAATTAGATTAAATAGTCCAATTCACTTAAATCATTTCATTCCAGCCTATTTATTTCGCATATCAATCTATAAAAATTCGAAGTGGTTTCGCGTATTTTCGCATATCAATCTATAAAAATTTGAAGTGGTTTCGAAGTTGTTTAAGTTTTAAACTATTCCATTCATACCCAGAATTACATAGCAATTTATCACAGATAGACAATCCATACTAAAACAGTTCAACTAAACATAGCATATTAAATCACATATCAGCGATATCAAATAATTCAAGGCATTCAATATACTTTAATCATCAATAAACAAGATTAATTAGTCATACCATTTCTAATTAATTTAATAAATTAAATTAATTACTTTAACCACCTTAACCCTACTTACTCAAGACTAATGAATTAGTCACAACTATTAATTAATCATTCCCTAATTTCCTCTTTAGATTCATTAAGTAATTTGCCTTAAATTAATAACACAAATCGATTATCCTTCACCCATTAACCTTAATTATATTTATCCTAATTAATTACTCGAATTAACCATACCATAATCACTTACATTGATTAATTATCCTTTAATTTATCACTCATTAATTCTTAATTACTTACTTAAGTAATTTACCTTTAATTATTTTTATCAAGTAATTATCCCATTGTTATTATTATTCTCAATTAATTAACCTTTAATTATTAATTTATCCTTTAATAATTAATTAAATTTATTTAGACTTGAACAAGTTAATCCTTTACTTACTTACATTAAGTGATTATCATTTAAGTAACTAATTCTCTAGTTACTTATATTAATTAATCTCTACCTATAAATTAATTAATCTAAAATTAATTAACTTATAACCCTTAATTATTAATTAATTAATCCTTAACCATAAATTAATTAGTTTCTCTTTAATTGCTTAACCAATTGATTAAATAATCTTAATCACCCAAATCTAAATTAATTAAAAGATAAGTCAATTGTCTTAATTAACTTCTTAATTATATCACTTTAAAATCTTATTTTATAAACCTGGGATTTAATTATCATTAATTTATAATTTAACTTAAGATCTTTAAGTCTAATTTAAGATAAACATTTTATTTCCTTAATTTCTCCTTAATCACACTATTAATTAAACTTCAATTTTGACTTAAGAATCTACCTGCTTAGTTTAAAGTAAAACATGCAACTTAAATTTAGAAATATTAAACAACATCATTATTTAAAAGAATGGTTTAAGAAGTCAGTTTTAAACTTGATTTTGCTGAATTTTAAACCTTGAGAATATCCTCATATTTGACTCGAGACAAACTTGAGAAAACTCACCTTTAATGATGCTGCCCTGCTAGTTCATCACCACTAACCTCCAAAATCATAGCCAAACTCCCCCTCATCACCAATCGCCGGCCACTGCTAGAAAATGCTCACCATCAACTTCCAAAAATCCTCCACACTTCTTCCTATCACAGCCACCACCAGTCATCGCGAGCACACTTCATTCAGTCGCCAACATCCTTGTCCCCAAATCCAACTACAACTCGAACAACCAAATCGCCTCCTTCCCAATCGCACATCACCACCGCCGAGTAGCTCACCACTTCCTCAATCTATGCACAAGCGAGCCTCCCAAAACGTCAGGCGATTGCTGCCGACCCCTATTCCATGAGAATTGAAGTACGCCACTAGAATCGCGATCGACTTCCCATTGAAAGGCTTCGCTCGCGATGTTCGACCGGTTGAAGATGAGGACGAGGACGATTATTAAATTTCGATTTGTACCCAATTTTCAATCTCGGATTTTCCCATTTGTAAGTCGATTTGTTTCGATTGGTTGAAGACGCGATTCCCCTATTCCCGAGTTTTTTTTTATAAACTCGATTTCGAAAAATGAATTAGAGGGGAGGAGAATGAAAATTTGATTTTTTTGATTTGGGATAAGGGAGGAGATACGACTTTAAGAAGAGAGAGAGTGGCGCGTTTGGAAAGGAAGAAACGACGTATTGAAGAAGTTTACTGTTTATTTTATTAATATTCTTAAATTTTACAAGCTTTGGAACGGACTTCGAATCAGACAAGCCGCCAGGCGTTTATAAGGTTTTACCCGCATTCCGAACACAATGGAACGTGTTTCTGAGGCTAATTTGATCGTATGAGGAAGTTAGCTTTTTAAATCAATTTAAAATATTAAATTATCGATTTTAATTTCAACGTGTTTCTCACCCGTATGAGCAAACGGTAAATCCAAACGCTACAAAAATTGAAATCCGATAATAACTAACTATTACGGATCCAATGGAACTGGTTTCGTCGAATTCCGAGACTGTACCTCGAAAGGCTATTTTTAAACGTCAATTTAAACAATATATTATTAAAACTGAACAAATCACCTTTAAATTAAATTCCAACCATTCTATTATCTTAAGTAATATCATTATAAATTTTATAAGCCTTCAAAGTTTTTTTTAACAGGCTTAAAACTCCAGATTCAACATTTTACCCAATTTCAGTTTATTAAATCCAATAACTTAATTGCTATTAATAATAATATTTGAATTCAAGTTAAAAATTAACTTTTTAAATATGTACAATCAATTAAATATTCCAATTTAAATTCTTAGAAATTCCGGGTCGTCACATTCCTCCCCGCTTAAAAGAATTTCATCTCCGAAATTACTAGTCAGGAAGGATGGTCCAATACCCGTTTACTTTTCACCCAAAACCAACAGTTCAACATCCTACCAACTATCTTTTATAAAAGATCCCTTATCATTCCTACTAACTTCCCAAACTCTCCCACAGTTTCCAAACAATACCCTTTTGCTCAATCATTCAAATTTCAATTTAAAACCAATTTTGAATTATCAAAATTTTCTCAAAAATTTTCTAACTCTCTAACTTTTCAAATTTTTTTTGCCAGCGTCTCCTTTGCGTGGCTAGCTCGGTACAACTACAAAATGCCTCTATTACCCCCAAATTTCAAAAGAAAATAAAAAGCCAAATGGCTAGATCAAAACCCAATCAGATTTCATATAGAAATTTTAAACACATACCTTGCCGAGCAAATTTCAATTATCATCTGAAATCAAGAATCCCAATTCTCCTCCTGCTTTATACTACCTATATATCCAATTAACCATATCCAACTACAGATTCCAATACCCTTTTATACACTTCTTTAGAAATTTTGACATTTATTTTCACTTCACCACTTTAATTTATATCTATTTCTATTCAAATCGGTTATCTCATTTCCATATGAATTCAATTTATCGTTAACTTTGGATATTGAATTTTATCTTCCATTTATAACTGATTCATATCATTATTTTAAATTTGTTTCATCCATTAATTCATTTCAATTTCCAATTTGAAATCATTTTGTCGCCAACAAAAATTTTTCCCAAAATTTTCAAAAATTTTCTAACTCCCAAAATTTTCGGAAAACTTTGACAGAGTCTCATTTGTACGGAGGAGCTTTTGCAATTTGACAAGAGATATAAATATATATACATCGACCCACAAGGTCGAAAAAACAAAAACAGTTCATATTTCCTATTTTTATTGCGTAGGCGTACCTTTGTTTAGCATTTTAAGCAAGCGGCTTATTAATTTAACAATTAGCGCAACCTAACCCAGCTAAACGGCCTTCAGGTTCCTGTACTTACTCAAATTGAACATGTAAGCACTATATATATGAAGTTTATAACATTTCTCTTACTTAAACAACTACAACACATCAACTCTAAAAGAAAAGCATTCTAAATAACTTCCACGAGCAATTTATATGATTTCAAAACTAATTCAATTGCTTTCAACCAATTCATATACCATTTCGTTCAATTTCATTGGTCTACAACTCAATTGCTTACATTCAATTTATTTTTAAGCAAAACAAACTCATATTCACTTCAATTGATCTTAAAACCAATTTATTTAATCTTTATTAACTCATAAAATTTAATTACCTTTGTTTACGTCAAACGACAACTATTTTTATGTAAATTCGAGAATATACGCTTAATAGAGTATCCATTTTAGTTTATAACTACCTCAAATTAATTTCAACTCATTCTGTATTTAATTCCATTTCATTTCTAATTTATTCACCAACCATACATTGCATTTCATTTCATCTCTGCATTGGTTTCATTTTAGAATTATTTCATTGAGCTTGACAACATTCAATGCTTATATCAATATCCATTTTTTTCCCTCAAATAAATTTAATCCAAACTTTTATTTAGTGGTCTTCCATTCTTGCTTGAAACCAAGCTTTTATTGACTTAAGAAATTTTACTTCAAATTAATACGTCTCATAACTTAAGTTCATTCTGATAACCCAATTCCAATTAAAACTTTTATTTAATTTTTATTCAATCAGACTTCATCCATTTATTATTTAATTCAATTAACCCATTTATTCACCCCATTTTAACTTTTAAATTCACCTGCTTAATTCATTTTCGAATTTATTTTATTAATACAAAGCCATTCTCAATTTATTTCTACTTACCTGGGTTTTATTTACAATTCAAACCATGTCTATTATAATCCAATTCCATTTTATTTTAACAACATCTCTATGTATTTTAATTTCTCATCAAATCCAAGTCGAATTCTATTTAAATTCGAGTTCATTTCCAAACTCCATTATTAACTTTCAATCCATTTATTTACCCGAGTTTAATTTTATTAACATACTCTATCAAATAATTATTTAGCTAATTATCTTACTTCCAACTTTTAAATCAATATTCGATTTTATTACAGAAAATCACTTTATTAAATTTTCCCGAGTTCAAATTTTTTTCATAATTCCAGTTGGGATTTTCTTTCATTTTTCCAAAATTCCAACACTTTTGTTTTAGATTTTAGAAATGCTTTTAAATTCACATCGTACTATTAAAATAGCTCTTTATAAAAATACTTCTTATAACTCGATGTCTCAACCAGTCCATCCTTGTTCTCACAGAAATTCAGTCATACGTTGATCAGGCGCAGGACTGAAAATCTATAAGTACTTAGCAGACCAATTATCAACACCAAGTGAAAATACTTGTGAAAATAATTTTATTGAAAATACAGAAAACAGTTTTTGAAAATGGAGGAAATACCTTTGGTGAGAATGCTTTGGAAATCTTCACCCTCATCCATGGTCGTAGTTACATCCAGGGTTACGTTGTCATCGCAGCAAAAGTCCATGTAACTGTAGGCACTCCGCGCCCCTCGATTACGCCATGGAACCCACAACAGATCGCAGTTACATTTCAGGGTTACGTTGCCATCGCAGCAAAAGTCCATGTAACTGTAGGCATTAGCGCCCTCGATTTTCGCTGTCCAACTGAAACTTCTCCACTCCTACATAGGTCGCAGTCTACCGATATAAAATCAAAAGTAGACTGTTGGCTCTAAGCAGCACACATGACTTTCGCTATGTTACTATAGGTCGCAGTCTACCGATATAAAATCAAACGTAGACTGTTGGCTCTCAGCAGGACACACGACTTTCGCTATGGTCTGCAATAGATCACAGTGGCATCGAGTTACACTGTCGTTACAGCATAACCTAAATGCCCTTGTAGGCATCAATGCCCCTCGACTTTCGCTACACGCTACTCATAATCCTCAAGAACTAGTTTTGTCCAGACTCCTCATAGGATCAACTTTAGAACCCCCCCTTTGGGTTCAAGGCAGCACCACCCGACGGCACTCCTGAGAAGTTCATTTCAAGGGAGGGCCTTTTTCTCCAGAGCCATTATCAAAACACTTTATATTATACACATATAGTATCTTTCAAATCATACACCTAGTATAATCTCATACAAAGCTCCTTTACACAAAATCGATTATCCAAAATTCGATAATTCTCAAACTAGGCTTTCCAAATCCCAATATTGATTTTACCCGAAAATCAAAAGCCTTTCCAAATCCACAGGTTTCCAAAACCTTTTTCCAAAATCCTCATAAGATCCTTTATATTTATATACAGATATATATAATTTTTAAAACTTTTGATCATTTCAAACTTGTATAAAACTCCTTTTATACTTCAAACACTTCCAAAATCCTTTTCTTCCGTCAATAGATACAACAAGGGGAGATTTACCTTATATAACAAAGATATATAACTTTTTTTATTTAAAATCAAATATTCAAATTTGATTACTCTTTCCAATATCAATTTCATTCAAAACTGTACGATGTACACTTATCATCCATATGCTATACCAATCTGATCGCTCACTCGACCACACAATTTCACTTCCGAACTAGTATCGTCCATCCGACTTCCTAGTGCGGACTTAGATCTAGTTTCTTGATCAGAAACTGTCATTCTCCTTGCATAGCCATAACTATGATAGAGAATATCCAGAACCAATCAACAATCCATATCCAGGTTCGCCGTCGAAAATCGAGTGAAAATTCCCAACTCGGATCGATATAACTATCTCGAAATTCTGTGCTTGAATCTGAATCAAATCACCATGCGAATAAAATAATATACGTACATCCTATGTACTTATTTTCATTGATTATCAACTAAATCACCATCCCCACTTCGATTTTATTCACTTATTCACATTTACCTTAATCCTCATTTGGATTATCACTTCAATTCTTATCTCAATTAGGTATTTAATCAATAACAGTTTGAACTCCGACCAGTTTATATTTGGAAAATAATTTGAAAATCTTAAAAATAGATAAGTAGTTGAAAAATAATTATTAGTTTGCAAAATAGCTGTAAAATAATTAACTAATGTAAAATAATTGGAAAATAGTTGAACAGTTTCAGAAATTTTAGATAATTGCAAAATAGTTGTAAAATAGTAATTAATTTGTAAATTAGTTGAAAAATAGTAATTAATTTATAAAACAGTTGAAAAATGGTCAATAGTTCCAAAAATAATTGTAAAACAAATATAAAATAATCTGGATTTAAAAAGAAAGGTTGTATTTATTAAATAGCTTGGAAAAATAAGTTTATATTAAAACAATTTATATCGAAAATAGTCCAGAGACAAAACTTTTCACTTCCCTATCAATTCTATTTAAATTTCCACTTCCATTTAAATTGACTCAATTCCAATTTGAATAACTTCAATTTCCATTGAAATTGATTTATCCCCAATTCAAGTTGAATCAATCTTGATTTCTTTCCCAATCCAAATCAAATTTCATTTGATTTTAAACCTATTCAACTTTAATTACAATTCCAAATTACTCCAATCAATTTGGACTAATATCAATTGAACCCACTTCAATTTCAATCATTTCAATTCAATCCAATTCAAATTTTCCATTAATTTTTTTAAACTTATCCATCTTCAATCATAAATCCAATTTTGAACTAGTTCAATTTCAATCTCAATTTTAAACCATCTCGAATTATATAAATTCGAGTTAAATTCTCAAAGGTTGGTTTAACTTTTTAAACCAAATTAACCTTTATTTATAGTTTTTAAACAATTTAATTTCTAAGCTCAAATTCTAGAATTTCATTTTCAACCAATTCAAATTTAATTTGGTTGTATTTCTATTACCACTTAATTTAATCCTAATTCAAGATTTCAATTTGGTTGTATTATATTACTCCTTAATTTAATTCCAATAATTTAACAACCAATCACCTTAATATTTATTAGAAGGAAATATTCCTTTATATATCAAAATATATTTTTATATAAAATCATTTAAAACCTTTATATAAGAAAATAACAAGTACGCTCTCATATACACACACACACACACACACACTCAACTCATTCTAGAGTACTACAAACTCTATTTAATGAGTAATCCCCACCAGAGCCAAGGTTCTCGCTTAACCTGTCAGCTCTGATACTAACTGTAACGACCCGAAATTTTCGATCCCGAAAATTCCAGATAATTATGAAAAGAAGAAGGAGATAGAAGAAGAAGGAAATCAGAAACACCAACATTTTACATTCGCAGCGGATAAAATATAATAATAAATAATAACAATTTACAAAAGAATTCTGTATCTGTCAAAATACCTTTATAATACATCAGAGTTACACATATATACAGTCACTGAATATACACAATTATCATGTCACAGATATATAGCAATATAATACAGCGGAAACACTTCATACGTTCTTGCCATCCAGCTCGCCTCCTGAGCTCCAGAACGTCCTTACCTGAAATCATGTAATACTCGGTCTGACTCGAGCATTACATCAAAGTAACACCCGGGTCAGGCTGGAAACCAGCGTCAGTAAACCCATCCAACGTGGAATACAAAGCATATAACATATATAAAACCCAGGGTAACTCATAACAATTTACAAATTCACCATTTGTTATAGACATTACTTATTTCACCCATCAATTTTCTAAGTACCAAAATTAGATTAAATAGTCCAATTCACTTAAATCATTTCATTCCAGCCTATTTATTTCGCATATCAATCTATAAAAATTCGAAGTGGTTTCGGGTATTTTCTATTACCCGATCCCCGGTCTTTTCGAATCCAACCTCATCTTAGAAACAAGCTGTTTAAGTTTTAAACTATTCCATTCATACCCGGAATTACATGACAATTTATCACAGATAGACAATCCATACTAAAACAGTTCAACCAAACATAGCATATTAAATCACATATCAGCGATATCAAATAATCCAAGGCATTCAATATAATTTAATCATCAATAAACAAGATTAATTAGTCATACCATTTCTAATTAATTTAATATAAATTAAATTAATTAATTTAACCACCTTAACCCTGCTTACTCAAAACTATTGATTAATCATTCCCTAATTTCCTCTTTAGATTCATTAAGTAATGTTAAATTAATAACACAAATTGATTATCCATCACCCATTAACCTTAATTATATTTATCCTAATTAATTACTCGAATTAACCATACCATAATCACTTACATTGATTAATTATCCTTTAATTTATCACTCATTAATTCTTAATTACTTGCTTAAGTAATTTACCTTTAATTATTTTTATCAAGTAATTATTCCATTGTTATTATTATTCTCAATTAATTAACCTTTAATTATTAATTTTATCCTTTAATAATTAATTAAATTTATTTAAACCTGAACAAGTTAATCCTTTACTTACTTACATTAAGTGATTATCATTTAAGTAACTAATTCTCTAGTTACTTATATTAATTAATCTCTACCTATAAATTAATTAATCTAAATTAATTAAATTATAACCCTTAATTATTAATTAATTAATCCTTAACCATAAATTAATTAGTTTCTCTTTAATTGCTTAACCAATTGATTAAATAATCTTAATCACCCAAATCTTAATTAATTAAAAGATAAGTCAATTATCTTAATTAACTTCTTAATTATATCACTTTAAAATCTTATTTTATAAACCTGGGATTTAATTATCATTAATCTATAATTTAACTTAAGGATCTTTAAGTCTAATTTAAGATAAACATTTTATTTCCTTAATTTCTTCTTAATCACACTATTAATTAAATTTCAAATTTGACTTAAGAATCTACCTGCTAACTTTAAAATAAAACATGCAATTTAAATTTACAAATATTAAACAACATCATTATTTAAAAGAATGATTTAAGAAGTTAGTTTTAAACTTGATTTTGCTGAATTTTAAACCTTGAGAATATCCTCATATTTGACCCGAGACAAACTTGAGAAAACTCACCTGTAACGATGCTGCCCTGCTAGTTCATCACCACTAACCTCCAAAATCGTAGCCAAACTCCCCCTCATCACCAATCGCCGTCCACTGCCAGAAAATGCTCGCCATCAACTTCCAAAAATCCTCCACACTTCTTCCTATCACAACTACCATCAGTCATCGCGAGCATACTTCATTCAGTCGCCCACATCCTCGTCCCCAAATCCAACTACAACTCGAACAACCGAATCGCCTCCTTCCCAATCGCACATTACCACCGCCGAGTAGCTCACCACTTCCTCAATCCATGCGCACGCGAGCCTCCGAGGACGTCACACGATTGCTGCCGACCCCTATTCCACGAGAATCGAAGTACACCACTAGAATCGTGATCGACTTCCCATTGAAAGGCTTCGCTCGCGATGTTCGACCGGTTGAAGACGAGGATGAGGACGATTATTAAATTTCGACTTGTACCAAATTTTCAACCCCGGATTTTCCCATTTGTAAGTCGATTTGTTTCGATCGGTTGAAGACGGGATTCCCCTATTCCCGAGTTTTATAAACTCGATTTCGAAAAATGAATTAGAGGGGAGGTGAATGAAAATCTGATTTTTGATTTGGGATAAGGGAGGAGATACGACTTTAAGAAGTGAGAATGGCGTGTTTAGAAAGGAAGAAGCGACGTATTGAAGAAGGTTACTGATTATTTTATTAATATTCTTAAATTTTACAACCTTTTCGAACGGACTTCGAATCAGACAAGCCGCCAGACGTTTATATGGTTTTACCCGCGTTCCGAACACAATGGAACGTGTATCGGAGGCTAATTTGATTGCATGAGGAAGTTAGCTTTTTAAATTGATTTAAAATATTAAATTATCGATTTTAATTTCAACGCATTTCTCACGCGTACGAGCAAACGGTAAATCTAAATGCTACGAAAATTGAAATTCGATAATAACTAACTATTACGGATCCAATGGAACTGGTTTCATCGAATTCCGAGACTGTACCTCGGAAGGATATTTTTAAAAGTCAATTTAAACGATATATTATTAAAACTGAACAAATCACCTTTAAATTAAATTCCAACCATTCTATCATCTTCAGTAACATCATTATAAATTTTACAAGCCTTCAAATATTTTTTTTAACAGGCCTAAAACTCCAGATTCAACATTTTACCCAATTTCAGTTTATTAAATCCAATAACTTAATTGCTATTAATAATAATATTTGAATTCAAGTTAAAAACTAACTTTTTAAATATTTACAATTAATTAAATATTCCAATATAAATTGTTTGTAATTTCGGGTCGTCACAAGAGGGTTTTACATTATTTATTAGAAAAGATACTTGACGAAAAGCAAAATGAGGAGAAAATTATGGAAATATACTAGATATTTTATTGACATTTTGTGAATATACCACGTCATTCATTTCATACTTTCAAACATAAAAGCCCTAACCTTAAGTAGGGGAAAGTTGGAGGTTTTGGCTCAGCCTTGAAAATTAAGCAAGGAGGAGAGAAGAGGTGGAATCTGAAGAGGAAACGCTTACAATACGAAGTGTTAATAACTAGCTTGATCGAAGAAGTAAATGATGATAATGATGATTATTATATAAAAGCCTATGTTGTTATAGTCATGGTATAAAAGAGATTAATATATATATGTGTGCATTATATTTTATTTAAATAAATTATATAATTTTGATATAAAATATTTGTATACGTATTAAAAAAAGTTTCGACTAAGGTAAAAAATGTACGATTTTTTTTATAAAACTTTAGATTTAATTTTTATTAATATAAATATAGAGTTAAATATTTTACAAATTAATATATTTAAACACACACACATATATGTTAATCCGCCCTACTATATTTTCGGCAAATCAAACATATTGATTTTTTTGTCCAAAACGTATGCATATCTATATAATAAAATAGGTCAGACTTAACAAAACTGATAAACAAAAGATAAAAAATAGATGAGATTGAATGTTGAAATATATGTCGACGGGCTAAAAATGGAACGCATTATCATAATGAAGAAATAAAAGAGTGACTTAACGGAGGATAATTAAACCACCAACTCCACCGTGTCCTACTAACTTTTAGTTTCGCACTATCCATTTCAAATAATTACTTTCCTTTCCATCTTTCAACAACCATTTGGTCCGTCTATTGTCACCCCACTAATTGTTGTTCATCCATATTTAAAATATAATATTAATTTCAGTTATACCCTCTAACAATTAATTACATATTTGATTGAAAAAGTGTCAAGTTCATGCTAATCTTGTTTATATTTGATTGAATTATGTGCATGGCTAGTCTCCTGACAATATATTCTAACGATCTCTCGACGATCTAAATAATCTGCCGACACTGTCCATTATTACAAATTGTTTGGCATGGATGGTAAAATTAAAACATAGGGCTTGACACGATTTAAACTAAAACAGCATTGGTAGGAGATATTTACATTATAACATTGTTTGCTGTTAGCATAGAATTTGTCAAACACGCGTATTTTACATGGAAATAGAAGAATCAAAGGGGTGGGTTTGAGTACTTCAACTAGCACAGTGGCTAGCTATGAAAAAATAAAACAAAGCTCAACCTGGGCATCGAAAGTCATAAAACCTCATTACAATATTACGTTGAAACACTTAAAACCTAGCCAAGCTCAGGCATCGAAAATTGTAAAATTGCGTAAAGTTTTGAAGTTGAAAGTATTTAATCATTGTAGTTTACAGGGAAATAGAAGGAACCGAGGGGTGAGTTTGAGTATTCAACTAGCATAGTGATTAGCTTTGAGAAAAAATAAAAATAAAGCTTGACCTTGGTAAGGCAAGTATAAAAACCACGCCATAGATAGGCGTTTGAAGTCATAAAACCTTCCATCCATGTTGCATTAATACACTGAAAACCTTTCTATGCACGGACGTTGAAAACGGTAAAATTGCATTGAGTAAAAGGTGGTGTGAAATCAAATGCGAGCTCAGTTAAAAAAACATGGACGATAAAGAGGGCAGTTTTGAAATAATTGGGGCGGAAAAAGCAAAGGTCAGGTGAAAATTTTATTTTTAAATTACTGTGACGGAGAGTAATCAGCGGAGTGGCAATAAACGGAACCCACCATTTTACACCATGAATGATCAATAAAGCCCTAATTTATACCCCAGGAAATTATTGTCAAGGACAAAATTTCACAGTTTTTTAGCCTCAGGGACAGACCTTCAATATTTTATCCTGAAGGACAACTTTCTGTAGGTATCAGTTTTTAGTTATTGATAGCAGTTTTTAGGTATCAGTTTGTAGTTATCGGTAGCAGTTTTTAGGTATCAGTTTTACCTCGGTAGCAGTTTTGCTGTCCTTATGAATAATTTTGGAAAATGTTTGTCCTTATGAATAATTTTTAGAAGAATGTTTGTCCTTGTGGTAAAAATATTGAGGTCGTGTATTTGAGGCAAAAAATATAAAATCTTTATCGTTTAAATTAATCTCGTTTATACCCCCACTAAATTATTTCAACATTCCCTTCAAATTCTCCACTACTCCACCTGTAGTCGTATTTAAGAAAAAAAAAAAAAAATCAATTTTCAACGGTCAAAAACATAATAGTTATACATCTTCATCTAATATTGTTCCTTCAATATACAAGTATTGATTCACGATTAATTTTGAAATTAAAGTTAATCTTCTCAATTTCACTTCGTTGTTTCGAAGTTTCTGATTGTGTTGATTATGATTTGAACGACGAAGTTGAAATAATTTGTGTTCTCTAGGTCGCTATGTTTGAACTGACTGTTTCTCATAGCATTGATAATGGCTATCTGTAATCTGGGAAGCTTTGGTGCTAAAAAGTTTGTATGCGTTTGCATCGATATTTGATTTTAATTTTCATTCATATTTTTAAGTTCCGGTTATAAGTAGTTTGTGTACGTTGATGTCAATGTTTGTTTGCCTTTAACTCTTCATTCATATTTGTATGCACATAAAGTGTTTGAATAAATGATTCAACAACCATTCTCTTTTCACTTTTCCTATACTCCTTTTATACTCCATGCACCACAACGTACTTTTATTTAGTTCTAAGTTCTATAAAATGTGATAGCATTACATGCTCTAGAATTTAGATCATAATTTTTCTTGCTTACTCCAAAAACTTACGCCTTTGTGCTATTATGCTAAATTAGGTTCTAACATTACAAAATCAATTTATTTTTTTATTCAAAGACACCAACTGGACTGCCTTTGTTTACCTAATATATAGCATGATAAAAGAGCTGTAGACTCCAAAGGCTAATTACTTCAACTTTAATTTATTGTATTTTTCTTAGTTTATAAAATTTTAGTATAAAACTAAGCTCGTATATGCTTAAAGTGCTTTATTGCTTTAGTAAATCATTTTTTAGTTAATACCCAATTTTTTTTTTGGTAATATCCATTGTCCAGTTTCCATCTTCAATTACTTGAAAGTGTCACAAATCTGCTTCTTTTCTGATAATTATTGATATTTGTACTACTAGTCTCCTAATTGAATCCCCAAATTTAGACTTATAACGTTGTTGCTCCATACGATATATGTTGGAATTTCTTTTAGGTTTTCTTTGCATATATATGAATAATCCTATCCACTTTAACCTTCGAAGAGGTTTTGAAATTTCATGGGATATTTGTAGTTATTTGATTTTAAGTTATGATTATTTGCTCTAAATTGGAATCACAGTGTTAGCATTTGATTTATGAAATACATGGAAAGCAGTTCATGGTTTTAAGAATCAGTTCTTAAAAATCTACGTATGTGCTATACGATGCTTAACCAATTAGGAGAATCTATTATGTATTCTATGTTAATACTTTAGAAAAGTACATGCTAATTTATTAGCTCACACATATGAGATGTATCAGAATCACTCTTTGCTATTCATTTGATATGGATACACGACTCATTGTGTAAGAAGTATTGAATAATGGTTATATTTTATGTGCTGCTACTACAAACAAGGATTGGCCCATCATTCGTATAATGGAAAGGTGCAGCAGTAAAAAAATTATCTGGAATAAGATTTCCTTTAGTTCTTATATTTCTTAAACTGTGAATTTTGTACATTTTCATTTATAGGTTGTAAATAACTCTTACGTCCTTAAAAATTCCATATCTAGAGACTATTAAAGGAATGGAAGAATGCTTTATGTACAGAGAGATATATTTTTCAGTGTGTTCAATTCTTTGCTCTATTCCTTTAATCTTATACTAATTAATCATAATTGATCTTGCATAATATCATGATCAATATTAGAAACATCTGTTTGAAACATATTTATGTCATATATTTTCTCATTTTAAGTTTTACATAAACAGTTTAGTTTTAGCTTAGTAAGATAGAAAATATTGTAATACAGGTTCGTTTGCAAACTAATAGTTATAATCTTCGAAACAATATTATTTCATATTTTTTTAATTTATCCACTCTTTGATGTATAATGAAAATTTTCAAATCATTAGCAAGAACAAAAACTAATTTGTCATTTTTTTTCCGTATAGGTTATGCTAAAGTGATCCATTGCATAGAATGCAAAGGACTTTCTTCTTTTGATGCCACTCTGAATCAGTATGCAAATTATTACTACTGTTATTAATAATGTTGTTGCTTAAAAAAATAGTAATTACCAAATTCCATAAAATCCTTAACATACCAGGAAAGCCCATAACTCTCTTCATTGAATGCTTTATATAGGTTTCCTTTCTGTGTAATCCTTTTTCTTTGCCTCCACATCTATTTTTTATAATGATCTATTTTAAAAATATCATGTTAAAGATTTCTTTATTTGCAATTTTCTTTATGCATGCATATTAATTCATCAATCACATATATCTGTTAATGGATATTTATTAGATCCATTCTCTACTTTACATCAATAACCTGCCGTTGTTTATTTTAGTACTTCGAGATCATGAATAGACAAATATCATGAAATAGGATTTCTGTCTATAGATAAGTGGTTTTGTTCTTATTAAGAAAGAAGAGTAAGAGAGTGCTGAATATGTTATTCATATAGGCTAAGGTTGTTATTTTTAGTTATGTATTTACTTTATCGCATTTGATTTTGATCTTCTTTGTTGTTCCTTTGAAATTAGTTATTTGTTTATTTGTTCATTGATCTTAACCGTAATTGTTATTCAATTAATCAGAATCCACAACTTGTCAAAAAGTCCCAAAGATTTGATGAGATTAACCTGACACCAATAATGAAGAAATATAAGTATGAAAATTTCATCTTTCCTATTTTAGATTTGCATTATTATTAGTTGTAATGGACATTCTATTTGAATAGTTATCTCTTTAATTTTACGATGACTCATTTTGTTCCACTAATTTTCTTTGACCGATTCTCTTCTTCACCGTAACCAACTTTCTTCTATTCCTGCAAAATTTGTTTTTTTTTCTCAAGTTATTTTTGATGTTATTGCATTTAAACTAAGGAAAACTGTGTTTTATCGATTTTTTTAAAAACCTGCTTTCGTAGGCTGAAGATGTAGCAAGATCCGCCACTGACCCACCCCCTTTTAACCCAGTGTAACGAACGACCTTCTGGATCCTCGAATGTCGACACTAATACGTCCATGGATTCTTGTATCGAAAACCTAAGTATTAGGAAGACAAAACGTTAGGGTAAACGAAAATGAAAAAGAAACGGAACACCAAAAAAGAATACAAGATTAAAATCGCACATGCGAAACAATAATATATAATATATCAAAAGATCTTCACCAAAAAGAAATTTTTAATATTGTTATCCGATACCTTTGCCCGGCTACACAAAGGTGATTACGGGGACCAAACTTAACTATTGATGGGAAAGATGGCCACGTGACAACATCAATATAACCAAAGTATGATATCCGAGCAGTTATATTCAGCCCAGGATAAATAAGGTCGACAGATAGACAATATCAAATATCGGAGTTTTAGAATTTGGTTTGGTTGAAATAGGGATCAGAGTGGATGTTAGACAAATTGAGTGAAACCCAAAGGGGTCGGCATGACTTGTAAAACTCAATGGGCCCAGTATGTTACTGTTTCTAGAAGAGGAGTCAGCATACTGGAAGGGTCGGTATGGTAGGGAACGGGTCATCATGATATGTTCCCGAGTGTGGGGTCGGCATTGTAGGGTTCGGGTCAGCATGATATGTTCCCAAGTATCGGGTCGACATGATGTGTTCATGATTATACGATCGACATGTCATGTGAAAATGGCGAGATCGACACAGGATATGGAAACAATGAGGTTGGTATATTAAGAAGGGCCGACATGATGATATGGATCGACATAGTGAGTTAGGCTTAGCCTTCCCTATGGTGGGCCCAAATGATTAGGGAGGTCCAAGTCTCGAGATGTCAGTCAGGTTGGAGACTGCCTTTATCTATAAATACAACGACATGGGTCCATTTTGGGGACTTCTCTTTGGAGGCTGACAAGTTAAACTCTGCCATTTTTGTAATCAGTTTCCTTTTGTTCAAACTTGTTCTCTAGCTATTTCTTGTTGATTGTAACTGTAATAAATTGAGTTGTGAAGCAATAAAGAAAGTATTTAGAGTGGATGTAGGTAATCAGTGCCGAACCACTATAAACCTGGTTGTTTTTGTTTTCTGCTATATTTTCCTTAATATCTAGGGTTATTCCTCAGTTTTCATTTAATTTCTTCATTTATTTCACTACTAAAACCTATTCTCGGGTGTTTGTGACCAAATTGGTTGCAAACATTTTGGTGCTTTCACTGAGAGAAGTCGATTCTTAGGCCATAGGACCACCTTTGTTGCTACTGGATTGAAGAAATCCTCCAAAAGGAGATCCAGGTTCATTTTCAGAAGCTTATAGATACTATTCATATTTTTCAAGATCTAAGCAAGGAATTCAAGATGGTAAGGCGCACCAGATCTACTTCCCACAATGTTGATGCCAACGAAACTGGCTGTGTCCAACAAGGGGGACCAACGCAACCAACCTGCCAATGCGAATGTGGAGCTTGCTGCTGTCCAGAACCCTGCAGATTCCGTTGCTAAAGCTAAATTTAATGACTTGATGAGGGAGCCGATAGAGAGCCATAGACAGCTAAACGAGCAAATCTAGGCTAATGCCAACCTGATGAACCAGATTGCTAAACTCCAACGCCAAACATCGAAGGAGGTCTCTCTTCGTACTCGGTGTCAGATAGCTCGACCTTATCAGACGAGCACCATAGGCGTAGCCACCGCAGGATTGAAACAACGCGAACTGGAGTGATGGAGCAACGTTTGGTAGACCACCGTGGTCTGCCCAACCAGGTCGGTGCCGATCCCTTCCTAGGAGTCTGTACCGATCCCTCGACCGGGGGCACGGCTCCTCAACTACAACTGGGGAGTCGTACTAAGCTTGTAACCGGGAACTTAGACACAGGAGCATGCATGGATGCTGGTTAACAACCTCTCCAAAATGATAATAAGGTGAATTCTCAAGATACGCATCTAGAAGATAGCAGGCCAAGGAGGCGTGAGATTCCCCAGAGACACCGGCCAGAACGCTCATACGGGGCGGAGCACGACCACCACCTGGCGCACCCATCCAAACACCAGATTTATTCGCAATGGTCAGATAGCTAATTAAGGAAAGTCAGGGTTTGCCAAACGATGAATGGGGAGTCTCCAGAAGTCATACCCCATTTACCGAGAACATTTTGCGGGCAGAGTATCCTAGGAGGTTTAACATACCTACGACACCCGCTTATAAAGGAAAGACTGACCCCCAACAACACATCATGAAGTACGAATGGTTGATGGATTCAACTCGAGCGAATGATGCTAGCAAATGCAGATGCATCCGTAACAACCTGCATATTTAACGATTTTATATTTAAATGTTTAATTTAAATATAGCGTCGTTAGTCGGATTTAGGTCCGAAAAGCTACTTTTTGCAAACGGTCGAATTGGAGCTCGAAACCACTTCCATTGAGTCCAAAATGGCGTTTGCGATCTTTTTGAGTATAATCTTTGATATGTTTGGAGTTTGTGAAATTTTACCCCTTTTTTTACTTGGGCTTGAGTTTGGGTTCAGCCCCAATCTCCTCTTAACCCTCTAGCTCACTAACTCTTCATCCATTCATCCTCATTTCATTCCTTTAGCTTAAGAAAACTGAAAATGGGGGAAAGAAAGAAGAATTAGAAACTCCAAGCTCTAGTTCCATTTGCAAACTCCAAATTCTTGCTTGAAATTCAAAGAGAAGGATAGGTAAGCCTCCTCTTCATCTTCTCCATCTCTTCTCCTCTTCAATTTTAGAAATTCCTAAGCTCTAATTTGGGAAATATATGTTTTGGTTCTTAGATTGAAGATTGTAGAGTTGAAGTGAAGAGTGGTTAACCTCCTTCTTGTGTTTGTGCTCTCATCTTTGTTTGTGTGCAAAAAGGTGAGTTTTGAACTCACATCTACTTCTCTTGATCTCATTGATGTTGGGTATGAATTCCTAACACCTTGTTCATATGCACTTGCTTTTGGTTTGAATTGAATGGGTGAATATCCAAATTTTTAGTGTTTGGGTTCAATTTTTTAAAGATCCTAACTTTGATATTTGATCATGTTTTTGGAGGTGTATAAAAGAGCCAATAGTGCTGGGTTGTCGTATGGCATAAACCCATAGCATCAATCGCTCGTTCGTTTGCAATTCATTTGGATTTTTTTTGCCTTTATGGGCTTGACTGATTTTTGCCTACAGGGGGATTTCAGACGTCTGAACTCTAATTTCAGACATCTGGTTTCAAATTCAGACGTCTGGTTTGGAAATTCAGACGTCTGGAATTGGTCCCTGGAAGACGCAAAAAGGCAGAGACAAAATCCAGACGTCTGGAAATCCATTCAGACGTCTGGTAGTGGTTCAGACGTCTGGAAGGTAATTTCAGACGTCTGAAATGCGCAGTTTTGCCTATTTTGCCTAATTTTGAGTTAATTTCCAACTTTTATCGATTCGTGTTGATTCCAATTAGTTGTTATTGCATATTTGACTTTGATGACTTGTTTTTGACTTCATTCACGGGTTTTATAAATAATCTCTCTAAATCGTATTAAAAGCTCCCTTCTCCAAATTATAAATTCTATTTATAATGCACACACACAATTTCGCACTTCGAGCGAAGTGGAAGGAAGATTAAATGGTTAGGTAAAACGGACCATGAATCTGTGCGTTTGTCTTCCCGATTAGTCCTCGACCTATTCGATTGATCGTTTTGACCTTCGGGTTTGGTTTACCGATGATATGAGGTAAACTTTGTACTGCTTTGAGTGTGAAAATGACTGACGGATAGTAAACCGTTTAGTGCGAACGAGTGGTTATGGGACATACGTTAACACTTTTCGGATTCATTTTCGAGAGTTGTAACACATTCTGCCAGTTAGTGGTGTCCAGTACTGGGCCTCCGGACCTTCACCACTACGGTTTGTTGCCTTCGGGTATGTTGCCTTCGGGTTTGTACCTTCGGGTTTGTGCCTTCGGGTTTGTTGCCCTTTAGTATAGCTTCCGATGTTGGTCGTTATGAGCCGCATGGGTGATATTAGGTTGCCCTTTAGTATCGCTTCCGATGTTGGTCGTTATGAGCCGCATGGGTGATATTGGGTTTGGAGTCTTCGGGCTCATGGATCCTTGTTTATACAGTACTGAGCTCGAGCAATTTTATGATGTTTCATTGATATGTATATTCCCTTGGTATCGCCCGTCGATGTTGGTCATTTTGAGCCGCATGAAGTATAGCGATTACCTTGTGGAACTTGTATACCTTATGGGTATTTGTTATTTGCATTTTGGCTTGATTTGAGATAATTGTATCCTTTGTTTATCTATGTCGCCGATGATATGAGGCTTGTTCTATATGATTCATCTTATGTTGATGATTATGTTATCTCTTTTAGAGATATTTGTTATACTTTGTAACCTTGCAGGTTTATTGTTGTTCAGTTTATCTAACTGATTTGTTTAGCTAGACTGACCCGTGTATTTTATACTCGGGTCAGACCGAGATGTTTCAGGTTAGGTACTTTGGACTTAGCCTATTTTGCTTCCGCATGGACTACTTCGCTAGCTTCTTTTTGTCATAGCTTTTGTGTAGTCCTATTATGTTGAACTCTGATATTTATTCTTTTGGATTTGTCTGTATATCGTGGTTGGCTATACCACTTGACATGTATTATTTTGTATACTCTGCTATGTATCGGTATATATGTATATGATGGTTTACTGTTCTGTGATGTTTCCTACATTTGAGTTGTTATATTCTATTCTGGTAGATCCTCCAGCCACCTATGGTTTTGTTTTAAGTATTCATTGGATATGTCGATCGGTTTGGTGTGATTATTGTCGACGTATTTAATAGATAGTTAAAGCAAGACTGTAGGTGGTCGCTCCTATCCAGCCTTATTCTCCGTGTTAGCAGACGGTATTATCTATTAATACTCTTCGCTAGCGTGGGTATAGAGGTGGGGCGTCACAGCTTGGTATCAGAGCTGAGTTCAGAACAAAGTATGATAAACACAGAATAGAAGCAAATATTACGATACATCAAAGTGTATAAGTGATACAAACCTTTGAATCATCATGTCTCTTTATTCCTTCTACCGTCAAAGGTTAGATAGAATTTGGGAATAGTCTACGAATGCATTTTATTCCATAGTATTCCATATTGTAATAACTACCTTGTGATTAATCTTGTTCTTATCTTAACTTTCAGCGTATGGCTGGAAGAGGCAGGGGACGACGTTCAGATGCTGGGCAATCCAGTGGCACACATCCGGATGGCGTTTATATGTCTGTCGATCAGTTTATGGAGTTGTTTAGGAGCACTCAGCCTCCAGTTCCTCCTCGAGTGTCTCCACCTCGCAAGTCTGCCTTTGCACGTCAGTGCAGTGATTTTGCTCATCTTGGAGGAAAGCCATTTAAAGGCTCTGAATCTGTTCTTGAAGTCCAAGCTTGGTTTCGCACATGCGAGCGTATCTTCTCTCGTATGGATCTTTCTGACCATGATAGAGTTCTTGTAACTTCTAGCTTATTACAAGAGCGTGCTCTTGATTGGTATGAGCTTCTTATAGCCGAGATTGATAAGTCTACTCTTTCTTGGACTCAGTTTCGGGAGCGATTCGAACTCAAGTTCGTTTCTGAATCTGAAAAAGTTTTATTGACCCGTCGCTTCCTTGAGTTGAAGCAAGGGAAATCTTCTGTTTCTGAGTATGTTGCATCATTCGAGGCTTTATCTAAGTATGGTCTTGAATTCATTAGCACTTCTTATAAGAAGAATTTAAAGTTTGTTTCTGGTCTTAAGAAGTATCTTAAGAAGTCTTTGTTGCTTTAGCTTAAGCTTTCTTTTGAAGAATTAGTAGATTCGACACTTCATCTCGAAGCTGTCGAGAAGGAGTGTGATAGTGGTGAGGATGTTGAGGTTTCTAAGAACCCCAACAAGAAGCAGTTTCCGTTTCAGAAGAGGTCTTTTCCTTCTAAGAAGAAGAAGACTGGTGGTTCTAGCTCTCAGACTTAGCCTTCTGGAACACCTTTTATTCGGAAGTGTTTTAATTGTGGTTCTCCGGATCATATTATTCGAGCTTGTCCTAAGCCTCTCTTCTGCCGCTATTGCAAGAAGGAAGGTCATCATGTTTCAATTTTCCCTACTGTTCCTGGTGGTGCCAAGTCTGGCAAGCTTAGTGCTGCCAAGGCTTCTGAAAGTCCTTCTTAACCCAAAGGTATATCTCCATCTATTTTGGAAGGTTCTATTTTATTTCATGACCATAGTATTCGAGTTCTTTTCGATACGGGTGCTTCACATTCTTTCGTATCGAAGAAGCTCGTCGATGATTTATCTTTGTATGTTTCTTGTATGGTTACTTCTTTAAGGATTGCGAATCCTATTGGGGGATCCGCGACCCTTAACTTACTTTGTGATGATGTTGAGATTGTTTTATGTGGCTTTTCTTTTCGTGCGAATCTGCACGTTATTTCTTGTCTGGAATTTGATATGATTTTGGGTATGGACTGGCTAGTGAGATATGATGCCATGATTATTTGTTCGGAGAGAATTTTGTATCTTCGACATTCGGATTCGCCTACTCAGCTATCTCTTGTTCTTCGGGATGTGGATAATTCCAAGATGGCTTTATATTCTCTTGACTCGCGAGATGATGATGATATATCTCGTATTCCTATTGCTTGTGACTTTCCTGATGTTTTTGAGCCTGTATTGGGTTTGCCACCCAAGAGGGCAATTGAGTTCCGCATTGATCTCATTCCAGGCGCGCAGCCAGTTAGTCGTCCTCCTACGAGGATGTCTACAAAGGAAAATGAGGAACTCAAGAAGCGGCTTTTAGAGCTTGAGTCCAAACAGTTGATTCAGTCCAGTTTTTCTCCGTGGGGGTCCGCGGTCGTCTTCGTGAAGAAATCTGATGGAACTCTTAGGCTTTGCATTGACTATCGCAAGCTTGATGAGTTAACCATCAGAAATAGGTATCCATTGCCTAGGATCGATGATATGTTCGATCTATTGAATGGTGCTAAGGTCTTTTCTCAACTCGACCTTGCCACAGGTTTTCATCAATTACGAGTCGCGGAGGATAGCATACCTCTTACAGCTTTCCGCACTCGATATGGTTCTTTCGAGTGGCTCGTTATGCCGTTCGGTTTGACGAACGCTCCTGCTTTCTTTGTTGATGTCATGAATCGGATATTCTGGGAATATCTCGACAGGTTCGTCCTTGTATTCATTGATGATATCCTTATTTATTCTAAGTCTGAAGCCGAGCATGCTAATCACTTGAGCATTGTCTTGAGTACCCTCCGTCATCATCAGCTTAGAGCCAAATTCTCCAAGTGCCATTTTTGGGAGAATAAAGTTAAGTTCTTAGGCCATGTTGTATCTTCTGACGGTATTTCGGTCGATCCCTCAAAGATCGAAGCCATCCAGAATTGGAAGAGGCCTGAGAATGTGCATGAGATCCGTAGTTTCCTTGGATTGGCGGGTTATTACCGTCGGTTCATCAAGGACTTTTCCTATGTTGTGCTTCCTCTCACTAGCCTTACTCGGAAAGGCATTCGTTATATTTGGTCCGACAAGTGTGATGCTTCCTTTCAGACATTGAAGGAACTTCTCACTAATGCTTCTATTCTTGTGGTTCCCGAAGGGAATCATGATCTTGTTGTCTACACCGATGCTTGTGGTAGTGGTCTCGGTGCTGTTCTTATGCAGAAGGATCGGGTAGTTGCGTATGCTTCTAGGCAACTGCGTCCGAATGAAGTTCGCTATGCCACTCATGATCTTGAGTTAGCCGCCATTGTCTTCGCCTTGAAGATTTGGCGACATTATTTATTAGGCGAGCGTTTCATTCTCTATACCGATCATAAATTCTTGAAGTATTTGTTTACTCAGAAGGAACTCAATATGAGACAACAACGTTGGCTCGAGTTTCTTGCCTCCTATGACTTTGATATCCTATTTACCCCTAGTAAGGGTAATCGTGTTGTAGATGCGCTTAGTCGCAAACATTCGGCTGTTGTTTCTATGATGCTTGTCGAATGGGATGTTCTTGAGACTCTATCTTTTTGTGGAATTCGTGATCGAGGTTCATCTTCTGGTTCTATTCTATTATTTAGTTTGGGAGCTCGACCTATTTTTATTGGATCGTATTGCCGATGCTCAGCGGCATGATCCTAATTTGTTGCATCTTATTCAGCTTTGTGAGTCTGGATCTTGTGATGAGGCGTTGCAAGATTTCAGCATTGATTCTCATGGGTGTCTTCGTAAGAAGAACCGTCTTTTTGTGCCTTCTGATTTTGCACTTAGGCATGACATTCTTGATGACTGTCACCGTTCTAAGTATACTATTCATCCCGGTAGTAGCAAGATGTATGCCGATATGCGTCGCCTTTATTATTGGGAAGGCATGAAGCGCGATGTGGCGAGTTATGTGAGTAATTGCATAACTTGTCAGCGTATTAAGGCCGACCATCAGCGTCCTTCTGGTCTTCTTCAGCCTCTTGAGATTCCATTGTGGAAATGGGATCAGATATCTATGGATTTCATTGACGACCTACCTCGCTCGAGATCTGGCCATTCTAGCATGTGGGTTATTGTTGATCGCCTCACTAAGTCTGCTCATTTTGTCCCTATTAAGTCTAGTAGGACTGCTTCACATTTGGCTAAGTTGTATGTCAAGGAAATCATGAGACTTCACGGTGTTCCTAGTTCTATTGTGAGTGACCGTGATCCTTTATTCACGAGTCATTTTTGGAAGAGTCTTTAGCAAGCTTTGGGAACAAAGCTTAGTTTTAGCACAGCTTATCATCCGCAGTCTGACGGACAGACTGAACGGGTGAATCGTATCTTGGAAGATCTTCTTCGTATTTGTATTTTTGATTTTGGTGGAAGTTGGGAGGATCACCTACCTCTTGTAGAGTTTTCCTACAACAATAGTTTTCAATCTAGTATCGGTATGGCTCCTTTCGAAGCCTTATACGGAAGGCCATGTCGATCACCTTCATGTTGGTTGGAATCTGGAGAGAAGCTTATTCTTGTCCCAGATTTTGTTCGTGATTCTTCAGAGAAGATTGAGCTTATTCGATTGAGAATGAAAGAGGCACAAAGTCGCCAGAAATCCTATGCGGAAAACCGTAGAAAGCCTCTCGAGTTCTCGATCGGCGATCTTGTTTTTATTCGTGTTTCTCCTTTGAAGGGGGTTATGCGTTTCAGTACGACTGGGAAATTGGCTCCTCGTTATATATGACCATTTTCTATTACTGAACGTATTGGTCCTGTGGCTTATAGAGTTTCACTTCCTGCTCATTTATCTGGTGTTCATGACGTGTTTCACATCTCGCAACTTCGGAAGTGTCTTCGGGAGTCGGATTCTGTTATTGCTTCTCCTGATTTGCAAGAGCTTGAGATCTCACCGGACTTATCTATTGTACATCAGCCTATTCGCGTACTTGACACGGAGGTGCGACACCTTCGAAACAAGGGCGTGCCGCTCGTTAAAGTTCAATGGTCCGCTAATCCCAATGATTGTACTTGGAAAACCAGAGAATTTATTGAGCGATCTTATCCGGGTTTTCTTGCTTCGCTTTGAAACGGTGAGTATGTCTTTTCATCTCAAGCTTATTTCCTTTACTTTTGGATGTTGTATGTTTGTAGTTGTTACAAATATCGTCTCTAGGAATTGCGAGGACGCAATTTTGTAAGGAGGGGAGATCTGTAACAACCCGCATATTTAACGATTTTATATTTAAATGTTTAATTTAAATATAGCGTCGTTAGTCGGATTTAGGTCCGAAAAGCTACTTTTTGCAAACGGTCGAATTGGAGCTCGAAATCCCTTCCATTGAGTCCAAAATGGCGTTTGCAATCTTTTTGAGTATAATCTTTGATATGTTTGGAGTTTGTGAAATTTTGCCCCTTTTCCTACTTGGGCTTGAGTTTGGGTTCAGCCCCAATCTCCTCTTAACCCTCTAGCTCACTAACTCTTCATCCATTCATCCTCATTTCATTCCTTTAGCTTAAGAAAACTGAAAATGGGGGAAAGAAAGAAGAATTAGAAACTCCAAGCCGTAGTTCCATTTGCAAACTCCAAATTCTTGCTTGAAATTCAAAGAGAAGGATAGGTAAGCCTCCTCTTCATCTTCTCCATCTCTTCTCCTCTTCAATTTTAGAAATTCCTAAGCTCTAATTTGGGAAATATATGTTTTGGTTCTTAGATTGAAGATTGTAGAGTTGAAGTGAAGAGTGGTTAACCTCCTTCTTGTGTTTGTTCTCTCATCTTTGTTTGTGTGCAAAAAGGTGAGTTTTGAACTCACATCTACTTCTCTTGATTTCATTGATGTTGGGTATGAATTCCTAACACCTTATTCATATGCACTTGCTTTTGGTTTGGATTGAATTGGTGAATATCCAAATTTTTAGTGTTTGGATTCAATTCTTTAAAGATCCTAACTTTGATATTTGATCATGTTTTTGGAGGTGTATAAAAGAGCCAATAGTGCTGGGTTGTCGTATGGCATAAACCCATAGCATCAATCGCTCGTTCGTTTGCAATTCATTTGGATTTTTTTGCCTTTATGGGCTTGGCTGATTTTTGCCTACAGGGGGATTTCAGACGTCTGAACTCTAATTTCAGACGTCTGGTTTCAAATTCAGACGTCTGGTTTGGAAATTCAGACGTCTGGAATTGGTCCCTGGAAGACGCAAAAAGGCAGAGATAAAATCCAGACGTCTGGAAATCCATTCAGACGTCTGGTAGTGGTTCAGACGTTTGGAAGGTAATTTCAGACGTCTGAAATGCGCAGTTTTGCCTATTTTGGCTAATTTTGAGTTAATTTCCAACTTTTATCGATTCGTGTTGATTCCAATTAGTTGTTATTGCATATTTGACTTTGATGACTTGTTTTTGACTTCGTTCACGGGTTTTATAAATAATCTCTCTAAATCGTATTAAAAGCTCCCTTCTCCAAATTATAAATTCTATTTATAATGCACACACACAATTTCGCACTTCGAGCGAAGTGGAAGGAAGATTAAATGGTTAGGTAAAACACGGACCATGAATCCGTGCATTTGTCTTCCCGATTAGTCCCCGACCTATTCGATTGATCGTTTTGACCTTTGGGTTTGGTTTACCGATGATATGAGGTAAACTTTTTACTGCTTTGAGTGTGAAAATGACTGACGGATAGCAAACCGTTTAGTGCGAACGAGTGGTTATGGGACATACGTTAACACTTTTCGGATTCCTTTTTGAGAGTTGTAGCACATTCTGCCAGTTAGTGGTATCCAGTACTGGGCCTCCGGACCTTCACCACTACGGTTTGTTGCCTTCGGGTATGTTGCCTTCGGGTATGTTGCCTTCGGGTTTGTACCTTCGGGTTTGTGCCTTTGGGTTTGTTGCCCTTTAGTATCGCTTCCGATGTTGTTCGTTATGAGCCGCATGGGTGATATTGGGTTGCCCTTTAGTATCGCTTCCGATGTTGGTCGTTATGAGCCGCATGGGTGATATTGGGTTTGGAGTCTTCGGGCTCATGGATCCTTGTTTATACAGTACTGAGCTCGAGCAATTTTATGATGTTTCATTGATATGTATATTCCCTTGGTATCGCCCTTCGATGTTGGTCATTTTGAGCCGCATGAAGTATAGCGATTACCTTGTGGAACTTGTATACCTTATGGGTATTTGTTATTTGCCTTTTGGCTTGATTTGGGATAATTGTATCCTTTGTTTATCCATGTCGCCGATGATATGAGGCTTGTTCTATATGATTCATCTTGTGTTGATGATTATGTTATCTCTTTTAGAGATATTTGTTATACTTTGTAACCTTGCAGGTTTATTGTTGTTCAGTTTATCTAACTGATTTGTTTAGCTAGACTGACCCGTTTATTTTATTCTCGGGTCAGACCGAGATGTTTCAGGTTAGGTACTTTGGACTTAGCCTATTTTGCTTCCGCATGGACTACTTCGCTAGCTTCTTTTTGTCATAGCTTTTGTGTAGTCCTATTATGTTGAACTCTGATATTTATTCTTCTGGATTTGTCTGTATATCGTGGTTGGCTATACCACTTGACATGTATTATTTTGTATACTCTGCTATGTATCGCTATATATGTATATGATGGTTTACTGTTCTGTGATGTTTCCTACATTTGAGTTGTTATATTCTGTTCTGGTAGATCCTCCAACCACCTATGGTTTTGTTTTAAGTATTCATTGGATATGTCGATCGGTTTGGTGTGATTATTGTCGACGTATTTAATAGATAGTTAAAGCAAGACTGTAGATGGTCGCTCCTATCCAGCCTTATTCTCCGTGTTAGCAGACGGTATTATCTATTAATACTCTTCGCTAGCGTGGGTATAGAGGTGGGGCGTCACAGCTTCCCTATAACTCTATCCAGGATTGCTATAATTTGGTTCACGAGGTTATCCCCACGATCAATCTCAAGATTTGACAAGCTGGCTACGAGATTTGTGGAGCAATTCTGGATTCACGCCATACGCCTTAAAGATGTCATGTCGCTATCTAGTGTAATCTAGGCTCTAGGGTAATCACTGAAGGATTACTTACAGAGATTTCATGTTGCTACCACTGAAGTTAGTAACCCAAACGACCATGCTATATTTATGGCTTTGATGAGGGGGTTGACCCAGAATCCGACTTCAGTGATTGGCTAGCTGGAAAACCGCTGGCCACGTTGGAGCGTTTCTACACGCATGCAAATCAATTCATGAAGAAGAAGAGGCCAGATTGTCTAGAAGAGGCAATGCTGTAGGGCCAAGCAAAGAAGCGGTTCAAAGCAACATCGCATTAAAGCAATCTGGCGAAAGCTCTGGAAAGGTTCAGGTTAATGTTCAAAACAAGCCAGGTCAATAGAAAGGAGCCAAGAGGGAAATCCCGATCGAAAATGGGAGCCCCGAAAAGTGGAAGTCAAGGATTCCTACATATAACAACTATACACCTCTGAATGCATCTCTGGAGAACATCCGTATATCGACCGGTAATACTTTCCAATATAGAAAGCCGCGTCCAAAGGAATCGTCCGAGGAATAAAAGCAAACCGAGAAATACTGTCGATTTCATGAATGCTACAGGCATAATACTGATGAGTGTAGGCATCTCCATGATGCCATTGGGAAATTGATTCGGTAGAAAAAGTTGCAGCAGTTTGTCAAGAATCAATAGGACGGTGGACCAAGAACGTCTGATCCCAATCGAGGGCAAGCTCCGCGTCGGCTTAAGGAACCTGCTCAGACCAGTGGGAGATCGTTGATAAACATGATAGTTGGTGGATCGCACCCTGCGGACCGAAGTTGGCAGGAAATGGAGTGCTATGCTAGTTCAATGAAACATGTAGACTTTGAGTGTTGTTCAAATATAGAGGATGGAACTCTGGTCAAGCAACATCGTACAATGACAGATGATAAAGTATTTAGAAGTAGAGATGCCGATAGAGTAATGGTCCCTACTATCTATCTCTACCATGATTAGTCTAGCTCCGGTGCGAAGAATTTTGATTGATTGTGGAAGTTCTGTGAATATCTTCTTTAAGAAGGCTTATGATCAGATGAGAATGGAAGCTAAGGATTTGAAACCATCTAAAGCTCGTATACACGGTTTCAACGGCATGGCTACTAAGGCGGTGAGTTATGTCAAATTGCTGATTGAGCTGGCAGAAGGTGAACGTAGGAGGGTGCAGATCCTACCGTTCATTGTTTTGAATGTTGATTCGCCATACAATGTTTTTTTAGGCCGTCCGACCCTGGCCGAATTTCAGGCAGCCCTTGCCCCGTGGTGTTTAACGTAGAAATTTACAATAGATAATGGAGTGGGTGTTGTGCATGGTGATCAGGCAACTGGCCGTGCCTATTATGTGGCCGAGTTAAGAGAGGCTCAGTGGAAAGAGAAGGGAAAGGGTGTGGAAAAGTCTGTTCGCATCCAAATTGCTGAAGATTGACAAATACAGCCCAAGCCTTGGCTTGGGCACCGCAGTCGATTCTATAGAGACATAGATCCGAGGGATGATGATGAGGAGCCCAAGAAGGCCAAGGCAGTGCCAACTGAATTGACGATTGATATCTCGGTTAGCCATGACGACCCATCGTGGGTGTTGATTGGATCGCAACTCAGCCCTTCGTAGATGATAGAACTTACCGATTTCCTTCGAGCGAACCTAGATGTATTCGCTTGGACTCATTCTGATATGTGTGGGATCTCGCCTGCCATCGTAAGCCATGTGTTGAATATTGATTTGAAGTATGTCCTTGTGAAGCAAAAAAGACGAGGTATGGATCCGGAGAGATCCATGGCTCTTAAAGCGGAGGTGGACAAACTTAAAGCCAATAGGTTTATTCACGACACCTTCTATTCCGAATGGATATCTAACCTCGTGCTGGTGAAGAAGGCAAATGGGAAATAGACAACGTGTATAGATTATTCGGACCTAAAGAAGGTGTGCCCTAAATATTGTTTCCTCTGCCTAGAATCGATCAACTAGTTGATTCAACTATAGGGCACGAATTGTTGTCATTTGTGGATGCGTACTTGGGGTACAATCGAATCCCCATGCACGTCTCAGATCAGGAGCACACCAGTTTTATCATGGACGGTGAGTTATAATATTATGTATTAACGCCGTTCGGATTAAAGAACGCAGGAGCTACTTATCAGTGTTTGCTTAACCGAATGTTTAAAGATCAGATCACGAGGATGATGGAATTCTATGTGGATGATATGCTCATGAAGTCACAACAATCAAACGACCACATTTGAGACTTATCAAAGATGTTCAATATCTTTTGATTTTATAGCATGAAAATCAACCTTTTGAAGTGCTCATTTGGTGTTGCGTCATGAAAGTTCCTAGGCTTTATTGTCAATGGGCAAGGAATCGAAGTGAATCCAGAGAAGATTCAAGCCATTCGAGATATACAAGCATCCAGAACTATTAAGCAAGCGCAGATCCTGAACGGGGAGGTCGTTGCCTTGAGTCGTTTCATCTCCAGGGCGACCGATAAATGTATTCCTTTCTTCGATTTGATAAGGAAAGAGAAGAGGAATTTTGAATGGATGGAATTCCATGAAGGCGCATTTCGAGTTTTGGTGAACCAGTTGTAGAGCCTCCTGTTTTGTTAAAGCCGGTAGATCATGAGGAGTTGTATATTTACTTAGCAGTATCACCACATGCCATAAGTGCCGCATTGATTCGTGAGGATAACCGGATCCATAGATCGGTATACTATGTCAGCAAATGATTAGCGGCGATGGAGAGTAACTACCCGAAGATAGAGAAATTGGTGTAATACTTGGTGATCGCGTCGTGCAAACTTTGTCCATACTTCTAGGCACGTCCAATCAACGTTTACACCAATCAGCCTTTACGACAGGTTCTACAACGACCCGAGACATCCGGAAGGCTGCTTAAGTGGAACATCGAGCTTAGTCAGTTTGACATCACATATCTACCTCGAAGAGCTATCCAGGGACAAGCACTGGTCGACTTCGTAGCGGAGTTTACCATGCAGGACAAGCCCCTGGAGAGCGGTGTAATCCCTACTGTGCGAAGGAAGCTATATACCGGTGGAGCATCCAAAGATCATTGTTCCAGAGCAGTTTTCTTTCTTGTAACCCCTGAGAACCGGTGAATTTGCTATGCTTTAAAGCTTGATTTCCCCGCTATGAACAATGAAGCGGAGTATGAGGCATTGATTGCTGGACTTAAGCTTGCTAAAGAGCTCGGGGTGAAATCTATTATGACTCGCAACTGGTAGTGTACCAAGTTCGATGGGATTACCAGGCGAAGGGATAAGGGCTTTCCCCGTATCTTACTTGAATTCAGGAGTTGTTGGCAAACATCGAATATTATGACATTCCGCATATCCAGCGTGAGCAGAATAGAGAAGCCGACTCCTTGGCAAAGTATGCAAGCACTGATGGTGCACAATAGATGGACTTGGTTCTATTTGAGATCCTACATACCCCGAGTATAAGTGTGATGGAGGTTGATCAAGTACTGGGAATGGAACCCGAAAGGGAACATGGATGACTCCAATTAAAGAATACTTTTTGCATGGGATCTTGCCTAAAAAGAGGAATGAAAGGTAACAAGTCCTTCATAAAGCTTCACGATATATTACACAAGAAGGAACTATGTATCGAAAGGAATTCTCTATTCCCTTTACTCAGGTGTATCGCCCATGACGAGATAACGCGCGTCTTAAAAGAAGTCCATGAGGGGTGTGACGATTACACAGGAAGGCAAATGTTAGCTAAAAAGATACTCCATTATGGGTACTACTGGTCAACCGTGAATCGGGATGCTGCAGATCATGTGAGATGATGCCACAAATGCCAGATATATGCAAAAGTCCCAAGAGCATCGCCAACAGAGATCACACAAATGGTTAGTCCATGGCCATTTGCTGTATGAGGGTTCGACATTATCGGCTCTTTTTCGATTTCCAAAGGTGATGCAAAATATGCGATTGTCACAGTCGACTACTTCACTAAATAGGCAGAAGCGGAGCCATTAGCTACGATCACAACCAAGAAGGTCATTAACTTCGTTGTTTGAAACATAATGTGCCATTTTGGTCTTCCACGATCTATCGTAACTGGTAATGAAACTCAATTTGATAGTGCTGAGTTTAAGAAGTTTTGTCAAAGGTATCGCATTGAGAAAAGGTTTGCGACAGTTGCTCATCTTTAGACAAATGGACAAGTTAAATCTGTAAACAAGATTATAAAATCTATCCTAAAAACTATTTGGAAAAGGCTAAGGGAAAAAGGATAGATGAACTTTCTACGAAACTCTACGCCTACAAGACCACTCATAAGTCTGCGACTGGCCACACTCTATTTTCTCTTACTTATGGAGCCGAAGTTGTCATTCCTATAGAACTCGAAGTCCCTTCTCATCGGGTAACTTACTACAATCCCAGAACAAACCAAAATCTCTTATTGGAGTCATTGGGCTTTATTAATGGGAAGCATGAGGAGGTCGATTTGAGAGCGACTGCACATCGACATCGAGCCGCCCGGTACTATAATACTAAAGTCCGACCGTGAACTTTCGAAGTGGGAGACCTTGTCCTAAAACGAATTTTTCTAGTCCCATTGCACATTAACTCAACATGGGAATGGCCGTACGTCATTGAACAGAGGCTTGGAGAAGGGACTATCAAGCCAGTGACTGTTGATGGCGTAATGCTTCCAAGAGCGTGGAATAACGAGCATTTACGATGCTCTTGCTCCTAGACTGTTTCTTTCATATTTCAATAGTATCTGTTTCAATATTTGCTTTAATATTTGACTTTTTTGATATGTATAAGACTAGTTATTCTGTCCTTGTTTTTGCAATGAATAAAAGCTTGAAGCTTTCTTTGCAAATTACTGTTATTGCATGTTATGTTAAGTGTGTGTTGGAACTGATCGATATCGACATGTGAGATGTATGAACATATGCGTAAGGTTAAAAATCGACCGATTACACCGACCCCCGATGAAAATGAACAAGGGGGTTTATTGTAAGTTTGAGCGGCTGGCAATTTCTATAGGTGAACCAAAAAGCAATTTTCACAATGAGTAATAAAGATCACCGACGCTGGGAGAATGAGAAAAATCTCCAAGTCCCCGGAGCTCGGACTAGAGTATAAACGACATGAGAAAAATCTCTAAGTTCTCGGAGTGCGGATTAGAGTACTCTAAGTCCCCGGAGCACAGACTAGAGTATAATCTACTTGACATAAATATTTAAGTCCCCGGAGTGCGGACTAGAGTACTCTAAGTCCCCGGAGCACGGACTAGAGTATAAACGGCTTGAGAAAAATCTCTAAGTCCCCGGAGCGTAGATTAGAGTAATCTAAGTCCCCGGAGCGCGGACTAGAGTATAAACGACTTAACATAAATCTTTAAGTCTTCGGAGTGCAAACTAGAGTACTCAAAGTCCCTGAAGCCTGGATTAGAGTATAAATGACTTGAGAAAAATCTCTAAGTCCCTGGAGTGCGGATTAGAGTACTCTAAGTCCTCAAAGCGCAGACTAGAGTATAAACGACTTGACATAAATCTTTAAGTCCCTGGAGCGCAGACTAGAGCACCCTAAGTCCTTGGAGCGCGGACTAGAGTATAAACGACTTGACAAAAATCTCCAAGTCCCAAAGCACGAACTAGAGTAATCCATGTCACAGGAGCGCGGGCTAGAATATAAACAATTCAATAAAATCTCTAAGTCTCCGAAGTGCGGACTAGAGTAATCTGTGTCCCCGGAGAGCGGACTAGGAGGTAATCGATTTGATGAAAAATTCTAAGTCCCTAAACCACGAGTTAACGCAAAGACCCAATGGATATATAGGCAAGCTTTTAGTCGTTCGCAATCCCACGAGTTTCGATCTAAAATAAACGGAAGAGGCTCAAACTGGTAGCTGCAAAAATGCAACTGATAGCCACGGTTTCGGCTTGGCATCGCTCACGACCTAAGATGGGGCTTATGGAGACGCTTCGAGATCAAGATAGTGAATTATTAACGAAACTTGTGAGAATTATTACAAGAACTTGAGATGGGAATAAATTACTCTACTATTGAAGTGGTAATTCACTCGATGCTTAATCAAAAAACAAAATCTTTTATTTACAATCTCAAAAGTTCCTTGCTAATTGTTCTAAAGTTCGGGATCCATGCACGTACATCTAAAAAAGGAAAGAAAAAGAGAAAGCTGGAAAGAAAAACTACACATGTATAACTTATTCGGACTAAATACAATACACATGATGCCGACTATTTCTTCGATTTCTTCTCCTTTGGTTTTTGGGGAGTTGAATCGGTCGAGTGCCTCTTTAAGACCCTTTGGTGCCTTGAGTGGAAGTACTTGAGAAAGGAGAAGCAATCACAATAGGAGTTGTCTCGTCGGGTGGGATAAATTGCAAAGGCCTATGTAGAGGAACTTCAACCACCACCACATCGGGTTCACCCATGACTTTGAGTTTTGATTTTTCCTCTTCTTTAATTTGTTCTCTCAAGCTGAATGTAGTGGTATGCTTCGAAGCACCCGTGACCACAATGTCATCCTGCTCCTCAGTCAAAAATGGGTCTTCGGGCTTGCCCTCATCAAGTGCCCCAACCCACTTGAGTGTCGGGCCCTGGAGTATCCGCATCAGCCGGAGCCTTGGCCATTTTTCCTTCCTACTTCATGGAAACATCGCTTCTAGGAGTTGACTCAGGACCCTGATGACCTACAAAGTTTCATAAAAATGCAAGCATTAGTCTATAGCCATTATGTGCCGGTAACAACAACTTTTTCAGTTCAAAGGAGTTATATACAGTACCAACATCCGGTTGACTTTTAATGGTCACCGGGGTGCTCCCTTCAACGATGAGAGGCAACATGTGTGGGCCAAGTCCAGGCTTGTTTAGATCATAACCGATGTGTTACTCCGATGACATCCTAGCCTATTGAAAAAGAGGAGGACCCTGGGGCTCAGTTCCAAAAGACCCTACGATATCTTCCTTTTCCTTAAGCGGTGTAGGAGCTTTGCGGAATTGGAATTTCGCGACAACCAAGTCAGATGGCTCATTTCCTCGAAGCACTTCTTGCACAAGTGCCCCTTCGTCAAGCTTTGCCACCCCAACTCCTCTTTCTTGATCTTTGTAATGATCTCTCAGGCTTCGGCGAGCGATTCGAGATAGCCTTCGCCTAGGAAATTTAAGTCACGGTGAAGGAGAAATTTTGCATTGTATTCGGCAATGAGTGGATTGAATAAGCATTTAATCTCTTCCCTACCGGACTCAGTCGCTGCCTCAACTCGGGATTTGGCTTCCACAAGCACCTTATTCATGCCCTCTTCGCGTGTGGATTCTTTTAAGGCTTCGATTTAGGTGAGTTACTCATCAAGTTTCATTTTTAAATTTTTGGTTTCGACAATCTCCACGCTATATTTTTGCGACTCTTCTTGTGCCTCAATTTTCTCCTCCCTCTCCTTGAACAATAATTTTTCTAACTCCTCAATGCGGCGGGCTAAGACATCTTTCTCCTTTGGCAAGGAGTCCTCTAAATCCAATGTGCTGCTGCATTGAAGTGCAACATCCAGTTCCTTCTTATGTGAAGTCTCTAGGTGACTAACTGCCTCAGCCGTCTTTTTTTCATTTTTCTTCGCCTCGTCAAGTTGAGCCATAAATTCAAGCAGCTTGGCATCTTGATGTTTGATGATATCTTTGTTGTGGATGGCCTCTACCTTAAGGCGACCAATCTCATGCCATCACTCGGTAGAAACTTCGGAGACTTTTTTGGCTAAGTGAATGAATGCTTCATGCTGAACACACACATCATTCATACATGCTAGTGAGCTCTTCTTGGCAGTTTCAGGAATAATGTGTATGAAGAAAGGAATTTGAGTCCATCAAAGCAGATTTTTAGAAATGTAGCTTTGAGTTCTACTAGTTTCTCCATTGTGGTAGGATCTTGGGTAGGAACCGAAAGGATTTGTTCAGACGTAACCAGTGTATGTTTGCGACGCTCACCAGGTTGCCTGGTACTTGATGATCTAGAGTGTTGGTCATGGGGAGCGGCAGATTAGGAACCTCGATGTGCGGACTTGTCTCCGCTGTGTGCAGGAAGGTTGGATGGATCGCCTTGGCACGGAGCATTTGCCTGTGACTTCCTTCTAGACAAAGAGGAAGATTCTCGAGAGTGATAGTCACTATCCCGTCCTTCATCTTTGTCTCGATGCCTTTTGGATTTAGAATCTCGACTCAAATGATAATAAGTAGAAGAGCCACAGAGGTGGTTGAAGGCATGTGAATGAGACCTTACACCTGTAAAAGAACCAAACGAGAACATATTAGAAGTTTTTGTGTGAAGAGTCAATCACAAGTGAATGGTGAAGTGAAAAGTTCTTATATGTCTTCTAGTGATTCCTCCCGATGGACTAGTGATGTAACGTCCTGCCTTTTTGTACGCTTTAAATCGACGATAAACCACACACGTCAGACTTAAACCATACAGAAGGGTGGATTGTTATGGGGTAAATAAGAAAAAGAAGAGAAAGAAAAGGAACAAATTAGAGTCTTGCAGCGGAACGATAAAATATAATAATCAAATATACAGTTCATGAAGCTGTTTTACAAAATATTCGATTATACTTATACAATATATATCAGAGTTACACATACCAGAGAACAATAAATAATGCAGCAGAAAAGTAAGAATGTGGTGGAATACTATAATAAATAATAATAAATTTTTGTCTTCGTCCTCCAGAATACGGTCTTCCAAATCCTGAAATGCTCAGGCTGACCCGAGCGAATTGAAAAGACAAAACACTCGAGTCAGAACTAAAAGATCTTATGTAAGTGAAATCAACAGAAATAAATATGAGTGAAGCGGCGTAAGAGATGTTTACGGGATTTGACATCTCCTATCCAGTGTCTAACGTGAGTGCAGTAACTCAAGAGATGCTCGAGATTACGTCTCCTAAGGATCCGTTAAACTATTTACTATGTAGTAATATTTCGCTATTATAATAATGTCTAATAGTAAAATAAACTTACTTTTTAATAGCGTTAAGGGGTTACCCATATAGCCCTTAACACGTAATAGTGCCAGTAGTCTATACGGTACCGTAATACCTCCTGATCGGGAAGCTACCAGAGGATTCTCCATAGGTACGACACAAATCAAACTCGTACAAGGCGCGCTACGGTAGGTGACATGACACAACTAGGCAATGCCAGGGTAGATATACCAATTACGCTTCCAGGCCAGTGGTAACGCATAGCCGCAGCTACCGCCCACCTCGAGCCACACCCCCAAATCAAAGAAATCAAAAGTGGCCACCGAATAAATCCAAAAGTCAAAGCATAATATCGAAGGGATGTGTCCGATCAAAGGTGCTACCTCATTAGCCCATCAATCGCTCCTGTTTTAGCCACCTTATGCCAACTCACGGGAGTCGGGTCCACGTATTTACCTCAAAGGAAACGCCGCCACCATCCTACTTCATTCTGGAATCTCCAGTGCGTACACGGTTGTTAAAGTGGTTTTCGGAGTTGGCAGAGAGTATGACAACTTCCGATCTCGGTCTCTTCAACAACCAAACGTTATTATAACACCACGGTCATTTCAAAATAATTTATACTTCAAAACCAGAATATAATATCCATTTCAAACTATATAAATACAATATCATTTCCGTTTCAAAAACCCAAATCAATATGATATCATTTTTATTTCAAAATATATCCTTTTTCCAAAATCATAGTTCTTTCGAATCTATATATCTTGAACCCCATAGCTTTGAAATATAACTTCGAATACCTAAATGGTTTAAATATTAAATTACTTTATATAATAAAATAGCTTTTTAAATTTCACAAATAAATTCCAAATACCGATTTGAACCTCCAATTAAACCATTTCAATTTCCATATAATTCAAAGCTTTAAATATTCCACCATTTCAAAACTAATTCTTTGATAACTCCATATATATCAAATTTAATTACTATTATTTAGATTTGAAATGTCTACTTAATAAATCCAATATAATTTAAGTAAAACTTTTAACTTCAACAACTGGATATCCTTTCAATTTATTTGACATGATATATTCATTTAAATCAACTTGATATTCATTTAAATCACTCTAAACAAAAAAACAAGTTATAAAAATCATACCCTTTAAAATTCTAAATTTTATTAAATTCCAAATAAATTCCATATTCATCTTCCAATCTTATTCTCATTAAGTCATTATAAACTCCAGAAATTTAATTTAAATAAATGCTTAATCATATTTTATCTTAAAAAAAATCAAACTTAATTAGTAACTTCTTTTATACTTCAAATCAATTTTATACATAGCTTAAAACCCAGAATTCGACTATATATAAAATAACATTTATAAAATATCCAAATCACTATCTCATGAACCATAGATTTCTTTACAAAACAAAAAAATCATTTCAAAATATTTTTATATATAGACCATGGTGTCTGTATATAATTTTCTATCATATGGTCAAGTGATACGGATATTTATCATTTCAATCCGTAATTTACAATAAAAATACGGTTATATATCATTTCAAACCGCAATCCCGAATGAAATAATGTGCATGACAAATTTGCAGTTTAAAACAATACAAAATACAAAATCCATTCATCCAATAACAATCATCAACCATTTCTTACAATCATCATCCAATTTAAACAATAGCATCAATATAGAGCATATAATAAATAACGGTAATTACTGACAGTTATATTCAATAATAAATTAAATAATCTATCTAACTGGCAGTTCATATGCAATAATAAATTAAATAACAGTTTAATTTAAATAAATTCAATTACTGAGATGATGATTTAAAATATGCCAAACAGTCATAAATAACTTTCTAATCACATCATAAATTAATTTAGCAAACATAAGAAATTTTAGAAGTTGTGAGTGAGTTAAAACACTCACCTTTCGAATTTAAATTGAATTTAAACTCAATTTAAACCCAAAATTTGAACAGTCTTCAAATCCGTCCAAACCAACGTCATAGTGTCCGGAATTCTAATACGAACCTAGCGGAGAAAACCGCGCGTGAAACGGATGTCATATACGAAAGTTATTAGCATTAGAACAATTGAAATCAAAATTAAAATAAAACAAAACAAAAATGAACAAATAAATATAACGTACATGTCATCAATCTCACATCCTTCTTCATCGCTTAGAAACCAACAGAAAGCCACACGCAACCCTAGAAAACGCGACCCCTTCACCCACCAGCCGCCGAATCGAACGCCGCCGCTCCTCCACCAGAGGCCGATGCGACCCATCTCACCCCTCACTACCCCACGCGACCCTAGATCCACGTCCCCCACTTCGAGATGTTGCAGCCGCCGCCGAGTATATGTAACCCTAATTGAATTTAATACGGCGATCTAGCCGTTAAACCATCACAAAACCCACATGGATGCGACCCCCTCGGCTCTCTCTACATTACTGCAACTTCGATTCGTCGATCAGTTGCAGTTGATTTCGACGCAATGGATGGCCGAAAATAGTCCTTCAAATTCTGGATGAACTGAGATCCAGATTGAAAAACGAATTGCAGATCTGGATTACGCTCTTCGAGAGCTTCGAATTGATATAAAATTTGGCATATATTGTGGAGTTTGAAATTTTAGCTTTTGATTTGATTTGGAATTGTATTTGGATCTAGAATTTATTTGTCTGCCATTGAGGAGGAGATATAGCTGAATTATTCGTACAGACAAATGAGAAATAGAAGTAGGCTATGGTTTATAATAGGGTATTTATAGACAAAGTTGAAAATAAAATAGATGGACCCGATTTATAAACACGTTGAACGATGAATGGCTCGAAAAGCCCGTTCTGACTTCGGAACGAAATTGGGTCAACCTATATAACAAAATAGGTGTTTTAAAATAATTTAAACGCGATGGAACATGCTTCAAGTCCAAATTCCAACGTATGAAGAAGTTATGCTAAAATCAATATTTTTCAAATTGATTTCAATTGATTTCAATTAAATCGATTCCAAGGCGTTTCGCGTTCGTACGATCAAACGACAGGTCCGATCGCTACGAAACTTGAAATCCTACAATAATTCACCGTTACGGATCCGATAAAACTAGTTTTGTCGAAATCCGAGCCAGTGGCCAAAATGGCTATTTTTGCATTAATTAAATTATTTAATAATTAATTAAATAAAATCCAATTTTTAATTTCAATTCTATAATTGACAATTTTATCACTTTTATATTTCTTAATCATCTACAATAATTAAACAAGTTTAGATGTTAATTTAAAGTTGATTAATCTATCAATTGTAGTGTTAAATTTTCAATTTCATTATATTCAAAATTATAAATTAAAATTTCAAAATTCCATTTAATGAAATAAATTAATTATTATTCCATTCATTATTGCCAAATAGATGGATTTAATATTGGATTCAAAACTATTACATTAATATTCTCACATTCCATCTTCATTTCAATTAACGCAATATTTGGATATTTTATTTCATTAAATGAAAATTACTCCAATAATTATTATAGTTCAAATTCCAAATAAATTGATGAATCTTTATTCCCGTTCTTATAATTCAACAAATTTTCCAATCATGAATAACATTAACATCATTTCCTTTAATTTTAATTATCAATTCATTCATATACCATTAATAATACCTTATTACCAATTATTACTCTAATTTATACTAATATAACCTTGAATTGGGATTCATTGCAATTGATTGCAAACTTGATTTAATGGACTAAATAAATGATTCTTTTATAATAATTGTTGCCACTAACCCTTTATCATATTTACATACGTTCTCATTTCGAACCAATTACATACAAAACATTGATTTTATTCAATCATTATTTATTCATTATTAATTCATTGATTAATTCAATATTTACATTCATTTTCTTATATTAATTTATTGCCAAATATTCCTATTTACAATCAATTATGACCTCAATAGTTGTTCCCATCAATTGAGATTGCATTGAATTAATTATTTATTAACTTGCATTATCATTCTTACATTTCATTCCCGTTATTAATCCATTATTACCAAATAGATAAAATTAATACTATTGCCTTAAATTGAAATTTGATTACCAATTTCATCAAACTAAGTAAATAAATAACATATATTAGTTGTCACCTATTTACTTTTCTTACATTTAAAAGTTTATTACTTACCATTATCATTGTATTATTTCATAAATTCAATAATTACACTTGTTTTACTCATATTCCCATTATAACTAAGTCAAACATTTAAATTATTTTATTTAATTGGATTTCATTCAAATTCATTAATTATCATCTTTAATTAACCCTGTTATGTTTCCTCTTAGTTATTTTCATTATTATATCACAACTTTTATTAATAATTCATAATTTTTTTTCATTTTCATAAATATTAAATTTCAAAAATCTTATTAAATTAACAATTTTAATTAATGAAAATTTACGGGTCGTTACAAGTAACGTTTGCTTTACTCATCGGAGTTCTTTCTACTTTTTTGGAAGGTTGAATGCCTTTACTTCTCGTGGTTGAGTTGAGCCTTTTGACGTCAAGGTTGGTGAAGTCGTAGTTCAATAAATCATCCGGGATCGAAATTTCGAAAAGCCCCTTCAACATGCTCTCCATCTACTGAGAAGACGAGCCTTTTTCGACCAGAATTATGATAAATTTTAGGGATGCCCCGGTTTTCTTTTTTCGAATCTTGTATGCCAAACTTTTCCCCTTTTCGAGGGAGGTTGCGATTGACTAGTTTGTGGTGCTTCAACTACCGATGTCTTTCCAACGCCTGCATCTTTACTTCTTCCTACATCTTCTGCTTCCTCCCTCTTTGCTGCCCTCTTAGGTTCCCTTAATATGGGGCACTACGGGATCATTTATTTCTTCCCTTCTCTCGGCGACAGCCTTCAGAATCGTTCTACTTACAGAGAGGCCAATCCTACGGCCATCCTCCAATAGCCCAAATAAATTGAGCACTTCATCGGTGACGAGGAGCTTGATGTCCCGATCCTTCATCGGAGTAGTGCGAATAAATGCGACGGCCCTGGAATATCTAACGCTTTCAGGTCAAGGGCAAATGCTTGGTTAAATTAAAAGAATTAGTATGACTGAGAAAGAAGATGCAATTTGAATCCTTAGATTAAAGACAAAGGCGGAAATAGTACTTAGGTCATTCCAACCATCTTCTTGCAAAGCCAGAAAAACTCCATACATAGAACCATTCATGTTTGAATAAGGAGAGCTTATTCCATGCACCTGTTAAAACTTGGCATTTAGGCATGGGTTCAAGGAAGACGTACGAAGGACTATCGACCCGTCTTTTAAAGTTGTAAATGTATTGGATGTCTTTTAGAGTTGGTGGGTGAAATAGGACGTTCATGAAGAGGAGAAAGGTGCGATGAATAAAGGCATAGCTTTTAGGGTGTAGCTGAATAGGAGCTATTCCCATGAATCTCAGAACTTCCCGAGTGAAGGAGTTAAACAGTGGCACGCATCCAGCCCAACACATTAATTTGTTGCATGCGGTATATCCGGTTGGAGGAAAGTGAGCTGTGTCTTGCCTCAACGGCAGGAGAATGTCTTTGAAAGGAATCCCATAAATAGAATATAGTCGGCGGTGAGCGACCTCACCGATTCTGGATGCCGGCGGGTCAACCAGATTGTCTAGAATAATGGCACCCTCCATGACATCAGAAGCTGGATCAATAGCTATTGTTGGAAGAACCGAGGTGTTGGAAAAAAGATTTGCTTGTGGATCAGATGTATCTGTTTTTCCATTTGCTCGCTCGGTACATGCTTTTCATACGAGATGGCGAAATTTGATCTCATAAACGATTCAGAAGACATTGTGGTTGAATGCTTCGTATAACTTAGGATCTGTGTCAACTATAATCAATTTATAATCAATATTAGAAACAATAACTAGTCCCCCCTTGCTGTGTGTGAACTAGTGCAGTGCAATATGAAATGGCTGTAAGTAGACTGACATCAAAAAAGCAAGAGTAAAATGTCAAAGCTTAGAGGTTTGTCCAGAGAGACCGCCATCGTTGACCATCTCAAATGACCTAAAAGATGATTGGCGACAAGAGCTTTAGGATCAGTTATCGACATATTGAGTTATGAAGTTTGTTATCCAAGTTTATTAGTCAGTTCCTTATTTAGTTCATATTGAGAAGTTCAGAAATTTGTTTGTTTAAGATTAAGTTCGACAGTCCAGTGTGCAAACCACATTGTCTATGGTCATACTGTATTCAGGAAAGGCAGTATGGAGTTAAGTATTCAAACGACTTAGGTTAGATTAGTATTTAGTGTCAACACCAATCCCTCTGCTCTATGCCGACCTCAACAGTATTATATCGATCCATATGCCTTACTCTTATAGTCGACCCTTATGTTTAGACATACTTTACAATATCGACCCCTTTTAATTGACTTACATACCAAAACTGCCAACTTCTACACTTAACTCTTTAAAATGATCCCTCCTTTTCAACATCTATACCGATCCCTATAAGTGAACCTCTACATTGATCCCTCTAAACATCCTTACATACGTCGACCCCTTCTCATTTCTAACACCAAACTTCCCACTGAATATCACTCACCGACCCCTCGCCTACTACCGAACCCTCCTTCTTCATCCTCTTTTCTCTCTCTCTTCTTTCTTCTCATTCTTCCTCCTCCCTCTCCTACTCCTTCGCCTTCTTCTCCTCTACTGGATAGCATAATCAACTCTACTGAATAGCATGCCTAACCGACACTTAGACACATCTAAACTTGAAGGCTCATGACCCAACCACACAAACAAGGAAGAAGTTATACCTATTCGATTTGGATTGCAAGGTCGAAGCTTGAATTATAATTAAATCGATGCTAATGGAAATCGAAAATATGATCTTGAGGTCGAATTGAAATTAAGGAAGGGGGTTTCTAGTCTTGCTTTGGTTGGGAAGAGAGATGTGGATAAAGTTTTTGAGCACTGGGAAGTTAGAGTAAAGGGAAGATCAGGAAGGGAATAAGCTTTTATATGGGCGATAAAAAGGGAATATGAACCGGTCACTCCAAGTGACTCGGTCATATGGTTGAAAAAAAGGTCGACCTCGAGTCTTACTGACCCCTATTCGAGCATGATAACTAAGGGTCGGCATACAAAATACCAACGCCTCGATAAAATAATATATATATATATATATATATAATAAATAATGAAAGAGGAGGGGAGATTTACTTGAATAATGGGTATACATGAAATGGGAAGAGGAGCAAGAGGGAAATGGTAAAAATTCGGAAAACCCAAATGGCAATAAATATCATGAAGGTTAGGTACACCAGAAACATATGTACGGACGGGCATGAAAGGGATTTGCGAATTCAACCTTTTAAAATTCTAAGTCGGAAAGAAACCTGAAGACTTCATATAACCAAATTTATGTATTCAAATGGAACTCGACGTCAGACCAGTTTTACCGAAGATTAATAAAGAATAACGATCAACCAATGACTTGGATAGGCCTGTTCCTAGGAACTTGGATATTTCTCCGATTCAAAGCATTCATATTATTCATAAGACGTGCTTTGGGGGGAAAGGGTTATCCGATACCTTGGCCCAGCTACACATAAGTAATTACGGGGACCAGACTTAACTATTGATGGGAAAGATGGCTACGAGACAACATCAATATAACTAGAGTATGATATCGAGCAGTTATATCTTGCCTAGGGTAAATAAGGTCGACAGATAGATAATACCGGATATCGGCGTCCTAGAATTTGGGTTGGTTGAAATAGGGATCAGAGTGGATGTTAGACAAATTGAGTGAAACCCATGTGAGAAATGCAGATTACGGATCTTAAGGCTAGGATTAACACTTAAGGTGAGGGAGGGTGAATAGTGTTTATAAAGAATTACTAAATCATTTTAAGTTTATGTTAATTCGAACATAGATGTATGCAATATTTGGACACAGATGTGATCACAGAAACAAACACAGATGTAGAAATAAAGTAAAAGCGGTAAAGGAAAGAACACACCGGATTTTATACTGGTTCGGAGTTACCCTACATCCAGTCCCGCACAACAAGTACAGAATTCCTTTCAAAAGCAAAATTTACAATTACACCCTCGATTTCAAGGCAACGAGGTACACCCTCCAGAATCACAATCCTCTAGGTAGAGATACTTGATTTCCCGGACAACAAGTTCACCCAATTGATTTCCCAAGGCTACAATCACACCTTATCTCGCTTGATTGATTTCCAAGGCAATAATAACACCTTTTTTCGTTTAATTGATTACAAAAAGCCTATAACTCTGAGTAGCACCGAGGATCTTGTTGAGATAGTGATAGAGAATCAAACCAGAGATAATCTAGTTAGATTCAATGTTGATTTCGACAGAGTAATGGTAAGAAAATGTATATAGAAATGTGAAAGAAGAAGAGGAGTGAAAAACTAGAAAATCTATACTGAAATTCGTTGAAACCAACCCCTATTTATAGAGGAACAACAACCATGTCCATTCGTGAAGAGTTATGACGAATAGACACTTCTTTTGAAATTTAAATTTTGAACTCAACTGACACTATGTCAACATAGGGTACTTGGGCATGTCGACATCCCAAAGGAATTTTTGATGTTTTGTTTTTCTTTGAAAATAACTTTTATCTTATTTTAAAACTATTTTAAACTTTTATAAATATACTTAAATATAGTTGAAATACATAAATAAACATATAGAATAATATTTTGGTATATATAAAATTTTACTATAATTTTATATTTAAATCTAAATATATAAATATTAAAAAATTAAATATACTTTTATTTTAAAAGATAGTTTAAAACCAAGGATAATTTGATTTTTAAATTCAAGATTATTTTGTGGCTAAAAGTTTTTGAAATCAGGATAGATGTTTTTGATACTTTTAAAAGGAAGGTTTTGAAATCATTTGAAAACAAGATATACTTGTGAAAAATCATTTTGAATAAAAATTTAGCGGATACAAAACAATGTTCAACTAGATTTTTCGTAGGTCCCATCCTACTTAGGGTTCTATCTCTTTAACATGCTCTAAGTGGATTCCATTCCACGAATAAATTGGATTTCAAGATGCCAATGCTTTTCTAGGAGTTTTAACAAAATTTGTAATTAAAAAATAAATTACTTGAACTCTGATAATCTTGATACTCATGTGTCTTCAATCTTGATATCTTGAATCTTTATACTGTACAGTTCTTCATTCTTGGTACCTGCATGGTTAAATCCTGCATATACATATATATCTAAACTTATAATGTTAGTATTTATATTTTATAATTTATTCTAAGGTTGTTGTCATCAAAACCATCATCTCACGGACTAACAATCTCCCCCTTTTTTATGATGACAACCGTTGTTTATAAAATATCACTTCTATCCTAATAACTCCCCCTTAATCTATGCCTAACTACCCTATTTTATATTTCTCCCCCTTTGTCATCAACAACAACCATCTCCAAACTTATATAACTCCCCCTCATTCTTGGACTGAAATACCTGCATTAATAAACTATACAATGGAGTATATAATAGATATATATAGTTTAAACTGACAGACTTGATAATCAAACAATGATCAAATGTATATTTGTTTATGTTTTGTACAATCAACAATCCACACTAAATATCAATCCATATCAAACTAAATTAAAGTAAATGAAATCAAATCAATTAAAGCAAACAATTCAAACAAAGCAATAAAATCAAACGTTACGAGGAACTTCCACTCATCCTTCTTCTCCAAAAATAGGGTCTGCTTTAATAGCATCCCAATTTTCATTGTCATTGGTAGGAGAGACTGGAGGATGTGCCTCGTTATCATCCTTGTGCAGGGAGGAAATCATCCATCGTATTGCATCGAAATGCCTTTCTTGCTCCTTGATCATTTGCATTTGACTCAAAGTGTCGCTAGTTACGAACAATGAACGAGTGAATATTCTTGAACGAATTAAGAGTTTCTTCAAGATTTTTGGATAAATTATGAATTGGATTAGCCATATTTGGATTTGTGAGAAGAATGAGAAATAGAGTAGATAAGAAATTATATTCAATGATGAATTCTGGAAGAAATAGGTATTTATAGGTGTAGAAATTCGTTTGAAATGAATAGACATATGGTAGTTATTCAGATTTCAAATTCAAAATGAAGTGTCATTTCTGACCAGTACATGTCGACATGGCCATAGGGGGTATGTCGACATGGGGCAGTGAATTTTTGTGACTTATTTTGATTTTGTGAATAATTGTGTGTGTATATATATATATATATTTATATAATATACTAACATTTATTCTGGATATAAGATAGGATAGATAACAGAAAAGAAATTCCATTTCATTTCATACTAAGATGATACAACGATTAATCATAAAGAAGTACACGAACATGCAAATCAAAATAAACTAAAACAAATACAACGAGATACGAAAAGATAGAACTAGTTAGAGGATGACGACGATGAAGATAATCCAAGCTTCTTGCTGACTTTGGAAATAAACCGTTCATCTTGGATGAAATTTTGTCCAACTTCTTACTAACGGATCGTTTAAGAATCCGTTGATTCTCAACAATAGTCTTTTGGTTTTTGAGAAGGGTTTTGTTGGATGGATTAAGAGGATAGTCGATGCTTTCCAAAGAAGTTTCACCTTCTTCTTCTTCAATTTCCATTCATCCCCTTCTTCTTCTTCTTCTTCTTCTTCCTCTTCCTCTTCTTCCATCTCCTTATGAGCCAAACGCTCTTCCTTTTCGGCAAGAGTCTCATAAGGTTGAAAAACAAATGGAATTTTTATAAGCAAAATGTTGGAATGATTGAAATTTTTTCTAGAAACAAATTCTTCTCCTTTGAAATCCACTCCAAAATAGGTAAAATTTCGAGTGTGATAAATTCCATGATACAAAGTATTCTCACCCATTTCAAGATTTTTGGGACGAAATTCATCCAAAATAACTTGCGCACAATTAATGTCATAATTTCCAAAAATAGCAAAAAGTGCTTTGCAAACTTTTGAAGTAGGATTATTAAAATTCCCCGATCTTGGGGTCAAAGTATGTTGCAAAAGAAGATTGACAATTCTTGCTTTTGGTCCAAAATTTCGATTTTTGAATTCAAAATTATCATTCCCTTTGAAAATGTGATGAAATGTCTCACGATCATTTTCATCGATTTTAAAATTAGAAAGATCCATTCCCGTACTCTTGCAATTGAGAATGGTACCCAAAAGATCACAATTCAAAACAATTCTAGTGCCTTTAACACTACTCCAAATTTCATCCTCATTTCCATTATAAAATCCACGGTTTAAATTTGCATAGAAAATTTTGACAAGGTTTGGATAGCAAACGAAATCATTTTTAGAAGCATCAACAAGTCTAAGAATTTGATTATTTGCAAAAAGAGAATCAATTTCATAAGAAGAAAAATCTTGAAAGATAGCAAACTTTCCGGGATGGACTTTTGCATAGTTAGCATAATTGATATATGCTTTAATTGCCTTCGGATCATTGAAGAGTTGCTCTTTTATCTTTATGGAAATTCTCATGGTGGAGGGGTTGCTTGAAGAAGCCATTAAAGTAGACAGTAGAGAGCTTGAAGTTTTGAAGAGAGAGTTTGAAAAGATAGTGAATAAATAGATTCTCATAGGACATGCTCTCTGGTCAAAAGATGTCTTTTAAGAGAATTGAATGAAGTGAAAAGATGGAGGGAAATTCAACCATTTGAATTCAAATTTTGAATTTCAAATTCTGGTACCCATGTCGACTTCATGGTGGGGACCATGTCGACATGTGCCAATGAATTTTTGTGATTTATTTTTCCTAAGTACTCCAATATATATATATATGCTTATTATATTTAATGTATATATATCTGGAATATTATTAGAATTATAGTATTTTCAATATATTATTATACTATGAAAATAATAATAAAATAATAATAAAAATAATAAAATAATAGTAAAAATTTTAAAATTCAAATAACACACTAATTCAAAATCAATCAATCAAGCGATCAAGCATCCAATTCTAAGCATGCAATTTCAACCAATCATATTGTAACTGTGTACCTTTTTCTGAGTCCATTTCTCCGAATTCGTCGAAGTCGTGAACTGCCGTGAAACACAAATTTAAATTATCTGTCTTTTGATCATCATCATTTGAGGATGAGTCTAAGTCATCTAGAGTAGTAGTAAATGCACGCTTCCGTTTCTTTGCTGGATCATTGTTCATAGGAGGATTTTGCCTATCTGGATAAGGACAGTCTCTTTTGATATGGCCTGGTTCATCACAGTTGAAACATTTGATATTATTTGGCATTACATTCTGATTCCAGAGTTCTTATAGTTGTTTCTCTTGAGATTATTCATCTTTCTGTATTTCATAAATTTCTGAAAATTCCTAGTCATAAAGGCTATCTCTTCATCATTATCGCTATTTGAGTCTAATCCATCAGTTAATGCATTAAATGCCATTGATTTCTTTTCAGATGCTTTGCTTTCTCTTCTCCCAATCTTGTGAACTTCAAAAGAATTAGAATTCCAATTAATTCTTCTATCTTTAAAGTACTGATGTCATTTGCCTCTTCGATCGCAAGTGTCTTTTGATCCCAATCTGGAGTAAGAGAATTTAGAATTTTTCCGACTTGATCTTCTTTTGAAAATTCCTTTCCTAAGGATATTAAAGAATGCACAATATCCTGAAATCTACTATACATATCGGAAATAGACTCATTAGAATTCATTTTAAATAATTGAAACTGATTTTTGAGCATGGAAATTTTGGTTTGTTTAACTTTGCTTGTTCCTTCGTGAGTCACTTGCAAAGTTTTCCAGATTTCATATGCAGACTTACAAACCGACACTCTATTAAATTCATTTCTATCAAGTGAACAAAACAAAATATTCATTGCTTTATAATTATTTTGTGCAACAGTCTTTTGCTCAGCAGTCCGCTGTGCAAAATCAGTTATGGGTTCATAATATTCAGTTTGTGTGATATTCCAAATATCTAATCCTACAGACTGTAAATATATTTTCATCCTACGTGCCCAATATGCAGATTATGGATCTTAAGGCTAGGATTAACACTAGAGGGGGGGAGGGTGAATAGCGTTTATAAAGAATTACTAAATCTTTTTAAGTTTATGTTAATTTGAACACAAATGTAAGCAAAATTCAGACACAGATATGATCACAGAAACAAACACAGACATAGAAATAAAGTAAAGGTAGTAAAGAAAAGAACACACCCGATTTTATACTGGTCGGAGCTACCTTACATATAGTCCCGCACAACAAGTACGGATTTCATTTCAAAAGCAATTTTTACAATTACACCCTCGATTTCAAGGCAACGAGGTACATCCTCCAGAATCACAATTCTCTGGGTAGAGATACTTGATTTCTCGGGCAACAAGTTCACCCAATTGATTTCCCAAGGCTACAATCACACCTTATCTCTCTTGAGATTTCCAAGGCCACAATCACACCTTTTCTCGTTTAATTGATTACAAAAAGCCTATAACTTTGAATAGCACGGAGGATCTTGTTGAGATAGTGATAGAGAATCAAATCAGAGATAATCTAGCTAGATTCAATGTTGATTTTGGCTGAGTAATGGTAAGAAAATGTATATAGAAATGTGGAAGAAGAAGAGGAGTGAAAAACCAGAAAATCTATATTGAAATTCGTTGAAACCAACCCCTATTTATAGAGGAACAACAACCATGTCCGTTCGTGAAGAGTTATGACGAATAGAAACTTCTTTTGAAATTTAAATTTTGAACTCAACTGACATTATGTCGGCATGGGGTACTTGGGCATGTCGACACCCCAAAGGAATTTTTGATGTTTTGTTTTTCTTTGAAAATAACTTTTATCTTATTTTAAAACTATTTTAAACTTTTATAAATATACTTAAATATAGTTGAAATACATAAATAAATATATAGAATAATATTTTGGTATATATAAAATTTTACTATAATTTTATATTTAAATCTAAATATATAAATATATAAATATTAAAAAATTAAATATACTTTTATTTTAAAAGATAGTTTAAAACCAAGGATAATTTGATTTTGAAATTCAAGATTATTTTGAGGCTAAAAGTATTTGAAATTAGGATTGATGTTTTTGATTCTTTTAGAAGGAAGGTTTTGAAATCATTTTGAAAACAAGATATAATTTTGAAAAATTCATTTTGAATAAAAAGTTAGCGGATACAAAACAATGTTCCACTAGATTTTTCGTAGGCTCCATCCTACTTAGGGTTCCATCCCTTTAACAGGCTCGAAGTGGATTCCATTCCATGAATAAATTGGATTTTAAGATGCCAGTGCTTTTCTAGGAGTTTTAACAAAATTTCTAATTAAAAAATAAATTACTTGAACTCTTGATAATATGATACTCATGAGTCTTCAATCTTGATATCTTGAATTTTTATACTGTACAGTCTTCATTTTTGGTACCTGCATGGTTAAATCCTGCATATACATATATATATCTGAACTTATAATGTTAGTATTTATATTTTATAATTTTCCTAAGGTTGTTGTCATCAAAACCATCATCTCATGGACTAACAATCCAAAGCGATTGACATGACTTGTAAAACCCAATGGGGTCGGCATGTTAATGTTTTTAGAAGATGAGTCGGCACACTTGAAGATTCGACAAGGTAGGGATCTGTTCGGCATGGTATGTCCCAAGTATCGGGTCGGCTTGATGTGTTCATGGGTATACGATCGGCGTGGCGTGTGAAAATGGCGAGGTCAGCATAGGATATGGAAACAATAGTGTCAATATACTAAGAAGGGTTGGCATGATGATATGGATCAGCATAATGAGTTGGGCTTAGCCTTCCCTATGGTGGTCCCAAATGGTCAGGCGGTCCAGGTCTCGAGATGTCAGTCATTTTGGAGGCTGCCTTCATCTATAAATATAGGGACAGGGGGCCATTTTAAGAACCTCTCTTTGGAGGCTAAAAAGTGAAACTCTGCCATTTTGGTAATCAGTTTCCTTTTGTTCAAACTTATTCTCAAGCTATTTCTTGTTCATTGTATCTATAATAAATTGAGTTGTGAAGCAATAAAGAATGTATTAAGAGTGGACGTAGGCAATTAGCTTCAAACCACTACAAACCTGGTTGTTTTGTTTTCTGCTATATTTTCCTTAATATTTAGTGTTATTTCTCAGTTTTCATTTAATTTCTTCATTTATTTCACTACTTCGGGTGTTTGTGACAAATTTGATTGCAAACTAATATATATATATATATATATATAACAATCAGAGCAAACTAACCTATCATCGGCCTAGACAATTATAACAACTTGTCCTTAAAATGCTGATAGATAAATAAGTAATGTGGTGGAAAATAAATATGTGAATATGTCTTGGAGGCATCCATCTCGTCTCCTGAAGCTCCAAAACATTCAGTTAAGTCTGGAAATATACTTGGGGATGACATGAGCATTATAAGGAAATAACACCAGGATTAGTCTCATAAACCAGTGTGAGAAACCCAAATCATATGAATTTTTATATTTATAAAATCCTTCAAAAATAAAGGTAGCTCATAAGACCATGTTATAAATAAACATGGACATATTTTTACCTTACGATAATCAAAATATTTCTAATAGAAAATATAGTGATATTATAATAATGTCTAGGGTGTGAAATATAAATAATCAAACAGCTGTGATGCATGTGAGTGTACATCACAACAACAATAGATTTACAATTGAAACCGCTAAGGCGCGTTTGCTAATTATGAAGGATTCCATGGAGCTGGACTCGGTATTTCGAGAATGGTCCTTTCGCATAATGATCATAAATATCCTCTTGAAGCATCATGCATCCCTAGCTGATGTACATAGGAAATATATAGCTGACTACAGCACATGAAGCTGAGCGCACAACTCATGCATGCATAACTATAGGTAACTCTAGGGTGGAGTCGAATACACGCTTGTGTTAGTTGAACCCTTGCTCTATGCACTTTATTGCTAGTTTTAGTCATATCCCTTGGTGAGGCTATGTCCAACATTCCAGGACATGAGTCACAACTTGAATAGATCTTGACATACGAGTCCCCAACTCGAACAGATCTCGACATACGAGTCTCTAACTCAAGAAAATCTTAGAACAACACATGGATTCCCATATCTCAACACATCTTAGAACAACATATGGATTCTTACATCCTGAATATACCATGAATAATTACATGCGTTTGAGCATCTCAAACAGATCCCAGATCTCTAGATAGATTCCAGCATCTCAAACCAATAATGAACCTCTTCCAAAGCATAGAACACATATATGGTTTTGAAATGGTTACAGTTTCAAATCATTTCATATAAGTACACTCCCTTACTTACTGGGCGCATGACAAACCAATCAATTGATTTTTGGTAAACGCAGCACCGGTTGTAACGACTCCACCGCTATATCCAGTTCAGCAAAGAACATTACAAGTAATGTCATCTGCTAATCCAGAGAACACCGCTTGCTAAGGGAGATCGAATGTAAATATATCTTTATAAAAACAATGACACATCATTTGTACCTTTCTCTTAACGTCCGAACTAAAATTTGACATGTACAGTATATAAACACACCGATCTAAAAAATATCCAGGACAATATAAAATACGAAAACATATGTCAGAGTTGCATAGATCACAATGGAAGAATAATCTTATAATTTATACAATTATGAGTTTACAAAATGGAACATTAGACTCAAATAATATATATATATATATATATATATATATGTATGTATGTACGACAATTCTATAATCTCAACTATACATCACAAATATATAGGGTCCAAATGTCTAAAATGAGATAAACTAAAAGTCCAAAGGTATATCTTCCAGCTAGCCCAATCATCCAAAGGTCATCTCTAAATAACACTCAGGTCAGATGATCTCTAAATATCAAAAGGTGATACCGATGACAAGAATATATGACTTAACCTTATCAAAATAAGTCATATCCAATAGATATGTTCAAACAATATACATGCATGTTAACAAAATATATGACAACCATAACAATAGAAGTCATAACGAATAAACATCCATAAGCAACACATATATGCCAAATTCAAATTAACAATAATAGGGCATAATAAAAAAATTCACCATTTCATAAATTCATCTCAAGTCATAATAGACTATCATCTAAAATATGGTGACAGCAATCAAAATTCTTCAGAGCCTATAATGATATTAAAATTTCAACTATAAAAATATTTGAAGAAAATTTTCACTAATAAAATTTTAACGTCCCCAAACTTATCAATTTAAAATTATTAAATTATTTATATTTTTGAAATTTTATTTGGAATTAATTTGAAATTTTTTTCAAGGCAAATGGAATTAGTATTGATTTATTCATATATAAATGGATTATAATTCAAATTTGAAATTGAAATTGAATTTGAAATTTAAATAAATGTCTTAGAAAAATCATTTGCATTTAAAATAATAAAAATGTAATTTATTTAATGTGAAATTAGTTAAAAAAATTTCTTCATTAAATTTGTATATAATAATAATAGTAAAAAGTATATTTTTTAAATAGGAAATATAAATTAAAAAATTATATATAAAAATATTTGTGCATGCCCAATACAAGTATTAAGCATGTAACAAGAAATAATACAAGTGTAATTCATAAAAACTAGTAGATTAACAAGTGTAATCAATTTAATTATGGATGTAGACTAGTGTCCTAATTTTTATTTTTTCTTTTATTTTTATTAAAGAAGAAAATATCAAGTATATACGTCTTTTCCTCCTCTCCCTGATTTCTTTTAGTCTTCATTATCAAACTTCAAAGAAAAAAAAGAAAATTGTATACAGAGAAACCAGAAAACAAATCACAAAAAAAAATCAAAACTAGGGAAATCATCTCAAATATTAACAAACAAGGTCTGCAAACAAATAACAAGCAAGCCATCAATTTAAACAATTCTAGTTCAAGATCTAACATCAACAAGTAAATTCCAGATTCAAGAACCAAGATTTTCAAATCAAAACCAGAAAGCAATTTCCAAATTCTTTTCAAATTTTGAATTCCAGGTTTCTTCTCCTCTACTCTTCAAAATCAGGTGAGCAAACCTTTGTCAAATCCAGATTTTTAGCTGTTGTTTGTGATCATGTCTGAAGTGATGTTGAAACCAATTGTATGTGAACAAGTCTTTGTGTATATGTATATTAATATGCCTGTGAAAAATCTAAGAACAGAAAAATGTCTCTGTTCTAAGTGTAACAGTATTCAAACCTATTTGAAAAATTAAAACTCACTCTCTGATCGTCTGGAGACATTGATATCTAAATGAAATATGTTAGGAAAGATCTCCATTTTAAAAATATTTTTGAGTATTAAAAGTAAATGGGTTTACTGGAAATATAAGAAAGCCAAAGAAATCGAATTTTGTCTAAAAAATTTAATTGATTAAAACCTAAGTTTTAATTGCATGATACAATTCATCTTTATAAACTATGATTTTTAAAACTCAAGTCATGAACTTTAAGTTGGGAAATCATGAGCATTTGTGAGATGATCAGAAAATAGGTTTTAAGGTTTTTTTGGTGATCGACGACATGGTTTGTCTTGCGATCATGGCAGAGGATCGTTGGGAGGTCTGGGAGTTTGAGAATAATGCTCGGAAATTTTTTCGATCATCATAGTGGCTTAATTTCGATGATATAGGGTTTAAAGCTCGTATTTCGTAAGGGTCAGAATTTGTTCAACTGCAACGTCGTCATTGAACCGAAACATACCGGACATAGGGGGATCGAAACATCAGACATCAGCGAAGCTTTAGCCACGTTCGTGTGACCACTGATGGTTGGAGGTGGAAGCAAGTGGTGGTTTTAGGGGCGTCGATCTTGCTCCAAGTGTGGCCAGAAGCTAAATCGTAAATTCGCCATCGTTCAAGGGTTCTGGGTGCTCTAATGGCCAAAGGAAGTTGTCGTAGACTTATCGACGGACGTAGCACCGATCGAAGTTGGCTGGAATGCCCATGCATGTGTACGGTGTCGATGTGATATCAAAAATTTAGGTTGTGGAATAAGCATTGCCGACTCGAAGTTGTCTTCGGGGTGTTCGTGTGCTGGCTCGAGTTTGAGTCCGGGTATTTTCAAGTATGTATCGGGTTTTATAAAAACTTAAAAAGAATTGAGGTTATGAAAAACATGCGGGTAGGTTTTGAGCAAAACTCGAAGCAAGCAATTTTCTAACTCAGGTAATACTCGAGCGCGTCTCGGGTTGGAAATAAAAATCAGTTTTCACTTTGAAATAAAATTCAAACTTTAAAATTTTTGTCCATGCTTTCAAATAATGGTTATGATTTTAAGTTTGAATTAATTTAGGTTTTTAATAAGATATTTTTAAAAGTAATCTATTTAATTTTGTAACATTATAAATTAATTATTTTGAATAAATAATGTAATTAAGAGTAAAATTAAGATGAAATATTGATTTTTTTAATTCTTAATTAACCGTAACCTCTTATGTTAATAATGAATAGTTATAAAGTTTATTAATTTAGGATTTTGAAATAATTAAATCATTAATTAAGATAAATGATCACTTAATTAATTAAAGGATAACCAACTAAAGGTTAATTAAATATATAATTAAGGTTAATTATTAATTTATGTTAATTATTAAAGATTAATTAATTAAGGTAATTAATTAAGGAATAATTAATTAATGAAGATAATTAAGATTTAATTAATAATTAAGGATTTAATTAATTAATAATTAAAGACTTAATTAATTAATAATTAAGGATAAATTAATTTAAAATTAAGGATAATTAATTATTAATTAAAGATAATTAATGAAAATAATTATGTGATTTATTGATTGTAATCATACTGTTAATTCACCTCATTGTTAGATGATTGATTATTATTGAAGTGCCTTGAGCTGATTGATACCCCTGTTATGTGATTGTGATACTTTGTGATATCAATTGCTTTGTGCCGAACTATGATATTTGTGATTTGTTTCTGTGTGAATGTGAAAACCCATTGGCCCATAAAACAGCATGTGAATTTCGATGCGACAGGGAGTCGGATTCCAATTGGTTATCCGAAACCCACATCGAATATAAATGATGAATCTTTGTGATTGATATATCCACGTGTTTTTAAATTGAGCGCTCACTATTTGGTTTAGCCGGGAGAGGACCTTTGTGTCATATAACCCATTCCGAATAGTGATACGACGAAATGGAAAACATTTGAAAACGTTGGCGATGACCGGGTGTCTTCGAGAAAGATAGGATAACCTGTCGAATGACTCTGCATTGAGTTGCTCCGATATAGAGATCTCCATATGTGATGGGGAGTCCGATCGGGATTGTGGATGCTTGGATTGCAAGGGCTTCTTTGGAAGTGCCTTCTATTCTGTTTGAACCCCAAACAGGTATGGTTGTATGTCTGACGTTACACTTTGAGATATAAAGCTGTTTTCTTTCAAATACATTTCTGTTGGTGGTGGAAAATTTATTCTCTTAGCTTAACACCCTTCTCTGAGATGTAAGAGCTCAGAGGTTATGCAGTTGAAGGTTATTAATGATATACTCCCAATTTGGTAGTGTGGCATGCTGAGTGCTGCGGATCATTTGTTGATCGAAGCATGGCTTTTCTGAAAATCGTAGCTTTGTGGACAAGCTTCGTCGAACCCCACAACCCGGTAATGGTCGAAACAGGAATGTTGCGGCAAGGTTTTTTAAGGGTCGCGCCCTTAGGGTATGTCCATTTTCTTCTGGATAAGAGGTGGTACCATGGTATGGAGCGCAGATATTTAACTGTGTGGTTGTTGCTATTTGTTGGTGAATCCCGGGATAAAGATCGGTAACGATCTGGGATGGCATACTTGTAGGTGTTACCTAGTTACAGAGGTAGCCCAGCCTTATGTTGGTAGAGATCCGATTTGGTTCTTGAGGGTGTCCCTCCATAGGCGTTCCATTTGATAAGGATGTTCCTTAGGCTGACCATTGATGGAAATCTAATCATTCAATACATGCCCTTTACGATTTCAATTATATAACCTTCCATTCTTACATGGTACCTATAGTAGGCATAGTATAATGGTACCTATGCTGGCTAAGATTAATATTATACTTTCAAAATGTTTTCACACTATACACTAATAATAATATCAAAAGAGTTTTCTCGTATTAAGCATATTTGACTATCATACGGAGAAATCTCCTCCAAGTGTGCGATTGCATTATGTGTCTGCCGGGAGGCCTTATGGTAGTTTCATTTTCCAAAAGCATATTGGATTTCTTTAAAAAATTGTTTTGTACAAACAACTATTTTTGTTTACTCATACCAGTCGTATGACTGAACCGGAGTTTATTGTTCCCTTCCTATACTCTGGGGGCCTATAATTTCCACACGGGCAGCCTAGAAGCAGGTTATCCGTGTTTTGGAGCTAGCTTGAAATCTTTTGAAGTCTTTTGGAAGCTATCGGATTTTGGAAGCTTTTGGCCTTGGAAATCTTTTGAAGTGTTTGAGTTTTTGGAGGATCTTCTCAAAGCCGAAGTATGTTGGAAATATTTGGAGTCACTATTATTGTTCCTTATGTATATCATCCTGATGTTGGAGTTCATCTGTTGTAATCGTTATTGTGATGATGTTGTATCTGTGTTGTGATATATGATATCATCTTTTGTTTCCGTTGTTCATATTCATCTAATGTTGTTATAAGCTCCATCCGAACTGGAGTTTAACATTTGAATCTCCGGCAGTCGAATATAAGGTATTTGATGTTGATTTTCAATGGCTGAATTTTGGATCGTGACAAGTAGTATCAGAGCTAAAGGTTGAGTAAGAACTTTAGCTACGGAGTATAACAGATTAGGTGGCTCATTAGAGATAGGGTGAAGTATACCCTAGAATGAGTATAAACCGAAAGACCGAAACCCTAAAATTTCTTGGTCTATTTCTTTTAACTGTTGATATTTCCTAAGATATCTCGTCCGTATATCTAAATCAAGTTTCCTTACTATTTACCGATAGTGAGAATGAGCGGGCGAAGAGGACGAGGTAGGGGACGGGGAAATACCACTTCAACTAGTCAAGTCTCTGCAACAACAGCTATAACTATTCAACCTCAGATGAATCTGGCTGACCTATATAGAAGTTTTTCCAGACTTGGTGGAAAGCCATTCACTGACAACGAATCTATTGTCTAAGCCCAAGCCTGGATTAGATCGTGTGAAAGAATTTTTAGAGGGCTGAAGTTAGAAGACGATCAAATGCGACTAGTAGCTTCTTGGCAACTCCAAGAGGAAGCTCTAGCATGGTGGGAGACAGTTACAGTGGATGAGCCCAAAGATGAGTTTACTTGGAGTCGATTCAAAGAGTGTTTGCGCAGCGATATATGCCATCTGCTGGTATCTACCGAATGTACCAGGAGTTCATGGATTTGAAGTAGGGAAGTTTAACATTTGAGGAGTATTTGAATAAATTCAACGAATTATCTCGTTTTGGTCCGGAGCTGGTGAATACACCTTTGAAGAAGAATGAAAGGTTTATAAAAGGGATGGATAAGAAGTACTATGAAAGAATGACAACTCATGTGAAAGAATCCTTTTCTGATTTGGTTGATATGGGTTATCGATATGCTACCCTGGATATGCCGGAAGTTCCGAAAGTGAAGGGAAGTTCAATCAATCTAAATTAGAAGAAAAGGAAGTCCAAAGGGAAGAAACCAGATCAAGGCAAGGAGAAGAGGAGTAATCAGGAGAAAGGCCATTATTCAAATGATTGTAAGAAGCCAAAGAAACAAGTAAAGGAATATCATCCTGTGAAGACAAGTCGAAGAACTAAGGGATACTTTTATTGTCACAAGCCAGGTCATGAAGCTAAACATTGCCTGAAAAAGAAGCAAGCACAAGTAGCGAAAATGTATGCGATACAAGATGACCCCTCAACTTCAAAGGCGGATAAAGAAAAAGGAGTTTTAGAAGGTCTTATCGTTTATGATAGAGTTGTTAGAGTATTGTTCGACACGGGCGCTACACATATCTTTATCTTCCAATAAACCGTAAATGAATTAAAACATAAACTTGAATTTGTTGATGAGCCTATCTGCGTAACGAATCCAGTTGGTGGTCCGGCAAATCTTTGTCTATGATGTAGAGATGTTCCTATCTCGTTTTCTTGTTATAGATTTCCTATCAACCTTTTCATCCTCGACTTTGATGAATTTGAAATCTTACTCGGAATGGATTGGATAACAAAGCACGAAGCCAAGTTAGATTGTAGTAATCGAACAATTTTGACCAGAACCAAATTTGGGAATTTCATTGAAATCTCTTGTGAGGATCCAAGTCCTAAGAGAGATAAACTGATGTATACTTTGGGATATCCTGAGCCTAGCCTGGAGTCTATACCTATTGTTTGGAAATTTCCACATGTGTTCGAAGAGGTCAAATCTTTACCCCCACACAAAGAAATTGAATTCAAAATTGACTTAGTTCCAAATGTTTGTCTTGTCGTTCACGCAGGACGCAGGATGACACCCAGGGAAAGGATAGAATTAGTCAAGCAAACCTGTGATTTGCTAGAGAAAGGACTAATACGTCCTAGTGTTTCCGAATGGGGTTCAACTGTGGTATTCGTCGCTAAGTCTGACGGATCTTTGAGATTGTGCATAGACTACCGCGATCTCAATAAACTAATGCTCAAAAAAAAAAAAATTTCCTTTACCTAGAATTGATGATTTGCTTGATCAACTGCACAGTGCTCGATTCTTTTCAAAGATGGATCTAGCACAAGGATTCCTTGAGCTATGAATTGCCGAAGACTGTGTTCACTTGATTGCTTTCGGGGTACAGACATTTTCTACGAATGGTTAGTCATGCCTTTCGGACTAACAAATGATCCCGCATACTTCGTAGACTTAATGACTCGTGTATTTCGAGAAGTATTGAAAAAATTTATTCTTGTGTTTATTGATGATATCTTGATCTACTCCAAAACCGAAGAGGAGCATGCTTAGCATCTAAGGATTGTTTTGGAAATATTAAAGAGGAACATTCTGTTCGCCAAATTTTTCAAATGTCATTTTTGGGTCAAGGAAGTCAGATTTCTCGGGCACATTGTTAATGAAGAGGGAATCTATGTAGACCCGGGTAAGATTTCTTCTATTCTAGACTGGAAGCGACCCACAACTCCGAAAGAAGTTTGAAGATTTCTAGGTTTAGCAGGATCTTACCGAAAGTTTGTTTAGGATTTTTCCAAGATAGCTAGTCCATTGATTAAGCCAACAATAAAGAATGCAAAATTTGACTAGATACCGAAATGTGATGAAGATTTCCACGAGTTAAAGAGGAGATTGACTACCGCTCCTGTTCTTGCTATTATCAACGGGAACCAAGGTTTATCTGTCTATACCGACGCTTGTGGTGATGGTTTGAGTATGGTGCTAATGCAGAATAGGAAAGTAATTGCCTACACGAGTAGATAATTACGTTTGCATGAGAAAAACTACCCAACCCACGATCTGGAACGCCTAGCAGTTATTTTCGCTTTGAAAATCTGGCGACACTATCTTGTGGGTGAAAAATTTGAATAATTCTTAGATCGTAAATCTCTGAAGTATCTCTTCACCCAGAAAGATTTAAATCTAAGACAACAACGTTGGTTGGAATTTCTGGCATCTACTGACCTAGACATTCTATATACGCATGGTAAAGCCAATATAGTTGCCGATGCTTTGAGTAGGAAACATGCTATTCTTGCTCATCTTGTTGTCGCTCCTATTCTTCTTAAGAAGATCGCCAATAAACAGAAAGAAGACAAGTTTTTTCTAGAAATTTATAGAAGAATTCGTCATGGTGAAAATTCCAGTTTTGAGGTCGATAAGAATAGAATTGTAAGACTGAAAGACAAGAGGTGTGTCCCAGACATCCCGGATCTGAAGCGTGAAGTGTTGGACGAGTGTCACAAGTCTAAACTCAGTATCCATCCAGGAGTTAATAAGATGTATAGAGATATTAAAAGAACTTTTTGGTGGAAAACAATGAAAAGGGATATATCTGTTTATGTCAGTCGTTGTGCTACCTGTCAGCAAATTGAAAGTGATCAAAAGAAGTCAGCGGTGTTAGTCCGTAAGATGATGGTTTTGATGACAACAACCTTTGAATAGGATTATAAAATATAAATACTAACATTATAGTTTAGAAATATATGTATATGCAGGATTTAACCATGCAAGTACCAAGAATGAAGACTGTACATTATAGAGATTCAAGATATCAAGATTGAAGACTCATGAGTATTAAGATTATCAAGAGTTCAAAATTTCAAGTAATTTATTTTTTAATTTTAATTAGAAATTTTGTTAAAACTCCTAGAAAAGCACTGGCATCTTAAAATCCAATTTACTTGTGGAATGGAATCCACTTCGAGCCTGTTAAAGGGATGGAACCCAAAGTAGGATGGAACCTACGAAAAATCTAGTGGAACATTGTTTTGTATCCACTAACTTTTATTCAAAATGACTTTACAAAATTATATCTTGTTTTCAAAATGTTTTCAAACCTTCCTTTTAAAAGAATCAAAATCATCTATCCTGGTTTTAAATACTTTTAGCCTCAAAATAATCTTTAATTTCAAAATCAAATTATCCTTAGTTTTAAACTATTTTTTAATAATAATATATTTAACTTTTAATATTTATACTTAGATTTAAATATAAAATTATAGTAAAATTTTATATATACCAAAATATTATTCTCTATTTTATTTATGTATTTTAACTATAGTTAAGTATATTTATAAAAGTTTAAAATAGTTTTAATATAAGATAAAAGTTATTTTCAAAGAAAAACAAAACACCAAAATTTCCTTTGGGATGTCGACATGCTCAATACACCCATGTCGACATAGTGTCAGTTAATTTCAAAATTTAAATTTAAAAAGAAGTGTCTATTCATCTTATCTCTTCACGAATGGACATGACTGTTGTTCTTCTATAAATAGGGGCTGTTTTCAACGAATTTTTAATCATATTTTCTGGTTTTCATTTCTCTTCTTCTTCCATATTTCTTTATACATATTCCTACCATTACTCTGTCGAAATCAAAATCGAATCTAACCAGATTATATCTGGTTTGATTCTCTATCACTATCTCAAAATGATCCTCAGTGCTATTCAGAGTTATAGGCTTATTTGTAATCAATTAAACGAGAAAAGGTGTGATTGTGGCCTTGGAAATCAATCAACCGAGAAATGGTGTGATTGTAGCCTTGGGAATCAATTGGGCGAACTTGTTGCCCGTGAAATCAAGTATCTCTACCCAGAGGATTGTGAATCTGGAGGGTATACCTCGTAACCTTGAAATCAAGGGTGTAATTGTACAATTTCTTTTGAAAGGAAATCCGTACTTGTGTGCGGGACTGGATGTAGGGTAACTCCGAACCAATATAAAATCCGGTATGTTCTTTCCTTTACCGCTTTTACTTTATTTTTGCATTTGTGTTTGATTCTGTGATCATATTTGTGTCTGAATATTGCATACATTTGTGTTCAAATTAACAAAAACTCAAAAAGATTTAATAATTTCTTAAACCACTATTCACCCCCTCTAGTGTTTATCCTAGCCTTAAGATCTGTAATCCGCATTTCTCACATTTGGTATCAGAGCTAGGTTTTCAAATTTTCATAACCTGAATTTTGAAATTTTTTAAAAATGGCTACCAACACTGGTACTATTACTAACACTACTATTCCTGTCACCACTTCATTTGTAGAAGGTCAGTCTACTGTCAGACCACCATATTTTAATGACAGTAACTATGCATATTGGGCATGTAGGATGAAATATATTTACAATCTGTAGGATTAGACACTTTGAATATCACACAAACCGAATATTCTGAACCCACAAATGATTTTGCATAGTGGTCCGTTGAGCAAATGAATGTTGCACAAAATAATTCTAAAGCAATGAATATTCTGTTTTGTTCACTTGATAGAAATGAATTCAATAGAGTGTCTGTTTGTAAGTCTGCATATGAAATCTGAAAAACTTTGCAAGTTACTCATGAAGGAACAAGCAAAGTCAAATAGACCAAAATTTCCATGCTCACAAATCAGTTTCAATTATTTAAAATGAATTCTAATGAGTCTATTTCAGATATGCATAGTAGATTTCACGATATTGTGCATTCTCTAATATCCTTGGAAAAGGAATTTTCGGAAGAAGATCAAGTCAAATTTTTTTAAATTCCCTTACTCCAGAATGGGATCAAAAGACACATGCGATCGAAGAGGCAAATGACATCAGTACTTTAAAGATAGAAGAATTAATTAGAAATCTAATGTCGTTTGAAGTCCAAATGATCGGGAGAAGAGAAAGCAAAGCATCTGAAAAGAAATCAATGGCATTTAATGCATTGACTGATGGATCAGACTCAAACAACGATAATGATGAAGAGATAGCCTTGATGACCAGGAATTTTTGGAAATTTCTGAAATACAGAAAGATGAATAATCTCAAGAGAAACAACCATAAGAACACCGAAAATCAGAATGTAGTGCCAAACAATATCAAATGATTCAACTGTGATGAACCAGGCCATATCAAAAGAGACTATCCGTATCCAGAAAGGAAAAATCCTTCTATAAATAATGATTCAGTAAAGAAACGGAAGTGTACATTTACTGCTACTCTAGATGACTCAGACTCATCGTCAAGCGATGATGATCAGAAGACAGATAATTCAATTTGTGTTTCACGGCAGTTCATGACTCCGACGAACTCAGAGAAACGGATTCAGAAAAAGGTACATATTTACAATACAATTGGTTGAAATTGCATGCTTAGAATTAGATGCTTGATTGCTTGATTGATTGATTTTGAATTGGTGTGTTATTTAAATTTTAAATTTTTTACTATTATTTTATTATTATTATATTTTTATTTTTATTGGTATAATAATATATTATGGAATATAATATAATTCTAATAATATTCCAGATATAAATAGACATTAAAAATAATAAGTATATATATATATATATATTAGAGTACTTAGGAATAATAAATTATAGAAATTCACAAGCACATGTCGACATGGTCCCTACCATGATGTCGACATGGGTACAGAATTTGAAATTCAAAATTTGAATTCAAATGGTTGAATTTTCCTCCACCTTTTCACTTCATTCAATTCTCTGAAAAGGCATATTTTGACCAGAGAACATGTCCTTTGAGAATCTATTTATTCACTATCTTTTATCACATCTTTTCACTCTCATTTTCAAATTCAAACTCTCGCTTCAAAACTTCAGGCTTTCTACTCTCTACTCTAATGGCTTCTTCAAGCAACCCCTCCACCATGAGAATTTCCAGAAAGATAAAAGAGCAACTCTTCAATAATCCAGAGGCTATAAAAGCATACATCAATTATGCTAACTATGCAAAAGTCCATCCCAGAAAGTTTGCTACATTCAAGATTTCTCTTCTTATGAAATTGATTCTCTTTTTGCAAACAATCAAATTCTTAGTCTTGTTGGTGCTTCTCAAAATTATTTTGTTTGTTATCCAAATCTTGTCAAAATTTTCTATGCAAATCTTAATCATGGATTTTGTAATGGAAACGATGATGTAATTTGAAGTAGTGTCAAAGGTATTAGAATTGTTTTGAATTGTGATCTTTTGGGTACCATTCTCAATTGCAAGAGTACGAGAATGGATCTTTCTAATTTTAAAATCGTGAAAATGATCGTGAGACATTTCATCACATTTTCGAAGGAAATGATAATTTTGAATTCAAAAATCAAAACTTTCGACCAAAATCTAGAATTGTAAATCTTCTTTTACAACATACTTTGACCCTAAGATCGGGAAATTTTAATAATCCTACTTCAAAATTTTGCAAAACGCTTTTTGCTATTTTTGAAAATTATGATATTAATTGAACGCAAGTTATTTTGGATGAACTTCATCCCAAAAATCTTGAAATGGGTGAGAATACTATGTATCATAGAATTTATCTCACTCGAATTTTCAACTATTTTGGAGTGGATTTCAAAGGAGAAGAATTTGTTTCTAGAAAAGTTTTCAATCATTCCAACATTTCGCTTATGAAAATTCCATTTTTTTTCAACCGTATGAGACTCTTGCCGAAAAGGAAGAGCGTTTGGCTCATGAGGAGATGGAAGAAGAGGAAGAGGAGGAAGAAGAAGGGGATGAAATGGAAATTGAAGAAGAAGAAGAAGGTGAAACTTCTTTGGAAAGCATCGACTATCCTCCTAATCCATCCAACAAAACCCTTCTCAAATACCAAAAGACCACTGTCGAGAATCAACGGATTCTTAAATGATCCGTTAGTAAGAAGTCGGACAAAATTTCATCCAAGATGAACAAGTTTATTTCCAAAGCCAGCAAGAAGCTTGGATTAACTTCATCGTCTTCATCCTCTAACTAGTTCTACCTTTTCGTATCTCGTTGTATTAGTTTTAGTTTATTTTGATTTGGATGTTCGTGTAGTTCTTTGTGTTTAATCGTTGTATTGTGTTATCTTGAAATGAAATTGAATTCCTTTTCTGTTATCTAGCTTATCTTATCTCCAGAATAAATGTCAGTGTATTATATAAATATATATACACACACACACATACAATTATTCACAAAATCAAAATAAGCTTTCAAAATTCACTACACCATGTCGACATTCCCCCTATGACCATGTCGACATGTACGGGTCAGAAATAACATTTCATTTTGAATTTGAAATTTGAATAACTACCTTATGTCTATTCATTTCAAACGAATTTCTACACCTATAAATACCTATTTCTTCCAGAATTCATCACTGAATATTATTTCTTATCAACTTTGTCTCTCGTTCTTCTCACAAACACAAATATGGCCAATCTAATTCATAATCTATCAGAAAACCTTAAAGAGACTCTTAATTCTTTGAAGAATATTCTTTCGTTCATTCTACGTAACTAGCGACACTTAGAATTGAGTCAAATGCAGATGACTAAAGAGCAAGAAAGGCATTTCGATGCAATACGATGGATGATTTTCTCCCTGCACAAGGATGATAACGAAGCACATCCTCCAGTCTCTCTCGCTAATGATAATGAAATTTGGGATGCCATTAAAGCAGACCCTATATCTGGAGAAGAAGGATGGGTGGAAGTTCCTCATAATGTTTGATTTGGTTTGATTGATTTGGTTTGTTTGATTTGAATTATTTGATTTGATTTGATTTGATTTGAATTGATTTGGATTAATATTTGGTGTGAAAAACATGTATAAATATGCATTAATATTTATATGATCTTTAATTAATTATCATGTCTATCAGTATAATTATCTCTTAATCTATCTATTATATACTGCATTTGTATAGTTTATTAATGCAGGTACTTTAGTCCAGGAATGAGGATGAGTTTATATAGTTTGGAGTTAGTTTTTGTTGAGGAAAAAGGGGGAGAAATATAAAATAGGACAGTTAGGCATAGATTAAGAGGGAGTTATTAGGACACAAGTAATATTTTGTAAACAAAGGTTGTCATCATCAATAAGGGGGAGATTGTTAGTCCGTAAGATGATGGTTTTGATGACAACAACCTTTGAATAGGATTACAAAACATAAATACTAACATTATAGTTTAGAAATATATGTATATGCAGGATTTAACCATGCAGATACCAAGAATGAAGACTGTACAGTATAGAGATTCAAGATATCAAGATTGAAGACCCATGAGTATCAAGATTATCAAGAGTTAAAGATTTCAAGTAATTTATTTTCTAATTTTAATTAGGAATTTTGTTAAAACTCCTAGAGAAGCACTAGCAACTTAAAGTCCAATTTATTCGTGGAATGGAATCCACTTCGAGCCTGTTAAAGGGATGGAACCCTAAGTAGGATGGAACCTACGAAAAATTTAGTGGAACATTGTTTTGTATCTGCTAACTTTTATTCAAAATGATTTTACAAAATTATATCTTGTTTTCAAAACCTTCCTTTTAAAAGAATCAAAATCATCTATCCTGGTTTTAAATACTTTTAGCCTCAAAATATTCTTTAATTTCAAAATCAAATTATCCTTAGTTTTAAACTATTTTTTAATAATAATATATTTAACTTTTAATATTTATACTTAGATTTAAATATAAAATTATAGTAAAATGTTATATATACCAAAATATTATTCTCTATATTTATTTATGTATTTTAACTATAGTTAAGTATATTTATAAACGTTTAAAATAGTTTTAGTATAAGATAAAAGTTATTTCCAAAGAAAAATAAAACACCAAAATTTCCTTTGGGATATCGACATGCTCAATACACCCATGTCAACATAGTGTCAGTTAGTTTCAAAATTTAAATTTAAAAAGAAGTGTCTATTCGTCATATCTCTTTATGAATGGACATGGATGTTGTTCTTCAATAAATATGAGTTGTTTTCAATAAATTTTTAATCATATTTTCTGGTTTTTATTTCTCTTCTACTTCCACATTTCTTTATACATATTCCTACCATTACTCTGCTGAAATCAACATCGAATCTAACTAGATTATCTCTGGTTTGATTCTCTATCACTATCTCAACAAGATCCTTAGTGCTATTCAGAGTTATAGGCTTTTTGTAATCAATCAAATGAGAAAAGGTGTGATTATGGCCTTGGAAATCAATCAAGCGAGAAAAGGTGTTATTGTAGCCTTGGAAATCAATTGGATGAACTTGTTGCCCGTGAAATCAAGTATCTCTACCCAGAGGATTGTGAATCTGGAGGGTGTACCTCATAGCCTTGAAATTGAGGGTGTATTGTACAATTGCGTTTGAAAGGAAATCTGTACTTGTGTGCGGGACTGGATGTAGGGTAACTCCGAACCAGTATAAAATCCAGTGTGTTCTTTCTTTTACTGCTTTTACTTTATTTTTGCATCTGTGTTTGATTCTGTGATCATATTTGTGTCTGAATATTGCATACATTTGTGTTCAAATTAACATAAACTCAAAAAGATTTAATAATTTCATAAAACACTGTTCACCCCCTCTAGTGTTTATCCTAGCCTTAAGATCCGTAATCCGCATTTCTCACAGGCGGGTTTACTCTAACCATTTGAGATACCAAAGTGGAAGTGGGATCAAGTGTCTATGGATTTCATAGACGGGTTTCCTCGAATTCGAAAGGGGAATGAAGCGATTTGGGTTATCATGGATCATCTAAATAAGACTGCCCGTTTCATTCCAGTGAAATCTTCCCGGACAGCGGCAAGTTTGTCCGAATTGTATATAAAAGAGATTGCTTGTCTCCACGGTATACCCAGCAGTATAGTGAGTGATCGTGACCCGATCTTCACTAGTAGATTTTGGGAGGCATTTCAAGCCACATTGGAAACCAAACTGAACTTCAGCACTACTTATCACCCGCAATTTGATGGGCAAACTGAAAGGATTAATCGAATATTAGATGACCTTTTGCACGCTTGTATTCTCGACTTTGGTGGTTCTTGGGAGAACTATTTGCATCTGGTTGAATTCTCATATAACAATAGCTATCAAGCCAGTATAAAAATGACTCCTTTCGAAGCTTTATATGGTCGTCCATGTCTATCACCGGCATGTTGGATTGAGTCTGGTGATAGACTCGTCCTTGGACCAGATATGATTAAGGAAGCCACTGAAAAAGTTGATTTTACTCGAAAGAGATTGAAAACGGCTCAAAGTCGTCAGAAGTGTTATGCTGATCGCAAAAGAAGAGATTTGGAATTCCAGATTGGAGATTCCCTTTTCTTAAAAGTGTCTTCAGTGCGTGGTGTGTTAAGGTTTGTGAAAACTGGTAAGCTGCACCACGATACATTTGTCCTTTTCCTATTCCAGAGAGAATAGGTCCTTTAGCGTACTGAGTGCAGCTACCCAGCTGGTTATCTGGCGTACACGATGTGTTTCGCGTTTCACATCTTTGGAAATATGTGCACGATCCAGACTGTATTATTGAAGAAGCTGCTCAGTAGGATTTGGAGATCACACTAAATCTGACATTGAAGAGAGATTCGTTAAAGATCATTGATCGTGAGGAAAAGCAGCCGAGGAATAAAGTTGTGAAACTAACAAAAGTGCAATGGAGCGGTGATCCAAATGACTATACTTGGGAAACAGAGGATAGCATGCAGAAGTCCTATTCCAATCACATAGTGGATATTTCAGCTTAATCTAGTAAGCCATTCTCTATTTTTTTCTTTATGTATTCGTATATTCTTTGTTTGTTTCTCTATCTCTTTCAAATTTCGAGGACAAAATTTACTTAAGAGGGAATCTGTAACATCCCCAAATTTTGTCAATTTAAAATTAGTAAATTATTTAAATTTCTGAAATATTATTTGGAATTAATTTGAAATTTTTTCAAGGCAAATAGAATTAGTATTGATGCAACATCCCAAAATTATCAATTAAAATAAATAATAAACTTAAACTCTTGGGGTTTAATTTGAGAATAAATTTGGAAAAAATAATAATCCAAAACAAATAAAATAGGTGGAAATATATATTAAATAAATTCCAAATTTATTTTTGGGTTTAAGATATTGAGATAATAAATGTTTTTAAAGGTCATATAGATTTGAAATCTTATATATATGAACATTTTCATACATTAGTAAATTTAATACACATTGGAATTTAAATTAAAAATTGTTAAAAGATAAGTGTTTATATTTCAAGTTTAAAATCCAAGTTGAATTTAAATTTGGAATAAACATTTTAAAATTAAGTAGCATTTAAAATCATTGAGGAATAAGTATACAATGGTCAAAACAACCTTTCTTTTGACATTGTACATATGCATATATATATATATATATACAAATGAATAAATATATACATGTATTGGTTTATAAAAGTATATATACAATATAGGAAATAAAATTTATAAAGATTTCTTCGCTTTGGAAACAATAAAGGCTGAAACATACATTCACAATAGAGTTGAATGATTAACAAAATCTAGTGCTTAAGGTATTTCTTTACAAATGGCACAAACCATCAACTCTTTAATAAAAAATTCAAATAAAAAATTCAGGAAACTCTTCACCTTCTAAAATTCGAATTTTTTAAATCCCCTAACACCTGATACTCAGTAATCAAAAGATCTTTGCAATTTTTACTTCAACATTCAAAGAAAAAAAGTTCAGAAGAAAAAAAAAGAGACTGCCTTCTTCAAATTCAAGCTAAAAATCTGAAATATTTTCTCATGCTTCTGAACAGTAGTGTGATAGTTTCAGGTATGTCTTGTTTTAAAGTCTATAGTTTATGAAATTTTGATTTTTAAAATCAAGTGTTAACAATTAATTCAAAACAAAAAATTGCAGATTTGTGAAGCAAGGGATTTCTGGTTTTCTTTATGTAGAACAGTTCTTTTCTACTTCTGGAAATAAATTAAAAAAGGCAAGTAAATTTTCATTTTAAAAGCTTGAACTTGAAGTTGTAATTCGTAATGAAGTAAGAGTTTAATTCAACAATATTGAATCTGTGCAGGAAAAAAAATCAAGAATTAAAGGCAATCTCTGGTTTTCAAGTTCAGGAAATGGTTCTTTGTTAAGGATTCAAGCTGTAAGAATTTTTTTTGTTATTTTTAATGATTAGAATAAATGAAAACAACATGGGATTAATACAACCATATCTAATTGTATTGCAGGAAGAATCAAGGTTTAATCTTTTTTTTTTTAGTTTCAAGTTTCAGAAAAAAAGAAAGAATAATCTTCTCTGCTATAAATCTAAAAGGTAAGTGTAATGAAAACCCCTGTTTTTGATAATTTAAATGCAAGGATACAACTAAAAAATAATCATAGATTTGTACACATCAATTTCAGATTTAAAAAGCCCAAGAGAATTAAGTAGAAAAGAGGGGAAGTTGCAGGCCTCATCTCTCTGTTTGAAAACTGTCTGTAATCTCTGGAAAAAAAAGTGAGTAAACCTTGTTTTCTTTTATCATGGTTGCTATGTGTATGTTTTGGGTGAAATAGGAAACTTAAGTTTTTGTTTGCATGCAAGAAATTTGAATGTATGATTGAATGCTTGGCTGGTCATGTTGACTGTACAAAATGTTAGTCATTGTTTAGTTTCAGGAAAACAAAAGTGAAAACCCTACATCATGTCCCAGTAACAAATCAAAAAAATAAAAAAAAAAGTATTTGTAATTGTCTCTACTGGAAAACAGAATGATTTTTTTTAGTATCAGCTTCTACAAAGTAAACTATACCAAAGTTTTAAATCTCTCCCTCCCTCTCTACTTCTGGAAATGATTTTTAAACAAGCTAAAATAAAATAAAATTATGGCTTAACTCTATACTGTGTGTCAGCAATGGAAAAGAAAAGAAAAGTGAGTAAATCTATTGCTGTTCAAATTCCTCCTGTGTTTGAATGCCTATAGGAATAGGAATGGTTTTCTTATGAATGAAGTGGATGCTTATGCTTTGAATTTCCTGGAAAAACTTTTGTTCCCTGTTCCTATTTCCTGTAACATTTAGTTACAGGGAAATTAGAATTTTTCTCTCCCATTTTCTTTTGGAAAAAGGGAAGAAATTTATGGTCTGAAAAATAAGTTTAAGTGTAGTACAAACTTACACTGTGCTTTAGAGTTAAATCAAAGCAAATTTGTAGTTTTCTTTTAATGGGAAAAAAAAACTGTAAACATGATCATGCTCAAATCTCTGGTTCACAGAGTAAACTATCTACAACTACAGCCTCTTCTACCTTCTCTTTGCTTTTGGAGATAATTGTAAGCAAGTTAAGGATTGTTTTAAACTATATTTTATCTCATTAATGAATCAAAGCAGAGAAACCTGAATTTTCTTCACTGGGAAATGATAAACTCAGTAACAACCCACTTAAGTAATAAATTCGAACATCACATATTTGTATTTCAGAAAATATTACTTGAATCCCCTTGGAGAACAATGATTTTTGGAAAAAAAATGAAGATTTTTCATTGAGCCTTCACCAAGAAATTTGAGTTGATCAGAAAATTTAACTTTTGTTATGTTCCGGCGATCCAAGTGATCGTAGTTCGCGTGATCTTCATCGCAGCTAGATTCAATGCTCGGCATCACCAAAAAAATACTAGGATAATTTTTAAATCTTTGAATTTTCAATTCGAATTTAAAATAGGGTTTAAGAACCCATTTTCGTTCATGTCAGAAAGCATAGTACTGCGCCTTCTAGGGGCGATCAGACTTTGAACCTCCAGTGGGAATAGAAGCATCTGGTCGCGGTGAAGCTTCAGGCGAGTTTTCACGGCCTTTGATGGCCAGGGGAGGTGGCGCGCGACCTTTTTTTGATGGTGTGCTTGATGCTTTTTTTGGGTTCTGTTGGTCGATTTGAAATTTCGAAATAAATTCGAGATCAGGGTGTTCGAATCGATTTAGAGGGTGGAAGTTGACGTGATGGTGGCCGCAGCACCGTCCAATGGCGACGAGGATAGCCGTGCACGTGCACGTGGTTGGTGGTGTGTCAGCGTGAGGCGTTGGGAAGGACGAGTAGTGACTCGAAGCACAACACGGGTAAGTGGAGTGAAAACTTGAAGAGGGTCTCGGGTTATTTTAGTGTGGAATCGTGTCAATGCATGGCCTGAAACAAATTTCAAAAAAAAAGGGGGCACGGGTCACTTTGGGGAAAACCCGAAGTAAAGGGGCGATTTTCTCGGGTACAACCCGAAGCAGGTCTCGGGGGATTGAATTTGAAACAGAAATCAGTTTGTTTTTTCCAATTTTTTTTGAAAACTCAAGTAAATTTATGTGCTGGGTAAATTTAATGATAATGATAAATAGCATATGAAACAAATGGCATTTCAAAATTTATAATTTTATAAAAGTGGTTTTTAAGGTTTAATTAAAAAAAATTTTTAAAAGTAAAATAAATGTTTAAATGCTAATTTAAAAACCAAATTGATTTATAAAAATGAAGAATAATTAACCCTTAAGGCTTGAAATGATTTTACAATCTAAAAGTGAATAATTAAAGAATAGGGAATTTATAAAATATAATTAAAACTTAATTAATTAACAATTAAGGATCCACAAGTTTAATAAATCAATGGATAACTAACTAATTAAGCCAATTAAACTAATTTATAATTAAGTAAAATTCAGCATTGATTCAAAATGATTAATAAAGACAATTATATGGCCAATTCACTTTAATCACAGTAACTTGAATCAACGATGATTGACCATCATCAAATACTCTATACTGTATTGACATTTTTGTTGTGATGCTGTGATTGCTTTATGATGGACTGTGATTGATGATTTGTTCCTATATGTTTGTGAAACCCCTTTTTCCCGTAAAACGACATTCAAACTTCGATGCGACAGGGAGTCGGATTTCAGGTTGTTATCCGAAACCCACATCGAACCGTGAATGTGAACCTTTGTGATTGATACACCCACATGTTTTAAATTTGAGCGCTCACTATTCGGATTAGCCGGGAGAGGACCTTTGTGTCATATAACCCTTTCCGAATAGTGATTCGACGAATGGATTGCATTTGAAGACCGGCGGTGAAGACCGGGGGTCTTCGAAAACGATAGGATAACCTATCGATTGTCTCTGCACTGAGTTGCTCCGGTATAGGGATTCCCTAAGTGATGGGAAGTCCGATCGGGATTGTGGACACCCGGATTTGCAAGGGCTTCTTCCTTTATTGGACGAAGTGCCTTCGGTTCTGTTCGAACCCGGAACAGACTTGTATGGTCGTGTGTCTGACACTATACTTTGAGATATAAAGCCGATTTCTTTCAAATACATTTCTGTTGGTGGCGGAGAATTTATTCTCTTAGCTTAACACCCTTCTCTGAGACGTACAAGCTCAGAGGTTATGTAGTTGAAGGTTATCAGGGATATACTCCCAATTTGGTAGTGTGGCATGCTAAGTGCTGCTGTACAGTGATGATCATTTGTGATCAAAGCATGGCTTTCGTGTAAAGCGTAGCTTTGAACGAGACCTCATCGGACCTCACACCCTGGAAATGGTCGAAACAGGAAAGATGCGGCAAGGTTATGAGGGTCGAGCCCTTTAGGGTATGTCATTTCCTTCTGGAAAAAGGTAGTGTCATGGTATGGAGCCCAGATGCTTACCTATGTGGTTGCTTCAAACTCATTATTCTGTGTGGTTGCTGCTTTGTGATGGAGGGCCCTCGGATTAAGGTCCCAAAGGACCGGGGAGTGGCATACTCGAGTAGTAGTTACCTAGTTACAGAGGTAACCTGGCCTTGTGTTGGCAGAGAGCCGGGTAGGTTCTCGGGACGTCCCGCCAAAGGCGCACCCATGTGGCATAGGAAGTTCCTTAGCCTGACCATTTGTTGGAAATCCAATTCCCAATACAAACCCCGTATGGTTTTAGTTGTATTACCTGCCATTTACTTATGGTGGTCACCACTGTTTAGATGGTAGCTATAGTAGGCATAGTTCGGAATGTCTATGCCGGCTAGGATTGATATTCTACTTTTGAAATGGCTTTCTACACTATGCACTAGTAATAATATCAAAGAATTTTCCCGTATCAAGCATATTTGACTATCATAAGAAGAAATCTCCTCCAATTCTGCGATTGCATTGTGTGTGTGGAGGGAGGTCTTTTGGTAGTTTCATTTTCCAAAAGCATACCGATTTTTCTTGTATAAAATCTATTTTATTTGAAAGAAATTATCTTTGTTTACTCATACCAGTCCCATGACTGACCCGGAGTTTATTGTTTCCTTTCCAAACTCTGGATGCCCACCATTTCTACACGGGAAACCTAGTAGCAGGTTTCTATATTTTGGCTCTAGCTACGGTTTGGAGTATTTTGGTTTTTGGAGGCTCATACCTTAGAGTCATTTTGGTAGCTTTTGGATCTCGAGGTGCTTAGTTTGGTGTTCTCTATCATTCTCTATCTTTTGAAGACTTTTGGCATATGATATGTAGTTGTTCTATTATGTCATTCTATTTGGAGATGTTATTCATGTATTATGTACTCTGATGTTGTAACAGATATTATTATGATGTTGTATCTGTGATGTAATGCATGATATTCATTTTATTTCCGCCGTTATATATTCATCTAATGTTGTTATAAGCTCCATCCGACTGGAGTTTGATGTTGGAATCATTGACAGTCGAGTACAAGTGAGGTATTTGATGTCAATTTTCGAACGTTGAATTTCGGGTCGTGACAGTTGGTATCATAGCTAAAGGTTGAGTAAGAACTTTAGCTACGGAGTATAACACATTAGATGGCTCATTAGAGATAGGGTGAAGTATACCCTAGAATGAGTAAAATCGATCAACACCTCAAATTTTTCTTGGTCTGTTTCCTTTAACTGCCAATATTTCTTAAGATATCTTGTCCAAATATCTAAGCCAATTTTTCTTACTAATTACAGATAGTAGGGATGAGTGGGCGAAGAGGCAGAGTTAGGGGGCGAGGAAATGCCACAGCACCTAGCCAAGTTCCCCCTACCACCGAGCAGCTTTACCTATTTAGAATCAGCCGAATCTGGCTGACTTATATAAGAACTTCTCAAGGCTTGGGGGTAAGCCATTCACCGGCAAAGAGATGATTGTTGAGGCCCAGGCATGGATTAAGTCTTGTGAGAAAATCTTTAAGGGGCTTAAGCTGCAAGATGATCAGATGTGTCTCATACTTACTTGGCAATTTCAAGGTGAAGCCTTAGCTTGGTGGGAGACTGTCACTATTGATGAGCCTGAGGACGAATTCACTTGGGGAAGATTCAAAGAAGTATTTGAGAAGCGCTACATGCCATCAGCCGGGATTTCTCGTATGTACCAGGAATTCATGGACTTGAAGCAAGGAAGTTTATCATTCGAGGAGTATCTCAACAAATTCAATGAATTGTCTCGCTTTGGTCCAGAATTAGTGAACACACCTTTGAAGAAGAATGAGAGATTCATTCGTGGGATGAATAAAAAGTTCAACGAAAGGATGACTGGCCACGTCAAATAATCCTTCTCAGATTTGGTTGATATGGGATACCGTTATGCTACACTAGACATGCAAGAAGCACCGAGGGAGAAAGGGAACTCAAGCAATCAGAATTGGAAGAAAAGGAAATTTGGAGGCAAGAAACCTTGGCACGGCAAGGAGAAGAAGAAAGGCAATCAAGGGAGCACTACGGAGACTGTCACTTGCTATAATTGCTTGGAGAAGGGCCACTATTCTAATAGCTGCAAGAAGCCAAAGAGAGATCAATCCACTCAAGCAAAGCCCAGAAAGTGCTATTATTGTCAGAAGGTGGGACATGAAGTGAAAGACTGCCCAACTATGAAGCAAGCCCAGACAGCTAAAGTATACTCAGTCAAAGACAAGCCTACATCTTCCAAATCAGAAAAGGGAAAGGGAGTTCTGGAAGGTAATCTTACCATGTATGATAGCATTGTTAGAGTTCTTTTTGATACTGGCGCTACACACAGTTTTATCTCTCAACAAGCTATTAATGAATTGAATATTGAACCTGATTTTGTTGATGAGCCTATATGCGTAAGGAATCTAGTTGGAGGTCCCGCAAACCTCTGTCTTCGATGTAGAGATGTTCCTATCTCATATTCTTGCCATCAATTCCCTATTAGTCCTTTTGTTCTAGACTTCAACGAGTTTGAAGTCTTACTCGGAATGGATTCGCTAGCAAAATATGAAGCCAAATTGGATTGCAATAATCGATTAATTTCAATCAAAACCGAATTTGGGGATTTTATCGAAATTTCTTGTGAGGACCCTAGTCCTAAAAGGGAAGGGTTGATGTATAATTTGGGTTATCTTGAACCCAGCTTGGAATCCATTCCTATTGTTAGAGATTTTCCAGATGTATTTGAAGAAGTGAAATCTCTACCTCCTCACCGAGAAATAGAATTCAGAATCGACCTTATGCCTAATGCTCGTCCTGTCGTTCATGTAAGTCGCAGGATGGCACCTAGGGAAAGGGTTGAATTAGTCGAGCAAACTAGAGATTTACTAGAAAAAGGGTTGATTCGACCCAGTGTTCTAAACGGGGCTCAGCCGTCGTATTTGTTGCTAAGTCAGACGGATCTTTGAGGTTGTGCGTGGATTACCGCGATCTCAATAAGCAGACTCTCAAGAATAAATTCCCACTGCCCAGAATTGATGATTTATTTGATCAGTTGCATGTCGCTTGTTTCTTTTCGAAGATGGATCTAGCCCAAGGATTCCATCAATTACGAATCGCCGAAGACAGTATCTATTTGACAGCTTTTAGGGGTCCCAATATGGTCTATGAATGGTTAGTCATGCCTTTTGGGCTAACCAATGCCCCAGCATACTTTGTGGACCTTATGACTCGTGTGTTTCGGGATGTATTGAATAAATTTGTGCTCGTATTCATTGACGATATTTTGGTCTATTCCAAGACCGAAGAGGAGCATGCCGAACACCTTAGAATTGTCTTGGAAACATTGAGGAGAAATATTCTATATGCTAAATTTCCAAATGCCAGTTCTGGGTCAAAGAAGTCAAATTTCTTGGCCATATTGTTAATGAAGAAGGGATTTCTGTAGATCCTAGCAAAATTTCCGCCATTCTTGATTGGAGGAGACCTACTACCCCAAAGGAAGTTCGAAGCTTTTTGGGCCTAGCAGGTTATTATCGGAAGTTTGTTCAGGACTTCTCGAAGTTAGCTAGTCCATTGACCAAGCTAACAATGAAGAATGCAAATTTTATTTGGACTCCAAAATGTGAAGAAGCTTTTGAGGAATTGAAGAAGAGATTAACCACCGCTCCTGTTCTCGCTATTATCAACGGGAACCAGGGTTTATCTGTTTATACCAATGCTTGCGGTGAAGGCTTGGGTGCAGTGTTGATGCAAAACGGGAAGGTGGTTGCCTACGCGAGTAGACAATTACGTCCTCATGAAAGAAATTATCCGACCCATGATTTGGAGCTTCTAGCTGTTATCTTCGCTTTAAAAATATGGCGACATTATCTTCTCGGTAAGAATCTTTTCAGCTTTCTTAACAATCTATGAATTTAATTTAACTTAACTTAACAAATATACTTATCGAATTCTCTTTATTTCTAGGTGAAAAATTCGAATTATTCATCGATCACAAACCTTTGAAATATCTCTTCACCCAAAAAGATCTGAATTTGCGACAACAGCGTTGGCTGGAATTTCTGGCATCCTATGACCTGGATATTCTATATACACCTGGAAAAGCCAATGTGGTTGCGGACGCCTTGAGTAGAAAGCATGCTATTCTTGCTCACCTTGTTATCGCTCCTACTCTTCTTAAGAGGATCGCGAGCAAGCAGTATGAAGATGAGTTTGTTCGGGGAATTTATAAAAGAATATGCCAAGGGGAGGACACTAGTTTTGAGATGGATAGTAGAGGAGTTATAAGGCTGAAAGGAAGAATATGTGCTCCAGACTTCCCTGATCTGAAACGTGAAGTTCTAGACGAATGTCACAAATCTAAGCTTTGCATCCATCCAAGAGTTAACAAGATGTATAGAGATATCAAAAGAACTTTTTGGTGGAAGACGATGAAGAGGGATATATCTATTTATGTGAGTCGCTGTGCTACTTGCCAACAAATCAAGAGCGACCAAAAGTAGATAGCGGGTCTACTTCAGCCTTTAGAGGTGCCCAAGTGGAAATGGGACCAAGTGTCGATGGATTTCGTCGACGGTTTCCCTCGCACTCGAAAGGGCGATGAAGCGATTTGGGTCATTGTAGATCGTTTGACTAAGTCAGCCCACTTTTTGCCAGTAAAAGCTACCCGCACGGCTGCTAGTCTAGCTAATTTATATGTGAAAGAAATTGTCCGTCTCCATGGCATTCCTAGAAGCATAGTGAGTGATCGTGACCCGGTCTTCACTAGTAGATTTTGGGAGGCGTTTCAAGACGCATTGGGAACCAAGCTGCATTTCAGTACTGCTTATCACCCACAGTCTTATGGGCAGACAGAGAGGATCAATCGAATCTTGGAGGACCTATTGTGAGCTTGTATACTTGATTTTGGTGGTTCTTGGGAGGACCATTTGCATCTGGTCGAGTTCTCCTATAACAACAACTATCAGGCCAGTATTGAGATGGCTCCCTTTGAGGCTTTATATGGTCGACCGTGTCGGTCACCGGCATGCTGGATCGAGGCAGGTGATAGACTCATTCTTGGACTGGACATGATTAAAGAAGCCACCGAGAAAGTTGATTTTATTCGGAAGAAATTGAAGACAGCTCAGAGTCGTCAAAAGAGCTATTACGATCGTAGAAGACGGGATTTGGAATTCCAGGTTGAAGACTCTGTTTTTCTTAAAGTATCTCCTATGAGAGGTGTACTAAGATTTGGGAAGACCGGCAAGCTAGCACCACGATATATCGGTTCTTTTCCTATTCTGGAGAGGATTGGTTCTCTAGCCTACCGTGTGCAGTTGCCTAGCTGGTTATCGGGTGTGCATGATGTATTCCACATTTATAGCTTCGGAAGTATGTGCACGATCCGGACAGTATTATTGAAGAAGCTGCCCAACAAGATCTCGACATCACTCTAAATCTAACCGCTAAAAGAGAACCGATAAAGATTGTGGATCGTGAGGAAAAGCAATTAAGGAACAAAGTTGTAAAGCTTATTAAAGTTCAGTGGAGTGGTGATCCAAAAGACTGCACTTGGGAAACTGAAGATAATATGCAGAAATCCTATCCCAATTGCAGAGTGGATATCTCGGCTTAGCCGGTAAGCCATTTCCTTATTCTTTTTGAATCATATATTCTTTGTCTGTTTTTCTCTCTTTCAATTTCGAGGACGAAATTTTCTTAAGGAGGGGGTATTTGTAACATCCCAAAATTATCAATTAAAATAAATAATATACTTAAACTCTTGGGGTTTAATTTGAGAATAAATTTGGAAAAAAAAAATCTGAAACAAATAAAATAGGTGGAAATATATATGAAATAAATTCCAAATTTATTTTTGGGTTTAAGATATTGAGATAATAAATGTTTTTAAAGGTCATATAGATTTAAAATCTTATACATATGAACATTTTCATACATTAGTAAATTTAATAAACATTGGAATTTAAATTTAAAATTGTTAAAAGATAAGTGTTTATATTTCAAGTTTAAAATCCAAGTTGAATTTAAATTTGGAATAAACGTTTTAAAATTAAGTAGCATTTAAAATCATTGAGGAATAAGTATACAATGGTCAAAACAACCTTTCTTTTGACATTGTACATATGCATATATATATACACACACAAATGAATAAATATATACATGTATTGGTTTATAAAAGTATATATATAATATAGGAAATAAAATTTATAAAGATTTCTTCGCTTTGGAAACAACAAAGGCTGAAACATACATTCACAATAGAGTTGAATGATTAACAAAATCTAGTGCTTAAGGTATTTCTTTACAAATGGCACAAACCATCAACTCTTTAATAAAAAAATCAAATAAAAAATTTAGGAAACTCTTCACCTTCTAAAATTCGAATTTTTTAAATCCCCTAACACCTGATACTCAGTAATCAAAAGATCTTTGCAATTTTTACTTCAACATTCAAAGAAAAAAAGTTCAGAAGAAAAAAAAAGAGACTGCCTTCTTCAAATTCAAGCTAAAAATCTGAAATATTTTCTCATGCTTCTGAACAGTAGTGTGATACTTTCAAGTAAGTCTTGTTTTAAAATCTGTAGTTTATGAAATTTTGATTTTTAAAATCAAGTGTTAACAATTAATTCAAAACAAAACATTGCACATTTGTGAAGCAAGGGATTTCTGGTTTTCTTTATGTAGAACAGTTCTTTTCTACTTCTGGAAATAAATTAAAAAAGGCAAGTAAATTTTCATTTTAAAAGCTTGAACTTGAAGTTGTAATTCGTTATGAAGTAAGAGTTTAATTCAACAATATTGAATCTGTGCAGGAAAAAAATATATCAAGAATTAAAGGCAATCTCTGGTTTTCAAGTTCAGGAAATGGTTCTCTGTTAAGGATTCAAGCTGTAAGAATTTTTTTTGTTATTTTTAATGATTAAAATAAATGAAAACAACATGGGATTAATACAACCATATCTAATTGTATTGCAGGAAGAATCAAGGTTTAATCTTTTTTTTTTAGTTTCAAGTTTCAGAAAAAAAGAAAGAATAATCTTCTCTGCTATATATCTAAAAGGTAAGTGTAATGAAAACCCCTGTTTTTGATAATTTAAATGCAAGAATACAACTAAAAATAATCATAGATTTGTACACATCAATTTTAGATCTAAAATCCCCAAGAGAATTAAGTAGAAAAGAGGGGAAGTTGCAAGCCTCATCTCTCTGTTTGAAAACTGTCTGTAATCTCTGGAAAAAAAAGTGAGTAAACCTTGTTTTCTTTTATCATGGTTGCTATGTGTATGTTTTGGGTGATATAGGAAACTTAAGTTTTTGTTTGCATGCAAGAAATTTGAATGTATGATTGAATGCTTGGCTGGTCATGTTGACTGTACAAAATGTTAGTCACTGTTTAGTTTCAGGAAAACAAAAGTGAAAACCCTACATCATGTCCCAGTAATAAATCAAAAAAATTAAAAAAAAATTAAAAAAAAAGTATTTGTAATTGTCTCTACTTGAAAACAGAATGATTTTTTTTAGTATCAGCTTCTACAAAGTAAACTATAGCAAAGTTTTAAATATCTCCCTCCCTCTCTACTTCTGGAAATGATTTTTAAACAAGCTAAAATAAAATAAAATTATGGCTTAACTCTATACTGTGTGTTAGCAATGGAAAAGAAAAGAAAAAGTGAGTAAATCTATTGCTGTTCAAATTCCTCCTGTGTTCGAATGCCTATAGGAATAGGAATGGTTTGCTTATGAATGAAGTGATGCTTATGCTTTGAATTTCCTGGAAAAACTTTTGTTCCCTGTTCCTATTTCCTGTAACATTTAGTTACAGGAAAATTAGAATTTTTCTCTCCCATTTTCTTTTGGAAAAAGGGAAGAAATTTATGGTCTGAAAAATAAGTTTAAGTGTAGTTCAAACTTACACCGTGCTTTAGAGTTAAATCAAAGCAAATTTGTAGTTTTCTTTTAATGGGAAAAAAAAAACTGTAAACATGATCATGCTCAAATCTCTGGTTCACAGAGTAAACTATCTACAACTACAACCTCTTCTACCTTATCTTTGCTTCTGGAGATAATTGTAAGTAAGTTAAGGATTGTTTTAAACTGTATTTTATCTCAATAATGAATCAAAGCAGAGAAACCTGAATTTTCTTCACTGGGAAATGATAAACTCAGTAACAACCCAGATAAGTAATAAATTCGAACATCACATATTTGTATTTCAGAAAATATTACTTGAATCCCCTTGGAGAACAATGATTTTTGGAACCAAAATGAAGATTTTTCATTGAGCCTTCACCAAGAAATTTGAGTTGATCAGAAAATTTAACTTTTGTTAAGTTCCGGCGATCCAAGTGATCGTAGTTCGCGTGATCTTCGTCGCAGCTAGATTCAATGCTCGACATCACCAGAAAAATACTAGGATAATTTTTAAATCTTTGAATTTTCAATTCGAATTTAAAATAGGGTTTAAGAACCCATTTTCGTTCGTGTCAGAAAGCATAGTACTGCGCCTTCTAAGGGCGATCGGACTTTGAGCCTCCGGTGGGAATAGAAGCATCTGGTCGCGGCGAAGCTTCAGGTGAGTTTTCACGGCTTTTGATGGCCAAGGGAGGTGGCGCGCGACCGTTTTTTTTGATGGCGTGCCTGATGCTTTTTTTGGGTTCTGTTGGTCGATTTGAAATTTCAAAATAAATTCGAGATCAGGGTGTTCGAATCGATTTAGGGGGTGGACGTTGACGTGATGGTGGCCACAGCACCGTCCAACGGCGGCGAGGATAACCGTGCACGTGCACGTGGTTGGTGGTGTGTCAGCGTGAGGCGTTGGGAAGGACGAGTAGTGACTCGAAGCACAACACGGGTAAGTGGAGTGAAAACTCGAAGAGGGTCTCGGGTTATTTTAGTGTGGAATCATGTCAATGCTTGGCCTGAAACAAATTTCAAAGAAAAAAAGGGGGCACGGGTCACTTTGGGGAAAACCCGAAGTAAAGGGGCGATTTTCTCGGGTACAACCCGAAGCTGGTCTCGGGGGATTGAATTTGAAACAGAAATCAGTTTTTTTTTGCCAATTTTTTTTTGAAAACTCAAGTAAATTTATGTTCTGGGTAAATTTAATGATAATGATAAATAGCATATGAAACAAATGGCATTTCAAAATTTATAATTTTATAAAAGTTGTTTCTAAAGTTTAATTTAACAAAAATTTTAAAAGTAAAATAAATGTTTAAATGCTACTTTTAAAACCAAATTGATTTATAAAAATGAAGAATAATTAACCCTTAAGGCTTGAAATGATTTTACATTCTAAAAGTAAATAATTAAAGAATAGGGAATTTATAAAATATAATCAAAACTTAATTAATTAACAATTAAGGATCCATAAGTTTAATAAATCAAAAGATAACTAACTAATTAAGCCAATTAAACTAATTTATAATTAAGTAAAATTCAGCAATGATTCAAAATGATTAATAAAGACAATTATATAGCCAATTCACTTTAATCGCAGTAACTTGAATCAACGATGATTGACCATCATCAAATACTCTATACTGTATTGACATTTTTGTTGTGATGCTGTGATTGCTTTGTGATGGACTGTGGTTGATGATTTGTTCCTATATGTTTGTGAAACCCCTTTTTCCCGTAAAACGACATTCAAACTTCGATGCGACAGGGAGTCGGATTTCAGGTTGTTATCCGAAACCCACATCGAACCGTGAATGTGAACCTTTGTGATTGATACACCCACATGTTTTAAATTTGAGCGCTCACTATTCGGATTAGCCGGGAGAGGACCTTTGTGTCATATAACCCTTTCCGAATAGTGATTCGACGAATGGATTGCATTTGAAGACCGGCGGTGAAGACCGGGGGTCTTCGAAAACGATAGGATAACCTATCGATTGCCTCTGCACTGAGTTTCTCCGGTATAGGGATTCCCTAAGTGATGGGAAGTCCGATCGGGACTGTGGACGCCCGTATTTGCAAGGGCTTCTTCCTTTATTGGACGAAGTGCCTTCGGTTCTGTTCGAACCCGGAACAGACTTGTATGGTCGTGTGTCTGACACTATATTTTGAGATATAAAGCCGATTTCTTTCAAATACATATGTGTTGGTGGCGGAGAATTTATTCTCTTAGCTTAACACCCTTCTCTGAGACGTACGAGCTCAGAGGTTATGTAGTTGAAGGTTATCAGCGATATACTCCCAATTTGGTAGTGTGGCATGCTAAGTGCTGCTGTACAGTGATGATCATTTGTGATCAAAGCATGGCTTTCGTGTAAAGCGTAGCTTTGTGAGCGAGACCTCATCGGACCTCACACCCCGGAAATGGTCGAAACAGGAAAGATGCGGCAAGGTTATGAGGGTCGCGCCCTTTAGGGTATGTCATTTCCTTCTGGAAAAAGGTAGTGTCATGGTATGGAGCCCAGATGCTTACCTATGTGGTTGCTTCAATCTCATTATTCTGTGTGGTTGTTGCTTTGTGATGGAGGGCCCTCGGATTAAGGTCCCAAAGGACCGGGGAGTGGCATACTCAAGTAGTAGTTACCTAGTTACAGAGGTAACCCGGCCTTGTGTTGGCAGAGAGCCGGGTAGGTTCTCGGGACGTCCCGCCAAAGGCGTACCCATGTGGCATAGGAAGTTCCTTAGTCTGACCATTTGTTGGAAATCCAATTCCCAATACGAACCCCGTACGGTTTTAGTTGTATTACCTGCCATTTACTTATGGTGGTCACCACTGTTTAGATGGTAGCTATAGTAAGCATAGTTCGGAATGTCTATGCCGGCTAGGATTGATATTCTACTTTCGAAATGGCTTTCTACACTATGCACTAGTAATAATATCAAAGAATTTTCCCTTATCAAGCATATTTGACTATCATAAGAAGAAATCTCCTCCAATTCTGCGATTGCATTGTGTGTGTGGCGGGAGGTCTTATGGTAGTTTCATTTTCCAAAAGCATACCGATTTTTCTTATATAAAATCTGTTTTATTTGAAAGCAATTATCTGTGTTTACTCATACCAGTCCCATGACTGACCCGGAGTTTATTGTTTCCTTTCTAAACTCTGGGTGCCCACCATTTCTACACGGGAAACCTAATAGCAGGTTTCTATGTTTTGGCTCTAGCTACGGTTTGGAGTATTTTGGTTTTTGGAGGCTCATACCTTAGAGTCATTTTGGTAGCTTTTGGATCTCGAGGTGCTTAGTTTGATGTTCTCTATCATTCTCTATCTTTTGAAGACTTTTGGCATATGATATGTAGTTGTTCTATTATGTCATTCTATTTGGAGATGTTATTCATGTATTATGTACTCTGATGTTGTAACAAATATTATTATGATGTTGTATCTGTGATGTAATGCATGATTTTCATTTTATTTCCGCTGTTATATATTCATCTAATGTTGTTATAAGCTCCATCCGACTGGAGTTCGATGTTGGAATCATTGACAGTCGAGTACAAGTGAGGTATTTGATGTCAATTTTCGAACGTTGAATTTCGGGTCGTGATAATTGATTTATTCATATATAAATGGATTATAATTCAAATTGAAAATTGAATTTGAATTTTAATGTGAAATTTAAATAAATGTCTTAGAAAAATCATTTGTATTTAAAATAATAAATATGTAATTTATTTAATGTGAAATTAGTTTAAAACATTTCTTCTTTAAATTTGTATATAATAATAAATAGGAAAAAACATTTTTCTAAATAGGAAATATAAATTAAAAACATTACACATAAAAATATTTATGCATGCCCAATACAAGTATTAAGCATGTAAATAAATAATACAAGTGTAATTCATAAAAACTAGTATATTAACTCAGTTTAATTATGGATGTAGACAAGTGTCCTAATTTTTTTTTATTTTTATTTTTATTAAAGAAGAAAATATCAGGTATATGCATCTTTTCCTCCTCTCCTTGATTTCTTTTAGTCTTCATTTTCAAACTTCAAAGAAAAAAAAGAAAACTGTATACAGAGAAACCAGAAAACAAATCACAAAAATAAATAAATCAAAACTAGGGAAATCATCTCAAATATTAACAAGCAAGGTCTACAAACAAATAGCAAGCAAGCCATCAATTCAAACAATTCTAGTTCAAGATCTAACATCAACACGTAAATTCCAGATTCAAGAACCAAGATTTTCAAATCAAAACCAGAAAGCAATTTCCATATTCTTTTCAAATTTTGAATTCCAGATTTCTTCTCCTCTACCCTTCAAAATCAGATGAGTAAACCTTTGTCAAATCCAGATTTTTAACTGTTGTTTGTGATCATGTCTGAAGTGATGTTGAAACCAATTGTATGTGAACAAGTCTGTGTGTATATGTATATTAATGTTCCCGTGAAAAATCTAAGAACAGAAAAATGTCTCCGTTCTAAGTATAACAGTATTCAAACCTATTTGAAAAATTAAAACTCACTCTCTGATCATCGTGAGACATTGATATCTAAATGAGATATGTTAGGATTGGCAAGATCTCCATTTTGAAAACATTTTTGAGTATTAAAAGTAAATGGGTTTACTGGAAATATAAGAAAACCAAAGAAATCAATTTTGTTCAAAAAATTTAATTAATTAAAACCTAAGTTTTAATTGCATGATACAATTCATCTTTGTAAACTATGATTTTTAAAAATCAAGTCATGAATTTTAAGTTGGGAAATCACGAGCATTTGTGAGATGATCAGAAAATATGTTTTAAGGTTTTTCTAGTGATCAACGACATGGTTCGTCCCACGATCATGGCTGAGGATCGTTGGGAGGTCGGGGAGTTTGAGAATAATGCTCGGAAAAAATTCCGATCATCATGGTGGCTTAACTTCGATGATCTAGGGTTTAAAGCTCGTATTTGGTAAGGGTCGGAATTTGTTCAACTGCAGCATCGTCGTCGAACCGGAACACACCGGACATAGGAGGATCGAAACATCAAACGTCGACGAAGCTTTGGCTATGTTCGTGTGACCACTGATGGTCGGAGGTGGAAGCAAGTGGTGGTTTTAGGGGCATCGGTTTTGCTGCAGGTGTGGTCAGATAGCAAAATCGTAAATTCACCATTGTTCAAGGGTTTTGGGTGCTCAGGTGGCCAGAGGAAGTTGTCGTAGACTTATCGACGGTCGTAGCACCGATTGGAGTTGGCTGGAATGCCCGTGCATGTGCAAGGTGTCGATGTGATACCAGAAATTTGGGTTGGGAAAGAAGCATTGGTGACTCGAAGTTGTCTTCGGGTGTTCGTGCGCTGGCTCGTATTTGAGTCCGGGTATTTTCAAGTGTGTATCCGGTTTTATAAAAACTAAAAAAAAATGAGGTTTTGAAAAGCATACGTTTTGAGCAAAACTCGAAGCAAGCAAAGTTTTAACCCGGGTAATACTCGAGTGCGTCTTGGGTTGGAAATAAAATCAGTTTTCACTTTGAAATGAAATTCAAACTTTTAAACATTTTATCCATGCTTTCAAATAATGGTTTTGATTTTAAGTTTGAATTAATTTAGAATTTTAATAAGATATATTTTAAAAGTAATCTATTTAATTTTGTAACATTATAAATTAATTATTTTTAATAAATAATGTAATTAAGAGTAAAATTAAGATGAAATATTGATTTTTTAATTCTTAATTAACTTTAACCTCTTATGTTAATAATGATTAATTATAAAGTTTATTAATTTAATATTTTGAAATAATTAAATAATTAAATAAGATAAATGATCACTCAATTGATTAAAGTATAATTAATTAAAGGTTAATTATATATATAATTAAGGTTAATCATTAATTTAAGTTAATTAATTTATAATTAAAGATTAACTAATTAAGGTAATTAACTAAGGAATAATTAATTAATGAAGGCAATTAAGATTTAATTAATAATTAAGGATTTAATTAATTAATCATTAAAGACTTAATTAATTAATAATTAAGGATAAATTAATTTAAAATTAAGGATAATTAATCATTAACTAAAGATAATTAATGAAAATAATTATGTGATTTATTGATTATAATCACACTGTTAATTCACCTCATTGTTAGATGATTGATTATTATTGAAGTGCCTTGAGCTGATCGATACCCCTATAATATGATTGTGATACTTTGTGATGTGAATTGCTTTGTGCTGAACTGTGATATTTGTGATTTGTTTCTATGTGAACGTGAAATCCCATTGGCCCGTAAAACGGCATGTGAATTTCGATGCGACAGGGAGTCGGATTCCAGTTGGTTATCCGAAACCCACATCGAATATTAATGATGAATCCTTGTGATTGATATATCCACGTGTTTTTAAATTGAGCGGTCACTATTCAGTTTAGCAGGGAGAGGACCTTTGTGCCATATAACCCATTCCGAATAGTGATACGACAAAATGGAAAGCATTTGAAGGCGGTGGTAAAGATCGGGTGTCTACGAGAAAGATAGGATTACCTGTCGAATGACTCTGCATTGAGTTGCTCCGTTATAGAGATCTCCATATGTGATGAGGAGTCCGATCGGGATTGTGGATGCCTGGATTGCAAGGGCTTCTTTGGAAGTGCCTTCGTTTCTGTTCGAACCCGAAATAGACTTGTATGGTTGTATGTCTGACGTTACATTTTGAGATATAAAGCTGATTTCTTTCAAATACATTTCCGTTGGTGGAGAAGAATTTATTCTCTTAGCTTACCACCCTTCTCTGAGACGTACGAGCTCAGAGTTTATGTAGTTGAAAGTTATTAGTGATATACTCCTAATTTGTTAGTGTGGCATGTTGAGTGCTGCAGATTATTTGCTGATCGAAGCATGGCTTTTGTGAAAAGCATAGCTTTGTGGACGAAGCTTCGTCGAACCTCACAACCCAGTAATGGTCGAAATAGGAACGTTGCGGCATGGTCTTTAGGGGTTGCGCCCCTAGGGTATGTCCATTTTCTTCTGGATAAGAGGTGGTATCATGGTATGGATCCCAGATATTTAACTGTGTGGCTGTTACTATTTGTTGGTGAATCCCGGGATAAAGGTTGGTAACGACCGAGGATGACATACTTGTAGGTGTTACCTAGTTACAAAGGTAACCCGGTCTTGTATTGGCAGAGATCCGATTTGGTTCTTGGGGTCGTCCCTCCAGAGGCATTCCATTTGATAAGGATGTTCCTTAGCCTGACCGTTGATGGAAATCCAATCATTCAATACGAGCCCTTTATGATTTCAATCGTATAACCTGCCATTCTTAAATGGTACATATAGTAGGCATAGGATAATGGTACCTATGCTGGCTAAGATTAATATTATACTTCCGAAATGTTTTCACACTATGCATTAATAATAATATCAAAAGGGTTTTCTCGTATCAAGCATATTTGACTATCATAAGGAGAAATCTCCCCCATGTGTGCTATTGCATTGTGTGTGTGCCGGGAGGCCTTATGGTAGTTTCATTTTCCAATAGAATATCGGATTTCTTTTAAAAAATTGTTTTGTACAAACAACTGTTTTTGTTTACTCATACCAGTCCCATGACTGACCCAGAGTTTATTTTCCCTTTCTAAACTCTAGGTGCCCATAATTTCCACATGGGCAGCCTAGAAGCAGGTTATCCGTGTTTTGGAGCTAGCTTGGAATCTTTGAAGTCTTTTAGAAGCTATTGTATTTTGAAAGCTTTTGGCCTTGGAAACCTTTTGAAACGTTTGGAGTTTTTGGAGGATCTTCTCAAAGTTAAAGTATGTTGGAAATATTTGAAGTCACTGTTATTGTTCCTTATGTATATCACTCTGATGTTGGAGTTCATCTGTTGTAATCGATATTGTGATGATGTTGTATCTTTGTAGTGATATATGATATCATCTTTTTTTTCCGCTGTTTATATTCATCTAATGTTGTTATAAGCTTTATCCGAACTAGAGTTCAACGTTTGAATCTCTGGCAGTCGAATACAAGTAAGGTATTTGATGTCGATTTTCAATCGCTGAATTTCGGATCGTGAAAAAAATAAAATGGTAGTCCTCTTTAGTCCAACATAGTATGACATAAAAGTCTATCCAGAACAATATAGACTTGCATATCTATATAGGAGCTACCCAGAACAATATAGAAATATCTATACAGAACAATATAAATATTATCTCCTATATAAACTCTACCCAGAACAATATAGATTAAGCGAATTAATCTATCTAGAATAGTATAAATATTGTCGAGACTGCCTAATAACTGAAGAGTTGTAGTCTATCTCGAACAATATAGACCATGACGCATGTAAATGTCTATGCAGAACAACACAGATAATACATCTTCGCAAACCTATCCATAACAATATAGGTTTGCCTACCCAGTTATGATATATATCGACTCACAGGTCAATGTTAAATGAGTCATCTTCTCTCAAGGATCTACCAGCCTAAAAATAAATTCGTACATCCTGAGATAATACAACTCTAAGTGTCAATTATTGTCACTTAATTGATCACAAGAATTTAGCTAATTGTCCCATACCAGAAAGTAAGTTCAAGTATTTACTAAAAGCAAGTGATTTCCACTACAAACTCTATTCAACAGATTATAGAAATGAATAAAATAATTGTACGAAAAGTCTCATGCCAATTCGATTGTTCAATTGTTTATTTATATTCTTTGTTTCATAGAAAATCATGAAATTCACTAAAACACAAGTGAAAATATTAATTGCTCAAAAGCGATTGTACCAAAAGTTGTCAACGAAATACCTAATGGTTTTTAATTAGCCAAAGGCTAAACACAATATAAGCCAAATAGGGTTTGTATTTGAAAGCAAATAAATTAAATTTACCATATAAGAATTAGTTTCTAACTTACTTTATATATTTACTTTCAAACTTCTCAATTAAATTCATAAATCATTTTTATTAATCAACTATAATTGCACGATTGAAAAGGGCATTCATCAAAAAACAAGCATCAAAGTGATTTAATTAACCAAGTGTTGAAAATTCTGATTAGAAAATGAAGTTTGTTATATATAACCATCTCAATTTTAACTTATCAAAACTAAAATAATAAGAGGTTATAACCAAGTTATAATATATAATAAATCATACTTTGGAGTTTTAGAAATATGCAGTTTCGATTCTTTAATTCTCAAAATCTTGGAAAACTCAAAACATAAAAGTTGCAGATAAAATTCTAAGATTTCAAACAAGGAAAGATCGTCAAATTTGGACTTACGGTTCAAAAGCTATGATCGAAATAAGTTTTAGATTTAATTTTAACAACTTTGTCTTTGATTGACAAGATAGCAAAAAAGAAACGAGGCTTTGACCATTTAAAGTTCAAAAGTATGCAAAACATAAATATAAAAGCTGTAGTATAGAGTTTAAGCTTTCTAGAATTTCAAAAATTAATGAATTCTGATAAGTATCGAAAAAGTTATGGCCAAAATAATTTCTGTGTTTCAAAGCAATTTTTTTAAAACATAGGACAGAGAGGTTATCTCTTCTTCAAATCCAAATTAACCTTAGTAAACCGCAGATTCACAAAAAGTGATGAATATAGAAGTTATTCTTTATAAAATTTACCTTTCAACTAGAAAAAATCTCACTCAACTTTGATCTATCAATCATAAGTTATGGTGATTTTAACATCAGGTTTCAACTAAGAAATTGCACAGAGTAGAGTGTGTGCATCAGTTTAAAACTCGATTCTAAACTTAAACTGCAGTATTTCTAAATGTGATTAAAAGAGAACTTGTAGCTTATTGAAATAAATTTCTATCACAAAAAGTTTGAGCCATTTTGGATAATTTTACATAAGATATCTCTATATTACTGTAGCGATTTTCATAATTTATTTTCAGCAAACAATCAATGAATTCATCTAGTCAAACAACTAATTCACAATCAAATTGAAACTAATTCAACAACAAATCTTATTCAATACAAACAACAACTAATAATTATTCTCATGGATTAAAGATAGTGATGTAAGTGATTAACTTGTCTTTTAACTTCATATAGCTTCTAGATCCCCAAATAATCCTTGTTAAACCCTTAGCTTCACCAAAATCACCTAAAATCAAGAACCAAAATCCAAATAGCAAGCAATTCTAATTAAAACGAGATCAAAATACTCCTTAATGGTTAGTTTAGGATACTTACTTATCATTATAAAACAAAAGCCCTTTGATTTGCACTTGAGTTTGAAGATTAAAAGAACTAGGGTTTTGTTTTTAGAGGATGCTTACATTTTCTCTTTTGAGGATGAAAATGAGAAAGCTAAGTACGTGTTTTATTTCCTACTACATATTTCATTCCTCTTGGGCCAAGAGGGTTTGGAACCCAATAAGTAGTGTTGCAAAATAAATTCCTAAATGAAAGTGTTACTAATCCTATTATGTTTTATTACTTCTTTTAACACTATATTACAATAAACCAATATACAAATTGATTTCTCAATATTTTTTAAAACCAAACCTCAAATTAAAAATCTCATTTTAATAATGAATCGCAACATTGACATTTTACTCTAACAACCAAATTAAATAATTCATTTAGTAATATTTTAAAATTTTAAATTAAAATCCTAATTCAGAAATGAAACTCATTTCTTAAATAATGTAATCAATTATTCTGAACACTAAATATTCAAATCTACTTCAATAAATGAAAAATTCAATTTCTAATTAAAATTACAAGTTTAAATATTTATTAAATTTAAATTAACAACACGGAAACATCAGGGTCGTTGCAAACTTCCCTCTTAACGAAATTGTGTCCTTGCAATTTCGTTAACAAAATACTAAATTTAAATTTAAACATAACCAAATTCCAAAATTTGTTTCAAATTTAACACCATAATACACTAAGCCAAAAACAAAAATTTATTTCTCAATATTTTTTTAAAACCAAATCTCAAATTAAAGTCAAGGACCTTGAGCTCAAGTGGTTAGGGTGTGGCGCTTTAGACAGAGGTTCTAAAGGTCATGGGTTCGAGCCCCCGAGACATCAATAAGAGTGCTCTGCATGAATAGAGTATCACTCATGTTATCAAATCTCAAATTAAAAATCCTCATTTTAACAATGAATCACAATATCGACATCTTACTCTAACTACCAAAATTAAATAATTCATTTAATAACATTTCAAAATTTTAAACTGAAATCATATTTAAGAAATGAAACTCATTTCTTAAATAAATCTAATCAATTATTCTCAACATTAATTATTCAAATCTGCTTCAATAAATGAGAAATCCAATTTCTCATTAAAACTATAAATTTAATTCTCTATTAAATTTAAATTAACAACACCGAAAAATCAGTGTTGTTATACTAGTTCTTTTGGAAATAAATAGATAATACATAAGAGTATGGATCACTTCCTAATCAGATGGGTTGAATTTCCTCATCATTTATTCTAGAAGAGCAAAAGGTGTTTACACGTACAGTATAGCATCACTAAAGATAACTGTACCACATAATTTCTACGTTTCTTCTGGGTATTTCTAAAATTATATTTGGTCAATTCAACAATAAATGAGAATAATCGCATAGGGGAACTAAGTCCCGTATACTTTCCACACACAAGTAATGTCATAATCATGACTGACACATACAAACACGATCAAGTCATATAAATGACTTCTAATCCCTTTTTATTTAATTAATCCTTTATAAATTAAAACCTCTTTTATTAGTAAAAATCCTTTTTATCTAATTAAACTTCACTTATTAATTAAACTTCACTTTTTAATTAAAATTTCACTATTCATCACTGCACATTTTAGTATTTTCAAAAGTAATTATATACTTATCTCAACAGCTAAGTTGATTCACAAATCAGTAACAAGTTTTACTTAAAATACGGTTAAAGAGGTTAAAAATGAATGTCAATCTAACATTGTTACTATAAACCCCTTCTCTCTTTATACTTCAAAACTTAAACTTTTCTATCTTTTTCTAAAGATTCCATATTTGTTATTATCTTTATATTCCATTATTAAAGATCTAAGTATTTCCCAAAATCACTTAACAATATTTTACTACTTTAAAATATAATTCAACGGTTTAAAAACAAATTTACTAAAACATTGTTTACAACAAACCCAAAACACTTCACTTAATCATTATCTTTAAACCCACTTTTAAAGATTATTTTACTTTTCAAAAGTATAATTCAATGGGTCAAAAACAATCGTTGCTTAAACATTAGCACTTTAAGTCCAAAATCACTTTTATACTTTTCATTAACTTTGAAACACGTCCATTTAAAGATCTGAGCACATCTTCATTTTTTAAACAAGGCAACATATCTTTTTAATATTCTTTTACATAGCCATTCATTATAACATAAGTGTTATAATCCCAAAAACCTCTTTAAATACTTATAATATGGTTTAAAACGCTTACTCAAAATATTACTTAAAATATCTATTTTATAATTTATTTTAAAACCATACACAAATTTTATAATTTAAAACCTTAGTTAAACCATTCATAAATGATTATAAAATTGTACTTTAAAAGGTTTTAGAAAAATATCTAAACTATCCAACCTTTTTATACTTTATTAAAACAGAATTTCCAAAGTGCATTTATAGCGACCTTCTCGCTATACAAACTTATGCAACATAGTTTCACAATTTTCAGGCTAATTCCTTTAGGTCAAACACACTCGAACAAGTATAAGAACACCCAAATATATATATTTTCACAATATATTCACATTTGAACCAATTTAAAATATGTCAAATATAGGGGATTTCAAAATGCGTTTATAGCGACAGTTTCGTTTCAACCATTCTGTTTCCTGGGGATTTGACCAGACAACTTAGTATTCGGCATCCCCACCGATCGGCTCAACTGGATCGTTCGGCGTCCGACATCCAAGAAGCACTCGACATCCAAGTTCGTTCGGCGTCTATGGAATGTTTGGCATGGCAGAGCATTCAGCATTGAGAGACGTTCGGTATGGAATAACGTTCGGCATGTGAGAATGCTCGGCATGGCAGAATTGTCCAGCATCAACTACCGCTCAGCCCAAACATTGTTTGGCCAAACTATCGTTCGACCTAACTATTGTTCGGCCTAGGAATCGTTCGGCCATGACATAGTTCGGCCTAGGTAGCGTTCGGCCAAAATATCGTCCGGCCTAAGTTCTGCTTGGCATATAAACATCGTTCGGCCAATACATCGTTCGACAAAGTCACTGGTTCGACTTCCAGTATCGTTCGATGCAAATGCTTCCCACGGCATTCAGAGTGTTCGGCCTCGCTACGCTCGGCATGAGGAGATTGTTCGGAATTCATGCCCTGTTCGGCATTCGACGTTCGACATCTATGGATCGGCACACAGAGATTACTCCATTTGGGCCGAGATATTCAGCCACCAGGCCCACTAGGGAAGTCGAACCCATCTTCGTCTATAAATAGAGAGGCAGGGGCATAATGAAAGGGGATCAGTTTTTTGGGAATACTGGGGAAACTCTACCGCATTCAACACTCACTCAAGACCTAATCTTTTGTTTTGCAATTGTATTCAAGTAATTAGAAATAGATTGTATCTGTAATCAACTATCAAGGAAATCAATAGAAATCAACTTCAAAGTGGACGTAGGCAGTTATGCCGAACCACTATAAATTTGGTGTTCTTGTTCTCTGCGTTTAATTCATACTCAAGTCTCTATTTTAATTTACTTTCTTCATTAATCTCTCTACATAATCTCTCTAAGGGTGTTAGTGACCAATTTTGGTGCGAACATTTTGGTGCTTTCACTGAGAATTGAAATCTCAGGCTGTTAGGATCTGCTTTGTAGCTACTGGATTGCATAAATCCCTCAGAGGAGATCCAAGATCATTGACAAGGCATCTGTTGATTCTATTCAAAGTTATAAACAACAACTCTACCATGGAAAGACCACGAACCAGATCAGCCTCCCATAACGTAGATGTCCAGGAAACTGCTAGCGTACAATAAGTTGAACCTAGAAATCAGCAAGCAACAAGAGGTGCAGGGCCCTCCACCCAAAACCAAGCAAAAGTCATTTCCCAAACATAGTTCAACGGCTTGATAAGAGAACTCAAGGAAAGTAGAAGGCAACTTTCTGAGCAGATTCAAGCCAACACTAACCTCAGCTCGCTCAGCAGCAGCACCAAAGTGCTGGAGGTAACCCTGCCCCTTATTCTGAATCTGATAGTTCAACGTCAGCTGGCGAACCTCCTAGGCGTAGATGTTGTAAGGATGAAGGTGCATAAACAGGCGTTGGGAATCAAGCTCGCGAAGAGACCGGACACCCGAATCTCCAAGACCCAAATCAGGCGGGACACCAACCCACACGGTCCCGTGGCACGGAACCTAACCTTCCATCCTCCATACAAACTCTGGACTTAACAGCTATGGTCAGGCAGTTGATGAGAGAAAACCAAGGCTTGACCAATGAAGATTGGGGAGTGTCCAGAAGCCATACTCCCTTTACTCGACCATGTGGTTTACTCGACTTACCCTACGATTTATATCCAGCTTTGACGAATTAGCAATGAAATTCATAGAGCAATTCAGGATACACACCACTCGTCCAAAGGATGTGATGTCCTTATCAAGCGTAATCCAAGCTCCGGAAGAGTCATTGAAAGCATACTTGTAGAGATTTCATGTTGCTGCTACCGAAGTGAGCAATCCAAACGACCATGCAATTTTGATGGTGGTAATGCGTGGAGTTGATCCAGACTCTGAATTCGGAGATTGGTTGGCGGGAAAGCCCCCAGCCACGCTGGAACATTTTTACTCGAAAGCTCATCAGTTCATAAGACGAGAAGAAGCTCGATGGACAAGACAAGACAAGGCACCAGGGCCTGCTCAGGAGATTGTAAAGAGTACCGTCGCCATGAAGCAAACCGGCGATAATTCGGGAAAAGCTCAAGTCAACGTCCAAAATAAGCCTGGACAGTCTAAAGGATCTGGAGGTGGAAATCCTGAAAAGAAAAGAGAGACGGGGAAATGGAAGTCAAGGATCCCGACCTACAATGAATACACCCCGCTACGCATCACTCAAGAACATCTTTTGTCAACTTGCAACACTTTTCAGTATAGGAAACCACGTCCAAAGCAATCAACGGAGGAACAGAAGCAGACTGGGAAGTACTTTCGCTTTCACGAGTCTTATGGACACAACACAGGGGAGTGCAGACACCTCCATGACACTATAGAAAAGCTGATTAGATAGAAGAAGCTGCAGGAGTTCGTCAAAGGCCCACAAGACGGAAGACAAGAGACATCGGACCCCAAACGTGGGTCAGCTTCACGCCAACCAGAACAAACTGCTCGAACTGTGGGTAGATTGGTTATCAACACGATTGCTGGAGGACCTCATCCTGTGGATAAGAATTGGCAGGAGATGGAGCGATATGCTAACTCTTTAAGACATGCGAAGTATGAGTGCCGTTTGAATGTAGAGGATGGGACCCCTACAAAGCAGCATCATACGATGGATGATGATATTGTATTCAGGAGCAGAGATGCGGATAAGGTGGAGGCCCCTACCATCGACCCGATGGTCATATCAGCGACAATCAGGCCGGCATTTGCAAAGAGAATTCTAATTGATTGTGGAAGTTCCGTTAACATCATCTTCAAGAAGGCGTACGACCAAATGAAGATGGAGACTAAGGATTTGAAATCATCTAAAGCCAGAATCCACGGCTTTAACGGCGCAGCAACGGATGCAGTGGGATATATGGAGTTACCAGTTGAACTGGGGCAAGGCGACCGTAGGAGGGTATGGATCCTACCATTCATAGTGTTGGATGTTGACTCTCCATATAGCGTATTTCTAGGACGTCCAGCCTTGGCAGAATTTAGGGCAGCATTAGCCCCTTGGTGTCTGACGTTAAAATTTCCCACAAACAGTGGCTTTGGAGTGGTACACGGCGATCAGGCGACCGGAGTGCCTGCTATGTGGCTGAGCTGAGAGAGGCTCAACATAGAGAGAAAGGAAAGGTTGCGGACCGCTCCGTCCACATTCGAAATGCTGATGATTGACAAGTAGCACCCGAGCCCTGGGTCGGGCAACATTCTTGGATCGATAGAGACATAGATACGAGAGAAGATGATGGGGGACCTAGGGAAACAAATGCAGCACCGGATGAACTAACAATTGACATACCGGTCAGCCGGGTTGACCCGTCATGAATTCTTAAAATTGGATCACAACTCGACCCCGTGGTGGCCGAGAACCTAACTGACTTCCTCCAAGTGAATCTTGATGTCTTCGCTTGGACACATTCTGACATGTGTGGGATTTCTCCTATAATCGCGAGTCATATGTTGAACATAGACCCAAGACATGTTCCTGTGAAACAGAAAAGGAGAGGCATGGACCCAGAGAGGTCCACGGCTCTCAAAGAGGAGGTGGACAAACTCAGAGCCAATAGGTTCGTCCGCGACGCCCTCTACCCAGAATGGGATTCTAACCCGGTGCTAGTAAAGAAAGCGAATGGAAAATGGAGAACTTGTGTTTATTATTCTGATTTAAATAAAGCATGCCCGAAGGATAGTTTCCCGTTGCCTAAGATTGACCAGCTGGTCGATTCAACTGCCGGGCATGAGTTACTATGATTTATGGATGCGTTCTCTGGATATAACCAAATCCCGATGCACCTCCCAGACCAAGAACATACCAGTTTTGTCACAAATGTTGGGTTGTATTGCTATGTAGTGATGTCCTTTGGATTGAAAAACGTGGGAGCAACTTATCAGCGTCTTGTGAATCGAATGTTCAAAGACCAGATTGGTAAAACTATGGAAGTTTATGTGGATGACATGCTCGTGAAGTCGCGACAGTCAAACGACCACATCCGAGACTTAGCGGAGATGTTTGACATACTCAGACAATATGGAATGAAGATCAATCCTTTAAAGTGTTTATTCGGCGTAGCGTCGGGAAAGCTTTTGGGTTTCATTGTGAATGCACGAGCAATCGAGGCTAACCCGGAGAAGATTCAAGCCATCCATGATATACAAGTGCCCAGAACCCTAAAGAAGGTGCAAAGCTTGAATGGAAAGGTGGCCGCGCTGAGCCGATTCATATCCAGGGACACAGACAAGTGTATTCCTTTCTCCGATGTCATAAAGAAAGGAAAGAGGAATTTCGAGTGGACGTCCGACTGTGAGGAAGCATTTGGAACTCTTGTAAGGCACTTAGAAAGTCCCCCGGTATTGTCGAAACCAATAGACCACAAAATGTTGTACATATACTTGGCTGTATCCCAGCACGCTATCAGTACAGCCTTGGTTCGCGAGGAAGACCGGGTTCAAATGCCAGTGTACTATGTTTGTAAATGTTTGACGGAGGCAGAAAGAAATTATCCAAAGATTGAAAAACTAGCCTATTGCTTGGTGATTGCATCATGCAAGATTCGCCTGTATTTTTAGGCACACTCGATCAGTGTCTACACTGATCAACTTTACAGCAGATTGAGTTAAGTAAGTTCTACATTACTTACCTGCCGCGAAGGGCCATACAAGGACAAGCCCTATCTGACTTCATTGCTGAATTTACTATGACAGACGAATCAAACGACCACAATGTCATACCTCCCTTCAATGGAAGAAGTACACCGATGCAGCATCTAACGACCGTTGTTCGGGGGTTGGCATAGTTTTTGTAACTCCTGAGAATCGATCAGTCTGCTGCGCTTTGAAGCTCGAATTCACAGCAACAAATAACGAAGCCGAATATGAAGCGTTGATCACCGGCTTGAAACTTATCAAAGAACTGGGAGTAAAATTGGTTGAAATCTTCAGCGACTCGCAGCTGGTGGTGTACAAAGTGCGAGGAGGCTACTAAGCAAGGGGGCAGAGACTTGCTCCATATTTGGTTTGAGTTCAGAAGCTGCTAGCGAATCTCGAGTATTATGATATTTCACATGTCCCGCATGAGCGAAATAGAGCAGCCGATTCATTGGCAAAATTCGCAAGCACAGGCGACGCACAACAAATGGGATTATTTCCTGTTGAGACCCTCCATGCTCCGAGCATAGATATGATGGAGGTAGATTCCATGTTAGAAACTGAAATCGAGGAGGAATCGTGGATGACCCCAATCAAGCAGTACTTGCTATTCGAGATGTTACCCAAAGAAAGGAGCGAAAGACGACAAGTCCTTCGTGAGGCCTCTCGTTATGTAATACATGATGGAATAATGTATCGAAGGGGATTCTCGACCCCACTACTACGATGCATTGCCTATGATGAGATAAAATGAGTCCAGGAGGAAGTCCATGAAGGAGAGTGCGGCGGCCATACTAGGGGGCAGATACTAGTAAAGAAGATCCTCTGTTATGGATACTACTGGCCAACTGTGATTCGGGATGCTGCAGACTATGTGAGAAGATGTGATAAATGCCAGATATATGCAAAAATCCTGAGAGCTCCACCGACGAAACTCACGCAAATGGTTAGTACCTGGCCATTTGCAATATGGGGAATTGACCTAGTTGGTTCTTTACCCATGGCCAAAGGTGGAGCGAAATATGCAATAATTGCGGTCGACTACTTCACCAAATGGGCAGAAGTAGAGCCTCTAGCCACAATAACCACCAAGAAGGTTATTAATTTCGTCGTGCAAAATATCATATGTCATTTCGGCCTTCCACGGACCATCATTACAGACAATGGGACTCAATTCGAAAGTAAGGAGTTCAAAGAATTTTGTCAGAAATATGGCATTGAAAAGAAGTTTGCAGCGGTTGCTCACCCGAAAGCCAACGGACAAGTGGAAGCCGTAAACAAGATAATCAAGTCCATATTGAAAAAACGTTTGGAAAAGGCTAGAGCAAGTTGGTGGATGAACTTGCAGCAGTGCTTTGGGCCTATAGAACCACCCACAAGACCGCGACTGGCCACACTCCATTCGCATTGGCATATGGCACGAAAGCTGTCATACCCGTGGAACTTGAAATTCCATCACATAGGGTAACTTATTACGACCCCGAGTCGAACCAGAATCTTTTATTGGAATCGTTGGATTTCATTGACGAAAAACGCAAAGAGGCCAATTTGAAAGCGGCCGCATACAGACATAGAGTCGCAAAATATTATAATGGAAAGGTCCGACCAAGAATTTTTAGTGTAGGAGACCTCGTTTTGAAACGAGTTTTTCCGATCCCGTCTCATATGAATCCCGCATGGAAAGGTCCATACATCATCGAACGGAAGCTTGGAGAGGGAACTTTCAAGCTAGCGACCGTCGATGGTGCGGCACTCCCTCGAGCATGGAACAACGAGCAGTTCCGGCATTATTATACTTAGTCTATTTCTTTCATGTATTAGTTGCAATTATTTCCAGTACGCCTTTATTTCTAGTTCTTGGCATGTAGTAAGTCAATTCAGCTTGCTTTCATTAATAAAGGCTTGAAGCCATCTTTTCCATAGATTACTAATGTCTCTGCGTATGATGACCCTTTGACAGGCAAATGAAACCATATTATTCTGGCCGACGTAAGAACACGCGCAGTAAATGACTCAAAATCTCCAAGTCCCCGGAGTGCGGACTGGAGTACTCTAAGTCCCCGGAGTGCGGACTCGAGTATAAACGACTAAAATATCCAAGTCCCCATAGTGCGGACTGGAGTACTCTAAGTCCCTGAAGAGCGGACTCGAGTATAAATGATTCAAATCTCCAAGTCCCCAGAGTGCGGACTGGAGTACTCAAAGTCCCCGGAGCGCGGACTCGAGTATAAACGACTTAAATCTCCAAGTCCCCAGAGCGTGGACGGGAGTACTCTAAGTCCTCGGAGTGCAGAATCGAGTATAAACGACTCAAAATCTCCAAGTCCCCGGAATGCGGACTGGAGTACTCTAAGTCCTTGGAGCGCGGACTCGAGTATAAACGATTCAAATCTCCAAGTCTCCAGAGTGCGGACTGGAGTACTCTAAGTCCTCGGAGCGCGGACTCGAGTAAACGACTTAAATCTCCAAGTCCCTAGAGCGCGGACGGGAGTACTCTAAGTCCCCGACGAGTATAAACGACTCAAAATCTCCAATCCCCGGAGTGCGGACTGGAGTACTCTAAGTCCTCGGAGTGCGGACTCGAGTTTAAACGACTCAAATTTCAAAGTCCCCAGAGTACGGACTGGAGTACTCTAAGTACCCGGAGTGCAGACTCGAGTATAATCGGCTCAAATCTCCAACTCCCCAGAGTGTGGACTGGCGTACTCTAAGTCCCCGGAGTGCGGACTCGAGTATAAACGATTTAAAATCTCCGAGTCCCCAGAGTGCGGACTGGAGTACTCTAAGTCCCCGGAGCGCGGACTCGTGTATAAACGACTCAAATCTCCAAGTCCCTAGAGTGGGGACTGGAGCACTCTAAGTCCCCGGAGCGCGGACTCGAGTATAAACGACTTAAATCTCCAAGTCCCCGGAGTGCGGACTGAAGTACTCTAAGTCCCCGGAGCGCAGACTCGAGTATAAACGACTCAATTCTCCAAGTCCCCAGAGTGCGGACTGGAGTACTCTAAGTCCCCGAAGCGCGGACTCGAGTATAAACGACTTAAATCTCAAAGTCCCTGATGTGCGGACTAAAAAATATTCTAAGTGCTTGAAGCGTGAAAGGAAAAACGAACAACTCCCGAAGAATCTCCAAGCTATATGAAGGTGAACTGAGAAGTCCATGTTATTCACAACAACTTGGATTTAAATCACAATCATACAAAAACTGAACGACGAGAGCCATTCGAAAGACCGAAAAAAGGAACTAAGCTTTATTCAGAAAAGTTTCTACTCAAGCCCTCCAAATTTCGGATTCGACAATCTATTTACAAAAACCACGGAAGTAGATGAAAATAATTACATAACTTAGAATAACTCTCGCTGAACAAGAGTAATGGTCATTTCTTGTGCTTCTTCGACTTCTTCACCTCCGTTGTCTTCTCGGACGGCTCCTCCCCTATGCGTTTACCCTTGGTACTCTTCTTTAATGGAGGGGTAGCAGCCGAAGAAGTATGGGGAACATCCACGGGCTTGGACTTGCCAGGGAAAATGACCTTTAACGACTTGTTCAAGTGATCGTCTGGGTCCACAACTCGAGGCTCGACCTTGATCTCGACCGTCTCTCTCTTCTCCTTCTCGAGCCGCTCCTTCATATTCAGCTCAGATATGTGTTCGGAGGCGCCTGTAATCTCAACTTCATAACTCCCCTCGATAGGAGAAGAAGTCTCAGATTTTTCTTCATCCAACGCTCCAATCACCTAAGCATCTGGCCCGGGAGCTTCTCAAGCCTGAGTGGCCTCACCTGTTTTCTCCTCCACCTCCTTGGCGACATCGCTCCTCGGAGTAGGCCCGGGGTCAGAACGGCCTGCGAAAAATCATGAAAAACAAGCATTAGAATGCAATAGTCCTTCATAAAGAATGACAACTTTTGAAATCTTAAAGTGAAGGGTTATCTACCAGGTTCCGACAGGCTCTCAGCCATCAAGGGGGTCTCACCCTCCGGAATGGGAGAAAAAATATGGACGCCAGGGCCGGGGTCCTCCGGATTATAACCGATATGCTGCTCAAATGGATCAAGTATCGGCCGATCGACCAATCGAGTAGGCGCATGAGCTGGAGGCACAACCCCAGATGGCCGGTAATCACTTCTTTCCCTTTCTTTGAGGGGAAGCCTTTGTAATAAATAGCTTTAGCTGCTGATAAGTCGAAAGGCTCATTCCCCTTGAGGAATTCCTTTATCAAGACCCCCTCATCAACCTCTTCGGTACCATGCTCGGCCTTTCTGATTTCGATTAAAGTCTCCCACGCCTCGGCCAGAGATTCAAGATAATCGTCGTCCAAGAAAGTCAAGTCTCGATGCATGAGAACATGGGCATTGAACTCAGCAATTAGCGGGTCAAACATCTTTTGACCTCTTCCTTACCTTCTTCCCTAGCCGCCTCGAGACGCGAGTCGATATCCATGGATGCTATCTTCTTGCCCTCTTCACGGGCTTCACTCTTTAACGCCTCAACTCTGGAAAGCTTGCCATCAAGTTTTTCTTTCAAGAGTCGGGTGGCAACGATCTCATCACAGTATCGTTGTGGCTCCTCTTGGGCAGCCGTTTTCTCTTCCTTCTCTTTGTGGAGCTGCTCCTCAAGCTCCTTGACTCGGTGGCTGAATGCGTCCCTCTCCTTTTGAACCGAGTCCTTCTCTAAAGCCAAAGCCCTACAGCGTTGAACCGCCTCATCGAGTTCTTTCTTGTGAGTTGATTCTAGACGAGTGACGGCCTCAGCGGTGTCCTTGGCGCTCTGATGGGTGACTTCAAGTTCAAACTTGCAAGTTTTTCAGCCAAATGAACAAACGCATCATGTTGAACATAGACATCGTTGGTACAGGCGATGACGCTCTGCTTGACATGACTGGGGATATGATGAATCGCGGGGAGGAATTTTAGGCCGTCGAAGCAGATTTTTGGAAATTTATCTTTAAGCTTGGCCAGCCTCTCCAATACTATTGGGTCTGTTGCAGGAGCAGGAGGAGACGGCTTTGAGAGTTCGGCTCTCCTGTGAGAATCTTGGGACTGTCGAGTAGAAAAGGAATCAGAGTGTTGGTCCCGGGGAGCATCAGATTGCGACCTCTTATGGACGCGCTTGTCTTTGCTTTGCTCCGGGTGAGAGAAAGTATCCTGGAGGTATTTTGGCTGATAGTAAGTTTTCTTCCGAGATGACGAGTCCCGGGAATGATAGTCTTTATTGCGACACCATCCCTATCTCGGTGTCTTTCGAAACCCGAGTCCCGTCCAGATTGACAAAAAATAGACGAACCACGAAGGCGATCGAATCCATGCGAGCGCCCCATGTCACCTGCACAGAATTTAAATAACAACGAATCAGTAAAGAGCAGTGTCATGACGAAAATCTAAGTGTAAATTGAAGTGCAAGTGTTTATGTGTGTCCTAGTGTTTCCTCCCGATGGACCTGTCGCTTTGCTAATGGGAGTTTTTTCTCCTTGACTTTGGGTTAGAGCGCCCGCATCGGCTCTGATGGGCGAATGAAGCTTGAATGCCTCCAGATCATCAAAGTCGTAATTGAGCAGGTCATCCGGGATGGAGAGGTTCGATAGGCCCTTTAAAGAACTTTCTACGTGCTGTGAAGAAGCCTCTTTCTCTCTTGGAATGAGCGTAACTTTTGAAGTTCCGCCAACCTTCTCCTTTCTAGTCTTGTACGTCAATACCTTTTTCCTCTTCGAAGGGGAAGATTACGTTTCGATATCGTGTACTTCGACTATCGGATCCTGAGTGGGACCCAAGTTCTCACCTTGCGCTTCGGGTGTTTCATTCCCTTGAATTTCCCCCTCTTCCTGTGCATCAGGGGTGTGACGTGATGACGACTCAGCTAATTTTTTCCATTTACCGGATGCGGGCTTGGGTATGGAGACGACCTCAGGAAGGCTTACCCGACGACCTTTTGCTAACAGTCCGAACCTCGATACAGACTCATTTGAAATGATAGTTCGGATGTCTCATTCTTTGACGGGAAGAGCTCTAATAGCTTCAACGGCCTCAGATTATCCGCGGCCATCAGGGCGTGGATTGATACCTGAGAAGATGAAACAAGAGTTAGAAAAGGCATAGCTTCGACCAAACATGAGTATCGTTTCAAGAAGAAGACTTACTTCCTTCAACCCATCTCCTCGGGAAACCAGGAGGGAAACGCACATAGAATCATTCCTGTTTGTATAGGGAAAACTTGCTCCACGCCTCGGTTCAAATCTGGCATTTGTGGTGTGGTTTGAGAAACACAAAGGAGGGGCTATCTCTCCGGTTCTTGATCATATAAATATATCTGATGTCACCAGGAGTTGGACGCCTAGAAAGGACAGTTATGAAGAGGATGTAGGTGCCATAGATGAAGGCATGGCCGTTTGGGTGCAGTTGCGATGGGGCGATGTCAATGTATTGCAGCACGTCCCTAAGAAATAAGTTAAACGGTGGAACACTGCCGACCTAGCACATAAACTTATTGCAGGCGGTGTATCCAACTGGAGGCATGTGTGGACGATCGTGCCCCGATGGAACCTGCACGTCGTCAAATGGGATTCCATAGATAGAGCATATTCGCCGGAGCGTGGCTTCATTGACCTTCGAAGCTTGAGAATCGACCGGATTGTCCAAGAGAATTGATGCTTTCAGGGCATTGGGAGCTAAGTTATGAGAGCGGGAAGTCGACGGGTTAGAAGTACCCGCGACCCCTTGTTTAGAAGATGGCCCGTGTCTATCTGAGATCATGGCGGAGTTAGATTTCTTAGACATTTCCGATAAATATTGAGTTTGACGAGAGCACCTGTTTGAACTATACTTGAAAAACAATCGACGTCAGAATTAACAACATAAGAATTCCCCCATGTGGTGTGTGAACTAGTGCGATCATTCATGTGTAAGCGCTGAAAAATTGAAAGTCACAGAGTTAATATATAAAATTGAGCTTCGAATCGTAGTCTTCGAAGACCGTCATCGCTGACCGTCTCCAAAATCCTTCCTTATGGTGTTTACAGTTTCGGATTCAGAAAATGTTAGAAGAAGTTATCCGATTATGTCGATTTAAATTTAGGCTCGTGTCTACCGAGACTAAGAAGTTATCAGTCCGGAATAGTTCGATATGCTAGCATGCTGGAGTCCTCATCCTTGTTTTGTTATATGATTAGGCAAGTTAAAAAAGTGTTCGGCCTAAGCTAAGGGATGGTTCGGCATTCATAATGGCTCGGCCTAAAAGTTGTTCGACCTGAATATTGTTCGGCCAAACGTTCGTTCGGCCTAGCTACCGTTCGACCTGAATATTGTTCGGCCAAACTATCGTTCGGCTTAACTATCGTTTGACCTAGGAAGCGTTCGGCAAAGTGTCGTTCGACCAAAATCCTGTTCGGCCGAAATAACACTCGGCATCCCACCTAAGTCATGCTCCCTTCCCGTCCTACCATTCCGTTGCTTGGCATGCGGTGAATCATGCCGAACCAGAGTTACGCCGAACCCCAACGCTCGGCACTCCGCACATAACCATACCGAGCGACGATGACGAATTGCTCGGCGAGCCAAACCGAACCATGCTGTTCGACATCTTAGCCAATTCCTGCTCTTCCTCTATTCTATCCTCCAATCTCATTCGACGCGAGGGAACCGTGCCGAACCACGATACACCTCCCAACATCTCCCTCGTGTACTCGACTCTGGCCATTTCTCTTCCCCACCATACCATCTATCCCTATGAAATATCCTAATCAAACTTCGATCCATTCGTCCGCGCAACACCTATCGGCTACAGTTCTAATTCAAGAACTCAAGCCTCGCGTTAAAACCTATTTATTTGGAGAAAGGATTTAGATGGAGGGTTCGTTACCTAGTTAGTGGATCGAGACTTGGAGGAATCTGGAGTTAAGGGCATGGCTTTAGTTAATGCCGAATGGATTGGGAAGGAATGTTAAATTTTTGGAGGCTGTTAACAGGTAAAATTAGCAAGTACGAGATAGCGGAGGTAAAAAGTGAAAAGAGAAGAAGGAGGAAGACGCTGGCCTTTATAGGGAAGAAGAAGAAGTTGAAGAGACTGTGACCGGTGGAACCAGTCAAGGCCGCACTGTTCGGCTTCGGCATACAAAGTCGTTCTGTATAACGTGAAGCGTTCGGCTTCGGATATACTGTTCGGTGCTCATCACTTCATTTGGCGATCAAGGGAAGTCACCATTGAGAAAATTGGACCACGGCCAGGGGCAAAGCGCAGAGGGCGGATGATTCAAAGCGCACCACGTTCATCCACGTAATGCACTTTGGGGGGGCAAGTGTTTCCTGGGGATTTGACCAGGCAACTTAGTACTCGGCATCCCCACCGATCGGCTCAACTGGATCGTTCGACGTTCGGCATCCAAGAAGCACTCGGCATCCAAGTTCGTTCGGCATCTATGGAACATTCGACATGGCAGGGCATTCAACATTGAGAGACGTTCGGTATGAAATAACATTCGGCATGTGAGAACGCTCGACATGGCAGAATTGTCCAGCATCAACTACCGTTCCGCCCAAATATTATTCAGCCAAACTATCGTTCGGCCTAACTATTGTTCGGCCTAGGAATCGTTCGGCCATGACATAGTTCGGCCTGGGTAGCGTTCGGCCAAAGTATCGTCCGGCCTAAGTTCTGCTCCGCATACAAACATCGTTCGGCCAAGACATCGTTCGGCCAAGTCACCGGTTCGGCTTCTAGTATCATTCGGTGCAATTGCTTCCCACGACATTCAAAGTGTTCGGCCTCGCTATGCTCGGCATGAGGAGATTGTTCGGCATTCATGCCCTGTTCGGCATTCGACATTCGGCATCTATGGGTCGACACACAGAGATTACTCCATTTGGTCCGAGATATTCAGCCACCATGCCCACCAGGGAAGTCCAACCCATCTTCCTCTATAAATACAGAGGCAAGGGCACAGTGAAAGGGGATCAGTTTTTTGGGAACACTGGGGAAACTCTGTCGCATTCAACACTCAGTCAAGACCTAATCTTTTGTTTTTCAATTGTATTCAAGTAATTAGAAACGGATTGTATCTGTAATCAACTATCAAGGAAATCAATAGAAATCAACTTCAAAGTGGACGTAGGCAGTTACGCCGAACCACTATAAGTTTGGTGTTCTTGTTCTCTACACTGAAATTTACATATTGTTCTCTATTTTAATTTACTTTCTTTATTAATTTCTCTACACAATCTCTCTAAGAGTGTTAATGACCAATTTTGGTGCTAACACATTCACACAAAATTTGCAACTCCATCAAACAATAATATTAAACATGCAAATAAGTCTGAGCCATGATACATGTTTTAGAGAGTTAAAAGAGAGATTATACTACACATATTGTTGTCACTTGCTTTCAAAAGAAACCAGAGGCCCAAAATTAATAACTTGCATTATTATCTATTTTAATTTATATTTTGCACAACAAAAATTATATTACAATAATACACAAATAAACTAGTAAGTAAACTCATTCAAACCCCCACCAATTCAAAGATGTAGAAAAAACCACTGTGAATGCGACGATGAAAACGGCGTCTCGAATGAATCTCCTTTGCAAAAGTTATTAATTTTGTAAGATTTCAGATTAATTCAAATAATTAATTAACATCTATTAGCTTAATTACCTTAATTACTCTTCCCTCTCTTCTCCAAATCAACTCCAGGATGTCCCCAGTGATACACAAATCCAACCTATCTCTAAACTTGCACATATACACAATGATACAAAGCATCGCTCGATGAAATTATGAATCATCTATTGCCATGCACTTCTCTTCACAAAAGCTTCACAACCCCCTTTCGCTACCATGACAAGCCCGACGTAACTAATTTGATCCTTCTAAACCCTTGATTGAACATTGACTCTGCTTCCACCATTCTATGGCTACCTATAGCCATCATCACCACCACCATCTTCTTCTAAGGCCATGTCGAGCTTAGCCATCCTATCACCACAGTTCCCAGCCTCACCACTGAAAGGCGACCAAACCCCTCACTACACGATAAACATATGTCATGCATCCCAATTCAGCACCGTTCCGCCTTACACCACTTCCACAAGCTTACTTTTGCACGAGAAGTCCAATCTCACCTCGGCCGATCGTCGCCTATTGCACCACCTACAGCTAACCTAGTCCTGATTGTTCAAATTGAGCACCTCTAAACCTCACCGCACCTCCTCACTCATACAATACTAATGGATCATACGATTTTTGTTATCGTTAAGCGAAACTCCAAGAAGAATTTAATACATAGCGGTGGCTCCATTTTCTTGTTTATTGAAATGAAATAAAAGAAGAGAGGGTAGTGAAGGGTTATTTATAGTGTAATTTATATTATACTTATTCTCTTTATAAACCATCGAACGTTCCTCGCTTGTAGGCTCACATAGATTGTTCGATCACCACGAAACTCGTCAGTGCACAAGAACTCATTATTCCAGATCCAACGATACTACTTTTGTCAAAATCCGAGGCAGCGCCTCAGAATGATAATTTCATGCCTTAATTGTAAAGAATCATAATTAAAACAAGTGCAATCACTTTAGGTATAAATTAAAAGTTTACTCTTATCATTATTATTCAACAAGAGTTTAATAAGCATTTTAAATCAATGTTATTAAATTAAATCCAAGATTTAAATATTTAAATAATTTCGATATTCAAATATAAAGCGTTCGAAATTTTGGATCATTACATGCTCCCCTAAGAATATTTCGTCCTCAAAATACCGACATGAGCAATAAAAGCAACAATCATACATCGGTATTGCAATCACTAGCAACCAAAGAACAATCACATAATAATATCACACAATACTACAATCATTAGCAGCCAAAGCTTACGGTTTGCCTAGGTTCAAAAACCTTCTCATCGCACAAGAATGAAAAATAACATACTAAGCGTACCTTACGTTCAACAGTCTTAGATTATTATTTAATCGATTATTCATGCTACCTTAAAACAATTCAAAGAGTCATTTTCCAAACTCTCCAGAAGCAAACCGACATAGCATACAATATTATTAAAGCCCATAAGATGTACATGGACTATCTATATGCAATATCAAATGTGATCACTATCTCAATCATATAAATTTCACTTCTGAACTAGTATATATCACTTGACCTCTTTAATGTGGATTCCAATCAGGTTTCGTTACTTGAATCCTCCATTCTCCTTATGCAATCATGTAGAGTGGTAGAAAACCTCACGATCATATCCAGAGTCCGTATTAAATGTTCGCTCTCAAGAATTGATTGAAAAATGTAAAATCAACCGGTGTAAACCACTGGGAAATCCATGCCCTCGAGTCCCAGATCAATCTGTCATGCGAGTAAAATGATCTACGTACAACTTACATACTTCATTCCAATTGGTTTCTTAATCACACTAATTATTTTTCATTTTAATTCACATTCATTTTTCGTATAGTATTCCTCATTTAATACTAAAATCATTTATAAATCATTTCATAAAAGTTTACGTAAGTTTATAAATTTTTTATAAAGGCATGACTTTATTTTTAAATCATTTCTTGAAAACGCAATTCCATTTTAAAACATCACACAAACACAACTCATGTTTATTAACACTTTTAAAAACTAAATTCATATTTGTATGTCACTCCACTGCATCCTACGTGTATACACAAAAATATTACATTCATTTGACTTAACATGGATATTTAATCAATTTAAAACTTGTTTAAATTCTACCATCTGTTGGGCGTATTCTCACCACCGGACCAAGGCACGACCGAACCAAGGCACGACCGAACCAAGGCACTACCGAACCAAGACACTACTGAACCAGATCACCTACTCCCACTACCGGACCAGATCATGCTCCACTCACTACCGGACCAATCACGCTCCACTCACTACCGGACCAATCACGCTCCACTCACTACCGGACCAATCCATGCCCCACTCGCCACCGGACCAATCCATGCCCCACTCGCCACCGGACCAAGACATTACTGAACCAAAATTGCCAGGCCAGATCACGTCAGCCCAGGCCCACCAGCAGCTATATACATCGAGGACCCCTACCCCCAGCCTCACTCTATAAATAGAGGGGTAGGGGTACGCCAATGGGGGACATGGCTGGAAAGCTCAAGCACGAACAGAACTTTCAAACAACTTTCATACACTTGAAATCAAAGCTTTGTACTTGTAATCCAAATAGTGAAAGAGAATAACATATGACATGGACGTAGGTGCATTCTGGCCGAACCACTATAAATCTGTGTGTCTTTTACAGTTTACTCCCTGCTTTTTACATATCTGCATAAATCACCCAAATCGTTAAGAACAACATAAAATCGACTAAATTATACGACTTGGAGGTGTTTGCCCATTTTTTGTGCAAACATTTTTGGTGCTTTCATTGAGAGGGAGCTCGAAGCTTCAGCTTCTCCCACTTTACCTTCTTCCCAACAACATCGCTTAGTGCTTGGAAGACATGCCTCCTAGGCAGAAAAAAGATATTAACAAAGGAAAGAACATCGCAACTAGCAGTATTCCAGATCCAGTGGTCACAGATCAAGAGAATCATCCCGTTCCAATAGCCGTACAAAACGGAAATCAGGCAAATCCGACAGCTCCTGCCACGAAACTGCCAGCAGCAATTACTAGGGCAGATCTAGACAGGGTGGTGGCTGAAATGACTGACCGCTTCACATCCCAACAAGAAGCCTTGGTGAACCAACTCATGTCACGCTTAAGGGATGTTGAAGAAACCAACTGCAACATTGAATCATGGGATGAGTCCCAGTCTGGAGGATCTCGGAGGTGACAAAGATCTTTCTTCTTCGAAGAAGCTAATAACAGGGACAACAATGGTAGGAGCCGAGCCCGAACTCGGCCCGAACTCCGACCCGAGGAAACACTTGGAACCGAACCCAACGAAGGAGGTACCAGGCGAGGGTTGGCTGTAGCTGAGCCGGTCATGCTACCTAGCCATGGAAACACCAATGAACGGGGCCGGGCTAGAGTCCAGTCCGAAGTTGGACTCGAGGAAGTGCTTGAAATAGAACCCAGCATGGGAAGATCAAGGCGAGGGCCAACTGTAGCTGACCCTAGCATGCTCCCAGAAGACCAGAGGAAGCCACTGGAAAATATTAGGAGTGATAGACGATACCATCCCTACAGGTCATCTGGACGGAATCAATCCCGCAGAGAAGAACCAAACCCGTTTCTATCTGCTCCAAATTCTGATGAAAGGATGGCACGATTGTTCAGAGAGTGCGTCCAGATCAAAAGAGATCGAGGGATAGGCGCTAGGGTAACCAGCCCTTTCACCCGCAATATCGAAATTGCCATCACCCCCCGAGAACGGAAAATGCCAACAATGGAACCTTACAGGGGAACCTCTGACCCCGTTGTACACTTGCAGAAATACACACAGCATATGCTCATGAGCGGAGCAACAGAAGGAGTATTATGCAAATGCTTTCCACTATTCTTGGCAGATCTAGCTACCTCCTGGTTCTGCCATCTACCCCAAGGATCCATCAGCTCATGGGAAATGTTGAAAGAGAAGTTCATCAGCTAGTTCCACATTCATGTGGAACAACCCAAGGACGCTTATTCCTTATCCAATATCAAACAGAAGCCTGGAGAGACAGTGCAACAATACCTAACCCGATTCAATGGCACAGCGGCCGCAATCCAAGATGCCGATGAGAAACTTATCTTAATGGCCCTCTGTAGTGGTGTGCATCCGGACACTAAATTTGCTAGAAGATTAACGAAAGAAAAACCAGCTACCTTACCCGATTTCTTCCATGAAGCTGAGAAGTATATGAGACTTGAAGACGCTGCCACTAAAAGGCAGACAGGGCAACAAACTAAGGCAGCTCATAGCAACACACCCGCTGTAGAAAAGGACGTTCGAAGAAATGACCCTAGAGACAATGCTAGGGGCAAAAAGGGAGAAAAGCGTCTATATCCGCTAGGACCGAGATTCGACGCTTACACTCCTTTGAATGAAACAATCGAAAACATCTTCCTGGCTACCCAAGATGAAGTTAAATACAGACGCCCCCCATACAAGAAGGAATCAGATAACGCAATTAAGTCTGAAAAGTTCTGCCGCTTCCACGAATCTCATGGGCATGATACCAATGAATGCCATCATCTCAGGGACTTGATTGAAGAACACATCAGAAGGAAGAGACTGGAACGCTACGTAACGGGTCAGAACAGGACTCCATCTCCTGCCAATGAGAACCCAAGGCTACCCTCCTCAAAAATAGGCGGAGGAAATCGTAGCACCAGCGGCTCCAGTCAAGAGAAGATCGTGGTCCATACCATATCAGGGGGACCACACATCGCCGATAGAAGCTGGGCAGAGATGGAAAGATATGGGAAGTCACTTAGAAACAGTGAAGACTGTGTTAATTCTGTTATAGAAGAACGCCACCCGAAGCGGAAAGAGAATGATGACATCACATTCAGTAGGCGTGACCTAGAGGGAAGGCAGTACCCTCACATGGATCCTGTGGTCGTCTCTGCCTGGCTCGGTCCAGCCGAAGTTTTCTGAATTCTAGTAGACACTGGAAGCTTAGTGAATATCCTATTCAAGCATGCTTTCAACAGAATGAAGCTGTCAATGAAGGATGTGTCTCCCTGCAACAAACCACTACACGGTTTCACTGGAGATGCGAAGATGCCCCTCGGGCAACTGGACCTTTTTGTTGAAATAGGAAGTCATCCCCGCTCCGTTGTGCGGAAACAAACATTTGTGCTAATAGAAAACCACTCGGCCTACAACGCCTTTTTAGGAAGACCAGCCTTGTCTGACTTCCAAATTGTCCTAGCCCCGTGGTGCCTGAAGATGAAATTTCCGACAGACAATGGAATAGGGGAAGTAGAGGGAGATCAAGACGCTGCTCGAGATTGCTATGTAACTGAACTTCGCAATAACCACAGGAAGGATAAAGGGAAGAATGCAGAAACTACTCTCTGCACGAAAAACTTGGAAGCATAGCAACTAAAGAAAGCCCCTCCTCTTCGATATACCAGTGATCCTTTCAATGAATTAGACCCCAGGAATGAAGAGGAGGAGGCCACCGCCGAGCCTGCAGAGGCTATGGAGTTTGTATCTGTAGACAAACACGACTCAAGTAGACTATTGAAATTCAGATCTCAGCTAAAAGCAGAATTGAAGGATCGACTCATTGATTTTCTCCGCCACAACTTGGATGTATTTGCATGGACGCACGCTGACATGACCGGAATCTCCCTAGACGTAGCATGCAACGTACTGAATATCGATCCTACCAACGTGCCAGTAAAGCAGAAAAAGAGAAGTATGGGGGCAGAACGTTCAGCAACCCTCGATGAAGAAGTAAAGAACCTACTTTCAAATAAATTCATACGAGAAGCCATCTACCCAGAGTGGATCGCTAACTCGATACTAGTAAAGAAGGCTAATGGGAAGTGGCGAACATGCATTGACTTCTCCAACTTAAATGACGCTTGCCCGAAGGATTGCTTCCCACTCCCCCAAATCGATCAGCATGTGGACAGCACAGCCGGGCATGAACTCTTATCTTTTATGGACACATACTCATGATATAACCAAATTCCTATGCATATTCCCGATCAAGATCACACTAGTTTCGTCACTAACCGGGGATTGTACATCTACAGAGTAATGCCTTTTGGACTTAAAAACGCCGGAGCTACTTATCAGCGCCTCGTCAACAAGATGTTCGCGGAACTAATAGGAGGAACTATGGAAGTTTATATGGATGACATGCTAGTAAAGTCGAGGAAAGCCAACGATCACGTAAGCCACCTGGGCGTGATGTTTCAGGTACTTCGCCAATTTGGAATGAAGCTGAATCCTCTAAAGTGCTCCTTCGGAGTATCATCAGGAAAGTTCTTGGGATTCATCGTCCATGCCAGAGGAATTGAAGCAAACCCCGAACAAGTCCGAGCTTTGAAAGATATCAGGATACCTTCCACTCGAAGAGAAATGCAAAGCCTAAATGGGAAAGTGGCCGCCCTAAGCAGATTCATCTCTAAAGCAACTGACAAGTGCGTCCCTTTCTTCGAAGCTCTAAAGAAAGACAAAGGAAAGTTCGAATGGACTGATGAATGCTTAACAGCCTTCCTTAACCTAATCGAACACCTCCAGAGACCACCAATAATCTCAACTCCAAACGAAGACGAAGAGCTATAACTATACCTTGCTGTGTCATCTCATGCTCTAAGCACCGCTTTGGTGAGAGAAGACAACCGCGCGCAGCAGCCAGTATACTTTGTAAGCAAGAAGTTTACAGGGGCAGAAGCCAGATATCCTAAACTTGAGAAGCTGGCATACTGTTTACTAATCACATCACGGAAACTGCGACACTATTTCCAATCTCATTCCATCAGAGTTCTAACCGATCAACCGCTAAAGCAGGTACTCCATCGTCCCGACACTTCTGGGCGACTACTTAAATGGTGCATTGAACCGAGTCAATATGATATCACCTACCATCCTCGCACCGCCATCAAGGGACATGCCATGGCTGATTTCATTGCCGAATTCATTACCAACGAAGGTAAGGAGCAATTTGAAATAGCAGAAGACATCAAGTGGAATCTCTTTGTGGATGGAGCATCAAACGAACAAGGCTCGGGGGAAGGTATTGTAATAATCACTCCCAGAGGAAGGAAGCTACACTATGCTCTAAGGTTAGAATTCGCTGCCACCAACAACGATGCAGAATATGAAGCAGTAATAGCTGGATTAGAACTTGCCTTAGAGATTGGAGTCAGTTCTTTATGTCTTCATAGTGATTCACAACTTGTTGTAAATCAAATACTAGGAGAATTTCAGACTCGAGGAGAACGACTCACAGCATATCTAAAAAAGACCAAACTGCTACTCGATCAATTGGATCGCTATTTAATCAAACACATTCCTCGAGAAGAGAATCAAGAGGCCGACGAACTGGCAAAGCAAGCTAGCATGAAAGACGGTACCATTTCCGGAACAGTAGCCATCTCAAAGCAACTAACCCTGAGTTTCGAGCAAGTGAATCTGATAGCTGCAATCGAAGAAGAAACTTGGATGACTCCCATCCGAAAATTCTTACAAGATGACACATTGCCCAGCGAGCGTAACGAAGTCAAGAAAATCTTGAGGAAAGCTTCCCGCTACACAATACAAGAAGGCGTCCTCTATCGACACGGCTTCTCTAACCCCTTATTAAGGTGTGTCGCTGGAAGGGAAACCAAGGAAATCTTATTCGACATCCATCAAGGAAGCTGCGGAGATCACACTGGAGGGCAGACTCTGGCGAAGAAGATACTCCGTTATGGATATTTCTGGCCCACCTTAAACAAAGATGCCTTAGACTTCGTCAAAAAATGTGACAGATGTCAGAAATTCGCTAAGATTCCTCGACTACCAACAAATGAGATTACTCAAATGACCAGCCCTTGGCCCTTTGCAGTATGGGGAATTGATTTGATTGACGAACTGCCAGTGGGCCGAGGCAGAGCCAAATATGCTATAGTGGCAGCCGACTATTTCACCAAATGGGTGGAAGTAGAACCTCTAAATAAAATATCTTCGACAAAAGTTATTAACTTCTTGATCAAAAGTGTTCTATGCAGGTACGGAGTTCCACTCAAAATCATATCGGACAATGGACTTCAGTTTGATAGCGAGGAGTTCGCCGACTGGTGCCAGGAGCACGGAATTCACAAGAGGTTCTCGTCTGAGATTATCCCCAGGCAAATGGACAAGTCGAAGCTGTCAACAAAATTCTCAAAAATCTAATCAAGAAGAAACTTAAAAAGTCAAAAGGCGCTTGGGTGGATGAACTTCCTACGACACTTTGGGCCTACCGCACATCTTTCAGAACATCAACGGGGCATACTCCTTTCTCTTTGGCATACGGATCGGAGGCCATGCTCCCAGTAGAAACTATAGTGCCTTTCCACCATAGGATCCACTACAACCCAAAAGAGAACGAAGAACCCCTTCACATGTCTTTGGATCTAATTAAAGAGAGAAGAAACGATGCAGCACTTAAAGCAGCAGCTCGTAAGCAAAAAGTGGCAGCGCAATACAACTCCAAAGTCAAGCATCGCAGCTTACAAGAAGGAGATCTTGTCCTCAAGCGAGTTCCCGCGCCCCGGAGCACTAGATCCAATCTGGGACGAACCATATGTAATTCATAAAGATCTCCACAACGGAGCTTATATTTTGTCAACAGTGAACGGAGAGGTGTTCCAGAGGGCATGGAACATCCAACACCTTCGTCGATACTTTTCTTAGCTTGTACCGCCCATATGAAGTGAATTAACAAAGTGAATCAGTGGACATAGGCATTTTCGTGCTGAACCACTTTAAAAACTTGTCTCTTTTTTAACTTGTTACTTTATATCTTGGCTGCTTGTTAACTTTATCCTTTTTTGCTGAACAAAATCCTGTGTAATGGCATTTCCATTAAAGACATATCACAGCGCAACTTCACCTGGACAAGACCTAATAGGTACTATACGAATCTATGCCCTCGCCAATGGGACACTTTTGCTCCAGCATCCCTCTGCTGCGGGTTAACTCATTGCTCGCGATCGGCCCTTAAAGCCAATTGTAATGAGCCGATTATAAGCCACTGAGTAGGCCGGCTATAGCCTAGGCAGCTCATTACGGCGTTTGGCTCGTCGGCAACCGTGAACCTACTTTAAACCCCAACATAAGGTGTGACCAGCCAGGGGTAGTTCACAGTTGACGATCGACACCCACGCTAGCCGGCCACGGTAAATCGAATAATACCCACGATTACGGGCCATAATGGCCCGGGTAGTTACTGTGCGTGATCTCGGCTCCGAGTGTCTTAAGTACGGCTGTGGTAAAAAAGAGAAACTCCCCGCGGAGGCATAAGATGGGTGACAAATGTCTCCAAGACCCACAGCTAGGGAAAGTGACTACAAAACCCGTTTGCCACGAACTTAAGCACATCGCAGGCCTTCCGTGATTGGAAGTTTTACCATTTCTTATATTTCTATTTTATTTAAAAACTTTCCTCCTATCCTCTATAACGATCCCTAAAGTACAGGACACGAAATAGGAGACACTCACTAATGGGGACAGGAACTCACAATTGGATGACAGGTCACTCGGCTGCATTCCATACTTAGTCATACAAAGCATTCAAAGCAATCATCTACAACTAAAACATGAAGGGCGGTACTTTTTTCTTTTGTATATGAATACGTAGCTACAATTTATTCGCACATCACACTAATATTGCAAGATATGAAATTATGTTTTAAGCAAGAACTTGACATCAAACACAATAAAATCACGGGCGTGTGCACAACTGTATTTCTTTTACAACACACCAAAATGACAAAAGCATTCAAATATGATAGAATCATCCTAAGTTCGAAATTACATAGTAAAGTCTTCGTTACCAATAACACAATTACAGTTTAAAGGTTACACGAATGTTTTGGGACTGACATAGGCAGCAATGTCAAACAAACCAAAAGATATCCAGATCAAGTCAAGGAATCGGCTGCGTCAGAGCTTTACCTCTATCCTACTGGCCCTCCAAGAACTCCTTGACCGCGGGATTGGAACTCTCAACATGTTAACCAGAGGTCGTGGTGCTCCAGAGGTCCCGCCTGTCCAATTCGGGAGAGAATCCATTAATAGTCATAAAACAATAAGCAATCAAATTACGAGAAGCTAAAAGGGAAGACTTACCAGCATCTGCTCCTTGATCATCATCCTCTAACTGCACACCAACCTCCTCAACAGTAAGCAGCTGCATACCCTCTTTCACCGCCGCTTTCTCCTCCTTGGTGAATTGAGCCGTGACCACATCCATTCTAAAGGCCACACCACCCTCCCTATCTGCATTGGCCTTAGCCTCCTCCAGGGACCTGAGATAAATCCTGGTCATGACTCGGGGATAATCATCCATTCAAGATAAGTTGCCCTGTTTCCAAGTGTGAAAGTATATGTCCTGAAGCATCTCATCCATTATCCCCTCATTCTCCACGAACTCCCTTATTCGGTCCTCAGAAGCCAACAACTTTACAGTAGCAGCATCCCTTTCCGATTGGTATCGCGAGCAGTCAGCTTGGAAAGATTTCCTCAATGCCTCTATCTCCTCCTTCAGCTTGGTTTGAATAAGCTCTACGGCTTCAAGTTTCCCGGATAGCTCCCATACCCGCTTGAGATCCGCTTTCCGGACCTCATCCACCGTTTTAATAGCCATATCAATCCGTTCCTTACAAGCAGCCTCCATTTTCCGTAACTCTGCTCCGCTGGCCTTCTCCATGGTTTTCTTTAGTTGCCTTGAGGCGGCCTCATGTTGGGAGATCTGGATGGCCTGATCAGCGAGTTGTTTGGCCTGGTCGGAAACCATTAACCGCAGTCGAATGTTAGCACTCCCAATTTCTTCTCCAGCCTTGACCAATCGGGCGTGATGCCCCATCAGCTTTCTGGTTTCCTCAGCAACCCGGTCAATATTTGCCTTAGCTTCGTCCCCCAAAGTTACAACCCGAGTGGTAAGCAAATCAAAGTCCATAGACTTAGTTTCATCCAATACTCTTACCATAGGATTACGGGGAAGAAAGTGCTCACCGGTAGCCTCATCAAAGGTAATGTCACAAGAACCCGGATCCAGATCCGGATGACCTGCAAACGGATTACGAGCCAAGCCGGGATGGCCTATCCGGGTAATGGTAGGATTTTCAGACGGGTGCGGAGAAGGTATAAATTCAGTATTCTTCTTCGTGGTATCCCGAAGAGGCTGAGTTGGGGACTGAGGACCAGGTGAGGATTCAAACAAGGAACGACTCCTCTTCTTCCTTTGGATATCCTCTTCGATAACTCCAAGAAGAGGGCGGTAGCCGACTACGTCTCCAGGGTGGTCAGTCGGAGGCTTTGGTTTAGTAGAAGCCTTGAGAAGTTTTTATTGTTCAAGATGGTGCCGGACATCTGATGTCTTGGCCGCCTTACCCGCTTCTGGGTTAAAAACCAAGCGTTACAAGCAAACATTTTTGATATAAACAAACCAGTACATACAGTCTGGAATCTCATTCATAATTCAAAGCACAAAATTTTCATTTGATAGTTCAAGTCTAAAAGCCCATTCGACACTCATACTCCCTAAGTTTCATTCGGTAGTTCGAGGCTAAGAGTCCATTCGGCACTCATACTCCCTGAAGTTCATTCGGTAGTTCAAGCATAAAGTTTATTCGGCAGAAGAAAGCCTCACCTGGTCCGGCAGTAAAATCTGGTTCAGTGATATGATTGATTCGGCAGACAAAAGTTTGGTTCCGCTATTTCAAATAGTAAAGAATAACAGAGGCGTGAAGCCCATACTTATAGGCGAGCGTAGGATGACCGGACCAACTGGTTCGGCACTTGGGCCGAATGAGAGTGTCCAAACTGAATGATCTAAAACAAAGCGCGACATATGCAAGCATATGCCCCACTTTGGGGGGCAAATTTTGGGCGTATTCTCACCACCGGACCAAGGCACAACCGAACCAAGGCATGACCGAACCAAGGCACTACCGAACCAGATCACCTACTCCCACTACCAGACCAGATCACGCTCCACTCACTACCGGACCAATCACGCTCCACTTACTACCGGACCAATCACGCTCCACTCACTACCGGACCAATCACGCTCCACTCACTACCGGACCAATCCACGCCCCACTCGCCACCGGACCAAGACATCACCGAACCAACATTGCCAGACCAGATCACGTCAGCCCAGGCCCACCAGTAGCTATATACATCCAAGACCCCTACCCCCAGCCTCACTCTATAAATAGAGGGGTAGGGGTACGACAATGGGGGACACGGTTGGAAAGCTCAAGCACGAACAGAACTTTCAAACAACTTTCATACACTTGAAATCAAAGCTTTGTACTTGTAATCCGAATAGTGAAAGAGAATAACATATGAAGTGGACGTAGGCGCATTCTGCCCGAACCACTATAAATCTGTGTGTCTTTTACAGTTTAGTCCCTGCTTTTTACATATCTGCATAAATCACCCAAATCGCTAAGAACAACATAAAATGGACTAAATCATACGACTTGGAGGTGTTTGCCCATTTTTTGTGCAAACACCATCTTTCAATTTAAGAGTTATAAAAATTCAACTTTTTATATTTTCGCAAAAACACTTAGCTTTAAATTTTATATCCGTTCGCAAGTTTCCAACTATCCAAAATCGCTGAAAATTCTGTTTTACTTCAACAATTGAAACTAATAAACAACATACCATAACAAGATGCATAACCAGATTACCCTAATGCATATGATACACGAGTGCATAAAATGTCTTAATAGATAACTTAAGAACTAAACACCTAATTTCATTTCAATTCATTTTGAAATAATTTGTATAACTTTAATATACCAAATCACACTTTTGGGATTTCAATCAAAATCCATTTTACCAAAACAATTATGAAGCAAAATTACTATGATAGCATTCCTTAATTTGAAATTCGAAAATGAATGCCGGTGATGCTGCACTCATTATCGGAATTTTTTTCAATGATAGAAGTGAGTTCAGTACTTTCTATCTCCTTTAAAACTCTTTTTGACAACATATCTATTCATAAATACTTCTAAACAATACTTCTCTTCGTAAACTTTGGAATTTTTTTTCCAAAATAACTAGGATTTAAGTTCTTAAATACTCAGTTTAAATCCTTTTTATTTATAAACTGTACTTTATAAACCATACTTAAAGTCACATCCTTATATAAAATCATTTAACAAATATTATTTTTAAAATATCTTATCTCTTTCAAAGACAATAATAAACAACTTTTATTAAAGTTATCATCAAACGTCTTATAGTCAAACTATGAAATTTAATTCGCAAGATATTCATTTCAATGTTCCCACAATTACTATCTACATGACCCATGCCGTGAAAAGGTAAAACTGCTCATAAATTGGCAAAGTAAAATTCAACAAGCAATAAACCATAAATGATAACAATTGAATATTATCGTTTCCTCACAAACAATCACATCATAAATAACCATATCATTTTTTTTGAAAATTATTCTTTTATATATAAAATATAATCCTTGGTAAAATTATTTCGTTTACTAATTTCAACATAATACCATGTTGGTTTATCTTCTTCAAATGTTTAGAGATCCTTATTGTTTGAACCAAAAATGGCACAAACATCCAATAAAGAATAGAAGTGAATGAAAAGTGAAGAAAAAAAAAATTAAAATGAGTAAGAAATTAACAGAAATTAACACATAAAGTTTTATAGTGGTTTGAAAAACTTCGGTCAGTTCCCACTTAATGATTTTATTGCTTAACTTCTGACTTGGGGGCAGAAGTTCTTAAGGATTCGTACAACTCCGACACTTAGATTTTCAGAATTACTAAAATATAGAGTAGACTAGAGCTAGAGCCAAAAGATCCCAAAAATGAACCCTACCCCTCTATTAGTAGAGGTAAGATGCCTAAAATCTCGCATAAAAGATCTCTTGGCCGTTCTCCCTGGTATTAACTAGTTCTCCGTGAAAAAAGGGTGTCACATCATCACTTTGGTATGGGTCGGTACGACTCCAAGGTTATGGGTCGGTACCGACCGTTAAAATGGCCAAATTGATCATCTTCAACTATACATTTTGATTCATCTTGTGTTTAGTTTCACGATTCCATAGTTGTTTGTATCAATAATAGCTTGTTTCAAAGTCCAAATGATGGAGTTGTAGAAGAATGAAGCAGCTGATACAAGAGTTCGTGGATATTGATAGAGTGTTACATGGAATCGACAAAACAAGATTGAAAATAGGTTTCCAGCATCCAGTGGAGCAAGAAGGCAAAATATGGGGTGGAATTGGTGAAGTGCTATGGGTCGATGCCGACTCCACACTTGTGGGATTGGACTTTTGAAATTCATAAAAGTCCATCTGCCCGCTTTTTGGCGAGGGGACTTGCACCTTGCTCACCAGCCCCATCTCTCCGAGTGGGACTTTAGAGCGACCAATGTTTGTCATCACATTCAATATGGATTGCAATAATCAAATTCAAATATTAAAAACAATATAAAATCTAAAATCGAGGTGACTTCCTCATCTGCCTCATCGAGCATTACAGTCTAGCATCCAGCCAGTACGTTCCTCGGGACCATTCGGGATCCAATACATGAGTACGTGTCTAGACTGTATTATTGCATGGCTTATTGAAAAAGAGAAAATAGAGCGTTAGAACAAGACCTGATTTCCTATCATCTCTATCAAGAGATGACTATCCTTTACCTTGATCTAGGGCTATTTCCATTAGCTATAGTCGACAGCTGCTCCGATCCCACCATCGCAGTTCGATTCCATACATATTGCTGTAATCGGTTGTCTCCGACCTGTTCCTCGATCAGATCCCACAGGCGCTCACAATCATTTGTGCTATGCCATCCGTCTCATGGAATAAGCAGTGTTTTCTAAATGCCCTTTCATGCTCCACGGGCTCTCTTCTCGTCAACTTTCGATTCGGGATTTGTACTCTAGCACCTAGGTAAATCGCTTCGAGGTTTCAATAGATCCATGTAAGTAGAGAATTTCAATTCCCTCCTCTTTTGCTTTGATTAATCAAAGCTGTCATCCTTCTTTTTTTTCTTTACCCTTGCTTGATCCCTCTTCGAGCGATCCTTCGCCATCCAGAGCATTAACCTCCTCTTCATCGGCCTCAGCGTTATCCTGGCATAAAAACCTTTCAAACTCATAATAAAATTCTACAAGATCCCTTAGAGGATTCTATTCTAGTGCAAACCTAAAATCCATCTTAGTAGCTATTCTCAAAACTGCTGCCATAAAAATCATGAAGGGTCTGGTTTATCAACTACAGCTGCCATCACATTGAACCTTATAGAAAACTCAAGAGGGTCGTTTTGGCCCTCGGTTTCATACTTACTAACGTCATTACATTCTTGGGTCATGAGATATGGACCTGGAACTGCTTCACAAATCTATTTACTGACTCGACCCACGTGTTAATGGAACTGCTCTCCAGCTATCTAAACCATTGTGCCGCCACACCTGTCAAGTATAATAAGAAACAACGTCCGATTACCTCTTTAGTCGCACCCAACATTTCCACATGCCAGATGTAATTCATCAAATGAACTGTTGGATCTGTCTTCCCATCATACATTTCCAATGTTGGTAATTTGATATCGGGCATATTTCTAGTGTAACGAATATTAATAGTGAATGGACTCCTGTTCATATCTTCCATGCTCTGATTAGGTAATCCATCCCTCATAACTCGCCTTACCATCGCAGCATGTCAGTCATCTTCGTTCGAAGGAACTCTAAGGTTAACATTACTAGCCCACCCCCTGACTTAACAAGGGAATTCCAGCACGTACTCCTCCAGTCGAGTTTTAGCATTCTAATTCAAGTTCATACGCTTTGCATCTTCTCCAGGACACACATAATTCCTTCTAAGGCCTGGAAAACCTATGCCTACGAGCCCTTGGGGGTCGGTACTGGCCCTTAGGGATGGGTCTGTACGGACCCATTCATTTGCATCGAGTTTGCTCTGGGTTGTTCTACTCCAACTCCAGCTACTTATGGGCTTTCGGTCTCTAATTCTGATTTGCTGCAACTTCAGCTATTCCTATCTGTCCTATCCTTCTGAAGAAATTCTCCATTATCTCTTCCTAGCGTGCCATCTTCCTTTCCTACAATCCATTCATCATACTCTCTATCTCATCCCAGGTTATGTTGATTGATGGGGGGTTTGCTCCTGATGATGCCTCTTGGCTATCACCTGGTTGATTTCCTCTAACAACAGTCCTTCTAGTTGATGTCTATCCATTTAGAGCCTTCCTATATCTTGATTAGCTTTGTCGATGAAAACACCAATATGTACGAACCAAAAATGGCAAAAAAATTCAATAAAGAATAAAAGGGAATAAAAAGTGAAGAATTTTTTTTAAAATAAGCAAGAAATGAACATACATAGTTTTATTATAATTTGGAAAACTCCGGCCTACATCAACTTAATGATTTTATTATTTAGCTTCTGACTTGAGGGCATAAGTTCTTGAAGGTCGATACAAATTTGACACCTAGATTTTCAGAATTATAAGAATACAGAGTAGAGTAGAATTAGAGCGAAAAGATCTCGAAAAATGAACCCTACCCCTCTATTTATAGAGGTAGGGTGCCTACACTCTCGCATAGAAGATCTCCTACTATAGACTAGTACTACATGAAATAGGGTGCCACATCATACTTTGGTATGGGTGGTACGACTCCAAAGTTTGGTGACTGACTCTTAAATTAGATAATTAGTCATCATCAACTCTTTGCTTCAGTTCGTCTTGTGGTTGGCTTCGCGATTCCGTTGTTGTTTGCATCACTAATAGCTAGTTTTGGAGTCCCAATGACAGAGTTGTAGAAGAATGAAGCTGCTGATTTAGGAGTTTATGGAGATTGATAGAACATTACATGGAATGAGCAAAAAAAGTTTTGAAATAGGTTTCTATCATCGAATAGAGCAAGTAGGCAGAAGATGGGATGGAGGTTGTAAAGTGCTATGGGTCGGTATTGACCCCAAGAGATGGATTGATACTAATCCCACACTTGTGGGATTGGGCTTCTAGAATTTTTATGGTGTTTTTCCATTTGTGTTGTGATCTTGATTGTATTTTGGTTTTTGGTTTCGTGGTTATTTCTTCGAGTGTCCTGCCTTGATAACTTCAAAGTTTGGTTTATCGAGTTCATCTGCATTCTACCTGGTCAAAAGACAGGATAACACCTATCAATAAAGTTAGCAACACATATTAACCAAAATCCATAACCCACTCAATAGACCGATCAACACCATACAAAATATTTTTTTTATAACAATAACAAATGCGCACTCGCATACACACATACGTACGTACATACATACATACATACATACACACACACACACATACGTATAACAACTCATAATAAGACATTCCATTACCCTATCTCTTTATGAGTTATACCCCACCAAAACCAAGGTTCTTATTTAACCTTCAGCTCTGATACCAAATGTTACGTCCCACCCCATGACCCACATTAACAAAGAGAATTACTAGATAATTCTATCTGCTAATACGGAGGATGGGGTTGGTTAGGAGCGACCATCTATAATCTTGTCTTAAACATTTACTTACTACGTCGATAAATGCTATATTTTTTTCTATCTCTCGCGGATCGACATATCTAATAAATGCTTAATACAAAACTATAGGTGGCTAATGGATCTACCAGAAAATAATAATAATAACAGAATGCATATCACATCACAGAACAGTAAACATCATATAATAAATACATATACATTGATACATCCCAATACAATACAAAATGATACAGAAAAGTGGTTCAGAGACCACACTGATATAATTTAATAAAAATATACATCATAGTCAAGCGGAAGAAAATATAAACTGCACAAAGTGCTAGGCTAATATCCAAGCAGATGCATCAAAGCTAAGTCCCATAATAGATAGCTAACCTGAAACACTTGATCTGACCCGAGTATAAAATACACGGACCAGACTAGCTAAAACAATCAGTTAATAAGAATAGACGATAAAATGAAGCATATGATACAAGGTGATAATTCTTCTAAAACGAGAAGAGGCAACAGAAAGAACTCACACTCATGACTGAAGTGGACCAATGTCACTTAAGTATAGAAAGACCTCGAAAGAGGTAACTCAACAATAACACTCATGCATAGAAATAAATGCCTCATATCATCGGCGAGATCCCAAAACATCTAATGGTTTCAATGAACCATCTCCCCTAAAAAAGAGAAGTCTCGAATTCAAAAATCAAGAAATCCCATAAATGGCAAATACAAAAGTAGACTCAAAATAGAGTGATCTCAAAACTCAAAATATGCCAAATGGCAAACTCAACAATATATATATATATATATATATATATATATATATATATAAGAAGGAGATTATAGATCTCATATAAAAACTCTGAAGATGGCAAACTCAAATCTCAAGTATGGACCCAACATCCCAATGAAAGAATGGATCCAACAACACAATAAAAAGGATGGACCCAACAACCCAATAAGGACCGAACAGCTCAAATCTCAAAATATGCACGTGCAAAACTCTTGTCCAGTACTATATAAATTTTAGGTACTTATCCCAGACGACCGAAGTCTTAAATCCTAGACGACCGAAATCATAAATCCCAAGCGACCGAAGTCGTAAAACTCATGACGAGCCCAACATCTCGATAAAGATTGGACTCAACAGTCCAATATGAGCCCAGCAGCTCTAGTATTGGCATAACCCAGAAAGTGTCACAATCTCTCCGCTAGGAACCCAAAAAGTGGTAACGTTCATCCTATGCCACACGTTCTCATAAAACGGTTTACTAACTGCTAGCCAACGCCACATTAGAAAACTCATGACTTATCTCATCTCATCGACAAATATAAATAAATCTCGTGATGATTCCACATGAACCATAAATCTCAAAATAGGAAATTACAAACTCAAAACTTGCCTCATATCATCGGCAGGTATAAAATAATCATAATGGTTCTCATCGACCATAATTCCTAAATTAAGAGATCTCAAACCATAATAACTCGCCAAATATTAGCCATCCCAGATAATTCCTATAAATAAGAATTATAAAACTCAAACTACGTCGTAAAATGGCAAAATAATTCAGAATCGATAACCTTTAAAAGCTTCGATCGTACAAATCCAGAAATAACCAAAAAAGTAAACCACATGTCCCACACCACATATTTTACTAAATCATTTAATTATATTTCTCATACGTTCGAATAAAGAAAAAATGTATATTTTATATTAAAAATAATTTATTAGAGAAAACTAGCTTTTGAAAACCAATTTTCGAAATCAGTTTGAAAAGCATATTTGAAAATTTCCTTATTATAGAGAATAAATAGATATAATTTTAAAAAAACTTTAAGATATTATGTAATAATTATTTTGAAATGTCCACTTATTTTAAAAGGTTTGGAGAAAACCGTGCTCGAAAACAAGGAAAAACAGGGAAGATAGCTCAAAACCGATAACTTGAATTCAATTCGAATTTAATTCAAATTCAACCCAAAATCAATTCAAATTCAATTCAAATTTGAATTTCAAATCCTCCAAATTTAGCTAGCCTATTGATAGGCATCGTAGCACTTCAAAACATCTCAAAAATGACTTGAAAATGAGAAACAATGCCAAGAAAATAAGCCGGAAACAAATCAGAACACAAGGGAACAAACACAAAAAACACATTGTAGGACACTGGCCCCTAGGCCAACCGCCAGGTTGAACTCCTTGGTCCCAAGGTCGACCGTATGGCCGACCTAAGGGTAGGCTTGGTCGACCTAGCGGTCGACCTAGGCAAACTTCTCACGCAATTTTGTTCCAGTCGTTTTGCAAGCTACGAACTGATTTTCAAGCTAACTTTTGACATCGCAAAAGAAAGTGTTTTTCAGCCAAATTTTGTAGGCATATAACACAACATATAAACTACAAACTGAAAGAAATCCGGTGGCATTTCGTCGCCGGAATTGGAAGTTACAAGCATGCAAATTAGAGAGAGAAAAACTGAAACAAATATTGTTTACAGAGTTTGTATTTTGCATAGATACTTGCTCTTTGAGTATTGCAGTAGCTAGAAAATGTGAGTTGTCAACTCACCTTGCTATATCAAAGCAAAAACTCAGATTATTAGCTGAAAGGTTGGAGCTTTGCTTGAATTTATGCTTCAAAAACCTGTAAAACTATAAAACAGGGACATGCAAGAAGGAAAAAGTACTGTTAATGGAGAATCTTCTTCAAAACTTGATTTTTGATGAAAAAAGGGTTTTAGATTATAGTTACCTATTGATTTATCTTCAATTTGATCTTTAAAACATTAAATTTTAGCTTAATTTAAAGATTTTAGGCTAGGGATAACAATACAAAATAGGTTTCTATATTTTGGCTTTGAGGAAGAGGAAGACGTAGAAAAAAATGAATATAAAAATGGCTAAGGCTTAATTAATTAACACTTAAGCTAAAATATGTTCATATTCACATTATATAAACGAACAAAAGCCAATTTCTTCCAATTTTCAAACAAATAAAATTTGTAAACATATAAACATAAGCAATAAAATATTTTCCATCATATAAAAAGATAAATTTTATTTTTAAAACAATTTTATTATTAAAACCCCTAATTTTACAAAAATATAATACTTAAATAAAATGCAAAATTCTTCATTTTAACCTCTAAATTCAACAAAATAGTTTTCTCATTTAGAAAAATATTTCAAACTATTTACAAACTTAATTTATAGCAAAAACATATTTTAAAACCAATTTCCACCTTTTTATTTACATAAACTACTTTGAAATCAATTACTTCCTTTAAAGATTATTAAATGAAGCAAAATGACAATAATTAATAAAATTATTGCACCATCACTAAATAAAAATCATTTCCCATTTATTTTTAACGCAAACCACAATAATAAGTTCTGAAAGTTTATTCTCACCTTTTATTCCCAAAATTCGTTGTTTACTTCATATAAACAATTTAGAACTTCAATTGTATTTAATTCTCAATCTTAAATTATAACTACTGTTATAATTTAATATTAACAGGTAATGATTAAAACTAGGGTTGTTACAGACTCCTTCATATAAAACTTGCGTCCCCACAATTTTCTAGAAAAGAGTTGTACACAACACACATATTCATCAAGCAAAGGATAGATAAACAAGCTCGAGTTTAAAAATTCTCACACTCTCCAACTAGGATAGCGTAAACCAAGATAAGACCCACTCGATTAATTCTATGGTTTCCAAAGTGCTAATATTGGGATTAGCGAACCATTGAATTTTTCGACAAACACACAAGACTTCGAAGGCATTTCACCTTCGAATAAGAACACATAAGCTGCTACACAAAGGAAATTCGAATAAGATTGATTTCTCATAAGTTCCTCTAGTAGAGTCGGGATTTAACACCTCCTCAACCCGGACTCTAATCAATAGGTGATTATCGATATGTTAGTATGACATTACGGAAGAAACCACACCGATACAAGATAGACACAATAGAGGCAAGATAGTTCAATAAAAAGGTGGTTTCAAATTCGAACGATCGCATAAACGCATGTCGTTAGAAAATATCATAAGATTAAGATAAACATAAGGACTAAAATATATGAACATTTAACCATAAATCCTTAAAGTTTCAAAATTCAATATCCTTATAATCATAATCTTCAATACTTGAAATTTTTTCAAAACTCATCACTATAGTACATACTAAATATTCAAAGACTCAAATTCATATTCATATTCCTCTTATTATAAAAATTAAATTTTCCAAAAGAATTTCCTAAATGTGACGACCCAAACTCGATGTCCGACAAACGACATCAAATTCGTATCGCCGGAGCTTATAACAACATCAGATGAATATAAAACAGCGGAATAAAAATGAATATCATGCATACAACACAGTTACAGCATCAGAATATCCAATAATACATCAGAGTATTAAATACACATACTACAACTCCAAATAACGTCATAATAATACATCGATAATCATATATTCAAAAGTCTTCAATAAAAGAAGTGATAACGGACTCCTGAAAGCTAAACACCTGAGATCTCCCAAAAAGCTCCTATGCTATCTCCAAAGCAAAAGTTCCAAAATGCTGCTAACCCCAAAATACGGAAACCTGCTACTAGGCTGCCCGTGTAGAAATTATGGGCACCTAGAGTTTAGAAATGAAACAATAAACTCTGGGTCAGTCACGGTACTAGTATGAGTAAACAAAAATAGTTGCTTCTAAATAGAAGATTTATAAAAGAAAAATCGATATGCTTTTGAAAAATGAGACTACCATAAGACCTCCCGCCACACACACAATGCAATCGCAGAATTGGAGGAGATTTCTTCATATGATAGTCAAACATGCTTGATACGAGAAAAATTATATGATATTATTACTGGTGCATAGTGTAGAAAGCATTTCGAAGATAGAATATTAATCTTAGCCAACATACAACCATTATCGTATGCCTACTATAGCTATCATGTTTTGTGGCAGGTTACCGCCATGCTGCATGGTAGATTTTACAACTAAAACCATACAGATCTCGTATTGTTTCTTTGGATTTCCAACAAATGGTCGGGCTAAGGAAATTCCTACTGCCAAATGGGAACGCCTCTGGCGGGATGTCCCGAGAACCTACCCAGCTCTCTGCCAACACAAGGCCGGGTTACCTCTGTAACTAGGTAACTACTACTCGAGTATGCCACTCCCCGGTCCTTTGGGACCTTTATCCGAGGGCCCTCTATTACAAAGCAACAACCACACAGTAAATGAGATTGGAGCTACCACACAGCTAAATATCTGGGCTCCATACCATGACATCACCTTTTTCCAGAAGGAACTGACATACCCTCAAGGGCGCGACCCTCATAACCTAGCCACATTTTTCCTGTTTTGACCATTTCTGGGTTGTGAGGTCTAATGAGGTCTCATCCACAAAGCTATGCTTTACACGAAAGCCTTGCTTTGATCACCAATGATCAACAAATGATCATCAACACACAGCAGCCCTTAGCATGTCACACTACCAAATTGGGAGTATATCGCTGATAACCTTCAATTACATAACCTCTTAGCTCGTACGTCTCAGAGAAGGGTGTTAAGCTAAGAGAATAAATTCTCCGCCACCACAGATACGCATTTGAAAGAAATCTGCTTTATATCTCAAAGTGTAGTGTCAGGCACACAACCATACAAGTCTGTTCCGGGTTCGAAAAAGACCCGAAGGCACTTCGTCCAATAAAGGAAGAAGCCCTTGCAAATCCGGGTATCCACAATCCCGATCGGACTTCCCATCACTTAGGGAATCTCTATACCGGAGCAGCTTAGTGCAGAGACAATCGATAGGTCATCCTATCGCTCTTGCAAATACCCGGTCTTCACCACTGGTCTTCAAATGCTATCCATAACGTTGAATCACATATTCGGAATGGGTTATACGACACAAAGATCCTTTCCCGGCTAATTCGAATATTGAGTGTCAAATTTTAAAACATGTGGATGTCATTCACAAAAATTCACAGGTTCGATGTGGGTTTCAGATAATAAACTGAAATCCGATTCCCTGTCGCATCGAAGTTTAAATGCCGTTTTACGGGCAACAAGGTTTTCACATCAATACAGAACAAACCACAATCACAGTGCAGTACAAGGCAATCACATCACACAGTATCACAAACAGAACAGAAATATCAATATGGTGCACATCAACAGTTAATTTATTTTCTAATGTGGTTTAAATAAATTTACCACAAAATTATTTTTAAATCAATGATAAGAATGTGGATAAATAATTTAAATCTTGATTAACTCGTTTTATTGTTTCAAAATTAGTTATTTTAAATTAACTGCTAGATTTGATTTGTCGACTTTAATTTATCTGAACAACAAATTCTTAATTTACAAATTAATTTGAATACTTAATTGTTTATCAATTAATTTTAATTTCAAATTTTATATCATTCTTAATTTCTTTAAAATCATTTATTAATACAAATTATCTACTTTAATTATCATTTGAAAATCTGCTTTACACTTGAAAAAAAATTAATTAATTGTTACATTGAAATTTTAATGAAAATTAATTTTAATTCTTGTTTTAAATTTAATCGTTTAATTAAAGGGTTAATTAAATTTTATTTTAAACTTTCATTACTTAATCCAAGAATTAACAAAATTCTAAAACATTGTTAAATAATTTAACTTAAAATAAGTTTTTAACTTAACAAAATCAACATTGGTTGCTTTGTGAATGCCAAAATTAACTTAACATTGATAAGTAAATTACGGGGACGGTAGCTGCGGCTACGCATTTCCATCAGCCCGGATAGCAATTGGTATATCTACCCTGGCATTGCCTAGTTGTGCCATGTCACCTACCCAATCGCGCCTTGTACGAGTTTGGATTTCTCCCATAGCCCGTGTGGTATCCTCTGGTGGCTTCCCGATCAGGAGGGACTATGATATTGGATGGACTACTGGGACTATTACGTGTTAAGGGCTATATGGGTAACCCCTTAACGCTAAGAAAAAAGTAAGTTTATTTTACAATTAGACACTATTATAATAGCGCAATATACTACATAGTAAATAGTTTAACGGATCCTTAGGAGATGTAAATCCCGAGTATCTCTTGAGTTACTGCACTCATATTTATTTATGTTGATTTAAGTTACATAAGATCTTTTAGTTCTGACTCGAGTGTTTTGTTTTTCAATTCGCTCGAGTCAGTCCGAGCATTTTCAGGATTTGAAGTTTAGCTCTGGAGGGCGAAGAAGAAGATTTGTATTACTATCTACTATATTATTCCACTACACTATTTAATTCTGCTGCATCGATATTATTGGTATGTGAACTCTGATATTTATTGTATAAAGAAGAATAAAATGTTTTGTAAACAACTTTATGAACTGTATATTTATTATTATATTTTATCCTTCCGCTGTGAGATTCTGTTTTGTTTTATTTCTTTCTCGTTTTTCTTATTTACCCCATAACAATCCGCCCTTCCGTATGGTTTGAATTGGCACGTGTGTCGATTTCAACCGTGTGAAAAGGCGGGACGTTACAGGTTTCTTTGTGAATGCCAAAATTAACTTAACATTGATAACTTGAAAATTTGGTCTGGGCTTAACCCAATACAAAAGCACACCCGAATAAACATTGTTTTTTACTCGAGCCAAATTCGATTTCTTCTCGTTCCTTTCTTCTTCTCCTTTTTTTTTAGTTTTTTTTATTTTGCTTAAGTACATAAACTCAAGTAACTGCTGAAACACACAAAACCACTCACGCCTCAACACTGACACAGGGACAATGGCGTGCACGAGCACCAGCACCGGAGGCGATTTCGATCACTGGCGAGTCTTCCGGCACGTCGACCATCACCCCGGCAACCATCACCGGTCATCGAAATGCCCTATCTTCCCTCGAATTAAAATCGAGCCGCTCATCCAAAAAAACTGGAATCCACTGCTTTACTAAAACCATCTCGGCCTCGCGACGCCGTTCACCTGACCTCGCGCCGCCCCGGTCACATCACCTCCAGTCATCCACGAAGCTAACCCCAGGACCTCGTCCAACTCAATGCACCCTATAATCGTCCGCGACCATTTTTATTTACATGAACAAACATGGGTTCTTAAACCCTATTCCAATCTTGTGTTCAAAATTTTTGGTTTAATAAATTACTTTGGTATTTTTCTAGTAATCACGATCGTTAAATCTTGCTGCCACCACGAATTCGAGGCCTACCATTGCTTGGATCATCAGAGTTTGACAAAAATGCATTTTTTTGATCAACCCAAATTTCTCGATAAAGACTCAATGAAAAATTCGAATTTTTTCTTTCTAAAATCATCATTCTTAATAGTGATTCAAATGGCGTTACTAGAATTCAATTTCATGAAGTTCGAATTTTTAGATATTTTGAGTTGTGACTGTGTTTACCTCTTCCAGTAAAAAAATAAAATAAATCAAGTTCCATTGCTTCTTTTTATTACTAAATCAAGGTACAGATTAAACAACATCTTTAGCTTGTTTAAAATCTTTCCAGAAGCAAAAAGAGGGAGAGAATGTTTGGGTTTTCTTTGATATGGTTTTACTCTACATAACAGGACTTTAAACATGTCTGTGTAACACTGTAACTCAAATTGTTACAGGAAAAACAAAAGATTTCCAAAAAATCAGAACACAAGCCTATCATTCATTCAACTCGAAGCCATCACATTCATATAGGAATTCAAGCACGAAAGATTTGAATAAACATAGGTTTACTCACATTGTAAATAAGTTTGAACAGAGAATAACCTCCTGGAGTTTGAAACAGAGAGTTGCTTTTGTTTTGCAAAACTGTTTTTGATCTTCTTTTCTTTTTTTTCTTCTTTCAGTAAATTGCCTCTTTAACTTGAATATAAAGTGGTTTTTCTTTTATTTCTTTTTATTTCCTGTTCTTTGTTAGGTTTTGCTGAACGAATTAAAGAGATAGATTGATGTGTATATATATGTGGAAGGTTGTGTATAGGCTGGGGTTACTGAAGCAAGACTTCTTTTCTTTTATTTGTTGACTAAACCTTGCCTAATTTCGGCTGATAGGATCTTGTACATGCTAAAAAAAATGGAATTAAATGAAAGCAGGTATGAAATGTTCATTGCTCCCCTGTAGGTTACAACAATATTATTTTAAATTCTTGCAAGTACAAATTTGCCTTACTTTTTAAATTCTTAATTACAAATTTATTTGTTTGGAAGATCTTGTTTATGGGCTGAAGAGCAATAGCATTTAATGCTTCATGCTTGTTTACGTACAATTTTATTTTATTTCCTGCAAGTACTCATTTGCTTTGTTAATAGATTTTTTTTCTTTATTTTGAACAAATGGCGATGTTTGTTTTACTTTTATAGTTTATATTTTTCCTTTCTTTAGTTGTATCATTTTGATTTTGTAGACTTTTCTTTGCATACACTTTTGCTTTTGCTATCTTGTTGTTTACAGCCATATGCTAGGTTATAGGAATGTGTTTTTATTTTAAAATTTTATCATAACTTACATTCACAATCTCTTTTTAGTTCTATTTCAAAGGTTTAACTAAAACAATTTAATTTGTACATGTTTCATTTTATTATTTTAAATAATTTTCTTGTTTTATGATTCACATGCTCTTATGTGTATGTCATTTACAATTATATAAATTTTATTTCAAACATACATTTTCTTAAAATTTATTTTAAATTTAAAGTTTTAGCCATTAACATGTAATTTATCACATATTTTAGTTTCATTCCATACATCCGTGTAATATTGATATTAACTATATTTCCTTTTTCTTGAAATTTCATAATTTAAATTTAAAAGTTCAAATAATTTACTAAATTAAATTTAACAAAATTCCGGGATGTTACAATATCCCCTCCTTAAGAAAATTTCATCCTCGAAATTGAAAGAGAGAGAAAAGTAAACAAAGAACATACGAATTTAGAAATAAGCAAATGGCTCATCATTTTAAGCCGAGATATCTATTCTGCATTTGGGATATGATTTCTTCATATTATCTTCAGTTTCCCAAGTACAGTCCTTTGGATCGCCACTCCATTGGACTTTGACCAGTTTCACAAATTTGTTTCGCAATCGCTTTTCATCACGATCAACAATTTTTATCGGTTCCCTTCTAACTGCCAAGTTAGGAGTGATTTCAAGATCCTGCTGAGCAGCTTCCTCAATAACATCATCTGGATCATGCACATACTTCCGAAGATTAAAAATGTGGAACACATCATGCACGACAGACAACCAGCTGGGTAGCTGCACTCGATATGCTAGAGGACCAATCCTTTCCAGAATAGGAAAAGGACCAATATAACGTGGTGCTAGCTTTCCAATTTTCCCGAATCTCAATACACACCGCATCGGAGATACTTTCAGAAATACAGAAATTCCAACTTGAAATTCCAAATTTCTTCTTCGACGGTCATAATAGCTCTTCTGACGGCTTTGAGCAGTTAATAACTTCTTTCAAATAAAATCTACCTTCTCAGTGGCTTCTTTGATCATATCTGGTCGTAAAACGAGTCTATCACCTAATTCGATCCAGCATGTAGGTGATCGACACGGACGACCATATAAAGCTTCGAAAGGAGCCGTTTCTATACTAGCCTGATAGTTGTTATTATATGAGAATTCAATCAGATGTAAATGGTCCTCCCAAGAACCCCCAAAATCGAGAATGCAAGCCTGCAAAAGGTCTTCTAAAATTCGGTTAATTCTCTCAGTCTGCCCATCAGATTGTGGGTGATAAGCAGTACTGAAATTTAATTTTGTTCCCAAAGCGGCTTGGAATGCCTCCCAAAATCTACTAGTGAAGATCGGGTCACGATCACTCACTATACTGCTGGGAATACCATGGAGACGAACAATTTCCTTTATATATATACCTGCCAAGCTTGCTGCAGTCCGAGTGGATTTCACTGGAATAAAGCGAGCAGTTTTGGTTAGACGGTCCACTGTAACCCAAATTGCTTCATTTCCCTTCTTGGTTCGTGGCAATCCGTCGATGAAATCCATCGATACCTGATCCCATTTCCATTTTGGTACTTCCAAAGGCTGAAGTAAACCGGCTACTTTCTTTTGGTCGCTTTTGACTTGTTGACAAGTAGCACAGCGACTCACGTAAATAGATATGTCACTTTTCATTGTTTTCCACCAGAAAGTTCTTTTTATATCTCTATATATTTTATTAATTCCTGGATGGATACTGAGTTTGGATTTGTGACATTAATCTAAAACTTCACGTTTCAGATCAGGGAAGTCTGGAACACAAATTCTGCCTTTCATCCTTATAACTCCTCTATTATCCATCTCAAAACTAGTGTCTTCTCCTTGGCATATTCTTCTACGAACTTTCCGAAGAAATTTGTCTTCAGTTTGCTTGGTGGCGATCTTCTCTAGGAGAGTAGGAGTGACAATAAGATATGCAAGAACAACATGTCCCCTACTTAAGGCATCGACAACTACATTGGATTTTTTCGGCGTATATTGGATATCTATGTCATAAGATGCTAGAAATTCCAACCAACGTTGTTGTCGCAGATTCAAATCCTTCTGGGTAAAGAGATACTTCAAGGATTTATGGTCGGTGAATAATTCAAAATTTTCACCTAAGGAAATAAGAGTTCATTAAGTATATTGTTTAAGTTAAATTAGTTTCGTAAATTGTTAAGAAAGCTGAAAAGATTCTTACCCAGAAGATAATGTCGCCAGATTTTTAAGGCGAAAACAACAGCCAAAAGTTCCAAATCATGTGTTGGGTAGTTTCTCTCGTGCGAACGTAATTGTCTACTCGCGTAGGCAACCACCTTCCCATTCTGCATTAATACTACACCTACCCCATCACCACACGCATCAGTATAGACAGATAAGCCCTGATTCCCGTTTATAATTGCGAGAACAGGAGCAGTGGTTAATCTCTTCCTCAACTCCTGAAAAGCTTCATCACATTTCGGAGTCCAATTAAATTTTACATCTTTCATTATTATCTTGGTCAATGGACTAGCTATCTAAGAAAAATCTTGAACGAAATTTCGGTAATAGCCTGCTAAACCCAAAAAGCTTCGAACTTCTTTTGGGTAGTAGGTCTTCTCCAATCAAGAATAGCGAAAATTTTGCTAGGATCAACCGAAATTCCTTCTTCATTAACAATATGGCCAAGGAATTTGACATCTTTGACCCAAAAGTAGCATTTGAATTTTTTTTTGCAAATAAGATATTCCTTCTCAAAATTTCCAAAACAATTCTGAGATGTTCAGCGTGTTCCTCCTCGGTTTTGTAGTAAATCAAGATATCATCAATAAACACAAGAACAAATTTATTCAGCACCTCCCAAAATACACGGGTCATCAAATCTACGAAGTATGCTGGAGCATTGGTTAGCCCAAAAGGCATGACTAACCATTCGTAGAACATATTGGGACCCCTGAAAGCAGTTAAGTGTACACAATCTTTGGCGATTCGTAGTTGATGGAATCCTTGGGCTAGATCCATCTTTGAAAAGAAACGAGCGCCATGCAATTGATCAAATAAATCATCGATCCTTGGTAAAGGAAACTTATTCTTGAGAGTCATTTTATTGAGATCGCGGTAATCTACACACAATCTCAAAGATCCGTCCGATTTAGCGACGAACACAACGGCTGAACCCCATTCAAAAACACTGGGTTGAATTAATCCTTTTGCTAGTAGATCATCGGTTTATTGAACTAATTCAAAATTTTCCCTGGGTGCCATCCTGCGACTTGCGTGAACAACAGGACAAGCATTGGGTACAAGGTCAATTCTAAATTCTATTTCTCGATGTGGAGGTAAAGATCTTACTTCTCCGAATATGTCCGGAAAATCTCTAACAATTGGTATAGACTCCAAACTGGGTTCGGGAAAACCCAAATTATACATCAATCCTTCTCTTTTAGGACTAGGGTCCTCACAAGAAATTTCGATGAAATCTCCAAATTCAGTTTTAATCGAAATCAATCGATTAATGCAATCCAATTTGGCTTCGTATTTTGCTAGCCAATCCATTCCGAGTAAGACTTCAAAGTCGTTAAAATCAAGAACAAAGAGACCAATAGGAAATTGATAATGAGAATATGAGATAGGAACGTCTCTACATCGAAGATAAAGATTCGCGGGACCTCCAACTGGATTCCTTACGCATTTAGGCTCATTAACAAAATCAGGTTCAAGATTTAATTCATTAATGGCTTGCTGAGAGATAAAACTATGCGTAGCGCCCGTGTCAAATAGAACTCTAACAATGTTATCATAAATGATAAGATTACCTTCCAGAACTCCTTTTTCTTTTTCTGCTTTGGAAGATGCAGGTTGGTCCTTGACTGTGTACACCTTTTCTATTTGAGCTTGCTTCATGGTCGGAAAGTCTCTAACTTCATGTCCCACCTTTTGACAGTAATAGCACTTCCTAGGCTTTGCTTGAATGGATTGGTCTCTCTTTGGCTTCTTGCAGCTATTTGCGTAGTGGCCCTTCTCCAAGCAATTATAGCAAGTGACATTCTCTGCCGCGCTTCCCTGAATGCTCCTCTTTTTCTCCTTGCTTTGCCATGGTTTCTTGCCTCCAAATTTCCGCTTCTTCCAATTTTGATTGCCCGAATTTCCTTTCTCCACCAGGGCTTCTTGTATATCAAGTATGGCATAACTGTGCCCCATATCAACTAAATCTGAAAAAGATTCCTTAACGTGGCCCGTCATTCTTTCGTGGAATTTCTTATTCATTCCGCGAATGAATCTTTCGTTCATCTTTAAAGGCGTATTCACCAATTCGGGACCAAAACGAGATAATTCATTAAATTTGTTCAGATAATCTTCGAATGATAAACTTCCCTGCTTTAGGTCCATAAATTCCTGGTATATTTGAGAAATTCCAGCTGATGGCAAATATCGCTTCTCAAACATTTCTTTGAATTTCTCCTAAGAAAACTCGTCTTCTGGCTTATCTACCGTGATTGTCTCTCACCAGGCTGAGGCTTCATCTTGAAGTTGCCAAGAAGCTATGACTCGCTTCTGATCGTCTTCCAATTTTAGCCCTCTGAAGATTTTCTCACATGATCTTATCCAGGCTTGAGCCTCAACAATCGACTCCTTGCCGTTGAACGGCTTACCACCAAGTCTTGAGAAATTTTTATGTAAATCAGCCAGATTCGGCTGTTGCTGAACTGCTGCTATTGCTGTTGGGGGATCTTGATCAGTTGCTGTGGCACTTCCTTGACCCCTAACTCTTCCCCTACGTCCACTCTTTCTTACTATCTGTAATTAGTAAGAAAATTGATTTAAACATACGGACGAAATATCTTAAGGAATATCAGCAGTAAAAAGAAATAGACTAATAAAATTTGGAGTCCTGTCTTGGTTATACTCATTCTAGGGTATATTTCACCCTATCTCTAATGAGCCATCTGATGTGTTACTCCGTAGCTAAATTTCTTACTCAACCTTCAGCTCTGATACCACTTTTGACGACGTAGGCTTTTCAACCATCGGCAGCGGCTAATAACCGCCGTGGCTTACACTGGTATCCCAAACTTGCTTTTACGGCCAGCCTTTCGACTGTCACAGCTTATGCCTAACCAACCCCTATTCACAAAGAGAGGACATGTAGAAGTAAGAGTCTCCCGTTCGCCACCTAACTGTGAAGCGAGAACCCCCCATCACGTTTCACTAAGATAAGCAAGACTGGTGTGAGTAAACAAAAATAGTTGCTTCTAAATAAAAATAGATTTATAAAAGAAAAATCGACATGCTTTTGAAAAATGAGACCACCATAAAACCTCCCGCCACACACACAATGCAATCACAGAATTGGAGGAGATTTCTTCTTATGATGGTCAAACATGCTTGATACGAGAAAAATTCTTTGATATTATTACTAGTGCATAGTGTAGAAAGCATTTCGAAGACAGAATATTAATCTTAGCCAACATACGACCATTATCGTATGCCTACTATAGCTACCATGTTTTGTGGCAGGTTACCGCCACGCTGCATGGCAGATTTTACAACTAAAACCGTACAGGGCTCGTATTGTTTCTTTGGATTTCCAACAAATGGTCGGGCTAAGGAACTTCCTACTGCCACATGGGTACGCCTCTGGCGGGACGTCCCGAGAACCTACCCGGCTCTCTGCCAACACAAGGCCGGGTTACCTCTGTAACTAGGTAACTACTACTCGAGTATGCCACTCCCCGGTCCTTTGGGGCCTTTATCCGAGGGCCCTCTATCACAAAGCAACAATCACACAGTAAATGAGATTGGAGCTACCACACAGGTAAATATCTGGGCTCCATACCATGACATCACCTTTTTCCAGAAGGGAATGACATACACTAAAGGGCACGACCCTCATAACCTTGCCGCATCTTTCCTGTTTTGACCATTTCCGGGTTGTGAGGTCCGATGAGGTCTCGTCCACAAAGCTATGCTTTACACGAAAGCCTTGCTTTGATCACAAATGATCAAAAAATGATCATCAACACAAAGCAGCCCTTAGCATGTCACACTACCAAATTGGGAGTATATCGCTGATAACCTTCAATTACATAACCTCTGAGCTCGTACGTCTCAGAGAAGGGTGTTAAGCTAAGAGAATAAATTCTCCGTCACCACAGATACGCATTTGAAAGAAATCTGCTTTATATCTCAAAGTGTAGTGTCAGGCACACAACCATACAAGTCTGTTTCAGGTTCGAACAAGACCGAAGGCACTTCGTCCAATAAAGGAAGAAGCCCTTGCAAATTCGGGTATCCACAACCCCGATCAGACTTCTCATCACTTTGGGAATCTCTATACCGGAGCAACTCAGTGCAGAGACAATCGATAGGTTATCCTACCGCTCTCGCAAATACCGGGTCTTCACCAACGGTCTTCAAATGCTATCCATAACGTCGAATCACATATTCGGAATGGGTTATACGACACAAAGGTCCTTTCCCGGCTAATTCGAATATTGAGTGTCAAATTTTAAAACATGTGGATGTCATTCACAAAAATTCACAGGTTCGATGTGGGTTTCGGATAATAAACTGAAATCCGATTCCCTGTCGCATCGAAGTTTAAATGCCGTTTTACGGGCAACAGGGTTTTCACATCAATACAGAACAAACCACAATCACACTGCAGTACAAGGCAATTACATCACATAGTATCACAAACAGAACAGAAATATCAATATGGTGCACAACAACAGTTAATTTATTTTCTAATGTGGTTTAAATAAATTTACCACAAAATTATTTTTAAATCAATGATAAGAATTTGGATAAATAATTTAAACCTTGATTAACTCATTTTATTATTTCAAAATTATTTATTTTAAATTAACCGCTAAATTTGATTTGTCGACTTTAATTTATCTGAACAACAAAATTTTAATTTACAAATTAATTTGAACACCTAATTGTTTATCAATCAATTTTAATTTCAAATTTTATATCATTCTTAATTTCTTTAAAATCATTTATTAATACAAATTATCTACTTTAATTATCATTTGAAAATCTGCTTTACACTTAAAAAAAACTAATTAATTGTTACATTGAAATTTTAATGAAAATTAATTTTAATTCTTGTTTTAAATTTAATCGTTTAATTAAAGGGTTAATTAAATTTTATTTTAAACTTTCATCACTTAATCCAAGAATTAACAAAATTCTAAAACATTGTTAAATAATTTAACTTAAAATAAGTTTTTAACTTAACAAAATCAACATTGGTTGTGTAACGACCCGTAAATTTAGTGGATTAAAATTGGTTAAAATTTATAAGTTTTGTAATTTAATTTAGTGGAAACTTTAAATTATAAACAAATATTGAAATAAACGCTAAATTAAATTATGTAAATGTTGACTTAAGACCTATTTATAGAAATTGGAATAAAATCCAAATGAATTAAGTAGAAAAGGATTCTTACCTAGATATAAAATTTAATATGAGAAATTTATGAAAATATTAAATTGATTTAATGCAATAAAAGAGTGTAAAGGTAATTGGAATAAATTAAGCAATCATGTTAATGCAAGTTAATAATTTATGACTTGGATGAAATTCCAATTCAGTTTAATCATTCAGATATTATGATTTGATTTTAAATATAAAGAAAAACAAATGCAAGGATTTGGTTAATATATATGTTATTCATTCAGGGTATTGAATAAAAAAAAATTGGAATCTAATTGTAATGAATGGTAATAATGTTGGTATTAGCTAATAAATTAAATTTTAATGCAATACCCATAAATGAATGGAATGAAATGAATGAATGTAAATGCATTCTAGGTTATTTATCAAATAAAGGAAGATATTAAATGTACTAATGTAATATAACATTTATTAACCGTAAATGGGAATAAATTTAAAGAATTATGTTAATGCAAGTGGATCATTTATAAACTTAAATGAAACATTCCAATTTAATAGAGTTATTCGAATGTTATGACTTATTTTAAAGGTAAAAATTGGATTTAATTGGAATTTGTTATATTTGGTTTAAATAGGAAAGGAGTATACAAAAGTAACTGTAAATGAAAGAATTGAAATAAGGGGCAATAAACATTTAATAAATTAATAGGAACAAATGCCAACATTGAATTGTTATAAATGTAGTTAAATATTACAAGTGTGTGAAACGTAAAGATAAGGGTTAAGAGTTGTTGGAATGGGTATACTAAAATAATTATAAAGTGTAAATGTAAGTATTTATAGGGACATGAAATTTTTTGAAGGAAAATAATTGGTAAAAGGGGTTTGGACTAAGGAAATGTTATTGATTGTTTTGAAACCTTAATTTATATGGGAAATTAATTTAATATAAGCAAAACCAATGCAAATATTGAATTAATCAGTGAAGCAATAATAGTAAATAGTAATCAATTCAAAATTTGGTAACCCATTTTTCATATTAATGATAATAGTGTTGGTATAAGCTATTAATTTTAAATGACAGTGCGATACCAATTAATGGATGGGAAGTGATTGTGAAATATTAATAAAATATTAAATAGGATGGAATTCAAATTTATACTACAATAGAAACGTGAAATTGGGGAATAGATTCAAAGTATAAATGAGTTGTTAAAATACTACATAATATGTACAAATTTGAATGAATCAATGGGAGTATAGATTTAAGTATAGAAAGCGATATTTTAGTTTAATTAAAGTATTGCAAAATAAGTGAAATTAACGTTAAATATTACGATAATAGAGATTTAACTAAAAATTCAAGGATATTAAAATAATAGATTTTGAACCCAACATGGAATCCATCTACTTAAAATTTATAGATGGAATAAACATTGATTATTTAATTTAATAGAAATTTTGGGAACTTAATTTGTAATTTTGAGTATAATGAAATTTAAGATAAGGCATTTCAATTGATAAATTTATCTTCTAAAATTGACATTTAAATTTTGTTTAAATAATTGCAAATGATTGAGAAATATAAAGGGGATAAATTGTCGATTCTATAATTGAAATATAAAATTCGATTTAATTAATTTATTTTAAATTTATTTAACTAATATAAAAATAGCCATTTTGGGAATAGACTCGGATTTCGACGAAACCAGTTTCATCGGATCCGTAACAGTGAATTATTGTAGGGTTTCAAGTTTCGTAGCAATCAGACTTATCATTTGATCGTACGAACGCGAAACGCCTTGAAATCGATTTAGTTGAAATCAATTTGAAATCAATTTGGAAATATTGATTTCAGCATAACTTCTTCATACGATGGAATTTGGACGTGAAACTTTTTCCATCGCGTTCGGAATATTTTAAAACACCTATTTCGATATATGGGTTTACCCAATTTCCTTCCGGGGTCAGAACGGGCTTTTTGGGCCACGTTAGCGTTAGCACGTTTGTTTATCCGATCCATCTATTCAAATCTCTAACCTACCTATATAAACCCAGTTATAAACCCTAGCCCATCTATTCTCATTTGTTTGTGCGTTAATTTCATCAGTTCCTTCTCTTCTTCCAATGGCTAGAAACCCTAGATCCATGTTCAATTTCAAAAATCAAATCTAAAGTTAAAAATTAAAATTCTAAGAAAAATCCCAAAAAAATATATGTTGCAGTTCTCGATTACGCATCACAGATCCGTAATTTGTTTTTCGTTTTGAGTTGTGGTTTGGTCTGAATTGGTTGAAACAATCTCGGCCATCCGTCGCGTCGAGATCAACTTCGTCTGATCAACGAATCGATGGTACTGTTCTGTAGAGGGGACCGAGGGGAGTGCATCCAGGTGATTTGCGCGGCGAGATGACGGTTGGATTGCCACTGGAAATTCGATTAGGGTTTCCCCTTGGTGGCGGCGACTGCTCGTTTAGAGCATCGTTTGGCGTGTTTTAGGGGGACGGCGACCGAGAGGTGGCGGCTGGGGATGAGAAAACGTGGGAGGCGAAGCAGCGGCGTACGAACGCGATGGGGCAGCTATTTTTTTTGGGGTGCGTGTTCTGTCTAGTGCGTGGTTCCTGGGCATGGGAGAAGGTGCGTTCTCTGTTGGATGGAAGAGGTAGTGCGTGACGTGGCTTGAGTGGAGAGATAGGTGAGTTTGTTTTGTGTTCCATTTTCATTTATTTTAATTTTTGGTTTCAATCGAATTTTCAACATAACTTTCTCATACGTTATCCGTTTCGCGCGCAATTTTTTTGTTAGGATCGTAATTAAATTTCAGATCTTTTGACACTGGTTTGGACAGATTTGGACACCGTCAAATTTTTGGGTTTAAATCGGATTTAAATTCGATTTATATTCAAAAGGTGAGTGTTTTTACCCACTCACAATTTCTAAAATTTCTTATGTTTGTTAAATTGATTTAAGATTTGAGTAGAAATTTGTTTAAGACTGTTTGGCATGTTTTATTCGTCATCTCTGTTAAATCGCATTTATTTTAATTTAAATGTTAATTTATTTTATTTATTTCATATAATTTGACAGTTAGAATTTAATTATTTGCATATTAACTGTCTGTCATAGTTATATTTATTTTTATTTCATATTAACCGCCAGTTAAATTTACATTTATTTTTGCATATAAACTGCTAGTTTAACAGTTGTTAAATTTATCATTGAATATAAACTGTTAGTTAATACATGTTATTTATTACCTGTATAATTTATATGCTCTATATCGATGATTGTTTAAATTGGTTGATGATTGCAAATAATGGTTGATGATTGATATTTGGATGAATGGATACTATATTTATATTGTATAAACTGCAAGTCATTATGCATTTTCATTTCATTCGGGATTGCGGTTTGAAATGATATACAACCGCATTTTTATTTTAAATTGCGGATTGAAATGATAAACATCCGTATCACTTGACCATAGGATAGAAAATTTTATACAGACATCGCGGTATATATATATATATATATATATATATATATATATATATATATATATAAAATTATTTTTGAAATGATTTTCTATGGTTTTGTAAAGCTATATATATGGTTTATGGGATATTGATTTGGTTATTGATAAAGGTTATTTATATATAGTAATTTCCAGTTTTTAAGCTTTGTATAAATTTGATTTGAAGTATAAAATAAAGTTTGATTTTTAAGATCAAATACAATTAAGCATTTATTTAAAATTTAATTTCTGGAAGTTCTATTGACTTAAATGAGAATAAGGTTGGAAGATGAATATTAAGTTAAATTGGAATTTAATAAGAAGTTAGAATTTCTAAAGGATATGATTTTTATAACTTGATTTTTGTGTAGAGTGATTTAAATGAATATCAAGTTGATTTAAATGAATATATAATAAATTGAAAGATTTTCCAGTTATGTGAAGTTAAAGGTTTTTCTTAAATTATATTAAATTCATTAAGTAAATATTTCAAGTCTAAATAATAAGTAATTGAATTTAATATATATGGGATTGTCAAATGAGTTTGTTTTGAAATGGTGAAATATTTAAAGCTTTGAAACATAAGAATTGAAATGGTGTTTGGAAGTTTAAATCGATATTTGGAATTGATTTGTGAAATGTAAAGAAGCTATTTTGTTTTATAAAAGTAATTTAATATTTAACCATTCGAGAGATGGAATTTGTTTCAAAGTTATGGTTTTCAAGGTAGTATAATTTGAAAATATTATATTCAAGAGTTTTGATTTCTAAACATTTTACTTTGAAACCACTATGATTTTTGGAAAGAATATATTGGAAAATAAAGATGATATCATATTGTTTTGGGTTTTAAAAGGAAATGATATCATATTTATATGGTTTTGAAATGGATATTATATTCTGGTTTTAAAAGTACAAATTATTTTAAAGGACCGCGGTGTTATAATAACGTTTGGTTGTTGAAGAGACCGGGATCGGAAGTTGTCATACTCTCTGCCAACTCCGAAAACCACTTTAACAACCGTGTACGCGGTGGAGATTCCAGAATGAAGTAGGTTGGTGGAGGCATTTCCTGCAAGGTAAATACGTGGACCCGACTCCCGTGAGTTGGCATAAGGTGGCTAAAACATGAGCGATTCTCGGGCCAATGAGGTCATTCCTCTGATCGGACACTTCTCTTTTATATTATACTTTGACTTTGGATTGATTCGGTGGCCACTTTTACTTTGATTTTCGGGGGAGTTTGTTTCGAGGTGGACGGTAGCTGCGGCTACGCGTTTCCATCAGCCCGGATAGCAATTGGTATATCTACCCTGGCATTGCCTAGTTGTGCCATGTCACCTACCCTATCGCGCCTTGTACGAGTTTGGATTTCTCCCATAGCCCGTGTGGTATCCTCTGGTGGCTTTCCGATCAGGAGGGACTATGATATTGGATGGACTACTGGGACTATTACGTGTTAAGGGCTATATGGGTAACCCTTTAACGCTAAGAAAAAAGTAAGTTTATTTTACAATTAGACACTATTATAATAGCGCAATATACTACATAGTAAATAGTTTAACGGATCCTTAGGAGATGTAAATCCCGAGTATCTCTTGAGTTACTGCACTCATATTTATTTCTGTTGATTTAACTTACATAAGATCTTTTAGTTCTGACTCGAGTGTTTTGTTTTTCAATTCGCTCGAGTCAGTCCGAGCATTTTCAGGATTTGAAGTTTAGCTCTGGAGGGCGAAGAAGAAGATTTGTATTACTATCTACTATATTATTCCACTACACTATTTAATTCCGCTGCATCGATATTATTGGTATGTGAACTCTGATATTTATTGTATAAAGAAGAATAAAATGTTTTGTAAACAACTTTATGAACTATATATTTATTATTATATTTTATCCTTCCGCTGTGAGATTCTGTTTTGTTTTATTTCTTTCTCGTTTTTCTTATTTACCCCATAACAATCCGCCCTTCCGTATGGTTTGAATTGGCACGTGTGTCGATTTCAACCGTGTGAAAAGGCGGGACGTTACAGGTTGCTTTGTGAATGCCAAAATTAACTTAACATTGATAACTTGAAAATTTGGTCTGGGCTTAACCCAATACAAAAGCACACCCGAATAAACACTGTTTTTTACTCGAGCCAAATTTGATTTCTTCTCGTTCCTTTCTTCTTCTCCTTTTTTTTTATTTTTTTTTTATTTTGCTTAAGTACATAAACTCAAGTAACTGCTGAAACACACAAAACCACTCACGCCTCAACACTGACACAGGGACAATGGCGTGCACGTGCACCAGCACCGGAGGCGATTTCGATCACTGGCGAGTCTTCCGGCACGTCGACCATCGCCCCGGCAACCATCACCGGTCATCGAAATGCCCTATCTTCCCTCGAATTAAAATCGAGCCACTCATCCAAAAAAACTGGATTCCACTGCTTGACTAAAACCGTCTCGGCCTCGCGACGTCGTTCGGCCTCGCGTTGCCCCGGTCACATCACCTCCGGTCATCCACGAAGCTAACCCCAAGACCTTGTCCAACTCGATGCACCCCAGAATTGTCCGCGACCATTTTTTATTACATGAACAAACATTGGTTCTTAAACCCTATTCCAATCTCGTGTTCAAAATTTTTGGTTTAATAAATTACTTTGGTATTTTTCTAGTAATCACGATCGTTAAATCTTGCCGCCACCATGAATTCGAGGCTTGCCATTACTTGGATCATCAGAGTTTGACAAAAATGCATTTTTTTGATCAACCCAAATTTCTCGATAAAGACACAATGAAAAATTCGAATTTTTTTTCTAAAATCATCATTCTTAATAGTGATTCAAATGGCGTTACTAAAATTCAATTTCATGAGGTTCGAATTTTTAGATATTTTGGGTTATGACTGTGTTTACCTCTCCCAGTAAAAAAATAAAATAAATCAAGTTCCATTGCTTCTTTTTATTACTAAATCGAGGTACAGATTAAACAACATCTTTAACTTGTTTAAAATCTTTCCAGAAGCAAAAGGAGGGAGAGAATGTTTGGGTTTTCTTTGATATGGTTTTACTCTGCATAACATGACTTTAAACATATCTGTGTAACACTGTAACTCAAATTGTTACAGGAAAAACAGAAGATTTCCAGAAAATCAGAACACAAGCCTATCATTCATTCAACTCGAAGCCATCACATTCATACAGGAATTCAAGCACAAAAGATTTGAATAAACATAGGTTTACTCACATTGTAAATTAGTTTGAACAGAGAATAACCTCCTGGAGTTTGAAATAGAGAGTTGCTTCTGTTTTGCAAAACTGTTTTTGATCTTCTTTTCTTTTTTTTTCTTCTTTCAGTAAATTGCCTCTTTAACTTGAATATAAAGTGGTTTTTCTTTTATTTCTTTTTATTTCCTGTTCTTTGTTAGGTTTTGCTGAACGAATTAAAGAGATAGATTGATGTGTATATATATGTGGAAGGTTGTGTATAGGCTGGGGTTACTGAAGCAAGACTTCTTTTCTTTTATTTGTTGACTAAACCTTGCCTAATTTCGGCTGATAGGATCTTGTACATGCTAAAAAAAATGGAATTAAATGAAAGCAGGTATGAAATGTTCATTGCTCCCCTGTAGGTTAGAGCAATATTATTTTAAATTCTTGCAAGTACAAATTTGCCTTACTTTTTAAATTCTTAATTACAAATTTATTTGTTTGGCAGATCTTGTTTATGGGCTGAAGAGCAATAGCATTTAATGCTTCGTGCTTGTTTACATACAATTTTATTTTATTTCCTGTAAGTACTCATTTTCTTTGTTAATGATGTAACAACTCGATATTTTCAACCATTCGCATCCATTATAAGTGTATAGGTAGACACTCATGCCGGAATTGAATTGCTCAAAATATCGCGCTGTAAGTAAAAATTTGGCAAAATCTCAGAATATACAGTAAATAAAAATCACAGATCACAGACACAGAGTAATAATAATGCAGCGGAAGTAAAAGAGATAGTAGTTCATGAAGCTACTATATAAATATATCAGAGTTACGTAAGATACAACAGAAGAAATAAAGTACAACAGAAGTTTCAATATGATAACAAAGTACAAGATGAATAGAACAACCGAACTGAAATAGATAAGACTACATAAGCAGATAATCTCCAGCGATTCAAATCTCTAGAAGTGTAATCCAAATCCGTGAATAACTCAGGCTGACCCGAGCGTAAATAAAAATACAAACACTCGTGTTAGGACATACATACTTATACAATGTAAACCAACTCAAGTGAACTGTAGCAAGATACAAGTAACTTAGAAGATGCTTGGGACCGCCCATCCTCTAAGGATCCGTTAAACTATTTACTATGTAGTAATATATGCTATATACAGTAGTGTCTAATCAGTAAAGTATAATCATATAGAAAATAGCATTAAGGGGATGGTGAACCTTAACGCGGTCGGATCTTTAAAACCAAAATCGTAGTGGGCTCGCTATAAGGAGATGACACGGCACGCGAGGTAATGCCAGGGTGGATACACCGTTTGCACTCCTGGACCGGTGGTGACGGCAAGCCAGCAGCTTCCACCCACCTCGAACAATACCCCCGAATCAAAGTGGCGCCACATATCGAATCACAAAAGTAATAGAATGGTTTCCGATGGAGCATGCTCGATGAAAGGGTGCGACCCTTTGTGTAGCCCGGTATAGCTCCTGTTTTAGTGAGTTGGGTCCACGTAATATACCTCGAGAACGTCGCCACCATCCTACTTCATTCTGAAATCTCCACCGTGTACACAGTTGTTAAAGTGGTTTTCGGTATTGGCCGGCTATAAGACAATATCCGATGCCCGTCTCTTTAACAACCAATCGTTATTATAACCCGTAGTTATAACTTTAAAACAATATTATTTACTTCAAAATAAAATATCATTTCAACCTAAATCTTTATCAAAATAAAGATTAAATCATTTCCAAACCATTTCAATATATCATCATACCAGATCTTTCAATTCAAATATGTATCAAAATAAATATCAAGTCATTTCTAAACATTTCAATATATTGAATTATCACATCCTTTCAAAACTCCCTTTCAAATCATTTTAATATATCAAAATATCATAACCTTTCAAAGCTTCATTTCCAAAATATCATATCTTTCAGAACTTCTTTTCAAATCATTTTAATATCAAAATATCATATCTTTCAAAACTCCATTTTATTCAAATCATTTTGATATATCAAAATATCATATCTTTTCGAAACCACATTTCAAATCATTTTAATATATCAAAATATCATATCCTTCAAAACTCCATTTTTCAAATCATTTAATATCAAAATATCATATCTTTCAAAACTCCATTTTCAAATCATTTAATATCAATACATCATATCTTTCAAAACTCCATTTTTCAAATCATTTAATATCAAAATATCATATCTTTCAAAATTTCGTTTCAAATCATTTTAATATCAAAATATCATATCTTTCAAAACTTCGTTTCAAATCATTTTCATATATCAAAATATCATATCTTTTCGAAACCACATTTCAAATCATTTTAATATATCAAAATATCATATCTTTTCGAAACCACATTTCAAATCATTATTCATTTTATTCAATTTAAAATACCATTTCAATTCACATTTCAAAAAAGTTTATATTCAAAAAAAATCATTTTTAATCATTAAAATGAAGTTATTATGTTCAATAATTTAATTATTGAATTTCCAAAATTTTCAACTTCCAAAGTTCATTTATTCACTTAAGTTTATCAAAACAGTGAAAATTCACTTTTCGTGGCATTTAGAAAACGCTACGGAAAGATACATTCAAAACAGTTCAATTTAACAAAAGACAACATTTTAAAATGTTGTAATAGGGTTTACTTAAATTTCAAATAAACTTGGTTAAATTCAAAAATTATAGCACTTACAAAAATTGCTATAATAGCTTTTAATTCAATTTAGCTATTTAGTTCATTATCATCAACTACAGCATTTACAAATACTGTAATATCATTTACATTGTAATTAATAGCATTTCAAAAATGCAGTCAATTAACTTCAAATATTCAATATAATTTCTCAACCAATTATATTTTTTATTTAAAACATTTTTAACTCATAAAATCATACAGTTTCACATTTTAAACATCATTTAATTTTCCTCAAGTTCATGATTTTATAAAGTTAAATTTCCATTCAAAAATCAAGATTTAATAATAATTCACTTATTAAATTGCAATGTTCAATTTTAAATTCATTGCATTGAATTTCAACTTAACACTTACGTTCAAATTCTCAAATATAACTTAGTTTTATTTTTATTTGCTTAACTAAAAGTTCACTTTTAAGTCAATTTCATAAATTTCCAATTTTAGTTATATTTCAAAATTTCAACTTAAATACTCATTCATTTCACATTCAACTTTGTCAAAAATCATTAATATGATATAAAATCACTTTAAATTAATTTAAATTCAAAATATCATAAATTTATCATATTTTCAAAGTTAATTTAAATTCCATTAAAAATTAAATCAAAATTTCCAAAATAACTTACATTCATATTTTCTAACTTTTCCATATTTTATTTAACTTATAGATTTCCAGAAAATAAATAATACTTTACAAAAGTTATATTTTTATTAAATTTCAAATCAAATATTATAATAATTAAATTTATAAAATATTTTAAAATTTTTAGAAAAACATATTTTAAGTACGGGCCTGTATATAATTTTGTACGCTAGGTAAAGTGATACGGGTAATATATCATTTCAACCCGTAATTTACAAAGAAAATCCAGGTTTTATCATTTCAAACCCGCAATCCCAAGTTAAAATAAATTAAATAAAAACCGTTCAAGCCTATCATTTCGGCCCATAACGATTTTTCCCTATTCTAAAGTCCGTTCGGGTATGTATCATTTCAACCCATAGTGATTTCTAATCTACAGGGAACTTGCAGTGTGATAAACAGATATAAATGAACAGTTAACTAAATATATAAATAAAAGATGATATGACATGAAATTTAACAGGTTTAACATCATATATAAAAAAATACATGGTAGTTATAACATCATATTTAATTCTACACATTCAGTTGTTGTTGTTTCACAACTGCATAAGTATAAATGTCGTGTGAGCTTTACTTACCTTTTTGTGTTGGAGATTGCAATACAAATGACACAACGGATTCCAAAAGACACGATGACACAACAATAGGCTCAAGTAGGAAGAGATCTAAGCTTAGAACTTGTGTTACAACCCAAAACAAAACAAAATAAAATTACATTTCAATACAACATTGAATAGGAATAACTTTGAAATAAAAAGAGATACGAATACACAGTCTTTTGCCTTGTCTTCTACACTTTCTAGAACATCTTAGGAAATGTTTTGGATCAGTTTTGGACATACTTTGGTTCAGGTTTGGGTTCTATAAGGCATGGCTATAAGGTATTGAAGTGGTGGAGGAGTTACTATGCATGAATATGAAGAGGCTTATGCAAATAGTGGGTTTTTGGTTCATTTTGGGCTAGGCTACATGGATCTATGGCTCGGCTATGGCATGTTTCAGATCTGGACAGAGGATGAAGGTGATGGTTAGGGGTGTGTCAAAGTGGTGGTGGAGCAATAGGAGGTGGCCAAGGTCATCTAAGGTGATGGTGATGAAGACTAGTTGGCTAGACATGCTTTTTAAGGAGTTTTAACATAGTTTTTGTGAATTTTGCATCATGGGATGGTCATGGCACTTGCTGGTCAGTAGAGGAAGGGTTTTGGTCGTGTATGATGTGGGGAAGGAAGTGGTGGTTGTCGGTAGAGGAGATGGTGGAGGTGTTAGGCCAAACAAAGCAAGAGAAGCAAGGCAAAAATCAAGCAAAACAAAGATGAAGAAGTAGAAAAATGAGAGGAGGAAGAGAGGCCATTGCTTATTTTTCTTTGCTCAAATCTGAAATGGATGTGTATTATTGATGGAATGAGAAACTTTCACGTGAATAAGAAAAAGAAAAGGAACGGCTACAATAAACTGATGCATTGATTGAAAAAGAAACGGTAAAAGAAACGGTGAAACGACTTTACGTTTCTTAGCTTTTAAAACCTTCCATACTTCCTTTTCTTTTAAATCAAGTAAAACAAAATAAAATTCAGCAAGTACATCTAAAACAAAAAAAAAGTGAAAAAAAATAAAAATATATAATTAAATTTAAAGAAAATATAAAAAGAATTAAGGAAATTGCTTAAAAATTGAAAACAGGGTTCAAAAATTACAATTAAAACATCAATGGCTTTGGAAAAATATCTACTTCATTTTAAAAATATTCTAAAGCAAAATTTTGAAATAAAAAATTTTATTTATCATTTATAAAATAAAATAAATAATTAAATTGGAGAAAAATAGAAAAGAACTAAAGAAAATGTTTAAAAATTGAAAACAGGGAATGGAAATTACAAGAAAAATACTAATAGCTCTTGAAAAATTCCTACCTCACTTCAAAAATATTAAAAGACAAAAAAATACACAAAATAACTTATCAATACATATTACAATAAAATATGACAAAGAAAAATAAAATTTATACTATTTAAAATAATAAAATTGCAGAATAAACAAATTGCACTCAATATTGAAATATACATAACTTTCACAATTTAAATCCGTTTCCAACGAAACAAAAAGCAGTGTTCTTAAAATTTTATGTACTTTCATAATAAAAGATAAAATTTAAATTTTCAAACTTTTAAAAATTTAAATTAAAAGTCAAAGTTTGACTACTTTGACCAAAAATTCACTTTTTGGAAAATATTCTTTTTAGACATGCTTTGGAATGATAATTCATATCAAAACTAAAGTTTATCATTCGAAATAAATAAAATAAGTTTTTAAATCAAAAATTATAATAAAAAAATTAAAATATACAAAAAAAATAAATCACAAAATACAGGGTTGTTACAATAGATTTTTTTTCATTATTTTGAACAAATGGTGATGTTTGCCTTACTTTTACAGTTTATATTTTTCCTTTCCTTAGTTGTATCATTTTGATTTTGTAGACTTTTCTTTGCATACACTTTTGCTTTTGCTATCTTGTTGTTCACAGCCATATGTCAGGTTATAGGTATGTGATTTTATTTTATAATTTTATCATAACTTACATTCACAATCTCTTTTTAGTTCTATTTCAAAGGTTTAACTAAAACAATTTAATTTGTACATATTTCATTTCATTGTTTTAAACAATTTTCTTGTTTTATCATTCACATGCTCTTATGTGTATGTCATTTACAATTATATAAATTTTATTTCAAACGTACATTTTCTTAAATTTCATTTTAAGTTTAAAGTTTTAGCCATTAACATGTAATTTATCACATATTTTTATTTCATTCCATACATCCGTATAATATTGATATTAACAATATTTTCTTTTTCTTGAAATTTCATAATTTAAATTTAAAAGTTCAAATAATTTACTAAATTAAATTTAACAAAATTCCGGGATGTTACACTAAATCCCTACTAAAACATTCTCAAAATAAAATTTAAATTTTCATCGCCCTTATTTTCCAAACCACCAAAAGTTTTGAAAATAAACTTAAATTTATCACTTACAACTTTTAAATTAAAATATCCAATAGACATTCTAAATTTTGAAACCCAAAACATATTTTATCTAGAGAACAACATCTTTAACAATAAGCATATTTATATCTAATTTTATAAATTCAAAACAATATATTGGCACTGCCTCACCATTGGTTTATAGTGAATGACTCTATGCATTGGCTGTAGAGTTGACCAAGTAATCAAAATTGCCTTGCCACTTAATCAACCATCACCATGGTTCAATGGCTGCATATAACCCTCAAAATAAAATTTTATTACTCAATTCCTGACATATTTTATTTTCAAACTCAATCTTGTAGAAACTCAATTTATCGTGTCTGATTGCCTCATCATAGTGCTTAGAAAATTCCTATCGATAACGTTGATCAGGCGTATTGACCATAATTCTTAAAGCACTTGATGGACAACCCTACACACATATCATTTCTATAAAAAGAAACACCTCACATATAAATACATAAAATATCCCTTGATCTCAAAATAACTAAATTCCAATTTCTCTAAAAAAACACATATCAAATTGTTATAACTCAAGATCAAAGAACATGGGGAATTCATCGAGATATTCCCATGATACTCGATTCACAAGATTAGCAGAATAATATGGAGTGTTCGTCTAACGAGTCACTCTAATAAGAACCATACAAGTGCGGAATGTGATGAATGGAATGCTATCCCCCGCGACCTATGGCTGAAGGAAGTTGATGCGAAGTCATGCTAAGAAAAGATTCTAGCACCACATAATAAACCAAATAAGAGATCAACTAGATATATAGATAAGGGAAGATATACTTCTCAAATGATAAGAAGCAACACTATCAACATATCATTACTTCAAGTGAAGTAATGTCACAAAGTATAATACCAAATGAGCATCCTAGAAGGATACCTCGAAAGAAGCAAGAATTATAATATCAGTTGAACTCATTCAATCGCCTTATTCTTAAGTGAATAACCTTGTAAAAGGATAATCGAAAGGCTAAGGGCTGGGAATAGGGACAACATAATACTCGATTGCCCGATTAGGTCCAAATCCAAAACAGACTCACAAAAATAACAGAGTCACAATAAATAGAATTCAAATACATTATTATCATCTCGAAATTCAAGAACATATAAATATACTTCGAAATTATCATCAACGTTCCAAAGGACAAAAAGCAACAAATCAACCACATCAGGATACCTAATATATACAGTATCCCTCCAAAACATAGATTTGGTCCTTAATAAAACAAGCCAATCCATTCCCAAAATATACAAATCTCAAGATGGTGAATAATATGTAAATTCACATGAAAAGGAAAATACTCAAAATAATCTCAACACCCCATACTCAAAATACTAAGGTTGCATGTCCCTCAATAGGATTCACAATCCTTAAAAAGTGATAAAGCATGAAACAATCAAAAGCAAAACTCCATCAAGCTTCTTCGATATGAGTGATCGTGAAACACCTGAATCTAAGAGAACATAAATAGAGTTATAATAACATAGACTAGAATTCTAAAGAAAAGAAAAAGGAGTACCTCTAGGCTGAGAGGGACCGCCAGAAGCATCCATTACGATGAGCTTTCCCGATTGAGGACCCTTAGATAAAATGGGGCATTCGGAAGACCAATATCCCTCTTGTTTGCCAGTGCAACAAATGATAAGCTTAAAACTTTCTTGGATAAATTGATCATGAGAACCATAGTTGAAACAAGTCTTGTGAGAATGATGGCTTGCACCAGAATGAGAACTAGAGGCAAGACACTTCTTCTTCTTCTTTCGAGGAAAAGATTGGGATGCATGAAAGGGAGGTTTTTTCTTATTTGGGTTCTTGCGAACCTCAGCCTCATCACTGCTATTCCCTTCCTTCTCGATGGTTTCAAGACGAAGCGCTAAATCAACAAGCTCTTCGAAAGATAACTTAAGCTGGAGCATTAGAGCTTTCTTCAAGTATTTCTTCAAAATAAAAAAATCTAAGGTTCTTCCTATATGGAATGCTGATAAATTCGAGCCCATACTTGGATAGAGGCTCGAAAGAAGAAATATACTTTGAAACAGATAATTTCCCTTGCTTCAACTCAAGGAAGCGATGGGCGAGAGAAGCTTTTTAGGCTTGGTCACAGTTTAAGCTCAAACCGCTCTCAAAACTGTTTCCAAGAGAGGGTGGATTCATCAATCTCGGCAATGAGAAGCTCATACATACTCGATGTTACAAGAACTTGATGATGATCAGATAAATCCATACAGGAGAAGATGCGCTCGCATGTCCGAAGCCTAGCCAGGCACTCAAGAATGGTCTCTGAACCTTTGAAAGGCTTGCCTCCCAAATGAGAATAGTCATTTCACATATGCGCAAATATGGCTTTGTGCAGAGGAGAGGAATTGAATGGAGCAAGAGGATGGATGCTCCGAATAAGCTCTAAGATTTGATCTGTTGAAATTTACTGTGACGCCTCACATCTATACCCATGCTAGCCAAGGACACTATGGGGTAATGCCATCAACTAGCGCGGAGAATAAGGCTGTTGAGGAGCGATCATCAGTGTAATTGCTTTGTGCGAGCACTGATATGCCAGATAAAATATAACATGCATTTCATCTCAAGTGGAAATCCGGCATACCGACACAAACTCAAAGCTACTACACAGTGGCTATATATAATCTTCGAAAACAAATATAGAAATAAACATAACATAAATCAGTCACAGATAATTCATATCGCAAAGGCAGAAATAGATATGAATATAACACATGAAAGTGTACATCAGAGTAGTGGTCAAACAAGATCCACAATATCACAAAAGAATAGATACAAGTTCTAGACAAAAGAATATGTATACATCAAGGAGTCTATATCTCAAATGTATACAATAAAAACTACTAGACTAAAGTAGTTAAGCAAAAGTCAGAAGATGGTTCCAGATAGGAAGTCATGAGGAAGCACCTGTAATATCTCAGTCTGACCCGAGTATTATTTAATAAGAAAATAATAAACGGACCAGTCTAGTTATAATCATCAAATAAAATGAGATATAAGAAGAGATATAATAAAAAGACGTATGATAACCAAAAATGTCATACTACGACAAGTATACATTAGAAAATTCACAAAGGTCATATAATATCTCAAGAATCTCATAGCATCATAAGGATGTCATATTCTTTATTTCATTCACCAAGCCACAATAAAATGACATACATATCAATGCTAATTGTAAAATTTGGTGAAACATAAATTCTAGAAATCATCAATTAGAAATCCAGAAATCACAAGAAAAGGATGGCCAATCCCAAACGGAATGCTATTCCATAGACCGAACATCGATGTACCTAAATAGAGACGCCCCATGCACAGTCAAACATTGACGCACCTAGAAAGGTACGACCCATGCAAAGACAAACATCAACGCACCTAAATAGATACGCCCTATGTAATGTCTAGCGTCGATGCACCTAGAAAGATACACCCCATGCATAAATAAGCATCGACGTACCTAGAAAGATACGCCCCATGTAATGTCTAACATCGATGCACCTAGAAAGATACACCCCATGCAAAGTCGAACATCGACGTACCTAGAAAGATACGCCCCATGTAATGTCTAGCATCGATGCACCTAGAAAGATACACCCCATGCAAAGTCGAACATCGACGTACCTAGAAGGATACGCCCCATGTAATGTCTAACATCGATGCACCTAGAAAGATACACCCCATGCAAAGTCGAACATCGACGCACCTAAAAAGGTACGTCCCATGCATAGGCGAACATCGACGCACCTAGAAAGATATGCCCCATGCCCCGACTTATTGAGCCGATTGCTCCACGAAGTAAACAAACATCGACGCACCTAAATAGATACGAGCCATGTGTAAATAAACATCGACGCACCTAAATAGGTATGACCCATGCGAGAAATGATACGAAGATCAGTAAAATAAAGCACAGTCCTCCACATGGACAACGAGACATCGCACATTGCTAGTCTAAACCATAAAATGATCGTCATCGATCATCAAGAAGTGTCAATTACAGTTAGCTAGCAAATATATGAGCTTAGCCACATGTCCCATAACCACTAGCTTAACTTAAATATTTACGAACAAATTGTAGATCTCCACTAGAAAGTTTGTCACAAAAGATTCAATCGAACAAGTCCAAGAATTAACCAACGAAGTAAACGCAAGCATTTTATACCACTTGTTTTACTAGGTCGTTTAATTGGATTTCTCATACGAGTGAGGTAAAGGTTTGTATATACCAGTAGATTGTAAAACGGTTTGAGGAACGAGCTTTGTAACAAAATAGTATTGAAATCATTTTGATGAAAGAGTTTTGATATTTACTACTAGTATTGAAACCTTTATATTTTTAAAGTGACAAATCACAAAAATGATTGTAGAACAATCAATCACTAAAATTCACATTCAAAGACGTGAATACAATCCAAAGAAATCGATACCGAATCCATCAAAATGGATATTCCCAAAAATCCCGAAGAAAATGTCATCGAAGTCGATAATAAATGATAACAACAAAAGGGAATCAACACGAATCGATTAAAGTTGGAAATTCAAGCTAAATAGGCAAATAGAGCCCAGACAGCAGATTCAAACATCTGAAATCAAGAATTCAGGCGTTTGAATCTGGAAAAATAATTGTTTTCCAGAACACAATTCAGACGTCTGAATCCTTGATTTCAGACGTCTGAACTTTAGCCTATTTCTTTTCTGGTTCAAAACGAACCAATTCAGACGTCTGAAATATAGATTCAGACGTCTGAATCTGGGGAGTAAAAATCTTCCTAGAATAATATTCAGACGTCTGAATCTAACGTTTCAGACGTCTGAAACTGGGGTTTTGGGCATTCCCTGAACCTAGACCAAAAACGGCCGAAATAAATACCGGAAGTGATCGAACGAGCAACGACGAGTAAGGATTTACACTAGGCGACAACCCAGCCTTAAAAGCTCTTCGATATGCCTCAAATATCAATGTCCAAATATCCATAATCAGATTTTCATAGATTTGGATTTCAAAACACCAAAAATTGGAATATACACCAAATTAATCCAAACCAAAATCAATTGCACAAAAATAAGCGTTAGGAATTCATACCTAACAATCAAAGATAATTATAGACTAAAATGTGAGATAAAAATCTCACATTTGAACCCAAAACTATGAAGAAGAAGCTATAGAGCAATGGCAAGGACAATCACTCTTCAATTCCAACCCAACAAGCTTGAATCTAAGCTAAAAAGAGAAACATTTCCTAAGTTAAGTTTAGGAATTTCTGAAATTGATAAGAGAATGAGTTGGAGAAGAAGAAGAGGAAGCTTACCAAAGCTTGTTCTATAAATTAGGAGCTAGAACTTGATTTGTAGATGGAAACTAGGGCTTGGAGTTTTAATTTCCCATTCCTCTCTCCATTGTTGCTAAAGATTGAGTATTAGGAAATAGAAACGAAGCAATGAAGAGAAGAGCGGTGAAGCTTGGGTCTAATGGACTGAAACAAAACCAAAACCCTAAGTGAAAAAGTAGCAAAACTCCACTAAGTCCAAACATATCAAAGTTTATACCCAAAAAGGTCGCAAACGTCATTTTGAACTCAATAGGGGTGGTCTCGAGTCCTAATTCGACTGTTTGCATAAAGTAGCCTTTAGGACACTAATCCGACTAATGATGAATTATTTTAAATAAAATATTTAAATATTCAATCGTAAAATATGCGGGTTGTTACAGACTCCCCTCCTTAAAGAAATTGCGTCCTCGTAATATTTAAGAAGAAAATATAAAGTAACAACCATAAAAGTATATTCAACACAAAAGAAATTTGAAATAAGAAGTTCACCTCAAAGAGCACGAGAAAGTAAGTCCGGATGTGTTCGCTCGATGAATTCTCTTGATTCCCAAGAGCACTCCTTAGGATTTGAGAACCATTGAACTCTCACAAAAAGAACATCTTTATTTCGAAGGCACTCAACCTCCGAAGCAATGATGCGAATAGAATATAACTCCTAAGTCAAATCTGGTAAAACTTCACTTCCTTCAATAATACCGGGCTCAAGAATGAAAATCGGAATCCATAAGGCATTTCCGTAGCAGAAAGACGTGAGAAAACGTCATGAATAACAGAAAATTGAGCCGGTGCAACGACATAGTACAAAAACGGTACGTCAATTTGAACCGAACACCATAAAAGAACATCGGACGCTAGCCCATAAAAGGAATGAGATAAAGCTCAATAAAACGAAGCATATAAAAACGTCCGATGAACTTAATAAAAAAAAAGATAATTCCATTCAGACATCATCAAAGAATCAACCACTTGTTGCCTACGACTAAGCGCATTGGCAACACGATTTCCCTTTCCGGGAGTATAAAGAATATCAAGATCATAAGATGCCAGGAACTTGAGTCGACATGAAGTTCTTTATGAGAAAATAAATATTCCAAAGATTTATGATCGAGGTGGAGAACCAATTTCTCCCTAAAAAATGATGATGCCAAACTCTAAAGGTGAAAACAACAGCCGTGACCACTAGATCATGAGTGCCATATCTAGTCTCGATAGGCTATAATGATTTAGAAGCACAAGTGATAGCACGTTCTCTTTTGCAAGATAACGACATCCAAACCAACACGACTAGTATTGGTACAAATAGCAAAGTCTTGGTTCCCTTCGGGAATCACAAGAATAGGAGTATCGGGAAATTTTTTCTTTTAAATGATCTTCTTTCCCGAAAAGCTAAACTTTCAAAATTACAATTATCTCAATGTAAAAATTTTTCTAGAAAAATTTACATTTTACTAGTTAATATATCGCGTCTGATTGTCTCATCAAAGCGTTTAGGAAATTCCTATCGATAACGTTGATCAAGCGCATCGACCAGAATTCTTAAAGCAATCAACGGGCAGTACAATCACAAAATCATCTTCTACATGATGAAAATATCTCGTAAAAGTTTTTAGGATATTCTTTGCTCGTTTAAGATCAAAATCCAATTGTACTTATAAATAATCTTATGAAAAAGATTTGCAAAACTTTAAATTTCTATTTTCATCCAAAATCAATAAATACAAGAATGGAATTATCGAGATATTCATAGAATACTCGATTTATAAAATGGATGAAACAAGATGGGCAAACTGAATGACATAATAAGTCATTCATAAGAATCACAACGAGTGCGGAATGCGGTCAGTGGAATGTTAACTACCGCAACTCGTAGAAAATGAAAGCCGGTGGCAAGGTCGAGCTGAAAAGACCTTAACACCACACAAGATATTGTTAGGAGATAATCCTAAGACAAACTCAAAAATACCGGAAAGTTTCACAAACTATTTAGATGAGAGAAATAACACTTTCCTCATCATGTGAGTTTAAAGAATAAAATGATGCCACCAAAAATTTGAAATCGGAATCATAAAGAAAAATAGAAATCAGCTTGACAGATAGAAAATGTCGAAGATGAATAGTCCACTCGAAAAATAGGATATGGGCTTCACAACGATTAAGCCAATCCTTTTCAAAAATCAATTCCGAAGCCTAAGTAAAAAAAATGGGTACAGAAAGGAAAACCACATAAAATAATTTCGACATTAATAAAAAGAAAATTGAGTGTTGCGGATTCACCAACCGGATTCGCAATTCTCAAAGAAGACATCAAGCCCAGAAATGTTTAAAGAAGAAGAATCACAAGTTCTTTTGATATAAAAATAATGAGATGAACCCATATCAAAAAGAACTCAAATAGAAAGATCACGAAATAAAACAATAACATCAAGGATTGAATGTAAAATACCTTGACCAAGAGAAGAGTTGCTAGGAGCTTGCGCTACATTGAGCTTTCCCTCCTTCCTACTTTGAAGTATGGGACATGCAGTTATATGGCGACCCGAATTTTTGCAATAGCGACAATAAAGAGGTTTCAGACACTCCCTTGCATAGTGGTCCGTGGAACCACAATTGTAGCATTATCCACGACTAGAGGTAGGGGCTTTTGCTACCTGGGTTTCTTGCCTCCCTTTCTTGTAGGGAAAGGGGCCTTTGAATTTAATTGGCCTCTTCATGTTGTCGTTGAAGTTCTGTTTGGCAACCACAACTTCAACATTACTCTCTCTATCGGCCTCTTCAAGACGAAGAGCGATATCAATAAGCTGATCAAATGAAACCTCAAGTTTCAGGAGTAATGGCTTCTTAAGATTCTTATTCAAGCCATAGACAAATCTCTGATTTTTCTTCAATGGGGTATTAATGTATTCAACCCCGTATTTGGAAAGAGATTCGAAAGATGCGACATAGTCTGTCACAGAAGATTCACCTTGAACAAGGTCAATAAAACGCCGTGCTAAATTTACTTTTTCAGCCTCCGGCACAAACTTTAGTTCGAATCGTTTTCGGAATTGCTCCCATGTAAGATCTGCTTCGATAATCTCCGAAGTCAAGAGCTCATACCAATCTAACGCTCTTTCTTGGAGCATGCTAGAAGCTACTTGGACTCGATGTAGATCAATAAGGTTCATGCGAGAAAAGATATGATCGCATGATTTGAGCCAAGCTTGAATTTCTATAACACTCTCGGATCCCTTGAATGGCCTTCCACCCAAATCGGTGTAGTCTCTGCACAAGCATGCAAAACCGGATCTAAGATGAGTAGGCTCTGGAATGAGTCCGGCAGCTTGAGCATTCTTTACTAGATCAAGAAGCTCTTGGGCAGACATAAATACTCCATCCTGGGGAGTAGCACTAGATTGACCGGCGCTGGCACAGCCAGGTCTAGCCATTTCTCTTCTTTAAGAAAGAAAGAAGAAGAAAAGTTATTCTCGAAATAAATACCAAAAAATCTTGATAGATAAAATAAGGAATCATAAAAGAAAATAGGATAGAACGGTACGAAGACATGAGTTAAATCCTAAGGCACGACTCCTAAGATGGACTTAGGACGATGATCCTTGTTAAATTATTCTACATTGTTTCGAAGTTTGGCTTTGATACCAAGCTGTGACGCCCCACCTCTATACCCACGCTAGCCAAGGAAACTACGGGGTAATGCCGTCAACTAGTGCGGAGAATAAGGCTGTTGAGGAGCGACCATCCGTGTAATTGCTTTGTGCGAGCACCGATATGCCAGATAAAATATAACATGCATTTCATCTCAAGTGGAAATCCGACATACCGACACAAACTCAAAGCTACTACATAGCGGCTATATATAATCTTCGAAAACAAATATAGAAATAAACATAACATAAATCAGTCACAGATAATTCATATCACAAAGGCGGAAATAGATATGAATATAACACATGAAAGTGTACATCAAAGTAGTGGTCAAACAAGATCCACAATATCACAAAAGAATAGATACAAGTGCTAGACAAAAGAATATGTATACATCAAGTAGTCTATATCTCAAATGTATACAACAAAAACTACTAGACTAAAGTAGTTAAGCAAAAGTTAGAAGATGGTTCCAGATAGGAAGTCATGAGGAAGCACCTGTAATATCTCAGTCTGACCCGAGTATTATTTAATAAGAAAATAATAAACGGACCAGTCTAGTTATAATTATCAAATAAAATGAGATATAAGAAGAGATATAATAAAAAGACGTATGATAACCAAAAATGTCATACTACGACAAGTATACATTAGAAAATTCACAAAGGTCATACAATATCTCAAGAATCTTATAGCATCAAAAGGATGTCATATTCTTTATTTTATTCACCAAGCAACAATAAAATGACATACATATCAATGCCAATTGTAAAAGTTGGTGAAACATAAATTCTAGAAATCATCAATTAGAAATCAAAAAATCACAAGAAAAGGATGTCCAATCCCAAACGGAATGCTATTCCATAGACCGAACATCGACGCGCCTAAATAGAGACGCCCCATGCACAGTCAAACATTGACGCACCTAGAAAGGTACGACCCATGCAAAGACAAACATCGACGCACCTAAATAGATACACCCTATGTAATGTCTAGCGTCGATGCACCTAGAAAGATACACCCCATGCATAAATAAGCATCGACGTACCTAGAAAGATACGCCCCATGTAATGTCTAACATCGATGCACCTAGAAAGATACACCCCATGCAAAGTCGAACATCGACGTACCTAGAAAGATACGCCCCATGTAATGTCTAACATCGATGCACCTAGAAAGATATACCCCATGCAAAGTCGAACATCGATGCACCTAAAAAGGTACGTCCCATGCATAGACGAACACCGACGCACCTAGAAAGATGTGCCCCATGCCCCGACTTATTGAGCCGATTGCTCCACGAAGTAAAAAACATCGACGCACCTAAATAGATACGACCCATGTGTAAATAAACATCGACGCACCTAAATAGGTATGACCCATGCGAGAAATGAGACGAAGCTCAATAAAATAAAGTACAGTCCTCCACATAAACAACGAGACATCGCACATTAATAGTATAAACCATAAAATGATCACCATCAAGAAGTGTCAATTACAGTAAGCTAGTAAATATATGAGCTTAGCCACATGTCCCATAACCACTAGCTTAACTTAAATATTTACGAAAAAATTGTAGATCTCCACTAGAAAGTTTGTCACAAAAGATTCAATCGAACAAGTCCAAGAATTAACCGACGAAGTAAACGCAAGCGTTTCATACCACTTGTTTTACTAAGTTGTTTAATTGGATTTCTCATACGAGTGAGGTAAAGGTTTGTATATACCAGTAGATTGTAAAACGGTTTGAGGAACGAGCTTTGTAACAAAATAGTATTGAAATCGTTTTGATGAAAGAGTTTTGATATTTACTACTAGTATTGAAACCTTTATATTTTTAAAGTGACAAATCACAAAAATGATTCTAGAACAATCAATCACTAAAATTCACATTCAAAGACATGAATACAATCCAAAGAAATCGATACCGAATCCATCAAAATGGATATTCCCAAAAATCCCGAAGAAAATGTCATCGAAGTCGATAATAAATGATAATAACAAAAGGGAATCATCACGAATCGATTAAAGTTGGAAATTCAAACTAAATAGGCAAATAGAGCCCGGACAGCAGATTCAGACGTCTGAAATCAAGAATTCAGACGTCTGAATTTGGAAAAATAATTGTTTTCTAGAACACAATTCAGATGTTTGAATCCTTGATTTCAGACGTCTGAAATAGGCACTTTTTATCCTATTTCCTTTCTGGTTCAAAACGAACCAATTCAGATGTCTGAAATATAGATTCAGACGTCTGAATCTGGGGAGGAAAAATCTTCCCAGAATAATATTCAGACATCTGAATCTAACGTTTCCAACGTCTGAAACTGGGGTTCAGGGCATTCCCTGAACCTAGACCCAAAACGGTTGAAATAAATACCGAAAGCGAACGGACGAGCAACGACGACTAAGGATTTACGCCAAGCGACAACCCAGCCTTAAATGCTCTTCGATGCGCCTCAAATATCAACGTCCAAATATCCATAATAGGAATTTCATAGATTTGGATTTCAAAACACCAAAAATTGGAATACACATCAAATTGATCCTAACCAAAATCAATTGCACAAAAATAAGTGTTAGGAATTCATACCTAACAATCGAAGATAATTATAGACTAAGATGTGAGATAAAAATCTCACCTTTGAACCCAAAACTATGAAGAAGAAGCTATAGAGCAATGGCAAGGACAATCACTCTTCAATTCCAACCCAACAAGCTTGAATCTAAGCTAAAAAGAGAAACATTTCCTAAGTTAGGTTTAGTAATTTCTGAAATTGATAAGAGAATGAGTTGGAGAAGAAGAAGAGGAGGCTTACCAAAGCTTCTTCTATAAATTTGGAGCTAGAACTTGATTTGTAGATGGAAACTAGGGCTTAGAGTTTTAATTTCCCATTCCTCTCTCCATTGTGCTAAAGCTTGAGTATTAGGAAATATAAATGAAGTAATGAAGAGAAGAGGGGTGAAGCTTGGGTCTAATGGACTGAAACAAAACCAAAGTCCTAAGTGAAAAAGTAGAAAAACTCCACTAACTCCAAACATATCAAAGTTTATACCCAAAAAGGTCGCAAACGTCATTTTGAACTCAATAGGGGTGCTCTGGAGTCCTAATTCGACTGTTTGCAAAAAGTAGCCTTTTGGACACTAATCCGACTAAAGATGAATTATTTTAAATAAAATATTTAAATATTCAATCGTAAAATATGTGGGTTGTTACATTTACACACCCTCGGGACGTGAGCAGCTAGGCTGCGCGGCCTCTGAGGTGCGACTTCTTTCTCTTCCAGCCATGAGCCGAAAGTCATGATAGGTTGAATTATTCACATGGATAGATATTGTTAATTAAGGTATACTACGGAATTATAAAACCACATCCTAGATGTATTCCCCACTCATCTACCCATACGGACTCCAAAAGGTCAAAGCACGACTCAAAACAAATTCAATTAAGGACGGTGGTTTCACTCATATTGTACTTTGATGTATCGTAATATATGTTCTGTTTCGTGTTTATCCTATTTTGTTCTGAACCCTGCTCTGATACCAAGCTGTTCACCCTACCCTGAGACCCACATTAACAATGAGAATTACTGGGTAATTCTGTTTGCTAATGTAGAGAATAGGGCTGGTTAGGAGCGACCATCTATAATCTTGTCCTAAACATCAACTGAATATGTCGATAAATGCTCTATATTTTTTTCTATCTCTCGTAGATTGACATATCCGATAAATGCTTAATACAAAATATAGGTGGCTAATGGATCTGTCAAAAAAAATATACAATAATAGAATGCATATAACATTACAGAACAGTAAACATCATATATATAAATACATACACACCGATACATCCTAGTACAATACAAAATGATACACAAAAGTGGTTCAGAGACCACATAGATATACATATAATCAAAATACACATCAGAGTCAAGCGGAAAGAAATATAAACTACACAAAAGTGCTATGCTGATGTCCAAGCATATGCATCAAAGCTAAGTCCCATAAGTGATAGCTAATCTGAAACAACTTGGTCTGACTCGAGTATAAAATACACGGGTCAGTGTACCTAAAACAATCAGTTAATAAGAATAGACGACAATATGAAGCATACGATACAAGGTGATAATTCTTCTCGAATGAGAAGAGGCAATAGAAAGAACACACACTCATGACTTAAGTGGACCAATGTCACTTAAGCACAGAAGGACCTCGAAAGAGGTAACTCAACAATAACACTCACGTATAGAAATAAATGCCTCATATCACCAGCGACATCCCAAAACATCTATAATTGTTTCAATGAACCATATCCCCAAAAAAGGAGAGGTCTCAAATTCAAAACTCAAGAAACGCCATAAATGGCAAACACAAATGTAGACTCAAAATAGAGTGATCTCAAAACTCAAAATATGCCAAATGGCAAACTCATCAACATACATACATACATACATACATATACATATACATATATATATATATATATATCCTAGAAGGAGATTATAAATCTAATATAAAAATGCTGAAGATGTAAACTCAAATTTCAAGTATGGACCCAACATCCCAATGAAAGAATGGACCCAACGGTCAAATAAAAAGGATGGACCCAACAACTCAATAAGAACCCAACAGCTCAAATCTCAAAATATGCACATGAAAAATCCTTGTCTAGTACAATATAATTTTTGGTACCTATCCCAAATGATCGAAGTCGTAAATCCCAGACAACCGAAGTCGTAAATCCTAGATGACTGAAGTCATAAAAGTCGTGATGAGCCCAACAACTCGATAAAGATTGGACCCAACAGTCCAATATGAGCCCAACAGGTCTAGTACTGGTATAACCCAGAATGTGTCACAAACTCTCTGCTAGGAACCTGAAAAATGGTAACATGCATCCCATACCACATGTTCTCACTAAACGGTTTACTAACCGCTAGCCAATGCCACATTACAAAACTCATGACTTGTCACATCTCATCGACAAGTATAAATAAACCACACGATGGTTCCGCATGAACCATAAATCTTAAAATAGGAAATTACAAACTTAAAACTTGCCTCATATCATCAGCAAGTATAAAAACATCATAATGGTTCTCATCGACCATAATTCCTAAAATAGGAGATCTCAAACCATAATAACTCGCCAAATACTGGCCATTCCAGATAATTCCTATAAATAGGAATTATAAAACTCAAACTATGCCATAAAATGGCAAAACAATTCAGAATCGATACCTCTACTAGCTTCGATCGTACAAATCCGGAATTGACCAAAATAATAAGAGTATGTGTCCCATACCACATGTTTCATTAAATCTTTCAATTCTCTTTCTCATACGTTCGAATAGTGCAAAAATGTGTTATTTATATTTAAAATAATTTATTAGAGAAAACTAGCTTTTCGAAATCAATTTGAAAATTTTCCTTATTACAGAGAATAAATAGATTTAATACTTGAAAATACTTTAAGATATCCATTTATTTCAAAATTTATTTCAAAAAAGTTTGGAGAAAACCATGCTTGAAAACAAGGAAAAACAAGGAAGATAGCTCAAAGCCGATAACTTGAATTCAATTCGAATTCAATTCAAATTCAACCCAAAATCAATTCAAATTCAATTTTAAATTTGTATTTCAAATCCGCCAAATTTGGCTAGTGTATTAATAGGCATCATAGCACTTCAAAACATCTCAAAACCGACTAGAAAATGAGAAACAATGCCAAGAAAATAAGCTGGAAACAAATCGAAACAAAAGGGAACTAACACAAAAACGCATAGTAGGCCGCTACCCCCTAGGTCGACCTCCTTGGTCCCAAGGTCGACCATACGATCTTTCTAAGGGTAGCCCTAGTCGACCTAGCGGTCGAGCTAGGAAAGCTTCTCACGCAATTTTGTTCCAGTCGTTTTGCAAGTTGCGAAATGATTTTCAAGCGAACTTTTGACATAGCAAAAGAAAGTATTTTCAACCAAATTTTGCAGGCATATAGAACAACAAATAAACTACAAATTGAAAGAAATATGGCAGTAATTCATTGTCGGAATTGGAAGCTATAAGCATGCAAAGTAGAGACTCAAATCATATTTCACTAGAGAGAAAACTAAAACAAAAATTGTTTACAGAGCATGTATTTTGCACAGATACTTGCTCTTTGAGCATTGCAGTAGCTAGAAAATGTGAGGTATCAACTCACCTTGCTACATCAAAGTAAAAACCTAGATTATTAGCTGAAAGATTGGAGCTTTGCTTGAATTTAAGCTTCAAAAACTTATAAAACTGTGAAACAGAGACATGCAAGAAGAAACAAGTACTGTTAATGGAGAATCATCTTCAAAATTTGATTTTTGATAAACAAAGGGTTTTATGTTTTGATTACCTGTTGATTTATCTTCAATTTGATTTTTAAAACACTAAATTTGAGCTTAATTTGAAGATTTTAGGCTAGGGTTAACAAGTGAAAATGAGTTTCTATATTTTGATTTTGAGAAAAAGGAAAACATAGCAAAAAAATGAACGTACAAGAGTTAAGTTTTCCTTTTTCTCAACCTGGTTAAGTCCTAAGTAGGCTCAAACCCAATAATAAAAAGAAAATGAAAAATGGCTAAGGCTTAATTAATTAGCATTTAAGCTAAAATATGTTCGTATTCACATTATATAAAAGAACTAAGGCCATTTTCTTCCAATTTTAACACAAATAAAATTTGTAAACTTACAAACATAAAAAATAAAATATTTTCCATTATATAAAAAGATAAATTTTATTTTTGAAGCAATTTCATTATTAAAAACCCTTAATAAAAATACATTACTTACTCAAATTAAATGTAAAAGTCTTTATTTTTAACTTCTAAAATTCAATAAAAATACTTTTCTCATTTAGAAAAATATTTCAAGCTATTTCCAAACTTAATTTATAGCCAATACATATTTTAAAACCAATTTCCACCATTTTATTTAAATTAAAATCAATTACTTCTTTTAAATATTATTAAAAGAAGCAAAATGGCAATAATTAATAAAATTATTACACCATCACTAAATAAAAATCATTTTCCATTTATTTTTAACTCAAACCACAATAATAAGGCTTCTAAAACTATATTCTCACATTTTATTCCCAAAATTCATTGTTTTTCAAATAAACAATTTATAACTCCAATTGTATTTAATTCTCAATTTTAAATTATAACTACCGTTATAATTTAATATTAACAGATAATCACCAAAACTAGGGTTGGTAGACCAAATGTAATGAATTGCCTTTTCAACCCTCAAATGTCAACAGTAATACATCCAAGATATTCTCGTGCTAAACAATTAAATGTCGGAAAGACAGAATGTTAGGGTAAAAAAGAAAAGAAGAAAAACAAACAAAATAGGAAAAAAGAACACAAGGTCAGAATCTCACATATGGAATGATAATATATAATATATCAAAAGATCTTATATATATAACAATCAGAGCAAAATAACCTATCTCTATCCTGGACAATTATAACAATATGTCCTTATAAATGCAGATAACTATACCATAATCAGAATCTCAGTTATAACAATATGTGAATAGATCTTCAAGACATCCAGCTTGTCTTCTGAAGCTCCAAAGCGTCCAACTAAATCTAGTAATATACTCGACGCCGACCTGAGCTTTATAAGGAAATAACACCCGGATTAGTCTAGTAAACTAGCATGAGAAACTCAAATCATATGGACTCTTATATTTATAAAACCATTCAAAAATAAAGGTAGCTCATAAGACCACACCAAAAATAAATACGGAAGGGTTTTTGCCTTATAATAACCAAACCATTTCAATTAGGAAATACAGTGATATTATAATAATGTCTAGGGTGTAAAATATAAATAATCAAATAGCTATGATGCATATGAGTGTACATCACAATAATAATAGATATACAATTAAAACTGCTAAGGTGCATTCACTAGTTGTGTAGGATTCAATAGAGGTGCCATTAGTACTTCGAGAATGGTCTGCCTGCACAAGGATAAGAGATATCCTCCCGAAGCATCATACATCCATAGCTGATGTACATAGGAAATACATATCTGGCTACAACACTTGAAGCCGAGTGCAGTGCATGCATAACTATAGATGACTCTTGGGTAGAGTCGACTGCATACTTGGGTTAGCCAAACCCATGGTCTATGTATCCTATCTTTGGTATTAGTCATACCCACTAGTGATGTTGTATGATGACCCAAAATTTTGGGCAATATTAATTAATCCGTGTTAAAAAAATTAAATTGATTTGATAATCTTTGATGATAAATTTGAATTGATTTAATAATCCTCTTTTAATAAATATTTAATTGGTGAAATTTTATCTTTTAAAAGCTAATACAATATTTTCTATTTATAATGTATATATAATTGTATATATTGTAAATAGATAAGCTTTGGTTTGGAATTTAATAAATAAAGCAAATTTTCTAATTCTTATATTTTTAGTAGTTTGGAAATTTGGTTTAATCTAATATAAAACCTTTCAAAGCTATTTAAATAAATAACTATATAGTTTTAAAATACTTAAGATAAATGTTTAATTATTTAAAAATAGTTTTTTAGCTTAAGTTTAAAATTAAATAAAAGATTTGTTTTATCTTCTTTTTAAATATTTCTTAATATGATATATTAATTAATTTAATAATAGAAGTAATTTATAATCTCTTTTATAAACTATTTAAAATTGTCAAATTTGCTATTTTTCAAATAATTTTAATACTTATTTTTATAAACATAAATAGACTTTAATGAATATAGAATTTATTATTTTCAAAATATAATATGTAGTTATATATGCATATATATAACTTGATTTTAAATTTGGATTTCAGAATTTAATTTGAATTTGAATTTAAAGTTTTGAAATTCAAAAGATAAATATCTAAAATGTTTTGGATCTTAAAAATATTTGGATAAGCTTTTATTTATAATTTGTTTTTACAGGAAATTATTGTCAAGGACAAAATTTTACAGCTTTTTACCCTCAAGGACAGACCTTCAATATTTTATCCTGAAGGACAACTTTCTGTAGGTATCAGTTTTTATGTATCAGTTTGTAGTTATCGGAAGCAGTTTTTAGGTATCAGTTTTAGCTCAGTAGCAATTTTGTTGTCCTTATGAATAATTTTGGAAAAAGTTTGTCCTTGTGAATAATTTTTAGAAGAATGTTTGTCCTTATGGTAAAAATATTGAGGTCGTGCCCTTGAGGCAAAAAATATACAAATTTTTGTCCTTTAAAATAATTCCCCCTTGTTTTTATTACATTTTCTTTTAAAAGAAATTCATATATGAATTTACATAAGAATTAATAAATTAAGTTAAAAGCTTTATTTTACATTTTAAATTAAAATAAAATACTTAAAGGACCGGTGTTATCATATTAAAACTTAATATAACATGTGTTAAGTAATGAACAAAGATATATGACAAGTGTTGAACTTTAAAACAAGTGGCATTTGTAAATTTGATTTTCTTTTACTTTTGATAAATCAAATTTCAGCCTATGTACATTGTTTTCTCATTCATCATTTTCTTTTCTATATTTTTACTCAACTAAGAAGAAAAACTTAAACTATCTCTCAAAACAAAATCTGCCTTACAAACCAGAAATCTAAAATCTGGAAATTATCCTTCTCAAACCAGAAAGCTAATCCTATTCATCAACCTGTAATCTCATCTTCAAAAGAAAACCAGAAATCATATTCAAATATTAAACATGTAATCATTTTCAAGTTCAAACCTTAACCTGTCATCATCTTCAAAGCTGAGAACAATAAGCCTGCATTTTTCAAAACCTGAGATGCACAGAAGCAACTTAAATTCTGTTTGTAATCAAGTTTCAGTAGCATGCAAAGTTTCAATAATAAAGCATTCCAGTTTCAAGTTTTTAAGATCAAAGACAAATTCAAGCAACTCAAGTTCAAAGCTATTTCAAAAACAAAGGTGTTCTGTTCTTCATTTGAACAAGTGAGTAATATCACTTTTAAATTTTAAGTATATAAATCTGGTTGCTTGATTATCTATGGAAATAAGTATGATTGTGTGTGTGTGTGTGTGTATATATATATATATATATATTGAGAAGTACATTGCTGTGTATATATATCTGTATGGATGAGGTTGCACGTCTGTTCACCTGAGACACTGTCTGTTTCCAATTTAAACTCAAGTTTGATCAAAATTCTTTTTTTTCTTGATTTGGTTGCTGTTAAGACTTAGGATTTGAGTGAAATTTGTTTTTTATACGACAGAGTAAAGTTTAAAAAATTATTTAAGTTAAAACAATTTGGTAATGTCTCTGGAAATCATGAAAACTGGGCAAACTTAAAATAAAGTCAAAAATTCAAACATCTTAATTTATAAATTCAGGAATGTAAACTGAATCATCAACCAGAAACATGATTTTTAAAACTAAAATCATAATTTTGAATTTAGTTTTTGGTATGCATTTCTGAGTTGAACAGAAATTGGAATTTGGATAGTTTCTGGTGATCTCCGTGATCGGAGAAGATGTGGCCATCACTGATGATAGTGGAGTGATAGAGGAGTTTGGGAAAAATGCCAAGTAGTTGATCATCGCAACGTGGCGACGACAGGAGATCGAGAATGTTTGTAACCCTAGCTTTTGGGGTTGGTCGATATGTGTTCGTTCCATCGCCTTTGGTGGATCGAGTTCCACCAGAGTTTGGGAATTGATAGAGGGGAGATGGGCGAAGGTGTTGCTGAATTTTCAGAAGCTCCGGTGGTCGGACACTCGAGCACATAGAGGTTTCATTAATTTTCCAAGTTTTGTACTAGAAGGCTCGGATTTGATTTCGAGGGGAGATCAACTTTCTGATAGTCGAAATAGGACGCGAGGAGGGTTTTCTATGTGGAGAATTCATCATGGATGACTGGAGATGAACGGAGCTACCGTACATGTGCACGGAGGTGATGGTGTATCTGCAGTTTGATTTGGGAAGAAGGGTGCTCGAGTTTACTCGAGCCAGTTGCGGGTGTTACTCATAGCTGTGTGGGTTTTGTCCCGAAGTTTTTGAATGATGGCTCGAGTCATTTACCTGTTACAGGTTTTAAACCTGTCAGGTTTCCAGATTTTAAAATTAAAGTGAAATTTTGAAAGCAAGATTTAAAATAAGTTTTAAATCTAAGTTTAAATCTGGATTCAAACCTAAATTTGTACTCTAGTTTGAAATAAAATAAAGTATTACCAAACTTAAAATGTTTAAACAACTTTAAAATATTTAAAGTGTATTTAAAGTGATTTGAATTTAAATTGAATTTGGTTATAAACTCTTGTAAATTCCTTTTATAAAGATATAAGTATCCTTTAACATTTGATTAAGAAGGTTTTTAAATTGTTTTTAAACTTTGTTAAAGTTAAATTGTATTCATTTTAAATCTTAATTTGAAAAGTAATTTAAAAGTAAATTTGAAGGTAAAAAGTTTTCAAATACTTTTGTTAATGATAATTTAATCATTAATAGGAAAATGTTTTATATTAAAAGGTTAATTAAGATATAATAATTTAGGATGATAATTATTAAGGTAATTAAAATGGATAATTACTTAATTTACTTAATTAATGATTTGGGTTAATTAATTAAGTAATTAAGGGTTTAATTTTAATTAATTAAGGTTTAAGATTAATTATTTAAGGAATAATTAAATTGTAATTAAGGATCATTAATTAAAAAAGATTAGATTTTTAATTAATGATTAAAAATTGATTAATCAAGTAATTAAGGATTAATTAAGTTACAGTTAAACACTTAATTAATTAAATAATTAGAGATTAATTAATTAGTTATTAACGATTAATTAAATAGTAATTAATAAAGATTAATCTAAGTTTAATTACTTAAGAGAAGTAATTAAAGAATTATAAATAGTTAACGAAGATCATTAACTAGGGATTATTAGATAATTAATTAATGTGATTAATTTTAACAATTAATTATATTAATTAATTAAACATAATCATTTATGGAATTGTTTAAGTATAATTACTTAATGAAAGTAATTAAAGGAATTAATTACTCATTGTAATTAATTGAGTTAAATATGATTCGTTTAAGTTAATTAATTTAAGATAATCACTGGTATTTGTTAAGTATAATTACTTAATGTAATTAATGAAGCATAATTACTTAGTTAAGTAATTAAGATGAGTAATTACTGGATGTAATTAATTGAAGTATGGAAGTAATTTGGGTAATTACTTGTAAAATTAATTAAAGGGTAATTAATTAATGATAGAGATTTGGGATAAATTACCTTGTGTAATTAATATAAAGGATAATTACTTAAAGGAAGTAATTAATAATTAATTACTTTGTGTAATTAATAATTAATTACTTTGTGTAATTAATAATTTATTGCTTTGTGTAATTAATTTAAGAAGTGATTAATAAAATTATTTGAAGATAATTAAGAGATGTAATTAATTAAGGGTAATTAATTACTGAATGTGATTAATCAAGGGTGATTATTAAATATAATTAATTAAATATTAATTATTTAAGTAATTAATTAAGGAGTAATTAATTTATTTAATGAAGTAATTAAGGATAATTAATTACTGATTATGATTAATCAAGGTGGATTAATGAATAAGATTTATTAAAGATTAATTATTAAATATGATTAATAATTAATTAAAGGAGTAATTAAGGATCATTAATTAATATAATTAATGATATAATTAAGGGTTGGTTAATTAAGATTAATTAATCAACAATAAGTGATTATAAAGTAATTAATTAATGTAATTAATTAAAGATTAATGTAATTAATTGACAAAATAATTAAAGGTCAATTATTGTATTTGATTAAGGATAATTAATTTTTGAATGTAATTAAAGGATAATTAATTGAATGTAATTAAAGGATAATTAATCAAGGATGATCAATTAAGGGAGATACTTAGAAAATGATTAATTAATTGATTTGTAATTAATTAATGGTTATGTAAGCAAGATTTATGTGATGAAAGTAATTAATTTAATTTATTTTAAATTAATAAGAGATGAAGCAATTAATTTAATTCATTTTAAATTAATTATAGTGTGATTAATTAAATCCTTGCTTATGTATGAATGGATGATATTGAATGCCTTGAGTGGTTTGAAATCTCAGATATGAGATAAGTAATGCTATGTGATATGGAAGCTTTGGTGGAATTATGATGATAATGTGAATTATCTATTTGTGATGATAATGTGAAATTATCAATTTGTGATGATAATGTAGATTATCTATTGTGATATTGTGAATTTTCTATCTCTATGAATATAGATAATAGAATTGAACTGTTTTGAACTTTAAAACAACTTGGACCTAAACGATGGCGTTTTGGATTTCGATGAGACCACGATCGGGTTTCCAGATTTGGATATCCGAAAACCACATCGATCCAAATTAACGATAGGTCGTGAATCTCAAGTTAAGATGAAGATTCAGAGTGCAATTGTTATCGTCGTTAGCTCTGAGGGTGATTCCAAAATGAGTGTAACGAGATAATGCCTTCGATTTTGTTCGAACCCGGAATGAACTTGTATGGATTGAATGCTTTCAAAACATCGTCAGGTGGATGATGAGCATTCTAAGAGATGTGTTCTCTGAAGGTAGCCGTAGCCTCAAGCCTCATCAACCGAGAATGGCTAAAACATGGGAGGTACAACAAGGCTAAGTGGGTCGTGCCCAAGTAGGATGAGATTTACCCGTCTAGAAGTCCCTTTTTATATTCGGCTGTGTAGGGTAGTTGATTGCAACAACTGCCGGGGTTGTCTTGTTGGGGACTATCCAGTAAAGGATGGTTTCGGTCTTGTGTTGCAGGGGATTTAGGGTGGATCCTCGGTACGGTGTTCTAGGCCACGTACTGTGACGGGCGGTGCCCCAGTAGCCCTACCGTTGATGGAAACCCATTCTTCCTACGTGCCCTTACGGTTTTGATTGTATTACCCACTTTGTGGCTGGTAGCTGGAATTTAATCATGTAACAATTTCAGCTATTTCTTATTTATTTGAAAATTCTAGACCCTACTATAATATCACCGAATTTCCTATCAAATGTTTGGTTAGCGTAAGGTAAAAAGTTACCCATGTTTATTGGCGGGAAGTCTTACGTGATACCTTTTGTTTTTAAAGGTTTTTCAAAGTTAAGCAACCATAACCTGTTACTCACACCAGACCCATGCCTGACCCGGAGTTTATTTTCTGTTTTCTTAAACTCTTGGGTACTCAAATTTTAACGAGTAGCCAAGGGATTCAGGTTAGCTTTGACGAATTATGGAGGAGCGATGGAGCAGGAGGCTTCGGCGTTTGATATATAGTTTCCGCTGTGTTCTCTTTGAGTCATTTGTTTGTGTTGTATTGAGTTGTAATAACTAGACAGGTGTTTATAACTGTCTAGTATGTGATTAATAATCTATGTAACTCTGATAGATGTATATTATGTAAATACTTATGTGATTAATATAATTTATTCGTTCCGCTGTTGAGATTCTGATGTTGTTTCTTTCTTTCTTCTCTATCTTTCTCTTTTCTATCCCTTTCTTTCTTAAAGATGATACGTCTTTCTGTGGAGAGAAAGACGGGTCGTGTAGTGACCCGTAAAGTTCAATGATTAAATTGGTTAATTTAATTATACTTTCGGAATTTAATTTAGAAGGAAAAAAAATTAGTGAATTATTAATGGAAATAATAATTTGGATAAGATTGAAAGTTAATTATTAATAACTTGGATGTAATTCCAATAAGTGAAACAATGTAAAAGTTGATTTTATTCTTATTGTAATAAAAGAATGTTCCAAAATGAAATGATTAAATTGATTTAAAATATTAATTAATGTGTGCATTAATTTATAATAGGATATAAAAGGTAAATTAATAATTTAAAATGTTAACTTACTAATAAAATAACGTATAATGAATGGAAATCGAATGAATTAGGGTATAAACTAATGGTAGCACGTGTTGTAAGCTAATAAGTAAATTAAAACGTAACAGTGCTAAATTAGGTTAATAATTTATAGGTTGAATGAGATGTCTATTAATGAATTTATTAAAATTGTAAAGTTGTAATAAATTGATGGAAATTGGTTGGGAAGAATAAAGATAATTTAATGCACTTTAATGATAATTAGTATAATAACGAAAAGTGTGAATGTAAATTAAAATAGAAACTTAAACTTATTATTAGATAGTAATTGGTATAATAGAAAGCTAAATAAATTTATTGGGAATATTAATTGTAATTCGATGTAGATTAATGTAATAACGTTAATGCAAGTTGATAAATAACTAATTTAGCGCTATTAATTGGAACCTATTGCAATAAATGGAATTAAATATTACATTTGAGAAGGTTTAAGGTAATATTTGGTAATAAGGTATGGTTAGTGGCTTATGAATTAATTGATAATTAAAATTTAAGGTAGTGATGTTAATATAAGTTGACTATAAACAAATTGAATAAAATTCAAATCAATGGAAATAATGTAGGTGTATACTTAGCTACAAATTGTATATATGAGAACAAAATGTAAGCATTGAATTAGATTAATGAATTTAAATTATAATAAATGGTCATTGAATAAAATTCATATGATGAAAGCAATAAACTTAAAGTTCATGGTTAAAATTGTTATAAATTACCTATTTGTTTAGTTCAAAGAATTTAATTTGAAAGCAATTGCAGTAATTGACTTAATGAGTGCAATCTCAATTAATTAAAGCAATTGGTTGGATAAGAAGAATAGAAAGCAAGATTTATTAACTTATTGAAATCTAAAATTCAATAATTGGATTTATTTCAAACGAATGAAATTAAATGTTTAATTATTACGTTAATTGAAAATTAAGTTGAAATTGGAGAATATTGATGTAATAGCTTTGAAACCAATGTTAATTTCATCCATGTGACCATAATGAATTGAATAATAAGAATGAATAGTGAATTCAATGAAATTACTGAAAATTTAATTTATAATTGATGAATATAATGAAATTTGAATTTGCGCTGAAATTTATGATCGAATCAACATTTAATTGACATCTAAATTTGTTTTAATTACTGGAATTGTTTAAGAAAACTAAACTGATAAGATTTGTAAATTTTGGAAGTGAAATTGAAAAAATGATTTAATTAATTAATTATTAATTTATTTAATTAGTATAAAAATAGCCATTTCGGCCACTGACTCGGATTTCGACGAAACCAGTATCATCGGATCCGTAACGGTGAATTAATGTAGGATTTCAAGTTTCGTAGCGATCGGACTTGTCGTTTGATCGTACGGACTTGAAACGCCTTGAAATTAATGAAATTGAAATCAATTGAAATCAATTTGAAATAATTTGATTGTGTCGTAACTTCTTCATACGATTGAATTTGGACTTGAAACTTGTTCCATCGTGTTTAAAATATTTCAAAACATTTATTTTGATATACGGGTTGGCCCAATTCCTGAGTCAGAACGGGCTTTTCGGGCCGTTCATCGTTCAGCGCGTTTATAAATCGGATCCATCTATTCTATTTTAACCCTACCTATAAATACTCTATTATAAACCCTATCCTACCTCTATTTCTCATTTGTCTGCGCGTACAATTTCTTTCACCTCCTCATTTCAATGGCAGACAAGTGCCAAATATCAATTAAAAATCAAAGTGAAATTTTAAACTCCTCAAAAAATTCAAAAAAATTATATATCAAATTTGTCGATGTACGCAAGTCAGATCTTCCGTCCGTTTCTTGATATGAGTTTTTGGACGGCCAGAAATTGAGGTTTAATTCACGGCCGTTCATCGCGTGTCGACGAACGTTGTCGGATCGTCAAACCATTTCTGGGTTTTGTAGACTGGATGATGGGGAGTTCATTGGTATGCTTCGTTTCGCTAATTAACGGTTGGATGTGGAGGATTTTTCGACTAAGGTTTGTGGATTTCGACCGACGGCTGCGATTTTTGGGGGTTCGTGCGACTTGCTCGCGGCGTGGGTGCGCCTCGGCGTGGCAATCTCGGGGAGGTGCTCAGACTTAGGAGGAAGGCGATGTAGGAGGCGTATTTATCGGTCAATGGGGAGAGGAGTGATGTGCTTTTGGGTTCGTTCAAGGTCGCATGCGTACGAGCATTTCTGGGTGTTGCGTGTTCTGTAATCAGGTGTGCTACCCTGATGACGTGGCAGTGAGGAAAGGTGATTGTTCTTCTCTTTTTCTTTTTAATTGAAATTCAAACACAATTATCGCTACATCTTTCACATACGAACACCAATTCATGCGCAGTTTTTTTGTTAGGATCGTATTGAAATTCCAAACATTTTGGCGTTGGTTTGGACGAATTATAAGACTGTCAAATTTTTGGTTTAAATTCAATTTAAATTCAAAAGGTGAGTGTTTTAACCCACTCATAACTTATAAAATTTCTTTTGTGTGTCAAATTGATATATGATGTGATTTGAAATTTATTTATGATTTTTTGGCATATTTTTAAATCATCATCTCAGTTAGATTTAATTTACTAAATTAAATTGTTATTTAATTTATTATTTCATAATAAACTGCCAGTTAGATAGATTGTTTAATTTATTATGAATATAAACTGTCAGTAATTACCTGTTATTTATTATATGCTCTATATTGACGTTATTGTTCAAATTGGATGATGATTGTAATAAAGGGTTGATGATTGATATTGGATGAATGGATGTCGTATTTTATATTATTTTAAACTGCAAATTGTTACGCAATTTATTTCATTCAGGGTTGCGGTTTGAAATGATATATAACCGTGTTTTAATTTTAATCGCGGATTGAAATGATAAATATCCGTGTCACTTGACCATAGGATAGGAAATTATATACAGACACCGTGGTCTATATATATAAATATTTTGAAATGATTTTCTATGGTTTTGTAAAGAAATATGGGGTTTTACGAGATATTGATTTGGATATTTATAAACGTTAATTTATATATATAATTTATTTCTTGGTTTAAGCTATGCATAAACTTGTTTAAAGTATAAAAGGAGTTTAATAATAAATGTTTGAGTCTATTAAGATATAATACGGTTAAGTATTGTGACGAACCGACCTTCCACTCCCGGAAAATCGCATCATCTTGAAGAAAGAACGGGTTAGAAAAGAGAAAAGAAAGAAGAGAAAGAAGAAACAATACTAGAATCTCAACAGCGGAACGAATAAATTATATTAATAACATAAGTACTACATAGTATACAACAATTATCAGAGTACACAGACATATACAACACATACTAGACAGTTATAGACACCTGTCTAGTTATTACAACTCAATACATATCAGAAAAACACTCAGAGATACCAACACAGCGGAAAACTATATAACTATACGCAGAAGCCTCCTGCTCCATATGCTCCTCCACAATTCGTCAAGCTAATCTGAATCCTAACCTGGATTCTCTTGGCTACTCGTAAAAATTTGAGTACCCAAGAGTTATAGAAAAACAGAAATAACTCCGGGTCAGACATGGGTCTGGTGTGAGTAACATGTTAAAGTTGCTTAACTTTGAAAAACCTTTGAAAAGAAAAGGTATCACATAAGACTTCTCACACATAAACATGGAAAAGTTTTTACCTTACACTAACCAAAACATTTGATAGGAAATCCGATGATATTATAATAGTGTCTAGGGTTTTCAAGTAAATAAGAAATAGCCGAAATTGTTACATGATTAAATTCCAGATACTAGCCACAAAAGTGGGTAATACAATCAAAAATCGTTGGCACTTATTGGATTTTGGATTCCATCAATGGCTGGGCTACTGGGGTACCGCCCGTCACAGTACGTGGCCTAGATCACCGTACCGAGGATTACACCCTTCATCCCCTGTAACACAAAGCCGGACCCATTCCTTACTGAACAGTTCCAAACAAGACAACCCCGCAGTTGTGATCAACAACCGCACCACTAAGCCGAAAATATAAAGGGACCTTTAGACAGGGATAAATCTTGCTCTCTAGTGGGTGCTACCCATGAAGCTTTGCTGTACCTCCCCTGTTTTAGCCAATCCCGGTTGATGAGGCTTGAGGCTACGATTACCTTTATAGGACATATCACTTAGAATGCTCATCGTTCGCCTGACGATGTTCTGAAAGCATTCGATCCATACAAGTTCATTCCGGGTTCGAACGAAACCGAAGGCATTATCTCGTTACACTCGTTTTGGAATCACCCTTAGAGTTAACGACAATAACCCTTGCACTCTTAATCACCATCTCGAATCTATAAGCACTATTCCGTCAAACTCATTATGGAATCACCCACAGAGTTATACTGACGTATAGCCCTTACATCTCGGGTCTTCACTCGCTCCACTTGGGTTAACGACCTAACGTTATTTGGAATTGATGTGGTTTTCGGATATCCGAATATGGAAACCCGATCTCGGTCTCATCGAAATCCAAAGCGTGTCTTTTAAGGTCCAAGTTGTTTTAAGTTTAAAACAATTCAATTCATTATCTAAATATACACAGATAGATAATTCACAACAATAGATAATCAATCTTATCATTATCAACAGATAATTCATATCAGAATCAGATAATCCATATTATCATCCAAAACAACCAATGAATCCATGTCACATACACTACTCATCTCATAACTGAGATTACAAACCATACCAAGCAACCAATACCATTCATCAAACATAAGCAACTATCTAATGATCACACCATTTATAATTAATTTAAAATGAATTAAATTAATTATCTAACTTCTAATTAATTTAAAATAAATTAAATTAATTACTTCATCATCAAAATCTTGCTTATCTTAATCTTCAATTGATTACAAATCAATTTTATAAATCATCATCTCATTATCCATTTCACTTAACCATTATTGATTAACTATCTCTAATTACAATAAGTAATTAGCATTTAACATTAATTATATCTTAATTAATCGATTCCAAATTACATCATTAATTAATTAATTAATTAATGATTTCTGATTATATTTAATCAATTTCTCAAAATAAATTAATTACATAAGTAATTAATCTTCAATTTTAAACAACATATATATATTAATCACCTTTGATTAATAACCATTCAGTAATTAACTGCTTTAATTACTCATCTCATAAATTAATTACTCTTAATTAATTATCTTCATTAATCACTTGATTAATTTTCAAAGTAATTTAAATCCAAATTACTTCTATATAGGTATTTTTAATTACATCATGTAATTATTAATTAATTACTTCTTAAGTGATTACAAATTCATAACTTACATAAAATAATTATCAACATTCCATAAATGTTTAAATTAATTTAACTTAATTAATCTAAACTAATCACATAAATCAAATTAATTACACCAAGTAATTAATTCTTTAATTACTTTCATTAAGTAATTAAACAATTGATTATTATTAATTAATTAATCTAATTAATTATTAAAATTAATCACATTAATTAATTGTTAAATAATCTTAAGTTAATGACCTTCATTAACATTTCTTAATTACTTAATTAAGAAACTAACTTATATAAATCATTATTAATTATCAATTAATTAATATTTAATTATAATTTAATTAATCTCTAATTATTAATTAATTAAGTGTTAATTAAAATCTGAATTATCTTTAATCACTTGATTAAAAAATCTTAATCATTAATTAAAATTTAATTAACCATCCTTAATTATAGATTAATTACTTAATTAATTAATCTCAAATCTTAATTAATTAACTTAAAAATTATTAATTACTTAATTAAACATCCACATAATTAATTAATTAAATAATTAATTTTCATCTTAATTACCTTAATAATTAAATGAATCCAATCATTAAATTATATTTATCTTTTAGATAAACATTTCTTATTAAATATTTAACTTCATTTTAACTTGAGACTCAAATTTATCTTAAACAATTCAAAACTTAATCTTATATGTTAAAACATCTACCTTATCAATAAGTTAAAACAATTTAAATTTCAATTAAATTTAAATTCAAATCAATTTAAAATTACTTTAAAATTTCAAAATTGAAATACAACCTCCAAACTTATTTTAGTTTTAATTCTTTAAAGTTCTTCCTACAAATCTTCACACTCAATTCAAATGCAAATCAGTTTAATCATTTAAAAACAATTTAAATCTAAACCTTTATTCAAAACTGAAATTTAAATTTATTTCCAGATTTAAAACTCAGATTTGAGTTCACCTTGAATTTCTAATTTAAATATTTAACCTTGCAATTCAAATGCAAAACACATATGTATTTACACTTGTAAGTCTGAAAATCAAATTTAAATTTAAACTACTGACAAATCAATTTGAATTCATATCTAAATTTCAGATTTTTAAAACTCAGTATAAATTTCCATTTGCAACTTAAACTTAATCTTTACTTTTAAAAACATAAACAGTTTCTGTTTTATTTAAAAACCAAACCTTGAAATTTCTGAATTTAAATTATTTCAAAGAAACCAAAATTCAAACTTATTTGAATTCATATTTAAACTCAGTTTCAAAATCCTAAGTTAAAACTTTAGTTTGCATTTATTTTAACTCTTATAAAACTGGAAACAGTTTTCCTGTTCTTCTTTTTTTTTATTTAAAACCAAACTTGAATTCTTAATTCAAATTATTTCAAATCAGAATTCAAGCTATTTGAATTCATCTTCAGATTCAGGTTTGATCCTAAGCTAAACTTACAGATTTAAAATTTAAACTTGACTTCTTACATTTCTTAAAACAGAACAGGTTCTGTTTGCTAAGACCTGAAACATAAATACACTCGAGCAACCCCATTTTACTTCGGGTCAGTAACCCTCTTACTTCGAGTTTTCCCTCAAAAATCCCGAGACCATCCCGAGACAAAAATCTGCAACCAACAAACAACCCAAACCTGGAACAGACCAAACCCCCACCACCTAAAACCTATCATCACCCATTTCTCCTCCTCCCGACCATCATCGACTTCCATACTCCGGTGACCACTCCATCAACACATCCTCTATCCATACCCAAAAGAGCTTTGAACTCGATCAACCCAGGAGTCCATATTCAAACAAAATCAGAGACTCAAACAAACTAGGGTTCTAAAACTAAATTCCAAAATTCAACATCAATTTAGAATTGTAACCCAATTTAGAATTTTTCCTATAATTATTGATAGCTACTCTATCAACAGAAACAAATTTACTCAAAATAATTGCAAGCTTCAACTGTGCTTAGCAATTTTGTATAATACAGTCAATATGAAACTGTACCATGATTCCATTATTAAAAATTGTAATATATTTTTATAAAAATCATAATTTTAGTAGTTGTTTTGAAGCGAATCTCTGAAACATTGATTTGCAATGTTTTATATCTTCACTGGTAAGGATTCAACTGCTCTGCTACTTTTTTTTTCAGGCAATACAAATCTTTAATTAACTTGTATAATTTTTTTTATTACATTATCAGGTAATAATCAAAATTTCATTCAATCACTAAGTCATAATGACAACAATATCAAGAGAAAAGAAATTTTGATCAAATATGAGCTTGTATTGTACAGACAGTAGCTTAGGAAATTAAACATGCATCACACCCAAACTTGTATAAACACAGCAACATTTAACAGTATATAAATATATGAAATTCTACTTATCTCTACAGATAAAACAAACAACTATATTTCATACTTAAATTTTAAAATGTAAAGTTACTCACTTGTTATGCAGGCAGAACTTAGATTTTGAACATGCAGAGCACACTTTGAAGTCTCCTGTGCTACTTGCTTCCAGATTTAAAGAGTTAAATGCAGACCTCTTCCTTGCTTGAATGAAATGCAGGCTTTATTTGATTAAAATTGAAATTGCAGGCCTTCCTTTGTTTTAATGTTTTTTCCCAGATTCATTTGAAAAAGATGCAGGCTTCAACTTGAAATTGCAGATGCAAACTTGAATTTATTGCATGCAGATTGAGTTTTGGAGGATGCAGACATTAGAAAAAAAATGCAAGTCTTCATTCTTATTGTTGCATGCATGTCCTTTTTGTTTCCAGATTAAAGAAATATGCAGGTTTGTTTTGGAGGATGCAGACATGCATTTTGAAGAGTTTGAATGCAATGCATTTACAGGTTTGAAATTTGTAATGCATGCATGTTTTTGCTAGGCATTTGTATTTGCAGGTTAGAGGAGATGAAATTCAGATTTTCATTTAAGTTGATATGCAATTGAATTTTTTTCTTTTATAAAATGGAAATGAAGAAGGGAAAAGAGAATGGGAAGAGTGCAAATTATATAACTAGTTCATGATTTTAATTAAAATTAAAGAAAAACAAAAATACAACATGACACTTGTCTCAAGCTATTACATTTGTCATTTTAAGTTGATGATAAGTTTACACATGTATTTTAAATGGTTTTGTTATTTTAATTAAGTGTTAAAGAAAGTTAAACTTAGTTAATTAGTTCTTATACCCTTTAAACAATTTATGAAAGATGTTATAACTTATATGAATACATGTTTCATATTGTATTTTAAATTCCAAATTAAATTTACAAATCAAATTATCAATCAATATTTTAAAAAGAATTAACACAAACATTTTGTAACTTATTTTAATATTCAACCCTTAAGTCAAAAATGAATTTTAAACCAATTAAAACATTTTTCTTATATTTAAAATCATATAGTATTTTATTAAATATTTTTGAAAAACTTAAATCCAAAATAATCTCAATTCCTATTTTCAAAACATTAAAACTAATTTGACAAATTATCTATTTATAATATATACAAATACATATACATTATTAAATAGAAAACAATTTTATCAGTTTATTAAAAATAAATTCACAAATTAAATATTTAAATGAAGAAGATTATTAAATCAAATCAAATTTATTAACAAAAATCATCAATTCAATTTAAATTTAAACCCAGATTATTAAATTTAAATTGTCCAAAATTCCGGGATATTACAATCTTTCCCCCTTAAAAGAATTTCGTCCCCGAAATTTAAAACAAAGTTAATTTAATAATCTATTTAAATATTTTATTTTTAAACACAGCATATGTTTATCATATGCCAACAATCCATAACAACCAATTCACACAATCAAAACAAATCTAATTATCCAAAAGAATTTTGGATAAAACCTTCACGAGTTTCCCCTGTGTATATATATCGGGATACTCGCTCTATAGAATCCAACCAATCAATACTATTAAGTTATAGAGCTCCTAATAACAATTCTATACAGAATATCAGACTACAAACGAGTCTGACTCAACAACCAAACCATCCTAAACTACTGGTTCTAAAACCAGAAATATCAAACACGTACTCCCTCAGAGATACGTAAAACACTCTGAATCCCAGTTATCCAAACTGGCAATTCAACTCAGAAAACCAAACACTGATCTAACCCAAAACACAGAAGAAACCAAAACACTACAGAGCTAGCTTCCCAAACTTATAGCTCTTTGGATCAGAGAAAAACTTATCCCAAATCAAATCTCCGATTCCAGAATCCAAATTTCTCCGTTTCTTATCCATAAAAACTCTTCGGACTATCCTGGGCCACCAATATCCATCCTGATCAGCTCAACTCTTGCTGATTCCATCAGAAAAAGACTGGATCAAAACAATCCAATGATCTCCTCAAGATCACTCAAAAACCAAGAACACAAACCTTGCTTCTCAACATCAGAAGGCAGAACCAACTTCTCCTTATCCGGAAAAAGAAAACAGAATCATCCCCAAACTGCTTCCGCTGCACAACTCTGATCCGAAACAGAAGAAAATGCCGAAGAACAGCACAAGCACAGACTAGACAATCCAGCACAAAAATATGGTCCCATATATCCATAAGAAAACTCAGATGTTCCTCCCAAACATGAGTTGCTTCACCAACTTCTATCTTATGGAACCATCCAACTACTAACTGAACCACCAGTTCCAAAAAAAAACACTTAACTATCGCATATCACTTTTGCGATCAACTCAGCCTAAATTCAAAGAAAACTGCTCTCTCTCTACCAAACAGAACAGCTTATGCTGGCATAGCCAACTTACCAGAGAAAAGATCCACTCTGCCGCTTTTAAACTCCATTTCAAAAAAACTACTTAGCCAGAAGACTCCTACCAACTCAGAACATTCTGCTAAACTCCGCCACATCACCGAGCAGACTCACTTCTTATTCTTGTTCCAAAGAAATATCTTCGGAAATATCCATAGTCACTGCATCTCATCACGCAGCTTCAATTTCCTGAGATATCAAAATATCATCACTCACTTGCTTCTACCCTACCGACAGATCAAAACTCAACTCTGCACTTCAAAGATGAACTCCAAACCTTTACAGGTTACCTTCAGAGATCGATGAAGTCCTTCACCACTACAGAACTCACTTGAGACGGTATTAGGTCTACAGTCTCGACAAGTACACTTCCAACCTTATCCATTCAAATTCCAACCAATGGTAGTCGTGTTACACACACTTCCACCTCATCTACCTTTATAACTTATATTGGAAAAAACCCGAACAGGTAAACCAACAAATAGGTAGAACCAAAAATATATATATATATATATATATATATATTAAAAATACAAATACGCTCTCTCAAGAAAGACACCACTACAGAGCCTAGGTATTCACTCAACCTAATGCTCCGATACCAAGTGTGACGACCCGACTTTCCACTCCCGGAAAATCGCATCATCTTTAAGAAAGAAAGGGATAGAAAAGAGAAAAGAAAGAAGAGAAAGAAGAAACAATACTAGAATCTCAAAAGCGGAACGAATAAATTATATTAATAACATAAGTACTACATAGTATACAACAATTATCAGAGTACACAGACATATACAACACATACTAGACAGTTATAGACACCTGTCTAGTTATTACAACTCAATACATATCAGACAAACACTCAGAGATACCAACATAGCGGAAAACTATATAACTATACGCAGAAGCCTCCCGCTCCATATGCTCCTCCACAATTCGTCAAGCTAATCTGAATCCTAACCTGAATTCTCTTGGCTACTCGTAAAAATTTGAGTACCCAAGAGTTATAGAAAAACAGAAATAACTCCGGGTCAGACATGGGTCTGGTGTGAGTAACAGGTTAAAGTTGCTTAACTTTGAAAAACCTTTGAAAAGAAAAGGTATCACGTAAGACTTCCCACACATAAACATGGAAAAGTTTTTACCTTACACTAACCAAAACATTTGATAGGAAATCCGATGATATTATAATAGTGTCTAGGGTTTTCAAGTAAATAAGAAATAGCCGAAATTGTTACATGATTAAATTCCAGCTACTAGCCACAAAAGTGGGTAATACAATCAAAAACCGTTGGCACTTATTGGATTTTGGATTCCATCAATGGCTGGGCTATTGGGGTACCTCCCGTCACAGTACGTGGCCTAGATCACCGTACCGAGGATTACTCCCTTCATCCCCTGCAACACAAAGCCGGACCCGTTCCTTACTGAACAGTTCCAAACAAGACAACCCCGCAGTTGTGATCAGCAACTGCACCACTAAGCCAAAATTATAAAGGGACCTCTAGACAGGGATAAATCTTACTCTCAAGTGGGTGCTACCCGCGAAGCTTTGCTGCACCCCCCCTGTTTTAGCCATTCTCGGTTGATGAGGCTTGAGGCTACGATTACCTTTATAGGACATATCACTTAGAATGCTCATCGTTCGCCTGACGATGTTCTGAAAGCATTCGATCCATACAAGTTCGTTCCGGGTTCGAACGAAACCGAAGGCATTATCTCGTTACACTCGTTTTGGAATCACCCTCAGAGTTAACGACAATAACCCTTGCACTCTGAATCACCATCTCGAATCTATAAGCACTATTCCGTCAAACTCATTACGGAATCACCCACAGAGTTATACTGATGTATAGCCCTTACATCTCGAGTCTTCACTCGCTCCACTTGGGTTAACGACCTAACGTTATTTGGAATTGATGTGGTTTTCGGATATCCAAATATGGAAACCCGATCCCGGTCTCATCGAAATCCAAAGCGTGTCTTTTAAGGTCCAAGTTGTTTTAAGTTTAAAACAATTCAATTCATTATCTAAATATACACAGATAGATAATTCACAACAATAGATAATCAATCTTATCATTATCAACAGATAATTTATATCAGAATCAGATAATCCATATTATCATCCAAATCAACCAATGAATCCATGTCACATACACTACTCATCTCATAACTGAGATTACAAACCATACCAAGCAACCAATACCATTCATCAAACATAAGCAACTATCTAATGATCACACCATTTATAATTAATTTAAAATGAATTAAATTAATTATCTAACTTCTAATTAATTTAAAATAAATTAAATTAATTACTTCATCATCAAAATCTTGCTTATCTTAATCTTCAATTGATTACAAATCAATTTTATAAATCATCATCTCATTATCCATTTCACTTAACCATTATTGATTAACTATCTCTAATTACAATAAGTAATTAGCATTTAACATTAATTATATCTTAATTAATCGATTCCAAATTACATCATTAATTAATTAATTAATTAATGATTTCTGATTATATTTAATCAATTTCTCAAAATAAATTAATTACATAAGTAATTAATCTTCAATTTTAAACAACATATATATTAATCACTTTTGATTAATAACCATTCAGTAATTAACCGCTTTAATTACTCATCTCATAAATTAATTACTCTTAATTAATTATCTTCATTAATCACTTGATTAATTTTCAAAGTAATTTAAATCCAAATTACTTCTATATAGGTATTTTTAATTACATCCTGTAATTATTAATTAATTACTTCTTAAGTGATTACAAATTCATAAATTACATAAAGTAATTATCAACATTCCACAAATGTTTAAATTAATTTAACTTAATTTATCTAAACTAATCACATAAATCAAATTAATTACGCCAAGTAATTAATTCTTTAATTACTTTCATTAAGTAATTAAACAATTGATTATTATTAATTAATTAATCTAATTAATTATTAAAATTAATCACATTAATTAATTGTTAAATAATCTTAAGTTAATGACCTTCATTAACATTTCTTAATTACTTAAATAAGAAATTAACTTATATAAATCATTATTAATTATCAATTAATTAATATTTAATTACAATATAATTAATCTCTAATTATTAATTAATTAAGTGTTAATTAAAATCTGAATTATCTTTAATCACTTGATTAAATAAATCTTAATCATTAATTAAAATTTAATTAACCATCCTTAATTATAGATTAATTACTTAATTAATTAATCTCAAATCTTAATTAATTAACTTAAAAATTATTAATTACTTAATTAAACATCCACATAATTAATTAATTAAATAATTAATTTTCATCTTAATTACCTTAATAATTAAATGAATCCAATCATTAAATTATATTTATCTTTTAGATAAACATTTCTTATTAAATATTTAACTTCATTTTAACTTAAGACTCAAATTTATCTTAAACAATTCAAAACTTAATCTTATATGTTAAAACATCTACCTTATCAACAAGTTAAAACAATTTAAATTTCAATTCAATTTAAATTCAAATCAATTTAAAATTACTTTAAAATTTCAAAATTGAAATACAACTTCCAAACTTATTTTAGTTTTAATTCTTTAAAGTTCTTCCTACAAATCTGCACACTCAATTCAAATGCAAATCAGTTTAATCATTTAAAAACAATTTAAATCTAAACCTTTATTCAAAATTGAAATTTAAATTTATTTCCAGATTTAAAACTCAGATTTGAGTTCACCTTGAATTTCTAATTTAAATATTTAACCTTCCAATTCAAATGCAAAACACATATGTATTTACACTTGTAAGTCTGAAAATCAAATTTAAATTTAAATTACTGACAAATGAATTTGAATTCATATCTAAATTTCAGATTTTTAAAACTCAGTATAAATTTCCATTTGCAACTTAAACTTAATCTTTACTTTTAAAAACAGAAACAGTTTCTGTTTTATTTAAAAACCAAACCTTGAAATTTCTGAATTTAAATTATTTCAAAGAAACCAAAATTCAAACTTATTTGAATTCATATTTAAACTCAGTTTCAAAATCCTAAGTTAAAACTTTAGTTTGCATTTATTTTAACTCTTATAAAACTGGAAACAATTTTCCTGTTCTTTTTTTTTATTTAAAACCAAACTTGAATTCTTAATTCAAATTATTTCAAATCAGAATTCAAGCTATTTGAATTCATCTTCAGATTCAGGTTTGATCCTAAGCTAAACTTCCAGATTTAAAATTTAAACTTGACTCCTTACATTTCTTAAAACAGAACAGGTTCTGTTTGCTAAGACCTGAAACATAAATACACTCGAGCAACCCCATTTTACTTCGGGTCAGTAACCCTCTTACTTCGAGTTTTCCCTCAAAAATCCCGAGACCATCTCGAGACAAAAATATGCAACCAACAAACAACCCAAATCTGGAACAGACCAAACCCCCACCACCTAAAACCTGTCATCACCCATTTCTCCTCCTCCCGACCATCATCGACTTCCATACTCCGGTGACCACTCCATCAACACATCCTCTATCCATACCCAAAAGAGCTTTGAACTCGATCAACCCAGGAGTCCATATTCAAACAAAATCAGAGACTCAAACAAACTAGGGTTCTAAAACTAAATTCCAAAATTCAACATCAATTTAGAATTGTAACCCAATTTAGAATTTTTCCTATAATTATTGATAGCTACTCTATCAACAGAAACAAATTTACTCAAAATAATTGCAAGCTTCAACTGTGCTTAGCAATTTTGTATAATACAGTCAATATGAAACTGTACCATGATTCCATCATTAAAAATTGTAATATATTTTTTTTAAAATCATAATTTTAGTAGTTGTTTTGAAGTGAATCTCTGAAACATTGATTTGCAATCTTTTATATCTTCACTGATAAGGATTCAACTGCTCCGCTACTTTTTTTTTCAGGCAATACAAATCTTTAATTAACTTGTATAATTTTTTTATTACATTATCAGGTAATAATCAAAATTTCATTCAATCACTAAGTCATAATAACAACAAGATCAAGAGAAAAGAAATTTTGATCAAATATGAGCTTGTATTGTACAGACAGTAGCTTAGGAAATTAAATATGCATCACACCCAAACTTGTATAAACACAGCAACATTTAACAGTATATAAATATATGAAATTCTACTTATCTCTACAAATAAAACAAACAACTATATTTCATACTTAAATTTTAAAATGTAAAGTTACTCACTTGTTATGCAGACAGAACTTAGATTTTGAACATGCAGAGCACACTTTGAAGTCTCCTGTGCTACTTGCTTCCAGATTTAAAGAGTTAAATGCAGACCTCTTCCTTGCTTGAATGAAATGCAGGCTTTATTTGGTTAAAATTGAAATTGCAGGCCTTCCTTCGTTTTAATGCTTTTTCCCAGATTCATTTGAAAAAGATGCAGGCTTCAACTTGAAATTGCAGATGCAAACTTGAATTTGTTGCATGCAGATTGAGTTTTGGAGGATGCACACATTAGAAAAAAAAAATGCAGGTCTTCATTCTTATTGTTGCATGCATGTCCTTTTTGTTTCCAGATTGAAGAAATATGCAGGTTTGTTTTGGAGGATGCAGACACGCATTTTGAAGAGTTTGAATGCAATGCATTTACAGGTTTGAAATTTGTAATGCATGCATGTTTTTGCTAGGCATTTGTATTTGCAGGTTAGAGGAGATGAAATTCAGATTTTCATTTAAGTTGATATGCAATTGAATTTTTTTATTTTATAAAATGGAAATGAAGAAGGGAAAAGAGAATGGGAAGAGTGCAAATTATATAACTAGTTCATGATTTTAATTAAAATTAAAGAAAAACAAAAATACAACATGACACTTGTCTCAAGCTATTACATTTGTCATTTTAAATTGATGATAAGTTTACGCATGTATTTTAAATGATTTTGTTATTTTAATTAAGTGTTAAAGAAAGTTAAACTTAGTTAATTAGTTCTTATACCCTTTAAACAATTTATGAAAGATGTTATAACTTATATGAATACATGTTTCATATTGTATTTTAAATTCCAAATTAAATTTACAAATCAAATTATCAATCAATATTTTAAAAAGAATTAACACAAACATTTTGTAACTTATTTTAATATTCAACCCTTAAGTCAAAAATGAATTTTAAACCAATTAAAACATTTTTCTTATATTTAAAATCATATCGTATTTTATTAAATATTTTTGAAAAACTTAAATCCAAAATAATCTCAATTCCTATTTTCAAAACATTAAAACTAATTTGACAACTTATCTATTTATAATATATACAACTACATATACATTATTAAATAGAAAACAATTTTATCTGTTTATTAAAAATAAATTCACAAATTAAATATTTAAATGAAGAAGATTATTAAATCAAATCAAATTTATTAACAAAAATCATCAATTCAATTTAAATTTAAACCCAGATTATTAAATTTAAATTGTCCAAAATTCCGAGATATTGCAAGTATTTATTTAAATTTATTTATAGAGTTATAATGACTTAAATAAATTTAAGGTTAGGAGATAAATATGAATTTGATTTGAATTAAAGTATTTAAGAATTATCCTCGAATAAAATTGATTTGGAATTTAAATAAAGTAGAGATTTTTAAAGGTATGATTTTTATAACTTGATTTTGGTTTAGAGGATTAAATGAATATCAAGTTGATTTAAATGAATATTATCAAGTCAAATTAAATTGAAAGTACGTCCTGTTATTTGAAGTTCAAAGGTTTTACTTGAATGACATTTGATTTATTAAGTCAATATTTCAAATCAAAATAAGAGTAATGGAATTTGATATATATGAAATTATCAAAGAATTCGTTGTGAAATGGTATAATATTTAAAGCTTTGAAATATATGGTAATTGAAATGGTTTATTTGGAAATTTGAATCTAAAATTGGAATTGATTTGTGAAGGTAAAGAAACTATTTTATTTAATAAAGTATTTTAATATTTAAACCATTTAAGTGGTTTAGTATGTTTCAAAATTATAAAATTCAAAGTTTTATGTTTTGAAAGGCTATATTTCAAATTTGGTTTCGAAATATTATAACTTTGAAAGTGTTATGGTTTTAAAAAAGGGATATGTTTGAAATTGATTTCATATTGATTTGGTTTTTAAAAGAGGAAGGGATATCGTATTTATATGGTTTTGAAATGAGTATTTTATTCTGGTTTTGACGTATAATTATTTTAAAATGACCGCGGTGTTATAATAACGTTTGGTTGTTGAAGAGACGGGGATCAGAAGGTGTCATACTCTCTGCCAACTCCGAAAACCACTTTAACAACCATGTACGCGGTGGAGATTCTAGAATGAAGTAGGATGGCGGCGGTTTTCCTTTGAGGTAAATACGTGGACCCGACTCCCATGAGTTGGCATAAGGTGGCTAAAACAGGAGCGATTCTCGGGCCAATGAGGTAGCATCTTTGATCGGACATATCCCTTCGATATTATACTTTGAATTTTAGATTGATTTGGTGGCCATTTTAGATTTTTTTTATTTGGGGGTGTGGCTCGAGGTGGGCGGTAGCTGCGGCTATGCGTTACCACCAGCCCGGATAGCAATTGGTACATCTACCCTGGCATTGCCTTGTTGTGCCATGTCACCTACCCTAATGAGCCTTATACGATTTTGTTTTATACCATACCTATGGAGTGCCCTCTGACGACGCCCAGTACGGGGGAGATTACATTACCGCATAGACTATGGGAATATAAAAGTGTGTTAAGGTGGAAAATATAAAGCTTTAACGCTATTTTCAGTATATTATACTTTACATTAACACCATTATAATAGCATATATTACTTCATAGTAAATAGTTTAACGGATCCTTTGGAGATGTGAATCCCAAGTATCTCTTAAGTTACTTCACTCACGTTATACACTGGATAAGAGATGTCAAATCCCATAAACATCTCTGACGCCGTTTCGCTCATATTATTTATTGTTGATTTAACTTACATAAGATCTTTTAGTTCTGACTCGAGTGTTTTGTCTTTTCAATTCGCTCGGGCTAGTCCGAGCATTTCAGTATTTGAAGATTTTATTCTGGAGGACGAAGACGAAGACGAAGATTTTATTACTATTATATATTATATTAGTCCACTGCATCATTTGTTCCGCTGCATTATTAGTTGTTTTCTCTGGTATGTGTAACTCTGATATGTATTGTATAAATATATTCAAATATTTTGTAAACAGCTTCATGAACTGTATATTTGATTATTATATTTTATCGTTCCGCTGCAAGATTCTATTTTGTTTTTTCTTCCTCTGCTTTTTCTTATTTACCGCATAACAATCCGCCCTTCTGTATGGTTTAAGTCTGACGCGTGTGGTTTATCGTCGATTTAAAGCATACGGAAAGCCGGGACGTTACATCTGGTATCAGAGCTTTGGATTAGCGATAAACCTTAGCTTTATGGGGTCTGACTCTTTATTAATAGGGTAGTAATACCCTATGATGAGTCGCTGAGTGCATAAATATGAGAGAGCGTATTTGTTAGTGTTACAAAAGGTTTTAATATTGTGTTAATTTGTTCCGTTTTGTATTTATAAATTCTGGTTGGTGCATGGGACGCTATGACATCAATAGGAATTTCTAAACACCTAATAGGAAAGACCGACATAATATTTGTTTTTAATATAGGTGAATGAAATAATTTTGCCTATTATATTTTCGATATATAAAACAATTTTTTATAAATGATTATATATACTTGGTTGTAATGTATTGGTTGTTAGGTAGTGAAATTTATAAATAATAGTTGAAATAAGATTGGAAATAAAATAAATCAAATTGGAAATTGTAGAACTTAAGTTCCGGGTTTTTGAAACTTCCTTTCAAATGATTTTGGAATATAGTATAATATTATTAGAAGTATTTTCTGATATAAATATTTCAATATAATTTGAAAGAATTGTTTTAAAGAAGATTTTGGAAAGAAATAAGTTCAGTACTTCCCTCTCTGTCGCTGGAAAATAATTTCGGTGATGGCGGCCGCGTCATCGACATTCATTTTCGAGTTTCGAAGGAGGAAGGCCACTGTAGTAGTTTTACTGCAGATTCATTTTTGATAAACAATATAAATTTTAAATTGTTTTTAAATAGAATTGGATATATAAACTGTAAGTATATACATTTATCTATTATTTTAAAATAATTTGAAATTAAACCCGGTATTTAGTTTTTAATTTTCCGTTATTTAATAGTTTCAATTATTGTAGTGCATTGGAACGTTGGTAATTAATAAATTGAAACCTCTAAAGGAAATAAGAGATTTAATATTAAGTTATAAATTAAATGAAAAGAAAATTTAAATTTGTAACATATGAAACAAAGGATATTATTATTGAACATTTAATAAATTAAAAGAATTGAGAAAAACTTGTGTAACTTTCAATTACATTCTTAAAGGCATATATATAACTTACCAAAAGATATAAAAAGTTGAAATGTTAATAAGAAAATGGCTACATTCTTTTAATTTTCAAATCTAGCTTCAAAAATTAAGCAAAATCAAATGGGAAATTCAAGGAAAATTAGTAAATCAAATTCTTAGCAGGTAATCAACATTAAAACCACAAACTATTTCTTCTATTTCTCTATTTTGAGAAAATCAGTTTACTGTAACTTCTGTTTTGCGGCTTTATTCTTTTTTCTGTCTTTATTTCTTTCTCCTCAAACCTGGATCATGGGCTCACTGAGGGATGAAGAAGGTTGGGAGGAGGTGAGACGGAAGAGGGGCAAGAATCCAGCCCCTGCAGGACCTGATAAAAGACTCAACCTGGGAGGACCCAAATCGAGCAGATTTGGCGAAAATCCGGATCGGAACATGGGGAAAAAGGTTCAGGCGGCTTTTGCAGGGTGGACAACAATAAATTCTTCAAAAATACCGAAGCCGAACGCCTCTCAAACATGAAACAAATCAAAAATCAAATTTACTGTCTCAGATAACGCTAATTTTTTTTTCATACAGTGAGGCAGTTAAAATAGGAGCAGTAGGTGATTTTGGAAACCTAGATCTTGAATTCATTGAGCCTAAAATAACCGATGGCAAAAGGATAAGTTCCCTTTCGACCGAAGCTATCAAAGAAGCGGAGGATGGATGGGACTTATGTATATTACCGTATGTGGTTGGCTACAAACCATGGCTTAAAACATTTGAAGGTTATGCTAATAGAGTTTGGACTACACAGAAACCGTTTTCAGTTCAGTCAAGGAACAACGGATTCTTTGTAGTGAGATTTGGATCGGAGGAGGACTGTAATAAGATTTTGAAATCAGGACCTTGGTTCATGGACCGAAACTTGATTATTATGAAGCGACTGTCCCCAGATATGAACATAGACAGAGATCTTCTTACATCTTTGCCTATGTGGGTTAGACTTCCCAGTTTAAGTTTTAAATTATGGGGCAATAAAGCAATCAGTGCCTTGACAAGTACTATAGGTATTCCTATAAAGATGGACGAGGCAACGAAAAACAAATCTAGATTAGCCTACGCCAGAGTTCTGATTGAGGTTAACGCTGCCTATGGTATGCCCAACACCATAGAAGGTATGGACGACAAAGGGAGGAGTTTCATTCAGGAAGTGGAACATGAGAACCCCCCTCCTATATGTGGTAAGTGTGTGTGTTTTGGACATTTATCTGACGAATGCCCAATGACTAAATCTTGGGTTGCTAAACAGTCTCAAGTAGCTGATAATGAAAAAGAAAACACAGTGGAACCAAGCCCTGACAGTTCTTCAGAAATAGCAAAGAAGGTGGGCGGAAATGATTCTAATGAAGATTTGGGCAATCAGGGGAACGATGGAAGCCCCTTTGAAACCCAAATTATCGAGCTAACGAATGATGGTCTCTTTCTTGAAGGACAGACTAGGAGCAATGTAGAGGAAGTTACATGTGGTAAGGTAGGAAATCAGATAGTTTTGACCTTGCCGGAGAAAGAAAGCAGGGAAAAAAATCTGGGCAATAGTGAGATGACCAGCCTTGAGAGAACGACCACCTTGGGAGACAGAGATTCACCTCCGCACTCGCCCCCGACACAAATAACAATTCTCAAACGTCCTTCGTCATTACCGAATACTCCTTCATTTTCTAATACTTTTCATTCTAATGATATTTGTATTGATGATTGTATAATTAATAATGTTAATTTTAGGAGAGGAACTGAACTTTGTAATGATATACAAGTATATGAAAACCTGGATCAGGCTACAGGAACAACATAAGCAGTAGAGGAACAAAATACATATGATAATGCAGATCCATCTCAAGAGGAACAGTCTAAACCCTAGGAAATTGAGTTTGAAAACATTCAGAAGGAGAAGCTTGTTCGTAAGAATCCCAAGTGGGTGCAGATGCTAGGCATTTCGATGGAAGAGAAAGGAGAGTCCTCTAGCAGAAGGAGGCAGAGGACTCGTAATATCAAAAGTGCATAATGTCGTTTGCATGTTGGAATGTCAGAGGGTTTCATAACCCCAATAGAATGAAAGAAGTGAGAAAGTTAATTGATAAATATAAAATAATTTGTTTCGCTGTTTTGGAAAACAAGCTGAAGTATCTGGATATCATTAAGTTGGAAAAAGGTTTGAATGAAGGATGGAAAATAATAAGTAACGTCTCTTGTTATTTTAAATGTAGAATACTTGTCTTAATCGACCGAAAATCTTGGGATTTTGATTATATTAGTATGAATGACCAACATATCACTATTGAATTGATCAACAATACGAAATTCAAATGTAACTTAACCTTTGTCTATGCTCAGAATTATGTTAATCTTAGAAAAAGATTATGGGAGAACCTTCAGGAGGACGCTATCAACATTTACAGACCATGGTTGGTTTTCGGGGACTTCAATTGCATTCGCAGTCCCTCAGAAAGAAAGGGAGGTAATTCAGTGTCTTTTGAAAAACTGTTAGAACTAGATGATATGTCTAACTATACAGGCCTTCAAGAGATCAATATTAAAGGTTACAAATTTTCTTGGTGGTCTGGCCCAAGTCGTAACATATTTTCTAAAAATCGACAGGGTCTTTGCTAATCTAGACTGGATAAACACCTTCACAGAATTATCGGCAGATTATCTGCCACCATCTGTGAGCGACCATAATGCATTACTGGTCTCACTTTTTCATAAACCTAGCAACAAGAAAAAACCTTTTAGGTTTATGAATCACTGGCCATTATGTGACCAATACCATCCTCTGATAGAGAAAACATGGTTTGCTAATCAAGAAGACCGACCTTTATACCAAATCATGCACATCCTCAAGAATATTAAGAGAGAGCTCAAGATTTGGAGTGCTAATATAAGGAATACCAAACAAGAGGTAATTGTTCAGAGAGAGAATTGTTCTAGACTTCAAAAACTTCTTGAAAAATCAAATGACCATATTTTAGCTATGGAATTTCAAAATGCTAAAATTAAACTGGAAATGTCACTTAAAAAAGAATTTCTGGATACTAAACAGAAGGCTAAATGTGATTGGTTGATGATGGGTGATGAAGCTTCTGCTTTTTTTTATGCTAAAATGTCTAGCAGAAGAAGTAGAAATCATTTGACTAACGTTGTAGTAGATGGTAAGGCGGTTTCGGAAGACACATTTGCAGAATCGGCCATAAATTTCTATAAACATATTTTTAATCTTCCCCAAGGTGACCAGTTCCCCGAAATTATATGCAAATCGATTATATTAGAATACAGTGCTAATTTCTTAAATGATGGTATAACTTTGGAAGAAATTAAAATAGCATTATGGGATATAAAAGACACTACTTTTCCAGGTCCGGACGGCTTCAACTCCAAGTTTTTCAAAACTCATTGGAACCAATCTGAAGACTTAATTTTCAAAGCTTTGAATGATATTTTTCAAACAGGTTTAATAATCAAAGAGTGGAATCATACTTTCTTACACTTGATTCCAAAAAAAGCCCATTCCACTAGCATTTAAGACTTTAGACCCATTGCGTGTTGTAACACCTTATATAAAGTTTTCACCAAAATTCTTTGCAACAGAATGACCCCATTTTTGGAAAGGTTGGTGTCCCCGAATCAGACTGCTTTTATTAAAGGAAGAACAATAGGGGACGGAATACTATTTGCTCATGAAATTATCAGAGGCCTTGGAAGAAAGGATAATAAAAGTATGTGTATTAAAGTTGATTTAAAGAAAGCATATGACTCGATTAATAGAGCTTTTGTTTCATATATGCTAAGAAGCCTGGGTGTAACGATCCTAAATTTTGAACAATTTAAATTGTGAATATTTAATTAATTTTGAATATTTGAATGATAATTTAAACTGAATTTCCAATATAGCAATGAATTTGGCGATTAAATTTAAAATTTAATCTATTATAAGTTGAACTGAATTTGAATTTGACTTTGAAGTTGAAATTGAATATTGAATGTGTATTTAGAATTTGAACTAAAGACTTAGGAAAATATTTTGGGTATAAGAATTATTATTTATGAAAATTAATAAATTTGTGGTTAGTCTCAATAACATTTTTCATTTACTTAAATAAAATTAAATAAAATAGAATAAAATTTTAATCAATACAAATAAATAAATAAATACATATAGTAAAATTCAAACGACATATTTATAAACTTTGTAAAATATAATGTAATTTTTACAAAACAAAGTAAAGAGAATAATTTATACCAAACCAATTGAATTTAAAAAAAAAAAAAAATATAAATAAATAAATAAACATAACTTAAAGAAAAAATCCCCTTGACCTTATTCGTTTTACCCGATTCCCCTTTATCTCACTTTACCATTTTCATTTCTAAACCCTAAACGAAATAACGAAACAAAATGGCGGCCTCTCCAATTTTTTACTCGTCTTCAAATTAGGGCTAGCAATCAAATCTAGGGTTTTGCTTCTTGCGATTCAAAACAAGGGTATGCGATCTAATCTGGGCTTCGACCTTCGTTCAACTTGGCTTATTTCCCTTCGGCTGCTTCGACTTTGTTATGGTGAGTTTTCTAACTCACGATAATCTTCATGCAAGTTTTTGAATTTGTTTGAAGTGAATTTCTTGGTTGCATGCTATGTTGTGGGGTGATTTGGTTATCTTTGGCTCGGCTAATTAGATTTTAAACTGATATGCTCAGATTTGTGACTGCATGTTGGATTTTTGTTTCTAGTTGCTGTTATTTGCTCAATTTGCTTGTATTTTTAAATTGATAAAAACAGATACTATAGTTTTTATTTAAATTGATATGAACAGATGCTATTAAAATTTGCCTTTAAACTGATGAGGACAGATGCTATCAAAAACTTTGCCTATTTTGTTTTGCTGCATGTGATGGATTTTTAATCTAGATGAGGAAAAATTTGTTGCATGTGCTTGTTTGAGCTTCTGTTCATGTGTGTTGAATGAATGTGTCTGTAAAACCCCTATTTCTTCTTGTGGTATTCTTTGTTGTTGCTGTGTGTTATGTTGCATGCCAAATGTGAATAATTTCAGTTTTAAAGGTCTGAGTAACCCAGTTTTGAACCCCTGTAAAATATTCTACATTTGGAAAATAACAAAATTTACAAGCTTGAAACTATTCTTTGATGGATCTGATGTGCTACTATAACCCTTGAATCCATTGTGTGGTGCTTGGATGTTGTTTAGGTATGGAATTGAAAGTATACATGTGAATATGTGTTTATACATTTACATGTTATTGTGAGTAAACTTTAATTTTAAAAAAAACAGTTCCTTTTTGAAATAAATGCACATGCAAGTATTAGAATTCAAGTTCAAAGTAAAACTATCATTAATATATAGATATATAAACTGCTCTGTCCCCTTTTTGTTTAGTGAATGACTCCTCAATTTAAAAAGGGTTTTAAATTATCTGTTGCATGAAGCATTTAATGTTTGCTTGAGTTTGAACTTCAAAGTAAAACTGCAGTAACATTATTATTATGTTTAGTGAGTAAGCTTACTATTGAAATGTTATTTAGAATTTCCTGTTGCATGTGTATAGATTTGAACTAAGTTGCTAAAATGGTTTCTTTGTGATGGATACTCTGTGAAGTTATATATACAAACACATATGTGCTTACAGGTATTTTATTACCTGATTTTGTTTTTAGATTCTTGGACTGATTCTCTGTGGTAATTGTTATGAATTGAGGGATGTTTATTTAGTATAAATTAAATTTATAAATCATAATTAAGGATTAAATTTGAAATCTGTTTTACTGTAAACTATAGAGACAGTTAACATAGAGATTTCAAAACAAGGATCTTAAACTATTAAACAAGTCTACCACAGGAATGAATGTTTTAGAACATGAATTGTAAAACTAACATTACAGCTTAAATAAACTGTTAAGAAGAAACATTTCTTTTTAAACAGAAATATGAAATTGGGGTGCTTGTTAATCTATTTGGATGTCAGGTGTTAAGATGTTTATCTTAGTGGGTATTTTCAGGTTGATTTGGGTGGTAGAGTTGAACTCAGGTAATATTAGTAGTGTGCAGGGTTTTGACTCGAGTCAGTCCTCGGGATTTTATTCTTCTGACTCGGAGCAGAGGGTTTTAAAACTCGAAGTGGTTTAAAGGGTTGCTCGGGTAAGATGGGTGCAGGGATAAACTGTGTTGTTTTGCAGTTTTTTTTTTTATGTTGAATGAAATTCATATTTAAGTTGAAAACTGGATTCAAGTATGAATTGAAATTGAATTCAAATAAGGTTTGAAGTTCAAAGTTTTTAAATATGAAACTTTTAAAATTTAAACAAGTTTTAAATTTCTGTTTCAGGTTTATAAAACAGAGAGTTGCAGTTGTTACATGTTGATTGAAATTCAAACTTTAGTGCAGTTTTGATTTAAGTGGGAGTTAAATCTGGATTCAAATGCAGTTTGAGTTCAAAGGTTTTAGAAAAAAAATATGAAGATCTTAAATTTAAACAAGATTTTAAATCTGGTTTTAAATCAAGTGTAGAACAGTTTCAGGTTTGTATTAAAACCAGAATTAGATTTAAGTAGTTTTTTTTTTTTTTTTTTGTTTTTTTTGTAAGTTTTTGGAAGCATGAACAGATTTAGAAGTTTAAGCAAAACTTAAATTTGTTTTTTTGAATTCAGATTAAGAACTGTTTTTAAGTTTACTTTGAAAACCAGTTTGTAAATAAAAAAAAAAAAAAAAAAAACTGATGAACATAATCCAATGTTTTAAATGAAATCTGATTTCAAATGAATTTTAAAACTTGAAAGAATTTGTTTCCTTTAGTATTTGAATTTAATATGAAGTGTTTAATTTAAATATAGAAATTGAAATAATCAATTAAATCCTTCTTTATATTAGGTAATGGATGTTCTTTAACATTCATTTTGTTGTAAGATTTATAGTTATCTTGCAAGTGTGCTGAGAGAATTTCTGTTATGAATATGAATGTGTTGTTTGTGCATGTTTGATTTATAGGCTTTGTTTCTGGCCATTGTGTCACTGCTTCCATTTTAACTTGGTCTTTGTTAACTTGTCATCTTCACTGTGTTGCAACTATTCCACTTCTTTTGTATCATGGGTACATATAGTGTGTTGCATTACCATCATTGTTGTTTGGTCTGAACTTGGTGACATGCATTTCTTTGTGGTCTTGCACTTGTTAAACATAGCTGCACTTGTTCATCATGTAGCTTGTTCTCTACATTTACTTCACTAGTCTGCATACATGTGCTAAGTCGCTGTTTTGTTGACACTGGTTTGAGCCCTGTTGTCTGCACTTGCATGCTCTAGTGTATTGCCCTTTGACATGATTCACTTCATGTTTTGTTGCTGGTTTACCTTGTACCGCTACTTCCAGTCTGTACCTGATGTATGCATTTTCACTTTATGTTGCATCTAGTCTTGCACTTGTTGTTGTAGCTGGTCATTTACCTGAGCATTTGGTCTGACCCAGTCTCATTGCTGTTGACATGTGCAATTGGCATTTGAGTTGTCTGCAGTCCATGTTGCAGCCTGCTCTTGTGGTCCTTGTTTTGGTTATGTGCTGTGATTTTGTATTTGGGGCTGTTTGGATTTGTTGTACACTGCATAGTGCCTTGCCTTGTCTGTTTTGGAGTTATGCTTGTATACTTGCAGCGATTTGTCTGACTCGTGCACGTGGGTTGGCGAGGCAGTGCACATGGGTATGAGTACACGTGTGTACTGCAGCCACACATGTGTATAAAAATTTGGAATCGCTAATGTGAAAATCTAAAATAGGATTTAACTGATTTATTTGTTCACCATAACTGTAACCATTTATTTCAGTTCATTTCAAATTTAATTACTTGAATAAAGATTAATCCTGACTCGAGTGTTTTTGTGTTTTGCATAAACGCTCGGGTCAGACCGAGTATTTTTGCAGCTTAAAGATTTGCTCGCAGCGAAGTTAGAGAGAGGGGGATTTCAGCACCACTAAAGTTTAGCTAAAAATTTTTCTCTTGTACTTATATTTATAAATTGTTTCCGCTGTATAGATTTAAATGTAATTCAAATGTAATCTATTGTATAACTCTGATATTTGTTATAAAAGAGAAAAATTTGTTTATAAAATATATTATTGTTTCTGTGATTCTGTGGCTGTTTCTGTTTAAATGTTATAAACTAAATAACAATCCGTCATTTTGAACGTTTCTAGTTGGTTTAATTACCGACTAGAGGCGGTCAGGGCGGCGGGTCGTTACAAAAGTGGTATCAGAGCTTTGGTTTGCACAAAGCTTAGTTTATGGCGTTTAATATGAATAGTTACTAGAATCACTTTAAATGAAGTGTTTTTAAATCTAAAGAAGTTTAAAATTGTTTTCTTTAAAATAAAAGGTATTTTGAAAATTAGAATTATTTTTGGAAATTCCCCTCTCTAAATTTAGGTTTGCGACCGTTTCTCTTCGGTGAGGTCTCGTTAGACTTGAGTTTCGATCGTTCAGAAACTCATTATCGAATTTTTGAGAGTTATGGAAAATGAAATGTAAGTCAAGTGGATTAATGAATTGGTTTAGATTGACTTAAATCAAATATTTTGAATATCTCCAAAGTAGTAATTGGAAAATAAAATGATATGTCAATTTGATTATAACCAAGCGGATTATTGAACTATAACTTGGAAATTTAATTTTGAATTCTTTTGAAAAATTGATTTCAAATGTTGTGAAGAACGATTTAGTGAATAAATGGATTATAAGTATTTAACTTATAATATGAAATTTTGGGTATATAACTAAGTTATATGAGCTGAATTGAATCAAATTAATAAAGGAGATTATAAAACGAAGTTTTATAAATAGAAATGGAATTTCTAGAGATGTTTGTAAAATCCGCAAACGACTTATTTTGATAAGTAAATTGTTGTAACTTATTAAAGGAATTATATCTATGGTTTTTGAACGGTGAATAAAATATCAAAAGAGATATGAATCTAATGAAAATTCGAAATAGATTTAAATAGATTCAATGATGCATTTGAATTTGAACGGGCATGGAATTAAGTTGAGTGGAAAACTTAGTATTGGGAATTTGAAATCGGTTTAAAACCAATATTTTTGAAGTGTATGTGGAATTCAAACCATGAATTAAGTTGAAGTTGAAAACTTAAATGGGAATGTTTTTGGGAAGAAACATTATGTAAATGAAGATAATTCATTTTGAAATGTGTTAAGAATCGAAAGAATAGATTTCAACACTTGTTGTTGAAATAGACGTTTTCGAGTGGAAAAATGGAAATGGTAGATTATAACATTTGTTGTTATAGTAAATAATTTCAAAAGGGAAATGATTTTGTTTAGTATTGGGATTTACATATCTATTTTTAAATTTGAATCCTTATACTAGTGGTTTTGAGTCGTCGTAACGATGTTTTACGCAACATTCGTTTTGACTCAAATAAAATGTGTTTAAAAGAATGATTTCTTTTAAGAATGAAATATATACTTGATTTTGGTTTAAGTATATTGAATATTTTCTAAGTATTGAAAATAAATTGATTTGTAAATTACTTATTATTGAATAAGTATGGAAATATTTTCCAATATGAAATGAAAGGTTTGAAATTATATCTTTTAGAGATAAAGTGAGAAGTGAATGTTTGAAATTTTATCTTTTGAAGATAAATTGAAAATGAATTTGTGAAATCGATTTGAAATCGTATATTCATAGATACTTTGGAAATGTAAATTCACTATGGAATTTATAAAAGAAAAGGGGAATTTGTTAAAAATAAATATTGATTTATTTTTGAAATGTGGAAATAAATTTACGGATTTGGAACGTAAGTTTAAAATAAATCGGTAAGGATTTATTTGATTAATTTAAGTGAACCATTTGAAGTTTAAAATGGATAAATATTTGGAAATGTTTCCATTTAAGGAAATTGCTTTGAAATTTGTTTTCAAAGATTAAAAGGTGCAAAATGATTTGAATTTGTTTCAAATGGCTAAGTGTGAAATTTTTTATATCTTGTAAAGATATTATTTTTGGGAAATTTGAACAATTAGTTCAATTTGGAAATTTTCAAAGTGATTGAATTTTGAGTTAAATTGAGTTTAACTTTGTCACCCAAAACAAAGTAAGTTGAACTTTGAATTTTAAATGGATGATTTGGATTGTATGTCTAACGTCGTGAATTGACGACATATCAGTTGATTTCTATTAAATATATATCTGTTGGTGGCGGGGAATTTATTCTCTTAGCTTAACACCCTTCTCTGAGACGTACGAGCTCAGAGGTTATATATCGATAGACATCAATTATGTGTTGAGAATTGACGATGTAGCGTGAAATCCAAATCGAGTGTGTGAAGTCGATAATAAATTGGATTGTGAATGTGTATTAGGTTTGATATAACCTTAAAATTCCAAATCGACTTAGAGGAAAATTTTAAATGGATAATGAAATGGAAATTTGTGAAACCTCTATTTGTTATGGGTATGAAATGTTGTGGTTTTCATAACGTATATGTGTGAATACGATTAATTCGAAAACCAATTAGTTTGGAAAAGTAATTGTTGTGGAAAACTTATGTAAGTACATGAGTATGATATGTACTAAGTGTGAAGTGAAATATTATATATGTATGTATAATATTATGTTTTCCAAAATTGAGGATATGGAAAGGTACCTTCCATTTATACTGTGTGACTGTGTGATGGTGATGGAACTCGAGATGAGTATCCATTTAAAAATCGTAGCTACGTAGTATTTCCATTAGTTGGATGACCATTTATATTTCCATTAGTTGGATTGACCATTTGTTTTCCATTAGTTGGATTGGCCCTTTGTTTTCCATTAGTTGGATAGGCCATTTGTTTTCCATTAGTTGGAGTGACTAGCGTAATTTGAGGGGCGAGATGCCTACAGTTACAAGCGATTCCACTGGGATAGTGGCGTAACCGCCGAGTAACTGCAATCTAGAAACCATAGCGAAATTCGAGGGGCGAGATGCCTACGGCCACAAGCGATTCTACTGGGATAGTAGCGTAACCGCCGTGTGGACCGCGATCTATGGCAACAACCATGGCGAAATTCGAGGGGCGAGATGCCTACGGTCACAAGCGATTCTACTGGGATAGTAGCGTAACCGCCGTGTGTACCGCGATCCATGGGGGAATGTGCTTTCCATATCCATTTTTAAAAGAATTTTTAAAAGTATTTTCACTGGGAATTGAAGCAAGTATATTTAGTACTTGGAGATTGTTAGACTTGCGCCTGGCCAGCGTATGCCTAATGTCTTTAAGAACGACAGTAGACTTGTTAAATTTCGAGTTAGCAAGTATTTTCGAACTTTAATAGAAAATCAATTATCTAGAATTAGAATTCGCATAATTCCAACCTAATGAATTAAGGAAGAGGATTTTTGAAGGGTTTTGAAAGTCCACAGCTTTGGAAAAGTTATAATATGTAAATCTCTAATATAAAGTGTTTCAAATTTAAAATTTTGGGTTGTAAGTTGAAAATTTTAGTAAAGATTTTTGTGTCTTGATTGTAGAAAATAATAAACAAAAGAGTTAATTAGCAAAGCTAGCAAGATAAAACGAATAGAATGAATCCTATATTCATTCATCTTTAATAAGTGTTGAACTTGATAAAATTGAGTAAAATATAAATATTAGTGAAATTTTAACAATCATTTTTCCTTACTTGTAATTTCGGGACGAAATTCTTTTAAGGAGGGGAGATTGTAACGATCCTAAATTTTGAACAATTTAAATTGTGAATATTTAATTAATTTTGAATATTTGAATGATAATTTAAACTGAATTTCCAATATAGCAATGAATTTGGCGATTAAATTTAAAATTTAATCTATTATAAGTTGAACTGAATTTGAATTTGACTTTGAAGTTGAAATTGAATATTGAATGTGTATTTAGAATTTGAACTAAAGACTTAGGAAAATATTTTGGGTATAAGAATTATTATTTATGAAAATTAATAAATTTGTGGTTAGTCTCAATAACATTTTTCATTTACTTAAATAAAATTAAATAAAATAGAATAAAATTTTAATCAATACAAAATAAATAAATAAATACATATAGTAAAATTCAAACGACATATTTATAAACTTTGTAAAATATAATGTAATTTTTACAAAACAAAGTAAAGAGAATAATTTATACCAAACCAATTGAATTTAAAAAAAAAAAAAAATATAAATAAATAAATAAACATAACTTAAAGAAAAAATCCCCTTGACCTTATTCGTTTTACCCGATTCCCCTTTATCTCACTTTACCATTTTCATTTCTAAACCCTAAACGAAATAACGAAACAAAATGGCGGCCTCTCCAATTTTTTACTCGTCTTCAAATTAGGGCTAGCAATCAAATCTAGGGTTTTGCTTCTTGCGATTCAAAACAAGGGTATGCGATCTAATCTGGGCTTCGACCTTCGTTCAACTTGGCTTATTTCCCTTCGGCTGCTTCGACTTTGTTATGGTGAGTTTTCTAACTCACGATAATCTTCATGCAAGTTTTTGAATTTGTTTGAAGTGAATTTCTTGGTTGCATGCTATGTTGTGGGGTGATTTGGTTATCTTTGGCTCGGCTAATTAGATTTTAAACTGATATGCTCAGATTTGTGACTGCATGTTGGATTTTTGTTTCTAGTTGCTGTTATTTGCTCAATTTGCTTGTATTTTTAAATTGATAAAAACAGATACTATAGTTTTTATTTAAATTGATATGAACAGATGCTATTAAAATTTGCCTTTAAACTGATGAGGACAGATGCTATCAAAAACTTTGCCTATTTTGTTTTGCTGCATGTGATGGATTTTTAATCTAGATGAGGAAAAATTTGTTGCATGTGCTTGTTTGAGCTTCTGTTCATGTGTGTTGAATGAATGTGTCTGTAAAACCCCTATTTCTTCTTGTGGTATTCTTTGTTGTTGCTGTGTGTTATGTTGCATGCCAAATGTGAATAATTTCAGTTTTAAAGGTCTGAGTAACCCAGTTTTGAACCCCTGTAAAATATTCTACATTTGGAAAATAACAAAATTTACAAGCTTGAAACTATTCTTTGATGGATCTGATGTGCTACTATAACCCTTGAATCCATTGTGTGGTGCTTGGATGTTGTTTAGGTATGGAATTGAAAGTATACATGTGAATATGTGTTTATACATTTACATGTTATTGTGAGTAAACTTTAATTTTAAAAAAAACAGTTCCTTTTTGAAATAAATGCACATGCAAGTATTAGAATTCAAGTTCAAAGTAAAACTATCATTAATATATAGATATATAAACTGCTCTGTCCCCTTTTTGTTTAGTGAATGACTCCTCAATTTAAAAAGGGTTTTAAATTATCTGTTGCATGAAGCATTTAATGTTTGCTTGAGTTTGAACTTCAAAGTAAAACTGCAGTAACATTATTATTATGTTTAGTGAGTAAGCTTACTATTGAAATGTTATTTAGAATTTCCTGTTGCATGTGTATAGATTTGAACTAAGTTGCTAAAATGGTTTCTTTGTGATGGATACTCTGTGAAGTTATATATACAAACACATATGTGCTTACAGGTATTTTATTACCTGATTTTGTTTTTAGATTCTTGGACTGATTCTCTGTGGTAATTGTTATGAATTGAGGGATGTTTATTTAGTATAAATTAAATTTATAAATCATAATTAAGGATTAAATTTGAAATCTGTTTTACTGTAAACTATAGAGACAGTTAACATAGAGATTTCAAAACAAGGATCTTAAACTATTAAACAAGTCTACCACAGGAATGAATGTTTTAGAACATGAATTGTAAAACTAACATTACAGCTTAAATAAACTGTTAAGAAGAAACATTTCTTTTTAAACAGAAATATGAAATTGGGGTGCTTGTTAATCTATTTGGATGTCAGGTGTTAAGATGTTTATCTTAGTGGGTATTTTCAGGTTGATTTGGGTGGTAGAGTTGAACTCAGGTAATATTAGTAGTGTGCAGGGTTTTGACTCGAGTCAGTCCTCGGGATTTTATTCTTCTGACTCGGAGCAGAGGGTTTTAAAACTCGAAGTGGTTTAAAGGGTTGCTCGGGTAAGATGGGTGCAGGGATAAACTGTGTTGTTTTGCAGTTTTTTTTTTTATGTTGAATGAAATTCATATTTAAGTTGAAAACTGGATTCAAGTATGAATTGAAATTGAATTCAAATAAGGTTTGAAGTTCAAAGTTTTTAAATATGAAACTTTTAAAATTTAAACAAGTTTTAAATTTCTGTTTCAGGTTTATAAAACAGAGAGTTGCAGTTGTTACATGTTGATTGAAATTCAAACTTTAGTGCAGTTTTGATTTAAGTGGGAGTTAAATCTGGATTCAAATGCAGTTTGAGTTCAAAGGTTTTAGAAAAAAAATATGAAGATCTTAAATTTAAACAAGATTTTAAATCTGGTTTTAAATCAAGTGTAGAACAGTTTCAGGTTTGTATTAAAACCAGAATTAGATTTAAGTAGTTTTTTTTTTTTTTTTTTGTTTTTTTTGTAAGTTTTTGGAAGCATGAACAGATTTAGAAGTTTAAGCAAAACTTAAATTTGTTTTTTTGAATTCAGATTAAGAACTGTTTTTAAGTTTACTTTGAAAACCAGTTTGTAAATAAAAAAAAAAAAAAAAAAAAACTGATGAACATAATCCAATGTTTTAAATGAAATCTGATTTCAAATGAATTTTAAAACTTGAAAGAATTTGTTTCCTTTAGTATTTGAATTTAATATGAAGTGTTTAATTTAAATATAGAAATTGAAATAATCAATTAAATCCTTCTTTATATTAGGTAATGGATGTTCTTTAACATTCATTTTGTTGTAAGATTTATAGTTATCTTGCAAGTGTGCTGAGAGAATTTCTGTTATGAATATGAATGTGTTGTTTGTGCATGTTTGATTTATAGGCTTTGTTTCTGGCCATTGTGTCACTGCTTCCATTTTAACTTGGTCTTTGTTAACTTGTCATCTTCACTGTGTTGCAACTATTCCACTTCTTTTGTATCATGGGTACATATAGTGTGTTGCATTACCATCATTGTTGTTTGGTCTGAACTTGGTGACATGCATTTCTTTGTGGTCTTGCACTTGTTAAACATAGCTGCACTTGTTCATCATGTAGCTTGTTCTCTACATTTACTTCACTAGTCTGCATACATGTGCTAAGTCGCTGTTTTGTTGACACTGGTTTGAGCCCTGTTGTCTGCACTTGCATGCTCTAGTGTATTGCCCTTTGACATGATTCACTTCATGTTTTGTTGCTGGTTTACCTTGTACCGCTACTTCCAGTCTGTACCTGATGTATGCATTTTCACTTTATGTTGCATCTAGTCTTGCACTTGTTGTTGTAGCTGGTCATTTACCTGAGCATTTGGTCTGACCCAGTCTCATTGCTGTTGACATGTGCAATTGGCATTTGAGTTGTCTGCAGTCCATGTTGCAGCCTGCTCTTGTGGTCCTTGTTTTGGTTATGTGCTGTGATTTTGTATTTGGGGCTGTTTGGATTTGTTGTACACTGCATAGTGCCTTGCCTTGTCTGTTTTGGAGTTATGCTTGTATACTTGCAGCGATTTGTCTGACTCGTGCACGTGGGTTGGCGAGGCAGTGCACATGGGTATGAGTACACGTGTGTACTGCAGCCACACATGTGTATAAAAATTTGGAATCGCTAATGTGAAAATCTAAAATAGGATTTAACTGATTTATTTGTTCACCATAACTGTAACCATTTATTTCAGTTCATTTCAAATTTAATTACTTGAATAAAGATTAATCCTGACTCGAGTGTTTTTGTGTTTTGCATAAACGCTCGGGTCAGACCGAGTATTTTTGCAGCTTAAAGATTTGCTCGCAGCGAAGTTAGAGAGAGGGGGATTTCAGCACCACTAAAGTTTAGCTAAAAATTTTTCTCTTGTACTTATATTTATAAATTGTTTCCGCTGTATAGATTTAAATGTAATTCAAATGTAATCTATTGTATAACTCTGATATTTGTTATAAAAGAGAAAAATTTGTTTATAAAATATATTATTGTTTCTGTGATTCTGTGGCTGTTTCTGTTTAAATGTTATAAACTAAATAACAATCCGTCATTTTGAACGTTTCTAGTTGGTTTAATTACCGACTAGAGGCGGTCAGGGCGGCGGGTCGTTACACTGGGCTTCCCAACTAAATGGGTGAATTTTATTGAAAATATTATAACAACCCCTGTTTTCTCGATCGTAGTAAACGGAGGATCTCATGGATATTTCAAAAGCTCAAATGGACTTAGACAAGGCGACCCTCTTTCCCCCAGTTTATTCATATTGGTCATGGAATATTTTACGTTACTAATGGAAGAAAAAGTCAGAGAAGGTCAAATATCTCCTATCGCTGAGCACAATAACAAGTTGACCCACCTTATTTACGCTGATGATATTATTGTTTTTACTAAGGCCAATACACATACTGCAATTGCTATTAATAATATCTTTCAAACTATGAAGAGAGTTACGGGTTTGGAACTTAGTTTTGAAAAATCCAACGTTTTCTTTAGAAAAGGGGTAGATCACTGCACTGAAATTAGCACTATTCTAAACATACAGAAATCGGATCTACTTATAAGATATTTGGGCATTCCCTTGTCTAGTGAAATTGAGAGACAAGGATTGCTCTCTTTTGTTAGAGAAGATCAAGTTAAGAAACGGAGGATGGGAGACAAGAATGCTTAGTTTGGCCGGGAGACTCGAACTCATTAAATCTACCATTTACCCTATAATACAATTCTGGATGCAATGCTTTTGTCTCCCAGCCTCTACAATCCATAAAATTAAACATTTGATTCTTAATTTTCTTTGGAAAAGTCATAGTAGTAAGATTCCTTGGGAAATTTTGTGAAGGCAAAAAGAAGAAGGCGGAATGGGGTAAAGAAATCTAGAAGAAATGAATCGAGCGTTATTTATTAAATTAATATGGAAAATAATAAATGTAGAAGGAATCTGGGCGGACCTTGTGCAAAATAAATATATAGGTCATAAAAGCTTTTGGGAAGTTAACCAGCGAGCGGACGACTCGGGGGTGTGGAAATTCATTTTGAAAAACAGACAAGAGGCCTTGAAATGCCTATCTCTTAACATTGCTGATGGTAAAACTACTTCTCTATGGTTCGATCCATGGTTGAACGGAAGCTCGATTATGGAACGTATCGGCAGGGACACAGCTTTCAGAACTAGTACGGAAAATCAGTTTCTTAGTAGTATTTTAAAGAACGGTGAATGGAAGTGGGACCCGTATAGCTTTTTATTCCAAATACATGCAGATATAGAAGGCGTCAAAATTCACAAAGAAAGGGATAAGGACTTTTGGTCTTGGAAGTGTTCTAAGAATGGTTTATACCAGTTCAAAAACGTTTGGAAAACGATCAGAACTAGCTTTGAAACAAAAAGTTGGTCGTCCATGGTCTGGAACAAAACACACGTTCCAAAAATGGCGGTATGCCTTTTTAAAGCCATAAATGACTATCTACTGACAAAAGATAGATTACGTCAAAAGCAGATAGTGGTGGATCCCTTATGCATTTTTTGTAAAAATCACATGGAAACTATAGACCATATATTTTTTCAATGTAATTATACAGAAACAATATGGTATTGGAGCTGTAATTCTTTTTTTAAATCACCGAAAAATTTGTTCTCATTTTCACTAAAGGAAGATTTACATAAAATTGTTTCGCACTCAAGAGTTAAAAACCTCAATTCAGATTTGTTTCAACTCTCATTATCGGTTTGTTGTTTGGCATATATGGCGAGAAAGAAATGACAGGATTTTCCAGAATCGATACACTGATAATTCGCAAATATGTTCAAGAATTTATCAGACAGTAAACGTAAGAATGGAAAAATCTAAACATTTTAACAACATCACTGGCAAAAAAAAATAATAGCAGTGAAATGGGGATATACCTCCCAACGCTGAATTGGGGCACCACCTGCATTATCATATGTTGCGTTCTTCTGCTATCTTCCTGTATCTCTGTTCCTTGGAACAGGTTATCTTGTTCCTGTATTAATTACATTGACTTCACCTTCCCTCTTTTAATTTACATAATAATTTACAATTAACAATATGAATTGATCTAGTTTGTCTAGTTGCATATCACAGTTATTCCTGGATCTATGCTAGACGAAGTCCTACTTTGTCTCCTATCTGTTGTCGTGAGCAATCTAAACACAAGGAAGATTTAATTGGTAATAGAAGATGATGCTTTGAAACTCTCTTGACTTAGTAGAGTGTCTACGCTCTTATGTAGTTGTCTCGAGCATCCTAATCGCAAAAACCTCAACTAGCATCATATATAAAGTATAAAGACATCTTCTTTAGGTGTCAGGGACTTATCTAGTAAGATCTGATTTCGCTTCTGGAATAAAGCCTGGAATAAGCTCAAATCTGGCCGTAGGAGACGATGCTCAAAGTTTCTCTTCCGATCAACAGCACTACAAAGAAATTTTAGTTAGTTCTCTCATAATGTTTTAAGACTTCTACTTTTGGGTTTCAGTTACTTAACTTGCTTAGATCTGGGATGAACGAACTGAAGTTGCTTACTTCTAGATTAGCTCTCTCTGGTCTGCTATGTGCTCCAACCTGATAGTTAAAGTAGAAGAACTGAGTAAAAGTTGTTTTCGAAGTGTAGAACGATAAGATTTTCATTTTCGCTCTCTAGCCGCCATTAAAGGAATTTTCGGAGATGTTTTAAAGAATTAACTGGAAAAGTCAAACTGCCTTATTTGAGTTAAGATTTCTCTGGAAGCATCGGTAGTTTGGGATTTTTTTATTTAGTTTAAGTAGGCCTCAATCAATAATAATGTTAAAGGAGATAGGCCTGTTTCGTTGCAATCTAAGTGCTGTTGTAATCTTGTTTGTAAGGCATTTGTAAACTTTGTATTTAAAGTTATTAATAGAAAAGTTTGAACCCGCTTTCAAAAAGAAGAAAATGTAATAGATATTATACAAGTAATAGACTTGAGGTATAGAAAGTAATTAATGAAATTCTTTAATAAGTAAGAATTTAGGGTTGAAGTTGTTGTAAACTTAAGTATAATTGAAATACTACTAATTAAATATAATAGAAGGCAGGTATAGTGAGTAAGAAATTTTACACTTAAGTAAATAAGTTGAAGTTAATTCTAAATAAAATTGTAAGAACTAAATGTAAATTAAAAAGATAAACCATTATATGAATGAAAAAGAGAAATCAAACAACAAATGTATGAATGGAATTAATAATGATAAACTAAATCTATTGTTTGAAATTGTTGTTGTTTGTTTTGGTTTATGGTTGTTTGGATGAAGATACTTCAAAATTGTTGGATGTATGAATAATCTATTTAGCTTCATCAGAGACTGTTGAGTAAATGGTGCGCCGAGTAGTATATTTTTCCATCCTGTACAATTTGAAGTTTGAACACGAGCAACTAATTGTTTTGTTGATATGAACGAATGATTGATTTGTAATTATTCTATGTGATGGTTGGATGCCTGGATGCAAGTGATTGTTGTTTGTATTGATTTGTTGTTTGCTTGTGGTTGAAGCAACTTTAGATATTTCATTTTATATAATTGTAAACCTTTTTGGATTATATAAGTGAAATATAGGATATGGAAGCAATTGCTACTACTTTTGGTTTCAAAATTAAGCGTAATTGCCCGACCAATAGGTACGTTTTCGGATTACGGTTTATAGCATTATTATACTAATTTTCCCGTGTTGGGATATATATTATTTTGAAATATATGTTGTATATTATTATATTTGATATTATATTTTCTTTCGAGCTCTCCGTACAAAGGAGAATCTGCCGAAATTTTCTGTAAATTTTGGACTTAGAAAATATTCTGAATTTTTTTTCCAAACTTTATAAATTTAAGTATAAAAAGATTTAATGAGTATAAACTGATATATTTTATTTAAATTATTAAAATTTGGAAAGCCATTTGTTTATAAAGTTAATATTTTGAATAGGATATATTGATTTCTTAATTCTTTCTTTTCCCTTCTTTTTCCTTTTCGGGGAAGAAAAGTTTTGAGTGTGGAAGAGTGTAACGACCCGTAAAGTTCAATGATTAAATTGGTTAATTTAATTAGATTTTTGGAATTTAATTTAGAATGAATAAAAATTTAATGAATTATTAATGGAAATAATAATTTGGATAAGATTGGTAAGTTAATTATTAATAACTTGGATGTAATTCCAATAAGTGAAACAATGTAAATGTTGATTTTATTCTTATTGTAATAAAAGAATGTTCCAAAATAAAAATTATTAAATTTATTTAAAATCTTAATTAATGTGTGCATTAATTTATAATGGGATATAAAAGGTAAATTAATAATTTAAAATGTTAACTCACTAATAAAATAATGTATAATGAATCGAAATGGAATGAATTAGGGTATAAACTAATGGTAGCACGTGTTGTAAGCTAATAAGTAAATTAAAACGTAACAATGCTAAATTAGGTTAATAATTTATAGGTTGAATGAAATGTCTATTAATGAATTTATTAAAATTGTAAAGTTGTAATAAATTGATGGAAATTGGTTGGGAAGAATAAAGATAATTTAATGCACTTTAATGATAATTAGTATAATAAGGAAAAGTGTGAATGTAAATTAAAATAGAAATGTAAACTTATTATATGATAATAATTGGTGTAATAGAAAGCTAAATAAATTTATTGGGAATATTAATTGTAATTGGATGTAGATTAATGTAATAACGCTAATGCAAGTTGATAAATAACTAATTTAGTGCTATTAATTGGAACCTATTGCAATAAATGGAATTAAATATTACATTTGTGAAGATTTAAGGTAATATTTGGTAATAAGGTATGGTTAGTGGTTTATGAATGAATTGATAATTAAAATTTAATGTAGTGATGTTAATATAAGTTGACTATAAACAAATTGAATAAAATTCAAATCAATGGAAATAATGTAGATATGAGAAAAAAATGTAAGCATTGAATTAGATTAATGAATTTAAATTATAATAAATGGTCATTGAATAAAATTTACATGATGAAAGTAATAAACTTAAAGTTAATGGTTACAATTGTTATAAATTACCTATTTGTTTAGTTCACAGAATTTAATTTGAAAGCAATTGTAGTAACTGACTTAATTAGTGCAATCCAAATTAATTAAAGAAATTGGTTGGATAAGAAGAATAGAAACCAAATTTATTAACTTATCGAAATCTAAAATTCGATAATTGGATTTATTTCAAACGAATGAAACTAAATATTTAATTATTACGTTAATTGAAAATTAAGTTGAAATTGGAGAATATTAATGTAATAGCTTCGAACCCAATGTTAATTTCATCCATGTGACCATAACGAATTGAATAATAAGAATGAATAGTGAATTCAATGCAATTATTGAAAATTTAATTTATAATTGATGAATATGATGAAATTTGAATTTACGCTGAAATTTATGATTGAATCAACATTTAATTGACATCTAAATTTGTTTTAATTACTAGAATTGTTTAAGAAAACTAAACTGATAAGATTTGTAAATTTTGAAAGTGAAATTGAAAAAATGATTTAATTAATTAATTATTAATTTATTTAATTATTGTAAAAATGGCCATTTCGGCCACTGACTCGAATTTCGACGAAACCAGTTTCATCGGATCCGCAACGGTGAATTATTATAGGATTTCAAGTTTCGTAGTGATCGGACTTGTCATTTGATCGTACGGACTCGAAACGCCTTGAAATTAATGAAATTGAAATCAATTGAAATCAATTTGAAATAATTTGATTGTGTCATAACTTATACATACGATGGAATTTGGACCTGAAACTTGTTCCATCGTGTTTAAAATATTTTAAAACATCTATTTTAATATACGGTTTGACCCAATTTCGTTTCGAAGTCAGAACGGGCTTTTCGGGCCATTCATCGTTCAACGCGTTTATAAATCGGGTCCATCCATTCTATTTCAACCCTACCTATAAATAACCTGTTATAAACCCTAGCCTATCTCTATTTCTCATTTGTCTGCACGAACAATTTCTTTCACCTCCTCATTTCAATGGCAGAAAAGTGCCTAATATCAATTGCAATTCAAAAATCAAAGTGAAATTTCAAACTCCTCAAAAAAATTCAGAAAAATTATATATCGAAGCTCTCGATGTATGCAAGTCAGATCCGCAGTCCGTTTCTTGATCTGGGTTTTTGGGTGGCCAGAAATTGAGGCTTAATTCACGGCCGTTCATCGCACGTCGATGAACGTTGTCGGATCGTCAAACCATTTCTGGGATTTGTAGAGTGGACGATAGGGAGTTCATCGGTATGCTTCGTTTCACGAATTAACGGTTGGATGTGGAGGATTTTTCGACTAGGGTTTATGGATTTTGACCGGCGGCTGCGATTTTTGAGGGCTCGTGCAACTTGCTCGCGGCCGTGGGTGCGCCTCGGCGTGGCAATCTCAGGGAGGTGCTCGGATTTAGGAGGAAGGCGATGTAGGCGGCGTATTTACCGGTCAACGGGGAGAGGTGCTGCGTTTTTGGGTTCATTCAAGGTCGCGTGCGTATGAGCATTTTTGGGTGTTGCGTGTTTTGTAATCAGGTGTGCTACCCTGATGACGTGGCAGTGAGGAAAGGTGATTGTTCTTTTTTTTTAATTGAAATTCAAACACAATTATCGCTATATCTTTCACATACAAACACCAATTCACACGCGGTTTTTTTGTTAGGATTGTGTTGGAATTCCGAACATTTTGGCGCTGTTTAGACGAATTATGAGACTGTCAAATTTTTGGGTTTAAATTCAATTTAAATTCAATTTAAATTCAAAAGGTGAGTGTTTTAACCCACTCGCAACTTATAAAATTTCTTATGTGTGTTAAACTGATATATGATGTGATTTGAAATTTATTTATGATTTTTTGGCATATTTTTAAATCATCATCTCAGTTAGATTTAATTTACTACATTAAATTATTATTTAATTTATTATTTCATAATAAACTGCCAGTTAGATAGATTGTTTAATTTATTATTGAATATAAACTGTCAGTAATTACCTGTTATTTATTATATGCTCTATATTGATGTTATTGTTCAAATTGGATGATGATTGTAATAAATGGTTGATGATTGATATTTGATGAATGAATGTTCTATTTTATATTGTTTTAAACTGCAAATTGTTATGCACTTTATTTCATTCGGGGTTGCGGTTTGAAATGATATATAACCGTGTTATTATTTTAATTGCGGATTGAAATGATAAATATCTGTATCACTTGATCATAGGATAGAAAATTATATACAGACACCGTGGTCTATATATATAAATATTTTGAAATGATTTTCTATGGTTTTGTATAGAAATATAGGGTTTTATGAGATATTTATTTGGATATGTATAAATGTTAATATATATATAGTTTATTTCTTGGTTTAAGCTATGTATAAACTTGCTTAAAGAATAAAAGGAGTTTAATAATAAATGTTTGAGTCTATTAAGATATAATACGGTTAAGTATTTATTTAAATTTATTTATAGAGTTATAATGGCTTAAATAAATTTAAGGTTAGTAGATAAATATGAATTTGATTTGAATTAAAGTATTTAAGAATTATCCTCGAATAAAATTGATTTGGAATTTAAATAAAGTAGAGATTTTTAAAGGTATCTTTTTTATAACTTGATTTTGGCTTAGAGGATTTAAATGAATATCAAGTTGATTTAAATGAATATTATCAAGTTAAACTAAATTGAAAGTATATCCCGTTATTTGAAGTTCAAAGGTTTTACTTAAATGACATTTGATTTATTATGTAAATATTTCAATTTGAAATAAGAGTAATGTAATTTGATATATATGAAATTATCAAAGAATTCGTTGTGAAATGGTGTAATATTTAAAGCTTTAAAATATATGGTAATTGAAATGGTTTATTTGGGAATTTGAATCTAAAATTGGAATTGATTTGTGAAGGTGAAGAAACTATTTATTTTATAAAGTAGTTTTATATTTAAACCATTTAAGTGGTGTAGTATGTTTCAAAGTTATGAAATTCAAAGTTTTATGTTTTGAAAGGCTATATTTCAAGTTTGGTTTTGAAATATTATAACTTTGAAAATGTTATGGTTTTAAAAAAAGGATATGTTTGAAATTGATATCATATTGATTTGGTTTTTAAAATAGGAAGTGATATTGTATTTATATGGTTTTGAAATGAATATTTTATTCTGGTTTTGAAGTATAATTATTTTAAAATAACCGTGGTGTTATAATAACGTTTGGTTGTTGAAGAGACCGGGATCGGAAGTTGTCATAGTCTCTGCCAACTCCGAAAACCTCTTTAAAAACCATGTAAGCGGTGGAGATTCCAGAATGAAGTAGCATGGCGGCGGCGTTTCCTTTGAGGTAAATACGTGGACCCGACTCCCATGAGTTGGCATAAGGTGGCTAAAACAGGAGCGATTCTCGGGCCAATGAGGTAGCACCTTTGATCGGACACAACCCTTCGATATTATACTTTGACTTTTGGATTGATTCGGTGGCCACTTTTGAATTTTTTTTTATTTGGGGGTGTGGCTCGAGGTGGGCGGTAGCTACGGCTATGCGTTACCACCAGCCCGGATAGCAATTGTATATCTACCCTGGCATTGCCTAGTTGTGCCATGTCACCTACCCTAGCGCGCCTTATATGATTTTGTTTTGTACCATACTTATGGAGTGCCCTCTGACGACGCCCAGTACGGGGGAGATTACGGTATCGTATAGACTATGGGAATATAAATTGTGTTAAGGTGGAAAATCTAAAGCCTTAACGCTATTTTCAGTATATTATACTTTACTTTAGACACTATTACAATAGCGTATATTACTAGATAGTTTTAACGGATCCTTAGAGATGTGGATCCCGAGTATCTCTTAAGTTACTGCACTCACGTTAGACACTGGATAGGAGATGTCAAATCCCGTAAACATCTCTGACGCCGTTTCACTCATATTATTTATTGTTAATTTAACTTACATAAGATCTTTTAGTTCTGACTCGAGTGTTTTGTCTTTTCAATTCGCTCGGGTCAGTCCGAGCATTTCAGAATTTGAAGATTTTATTCTGGAGGACAAAGATGAAGATTTTATTACTATTGTATATTATATTAATCCACTGCATCATTTGTTCCGCTGCATTATTAGTTGTTTTCTCTGGTATGTGTAACTCTGATATGTATTGTATAAATATATTCAAATATTTTGTAAACAGCTTCATGAACTGTATATTTGATTATTATATTTTATCGTTCCGCTGCAAGATTCTATTTTGTTTTTTTCTTCCTCTGCTTTTTCTTATTTACTCCATAACAATCCGCCGTTCTGCATGGTTTAAGTCTGACGTGTATGGTTTATCCTCGATTTAAAGCGTACGAAAAGGCGGGACGTTACAGGTTGTCACATGTTATGTTTGACATTCCATCACACGAGTCACAAATTTAACAGATCTCGACACAAGAGTTGCTAAATTGAACATATCTCGACACACGAGTCCCTAACAGATCTCAAAACCACACATAGAATCCCATATCTCAACAGATCTCGGAATCACACATGGACTCTCATATCCTAAAAAGGCTAGGAACAACTACATGTATTCAAGCATCTTAAATAGATCTCTAATCTCTACATAGATTTCAGCATCTTGAATCAATTATGATCCTCTTCCAAAGCATAGAACATATATATGGTTTCAGATTGGTTTTTTGATCACCCGATTAGTGGGGGAGTGTACTTATGTGAGATGACTCAAAAACCTGGTTCTTTTGGAAATAAATAGACAATACATAAGAGTGGATTTCAACTCATAAATGTTGTCGGATTTCCATATCATTTATCCTAGAAGTGCAAAGCGAGTTTATATGTATAATACAACATCATCGAAGATAACTATACCATATAATTCTCATGTTTATTTTAAATATTTCCAAAGTTGTATATGGTCAATTCAACAACAAATGAGAATAATCGCATAAGAGAAACTAAGTCCCGTACTTTCCATGCATAAGTAATCTCACAAGCATGATGGACACACACAAGCACGATCAAGCCATATAAACGACTTCTAGTCACCTTGTTATTTAATTAATCATTTGTTAATTAAAAGCTCATTTATTAGTAAATCTCCTTTCTATCTAATAAAACATCACTTATTAATTAAACTTCACGATTAAAATTTCACTTTTCATTTCTACATATTTCATTACTCTCAAAATTATTTGTATACTTATCTCAACAGTATAGGTATATTCACAAATCAATAATAAGTGTTACTTACTTAAAAAATGGTCAAAGAGGTTAAAAACAAATGTCACTCTAACACTGTTACTATAAACCCCTTCTCTCTTTTATACTTTAAAACTGAATCTTTTCTTTCTTTTTTGAAAGATGGCATACTTGTTATTATATTTGAAATTCCATTATTAAAGATCTTAGTATTTCTCAAAATTACTTAAAATTATTTTACTACTTTGAAATAAAATTCAAGGGTTTAAAAACAAATGTTAATAAAACATCGTTTACAGCACTCTAAACGCTTCACTTAATCATTATCTTTAAACTCTGTTTTCACGATTATATTACTTTTCAAAAGTTTAATCCAATGGGTTAAAAATAATTTTTGTTTAAACAACATTACTATAAACCCAAAATCACTTTTATAATTGTTATTAACTTTAAAACGTTAAAGATCTGATGACATCTTCACATTTTGTGATATACCTTTTTAATATATTTTTTGCACAACCAATCATTATGACGTAAGTATTATAATCATAGAAACCTCTTTAAAATACTTATAATCTAGTTTTAAACACTTACTCAAAATATTACTTAAAATATCAATTTTATAATTTATTTTAAAACCATAAAACAAATTTTATAATTTGAAACCCATAGTTAAACCATTCATAATTCCTTTCAAAATACTTTAATACCATTTACAAACTCCTTTAAAAGATTTTAGAAAAATATCCAAAGTATCCAACCTTTTATACTTTATTAAAATAGAATTTTCAAAGTGCATCTATAATGACCTTCTCGCTATACAAACTTATGCAACGTCGTTTCATAATTTCTATAACTTTCCAAACTAATTCTTGTAGGTCAAATACAATCGAACGGATGTAAGAACACCCAAATGTATATTTCAACAATATACTCACAACTGAACAAATTTAACATATGTCAAATACAGGGATTTCAAAGTGCATTTCTAGTGGCAATTCGTTTCAACCATTCACATACAATTTCTGTAACGACCCAGGATTTTGGACATCCCGAGTTATGAATATTATTTATAACATTCAATAATTTTGTATTTCAATATACAATATTTCCATTCATCAATGATTAATAATTATCTAAACTTTTTCTAAATCAATATAACTTGAGTTTTCAAAACTATATTAAGTTATTAATTTGACTTAAATAAAATTTCTTAAATATATATTTTGTTTTAAAGTAAAATATGTATATATTGTTTAGAATTAATATATGTATTTGTTTCAAGGATAAATATGTATATTTATTCTAAAGATTGAACTATAATAGGAAATTTAAATTGATTGAAAATCCATTATTTTCAATATAGGATGATAAATTTTTATGTAATAAAATTAGATGAAAATTCTTAGTGAAGTGAAAGTGTTATGCTTTGATTTGGTATATACAAACAATGTTGTTTATATTGAATAAAATAATTTTAAGTTTCTTAAAAATATATGTACTTTGAATAAGGAAAATTGTATATATATGTTATGATAAGTTAAAAGAAAAATTTATAATATTTAATTGAGAAAAATGTTATAAATTGATGTGTATAAAAATGACTTATAAATAGGAGAAACTATTTAAACATAAATATCAATGAGACTTACCTTGTTTTGAAGTCATATATTTTTATATTATAAAAGAAGGAAGTGACTTGATTTATTTTGAAATAACATGTTTCTATATTTTAAATTAAAATGCGTATATGGTACATATATACATGAATACTTAAAATAATTTTAACCACTTTTGTAGCTTTTGTTTTGTAATACATGTATAGGAAAATATGTTGACTAGAGAATGTTTCATAAGTATTATTTTCTGTTCTAAAATTTAAATAACAAGTTCATTTCTAAAAAAATTGTGTAAAGAGCAAGCATTCATTTTATAAGGCAAAGAGTAACTATGGGCTATCTACCATCATCGAAATAGTGTTTATTTCATTTTATTTATATATAGATAGTGTTAATCTTCTTGTTTATTTCTCACCTTTATTTTAAAAATGTAAAACCTTTGAATTTAATCAAAGGACTTGAGTGAACATAGATAATAATTCTTAAATTCCAAATGTTAAGTTAAATAAAGTATTATTTCAATATAGTTTCTCATTTGCATTCTTTTTTGGTTTTAAATGTATATAACACAACACTACTTTGACAATGATTTTAATAGGCTGTTTAAATTCTTGAATTACACTTGCCTATGTTTTATTTTTGTATGTTTTACATTAATACACATTAAAAGAAAAAGTTGTAAACTATTTACTGTTAAATAAAAACAGATTAACAAAACCAGAAAAGATAAAAAGTTTTTAACAAGTTAAACAATGGGTAAATGAGTAAGAAATTGTATCAGTAAAACAAACCAACATTCGGCCCCAAAAAAATCTGAGGAAATCCGACATAATTATTCAAGTTTCTTTTCAAAATTCTCTCTGCTTAGAAAATATCACTTCACCCTCCAAAGGTCATTTCTATTTAACTTTGATATTGCAAAATTGTGTGTATATATATATATATATCTATTGTCTGGACAGTTGTTTGAGAATTTAAAAAAAGTAACTAAATAAAAACAAAAGCCTCTGTCTAAAACTAAGCAAGCATTAAATCAAACTGGAACAAAATTTAATAGAAGAAAGTGCTCTGTAACCAAAATCTGAAAACTTAAAGAGATCTTGAAGCAATCTCTGTTTAAAGAATCTAGCTACCTGAAAGCAAGTTCAAAGATTTCAAGTTTTCAAATTCAACTTCAAGTTTTAAAAGCATCTGGAAGCAAATGTTTAAGGTGAGAAACTTAATTTTTAAAATATAGAAATGAATTATTCTGTTCTTGTTGAAAGTGACATTTTGTTCATTTCAGTTTTAAAAATAAATATCTATTAACCTGATTCATGAATGATGTTGATGTAAACTACGAATATGTTTATATTCTAGTGTAGTTTAAGTTAAAAATATTTTCATGAACGATTTATGCTGTGTAGTTAGCTTGGGTCTAGTTTTACAGTAAAAATCATATTTTTGTGAAATTTCAATATAATTGAATCAAAGATTCAAGCATGCATGTTGGTTTCCCTGTTAGAAATAGGAATTTTAGAGGTTAAATTGTGATTTTTAACATCTTAGATTGTAAAAAATTTGGGAATGGACTTTTTCTGTCAAAAAAATTAATTTTCGGCGATCTCATCGCCGTGGGGTGGTGCGGCTAGGACTGGAAGATGCTGGTGGACTTGGGGAAGGTGATGACCATGGTCGTTGTTCGATTTGGCTTTTGTTTAGGTAGGTAAATGGATTGTAGGGCTTCGAGGTGGCGATGGGAGGCCCGTAAACGCGATCAATCTCAGAAGAAAGGACACAACCGAGACCTTCGAGATTTGGCAGGATGGAAGTGTCGGAGAAGAACTTACCATTGGTGGGTTTTAATAATAATAAATTTTGCTTATATTAATACTTAATTATGGTTATTAAGAAAATTGTTATCAGTATTTGATTTAACTTAAAGGATAAAATTCTTTTACTTGAGTTTATTTGAATAATTTGAGTAAGTAAAGATGATTAAGAAGATTATTATAATTAAGCTTTTGTATTTATTGAGTGCTTAAGAAATTTTTAATTTTATAACAATTAATAAGACGATTAAGGGTTGATTGATTAAGGAATAATTAATCAATATAATGATTATCAAATAATTGATTAAAATTATTTGAGGGTTAATGTAATTAATTACAGTCGATTAATTAATAAAGCAATTAAAGGTTAATTGCTGTAAATGGTTAAGAATAATTAATTTGTGTAATTAATTAAAAGTTAATTACTTAATGTAATTAGGGAATAATTAATCAAGGATGATTAATTTAAAAGTGAAATATAATTAAAATAATAAAGGGAAATAGATGCTTATACTTTGAAGTGAATTTGAGTCCTTAAGTGATATTATATTATAATCATTTCATAAAATAAAGTGTTATGGAATGAATGGTTCGTATCGACGAATGTTACGCCGTCGTATGATCCATTGTGAAGTTAAATATGTGAAATTGTATAAGCTTGTTTAGATAGGATCTAATTATCAATTGGAAATGAATGCCATTGAATAATTTTACGACCAAACTGTTGAAATGTTCCCAATAGATTAGTTGTATTTATTTTGATTTTTTTTAAACCTGGATGACATTTGGACAGCGGAAACTGACACCATTCCGCTTTATAGTTAATCTAAATTGTTGTGAATAATGTAAGCCATTGATCTGATTTTATATTGTAAAATTGTTTCTAACAATGATAATCTCGGATTTGTTGATCTTGCATATATCTGGTATGTGCCTGTTAATTATAGTCAAGAATATAATGTGAATCAATCTATGGAAGTTGATTGATGTGAATATCAGTAACTGTGAATTGTGAAATGCGAATTGATAAGTACCGTTGGGACTGATAAGCCTTGTCCTGTTTGGATTGATTTTTGAAATTAGTTTTGTTTTAAAAATAATATTATTTTTAGCAATGTTTTAATGGTTTATAAATATTTTGAAATATCGAAAGTAGTTATTTATTTCTACCTTTGAAAACCTTTTTAAGTTATAATTTTTATAAATAAATAAAATTTTAAATTGTTTCAAGTATTAACTCATTTTGTAATGACACTTTAAAGGATAATTTTTATTTATATTTAAGCATATTTTCTTCAAATTAAAATCTCTTTAATAAAAGTTGTTTAAATAATAATTTATAATAACCTTTATGAAGAATATTCTATTTATTAAACTTAAAATAATATTTTGAAATTTGTAAGTATGATTTGAAAGGAAATAATTATATATATATATATATATATATATATATATATATTTCAAAAGAAATAAGCTTTCTTAAATAAATGGCAATCCACATGGTTTTTTAAGGGTGAATAAGGTTTAACGGTTGCAACGGGAAATAAGTTTGTTGTATTGATTGATTGCTTTGATAGTTAAATAACCGACTATCAAAATTGGACAAAACCTGACTTTGGAAATATCTAGAGGGGACTCAAGAATTATACGGCACGGTTACTGATCGAGGTGCTATACCGTACGTATATACTTGTTTGTTCTCTAGGACGAAGTACAAGGAGACCCGCACACTAATGGTTAGGAGGTGAACTCCGATCTTGTATTTCGTCGGTGTATTTCCTAAAGAACCGGGGTTGAGTTTATTAGAAAATAGCAAACGTTGTTTCGAAGATACTGGGATCGGATTTGAAATCTGAAAACCACTTCGATCCAACGAGATGTTTTCGGGATGAAGACAAGAGCTTGGAGTCGAAGATGGAGCGTTGAAGTGCAAGGGCTACTCGCTACTAATCCTAAGGGTGATTCAAAAATGGATGTAGTAGGAATAGTGCCTTCGGTTCCGTTCTAACCCGAAATGAACTTGTATGGACGAATGCTTTTAGAATATCGTCAGGTGGACAATGAGCATTCTAAGGGATATGTTCTAAAAAGGTAACGCTTAGCCTCAAGCCTCATCAACCAGAATGACTGAAAATCAGGGGTTATGCAGCAAGGCTAGGTGGGTAGCACCCATTTCGAGGTAAGGTAATCCCTGTCTAGATGTCCCTTTTTTTCGGCTTAGTGGTGCGGTTGCTGATCCCAAGGGGTGATCTTACTCGAGATTACCCTGTAAGGGATAGTCCCGATCTTGTGTTGTAGGGGTTCGGGAGTGATCCTCGGTATTGTGATCTAGGCCATGTACCGTGACAGGTGGTACCCCAGTGCCTAGTCATTAGTTGGAAATCCATTCTCCCTACGCTCCTTGTACGAGTTTTGTTTGTATTACTCACTCCGTGGCTAGTAGCTGTAATTTAATAATGTAACGATTTTGGCTATTTTAATAAGTATTTGTATATAGACCTTATTACAATATCAGAGGATTTCATAAGAATTTTTTTAGCTATCGTAAGGTAAAAACCCGACATGTTTATTTGTGGCGTGGTCTTACGAGATGCTTTTGTTTTCTAAAGGAATTTTCAAAATTTAATAGTCAAGTTGATTGTGTTTCTCACGCTGGTATACCAGACTGACTCAGGCTTTGGTATTTTTCCTATATGCTCGGGTCAGACCGAGCATATTTCCAGGTTTAACTGGAAGAGTGGAAACTTTAGGAGCAGGAGCTGGATTAGGAGACATATTCTCGTAGATGATTTTATTCAATCTGTTTTTGGTTGTGTGGTTATTGTTGTAAGGAAAGGATTGATATAACTGTTTGAGTTTGTGAGGTCGTAAACTTTGATATAAAGTTTGTATATATTATCAAAGTAACAGTTTTGGTTTTGTGTAAAGATTTGTATATATTATAATTTATTCATTCCACTGTAAGGTTCTGATTTGTTCTCTTTCCTTCTATCTTCTTTCTATTTCTACCTTCTTTCTTTCTTTCATTATCCATCTTTCCGTGTGATTTGGGCTGATGAATGTGTTTAAAGTTGGTTTAAATCGGCATGGAAAAATTGGTATCAGAGCCTAGGTTGAGTGAATCCTAGGTTCGAGTAGGTTGCTCATTAGGAATAGAGTCTATAGCAACCTGTTGAGTCTGAGTGTGTGTATATATATATATATATATATATACGAGAGTGCGTATTTGTTAGTTATATAAAAATGGTTTTATATTGTGTTAATTGAATGGTTAAGTGACATATGGATTCTGGTCAATACGAGTAGCTGACGTTATTGATAGGGATCTCTAAACACTTGGACCAGGCCAACGGACACAATATTGTTTTAAAAAGGGGTAGATGAAATAATCTTACCCAATATAAGAAGTATGATTTTTAAATAAATATGATATTTAAAATGATTGGTTGTGATGATAGAAATTTATCATATAGATTTTGAGTGGTTTAGCCATCAACCTTAAGTATATTCATTTGTTGCCCTTTTGACTAGAACATACCCTTAGAAATTGAACCCTTTAGAATTTGAATCTTTGAAAAAAAATGTATTCTTAATAATTTTATTTACAAGAGAAATTTGGAAAACTCTTAAATTGATATTTGAAAAGCTTTTAAACTAGTAAATTTTTGTAAAATTTTCCACTCTTTAAAGATAAAATTAATTAACTAGGTAATTAAAGATTAATTATATTACAGTTAACACTTAATTAATTCAGTGATTAGAGATAAATTAAAATGAATGATTAATTAAAGCATAGAGAAGTAATTAAAAGAATTGTTAGTAGTTAATGTGAAGGTCATTAACTAGGGATTATGTGATGATTGATTAATGTGATTAATTTTAATTATTAATTAGGTTAATTAATTGGGAATGTTTGAAATTTTAAAACCTTATAACAATTTATTTGTTATATATATACACACACACACACACACATATACATACATGGATCTACAGATTGAAGAAATAAGTTGTTTATAAAAACTTACTATATATATGTGTGTGTATATTTTTCTACCTATAATTACTTTTCAAATATATATGTACTTGGATTATTTTGTAAAGATGGTTTTATAAAATCTTGGATAATGAGAATACAAAGTGGTAGAATGAATTTGAAGTGTAAACTTTGATAGACTCCTTAACTTGTAGAATTCTAAACCTTAGGATCTTATTTTTGGGACTTGGTTTGGGTTACAGAGAACCCGTATTATTCATCGTGGTGGAGCTTTGGCCCGAGCTAGAAGAGAGGGTGACTTGGATGAAGTCAGAAGGATCAGGGCGGAACTTAATGAGCCGTCCTTGTATGTAGAAGAGCCGAAGGCACCTGAAGAGTCGGTTGAGCAACCCCAGCCACAGCCCCAGCCTCAGTCGCAGCCACAACCTCATCAGGAAGATTCAGAAGAGGAGTTCGACAACAAAGAAGAATTTGAGGTCGAAGAAGAAGAGGAGTTCGACGACGAAGAAGAATTTGAGGTCGAAGAAGAAGAGGAGTTCGACGACGAAGAAGAATTTGAGGTTGAAGAAGAAGAGGAGTTCGACGAGGAGGAGGCATTCGAGGTGGAAGAAGATCCTGAATCTGAAAACGATGATGCTATCAGTTGGAATATAGGTGAAGTTGTTGAGGGACCAGATGCTGGTGAAGGTTTCATTCATGGAGTACCTAATCCAGAGGAGGTTCGGGTTCCTGATAATGATAAAGAGGTCAGGGTCCGTATTAGGAGTTGGGTTGTTTTCTCTAGGATGTATATATAGTTTCTATATGTGTTTTGACCCATGGACGTCATGGATGTTAAGTGTTTGGTAGGGTAGTTACATATCTGTGTATATATGTATGGTTGATGGATGGTGATAACATCTGTAGGAATATTTTGGATAGTGCTTAATGTAATGTATATTTTGATATACTATGTGAATCTTTATGTTTACCAGTGTAGTTTGAGTTGTTATTGATCTATTTTATTGTGAGTGGATAATTTTTACTAGTTTAACTATAGAATTTCGGGGACGAACTTCTTTTTAAGGGGGAAGGAATGTAATGACCCAGGATTTTGGACATCCCAAGTTATGAATATTATTTATAATATTCAATAATATTGTATTTTAATATACAATATTTCCATTTATCAATGATTAATAATTATCTAAACTTTTTCTAAATCAATATAACTTGAGTTTTCTAAACTATATTAAGTTATTAATTTGACTTAAATAAAATTTCTTAAATGTATATTTTGTTTTAAAGTAAAATATGTATATATTGTTTAGATTTAATATATGTATTTGTTTCAAGGATAAATATGTATATTTATTCTAAAGATTGAAATATAATAGGAAATTTAAATTTATTGAAAGTCCATTATTTTCATGTATAGGATGATAAATTTTTTTGTAATAAAATTAGATGAAAATTCTTAATGAAGTGAAAGTGTTATACTTTGATTTTGTATACACAAACAATGTTGTTTATATTGAATAAAATAATTTTAAGTTTCTTAAAAATATATGTACTTTGAATAAGGAAAATTGTATATATATGTTATGATAAGTTAAAAGAAAAATTTATAATATTTAATTGAGAAAAATGTTATAAATTGATGTGTATAAAAATCACTTAAATAAATAGGAGAAACCATTTACACATAAATATAAATGAGACTTAGTTTGTTTTGAAGTCATATATTTTTATATTATAAAAGAAGGAAGTGACTTGATTTATTTTGAAATAATATATTACTATATTTTAAATTAAAATGTGTATATGGTACATATATACATGAATACTTAAAAATAATTTTAACCACTTTTGTAGCTTTTGTTTTGCAACACATGTATAGGAAAATATGTTGACTAGAGAATGTTTCATAAGTATTATTTTCTGTTCTAAAATTTAAAATAACAAGTTCATTTCTAAAATAATTGTGTAAAGTGCAAGCATTAATTTTATAAAGCAATAAGTAACTATGGGCTATCTAACATCATCGAAATAGTGTTTATTTCATTTTATTTATATATAGAGAGTGTTAATCTTCTTGTTTATTTCTCACCTTTATTTTAAAAATGTAAAACCATTGAATTTAATCGAAGGTCTTGAGTGAATTTAGATAATAATTCTTAAATTCCAAATGTTAAGTTAAATAAAGTATTATTTCAATATAGTTTCTCATTTGCATTCTTTTTGGTTTTAAATGTATATAACACAACACTACTTTGACAATGATATTAATAGGCTGTTTAAATTCTTGAATTACACTTGCCTATGTTTTATTTTTGTATGTTTTATATTAATACACATTAAAAGAAAAAGTTGTAAACTATTTACTGTTAAATAAAAATAGATTAACAAAACCAGAAAAGAAAAAAGGTTTTAACAAGTTTAACAATGGGTAAATGAGTAAGAAATTGTATCAGTAAAACGAACTAACATTTGGCACCGGAAAATCTAAGGAAATCCAACATAATTATTCAAGTTTCTTTTCAAAATTCTCTCTACATAGAAAATATCACTTCAGCCTCCAAAGGTCATTTCTGTCTAACTTTGATATTGCAAAATTGTGTGTGTGTATATATATACATACATACATATATATATATATATATATATATATATATATATTGTCTGGACTGTTGTTTGAGAATTTAAAACAAGTAACTAAATAAAAACAAAAGCCTCTGTCTAAAACTAAGCAAGCATTAAATCAAACTGGAACAAAATTTAATAGAAGAAAGTGCTCTGTAACCAAAATCTGGAAACTTAAAGAGATCTTGAAGCAATCTCTGTTTAAAGAATCTAGCTACCTGAAAGCAAGTTCAAAGATTTCAAGTTTTCAAATTCAACTTCAAGTTTTAAAAGCATTTGGAAGCAAATGTCTAAGGTGAGAAACTTAATTTTTAAAATATAGAAATGAATTATTCTGTTCTTGTTGACAGTGAACATTTTGTTCATTTCAGTTTTAAAAATAAACATCTATTAACCTGATTCATGAATGATGTTAATGTAAATTGCGAATATGTTTATATTCTAATGTAGTTAAGTCAAAAATATTTTCATGAACGATTTATGCTGTGCAGTTAGCTTGGGTCCCGTTTTACAGTAAAAATCATATTTTTGTGAAATTTCAGTATATTTGAATCAAAGATTCAAGCATGCATGTTGGTTTCCCTGTTAGAAATAGGATTTTTAGAGGTTAAATTGTGATTTTTAACAGCCTAGATAGTAAGAAATTTGGGAATGAACTTTTTCTGTCAAAAAAATTAATTTCCGGCATTCTCATCGCCGTGGGGTGGTGCGGCCAGGACTGGAAGGTGCTGGTGGACTTGGGGAAGGTGATGACCGTGGTAGTTTGTTCGATTTGGCTTTTGATTATGTAGGTAAATGGATTGTTAGGTTTTCGTGTGGCGATGGGAGGCCCGTAAACGCGATCAATCTCGGAAGAAAGAACACAACCGAGACCTTCGAGATTTGGCAGGAAGGAAGTGTCGGAGTAGAACTTACCATAGGTGGGTAAGTTGTGTCGATCGGTGAGGGGAGTTGAGAGCAGTTCGACGGAAATCGAACTTGGGTTTTTTCGATGGTTCGAATTGAAGAGGTGTTTTACGAGGGAGTGGATTCGAGTCTTCGTCGAGGTGGCGATTGTGACCAGAAGAGGCAAAGACATCGACCCAAGGATTCGCGATGTTGGAATAGGCATCAGAGCATTTGTGCATGCGCACCGCGTGCACGTGATGCCAGACATGGTGGGATTTGGAAAGGCGAGAAGGAGGGTCCGGTACGGGTTGTGTTTGTTCGTGTTGCCGATGTTCAAGAGGGTGGTCTTCGAGATGATCAGAGATGGTCTCGTAGAGTTCATGGCATTGGATTTTTCATCGGCTTGGGAGATGCTAGTCTAGTTTCTGGGAATAGAATGGAGAAGAGATTGGGATAAGGCGGGTTCTTCCTGTTTGTTTATAATGGGCTTCGGCCCATTTGTGTTGTGATAAAATAGGTTCGGTTGTTTTGTTGTTTTAGGTTATGGACCTCGGACCGATGATGCTTGGTTTTATTTTTAACAAGCTTTTTTAATAAGGAAAATTGTTATAAAGTAAAAATTAAATCATAACCATTTGTTTTCAAAAGCATATAACAAGCATGGAATAAGTGAGTGAATCAAAGTATATGTTTTGAACAAATCCACTTTTATATTGCAATGTTTATTTAAGTTTATTATTTTAAAGAATTTGGTATATAAAAAGTTTTAAATTCATATTGTTTTCCCACATTTTAACAAGTATGATGATATATGTGAATCCTTTAAACAATCATCTTTGATCTTAAATATTATTTAACATTTATTTAAAACAATGGGTTTTAATAATAATAAACTTTTTTTATATTAATACTTAATTATGGTTATTTAAGTAAATTATTATCAGTATTTGATTTAACTTAAAGGATAAAATTCTTTTACTTGAGTTTATTTGAATAATTTGAGTAAGTAAAGATGATTAAGAAGATTATTATAATTAAGCTTATGTATTTATCAAGTGCTTAAGAAATTTTTAAATTTATAACAATTAATAAGACGATTAAGGGTTGATTGATTAAGGAATAATTAATAAATATAATGATTATCAAATAATTGATTAAAATTATTTGAGGGTTAATGTAATTAATTATAGTCGATTAATTAATAAAGCAATTAAAGGTTAATTGGTGTAGATGGTTAAGAATAATTAATTTTTGTAATTAATTAAAAGTTAATTACTTAATGTAATTAGGGAATAATTAATCAAGGATGATTAATTTAAAAGTGAAATATAATTGAAATAATAAAGGGAAATAGATGCTTATACTTTGAAGTGAATTCGAGTCCTTAAGTGATATTATATTATAATCATTTCATAAAATAAAGTGTTATGGAATGAATGGTTCGTATCGACGAATGTTACGTCATCGTATGATCCATTATGAAGTTAAATATGTGAAATTGTACAAGCTTGTTTAGATAGGATCTAATTATCAATTGGAAATGAATGCCATTGAATAATTTTACGACCAAACTGTTGAAATGTTCCCGATTGATTAGTTGTATTTATTTAGATTTTTTAAAAACTGGATGACATCTAGACAGCGGAAACTGACACCATTCCGCTGTATAGTTAATCTAAATTGTTGTGAATAATGTAAGCCATTGATCTGGTTTTATATTGTAAAACCGTTTCTAGCAATGATAATCTCGGATTTGTTGATCTTGCATATATCTGTTATGTGCCTGTTAATTATATTCAAGAATAATGTGAATCAATCTATGGAAGTTGATTGATGTGAATATCTGTGACTGTGAATTGTGAAATGTGAATTGATAAGTACCGTTGGGACTGATAAGCCTTGTCCTGTTTGGATTGATTTGTGAAATTAGTTTTGTTTTAAAAATAATATTATTTTTAGAAATGTTTTGAAGATTTATAAATATTTTGAAATATCGAAAGTAGTTATTTATTTCTACCTTTGAAAACCTTTTTAAGTTATAATTTTTATAAATAAATAAAATTTTAAATTGTTTCATGTGTTAACCCATTTTGTAATGACACTTTAAAGGATAATTTTTATTTATATTTAAGCATATTTTCTTCAAATTAAAATCTCTTTAATAAAAGTTGTTTAAATAATAATTTATAATAACCTTTATGAAGAATATTTTATTTATTAAACTTAAAATAATATTTGGAAATTTATAAGTACGATTTGAAAGGAGATAGTTTTATACATATTTCAAATGAAATAAGCTTTCTTAAATAAATGGTAATACACTTGGTTTTTTAAGGGCGAACAAGGTTTAACAGTAGCAATGGGAAATAACTTTTTTGTATTAATTGATTGCTTTGATAGTTAAATAACCGACTATCAAAATTGGAAAAAACCTGACTTTGGAAATATCTAGAGGGACTCGAGAATTATATGGTACGGTTATCGATCGAGGTGCTATACCGTATGTATATACTCGTTTGTTCTCTAGGACGAAGTACAAAGAGACCCGCACACTAAAGGTTAGGAGGTGAACTCTGATCTTGTATTTTGTCAGAGTATTTCCTAAAGAACCGTGGTTGAGTTTACTGAAAAGTAGCGAACGTTGTTTCGAAGAGACCGGGATCGGATTTGAAACCCGAAACCCACTTCGATCCAACGATACGTTTTCGGGATGAAGACAAGAGCTTGGAGTCAAAGATGGGGTAGTGAAGTGCAATAGCAACTCGCTACTAATCCTAAGGGTGATTCCAAAATGGATGTAGTAGGAATAGTGCCTTCAGTTCCGTTCGAACTCGAAACGGACTTGTACGGACGAATGCTTTCAGAACATCGTCAGGTGGACGTTGAGCATTCTAAGGGATATGTTCTAAATAGGTAACGCTTAGCCTCAAGCCTCATCAACCGGGAATGACTGAAAATTAGGAGTTATGCAGCAAGGCTAGGTGGGTAGCACCTATTTCAGGGTAAGGTAATCCCTGTATAGATGTCCCTTTTTTTCCGGCTTAGTGGTGCAGTTGTTGATCCCAACCGTAGGGTGATCTTACTCGGTATTATCCAGTAAGGGATAGTGCCGGTCTTGTGTTGCAGGGTGTCGGGAGTGATCCTCGGTACTGTGATCTAGGCTACATACCATGACAGGTGGTACCCCGGTGCCTAGTCATTAGTTGGAAATCCATTCTCCCTACGTGCCCTGTACGAGTTTTGTTTGTATTACCCACTCTGTGGCTAGTAGCTGGAATTTAACAATGTAACAATTTCAGCTATTTTAATAAGTATTTGTATATATACCCTACTATAATATCATAGGATTTCATAAGAAATGTTTTAGCTATCGTAAGGTAAAAACCCGACATGTTTATTTGTGGCGTGGTCTTACGAGATGCTTTTGTTTTCAAAAGGAATTTTCAAAATTTGATAATCAAGTTGATTGTGTTTCTCATGCTGGTATACCAGATTGACCCGGGCTTTGGTGTTTTTCTATATGCTCGGGTCAGACGGAGCATATTTCCAGGTTTAACTGGAAGAGTGGAAGCTTCAGGAGAAGGAGCTGGATCAGGAGACGTATTCTCGTAGATGATTTTATTTAGTCTGTCTTTGGTCGTGTGGTTATTGCTGTAAGGACAGGATTGATATAACTGTCCGAGTTTGTGAGGTTGTAAAATCGGATATAAAGTTTGTATATATTATCAAAGTAACAGTTTTGGTTTTGTGTAAAGATTTGTTTATATTATAATTTATTCATTCCGCTGTAAGGTTCTGATTTATTCTCTTTCCTTATATCTTCTTTCTATTTCTACCTTCTTTCTTTCTTTCTTTCATTATCCATCTTTTCGTGTGATCTGGGCTGACGAGTGTGTTTAAAGTTGGTTTAAATCGGTACGAAAAAATGGGTCATGACAATTTCCAACTCTATCAAACAATAATATCAAACATGTAAACTAGTCTGAGTCATGATACATGTTTTAGAGAGTTAAAAGAGAGATTATACTACATGAGTACTTTGGCACATGCAATGCACGTGCGTAGGAGGAATAGCTATTAAAAAACGCTGTTTTAAAGGTATTTACAGTTTTATAAATGACTTTGAAATGTATGTAGTTTTGAATTTTTTGGATACTAACTTTCAGTACACATCTACGTTTGATGGACATCCATGTCCGATAGATGCGTGTATGAATTGATTGTATCAAATATGAAAATAAGCTTAAATTAGGCCGACCTTACTTAGTGAAAATGACTTTGACTTGTACGTAGTGTTGCATTTTTTGGATACTAACTTCAATACACATTCTCATTTGATGGACGTCCACGTCCGATAGATGCGTATATGAAATGATTGTATTAAATATGTAAATAAGCTTAAATTAGACCATCCTTACTGAGCGAAAAAGACTTTGACATGTACGTAGTGTTGCATTTTTTGAATACTAACTTTCAGTGCACATCCACGTTTGATGGACGTCCACATCCCATAGTTGCTTCTATGAAATGATTGAATCAAACATGGAAATAAGCTTAAATTAGACCGACCTTACTCTGCCAAAAAGAATTTGTATACATTTGCTTGGTTGAAAACAAAAAAGGACAGAGCTACCAATAGCAAAATCTTGCACTTGCAAATTGAAAACATTGTAATATTTTAAGCGTATAATTAATAGCAAGCATATTCAAATGCAATATTAGATGCCAATGGTACAAAATAACAAAGTTAGTAATGATAAGATAAATAAAGTGGCATAAACTCCACCTACGACAAATAGTAATTTTACTGAGTGAAATGAACAATTTTTTAACAAACTGAGCACATAGAGTATGTATGGGGTAGCTCAATGTATTTAACAGAAATGAAATAGCACTCAGCCTAGGTTTCTGGTATTACAATCAAGATGAAATATCTTTAAAAATAAATAACACATAATCTTGCAACAAAATTGTGACGACCCAGAACTTTGAATATTTGAAATCGAAATATTTAATTGATTTTAGATATTTGGAGGTTAGTTTAACTTGAATTTCAAAATTAAGAATGAATTTGGCAATTAAATTATTGAATTTAATCATAGAAATTTGGGTAGAATTTTTTGATCTTCAATTCTAAGCTTGTTAAAAATAATTTGATGGATTAGAAAATTTATGTTGATAATACTGAGGTTAATGGAAGCATCAGAATTTAATTTAGAAATGTTCTATTCGGTTTTGAAATTATATCGTTTAAATCGATATTTAAAAATAGCCTTCCAAGGCGCAGTCTCGGAATTCGACGAAACCTGTTCCATTGGATCCGTAATATTGTATTGTTATCGGATTTCAATTTTCGTAATGTTTGGAGTTGACGTTTGGCCGTTCGATAAGCAAATGCGTTGAAAATTATATCGAAATTTAATTTAATAACCGGCTTCAAAAAGCTATCTTCTCCATACGATCAAATTAGGACTCGAAACCTTTTCCATTGCGTTCGAAATAGGGATATAACATTATAAATGCCTAAAGGAACGCCTTGATGGGAGATCAAAATTTTGAGTCGCGTTTATCGAGACCATTTAAATTCAATTAAATATATATATATATATATATATATATATATATATATATATATTCTAGTCAAGTGTTCATATCAACTGAAATTTTATCTACATCAAACCTTTTCTTTGCTTTAGCTATTATGTTCCTCAAGGCACTGTCGCCTGAAGATTTTGCGTGCCTTTTCCCTCTTTTCAAAACATCATGTTCCAATTTTCATTTTAAATATCCCACGCAAGAAATCATTTGCAAACAAAGACAAAAAATGGCCGAACGATTTCACTCTCCTCTTCATTTCAGATAAACGAAATCCACGAAATTATATTCAAAAGCAAATCATGGCCGCGCTCCCCGTGTATTCTGAAATCAACGAAATCAATTCGATTACAACCTAATCGTGGAATCGAGTCGCGTGCTCGAAGGCTGGAGGTGGGGTGCGGCATTTTTAGGGTTTGCGATTAAGTCCCAAAGCTTGCGCGGCGAATGATGAGGGGCGACATGAGCTTGAGATATGGAATCAAGGAGAATCGGCGACTAGGGTTTCGGCAACAACATAGGACTCGAGTTCGAACGGCAGGCAGCGGCGATGCGAATGCAGGTCTTGGCAATAGTTCATCAAGCTCGCGATGATGGTTCGTGAAGGGAAGGCATAGCACGGTGATCGTGGGGGAGCTCGAGGGTCTGACATCGGTTGTGGGACGATTTTGGTTCGTCGTAGCAATTTGGTGACGTCAGGGCTTCAATTGAAGTGTCGTGATCGTGGTCCAGTAGTGGTGACCGAGTTGCAGTTTGATTTGGGGGAGTCTGTTAGGTAAGTTTAGGATTTGTATACTTACTATATTCATTTAGTTTAAAAATCTAAATAATTATAAAAGTCAGAAGAAAAAAAAATATAATATATACATACAGTTTTCAATTTTTATAGGCATACAGAAAATGTAATTTTTACAGTGAAAATAAAGAAAATTTGTTTTTAATTTAATTTCTAGTTGAATAAATTTATTTAAAAGGAATGGTGTTTAAATAAAACCATTGGATAATTAAAAAATTACCAAACGAAGATTGGTTATTCGATTTATTTCGAATATTAATGAATTGTATAATTGTTTATACAAGGTCTGAAAACATAAAGGAAATGAACTGAATGAAAATGGATTGCATGCAAAACAAAGGTGAGATCTTCTCACTCAATCAATATTGTTCTGATTGAAATTTTGAATAGTTAGATTTAAAATTTTTGATTGTGTGCTTGGATGATTGATTTATAATAATTATTCACCGGGTGATATTATATATATAGAAGTATATAATATATATTGGAGTTGTTGATTTCCCGCTTTATATAGCGGATGAGACCCTATGCGCCTCATAATAGCGGATGATATTTTATAATCCCATATACCACAATATTCCACCTCGAAGTGGAATTAGTATTTAATTGTTGTGCTAACGTCTGTGGATGAAGGGAAAACAGGTTGGAGGGATCCAACTGGATTCCTTAAATATTTGAATTTGTCTCAATATTGTGTGTTGCTCATTTATAATCTGTGTGTGACTATTGCGATTGAAACTGTTAAAGGCTATAATTTAGCCAAATATATTTTTGATATCGTAGGATACCAGAAATAAATGAAAAAATTGATTTTTGAAATTAGTAGAAAATTTATAGTAAATTAATTTTAGAAAATTGAATAAATTTAAAAGATGGAATTTGTTTTAAAAGATAATTAATTTGGTGTTGAAATAATTTTAGAAATCAATTTTGGAAATTGATTTGGTATTTGAAATAAATTTGGAAATCAATTTAGAATTTAATTCGGTGCTGAAAATGAATATTTGGAAATCGACTTGAAAATCGTATATTAATGGATATTTAGAAGTTTAAATTTACAACAGGAATTCATAAAGGAAAGGGAAATTTGTTTTAAAAATAAACAATTGGTTATTTTTAAAAGTGTGAAAGGAATTTACGGAATCGAAATGTAAATTTAAAATAAATCAAGAAAGATTTATTAATTGATTTGAATGAACCATTTTGAAATGAAAAATGTATTTTCCCTGGAAAGCCGAGTATGATTTCGAAGTAGCCTATAAATATAAACTGAAAATTTTAAGGATGATTTTAGAAAGGATACTTTGGATAAACTTTTTCTTAACTGGTTTCAAATCTTTAAAGTATGGATTTATTTAATCACTTATAGAAGGGATTATTCTAAAGATAAAAAAAATTGATATTTGTTTTAGGAAAACGATTATTTAAATAGTTATATCCTATCTACTAATTTTATTTTAGAAATTAGTTTGGACTTGAATTTTTATATGAGATATTAGTATGATATTTTTCATAACTAATATTTAAGCAAGTGTTTCAAAATAATTTTATTTTGAATATTTCCAAGTATATTTTGGATAAGTATTTTTAATTATTTTTAAAGTATTTGAACTCAACAGATTTCCAGTGGAAATAAATAAATATTTTGAAATGTATTCCGCGTAAGGAGAAGTGATTTGAATTTTTTTTCAAAGTATTGAAATGTGGAAACTAATTTGAAATCTGTTTACAAATGATTGAAGTGTGAAATAAATCTTGCAGAAATATCTTGAAAATAAATAATTTGGAAAATTTATTTAAATCCGGCAATTGTTGTGGATGTTGATTGATAGTTAAATAACCAATAATCAATATTTGCCGTTAAATGGCATTTGAATTTCGATGCGACCGGGGGTCGGATTCCAAGTGGATATCCAAAAACCACATCGAACCTTTGTGATTGTGATGGATCTTTTATTCAAAAGATCAAAGTGGAAATTTTGTTGTAATTTGTTGAAATCCGAATGTAACACTTATTTTAAAAAATAAGCGCTCGTTATTCGGATAAGCCAGGAGAGGAATTTGTGTCATAAAAACCCATTTCGAATAATGGTACGATGAAATGGGATTGCATTTGAAGACGGTGTTGAAGACCGGGTATTTTCGAAAGCGAAAGGATTACCTGTAAAATGTCTCTGCACCGAGTTGCTCCGTATAGAGATTTCATCACCTTTGTGATGGAGATTCCGGAGTGATTACTAAATATCCGGATTTGCAAGGGTTAGTAAATATCCGGATTTGCAAGGGATTCTTTGGAAGTGCCTTCGGTTCCGTTCGATCCCAGAACGGACTTGTATGGATGTGTGTCTTACGTTACACTTTCAGATGTAAAGATGGTTTCTATCAAACACATTTCTGTTGGTGGCGGAGAATTTATTCTCTTAGCTTAACACCCTTCTCTCAGACGTACGAGCTTAGAGGCTATGTAGGTTATGGTTACTAGTGATATACTCCCAAATTGGTAATGTGGCATACGAAGTGCTGCTGATCATTTGTTGATCATAGCATGACTTTGTGAAAAGTGTAGCTTTGTGGGCGAAACCTCATCGAGCCTCACACCCCGGAAATGGTCGAAACAGGAAAGATGCGGCAAGATTTCAGGGGTAGCTCCCCTAGGGTATGTCCATTCCTTCTGGAAAAGGTTGGTGTCAGGTATGGAGCCCTGATATTTAACCTTTTTGGTTACTGCAAATACTTTTATTTGTGGTTGTTGGTGTAGAGGATCCTCGTATAAAGGTTGCAAACGACCGAGGGTGGCATATCTTAGGTTTTACTTCCTGGGAAGGGGTAACCGGCCTTGTGTTGGCAGAGGGCCGGGTAGGTTCTCGAGACGTTCCTCTAGAGGCGTACCCATGTGGCAGTAGGAAGTTCCTTAGCCCGACCATTTGTTGGAAATCCAAACTCCAATACGCACCTTGTACGGTTTTAGTTGTATAACCCGCCATTTACTTATGGTGGTCACCACTGTTTAGATGGTAGCTATAGTAAGCATAGTTCGAAATGTCTACACTGGCTAAGATTAATATTATACTTTCGAAATGTTTTCTGCACTATGCACTAATAATAATATCAAAAGATTTTGCGTATTAAGCATGTTTGACTATCATAAGGAGAAATCTCCTCCAATTCCGTGTTTGCATTGTGCGTGTGGTGGGAGGCCTTATGGTAGTTTCATTTTCCAAAAGAATAGCGGACTTCTCTTTATTTTCTTTGTGAAAATAACTGTTTTTAAGATCTCACACCAGTCCCACGACTGACCTGAAGTTTATTGTTCCCTTTCTAAACTCTGGGTGCCCACAATTTTCCACACGGGCAGCCTAGAGTCAGGTTATCAGTTATTCGGGAGAGAAGTCAAGAAGTTGCTATGGAGATCAGGAGTTGGAGCTGGATTGCGAGGCGTATCACTTATATATGTCATATTTCTTTCCGCTGTTTGTTGTTGTACACTCTGATAATGTAATGTAATAACTGATATAGTGATTCTGTTTAAAGATATTTATTTATCAATTATATTTGTTCCGCTACGAAATGTGAGATTCTATTATTCTTTCTGTTTCTTCTTTCTTCTTCTTCTTCCTCTTCTTCTTTAAATCCTAACAGTTCGATTTTCCGGCATTCGACTGTTCGGTATTCGATACAGTGGACGTATTGATGTCGATTTCCGGGCGTCGAAAAATGGGACTGTTACATGTGGTATCAGAGCATTTGGTTAAGCGACAACCCTCGCTCTGTTGGGTGTTACTCATTAGAGATAGAGTCAGTAGTACTCTTGAATGAGTGTGAGTGTAATAATAGATATGAGCGCATATTTGTTAGTGAAAATAAAATTGTTTTATATTGTGTTGACTTATCGGTTGATTGTTTATAGATTCTGGTCGGTGCAGTTTGGGCAACTGTATCGATAGGGGTTTCTAAACTCTTAAACTAGATAAACCGACACAGTATTGTTTTAAAATCGGGTAAATGAGATAATTTTACCCAAACTATTTTCCTATATAAAAGAAATAAATTTTCTACGAATTATTATAATATATGGTTGCTTGGTTGTTAGGAAGCGATAATATTAAATTATTATCATCGTTGTATGAGAAATTGAAATCAAAACCAAAAGGTAAGAAAATAAAAATCAAAATGGGATTTGTAAATGTAAATTGTAAATGAGATCTATAATTTGAAATAGAATTCCAGAGAAATATTTGAAAATGTTCTTGAAAATATTTGAAATTCGGGAAATTTGGAAATTAAATTCCTTTTGAGTTTGAAAATGGTTTCAAGGGTTTGGAAAAATGTTTTTGGAGGGATAAAAGCTCTAAACTCTTTCCGGTCACTGAAAATAATTCCGGCAATGATCGCGACATCATCGGTGTTCATTTTCGAGTTTCCAAAAGAGGAATTGCTGCCAAATTGTTTTAAACGAAAGTTGTTTGGAAAATTTGGGTTTGGTTTTGAAATTCAAAGGATAATTTGGATTGTTTTCAATAATGGTTTTGAAATGTTGAAAAGACTCTGGAATCCTATAAAAATAGCTATGGAATAATAAATACATTTGAAAACTTAGAAAATTTAGATTTTAACTGAAATTAGTTAATTTGAAAAAAAGTGAATTTTAGAAGTCTAATAGAATAAATGATAGGAATAAAATTATTAAGATGGAAAATAAATTGTGAATGAATTTGCAATTGCAAGTACATGAAAGTGAATTGAATGTTGAAATTCATTTCGAATTTGTAAGTGAATAGAAGTAGAATTGAATTTGGTTTGTATTAAATAAAGTGAAATATTGAAATAAAGAAATGGTTTGAGATAAAATGAATTGGAATTTGTAATAAATTAGTAAATAAAACTGATTTAAAATAGTACAGTTGTGAATGAAAGATAATTGACAAATTTAATATTCAGAAGATAAACTGAATCCAAATAAATTGAAAGGGTAAATTGAATTCAAATAAAATTGAAAGAGTAAGATTGAATGAAAATGGATATATAACTTCAATATGAAGTAAAAATGGTATAAGAAGTATATATTGAAATTTCGTAAAGGAATGAGCAAAAATGATATTTGAATGTTGTAATTGGATATTATGGCTAGCAGGATATACAAGTGTATTAAAAACAAAGGAATTGGGATTTGATTTTCGACGATAAATTTAAATTGCTCGACAAAAAGGTATGTATTTAAATTCCTATATGAAATTTGATGGTTTTCTTGTCTAGCTGCTTGGCCTTTTGTTTTCTTTTGGAATCTGGGGGCCTGTGGTGCCATTTTGTAGTCGTACCGAGCTGGCCGCGCAAAGGAGACGCTGCCGAAATTTTTCGAAAATTTAGGAGTTAGAAAAATTTTGAGAAAATTTTGAAAGTTTAAAATTTGAATTGTGAAGTAAATGAAGTTGTTTGGAATCTGTGAAAATTTTGCAAAGCTAGTTTAAATGGTAATGGATCTTTGGTAATTTTTTTTTTGTTTTGAAAAGTTGATAAACTGTTTAGTTTTGGAAAGATAGCAAATGGGTTAAGGATCGTTCTTCTTCACTAGTAATTTTGGGACGAAATTCTTTTAAGGGTGGAAGGATGTGACGACCCAAAATTTTGAATATTTGAAATCGAAATATTTAATTGATTTTGGATATTTGGAGGTTAGTTTAACTTGAATTTCAAAATTAAGAATGAATTTGGCAATTAAATTACTGAATTTAATCATAGAAATTTGGGTAGAATTTGTTGATCTTCAATTCTAAGCTTGTTAAAAATAATTTGATGGCTTAGAAAATTTATGTTGATAATACTGAGGTTAATGGAAGCTTCAGAATTTAATTTGGAAATGTTCTATTCAGTTTTGAAATTATATCGTTTAAATCGATATTAAAAATAGCCTTCCGAGACGCAGTCTCAGAATTCGACGAAACTAGTTCCATTGGATCCGTAATATTGTATTATTATCGGATTTCAATTTTCGTAATGTTTGGATTTGTCGTTTGGCCGTACGATAAGCAAACGCGTTGAAAATTACATTGAAATTTAATTTAATAACTCGCTTCAAAAAGCAATCTTCTCCATACGATCGAATTAGGACTCGAAACCATTTCCACTGCGTTCGAAATAGGGGTATAACATTATAGACGCCTAGCGAAACGCCTTGATAGGAGATCAAAATTTTGAGTCGCGTTTACCAAGACCATTTAAATTTAATTAAAAAAACATATATATTTATATTCTGGTCAAGTGTTCATATCAGCTGAAATTCTATCTACATCAAACCTCTTCTTCGCTTCAGCTTTTACGTTCCTCAAGGCACTGTCTCCTTAAGATTTTACATGCCTGTTCTTTCTTTTCAAAACATCATGTTCCCATTTTCATTTTAAATATCCCACGCAAGAAGTCATTTGCAAACAAAGTAAAAAAATGGCCGAACGATTTCATTTTCCTCTTCATTTCAGATAAACGAAATTCATGAAATTATATTCAAAATCAAATCATGGTCGCGCTTCTCGTGTATTCCGAAATCAACGAAATCAATTCGATTACAAACTAATCGTGGAATCGAGTCGCGTGCTCGAAGGCTGAAGGTAGGGTGCGGCATTTTTAAATTTTGCGATTAAGTCCCAAAGCTTCCGCGGTGAATGATGAGTGGCGACATGAGCTCGAGATCTGGAATCAAGGAGAATCGGGGACTAGGGTTTCGGCAACAACATGGGACTCGAGTTCGAACGGCAGGCAGAGTTGATGCGAAGGCAGGTCTTGGCAATAGTTCGTCAAGCTCGCGACGATGGTTCGTGAGGGGAAGGCATAGCACGGTGATCATGGGGGAGCTCGAGGGTCTGACATCGGTTGTGGGACGATGTTGGTTTGTCGCAGCAATTTTGGTGAGGTCAGGGCTTCATTTGAAGTGTCGTGATCATGGTCTAGTAGTGGTGGCTGAGTTGCAGTCTGATTTGGGGGGTCTGTTAGGTAAGTTTAGGATTTGTATATGTGACGCCCCACCTCTATACCCACGCTAGCCAAGAACACTACGGAGTAATGCTGTCAACTAGCACGGAGAATAAGGCTGTTGAGGAGCGAACATCCGTGTAATTGCTTTGTGCGAGCACCGATATGTCAAATAGTAAAGCATATTTCATTTAAGGAGGAAATCCGACATACCGATACAAACTCAAAGCTATGACACAGTGGCTATATGTAATCTTCGGAAACAAATATAGATATAGACATAACATAAATCAGTCACAGATAATTCATATCACAAAGGCGGAAACAGATATGAATATATAACTACCACATGAAAGTGTTCATCAGAGTAGTGGTCGGAAAGATCCACAATAATACAGAAGAATAGCAACACGTGCTATACAAAAGAATACAACTATGAGTCTATTTCTCAAGTGTAAACAACAAATAACTGCTAATCTAAGTAGTTAACCAAAAGTCAGGATGATAACCCCAGAAGAGAAGTCAAGCAGAAGCACATGTAACATCTCGGTCTGACCCGAGTATTATTTAATATGAAAATAATAAACGGATCAGTCTAGCTATAAATATCAGATGACATGATATAGAATAAGAGATATGGCATAAACATATGATAACCATAACAACATACTACAATAAGTATGTAATTGAAATCAACATGAGATTGATCAATATCACAAGAATCTTCTCAAAGATCCAAAAAGGGTTTCATACCCAAAACTTGTATTCACAACTAGTCAATGACACACGAATTCACCAATGCACAAAAATTGATAAAGCTTATCAATAGAAATCACAAAAATAGGTGAAGCATAAATTCCAGAATTCAATACACGAAATCCAGAAATCACAAAAAAAGGGGAGGCCTATCACACGAACGGTCCGAAGACCATGGGGAGCTACCCCATATGTGTGAGTCGAAATCACACAGATGAGGTCTAGACTAACCAAAAAGCAAAAGGTATGTGTGAGTCGAAATCACACAAATGGTGTCTAGTCTAACCTCGCAGACAGAAAAGATATGTGTGAGTCGAAATCACACAAATGGTGTCTAGACTAACCTCACGGGTAAAGAGATAGGTGTGAGTCGAAATCACACAGATGAGGTCTAGTCTAACCTTGTAGTCAAAGAGACATCGCACAATTTGCTAGTCTAAATCATAAAATGATCATCATGATCAAAGAGAAGTGTCAATTACAGTAAGCTAGTAAATATATGAGCTTAGCTTCATGTCCCATAACCACTAGCTTAACTTAAATATTTACGAACAAATTGTAGATCTCCACTAGAAAATTGTCACAAGAGATTCAATCGAACAAGTCCAAGAATTAACCGATGAAGTAAACGCAAGCGTTTCATACCACTTGTTTTACTAAGCCGTTTAATTTAGATTTCTCATACGAGTGAGGTAAAGGTTTGTATATACTAGTAGATTGGAAAATGGTTTAAGAAAAGAGCTTTGTTATTGAAAATAGAGTTGAAATCATTTTTATGAAAGAGTTTTGATATTTACCACTAGTATTGAAACATTTATATTTTTAAAGTGACAAATCATAGAAAGGATTGTAGAAACAATCAATCGTCAAAATTCACATTCGAAGACGTGAATAAAATCTAAAGAAATCGATTACCGAATCCATCGAAATGGATATTCCCAACATCACGAGGAAAATGTCATCAAAGTCGATAATAAGTGATAATAACAAAAGGGAATCAACACGAATCAATTAAAGTTGGAATTCTCAAGCAAATAGGCAATTAGGCAAAAAGAGTGCAGATTCAGACGTTTGCAATCAAGGATTTAGACGCCTGAATCTGGAAAATAAATATTTTTCAAAAACAGAATTCAGACGTCTGAATCTTTGATTTCAGACGTCTGAAATAGGCGCATTTTAGCATATTTCCTTTCTGGTTTCAAATGAACCAATTCAGACGTCTGAAATCATATATTCAGACGTCTGAATCTGGGAATGGAAATCTTCCCAGAACAATATTCAGACGTCTGAATATTACGTTTCAGACGCCTGAATATGGGGTTCAGGGCATTCCCTGAACCTAGACCAAAAATGGCCAACGAATACAGGAAGCGATCGATCGAGCGACAACGACTAAGGATTTACGCCAAGCGACAACCCAGCCTTAACGGCTCTTTGATACGCCTCAAATATCAATGTCCAAATATCCATAAAAGGATTTTCATAGATTTTGATTTCAAAACACCACAAATGTGAATATACACCAAATCAATCCAAATCAAAATCAGTTGCACAAGAATAAGTGTTAGGAATTCATACCTAACAATCGAAGATAATTATAGACAAAGATGTGAGATAAAAATCTCACCTTTGAACCCAAATTAACGAAGAAGAAGCTCGAAAACAAAGGAGGATCAACCACTCTTCAATCCCAACTCAAGAAGCTTGATTCTAAGCTTAAAAGAGAAATATTTCCCAAATTAGGTTTAGGAAATTTCTGAAATTGGAAGTAGAATGATTTGGAGAAGGAGAAGGAGATGCTTACCAATGGGTTCTCTTGAATTTGGAGCTTGATGTCAGGACTCGATTCTTCGTCTTCCGAAAATTCAACATCGATACTCACTTTATCGACTGCCGAGAAATCGAACGACGGAAAACCGAACACTGAGGGTTTTAAGAAAAAGAATTTAAGAAAAGAAAAGAAGAAGAAAAGAGAAAAAGAAGAAAGAAGAAGAAAATAGATAATAGAGGGAAGAGAAAACATAAGATAGAAAATTTAGATAGGGAAAAGAAGATAGAAAATTTTAAAAAATAGAAAATGGAGGGGAAAGAAAAATAGGACGGAACCGAAAACAACAGAATCACATCAGAATCTCACAATTCGCAGCGGAACAACATATAATAATAAATGAATAATCTTTAAATAAAGAACTATATCAGTTATTACATTTTATACATTACATTTCATTACATCATATCATCAGAGTGTACAACAACAACAAACAGTGCAGCGGAAAAAGAAATACTATATAGTAGTAATATGCCATGCCATCCAGCTTGCCTCCAGCAACTCCAGAATATCCAGAATATCCTGATAAATCTAACTCTTGACTGCCCGTGTGAAAATTGGTGGGCACCCAGAGTTTAGGAAGGAAAACAATAAACTTCAAGTCAGTCATGTGACTGGTGTGAGAACTCAAAACAGTTTATTTATCTTTAAAATCAAAATAGAGGAATATTTTTATTTCAATTCGCAATGCTTTAAAAAAATGAGACTACCATAAGACCTCCTGCCACACACACAATGCAAACGCAGACTTGGAGAAGATTTCTCCTTATGATAGTCAAAGATGCTTGATACGCATTTAAAAGAACATTTCATATTATTATTAGTGCATAGTGTAGGAAAAATTCATTTCGAAAGTAGAATATAAATCTTAGCCAGCATAGGTACCATTATATTATGCCTACTATAGCTACTTCCAGAGGAAGCAGGTTCTACAACTAAAACCGTACAAGTCACGTATTGTTTCTTTGGATTTCCAACAAATGGTCAGGCCAAGGAACTTCCCATTGCCACATGAGAATGCCTCTGGAAAGACATCCCCGAGAACCAAACCGGAACTCTGCCAACACAAGGCCGGGTTATTTATAAGGAACGAACGACACTATTCATCCCGGAAATTCCGAACTCCGATTTACGCACCGAAACTGACGTACCTAGGGTTTATCCCGCGTTCCGGACACAATGGAACAGGTTTCGGATGCTAATTCGGAAGTATGTGCGAGTTATGGCTAAAAACGCTCAATTTGAATTAAACCGATTTAAGTCGATTTCTAGGCGTTTTAATTCGTACCGGACAAACGGTAAATCCAATTGACTTGAAATTTGAAACCTTACAATAATATCACATTACGGATCCGATGAAACTAGTTTCGCCGAAATCCGAGACTTTTTGAAAAATGGCTATTTTCACTCGTCAAATTTAAATTAAAAATAAATCGATGCGTTTCGAGCTGCCACGCTCAAACGATAGCTCCGATTGACACGAAATTTGAAATCCGGTAATAACTAACTATTACGGATCCAATGGAACTGGTTTCGTTCAATTCTGAGACTGTTCAAAAATTGGCTATTTTCACTAGTCGATTTTAATATTAAAATATTCAATTTTCACAAATTAATTTTTAATTCGATTTAAAAAGTTCTAAAATATCGTTCTAACTTCAACATGATAAAATAAAATTTTACAAATCATTTTCAATCATATTTAACTCAATTTTCAATTATTTCCATAATTTAACATATTAAATTATCGATTTAATTATCCAATTAAATTCAATAATTCAAATTAAAATTTATTCGACTTATAAATTCACTTATTAATATTTAAAATAAATTAAATATTCATATTTTAATTATCAAAAATTCTGGGTCGTTACAATCTTCCCCACTTAAAAGAATTTCGTCCTCGAAATTACAAGTAATAAAAGTACAGAATTTATTAACTTTCCCAAAATTCATAGTTAAACTTCTTACAATAACCTTACTAAGTTTTGAAATCATACTTAGTTATCTTTTCAAAAACAATTACTATCGTTTAACTTTCAATTCCAAAACCAAAGTTAAAGTTTTCACAAATTTTCCAATTTTTCTAAAAATTTTTCTAACGCCTTAAATTTTCGGAAAAATTCGCCATAGTCTCCTTTGCGCGGCTCGATCCGAAAAAAAAATGACAGTATATATATCACAAATATACATCTCATCAAGTAATGAGGCATCCCGAAGGGAAAAAAAGTGTAAAAGTACGATATTTAATCCGAGATATGTACCTTATATTTTATTAGCAAGCATATACGGCTAATATAGCGTAAAAGCGAGCTCCAAATGCGAAGCAAACGCGATCCGCACCTACTAATCACTCAACAAACAACATGAGAACATGTATATATGAAAATAGTATCGATATACAACATATAGCAAATGCAACTAAACAACAAATGCAAACATCAACCAATTATCATCCATAATCAATATATATTCATTCATATTCTCATTAATATTCAATGAATTGGTTTTCAATTTAAATCACCTTTGATTCATATACAGTGGATGATCTTTCTAACATTCATTCTCAATTAGTTTATATTCACTAATTCATATTCAAGTTGGTTCACTTCCAATTCAAATTCAATTCTATTCAAATTTATTTACTTCTAATTTGAATTCAATTACTTTAGCTTTCAATTTCATTAACACTTAATGAATTATATACAATCAACTAACAATCATACAACAACCAAAGTATATCTATCACAACCAAATTCCTTTGCTTACAATTGGTTTAATTTAATTGATTTTCATTCAACTATTCAACTTTCTAATAACATTAGATTTTAATGAATTAACACTTATATTCATTATTCATATCAACTTCATTCAATATCACTTAAGTTATATTCCATTTAACTTTAAATTCACTTTTACTTACAACTCATATTCATAAATATATTCATATAGTTTCACTTCTTATATATATAAGTTTATTTCACAATTGTAAATCACTTTAATTATAATTCAATTCTTATAATTCTTTTGCTTATACAATTATTCTTTAATTTAGATTATTCAAACAACTAAACAATCAACTTATATACACTTTAATAATTCTGAAAAATTATTCCTTTATACACAAAATATAATCAAGGTAAAATTATTTCATTTACCCAATTTTTAAAACAATATTGTGTCGAATTGTTCTATTCAAGTGTTTATAAACCCCTTCGGCCTAGTCTTGCGGACCACGCTGACGAAAGTTCATATGCCACTCAATAAACCAATCATCACAATATAAAACAATTTTATATATTCACTATCAAATACGCTCTCATAGCTATTATTACACTCAAATTCATTCTAGAGTACTACTGACTCTATCTCTAATGAGTAATACCCAACAGAACCATGGTTGTCGCTTAACCATAAGCTCTGATACCAAATTGTCAGGACTCGATTCTTCGTCTTCCGAAAATTCAACATCGATACTCACTTTATCGACTGCCGAGAAATCGAACGACGGAAAACCGAACACTGAGGGTTTTAAGAAAAAGAATTTAAGAAAAGAAAAGAAGAAGAAAAGAGAAAAAGAAGAAAGAAGAAGAAAATAGATAATAGAGGGAAGAGAAAACATAAGATAGAAAATTTAGATAGGGAAAAGAAGATAGAAAATTTTAAAAAATAGAAAATGGAGGGGAAAGAAAAATAGGACGGAACCGAAAACAACAGAATCACATCAGAATCTCACAATTCGCAGCGGAACAACATATAATAATAAATGAATAATCTTTAAATAAAGAACTATATCAGTTATTACATTTTATACATTACATTTCATTACATCATATCATCAGAGTGTACAACAACAACAAACAGTGCAGCGGAAAAAGAAATACTATATAGTAGTAATATGCCATGCCATCCAGCTTGCCTCCAGCAACTCCAGAATATCCAGAACATCCTGATAAATCTAACTCTTGACTGCCCGTGTGAAAATTGGTGGGCACCCAGAGTTTAGGAAAGAAAACAATAAACTCCAAGTCAGTCATGTGACTGGTGTGAGAACTCAAAACAATTTATTTATCTTTAAAATCAAAATAGAGGAATATTTTTATTTCAATTCGCAATGCTTTAAAAAAATGAGACTACCATAAGACCTCCTGCCACACACACAATGCAAACGCAGACTTGGAGAAGATTTCTCCTTATGATAGTCAAAGATGCTTGATACGCATATAAAAGAACATTTCATATTATTATTAGTGCATAGTGTAGGAAAAATTCATTTCGAAAGTAGAATATAAATCTTAGCCAGCATAGGTACCATTATATTATGCCTACTATAGCTACTTCCTGAGGAAGCAGGTTCTACAACTAAAACCGTACAAGTCACGTATTGTTTCTTTGGATTTCCAACAAATGGTCAGGCCAAGGAACTTCCCATTGCCACATGAGAATGCCTCTGGAAAGACATCCCCGAGAACCAAACCGGAACTCTGCCAACACAAGGCCGGGTTATTTATAAGGAACGAACGACACTATTCATCCCGGAAATTCCGAACTCCGATTTACGCACCGAAACTGACGTACCTAGGGTTTATCCCGCGTTCCGGACACAATGGAACAGGTTTCGAAAGCTAATTCGGAAGTATGTGCGAGTTATGGCTAAAAACGCTCAATTTGAATTAAACCGATTTAAGTCGATTTCTAGGCGTTTTAATTCGTACCGGACAAACGGTAAATCCAATTGACTTGAAATTTGAAACCTTACAATAATATCACATTACGGATCCGATGAAACTGGTTTTGTCGAAATCCGAGACTTTTTGAAAAATGGCTATTTTCACTCGTCAAATTTAAATTAAAAATAAATCGATGCGTTTCGAGCTGCCACGCTCAAACGATAGCTCCGATTGACACGAAATTTGAAATCCAATAATAACTAACTATTACGGATCCAATGGAACTGGTTTCGTTCAATTCTGAGACTGTTCAAAAATTGGCTATTTTCACTAGTCGATTTTAATATTAAAATATTCAATTTTCACAAATTAACTTTTAAATCGATTTAAAAAGTTCTAAAATATCGTTCTAACTTCAACATGATAAAATAAAATTTTACAAATCATTTTCAATCATATTTAACTCAATTTTCAATTATTTCCATAATTTAACATATTAAATTATCGATTTAATTATCCAATTAAATTCAATAATTCAAATTAAAATTTATTCGACTTATAAATTCACTTATTAATATTTAAAATAAATTAAATATTCATATTTTAATTATCAAAAATTCTGGGTCGTTACACTTGAAGTTGGATTTGCTAATGAAGACTAGGGCTTAGAGTTTTAATTTCCCATTCCTCCCACCATTGATGCTAAAGCTTGAGTATTAGGAATTTAGAAATGAAGTAATGAAGAGTTGGAGTGGAGTTGGGTTCATATGTTAGGTTAATGGGCTGAAACCTAAACCAAAGCCCTAAGTGAAAAAGTAGCAAAATTCTACTAACTACAAACATATCGAAGCTTATACTCAAAAAGGTTGCAAACGACACTTTGAACTCAATGGGAGGGGTCTCGAGTCCCAATTCGAATGTTTGCTAAAAGTAGGTTTTCAGACTAAAATCCGACGAACGATGAAATATTTAAATTAAAATATTTAAATACACAGTCGATAAATATGCTGGTTGTTACAGACTCCCCTCCTTAAAGAAATTACATCCTCGCAATACTTAAGAAGAAAATAAGAAGTAACAACCATAGAAGCATATCAACACAAAAGAAATTTGAAATAGGAAGTTCACCATAAAGAGAATGAAAGGTTAAGCCTAAATGGGATCGCTCGATGAATTCCCAGGATTCCCAAGAGCAATCCTTAGGATCTGAGAACCATTGAATTTCACAAGAAGAACATCTTTATTTCGAAGGCGCTCAACCTTCGAAGCAATGATGCGAATGGAATGTTGCTCATAAATTAAATTAGGCAAAACTTCAATTTCTTCCACAACACTGGGCTCAAGAATAGAATCAGAATCTCGAAGATATTTCCGTAATTGAGAAACGTGAAATACTTCATGCGTGGCAGAAAATTGCGCCGGTAATGAAAGGCGATAAGCCATGGAACCAATACGTTCAGTGATAGGAAATGGCCCAATATATCGAGGTGTTAACTTTCCCGGCCGACTGAAACGTACAACACCTTTCATAGGTGAAACACGAATAAAAACAAGATCTCCAACAGAAAATTTTAATATCCTTCTTCAGTTACCGACATAGAATTTTTGTCTACTTCTTTCATCCTATGTCGAATAAGTTCAATCCTTACTGTGGAATCACGAATAAAGTCTGGACCTAAAACCAGCCTCAAGCCAACAAGAAGGAGATCGGCATGGCCTTCCGTAGAGTGCCTCGAAAGGTGCCATACCAATACTAGATTGGAAGCTATTATTATAGGAAAATTCAACAAGAGGAATATGATCTTCCCAGCTTCCACCGAAATCAAGCACACAAGCACGAAGAAGATCTTCAAGAGTTTGATTCACACGCTCGGTTTGTCCATCGGACTGGGGGTGATAAGCGGTGCTAAAATTAAGCTTCGTTCCTAAAGCTTTTTGAAGACTCTTCCAGAATCCACTAGTAAATAATGGGTCACGATCGCTGACAATAGAAGTAGGAACTCCATGGAATTTAACAATTTCTTTGATAAAATTTTTGGCCAAAAGAGGAACGGTTCGGTTAGACCGAACGGGAATAAAATGGGCAGATTTAGTAAGTCTATCAACAATCACCCATAAGTTATCGTGACCCGAACGAGAACGGGGAAGGCCATCAATAAAATCCATGGAAATTTGGTCTCACTTCCAAATTGGAATTTCTAAAGGTTGCAATAACCCACCGGGCCTTAACGAGTTGGCAAGTCATGCAACGCTTAACGAAGTTAGCGATGTCAAGTTTCATTCCCTCCCAATAATAAAGTCGCTTCATATCTGCGTATATTTTACTACTACCGGGATGAATGGTAAATTTAGAACGAGGGGGATCTTCTAAAATGTCTTTTCGAAGATCACTAATATTTGGCACGATAAGTCATACCAAATTTCCGAATGCCGCCACGAGAATCAATATCAAAGTCTTTTAAACCTTCAATATCAATTCTATCCTTAAAATTTTTTGGCCAAGAAGAGCCAAGTCGGGATCTAGCCTTTGAGCTTCAAGAATGCGGTCTAAAAAAAAGAATGAGCTTCAAGGCTACATAAAGCAAGATATGAACATAAATCGGATCCACGATCTCGAATCTCACAAGTGGATAAAGTCTCGAGATCCTTTCACTCGAATATCATCATAGAAACAACCGCTTGTTGCTTACGACAAGTGCATCGGCAACGCGATTTCCCTTCCGGGAGTATACAAAGAATATTAGGATCATATGATACAAGGAACCCAAGCCAATATGAAGTTCCTTATGAGAAAATAAATATTTCAAAGATTTATGATCGAGGTGGAGAACAAATTTCTCCCCTAAAAATGATGATGCCATACTCTAAAAGCGAAAACAACAGCCGCAAGCACTAGATCATGAGTGGCACACCTAGTCTTGATCGACTTTAATGATTTAGAAGCACAAGTGGTAGAACGTTCTCTTTCGCAAGAGGACGGCACCCAAACCAATATGACTAGCATTGGTACAAAATATAAAATATTGGTTCCCTTCGGGAAACACAAGAATAAGAGTATCGGAAAAGAATTCTTTCAAATAATCTTCTTTCTCGAAAAGCTAAAACTTTCAAAATTACATTTTTTACAAGTCAATATATCGTGTCTGATTGTCTCATCAAAGCGTTTAGGAAATTCCTATCGATAACATTGATCAAGCGCATCGACCAGAATTCTTAAGGCACTCAACGGGCAATACACTCACAAAATCATCTTCTATATGAATGTTTCTTACAAACCTTTAAGAATATCGTTTGCTCGTTTATGAGCAAAATCAAATCATACTTATAAATAAATCTTATGAAAAAGATTTACAAAATTTTAAATTTCTATTTTCATCCAAAATCAATAAATACAAAAATGAAGTTATCGAGATATTCATAGAATACTCGATTTACAAAATGGATGAAACAGGATGGGCAAACTGAATGACATAATAAGTCATTCATAAGAATCATAACGAGTGCGGAGTGCGTAAGTGGAACGCTAACTCACGCAACTCGTAGCCAAATGACAATCGGTGGCAAGGTCGAGCTGAGAAGACCTTATCACCACACAAGATATTGCTTAGGTGATAATCCTAAGACAAGTCCAAATAAACCGGAAAATTTCACAAACTATTTAAATGAGAGAAGTAAAACTTTCCTCATCATGAGGGTTTTAAAGAATAAAAATCAACGTCACCAAAAACTTGAAATCGAAATAAAAAAAATAGAAATCTACTTAACAGATTAAAAAAAAATGTCGAAGATGATTAGTTCTCACGGAAAATAGGATATGGGCTTCGCAATAAGCTAATCCTTTCCAAAAATCGATTCCGAAGCCTAAGTAAAAATCGGCTCGGACAGAAATATCACATAAAATAATTTCGACATCAATAAAAAGAAAATTGGGTGTTGCGGATCTACCATCCGGATTCGCAATTCTCAAGGAAGACATCAATCCCAAAATTGTTTAAAGGAAAAGAATCAACAAGTTCTTTTGATATAAAATAGTGAGATGGAACCCATATCAAAAAGAACACAAACAAGAAAATCACAAGGCAAATGTCATCAAGGATTGAATGAGAAATACCTTGACCAAGAGAAGTATTGCTAGGGGCTTGCACAATATTCAGCTTTCTCATGTCCTTGTTCAAAAGTTTGGGACATGCAGATAAAAGATGACCCGAGTCTTTGCAATAGCGAGAATAAAGGGGTTTCGGGTACTTAATTACATAATGGTCCGTGGAACCACAATTGTAGCATTGTTTACAACTTGGGGTAGGAGTCTTGTCTACCGAAGTTTCTTGTTCCACCTTTTTCTTGCTTTGAAGTATGGGGCAGGCAAATATAAGATGACCCGAACTTTTGCAATAAAGGCAAAAGAGAGGTTTCGGGCACTCCCTTGCATTGTGGTCCTTAGAATTACAATTGTAGCATCCTCCACGATTGGGGATTGGAGTCTTTGCTACAGAAGTAGTTTGCTTCACTCTCTTATTGGGATTAAGGCTCTTGAACTTAATATGCCTCTTCTTGGAAGTCCCAATATCACAAACACTTTCTTTATCGACCTCTCCATGAATAAGAATAACATCCACAAGATGATTGAAAGAAACTTCAAGTTTCAAAGGTAGAGCCATTTCGGTGTTCTTACTCAAAGCACAGATAAACTCTTGATTCTTTACAAGATCCAAAAGTTGTTGGGCAGACATGAATGCGCCATCCAGAGAAGGGCTACTGGATTGACCAGCGCAAGGACTGCTAGAACTAACCATTTCTCTTCCTTTAGAAAGAAATAAAGAAGAAGAAAAAGGTTATTCACCAAATGAATATCAAGCAATCTTGATAGATAAAACAAGGAATCATAAATGAAAATTGGATAGGACGGTACGAAGACCCGAATAAAATCCTAAAGCACGACTCCTAAGATGGACTTAGGACGATGATCCTTGTTAAATTATTCTACATTGTTCCGAAGTTTGGCTCTGATACCAAGCTGTGACGCCCCACCTCTATACCCACGCTAGCCAAGAACACTACGGAGTAATGCTGTCAACTAGCACGGAGAATAAGGTTGTTGAGGAGTGACCATCCGTGCAATTGCTTTGTGCGAGCACCGATATGTCAAATAGTAAAACATATTTCATTTAAGGAGGAAATCCGACATACCGATACAAACTCAAAGCTATGACACAGTGGCTATATGTAATCTTCGGAAACAAATATAGACATAGACATAACATAAATCAGTCACAGATAATTCATATCACAAAGGCGGAAACAGATATGAATATATAACTAACACGTGAAAGTGTTCATTAGAGTAGTGGTCGGAAAGATCCACAATAATACAGAAGAATAGCAACACGTGCTATACAAAAGAATGCAACTATGAGTCTATTTCTCAAGTGTAAACAACAAAAAACTGCTAATCTAAGTAGTTAACCAAAAGTCAGGATGATAACCCCAGAAGAGAAGTCAAGCAGAAGCACCTGTAACATATCGGTCTGACCCGAGTATTATTTAATAAGAAAATAATAAACGGATCAGTCTAGCTATAAATATCAGATGACATGATATAGAATAAGAGATATGGCATAAACATATGATAACCATAATGGCATACTACAATAAGTATGTAATTCAAAATCAACATGAGATTAATCAATATCACAAGAATCTTCTCAAAGATCCAAAAAGGGTTTCATAGCCAAAACTTGTATTCACAACTAGTCAATGACACACGAATTCACCAATGCACAAAAATTGATAAAGCTTATCAATAGAAATCACAAAAATAGGTGAAGCATAAATTCCAGAATTTAACACACGAAATCCAGAAATCACAAAAAAAGGGAGGCCTATCACACGAACGGTCCGGAGACCATGGGGAGATACCCCATATGTGTGAGTCGAAATCACACAGATGAGGTCTAGACTAACCAAAAAGCAAAAGGTATGTGTGAGTCGAAATCACACAAATGGTGTCGAGTCTAACCTCGCAGACAGAAAAGATATGTGTGAGTCGAAATCACAAAAATGGTGTCTAGACTAACCTCGCAGGTAAAGAGATAGGTGTGAGTCGAAATCACACAGATGAGGTCTAGTCTAACCTTGTAGTCAAAGAGACATTGCACAATTTGCTAGTCTAAATCATAAAATGATCATCATGATCAAAGAGAAGTGTTAATTACAGTAAGCTGGTAAATATATGAGCTTAGCTTCATGTCCCATAACCACTAGCTTAACTTAAATATTTACGAACAAATTGTAGATCTCCACTAGAAAAATTTCACAAGAGATTCAATCGAACAAGTCCAAGAATTAACCGACGAAGTAAACGCAAGCGTTTCATACCACTTGTTTTACTAAGCCGTTTAATTAGATTTCTCATACGAGTGAGGTAAAGGTTTGTATATACTAGTAGATTGGAAAACGGTTTAAGTAAAGAGCTTTGTTATTGAAAATAGAGTTGAAATCATTTTGATGAAAGAGTTTTGATATTTACTACTAGTATTGAAACTTTATATTTTTAAAGTGACAAATCATAGAAAGGATTGTAGAAACAATCAATCGTCAAAATTCACATTCGAAGACGTGAATAAAATCCAAAGAAATCGATTACCGAATCCATCGAAATGGATATTCCCAAAATCATGAAGAAAATGTCATCAAAGTCGATAATAAGTGATAATAACAAAAGGGAATCAACACGAATCGATTAAAGTTGGAATTCTCAAGCAAATAGGCAAATAGGCAAAAAGAGTGTAGATTCATACGTCTGAAATCAAGGATTCAGACGTCTGAATTTGGAAAATAAATATTTTTCAAAAATATAATTCAGACGTCTGAATCTTTGATTTCAGACGTCTGAAATAGGCACATTTAAGCCTATTTCCTTTCTGGTTCCAAATGAACCAATTCAGACGTCTGAAATCATATATTCAGACGTCTGAATCTGGGAATAGGAATCTTCGCAGAACAATATTCAGACATCTGAATATTACGTTTCAGACGTCTGAATCTGGGGTTCAGGGCATTCCCTGAACCTAGACCAAAAATGGCCAACGAATACCGGAAGTGATCGATCGAGCGACAACGACTAAGGATTTACGCCAAGCGACAACCCAGCCTTAACGGCTCTTCGATATGCCTCAAATATCAATGTCCAAATATCCATAAAAGGATTTTCATAGATTTTGATTTCAAAACACCAAAAATTTGAATATACACCAAATCAATCCAAACCAAAATCAATTGCACAAGAATAAGTGTTAGGAATTCATACCTAACAATCGAAGATAATTATAGACAAAGATATGAGATAAAAATCTCACCTTTGAACACAAATTAATGAAGAAGAAGCTCGAAAACAAAGGAGGATCAACCACTCTTCAATCCCAACTCAAGAAGCTTGATTCTAAGCTTAAAAGAGAAATACTTCCCAAATTAGGTTTAGGAAATTTCTGAAATTGGAAGGAGAATGAGTTGGAGAAGGGGAAGGAGATGCTTACCAATGGGTTCTCTTGAATTTGGAGCTAGAAGTGGGATTTGCTAATGAAGACTAGGGCTTGGAGTTTTAATTTCCCATTCCTCCCATCATTGATGCTAAAGCTTGAGTATTAGGAATTTAGAAATGAAGTAATGAAGAGTTGGAGTGGAGTTGGGTTCATATGTTAGGTTAATGGGCTGAAACCTAAACCAAAGCCCTAAGTGAAAAAGTAGCAAAATTCTACTAACTCCAAACATATCGAAGCTTATACTAAAAAAGGTTGCAAACGGCACTTTGAACTCAATGGGAGGGGTCTCGAGTCCCAATTCGACTGTTTGCTAAATGTAGGTTTTCGGACTAAAATCCGACGAACGATGAAATATTGAAATTAAAATATTTAAATACACAATCGATAAATATGCGGGTTGTTACAGTATACTTACTATATTCTTTCAGTTTAAAAATCTAAATAATTATAAAACTCAGAAGAAGAAAAAATATATATAATATATACATACAGTTTTCAATTTTTACAGGCATGCCGAAAATGTAATTTTTACAGTGAAAAAAAAGAAATTTTGTTTTTAATTTAATTTCTAGTTGAATAAATTTATTTAAAAGAAATGGTGTTTAAATAAAACCATTGGATAATTAAAATTACCAAACGAAGATTGGTTATTCGATTTATTTCAAATATTAATGAATTGTATAATTTTTTATACAAGGTCTGAAAACATGAAGGAAATGAACTGGAATGGAAATGGATTGCATGCAAAACAAAGGTGATATCTTCTCACTCAATCAATATTGTTCTGATTGAAATTTTGAATAGTTAGATTTAAAAATTTTGATTGTGTGCTTGGATGATTGATTTATAATAATTATTAACTGGGTGATATTATATATATAGGAGTATATAGTATATATTGAGTTGTTGATTTCCCGTATTATATAGCGGATGAGACCCTATGCGCCGCATAATAGCGAATGATATTTTATAATCCCATATACCGCGATATTCTACCTCGAAGTGGAATTTGTATTTAATTATTGTGCTAACGTCTGTGGATGCAGGGAAAACAGGTTGGAAGGATCCAACTGGATTCCTCAAATATTTGAATTAGTTTCAATATTCTGTGTTGCTCATTTATAATCTGTGTGTGACTATTGTAATTGAAACTGTTAAAGGCTATAATTTATCCAAATATATTTTTAGTATCGTAGGATACCAGAAATAAATAAATAAATTGATTTTAGAAATTAGTAGAAAATTTATAGTAAATTAATTTTAGAAAATTGAATAAATTTAAAAGATGGAATTTGTTTCAAAAGATAATAAATTTGGTGTTGAAATAAATTTAGAAATCAATTTTGAAAATTGATTTGGTATTTGAAATAAATTTGGAAATCAATTTAGAATTTATTTCGGTGCTGAAAATGAATATTTGGAAATCGATTTGAAAATCGTATATCAATGGATATTTAGAAGTTTAAATTTACAACGGGAAGTCATAAAGGAAAGGGAAATTTGTTTTAAAAATAAACATTTGGTTGTTTTTAAAAGTGTGAAAGGAATTTACGGATTCGGAACGTACGAGCTTCTGGTGGTGGCGGAGAATTTATTCTCTTAACTTAACACCCTTCTTTCAGACGTACGAGCTTAGAGGTTATGTAGGTTATGGTTACTAGTGATATACTCCCTAATTGGTAATGTGTCATACGGAGTGCTGCTGAACATTTGTTGATCAAAGCACGACTTTGTGAAAAGTGTAGCTTTGTGGACGAAACCTCCTCGAGCCTCACACCCCGGAAATGGTCGAAACAGGAAAGATGCGGCAAGGTTTCACGGGTAGCTCCCCTAGGGTATGTCCATTCCTTCAGGAAAAGGGTGGTGTCAGGTAAGGCGCCCTGATATTTAACCTTTGTGGTTACTGCAAATACTTTTCTTTGTGGTTGTTGGTGTAGAGGATCCACATATAAAGGTCGCAAACGACCGGGGGTGGCATATCTTAGGTTTTACTTCCCGAAAAGGAGCTAACCGACCTTGTGTTGGTAGAGGGCCGGGTAGGTTCTCGGGACGTCCCTCCAAAGGCATACCCAGGTAGCAGTAGGAAGTTCCTTAGCCTGACCATTTGTTGGAAATCCAAACTCCAATACGTTCCTTGTACGGTTTTAGTTGTATAACCTGCCATTTACTTATGGTGATCACCATTGTTTAGATGGTAGTTATAATAGGCATAGTTCGGATGTCTATGCTGGCTAAGATTAATATTATACTTTCGAAATGTTTTCTGCACTATGCACTAATAATAATATCAAAAGATTTTGCGTGTTAAGCATGTTTGACTATCATAAGGAGAAATCTCCTCCAATTCTGCGTTTGCATTATGTGTGTGGCGGGAGGACTTATAGTAGTTTCATTTTTCAAAAGCATAGCGGATTTCTTAATATTTTCTTCATGAAAATAACTGTTTTTAAGATCTCACACCAGTCCCACGACTGACCTGGAGTTTATTGTTCCCTTTCTAAACTCTGGGTGCCCATAATTTTCCACACGGGCAGCCTAGAGTCAGGTTATCAGTTATTCGGTAGCGAAGTCAAGAAGTTGTTGTGGAGATCAGGAGTTGGACCTGGATTGCGAGGCGTATCACTTATATTTGTAATATTTCTTTCCGCTGTTTGTTGTTGTACACTCTGATAATGTAAATGTAATAACTGATATAGTGATTCTATTTAAAGATATTTATTTATCTATTATATTTGTTCCGCTGCGAAATGTGAGATTCTGTTATTGTTTCTGTTTCTTTTTTCTTCTTCTTCTACCTCTTCTTCTTTAAACCCTAACGGTTCGGTTTTTCAGCATTCGAGTGTTCGACATTCGATACATTGGAAGTATTGATGTCGACTTTTGGACGTCGAAAAAATGGGTCTGTTACAAAAATCTTCTTTTGTTTAAAATTCAAACGGAACATATAATTTCGAACATATTAACATTCAAAATAGAGAATGGTTCGAACATATTCACATAACAATTGAGAAACTTTTGAACATGCTGACATTTATAATGGACCAAATATGAAACATGCCTAACATAATTATTATTATATGTACAAATATGAAAAAATAACTTATGGATTTCTACTAGAATTCAATCATAGTAGGAACTCTACACCAAGATGTTGTAACATGTACCTACAGTATATATGAGCCATCTATATTTTCTTGATTGCAACGTTGTTTGGTTGCACTTCTTACATTTCTATCATCCAAAACATTTTCCGAGCATGCCAATTCTTGATACATATGCAATTATAATCATTCATATAAATAACTTAGATGTTGAAGTATATTAATAAACCTATTTCTTATTTCTTTATCCTAATTTATCTTTTACTGTATAGAAAAAACAAATAGTTATTATTGATCACTGAAAGAAACCTATCACATTTATATTGGAAGAAAGTACATAACTCCATTATTACCACCTTGCATTAAAATGCAATGTCTCTACATTTAATGTGCATGATTGTGACACCTAGTTGCCAAAATTTTGAGCACAATGAAAATACGTATAGAACACATGACATTTGTGAAAAAACCTGATTAAATATGTATCATAATGTAATGACCGTAAATTTTGATAAATAAATTGGTTAATTTAATTAGATATTTGAAATTAAATTTAGAAAGATTTTTTTTATAATTTATAATGAAGCAAATGTTAAATATGAAATGTAGCAATGGTAAATAAAATTAATTATTGACAATTGGAGTGAAATCCCAATAAAGAAATAGTGTTAATTTTTGCACTTGGGTATAAAATTTAAAATAAGCAAATAAAAGTAAGCATTTAATTAACCAATGTAACAATATATTGATTGATAGTAACTGAATGTAAATCAAGATAGTAATGTTAATGCAAGTGGATAAATACCTAATTTAATGCAATCCCAATTTAATTAAAACAGTGGTAAGGTTATAATTGATTGTATTTAGTAAATTGGAAATAAATTTCAGTAAATATAATTAAATAGTATGTTAATGATGATTGAATGAAATTTGTATGATGTAAACAATTGTAACAATTGGTTGGGAATAATAACTTATAAGTGTGATTGAAAGTAAATGGTAACAAATATTTATATTACCTATTTATTTAGTCTGTTAATTTAAATGTGGTAAAATTGCAAAAAATCTGAATTAAATATGTTGTTAATGTGAATTTAGTTGAAATTCAAGATTTATTAATTTATTGGAATTTAAATTTAATAATTGAATTAATTGCAAATAAATGGAATTTAAAATTTAATGCGAAATCAATTGCAGTTAATTGACTTAATTTGTGCAGGTAGGGTAGATTTGATTTGTCATTGAAGATTGTTAATTCAACAAGAAGTAACCAATGTAAACCCTATCCATAATATGGCAATTGATTTAATGAAAACAATTGAAACTCATGTTTGATTAACTTATTGGATTTTGAGCTGTAATAAATGGATTATCGAAATTGAATGAAAGAAAATATTATGTTAATGGGAATTAATATGAAATGAAACATACGTTAATGAAATGAAATATAGATCAATGTCAATTATACCCATAAGATGTCAATTTATCAAATAGCTAGATTTTAAATTAAATAAATGGATTTATTAAAATTTCAATTGATAATTAATACATTTCTTTAAAATTGAAACTAAATATGGTAATTGGTAAATTTATTAACTTTAAATTGATATTTGAATTGTTTAAAGGATTGTAATGGTGTAAGAAATAAAAAATGATAGAATATGTAAATTTTGGAATTGGAATTTAAGATTTGATTTTTATTTAATTAATTAACTGGAAAATATCCATTTTGGCCACTGACTCGGATTTCGATGAAAGAAGTTTCATCAGATCCGTAACTGTGAATTATTGAAGGATTTCAAGTTTCATAGCGATCAGACTTGCCGTTTGATCGAACGGACTCGAAACGCCGTGAGATCAAATCAATTGAAATCAATTTGAAATAATTTGATTTTAGCATAACTTCTTCATACGATGGAATTTGGACCTGAAACCTATTCCATTGCATTTAAAATATTTTAAAACATCTATTTTGATATATGGGTTGACCAAATTTCGTTCCGGAGTCGAAATGGGCTTTTGGGGTCGTGGAGGGTTCAACTTTCAAACCGATTCGATCCAATTTCTTTTTTCTGATCCATCTATAAATATGTCGTTTTATACCCTAGTGTACTTCTTATTCCTCATTTCTGTACGTACAATTCAGCTGTCTCTCCTCCTTGATGGCAGACAAACCCTAAATTCCCAATTTCAAATTTCAAAATCAAATGTAAATCAAAATTTCAAACTCCACAATCTATATCGAATTTTATATGGATTTGAAACTCTGGACAAGAGCAAGTCAATTTTGCTATCCGTTTTTCGATTGGACTTTTTGTGCGTCCAGATAGTGGCGAATTTGTCTTGACCATTCATATGTGAGGGTGTAGTTTAACGGTGGATCCTCGTCTCTGCGGCGAATGAGTGGTACAGTAGTGGAGAGGGTGTCGAGGGGCTTCAATCTGTATGGTTGGTTCATGCAATGTAACATCCCGCCTTTTCGTACATTTTAAATCGACGATAAACCACAACCGTAAGACTTAAACCATATAGAAGGGTGGATTGTTATGGGGTAAATAAGAAAAAGCAGAGAAAGATAAAGAATAAAACAGAATCTCGTAGCGGAACGACAAAATATAATAATCAAATATGCAGTTCATGAAGTTGTTCTACAAAATATTCGATTATACTTATACAATACATATCAGAGTTACACATACCAGAGAACAATAAATAATGGAGCGGAACAATATGAATGTAGTGGAGTAGTATAATAAATAATAATAAATCTTCCTCTTTGTCCTCCAAAATACAGTCTTCCAAATCCTGAAATGCTCAGGCTTACCCGAGCGAATTGAAAAGACAAAACACTCGAGTCAGAACTAAAATATCTTATGTGAGTTAAATCAATAGAAATAAATATGAGTGTAACGGCGTCAGAGATGTTTACGGGATTTGACATCTCCTATCCAGTGTCCAACGTGAGTGCAGTAAGTTAAGAGATGTTCGGGATTCACACCCCTTAAGGACCCGTTAAACTATCTACTATGTAGTAATATACGCTATTATAATAGTGTCTAAAGTAAAGTATAATATACTGAAAATAGCGTTAAGGCTTTACATTTTCCACCTTAACACACTATTATATTCCCATAGTCTATACAGTACCGTAATCTCCCCTGTACTGGGTGTCGTCTGAGTGCACCCCATAGGTATGGTACAAAACAAAATCGTATAAGGTGCGCCAGGGTGGGTGACACGGCACAACTAGGCAATGCCAGGGTAGATATACCAATTGCTATCCGGGCTGGTGGTAACGCATAGCCGCAGCTACCGCCCACCTCGAGTCACACCCCCCAAAAAAAAAAAATCAAAAGTGGCTACCGAATCAATCTAAAAGTCCAAGTATACTATCGAAGGGATGTGTCCGATCAAAAGTGCTACCTCATTGGCCTGAGAATCGCTCCTGTTTTAGCCACCTTATGCCAGCTCACGGGAGTCGGGTCCACGTATTTACCTTAAAGGAAACGCCGCCACCATCCTACTTCATTCTGGAATCTCCACCGCGTACACGGTTGTTAAAGTGGTTTTCGGAGTTGGCAGAGAGTATGACAACTTCCGATCCCGGTCTCTTCAACAACCAAACGTTATTATAACACCGCGGTCACTATAAAATAATTTATACTTCAAAACCAGGATATAATATTTATTTCAATACCATATAAATACGATATCATTTTCTCTTTGAAACCAAATCAATATGCTATCCTTTTTAAAATCATAGTATTCAAAGTTATAAATTTCGAAACCAAAGACTTAAACCATAACCCTTCCAAAACGTAATACTCTGAAATTTGTAACTTCAAAACATATTACACCACTTAAACGGTTTAAATATTTAATTACTTTATATAGTAAATAGCTTCTTCACCTTCACAAATCAATTCCAATATGGATTTTAAATTCCCAAATAAACAAATATAATTTCCATATATTTCAAAGCTTTAATTATCCCACCATTTCAAAACTTATTCCTTGATAATTTCATATACATCAGTTTCAAATACTATTACTTAGATTTTAAATGTTTACTAAATAAATGAAATAACATTTTAGTAAAACCTTTAGACTTCAAATAACTGGATATTCTTTTAATTAAATTAACATGATAATATTCTTTTAAATCAATTTGATATTCATTTAAATTCTCTAAACAAAATCAAGTTATGAAATCATACCCTTTAAATCTCAATTTATTTACATTTCAAATCAAAATTTTTGAGGATAATTCTTAAATACTTTAATTCAAATCAAATTCACATTTATCTTCCAACCTTAATTTTATTTTATTCATTATAAACTCTATATACAATAGAATTTAAATAGGTACTTAACCATTTTATATAAAAGAAATCAAACTTTATTATTGAACTCATTTTTATTAATCAATTTTATACATAACTTAAATTCAAGAATTTAACTATATATATAAAATAATATTTATATAACATCAAAAATTAATATTAATTAAACCGTATATTTCTTTCCAAAACCATAGAAAATCATTCAAAATAATTTTATATACAGACCGCGGTGCCTGTATATAATTTTTTATCTTATGGTCAAGTGATACGAATATTTGTCATTTCAATCTGCAATTTAAAATAAAAATGCGGTTGTATATCATTTCAAACCGCAATCCCGAATCAAAATAAATGCATAACTACTTGCAAATTATGATGATATAAATAAAAACATCCATTCATCCATCCATCATAAAATCATATATCCATCACTATCATCATACAAAACAATCAATCAATATCAACATATAACCGATAATATATAACAGGTAATTAATTGGCAGTTATATTCAATAATAAATTAAATAACGATTTAATTTAAATAAATGCAATAACTGAGATGATGATTAAAATATACGAAAAGTCATAAATAAATGCATAATCACAGAAAATATTTAATTTGACAAATATAAGAAATTTTAGAAGTTGGGAGTGGGTTAAAACACTCACCTTTTGAATTTAAATTGAATTTAAATTCAATTTAAACCCAAAAATTTGACAGTCTCAGAATTTGTCCAAACCAAAGCCAAAATGTTCGGAATTTCAAAACGATCCTAACAAAAAAACTCGTGCGTGAATTGGTGTTTGTATGTGAAAGATATAGCGAAAATTGTCTATGAATTTCAACTTTAAAAATAAAAAAAAGAAACACATTACTCTGCCACGTCATGCTAGTTCTCTCCCAGGCAGTAACGCATAAATAATTTCCAGAACCCATGCCCTAAAGTCGCATACTCACGAACCAGAACAGCCGCGATCGCCACCGTGTTTCCCGCCGCGCCGACCGCCCCCCTTGCGAACGCCTCTTCCAGTGCCATCTGCGACCACCCCAAGCCGATCGACGCCACCTAGGAACCCACGGCCGCCGCCTAATAATTAAACCCTATTTGAATTTTGTCCCAAATCTGACCGTCAACTCGCCATACAAACCACATAGATTGATTCCCCTCAGTCCCCTCTGCTATACCCAGAAATGGTTCGATGATCCGACAACTTTGATTTCGACGTGATGAACGGCCGAAAATTGTTATTCGATTTCTGGACAAACAATGCATCGAATTTAAAATCGAGTTGCATATCTGAGTTACGCTCTTCGAGAGCTTCAAATTGATATAAAATTTGGAATATACTGTGGAGTTTGAAATTTCAGCTTTGAATTTGATTTGGGATTGCAATTGGAATTAGGGTTTGTCTGCCATTGAAGTGAGGAGGTGAATAGAACGTATAGAAATGAGGAATAGAGGCTGTTAGGGTTTATAGCAGGATATATATAGAGAGTTGACATTTGAATGGATGGATAAGATAGATTTACGCGCAACGCCAAAGTGGCCCAAAAAGCCCATTTCGACTCCGGAATGAAATTGGGTCAACCCAAATATCAAAATGGATGTTTTTAAACATTTTAAACGCGATGGAATAAGTTTCAAGTCCAAATTCCATCGTATGAAGAAGTTATGCTCAAATCAATATTTTTCAAATTGATTTCAGTTGATTTCAGTTTCATTTATTTCAAGGCGTTTCAAACCCATACAATCAAACAACAAGTCCGATTGATACGAAATTTGAAATCCTATAATAATTCACCGCTACGGATCCGATGAAACTTGTTTCGTCGAAATTCGAGTCAGTGGCCAAAATGGCTATTTTTCCAGTTAATTAAATAAATTAAAATTAATAAATTAAATCAACTTTTCAATTTCAATTCAAAAATTTACCAAATGTCATCACTTATGATTTCTCAATCATTTACAATGATTAAACAAATTTAAATGTCAACTTAGAGGTGAATAATTTATAAATTTCAATATTAACCTCAATTTCACTAAATTATAAATTTAATTTCCAATAATTCAATTAAATTTACCTTTCATTCTATTATTTAATTTATCGTTATCAAAATGATGCAATTTACATTGGTTCACGATTGTTTATATTTCTATTCTTAAATTTTATCTAAATTTCCATTTATGCAATCTTCTAAGTATTTACTTTTCATTGAATTGCAATTAATCCTGTTATTGTATATTAAATTACAATATATTGATAAAACTTTATTTCCATCCCTTTATTCAGCCAATAGTCATTAATTCAAATTATTAATTACAATAAGTTAAGATCTTACCATTGGTTCAATAAATTTATTTGCACTAAATTAGTTATTGCATTAATTCTCATAAATATAACATTAATGTTCATTTAACTCTAATTGATTTCCAATTTTATTATTAAACCAAATAAACAGGTAAATTATAACAAGTATTACCATGCCTTTAATTACACTCATGCGTTTTCTATTATCAAGCCCCCATTATATTTCTTAAATACTTCTGCTATTATTTAACTACATTAACTATATTATTATTATTTCATTAGTAATTTAGTATTTACATTCTTTTCTTACAATTCAAATCTCATAACCAATTATACCAAATTTCCATATCTCACCTGACCTTTTATTTCAATTTATCCATTTATTAAGTTTTACATTAATGAATCTTTATTTCCAAATATACCCTAGTTTACAACTTCTAAACATTGTATTACTTCTCACATTAATTTAACTTTTATTTATTTTATTAACATTTATTTCAAATTCTAATTCCATCAACTAATTAAACATGTAACTTATACTATATGCTTACAAGCCTAATGTTACACCAATTGTCATATTCTGAATGGAGTTAGCATTAATTTCAAAAATTATCTAAATTTTACATTTAATTACCTTCAATGAAATTAAATTCCCAATTTATTTAATGCAATCAATTTTGACCTTTACAATTTTAATACATTCATTAGTTGTCAATTATCATTCAAATAAATCCATTCATTTGATTTCCTTATTATGAATCAATTATAAACTTACCATCTTAAAGGTGTTGTCACATGGGTACTTCTCTATTACACTATTATACGTCATTTACATCTTATAATTGTATAAATGTTACATTAAATCTATTCAAATTTCTGACCCCTTTGTTATTAACTGTGCTATTTTAATTTTTATATCTTTGTCAAATATATACATTAATTACGGCTAAATATTCTCAATAAATTATTTACTTGGTTTCAACCTTCTATTCATCAATTATTGCCTTATAAATAAACTCCCGTTTCAATTCAATTTACATTCTCCTTTCCGTTATTATATTAATTATCATTTAAGTAACCTTTAATCACTTCTATTTTTAAAACTTACTCAAGTGCAATAATTATACTTTCCATTATTATATTAATTTGAATTCTATTCTAGTTAATAATTTTTATTAAAAATTCACAAATTCAACATTTACATTTGTTTCTTATATTAAACTTATAACCTAGTTTGACAATTTACATTATTTCCAATTAATTGCAATATAAATTTTAAATTGTTAATTTCAATTTCAATTGCTACATCTCATTTCTAACACTCGTTCCAATATAAATTATAAGATTTTTATTTCTTTCTAAATTTAATTTAAAAATATTATTAATTTAACTCATTTAAATCATTGAATTTTACGGGTCGTTACAATCTTCCCCACTCAAAACTTTTCGTCCCTGAAAAGAAAAAAGAGGGAAAAGAAGAATTATAAATCAATATATATTATTCAAAAAATTATATTCATAACAATAAGTTTACAGAATTGGATAAAAAAATAAAATATAGATTTATAAACAATTAAATCTTTTATATTCAAATTAATAAAGTTTGGAAACATTTCAAAATATTTTCTAAGTCCAAGATTTACGAAAAATTTCGGCAGAGTCTCCTTTGTACGGAGAGGCTCGGAAGAAAATATAATATAAAATATAACAATATACAACACAATATCTCAAAATAATATATCCCAACCCTGGAAAAATAATATAACAGTGCTATAAAAACGTAATCCGAGAACGTACCCATTTATCGGGCAATTTACGCTTAGTTATGAAACCAAAAGCAGTAGCAACTGCTTCCATAACCTGTATTTCACTTATATAATCTAGAAGAATTAATAATTATATAAAATGAAATATTTAAGTGGTCTCAACCATAAACAACGAATCAATACAAATATCAATCACTTGCAACACGGCATACAACCATCACATAGAATCAACACAAATCAATCATTCATTCATATCAAACAAAACAAATAGTTGCTCGGGTTCAAACTTTAAATTGTATGGAATGAAAAATAAACTACTAAGTGTACCCTTCACTCAACATTCTTAGGCGAAACTAAATAGATTATTCATTCATCCAAACAATTTTAAAGTATCCTTACCCAAAAAACAATAAACCAAAACAAACAACAACATTTCAAACAGCAGATTAAGTTTATCCCTATTAATTCCATTTGCTGTTTTATTTCTCTTTTTCATTCATATAATGGTTTATCTTTTTATTTTATATTTTTTCTTACTGTTTCATTTACTTTTATTCATTTCTAGCAAAATATCATTTGCACTTATTCATATCATGGAATTTTCCTTTTATTGTATTACATTTATTTATTCACCGCTTAATTTCATTTATTTACAGTATTCATCATTCTGCTTATTTTCAAAATAAGTAACTTCAACATTTACTTAAGTCTGTAATTACTTACTTACAACATTTACCTACTATCATATTTTATTATAGTAAGATTTTCATTATAACTTAGGTTTATAACAATTACACATCAATTCTTAAGAATAAAAGAAATTAATTGAACACTTCATTCATACTTTTACTTGTACAATTTCCATTACATTTTCTTATTAACATTTCAAATTTTAAATATTTAGTAAGTTATATATATGCTTTTAAAGAATGTAATTGAAATCATACAAGTTTATCTTATTTCTCTTAATTAATTAGATGTTTAATAATTTTATCTTCCCTTTTTTTCTTATAAGTTCCAATTTCAACTTTCTTTTAATTTCTTTCATAACCTAGCATTAAATTTCTTATTTTAATTGAAGGCTCCAATTTTTAATTGATTACATTCCATTTCACTATAATAATTGAAACTATTAATTAATTGGAAACTTAAGAACTAAATACCGGGTCAGATTTCAAATCGTTTTAAAATAACGGATAAATACAGACTTATAAATTATATATATCCAATCATAATTAAATAATTTAAAAAAAATTATATTTGGTTTATCAAAACAAATCTGCAGTAAACTACTACAGTGGTCTTCCCACTTCGAAACTCGAAAATGAATGTCGATGATGCGGCCGCCATCACCGAAATTATTTTCCAACGACAGAGAGGGGAGTGCAAAACTAATTTCTTTCCAAAATTTCTTTTAAAACATTTCTTTCAAATTATATTAAAATATTTATATCAGAAAATACTTCTAAATAATATTATTATAATATTCCAAAATCAATAGAAAGAAATTTTCAAAACCCCGGGACTTAAGTTCTAAATTCCCAATTTTCATTTATTATTTTCAATCTTATTACCACTATTATTTAAAATTTCATTACCTAACAACTAATGTATTGCTACCAAATATATATCATTTATAAAAATTTGTTTTATATATAAAAAATATAATAGGCAAAATTATTTCATTCACCTATATTCAAACAAATATTATGTCGGTCTGTCCTATTAAGTGTTTAGAAATCCCTATTGATGTCATAGCGTCGCATGCATCAACCAGAATTTATAAATACAAAACGGAACAGATTAACACAATATCAAAACCTTTTTATAACACTAACAAATACGCTCTCTCATACACACACACACACACACACTCAGCGACTCATCACAGGGTATTACTACCCTATTGATAAAGAGTCAGACCCCACAAAGCTAAGGTTTATCGCTAAACCAAAGCTCTGATACCAGATGTAACATCCTGCCTTTTCGTACGTTTTAAATCGACGATAAACCACACACGTCAGACTTAAACGATACAGAAGGGCGGATTGTTATGGGGTAAATAAGAAAAAGCAGAGAAAGAAAAAGAATAAAACAGAATCTTGCAGCGGAACGACAAAATATAATAATCAAATATACAGTTCATGAAGCTTTTTTACAAAATATTCGATTATACTTATAAATACATATCAGAGTTACACATACCAGAGAACAATAAATAAAGCAGCAGAACAATATGAATGTACTAGAGTACTATAATAAATAATAATAAATCTTCCTCTTCGTCCTCCAAAATACGGTCTTCCAAATCCTAAAATGCTCAGGCTGACCCGAGCGAATTGAAAAGACAAAACACTCGAGTCAGAACTAAAATATCTTATGTGATTTAAATCAACAGAAATAAGTATGAGTGTAACAGATTCAGAGATGTTTACAGAATTCGACATCTCCTATCCAGTGTCCAACGTGAGTGCAGTAACTTAAGAGATATTCGGAATTCACACCCCCTAAGGATCCGTTAAACTATCTACTATGTAGTAATATACGCTATTATAATAGTGTCTAAAGTAAAGTATAATATACTGAAAATAGCGTTAAGGCTTTACATTTTCCACTTTAACACACTTTTATATTCCCATAGTCTATACAGTACTGCAATCTCCCCCATACTGGGTGTCGTCAGAGGGCACTCCGTAGGTACGGTACAAAACAAAATCATATAAGGCACGCTAGGGTAGGTGACACGACACAACTAGGCAATGCCAGGGTAGATATACCAATTGCTATCCGGGCTGGTGGTAACGCATAGTCGCAGCTACCGCCCACCTCGAGCCACACCTCCAAATAAAAAATCAAAAGTGGCTACCGAATCAATCCAAAAGTCAAAGTATAATGTCGAAGGGATGTGTCCGATCAAAGGTGCTACCTCATTGGCCCGAGAATCGCTCCTGTTTTAGCCACCTTATGCCAACTCACGGGAGTCGGGTCCACGTATTTACCTCAAAGGAAACGCCGCCACCATCCTACTTCATTCTGGAATCTCCACCGCGTACACGGTTGTTAAAGTGGTTTTCGGAGTTGGCAGAGTGTATGACAACTTCCGATCCCGGTCTCTTCAACAACCAAACGTTATTATAACACCGCGGTCATTTTAAAATAATTTACACTTCAAAACCAGGATATAATATTTATTTCAATACCATATAAATATGATATCTTTTTTGCTTTGAAACCAAATCAATATGACATCCTTTTTAAAATCATAGTGTTCAAAGTTATAAAATTTCGAAACCAAAGACTTAAACTATAATCCTTCCAAAACGTAATACTTTGAAATTTATAACTTTGAAACATATTACACCACTTAAATGGTTTAAATACTTAATTACGTTATATAGTAAAATAGCTTCTTCACGTTCACAAATCAATTCCAATATGGATTTTAAATTCCCAAATAAACAAATATAATTTCCATATATTTCAAAGCTTTAATTATCCCACCATTTCAAAACTTATTCTTTGATAATTTCATATACATCAATTTCAACTACTATTATATAGATTTGAAATGTTTACTAAGTAAATCAAATATCACTTTAGTAAAACCTTTAGACTTCAAATAACTGGATATTCTTTTAATTAAATTAACTTGATAATATTCATTTAAATCAATTTGATATTCATTTAAATCCTCTAAACAAAATCAAGTTATGAAATCATACCCTTTAAATCTCAATTTATTTACATTACAAATCAAAATACTCGAGGATAATTCTTAAATACTTTAATTCAAATCAAATTCACATTTATCTTCCAACCTTAATTTTATTTGAGTCATTATAAACTCTATATACAATAAAGTTTAAATAGATACTTAACCATTTTATATAAAAGAAATCAAACTTTATTATTAAACTCATTTTTATTAATCAATTTTATACATAGCTTAATTCAAGAATTTAACTATATATATATATATAAAATAATATTTATATAACATCAAAAATTAATATTTATTAAACCGTATATTTCTTTCCAAAACCATAGAAAATCATCTCAAAATAATTTTATATATACACCGCGGTGCCTGTATATAATTTTCTATCCTATGGTCAAGTGATACAGATATTTATCATTTCAATCCACAATTTAGAATAAAAATGCGGTTGTATATCATTTCAAACCGCAATCCCGAATCAAAATAAATGCATAACAACTTGCAGATTATGATGATATAAATAAAAACATCCATTCATCCATCATAAAATCATACATCCATCACGATCATCATACAAAACAATCAATCAATATCAACATATAACCGATAATATATAACAGGTAATTAACTGGCCGTTATATTCAATAATAAATTAAATAACGATTTAATTTAAATAAATGCAATAACTGAGATGATGATAAAATATATGAAATGCCATAAATAAATGCACAATCACAACAAAAATTTAATTTAACAAACATAAGAAATTTTAGAAGTTGTGAGTGGATAAAAACACTCACCTTTTGAATTTAAATTGAATTTAAACCCGAAAATTTAACAGTCTCAGAATTTGTCCAAACCAGCGCCAAAATGTTCGGAATTTCAATAAGATACTAACAAAAAAAACCGCGCGTGAATTTGTGTTCGTATGTGAAAGATATAGCGAAAATTGTCTTTGAATTTCAATTTTAGAAATAAAAAAAGGAACACATCCCTGGTAGTAACGCAAAAATGATTTCCAGAACCCACACCATAAAGTCGCGTACTCCCAAACCGGAACAGCCGCGGATTGCCACCGTGTTTCCCGCCGTGCCGACCGCCCCCCATGCGACTGCCTCTTCCAGTGCCATCTGTGACCACCCGAAGCCAACCGACGCCACCTAGGAACCCACGGCCGCCGCCTAATATTTAAACCCTAGTTGAATTTTGTCGCAAATCTGACCGTCAACTCACCATACAAACCACACAGATCGACTCCCCTCATTCCCCTCTGGAATACCCAGAAACGGTTCGACGATCCGACAACTTTAATTTCGACGTGATGAATGGCCGAAAATTGTTCTTTGATTTCTGGACAAACAATGCGTCGAATCGAAAAACGAGTTGCAGATCTGAGTTACACTCTTCGAGAGCTTCGAATTGATACAAAATTTGGTATATATTGTGGATTTTGAAATTTCAGCTTTGGATTTGATTTGGGATTGCAATTGGAATTAGGGTTTGCCTGCCATTGAAGTGAGGAGGTGATTAGAACGTATAGAAATGAGGAATAGAGGCTGCTAGGGTTTATAGAAGGATATATATAGACAGGGTTGACATTTGAATGGATGGATAAGATAGATTTACGCGCTAACGCAAGTGGCCCAAAAAGCCCGTTTCGACTCCGAAATGAAATTGGGTCAATCCATATGTCAAAATAGGTGTTTTTAAATATTTTAAACGCGATGGAACAAGTTTCAAGTCCAAATTCCTTCGTATGAAGAAGTTATGCTCAAATCAATATTTTCCAAATTAATTTCAATTGATTTCAATTTCATATATTTCAAGGCGTTTCAAGCCCATACGATCAAACGACAAGTCTGATTGATACGAAACTTGAAATCCTATAATAATTCACCGTTACGAATTCGATGAAATTTGTTTCATCGAAATCCGAGTCAGTGGCCAAAATGGCTATTTTCCCAATTAATTAAATAAATTAAAATTAATTAATTAAATCAAATTTTCAATTTCAATTCGAAAATTTGCCAAATTTCATCACTTATGATTTCTCAATGATTTACAATGATCAAACAAATTTAAATGTCAACTTAGAGGTGAATAGTTTATAAATTTCAACATTAACCTCAATTTCATTAAATTATAAATTTAATTTCCAATAATTCTATTAAATTCACCTTTCATTCTATTATTTAATTTATCATTATGAAAAGGATGCAATTTACATTGGTTCACGATTGTTAAATTTTATCAAAATTTTCATTTATGCAATCTTCTAAGTATTTACTTTTCATTGAGTTGCAATTAATCCTATTGTGGTATATTAAATTCCAATATATTGATAAAACTTTGTTTCCATCCCTTTATTCAGCCAATAGTCATTAACTCAAATTATTAATTACAATCAGTTAAGATCTTACCATTGGTTCCATAAATTTATTTGTTCTAAATTAGTTATTGCATTAATTCTCATAAATATAACATAAATGTTCATTTAACTCTAATTGATTTCCAATTTTATTATTAAACCAAATAAACAGGTAAATTATAACGAGTATTACCATGCCTTTAATTACACTCATGCGTTCCCTATTATCAAGCCCCCGTTACAGTTCTTAAATACTTCTGCTATTATATAATTACATTAACTATATGATTATTATTTCATTAGTAATTTAGTATTTACATTCGTTTCTTACAATTCAAATCTCACAACCAATTATACCAAATTTCCATATCTCACCTAACCTTTTATTTCAATGTATCAATTTATTAAGTTTTACATTAATGAATCTTTATTTCCAAATATACTCCAGTTTATAACTTATAAACATTGTATTACTTCTCACATTAATATAACTTTTATTTATTTTATTAACATTTATTTCAAATTCTAATTCCATCAACTAATTAAATAGGTAACTTATACTATATGCTTACAAGCCAAATGCTACACCAATTGTCATATTCTGAATGGAGTTAGCATTAATTTCAAAAATTATCTAAATTTTACATTAAGATAATATTTAATTACCTTTAATGAAATTAAATTCCCAATTTATTTAATGCAGTCAATTTTGACCTTTACAATTTTAATACATTCATTAGTTGTCAATTATCATTCAAATAAATCCATTCATTTGATTTCCTTATTACGAATTAATTATAAACTTACCATCTTAAAGGTGATGTCACATGGGTACTTCTTTATTACACTATTATACGCCATTTACATTTTATAATTGTATAAATGTTACAGTAAATCTATTCAAATTTCTGACCCCTTTGTTAGTAACTATCCTATTTTCATTTATTATATCTTTGTCAAATATATACATTAATTATGGTTAAATATTCTTAATAAATTATTTACTTGGTTTCAACCTTCTATTCATCAGTTACTGCCTTAAAAATAAACTCCCGTTTCAATTCAATTTACATTCACCTTTCCGTTATTATATTAATTATCATTTAAGTAACCTTTAATCACTTTTATTTTTAAAACTTACTCAAGTGCAACAATTACACTTTCCATTATTATATTAATTTTTATTCCATTCTAGTTAATAATTTTTATTAAAAATTCACAAATTCAACATTCCCATTTGTTTCTTATATTAAACTTATAACCCAGTATGGCAATTTACATTATTTCCAATTAATTACGATATAAATTTTAAATTGTTAATTTTAATTTCAATTTCTACATCTGATTTATAACATTCATTCCAATATAAATTATAAGATTTTTATTTCTTTCTAAATTTAATTTAAAAATCTTATTAATTTAACTCATTTAAATCATTGAATTTTACGGGTCGTTACATGTAGAAGGTGATCAGAATCGCCAGTTTTAGGCCGCGTTAGGTGGCGGCGATGGTCGCTGCATTCGTGGACCAGAGGCGGCCGCGTGGTGGCATGGGGGTTGGCTGGACGTGGGGGACGAGGGTGTGGTGGCATGGGGGTCGGCTGGACGTGGGGGACGAGGGTGTGGCCTCTGATCTGGGTGATGGCCGATGTAGGCGACAGTGTTTCAAGATGATGGGCAGTAGCTTCAACTGGGATGTGCGATTTTTTTGGCACGGCTAGGGTTTAGCTGGGTAATGGATTGGTGATGTGGCTTCAACACGTGGGTATATTTTTTATGCTATTTTTATTTAATTCAAACTATAAACGTTCTAACGTGAATAATTTTCGCGTACGGGGTCCGATCCACATGCGGTTTTCTCCGTTAGGTTCGTATTATAATTCCATACATTTTGGCACTGCCTCGAATGGATTATGAGACTGTTCAAATTTTGGGTTTAAATTGGATTTAAATTCAATTTAAATTCAAAAGGTGAGTGTTTTAACCCACTCACAACTTCTAAAATTTCTTATGTTTGTTAAATTGATTTATGATGTGATTAGAAATTTATTTATGACTATTTGGCCAATTTTATCAACATTCCAGCTAAATTTAATTTATTGAGTTAAATTGTTATTTAATTTATTATTGCATATAAACTGCCAGTTAAATTGTTATTTAATTTATTGTTGAATATAAACTGCTAGTTGATACCTGTTATTCATTATATGTTATATATTGATTGAATTGGATGATGATTGTGATAAATGGTTGATGGTTGATATTGGATGAATGGATGTTGTACTTTATATTATTATAAATCACAAGTTGTTATGCATTTTTATTTCATTCGGGACTGCAGTTTAAAATGATATATAACCGTATTTTTATTTTAAATTATGGATTGAAATGATAAATATCCATATCACTTGACCATAGGGTAGAACATTATATACATACACCGTGGTCTATATATAAAAATTCTTTTGAAATGATTTCTATGTTTTGTAAAGAAATAAATGGGTTATATAAATATTGATTTTAGATGTTATATAAATGTTATTTTATTATTGGTTTTTAGCTGGATATAAATTTGGCTTGAAATATAAAATAAGTTCAATAACAACGTTTGATTGTTTTTGCATAATATGGTTAAGTACCTGGCTAAATTTTATTGTACAGAGAGTACATAATGACTTAAATAAAATTAAGGTTGGAAGATAAATATAAAATTGATTTGAATTAAATTATTTAAGAATTTTACTCGAGTAAATTTGATTTGAAATTTGAGATAAATTTGAGATTATTTGAAATTGAATTTATTTAATTAAACTCAAAAAGGTTGATGTGAAATGTATCAAGTTGGAAATTTCAAAAGGTATAATTATTGTAACTTGATTTTGGGGTCTAGGTGAATTAAATGATTATTTCAAGTACAAATGAATTGAAGGAAATACTTAGTTATTTGTAATTTGAGTCTTATTTAAATGATAAGGGATTTATTATGTAAAATATTTCAAAACTAAATAATAGAAAATTTAATTGTATCGAAATTATCAAATTTAGTTTTGAAATTTTGGAACATTTAAAGCCTTGAAATATATCGAAATCGAAATGTTTCGAAGTTATGAATTTCAAAGTATTATGTTTTAAAGGTGTTAAAATTTCAAATGTTTGGTTTCGAAGTGTATAACTTGGAAGTGCTATGTTCTTGGAAAGGGATATATTTGAAATAAAATGATATTATATTGATTTTTAATAAAAATGATATCATATTTATTTGGTTTTAAAATAGAAATGATATCGTATTTATATGGTTTTGAAATGGATATTATATTCTGGTTTGAAAAGTATAAACTATTTTGAAAGGACCGCGGTGTTATAATAACGTTAGGTTGTTAAAGAGACCGGGATCTGAAGTTGTCATATTCCCTGCCAACTCCGAAAACCACTTTAACAACCGTGTACGTGGAGGAGATTCCAAAATGAAGTAAGATGGTGGTGGCGTTTCCTTTGAGGTATATACGTGGACCCGATTCCCGTGAATTGGCATAAGGTGGCTAAAACAGGAGCGATTCCTGGCCAGTGATGTAGCTCCTCTTATCGGACACATTCCTTCGATATTATATTCTGACTTTGAGATTTATTTGGTGGCCACTTTTGATTTTTGATTTTGGGGGTGTGGCTTGAGGTGGGCGGTAGCTACACATTATGCGTCACCACCAGTCCGGATAGTAATTGGTATATCCACCCTGGCATTGCCTTGTGTGCCGTATCACCTGCCCTAGCGTGCCTTGTACGAGTTTGATTTGTGTCGTACCTATGGAGTATCCTCTGGTAGCCTCCCGATCAGGAAATATTACAGTACTGTATAGACTATTGGCACTATTACGTGTTAAGGGCTATATGGTAACCCCTTAACGCTATTTAAAAGTAAGTTTATTTTACTATAGACATTATTATAATAGCGAAATATTACTACATAGTAAATAGTTTAATGGATCCTTAGGAGATGTGAATCCCGAGCATCTCTTAAGTTACTGCACTCACGTTTGACACTAGATAGGAGATGTGACGCCCCACCTCTATACCCATACTAGCCAAGGACACTACGCTGTAATGCTGTCAACTAGCGTGGAGGATAAGGCTGTTGAGGAGAGACCATCTGTATAATTGCTTTGTGCGAGTACCGATATGCCAGATAAAAATATAACTTGCATGGAATCCGACATATCGATGCAAACTCAAAGTACTACACAGTGGCTATAATATATTCGGAAACAAATATAGGAATGAAAATAACACAAATCATTCACAGATAATTCATATCACAAAGGCGGAAATAGATATGAATATTACACATAAAAGTGTATCAAAGTATTGGTCAAATAAGATCCACAACATCACAAAGGAATAGATACAAGTGCAAGACAAAAATATGTATACATCAAGGAGTCTATATCTCAATTGTATACAAAAAAACTACTAAACTAAAGTAGTTAGCCAAAAGATCAGATGATGGTCCGATAAGGAGTCAAGCAGAAGCACCTGTAAAATCTCAGTCTGAACCGAGTATTATTTAAGAACAAAATAATAAACGGATCAGTCTAGCTATAATTATCAGATAAAATGAGATATAAGAAGAGATATAATAAAAACGTATGATAACCAAAAATGTCATACCTCGACAAGTATACATTAGAAAATCAACAAAAGAAAATCATACAAATATCTCACGAATCTCATAGCATAAAAAGAATGTCATATTCTTTATTTAATTCACCAAGCCACAATAAATGACATACATATCAATGCCAACTGAAAAAGGTGATGAAACATAAATTCCAGAAATCATCAATTAGAAATCTAGAAATCACAAGAAAAGGATGGCCAATCCCAAACGGAACGCTATTCCATAAACCGGACATCGACGCACCTAAATAGATACGCCCCATGCACAGTCAAACATCGTCGCACCTAGAAAAGTACGACCTATGCAAAGGCAAACATTGACGCACCTAAATAGATACGCCCCATGTAATGTCTAGCATCGATGCACCTAGAAAGATACATCCCATGCATAAATAAGCATCAACGTATCTAGAAAGATACGTCCCATGCATAAATCAACATCGACGTATCTAGAAAGATACGCCCCATGTAATGTCTAACATCGATGCACCTAGAAAGATACACCCCATGCAAAGTCGAACATCGACGCACCTGAAAAGATACGCCCCATGCATAGACGAACATCGACGCACCTAAGTAGATACGCCCCATGCCCCGACTTATTGAGCCGATTGCTCCACGAAGTAAACAAACATCGACGCACCTAAATAGATACGACCCATGTGTAAAGAAACATCGACGCACCTAAATAGGTACGACCCATGCGAGAAATGAGACGAAGCTCAATAAAGTGAAGTAAAGTCCTCCACATAGACAAAGAGACATCGCACATTGCTAGTCTAAACCATAAAATGATCATCATCGATCATCAAGAAGTGTCAATTACAGTAAGCTAGTAAATATATGAGCTTAGCTTCATGTCCCATAACCACTAGCTTAACTTAAATATTTACGAACAAATTGTAGATCTCCACTAGAAAATTGTCACAAGAGATTCAATCGAACAAGTCCAAGAATTAACCAACGAAGTAAACGCAAGCGTTTCATACCACTTGTTTTACTAAGTCGTTTAATTAGATTTCTCATACGAGTGAGGAAAAAGGTTTGTATATACTAATAGATTGGAAAACAGTTTTAATAAATGAGCTTTGTATTGAAATAGTGTTGAAATCGTTTTGATATTTAGTACTAGTATAGAAAACCTTTATATTTTAAAGTGAAAAATCATAGAAGTGTAGAAACAATCAATCATAAAAATTCACATACGAAGACGTGAATAAAATCCAAAGAAATCGATATCAAATCCATCAAAATGGATATTTTCGAAAATTCCCGAAGAAAATGTCATCAAAGTCGATAATAAATGATAACAACAAAAGGGAAATAACACGAATCGATTAAAGTTGGAAATTCAATAAATTAGACAATATAGGCAAAATTGGCAAATAGGAGTAGGTCGGTCAACCGGACTCCCTGAGTCGGTTGACTGAACCAAAGATGGAAGTGCACGAGTAGCAGGTCGGTCGACCAGACCCTGAGCTCGGTCGGCCGGAGCCTGAAACTAGCACTTCCAAAACAGAGGCAGGAAGTGCTCGGGTAGCAGGTCGGTCAGCCGGCTACAAAGCTCGGTCGGCCGGACCCTATTGCCAGCACTCCCATGCCTATCTAATGAATGCCAATCTTTTTCGAATTGCAATCGGTCGAGCGATGGCACTAAGGGTTTACGCCAATCGACTACCCGGCCATATAAGCTCTTCGATTCATCACCAAAAACATGATCAAAACATCAAAGTTATGATTTTTAAAGGATTGAACTCAAAACACTAAAAAATTGGAATATTCACCAAATCAATCCAACTCAAAAGCAATTGCACAAGAATAAGTGTTAGGAATTCATACCTAACAATCGAAGATGATTATAAGCATAGATGTGAGATAAAAATCTCACCTTTGAACCCAAAAACAATGAATGAGAAGCTTGAAGACAAGGGAAGATCAACCACACTTCAATCTCAACACTAGAAGCTTGAATCTAAGATCAAAGAAGAACATTCCCTAAGTTAGGTTTAGGAAATTTCTGAAATTGAATGGAGATAGAGTTGGAGAAGAAGAAGAGGAGGCTTACCAAAGCTTCTTTTATTGATTTGGAGCTAGAACTTGATTTGTAAATGGAAACTAGGGTTTTGATTTTTAATTTCCCATTCCCCTCACCAGTAATCTCTTTAGATCTGAAAAGTAGAGGAAGAGGGAGTGAATGAAGAGGAGTGGTTCAGTTTGGGGTATTAAGTTGGCTAGTGGGCTGAACCCAACCCAAAGCCCTAAGTGAAAAGGTAGAAAAATTCAACTTACTCCAAACATATCGAAGCTTATACTCAAAAAGGTTGCAAACGGCATTTTGAACTCAATGGAAGGGGTCTCGAGTCCCAATTCGACTATCTGCCTAAAGTAGGTTTTCGGACTAAAATCCGACGAACGATGAAATATTTAAATATAATATTTAAATATACAATCGATAAATATGCGGGTTGTTACAGACTCCCCTCCATAAAGAAATTTCGTCCTCGCAATACTTAAGAAGAAAATAAAGAGTAACAACCATAAAAGCATATCAACACAAAAGAAATTTGAAATAGGAAGTTCACCATAAAGAGCATGAAAGGGTAAGCCTAAACGGGATCGCTCGATGAATTCCCAGGAATCCCAAAAGAAATCCTTAGGATCTGGGAACCAATGAACTTTCACAAGAAGAACATCTTTATTCCGAAGGCGCTCAACCTCCGAAGCAATGATGCGAATGGAATGTTGCTCATAAGTCAAATCTGGTGAAACTTCAATTTCCTCAATAGCACCGGGCTCAAGAATAAAAATCGAAAACATAAAAGCATTTCCATAGTTAAAAGACATGGAAAACGTCAAGAATAGCAGAAAGTTGAGCCGGTGCAACGACATAGTACAAAAACGGTACGTCGAGAAACGAGAAACTCGAATAATTTCGAAACACCGACGTAGTATAAAAACGGTACGTCCAATGAACTAAAAAGTCGGGACATCGATGTAGTTCAAAAACGGTACATCGGATGAACTGAATACTATAAAAGAACATCGGACGCTAGTCCATAAAAGGAATGAGATAAAGCTCAATAAAATGAAGTACATCAAAACATCCTACGAACTTGGTAAAAAGATCATAAGATACAAGGAATCTCGAGCCAACGAGGTTGACGCAAATTGAGTTCCTTATGAGAAATAAATATTCCAAAAACTTATGATCGAGGTGGAGAACAAATTTCTCCCCAAAAATGATGATGCCAAATTCTAAAAGAGAAAACAATAGCCGCGAGCACTAGATCATGAGTGGCATACCTAGTCTCGATAGGCTTTTATGACATTAGAAGTACAAGTGGTAGAATGTTTTCTTTTGCAAGAGAACGACATCCAAACCAATACGATTAGCATTGGTACAAAAGATAAAGTCTTGGTTCCCTTCGAAAAACACAAGAATAAGAGTATCGGAAAAGAATTCTTTCAAATAATCTTCTTTCCCAAAAAGCTAAAACTTTCAAAATTACAATTATCTCAATGTAAAAATCTCTCTAGAAAAATTTACATTTTACAAGTCAATATATCGTGTCTGACTGTCTCATCTAAGCGTTTAGGAAATTCCTATCGATAACGTTGATCAAGCGCATCGACCAGAATTCTTAAAGCACGCAACGGGCAACACAATCACAAAATCATCTTCTATATGGTGAAAATATCTCTTAAAAGTTTTAAGAATATTCTTTGCTCGTTTTAAGAAAAAAATCCAATTATACTTATAAATAAATCTTATGAAAAAGATTTGCAAAATTTTAAATTTCTATTTTCATCCAAAATCAATATATACAAGGATGGTCTCATCGAAATATTCATAGAATACTCGATTTATAAAATGGATGAAATAAGCTGGACAAACTGAATGACATAATAAGTCATTCATAAGAATCATAACGAGTCGGAATGCGGTAAATGGAATGCTAGTTTCCGCGACTCGTAGCAAATGAAAACTGGTCGTAAAGTCGAACTGAAAAGACCTTAGCACCACACAAAAGATTGCTTAGGTGATAGTCCTAAGACAAATTCAAAAATACCGGAAAATTTATCAAACTACATGAATGAGAGAAATAACACTTTCCTTATAAGTGGGCTTAAGGAATAAAATGATGCCATCAAATTGGAATTGAAATTATAAAGGAAAAATAAAATCTGCTTAACAGATTGAGATGTCGAAGATGAATAGTCCACACGAGACAAAGGATATAGCTTCATAATAATTAAGCCAATCCGTACAAAAGTCAATTCCGAAGTATAGGTAATTTCGACTCGGAAAGAAAAAATCACATAAAATAATTTCGACATCAATAAAAAGCAAATTGAGTGTTGCAGATCCACCAATTCGGATTCGCAATTCCCAAAGAAGTCAACAAGCCCAAAATGTTTAAAGAAAATGAATCAACTAGTTCTTTTGATATAAAAATAATGAGATGAACCCATATCAAAAAGAACTCAAATAGAAAGATCGCGAAATAAAACAATAGCATCAAGGATTGAATGTAAAATACCTTGACCAAGAGAAGAGTTGCTAGGAGCTTGCACTACATTAAGCTTTCCCTCCTTCCTACTTTGAAGTATGGGACATGTAGTTATATGGTGACCCGAATTTTTGCAATAGCGACAATAAAGAGGTTTCGGACACTCCCCTGCATAGTGGTCCGTGGAACCACAATTGTAGCATTGTCCACAACTAGAGGTAGGGGCTTTTGCTACTAGGGTTTGTTGCTTCCCCCTCTTATTGGAATTGGGGCCTTTGAACATAATAGGCCTCTTCATGTTGTTGTTGAAGTTTTGTTTGGCACCCACAACTTCAACATCACACTCTTTATCAGCCTCTTCAAGACGAAGAGCGATATCAATAAGCTGATCAAAAGAAACTTCGAGTTTCAGAAGTAATGGCTTCTTAAGATTCTTATTCAAGCCATAGAAAAATCTCTGATTTTTCTTCAATGGGGTATTAATATACTCAACCCCATACTTAGAGAGAGATTCTAAAGATGCGACGTAATCCGTCATAGAAGATTCACCTTGAACAAGGTCAATAAAATGTCGGGCCAAAGTTACTTTTTCAGCCTCCGGCACAAACTTTAATTCGAATCGTTCTCGGAATTGCTCCCAAGTAAGATCCGCTTCGATAATCTCCGAAGTCAAGAGCTCATACCAATCTAACGCTCTTTCTTGGAGCATACTAGAAGCCACTTGGACTCGATGATTGACTCATGCGAGTAAAGATGCGATCGCACGATTTGAGCCAAGCTTGAATTTCTATAACACTCTCAGATCCCTTGAATGGCCTTCCACCCAAATCGGTGGAGTCTCTGCACAAGCATGCAAAACCGGATCTAGGATGAGTAGGCACTGGACTGGGTCCGGCAGCTTGAGCATTCTTCATGAGATCTAAAAGCTGCCGAGCAGACAAAAAAACTCCATCTTGAGGAGTAGCACTAGATTGACCGGCGCTGGGACGGCCAGGTCTAACCATTTCTCTTCTTTAAGAAAAGAAAGAAAGAAGAGGAAAAAGTTATTCTCAAAGTAAATATCAAGCAATCTTGGTAGATAAAACAAGGAATCATAAAGGAAATAGGATGAATCGGTACGAAGACTCGAATTAAATCCTAAAGCACGACTACTAAGAAAGACTTAGGATGATGATCCTTGCTAGATTATTCTACACTGTTCCGAAGTTTGGCTCTGATACCAAGCTGTGACGCCCCACCTCTATACCCACAGTAGCCAAGGACACTACGGTGTAATGCTGTCAACTAGCGTGGAGGATAAGGCTGTTGAGGAGCGACCATCTGTATAATTGCTTTGTGCGAGTATCGATATGCCAGATAAAAATATAACTTGCATGGAATCCGACATACCGATGCAAACTCAAAGCTACTACACAGTGGCTATAATATCTTCGGAAACAAATATAGGAATAAACATAACACAAATCAGTCACAGATAATTCATATCACAAAGGCGGAAATAGATATGAATATTACACATAAAAGTGTATATCAGAGTAGTGGTCAAATAAGATCCACAACATCACAAAGGAACAGATACAAGTGCAAGACAAAAATATGTATACATCATGGAGTCTATATCTCAATTGTATACAAAAAAACTACTAAACTAAAGTAGTTAGCCAAAAGATCAGATGATGGTCCGATAAGGAGTCAAGCAGAAGCACCTGTAAAATCTCAATCTGAACCGAGTATTATTTAAGAAGATAATAATAAACGAATCAGTCTAGCTATAATTATCAGATAAAATGAGATATAAGAAGAGATATAATAAAAAAATATGATAACCAAAAATGTCATACCTCGACAAGTGTAACGACCAGGTATTTTCAACCATTCGCATCCATTATAAGCGTATAGGTAGACACTCATGCCGGAATTGAATTGCTCAAAATACCGCGTTGTAAATAAAAATTTGGCAAATCTCAGAATATGCAGTAAATAAAAATCACAGATCACAGACACAGAGTAATAATAATGCAGCGGAAGTAAAAGAGATAGTAGTTCATGAAGCTACTATATAAATATATCAGAGTTACATAAGATACAACAGAAGAAATAACAGGATACATCAGGTACAAATCAGATACATCACGAAACACTGGATACTGAAACAAAATAGATGGCTGGATCTTCAAGAAAAGCTCCAACTCCGAAGGTGAATCTTGAATGCTAACTCAATCAATCTGACCTGAGCGTAAACCAAAACACAAAACCCTCGAGTCAGGACATAAATACTTATAACTGTAAATCAACTCAAGTGAACAGTAACAAAATGCATCAGTAACTTAAAGGATGCTTGGGACCGCCCATCCTCTAAGGATCCGTTAAACTATTTACTATGTAGTAATATACGCTATATACGGTAGTGTCTAATCAGTAAAGTATAATCATATAGAAAATAGTGTTAAGGGGATGGTGAACCTTAACGCGGTCGGATCTTTAAAACCAAAATCGTAGTGGGCTCGATATAAGGCTATGACACGGCACGCGAGGCAATGCCAGGGTGGATACACCGTTTGCACTCCCGGACCGGTGGTGACGGCAAGCCAGCAGCTTCCGCCCACCTCGAACAATACCCCCGAATCAAAGTGGAGCCACCGAATCGAATCACAACAGTAATAGAATGGTTTCCGATGGAGCATGCTCGATGAAAGGGTGCGACCCTTGGTGTAGCCCGGTATAGCTCCTGTTTTAGTCATATATGCCAACTCACGGGAGTTGGGTCCACGTAATATACCTCGAGAACGTCGCCACCATCCTACTTCATTCTGGAATCTCCACCACGTACACAGTTGTTAAAATGGTTTTCGGTATTGGCCGGCTATAAGACAATATCCGATCACGGTCTCTTTAACAACCAATCGTTATTATAACCCGTAGTTATAACTGTAAAACAATATTTTATACTTCAAAATAAAATATCCTTTTCAATCCAAATCTTTATCAAAATAAAGATTAAATCATTTCCAAAAACATTTCAATATATCATCGTAAAATATCTTTCAATTCAAATATTTATCAAAATAAATATCAAGTCATTTTTAACCATTTCAATATATTAAATTTTCATACCCTTTCAACACTACCTTTCAAATTATTTTAATATATCAAAATATCATAACCTTTCAAAATTTCAGTTCCAAAATATCATATCTTTCAGAACTTCTTTTTAAATCATGTTAATATCAAAATGTCCTATCTTTCAAACTCCGTTTTCAAATCATTTAATATCAAAAATATCATATCTTTCAAAACTTCGTTTCAAATCATTTTAATATATCAAAATATCATATCCTTTCAAAACTTCGTTTCAAATCATTTTAATATATCAAAATATCGTATCTTTTCAAACTTCATTCATTTCAAATCATTATTCATTTTATTCAATCTAAAATACCATTTCAATTCATATTTCAAAACAGTTTATATTCCAAAAATTCTTTTTTTATCATTTCAATGAAGTTATTATGTTTAATAATTAAATTATTAAATTTCCAAAAATTTCAACTTCCAAAGTTTATTTATTCAATTAAGTTTATCAAAACCGTGAAAATTCACTTTTCGCATTATTTAGAAAACTTATACGGAAAGTTACATTCAAAACGGTTCAATTTAACAAAAGACGGCATTTTAAAATGTTATATTAGGTTTACTTAAATTTCGAATAACTTAGTTAAATTCAAAAATTATAGCACTTACAAAGATTTCTATAATAGCTTTTAATTCAATTTAGCTTTTTAGTTCATTATCACCAACTACAGCGTTTACAAATGCTGTAATATCATTTACATTGTAATTAATAGCATTTCAGAAATGCAGTCAATTAACTTCAAATATTCAATAAAATTTCTCAACCAGTTATATTTTTTGTTAAAAACATTTTTAACTTATAAAATCATACATTTTCACATTTATAAACATCATTTAATTTTCCTCAAGTTCATGATTTTATAAAGTTAAATTTCCATTCAAAAATCAAGATTTAATAATAATTCACTTATTAAAATGCAATGTTGAATTTTTAAAATCCATTACATTAAATTTCAACTTAACACTTAAGTTCAAATTCTCAAATATAACTTTGTTTTATTTTTATTTACTTAACTAAAAGTTCACTTTTACGTCAATTTCATAAATTTCCAGTTTTAGTTATATTTCAAAATTTCAACTTACAATATTCATTCATTTCACATTTCAACTTTATTAAAATCATTAATATGATATAAAAATCACTTTAAATTCATTTAAATTCAAATTATCATAAATTTTCATAATTTCATATTCAATTAAATTTCCAATTATAATTAAATCAAAATTTCCAAAATAACTTACGTTCAAAATTTCTAACTTTTTCATTAATTCATTTCACTTACAATTATACAAAAAATCAATAATAATTTACAAAAATCCTTTTTTTTATTAAATTTAAAATCAAAATATTATAATAATTAAATTTCTAAAATATTTAAAATTTTAGAAAAACATATTTTAACTACGGGTCTGTATATAATTTTCTACGCTAGGTAATGTGATATGGGTAATATATCATTTCAACCCATAATTTACAAAGAAAATCCGGGTTTTATCATTTCAAACCTGCAATCCCAAGTCAAAATGAAAAATTTAAAACCATTCAGGCCTATCATTTCAGCCCATAACATTTTTTTCTAACAGGGAACTTGCAGTGTGATCATATACAGAAATAATATAAACAAGGTCAATATCACAATATACAGTCATATATCAGATGTCAGGTGAAAATTAACAGTTTTAACATGGTAATAATATGGTAATAACATGGCATAGCATATCATATGATCATCATTAACTTGCATAAACATTTTTTATTACTAAACACTTGTCATCAATTCACTTTTCATAAGTATAAATGTCAGAGTGAGAAAGACTCACTTTTTCAAGCTGAAGACCAAAACAACTAACACAAGTGCGATTCCAAAAGCACGACAAGCACGATATAGCATGACTTTTGATTTGAATGAATGGAGAGCCTTGATATTTGTCTTGTAAACAATAACCAAAACAAGACAATACACACATAAATATTCAACGCAAAACAATGTTGAAACAATGAAAATACGAAGCAACAAAGGAATAGATTACTTGACCTTGATTTAACCATTCAAATGCTTTGCCTAGGAGGTTCTTGGGTTCAGCCATAATGATGATATAGCTCAGGTTTGGCACCATAACTCACGGCTAGAAGGAGTATGGAGTGGTAGGGTTATAACATGGAGCATACAATTGATCAAGGCAACATATATGAAGTTTTTGAGCACAACAAGGCTCGGCCTTGGGTCAAGTGGGGCTTGGCCATACTTGTACAGGTTTGGACAATAGATGGAGGGGTGTGGGGAGGTCTGGAAAAGGTGGTGGTGACGGCCTATGGTGGTGGCCAAGGTGGTGGATGAAGATATGAAGTGATAGGGTGGGTATCATGAATGTTTCAAGGCTTTATGCATTGTTTTTGTGGAGTTTTGGTTCATGAAGTCTTAGCCATGTCAATTTCAGATCCGGACAGAGGCTAAAATGAAGTGTAGTGGTGGTAGCAAGGTGGTGGTCATGTCTAAAGGTGGTGGCCATGGTGAAGTATGAAGGTGGTGAAGTAATAGTGGTGGCTAGTGCATTGTTTTGGACATTATTTGCAACTTTGTGGAGTTTTGTCACCAAGGGAGGTGTGGCCATGGATGGATCTGAAATGATGGCTGGAGATGATGCCAAGGAAGAGTGGTAGGGGATGGTGGAGATTATGGTGGTGATGGTGGGTGGTAGAGGCCAATCCAGAAAGCATAGAAAACTAGGCAAAATACATAGAAAATGAGAAGAAAAAGGTAGAAAAAAAGATGTAGCCATTACCAGATTTTTTTTCTCAAGATGGAGGCCATGATTTTTAGGGTTTTGGAGCTTGAAAATTCGTGAATAATATGAGGGAGTCGGCTGCAAAGGATGAGGAAAGGAATGGCTAAGATAAATTGATGTATTAATTGCAAAAAGAAACGGATAAAACGTCTTTACGTTTCAGGCTTTTAAGATCTCTTAACTTTCTAAACCTTTTGCATTTCCTTTTCTTTTTAATTTTATAAAAACAAAATAAACTCAGAAATGTTATTTAAAACCGAAGCTAAGTAAGAATAAAATAAAATAAATAATTTATTTTAAGTAAAATAGAAAAAGGAAATAAGAAATTGCTTAAAAATAGCAACCCTGACATAAAAATTACAAGAAAATCTCCAATGACTTTGGAAAATTTATTACTTCACAAAAAATATTTTAACACTAAATTTGAATTAAAAATGGTTTTAAAACATTTTCAAGGTAAAATAATAGTTTAATTTTTATTAAATAGAAAGTTAAATAAAGAAAAATGCAGTAAATACCAACTAGGCTTTATAAATTGAAATAAATTCAGATAAACTTTAGAAAAATTATATTATCATTTTAAAAATACTTAAAAGTCAAAATATACATAATATAACATATTATCACATATTAAAATAAATTATAACAAAGAAGAAGTAATTTATACAATTTAAAATAGTCATTGTAAATAACCCTATATACGCACAATATTGTAAAGGGTATAACTTTCACAATTTACATCCAAATTCAACGAAACAAAAAGTGGTGTTCTTAGAATTTTATGTATTTTCATAATAAAAGAAAAAAAATTAAAATTTTAAACTTTTAAAATTTTAAGTTGAAAGTCACAGTTTGACTATTTTGACCAAAATCAGCATTTCAGACAAATATTCAACTTACACAAGTTTGGAATTATAACTCATATAAAAATCAAGATTATATTTAAATAATAAATTTAATCATTCCAAATAAGTAAAATAAGTTTTTAAATCAAAATTTTATATTAAAAATAATTAAAATATACAATAAAATAATTACAAAATACAGGGTTGTTACAACAAGTATACATTAGAAAATCAACAAAAGAAAATCATACAAATATCTCACGAATCTCATAGCATAAAAAGAATGTCATATTCTTTATTTAATTGACCAAGGTACAATAAATGATATACATATCAATGCCAACTAAAAAAGGTAGTGAAACATAAATTCCAGAAATCATCAATTAGAAATCTAGAAATCACAAGAATAGGATGGCCAATCCCAAACGGAACGCTATTCCATAAACCGGACATCGACGCACCTAAATAGATACGCCCCATGCACAATCAAACATCGTCGCACCTAGAAAGGTACGACCTATGCAAAGGCAAACATTGACGCACCTAAATAGATACGCCCCATGTAATGTCTAGCATCGATGCACCTAGAAAGATACATCCCATGCATAAATAAGCATCAACGTATCTAGAAAGATACGTCCCATGCATAAATCAACATCGACGTTTCTAGAAAGATACGCCCCATGTAATGTCTAACATCGATGCACCTAGAAAGATACACCCCATGCAAAGTCGAACATCGACGCACCTAATAAGATACGTCCCATGCATAGACGAACATCGACACACCTAAATAGACACCCCCATGCCCCGACTTATTGAGCCGATTGCTCCACGAAGTAAACAAACATCGACGCACCTAAATAGATACGACCCATGTGTAAAGAAACATCGACGCACCTAAATAGGTACGACCCATGCGAGAAATGAGACGAAGCTTAATAAAGTGAAGTAAAGTCCTCCATATAGACAAAGAGACATCGCATATTGCTAGTCTAAACCATAAAATGATCATCATCGATCATCAAGAAGTGTCAATTACAGTAAGATAGTAAATATATGAGCTTAGCTTCATGTCCCATAACCACTAGCTTAACTTAAATATTTACGAACAAATTGTAGATCTCGACTAGAAAATTGTCACAAGAGATTCAATCGAACAAGTCCAAGAATTAACCAACGAAGTAAACGCAAGCATTTCATACCACTTGTTTTACTAAGTCGTTTAATTAGATTTCTCATACGAGTGAGGGAAAAGGTTTGTATATACTAATAGATTGGAAAACGGTTTTAATAAATGAGATTTGTATTGAAATAGTGTCGAAATCATTTTGATGAAAGAGTTTTGATATTTACTACTAGTATAGAAAACCTTTATATTTTAAAGTGACAAATCATAGAAGTGTTTGTAGAAACAATCAATCATAAAAATTCACATACGAAGACGTGAATAAAATCCAAAGAAATCGATATCAAATCCATCAAAATGGATATTTCCGAAAATTCCCGAAGAAAATGTCATCAAAGTTGATAATAGATGATAACAACAAAAGGGAAATAACACGAATCGATTAAAGTTGGAAATTCAACAAATTAGACAATATAGGCAAAATTGGCAAATAGGAGCAGGTCGGTCAACCGGACTCCCTGAGTCGGTTGACTGAACCAAAGATAGAAGTACACGAGTAGCAGGTCGGTCGACCGGACCCTGAGCTCGGTCGGCAGGAGCCTGAAACTAGCACTTCCAAAACAGAGGCAGGAAGTGCTCGGGTAGCAGGTCGGTCGGCCGGCTACAGAGCTCGGTCGGCCGGACCCTGTTGCCAGCACTCCCATGCCTATCTAATGAATGCCAATCCCTTCCAAATTGCAACCGGTCGAGCAACGACACTAAGGGTTTACGCCAATCGACTACCCGCCATATAAGCTCTTCGATTCATCACCAAAAACATGATCAAAACATCAAAGTTATGATTTTTAAAGGATTGAACTCAAAACACTAAAAAATTGGAATATTCACCAAATCAATCCAATCCAAAAGCAATTGCACAAGAATAAGTGTTAGGAATTCATACCTAAGAATCGAAGATGATTATAAGCATATATGTGAGATAAAAATCTCACCTTTGAACCCAAAAACAATGAATGAGAAGCTTGAAGACAAGGGAAGATCAACCACACTTCAATCTCAACACTAGAAGCTTGAATCTAAGCTCAAAGAAGAACATTCCCTAAGTTAGGTTTAGGAAATTTCTGAAATTGAATGGAGATAGAGTTGGAGAAGAAGAAGAGGAGGCTTACCAAAGCTTCTTCTATTGATTTGGAGCTAGAATTTGATTTGTAAATGGAAACTAGGGTTTGGAGTTTTAATTTCCCATTCCACTTACCATTAATCTCTTTAGAACTGAAAAGTAGAGGAAGAGGGAGTGAATGAAGAGGAGTGGTTCAGTTTGGGGTATTAAGTTGGCTAGTGGGCTGAACCCAACCCAAAGCCCTAAGTGAAAAGGTAGCAAAATTCAACTTACTCCAAACATATCGAAGCTTATACTCAAAAAGGTTGCAAATGGCATTTTGAACTCAATGGAAGGGGTCTCGAGTCCCAATTCGACTGTTTGCTAAAAGTAGGTTTTCGGACTAAAATCCGACGAACGATGAAATATTTAAATAAAATATTTAAATATACAATCGATAAATATGCCCGTTGTTACAGGAGTTGTCAAATCCCGTAAACATCTCCGACGCCATTCCACACATATTATTTACCATTGTTTTAACTTACATAAGATCTTTTAGTTCTGACTCGAGTGTTTTATCTTTTCAATTCCCTGGGTCAGTTTGAGCATTTCAGGGTTTGAAGATCTTATTTCTAGAGGACGAAGACAAAGATTGTATTACTATTATTTGTTATACTATTCCACTGCATTCATATAGCTCCACTGCATTTTATTATTCTCTGGTATGTGAATATCTGATATATATTGTATAAGTATAATAAAATGTTTTGTAAACAGTTTCATGTACTGTTTATTTGGTTATTATATTTTATCGTTCCGCTGCAAGATTCTATTTTGTTTTTTTGTTCTCTGCTTTTTCTTATTTACTCCATAACAATCCTTCCTTCTGTATGGTTTAAGTCTGACGTGTATGGTTGATCGTCAATTTAAAGCGTGTAAAAAGGCGGGATGTTACATCTGGTATCGAGCTTTGGTTTAGCGATAAACCTTAGCTTTGTGGGGTCTGACTCTTTAATTATATGGTAGTAATTCCCTATGATGAGTCACTGAGAGGATATATATGAGAGAGCGTATATGTTAGTGTTATAAAAAGGTATTAATATTGTGTTAATTTGTTCCGTTTTGTATTTATAATTTCTGATTGGTGTATAGGATGCTATGACATCAATGGGGATTTCTAAACACTTAATAGGACAGACCGACACAATATTTGTTTTGAAATATAGGGGAATGAATTAATTTTGCCTATTATATTTTTTATATATAAATTAATTTTTTTATAAATGGTATATTTGGTTGTAAAAATATTTGTTTGTTAGGAAGTGAAATTCATAAATATTGGTTGGAAATAAGATCTAAAATAAAACAATGAAAATTAGAAATTTTAGAACTTAAGTTCCGGGATTTTAAAATTTCTTTCAAAGGATGTTGGAATATAATAATATTTTTTATAAGTAATTTCTGATATGAATATTTTCAATATAAATTGAAAGAATTGTTTTAAAGAAATTTTGAAAGAAATAAGTTATGTACTCCCCTCTCTGTTGCTGGAAAATAAGTTCGGTGATGAGTACACGCATCATCGACATTCATTTTCGAGTTTCGAAGTGGGAAAGCCACTGTATTAGTTTTACTGTAGATTTATTTTGATAAACAAACATAGATTTTAAATTTTTTTAAGTATAATTGGATATATAAATTGTAAGTATATACATTTATCTGTTATTTTAAAATGATTTGAAATAAAGCCCGGTATTTAAATTCTTAAGTTTCCTTTAATTAATAGTTCAATTAATGTAGTGAAATGAAATTCAACTAATAATTTCTAAATGAAAACAAGAGATCAAACGATAGGTTATAAATGAAATTTCAAGAAAGTTGAAATTTGTAACTTATAAAATAAAAGATATAATCATCGAATATTTAATTAAATTAAAAGAGACGAGATAAACTTGTATACTTTTTAATTGAATTCTTTAACATATATATAACTTACCAACTATAAAAAGCTAAAACGTTAAAAGAAAATGTAGTGGGATATTTTACAAGCAAAACTTGAAGTAATGAAAAGTATTTAATGAAATTCTTTTATAAATAAGAATTTGGTATTGTAATTGTTGTGAACTTAAGTATAATTGAAATCTGACTGTAATAAAGGTAACAGGAAGTAAGTATTGTAAGTATAAGATTATAAACTTATGTAAATGAATTAATATGCAAAGAAATTGAATTAAACATGAATATTATAAATAAATGAAAACAAATAGTTTTTAGTAATAAATGAAAATTTGCAAGAAATAATGTAAAATAAAAAGATAAACCACTATATGAAAGAAAAGGAAATCAAACAACATAGGTTATGAAATGAAATTGAAAATTAACTTGATCTATTATTTGGAATTATTGTTTGTTTGGTTTATGGTTGTTTGGGCAAGGATACTTAAAATTGTTTAGATGTATGAATATTCTATTTAGTTTCATCTAAGACTGTTGAGTAAATGGTGTACTAAGTAGTTTATTTTCCATTCTGTGCAATTTAAATTTTGAACCCGAACAACTATTCGTTTGTTGGATATGAATGAATAATTGATTGTGTTGATTCTGTATGATGATTGTATGTTGTGGTTGCATGTGATTGTTATTTGTATTAATTTGTTTGTTTATGGTTGAAACACCTTTAAACATTTCATTTTATATAATTATTAACTCTTTTGGGATTATATATGTGAAATATAGATTATGGAAGCAATCGCTACTGCTTTTGGTTTCATAATTAAACGTTAATTGGCCGACAAATAGGTACGTTTTCGGATTACGGCTTTGTAGCGCTATTATATTGTTTTTCCCTTGTTGGGATATATTATTTTGGAAAATATATGCTGTATATTATTATATTTGATATTATATTTTCTCCCGAGCCTCTCCGTACACATGAGACTCTGCCGAAATTTTCCGTAAATTTTGGACTTAGAAAATATTTTGAAAATGTTTTAGAAACTTTATTAATTTGAGTATAAAAAGAATTAATGGTTATAAATTGGTATATTTTATCTAAATTAATTAATTTTGTAAATTTTTATCTGTTTATAAATTTAATATTTTAAGTAAGATATATTGATTTCTTAATTCTTCTTTTCCCTTCTTTTTCCTTTTCAGGGACGAAAAGTTTTGAGTGGGGGAGAGTGTAACGACCCGTAAATTTTGATAAATAAATTGGTTAATTTAATTAGATCTTTGTAATTAAATTTGGAAAGAAAAAATATTTATAATTTATAATGAAGCAAATGTTAAAAATGAAATGTAGCAACGGTAAATAAAATTAATTATTGATAATTGGAGTGAAATCCCAATAAAGAAATAGTGTTAATTGTTGCACTTGGGTATAAAATTTAAAATAAGCAAATAAAAGTAAGCATTTAATTAACCAATGTAACAATATATTGACTAATATTAACTGAATGTAAATTAAGGTAGTAATGTTAATGCAAGTGGATAAATAACTAATTTAGTGCAATCCCAATTTAATTGTAACAGTGGTAAGGTTATAATTGATTGTATTTAGTAAATTGGAAATAAATTTCAATGAATATAATTAAATAGTATGTTAATGATGATTGAATGAAATTTGTGTGATGTAAACAATTGTAACAATTGTTTGGGAGTAATAACTTAGAAGTGTGATTGAAAGTAAATGGTAACAAATATTTATGTTACCTATTTATTCAGCCTATTAATTTAAATGTGGTAAAAATTGCAATAAATCAGAATTAAATATTTAGTTAATGTGAATTTAGTTAGTAATGGGAAATAACATTTACTTTATTCGTAATATGACAATTGGTTGAATAAAAGGAATGGAAATTCAAGATTTATTAACTTGTTTGAATTTAAATTTAATGCTTGAATTAATTGCAAATAAATGGAATTTAAAATTTATTGTGAAATCAATTGCAGTTAATTGACTTAATGTGTGCTGTTAGGGTAGATTTGATTTGTCATTGAAGATTGTTAATTCAATAAGAAGTAACCAATGTATACTCTATCCATAATATGGCAATTGATTTAATGAAAACAATTGAAATTCATGTTTGATTAATTTATTGGATTTTGAGCTGTAATAAATGGATTATTGAAATTAAATGAAATAAAATGTTACGTTAATGGGAATTAATATGAAACTGTAACATCCTAAAAATTTGTTAATTTAAATGTGGTAATTTGTTTGAATTTTTGAAATTTAAATTGAAAAGTTTCAAATGAAATAAAGTATTATTAATATTAATACTACACAGTTATATGGGTATAAATAAATATTTGGTAGTTTAAGTTTATATAAATAATAATAAATAAAGAAAATATATAACAAACAAGAAATTGTCTTAACCATAAAATAAAATATATGTGATAAAATTAACGTTGATAGTTAAACTTCGAATAGAAATAAAAAATTCAAATGTATGTTTGTAGTCAAATCACCCGGTGATAAAATGACATAGGAAATACATACAAGGTTGCATAAAGAATTTTTTTGAACCAGGAAACATAAAACAAAAATATAAACAAGAAAAAAAATTTCTACAAATAAAACAAAATTTGTACTTACCAAAAATCAAAATAGGATTGCATGTTAACAAGGATGGAAGCACAAGCATTAAATGTTTTCTTCCCACCATAAATTTAGAGTCAATTCAAATGGAACAAAATCATAATCAGCCGAAATCAAATTTGGCATAGTCAACAAGAAAGAAAAAAATCCGATCAAAAGATAAATGTTGTACCAGTTATAACCTACCTTTATACAAGCTGCCTTCTTTATTTATACATCCATATTCACTTTAATTCGTTCAAAACAAACATAGTAAACCAGGGAAAATATAAAACATCACCACAATTTCAAATTCAAATAATCTGCTTAAAAAAGAGAGAAAAAAGGCAGAAGGGTGTTCAGGAAAAATCAAACTGTTTTTTTTACAGAGTAGCTCTCTGTTCATCAAAATTTCATATGAGTAAACTTATTTTTTTTTTAAATTGAAATCTAAGTATTTAGTTTATAAAATCTTGAGCTTTTCTGCATATTGAAGAAAAACTTGTTCTGTATGTTTTTTTCTGTGAGTACTGGAAATCTATATACAGTTGTTCTTTAATATTTTGTATTAGAGCAAAGTGAATTAGAAAAAAATTTAGATAAACTTCATGCAAACCTTTTTTTTTTCTTAGGATTTTTAAACAAAATAAACTTGTTTAAACTTGAATCACAGCTAAAATTCGTTTTATGCTTGACCATGAAGAGTTAACTCTGTAACCAAAAATTTACAGTAAAAACAATTTTTATGATAAATTTAAGTATTTGAAACATTGATTTGATTACATAATTTGAATAAACATAAAAAGTTATGATTTTTAAAATGAATATGATGATTTTTAATTAAGTATTCGATGTGCAGTTCATATGTGAACAAAATAGGCATTTTGATCATTTTCTAGTGATCAATTCAATATTTGACGTTGAAGTTTTGCGTAAAGCAAGGTTGAAAGTCATAGATTTTAGGAAAATTAGAAAATAATTTATCTATTGTATAAATTGAAGGTTCGAGTTCAATCTAGGGTTATATTCGCGTTTTTGTGTCGTGTCTGTAAATGAGGTGATTTCATCACCTCGGAGGCATCGAGTTGCACGACATTGAGCGGGATGGTAGTGGAGGGGGGTGACGTGCTATGGCCGAAGTGGAAGCTCTTCCGGTGGTCTGAGACGTGGTGGCGAGGCGATTTAGTTTGGGTGTGCTCGAGTTATAGTGTCGAGCGAAATACTCATTTTCGATTTCGAGTTTTCTGTGTTGAGTTGAAGTTCGATTTCGAGTATAGGGGATGTTCGTGACTTGCTGAAGCTCATAACATTCGCCAAAACGGCGGCGCGACGCCGTGCACGTGCACGACGTCGATTCTGTGTCAGGGAGTTTGGGCCTAGGGAGAGACTCGAGGGAGCGTTCGAGTAAAAGAGGTTTTGACTCGAGTTCTCTCGCTTTCGAGTGGAGTGTTTCAGAAGCTGATTAAGTTAAGGCTTAAGTAAGAAAAAAAAAGAAAGAAAAAGGAGAAGAAGAAGAGAGTACGTGAGGGAGAAAGATGCTTCGGGGAAATGCAGGAGGAACTCGAGTAACACTCGAGTAAAAATATGGGTCGCTCGGGTTGCTTCAAAATTGGGTTAAGCCCAAATTAATTTCAAGTTATAATGTTACATAAATTTTGGTGTTAACAAAGCAAATAATGTTTAACTGTTTTGGGTTAAGAACTTATTTCAAATTTAATTAACCAAGCAAATACTTAACAACGTTTTAAAATCTAATTAATACTTTAACAAATAATTAATTTAAGATATGTGTTAAAGTTAATTACCATTAAAGTTTTTCTTATTTTAATAAATTGATTTCAAAGTAATTAAGGAAGATTTTAAAATATGAATTAAGATAAATAATTATTAATTGTTTGAAAAGGGAAATTAAGAGTGATTAATTTATAATTTAATTTATTTTTAATTAAGTATTATTAATTACATAATTTAAGTTAATCAATTTGTAATCAGTAGTTAATTAAAATAATTAATTAAGAAATAATTAATCAAGTTAATTAAAAATTTAAATCGATTTATCCAAAATTAATCATTGATTTTAAATAATCAATAAAAATAATTATGTGGTTAATTTATTAAATCACATTCACTTTGATTGGTAAATAATTAACTATTGCTATGCACTAGATTGATATTTCTGTTTTGGTTGTGATACTGTGTGATGTAGATTGCTCTGTACGACACTGTGGTTTGTGTTTTGTTCTGTATTTATGTGAAAACCCCTTTGCCCGTAAAATGGCATTTAAACTTCGATGCGACAGGGAGTCGGATTTCAGTTAGTTATCCGAAACCCACATCGAACCCTAATGTGAATCTTTGTGATTGATACACCCACGTGTTTTAAAATTAAGGGTTCACTATTCGGTTTAGTCGGGAGAGGACCTTCGTGTCATATAACCCATTTCGAATAGTGATACATCGAAATGGATAGCATTCGAAGATCGGTGGTGAAGATCGGGTGTCTTCGAAAACGATAGGATAACCTATCGATTGTCTTTGCACTGAGTTGCTCTGGTATAGAGATTCCCTAAGTGATGGGAAGTCCAATCGGGATTGTGGATACCCGGATTTGCAAGGGCTTCTTCCTTTATTGGATGAAGTGCCTTCGGTTCTGTTCGAACCTGGAATAGACTTGTATGGTTGTATGTCTGACACTACGCTTTGAGGTATAAAGCAGATTTCTTTCAAATACGTATCTGTTGGTGGCGGAGAATTTGTTCTCTTAGCTTAACACCCTTTTCTGAGACGTATGAGCTCAGAGGTTATGTAATTGAAGGTTATCAGCGATATACTCCCAATTTGGTAGTGTGGCATGCTAAGTGCTGCTGTGTGTTGATGATCATTTGTGATCAAAGCATGGCTTTCGTGTAAAGCATAGCTTTCTGGACGAGACCTCATCGGACCTCACAACCCGGAAATGGTCGAAACAGGAAAGACGGGGCAAGGTTACGAGGGTCGCGCCCTTTAGGGTATGTCATTTCCTTCTGGAAAAAGGTGATGTCATGGTATGGAGCCTAGATATTTACCTATGTGGTAGCTCCAATCTAATTTACTATGTGGTTGTTGCTTTGTGATAGAGGGCCCTCGGATAAAGGTCCCAAAGGACCGGGAGGTGGCATATTCGTGTAGTAGTTACCTAGTTACAAAGGTAACCCGACCTTGTGTTGGCAGAGAGCTGGTTAAGTTCTCGGGACGTCCCGCCAGAGGCGTACCCATGTGGAAGTAGGAAGTTCCTTAGCCTGACCATTTGTTGGAAATCCAAAGAAACAATACGAACCCAATACTGTTTTAGTTGTATAACCTGCTATTTACTTATGGTGGTCACCACTGTTTAGATGGTAGCTATAGTAGGCATAGTACGAAATGTCTATGCTGGCTAAGATTAATACTATACTTTCGAAATGCTGTCTACAATATGCACTAGTAATAATATCGAAGAATTTTTCTCGTATCAAGCATATTTGACTATCATAAGAATAAATCTCCTCCAATTCTGCGATTGCATTATGTGTGTGGCGGGAGGTCTTATGGTAGTTTCATTTTCCAAAAGCATAACGAATTTTCTTTATAAATCTTATTTTATCTAAAAGCTACTGTTTTGTTTACTCATACCAGTCCCATGACTGACCCAGAGTTTATTGTTTCTTTCTTAAACTCTGGGTGTCCATAATTTCCACACGGGCAGCCTAGTAGCAGGTTTCCCTGTTCTGGTGTTAGCAGTATTTTAGATCCTTTACCTTGGAGATATTTTAAAAGCTTTTGGGATCTTAGGTGCTAAGTTTTTGGGAGTTCGCTATCGCTTCATTTCATTTGAAGACTTTTCGGATATATGATCACCCGTTGTACTATTATGATGTTTCAGTTGTAGTTGTGATATATGTATAAAAATACTCTGATGAAGTAATGGATATTATGTTGATGTTGTATCTGTGATGTAGTGCATGATATCCATTCTGTTTTCGTTGTTTTATATTCATCTGATGTTGTTATAAGCTCCATCCGACTGGAGTTTAATGTTTGAATCTTCGACAGTCGAATACAAGGGAGGTGTTTAGTGTCAATTTTCGAACATTGGATTTCGGATCGTGACAGAAATGAAACATACATTAATGAAATGAAATATAAATCAATGTCAATTATTCCCGTAAGATGTCAATTTATTGAATAGCTAGATTTTAAATTAAATAAATGGATTTATTGAGATTTCAATTGATAATTAATAAATTTCTTTAAAATTGAAAGTAAATACGGTAATGGGTTAATTTATTAACTTTAAATTGATATCTGAATTGTTTAAAGGATTGTAATGGTGTAAGAAATCAAAAACGATAGAATTTGTAAATTTTGGAATTGGAATTTAAGATTTGATTTTTATTTATTTAATATTTATCTAATTAAATGGAAAATAGCCATTTTGGCCACTAACTCAGATTTCGACGAAACCAGTTTCGTCGGATCCGTAACCGTGAATTATTGAAGAATTTCAAGTTTCATAGCGATCGGACTTGTCATTTGATCGAACGGACTCGAAACGCCTTGAATCAATGAAATCGAAATCAATTTGAAATAATATGATTTTAGCATAACTTCTTCATATGATGGAATTTGGACCTGAAACATGTTCCATTATGTTTAATATATTTTATAACATCTATTTTGATATAATGGTTGACCAAATTTCGTTTCGGGGTCGAAACGGGCTTTTTGGGCCGTGGAGCGTTCAACTTTCAAACCGATTCGATCCAACTGCTTTTTTTTGATCCATCTGTAAATATGTCGTTTTAAACCCTAGCCTACTTCTTATTCCTCATTTCTGTACGTATAATCCAGCTGTCTCTCCTCCTCATTGGCAGACAAACCCTAAATTCCCAATTTCAAATTACAAAATCAAATGAAAATCAAAATTTCAAACTCCACAAACTATATCGAATTTTATATGGATTTGAAGCTCTGGGCGAGTGCAAGTCACTTTTGCTATTCGTTTTTCGATTGGAGTTTCTGTGTGTCCAGATCGATGCGAATTTGTCTCGATCGTTCGTATGTGAGGGTGTAGTTTAACAATGGATCCTCGTCTCTACGGCGAACGATTGGTACAGTAGTGGAGAGGTTGTCGAGGGGGTTCGATCTTATGGTTGGTTCGTGCAGAAGGCGGTCGGAATCGCCATTTTTGGGCCGCATTAGGTGGCGGCGACGGTCGCGACATTCGTGGACCAGAGGCGGCCGCGTGGTAGCATGGGGGTCGGCTGGACGTGGGGGATGAGGGCGTGGCCTCTGATCTGGGTGTTGGCCAATGTAGGCGGCGGCGTTTCGAGATGATGGGCGCCGGCTTCAACTAGGATGCATGATTTTTTTGCACGGCTAGGGTTTAGCTGGGTAATGGATTGGTGATGTGGCTCAACACGTGGGTATATTTTTTTATGCTATTTTTATTTAACTCAAACTATAAACATTCTAACGTGAATAACTTTCGTGTACGGAGTTCGATCAACGTGCGATTTTCTCCTCTAGGTTCGTATTGGAATTTCGGACATTTTGACGTTGGTTTGGACGAATTCTGAGACTGTTCAAATTTTGGGTTTAAATTGGATCTAAATTCAATTTAAATTCAAAAGGTGAGTGTTTTAGCCCACTCACAACTTCTAAAATTCCTTATGTTTGTTAAATTGACTTATGATGCGACAAGAAATTTATTTATGACTGTTTGGCATATTTTATCATCATTCCAGTTAAATTTAATTTATTGAATTAAATTGTTACTTAATTTATTATTGCATATAAACTGTAAGTTAAATTGTTATTTAATTTATTATTGAATATAAACTGCTAGTTTATACCTGTTATTTATTATCTGTTATATATTGATTGAATTGAATGATGATTGTGATAAATAGTTGATAGTTGATAATGGATGAATGGATCTTGCATTTTATATTGTTATAAATCGCAAGTTGTTATGCATTTTTATTTCATTCGGGACTGTGGTTTGAAATGATATATAACCGTATTTTTATTTTAAATTACGGATTGAAATGATAAATATCTGTATCACTTGACCATAGGGTAGAAAATTATATACAGACACCGTTGTCTATATATAAAAATATTTTTGAAATGATTTCTATGTTTTGTAAAGAAATATATGGGTTATATAAATATTGATTTTAGATGTTATATAAATGTTATTTTATTATTGGTTTTTAGCTGGATATAAATTTGTTTTGAAATATAATATAATTTCAATAATAACGTTTGATTGTTTTTATATAACATGGTTAAGTACCTGGCTAAATTTATTGTATATCGAGTTTATAATGACTTAAATAAAATTAAGGTTGGAAGATAAACATGAAATTGATTTGAATAAATTATTTATGAATTTTACTTAAGAATTTTACTCGAATAATTTTGATTTGAAACTTGAGATAAATTTAAGATTATTTGAAATTATTTGAAATTGAATTTATTTAAGAATTAAACTCAAAAAGGTTGATGTGAAATTTATTAAATTGGAAATTTTAAAAGGTATAATTATTATAACTTGATTTTGGGGTCTAGGTGAATTAAATGATTATTTCAAGTATAAATGATTTGATGGAATTACTTAGTTAGTTGTAATTTGAGTCTTATTTAAATGATAAGGGATTTATTATGTAAAATATTTCAAAACTAAATAATAGAAAATTTAATTGTTGAATCGAAATTATCAAATTTAGTTTTGAAATTTTGGAAATTTAAAGCCTTGAAATATATCGAATTGAAATGTATCGAAGTTATGAATTTCAAAGTATTATGTTTTAAAGGTGTTAAAATTTCAAATGTTTGGTGTATAACTTGGAAACGCTATGTTTTTGGAAAGGGATATATTTGAAATAAAATGATATTATATTGATTTGTAATAAAAATGATATCATATTGATTTGGTTTTCAAATAGAAATGATATCGTATTTATATGGTTTTAAAATGGATATTATATTCTGGTTTGAAAAATATAAACTATTTTGAAAGGACCGCGGTGTTATAATAACATTTGGTTGTTAAAGATACCGGGATCGGAAGTTTTCATACTCTCTGCTAACTTCGAAAACCACGTTAACAACCATGTACGTGGAGGAGATTACAGAATGAAGTAGGATGGTAGCGACGTTTCCTTTGAGGTATATACATGGACCCGACTCCCGTGAGTTGGCATAAGGTGGCTAAAACAGGAGCGATTCCTGGCCAATGAGGTAGCTCCTCTTATCTTATATTCTGACTTTGAGATTTATTTGGTGGCCACTTTTGATTTTTGATTTTAGGGGTGTGGCTCGAGGTGGGCGGTAGCTGCGCGCTATGCATCACCACCAGTCCGGATAGTAATTGGTATATCTACTCTAGCATTGCCTTGTGTGCCGTTTCACCTACCCTAGCGTGCCTTGTATAAGTTTGATTTGTGTCGTACCTATAGAGTATCCTCCGGTAACCTCCCGATCAGGAGGTATTACGGTACTGTATAGACTATTGGCACTATTACGTGTTAAGGGCTATATTGGTAGCCCCTTAACGCTATTTAAAAGTAAGTTTATTTTACTATAGACATTATTACAATAGCGAAATATTACAACATAGTAAATAGTTTAATGGATCCTTAGGAGATGTGAATCCCGAGCATCTCTTAAGTTACTGCACTCACGTTTGACACTGGGTAGGAGATGTCAAATCCCATAAACATCTCCGACGCCGTTCCACTCATATTATTTACCATTGATTTAACTTACATAAGATCTTTTAGTTCTAACTCGAGTGTTTTGTGTTTTCAATTCGCTCGGGTCAGTCTGAACATTTCAGGGTTTGAAGATCTTATTTTTGGAGGATGAAGACGAAGATTGTATTACTATTATTTATTATACTATTCCACTGCATTCATATTGCTCCGCTGCATTTTATTATTCTCTGGTATGTGAAACTCTGATATGTATTGTATAAGTATAATCAAATGTTTTGTAAACAGCTGCATGAACTGTTTATTTGGTTATTATATTTTATCGTTCCGCTGCAAGATTCTATTTTTATTCTCTGCTTTTTCTTATTTACCCCATAATAATCCACCCTTCTGAATGGTTTAAGTCTGCGTATGTTGTTGATCGTCGATTTAAAGCGTGCAAAAAGGCGGGATGTTACACATAATGACTATACTGGTATGGTAAGATATAGTTAACAAAGAAGTCACACAAAAAAATAGAAGAAACTTCTATGTATGGGGAAAACGCAAAATTCCAAAGATGCCTAGAATTTTGTTTTTTTATGTTAGTGTTCTTATTTGACTACTTTGAAAAAGTTTTGTGCGTAGTGAATTAGAGTAGTACTTAGTTTCTATAATCTAAAAGTAGGAAAAAAACTAAATGCCTAAAAGGATAGTCAGCAAAAAAATAGACAAAAAACTTAAACTTCAATAATTAACAGAACACAACATAAATTGAATGTATTAACGAACAATTTGTTTTTCTTATTTTTCAAAATAGGATTCAAACATGTTTTTCTTTTCTTTGGGTTACTACAGCACACATCATTATTTCGTAAATCTAGAATCTATATTTCAAGTTATAAGTTGCATTAAAAGAATAATAATTTTTGTAAATTGAATTGAAAAAATAAATGATCATGCATCAAAAAGTCTGAACATGGATTATGCATCTTCCATAATTTTTCATTAAAAAATCTCAACCAGGCTTCATCATAGAACAAAAATGTATGGCTTTTTGAATCAAGCTAAATTGCCAAAGAGTTCCTATGCACGATGTACAATTTCTTTTTCCACATCATCAAAAATTATAAATAAAACCTATTATAAGTGCAAAAGAATATTGATGACGAATCTTAGGGGTAAGGGAGAATATCCTATGAATAATTTTGGTACTACGTAGCCAGTAGCTATGAACCAAACCTATTATAAAAGGGAAAGAATATTGAAAATAAATCTCATGGTAAGGCAGAATCTATCTTAAACAAAATATCTATCTTAAGTAGTTGCACCAAGTTGACCAACTTAATGAAATAGTTAACGGTAACTATCTATGTGTAACTGCATACCATATGCATTTTGAATTTTTTATAACAAAACAAAATGTTTAAAATGAAATGTTAATGCATGGACAAAGAAATAGCTTTTGAGGACTAAGCTCATATTCTGTCAAAGATACATTCCCACGAGGCTTCTACATAAAAGAATCATCGGATTTGGGTAGGAGGGTGCTCATGTGCTAAACAATCCTAAGAATGATGTTGACGCCACATGGTAATTCAAAATCCCCCTATCAGCCAAATCTAAGTTTCTAATACATATACCATCGATAATTTTGCATCCTAGCAAAAAATACACAAATACAATTTCAACCACTAATATTTCAGCATACAACTTCATTCTCAAGCCTAAACCATCAAGAGTCATCGTACGACAACACATAACAAAAAGCGAAGATCCACAACGGACTAAGATATGTGGACTGATTTTTCTTTTTCTTTGTTTTTCAACTGTGATTTGATTGAATAGCTGAAATTTGTAAATAATTTTTGCGAACACTATGCAAAGTTTCTAGTTTTATAATAAACCATTTCATCATTGAATTTTTTTACACCTTACATAGGAATTACAAAATTGATGCTTAATGTTGAATTATATCACTTCTCTAACTATAGAGAAATCATCCACATGTATTTTTTATAGATATGCAATAATGGTAATTTTTTTAAGACAAAGCTGTAGATTTATTAGCAAAGCTATTCATGGTTTTAAAAAAGAATTAACAATATAATGGAACTTTAGCGCAAGAGGTCAAAAACTTGATGCATTTAATACTGAAATAAACAGAAGAAATTAAAATCGTTGCAAAAAAATCCTAATCTAAGGTTGGCATAATAAATGAACTGCTAATAGTACTATTGATTCTTTCTGATATTCGGTTATAGCTGTCATTGATTTCTGGGAAGCAATGAGTTTAAAGAGTTCCAACCGCAAATAGAAGCAAAGTTATCAAGCAACTTTGCATATTTCAGTAGACATTAAGTAATGACATGGATATTTGCTTATACCATGACAGAAGCTTGCATGATTTGATTAATGTCACTGATTGCATTTTTTTTCAAAACAATAAGCACTTGTATATGTTATAATAGTAAGAAAAATCTTGGAAATTGTTCTTTTGAGTTTTAACGTTAATCTTCTCTCTTTGACCAAAACTTCATAACTTTACAGTTCATACTCCAATCATGGGTGAAACTATTAAAATTAACCGAAATATTACTATGGTAAGGGATAGAGAAAGAAAATATTCATTATCCTAAACATTTACGACTATTCACAACCATATTTTTATGTAGGTCATTAATCAATATGCTTAATTTAATGTTTATTAGTTATAATAGTAACATAAATAAGATAAGGAAATTATAATTATGCTAGTCAATACTATAGAACCTTATTATTATGTAAACTTTCAGTTATTTATCCTCTCTATTTTCCTTTATGAAGGAGCCAAGAAACCAAGGCAAGTAAAGCTACGAAACATGCATACTCCATTAAGTGGTACATGGATCCATGGAGACGGGCATAATATCGTTTCTATAAGTACATATTCAATTTACGATAATATGGATTTACAGCGATTCAACTCAAAAGGGATACTTATCCATTAGTTACTATAATCAAACTCATCCATAAGTTATCACTATTTATGTTATAATAATAAGAAAAATCATGGAAATTTGCATGAGAAAGCTATTTATACCATATAAATAAGAGGTTATTGAATTAAAGAAACATATGGTGGGTGTTTGAAAGAAAAATCAAACCTGGTGATATCATAAACTAAAAGATCACCAACCGCCCCTCTGTAGTAATATCTGGTCGTGGATTTAGAGGATTCTTGTCCTGCTTGCATAATATGAAAAATAATCAACCCTAAATCACCAGGTCATTTTAAAATATCAAGGTATGGCATATTTTAAATAGTATATTATTGCTTGCTACATGATTAGTGTCAACGTGTTTGCTTGGTTGTTGTATTTTCACTTGGTCATTGTTACGAACGTGGACCTAGTGATGCGACATGATCCCACAAAGTGCATATACGTTAATTGCTACAATAGTAGTTTTTTCTGCTTATATATTCACTAAAAACTCAAAATCAAAGCTCTCAAAATCAAATAATCATAACTATATATACTTTTTATTCTAGTTCTGTGATTCTAAAGTTGATAAAATCAGTATCCATTGTCATAGGTTGCTTATCACTTTTTATTAACATCCAAGTGAAAAACCATTACCAACATGCCCCACATTTTCTTGTAAAAGACCATTTAATCTGAACATCCATATGGTAAAGAGAACGACGACATCAAATAGCCTAATATGACTTTATGCCATATAATTCATAATTATTTATCTACAAATGTGTTTTGAAGTTATTGAAAAATTTAAGTAGAATTGATTTTGAAAGAATGAAGTACAAGAAATATTCTCACTTCCTAAATAAAGAATATACTATGGGAAAACAATCGGTGAATTCATCAAAGCACTTTGTGTATGATGATATAACTTACTTACCCAATAGCCTCTTTCTTCCACCACAAATTCACCAAATCGCCAGATGACTTCATCCTCTACAGATGCTTCCACGTCCAAATCTATGCCACCAGCCCTTCATAAGTTCTGTAGAGATGGGAAAAAATATAAGTATCAATGTGATATGTTCAGATTTAGTTTTACTTAAAATTTATATCCAAATGATGAAACGTCGATCTTCGCAGCAGCCTCTGCTATAATAATCTTAGGGTTATTAAATTTCTTCTGTTTGGCTTTCTTCACGGTTGTCGCGTCAACGCCTTCATTCTCCTTGACGTCGTCACTTCTGTCGTCATTAGATCTAGGCACCGTGCTTGATTCGTCTACATCCACTGCCCTAGCCACATCTGCCAGTGCTTCACACTTTGGATGACGATCGTTGTTTGAACATATCACTTTGTTATCAATAACTATTTAGACCTAAAACAATCATTTGTATAGTGTTTATGTATGTTACACTTACATATAATTTCTAAATGTATTCAACTAATCATTCTCAAACACACTAACCAATCTTAAAATCTTCATATAGAAGAAGCAAACACCTCACCATAATCAAAACTAACCTTAGTGGATTGTCGATCGATCCATAATCATTAATCGTGCTTGAAGTTGGAGAAGGGGTGGGCTGTTGGAATCGCGCTGAAGTGACCTTAGTGGATTGTTGGAGAAGACTATAGATTGTCAGGGAAAACGTCGAACTATCCTTAGCCGATTATTTGGAATCGCGCTGAAGTAGCCCTAATTTTTGTAGTTTAGTGATCGATCGATTTTTGTGGAGGACATTGGAGAAGGCGGTGGATCCAGAATTGCGTGGGATCTAGAACCGTGTCTTTTTTCAATAAGGAAGAAATGAGAATTTATCTAGGGTGTCTTTGTTTTGGGAAGGTAATTAGAAGCAGAAGCGAGAAATAGAGATGATGGTTGAAAGGGTATAATGGGAATTTCAAAAGGACACGGAAGATTTCATGTTCATTGAATTATCATTATTAGTAGTAGAGGTATATTGTTATCACTTGCTTTTAAAAGCAAGGAGGGGTTAAAAAATAATAATTTGTATTGTTATCTACTTTAATTTATATTTTGCACAACAACAATGATATCACAACAATACATAAATCAATTGGTGAGTAAACTCATCCAAGCCCAAATTAATTCCAAGATGTAGAAAATCCCACTACGATTGCAACAACGAAGATAGCAACTCGATTGGACTTTGTATTCAAAGTATTGATTTTACAGGACTTCGGGTTAAATACAAATAATTAATTAACATTAACAACTTAAATTCAAAGAAGAGAGGGAGATAAGTGAAGGTAGTGAAATGTTAAGGGTTATTTACAGTGCAATTAAATTTTATTTAATTCTTTTGATTTAATCGTCCAACGTTCCGAGCTCACACGATCGCATGGGACGTCCGATCACCACATACTCGTCAGAACACAACAAATCATTATTCCAGATCCTATGACCCCATTTTCATCGACTCTGAGATAGTGCCTCAGAATAATAATTTCACACGTTGATTGAAAAGTATTATTATTAAAACAAGTTAAAAACTTTGGTTATAAATTATTAGTTTACCCATATCGTTTATTACTTAATAAGAGTTTTATAAGCTTATTTTTTTACATTAAATCCAAGATATAAATATTTAAATAATTCTGATATTCAAATATAAAGCGTTCAAATTCCAGGTTGTTATACTCTGGCTCTCATAGAAGTACTTTTCGATCTAGAGGTTTTTCTTCTCATTTTTGGGATTATTACATGTCCCTACAAAATCAAGCCACTAAAGTGTCGCTACCAAGACTCGAACCCTCTCCCTCTACCAAGGAGCTAAGAACCCTTGCCTATGACATTAGAGCCGTAGACAAAATTTTCTTTTAAAAAGAATATTATTTTATACAAGATCGAATGAACATGAAGTCTGATGCATAATTCGATTTTTCTAATAGTTCGCTTTTTTTCTATTGTTTTTTTGGATGTGTATTTTTCAATTATCTAAAAGATATATCTAAATATCAAACCATGCTATAGAAATTTCCTTAGTTGTAACAAAAAATTCAAATAGTTATTAATTTGCTAGAAGTTTCAAATAATCAGTTAGCTTGGTTAGTTATTATAACTTTTTTTGCACTTATTCTTACCCAAATTGGGCAGACACATAATCTATCTTTAGGAAATACAAGTGCTAATGTAATAACCCTACTTTCTAAGTTTTACATTTAATAAATATAACTGAAATAAAATAGTTTGAATGCGATATTTGATAATTAAAATTTTTAAAAATTAATATTTATTTCATTGAAGTTTACTTAATAAAATATTTCTTTTCGATAAATTGAATTAAATTAATAGTTTCATTTTTGAATAAAATGTTAAACTCGAATAAAATATTTTATTGAATAATTAAATAAATAAACAAGTATTGGATTAAAATAATTTAGGCTATCATCAATATATATTATGTAACCGAAGTGTAAATCGATCTAATATATATTGCAAATGTCAAGGATAAAATTCAATTTAAGTGAAGAAAATAAATCAAAAACAAAACCAAATTAGAAAACTAAGGCCTAAAATAAACTCACTTTGTTTTCTCCCCTCCTTCACTTTATTTCAGTCTAATCCGAGCATACTGAGAAATGGGATTTCTCTTATATCCTAACTTCCTAGATCATTCTCGAATAAAAAATTATCATGACATATAAACAAATCGCACGGTATGGTATCGATTAGGTGAACGCAGTTGATCGCCATAAAGGGAGTGGACTCGTGATTGATCGCCACTATGAGGTCACTCGGTCAAAACAATAGGTCGATATGAATTTTGAGGTAGTGGGAGATCAAGCTTGGGTGGCATGGGAAACGTTAGGGGGAGTACAAGCGTGACCTGATGGTGCTCGACCTAGAGATGTGACGAAGGCTGCTGGCAATAGTTTCGAAATGCTGACAGTAACGTGAGGACCTAGAATTGAAATATTTGCACGATTTGGCAGTGATGGAGGCATCAATGATGTGATATCAGCAATGGTGAAGGTTGAGTGGTTGTCGATTTAGAATCCAACCATCGATTAGATGAGTTTTACTCACACATCTATATTTAAATGCCTTTGCGTCTTATGGATATATATTTAATCCCGATAATTGGTTGCATTGTTTTGTTGAATTAATTGGGGTTAGTGATTAAATTTTTTGGATAAATTTTTTATCTAAGATATTAGTAGAATTGGTTATTTTTGATATTGGATGCTGGATTATCCAAAATGCAAAGAAGATGCTGTCTGATTGCATTTTGATTTATATATTTTACATCTCTTTGGGTCATTTAGTTGAGAGTATTTTCTCTTATTAGAACTGTTGGTTGGTTGAGATGGATCTTGAAGTTTTATTTGTTAAGAGTGTATATATAAAGTACTGGAATTTGACATAATTTGATTTGGGTTGAACAATAAAAAGCATATATTAATAATTTATTGTTGATTTTGGAGTGTTTTGCTCCATATATTATATTTTAGACGATTTATTGATTTTCCCATTTTAAAATATTTTTGAAAACCTCGATAAATTATTTTTGTTGTTTTAAAACTTATTTGAAGTGTACTCATAAATAAATAAAAGTGGTTGTGAAATAAAAATATTATTGGAAATTAATTTATGAATAAATTTGTTTTAAAAATGAAAATGGAGATTTTCAAGAGAAATTGAATACATGGAAATTTTATTTAATAAGAGGGATTTTTAATATTCCGAAAGGGAAATTTCTTTTGTAAGGTGGGTTTAATAAAAAGGATTAAAAGGAGATTTTAAAAGGAATTTTTGATTATAAAAATCTATTTTTATTAATTTTATTTGTATTCCATTTTTATATGTTTATTAGTCCAGAAATTGGTATGATTTGATTTGATGCAAGGATTCAAGAAATATTTTCAAAAGGGTATTTTTAAAATATACAACCCATTTTGAATATAGATTAAACTATGAAATATTTAAATGGATTTGAGAGCTTTAAATTTACAATTCCCTTCCATATATAGTTTGAATTGAAATGATTTATATTGATTTTGTGATTTATTTCTATGTAATGAGGATATTGAATAAACAGATTGTAGTATCGGGAAGTACGGGACACTTGGTAATATTTTTTCAGTCATTCCATTGACTCATATTATAGAATATCTGTTGATTGATTAGTGTAGATTAATAGCTTCTAGTAAATATTTGAGTAAGACCGAGGGGTATAGGACGCTTATATTTTGGAGATAGGTTAGAAGTGTGATATCGTCAAGAGGTGAATCCTTAGAACCTAATAGTCGAGAGTCATATTCCTCTCTAAGGGCTATGAGTGTCAGGACCCAAAATCCAGCGTTCAAAAATCGACATCAAATACCTCAATCGTATTCAGCTGCCGGAGATTCAAACGTTGAACTCCATTTCGATAAATCATTTAACAACATTAGATGAATATAAAACAGCGGAAACCAAAATGAATTTCATTGATCACAACACAGATACAATATTGGAAAATATTTGATTACAATAAATAACCACCGTTATCAGAGCAGAATGTATATGGTACACAACAAAACAATAACACCACAGCGGAGAAACGACAGAGTCTACAAAAAGCTTCCAATATACTTTGACTTCGATAAGTACTTCCAAAACTCTAAACACTTTTAGATTCAAAGGGCTTCAAAAGATCTCCAAACCAAAAGCTTCCAAAATCCGATAGCTTCCAAAAGACTTCTAAATTCAAGCTAGCTCCAAAACAAGGATAACCTACTTCTAGGCTGCCCGTGTGGAAATTATGGGTACCCAGAGTTTAGGAAGGGAACAATAAACTCCGGGTCAATCATGGGACTGGTATGAGTAAACAAAAATAGTTGTTTGAACAAAAATAATTTCTAAAAGAAATCCATTCATGCTTTTGGAAAATGAAACTACCATAAGACCTCCCGCTACACAGACAATGCAATCACACAATTGGAGGTGATTTCTTCTTGTGATAGTCAAACATGCTTGATACGAGAAAAACTCTTTTTGATATTATTATTAGTGCATAGCGTAGAAAACATTTTGAAAGTATAATATTAATCTTAGCTAGCATACACATTTCGTAGTATGCCTACTATAGCTACCACTTAAATAGTGGGTCACCACCATAAGTAAATGGCGGGTTATACAACTAAAACCGTATAGGGCTCGTATAGTTTTGTTTGGATTTCCAACAAATGGTCAGGCAAAGCAACTTCCTACACCGAATGGGTACGCTTCTGGAGGGACGCCCCAAGAACCTAACTGGATCTCTACCAACACAAGGCCGGGTTGCTTCTGTAACTAGGTAACTACTACACGAGTATGCCATCCCCAGGTCGTAACCGACATTCATCGAGGGCCCTCAACACCAACAACCAAAAAGAAAATTATCTGGGCTTCATACCAGAATATCGCTTATTATCCAGAAGGAAATGAACATACCCTAAAGGGCGTGACCCGCATAACCTTGCCACGTCTATTCCTGTTTCGACCATTTTCGGGTTGTGTCATTCGATGAGATTTCGTCCACAAACCTATGCTTTTCACCAAAGCCATGCTTCGATCAAAAAATGATCAGCAATACTCGGCATGCCACACTACCAAGTTGGGAGTATATCACTAATAACCATTAACTGCATAACCTCTGAGCTCGTACGTCTCATAGAAGGGTGTTAAGCTAAGAGAATGAATTCTCTGCCACCAAATAGAAATGTATTTGATAGAAATCAACTATATATTTCAAAGTGTAATGTCAGACATACAACCATACAAGTCCGTTCCGGGTTCAAACCGAACCGAAGGCACTTCGTCCAATAAAGGATAAAGCCCTTGCAATCCAGGAATCCACAATCCCGATTGGACTCCCCATCACATATGGAGATATTTATACCGGAGCAACTCAGTGCGGAGACAATCGACAGGTAATTCTTGTTAGTCCCTAAGAAGTTGGTTTTGATGACAACCACCTTAGAATAAGATTATAAAATATAAATACTAACATTATTGTTTAGATATATATGTGTATGCAGGATATATATACAGTTACTAAAGAATGAAGACTGTACAGCATAGAGATTCAAGAACTGAAAAACTCAAGATCGAAGATATCAAGATTCAAGGCTCATGAGTATCAAAATTATCAAGAGTTCAAGATTTCAATATAAGTAATTTAGTTAGGAATTTTGTTAAAACTTCTAAAAAAGCACTGACATCTTAAAATCCATTTTATTCGTGGAATGGAATCCACTTCGAGCCCGTTGAAGGGATGGAACCCTAAGTAGGACGAAACCAACGAAAAATCTAGTGGAACATTATTTTGTATCCACTAACTTTTATTCAAATGTTTTACAAAATTATATCTTTTTTTCGAAATGATTTCAAAATCTTCTTTCTTAAAATAAAATACATCCATCCTGGTTTTAAAATACTTTTAGCCTCAAAATAATCTTTATTTTCAATATCAAATTATCCTTGGTTTTAACTATCTTTTAATATATTTAACTTTTAATATTTATACTTAGATTTAAATATAAAATTATAGTAAAATTTTATATATACCAAAATATTATTCTCTATACTTTTTAATGTATTTTACTATAGTTAAGTATATTTATAAAGTTTAAAATAGTTTTAATACAAGATAGACCTTATTTTCGAAGAAAAACAAATTACCAAAAATAACTTAGGCCTGTCGACAACCTCAAGGAACCCTTGTCGACAAGGTGACAGTTTATTTCAAAAGTTTGAATTTCAAAGGAAGTGTCTATTCATCATATCCTTTCACGGATGGACATGGCTGTTGTTCTACTATAAATAGGGGCTGTTTTAAACAAATTTATATTCACATATATTCTCTGATTTCACTCCTCTTCTTCTTCCACATTTCTTTACATACATTTTTACCATTACTCTGCTAAAATCATTATTGAATCTAAATAGATCGTCTTTGGTTTGATTCTCTATCACTATCTCAACAAGATCCCAGTGCTATTCAGAGTTATAGACTTCTTTGTAATCAATCGAGTGAGAAAAGGTGTGATTGTAGCCTGAAAAATCAATCGAGCGAACTTGTTTCCCATAAAATCAAGTACCTCTACGCAGAGGATTGTGAGTCTGGAGTGGTGTACCTCGTGGCCTTGAAATCGAGGATGTAATTGTAAGAATTGATTTTGAAAGGAAATTCGTACTTGTATTGCAGGACTGGATGTAGGGTAACTCTGAACCGGTATAAAATTTGGTGTGTTCTTTCCTTTATTGCTTTTACTTTATATCTGCATCTGTGTTTGATTTTGTAATCATATCCGTGTCCAAATATTGAATACATTTGTGTTCAAATTAATACAAACTCAAAAAGAATTAGTAATTCCTTAAAACACTATTTACCCCCCTCTAATGTTAATTCTAGCCTTAAGGTCCGTAATCCGCATATCTCACAATCCTTTCATTCTCGAAAATACCTCGTCTAAATGACCGTCTTCAAATGCACTCCAATTCGTCGTATTACTTATTCGTAATGGGTTATATGACACTAAGTCCTCTCCCGGCTAAACCGAATAGTGAGTGTTTAATTTTGAAAACACGTGGATATATCAATCACAAAGATCCACCATCAAGATTCGATGTGGGTTTCAGATAACCAGCTGGAATCCGACTCCCTGTCGCATCGAAATTAAAATGCCGTTTAAAGGCCAACGGTTTCCACATTCACACAGAAATACATCGTAGATATCACAGTTCAATTCACAACAGTTCACATCAAAAAGTATCATAATCAAATAATAAGGGTATTAATCAGTTCAAGGCATTCAATAATAATCAACCATCTATAAGTAAGATGAATTATTCATGTGATTATAATTAATTAATCACATAATTATTTTCATTAATTATCTTTAATCGATGACTAATTATTCTTAATTATAAATTAATTAGTCTTTAATTACTAATTAATTAAACTTAATCACTTTCATTAATTAAATATTCCTTAATTAATTACACTAATTAATTAATCCTTAATTATAAATTTATTAACCTTAAATTAATAATTAATTAACCTTTAATTAGTTATTCTTTAATTATTAAAAAATTACAAAACATTTCTCTTAATTAATCGTTATTATTAAAATTAATAAACTTCAAAATTAACATCATTAACACATAAATTAATTCAAGGGATTAAGGTTAATTAAAACATCATTTCATCTTAATTAACTTTTAAATTACATTATTTATTTGAAATGAATTAAGAATTAATTTATAATTAATGATCACATGATAATTAAATTAAACTTAATTATTTTTAAAAATAACTTACTTAAACCTTTATGTATTCAAACTTTAAATCAAAACAATCATTTAAAACCATGGGTTCAAAATGTTTTAAAATTTAAATTTGGTTTTAAAGATGGAAACTGTTTTTATCTCAAACTCGAGACCTCCTCGAGTTTCACCCGAGACACATGCACGTTTACTTCAAGTCTTCCATGAGTGCTTTCCCAAATTTTCCTTCTAAAACATAGAATTTTGTTTAAGTTTTTAATAACCGGAATACAATTAAAAATACCCGATCCAACACTCGAGCCATCCACCCATTCCCCTGATCTTTGCTTCGAGTTAAAACCTTTCTTCCTCAGTCCAATATTACCGACATAATTTTGACACCGTGCACATGCACAGTCGATCTGGCTACCTACGATGGATGCTTCGACCTTCCACACATCAGCGACGACCTCCCCGAGCCTCACGACCACCCAGCAACCAGAGACTACGACGAATTTGACATCGAGCTTCTTAACCCAAATTGGAACAAAAATGATCGTCAAAGAAACGCCTCGCTCTGACTCCACAGGCCAACATAAGCATCGAGACTTCGTCCAGAGCTTCGCCTACCTCTCTCCTTTCGATTGCCACCGGTGCGATCGACTTCGATGCAACGATGAGATGACAGCAACACGAAATCCGACCTCGACCAAATATGGGTTTTAAACCCTAGATCGACCTCATCTTCCTTCCACGATGATCTATCAACTCATCTGACATTTTTGCTTAGACCTCCAAGCTTTCCTCCACCTCCAATCAAAATCTCGACCACCCCGAGCGCCTCGATCGCCAAAATTTGCCCAAAATAGACTTTCTATTCAACTTACGAATGCCCGTGATTTACCAACTTAAAATGCATGATTTTATTATTAAAAATCATAGTTTACGAAGACGAATACGATCGGGCAATCAAAACTTAGCCTCTAATCAATTAAATTTTGAACAAAATTCGATTTGGCTGTGTTTTTACATTTTCCAGTAAACCGTTTTATTTTAAATACTTAAAAATATTTTTAGAATTGAGATCTTGCCAATTCTAACATGTTTTCTTTAGACATCAAGGTCAATAGAGGATCAAAGGACGAGATATTGATTTTTCAAACAGGTTTTGAAACCTATTTACCTGGAACAGAGCACATTTTTCTTATACCAGACATGCACACCTATAGCCACACATACATATACAGATTCATACACATGCAATTCAAAGGTTTACTCACCTTTAAAAGAAGAATAGAGAACCGAAAGTTGATTATTTGAAACTGGATGCTTGTTTAATTCTTTTTAAAATCTGGGAAACTTGAAAATTACTCTGATTTTGATCTTGAATTTGAAAACTTGATGTTGATCTTGATACTTTAATTTGCTAGTTGAATCTGAACTTGTTGGTTGAATTAACTTGCTTCAACTTGAAATACCGATGTTGTTAAATTTGATTTCCTTTGATTTCTTTTCTCTGATTTCTTTGATTCTCATATTTTAGTTGTTTTACAGGTTTCTGTTTTTTTTTCTTTGATCTGGTTTGAGCTATGATTTTCTCAGGCATTTGATTCTGAAAATAAAGAACAAATAATGAGAGAGAGAGAGAGGATGAAATGTTCATATAACTTTTGTCTACTATTTTCTCAAAATAAAAGAAAATAAAAAAAAGAATTTGACACTTGTTAAATTTAATGACAAGATCGTTACACTTGTTAAATTACTTGTTTCATGGATTGCACTTGTTAATACTATGTGTTAAAAATTTAACACTTGTATTTTGCATGAGAAAAATATTTATATATTATTTTCAAATTGTATTTCTATTTTATAAATACTTTTTTCTATTTATTATTATATATAATTTTAAAATAAAATGTTTTAAAACTAATTATATATTAAATAAATCACATGTATATTATTTTAAATTCAAATTATTTTACTAAGATATTTTTATTTAAAATTTTAAATTCAAATTCAAATTCAAATCTATCCATATATATATATTTAAATTCAAATAATTTTAAAACATTTATTATTTTTGAATTTCAAACTCAAATACAAGTTACAATCTTATTCATATACATAAATCAAAACTTATCTAATCTATTTTGAAAATTTCAAAATAAATTTTAATTCAATTCCAAAATTTCTACTAATCACCAATTTTAAATTTAATAAAAAATGGGGATGTCCAAGAATATAAGAACACAGATTATGATAGAGAAATGGCTTGCCAGATCAAGCTGAAATATCCACTCTGCAATTGGGATAGGACTTCTGCATGCTATCCTCTGTTTCCTAAGTATAGTCATTTGGATCACCCCTCCATTGCACTTTGACCAGTTTCACAACTTTATTCCTCAATTGCTTTTCATCCCGGTCAATTATCTTCAACGGTTCTCTTTTCACTTCTAGATTTGGTGTGATCTCCAAATCCTACTAAGCGCTTCTTCAATAATACAGTCTGGATTGTGCAATATTTTCGAAGGTATGAAACATGAAACACATTGTGTATGCCAGATAACCAGTTGGGTAGCTGCACTCGATTTTCCAAAGGGACGATCCTTTCCTGCATAGGAAAAGGACCTATATATCGCGGTGCCAGCTTTCCAATCTTTCCAAATCTCAACACTCCCCGCGTTGGAGAAACCTTTAGGAAAATAGAATGTCCAACCTGGAATTCTAAATCTCTTCTCCTGAGATCAGCATAACTTTTCTGATGACTTTGAACCGTTTTTAATTTCTTTCAAGTAAAATCAACTTTCTTAGTAGGTTCTTTTATCATATCTGGTCCAAGCACGAGTCTATCACCTAACTCGATCCAACATGCAGGTGATCGACACGAATGACCATATAAAGCTTTGAAAGGAGCCATTTTGATACTGGCCTGACAGCTATTATTATACGAGAATTCAACCAGATGCAAATGGTCCTCCCATGAACCACCAAAGTCAAGAATACAAGCATGCAAAAGTCTTCTAAGAATCGATTAATCCTTTCAGTCTGCCCATTAGACTACAGATGGTAAGCAGTGCTGAAGTTTAACTTGGTTCCTAATGGGGCTTGAAATGCCTCCCAAAATCTGCTAGTGAAGATCGGATCACCATCACTTACTATACTACTAGGTATACCGTGGGGACGAACAATCTCTTTTATATATAGCTCTGCCAAACTTGCCGCTGTTCGGGTAGATTTGACTGGAATAAAGTGGGCAGTCTTGGTCAGACGATCCACGATAACACAAATTGCCTCATTCCCTTTTCGAGTGCGTGGGAACCCATCTATGAAATCCATAGATACTTGATCCCGTTTCCACTTAGGCACCTCCAATGGTTGGACTAAACCCGCCATCTTCTATTGATCACTTTTGATTTGTAGGCACGTTGCACATCGACTGACGTAAATAGATATATCCCTTTTCATTGTTTTCCACCAGAAAGTCCTTTTGATATCTATATACATCTTATTAACTCTTGGATGGATACTAAGCTTGGACTTGTGACACTCATCCAATACTTCCCGTTTTAGATCCGAAATATCTGGGACATAGATCCTGCCGTTCAACCTTAATTCGTCTATTATCGACTTCAAAACTGGCATCTTCACCTTGACATATTCATTTATAGATTTCTCGACGAAACTCATCCTCTTTCTGTTTTCTTGCAATCTCCTTAAGGAGAGTAGGAGTGACAACAAAATATGCAAGAACAACATGTCTTCTCCTCAAGGCATCGGCTACCACGTCGGCTTTTCCGAGCGTATACAGAATATCTAGGTCATATGACGCTAGAAATTCTAACCAACGTTGTTGCTTCAAATTTAAATCCTTCTGGGTAAGAGATACTTTAGAGATTTATGGTCGGTGAATAATTCAAAATTTTCACCTACGATAAGACGTATTTATTATGTATATTTATTAAGTTAAGTTAAAATTTTAAATCTTTTTAGGAAAGCTGAAAGAGATTCTCACCCAGAAGATAATGACGCTAGATTTTTAAAGCAAAAATAACCGCCAGAAGTTCCAGATCGTGGGTTGGGTAGTTATTCTCATGTGGACGCAATTGCCTACTCTCATAGGCAATTACTCTACATTTTGCATCACCACAAGCGTCCGTATAAACAGATAAGCCTCGGTTCCCGTTGATAATAGCGAGAACAGGAGTGGTGGTCAATCTTTTCTTCAACTTCTGGAACGCTTCTTCACACTTCAGAGTCCAATCAAACTTAGCATTCTTCATGGTCAGCTTAGTCAATGGACTGACTATCTTCGAAAAATCCTGGATAAATTTCTAGTAATATCCTGCTAAACCCAAATAATTTCAAACTTCTTTCGGAGTTGTGGGTTTTTTTCAGTCTAGAATAGCGGAAATTTTGCTAGGATATATAGAAATTCCCTCTTCATTAACAATGTGCCCGAGAAATTTAACTTCCTTGTCCCAAAAATGACACTTGGAAAATTTGGCAAATAGAATGACCCTTCTCAATATTTCCAAAACAATTCTTAAATGCTCAGCGTGTTCCTCTTCAGTTTTGGAGTAGATCAAAATATCGTCAATAAACATAAGAACAAATTTATTGAATACCTCTCGGAATACATGGGTCATTAAATCTACGAAATATGCAAGGGCATTGGTTAGTCTGAAAGGCATGACTAACCATTCGTAGAATGTGTCAGGACCCTTGAAAGTAGTTAAGTGAATACGGTCTTCGGTAATTCTTAGCTGATAGAATCCTTGAGCTAGATACATTTTTGAAAAGATTCGAGCACCGTGTAGTTGATCGAACAGATCGTCGATTCTAGGCAATGGGAATGTTTTTGAGGGTTAGTTTATTGAGATCGTGGTAGTCCACGGACAATCACAAGGATCCGTCAGACTTGGCCACAAACACCACAGCGGAACCCCAATCGAAAACACCAGGGCATGTTAATCCTTTCTCTAGAAAATCTCGAGTTTGCTTGACTAGCTCTATCCTTTCCCTTGGTGCCATCCTACGGCTTGCATGAAAAACAGGACGAGCATTGGGTACTAAATCAATTCGGAATTCAATTTCTCTATGTGAAGGCAAAGATCTAACCTCTTCGAATACGTTTGGAAATTGCCGGACAATAGGTATGGACTCCAGACTAGGTTCGGGATACCCCAAGGTATACATTAACTTATCACTTTTTGGACTCGGATCCTCACAAGAAATTTCAATGAAATTTCCAAAATTGTTTCTGATTGAAATCGTTCGATTATTACAATCTAACTTAGCTATGTATTTCATTAGCCAGTCCATTCCGAGTAAGATTTCAAATTCATTATAGTCGAGAACAAAGAAACTGATAGGAAATTGATGACAAGAATACGAGATAGGTCTCTACATCGTAGACAAAGGTTCGTAGGGCCACCAATTGGATTTTTCACGTAGGTGTGTTCGTCGACAAATTCGGGTTTAAGTTTTAATCCATTTACGGTTTGTTGGAAAATTAAGCTTTGTGTGGCACCGGTATCGAACAAAACTCTAACCACTTTATCACAAATGAAAAGGTTACCTTCTAAAACTTCTTTTCCTTTGTCCGCTCCAGATGTTGAAGGTTTATCTTTGATCACATATACTTTCGCTACTTGAGCTTGCTTCATTTTCGGACAGTCTTTAACTATGTGTCCAGGCTTGTGACAGTAATAACATTCTTTGGTTCCTTGACTTTCCTCATGGGTTGTTCCTTCTTTCCTTGTTACAACTGTTCGAATAGTGGCCCTTCTCCAGACAATTAAAACAAGTAATATCCCTTTCCTAGTTCTCCTGATTATTCTTCTTCTCTTTGCCTTGATACAGTTTCTTCCTTCCGAACTTCCTTTTCTTCCAATTCAGACTGCTTGCATTTCCTTTGTCCTTCGAAACTTCCTGATTATCTAGGGTAGCATATCTATAACCATATCCATCAAGTCAGAAAAAGATTCCTTCAGGTGGGCAGTCATCCCTTCATGGAATTTCTTGTTCATTCCACGAATAAATCTTTCATTCTTTTTCAATGGTGTATTCACCAGCTCTAGACCAAACCAAGATAACTCGTTGAACTTATTTAAGTACTCTTCAAATGATAAACTCCCTTGCTTCAAGTTCGTAAATTCCTGGTACATTCTAGAGATACCAGCAGATGGCATATAGCGTTTGTCAAACACCTCTCCAAGTGAACTCATCTTTCGGCTCATCCACCGTAACAGTCTCCCACTAGGCTAGAGCTTCTTCTTGGAGTTGCCAAGAAGCCATTAATCTCATTTGATCGTATTCCAACTTCAACCCTCTGAAAATTATTTCACACGATCGAAACCAGGCTTGTGCTTCGATAATAGACTCCTTGCCGGTGAACGGCTTTTCAACAAGTCTAGAAAAACTTCAATATAGATCAGCCAGATTCGGCTGAGGTTGAGTGGGGATAGCTGCTTACGTTGTCGCAGGGACTTGACCAGTTGTATTGGTATTTCCCCGCCCCTTACTTGTCCTCTTCTTTCGCTCATTCTCAATGTCTGTAAATAGTAAGAAAACTTGATTTAGGTAACAGACAGGATATCTTAGGGATATACTTATTCTAGGGTATTTCTAACCCTATCTCTAATGAGTCACCTAATGTGTTATACTCCGTAGCTAAAGTTCTTACTCAACATTTAGCATTGATACTACATGTCAGGACCCGAAATCCAGCATTCAAAAATCGACATAAATACCTCACTTGTATTCAACTACCGGAGATTCAAACGTTGAACTCCAGTTCGGTGGAGCTTATTACAACATTAGATGAATATAAAACAACGGAAACCAAAATGAATTTCATTGATCACAACACAGATACAACATTGGACAATATTTGATTACAACAAATAACCACCATCATCAGAGCAGAATGTATATGATACACAACAAAACAATAACACCACAGTGGATAAACGACAGAGTCTACAAAAAGCTTTCAACATATTTTGACTTCGATAAGGACTGCCAAAACTCTAAGCACTTTTAGATTCAAAGGGCTTCAAAAGATCTCCAAACCAAAAGCTTCCAAAATCCGACAGCATCCAGAAGAGTTCTAAATCCAAGCTAGCTCCAAAACACGGATAACCTGCTTCTAGGTTGCCCGTGTGGAAATTATGGGCACCTAGAGTTTAGGAAGGGAACAATAAACTCCAGGTCAGTCGTGGGACTGGTATGAGTAAACAAAAACAGTTGTTTGAACCAATTTTTTTTAAAAAGAAACCCATTCATGCTTTGGGAAAACGAAACTACCATAAGACCTCTCGCCACACACACAATGTAATCACACAATTAGAGGAGATTTCTTCTTATGATAGTCAAGCATACTTGATACGAGAAAAACGCTTTTTGATATTATAAATTAGTGCATAGTGTCAAAAACATTTCGAAAGTATAATATTAATCTTAGCCAGCATACACTTTTTGTAGTATGCCTACTATTAGCTACCACTTAAATGGCGAGTCAGCACCATAAGTAAATGACAGGTTATACAACTAAAACCGTACAGGGATCGTATTGTTTTGTTTGGATTTCCAACAAATGATCAGGCAAAGGAACTTCTTACAGCGAATGGGTGCCCCTCTGGAGGGACGCCCCGAGAACCTAACCGGATCTCCACCAACACAAGGCCGGGTTACCTCTGTAACTAGGTAACTACTACACGAGTATGCCATCCCCCAGTCGTAACCGACCTTTATCGCGGGCCCTCAACACCAGCAACCACAAAGCTAATTATCTGGGCTCCATACCAGAATATCACTTATTATCCATAAGGAAATGCACATACCCTAAAGGGCACGACCCTCATAACCTTGTCGCATATATTCCTGTTTCGACCATTTTCGGGTTGTGAGGTGCGACGAGGTCTCGTCCACAAAGCTATGCTTTTTACAAAATCCATGCTTCGATTAACAAATGATCAGCAACACTCATTATGACACACTACCAAGTTGGGAGTATATCACCAATAACCATCAACAACATAACCTCTGAGCTCGTACGTCTCAGAGAAGGGTGTTAAGCTAAGAGAATAAATTCTCCGCCACCAAACAGAAATGTATTTGATAATCAGCTTTATATCTCAAAGTGTAATGTCAAACATTCAACCATACAAGTCCGTTCTGGGTTCGAATGGAACCAAAGGCACTTCGTCCAATAATGGAAGAAGCCCTTGCAATTTGGGAATCCATAATCCCGATCAGACTCCCCATCACATTTGGAGATCTCTATATCGGAGCAACTCAGTGCAGAGACAATCGACAGGTAATCCTTTCATTCTAAAAAATACTCGGTCTTTACCACTGTCTTCAAATGCACTCCAGTTCATCGTATAACTTATTCGGAATGGGTTATAGGACATAAAGTCCTCTCCTAGCTAAACCGAATAGTGAGCGTTTAATTTTAAAAACACGTGGATATATCAATCACAAAGATTCACCATTAAGATTCGATGTGGGTTTCAGATAACCAACTGGAATCCGACTCATTGTCGCATCGAAATTCAAATGCCGTTTAAAGGCCAATAGTTTTCACATTCACACAGAAATACATCGCAGATATCATAGTTCAATTCACAACAGTTCACATCACAAAGTATCACAATCAAATAATGGTGGTATTAATCAGTTCAAGGCATTCAATAATAATCAATCATCTACAAGTAAGATGTATTAGTCATGTGATTATAATTAATTAATCACATAATTATTTTCATTAATTATATTTCATCGATGATTAATTATCCTTAATTATAAATTAATTAGTCCTTAATTACTAATTAATTAATCTTAATCACTTTCATTAATTAAATATTCCTTAATTAATTACATTAATTAATTAATCCTTAATTATAGATTTATTAACGTTAATTTAATAATTTATTAACCTTAAGTTAATAATTAATTAACCTTTAATTAATTGTTCTTTAATTATTAAATAATTACAAATCATTTATCTTAATTAATCATTATTATTAAAATTAATAAACCTCATAATTAACATCATTAACACATAAATTAATTCAAGGGATTAAGGTTAATTAAAACATCATTTCATCTTAATTAACATTTTATTTACATTATTTATTTGAAATATATTAAGAAATAATTTATCATTAATGATCACATAATTATTAAATTAAACTTAATTAATTTTGAAAACAACTTACTTAAGACTTTATTTATTCAAACTTTAAATCAAAACAATCATTCAAAACCATGGGTTTAAAATGTTTTAAATTTTAAATTTGGTTTTAAAGATGGAAACTGTTTTTATCTCAAACTCGAGACCTCCCCGAGTTTCACCCGAGACACATGCATGTTTACTTCGAGTCTACCCCGAGTGCTTTCCCAAATTTTCTTTTTAAAACTTATAATTTTGTTTAAGTTTTTAATACCCGAAACACAATAATAAATACTCGATCCAAGACTCGAGCCATCCACCCATTACCCTGATCGCTGCTTTGAGTTAAAACCTTTCTTCCACAATCCAATATTACTGACATGAATTCGACACTGTGAACATGCACAGTCAATCTGGCCACCTATGACCGATGCTCCAACCTTCCACACATCAGCGATGACCTCCACGAGCCCCACGACCACCCAGCAACTAGAAACTACGACGAATTCGACACCGAGCTTCTTAATCCAAACTGGAAAAAAATGATCGTCAAACAAACGCCTCATTCCGATTCCATAGGACACCAGAAGCGTCGAGACTCCAGCCGGAGCATCCCTTACCTCTCTCTTTTCGATTGCCACCAGTGTGATTAACTCTGATGCAACGACGAGATGACAGTAACACGAAATCCGACCTCGACCAAATATGGGTTTTAAACCCTAGATCGACCTCATCTTCCTTTCACAATGATCTATCAACCCATATGACATTTTTGCCGAGACCACCAAGCTTTCCTCCACCTCCAATCATAACCCCGACCACCCCGAGTGCCTCGATTGCCAGAATTTGCCCAAAATAGGTTTTCCGTTCAACTTACGAATGCCTGTGATTTCCCAACTTAAAAATCATGATTTTATTATTAAAAACCATAGTTTACGAAGACGAATAGCATCAGCAATCAAAACTTAGGCTTTAATCAATTAAATTTTGAACAAAATTTGATTTGGCTACGTTTTTACATTTCCCAGTAAACCCTTTTATTTTAAATACTTAAAAATATTTTTAAAATTGAGATCTTGCCAATCCTAACATGTTTTCTTTAGACATCAAGGTCAATAGAGGATCAAAGGATGATATTTTAATTTTTCAAACCAGTTTTGAAACCTGTTTACCTGGAATAGAGCACAATTTTATTATACCAGACATGCATAGATATATGCATACATACGTATACAGATTCATACACATACAAGCAAATTTTCAACCTTACTTCAAGCATGAACTCAAACAACAGATCAAATTACAGAGTTTCAAAAGGTTTACTCACCTTTAAAAGAAGAACAGAGAACTGGAAGTTGATTATTTGATACTGGAAGCTTGTTTGATTCTTTTGAAAATCTGGGAAACTTGAAAATTACTTTGATTTTGATCGTGGATTTGAAACTTGATGTTGATCTTGATACTTTAATTTGCTAGTTGAATCTGAACTTGTTGGTTGAATTAACTTGCTTTAAGTTGAAATACTCATGTTGTTAAATTTGATTTCCTTTGATTTCTTTTCTCTGATTTCTTTGATTCTTAGATTTGAGTTGTTTTACACGTTTCTATTTTTTTTTCTTTGATCTGGTTTGAGCTCTGATTTTCTCAGGCTTTTGATTTTGAAAATAAAGAGCAAAAAATGAGAGAGAGAGAGAGAGGATGAAATGTTTATATAACTTATTTCTACTATTTTCTCAAAATTAAAGAAAAAAAGGTTTGACACTTGATAAATTCAATGACAAGATCATTACACTTGTTAAATTACTTGTTTCATGGATTACACTTGTTAATACCATGTCCTAAAAATATAACACTTGTATTTTGCATGAGAAAAATATTTATATATTATTTTCAAATTGTACTTTCTATTTTATAAATACATTTTCCTATTTATTTTTATATACAATTTTAATAGAGAATGTTTTAAAACTAATTATACATTAAATAAATCACATATATGTTATTTTAAACTCAAATTATTTGACTAAGACATTTATTTAAATTTTTATATTCAAATTCAAATTCAAATCTATCCTTATATATATATATATATTTAAATTCCAATAATTTTAAAACGTTTAATCTGTTTTGAAAATTTTCATATAAATTTTAATTCAATTCCAAAATTTCATACTAATTACTAGTTTTAAATTTAATAAAAAATTGGGACGTTATAATGAGTCAGAGATATGTCTGAATTTATAGATTCATCCTCTTAGGAATAGCTAGCCGAATATATTATTATTCACTTGTAGGGCTAGTAGTCGAGGAATCATTATATAGTGTGCTCTCATTAGGATGTATGAAGTCGAGAGTATTACTATTACGCTCATCAGGACTCATATTGTTGGGAGTATATTCTTTTTGTATCCTTTAAGGACAAACAAGTCGAATATCATTACCTACTCTTAGGACTAGTAGTCGTGAATTATAATATGGAGATGCTCTTAACAGGACCTGTATAGTTGAGAGTATTTGATGTGCTTCTCATCAAGACTCACCGAGTTGAGAGTATTAGTTATCACTCTCAGTAGAACTCATCGAGTCAAGAGTAATTGTTGTCACTCTCATCAGGACTTCTAGAGTCGAGAGTACTAGTTGTCACTCTCGTTAGGACTCATATAGTCGAGAGTTTTTGTTATGAATCTACGTCACAGGGTTTATGATACCTTAGAGAGCGCGTGAATTGGACATACTAGATAGTGTAACGACCCGCCCTTCTGACCGCCCCCAGTCGGTAATTAAACCAACTTGAGACGTTCAAAATGACGGATTGTTATTCAGTTTATAGAGTTTAAACAGAAACAGCCACAGAATCACAGAATAATCATAATATTTTACATAAATGAATTTTTATACATATATCAGAGTTTGTACAATGCATTATATTTATACAGCGGAATATTTCTTTTAAGTACAAAAATTCTTCGTAAAGCTAAAGTGAAGCAATTTCCCCAACTCTCTCTAACTTCGCGGCCTGAAAATCTTCAAGCTGTAAAAATACTCGGTCTGACCCGAGTATTACATTCAAAAGAAAATAATACCCAGGTCAGTCTAATTCAAACTCAGTTATTAGTGCATAAAGGCAGTAATAATCAATTGACAATTAGATGACAATCAAATATGAATTCACCTATCCGACCCTTTAACAAGAAATCGGATATCGGTAAATATAACACTTAACAGTGTTATACAATAATCAAGTAGTTTCAAATTATCAACGCAGATAGATGAAAGGATTTTTAATGAAGGAAATTTAGGAAAAACATCAAAATTTGCCTAAACGGCAATTAACAACAAAATCATCAAAATGGATTCAAAATATATTGAATTGGCAACATAAAATAATTTTCATCAAAAAGAAAACATCAATTTAAAACATTAGATTTGGTAGGGCTGCAGTGCACGCACTCGCGCACGGCCTAGCCACCTTTAAAATGTCAACTCCGTGTGGCTGCAGTTCACGCTTGCGGGCACTGCCTCGCCACTAGTATAAAATGCAAAAAAGATCAATGCATCAAAGCAAAAAAAATACCAATAAAATCAAGACGGTGTGGCTGCAATACACACATACTTACATGTGCACTGCCTCGCCAACTCGAGTGCACAAGGTTAAATCAAAATCAGATTCAACGCAAGTACAAACAGCCTCGACCAAAATTCAAAATATCACTACACAATGAAACTCAAGTAATTCTAGAAATCCAAATAGTTTCAAGAATGTAAGCACTACAAGGAAACTGACTCCAAGCGGCATGTACACTCAAGTGAAACAACAGTTGTCAAATGGAAGAATACAACAAAAATGAAGGCACCAGACCTCAAAGGAAATCAACATGGCCAGGTACTTTAAATCTAAAGCAATTCTCAGTGCAATGGACAGCATACAAAAGGTTCGAGTATAACAATAATGCACAATGGATTTGAGTTCAAAGCAAAACAGATGTCAAATGAACATCAACATGCAATTTGAAATAGGCAGTGACTAAGTGAAAGTGAGAATATCATGTTTAACAAAACAGTGAACATGAAGCAGTTCAATATTACTACACATAACAGATACAACATGAAGTGCCATCATGATATTCAAGTTATAGGTCAAGGGCAAGAAGCTTAACAATTACTCACTATGTTTTGTATAATTTAGCCAAGCAATTTAATCTATGAAATAATACATGTATCAGGTTTGTATACTCTGTTCTTATTCAAAGCCAAAATACAAATAGAAGTTGGTACAAAGTTATTAACATATACATGCAAGTACTTGTTTATATATGCATGAAAGGTTAGGCTACTGGAAATAGGTACAGGCATGTACATGTCAAACTTCCAAAACTCAACATGCCAAAATTTAAATACTCAACATGTCAGACTACCCATTTCTTTTCTCCAGATTTTCGAAACTTACATGTACATCCTGAAGCTAACAAAACTGAAATGCATCAAAATTTAAAAATGTACAAGTACCAGACTAGACAAGCATAAGTGAAGACATAAATGAGAATATCACTTATGAGCAAGACAGGGAACTTGAGCAAACTGCATGACATATACAGGGAGATATAAATGAAGTATCACTTCAATGATCAACTCAGTGGACAGCAGAAATAGGGCATCACTACTACATATCTGTAACAATTTCCAAACTAATGTGGCTTGGCCAAAACGCAAATGGCCTGGCAACCAAGGTTTCGCATTCATACCAATAATAACATAATACAGTGCAACAAAATGAAAGTGCACAGCAATCTATTGTGTAAGGGCAGGATACGTGATGCATACAACTAAATATTTCCACTTACACTATTGTGAATGGCTACCATTAATCTTTTCCCAAATTCATAACTGCTTAGGATATAATAATAATAGTCCGAATAGATGGTTAACTAGCAACCAAACTGAAGTATGTAGCCTAAGAAAATCACAGTCAACTGGCCAGAGCATGTGCATAAAATGCGTCAAGCGACCAAGTCCAGTGAACTGGGACATATAATTTGCCTCAAGTATTAACAGGTACAACATCAAAGACCACATTCAAAACAACTCAAGTAATACGCAGTAACACTTCATCAAAATCAAACAAGACACAGTGCAGAAGTGAATGGCACCAAATCAAGTTAAACAAGTAACAAAAACTGGACAAGCCATCATGAATGAACAAACACAAATGAATCAGAGATATGCTACAGAATAGTCAGCCACCAGAGTACTCGGCAGCTACAACAGCAAGTGAAAGTTACGCATGCTAATGGAAGGATCAGAAGTGACAATGTCACAAATGACCAAAGTCAAAAGGAAACCACTAGGATGAACAAGTCATCTACAAATCGAAGTATGAGACAGCTACAAAATGAAGACTATAGTAAAATTCACACATCAGTGAAAGCAAGGCCGAAGCCAACAAAAATCATTTTCTTCTATTTTCTTTTCTTTCCAAAAATTTAACTTCGAAAATCACATGAAACTATAAGCCATGGACGTGGTCACAGGGACCAACATCAACGAGCCATAGTTATCAAGAATCCAAATCAATACTTCAGGAACGAATACAAAGATGGCCAGAGACGAAGCTCACTGGGGCCAAAAAAAATCAAGGCCAAAGCCATTAAAAATATCACAGAAGCAAAATCGAACAATATCAAAGGCCGAAGCCAACAAAAAGGAATCGAACCAATCAATGGAAAAAAAATCAACAGAGAAATCATCAAAATGATAGCTAAATCAAACGACTGAGAATGAAAACAGATGTGAGGGTCACTCACCTTTGTGGATGTGAAGAACATGCGAGCAAATTGAAGCCGAAGCAAGCCCTAATTTCGAAAAGCCCTAATTTTGGAGCACGGAATCGAAGAGACGAGGCCGCCATTTTTTTCTTTGTTTCGTTTGAAAGGGTAGGGTTTTCGAATGAATATAAGGGAAAGAGGAGACGTGTTTTTGCAGAGGGGCACGATTTAGGGCGTGTTTACAGCTGATAAGTAAGGCAGCATACTCTTTTTATTTTATGTTTATTTTTATATTTTTTTTCTTTGTTTTTTTTTCTTTTCAATTTAAATTCAATTTGTTTTGCATAATTATTTTCTTTAATAAACATATAAACGTTTTGCAGTTCAAATATCAAACTTAAATTTATAAATTTACATAAAAATAATTCGTAAATCCAAACTATTTTTTCTAAGTCATTAGTTCGAATTTCAATTACAATTTCAATATTCAATTTCAACACCAAAGTCAAATTCAAATTTTATTCAACTTTGTATAGATTAAATTTTAAAATTTAATCGCAAATTCATAGTTATATTGGGAATTTAATTTAAATTATCATTCAAATATTTAAGATTAATTAAATATTTTCAATTTAAATTGTTCTAAATTCTGGGTTGTTACAATCTTCCCTCCTTAAAAGAATTTCGTCCCGAAATTATAAGTTAGGAAAAACGATTGCTAAAATCTCACCGATATTTATACCCTACTCAATTTTACTAAGTTCTAAACTTATAAATAAATATAGGATTCATTCCATTTATTTTATCTCAGCAGTTTTGTTCATCGATTTCAATAATCAAGACACAAAAGTCTTTTACCAAATTTTTGACTTACAAAACTCAGATTTTTAAACTTGAAATTCTTCATGCTAGATATTTGCATATTACATCTTTTCCAAAGCTGTGTGCTTTCAAGATATTTTAAAAATCTTCTTCCTTAATTCATTAGGTTAGAATTATGTAATTCTAATTTCAGACTATTGATTTTCTATTCAAAGTTTGAAAATACTTGCTAACTCGAAGTTTAGCAAGTCCATCGTCGTTCTTACAGACTTTAGGCATACGCTGGCCAGGCGCAGGACTAAAGATCTCCAAGTACTAAATATACTTGTTTCAACTCCCAGTGAAAATACTTTTTTAAAAATTCTTTTAAAAATGGATATGGAAAGCACGTTCCCCCATGGATCACAGTTTACCCGGCGGTTGCGCTACTATCCCAGTAGAATCGCTTGTAACTGTAGATTTCACATCTCTCTTGAATTTCGCCATGGTTGTTGCCATAGATTGCGGTTCACACGGCGGTTACGCTACTATCCCAGTAGAATCGCTCGTGACCGTAGGCATCACGCCCCTCAAATTACGCTTCGGCCTCTAGATCGCAGTTTACACGGCGGTTGCGCCACTATCCCAGTGGAATCACTTGTAACTGTAGGCATCACGCCCCACGAATTACGCCAGCATCAATTCACATATTCCCAAACACGATGATCCATCGTGGGGGATTTCAGTCAGTCCCAATGGACATTCCACTAATGGAAATTCTACGTAGCTACGATTTCCAATGGACACTCCACCGAGTTCCAATCACCTTCACAAATAATAAATGGAAGGTACATTTCCATATCCTCAGTTTTAGAAAACATATGTCATATACATATAGTACTTCATTTCACATTTCGTACATATCACACCTATGTAAACTTGCATAGGATTTTCATAATAATGATTTTCCAAACTGATGGTTTTCGAATTGTTACATTCACATATATATAAGTTACGAAAACTCAATTCACATCATAACAAATAGAGGATTTCTAAATTTTCCATCTCGTTTTAAAATTTTCCTCTAAATCGATTTGAAAATTTAAGGTTATCTCAAACCTAATTCACACTCATAATCCAATTCATTATCGACTTCACATTCGATTTGGATTTCACGTTACATCGTAAATTCTCAACACATAATTGATGTCTACCGATATATAACCTCTAAGCTCGTATATCTTAGAGAAGGGTGTTAAGCTAAAAGAATAAATTCTCCGCCACCAACAGATATATATTTAATAGAGATCAATTGCTATGTTATCAATTCACAATGCTAGACATACAATCCAAATCGACTATCCAAAATTCAAAGCTCAACTTATATTATTTTTGGTGTCAAAGTTAAACTCAGTTTAACTCAAAATTCAATCTTTTTCTTGAAAAATTTCCAAGTTGAACTAATTGTTCACATTTCTCAAAAATATCTTTACAAGATATATAATTTTCCAACTTAACTATTTGAAACAAATTTCAAATATTCATTTTTTCAATTTATCTTTAAAAGATAAAATTTCAAACCTTTCATTTCATATTGGAGAACATTTCCATACTTATTTAATAATAAGTAATTCACAAGTTCATTTATTTTCAACACGGAAAATATTCAATATACTTGAATCAAAATTAAGTATATATTCCATTCTTTAAGGAAAGCGTTCTTTTAAACACATTTATTTGAGTCAAAACGAATGTTACGTAAAACATCGTTACGACAACTCAAAATCACTAGTATAGGGATTCGAAATTTATGATAGATATATAAATCCCAATACTATAAACAACATTTCCTTTCGAAAACCATTTACTATAACAACAGTGTTATAGTCCACCACTTCCTTATTTCTCGAAAACGCCTATTTCAACAATGAATGTTGAAATATATGGTTTCGATACCTAATGCATTTTAAAACATCTTTAAAACCATTAACTTTTTCAATTTCAACTTCAACTTAATTCATAGTTTGAATTCCTCATACTTTTCATAATATTAGTTTTAAACCAATTTCAAACTTTTCAATATTAAGTTTTTCACTTAATTTAATTTTCCACACGTTTAAATTCAAATTCATCACTGAATTTATTAAACCTATAATGGATTATCATGTTGACAACTTCAAATTTGAAATCTAAATCTCATTTGAACTTTGCTTTTGCTTTCTTTGTCAAAAATAATCAACTAGTTCTTTAGTAAGCCATTCATCAACTTGGTTCCATTAAATTTATATTTCCACATTAACCTCATTTCATAATATCACTTCCCTAAAACATATCCGTTTTATTCAATAATATATTCACTGTCCAAAATCGTGAATATACTTATCTATTCAATTCAGTGTTTCTACACTTTTTATTTAAAGGATTATCCACTGTCCAAAATCGTGGATAAAATTCCCAACCAACATTTTACTATCACAATATCTAATATAAAGGATAATTCGCTGTCCAAAATCACGAATATATTTCCTTTAATAACTTCTATTTTTCATTTATCAAATTCAATTGGTTTCGAATTTATAAACAATCTTTACAAATTCCATTTGTATTTATAAACTTCGATTTATATATCTTCTTTATTAATTCAACTCAATTTATATAACTCAATTATATACCAAAAGTCCATATTATAATTTTAAATACTTATAATCCATTTATTCACTAAATCGTTCTTCAAAACATTTGAAATCAGTTTTTCAAAAGAATTCAGAATCAAATTCCCAAGTTATAGTTTAGTTATCCTCTTGGCTATAATTAAATTGAAATGTTTTTTTATTACCCAATTTATTCTTTTGGAGATATTCAAAATATTGGATTTAAACCAATTCATTAATTCACTTCACTTATATTTTATTTTTCATAAATCTCAACAATTTGATAATGGATTTTCGAATGAGAAACTATCGCAATCCTAAATTTAGAGAGGGGAATTTTCGAAAAAGATTTGAATTTTCAAAATACCTTTTATTTTTTCAAAGAAAACAATTTCATACTTCTTTAAACTTGAAAAACACTTTCTTTAAAGTGGTTCTAGTAACTATTCATATTAAACATCATAAACTGAGCTTTGTGCAAACCAAAGCTCTGATACCACTTTTGTAACGACCCGCCCTTCTGACCGCCCCCAGTCGGTAATTAAACCAACTTGAGACGTTCAAAATGACGGATTGTTATTCAGTTTATAGAGTTTAAACAGAAACAGCCACAGAATCACAGAATAATCATAATATTTTACATAAATGAATTTTTATACATATATCAGAGTTTGTACAATGCATTATATTTATATAGCGGAATATTTCTTTTAAGTACAAAAATTCTTTGAAAAGCTAAAGTGAAGCAATTTCCCCAACTCTCTCTAACTTCGCGGCCTGAAAATCTTCAAGCTGTAAAAATACTCGGTCTGACCTGAGTATTACATTCAAAAGAAAATAATACCCAGGTCAGTCTAATTCAAACTCAGTTATTAGTGCATAAAGGCAGTAATAATCAATTGACAATTAGACGACAATCAAATACGAATTCACCTATCCGACCCTTTAACAAGAAATCGGATAACGATAAATATAACACTTAACAGTGTTATACAATAATCAAGTAGTTTCAAATTATCAACGCAGATAGATGAAAGGATTTTTAATGAAGGAAATTTAGGAAAAACATCAAAATTTGCCTAAATGGCAATTAACAACAAAATCATCAAAATCGATTCAAAATATATTGAATTGGCAACATAAAATAATTTTCATCAAAAAGAAAACATCAATTTAAAACATTAGATTTGGTAGGGCTGCAGTGCACGCACTCGCGCACGGCCTTGCCACCTTTAAAATATCAACTCCGTGTGGCTGCAGTTCACGCTTGCGGGCACTGCCTCGCCACTAGTATAAAATGCACAAAAGATCAATGCATCAAAGCAAAAGAAATACCATTAAAATCAAGACGGTGTGGCTGCAGTACACACATACATACATGTGCACTGCCTCGCCAACTCGAGTGCACAAGGTTAAATCAAAATCAGATTCAACGCAAGTACAAACGGCCTCGACCAAAATTCAAAATATCACTGCACAATGAAACTCAAGTAATTCCAGAAATCCAAATAGTTTCAAGAATGTAAGCACTACAAGGAAACTGACTCCAAGCTGCATGTACACTCAAGTGAAACAACAGTTGTCAAATGGAAGAATACAACAAAAATGAAGGCACCAGACCTCAAAGGAAATCAACGTGGTCAGGTACTTTAAATCTAAAGCAATGCTCAGTGCAATGGACAGCATACAAAAGGTTCGAGTATAACAATAATGCACAATGGATTTGAGTTCGAAGCAAAACAGATGTCAAATGAACATCAATATGCAATTTGAAATAGGCAGTGACTAAGCGAAAGTGAGAATATCATTTTTAACAAAACAGTGAAACATGAAGCAGTTCAATATTACTACACACAACAGATACAACATGAAGTGCCATCATGATATTCAAGTTACAGGTCAAGGGCAAGAAGCTTAACAATTACTCACTATGTTTTGTATAATTTAGCCAAGCAATTTAATCTATGAAATAATACATGTATCAGGTTTGTATACTCTGTTCTTATTCAAAGCCAAAATACAAATATAAGTTGGTACAAAGTTATTAACATATACATGCAAGTACTTGTTTATATATGCATGAAAGGTTAGGCTACTGGAAATAGGTACAGGTACGTACATGTCAAACTTCCAAAACTCAACATGCCAAAATTTAAATACTCAACATGTCAGACTACCCATTTTTTTTCTCCAGATTTTCAAAACTTACATGTACATCCTGAAGCTAACAAAACTGAAATGCATCAAAATTTAAAAATGTACAAGTACCAGACTAGACAAGCATAAGTGAAGACATAAATGAGAATATCACTTATGAGCAAGACAGGGAACTTGAGCAAACTGCATGACATATACAGGGAGACATAAATGAAGTATCACTTCAATGATCAACTCAGTGGACAACATAAATAGGGCACCACTGCTACATATCTGTAACAATTTCCAAACTAATGTGGCTTGGCCAAAATGCAAACGGCCTGGCAACCAAGGTTTTGCATTCATACCAATAATAACATAATACAGTGCAACAAAATGAAAGTGCACAGCAATCTATTGTGTAAGGGCAGGATACGTGATGCATACAACTAAATATTTCCACTTACACTATTGTGAATGGCTACCATTAATCTTTTCCCAAATTCATAACTGCTTAGGATATAATAATAATAGTCCGAATAGATGGTTAACTAGCAACCAAACTGAAGTATGTAGCCTAAGCAAATCACAGTCAACTGGCCAGAGCATGTGCATAAAATGCGTCAAGCGACCAAGTCCAGTGAACTGGGACATATAATTTGCCTCACGTATTAACAGGTACAACATCAAAGACCACATTCAAAACAACTCAAGTAATATGCAGTAACACTTCATCAAAATCAAAAAAGACACAGTGCAGAAGTGAATGGCACCAAATCAAGTTAAACAAGTAACAAAAACTGGACAAGCCATCATGAATGAACAAACACAAATGAATCAGAGATATGCTACAGAATAGTCAGCCACCAGAGTACTCGGCAGCTACAACAGCAAGTGAAAGTTACGCATGCTACAGTGATGATCAGAAGTGACAATGTCACAAATGACCAAAGTCAAAAGGAAACCACTAGGATGAACACGTCATCTACAAATCGAAGTATGAGACAGCTACAAAATGAAGACTATAGTAAAATTCACACATCAGTGAAAGCAAGGCCGAAGCCAACAAAAATCATTTTCTTCTATTTTCTTTTCTTTCCAAAAATTTAACTTCGAAAATCACATGAAACTATAAGCCATGGACGTGGTCACAGGGACCGACATCAACGAGCCATAGTTATCAAGAATCCAAATCAATGCTTCAGGAACGAATACAAAGATGGCCAGAGACGAAGCTCACTGGGGCCAAAAAAAAAATCAAGGCCAAAGCCATTAAAAATATCACAGAAGCAAAATCGAACAATATCAAAGGCCGAAGCCAACAAAAAGGAATCGAACCAATCAATGAAAAAAAATCAACAGAGAAATCATCAAAATGATAGCTAAATCAAACGACTGAGAATGAAAACAGATGTGAGGGTCACTCACCTTTGTCGATGTGAAGAACACACGAGCGAATTGAAGCCGAAGCAAGCCCTAATTTCGAAAAGCCCTAATTTTGGAGCACGGAATCGAAGAGACGAGGCCGCCATTTTTTTCTTTGTTTCGTTTGAAAGGGTAGGGTTTTCGAATGAATATAAGGGAAAGAGGAGACATGTTTTTGCAGAGGGGCACAATTTAGGGCGTGTTTACAGCTGATAAGTAAGGCAGCTTACTCTTTTTATTTTATGTTTATTTTTATATATTTTTTTCTTTGTTTTTTTTTCTTTTCAATTTAAATTCAATTTGTTTTGCATAATTATTTTCTTTAATAAACATATAAACGTTTTGCAGTTCAAATATCAAACTTAAATTTATAAATTTACATAAAAATAATTCGTAAATCCAAACTATTTTTTCTAAGTCATTAGTTCGAATTTCAATTACAATTTCAATATTCAATTTCAACACCAAAGTCAAATTCAAATTTTATTCAACTTTGTATAGATTAAATTTTAAAATTTAATCGCCAAATTCATAGTTATATTGGGAATTTAATTTAAATTATCATTCAAATATTTAAAATTAATTAAATATTTTCAATTTAAATTGTTCTAAATTCTGGGTTGTTACAGGCTAGTTATCCATTCCAGTGGTTCTGATTGCGAGGTCACGCCCTCGGTCCGTGATGTTATCTTGTTGAGATATAAGCTAAGAGTTCTTTCTCTTATTAGACTTATTACCCTGATGTCACTTAAGGACCAACAATCCGTTACCAAGAGCAATTGGGAATTGTAGTTAATGCTCACCATTATCCGACAGCATGTTTATGACATGCGATGGGTACGAGTGTCACGATTCAAGGAGTAACTTAGGGACTTTAGGAAATAGGCATCATTCATTAGTGTTTCCTAGAGCAGTGTCGTGGTACTTCAGCCTTCCATCTGGATGATTTAGGTGATCCATCATATTTGAGATATTTGATATTATCACCTCAACAGGGGTGATCATTAACATTAGAGACTGGTTGCGTATTAGTCTGTCATTTAGGATACCCTAATCTGAGACAAGTGCTTGTTAACTATTTATGATATTAGAGACATGCTGCGAGCTTTTCATTCATTCTCTCATAAAAGCATATGACCAAGAAATATCCTTTTTGTTCGTTTTGTTGTTTCTATCTCCCAAGACCATTCAGTTGAGAGTTTTGCCTCTCTAAGAACTAGTTGTCGAGGTATGTGATTTTGAGTAATGAGTTATTGATCAACTTTGATATTGATTTGAGTTTATATTTCTTGATATCTCCAAGAGCCTAGCAGTCGGAATATATCACTTCTATTAGGACCGAGTCTGAGGTACTATTGCTGTCGAATCTATAAATTGTATTCAAGGTTAAAGAGAACTAAATGAGAGTTACAAAATTAGGTCGAGATAATTAGTTGGATAATGCTTTCGATATTTTGTATGAATCATGGTTATTTGGGATTTGTATTTCTTACTACCTCCTTGGACTAGAAGTTGGAAGTATTTACTTCCATTAGAACTAAAATTTGAGGTAGTATTTCTAGATATTGGTTTCTGTTTTATATGGACCGAGTTTTATTTGGATCCCATATTTCTTGATTTTTCTTCCATGACTTAAAAGTCGAATGTCATTACTTCCATTAGGACTGTAAGTGAGATTTGATGCTTTGATTAATTATTTATGATTATGCCATTTTGGATTTATATTTCTAGGGCTTGATAGTCGAAAGTCTTCACTTGCATTAGGACTACAAGTTAAGATAGATATTTTGGTCGTTAACCTTTGGGTTTGGTTTGATTTGGGATTTGTTCGTTTTTTGCGAATTATATAGGTACATTATTTTCTTATCCATGGTATTTTGAGATTTTGATGGTTTTGATTGTTATCACCCGGTTTATAGATGTTATGGTTCTTATTTTTATGTATTCCTTTGGTTATATTAGAGTGCGTGGCATGGTATATTATTATGATGTTTATGGTGGATGTTTCTTTGAGTCGTATTCATACTATACTTTTGAATACCATGCTTACAGTTATGTTCTCACCTTGGATTTAGATATAGTCCGATCATTTATTACTTATATAATAATCGATTCAGTCCAAGACATTACAGGTTCAGGGACGGTTGACCATTATATGAAAGTTGAGCGTAGATGGAAGGTAGGATATCCGTATATCACTATGTATTATATTACCTCATTATTGTTTAACATTGTGTTGTATTGGATATACATTGTATATTTTGAGATGATGGGTAGTTGGCCCAGTTTATAACCCACTCAGATTTGTATATATTTGTACATATTTGTATTATATATGTTATCATTGCGTTATTGACTTTGTATTCTATGCGATTTATCTTATATTGTATATTGCTTTATCTTAGAGGTATACATATTTATTGCTTTGTGCCGATACCATGTATGTATATGTGAGTTGTTCATGATTTTTGAGATACGTACCGATGTTAGCCCAAGGGAACATTTACGTATGTACCCTATGTAGCCTCATTTTTCATGTTATCTGAACTATTACCTAGTGATATTCCTAGATAGTAGGGGTATAGAGGTGGGGTGCTGCAACTACAAGGTGGAAAACCTACTATTTGAACCAAAAATGGCACAAACACCAAAATGTTTATGTAGAGAATAAAATATGAAGAAATGAAAATGAAAAATAAATAAGACACAATTATTTAGTGGTTTGGTAAAGCAAGTTCTACGTCTACTTTGACATTTTATTGCTTATGTCTGACTAAAATATGGAAGTTCTTAGGATTCGATACAACTTCTGTAATATCCCGGAATTTCCAGGAGTTTAAAATGCCGATAATCTCTTAATTTAAAATTATTTGAATTGATAAATTGTTATTCTCAAAAATAATTAACCAAGTAATGTTTTAATTTTGGTTATAAATTGGTTTTACATTAAGAATAATTATTTTGTATTGTGTAAACCAATTCTAAATTGATATATTGTTTTCAAAATTTATAAGTGTGTTTAAATTACATTTATATCTATGTATTTAAATCTGTGTATTTTAAATTGATTTCAAAATTGAATATATTGCTTGTAAATAATAATGAGTTTATTTAAAATAGTTGTTTATATTGATTTAGATTTGATTTGACTTTGTAAAGGAATATAAATTTGAATTTAAAGGTATACATTCATATTTAAATAAATGATAATATGGTTTGGTTTTAAATTACATAGGTAATGTTTTTAATTAAAATAAGATTTGTTTTATTTCTTTTATAGAAATTTGATTTGTAAAATAAATGCAAGGTTTTTGAAATAACCTTTTAAAGTAAGGTTGTAATGTTGTATAATTTTATTTAAATTATATTTAGTTGCATTTCTTTTTAAAAGATTGTATTTTATAAACTAGCATACATTTATAAATGTATAAGTGTATTTGTTTATTTGATATTTAATAAGAAAAGCATTTTTAAAATTTAGAAAACATGTTTGTTAATTAGGAAAATAATTTTTAAAGTCTTTTGAATTTTCTTTTAAAACAAATACATAAGAAGTAACAAATGTTTAATTTTAAAACACCTTGTTTACAAGTGTTACAACATTAATGCAAAGTTGAGACAAGTGTCCATTTTTGTTTTTAATTTTCTTTTTAATTTATAAAATCTGAAATCTATCCTATATAAACCCTCTTTCTTATTTTCTTTAATTCTTTGTTCATTTCTAAAAGAAAACCAAAGCCATCAATGAAACTCTTACTTATCCCAAAACCAGAAAATACTCAAATAAATCCTGAAAACATTTACTCTCTGTTTATCAAAAACTTGTAATTCCTCAAAACCTACAATGCATACAAGCTCTCAATTGAAATATGCAATTACCATGTTTGCAGTTTATTCTAAAAACTAAATCCTCAAACTAAAATTCTGTGATGCTTTCTCAAATCAGGGAAAATGTTATCAAATTCTTGTAAACAAATCATGATCTGTTCACAAACAAACCTGTAATGCTCAAAGCCTGTTATCATTTCCTCCAAAACAAAACTGCATATCTGCAGTTTACTCTCAAAACCAAAGGCTAGTGCAAAAAATTCTGCATCATTATTCTTATGCATGCAAGTGTTACCTGAAAACAAATTGTTGAAGAATATCTGAAGGTTTCTCTGTTTGAATAAGGCTTCAAGTTTAATTCTTTTGCAAAACTTCATGTTCCAGTCATCTTCAAACCTCTGCATTTCTTAATAATGTGAGTAAACTTTTTTTAATTAAAACTTAATTAGTTATTAGCTGTTGCTATGAGTTGTGATGATGTTTATATACATATAAGTGGCCTCTGTGTAGATAAATGTTATTATGTTTGTTATGATTGATATTGTGCATGCTTGTTGCATAAATCCTCTCTGTTTTCTTTCTTACTGCAGAATTAAGTTTAAATCTAAACTTCAAAACTATTTTTGTTTAAACAAGTATTAGAACATAGATTCAAAACAAAATAAGTTAGTTAAGTATAAACTAAGAACTAAAAATTAAACTAGGATTCTGTTTTGGAATTTGTCTGGAAAACATACAATGCAATGACATTTAATAATCAATGTTGAAATCAAAGGTTGAATTTAGATGTAATAATTTATGTAATCTGGATTGCCTCTGGAAAATACGAATTTTAATAAGAAAACCACAATTTTTAAAATTGAATTGAGCTAGAAATTGGGGTTCAACTGAAATTTGGGTTTATGCAAATATTTGTTAATCAGAGAATCTGGGTTGCACGTGTTTGTTGTTGGAGTTAGAATCATGTTTGAGGATTTCGGCAAAAATGGTTACATAATTTTTAAATCACTTTGATGTTTGAATTTGTCAGAGATTTAATTTAAACGTAGTTTGGGAAAACTTGCTGTAAATTGACCACGGCGTCATCATCTTTGAATCGAGTGAGGTGAAATTTGGAGTGAGGGAAGCATGGTGGGTCAGTAGCCAATGGCCGGAGTTGTGGCTTTGGAAGTTGATCGGAGTCGTGGAATTTGGTTTTTTTTTCTGATGATGGTTTTTTTTTAGTTCAGTCCCGATGAACTTGATTTTGATTGAGGACATAGAATGGTGTTTGGTTGGTTGTAAGGGGTTGCGAAGTGTTTGGGTGACTTTTCGGAGGTGTTGTCGTTGACTGGAGGAGGCCTGGCAATGGTGCAGGTTGCACGGTGGAGATGGTGGTGTCAGGGTTGTTTTGGATTTTGTTTTGGGTTTGGGTGCTGGGGTTTAGCTCGGGGGAAAAACTCGAGCATTTTTGGTTGTGGCTCGGGTTTATTCTCGTGTTGATCTGGGTGATGATGTGCAGAGTAAACTGTTTGTTTTAACAGTTTTACATTTAAAATTAAAATAGTTTTTTTAAGTTTTATTTTAAACAGTTTTAAAAAGATTAAAATCCATGAGCTTTGTTTTCTTTGTTTCCAGTAAATAAGGTGTGAACCTAAACTAAAGTGTTAACAAAAATTTCAAATTTAAATGAATAAGTTTTAAACTTTGAAATAGTTTAAATTTAAGTAAAATGATTGTCTCGAATTTTATTATTTTTATGAATAAACTTGTATGATATTTTGAATAACTAAAGTAACAATCTTAGTATTATTTCAAATCTTATTTTGAAATAATAAAAGAGAATTTAAGTAAATGTTCTATTTAAAATAATTAGTGGGAAATGATTTTTAATAAGCAATTAAAGTTAAGATAATTTATTAACTTGAAATTAGATTTGATGATTAATAATTAGAGAAAGTAATTAATGATTTATTTTTAATTTAATTTAATTAATGAATTAAGTTAAATAAAGATTTCAAGATTTATTTAAGATAATATTTTATCTTAAATAATAATTAAGTATTAATAATTTGTAATTAGTTAGTTAATTAAGGAATTTTTAAGTTAATTCATTTATTTAATTATTATTTTAAAAGAGGTTTAATTAAGTAATTTATTAAGTATAATTATTTATTTAATTAACTATTAATTAAGATAATAACTTAATTTATGTCTAATGTTTAATTAAATTGTAATTACTTATTAACTAAGAAATGAAGAGTTAATTAAAATAGTAATTAATTAATAAGGTTTTATTAAGTTTTAACTGGGTTTCCTTAATTAATAATTAAAGGATTATTAAAATAAATGCTAATTAATTAAGAATTAATTAACTATTTTTATTTAAGATTAATTAATTTTAATTAAGAATTAATTAATTTTATTTATGGATTAATTAATTTGTAATTAAGATTTTTGATTAATAATTAAGTTTATTAATTAATGATTAAGAATTGATTAATTAGTTAATTAAGTTTAATTAATTAATTATGAAGATACTTAGTAATTAATTACTTTGTGTTAAAGAATTGATTAATAATTAAGAATTATTAATTAATAGTTGGAGATAATTAATCTGTTAATTGAAGATTAACTTGGGTTAATAAGTGATTTAAGGATGAATTACTCAATTTTGTTTTATGAGATGAGTGAAATCAAGTAAGTTAATTAATTTGTTAATTAATTAATAATAGTCACTTGATAAATGATTAAGTATTATTACTTAACAAGTTTTGATAAGGTTAATTACTTAAGATAAGTAATTGATTAATTACAGAGGTAATTGAGTTAGGTAAATTACTGATTGGGAAGTAATTTTAAATAGGTAATTACTTGTTAAAGTAATTAAAGGTTTATTACTTGATGTAATAAATCAATGAATTTATAAAGTAAATAAAAGTAATTAGAAGTAATTAAGAATAATTAATTACTGTTATTTAAGTTGATTAATTGAAAGTAATTAATTTAAGCATAATTAATTAATGTAATTAATTAAGGAATAATGTAATTAATTATAATTAATTAATTAATGGAAGTAATTATTTAAGGTTCATTAATTGATAAGATTAATGAAAATAATTAAGGATTAATTACTTGATTAAGAGATAATTAATCAAGGTTGATTAATTAGAATGATGATTAATTAATTGGTTTAATTAATGTTTTATTGTGATGAAGTAATTAATTTAATTAATTTTAAATTAATTAAGAGATGAAGTAATTAATTTAATTCACTTCAAATTAATTATAGATTAGAGATAGTTAATTTAATTTAATTCATTTTAAATTAATTATATTGTGGTATGAGTGAATCATTGCTTATGAATGATTGGATGACATTGATTGTCTTGAATGCTTCGTGATCTCAGTGATGAGATAAGTATGGTTGTGTGGTATGGATGTTTGATTGGATTGTGATATAGATTATCAATTTGGATGTTGATATATGGATTATCTATTATGATATTGATAATGTGGATTACCTGTTATTTGATAATGCTGATCATCAATTATTGATATGTGAGTTATCTATCTGTGTGTATACAGATACTGTATTGAATTGTTTTAAACTTTTAAAACAACTTGAAATTAAAAAGGCACGCTTTGGATTACGATGAGACCGGGATCGGGTTTCCATATTTGGATATCCGAAAACCACATAGATTCCAAATAACGTTAGGTCGTGAGTCAAAGTGGAGCTTGTGAAGACTCTAGGTGTAAGGGCTATACGTTAGTATAACTCTGTGGGTCATTCTGTAATGAGTTGACGGAATAGATCTTATAGATTCGAGATTGTGATTTAGAGTGCAAGGGTTATTGTCGTTAACTCTGAGGGTGATTCCAATATGAGTGTAACGAGATAATGCCTTCGGTTTCGTTCGAACCCGGAACGAACTTGTATGGATTGAATGCTTTCAGAACATCGTTAGGTGGACGATGAGCATTCTAAGTGATATGTCCTATAAAGGTAATCGTAACCTCAAGCCTCATCAACCGAGAATGGCTAAAACAGGGGAGGTGCAGCAAGGCTTCGTGGGTCGCACCCACTGGAGAGTAAGATTTACCCCTTTCTAGAGGTACCTTTTATTTCGGCTGTGTGGACGGTTGAATAGCTACAACCGTCGGGGTTGTCTTATTCGGAACTATTCAGTAAGGAATGGGTCCGGCTTTGTGTTGCAGGGGATTGAGAGTAATCCTCGGTACGGTGATCTAGGCCACGTACTGTGACGGGCGGTACCCCAGTAGCCCTGCCATTGTATGGAATCCAAAATCCAATAAGTGCCAATGGTTTTGATTGTATTACCCACTTTTGTGGCTAGTAGCTGGAATTTAATAATGTAACAATTTCGGCTATTTCTTATTTATTTGAAAACCCTAGACACTATTATAATATCATCGGATTTCCTATCAAATTTTTTGGTTAGTGTAAGGTAAAAACTTTTCCATGTTTATGTGTGGGAAGTCTTACGTGATAACTTTTCTTTCAAAAGGTTTTTAAAGTTAAGAAACTTTAACCGTTTACTCACACCAGACCCATGTCTGACCTGGAGTTTATTCTGTTTTTTTTTCATAAACTCTTGGGTAGTCAAATTTTTACGAGTAGCCAAGGGATTCAGGTTAGGATTTTAGGTTGGCTTGACGAATTCTGAAGGAGCAATGGAGCAGGAGGCTTCTGCGTATAGCTATAGAGTTTTCCGCTGTGTGTTCTCTGAGTTGTTTATTTTGAGATGTACTGAGTTGTATAACTAGACAGGTGTTAATAACTGTCTAGTATGAGTTGATTATGCTGTGTATCTCTGATGTATATGATACTATGTAAAGTATTATGTGATTAATATAATCTATTCGTTCCGCTGTTTAGATTCTGATGTTGTTTCTTTCTTCTTCTCTATCTTTTCTCTTTTCTATCCCTTTCTTTCTTAAAGATGATGCGATTTTCTGGTGGTAGAAAGACGGGTCGTCTCACTTGGTATCAGAGCGTTAGGCTGAGTGAATACCTAGGCTCTGAAGTGTGTCTTTCTTAGGGAGTGTTAGGTTGAGTGAATATCTAGGCTCTGTAGTAGTGTCTTTCTTGAGAGAGCGTATTTGTAATTTTTAATATATATATATATATATATATATATATATATATATATTTCTACCTATCTGTTGGGTTACCTGTTCAGGTTTTCCGACATAAGTTATAAGGTAGATAAGGTAGGGGTGTGTGTAACACGACTACCATTAGTTGGGGTCTGGATGTTTGAGGTTGGAGGTGTTTTGTCGAGACTGTAGACCTAATACTGTCTCGAGAGAGTTCTGTTGTGATGAAGGACTTTATTGATCTCTGAAGGAAACCTGTTAAGGTTCGGAGTTCATTTCTGAAGTTGGATGAGTAGAATTTGGATCTGTCGGTTGGGCAGAAGTGAGTGATGGTATTTTGATACCTCAGGAAGTAGTACCTGGGTGTTGAGATGCAGTGACTATGGATGTTCCCGAAGATGTTTTCTTTCGGAGCAAGTTTAAGGAAGTGTGTCTGTTTCAGGTGTTGTAGCTGAGTTCAGCAGGATGTATGTGTTTAGTTGGAAGTCCGAGTTTCTCAAAGAACTTTGGATAAGAAGTCTTTGGCATCTGTGTTAGCAGTGCAGCTCGGGAGTATTCTATGTTTCAGCAGGGAGTTCTTTTTGGCTTAGCATTTCCTGGAAGTGGAATTCAGAAGCAGTATTGAGGATCTGTTTCTTCGATGGATTAGTTTGTCGAGGATAAACTGTTCTGATTAGTGGAGAGAAAACAGTATCTTGGATATTGGATTGGTTGATCGCAAAAGTGACTTGCGACGATTTGGTGATTATCTTAGATAGTCTTTGCTTGGATTTGTGTCATCTTTAGAGGATGTAGAAGTTGTGGGATTGCTGAAGATTTTTCTGGATATATCTTCAGGAAAGTTAGAGATTTCCTGCATTGGAGATTGAGTTCTGAATCGACTTGATGTCAGGAGTGATAATGGAGATTCAGCTGGATAGAAGGTTGGTTCCTAGGTTGATTGTTTGGTGTAGCAGCTCTGTATTTCTTGGAACTTCTGTTGAATCTTATTTCCGCGATGTGATGTTTAGTCTGTGCCTGTGTTCATTCGACGGCATTTTCATCTGCTCCAGATTAGAGTTGTGCAGCGGAAGCAAGGTGGCTGTTGACTTGAGTAGAAGCAACTGGATGTTGCAGTATTTTGGATTAGAGAGTTTCTACTGAATTTATTTTTCAGAATCTGAGGCAAGTTGGCGAGTGATTCTGTTTTGTCTTTTCCAGATGGGAGAAGTTGTTTTCTTCTGTTGATAGTAAAGTTTGGTTTTGATTTTTGGATTGATCTTGTGAGGATCAGTTTGTGAGTTGATCCAGTTTGTTTGTAGAAGCATCAGCGAAGGTTGAGCTGATCGGGAAGGATCTATAGGCAGCTTGGATCATCTGGGAAGTTTTGAGGTTAAGTGACGGAAGAATTTGGAATTCGAAGTTGGAGACTTCGATGTGGTTGAGGTTTTCTCTGGTAAAGGAAGCAATAAGTTTTGGTGAACTTCGAAGTATATTGGATTCTTTTGAGTTTTTGTAGAGATCAGTGCTTTGGTTTGAAGAGTTGAATTGCCAGTTTGGAAGACTGGAATTCAAGATATTTCACGTGTCTCTGAGGGAGTACGTGTTTTGGTTCATCACTAGTTTTGAGACCAGTAATTCTGTATAGGTTTTAGTTGTTGATCAGACTTGTCTTTGGTCTGGTATCTTGTGTAGATTTTAGATTTAGCTGAGTGGGAACTCGGTAGCTTATAAGTATATCTAGTTCGGGTTTAGTAGAGCGAGTATCCCTGTGTCTGTACAGGGGAAACTCGAGATAATTTAGGAAGTTTATCCGGATCTGTGTCCGGATAGCTAGTGTTGTTTGATTGAATTAGTTGTTTGGATGAAACTGTTTGTTTGATTGATAGTGTATGGCTGTTATGAATGTTTGAATTGGTTAAAATAGAATAAAACTTTGGATTATCATTGTTTTAAATTTCGAGGACGAAATTCTGTTAAGGGGGAGGATTGTAATATCCCGGAATTTCCAGGAGTTTAAAATGCTGATAATCTATTAATTTAAAATTATTTGAATTGATAAATTGTTATTTTCAAAAATAACTAACCAAGTAATGTTTTAATTTTGGTTATAAATTGGTTTTATATTAAGAATAATTATTTTGTATTGTGTAAACCAATTCTAAATTGATATATTGTTTTCAAAATTTATAAGTGTATTTAAATTACATTTATATCTGTGTATTTAAATCTGTGTATTTTAAATTGATTTCAAAATAGGATATATTGCTTGTAAATAATAATGAGTTTATTTAAAATAGTTGTTTATATTGATTTAGATTTGATTTGACTTTGTAAAGGAATATAAATTTGAATTTAAAGGTATACATTCATATTTAAATAAATGATAATATGGTTTGGTTTTAAATTACATAGGTAATGTTTTTAATTAAAATAAGATTTGTTTTATTTCTTTTATAGAAATTTGATTTGTAAAATAAATGTAAGGTTTTTGAAATAACATTTTAAAGTAAGGTTGTAATGTTGTATAATTTTATTTAAATTATATTTAGTTGCATTTCTTTTTAAAAGATTGTATTTTATAAACTAGCATACATTTATAAATGTATAAGTGTATTTGTTTATTTGATATTTAATAAGAAAAGCATTTTTAAAATTTATAAAACATGTTTGTTAATTAGGAAAATAATTTTTAAAGTCTTTTGAATTTTCTTTTAAAACAAATACATAAGAAGTAACAAATGTTTAATTTTAAAACACCATGTTTACAAGTGTTACAACATTAATGCAAAGTTGAGACAAGTGTCCATTTTTGTTTTTAATTTTCTTTTTAATTTATAAAATCTGAAATCTATCCTATATAAACCCTCTTTCTTATTTTCTTTAATTCTTTGTTCATTTCTAAAAGAAAACCAAAGCCATCAATGAAACTCTTACTTATCCCAAAACCAGAAAATACTCAAATAAATCCTGAAAACATTTACTCTCTGTTTATCAAAAACCTGTAATTCCTCAAAACCTACAATGCATGCAAGCTCTCAATTGAAATCTGCAATTACCATGTCTGCAGTTTATTCTAAAAACTAAATCCTCAAACTAAAATTCTGTAATGCTTTCTCAAATCAGAGAAAATGTTATCAAATTCTTGTAAACAAATCAAGATCTGTTCACAAACAAACCTGTAATGCTCAAAGCCTGTTATCATTTCCTCCAAAACAAAACTGCATATCTGCAGTTTACTCTCAAAACCAAAGGCTAGTGCAATAAATTCTGCATCATTATTCTTATGCATGCAAGTGTTACCTGAAAACAAATTGTTGAAGAATATCTGAAGGTTTCTCTGTTTGAATAAGGCTTCAAGTTTAATTCTTTTGCAAAACTTCATGTTCCAGTCATCTTCAAACCTCTACATTTCTTAATAATGTGAGTAAACTTTTTTTAATTAAAACTTAATTAGTTATTAGCTGTTGCTATGAGTTGTGATGATGTTTATATACATATAAGTGGCCTTTGTGTAGATAAATGTTATTATGTTTGTTATGATTGATACTGTGCATGCTTGTTGCATAAATCCTCTCTGTTTTCTTTCTTACTGCAGAATTAAGTTTAAATCTAAACTTCAAAACTATTTTTGTTTAAACAACTATTAGAACATAGATTCAAAACAAAATAAGTTAGTTAAGTATAAACTAAGAACTAAAAAGTAAACTAAGATTCTGTTTTGGAATTTGTCTGGAAAACATACAATGCAATGACATTTAATAATCAATGTTGAAATCAAAGGTTGAATTTAGATGTAATAATTTATGTAATCTAGATTGCCTCTAGAAAATACGAATTTTAATAAGAAAACCACAATTTTTAAAATTGAATTGAGCTAGAAATTGGGGTTCAACTGAAATTTGGGTTTATGCAAATATTTGTTGATCAGAGAATCTGGGTTGCACGTGTTTGTTGTTGGAGTTAGAATCATTTTTTAGGATTTCGGCAAAAATGGTTACATAATTTTTAAATCACTTTGATGTTTGAATTTTTCAGAGATTTAATTTAAACCTAGTTTGGGAAAACTTGCTGTAAATTGACCACGGCGTCTTCGTCTTTGAATCGAGTGAGGTGAAATTTGGAGTGAGGGAAGCATGGTGGGTCAGTAGCCAATGGCCGGAGTTGTGGCATTTGAAGTTGATCGGAGTCGTGGAATTTGGTTTTTTTTCTTCTGATGATGGGTTTTTTTTTTGACTTCAGTCCCGATGAACTCGATTTTGATTGAGGACATAGAATGGTGTTTGGTTGGTTGTAAGGGGTTGCGAAGTGTTTGGGTGACTTGTCGGAGGTGTTGCCGTTGACTGGAGGAGGCCTGGCAATGGTGCAGGTTGCACGGTGGAGATGGTGGTGTCAGGGTTGTTTTGGATTTTGTTTTGGGTTTGGGTGCTGGGGTTTAGCTCGGGGGAAAAATTCGAGCATTTTTGGTTGTGGCTCGGGTTTATTCTCATGTTGATCTGGGTGATGATGTGTAGAGTAAACTGTTTGTTTTAACAGTTTTACATTTAAAATTAAAACAGTTTTTTTAAGTTTTATTTTAAACAGTTTTAAAAAGATTAAAATCCATGATCTTTGTTTTCTTTGTTTCCAGTAAATAAGGTGTGAACCTAAACTAAAGTGTTAACAAAAATTTCAAATTTAAATGAATAAGTTTTAAACTTTGAAATAGTTTAAATTTAAGTAAAATGATTGTCTCGAATTTTATTATTTTTATGAATAAACTTGTATGATATTTTGAATAACTAAAGTAACAATCTTAATATTATTTCAAATCTTATTTTGAAATAATAAAGGAGAATTTAAGTAAATATTCTATTTAAATTAATTAGTGGGAAATGATTTTTAATAAGCAATTAAAGTTAAGATAATTTATTAACTTGAAATTAGATTTGATAATTAATAATTAGAGAAAGTAATTATGATTTCTTTTTAATTTAATTTAATTAATGAATTAAGTTAAATAAAGATTTTAAGATTTATTTAAGATAATATTTGATCTTAAATAATAATTAAGTATTAATAATTTGTAATTAGTTAGTTAATTAAGGAATTTTTAAGTTAATTCATTTATTTAATTATTATTTTAAAAGGGGTTTAATCAAGTAATTAATTAAGTATAATTATTTATTTAATTAACTATTAATTAAGATAATAACTTAATTTATGTCTAATGTTTAATTAAATTGTAATTACTTATTAACTAAGAAATTAAGAGTTAATTAAAATAGTAATTAATTAATAAGGTTTTATTAAGTTTTAACTGGGTTTCCTTAATTAATAATTAAAGGATTATTAAAATAAATGCTAATTAATTAAGAACTAATTAACTATTTTTATTTAAGGTTAAATAATTTTAATTAAGAATTAATTAATTTCATTTATGGATTAATTAATTTGTAATTAAGATTTTTAATTAATAATTAAGTTTATTAATTAATGATTAAGAATTGATTAATTAGTTAATTAAGTTTAATTAATTAATTATGAAGATAATTAGTAATTAATTACTTTGTGTTAAAGAACTGATTAATAATTATGAATTGTTAATTAATAGTTGGAGATAATTAATCTGTTAATTGAAGATTAACTTGGGTTAATGAGTGATTTAAGGATGAATTACTCAATTTTGTTTTATGAGATGAGTGAAATCGAGTAAGTTAATTAATTTGTTAATTAATTAATAATAGTCACTTGATAAATGATTAAGTATTATTTCTTAACAAGTTTTGATAAGGTTAATTACTTAAGATAAGTAATTGATTAATTACAGAGGTAACTGAGTTAGGTAAATTACTGATTGGGAAGTAATTTTAAATGGGTAATTACTTGTTAAAGTAATTAAAGGTTTATTACTTGATGTAATAAATCAATGAATTTATAAAGTAAATAAAAGTAATTAGAAGTAACTAAGAATAATTAATTACTGTTATTTAAGTTGATTAATTGAAAGTAATTAATTTAAGCATAATTAATTAATGTAATTAATTAAGGAATAATGTAATTAATTATAATCAATTAATTAATGGAAGTAATTATTTAAGGTTCATTAATTGATATGATTAATGAAAATAATTAAGGATTAATTACTTGATTAATAGATAATTAATCAAGGTTGATTAATTAGAATGATGATTAATTAATTGGTTTAATTAATGTTTTATTGTGATGAAGTAATTAATTTAATTAATTTTAAATTAATTAAGAGATGAAGTAATTAATTTAATTCACTTTAAATTAATTAAAGATTAGAGATAGTTAATTTAATTTAATTCATTTTAAATTAATTATATTGTGGTATGAGTGAATCATTGCTTATGAATGATTGGATGACATTGATTGTCTTGAATGCTTTGTAATCTCAGTAATGAGATAAGTATGGTTGTGTGGTATGGATGTTTGATTGGATTGTGATATAGATTATCAATTTGGATGTTGATATATGGATTATCTATTATGATATTGATAATGTGGATTACCTGTTATTTGATAATGCTGATCATCAATTATTGATATGTGAGTTATCAATCTGTGTGTATATAGATACTGTATTGAATTGTTTTAAACCTTTAAAACAACTTGAACTTAAAAGACACGCTTTGGATTACGATGAGACCGGGATCGGGTTTCCATATTTGGATATCCGAAGACCACATCGATTCCAAATAACGTTAGGTCGTGAGTCAAAGTGGAGCTTGTGAAGAATCGAGGTGTAAAGGCTATACGTCAGTATAACTCTGTGGGTGATTCCGTAATGAGTTGACGGAATAGATCTTATAGATTCGAGATTGCGATTTAGAATGCAAGGGTTATTGTCATTAACTCTGATGGTGATTCCAATATGAGTGTAACGAGATAATGCCTTCGGTTTCGTTCGAACCCGGAACGAACTTGTATGGATTGAATGCTTTCAGAACATCGTCAGGTGGACGATGAGCATTCTAAGTGATATGTCCTATAAAGGTAATCGTAACCTCAAGCCTCATCAACCGGGAATGGCTAAAACAGGGGAGGTGCAGCAAGGCTTCGTGGGTCGCACCCACTGGAGAGTAAGATTTACCCCTGTGTAGAGGTCCCTTTTATTTCGGCTGTGTGGACGGTTGAATAGCTATAACCGTCGGGGTTGTCTTATTCGGAACTATTCAGTAAGGAATGGGTCCGACTTTGTGTTGCAGGGGATTGGGAGTAATCCTCGGTACGGTGATCTAGGCCACGTACTGTGACGGGCGGTACCCCAGTAGCCCTGCCATTGTATGGAATCCAAAATCCAATAAGTGCCAACGGTTTTGATTGTATTACCCACTTTTGTGGCTAGTAGCTGGAATTTAATAATGTAACAATTTCGGCTATTTCTTATTTATTTGAAAACCCTAGACACTATTATAATATCATCGGATTTCCTATCAAATGTTTTGGTTAGCGTAAGGTAAAAACTTTTCCATGTTTATGTGTGGGAAGTCTTACGTGATACCATTTCTTTCAAAAGGTTTCTAAAGTTAAGCAACTTTAATCGTTTACTCACACGACACCCATGTTTGACCCGGAGTTTATTCTGTTTTTTTTCATAAACTCTTGGGTACTCAAATTTTTACGAGTAGCCAAGGGATTCAGGTTAGGATTTTAGGTTGGCTTGACGAATTCTGAAGGAGCAATGGAGCAGGAGGCTTCTGCGTATAACTATAGAGTTTTCCGCTGTGTGTTCTCCGAGTTGTTTATTTTGAGATGTATTGAGTTTTATAACTAGACAGGTGTTTATAACTGTCTAGTATGAGTTGATTATGCTGTGTATCTCTGGTATATGATACTATGTAAAGTATTATGTGATTAATATAATTTATTCGTTCCGCTGTTTAGATTCTGATGTTGTTTCATTCTTCTTCTCTATCTTTTCTCTTTTCTATCCCTTTCTTTCTTAAAGATGATGCGATTTTCTGTTGGTAGAAAGTCGGGTCATCTCAACTTCGATACTTAGATTCTTAGAATTACAAGAATATGGAGTATGGAAGAACTAGAGCCAAACGATCCCTAAAAGTGAGCCCTACTCTCTTATTTATAGAGGTAGGGAGCCTAATATCTAGCACGAAATATTCTCAAGCCCTTATCCCTGATTTAAAAAAATTCTTACACAAAAGTATGTGCCACATAATCAGGAAGTAGGGGCCGAAACTGCTCCATAGGTAGGGATAAATAATTGTGATTCCCTACCCCGAGACCCACAATAACAAAGAGTATTACTGCATAATACTATCTGCTAATGCAGAGAATAGGTCTTATTAAGAGCGACCATCTATAGTCTTGTTTATAATATCTACCGAATACGTCGATTAATGCTCTATGTTTTTTCTATGATATCTCTAGGGAACCGACATATCCGTTAAATGTTTAATACAAAACAACATGTGGCATAGGATCTATCAGAACAAAATACAACAACTCAAATGCATTACACATCACAGAAAACAAACAAAGATATATATACATATATATTGATACATCCCAATACAATACAAATAATACATTATAAGTGGTATGATGACCATAGTATACACACGAATCAAAACAATATACATATCAGAGTCAACCATAATGACTATAAAAATACAAAAAAGATAACCTGATATCCAAAGAGGAAGCATCAGGTAAAGTCCAAAGCAGGTATCTAACCTGAAACATAGGAGAATATAATCCTAAATAAATGCCAAAAGGCAAATCTCAGTAATAACGTCAATGAGTAAATCTCAATAATAATGCCAAAAGGAAAATCTCAAATAACGCCTGTAACGACCTGGGATATTGGACATCCCGAGTTGTGAATATTATTTATAATATTCAATAATATTGTGTTTTAATATACAATATTTCCATTAATCATTGATTAATAATTATATAATTTCCCAAATCGATATAACTTGAGTTTTCAAATTTAAACTTACCGATTTGATTTAAATAGAATTTCTTAAACATATTTTGTTTCAAAAGCAAAATGTATATATTGCTTTAGATTTAAAATATGTATTTTTTTTTCTAAAGATAAATATGAATATTGTATTCTAAGGTTGAATTATAGAATCAATTATTTTACATATAGGATGATAAATTTGTATGTAATAAAATTGAATGGAAATTCATAACGAGGTAAAAGTGTTATACTTTGATTTGGTATATATATACAATGTTGTTCATATTGCATAAAGTAATTTTAAGTTTCTTAAAAATATATATACTTTGAATAAGGAAAATTTTATATGTATATTAAGATAAGTTAAAAGGAAAATTTATAATATTTAATTGGAAAAAAAGGTTATAAAATGATGTGTATAAAATCACTTAGATAAATAGGTGAAAGCTATTTACACATTAATATTAATGAAATTTAGTTTGTTTGAAGTCATATATTTTTATATTAAAAGAAGGAAGTGACTTGATTTATTTTGAAATAAAATCTATGTTATAGATTTTATTTTTATCAAAGTTTCATTGGTTTAAATTGTATGGAAGTATAAATGTTATTTTATTTCATTTTGTTTAAGGTAACAATATATTTACAAAAGTGTATTAATCAAGAAGGGTGTTATTTTAATTGATTCGTTCCTCACCTTTATTTTAAAATATACGAGAATACATACCTTAAGTCTTATTTAATCTAGTTCTTATTTTTGTTTAAAATGTAAAAGTGGCAATTACATTTCTACTTGGTCAACATTTATTATGGGCCGTTGATATCTTAAATATATTTGCTTGTGTATTAATATTGTATGGTTTATATAAACAATACAATAAATAATTGATCTCAAAATTTTTACTGTCAGATGCAAATGCAGGTTAACAAGGGAAGCAAGTAACAAAACTAAATTAATCTAATTAAAACTAAGGGTAGCTAATCTGTAGAAGTAACTATGGATATCTAACTTCATAGTTATATTTACTTTGAACATTATATAGTTTATATAATGTATATAGTAATAGAAAGATTGCAAAATATTGACTGGAAGTAAACAAAGAAACTGGTTAACCAAAACCTGAATCAAACAAGTAACATAAATAGTTTTGTATTTGGTAAAACAATGGGTAAACAGAGACAAACTTTTATCAGCAAACATGTCTTACATTTGGCATAAGTAATCTGAATAAAATCCAACATAATTATTCTTGTTTTCTTTTCGAAATTTTCTAAGCACAACTAATATCCTTCAGCCTCCAAGAAAAATCATTTTTCCGTCCAACATTGATGTTGTAAAGTTTATGACTATATAATTTCTAAATCAGTAGCTAAAGAAAATATCTCTGTTAACACTGTAAGCATCAATAAATAAAAAATAAAATTAAAAAGAAGAAATAGCGGTACTTTGGTACTCTGTAAGTAAGAAGACAGAAGCATCCTCTGTTAAATCCAAGCTCAGTAAATTTCAAAGCAAGATTTTCATGATTTTCAAGTTTCAACTTTTTAATCAAAGACTTCAACATCAAAATTTCAAGGCTTCTGAAATCAAAAATGTTCAAGTAGAGAAGCCTCATCTCAAAACCTAGATAGTTACTGCGCTGTTAAACAATGAACATTTTTGTTCATTTCTGTTTCAAAATTTCATATCTTTAATTTTAGTTTAAATGTGATGATGTTATGAACTAGGAAAATGGTTATTTATGTTTGTAGTATAAGTTAAAAATAGTTTGAAAACAAATTATGTTTTGTAGTGGCCTTAGGTTTGTTTTTACAGTAGGTAACCCTGTTTTCGTGGAAATTCAACTTAATTAGAACAAACATTCAAGCATGCAATTTGATTTCTTTCACAAAATTAAGATTTCTAGAAGTTGAATTTTAATTTTTAACAGAATATAGTGTATGAAATTTCAAATAATGGATTTTCGGTTAAAAAATATTTCCTGACGATCTCATCGTCAAGAGGAGCTACGGCCGGTTCTGGAAGAAGCAGTGGGTCGAGGGGAAAGGTTTAACCGTGGCAGAATTTTCAATTTGGCCTTTGGTTGTGCGTTTATGCTGTTTTTAGGGTTTGAGGGTGAGCAGTTTTGGGGTAAAGTCGCGTTCGAATCGTGGCGTGGTAGTGTGACCGGAGTTCTAGGGTTTCAGCTTGAGGGTAGCTGCATGAGTGAGCATTCGGTCGTAGTAGATGGTGTTCGAGGTTGCGGTCAGTTGTGGAAGCGGTGGGTGGTTTTGTGATGGAGTGTGGTTTTCAATGTTTTGAAATTTTCAAGCTGGTGATCGAATTTTGATCCACAATGAAGTTTTCTTCGGCGAATAGAATATTGGGTTCGAACGAAGATGTGGCGATGGGAGGAGTTGCCACGGCAGTGAGATGGCCAGAGTTGAGGCCGTACACGTGCACACGTATCTGTGCACGTTGCTCCAGGCATGTTGCAGTGCGATGCTTGTCGTTGCGATGGGTGTGAGACGATAGGGGTTCGGTGCTGGATTTGTTGTGTTTCACGAGCGATCATTTCTTGACTCGTGATGTCGACGTTCGGTGATGTGGTGCTCCGGGTAGGGGATCTGGAACCAAGTTTTTGGGGAAGAAGGGAGGAGATGTTTCGGTGTATTTTTGTTGGGTTTCGGGCCGATTTTTGTTGCGTTATGTTGGGTCGAGTCTGTTAGTTTGGGTTGTGCTAAAGGGATTGGTTTATTTAAACGAAGTTTATTATTTTAAAGATACAAAAAGTTTTAAATCCAATCGTTTTCCAAAATTTTAACAAGTATGATGGTATAAAGTGAATCTTTTAACAAAACATCTTGACGTTAAATATTGTTTAAGATTAATTAAAACAAGGATTTTTAATAATAATAAATTTGTTTATATTAATACTTAATTACAGTTACTTAAGTAAATTGGTTATCAGTATTTGATTTAACTTTAAGGACAAAATTTTACTTAAAGTTTATTTGAATAATTTGAGTAAAGTAAAGATGATTAAGAAGATCATTATAATTAAGCTTTTGAATTAATCAAGTGCTTAAGAGATTTTTTATTTATAATAATTAATAAGGTGATTAACGGTTGATTAATTAAGGGATATTTAATCAATATAAATGATCATCAAATAATTAATTAATTATAATTAATTACGGATTAATGTAATTAATTATAGCGATTAATTAATAAAGTAATTAAAGGTTAATTACTGTAAATGGACAAGAATAATTAATTTGTGTAATTAATTAATGGCTAATTACTTAATGTAATTAGAAAATAATTAATCAAGGATGATTAGTTTAAAGTGAAGTATAATTGCAATAATAAAAGGGAAATAAATTCTCATACTTTGAAGTGAATTCGAGTCCTTAAGTGATATTATATTTTTTTTGGAAACTAGGGAAACCTGTTCAATCACTACCGACCAGCGATTCCTGAACAGTAAACCTAGGGAATAGCCGGAAGGCCCGCCACAACCAACTTTTCCGAGCAGCCAGTGATATTATATTTTTTAGTTTCACATTAAGTAAAGTGTTATGGAATGAATGGTTCATATCAACAAATGTTACGCCGTCGTATGATCCATTGTGAAACTAAATATGTGATATTTTATAAGCTTGTTTAAATACGATCTAATTACCAATTGGAAATGATTGCCATTGAATAATTATATGACCAAATTGTTGAAATATTCCCAACTGATTAGTTGTGTTTATTTAGGTTGTTTAACTAGATGACATCTAGACAGTGGAAACTGACACCATTCCGATGTATAATTAATCTAATTGCTGTGAACGGTGTAAGCCATTGATCTAATTATGTCTGTATAATTGTTCTAGTAGTGATAATCTCTAATCTGTTGTTCTTGCATATATCTGTTATGTTCCTATGAATTATATTTGAGAATACAATGTGAATCGATCTATGGAAGTTGATTGATTTGAATACCTATAACTGTGAATTGTGAAATGTGAATTGATAAGTACCGTTGGGACTGATAAGCCTTGTTCTGTTTGGATTGATTTGTGAAATTAGTTCTGTTTTAAAAATAAATATTATTTTTAGAAACGTTTTAAAGATTGATAAATATTTTGAAATATCAAAAGTAGTTATTTATTTCTACATTTGAAAATATTTTTAAGTTATAATTTTTATAAACAATTATAATTTAAATTGTTTTAAATATTTAAACTATTTTATAATGATACTTTAAAGGATAATTTTATTTGAGCATATTTTCTTCAATTTAAAATCTATTTAATAAATGTTGCTTAAATAATAATTTATAATAAATTTTAAAATAATACTTTATTTATTAAACTTGGAACAATATTTGGAAATTTATAAGTATGATTTGAAAGAAATGGTTTTATATATTTCAAATGAAACAAGCTTTCTTAAATAAATTGTAACCCATTTGGATTTTAAAGGTCAATAAGGCTTAATGGCTGCAATGGGAAATAACTTTGTTATATTGATTGATTGCTTTGATAGTAAATAACCAACTATCAAAATTGGACGAAACCCGACTTTGGAGATATCTAGAGGAGACTCGAGAATTATATGGTACGATTAGAGGTGCTATACTATACGTATATACTCATTTGTTCTCTTGGACAAATTATAAGGAGACCCGTCCACTAATGGTTAGGAGGTGAACTTCGATCTCGTATTCGTTAGTGTATTTCCTGAAGAACTGGGGTTGAGTTTATCGAGAAATAGCGAACGTTGTTTCGAAGAGACCGGGATCGGATTTTAAATCCAAAAACCACTTCGAACCAACGATGCGTTCTCTGGATGAAGACAAGAGCTTGGAGTCGAAGATGGAGTAGTGAAGTGCAAGGGCTAGTCGCTACTAATCTCGAGGGTGATTCCAAAATGGATGTAGTAGGAATAGTTCCTTCTGTTCTGTTCGAACCCGATGGACTTGTATGGATGAGTGCTTTCAGGACATCCTCAGGTGGACGGTGAGCATTCTAAGTGATATGTTCTAAAAAGATAACGCTTAGCCTCGAGCCTCATCAACCGGGAATGACTGAAAATCAGGGGTTATGTAGCAAGGCTAAGTGGGTAGCACCGAAGTAGGGTGAGGTCATCCCTGTCTAGATGTCCCTTTTATTTCGGCTGTGTGGGCGGTTGTTGATCCCAACCGCGGGGTGGTCCTACTCGGGCTATCCAGTAAGGGATAGTCTGGTCTTTTGTTGCAGGGGATCGGGAAGGATCCTCGGTACTATGATCTAGGCCACGTACTGTGATAGGTGGTACCCCAGTGCCTAGTCATTCGTTGGAAATCCATTCTTCCTATGTGCCTTTTACGGTTTTGGTTGTACAACCCACTTTATGCCTAGTATGATGGAATTTAATGAATGTAACAATTTCGGCTATTTGAATAAGTATTTGTACATAGACCCTATTATAATATCATAAGATTTTATAAGAAATGTTTTAGCTATCGTAAGGTTAAAAACCCGACATGTTTATTTTGTGGCGTGTTCTTACGAGATGCTTTTGTTTTCAAAAGGATGTTCAACTTTAATAATCAAGTTGAATGTGCTTCTCACGCTGGTATACCAGACTGACCTGGGCATGGTGTTTTTCCTATATGCTTGGGTCAGACCGAGCATATTTCTTGGTTAGCTGGAAGAGTGGAAGCTTCAGGAGAAAGAGCTGGATCAGGAGAAAGAGCTGGATCAGGAGACGTATTCTCGTAGATGTTTATATTTTAGTCTGTAATTGGATTGTGTGGTTATTGATGTAAGGACAGGATTGATATAACTGTCTGTGTCACATCCCGGATTTTTAAGCCATTGAATTTGAACATTTAATTCGTTTTAAATGTTGATGTGGATTCTTAATTGATTTTGTAATGGATGGATTCGGGTTCAATCAATGAAATAAGCTATAATTTTTAATTATAGTAATTCCGGTTGAATTTGAATAATGGAAAAATATAATTAAATATTCGGGATTTAGATAAAAGGGTAAATCTGGATGTAAATAGTGATAAGAATGGTTTTAAAAATTTATTTTGAGATATTTGAGTGTAAATAGTAGGGTGGGAATTTTAGATGAATTTTAAGTTGATAAGTTAGTATTTGGGATTTTATATTAATTTAAAGATGAATTTAATATTATTAAAATGCAATTAATCAGATTTTGGGTCCGGAATGAGCCAGAATGATTTGTAATATGATTATATATTTTATATGATTTATTATTAAGGTACTAAAATTTTAAAAGTGAAATTTTAAGCGTTTTTGACAATTTTGAAAATTGATCGATTTGATAGACGAGCTAAAATAGCCTTCCAGGGCACAGTCTCGGAATTCGACGAAACTAGTTCCATTAGATCCGTAATAGTTAGTTATTATTGGATTTCAATTTTCATAGCAATCAGAGTTGTCGTTTGACCGTAGCAGCTCGAAACGCATAGAAATCGTTTTAACCGATTTAATTTTAAATTGACGTTTAATTCCGTAACTCGCACATATGACCAAATTAGCTTACGGAACTTGTTCCATTGTGTCCGGAACATGGAAAAACCCTAGGAACGCCTATTGGTGCGTGTGATTTGGGGGTCGTTTGCATAAATTGGTAAATTGAGAATTTTATTAATTAAAATAATATTAAATAATATATATATATATATTCATCTATCTTTGCAAACCCTAGTAAATTACACCGGCCGCCGCTTATAGTGTTCAATGGCCGAAAACGTCCCCTCCTATTTCTCGTTTTACTCTAGATCCACTCAGAAATCTTCAACTACAAAGATGAAGAGCTCCCCGAGTTCTACGAGTTGTGCGGTAGTGATCCTGTTTGGAGCGACGAGATGGGAGAAATCGAGTTGGGAAGGCCGCGCGTTCTTATTCGTTTTTAGAGCTGGGGGTTGCGCCATGCTTTGCCGTGCTTCGACCGAGGATGGAAGTAGGCATGGCGCACGTTATGGCATCGATGGATCGATTGTTGGTGGTTGGTAGGAGGCGCGGCCATCTAGGGTTGTCGCGATTTTTGGGTTTGAGGTGTATCGGCCTGGTACGAACGCGTGAAGGAGAAATCTTTTTGAACGGCCGTGATTTTCTTTCTGGTATTCAACGGTTGAGGGTAAAGGAAATTAAAATAAAGTAAATTGTTTTGTTAAGAATTTATTTACAACCTTTGAAAATGAATATCTCTTACATGTATTGTCAGAATTCAACGAAATAGGAAGCGTTGGAATCGCAGCGACGGGAAGCACGCGGTGGTGCAGTTCGGAAATCATTTCGGGAAAGTGGAAATTTGAGTTAAATCGAACACTGTTCGGTTTAATTTAAATTTCGAACGCTCGCCGAAACTCAAGGTGAGTTATTCTCACTCACATCTGGATGCTAGCTAATTTAAATAGTTAATATTTAAATATCTGTGTGATTGGTTGAATATAATTGTTCTTATCAGTCTGGATTGATATTTATATACATGATGTGCTAATATTTTGTGATGCAGGGAAAAACAGGTTGGAGGGATCCAACTGGATTCCTCACGATGTAGTAATTATTTTTATAATTGGAAATGATGTTTGTTTATATGTTGTGATTGATAAATTAGAAATTAAACTGTACTGTGATGTTGTTGGATAAATTATAAATCTAGAATTTAATTATAAAGGGAATAGATTGGTTTTTTTTTAAAGAAATAAATGAAATTGTTAAATAAAGAATTTAAAGAAATAAAATTGGGAATTTGGTTTGGGTGAAGAATGAAATTTGTAAATTTGGAATTATAAACGAAGCGGAAATTTATCAGCAGATAAATGTAAAGTATAGATTTCTAGGAATAAATTCTATAGAAATTATAAATGGTTAAAAATAACGACGGGGTTATTTGATGATGTTTTCCTGGAAATTTAATAAAATATTTAAAAGAGGCTTTCCGAATATAAATTAACAGTTTTAAATGTAAATAAAATACTTTGAAATGCATTTTTCACCAATGGGATTTTATTTTAGTAATTCATAAGTATTATTTTCCTTTAATAAATTCTCAAAAGTTTATTTTAAAGGATTTTTAAACCCGAACTTTGAAAGAAAATTTCCAGGAATGGAAAACAATGTTTTGGGCTTCGAAAGAAGTTATTTTTGTTAAAAAGCATGGAAAGGAAATTTATGTTATTAAAACATGAATTTGAATGGTAATAAAACGGCTAGATTTATAAGATGAATTCTTTGAATGTTGAAATGGAAAGAGTGTTTCCCTGGAAATCCCAGTTTGAGTTTTAAACAGATTTTTATTAAAAGAAAGTTTAAAGTTTAAACTTGTTTAAAGAGTGTTTGAAAATTTTATTTTAAAATAACAAATTTATAAATTAGCAATAGTGATGATTTAAGAATACATTTATAATTATTTTTACAAATGGATTTATTTAAAGGATGGTTTTGTCTTACGTTATTTTGAAATTAATATTAATCTCTTTAAAACACTACTTTTAAATTTAGTTTAACAAAACCTTATTTATAATAAAAGTTTATATCAAAATAAATGGTTTTACTCTACAAATTGAAATCATATTTTTGAGTAACAACTAGTAGTAAATTTCCATATTCTAAAGCATATTTTAGAATAAAGTGTTTTACTTGTTAAAAATCTAAATTGTTTGAACTTGGTTATTTCCAATGGGAATTGATGATAAAGGATTTACCGTGTAAAGGAAGAATTTTGGGAAATTGTTTTCAAATGAGCTTTGAAAAATTTGGAAATATATCTTGTAAAGATATTAGAGGCAAATGAATAATGTGAGATTATTTATTGTGTGATGGACGTTTGTGAATATAAATTGATAGTTAAATCACCGACTATCAATATTGGACAAATGCGTTGATCGTTTTGAAGCGACCGGGATCGAGATTTATTTCTCGAAAACCACTTCGATCCGGTTTGTACGTTTCGCGGAAAAACATGTTCGGAGTCGAAGATGGAGCAGTGAAGTACAAGGGCTAGTCGCTACTAATCCTGAGGATATTTCCAAAATGGATGTAGTAGGAGTAGTGCCTTCGGTTCCGTTCGAACCCGGGACGGACTTGTATTGGCGAATGCTTTCGGAACATCGTCAGGTGGGCGATGGGCATTCTAAATGAAACGTTCTAAAAGGTAACGCTTAGCCTCAAGCCTCATCAAATGGGAATGACTGAAAATCAGGGGATATGCAGCAAGGCTTCGTGGGTAGCCCCCACTGGAGAGTAAGGTCATTCCTGTATAGATGTCCCTTTTTATTTCGGCTTAGTGGGCGGTTGCTGATCCCAACTGCGGGGTGATCTTATTCGAAACTGTCCAGTAAGGGATGGGTCCGGCCTTGTGTTGCAGGGGATCGGGCGTGGTCCTCGGTACAGTGATTTAGGCCCCGTACTGTGACAGGTGGTACCCCAGTGCCTAGTCATTGTTGGAAATCCATTCTCCCTACAAGCCTTGTACGAGTTTTGTTTGTATTACCCACTCTGTGGCTAGTAGCTGGAATTTAATGAATGTAACAATTTCGGCTATTTTATAAGTATTTGTAAATAGACCCTATTATAATATCTGAGGATTTCTATAGAAAGTGTTTTCGCTATCGTAAGGTAAAAACCCGACATGTTTATTTGTGGCGTGGTCTTACGAGATGCTTTTGTTTTCAAAAGGATTTTTGAAACTTTAATAATCAATATGGATGCATTATTATCAGCTGGTATTCCAGACTAACTCGGGTGTTATTTTATTATAATGCTCGGGTCAGACCGAGTATTATTTGTTCAGGACAGGATGCTTGGAGCAGGAGAGGAGCTGGAGTCATAGACGTATTATCTGTACTTATATATATATTCCGCTGCTATGATTGTATGGATTTGTCTGATTGTTAATTTGATGTATGAGATACTCTGTGATATGATGTATAAACAGCTATAGATTTCATTTTGTGTAAAGATCTATATTTACTATTATATTTTATTCTGCTGCGATTGTGAGATTCTGATATTGTTTAGTTCCTTCTTCTTCTATCTCTTCTTCTTTAACTCTAATGGTTCGTATTTCTGTTCCACTTGAGTTAATTGATGTAGAATAGTGTTGACTCAAGGGGTATGGATTTGCGGGCTGTCACACTTGGTATCAGAGCTTAGGTTGGCGACAACCTAGGCTTTGGTGGGGGAAATTACTCATTAAACAGAGTCAATAGTACTCTATAATGAGTTGAGTGTAATAATAGCTATGAGAGCATACTTGTTAGTGCATATAAAATTGTTTTTATATTGCGTTGACTTATCGGTTGAGTGTTTATGAATTCTGGTCGGTACGGGAAGTACAACCGTATCGATAGGGTCTCTAAACTCTTGAATAAGATAAACCGACATAGTGTTGTTTTTAAAGTGGGTAAATGAAATAATTTTACCCAAAATTTTATTTTGATATAAAAGAAATAATTTTCTGAAATTATTATTTATATTTTTGGATGGTTGGTTGTTGATACTATAATTAAATAAGAATCTAAAATTTGATCAGAAATTTGAAATGATTATAATCAAATAAAATTCTATGAGTATAAATTATACAAAGGAAGAATAACTAAATTAAACCAGAATTTAAATCCCGTAAGTTTTGGAAAGGATTTTAAATGTATTGAAAACAAGTTCGGAAATTTAAAATCCTGTGAAAGTTTGAAATGTTTGCTAAGGTGATTGGAGGCAATAATGGAATATTATTTTGGAAAGAATTTTTGAATGAGAATTGTTTTGAAATGAATTTGGGAAAGTAAGAAAGCGTTGAACTCACTTCAGTCGGTGGAAAATAATCCTGATGATGCTGGCCACATCATTAGAATTCATTTTTGAGTTTCTAAAAGTGATGGATTGCTATCCAAAGTGGTTGGTTATGATATTTGTTGGACTTGTTTGTAGTATAAGTAATTTTAGAAGTTTCAAAAGGGAAATTGTTTTGGTGAAAACAGATTGTTTTAGAAATCTGGAGATTTGATTTGATATACCAGGAGAGTATGAGTTATTTACTATTTCAAAATGGTTTTGAAATAAAACCGGGTAATTGAATTCTGGAAAATTCTATTTAAATAACGTGTAAAGTTAAAATGCATCAACTAATGAACTTATTTTGGTAAAGTTGATGCTAATAAGAAGGAAATGTAAATTTTAATCTTGGAATTAAAATTTAACCTGAGTAAATGGAAGTGAATAAAGTATATTGAAGTGAATAGAAAATTGGAATTTAACTTGGGATAAGTTAAAATAAATTGGACTTAGAATTAAATTGATTTGGATTAAATTGAAATATAAAATGACTTTGTAATTGTGGGTCATTGTGTAAGGAATTGCACCCATGAGCTATTAAGTGTTATGCTTATAATATGAAATTGTGAATTTAAAATTTGAAAAGGATTAAGGTGGAAGAAAATTTGAATGTTTAAGAATTCAGAGTTACATATATATAAAATTTGGAATTGTGATTATAAGATGAAAGTAACTCAAATGAGCAATATATGCTTTTAAGTAAATAAGTTGGTGAACTTTTAAATAAGAAACGGAATTATAATCACAAATGGGAAATAGTTGAATAATATGGTGAATTCAAACTTAATCCTAAAGGTAAAGTAAGATAAGGAAAGTGAGAGAAAAAAAGTTGTGAATGGAATTAAAATAGAAAATAAGATTTGAACTTATTTATGGAGGAATAAATTGGATTGAGGTGAAATTCAAAACTCAGTTGCATTATAAATAATATTGAATTGAATTCAATCCTTATATAAGTGGTAAAAGAAGTGGAATGAATTTAATTTGGCTAAACAAAATTTACGTAAACTTGAATTAAATTTGGATAAGAAGCGAATTGAAAGAAAAATTAATTTAGTTGAAATGTTGTTGACCGAAGTAAATGCACACTCAATTAAATCCAAAATGATTGTTTGAAAATGAATTTTGTGTAAGCTAAATTAAATGAAATTTGTATTGACATGGATGAAATTTTGATAGTTTGGTTAAAATTTGGAAAGTAAATAAAAATCCAGTTGCGATATGGGAATTAGATTATAATAGTGATGGCTTGAATTGTAATTAAATTCAAATGAGTGAAATAATTTAAAGTGGTCTCTTTGCCAATAAAATAAATCTAAAAATGGATTGAATAAATAAACAAAGTGCATTTAAATTTGTAAATGGATTGGAATTGATTTGGATGAGACTCAAATGAAAATAAATAAAAGTGATATAAGAAGAAATAGAAATATTGTGTGATTGAAATAATTTAAGCAAATTGGAAAAAATAATTGTGATTAAGCTTATAATGTGGTATTGGATAAATTTGTTTAGATGATGAAATTGAATTACAAGTGAAATGGTATTAATTAATTTTATTATGACAAATTAAGGAGGTATGAGTTGTAAATAATATGGAATGTGATGATATTAATTTAAAATTAACTTGGATGAGCTTTATTTAGTAGATTTGAATGAAATTTGTTTAGATAATAAATTTAAATGCAATTGGAAGAACCTTAATTAATTGTTGTGATGAAACAAAAATGTAATGGGTTGTGAATGCCCCAGGATGGAATGATATTATTATAAACTTGAATTGGTTAATGAAATAAAAATGTAAGGGAAGAATCTAATTTAATAATTGCAATATGATAAGAATGCTTGGATTGTGAACCATGAAAAATTGAATAAAATTAATATGAATCTAAGTTGGAAATTAATTTTAACTGGATATAAGCTTAAGAATTGGTTATTTGTTTGAATAATCCCACCTGCATAGAAATTAGTCGCTAAACTTAAGTGAATGAATTAAAAGAAGTAAATGAAATTGATATTTGAATAATAGGAAATGGGTTGGAATCTATTTAGTGGGTTTGTATGTAAATGTAGGTTAATTAAAAAGAAAAGTAAATGAATCAAAAGCATATATTACTCTTATTGAAGTGAATGTGAATCTAACATTTGCAACTCGGATGTAAGTCATTCGAGTGGAATATAATGAAGTTTGAATTTGGAAAAGTAATGCAAATAAATTAAATTGGAAATACATTTGATTGTGAATCAATTTGAATTTAAATTGAAGTAAATTGATGAAAGTAAAGCCTACATTCATAATATTGAAGTGAATATGAATTGGTTATGGTAATTATGATTTGGGAATGGTAACTTGAATGTATTCATTGTAGTGAAATACAAAATGAAGTTCGAGTTGGCAAAAGGAAACTAAGGTAGTTTTGGTGCTTGTGATTGCTTATAACGTATGGTTTATATATAAACTTGAGAAATGTGTCGCGTAGGCTTGGTAATTGATGTATTGTCTTAATAAATGAATGAAATGTTCATATTTTTGGAAACTGATGAGTTTATTGAGTAAAGTAAAGGTACGGAAGGCATTCGATAGAGTTGGAGCGCGTATATGCGTTATATTAGCCGCTTGCTTTAAAATTTGCTAAAAAGGTACGCCTATCAAATATAATCGGGAAATGATATATATATTGTGATATATTTTGGTTTCCGACTGTGTGGGTCGATGTATATATATTTATCTGTATCGCGATATCGCGAAAGCTCCTCCGTACAGGGGAGACTGCCAAAAATTTTCGAAAATTTTGGGAGTTAGAAAATTTTTGGGATTTTGGGAAAATTTATTAACTTGGAAAGTTATTTTGAAATACGTTAGAATTTAAAGCTTTAGAGTAAGTAAAACTAATGAACGTGGGATTGGGCTAAAGAATTTTGGAAAGTGAATATAAGCTTTTAACTAAGCAAATTGGACAAGTAAGTGAGTTTGAGCATATTTTCTACCTTAGCAAATTTCGGGGACGAAATTTTTATAAGGGAGGAGGAATGTAACATCTCGGATTTTTAAGCCATTGAATTTGAACATTTAATTCGTTTTAAATGTTAATGTGGATTCTTAATTGATTTTGTAATGGATGGATTCGGGTTCAATCAATGGAATAAGCTATAATTTTTAATTATAGTAATTCCGGTTGAATTTGAATAATGGAAAAATATAACTAAATATTCGGGATTTAGATAAAAGGGTAAATCTGGATGTAAATAGTGATAATAATGGTTTTAAAAATTTATTTTGAGTTATTTGAGTGTAAATAGTAGGGTGGGAATTTTAGATGAATTTTTAAGTTGATAAGTTAGTATTTGGGATTTTATATTAATTTCAAGATGAATTTAATATTATTAAAATGCAATTAATCAGATTTTGGGTCCGGAATGAGCCAGAATGATTTGTAATATGATTATATATTTTATATGATTTATTATTAAGGTACTAAAATTTTAAAAGTGAAATTTTAAGCGTTTTTGACAATTTTGAAAATCGCTCGATTTGATAGACGAGTTAAAATAGCCTTCCGGGGCACAGTCTCGGAATTCGACGAAACTAGTTCCATTAGATCTGTAATAGTTAGCTATTAACGGATTTCAATTTTCGTAGCAATTAGAGTTGTCGTTTGACCGTAGCAGCTCGAAACGCATAGAAATCGTTTTAACCGATTTAATTTTAAATTGATCGTTTAATTCCGTAACTCGCACGTATGACCAAATTAGCTTACGAAATTTGTTCCATTGTGTCCGAAACATGGAAAAACCCTAGGAATGCCTATTGGTGCGTGTGATTTGGGGGTCGTTTGCATAAATTGGTAAATTGAGAATTTTATTAATTAAAATAATATTAAATAATATATATATATATATATATATATATATATATATATTTACATCTATCTTTGCAAACCCTAGTAAATTACACCGGCCACCGCTTATAGTGTTCAATGGCCGAAAACGTCCCCTCCTATTTCTCGTTTTACTCTAGATCCACTCAATAATTTCAGAAATCTTCAACTACAAAGATGAAGAGCTCCCCGAGTTCTACGAGTTGTGCGGTAGTGATCCTGCTTGGAGCGACGAGATGGGAGAAATCGAGTTGGGAAGGCCACGCGTTCGTGTTCGTTTTTAGAGCTGGGGGTTGCGCCGAGCTTTGCCGTGCTTCGACCGAGGATGGAAGTAGGCATGGCGCACGTTATGGCATCGATGGATCGATTGTTGGTGGTTGGTAGGAGGCGCGGCCAACTAGGGTTGTCGCGATTTTTGGGTTTGAGGAGTATCGGCCTGGAACGAACGCGTGAAGGAGAAAGCTTTTTGAACGGCCGTGATTTTCTTCTTGGTATTCAACGGTTGAGGGTATAGGAAATTAAAATAAAGGAAATTGTTTTGTTAAGAATTTATTTACAACCTCTGAAAATGAATATCTCTTACATGTATTGTCAGAATTCAACAAAACAAGAAGCGTTGGAATCACAGCGACGGGAAGCACGCGGTGGTGCAGTTTGGAAATCATTTCAGGCAAGTCGAAATTTGAGTTAAATCGAACGCTGTTCGGTTTAATTTAAATATCGAACGCTCGCCGAAACTCAAGGTGAGTTATTCTCACTCACATCTGGATGCTAGCTAATTTAAATAGTTAATATTTAAATATCTGTGTGATTGGTTGAATATAATTGTTGTTATCAGTCTGGATTGATATTTATATACGTGATGTGCTAATATTTGTGATGCAGGGAAAAACAGGTTGGAGGGATCCAACTAGATTCCTCACGATGTAGTAATTATTTTTATAATTGGAAATGATGTCTGTTTATATGTTGTGATTGATAAATTAGAAATTAAACTATACTGTGATGTTGTTGGATAAATTATGAATCCAGAATTTAATTATAAAGGGAATAGATTGGGGTTTTCTAAAGAAATAAAAGAAATTGTTAAATAAAGAATTTAAAGAAATAAAATTGGGAATTTGGTTTGGGTGAAGAATGAAATTGGTAAATTTGGAATTATAAACGAAGCGGAAATTTATCAGTAGATAAATGTAAAGTATAGATTTCTAGGAATAAATTCGATAGAAATTATAAATGGTTAAAAATAACGACGGGGTTATTTGATGATGTTTTCCTGGAAATTTAATATAATATTTAAAAGAGGCTTTCCGAATATAAATTAACAGTTTTAAATGTAAATAAAATACTTTGAAATGCATTTTTCACCAATGGGATTTTATTTTAGTAATTCATAAGTATTATTTTCCATAAATAAATTCTCAAAAGTTTATTTTAAAGGATTTTTAAACCCGAACTTTGAAAGAAAATTTCCAAGAATGGAAAACTATGTTTTGGGCTTCGAAAGAAGTTATTTTTGTTAAAAAGCATGGAAAGGAAATTTATGTTATTAAAACATGAATTTGAATGGTAATAAAACGGCTAGATTTATAAGATGAATTCTTTGAATGTTGAAATGGAAAGAGTGTTTCCCTGGAAAACCAAGTTTGAGTTTTAAACATATTTTTATTAAAAGAAAGTTTAAAGTTTAAGCTTGTTTAAAGAGTGTTTGAAAATTTATTTTAAAGTAACAAATTAATAAATTAGCAATAGTGATGATTTAAGAATACATTTATAATTATTTTTACAAATGGATTTATTTAAAGGATGGTTTTGTCTTACGTTATTTTGAAATTAATATTAATCTCTTTAAAACACTACTTTTAAATTTTGTTTAACAAAACCTTATTTATAATAAAAGTTTATATCAAAAGAAATGGTTTTACTTTACATATTGAAATCATATTTTTGAGTAACAACTAGTGGTAAATTTCCATATTTTAAAGCATATTTTTGAATAAAGTGTTTTACTTGTTAAAAATCTAAATTGTTTGAACTTGGTTATTTCCAAAGGGAATTGATGATAAAGGATTTACCCTGTAAAGGAAGAATTTTGGGAAATTGTTTTCAAATGAGCTTTGAAAAATTTGGAAATATATCTTGTAAAGATATTAGAGGCAAATGAATAATGTGAGATTATTTATTGTGTGACGGATGTTTGTGAATATAAATTGATAGTTAAATCACCGACTATCAATATTGGACAAATGCGTTGATCGTTTCGAAGAGACCGGGATCGAGATTTATTTCTCGAATACCACTTCGATCCGGTTTGTACGTATCGTGGAAAAACGTGTTTAGAGTCGAAGATGGAGCGGTGAAGTACAAGGGCTAGTCGCTACTAATCCTAAGGATATTTCCAAAATGGATGTAGTAGGAGTAGTGCCTTCGATTCCGTTCGAACCCGGGACGGACTTGTATTGGCGATTGCTTTCGGAACATCGTCAGATGGGCAATGAGCATTCTAAGCGAAACATTCTAAAAGGTAACGCTTAGCCTCAAGCCTCATCAAATGGGAATGACTGAAAATCAGGGGATATGCAGCAAGTCCCTTTATTTCGGCTTAGTGGGCGGTTGCTGATCCCAACCGCACGGTGATCTTATTCGAAACTGTCCAGTAATGGATGGGTCCGGCCTTGTGTTGCAGGGGATCGGGCGTGGTCCACGGTACGGTGATCTAGGCCCCGTACCGTGACAGGTGGTACCCCAGTGCCTAGTCATTGTTGGAAATCCATTCTCCCTACGAGCCTTGTACGAATTTTGTTTGTATTACCCACTCTGTGGCTAGTAGCTGGAATTTAATGAATGTAACAATTTCGGCTATTTTATAAGTATTTGTAAATAGACCCTATTATAATATCAGAGGATTTCTATAGAAAGTGTTTTGGCTGTCGTAAGGTAAAAACCCGACATATTTATTTGTGGCGTGGTCTTACGAGATGCTTTTGTTTTCAAAAGGACTTTTGAAACTTTAATAATCAATTTGGATGCATTATTATCAGCTGGTATTCCAGACTGACTCGGGTGTTATTTTATTATAATGCTCGGGTCAGACCGAGTACTATTTGTTCAGGACAGGATGCTTGGAGCAGGAGAGGAGCTGGAGTCAGAGACGTATTATCTGTACTTATATATATATTCCGCTGCTATGATTATATGGATTTATCTGATTGTTAATTTGATGAATGAGATTCTCTGATGATATGATGTATAAACAGTTATATATTTCATTTTGTGTAAAGATCTATATTTATTATGTTTTATTCTGCTACGATTGTGAGATTCTGATATTGTTTAGTTCCTTCTTCTTCTATCTCTTCTTCTTTAACTCTAATGGTTCGTATTTCTGTTCCACTTGAGTTAATTGATGTAGAATAGTGTTGACTCAAGGGGTACGGATTTGCGGGCTGTCAGAGTCTGAGTTTGTGTGGTTGTAAACTCTGATATAAAGTCTGTATATGTTATTAAGTAACAGTTTTGGTTTTGTGTGAAGATTTGTTTATATTATAATTTATTTGTTCCACGGTGAGATTCTGATTTGTTCTCTTTTCTTCTATCTTCTTTCTATTTCTACCTTCTTTCTTTCACTACCCATCTTTCCGTGCGATTTGCCTAACAAGTGTAGTTTAAAGTCGGTTTAAATCAGTATGGAAAAATGGTTTGTGACATTGTGGTATCAGAACCAAGTAGGTTGCTCGTTAGGAATAGAGTCTGTAGCAACCTGTTGAGTCTGAGTCTGTGTGTGTATGTGTGTGTATATATGAGAGTGCGTATTTGTTAGTTATATAAAAATGGTTTTATATTGTGTTAATTGATCGGTTAAGTGGCATATGTATTCTGGTCAATACGAGTAGCTAACGTTATTGATAGGAATCTCTAAACACTTGAACCAGACCAACGGACATAATTTTATTTTAAAGGGGTAGATGAAATAATTTTACCCAAATATATTTTCTATAGACAAAAAGTATGATTTTTAAATAAATATGGTATTCAAAATGGTTGGTTGGGATGATAATAATTTATCATCTGGATTCTAAGTGGTCTTAGCCAACAACCTTAAGTATATGCATTGGTTGCCCTTTTGACTAGAGTATACCCTTAGAAACCGAATCCTTTAGAATTTGAATCTTTGGAAAATGTATTCTTACTAAGTTTTATTTAATAGAGAAATTTGGAAAAAAATCTTAAACTGATATTTGAAAAGCTTTTAAACTAGTAAATTTTTAGAAATTTTTCCACTCTTTAAAGATAAATTAATTAACCAAGTAATTAAATATTAATTAAGTTTCAGTTAGCACTTAATTAATTCAGTAATTAGAGATGAATTAATTGGTAATAAAAAATTAATTTATTGGAAATTAAAAATGGTTAATTAAAGCATAATTACTTAGAGAAGTAATCAAAAGAATTGTTAATAGTTAATGTGAAGGTCATTAACTAGGGATTATGTGATGATTAATTAATGTGTTTAATTTTAATTATTAATTAGATTAATTAATTGGGGATGTTTGAAAATTTAAAACCTTATAACAATTTATTTGTTATATATATATATGGATTTATAAATTGCAGAAACAAGTTGTTTATAAAAACTTACTATATATATTATGCATTTTCTCTACCTATAATTACTTTTCAAATATATATTTGAATTATTTTGAAAAGATGGTTTTATAAAATCTAGAATAGTAGGGATTTTATGGGAATTTTGAAATGAAACCTTGATGAACTCCTTAGCTTGTAGAATTCTAAACATTAGGATCTCATCTTTGGGATTTGGTTTTGATTATAGAGAACCCGTATCATCCATCATGGTAGAGCTTTGGCTCGAGTTAGAAGAGAGGGTGACTTGGATCAAGTCAAAAGGATCAGGGCGGAACTTAACGAGCCATCCTTGTATTAAGAAGAGCCGAAGGCACCAGAAGAGCCGCTTGAGTAGCCCCAGCCTCAGTCCCAGCCTCAGCCCCAGACTCAGTCCCAGCCTCAACTTCAACGAGAAAATCCAGTAGAGGATTTCGATAGTGAAGAAGAATTTGAGGTCGAAGAAGAAGAGGAGTTTGAAGACGAGGAAGAATTTGAATGGAAGAGGATCCCGAATCCGAGAACGACGATGCTATCATTTGGGATATAGATGAAGTTGTTGAGGGACCGGCTGCTGGTGAAGGTTTCATTCCTAGAGTACCTAATCCAGAGGATGTTTGGGTTCCTGATAATGATGGAGAGGCCAAAGAGTTATCAGGGCCTGAGAAGGAGCACTCTTATAGTGGGAGTCCGTAGTAGGGGTTGGGTTGTTTTCTCTAGGATGTATATATAGTTTTTGTATGTGTTTTCACCCATGGACATCATGGATGTAAAGTGTTTAGTAGGGTAATTACATATTTGTGTATATATGTATGGTTGATGGATGGTGATAACATCTGTAGGAATATTTTGGATGGTACTAAATGTAATGTATATTTTGATATACGATGTGAATCTATATGTTTACTAGTGTGGTTGAATTATTATTGATATGTTATAATTTGTGTGTGGATGATTCATAAATAAGCTATGGAATTTCAGGGATGAAATTCTTTTTAAGGGGAGAGGAATGTAATGACCTGGGATTTTGGACATCCCGAGTTATGAATATTATTTATAATATTCAATAATATTTTATTTTAATATACAATATTTCTATTAATTTTGATTAATATTATATAATTTCCCAAATCAGCATAACTTGAGTTTTCAAATTTAAAATTACCGATCTGATTTAAGTAGAATTTCTTAAACATATTTTTTTTAAAAGTAAAATGTATATATTGCTTTAGATTTAAAATATGTATTTCTATTTTTAAAGATAAATATGAATATTTTACTCTAAGTTTGAATTATAATAGAATCAATTATTTTTACATATGGGATGATAAATTTATATGTAATAAAATTGAATGGAAATTCATAATAAGGTAAAAGTGTTATACTTTGATTTGGTATATATATTTATACAATGTTGTGTATATTGAATAAAGTAATTTTAAGTTTCTTAAAATTATATACTTTGAATAAGGAAAATTTTATATGTATGTTATGATAAATTAAAAGAAAATTTTATAATATTTAATTGGAAAAAAACGTTATAAATTGATGTGTATAAAAATCACTTAAATAAATAGGAGAAAGCTATTTACACATAAATATTAATGAAACATAGTTTGTTTGAGGTCATATATTTTTATATCAAATGAAGGAAGTGACTTGATTTATTTTGAAACTTAATCTATGCTATTGATTTTATTTTTATCAAAGTTTCATTGGTTTAATTGTGTGAAAATATAAATGTTATTTTATTTCATTTTGTTTAAAGTAGCAATATATTTATAGAAGTGTATTAATCAAGAAGGGTGTTATTTTAATTGATTAGTTCCTCACATTTATTTTAAAATATATGAGAATACATACCTTAAGTCTTATTTAATCTAGTTCTTATTTTTGTTTAAAATATAAAAGTGACAATCACATTTCTACTTGGTCAACATTTATTATGGGCTGTTCAAATCTTAAATATATTTGCATGTGTATTAATATTGTATGGTTTATATAAACAATATATAAATAATTAATCTCAAAATGTAACGACCCGTAAAATACAATAATTAAATTGGTTGAATTAATAAGATTTTCGTAATTAAGTTTAGAAAGAAATAAAAAATTTATAATGAATATTGAAGTAAGTGTTAAGAATGAATTGTAGCAATGGTTATTAAAACTAATTATTGACAATTGAAGTGAAATCCCAACAAAAGAAATAGTGTTAATTGTTGCACTTGGATATAATATTTAAAATAAGTAACTAAGATAAGCATTTAATTAACCAGTGCAATAATATATTAATTAATAGTAACTGAATGTAAATTAAGGCAATAATGTTAATGCAAGGTAAACAATGCTAATTAAAGTTAATAATTAATTAATGGAAGGAAATTCCAATTTATGAAAATAAATTTAAATGTTATAATAAAAATATAAAACGTAACAATGTTAATTAAAGTTGATCGTTAACGATTTCAATGAAATTCCAATTTACTAAAATAATTTAGATGTCATACTTGACTATGAATTGAATATAAGGAAACAAGAGTAGATATTAAACAAATTGATGAATTAGTATAAAACTAATGATAGTTGGATAAGAACAGTGTTATGTAATCAATTATGTTATTTAATATTGCAAGGAATAAAAATTGTAATTCGTCAATGAATTTATAATGGGAATGAAATGTAAGAATGTTGATGTAAGCTAATAAATAATTAATTCAATGCAATCCCAATTGATTGAAATAATTGCAGGGTTACAATTGATTGTAAATAGGAATATTTGATAATAAATTAATATATGAAAAATAAATGTAAATATTGAATTAATCAATGAATTAATAATGAATGAATAGCGATTGAATAAAATCAATGTTCTGTATGTAATTGTTTGGAAATGATAACTTATATAAATATGATTAAGGGTTAGTGGCAACAATTATTATGAAGAAATCATTTATTAAGTCCATTAAATACAGTTTGTAATCAATTGCAATGAATCTCAATTAAACGTTATATTTGTATAAACTAAGGAAATAATGCTAATTCTATTTATAATATGACAATTGGTTGATTTAAAGAATAGAAAGCAAGATTATTAATTTAATTGAAGTGTAAAATTCAATAATTGAATTAATTGCAAATAAATGAAATTTAACATTCAATTAATAGTTAATAGAAATTTAGATAAAATCTGAGAATATTAAGGTAATAGATTTTGAATCCAATGTTAATGTCATCCGTTTGATAATAATGGAATGAATAATAGAATGAAAAGTAAATTAAATAGAATCACTGGAAATTAAATTTATAATTTTGAATTAAATGAAATTGAGGTTAGTACTGAAATTGATAAATTAATCAACTATAAATTGACATTTAAATTTGTTTAGATCATTGCAAGTGATTAAGAAATCAAAAATGATGAAATTTGTCAATTATCGAATTGAAACTGAAAATTTGATTTAATTAATTAATTTTTAATTTATTTAATTAACTGGAAAAATAGTCATTTTGGCCACTGACTCGGATTTCGGCGTAACTAGTTTCATCGGATCTATAACGGTGAATTATTGTCGGATTTCAAGTTTCGTAGCGATCAGACTTGTCGTTTGATCATACGTACTCGAAACCCCTTGAAATCAATGAAATTGAAATCAATTTGAAATAAATTGATTTTAGCATAACTTCTTCATACGATGGAATTTGGACTTGAAACCTGTTCAGTCGCGTTTAAAGTATTTAAAAACATCTATTTTGATATATGGGTTGACCCAATTTCGTTCCGGAGTCAAAACTGGCTTTTCGCGCCATTTTACCATTCAACGCATATATCCAATCGATCCGATCCATTCTATTTCAGTTTTGTCTATAAATACCCTGTTATCAACCCTAGTCTACATTTATTTCTCATTTGTCTGTGCGTACAATTCCTCCTCATCTCCTCATTTCAATGGCAGACAATTCCAAATACAATTGCAATTCAAAAATCAAATTGAAATTTCAAACTCCTCCAAAAAAATTCAAAAAATCATATATCGAAGATCTCGATGAACGCTTCTCATATCTACGATTCGTTTTTGGATCTGAGTTTCTATGTAGATGGAATTGGCTCGTCTATTCTTGGCCATTCATTCGAGTGTGATCATCCACGACGGATCGTCAAATCAATGTTACTGTTGGGTAGAGGGGAAAGAATGGAGGCCAACAGTGTAACGATCCGATATTTTCAACCATTCGCATCCGCACATGTCGGAATCGAATTGCTCAAAATACCGAATTGTAAAATAAATTTGGCAAAACACAACATAAACAGTAAATAAATAAATCATAGATCACAGACACAGAGTAATAAATGCAGTGGAAGCAAAAAGATAGTAGTTCATGAAGCTACAATATAAATACATCTGAGTTATACATGATACAATAGAAGTTTAATATGATAAACAAGCATAAGCTGAATGCATCACCAGAATCAACTGAATAACTGGAATCAACAGAATACTGAAATTGAAATAGATGGCTGGATCTTCAAGCAAGGCACCAACTCCAAAGGTGAGTCTCTAATGTTGTATCACTCAGTCTGACCCGAGCGTAAAGCAAAACACAAAACACTCGAGTCAGGACATACATACTTATACAATGTAAACCAACTCAAGTGAACTGTAATATAAGGTACAAGTAACTTAAAGGATGCTTGGGACATCCCATCCTCTAAGGATCCGTTAAACTATTTACTATGTAGTAATATTTCTCTATTATAATAATGTCTATAGTAAAATAAACTTACTTTTTTCATAGCATTAAAGGATTACACATATAGCGCTTAACACGTAATAGTCCCAGTAGTCCATCCAATATCATAGTCCCTCCTGATCGAGAAGCCACCAGAGGATACCACACGGGCTACGGGAGAAAACCAAACTCGTACAAGGCACGATAGGGTAGGTGACACGGCGGAACTAGACAATGCCAGGGTAGGTATGCCAATTACGCTTCTGGGACGGTGGTAACGCGTAGCACGCAGCTACCGCCCACCTCGAGCCACACCCCCAAATAAAAATCAAAAGTGGCCACCGAATCATTCCAAAAGTCAAAGTATAGTATCGAAGGGATGTGTCCGATCAAAGGTGCAACCTCATGCCACCTTATGCCAACTCACGGGAGACGGGTCCACGTACTTACCTTAAAGGAAACGCCACCACCATCCTACTTCATTCTGCAATCTCTACCGCATACACGGTTGTTAAAGTGGTTTTCGGAGTTGGCAGAGAGTATAACAACTTCCGATCCCAGTCTTTTTAACAACCAAACGTTATTATAAACCTGGATATTTATTTCAAAATCATTTATACTTTCAAAACCAAACTAGCATATCCATTTCAAAATCATATCATTTCTTTCAAACTAGTATATACTTTCAAAACCATATCATAATAGTATCATTTCCATTTCAAAACTAATTCAATAATACATCATTTAAATAAAACCCAAATTTCCAAATCATTGAATATTTCCTTCAATTTATTAAACTTGAAATATTCCTTTAAATTATCATAGCATTTTGGAAATGTAACCTTAATGAATCATAGCATTTTTGGAATGTAATACTTTCCACTTTTATATAATCAAAGTATTTATATACTTATGAATTTTAACATGGTCATTTTATCATAGTCTTATAGTTAAATAAACTTTGTTACTGTAATATCCAATTTAAAGCTGGATTTCTTATGTTAAGTTAAAAGTACCTTTAACTTACATTATTATTAGAATAAAGAAACTTTATTATTTTAGTCATTTAAAATATGCCATTTACATTAATTAAAACTTACATATTAAATGTACATTATCAACTTACATTTTAATATTACAGTAAGGAACATTTATCATTTTAATCAATTTAAAATACACCATTACATTAATTAATTAAAACTTACATGTTAAATGTACATTTTAACTTACATTTATTACAATAAAGAGCATTTATCATTTTAATCAATATTACACTAACTAAAACTTACATTATCAAAAGTACGTTTTAATTTACAATTCTATTACAGTAAAGAGCATTTATCATTTAATCAATATTACACTAATTAAAACTTATATTATCAAATGTACGTTTTAATTTACATTTTTTTACAGTAAAGAGCACTTATTATTTTAATCAATGTTACACTAATTAAAACTTACAATATCAAATGTACGTTTTAATTTACATTTTTATTACAGTAAGGAGCATTTATTATTTTAATCAATATTACACTAATTAAAACTTACATTATCAAATGTACGTTTTAATTTACATTTCTATTACAGTAAAGAGCATTTATCATTTAATCAATATTACATTAATTAAACCTTTACATGTTTCTTTCATTAATTAAAACTTTACATGTTTCTTTCATTAATTAGAACTTTACATGTTTCTTGCATTAATCAAAAACTTTACACGTTTCTTTCATTAATTAAAACTTTACATGTTTCTTGCATTAATTAAAAACTTTATACGTTTCTTTGATTAATTAGGACTTTACACCTTTCTTTCATAAATTAAAACTTTACATGTTTCTTGCATTAAATAAAACTTTACACGTTTCGTTCATTAATTAGGACTTTACACATTTCTTTCATAAATTACAACTTTACACGTTTCTTTCATAAATTAAAACTTTACATGTTTCTTGCATTAATTAAAACTTTACATATTTCTTGCATTAATTAAAAACTTTACACGTTTCTTTCATTAATTAAGACTTTACATATTTCTTGCATTAATTAGAACTTTACATATTTCTTGCATTAATTAAAAACTTTACACGTTTCTTTCATTAATTAGGACTTTACATTTCTTTCATAAATTAAAACTTTACATGTTTCCTGCATTAACTAAAAACTTTACACGTTTCTTTCATTAATTAGGACTTACAAAATTCTTTCATAAACTAAAACTGTACATGTTTCTTGTATCAACTAAAACTTTACACTTTTCATTCATTAATTAGGACTTACACATTTCTTTCATAAATTAAAACTGTACATGTTTCTTGCACTAACTAAAAATTTACACTTTAAGCCAATTATTAGCTTATAACATTTTAATTTATAAAAACTGATATCTCTTTATATTTCAAATCTTTAAATCAAATTTTAAGTTAAAATTCCATATATTTCAAATTTCAAAATGCTTAATAAATTTTTAGGAAAATATTACTTTAAAAATATTAATCATGGGCCTGTATAATATTTTCTTACCTAGGTCAAGTGATACGGACATGTATCATTTCAATCCGTAATTTAAAAAGAAAAATCCAGGTTCTATCATTTCAAATCCGCAATCCCAAGAAAAATAAATACGACAAAAATCAATAAAAATCACTCGAGCCTATCATTTCAGCCCATAGTGATATTCCTTATCCTAAAGTCCATTTGGGTATGTATCATTTCAACCCATAGTGATAGGGAACTTACTGTGGTGATTAACAGAAATAAAATAACGGTATACATATAATATCATAACAAATGATGTAACAAATATATAAACGGCATTTATCATCATGTAATCACAGCACATGCATATATGAAAGACATATCAATGCTACAAATTCACTCGTCATTTTTTTACAAAAATATATGTACATATGTCTAGAGTGATAAAAACTCACCTTTTAAATGCTAGAATTGACAAATTCAGAATAAAAATCCAAACTCCGCAAAGCACGAAAAAGCATGACAAAGCACAATGCGAACTTGAATGGATGAAAAGTCGGATTCAAATCTTGTATGCAAACAAATATTACATACACAAGAATATGGTTCAATAAAAAACAATAGATGTTAAAAACAATGGAAAATAAATGAATCAAAGTGACATAACTTGCCTTAATCAATCAATGGCTTGGTTACACCACATATGGTTTCAACCATCATCTTATATTGCTTGGTCATGATGGTTAGTGGTGTGCTAGAGGCCAGAGGCTGAGTATAAGCATGAAGAACAAAGAAGAAACAAAAAGAGAAAAAGAAAGAAGAGGAAAAGAAGCCATGGATCTAGAGCTTGAATAAAATTTTCTTTCGTGCAAATGACAATGAGAAGTTTTGGAAAGTTTTTATGTGTGATAGGCAAGAGAAATTCATGGCTAGATTAAAGGAATGAACGGCTAAGGTAAATAATAAAGAGGCTATGCAATAAAAGGCAAGATTTTAAATGGTTTGGAAAATAAAATGGCAACAGATACTTGATGTATTTAATAAAAAAAATTATTTCTTTCGGGAGATGAAATGAAAAATGGAATAAAATGAGATATGTTTGAGGAGTTTTGTACATGAATGATAAAAGGAAATACACGGCTATATAAGAAAAAAAATAGCTAACGAGTTATGAATACTAGGGAAACGGAAAGGCATGAGTTAAGGAGGAAGAAACATATAATATATTTTATTTTTAAATACAAATAAAAAAAAAGAGATGGGAAATAATTTTTTTATACGTGAATTTTCAACTTGATATGCAAGGTTGTGAGTAGAGTAATTCATGACTAGGAATGAGGAGGAAACAACTAGAAAATAATAAAGGCCATGCAAATGAAAAAGGCAAGAGTTTAAACAATGAAACTTATGCCTCTTAAATTTCTCCAAGCCATTTATTTGCATACATTTCTTTCTAGAAATGAAATGTGAAGTAAATGTGTATGTGATTATGAAGTGGAGTGGATGGCAAGAAAAGATTTGAACGGCTAAAGAGGAGTAAATAATAGGAAAACAAAAAGGCTAGGAAATAAAAGGCAAGAAATAAGGAGAAAGAAACATATATATATTATTCTTAAATGAAATTGGAAAGAGGATATTTTGAGATGTTTGTACGTGATTAATAAGAGCAATTCATGGCTATGAATGGTGAATGGCTAGGACAAGTAATAAAGAGGTAGATAAATAAAAAGGCAAGCATTATAGAAATGTAATGCTTGTCTTCTTGATTTCATCCAAGCCTTTTATGAAAAGGTATACACACAAGTAAAATCCAACAAATAAAGTCTAGATAAAAAAATACAAAAATAAAATAACATAGAAAATAAAAATATAGAAATGAATATAGAAAAATTGAAATTGAAATACAGAAAATAACCGCGTGTAAAACAGTGTAATTTATCTAATTTAAAAAGTATAACTCAGAATTTAACGAAACAAAAAGCAGAACAGATATCATAAATATATTCTGCTTCAAAGAAAAAGATTAAGATTTAAAAATTCAATTTTTTTTTAAAATTTAAACTAAAAATTCAAATTTTGACCAAAATATAAAATTTTCAAAAATTGTTTATTTATTTCATTTGGAAAATAAATTACAAACAAATTCCTAACTTACATTGGAAAAATTCTAAAAATTCACTTTTAAATGATTTAAAAATCAAAATTTCAAATAAAAATTTAATTAAAAATATTCACAAAATTATGGGTTGTTACACTCCCCCCCACTCAAAACTTTTCATCCCCGAAAAGGAACGAGGCATGGAAAAGAGAGACAACAGATAGAATGAGATAGAATTAAGACAATATAAAAAAAGAAGATTGAAATTATACCTGGTAACAGTCGCTATATGTAAATTCAACAAGATGGATATGATCTTTCCAAGATCCTCTGTAATCAAGGACACAAGCACGAAGAAGATTCTTAAAAAGTTTTCCAAAACAGACTGGTAAAGGTATTTTGGGAGGAAGAACTACAGATCGAACTTTAGGAGATAAGATCAATTTGGAATTCAATTTCTCGCTTAGGATGCAGGAGAATAGGAGCAACCGAAGGATAAGAGATTGGAAAACAAAATAAGATGATAAATTTTAAAACCATGAAAGTTTCAACTTAAATTAATAATTGATTTCATCCATTTGATTTTTCCTAAGTTAATTAAATCTTATCTATTTATAATTTCATTATCTTATCACCCAATTAATAATTTCTGAAATCGTGAATTTGAAATCATTTATTATACTCAAAATTTTATTCAATAAATTTCATTTTTCTTTATTTCAGATGGTTATTACATTTATTCACTTAATATATGTCTAATCACATATATTAAGTATACTTACACTTATTATGACTTACTCCAATTTATTTATAAATACCTTTAACATCACTTTATATTGTATATTATTCAATTAACTTTTTATTCTATTTACCTTTATTAATCCTTTTATTACTAAAATTTAAGTGTATAACATTTATTATAAACACTCAAATTTTATTTATAAAATCCTTTTATATTGTATATTATCCAATTACATAGTTAACTTTTAAATAATTTAGGTAAGTTATAATAGAAATGCAATAGAATATTATACAAATAAAGTTTTCTAATTCAATTATTTCAACTTAAATATTTATTCAAAATTTTTGGTTCATTTTATAATTGAAAACATTCTTTAAGGTAAATTTAAGAACTACATTTCCGATTAACGTCAAACCATTTAAAGGTAAATAAATATATATACAATATATATCAAATCAAATTTAAATCATATATCCATATATGTATAATAAATCAAGTCATATTTTTGAAATTCAAATCAATTAAATTTTCTAAGAAAAACAGTAGCAAAGCTACAGAATGGTCTCTTCACTTTGAAATTCGAAAATGAATGTCGATGATGCTGCAGTCATCACCGAAATTATTTTCCAGCGACAAGAGAAGAGCACTGATTTAAACATTAAAAATTCTTTGTAAATAATCTCTATTTGGAAAACACTTTAAATAAAATATATTTTAAAACTTTAAAAACCCAAGTTTGAAACCATCAGAAATTAAATTCTCAATTTCTTGATTTAGATTCATTTTAATTTCCAAATTAATTTATAGCTATGTTTTATAGTTCAGTTATTTATATAGGAGACAAAAGCCAATGGTTACAAGATATATATATATATATATATATATATATATAAAGTCAAATATTATTTCTTAATACCCTGTTCAATTAATTATCAGAATTCAGAAAATCAAACTCATACATAATATAATTATACAAAATTTGTCATTTACTAAATTTTGAAATCTATATGGTGTCAGTTTGCTCTGTTCAAGTGTTATGAAAATCCTATCGATAGCGTTGATTAGACGAATCGATCGGAAACCCAAATCAGCATCAAAAACTCAAACAACACAATAAATAAAACATTTTAAATATAGGTTTACAAAGCAAGAATAGGGATTCAAATTTGATTGACTCAAATCAAGAGAATTCTGATTCGAAGATAAGTTGGAAACAAAAGATAAGATGATTAAATTGACAGAGTAAGGAATGGATAAGCTTAAATAAATCGTGGGCAACCTTAACCGGGTCAACCATGACTTCAAGAATAAGATCGATGTAGAGTTCTGGGGAAAATCTACATCCAATCTCAAGAGATAGAATTTAGGATAACAAGAGATACTAGCATCTAAACCGAGGATTTATAAATCTCCGGTGAATCAATACCTATGGTAAAGGAGTTCCACCCCTTTACAAGTCATTCAAAGATTGGCGAGACCGCCGACTCATTCTAAGGATCATTCGAAGTGGAGTTATAGGACACTCCAGAATCAAAAGAAGATGAATAGTGGGGACAAGAATGTATTTTGGAAATGCAGGGAATGTTCCAAAATTCAAAAGGAATTGAGTCAAAAAGGAAGAGATTCACCCTCGAATGAAAGTGATTCTGTAAATAAATTTACCATATATACTAAGTTTCGTTTAGAGCCAAAGCTCTGATACCAAATGTAACGATCCGATATTTTCAACCATTCGCATCCGCACAAGTCGGACTTGAATTGCTCAAAATACCAAATTGTAAAATAAATTTGGCAAAACACAGCATAAACAGTAAATAAGTAAATCACAGATTACAGACATAGAGTAATAAATGCAGCGGAAACAAAAAGATAGTAGTTCATGAAGCTACTATATAAATACATCAGAGTTATACATGATACAACAGAAGTTTAATATGATAAACAAGCACAAGCTGAATGCATCATCAGAATCAACTGAATAACTGGAATCAACAGAATACTGAAATTGAAATAGATGGCTGGATCTTCAAGTAAGGCTCCAGCTCCAAAGGTGAGTCTCTAATGCTGTATCACTCAGTCGGACCCGAGCGTAAAGCAAAACACAAAACACTCGAGTCAAGACATACATACTTATACAATGTAAACCAACTCAAGTGAACTGTAATATAAGGTACAAGTAACTTAAAGGAGCTTGGGAACGCCCATCCTCTAAGGATCCCTTAAACTATTTACTATGTAGTAATAGTCTCAGTAGTCCATCCAATATCATAGTCCCTCCTGATCGGAAAGCCACCAGAGGATACCACACGGGCTACGGGAGAAAACCAAACTCGTACAAGGCGCGATAGGGTAGGTGACACGGCACAACTAGGCAATGCCAGGGTATATATACCAATTACGCTTCCGGGTCGGTGGTAACGCGTAGCACGCAGCTACCGCCCACCTCGAGCCACACCCCCAAATAAAAATCAAAAGTGGCCACCGAATCAATCCAAAAGTCAAAGTATAGTATCGAAGGAATGTGTCCAATCAAAGGTGCTACCTCATTAACCCGTCGATCGCTCCTGTTTTAGCCACCTTATGCCAACTCACGGGAGTCGGGTCCACGTATTTACCTTAAAGGAAACGCCGCCACTATCCTACTTCATTCTGGATTCTCCACCACGTACACGGTTGTTAAAGTGGTTTTCGAAGTTGGTAGAGAGTATGAAAACTTCCGATCCCGGTCTCTTTAACAAGCCAACGTTATTATAACCCATGGATATTTATTTTGAAATCATTTATACTTTCAACACCAAACTAGCATATCCATTTCAAAATCATATCATTTCCTTCAAACTAGTATATACTTTCAAAACCATATCACAATAGTATCTTTTCCATTTCAAAACTAATTCAATAATATATCATTTAAATAAAACCTAAATTTCCAAATCAATGAATATTTCCTTCAATTTATTAAACTTGAAACATTCCTTTACATTATCATAGCATTTTCGAAATGTAACCTTAAGGAATCATAGCATTTTTGGAATGTAATACTTTCCACTTTTATATAATCAAAGTATATATATACTTATGAATTTTAAGATGGTCATTTTATCATAGCCTTATAGTTAAATAAACTTTGTTACTGTAATATCGAATTTAAAGCTGAATTTCTTATGTTAAGTTGAAAGTACCTTTAACTTACGTTATTATTACAATAAAAAAACTTTATTATTTTAATCATTTAAAATATGCCATTTACATTAATTAAAACTTACATATCAAATGTACATTATCAACTTACATTTTATTATTACAGTAAGGAACAATTATCATTTTAATCAATTTAAAATACACCATTATATTAATTAAAACTTACATGTCAAATGTACGTTTTAACTTACATTTATTACAATAAAGAGCATTTATCATTTTAATCAATATTACACTAATTAAAACTTACATTATCAAATGTACGTTTTAATTTACATTTCTATTACAGTAAAAAGCATTTATCATTTAATCAGTATTACACTATTTAAAACTTACATTATCAAATGTACGTTTTAATTTACATTTCCATTACAGTAAAGAGCATTTATTATTCTAATCAATATTACACTAATTAAAACTTACATTATCAAATGTACGTTTTAATTTACATTTTTATTACAGTAAAGAAAATTTATTGTTTTAATCAATATTACACTAATTAAAACTTACATTATCAAATGTATTTTTTAATTTACATTTCTATTACAGTAAAGAGCATTTATCATTTAATCAATATTACATTAATTAAAACTTTACATGTTTCTTTCATTAATTAAAACTTTACATGTTTCTTTCATTAACTAAAAACTGTACTCGTTTCTTTTATTAATTATAACTTTACATGTTTCTTGCATTAATTAAAAACTTTACACGTTTCTTTCTTTAGTTAGGACTTTACACATTTCTCTCATAAATTAAAACTTTTCATGTTTCTTGCATTAACTAAAAACTTTACACGTTTCTTTCATTAATTAGGACTTTACACATTTCTTTCATAAATTAAAACTTTACACGTTTCTTTCATAAATTAAAACTTTACATGTTTCTTGCATTAATTAAAACTTTACATGTTTCTTGCATTAACTAAAAACTTTACACGTTTCTTTCATTAATTAGGACTTACACATTTCTTTCATAAATTAAAACTTTACATGTTTCTTGCATTAATTAAAAACTTTACACGTTTCTTTCATTAATTAGGACTTTACACATTTCTTTCATAAATTAAAACTTTACATGTTTCTTGCATTAACTAAAACTTTACACTTTAAACCAATTATCAGCTTATAACATTTTAACTTATAAAAACTGATATCTCTTTATATTTCAAATCTTTAAATCAAACTTTAAGTTAAAATTCCATATATTCCAAAATTTGAAAATACTTAATAAATTTTTTGGAAAATATTATTTTAAAAATATTAATCATGGGCCTGTATAATATTTTCTAACTTAGATCAAGTGATGCAGACATGTATCATTTCAATCTATAATTTAAAAAGAAAAATCCGGGTTCTATCATTTCAAACCCGCAATCCCAAGAAAAATAAATACGACAAAAAGCAATAAAAATCACTCGAGCCTATCATTTCAGCCCATAGTGATATTCCTTATCCTAATGTCCGTTCGGGTATGTATCATTTCAACCCATAGTGATAGGGAACTTGCAGTGGTGATTAACAGAAATAAAATAACAGTATATATATAATATCATAACAAATTATGTAACAAATATATAAATGACATTTGTCATCAAGTAATCACAACACATGCACATATATGAAAGACATATTAATGTCTACAAATTCACTCGTCATTTTTTTCACAAAAATATAAGTACATATGTCTAGAGTGATAAAAACTCACCTTTTAAAAGCTAGAATTGACAAATTCAGAATAAAAATCTAAACTCCGCAAAGCACGAAAAAGCACGACAAAGCACAATGCGAACTTGAGTGGATGAAGAGTCAGATCCAAATCTTGTACGCAAACAAATATTACATACATAATAATATGATTCAGTACAAAACAATAGATGTTGAAATAATGGAAAAATAAATGAATCAAAGTGACATATCTTGCCTTAATCAATCAGTGGCTTGGTTACACAACATATGTTTTCAACCATCATCTTATATTGCTTGGTCATGATGGTTAGTGGTGTTCTAGAGGCCAGAGGCACAGTATAAGCATGAAGAACAAAGAAGAAACAAAAAGAGAAAAAGAAAGAAGAGGAAGAGAAGCCGTGGAACTAGAGCTTGAATATAATTTTCTTTCGCGCAAATGACAATGAGAAGTTTTGGGAAGTTTTTATGCGTGATAGGAAAGAGAAATTCATGGCTAGATTAAAGGAATGAACAGCTAAGGTAAGTAATAAAGAGGCTATGCAATAAAAGGCAAGATTTTGAATGGTTTAGAACATAAAATGGCAACAAATACTTGGTGTATTTAATAAAAAAATTCTTTCTTTCGAGAGATGAAATGAGAAATGGAACAAAATGAGATATGTTTGAGGAGTTTTGTACATGAATGATAAAAGGAAATACACGGCTATATAAAAAAAAATAGCTAAGGAGTTGTGAATACTAGGGAAACAGAAAAGCATAAGTTAAGGAGGAAGAAACGTATAGTATATTTTATTTTTAAATACAAATGAAAAATGAGAGATGGGAAATAATTTTTTTGTAAGTGAATTTTCAACTTGATATGCAAGGTTGTGAGTAGAGTAGTTCATAGCTAGGAATGAGGAGGAAACAGCTAGAAAATAATAAAGGCCATGCAAATGAAAAAGGCAAGAGTTTAAACAATGAAACGTATGCCTCTTAAATTTCTCCAAGCCATTTATTTGCATACATTTCTTTCTAGAAATGAAATGTGAAGTAAATGTGTACATGAATTATGAAGTGGAGTGGATGGCAAGAAAAGATTTGAACGGCTAAAGAGGAGTAAATAATAGGAAAACAAAAAAGGCTAGAAAATAAAAGGCAAGAAATAAGGAGAAAGAAACATATACATACATACATACATACATACATACATACAAACATACATACATATATATATATATATATATATATTATTCTTAAATGAAATTGAGAAGAGGATATTTTGAGATGTTTGTATGTGATTAATAAGAGCAATTCGTGGCTATGAATGGTGAATAGCTAGGATAAGTAATAAAGAGGGTAGATAAATAAAAAGGCAAGCATTAAAGAATTATAACGCATGTCTCCTTGATTTCTTCTAAACCTTTTATGAAAAGATATACACACAAGTAAAATCCAATAAATAAAGTCTAGATAAACAAAATAGAAAAATAAAATAAAATGACATAGAAAATAAAAATATAGAAATGAACATAGAAAAATTGAAATTGAAATACAGAAAATAACTACGTGTAAAACGCTGTAATTTATCTAATTTAAAAAGTATAACTCAGAATTTAACGAAACGAAAAGCAGAACAGATATCATAAATATATTCTGCTTCAAAGAAAAAGATTAAATTTAAAAATTCAATTTTTTTAAAAAAAATTTAAACTGAAAATTCAAATTTGGACCAAAATATAAAATTTTCAAAAATCGTTTATTTATTGCATTTGGAAAATAAATTACAAACAAATTCCAAACTTACATTGGAAAAATACTAAAAATTCACTTTTAAATGATTTAAAAATCAAAATTTCAAATAAAAATTTAATTAAAAATATTCACAAAATTATAGGTTGTTACAATCGGTGTAGGTAGTGTGGCGATTCAATAGTTGGATCGCGCACAAAAATTCAACTAGGGTTTAAATAATAGGGCGGCGGCTGGGATTTTTGCAGTGGCGAGCAACATTCGTCGCGATCATGGGGCAGTTGAGGGGCGGTGCGACGTCACGGGAGGGGGCGCGTGGTCCTAGCGGCGTTCATCGAAGTGCGTGCGACTGTCTGGTAGCAGTGTGAATTGCGATTCTTGCTTTTAGGGTTTCGTGTGTATGTTGTACTGTATGTGAAGATGGTGATGACGTGGCGGTGAGGGTTAGTTTCTTTTATTTTTATTTTATTTTATTTTCAACTCGTTCTAACATCAATAACTCTCACATACGAGGTCTATTTTACGCGCGGTTTTCTCTGCTAGGTTCGTATTGGAATTTCGGACATTTTGGCATTGGTTTGGACGAATTCGAAGATTGTCAAATTATTGGGTTTAAATTGGATTTAAATTCAATTTAAATTCAGAAGGTGAGTGTTTTAACCCACTCACAACTTTTAAAATTTCTTACGTTCATTAAATTTAATATATGTTGTGATTATGAATTTATTTATGACTGTTTTGTATATTTTTAAATCATCATCTCAGTTACTTGTATTTATTTAAATTAAATCGTTATTTAATTTATTATTGAATATAACAACCAGTTAATTACCTTTATATATTATCAGCAATATATTGATATTGATTGATTGTTTTAGATGATGATTTTGATTGATGTATGATTTTATGATGGATGAAAGGACGTTTTATTTATATCATCATAATCTTCAAGTTCTTTATTGATTTGTCATTATTGATTCGAGATTGCAGTTTGAAATGATATACAACCGTATTTTTATTTTAATTGCGGATTGAAATAATAAATATCTGTATCACTTGACCATAGGATAGAAATTTATATACAGACACCGTTGGTCTATATATATAAATATTTTTGAAAATGATTTCTATGGTTTTGGAAAGAAATATATGGATTTATATAAATGTTGATTTTTGAGTATTATATAAATATTATTTTATATATAGTTAATTCTTAAATTTAAGCTATGTATAATTTGTTCATTATATAATAAGTTTAATAATAAAGTTTGATTTTATTTAAAATATAATATATTAAGTATTATTTAAATTATATTAAGTATTTATTTAAATTATATTTTAATATATAGAGTTTATAATGATATTGTTAAATTAAGGTTGAGAAGATGGATTTGAAATCGGATTAAAAATTGTTTTTAAATTAAGAATGTTATTTAATTGAAGCAACCTGGAACTTTTTGAATTTAAGACTTTAAAGGGGCATGATTTTATAACTTGATGAGGGATTTGAGGTGATTAACAAATATTTCAAATTTGAGCTTTATTTAAATGATATTGAATGTATTAAATAAATATTTCTAAACTAAATAATAGAAAAGTGAATTAAGATATATATGAAATTATCAGATTTAGTTTGGAAACTCTGGAATATTTAAAGACCTGAAATGTATCAAAATTGAAATGTTTTATCGAAATTTAAGTATTTAAAGTATTATGGTTTCAAAGTGTTGGGGTTTGGAGTTGTTATAACTTTGGAAGTTTTATGGTTAGGAAATGAATTTAGTTGAAATTGAATTTATTTAAAGAATTATCTTTGAATATATTGATTTGAAACCTATTGGAATTGAAGATTAAGATTATGATTTCATAATGTGGTTTGGGTTTTAGACGATTTAAAAGAATATTTCAAGTTTATATAGATTAAAGGAAGATTTAGTGAATGAAAATGGGGTTTTATTTAAATGATATATTATTGAATCGTGTTTGAAATGAAAATGATATATTATTGAATTGGGTTTGAAGTGTATGTTATTTTAAAATAAAGGATATGGTTTGAAATAGCAATGATATTTGGTTTTTAAAGTATATACTATTTTGAAATGACCACGGTGTTATAATAATGTTTGGTTGTTAAAGAGACTGGGATCGGAAATTGTCATACTCTCTGCCAACTCCGAGAACCACTTTAACAACCGTATACGCGATGGAGATTCCAGAATGAAGTAGGATGGTGGCGGCGTTTCCTTTAAGGTATATACGTGGACCCGACTTCCGTGAGTTGGCATAAGGTGGCTAAAACAGGAGCGATCGACGGGCTAATGAGGTAGCACCTTTGATCGAACACATCCCTTCGATATTATACTCTGACTTTTGGATTGATTCGGTGGCCACTTTTGATTTTTTTTTTGATTTGGGGGTATGGCTCGAGGTGGGCGGTAGCTGCGTGCTACATGTTACCACTGGCCCGGAAGCATAATTGGTATATCTGCCCTGGCATTGCCCAGTTTGCCATGTCACCTACCATATCGCGCCTTGTACGAGTTTGGTTTTCTCATGTAGCCCGTGTGGTATCCTCTAGTGGCTTCCCGATCAGGAGGAACCATGATATTGGATGGACTACTGGGACTATTACGTGTTAAGGGCTATATGGGTAACCCCTTAATGCTATGAAAAAGTAAGTTTATTTTACTATAGACATTATTATAATAGCGAAATATTACTACATAGTAAATAGTTTAACGGATCCTTAAGAGATGTGAATGCCGAGCATCTCTTAAGTTACTGCACTCGCGTTACACACTGGATAGGAGATGTCAAATCCTGTAAACATCTCTGACGCCGTTCCACTCATATTATTTATTGTTGATTTAACTTACATAAGATCTTTTAGTTCTGACTCGAGTGTTTTGTCTTTTCAATTCGCTAGGGTCAGCCTGAGCATTTCAGGATTTGAAGACTTTATTTTTGGAGGACGAAGACGAAGATTTTATTACTATTATTTATTATATTATTCCACTACATCACATTATTCCGCTACATTAATTATTATTCTCTGATATGTGTACTCTGCTATGTATTGTATAAATATAATCAAATATTTTGTAAAATAGCTTCATGAACTGTTTATTTGATTATTATATTTTATCGTTCCGATGCAAGATTCTATTTTGTTTTTTTCCTTGCCTTTTCTTATTTACCCCATGACAATTCGCCCTTTGTATGGTTTAAGTCTGACGTGTGTGGTTTATCGTCGATTTAAAGCCTACAAAAAGGCGGGACGTTACATCTGGTATTAGAGCTTTGGTTTAGCGATAAACCTTAGCTTTGTGGGGTCTGACTCTTATCAATAGGGTAGTAATACCCTATGATGAGTTGTTGGGTGTGTATATATAAGAGAGCGTATTTGTTAGTGCTATAAAAGATTCTATATTATGTTAGTTTGTTCCGTTTTGTATTTATAAATTCTGGTTGGTGCATGGGACACCATGACATCGATAGGGATTTCTAAACACTTAATAGGACAGACTGACACAATATTTGTTTTGAACATGGGTGAATGAAATAATTTCGCCTATTATATTTCCTATATATATAAAATAAAATTTTTATAAGTTATATATACTTGGTTGCAATATATTGGTGAATAGGTTGGAAATAAGATCTGAAAATAAAATAAAATAAATGAAAATTGGAAATTTAGAATCTAAGTTCTGGTGTTTTGAAAATTTCTTTTGAATGATTATGAAATATAATAATAAAATTATTAGAAGTATTTTTTGATATAAATATTTCAATATGATTTGAAAGAATTGTTTTAAAGAACTTTTGGAAAGAAATAAATTTTGTACTCCCCTCTCCGTCGCTGGAAAATAATTTCGTTGATGAGTGCACGCATCATCGACATTCATTTTCGTGTTTAGAAGTGGGAAGGCAACTGTAGTAGTTTTACTGTAGATTTATTTTGATAAACAAATATAAATTTAAATTGTTTTAAATATAATTAGAAATATAAATTGTAAGTATGTGCATTTATCTATTATTTTAAAATGATTTGAAATTTAACCCGGTATTTAGTTCTAAATTTTCCATTAATTAATAGTTTTAATTAATGTAGGGAAATGGGATTTAACTAATGATTGAAACCTCTAAATGAAATAAGAGATTTAATTCAAAGTCATAAAGGAAATTAAAAGAAAGTTGAAATTATAAATTATAAGACAAAAGGTAAAATTATTGAACAATGAATTAATTAAAGGAAATAAAATAAACTTGTGTAACTTTCAATTGCATTCTGAAAAGTGTATATATATATATAACTTACCAAATAATAAAAGTTACAATGTTTAATAAGAAAATGTAATAGAATATTATACAAGTAAAAGTCGAAATAATGGAAGTATCTAATGAAATTCTTCAATAAATAAGAATTTGATGTTGAAATTTTGTGAACTTAAGTTATAATTGAAATGTTACTGCGATAATGGTAATGGAAAGTAAGTATTGTAGGTATAAGATTTTAAACTTAAGTAAACGAATAAATGAATGTAATGCAATAAAAAGGGAAAATTTGAAAGAAATAAAATGTAAATTGAATAGATAAATTATTATATGAATGAAAAGGAAATCAAACAACAAATGTATGAAAATGACTTTAATATAAATTAACTAGATCCATTGTTTGAAATTGTTGTTTGTTTGGTTTATGGTCGTTTGGGTAAGGATACTTTAATATTGTTTGGATGTATGAATAATCTATTTAGTTTCACCTAAGGCTGTTGATTGAAGGGTACACTAAGTAGTTTATTTTCCATTCTGTGCAATTTAAAGTTTGAACCTGAACAACTATTTGTTTTGTTTGATACGAATGAATGATTGATTTGTGTTGATTCTATGTGTTGGTTGTACACCTAGTTGCAAGTGATTGATGTTTGTATTAATTTGATTTGTTTATTGCTGAAACCACTTTAAATATTTCATTTTATATAATTGTTAACCTTTTTGGATTATATAAGTGAAATACAGGTTATGGAAGCAATTGCAACTGCTTTTGGTTTCATAATTTAAGCGTTGTTTGCCCGACAAATAGGTTCGTTTTCGAATTACGGTTTATAGTGTTATTATATTATTTTTCCCGGGTTGGGATATATATTATTTTGGAAAATATATGTTGTATATTGTTATTTTTGGTATTATATTTTCTCTTGAGCCTCTACGTACAAAGGAGACTTTGCCGAAATTTTCCGTAAATTTTGGACTTAGAAAATTTTGAAATGTTTTCCCAACTTTATAAATTTGAATATAAAAAGATTTAATTGTTTATATATCTGTATATTTTATTTATCCAATTCTATAAACTTATTGTTATGAATATAATATTTTGAATAATATATATTGATTTATAAGTTCCTCCTTTCCCTTCTTTTCCTTTTCGTGGACGAAAAGTTTTGAGTGGGGGAGAGTGCAACGAACCATAAAATTCAATAATTAAATTGGTTGAATTAATAAGTTTTTCGTAATTAAATTTAGAAAGAAATAAAAATTTTATAATGAATATTGAAGTAAATGTTAAGAATGAATTGTAGCAATGGTTATTAAAACTAATTATTGACAATTGAAGTGAAATCCCAATAAAGAAATAGTGTTAATTGTTGCACTTGGATTTAAAACTTAAAATAAGTAATTAAAAGTAAGCATTTAATTAACCAATGCAATAATATATTGATTAATAGTAACTGAATGTAAATTAAGGCAATAATGTTAATGCAAGGTAAACAGTGCTAATTAAAGTTAATAATAAATGAATGTAAGGAAATTCCAATTTATGAAAATAAATTTAAATGTTATAATAAAAATATAAAATGTAACAATGTCAATTAAAGTTGATCGTTAACGATTTCAATGAAATTCTAATTTACTAAAATAATTTAGATATCATACTTGACTATGAATTGAATATAAGGAAACAAGAGTAGATATTGAACAAATTGATGAATTAGTATAAAATTAATGACAGTTGGATAAGAACAGTGTTATGTAATCAATTTTGTTATTTAATACTGCAAGGAATAAAAATTTGTAATTTGTTAATGAATTTATAATGGGAACGAAATGTAAGAATGTTGATGTAAGCTAATAAATAATTAATTCAATGCGATCCCAATTGTTTGAAATAATTGCAGGTTATAATTGATTGTAAATAGGAATATTTGGTAATAAATTAATATAAGAAAATAAATGTAAATATTGAATTAATAGTGAATAAATAGCGATTGAATAAAATCAATGTTCTAGATGTAATTTTTTGGAAATGATAACTTATATAAATATGATTAAGGGTTAGTGGCAACAATTATTATAGAGCAATCATTTATTTAGTCTATTAAATCAAGTTTGTGATCAATTGCAATGAATCTCAATCCAAGGTTATATGTGTATAAACTAAGAAAATAATGCTAATTCTATTTATAATATGACAATTGGTTGATTTAAAGAATAGGAAGCAAGATTTATTAATTTAATTGAAGTGTAAAATTCACTAATTGAATTAATTGCAAATAAATGAAATTTAACATTTAATTATTACGTTAATAGAAATTTAGATGAAATCTGAGAATATTAAGGAAATAGATTTTGAATCCAATGTTAATTTCATCCGTTTGATAATAATGAAATGAATAATAGAATGAAAAGTAAATTAAATTTATAATTTTGAATTAAATGAAATTGAGGTTAATATAGGAATTGATAAATTAATCAACTATAAATTGACATTTAAATTTGTTTAGATCATTGTAAGTGATTAAGAAATCAAAAATGGTGAAATTTGTCAATTATCGAATTGAAATTAAAAATTTGATTTAATTAATTTTTAATTTATTTAATTAACTAAAAAAATAGCCATTTTGGCCACTGACTCAGATTTTGGCGAAACTAGTTTCATCGGATCCGTAACGGTGAATTATTGTAGGACTTCAAGTTTCGCAGCGACCGGACTTGTCTTTTGATCGTACGGACTCGAAACGCCTTGAATTCAATGAAATTGAAATCAATTTGAAAAAAATAGATTTTAGCATAACTTCTTCATACGATGGAATTTGGACTTGAAACCAATTCCGTCGCGTTTAAAATATTTAAAAACATCTGTTTTGATATATGGATTGACCCAATTTCGTTCCGGAGTTAGAACAGGATTTTCGGGCCATTTTACCGTTCAACGCGTATATCTAATCGATCCGATCCATTCTATTTCAGCTTTGTCTATAAATACCCTGTTATAAACCCTATCCTACCTCTATCTCTCATTTGTCTGCACGTATAATTCCTCCTCATCTCCTTATTTAAATGGCAGACAATTCAAATACAATTGCAATTCAAAAATCAAATTGAAATTTCAAACTCCTCAAAAAAATTCAAAAAATTATATATCGAAGCTCTCGATGAACGCATCTCATATCTAAGATTCATTTTTGGATCCGAGTTTCTGTGTAGCCGGAATTGGCTCGTCTATTCTCGGCCATTCATTCGAGCGCGATCATCCACGACGGATCGTCAAATCAATGTTACTGTTGAGTAGAGGGGAACGAGTGGAGGCCATCGGTGTAGGTAATGTGGCGTTTCAACGGTTGGATCGCGCACAAAAATTTAACTAGGGTTTAAATAATTGGGCGGTGGCTGGGATTTTTGCAGGTGCGAGCGACGTTCGTCGCGATCATGGTGCAACTGAGGGGCGGCGCGATGTCAGGGGAAGGGCGCGTGGTCCTAGCGGCGTTCATCGAAGTGCGTGCGGCTGTCTGGTAACAGTGTGAATCGCGATTCTCGCTTTAGGGTTTCTTGCATATGCTGTACTGTGCGTGAAGATGGTGATGACGTGGCGGTGAGGGTTAGTTTCTGTAACAACCCAGTATTTTGTGATTATTTTAATTGTTTATTTTAATTATTTAAATTGAAACTCTTGATTTAAAAACTTTATTATATTTATTAAAAATGAATAAGTTTTATTATTTTAAGAATATATTTTGATTTTTATGTGAATTATAATTTCAAACCTGAGTAAAAAGGATATTTTCAGAAAATGTGGATTTTGTTCAAATTGGTCAAAATTTGACTTTTAAATTTAAAATTTAAATATGTGAATTTTATCTTTTATCTTTTATTATGAAATTCCAAAAATACTGCATTTCGTTTCGTTGAAATCCGATTTATATTGTGAAAGTTATGCTTTTTAGAATATTGTATGTAAATTGATTTATTTTGCAAAATTGTCTATTTTAATTTATATAAATAATATTTTTATTTGTCAAATTATATTCTAATATGTGTTATATGACATATTAGGTATATATTTTATTTTAAAACATATTTTAAAGCAATGTTACAATTTTTCCAAAATTTATTGAATTATTTTTAATTTTTAAAGCGTAGTTTCCAATTTTTAGCTATTTTCCTAATTTAATTATACTTATTTATAATTTATTTATTTATTTTTATGCATTCATTATATTTTTGTGTTTTTATCTGTATGTATATGTATTTTACATGTATTTAAAATTTCAAAAAGAATTATGCAAATTTGAAAGGTTTTTGACCTTTAATATGCATGTCTTTTCATATTCAAACTTACCTTTTCACTTCAATCACCACATCCATTCAATTGCTGACCATACCACCTTCTTCCAGCTGACTTCTCCTCAGTTTCTTATGTGAAAAAACTTTCTCAAACTCTCAAAAAGTTCGGCCTTCACCTGAAGAAAATTTTTGGTAAAACTTTCATTTCTTTTTACATTTTTCTACTTGATTTTGTTGATTTTTGCACATGCATTCATTTTATGTTCGGCCCCTCCTTATTCTAGCGCTTTGGCTGCTTCCACCACCACCTACACCAGCCATCACCCCTCCTTCCATTGACCTTTCGTGGCCGCGACCCTCCAAGTTGACGATCCATCAAAATTTTGAAGAAAACTCCACTTTAAAACTCCATAGCCGAATTCCCCTTGTCTCCACCACTCCAATCATGCTTTGGCCGACCCATACACCACCACCATCAGCCACAACCAGAGCCTAGGACTTCTGTAACACCTGTATTTGACCTTCCCAGATCTGATCTTGTAGCGACCGGTAAATTTAACTGGTTTTAGCAGCGTATTTAATTGAAATTTGGTGGAATATTTAAACGATAAAATTTTGAAATATAAATTTGATATTTGGAATACGTCCAGTTAAATATAGCAAATGGTAAATTTTCATCTGAAAATATGAAAGTTTATTTCGCGCGTAAATTTACTTCAATCTAATCAGTTAAAAAGCGATGAAAATAAAACGTTTTCAAAACCAAAATATTTTTACATAGAAAAATTCTAAACCATCTTTTGAGCAAGTTGTCAGTTTGTCGTTTTTCCAAATTCGGACATCTTTGGCTCCGTCGATCTTATTTTTCTGCGATTTTTATGCATTTTCCGTAGTATAAAATTTCGAAATTTTATAATTCAAATTAAATCACTGACATATATATACCAATTTGATCGTCTCGTCGTGCTGATCTCCGCAGCATATTCTTTTGTGTGTTTTGGAGTCCGGAAGACGGAAAAATCTACGGAAATGATTTCCGTATCGGTTCCACAGTTTGGCTTTTGGCTTCCCATGACTATTAAATTTCCACCATTTGAAAACCATGCAGCCAGCTGTCTTTTTTGTAATATTTCTGGAATCAATCCATTTGACCTTTGGGTGTTCACATAGTTTCAATGTCATTTATTAGTTTACACTTTCACAAAAATGTATACACGTTCATATTCATTCTCTGTGAATTCAAACCATTTGTGCCTTTTCATTTGAGGCCATTCCAATGTTGCACGTTTCTTATTCCATATTTTTCATGCAACCTATAGACCCATCTTCTCCTAGCCCTCCACATAAGCTACCCGTCACCACCCAACAAAGCATCATCCGCAACCGCTGTCGCGCCTTCCATTCGCCATGACCTCCGCGCCGAACGCTCTACCTCCGCTCCTCCCTCGGCCTCATTCTCTCTCCACCATTCCACCCGTGTCTCTTCCTTCCGGTGCTAGTGGCAACAATCACTCCTCTCTGTTGTATAGATGTAAGTGTATAGTTATATACCCTTATTTATATATGAGTGATACATTTTATAATTATATATATATCAGTAGTGGAGTTGAGGTATGCATATTACAGATTGTGTATATGTGTTCAAAACACATGGGTTTTCCTTATTCTAATCTGTTATTGCATTTCATAGTATATACAAAGTTATAATATAAGAATCTGTGTATATAAATTAGTTTGCATATATGGTCCGCATTTTATACTCAAAGTTATGATTATAATGTTGATATTAATAGTTTATTCTATGTTGAAGTTTTGAAGGTTGCATGGAGTAATAGGTTGCATATGCATTTGGTCACAGTAAATATAAAGGCTGATCTGCATTCTTTTTTGGCAGAGATATATGTGTGCGTTGAATACATAGGTTAGTCTTTCATTCTATATATATATATTATAAAGAAAACGTATATTTACCGTATAAAAGGGTTTCGATATTACTAATTTATATACATATTATTAACGGTTGATATTGGGAAATTTTTATGTATAGACATGTTGAATATGTATATAGGTTTATTAGCTGGTATAATCATGTGTGTATAACATTATACATGTGAAACTTTTATTATTATTATTATTATAGTTGATAATATATCACTTTATTTTAATTGTTATACTACATCTACAAATTTAGACGTCACTTTACCTGATAATAGATATTATTTACTCATTTTGTTAGTGTTTCGCATGTAGACGTTTGTAAGTTGTTAAGATCGGTTGCTTTTAGGTGTATATATATTATATTGTTGTTTATTTTAATTATTGTACCGATATATGATTTTCTATTGAACTATGCCTGCAACTTTGTATGCTATTTTGTGACCTCATGTTCATTAGTTAAACAAGATTTTATACATATGTTTTAAGTATAAATATTATTCATATACAGAGTTTGAACATGGTCAGTAAATAATATACGTTGTTTTTTTTTAAAAAATAAAATAAAATAAAATAAAATAAAATAAAATTGAATGAGTTTTACGTAACCTGTACATTGGTACAAAGCTTTACACATATAATAGTTTTATATTAAGGTATCCATATTTAAGTACTTGAATTATTTATGTGTTTTGATTTAAACAATGATTTTGAAGGGTATATATATTCAATTTAAAATGTGTTGTATTTAGAATATGTTTATATATGAAAATAGTCATATTTAGTTATATGCATAAATTCGCTTGTGCCAACTATCTTCATCGACCCCGTTCTGATTTTTCCATCTATTCTTATTATCAGCTTTGTCTGCCGTACCTAATTCCTTCACCAATTAGTGCCCATCTCAACTTGCTTTGGAACTTGTAGCTTGTTATGTTGTAAAACTCTATTGTCTCGGAAGGTGAGTAATCACTCACGATTAATATTCTTTTATTTATTAAATTTGATTTCAATTGAAACGACAATTGAAATATGCTGCAGTTAGTTAATTACACTGTTATATCTGCTATCCCCTATATTTGTTCACCTATGACATCAGACACCATTATCTGTAAATTATTTATGCGATGATAATCCAGTTTGGTTGATAATTGATTGATTGTTTCTTGTTTATATTGGATGTTAAATTGTAATGTATAAAGTGATAAATATTATGCAATTGAATTTGACGTAGGATAGTTTAAAAATATGAATCGACATATGTGTTGAATTTGATTAGTTAACTTGAATAATATGATCCTTTTAATTGTTAAGTTAATTGACACGTAAAATTTGATAAATTACACTTTGAACCTTTGAACGATATTGGATTAATTTGTTGTAGTATTAGATTTGAAATTGAAATTGAACGACAAGTGGTAAAACGGTAATGAATAATCTTTAATCTACATGAAATGATAATGTAGATTCTAGAGATAATTATATTAATTCGCACAAACAACAATGTGAATTAATACGATTATTTCGGGATTATTTGAATTGATTATTGTATTGTTATTGATTGTGTTATTGCTTGTTTATTTACTTTGACACCATCCCTGTTATCACACTGCAAGTTCCCTTTGTTATGTTTGACTTTTGAATTGGAATTGAAATCGGGTTGAAATGATAAGTACCCAAATTGAACTTGACTTAGGATAGAGAATTTAATAAATCCGATTGGTCAATAATTTGATTTAAAAATAGAATAATGATTTTATTCGAGTAAAGAATGAGTTTTGAAATGAAGTCGGAATTTGAATTTTGAAAGGAAAATGTAAAGATTGAAATATGAAGCAAATATTAACGTAGTAATTGATGAAAGAACGTTGTTTGAAATTTAATTATTTATTAATTTAATTTGGAACTATTAATAAATAATTTGGAGTTAGTTATAATTGAGTTTTGAAATTATTAAGTTTGATATCATTTAATAATTAAATGTGAAATTATAATTAAGTTTCAAATTATAATTAAGTTGAAATTATTAAGTTTGAATTCATAATTAAGTAGAAATGATTTAATAATTAAGTTGGAATTGATAATCAAGTTTGTAATTATTAATTTTTGAAATTATTAATAATTAAGATTGAAATTATTTAATAATTTAATAAGATTGAATTATTCGATAATTGAATAAAAATTGAATTCTTTGATAAGAGAAATTGAACCTTTGAATAAGTGGACTTGAACTTCGTTAATAAATGGAATTGAGTTCTTTATTTATTTAAGTTGGAAAAATTATTTGAGTAAGTTAATAAGCGAAATTGAAACTTCTCGATTATGTGAAATTTAGTTCTTTATTAATTGAGTTTGAAATTTGTAACGAAGTCAATAAATAAGTGAAAATTGAATTTCTTTAACAAGAAATAAAATGTGATTTATTGAAATGAATGGGATTTATTGAAATTAACGTAAGACTTGTAATTTAAAGAATTGATTTGATGAATTTAATATTGTTTCAATTTGAAGTTTTGATATAATGAAGTTGAACTTAAGAAATCGATTTAATGAATTGGGAATTTAAATGGAAATTGTTTTGAATGATAAATTAACTTAATGAATATTGAATGAAATCGATAAATGAGTTTAAATTGGTTTGAATATTAAATTAAATTAATTTAAATGATTTCGGAATGAAGTTTATATACGAGCTTGAATCAATATTGAATTGTTTTAGAATAATAATTGAAATCGAATTATAAGATTTTGAAATGGTAACTTGAAAGTTGAAACGTAAATTCTGGAGATTGATATTTAAAGACAAATGAAATGTTAATTTACGAATTGAAATTGAAATTGATTTGGTTTGAAATTTATTAAACAACCAATCGGTGTAATAATTACGAAAGTTATTAAAGAGACCGGAATCGGTTATGGATATACTCTCTATCTAAACTGAAAACCACTTTAATAACTATACGCGGAGTGATGATCCAGAATGAAGTGGTTGGAATGATGTACGTGATGACTGAAGAAAGAGAACGATAATGGATAGCCTTGACACTTGTGTCAAATTGGAAATGACTAAAATCAGGAGCCGTGCCAGGCCAAATGAGGTTAGCTACCTCGAGCGGACACACTTATTCGTAACTACTACTCATTACTTGCGATTGATTGGTGCACCCTCGGAATTTCAGGGGTGTTGTTTCGTGGTGTTGCGATCGCTGCGGCGATGCGTTCTCACCAGTCCGGATCGGGCGAACGGTAGTTTCACTACCTTGGGTATTGCCTCATGTGCCTTGTCATACTTGTATCCCTATATACGCGACCACTACGAATTTGTTTTATGTTATACCTATGGAGTACTCCCTGATATCCCACTAGTTTACGGTGGAGTTTACAGTGCTGTATAGACTATGACATCTATATAAAATGTGTTAAGGGGGATAATGGTAACGTCTTAACGCTATTTTGATATTTTAGATTACTGATAGACATTATCTATTTAGCGTATATTACTACATAGTAGATAGTTTAACGGATCCTTAGAGGATGGGTATTCCAACATCCTTTGAGTTACTTGTATTTCGATTGCTATTTCACTTGAGTTGAATTTATTGATATGAGAATATTAATCCTGACTCGAGTGTTCTGTGTTTTGCTTTACGCTCGGGTCAGACTGAGTGGTTCAGCTTTCGAGACTCACCTTTGGAGTTGGAGCTTTGCTTGAAGATCCATCCATCTATTCTGCTTTCAGTATTCGATGATTCCAGTGATGTATTTTGATTTGTATTTGATGTATCATATTACTCTTCTGTTGTAAACTTTGATGTATCTTATATATTTATATAGTAGCTTCATGAACTACTATTTCTTTTACTTCCGCTGCATATTATTACTCTGTGTCTGTGATTCTGTGACTATTTATTTACTGTATATCTCAGTTTTTCCAAATTTAAATTAACAATTCGGTATTCTGAATTATTCAAGTCCGACATGTGCGGATACGAATAGTCCAAAATAGCGGGTTGTTACAGTTGGTATCAGAGCTTTTGGTAGCTCTAGGCAAAACTTAGCATATAGGGTAAATGTATTTATAGAATCGCTCCCACTCGAGTTTCAATCTCTTCCTTTTGACTCAATTCCCTTGAATTTTGGAACGTTCCCTGCAGTTTCAAAATTCATTCATGTCCCTCACTATTCATCTTCTTTTAACTCCGGAGTATCTCATAACTCCACTTCGAATGACCCTTATAATGAATCAGCGGTCTCGCCAATCTTTGAATCATTTGTAAATGGGTGAAACTCCTTTACAATAGACATTGATTTACCGGAGATTTCCATATCCTTAGTTTACGATGCTGTCTATTCCCTGCTATACCTGAATTTTATCTCTTGAGATCGAATGTAGATTTACCTTGGAATTCAGCATCGATCTTATTTTGAAGTCACGGTTGACCCGGTTAAGGTTGCCCGTGAATTAAATAAGCTTACACATCTCCCGATTCTGTTAATTGAATTATCTTATATATCTTCTGTTTCGAACCTATTTTCGAATCAAAATTCTCTTTGATTTGATTTCTACCAACATTAAATCTCTATACTTATTTTGAAATCCATCCTTGTATCGTCGAGCGAGGAAGTGTATTTTTAAATTAATATTAAAAATGTTTGAAGGAATTGTTCTATCTCCAAACTTTACCTTCACTAAGCGTAACTTTATTTCAATAATTTGGTTCTTTATATTCCGAACTGCGTCTTTTTATCGTAAGACTTCGTTGAGGGCAAAAAAATAAGAACAAAAAATCAAATCACACCATCTTGATATATATTGTGTTGTTTGAGCTATTGATGCTGATTTGGGTTTTCGATCGATTCGTCTGATCAACGCTATCGATAGGATTTCCAAAACATTTGAACAGAGCAAACTGACACAATATTGTTGTCTAATTTGATAAATAAAATAGTTTTGTATGATTATATTATATATAAGTCTAAATTTTTATGAAATTAAAATGTTAATGAAACTGTTGTCCGAAATGTTAAAATTTAATTTCCATTTATTGTTTTATAAATCATTAACTATTTCATAATAAATAAATGAATTTATAAAACTTGGGTATAATTTGATTAGAATTTGTAGTGAATTTAATTAGAATTTGAGAATTTAATTCCGATAATTTAGAACTATGGTTTTAAAGTTTAAAATATATATTATTCAAAATATTTTCGAATAGAAATGGTTTTCAAAAAAAATTTAAATGGTTAAATTTGAGCTCTTCTCATTGTCGCTGGAAAATAGTTTTGGTGATGACGGCCGCATCATCGACATTCATTTTCGAGTTTCGAAGTGGAGAGACTATTTTGTAGTTTTGCTACGGGTTGTTTTGGAAAATAAATTGATTTGAATTTCTAAACATGACTTGATTTGAAATATATATTGAAAATTTTAAATTTGATTTAATATATATATATATTTATTTGTCTATAAATGGTTTGAAGTTAATCGAAGTTAATTCTTAAAATTTTGATTTAAGGACGATTTTCAATGAAGACAAAAGTTTTGACTAAATACTTAACTTGAAATAAACAAATGGTAAAACTTCACTTGGATAATACTCAATTGCATTATATATAACTTACCTAAATTTTCAAAAGTTAAATATGTAATTGAATATTATACAATATAAATGATACCAAAGGAATTTTTAAATAAATTTGAGTAGTTATATTAAAATATACTTAATATAAATGTGATAAGATATATTAAGTGAAAAAAATAGATTGAATAATAATTTGGAATAAAGAAGAATTAAATTTATCGAATAAAATATGATTATAATAATGGACTATTCAAATTTGTGATTTTATGAATTTTTAATTAAGAAAATTGGATAATATATAATATAAATTGTCTTTATAAATAAAATGTGAGTGCGTATAATAAATGATATCACTTAGATTTTAATTATAAAATGTTTATGGAGATAAATAGAATAATAAGTTAAATAAATAATAGGTGAAATCAATAGAAGAAATTTTTTGTTTTGAAAGTTAATATATTGAATTAAATCAACTTAATAAGTATCTTGGATTAATTGAATTTCATTCAAAGAAACCTGTTGTACTTAACATTAATAAATGTGAAATCGAATCAATTTAATTGAAACCTTGAATTTAAAAGCAAATTGTTGAATATAAATTTATTTAAATTGAAACTTATATGGTTTAAATTTATTGTTTTATTTTGTAATTCGAGTCTATTTTCTTCTGGTTGTTTCTATTCTCCTACTTTCTTCCTTTTCGGGGACGAAAAGTTTTGAGTGGGGGAGAATGTAGCGACCGGTAAATTTAACTGGTTTTAGCAGCGTATTTAATTGAAATTTGGTGGAATATTTAAACGATAAAATTTTGAAATATAAATTTGATATTTAGAATGCGTCCAGTTAAATATAGCAACCGGTAAATTTTCATCTGAAAATATGAAAGTTTATTTCGCGCGTAAATTTACTTCAATCTAATCAGTTAAAAAGCGATGAAAATAAAACGTTTTCAAAACCAAAATATTTTTACATAGAAAAATTCTAAACATCTTTTGAGCAAGTTGTCAGTTTGTCGTTTTTCCAAATTCGGACATCTTTGGCTCCGTCGATCTTATTTTTCTGCGATTTTTATGCATTTTCCGTAGTATAAAATTTCGAAATTTTATAATTCAAATTAAATCACTGACATATATATACCAATTTGATCATCTCGTCGTGCTGATCTTCGCAGCATATTCGTTTGTGTGTTTTGGAGTCCGGAAGACGGCAAAAATCTACGGAAATGATTTCCGTATCGGTTCCACAGTTTGGCTTTTGGCTTCCCGTGACTATTAAATTTCCACCATTTGAAAACCATGCAGCCAGCTGTCTTTTTTGTAACATTTCTGGAATCAATCCATTTGACCTTTGGGTGTTCACATAGTTTCAGTGTCATTTATTAGTTTACACTTTCACAAAAATGTATACACGTTCATATTCATTCTCTGTGAATTCAAACCATTTGTGCCTTTTCATTTGAGGCCATTCCAATGTTGCACGTTTCTTATTCCATATTTTTCATGCAACCTATAGACCCATCTTCTCCTAGCCCTCCACATAAGCTACCCGTCACCACCCAACAAAGCATCATCCGCAACCGCTGTCGCGCCTTCCATTCGCCACGACCTCCGCGCCGAACGCTCTACCTCCGCTCCTCCCTCGGCCTCATTCTCTCTCCACCATTCCACCCGTGTCTCTTCCTTCCGGTGCTAGTGGCAACAATCACTCCTCTCTGTTGTATAGATGTAAGTGTATAGTTATATACCCTTATTATATATGAGTGATACATTTTATAATTATATATATATATCAGTAGTGGAGTTGAGGTATGCATATTACAGATTGTGTATATGTGTTCAAAACACATGGGTTTTCCTTATTCTAATCTGTTATTGCATTTCATAGTATATACAAAGTTATAATATAAGAATCTGCGTATATAAGTTAGTTTGCATATATGGTCCGCATTTTATACTCAAAGTTATGATTATAATGTTGATATTAGTAGTTTATTCTATGTTGAAGTTTTGAAGGTTGCATGGAGTAATAGGTTGCATATGCATTTGGTCACAGTAAATATAAAGGCTGATCTGCATTCTTTTTTGGCAGAGATATATGTGTGCATTGAATACATAGGTTAGTCTTTCGTTCTATATATATATATTATAAAGAAAACGTATGTTTACCGTATAAAAGGGTTTCGATATTACTAATTTATATACATATTATTAACGGTTGATATTTGGAAAATTTTATGTATAGACATGTTGAATATGTATATAGGTTTATTAGCTGGTATAATCATGTGTGTATAACATATTACATGTGAAACTTTTATTATTATTATTATAGTTGATAATATATCACTTTATTTTAATTGTTATACTACATCTACAAATTTAGACGTCACTTTACCTGATAATAGATATTATTTACTCATTTTGTTAGTGTTTCGCATGTAGACATTTATAAGTTGTTAAGATCGGTTGCTTTTAGGTGTATATATATTATATTGTTGTTTATTTTAATTATTGTACCGATATATGATTTTCTATTGAACTATGCCTGCAACTTTGTATGCTATTTTGTGACCTCATGTTCATTAGTTAAACAAGATTTTATACATATGTTTGAAGTATAAATATTATTCATATACAGAGTTTGAACATGGTCAGTAAATAATATACGTTGTTTTTTTTTTAAAATAAAATAAAATTGAATGAGTTTTACGTAACCTGTACATTGGTACAAAGCTTTACACATATAATAGTTTTATATTAAGGTATCCATATTTAAGTACTTGAATTATTTATGTGTTTTGATTTAAACAATGATTTTGAAGGGTATATATATTCAATTTAAAATGTGTTGTATTTAGAATATGTTTATATATGAAAATAGTCATATTTAGTTATATGCATAAATTCGCTTGTGCCAACTATCTTCATCGACCCCGTTCCGATTTTTCCATCTATTCTTATTATCAGCTTTGTCCGTCGTACCTAATTCCTTCACCAATTAGTGCCCATCTCAACTTGCTTTGGAACTTGTAGCTTGCTATGTTGTAAAACTCTCTTGCCTCGGAAGGTGAGTAATCACTCACGATTAATATTCTTTTATTTATTAAATTTGATTTCAATTGAAACGACAATTGAAATATGCTGCAGTTAGTCAATTACACTGTTATATCTGCTATCCCCTATATCTGTTCACCTATGACATCTGACACCATTATCTGTAAATTATTTATGCGATGATAATCCAGTTTGGTTGATAATTGATTGATTGTTTGTTGTTTATATTGGATGTTAAATTGTAATGTATAAAGTGATAAATATTAAGCAATTGAATTTGACATAGGATAGTTTAAAAATGTGAATCGACATATGTGTTGAATTTGATTAGTTAACTTGAATAATATGACCCTTTTAATTGTTAAGTTAATTGACACGTAAAATTTGATAAATTACACTTTGAACCTTTGAACGTATATTGGATTAATTTGTTGTAGTATTAGATTTGAAATTGAAATTGAACGACAAGTGGTAAAACGGTAATGAATAATCTTTAATCTACATGAAATGATAGTGTAGATTCTGGAGATAATTATATTAATTCGCACAAACAACAATGTGAATTAATACGATTATTTCGGGATTATTTGAATTGATTATTGTATTGTTATTGATTGTGTTATTGCTTGTTTATTTACTTTGACACCATCCCTGTTATCACACTGCAAGTTCCCTTTGTTATGTTTGACTTTTGAATTGGAATTGGAATCGGGTTGAAATGATAAGTACCCAAATTGAACTCTACTTAGGATAGAGAATTTAATAAATCCGATTGGTCAATAATTTGATTTAAAAATAGAATAATGATTTTATTCGAGTAAAGAATGAGTTTTGAAATGAAGTCGGAATTTGAATTTTGAAAGGAAAATGTAAAGATTGAAATATGAAGCAAATATTAACGTAGTAATTGATGAAAGAACGTTGTTTGAAATTTAATTATTTATTAATTAAATTTGGAAATATTAATAAATAATTTGGAATTAGTTATAATTGAGTTTTGAAATTATTAAGTTTGAAATCATTTAATAATTAAATGTGAAATTATAATTATGTTTCAAAATATAATTAAGTTGAAATTATTAAGTTTGAATTCATAATTAAGTAGAAATGATTTAATAATTAAGTTTGAATTGATAATCAAGTTTGTAATTGTTAATTTTTGAAATTATTAATAATTAAGATTGAAATTATTTAATAATTGAATAAGATTGAATTATTCGATAATTGAATAAAAATTGAATTCTTTGATAAGAGAAATTGAACCTTTGAATAAGTGGACTTGAACTTCGTTAATAAATGGAATTGAGTTCTTTATTTATTTAAGTTGGAAAAATTATTTGAGTAAGTTAATAAGCGAAATTGAAACTTCTCGATTATGTGAAATTTAGTTCTTTATTAATTGAGTTTGAAATTTGTAACGAAGTCAATAAATAAGTGAAAATTGAATTTCTTTAACAAGAAATAAAATGTGATTTATTGAAATGAATGGGATTTATTGAAATTAACGTAAGACTTGTAATTTAAAGAATTGATTTGATGAATTTAATATTGTTTCAATTTGAAGTTTTGATATAATGAAGTTGAACTTAAGAAATCGATTTAATGAATTGGGAATTTAAATGGAAATTGTTTTGAATGATAAATTAACTTAATGAATATTGAATGAAATCGATAAATGAGTTTAAATTGGTTTGAATATTAAATTAAATTAATTTAAATGATTTCGGAATGAAGTTTATATACGAGCTTGAATCAATATTGAATTGTTTTAGAATAATAATTGAAATCGAATTATAAGATTTTGAAATGGTAACTTGAAAGTTGAAACGTAAATTCTGGAGATTGATATTTAAAGACAAATGAAATGTTAATTTACGAATTGAAATTGAAATTGATTTGGTTTGAAATTTATTAAACAACCAATCGGTGTAATAATTACGAAAGTTATTAAAGAGACCGGAATCGGTTATGGATATACTCTCTATCTAAACCGAAAACCACTTTAATAACTATACGCGGAGTGATTATCCAGAATGAAGTGGTTGGAATGATGTACGTGATGACTGAAGAAAGAGAACGATAATGGATAGCCTTGACACTTGTGTCAAATTGGAAATGACTAAAATCAGGAGCCGTGCCAGGCCAAATGAGGTTAGCTACCTCGAGCGGACACACTTATTCGTAACTACTACTCATTACTTGCGATTGATTGGTGCACCCTCGGAATTTCAGGGGTGTTGTTTCGTGGTGTTGCGATCGCTGCGGCGATGCGTTCTCACCAGTCCGGATCGGGCGAACGGTAGTTTCACTACCTTGGGTATTGCCTCATGTGCCTTGTCATACTTTTATCCCTATATACGCGACCACTACGAATTTGTTTTATGTTATACCTATGGAGTACTCCCTGATATCCCACTAGTTTACAGTGGAGTTTACAGTGCTGTATAGACTATGACATCTATATAAAATGTGTTAAGGGGGATAATGGTAACGCCTTAACGCTATTTTGATATTTTAGATTACTGATAGACATTATCTATTTAGCGTATATTACTACATAGTAGATAGTTTAACGGATCCTTAGAGGATGGGTATTCCAACATCCTTTGAGTTACTTGTATTTCGATTGCTATTTCACTTGAGTTGAATTTATTGATATGAGAATATTAATCCTGTCTCGAGTGTTCTGTGTTTTGCTTTACGCTCGGGTCAGACTGAGTGGTTCAGCTTTCGAGACTCACCTTTGGAGTTGGACTTTTCTTGAAGATCCATCCATCTATTCTGCTTTCAGTATTCGATGATTCCAGTGATGTATTTTGATTTGTATTTGATGTATCATATTACTCTTCTGTTGTATACTCTGATGTATCTTATATATTTATGTAGTAGCTTCATGCACTACTATTTCTTTTACTTCCGCTGCATATTATTACTCTGTGTCTGTGATTCTGTGACTATTTATTTACTGTATATCTCAGTTTTGCCAAATTTAAATCAACAATTTAGTATTCTGAATTATTCAAGTCCGACACGTGCGGATACGAATAGTCCAAAATAGCGGGTCGTTACAGATCTTCTCCATCCATGCTTGGCCGAGACCTTAAATGGCAACAAAACCCACTTGTGTTGCCTTGTTTTGTAAATTCATGCACACATACTCTTTGTCTCCTTTATATTGTTATGGACGACCTCTGTTGGACCTCAACCTGATCCAAACCTGATCCAAATACATCCCATTGCAGTGTTTTTCCAGTCCATAGCTGAAGCATAAGTCGCTGAATGCAAGTGCAAAAGCATTAGCTTTGTGTAACATGTTTATCTCTAGCATTGTTTTGTAATTGTTTGGCTTGTAATTCATGTTTGTATTTGTTTTGTTTAATATTGAACAAGGCAATTAGCTTTGGCTCTCCCACTCTCAAACCACTGTCGGGTTCTCATGCCTTGGAAGTTTCTTGTTCGTGCATTTGGTTGTCATCTCCAGCTTATACAAGTGTGTAATTCTCACAAGACAGTATTTATACTTATATGACTAGTAAACCGAACACATTTGAATCTGTAAAATATATCACCATGTTATATCTGCTATGTTATGATCATATGATATTCACCCATGCTTATTTACCTATTATATCATCTGTTAATCTTATTTAGTGCTATTCGGTTATTTATATCATTTTATCACACTGCAAGTTCCCTTTAGATTAGAATCACTATGTGTTGAAATGATACATACCCGAACGGACTTTAGAGTAGGGAAAAATCATTATTGGCTAAAATGATAGGCCTGAACGATTTTTTTGATTATTTTCATCTACTTAGGACTGCGGGTTCGAAATGATAAAACCCTGGTTTTCTTTGTAAATTACGGATTGAAATGATATATTATCCGTGTCACTTTACCTAGGCTAGAAAATTTTATACAGACCCATGGTTAAAATATATTTTTCTCAAATTTTTAAAGTATTTTAGAACTGTAAATATTATAATATTTTGATTTAAAACTTAATTGAAATGATTTTTGTAAAGTACTATTGATATTCCAAAAATTTATAAGTGAAATAAATTAATGGTAAAGTTAGAAATTTGAAATATAAGTTATCTTGGAAACTTTGATTTAGTTATAAATGGAATTTAAATTAAGTAGGAAATTATGATAAATAAATATAAAATTCGATTTAAAATGAATTTAAAATGATTTTTATAAAGTATTATTGATTTTTGAATAAAGTTAAAATGTTAAATGAATGAATATTAAGTTGAATTTTGAAATATATCTTAAATTGGAAATTTGTGAATTTTGTTTAAAAGTGAATTTTAAGTTTAGTAAATAAAGAGGAAAAATAAGTTATATTTGGAAATTTAAACTTAAGTGTTGTGTTAAAAAATTTAATTTAAAGAATTGAAATTGAATGTGTCAATTTAATATGTGAATTATTATTAAATATTGATTTTGAATGAAAATTTAAACTTATAAAATCAAGAACATAAGGGTATTTAAATGATTATCTTAAAAGTGAAATATATGATTTTATAAGTTTAAAATGATTTAAGTAAAATTTAACTGTTTGTGAAATTATATTGAATATTTGAAATTTAATTAACAGCATTTTTGAAATGTTATTATTTCTAATGTAAATGATATTACAGCATTTGTAAATGCTGTAATTGATAGAAATGAAATAAATGGCTAAATGAACTAAGGCTATTACAGCACTTTGTAAGTGCTGTAATTGCTGGACTTAACTAATGTTTTAATTGAAATCTAAACCTATTACAGCATTTACATGCTGTCTTTTGCTAATTGAATTGTTTTTAAACATAACTTTCCGTAGCATTTTCTAAGTGCCGTGAAAGTTGAATTTTCACTGTTTTAATAAATTTAAGTGAATAAATGAACTTTGAAAGGGCTAAAATTTTGGAAATTAAATATTTGATTTTAAATATAATGACTTCAAATTTTAATAGTTTAAATGAAGTAATTTGATGTGAAATATAAACCATTTTGAAATGTGACTTTGAAGGATATTTAAATTAAATAAAATGAATGTGGTTTGGAAAGATATGATATTTTGATATTAGAAATTAATTTGAAATGATATTGAATTTTGAAACTGATATTTGATTTAGAAGTATAAAATAACATTTTTTAATTTTAACCACGGGATGTATTTAATTTAAAGTTTAACGGATCCTTAGAGGATGGGTGGTCCCAGGCATCCTTTAGGTTACTTGTATCGTTATTACAATTCACTTGAGTTGGTTTACATTTTATAAGTATATATATGTCCCGACTCGAGTGTTTTGTGTTTTACTTTACGTTCGAGTCAGCCTGAGTATTTACAGCTTAGCTTTGGATTTCTTTTCTGGAGCTAGGAATCGCTGGAGATTCTGCTTGTCTAGTTATCTATTACATTTCAGTTTCAGTTGTTCTATTTCAGCTTTTGTATTTATAAACTTCTATGTATTTGAGATTTCTATTGTATATGTTTTTTAGACTGATATTATGTATTTGTTTGAGAGTTTGTTACAGTAGCTTCATGAACTACTATGGTATTTCAATTTCCGCTGCGAGTTATTCTGGTATTTCTGTGTCTGTGATTCTGTGATTGTATTTCATTTGCTTCAAATTTATTTACAACGCGGTATTTTGCGCAATTCAAGTCCGGCATGTGTAGATGCGAATGGCTAAAAATAGCGGGTTGTTACAGTTGGTATCAAAGCTTTGGTTTTAGGCAAACCTTAGCCTGCGGAGCGAAAAATTATTAGAGATAGGGTAGAAATACCCTAGAATGAGTGAAATTAATCTCAGAATCCTTTCTTTGTGAGAGAACGTATTTTCGAAGTATAAAATAAGTTCCAAATGATTTTTAAAGGATTTTCAAAGATTATTTTGGTATAAAAATTTTCTTATTTTGAAACCAAGATTTTCAAAACTTTATCCCTTCGGTATTCACCTTATTAGAATCTCTTGGTTAGGATTCTTATCGATTAGGATTACTTGAACTTTGGAACGCTCCCACTTGTTCTGAAATCCAGTCTTGTCTTTCATATTTTATCCTTTTGATTTTAGGGCATTCCATAACTCCACTTTGGAATGACCTCTATAAAGATCGGTGATTCCGCAAATCTTTGAATGATTTGTAAAGGGGCGAAATTCCTTTATAATTGGCATTGATTCACCGGAGATTCCTGTATCCTCGGCTTTCGATGCTATCTATCTTCTGCTCTATCTAGATTCTATATCTGGCGATCGAATGTTGATTTGCCTTAGATTTTCGAATTGATTATATTCATGAAATCACGGTTGACCGGTTAAGGTCGCCCGCGATTTATATGGGCTTATCCATCTTCTATTTGGTAATAAAATTTAATTATCTTCGTTCGAGCTTATCTTCAAACCAGAATTCTATTTGATTAGAGTTCCTCTAAATTCGAATCTTTGTATAGTTTGAAATCTAACCTTGAACCATTCTTTGGAAATTTGTGTTTGATTGTATTTTGAATTTGTGCATACATCGAAATTATTATTTTGACAAGGATGACCCTAATTTGTATATAAAGGTTAAATGTTTTCGATAAGGATTATATACCTTTTTAAAATGAAAATTTGAAATTTTGAAAGGATTTTAAATTTTGAAATTTTTAAAAGAATTTGACTTATATAAACTGATTTATAAATGAAGGGTTTTGAATTTGAATTTCGAGGAATTGAACTCCGGTTTTTTGAAATCGGTTTTAAGATTTTGGAAAATATATAATAATAATAATATGATTTAAATATATTTTCTGAATAAGAAATGTTTCAAATGTATTCAAATGAATCCCAATGATTTCGAAGAGATTTCAAAGAAGTTTAAAGAAAATAAAAGTCCAGAACCCACTTATGTCGCTGGAAATTAATTTCGATGATGAATGCATGCATCATCGACATTGATTTTCGAGTTTCTGAGTGAGGGAAAGGCCACTCTAGTATCTTTGCTATGCGAGTGATTTTGGGAAACCAAATTTTTGATTTTAGATTTCGAATATGATTTGATGTTCGAAAGATATGTGTGTATATATATATATATATATATATATTTCAAATGATTTAAAGTAAGCCGGTGTTCAGTCCTCGAGATTCAGACTTGTTTTGGTATAACCCTATCTTTTGGAATTGGTTTACTGATTTGTGGGTGATTTCCAACTCTTAGATTGAATATATGATTTCTTCGACTATTTCGAAGGTTCGAGCGCTTCCAAATCAAGGTTAGCTTTTCAAAGCTAAGAAATTTTGAAAGGTATAAGGTATTTGATAAAGAATATAAGTTTAGTTTTGTATGACTGAAGTATAAAGTAATATGATTTATATAAGTTTGAAACTGTTTGTTGAGTGAAATAAATAAGACTATTTTGAATTATACCGGTATGAAATATGGATTTGGAATGTTTTTAATAAAGTATATATATAGAATAATAATCTTTCCAATGGTAAATTGGATTTTTCATATAGAAATAAATAGCTTGAAGGTTTTAAAAAGAAATGATTTTAAACCTAGTAACAATTTTAGATATTTTGATGATTGAAATGGATTGGAAATGATTTAATCTTTATTTTGATAAAGAATGCGAATTTGAAATGATAATGGATTTTGATGAAGGAATATTTGAAGTTTATATTTGTATGACAGGATATTTGGTTTACTTGTAATTTGAGTTTAATTAAAAATGATGGATTTATGAAATGAATATTTCAAAACTAAGTGATAATGAAGTAAAATTTGAGATATATGAAATTATAAAATTAATTTTGAAATATGGTATATTTAAGCTTTGAAATATATGAAAGATTGAATAGTTTATTTTGTGGATCAAATCTTTATTTGAAATTTGATAATATTTGAAATGGTTTTGTTGGAAAACTAAATTGAATTGAAACTGATGGTTTGAATTGAATTAAAGTTTGGAAATTTTAGATTTGGGTTTGATTGAATAAATTTGTGAAAGTAAAGAATTAAAGGAATGTTTTATGATTTCAAATGTTTCGAAAGGTTATGATTTTCAAAGTGCAATGATTTAAACTATTTTGGTTTCGAAAGATTTATAACTTTGAAAGTATTATGATTTTTGAAAGTGAATATATGTTTGAAATGGAAATGAATTTGTTTGACATAAATTTTGTTGATTTGGAAATTTGGATTATTTTCTAAATCTATTGTTTTAAGAAACTTTGAAACTGAATATATGTAATTAGTAAGAAATGATTAGGCGAAATCATATATGATTTTAAAAATGAATTGATATTGAAATGGTTTGAAATTGAGAACCTTGTTTGTTTAGATACTTTGATTTTGGATTTATCGGACTTATATAAAATTGATTTGTGTAAGTATGAAGTGATTTGAAAACTATTGATTTTTAAAGGTACTTAACTTGTAAATTGAAATCTTATATAATCGAAGTCTATACAAGTGTGATTTGATATACTATTGATTTGGAAAGTATTCGATTTGAAATGGAATCTTATATATAATGGACTTTATATAAGTATAATATTTGAAAGTGATTTTGAAATGTACTATATGATTCATATTTTCAAAGTAAAGATATGGAAAGTGCCTTCTGCTTGATATCTTCTTTGTGGCCACACTGTGGATTCATTCTATCGATATTATTCTCTCTGATTTGGGTTTTTCGGATATGATACTTGAGTATCCATCGAATTCCATGGCAATCTCCATGGTCTTATGATCGCGACTGCATAGCGTAATTCACAGGGGGCTGCGAGAGCCTAAGGGTACAGATGTTTCCTGGAGGATCCAGACGTAACCATTGTGTATCTGTGATCTATTGGGTCGCTTGGTAGCGTAATCTGCAGAGGCTGCGAGAGCCTAAGGGTATGGATGTTTCCTGGGGAATCCAGGCGTAACCATTGTGTATCTATAGTACTACCAGTCTTCATGGCATAATCGCAGGGCTGTAGTAGTCTGCCTACGCGTACGGATGTTTCTTGGGGGATCCAGGTGTAACCATTGTGTATCCGCGATCCATGATCGATATGTTTGGTTTGGTTGATTGTTTGGATTGTACTTTCCAAATCTGTTGTTTTTAAAAGGTTTTCTAGTATTTTCACTGGGTGTTGAAACAAATCTATTAAGTACTTGAAGAATTCTAGCTTTGCGCTAGATCAACACATGGCTAGAGTCTACAGGAACGAATGTAAACCTGTTAAGACATCGAGTTATAAAATATTTTGATAAAGTATTATATAAAGGATATTTTGATCATTTATTTTACTTTTCGAAATAATTTATAATGTTTTAAATATTTTTTACTTCAAACTATCAGATTTGAATCAAATGACTATTCATTATATTATAAAATGTTATAAAATTTTAATTGAAATTTATATTGTTTTAAAATATGGTTCATCCTTTTGCTTTCAACCTATTATTCCCTCTAGCTATTTCTACCTTCTTCCTCTTTGAGGATCCTTTTCGCATTGTGGAAAGAATTGGTTCTTTGGCTTATCGTTTGGATTTGCCCAAGAAGCATTCTGGAGTGCATGATGTATTCCACGTCTCACATCTTCTCTGGTATCTTCTTGACCTATCTCTTTTGTTCATCCTTCTGCTATTGATGGTTAGGATATTGAGCCTAATCTGACTGTCGAGAGTAAGCCACTTTGTATTGTCGACAGAGATACGAAGCAGCTAAGAAGGAAATCTGTTAGTTTGATCGAAGTATGATGGGGTACAGATGATCGAGATTGTACCTTGAAAACGAAGGAGAGCATTTGTGCTTCGAATCCGAAATTGTTTTCTAGGTACTATGTGTTGTCTATCTTGCTTTTCCTTATTTTCCTTGTTCGTTCTTTTCGAGGATGAAAAGATTTGAGTGGGGGAGAGTGTAACAACCCAGTATTTTGTAATTATTTTAATTGTTTATTTTAATTATTTAAATTAAAACTCCTAATTTAGAAACTCTATTATATTTATTAAAAATGAATAAATTTTATTATTTTAAGAATATATTTTTATTTTTGTGTGAATTATAATTTCAAACCTGAATAAATAGGATAGTTTCAAAAAATGTGGATTTTGGTCAAATTGATCAAACATTGACTTTTAAATATAAAATTTAAATATTTAAATATTTGAATTTTTGAATTTTATCTTTTATTAGGAAAATAAATTTAATTTCAAGAATACTGCTTTTCATTTTGTTGAAATCCCATTTATATTGTGAAAGTTATGCTTTAGAATATTGTATGTAAATTGATTTAGTAAAATTGTCTATTTTAATTTATATAAATAATATTGTTATTTATCAAATTATGTTCTCATATGTGTTATATGACATGTTAGGTATATATTTTATTTTAAAATATATTTTAAAGTAATGTTACAATTTTTCCAAAGTTTATTGAATTATTTTCAATTTTTAAAGCCTAGTTTCCAATTTTTAGCCATTTTCTTAATTTAATTATATTTATTTAAAACTTATTTATTTATTTTTATGCATTCATTATATTTTTGTGTTTTTATCTTTATTTATATGTATTTTACACGTATTTAAAATTTCAAAAAGAATTATGGAAATTTGAAACGTTTTTGACCTTTAATATGCATGTCTTTTCATATTCAAACTTACCTTTTCACTTCAATCACCACATCCATTCAATTGCTGATCATACCACCTTCTTTCAGCTGACTTCTCCTCAGTTTATCATGTGAAAAAAACTTTCTCAAACTCTAAAAAAGTTTGGCCTTCACCTGAAGAAATTTTTTGGTAAAACTTCCATTTCTTTTTACATTTTCTACTTGATTTTGTTGATTTTGTTGATTTTTGCACATGCATTCATCTCATATGTTCGGCCCCTCCTTACTCCAGCACTTTGGCCGCCTCCACCACCACCTAACCAGCCATCATCCCCTCCTTCGACTGACCTTCCATGGCCGAGACCCTCCAAGTAGATGATCCACCAAAATTTCGAAGAAAACTCCACTTTAAAACTCCATGGCCAAACTCCCCTTGTCTCCACCACTCCAATCATGCTTTGGCCGACCCATACACCACTACCACCAGCCACAACCTGAGCCTAGGACCTCTGTAACACCTATAGTTGACCTTCCCAGTTCTGACCTTGTCCATCCATGCTTGGCCGAGACCATAAATGGCAACAAAACCCACTTATGTTGCCTTGTTTTGTAAATTCATGCACACATACCTTTTATCTCCTTTATATTGTTATGGCCGACCCCTGTTGGACCTCAACCTGATCCAAACCTGATTCAAATACATCCCATTACAGTGCTTTTCCAGTCCATAGCTGAAGCATAAGTCGTTGAATGCAAGTGAAAAAGCATTAGCTTTATGCTACATGTTTATCTCTAGCATTGTTTTGTAATAGTTTTGTTTGTAATTCATGTTTGCATTTGTTTTGTTTGATATTGAACAAGGCCATTAGATTTGGCTCTCCCACACTCAAATCATTGTCGTGTTGTCGTGCCTTTGAAGTTCCTTGTTTGTGCATTTGGTTGTCATCTCCAGCTAATACATGTGAGTAATTCCCATCAGACAATATTTATACTTATATGACTAGTAAACCGATCACATTTGAATCTGTAAAATATATCACCATGTTATATCTGCTATGTTATGATTATATGATATTCACCCTTGCTTATTTACCTGTTATATCATCTGTTACTGTTATTTAATGCTATTCTGTTATTTATATCAGTTTATCACACTGCAAGTTCACTTTAGATTAGAATCACTATGGGTTGAAATGATACATTCCCGAATGGACTTTAGAACAGGGAAAAATCGTTATGGGTTGAAATGATAGGCCTGAACGATTTTTTTAATTATTTTCATTTACTTGGGACTGTGGGTTTGAAATGATAAAACCTGGGTTTTCTTTGTAAATTACGGATTGAAATGATACATTATCTGTATCACTTTACTTAGGCTAGAAAATTTTATACAGACCAGTGGTTAAAATATATTTTTCTGAAAATTTTAAAGTATTTTAGAAATGTAATATTATAATATTTTGATTTAAAACTTAATTATAAATGATTTTTGTAAAGTATTATTTATTTTTTAAAAATTTATAAGTGAAATAAATTAATGGTAAAGTTAGAAATTTGAAATGTAAGTTATCTTGGAAATTTTGATTTGGTTATAAATGGAATTTAAATTAAGTAGAAAAATATGACAAATTAATATAAAATTTGATTTAAAATGAATTTAAAATAATTTTTATAAAGTATTAATGATTTTTGAATAAAGTTAAAATGTTAAATGAATGAATATTAAGTCGAATTTTGAAGTATGTCTTAAATTGGAAATTTGTAAATTTTGTTTAAAGGTGAATTTTAAGTTGAGTAAATATAGAGGAAAAATAAGTTACATTTGGAAATTTAAACTTAAGTGTTAAGTTAAAAAATTTAATTTAAAGAATTGAAATTGAATGTGTGAATTTAATATGTGAATTATTATTAAATATTGATTTTGAATGAAAATTTAACCTTATAAAATCATGAATATAAGGGTATTTAAATGATTGTTTTAAAAGTGAAATATATGATTTTATAAGTTTAAAATGATTTAAATAAAATTTAATTGTTTGTGAAATTATATTGTGTAACGACCTAGAATTTATGTCATTTGAAATTCATATATTTAATTTATTTTAAATATTAATATGTAAAATTTGTAAGTCAAATAAATTTTTATTTCGAATATCTCGGTTTAAATGGATAATTAAATCGACAATTTAACATTCGAAATTACAAAAATAATTTGAAATTGGGTTTAATGTGATTAAAAATTGATTTGTAAAGTTGTATTAAATCATATTGGAGTTAGGATGATGTTATAGAACTTTTAAAATCAAATTAAAAGTAAATTTGTGAAAATTGAATATTTTAATATTTAATTGACGAGTTAAAATAGCCATTTTTCAAACAGTCTCGGATTTCGACGAAACCAGTTTCATCGGATCCGTAATGTTAAATTATTGGATGGTTTCAAATTTCGTGTCAATCAGACTTACGGTTTGTCCGCGGCAAGCTAAAACGCGTAGAAATCGATTCGAGTGAATTTTGAATTTAAAATAGTCGATTCAAAAACTTATCTTTCAAATTTGATCGAATTGGCTCCCGATATATATTCCATTGCGTTCGGAATGGGGGTAAAACATTACAAACGCCAGGCGGCACGCTTCGTTTGGAGTTCGGAAAAATTTCGGGTGAATAGTGCACGGAAATTTTCTATAAAAGGACCTCATATTTTTTAATTTGCTCAAAACCCTAATTCCTTAACCTAGCCGCCACTTTCAGAGATAATTAATGGCCTAAAATGGTCAATCTTCTTCCCCTCCGATCTCCTTATCCATCGACATTTACGAGAAACTTTCAACTACAAAAATGTAGAGCTCCTCGAGCTCGACAAATCCAACGGTCGATCTACATCATCATCGACGAGGGGATGAGAAAATTGGCCGCGTTCGTGCTTGATTTTGCACTTTTTTCTGAGCAAGAGGGGAGGACGAGCTTTATCATTCTCTGCTCGAAGGTCGAGCTCGTAGAGGGCTTTAGCGTGGTGGTGTTTGATCAATGTTTAGATCGACGATGTGGCGTGCAAATTCGAGCAAGGGGTGGCGGCCGTGGGTTATAGGTTGCGTTCGAAACCTGATGTTGGAGAAGAAGTAAAGCACGACCTGGATTGCTTGTGACTGAAACGTGAGGCCCTGATGTGTTCTAAGTTATAAAAATTAAAAGAAATTGTAAATTGATTTATATTTAAATTCGTGTAAACTTTAAAATATCATAACTCTTTCATACGAGGTCGAAAACGCACAAAACGACTTGCGTTGGGTTCGTGTTGACGAACATTACGCGATGGAGCTGGATTGGAGTTGATTGGAGATAGTGAAAATTTTGGGTAAAATTAAACGCGTGTTTAATTTTATTCGAAATAAAACGCCGCGACTGTTATTGGAACTAAGGTGAGAACTTCTCACTCAATCGAACTGTTTCGATTTAAATTTTAAATAGATAGATTTAAAATTGCTTGATTGTATGTTTGAATGATAAATTATTATCTATTGTTTTGAAATATACCCTATACGCCGTATATTAAGCGTGTGTTATTTATTAAAAACATGTACCACGATATTCCATCTTGATTGGAATTGGTATTATATATGTACTTGGAGTTGATTTTCCCGCATTATATAGCAGATGAGACCCTATTGCGCCGCATAATAGCGGATAATATTATATGAACCTATATAATGCGATATTATGTATTGGAACGGAATTGGTATTGTGCTAACATCTGTGGATGCAGGGAAACAGGTTGGAGGGATCCAACTGGATTCCTCAACAATATTGATTTATTTACAGATGTTGTGATATATTCTGTTATCATACGATATATGATGTTTTGGATGCCGTGATTGTTATATTTAGTGCTGTTACAGCATTGGGCCTATTTTTGGAGTTTTAAAAATGTTAAAGTAATGATTTTGAATTTAAAAGGATTTTAAAGTGATTTTTGAAAGTATACGTTTTAATTAAATTTTGGAATTGATTCATTTTAAATAAATAAACGTTATAACTTTAATGTTATAAAATTTATGATTTTTGGGAAAATATAGTTAAAATGTGATTTTTGAAATATGGAGTTAATGAATTTTATAAAATAGTTTAAATTGAGATTTTTGAGTTTTTATAAACGGTTTATACAAAAGATTTATAAAATTGATATTTATAAATTAAAAATATTGGAATTATAAAACGAGCTTTTTTGTGTTAAAATGAAATAGTAAATGGATGGATTTAGTAAGTAAATGAAATTTATAGATTTATAAATTGAGAATTTACAAAATGAATAGATTTTTGTAAAATAAAATATTTATAGTTAAATTTACTTATAATATGGATTTTGGCGTGTAAATGGGATATGCATAGAATTTGTTAATAAAGCGATTTTATAAGTTGAAGTTGTTATAAAATATAAATGGGATTTATAAACATTGTTTTATAAATCCGAAATCGACTTATTTTGATAAGTCAATTATTTTAGATTTTTAAAGGAGATATATCCACGATTTTGGACAGTGGATGATCCTTTAAATAAAATGTGTAGAAAAATGTTGAATTTGATTAACGAAGAATATTCACAATTTTGGGACAGTGAATAATATATTAAAGTGTTTTGGGGAAGTGATATTTTAAATAGAATTAAAACGATTTGAAGTTGTTTTAAAATGTATTAAGTGTCGAAACCATAGATTTCAACATTCATTGTTGAAATAGACGTTTTCGAGAAATAGAAGGAAAAAAATGGAATATAACACCGTTGTTATAGTAAATGATTTTCGAAAGGAAAATGTTTTATATAGGATTGGGATTTATACATATCTATCTTAATTTCGAATCTCGATACTAGTGATTTTGGGTTGTCGTAACGATGTTTTACGCAACATTCGTTTTGACTCAAATGAATGTGTTTAAGAGAATGTTTTCCTTAAAAGAATGAAATATATACTTAATCGTGTTTTAAGTATATTGATTATTTTCTAAGTATTGAAAATAAATGAATTTGTGAATTACTTATTGTTAAATAAGTATTTGGAAATGTTTTCCAATGAAGAGATTGAATGGGTTGGAGAATATATCTTTTCAAAGATAAATTGAAGTGAATATTTGGCAAGCTATTTAATTTATGAAAGATTAATGAAAAGGACCTAATGATTGTTATGGTGCTGGATATTTGATTGTTGGCTTTGATAGTTAAATAACCGAATATCGATATTTACCTTTAAATGGGTATTTGTTGTTATTTCATGAATTTGAATGCTACACTTATTTTTTTAAAATAAGCGGTCGTTATTCGGTTTAGCCGGGAGAGGACTTTGTGTCATAAATCCCATTCCGAATAAGTGATATGTCGTAATGGATAGCATTTGCAGACCAGTGTTGAAAACCGGATATTTCTGAAAACGGAAGGATTACCGTCGAATGACTCTGCATCGGCTGATCTCCGATATAGAGGTTTTATCACCCTTTGTGATGGGAAGTCCGGTCGTGATTAGTGAATATCCGGATTGCAAGGGCTTCTTTGGAAGTGCCTTCGGTTCCGTTCGATCCCGGAACGGACTTGTATGGATGTGTGTCTGACATTTCAATTTGAGATGTAAAGCTGGTTTCAATCAATTATATTTCTGCTGGTGGTGGAGAATTTATTCTCTTAGCTTAACACCCTTCTCTGAGACATACGAGCTCAGAGGTTATGTAGTTGATTGTTACTAGTGATACATTCCCAATTTGGTAATGTGACATACGAAGTGCTGTTGAGCATTTGTTGATAAAAGCTTGGTTTCTATGAAAAGCGTAGCTTTATGGACGAAACTTCGTCGGACCTCACACCCCGAAAATGGTCAAAATAGGAAAGATGCGGCAAGGTTATTAGGGGACAGCGCCCCCTTAGTGTATGTCATTTCCTTCTGGATAGAGGTGGTATTATGGTATGGAGCCCTGATACTTAACCTATGTTGTCGCTGCAAACTTATTACTTTGTGGTTGTTGGTGAATCCCGGAATTTAGGTCGGTTGCGACCGGGGATGGCATATTCATGGCAGTAGTTACCCAGTTAGGGGTAACCCCGCCTTGTGTTGGCAGAGATCCCGTTAGGTTTTTGGGGCATCTTTCCAGAGGCGTACCTATGTGGTAATGGGAAGTTCCTTGGCCTGACCATTTGTTGGAAATCCAAACTCCAGTACGCACCTTGTACGATTTTAGTTGTAGAACCTGCAATTTACTTATGGTGGTTTCCACTGTTTAGATGGTAGCTATAGTAGGCATAGTTTGGAATGTCTATGTTGGCTAAGATTTATATCATTACTTTCGAAATGTTTTTCTACACTCTGCACTTATAGTAATAATATCAAAGAAAAATTTCTATGTATCAAGCATATTTGACTATTATAAGGAGAAATCTCCTCCGATTCTGCGTTTGCATTGTGTGTGTGCAGTAGGCCTTATGGTAGTCTCATTTTCTAAAAAACATAGAGAATCAAATTTAAAATACTTCTTTGTTTGTTTTTAAAGGTAAACTGTTTAAGTTCTCACACTGTCCTATGACTGACCTGGAGTTTATTATTTCCTTCCTAAACTCTAGGTGCCCACCAATTTTAACACGGGTAGTTTAGAGTCAGGTTATCAGGTCATTCTGGAATTCAGGAGTTGCTATAGAGATCTGGAGGCAAGCAGGATGGCATGGCGTATCAACTAGTATATAGTATTTCTTTTCCGCTGTTTGTTTGTTGTAAACTCTGATAATGTAATTTAATGTGATGAAATGTAATAATTGATACAATTCTTTGTTTTAAAGATTATTCATTTATCTATTATATGTTGTTCCGCTGCGATTGTGAGATTCTGATATCGTTATGTTGTTTTTCTTTCTTCTTCTATCTTCTACCTCTTCTTTAACCCTAATGGTTCGGTTTTCCGCCTTCGATTACTCGGCAGTTGATACAATGGACGTATTGATGTCGGCCTTCGTGGGTCGAAAAATCCCCATTCGTTACATTTCGTATCAGAGCATATGGTTAAGTGACAACCTTGGCTCTGTTGGGAATTACTCATTAGAGATAGAGTCAGCAGTACTCTAGAATGAGTTTGAGTGGATAAATAGATATGAGCGCGTATTTGTTAGTGAATATAAAAATTATTTTGTATTGTGTTGACTTATCAGTTGATTGTTTATAGATTCTGGTCGGTGTAGTCTAGCTAACTGTATTGATAGGGGTTTCTAAACTCTTAAACGAGATAAACCGACATAGTATCATTTGAAATAGGGTAAATGAAATTATTTTACCTCGATTATATTTTATATATAAAGGGATAATTTTTCAGAATTATTAATGTGTATATAAACTGATTATTTATTGTTGAAAATGTAAGAATATTTACAAGTTAACTAAAAGGATAAAATTGTATAAGCGAATGAATTATTAAGATGGAATTATAATTAATATGATTTACAATTGTGAAATGATCTTATATAAGTAAAGAGAAAATAGTGAAATTATATAAGTAAAAGATTTGTAAATGTGATTTGTAATTTGAAGTAAAATTCCAGAGGAATATTTGGAAATGTTTTGAATGGGTTTGCAATTTGGAAAAGATTAAATTCCTTTTTAAGTTTGAAAATGATTTTCAAGGGTTTTGGAAAATTGTTTTGAAGGAAAGAAAGCATTAAACTCTTTTTAGTCGCTGGAAAATAATTCCAATAATGATCGCGACATCACCGGTGTTCATTTTCGGGTTTCCAAAAGAGGGGTTGCTGCCAAGTTGTTTTAAATGGAAGTTGTTTGGGAAATTTGAGTTTGGGTTTTGAAATTCAAAGGATAATTGAATTGGTTTCAAAAATGGTTTTTGAAAGATTGAAACGACTCTGGAATGTTATATAAAATGATTGGAATATAGTTATTAAGTTGGAAAATAAATTGTGAATGAATAAATAAAATTTGCAAGTGCAAAGAAAATGAAATTGAAATCCATTTCGAATTTGTAAGTAAATAGGACTGGAATTGGAATCTGAATTGGATTTGGAAATTTTAAGTTAAGTTAGACAAGTGATGTTTATAAAATGAAATATAGCTTAAGTAATTTTGAATGAAGTTGATTTTGGTATCGAAGTAAATTAATAAAGTGAAGTGATGAATATGAACTTGAGTTATATAAATGAAATTCAACTTTATATGGTAAAATGAATTAGCAATTGAATTAATGAATCAATTGAACGTAAATATATTGATATGAAATAATGGATGTAAGTGTTAATTCATTAAAGCTAACTGAAAGTGATGAACCAAATTGAATGAATGTAAGCAAAGTAAAGAAAATTGAATGAATTTGGTTGTATTGAATATACATTGATTGTTAAATTATTGTTAGTCGATTGTATATAATTCATTAATTGTTAATGAAGCTGAATTGATAAAAAAAAATTGAAAGCTATGTAACTGAATTCAAATTGAAAGTGATGTGAATTTTAATAGAATTGAATTTGATTGAATGGAAAGTAAACTAACTTTAATGCAAATTAGTGAATGTAAACTAATTGAAAAATGAATGAATGAATATTTGTAAAGTCCAATGTTAACAAATCAAATGTGATTAAATTGAAAACCAATTCAATGGATATTAATGAGAAGTGAATTTATATTGATTTGGTTATGGATTTGTTGGATGTTAGTTGGATCATAGTTGTTTGGTGGTTGCATTTGTTGTTTTGTTGCAATTGCTATGTTGGCACATGTAGTTGTTATGTTGCTATATGCTGTATATTGATGTTACTTGCCTATATACATGTTCTCATTATTGTTGAGTGCTTAGTAGGTGCAGATTGCGCATTGCTTTGCATTTGGAGCTCGCTTTTGCGCTTTATTAGCCGTATATGCTCGCTAATATTATATAAGGTACATATCTCGGATTACATATCGTACTTTTACACTTTTTTCCCTGTGGGATGCCTCATTACTTGATGAGATGTATATTTGTGGTGTGTGTGTGTGTGTGTGTATATATATATTGCCATTTTTTTTGGATCGAGCCGTGCAAAGGAGACTATGGCGAATTTTTCTGAAAATTTAAGGCGTTAGAATATTTTTGAGGAAATTGGAAAATTTTGAAAAGATAACTAAGTATGATTTGAAAACTTAGCAAAGTTTTTATAAGAAGTTTAACTATAGGATTTTGGAAAGTTAAACACTTAAGTGAATTTGAAATCTAATTTGAATGGTTTTGAAAAGAAAGATGGATTCTGTAACTTTTTCTTACTTGGTAATTTCGAGGACGAAATTCTTTTAAGGGGGAAGTTTGTGACGACCCAGAATTTCTGTCATTTGAAATTAATGTATTTAATTTATTTTAAATATTAGTAAGTAAAATTTGTAAGTCGAATTTTTTTTATTTCGAATATCTAGGTTTAAATGGATAATTAAATCGACAATTTAATATTTGAAATTACAAAAATAATTTGAAATTGGGTTTAATGTGATTAAAAACTGATTTGTAAAGTTGTATTAAATCATATTGGAGTTAGGATGATGTTATAGAACTTTTAAAATCGAATTAAAAGTAAATTTGTGAAAATTGAATATTTTAATATTTAATTGACGAGTTAAAATAGCCATTTTTCAAACAGTATCGGATTTCAACGAAAATAGTTTCATCGGAACCGTAATGTTAAATTATTGTATGGTTTCAAATTTAATGTCAATCGGACTTACAGTTTGTCCGGGGCAAGCTAAAACGCGTAGAAATCGATTCGAGTGAATTTTGAATTTAAAATAGTTGATTCAAAAACTTATCTTTCAAATTTGATCGAATTGGTTCCCGTTATATATTCCATTGCGTTCGGAATGAGGGTTAAACATTATAAACGCCAGTTCGCACGCTTCGTTTGGAGTTTGGGAAAATTTCGGGTGAATAGTGCACGGAAATTTTCTATAAAAGCACCTCATATTTTCTAATTTGCTCAAAACCCTAATTCCGTAACCTAGCCACCACTTTCAGAGACAATTAATAGCCGAAAATGGTCAATCTTCTTCCCCTCCGATCTCCTCATCCATCGACATTCATGAGAAACTTTCATCTACAAAAATGTAGAGCTCCTCGAGCTCGACAAATCCAACGGTCGATCTACGTTATCATCGACGAGGGGATGAGAAAATTGGCCGCGTTCGTGCTTGATTTCGCACGTTTTTCTAAGAAAGAGGGGAGGCCGAGCTTTATCATTCTCTGGCCGAAGTTCGAGCTCGCAAAGGTCTTTAGCGTGGTGGTGTTTGATCAATGTTTAGATCGACGATGTGGCGTGTAAATTCGAGCAAGGGGTGGCGGCCGTGGGTTATAGGTTGCGTTCGAAACCTGATGTTGGAGAAGAAGTAAAGCAGGGCCTGGATTGCTTGTGATTGAAACGTGCGGCCCTGATGTGTTCTAGGTTATAAAAATTAAAAAAAATTGTAAATTGATTTATATTTAAATTCGTGTAAACTTTAAAATATCATAACTCTTTCATACGAGGTCGAAAACGCACGAAACGACTTGCGTTGGGTTCATGTTGACGAACACTACGCGATGGAGCTGGATTGGAGTTGATTGGAGATAGTGAAAAATTTGGGTATAATTAAACGCGTGTTTAATTTTATTCGAAATAAAATGCTGCGACTGTTATTGCAACCAAGGTGAGAACTTCTCACTCAATCGAAGTGTTTCGATTTAAATTTTAAATGGATAGATTTGAATTGCTTGATTGTATGTTTGAATGATAAATTATTATCTATTGTTTTGAAATAGACCCTATACGCCGTATATTAAGCGGATGTTATTTATTAAAAACATATACCGCGATATTCCATCTTGATTGGAATTGGTATTATATATGTATTTGGAGTTGATTTTCCCGCATTATATAGCGGATGAGACCCTATATGAACCTATATACCCCTATATTCCGTATTTGAACGGAATTGGTATTGTGCTAACATCTGTGGATGCAGGGAAACAGGTTGGAGGGATCCAACTGGATTCCTCAACAATATTGATTTATTTACAGATATTGTGATATATTCTGTTATCATATGATATATGATGTTTTGGATGCCGTGATTGTTATATTAGTGCTGTTACAGCATTGGGCCTATTTTTGGAGTTTTAAAAATGTTAAAGTAACGAATTTGAATTTAAAAGGATTTTAAACTGATTTTTGAAAGTATACGTTTTAATTAAATTTTTGGAATTGATTCATTTTAAATAAATAAATGTTATAATTTTAATGTTATAAAATTTATGATTTTTGGGAAAATATAGTTAAAATGTGATTTTTGAAATATGGAGTTAATGAATTTTATAAAATAGTTTAAATTAAGATTTTTGAGTTTTTATAAACGGTTTATACAAAAGATTTATAAAATTGATATTTACAAATTAAAAATATTGGAATTATAAAACGAGCTTTTTTGTGTTAAAATGAAATAGTAAATGGATGGATTTAGTAAGTAAATGAAATTTATACATTTATAAATTGAGAAGTTAAAAAATGAATAGATTTTTGTAAAATAAAACATTTATAGTTAAATTTACTTATAATATGGATTTTGGCATGTAAATGGGATATGGATAGAATTTGTTAATAAAGCGATTTTATAAGTTGAAGTTGTTATAAAATATAAATGGGATTTATAAACATTGTTTTATAAATCCGAAATCGACTTATTTTGATAAGTCAATTATTTTAGATTTTTAAAGGAGACATATCCATGATTTTGGACAGTGGATGATCCTTTAAATAAAATGTGTAGAAAAATGTTGAATTTGGTTAACGGAGAATATTCACGATTTTGGGACAGTGAATAATATATTAAAGTGTTTTGGGGAAGTGATATTTTAAATAGAATTAAAACGATTTGAAGTTGTTTTAAAATGTGTCGAAACCATAGATTTCAACATTCATTGTTGAAATAGACATTTTCGAGAAATAAAAGGAAAAAATGGACTATAACACTGTTGTTATAGTAAATGATTTCCGAAAGGAAAATGTTTTATATAGTATTGGGATTTATATATATCTATCTTAATTTCGAATCCCTGCACTAGTGATTTTGGGTTGTCGTAACGATGTTTTACGCAACATTCGTTTTGACTCAAATGATTGTGTTTAAGAGAATGTTTTCCTTAAAAGAATGAAATATATACTTAATCATGTTTTAAGTATATTGATTATTTTCTAAGTATTGAAAATAAATGAATTTGTGAATTACTTATCGTTAAATAAGTATTTGGAAATGTTTTCCAATGAAGAGATTGAATGGGTTGGAGAAAATATCTTTTCAAAGATAAATTGAAGTGAATATTTGGCAAGTTATTTAATTTATGAAAGATTAATAAAAAAGGCCTAATGATTGTTATGGTGTTGGATATTTGATTGTTGGCTTTGATAGTTAAATAACCGACTATCGATATTTACCTTTAAATGGGTATTTGTTGTGATTTCATGAATTTGAATGCTACGCTTATTTTTTTAAAATAAGCGCTCGTTATTCGGTTTAGCTGGGAGATGACCTTTCTGACACCCCACCTCTATACCCACGCTAGCCAAGAACATTACTGTGAATGCTGTCAACTAGCACGGAGAATAAGGCTATTGAGGAGCGACCACCCGTGTAATTTCTTTGCGCGAGCATCGATATGTCAGATAGTTATAATATAAGTTTTCATCTCAAGAGGAAGAATCCGACGTACCGACACAAACTCAAAGCTACTACACAGTGGCTATAATATCTTCAGAAACAAATACAGAAATAAACATAACATAAATCAGTCATAGATAATTCATATCACAAAGGCGGAAGAAGATATGAATATATAATTAACACATGAAAGTGTATATCAGAGTAGTGGTCAAAAAGATCCACAATAATACAAAATAATAGCAACATGTGCTATACAAAAGAATACATCAATGAGTCAATATCTCAAGAGTATACAACAAAAACTACTAATCTAAGTAGTAAGCAAAAGGTCAGGGTAATGGATCCCTGGAGAGAAGTCAAGCTGAAGCACCTGTAACATCTCGGTCTGACCCGAGTATTATTTATAAGAAAATAATAAACGGATCATTCTAACTATAAATATCAGATAACATGATATAGAATAGGAGATATGACTAAACACATAATAATCGCAATGCCAAGCTGTGATAAATATAAGTAATTGAAAATCAAAAAGAGATTAATCAATAACACGATAATCTACTCAAGATAAAAAGGAATGTCATACTCCTAATTTCATTCACCAAGCCACAATAAATGCCATATAAGATATGGCATAGACGATAATATCCATAATGGCATACTACTATAAGTATGTAAATGATAATCAACAAACGATTAATCAATATCAAAGAATCTTCTCAAAGATCCAAAAAGGGTATCATACCCAAAACTTGTATTCACAACAAGTTAATGACACACGAATTCACCTATGCACAAAAATTGATAAATCATATCAATAGAAATCAAAAAGTTGGCGAAACATAAATTCCAGAAATCAACACAAGAAATCCAGTCAATGACACACAAATTCACCTATGCACAAGAATTGATAAATCATATCAATAGAAAAAAAAAATAGATGAAGTATAAACTCCAGAATTCGACACACGAAATCCAGAAATTTCACAAAGTAAAGGGAGGGGAGGCCTATCACATGAACGGGAGCATGAAAACTCACCAACAGCTGTAACACATGAACGAGAAGCTATCTCATGGTAGCTAGCCATTAATTTGACACACGAATGGTCCGAAGACCGTGGGTTGCTACCCCACCAAATTTGAGTCGAAACTCCACAAAGCAGACAAAGAGACATCGCACAACTGCTAGTCTAAATCACAAAAATGATCGTCATGATCATCGAGAAGTGTCAATTACACTAAGCTAGTAAATATATGAGTTTAGCTTCATGTCCCATAACCACTTGCTTAACTTAAATATTTACGAACAAATTGTAGATCTCCACTAGAAAATTTTCACAAGAGTTTCAATCGAACAAGTCCAAGAATTAACCAACAAAGTAAACGCAAGCGTTTCATACCACTTGTTTTACTAAGTCGTTTAATTAGATTTCTCATACGAGTGAGATAAAGGTTTATATATACTAATAGATTGGAAAACGGTTTTATAAACGAATTTGGTATTAAAATAGTATTGAAATCGTTTGAGGAAAGAGTTTTGATATTTACTACTAGTATAGAAAACCTTTATATTTTTAAAGTGACAAAGCACAAGGGGGATTGTAGAAACAATCAATCACAAAGATCACATTCGAAGATGTGAATAAAAATCCAACGAAATCGATAAAGGATCCATCGAAGTGGATATATCTAAAATTCCCAAAGAAAATAAGTCATCAAAGATGATAATAAATGATGACAATAAATAGGATCATCATGAATCGATTTAAATTGGAAATTCAATCCAAAAAGGCAAATTGGACTCAAACAGCAGATTCAGTCGACTGAACAGAGTTTTCAGTCGACTGACCCTGTACCTGGAAATTTTCCAGGTTCAGGAAACTTTCTGTTTCCAGGTTCAGTCGACTGTACAGAGTTTTTCAGTCGACTGAATCATGCCTGGAAACTTTCGGGTTTCAGGTTCAGTCGACTGAACAGAGTTTTCAGTCGACTGAATCATGCCTGTGCTGTTTTTAAGCCTATTTAAATGAAGAGCAAATTCTTCCAAAATGCAACCGGACGAACATTGGCTCTAAGGGTTTATGCCAATCGGCAACCCGGCCCTATATGCTCCTCGATGCATCACCAAAAGCATGATCAAACATCCATAAAAGGATTTCACACAAATTTGACTTAAAAACCCAAAAATTGGAGTATTCACAAAACCAATCCAAATCAAGAGAAAATGCACATGAAGAAGTGTTAGGAATTCATAACCAACAACCAAAGATAATTATAGTCATAGATGTGAGATAAAAATCTCACCTTTTCACAAAATCGAACAAGAAGAAGCTTGAAAGCAAATGGAGAATCAACCTCTCTTCAACACAACCCAATTGAGCTTGAATCTAAGCTCAAAAACAAGAACATTCCCAAAATTAGGTTTAGGAATTTCTGAAATTGGTAAGAGAATAAGTTGGAGAAGAAGAAGAGAAGCTTACGAATGGGTTCTTCTTGAGTTTGGAGCTAGGAATTTGATTTGCAAGAGAAACTAGGGTTTTGGAGTTTTAATTTCCAATCTCTCCCACCATTAATGCTAAGAAGACTGAAATGAGAAGAGAATGAGGGTGAGTGGGGAAGAGTGGCTCAGATTTGAGCATAAGTTAACATAGGGCTGAGCCCAAAACCAAACCCAAAGTGAAAAGTAGCAAAAATCAACTTTCTCCAAACATATCGAAGCTTATACTCAAAAAGGTCGCAAACGGCATTTTAAACTCAATGGAAGTGGTCCCGAGTCCTAATTCGACCGTATGGAAAAAGTAGCTTTTCGGACTAAAATCCGACTAACGATAAAATATTTAAATAAAATATTTAAATATAAAATCGATAAATATGTGGGTTGTTACAGACTCCCCTCCTTAAAGAAATTGCGTCCTCGCAATATTACAAGAAGAAGATATATAGTAACAACCATAAAAGCATATTCAACACAAAAGAAGTTTGAAATAACAAGTTCACCTCAAAGAGCACGAGAAAGTAAGTCCGGGTGTGTTCGCTCGATGTACTCTCTAGATTCCCAAGAACAATCCTTAGGATTTGAAGACCATTGAACTTTAACAAGCGGAATATCTTTATTTCGAAGTCGTTTGACTTCCGAAGTAATGACACGAATAGGATGTTGCTCATAAGTTAAATTAGGCGAAACTTCAATCTCTTCCACAACACCGGGCTCAAGAACAGAATCGGAATCTCGAAGACATTTCCGAAGTTGAGAAACGTGAAACACGTCATGGATAGCAGAAAATTGAGCCGGTAATAAAAGGCGATAAGCCATGGAACCAATACGTTCGGTGATAGGAAATGGCCCAATATATCGAGGCGCTTGTTTTCCCGATCGACTGAAACGTACAACACCTTTCATAGGTGACACACGAATGAACACAAGATCTCCCACAGAAAATTCTAACTTCCTTCTCCGGTTATCGGCATAGGATTTTTGTCTACTCTGGGCTTCTTTCATCCTATGTCGAATAAGTTCAATTTTCTCTGTGGAATCACGAATAAAATCTGGACCTAAAACCAGCTTCTCACCGGCCTCAAGCCAACAAGAAGGAGATCGGCATGGCCTTCCGTAGAGTGCCTCAAAAGGTGCTATACCAATACTAGATTGGAAGCTATTATTATAAGAAAATTCAACAAGAGAAATATGATCTTCCCAACTTCCACCGAAATCAAGCACACAAGCACGAAAAAGATCTTCAAGAGTTTGATTAACACGCTCGGTTTGTCCATCGGACTAGGGATGATAAGCGGTGCTAAAATTAAGCTTCGTTCCTAAAGCTTTTTGAAGACTCTTCCAAAATCCACTAGTAAACAATGGATCACGATCACTAACTATAGAAGTAGGAACCCCATGCAATTTAACAATCTCTTTGATAAAGAGCTTGGCCAAAAGAGGAACGGTTCGGTTAGACCGAACGGGAATAAAATGGGCAGATTTAGCAAGTCTATCAACGATCACCCATAAGCTATCATGACCCGAACGAGAACGGGGAAGGCCATCTATAAAATCCATGGAAATTTGGTCCCACTTCTAAATTGGAATTTCTAAAGGTTGCAATAACCCACCGGGCCTTTGATGTTCGGCCTTAACGAGTTGGCAAGTCATGCAACGCTTAACGAAGTTAGCGATGTTAAGTTTCATTCCCTTCCAATAATAAAGTCGCTTCATATCCGCGTATATTTTACTACTACCGGGATGAATGGTAAATTTAGAATGATGAGAATCTTCTAAAATGTCTTTACGAAGATCACTAATATTTGGTACGATAAGTCTACCAAATCTCCGAATGCCGCCACGAGAATCGATATCAAAGTCCTTCAAACCTTCAATATCAATCTTATCCTTAATATTTTGGCCAAGAAGGGCCAATTCGGGATCTAACCTTTGAGCTACAAGAATGCGGTCTAAAAGGGAAGGATGAGCCTCAAGGCTACATAAAACAAGAGATGAACATAAATCGGATACGCGGTCTCGAATCTCATAAGTGGATAAGATCTCGAGATCGTTCCATTCGGATATCATCATAGAAACAACAGCTTGTTGTTTTCGGCTAAGAGTATCGGCGACACGATTACCCTTACTGGGGGTATAAAGAATATCAAGATCATAAGGAGCAAGGAACTCGAGCCAACGCTGTTGACGCAAATTAAGTTCCTTTTGGGAGAATAAATATTTCAAAGACTTATGATCCGTGTAAAGAACAAATTTCTCTCCCAAGAGATAATGACGCCAAATCCGAAGAGCAAAAACAATAGCCGCGAGTTCTAAATCATGAGTGGCATATCTAGTCTCGGCAGGCTTCAATTGCCTAGAAGAATAAGCAATAACACGTTCTCTTTGCATAAGAACGGCACCCAAACCAACGCGACTAGCATCGGTATAAACAACGAAATCTTGATTCCCCTCGGGAATAACAAGTATAGAAGCATTAGATAGGAGTTCCTTTAATTTCGGAAAAGAAGCTTCACATTTGTCCGACCAAATGTATTTAATACCTTTCTTCGTTAAGCTAGTGAGAGGCACGGCAATCTTAGAAAAGTCTTTGATAAAACGACGGTAATAGCCCGCCAATCCAAGAAAACTACGAATCTCCGTCACACTCTCCGGTCTCTTCCAATCTTGAATCGCTTCAATCTTTGAAGGATCCACGGAAATTCCGGATTCGGAAATAATATGACCGAGAAACTTCACACGAGATTGCCAAAAATGGAATTTAGAAATTTTTTCCTTTAATTGATTACTCCTAAGAGTTTCCAACACAATCCGAAGACGTTTTTCATGCTCCTCCTCGGTTTTAGAATACACAAGAATATCATCGATAAAGATGAGAACAAACCGGTCGAGAAAGTCTTTAAAAACTCGATTCATTAAGTCAACAAAATAAGCCGGGGCATTCGTTAACCCAAATGGCATAACAAGCCATTCATAAGATCCATACCGAGTACGGAACGATGTCAAAGGAATGCTATCCTCTGCAATACGAAGCTGATGAAAACCGGTAGCCAAGTCCAATTGTGAAAAGACTCTAGCACCACTAAGTTGATCGAATAGATCATCAATCCGAGGTAAAGGATATTTATTTTTGATAGTAAGATCATTAAGCTTGCGGTAGTCAATGCAAAGCCTAAGTGTTCCATCGGATTTCTTCACGAAGATAGCCGAAGCTCCCCAAGGCGAGGAACTAGAGTGAATAAATTGCTTCGTTTCCAATTCAGATAATTGTTTACGCATCTCCTCGTTTTCTTTATTGGACATACGATAAGGAGGACGAGTGATAGGTTGAGCTCCAGGAATAAGATTAATTCTGAACTCAATTGCTCGCTTAGGTGGTAATCCTAAAACGGGCTCGAATATGTCGGAAAATTCACGAACGACGTGAATAAGAGAAATAATATCACCCTCATCGTCATCATCCTCATCATGAGGATTTAAAGAATATAAAGATGCAACCAAGCTGGAATCTGAATCTTTAAGATTAATAGAAATCTGCTTAACAGATTGAGGATGTCGAAGATGAATAGTCCGCTCAGGACATAGGATATGAGCTTCGTAACGGTTAAGCCAATCCATTCCCAAAATCATTCCAAAGCCTAAATAACGCATGACATGCAAATCGGTTAGGAAAGGAGAATCACACAAAATAATCTCGACATCCTTACACAATAAACTGATTGTCGCGGATCCACCAACCGGATTCGCAATTCTCAAAGAAGTCATTAAACACAAAACATCCAAAGAAAAGGTATCAACAAGTTCTTTTGATATAAAAGAATGGGACGCACCCGTATCAAAAAGAACTCTAATAGGATGATCACGAAATAAAATAATTCCATCCAGAATAGAATGAGAAAACCTTGGCCACGAGATGTGTTGTCAGGGGCTTGAGCAACATTAAGTTTTCCCTCCCTCCTATTTTGAAGTTTGGGACATACATGCATAAAATGGTCCGGGCTTTTGCAATAGCGACAAGTACGAGGCTTTGAACACTTGTTCGCAAAATGGTCTTTCGAACCACAATTATAGCATTTCCCTTGAGTAGAGGAAAAGGTCTTTTCAGCAGGAGTTGCTTGCCTCCCTTTCTTATTGGGATAAGGGCCTTTGAATTTGTTTGGCCTCTTCTTGTTGTTGAAGTTTGGTTTGGAACCCACCACTTCAACATCGTTCTCCCTATCCGCCTCTTCAAGATGAAGAGCAATATCAATGAGTTGGTCGAAAGAAACTTCTAATTTTAGAAGTAATGGCTTCTTGAGATTTTTGTTTAAGCCATAAACGAATCTCTGGTTCTTCTTTAAAGGGGTGTTGATGTATTCAACCCCGTATTTATAAAGCGACTCGAAGGAGGCGACGTAATCAGTCACGGAGGACTCACCTTGAACAAGGTCTATAAATCGTCGAGCCAATGTCACTTTTTCAGCTTCCGGTACGAATTTCAACTCGAAGCGTTCTCGGAATTTCTCCCAGGTGAGATCCGCTTCATTAATCTCAGAAATAAGAAACTCGTACCAATCCAATGCTCTTTCTCGGAGCATACTTGAGGCCACCTGAACTCGGTGAAGGTCAATAAGATTCATGCGCGAAAAGACGCGATCGCATGTTCTAAGCCAAGCTTGGACTTCAATAACAGTTTCGGAACCATTGAATGGCTCCCCACCCAAATTGGTGTAATCGCTGCACAAGCGTGCAAATCCTAACTTTGGGTGAGTAGGTTCCGGGTTAGCTCCAGCTGCTTGAGCATTAGTTACCAAATCAAGAAGCTGTTGAGCAGTCATAAAAACTCCATCCTGGGGTGGAGTGCTAGAGGGCACGGCTCTGGGGCGGCCTGGTCTAGACATTTCTCTTCCTTTAGAAAGAAATAAGAAGAAGAAAAAGGTTATTCACCAAATTGAATATCAAGCAATCTTGATAGATAAACAAGGAATTATAAGGAAAATAGGATGAATCGATACGAAGACTCGAATTAAATCCTAAAGCACGACTCCTAAGATGGACTTAGGACAATGATCCTTGTTATAATATTCCATATTGTTCCGAAGTTTGGCTCTGATACCAAGCTGTGACGCCCCACCTCTATACCCACGCTAGCCAAGAACATTACTGTGAATGCTGTCAACTAGCACGGAGAATAAGGCTGTTGAGGAGCGACCACCCATGTAATTTCTTTGCGCGAGCATCGATATGTCAGATAGTTATAATATAAGTTTTCATCTCAAGAGGAAGAATCCGACGTACCGACACAAACTCAAAGCTACTACACAGTGGCTATAATATCTTCGGAAATAAATACAGAAATAAACATAACATAAATCAGTCACAGATAATTCATATCACAAAGGCGGAAGAAGATATGAATATATAATTAACACATGAAAGTGTATATCAGAGTAGTGGTCAAAAAGATCCACAATAATAAAAAATAATAGCAACATGTGCTATACAAAAGAAAACATCAATGAGTCAATATCTTAAGAGTATACAACAAAAACTACTAATCTAAGTAGTAAGCAAAAGGTCAGGGTAATGGATCCCTGGAGAGAAGTCAAGCTGAAGCACCTGTAACATCTCGGTCTGACCCGAGTATTATTTGTAAGAAAATAATAAACGGATCAGTCTAACTATAAATATCAGATAACATGATATAGAATAGGAGATATGACTAAACACATAATAATCACAATGCCAAGCTGTGATAAATATAAGTAATTGAAAATCAACAAGAGATTAATCAATAACACGATAATCTACTCAAGATAAAAAGGAATGTCATACTCCTAATTTCATTCACCAAGCCACAATAAATGCCATATAAGATATGGCATAGACGTATAATATCCATAATGGCATACTACTACAAGTATGTAAATGATAATCAACAAACGATTAATCAATATCAAAGAATCTTCTCAAAGATCCAAAAAGGGTATCATACCCAAAACTTGTATTCACAACAAGTTAATGACACACGAATTCACCTATGCACAAAAATTGATAAATCATATCAATAGAAATCACAAAGTTGGCGAAACATAAATTCCAAAAATCAACACAAGAAATCCAGTCAATGACACACAAATTCACCTATGCGCAAGAATTGATAAATCATATCAATAGAAATCACAAAAATAGGTGAAGTATAAACTCCAGAATTCGACAAACGAAATCCAGAAATTTCACAAAGTAAAGGGGGGGAGGCCTATCACATGAACGGGAGCATGAAAACTCACCAACAGCTGTAACACATGAACGAGAAGCTATCTCATGGTAGCTAGCCATCAATTTGACACACGAATGGTCCGAAGACCTGACACACGAATGGTCCGAAGACCGTGGGTTGCTACCCCACCAAATTTGAGTCGAAACTCCACAAAGTAGACAAAGAGACATCACACAACTGCTAGTCTAAATCACAAAAATGATCGTCATGATCATCGAGAAGTGTCAATTACACTAAGCTAGTAAATATATGAGTTTAGCTTCATGTACCATAACCACTTGCTTAACTTAAATATTTACCAACAAATTGTAGATCTCCACTAGAAAATTGTCACAAGAGTTTCAATCGAACAAGTCCAAGAATTAACCAACAAAGTAAACGCAAGCGTTTCATACCACTTGTTTTACTATGTCGTTTAATTAGATTTCTCATACGAGTGAGGTAAAGGTTTATATATACTAATAGATTGGAAAACGGTTTTATAAACGAATTTGGTATTAAAATAGTATTGAAATCGTTTGAGGAAAGAGTTTTGATATTTACTACTAGTATAGAAAACCTTTATATTTTTAAAATGACAAAGCACAAGGGGGATTGTAGAAACAATCAATCACAAAGATCACATTCGAAGATATGAATAAAAATCCAACGAAATCGATAAAGGATCCATCGAAGCGGATATATCTAAAATTCCCAAAGAAAATAAGTCATCAAAGATGATAATAAATGATGACAATAAATAGGATCATCACGAATCAATTTAAATTGGAAATTCAATCCAACAAGGCAAATTGGACTCAAACAGCAGGTTCAGTCGACTGAACAGAGTTTTCAGTCGACTGACCCTGTACCTGAAAATTTTCCAGGTTCAGGAAACTTTCTGTTTCCAAGTTCAGTCGACTGTACAGAGTTTTTCAGTCGACTGAATCATGCCTGGAAACTTTCGGGTTTCAGGTTCAGTCGACTGAACAGAGTTTTCAGTCGACTGAATCATGCCTGGGCTATTTTTCAGCCTATTCAAATGAAGAGCAAATTCTTCCAAAATGCAACCGGACGAACATTGGCTCTAAGGGTTTATGCCAATCGGCAACCCGGCCCTATATGCTCCTCGATGCATCACCAAAAGCATGATCAAACATCCATAAAAGGATTTCACACAAATTTGACTTAAAAACCCAAAAATTGGAGTATTCACAAAACCAATCCAAATCAAGAGCAAATGCAAATGAAGAAGTGTTAGGAATTCATACCCAACAACCAAAGATAATTATAGTCATAGATGTGAGATAAAAATCTCACCTTTTCACAAAATCGAACAAGAAGAAGCTTGAAAGCAAATGGAGAATCAACCTCTCTTCAACACAACCCAATTGAGCTTGAATCTAAGCTCAAAAACAAGAACATTCCCAAAATTAGGTTTAGGAATTTCTGAAATTGGTAAGAGAATAAGTTGGAGAAGAAGAAGAGAAGCTTACCAATGGGTTTTTCTTGAGTTTGGAGCTAGGAATTTGATTTGCAAGAGAAACTATGGTTTTGGAGTTTTAATTTCCAATCTCTCCCACCATTAATGCTAAGAAGACTGAAATGAGAAGAGAATGAGGGTGAGTGGGGAAGAGTGGCTCAGATTTGAGCATAAGTTAACATAAGGCTAAGCCCAAAACCAAACCCAAAGTGAAAAGTAGCAAAAATCAACTTTCTCCAAACATATCGAAGCTTATACTCAAAAAGGTCGCAAACGGCATTTTAAACTCAATGGGAGTGGTCCCGAGTCCTAATTCGACCGTATGCAAAAAGTAGCTTTTTGGACTAAAATCCGACTAACGATAAAATATTTAAATAAAATATTTAAATATAAAATCGATAAATATGCGGGTTGTTACAACCTTTGTGTCATAAATCCCATTCTGAATAAGTGATATGTCATAATGGATAGCATTTGAAGACCGGTGTTGAAGATTGGATATTTTTGAAAACGGAAGGATTACCGTCGAATGACTCTGCATCGGTTGATCTCCGACATAGAGGTTTTATCACCCTTTGTGATGGGAAGTCCGGTCGTGATTAGTGAATATCCGGATTGCAAGGGCTTCTTTAGAAGTGCCTTCGGTACCGTTCGATCCCAGAACGGACTTGTATGGATGTGTGTCTGACATTACAATTTGAGATGTAAAGCTGGTTTCAATCAAATATATTTCTGTTGGTGGCAGAGAATTTATTCTCTTAGCTTAACACCCTTCTCTGAGACGTACGAGCTCAGAGGTTATGTAGTTGATGGTTACTAGTGATACATTCCCAATTTCGTAATGTGGCATACGAAGTGCTGTTTGAGCATTTGTTGATCAAAGCATAGCTTTTATGAAAAGCGTAGCTTTGTGGACGAGACTTCATCGGACCTCACACCCCGAAAATGGCCAAAACAGGAAAGATGCGGCAAGGTAATTAGGGGACAGCGCCCCCTTAGTGTATGTCATTTCCTTCTGGATAGAGGTGGTATTATGGTATGGAGCCCTGATACTTAACCTATGTTGTTGCTGCAAACTTATTACTTTGTGGTTGTTGGTGAATCCCGGGATTTAGGTCGGTTGCGACCGGGGGATGGCATATTCGTGTCAGTAGTCACCCAGTTAGGGGTAACCCGGCCTTGTGTTGGCAGAGATCCGGTTAGGTTCTCGGGGCGTCTTTCCAGAGGCGTACCTATGTGGCAATGGGAAGTTCCTTTGTCTGACCATTTATTGGAAATCCAAACTCCAATACGCACCTTGTACGGTTTTAGTTGTAGAACCTGCAATTTACTTATGGTGGTCACCACTGTTTAGATGGTAGCTATAGTAGGCATAGTTCGGAATGTCTATGTTGGCTAAGATTTATATCATTACTTTCGAAATGGTTTTCTACACTCTGCATTTATAGTAATAATATCAAAGAAAAATTTCTACGTATCAAGCATATTTGACTATCATAAGGAGAAATCTCCTCCGATTCTGCATTTGCATTGTGTGTGTGTGCGGGAGGCCTTAAGGTAGTCTCATTTTCTAAAAAACACTGCGAATCAAATTTAAAATATTTCTTTGTTTGTTTTTAAAGATAAACTGTTTAAGTTCTCACACCAGTCCCATGACTAACCTGGAGTTTATTGTTTCCTTCCTAAACTCTGGGTGGCCACCAATTTTAACACGGGCAGTCTAGAGTCAGGTTATCAGGTGATTCTGGAATTCAGGAGTTGCTGTAGAGATCTGGAGGCAAGCTGGATGGCATGGCGTATCAACTAGTATATAGTATTTCTTTTCCGCTGTTTGTTTGTTGTAAACTCTGATAATGTAATGTGATGAAATGTAATAACTAATATAGTTCTTTGTTTTGAAGATTATTCATTTATCTATTATATGTTGCTTCGTTGCGATTGTGAGATTCTGATATTGTTTTGTTGTTTTTCTTTCTTCTTCTATCTTCTACCTCTTCTTTAACCCTAACGGTTCGGTTTTCCGGCCTTCAATTGCTCGGCAGTTGATACAGTGGACGTATTGATGTCAGCCTTCGTGAGTCGAAAAATCCTAGTCGTTACATATTGAATATTTGGAATTTAATTAACAGCATTTTTGAAATGTTATCATTTATAATATAAAGGATATTACAACATTTGAAAATGTTGTAATTGATAGAAATGAACTAAATGACTAAAATGAACTAAGGGCTATTACAGCACTTTGTAAGTGCTGCAGTTGGTGGACTTAACTAAAGTTTTAAATAAAATCTAAACCTATTACAGCATTTTACATGCTGTCTTTTGCTAATTGAATTGTTTTTAAACATAATTTTCCGTAGCATTTTCTAAGTGCTGTGAAAGTTGAATTTTCACCGTTTTAATAAATTTAAGTGAATAAATGAACTTTGAAAGGGCTAAAATTTCGGGAATTAAATAATTGATTTTAAATATAATGACTTCAAATTTTAATGGTTTAAATGAAGTAATTTGATTTGAAATATAAACCATTTTGAAATGTGACTTGGAAGGATATTTAAATTAAATAAAGTGAATGTGGTTTTGGAAGATATGATATTTTGATATTTGAAATGAATTTGAAATGATATTGAATTTTGTAATTGATATTTGATTTAGAAGCATAAAATAACATTTTTGAATTTTAACCACAAGATGTGTTTAATTTATAGTTTAACGGATCCTTAGAGGACGGGCGGTCCCAGGCATCCTTTGGGTTACTTTTATCTTTATTACAGTTCACTTGAGTTGGTTTACATGTTATAAGTATATATGTCCTGACTAGAGTGTTTTGTGTTTTACTTTACGCTCGGGTTAGACTGAGTATTTACAGCTTAGCTTTGGATTTCTTTTCTGGAGCTAGGAATTGCTGGAGATTCTGCTTGTCTAGTTATCTATTCCTTTTTAGTTTCAGTTGTTCTATTTCAGCTCTGTTATTTATAAACTTCTATGTATTTGAGATTTCTATTGTATTTGTATTTTAGACAGATATTATGTATTTGTTTGAGAGTTTGTTATAGTATCTTCATGAACGACTATGGTATTTCAATTTCCACTTCTAGTCATTCTGGTATTTCTGTGTCTGTGATTCTATGATTGTATTTCATTTGCTCAAATTTATTTACAATGCATATTTTGAGCAATTCAAGTCCGGAATGTGTGGATGCGAATGGCTGAAAATAGTGGGTTGTTGCAGTTTCTTTTGTTTTTTTATTTTATTTTCAACTCGTTCTAACATCAATAACTCTCACATACGAGGTCCGTTTTACATGCGGTTTTCTCCGCTAGGTTTGTATTGGAATTTCGAACATTTTGATGCGGGTTTGAACTAATTCCGAGACTGTCAAATTTTTGGCTTTAAAGTGGATTTAAATTTGATTTAAATTCAATTTTAATTCAAAAGGTGAGTGATTTAACCCACTCACAACTTCTAAAATTTCTTACGTTTGTTAAATTTAATTTATGTTGTGATTATGAATTTATTTATGTCTGTTTTGTATATTTTTAAATTATCATCTCAGTTAATTGCATTTATTTAAATTAAATTGTTATTTAATTTATTATTGAATATAACTGCCAGTTAATTACCTGTTATATATTATCAGTTATATATTGATATTGATTGATTGTTTTGGATGATGATTTTGATGGATGTATGATTTTATGTTGGATGAATGGATGTTTTATTTATATCATCATAATCTGCAAGTTCTTTATTGATATGTCATTATTGATTCGAGACTGCGGTTTGAAATGATATACAACTGTATTTTTATTTTAAATTGCGGATTGAAATGATAAATACCCATATCACTTGACCATAGGATAGAAATTTATATACAGACACCGTTATTCTATATATACAAATATTTTTGAAAATGATTTCTATGGTTTTGGAAAGAAATACATGGATTTATATAAATTTTGAATTTTGAGTATTATATAAATATTATTTTATATATAGTTAATTCTTAAATTTAAGCTATGTATAATTTTGTTCATTATAAAATAAGTTGAATAATAAAGTTTGATTTTATTTAAAATGTAATATGGTTAAGTATTTACTTAAATTATATTTTAATATATTGAGTTTACAATGATATTATTAAATTAAGGTTGATAAGATGGATTTGAAATCAGCTTAAAAATTGTTTTTAAATTCATAATGTTATTTAATTGAAGCAACCTGGAACTTATTGAATTTGATATTTTAAAAGGGCATGATTTTATAACTTGATGAGGGTTTTAAGGTGATTAATAATTCCAAATTTGAGCTTTATTTAAATGATATTGAATGTATTAAATAAATATTTCTAAACCAAATAATAGAAAATTGAATTAAAATATATATGGGATTATCAGATTTGGTTTGGAAACTCTAGAATATTTAAAGACCTGAAATATATCAAGATTGAAATGTTTTATCGAAATTTAAGTATTTTAAAGTATTATGGTTTCAAAGTGTTGGGGTTCGAAGTTGTTATAACTTTGGAAGTTTTATGGTTAGGAATGAATTTAGTTCAAATTGAATTTATTTAAAGAATTATCTTTGAATATATTGATTTGGAACCTATTGGAATTGAAGATTAAGAATATGATTTCATAATGTGGTTTGGGTTTAAGATGATTTAAAAGAATATTTCAAGTTTATATTGATTAAAGGAAGATTTAGTGATCGAAAATGGGGTTTTATTTAAATGATATATTATTGAATCGTATTTGAAATGAAAATGATATATTATTGAATTGGGGTTTGAAGTGTATGTTATTTTGAAATAAAGGATATGGTTTGAAATAGCGATGATATTTGGTTTTTAAAGTATATACTATTTTGAAATGACCATGGTGTTATAATAACGTTTGGTCGTCGAAGAGAACGGGATCAGAAGTTGTCATACTCTCTGCCAACTCCAAAAACCACTTTAACAACAATGTACGCAATGGAGATTCCACAATGAAGTAGGATGGTGGTGGCATTTCCCTTGAGGTATATACGTGGACCCAACTCCCGTAAGTTGGCATAAGGTGGCTAAAACAGGAGTGATCGACGGGCTAATAAGGTAGCACCTTTGATTAGACACATCCATTCAATATTATACTCTGACTTTTGGATTGATTCGGTTGCCACTTTTGAATTTTTTGATTTGGGGGTGTGGCTCGAGGTGGGCGGTAGCTGTGCGCTACGCGTTACCACCGGCTCGGAAGCGTAGTTGGTATATCTACCCTAGCATTGCCCAGTTGTGTCGTGTCACCTACCCTATCGCGCCTTGTGCGAGTTTGGTTTTCTCCTGTAGCCCGTGTGGTATCCTCTGGTAGCTTCCCGATGAGGAGGAACCATGATATTGGATGGACTACTGGGACTATTACGTGTTAAGGGCTATATGGGTAACCCCTTAATGCTATGAAAAAAGTATGTTTATTTTACTATAGACATTATTTTAATAGCGAAATATTACTACATAGTAAATAGTTTAACGGATCCTTAAGAGATGTGAATCCTAAGCATCTCTTAAGTTACTGCACTCACGTTACACACTGGATATGAGATGTCAAATCCCGTAAACATCTCTGTCGCCGTTCCACTCATATTATTTACTGTTGATTTAACTCACATAAGTGTTGAATATGCGCTTTGCGCTATATGATTTTTGTTTGATGATAATAAACATATATACATTCATATAAATGTATTTGGTAATGTACTATTTTGTTTTTCATAGTTTAAATAAATATTTGTTGAATAAAATTAAATTACACAGAATTCGAATTTGAATTCAAACAGAACAAGTTAAACAGATTTTGAATTCAAACAAATATTTTATTCAAACAAATATTTATTACAACTTTGATAGTACAATTTCAATCTCTCACTATAGCTATACAACTTTGATTACAATACATCACAATCTTTTAGTTACAAATTTCCTCACTACATATCACTTACACTCATATTTTGTCTTCAACTTCAAATCCAGTTTTTGAATCCAGCATCTGAGCAAATCTGCAAAAATATACACTAACATAGTAAAATTGAAAAAGAAATATTTTTGCAATTCAAAAATAAAAGATGATTTTGAAAATAAGATTTGCCTCAGTTATTTGGGTTGTTCGTCATAATTTAAATTTGAATTCATCATACAAGAACAACTTGTGACATACACAGTGTATTACTGTATATGCCACAAGGCCGTGCACACCGATATATACACTTGACTGATTTACAGGGACAGGTGAGCACAAGTCAAACCCAAATAAAAAGCCGGGTTCAACTCACGTGCAATAATATAAATATCACAACTTCAGCACAAGGTCAAACCCGAGTTTTTAAAACTGGGTTCAACACAAGGCAGTCATGAAGTATGCAAAGAGCTCGAGCACATTCATATGTACAAATGCAAAGAACAGTGGTGATACAGTGCAACATCTACGACAGCAATGTAACTGAACAAGTACATAAATACAGCTACAATGGCCAGACCAACCAGAAAAGGTGCAATCCAAATATGCAGTGCATACAAGTAACCCAAGTAATACAAGAACAGTGCATAGAACAATGTGCACAGATACAAGTTCAAGTGCTCAGTGCAGACCACAAAATGCCACAGCAAATACATCATGAAAGACAAGAGTAGTTCAGTCAAGCAAGTGCACAACAATCAACACAGTGAAGTATACCAGTGATACATCAGTGAATTCAACATGACAGTGTACAACACCAACATAAGCAACAACATGAACCAACTGTGCATATATGAAGCACACTCAAGGCCCAGAAACAGTACAAGGCATGTCAACAGCAATGGAATCAACATGAGTATCACAGGAACTCGACAGTGGACAGACCAAGTGCAACAGATTCGAAGAACCAAAGTCAGTGGCAAGCTACAGGAATGATCAGACCAACAACAGTGTGCAACAGGGAACACAGGTCAGACTATATTAACTCAACAACAACAGAATGCACCAGACCAAGACTCATGGAACAGACCCAACAACTAGTGCCAACATGAACATAACATGTGAATGCATCAAAGCAAGAAAACAACACTGTCGAGCTCGAGATAATACTGCTACAACATGGACTGCAACAAATACATGATGCACAACTCAAATGAATATCAGGTGCAAGTGAATCAGAATGAAGCATGCAACAGAGACCAAGAACAAGCACAACATGTATCAGTGGATCTGCATACATGAATACCAGATGTTCAAGTGAAGTACAGGTAAAGGTTATGGAGACCAGAGCATAGAAATGTGCAGACCCAACCAACAAACTCAAATCAGAGAGCATATGCATCAACTACAAGCAGATGCAAGCTAACCAGCAAATGAACAAAGGCAACAAGGTCAGAGTTTTAAAATGCACAAATATGCTATGCAGTGAAGCAATACACAGCAAGTGGATATAAACATCAAGCCAGAAAATCAAAGCATACTGAAGCCGAGAATGTACAGGTATGAAATGGTCAGGGTGTCAACAAGTCAAAGCCGTGGTTGTCGAAGTCAAAGTCAGAGACCTCAACCAAGCAACAAATATATTCAATTATGAACAAGTCAAGGCCGAAGCTGTAGCAATCAAGAAGCCGTAGTCAACAACGTGATAATCACGAAATAAATCAAAATCGTAACCGTCAAGCAATGAAATATACGATTATGAACTAGTCAGAATCAATCATCAAACGTTCAATTTAAATAAAGTGGCCGAGAAGAATTTTTGACGAAATCAAAAATATTTGGACGAACGAAAATCCAGGAACTCGAACGCATATAAAACCCTAATCATCATCGGCAATCAAATCATCGAGTTCGAACAATCCAAAAACCAGAAAAGCAAAAGGAAACAACACATACCAGAGAATCAGAACGAACTCAATCCAAATTGAAGAGCCATGAACAAATCGAAGAGCAACGAAACCTACTAACGAATCATATCAAGTGGCGACTTCAATTTGCACAACCCTGTTTGAATCGCAAGGAGGAAAAGACAATTTACAGAAGCCCTAAATCGCAAAGAGGAACAAAAGAGGAGTGGCCATTTTCTTTTTCACGAACGAAAAACAAAAGTGACGGGCTGAAGAAAAAGAAGGGCCGGCCTTATTCATATAAAGAAAAGGGGTTTTTGTTTTTTGTTTTATTTTATTATTAATTAGGGTTGTTTTATTTATTTTCTTAATTACTGTTTTAACTGTTTTTGTTTTACTTTCCAAAACGAAAATTGGTAAATCACCACCTAGGGTTTAGGTAGTGTCAGATTGTCTAGTTAGAATTAGTTCAGTGAGCAGGGTGTGCGAGTTTGCAAAGCTGTATAGGCGGGAGCAGAGTTTGCGAGTGATCGAAGCTCTATAGGCGGGAGGCAAAGTTTGCGAGTGATCGAAGCTCTATGGGCAGGAGGCAAAGTTTGCGAGTAAACGAAACTCTATAGGCGGAGCAGGGTGTGCGAGTCTAGTAGAGTGTTTGTGAGCGGGAGCAAATGTTTGTGAGCAGGGTGTGCGAGTCTAGTAGAGTGTTTGTGAGCGGGAGCAAATGTTTGCGAGCAGGGTGTGCGACTCTAGTAGAGTGTTTATGAGTGTGGAGCAAATGTCTGCGAGTCTAGTATAGTGTTTGTAAGCGTGATACTGTTTAATTCTAATAGAAATCTGTGAATGCAGCAGTAGGCAGGGTTTGCCGAAGCTGGGTAAATTTTGTGTGTGATTTACTTTTATTTCTGCAGTTTTTATTTCTGTGCTTAAATCGAGAAGAATTTGCTATAACCCTATTCACCCCCCCTCTAGGGTTAAAACTAGATCCTACAAGTGGTATCAGAGCCCGGTTTATTTTTTATTTAACTCTAGAGTCATGAGTCTACAAAATAATGCTTTTTCTGAGGGACAATCTATTGCTAGGCCACCCATGTTTAACGGGAACGATTATGCTTATTGGAAAGTTAGGATGAGTATTTATCTTAGTTCCGTTGATTATGATGTTTGGGATATTATTGAAACTGGCTATAAACCTCCCACTATAATCGTTGGTGGTACTGAGATTCCTAAACCTAAGGATAGGTGGGATGCAAACGATAAGAAATTGAAAACGACAAATGCTAAAGCCATGAATGCTTTGATATGTGCTCTTGATAAAAATGAATTTAATAGAATTTCTCATTGTACAACAGCACAGGAAATTTGGCATACTTTGGAGGTGACACACGAAGGAACTTCTCAAGTCAAGGAGTCTCGTCTAGCTCTATACAGCAACGAATATGAAAACTTTGTGATGGACAAAGGCGAGAGCATAAAAGATATGTTTGGACGCTTTTCAACCTTGATATACAATGCTAGAGCGCTTGGGAAGGTATTTACTGAAGTGGAGCTTGTGCGGAAGATACTACGAGTCTTACCAATGAACTTTGAGGCAAAAGTCACGGCAATACAAGAATCAAAAGATTTGAGCAAACTAAGCATGGAGGAGTTGATTGGCAATTTGATGACGTATGAACTTGAGCTAAAAGCGAAGGAGGAACGCCACAACTCTGAATCAAAAAAGAAGACAATTGCCTTAAAGAGCAAAGAAGAGAGCGATGAAGATGAAGAAGATCCAATTGAAGAACTTGCAATGGCTATCAATAATCTTAGAAGATGGTCAAGATTCAAGCCACGCAAGAAGAAAACAAGTGCTAATAAGTCAAAAGACTCAAACAATTCCGATAATGAGCTGACGTGTTATAACTGCAACAAGCCTGGCCACATCAAACCAGACTGTCCACTTCTCAAATACAACAAAGGAAAGAAAAAGAAAAAGAAAGCTTTTGCAGCAACTTGGGATGATGAAGAAGGAGAGGAAGTTTCGGATAGCAGCTTGGAGGAGGCTAACTTGTGTCTTGTGGCAAAATCTGATTCAGAAGCAAACTCCGAGGAATCTAGCGAGGCAGGTGAGTATTCCTATAGAGATCTCGTTTTTATGTGTTTAGATCTAACTAAAACAGTTGATAATCTTGAATCAAAAATTGAAAAACTGAAATCTGAAAGGAGGAAACTCACCCATGAAAATTCTAGGCTAGAAACTGAACTTGAAAATATTCAAAACCTAGATTGTAAAAATTGTAAGATCTTAGATTCAGAATTTTCAAAACTTAGGAATAACGTTGAGAATCTTGAAAACGAAAATTTGAATCTTAAGGAAAATATTGACACTAGAAAAAAGGATTTTTTAAATAGATGCACCTCACTAGTAACTGAGAACACATCTCTTAAAACCAAAGTCCAAAATCTTGAGAAATCTCTAAATAACTTTTCAAAAGGAGAAAAATCTTTCAACATGTTATTGGGAAATCAAATTTTTGCTAACAACAGAAAAGGACTAGGTTTTGGAAAAACACAAGTTGATGATAATGCAAAAGAAAAGAGTGTCTTTGCTCGATCGAAAATAATTGGACATTGTGTTGAAAATTATAGTCACATGAACAAGAACACAAATCGAGTCAATTTAATGTGCACAATTTGTAGAAAATTTGGACACAATCAAAATAATTGTTGGTATAGACCCAAACACGTGAAAACTATACCAATTTGGGTTCCAAAAGGCACAAATATAAAATCTTTGAAAGTCAAACAAATTTGGGTGCCAAAAGGAACATGTATAAATCGTTTTGAGTCTCCAAAAACATATTTTTCATATTCTGCCACTAACAACAATGGACCTATAAAAACAAATAGGTCACACAAATCTTTTATCGTGTAGGTGTGGTGGCAGGCTAAGGAACAACAACAGTGTTCTCTGGATTTCGGCTGTTCCAGAAACACAACGGGCGAAAAAAACAAAGTTCCTTAGCCTAGTATAAAGGTGACAGAATCACAATGGGCAATCACGAAAAATTATCGTAAAGGTAAAACAGGTGAAGGTATATTAAATGCGATAATCTGCACCATACTCTAAATTAAAATCAGCCAATATTGAGATGAACAAAAGATGATGATTTTGATGCTATGATTTTTTTTTAAAATATTGACTAACCATCTTTAAAGAGAATTACTTGGAGTAATTATGATGGTTGACTGATTCGGACTTAACTGATATGATTTTTGACTTGTTCTTATTTATGACATTAATTTGTGCTTAATTGATGACCAATCAGATTTTCAATTTTTGAACTAATTTATATAAATTTGTTCGGTCAAATGCTGGTTACTCATGCTACACGTAGATATATTGGTTCTGATATTTTGATCACTGCTTGTAAATTTGCACGATTTCAAATTCATGAGAAAAAGGATTTTAAGAAATTGTTTTTGAAATAATTATGATGTTGATTGACTGTTGATTACTCATGAAAATAATTGTTTATCCTCTGGTTTCTGAAATTAACATCATGATATTTGTTTGAGTGTTAACACGGCTTAAATTCAAATTCAAAAGAATGATGTTTTGAAATTTTTGGTGCACATCTCATGGTTTGATTCAACAAGTGAATATTGAGTGAAATTTAAATTCAGATGCGGATTACACTGGTAATATGGTTGATAGAAAAATTACTAAGTGTAACGTGATTAATTATTTTGAAACATTCATTTGCTGCATTTTTTTAAGAAAATATCTGCATATTTTTCACTTGAAATAATTTTCAAATAGCAGAAAATTTTCTTATAAACCCCCCTTGAGAAAATCATGTTTGACCATATTTACAGATTAATCATTTTTGAAAAATTTGATTTTATAATGTTTAATTCGATTTTAAATGACAAATTTTTGACTAATCTAACTCTCTTTGATTATCGAAAAGATGAATAGTGATTGAAAAAGAGATGAGTGTTGATATTTATCATATATTATAACTCGAGAAAGTATAATTAAAAATTTCTTTAGAATTTCATAACAAGAGTTATAAAAACTTTTTGTTGGGTAATAATTCCATGACCATTTCTATTTCTATCATCTTTCTATCGAACATCACTCATCAAGATCATATTTAATATGTAAATTTGTGGTAGTTTACAAAGGAAATCATTTGTTCTTCAATATCTTTAAATCAGTGAAGGAAATTATTTGTGCTTCAATTTCTTATATTCAGCAATTTAAAATAAATATCCAAAGTATTCACTCTCATTTAAAAGTCCTCACGGTCATGCATGGGTGAATTACTTGGATTTTTGATTATGTGCTTCCATGCTCATTTAAAAGTCCTCACGGTTATGCATGTATGGAACGCATATTAAAAATAATTGATTTAATAGACAAGTTGATTCTAATCCCATTTAAAAGTCCTCACGGTCATGCGTGGTTAGAAGATACTTGATTTCATTTTTTAAATTAAATTGGAATACTACTAATCTCATTTAAAAGTCCTAACGGTTATGCATGGTTAGTAGATATTCAAATTTCCAGAAATAAATATACCACAAATAGACATATCTATATGAATTTTTGATGATTCTATCTCCATCACTTCTGAAAGTGGAATATGCGCTTGACAAGGGTAATTATGATTTTTGTTTGAGTTTTATTGAAATTTGATATTTATATTTAATTGAGTTAAATGTTTGATTCATGTCTATCACTTCATCCCTATTTTTATAACACTGTTATTCTTTTGCTGATAACAAAAGGGGGAGAGAAAAGTTAAGATTTTGTCAAATAGAATCAAGCAAAGGTCAAATAACTTTCAATTTGCATATAGGCTCATTTACATATTTTTATTTGTATGCATATATGTAGGGGGAGCCATATATGTAGGGGGAGTATCGCATAAAAAGGAAGCATTCAAATAGGGGGAGCAAATGAAATTATCAAATACATTTAATATATTCAAAATCTTAAATATATGTTTGTTATCATCAAAAGGGGGAGATTGTTGAATATGCGCTTTGCGCTATATGATTTTTGTTTGATGATAATAAACATATATACATTCATATAAATGTATTTGGTAATGTACTATTTTGTTTTTCATAGTTTAAATAAATATTTGTTGAATAAAATTAAATTACACAGAATTCGAATTTGAATTCAAACAGAACAAGTTAAACAGATTTTGAATTCAAACAAATATTTTATTCAAACAAATATTTATTACAACTTTGATAGTACAATTTCAATCTCTCACTATAGCTATACAACTTTGATTACAATACATCACAATCTTTTAGTTACAAATTTCCTCACTACATATCACTCACACTCATATTTTGTCTTCAACTTCAAATCCAGTTTTTGAATCCAGCATCTGAGCAAATCTGCAAAAATATACACTAACGCAGTAAAATTGAAAAAGAAATATTTTTGCAATTCAAAAATAAAAGATGATTTTGAAAATAAGATTTGCCTCAGTTATTTGGGTTGTTCGTCATAATTTAAATTTGAATTCATCATACAAGAACAACTTGTGACATACACAGTGTATTACTGTATATGCCACAAGGCCGTGCACACTGATATATACACTTGATTGATTTACAGGGACAGGTGAGCACAAGTCAAACCCAAATAAAAAGCCGGGTTCAACTCACGTGCAATAATATAAATACCACAACTTCAGCACAAGGTCAAACCCGAGTTTTTAAAACTGGGTTCAACACAAGGCAGTCATGAAGTATGCAAAGAGCTCGAGCACATTCATATGTAAAAATGCAAAGAACAGTGGTGATACAGTGCAACATCTACGACAGCAATGTAACTGAACAAGTACATAAATACAGCTACAATGGCCAGACCAACCAGAAAAGGTGCAATCCAAATATGCAGTGCATATAAGTAACCCAAGTAATACAAGAACAGTGCATAGAACAATGTGCATAGATACAAGTTCAAGTGCTCAGTGCAGACCACAAAATGCCACAGCAAATACATCATGAAAGACCAGAGTAGTTCAGTCAAGCAAGTGCACAACAATCAACACAGTGAAGTATACCAGTGATACATCAGTGAATTCAACATGACAGTGTACAACACCAACATAAGCAACAACATGAACCAACTGTGCATATATGAAGCACACTCAAGGCCCAGAAACAGTACAAGGCATGTCAACAGCAATGGAATCAACATGAGTATCACAGGAACTCGACAGTGGACAGACCAAGTGCAACAGATTCGAAGAACCAAAGTCAGTGGCAAGCTACAGGAATGATCAGACCAACAACAGTGTGCAACAGGGAACACAGGTCAGACAATATCAACTCAACAACAACAGGATGCACCAGACCAAGACTCATGGAACAGACCCAACAACTAGTGCCAACATGAACATAACATGTGAATGCATCAAAGCAAGAAAACAACACTGTCGAGCTCGAGATAATACTGCTACAACATGGAATGCAACAAATACATGATGCACAATTCAAATGAATATCAGGTGCAAGTGAATCAGAATGAAGCATGCAACAGAGACCAAGAACAAGCACAACATGTATCAGTGGATCTGCATACATGAATACCAGATGTTCAAGTGAAGTACAGGTAAAGGTTATGGAGACCAGAGCATAGAAATGTGCAGACCCAACCAACAAACTCAAATCAGAGAGCATATGCATCAACTACAAGCAGATGCAAGCTAACCAGCAAATGAACAAAGGCAACAAGGTCAGAGTTTTAAAATGCACAAATATGCTATGCAGTGAAGCAATACACAGCAAGTGGATATAAACATCAAGCCAGAAAATCAAAGCATACTGAAGCCGAGAATGTACAGGTATGAAATGGTCAGGGTGTCAACAAGTCAAAGCCGTGGTTGTCGAAGTCAAAGTCAGAGACCTCAACCAAGCAACAAATATATTCAATTATGAACAAGTCAAGGCCGAAGCTGTAGCAATCAAGAAGCCGTAGTCAACAACGTGATGATCACGAAATAAATCAAAATCGTAACCGTCAAGCAATGAAATATACGATTATGAACTAGTCAGAATCAATCATCAAACGTTCAATTTAAATCAAGTGGCCGAGAAGAATTTTTGACGAAATCAAAAATATTTGGACGAACGAAAATCCAGGAACTCGAACGCATATAAAACCCTAATCACGATCGGCAATCAAATCATCGAGTTCGAACAATCCAAAAACCAGAAAAGCAAAAGGAAACAACACATACCAGAGAATCAGAACGAACTCAATCCAAATTGAAGAGCCGTGAACAAATCGAAGAGCAACGAAACCTACTAACGAATCATATCAAGTGGCGACTTCAATTTGCACAACCCTGTTTGAATCGCAAGGAGGAAAAGACAATTTACAGAAGCCCTAAATCGCAAAGAGGGACAAAAGAGGAGTGGCCATTTTCTTTTTCACGAACGAAAAACAAAAGTGACGGGCTGATGAAAAAGAAGGGCCGGCCTTATTCATATAAAGAAAAGGGGTTTTTGTTTTTTGTTTTATTTTATTATTAATTAGGGTTGTTTTATTTATTTTCTTAATTACTGTTTTAATTGTTTTTGTTTTACTTTCCAAAACGAAAATTGGTAAATCACCACCTAGGGTTTAGGTAGTGTCAGATTGTCTAGTTAGAATTAGTTCAGTGAGCAGGGTGTGCGAGTTTGCAAAGCTGTGTAGGCGGGAGCAGCGTTTGCGAGTGATCGAAGCTCTATAGGCGGGAGGCAAAGTTTGCGAGTGATCGAAGCTCTATAGGCAGGAGGCAAAGTTTGCGAGTAAACGAAACTCTATAGGCGGAGCAGGGTGTGCGAGTCTAGTAGAGTGTTTGTGAGCGGGAGCAAATGTTTGTGAGCAGGGTGTGCAAGTCTAGTAGAGTGTTTGTGAGCGGGAGCAAATGTTTGCGAGCAGGGTGTGCGAGTCTAGTAGAGTGTTTGTGAGCGTGGAGCAAATGTCTGCGAGTCTAGTATAGTGTTTGTAAGCGTGATACTGTTTAATTCTAATAGAAATCTGTGAATGCAGCAGTAGGCAGGGTTTGCCGAAGCTGGGTAAATTTTGTGTGTGATTTACTTTTATTTCTGCAGTTTTTATTTCTGTGCTTAAATCGAGAAGAATTTGCTATAACCCTATTCACCCCCCTCTAGGGTTAAAACTAGATCCTACAATAAGATCTTTTAGTTCCGACTCGAGTGTTTTGTCTTTTCAATTCGCTCGGGTCAGCCTGAGCATTTCAGGATTTGAAAACTTTATTTCTGGAGGACGAAGACGAAGATTTTGTTACTATTATTTATAATATTATTCCACTGCATCACATTATTCCGCTGCATTAATTATTATTCTCTAGTATGTGTACTCTGATATGTATTGTAAAAATATAATCAAATGTTTTGTAAAACAGCTTCATGAACTATTTATTTGATTATTATATTTTATCGTTCCGTTGCAAGATTCTATTTTGTTTTTTCCTTGCTTTTTCTTATTTATCCCATAAAAATCCGCCCTTCTGTATGGTTTAAGTCTAACGTGTGTGGTTTATCGTCGATTTAAAGCGTACAAAAAGACGGGACGTTACATCTGGTATCAGAGCTTTGGTTTAGCGATAAATCATAGCTTTGTGGGGTCTGACTCTTATCAATAGGGTAGTAATACCCTATGATGAGTCGCTGAGTGTATATATATGAGAGATCATATTTGTTAGTGTTATAAAAGGTTTTATATTGTGTTAATTTGTTCCATTTTGTATTTATAAATTCTGGTTGGTGCACGGGACGCCATGACATCGATGGGGATTTCTAAACACTTAATAGGACAGACCGACACAATATTTGTTTTGAATATGGATGAATAAAATAATTTTTCCTATTATATTTTCTATATATAAAAAATAAATTTTTTATAAGTGATATATATTTGGTTGCAATATATCGGTTGATAGGTTGGAAATAAGATCTGAAAAGAAAATAAAATAAATGAAAATTGGAAATTTAGAATCTAAGTTCTGGGTTTTGAAAATTTCTTTTGAATGATTATGAAATATAATAAAAATTTTATTAGAAGCATTTTCTGATATAAATATTTTAATATGATTTGAAAGAATTTTTCAAAGAAATTTTAGAAAGAAATAAATTCTGCACTCTCCTCTCTATCGCTGGAAAATAAATTCCTGTTTTATTTTCAAAATTTTCTTAGCACAACAAATATCCTTCAGCCTCCAGGAAAAATCATTTTTCAGTCCAACATTGATGTTGCAAAGTTTATGACTATATAGATTCTAAATCAGTAGCTAAAGAAAATATCTCTGTTAACATTATAAGCATCAGTAAATAAAAAGAAAAATAAAAAGAAGAAATAGCAGCACTCTGGTACTCTGTAAGTAAGGAGACAGAAGCATCCTATGTTAAATCCAAGCTCAGTAAATTTCAAAGCAAGATTTTCAAGTTTCAACTTTTTAATCAAAGACTTCGACATCAAAATTTCAAGGCTTCCAAAATCAAAAATGTTTAGGTGAGAAACCTTATCTCAAAACCTGGATAGTTACCGCTCTATTAACCAGTGAACATTTATGTTCATTTCCATTTCAAAATTTCATATCTTTAATTCTAGTTAAATGTGATGATGTTGTGAACTAGAAAAATGGTTATTTATGTTTGTAGTATAAGTTAAAAATAGTTTGAAAATAAATTATGTTATGTAGTGGTCTTAGGCTTATTTTTACAGTAGGTAACCCTGTTTTTGTGGAAAATCAACTTAATTAAAACAAACATTCAAGCATGCAATTCGATTTCTTTCATAAAATTAAGATTTTTAGAAGTTGAATTGTAATTTTTAACATAATATAGTGTAAGAAATTTCAAATAATGGATTTTCGGTTAAAAAAATATTTCCTGACGATCTCATCGTCGAGAGGAGCTACAGCCGGTTCTGGAAGAAGCAGTGGGTCGAGGAGAAAGGTTTAACTGTGGTTGAATTTTTGATTTGGCCTTTGGTTGTGCGTGCATGTTGTTTTTAGGGTTTGAGGGTGAGCAGTTTTGTGGTAAAGTCATGTTCGAATTGCGGTGTTGTAGTGTGACCGGAGTTCTGGGGTTTCGACTCGAGGGTAGCTGCATGAGTGAGCATTCGATCGTGGTAGATGGTGTTCGAGGTTGCGCTCAGTTGTGGAAGCAGTGGGTGGTTTTGTGATGAAGTGTGGTTTTCGTTGTTTTGAAATTTTCGAGTTGGTGATCGAATTTTGATCGACGGTGAAGTTTGCTTCGGCAAATAGCATATTGGGTTCGAACGAAGATGTGGAGATGGGAGGAGTTGTCACGGCAGTGAGATGGCAGGAGTTGAGGCCGTACACGTGCACACGTATTAGTGCATGTTGCTGTGTGATGCTTGTCGTCACGATGGCTGCGAGACAATAGGGGTTTGGTGCTAAACTTATTATGTTCCGCGGGCGATCGTTTCTTGATTCGTGACGTCGACATTCGGTGATGTGGTGCTCCGAATAGGGGATCTGGAACCAAATTTTTAGGGAAGAAGGGAGGGGATATTTTGATGTATTTTTGTTGGGCTTCGGGCCAATTTTTGTTGTGTTGTGTTGCGTCGAGTCTGTTAGTTTGCGCTGTGCTTAAGGGCTTGCTTTATTTAAGCGAAGTTTATTATTTTGAAGAACTTATTATACAAAAAGTTTTAAATCCATTCGTTTTCCAAAATTTTAACAAGTATGAGGATATAAAGTGAATCTTTTAAACAAAACATCTTGACGTTAAATATTATTTAAGATCAATTAAAACAAGGATTTTTAATAATAATAAATTTTTTTATATTAATACTTAATTAAGGTTATTTAAGTAAATTGGTTATCAGTATTTGATTTAACTTTAAGGACAGAATTTTGCTTAAAGTTTATTTGAATAACTTGAGTAAAGTAAAGATGATGAAGAAGATCATTATAATTAAGCTTTTGAATTAATCAAGTGCTTAAGAGATTTTTTATTTATAATAATTAATAAGGTGATTAAGGGTTGATTAATTAAGGGATATTTAATCAATATAAATGATCATCAAATAAATAAATAATTATAATTAATTAAGGATCAATGTAATTAATTATAGCCAATTAATTAATAAAGTAATTAAACGTTAATTACTGTAAATGGATAAGAATAATTAATTTGTGTAACTAATTAACGGCTAATTACTTAATGTAATTAGAAAATAATTAATCAAGGATGATTAATTTAAAGTGAAGTATAATTGCAATAATAAAAGGGAAATAAATGCTTATACTTTGAAGTGAATTTGAGTCCTTATGTGATATTATATTATTTAACTTCACACAAAATAAAGTGTTATGGAATGAGTGGTTCATATCGACGGATGTTACGCCGTCGTATAATCCATTGTGAAATTAAATATGTGAAATTTTATAAGTTTGTTTAAATAGGATCTAATAATCAATTGGAAATGATTGCCATGGAATAATTTTACGGCCAAACTGTTGAAATATTCCCAACTGATTAGTTGTGTTTAGTTAGATTGTTTATCTAGATGACATCTGGACAGCGGAAACTGACACCATTCCGCTGTATAATTAATCTAATTGTTGTGAGCGGTGTAAGCCACTGATATGATTATGTCTGTATAATTGTTCTAGTAATGATAATCTCTGATCTATTGTTCTTGCATATATCTGTTATGTGCCTATGAATTATATTAGAGAATACAATGTGAATCGATATATAGAAGTTGATTGATTTGAATACCTGTAACGGTGAATTGTGAAATGTGAATTGATATGTACCGTTGGGACTAATAAACCTTATTCTGTTTAGATTGATTTGTGAAATTAGTTTTGTTTTAAAAATAAATATTATTTTTAGAAATGTTTTAAAGATTGATAAATATTTTGAAATATCAAAAGTAGTTATTTATTTCTACCTTTGAAAGTCCTTTTAAGTTATAATTTTTATAAATAAATATAAATTAAATTGTTTCGAATATTTAAACTATTTTATAATGATACTTTAAAGGATAATTTTATTTAAGCATATTTTCTTCAATTTAAAATCTATTTAATAAATGTTGTTTAAATAATAATTTATAAAATCTTTTATAATGAATATTTTATTTATTAAACTTGGAATAATATTTGGAAATTTATAACTATGATTTGAAAGAAATGGTTTTATATATTTCAAATGAAACAAGCTTTCTTAAATAAATTGTAATCCCTTTGGATTTTAAAGGTGAATAAGGCTGAATGGTTGCAATGGGAAATAACTTTGTTGCATTGATTGATTGCTTTGATAGTTAAATAAGCGACTATCAAAATTGGACAAAACCTTACTTCGGAAAAATGTAGAGGAGACTCGAGAATTATATGGTATGGTTACCGATCGAGATGCTATATCGTATGTATATACTCGTTTATTCTCTAGGGCAAATTATAAGGAGACCCATCCACTAACGGTTAGGAGGTGAACTCCGATCTTGTATTTGTCAGTGTATTTCCTGAAGAACCGGGTTGATTTTACCGAGAAACAACGGACGTTGTTTCGAAGAGAACGGGATCAGATTTGAAATTCGCAAACCATTTCGATCCAACGATACGTTTTCGAGATGAAGACAAGAGCTTGGAGTCGATGATGGAGCAGTGAAGTGCAAGGGCTAGTCGCTACTAATCCTGAGGGTGATTCCAAAATGGATGTAGTAGGAATAGTTCCTTCGGTTCCGTTCGAACCCGGAAGGGACTTGTATGGATGAATGCTTTCAGAACATCGTCGGGTGGACGGTGAGCATTCTAAGTGACATGTTCTAAAAAGGTAACTTTTAGCCTCGAGCCTCATCAAACGGGGATGACTGAAAATCAGGTGTTATGCAGCAAGGCTAAGTGGGTAGCACCCAAGTATGGTGAGGTCATCCCTTCTTAGATGTCTCTTTTATTTCGGCTGTGTGGGAAATTGCTGATCCTAACCGCAGGGTGATCTTGCTCGGGCTATCCAGAAAGGGGTAGTCTGGTCTTATGTTGCAGGGGATCGAGAGGGATCCTCGATTACTATGATCTAGGCCACATACTGTGATAGGTGGTACCCCAGTGCCTATTCATTCATTGGAAATCCATTCTTCCAACGTGCTTTTTATGGTTTTGATTGTATAACCCACTTTGTGGCTAGTATGTTGGAATTTAATGAATGTAACAATTTCGGCTATTTGAAATAGTATTTATACACAGACTCTATTATAATATCAAAGGATTTTATAAGAAATATTTTAGCTATCGTAAGGTAAAAACCCGATATGTTTATTTGTGGCATGGTCTTACGAGATGCTTTAGTTTTCAAAAGGATTTTCAACATTATAATCAAGTTTAATGTATTTCTCACGCTGGTATACCAGACTGACCCGGGCTTGGTATTTTTCCTATATGCTCGGGTCAGACCGAGCATATTTCCAGGTTAGCTAGAAGAGTGGAAGCTTCAGGGGAAGGAGCTGGATCAGCAGACGTTTTCTCATAGATGTTTATATTTTAGTCTGTAATTGGATTGTGTGGTTATTGATGTAAGGACATGACTGATATAACCGTCTGAGTTTGTATGGTTGTAATCTCTGATATAAAGTCCGTATATGTTATTAAGTAACAGTTTTGGTTTTGAGTAAAGATTTGTTTATATTATAATTTATTCATTCCGCTGTGAGATTCAGATTTGTTCTCTTTTCTTCTGTCTTCTTTCCATTTCTACCTTCTTTCTTTCTTTCACTACCCGTCTTCCCGTGCAATTTGGCTGTCAAGTGTGGTTTAAAGTCAGTTTAAATCGGTACGGAAAAGTGGGTTGTGACAATGCCAGTGTAGGCAACTCAAATCTAAAAGATATAACTCCCAAGAGTTCAAATTTCCAAAAGGTAATCGCTACAAATATATCGGATGGTTCAAAGGATCTATTCCGAAAAGGGGCGATAATTAGGAAAAATTGTCAAAGAAATCATCTCAAAAGTATTTACACGTGCATGTGGCCGAAGCCTTGCCAAGTACTATTCTCTCAAATAAGGTGCCACGTCTCTTAGACAAACATTACGAAGGACAAATAAATACGTCTTCTAGAAAAACATTCCGAAGGACAAATACGTCAACAAACGTCTCTTAAACAAGCATCCTGAAGGAAAAATGATCGGAATGTCCAGTACTGGAAAATACGTCTCTTAGACAAATTTGTCAGAAACTCTTGGATAGGAAGCCGAACGTGTTAACGTGTGTCCCATAACTATACAATTTACTAACCACTAGTAAATTTCACACTCAAATCATTAATTTTTTTACCTCATCTCATGAGTAAACCCGACCTGAAGGTCAAAACGATCAAATATACAAGTTGGTAACTAATCGAAAAGATAAACGCATGTGTCCTGTATGACATGTTTTACCAAACCATTTAATTTCCTTCTCATTCGTTTGAAGAATGAAAAAACATGTATTGTCTATATAAAATAATTTACATGAGAAAACAAGCGTTTAAAACCAATTTTCGAAATGGTATTTGGAATCAAACTTTGAAAATTACCTTATTATAGAGAATATATAGATGTATAGCTAAAAATAATTTAAAAATATTGCATAATAATTATTTAAAATGCTAATTTATTATAAAAATTATTTCAAAATCGTTTGGAGAAAACCGTGCTTGAAAACAATGAAAAACAAAGAAAATACCTTAAAACCGATAAGTTGAATTCAATTTGAACTCAATTCTAATTCAAATTCAAATCAATATAAATTTGATTTTCAAATTCTACAAATTTAGCTATCCTATTGTAGGTATCATAGGCATAAAAAATAGCACAAAAATATCTCAAAAATGAGAAGTAGAAGTCCAGAAAACAAGCTGGAAACACATTGGAAAACAAAGGAGCCAAAATAGAATACACATAAGCCATTACCCCCTAGGTCAACCGCAGATCGACCATTCTTGTCCCTAGATTGACTGTACGGTCGACCTAAGGGTAAGCAAGGTCGACCTAGCGGTCGACCTATGTGTGCTTTCTCACGCGATTTTCTTCCAGATGATTTTCAAGTGGCGAACTGATTTTCAAGTGAACATTCAACATAGCAAATGAAGATGAAATGCTATAAAATTTGACATGCATGTAAGACAACATCTATGATACTAAATGAAAGAAATTCGACAGCATTTTTTTGCCAGAATCACAAGCTACAGTCATTCAAAGAGACAACATAAAACTATTTCCACAGGGAAGAAAATTATAAACAGAAATCGATTGCAGTAACTAGTTTTCATAGAAACAAGCAATTTGCCACTTTAATTTGGTAGAGATTTTGAGCTAACAACTCACCTTGCTGTACTTGAGCAACAACCCGAATACTTAGTTAAAAGGAGCAAGCTTTGCTCGAATTTAGGCCTCAGTAACCTATACAAATTTGAAACATAGGCATGCAATAGGGAAAAAGAACTGTTAATAGAGAAATACTTTCATAACCTGATTTTTTATGAACAAAAGGTTTTAGATTTTGATTACCTGTCGATTTAGCACCAAATTGATCTAAAAACACAAAGATTTGAGTTTTAATTTGAGAAAATAGCTTAGGGTTTAAAGAGGGATCGAGTTTCTATCTTTTCTTTTCGAAGTTACTGAAGTTACTAATACTTAGAGTAAATGAAAAATAAATGAGAAGGAAGGAGAGTATCTCCTTCTCACTCTTACAGGCTAAATGTTTTAATTGGGCTTAAGACCCAAATTGAATAATTGGCTAATTTTATTTCTCTTAACACTAAATACACAAATGCATAATGTACACTTATGAAAAGAATACAAACAACAAATATTTTCAAGTTTTTCACCCAAATAAAATGTATTAATTTATATACATGCAATTTTTTTCCATCAAATAATTTTTTTTTATTTTTAAAACATTTTTATTATTAAGACCTTAATTTAAAAAATACACTATTTACTCGATTAAATGAATAAAACTCTATTTTTAACTTCTAAAATTCCACAAAAGTATTTTTCTCACTTAGAGAAATAATTTAAACCATTTTAAACTCAAATTTATAATTAAAATCATTTTAAAACCAATTTCCATCTTTTTATTTAAATAAAAAACCTTTAAAAATATCATACTTCTTTTAAAAATTATTAAAAGAAGTAATTGACCATAATTAATACAATTATTCCATTTTCTCCAAATAAAGTCCATTTTCCAATCTTTATTAAGCCAAATAAATAAAATAAAGTTCAAAACTTTATTTTTCACATTTTATTTTCAAAATTCATTGTTTATCCCGAATAAACAATTAAAATTCCAATTTTATTTTAATTTACAACATTAAATTATAACTACTATTATAATTTAATATTAACAGGTAATCTCAAAAATAGGGTTGTTACAGACTCCCCTTTAACATAATTGCATCGTCGTAATTTCTAGAGAAGAATTCGTATTCACATAATTATTTCATCAATCAAAGGATGATAGATGAGCTCGAGTTTAAAATTTCTCACCCTCAACACAAGATGATAGAAAACCAAGATAAGATTGCTCGATTAATTCTATGTCTTCCCGAGTGGAGTTACTAGAATTTGTGGACCATTGAATTTCTACGAGCAGTACTTCCCTATTTCAAAGGCGTTTTACCTTCGAGTCAAAGCATAGACAGGATGTTACGCAATACATAAATCAGGTGAGATCGATTCCTAAGAAGCTTCACGAACAGAGTTAGGATTTAGTCACAACTTTTATCCCGAACTCCAATCCACAATGATAATCAATATGACTTTCCATATAACACTGCAAAGGGAGTCATACCGATATTAGATCAAAAACCATTACAGAAAGAAAACCCAATAAGAGGTGGGTGGTTTTCCCCCAATACCGCCAAACTCATATGACTGCATAAATGAAAGTCGTAAAATAATTGCACAAAAGCAAGATAAACTCAAGGAATAGATTTTTAAATTCTTTCTTCCTAATCGAATATTCTTAGAGTTTTCCAACTCATTATCTTCAAGATTTAAAATTCTCAATTTTCAAAAGTTGAAAATTTCTAAAGCTTCTTACTTAGATTTTTAAATTTTTATTCATTACTCTTCATTAGAGTAATAAAGTTTAAGTTGTTTTCCCTGATTCTTCCATAAATTTTAATTGGTAATATATATTTTCACATATGTTTCTCAAATTTCTAAGTGTTAGAAATTCCTGAAAAAATCGGTAGGGTCTCCTCTATAAGGAGAGCTATATACAATATTATAAAAATAATTTATATAATATACATCGACCATTAGGTTGGAAACACAATATATACCATCGTTTAACACTTTAAAATTAATCCGAAAACATACCTTCCTTTTCAGCATTTCAAAACGAGTTTTCACACTCTTATATATAATCTTTTTGCGCAAAATTGGTTTCAACTATCCTCTTTTGACCTGTACTTAACCGAATTAGATGATAATAGTTGATAAGAAGTGCTACACTTAACTATTAAGGAGATATAGACAAATTTCATTTCAGACCTCCTGTAATGATGACATGTTTTAACCCAGAAAACAACAAAATCTAAAATACATATAAAATAAAAGTTGTTCTACTAAGTCTAAGCATTCCAGCAATATAAAGACTATTAAAATAGGATTTACGGTTTGAAAGATATGTTAAATTTACTTTCAGCTTAATCTTAGGGAATTTTATAATAGGCCAGAACTGCCTATCCAATTTCAAACCTATTTTAGACTCAGTAAAAAGCAAAATCTTTTAAAGTGGTAAAAATAAACTTTATAGCTTACTAAAAGCTCTTTAACTGAAAAAAGCCTGAACTCATTTGGAGTTATAAATCTCACTTTATTGCTGCAAACAAAATTTCTGCTTTTAAATCAATTTAAAATTTCAAATCTACCTAAATCATTTTGAGCTCAAACTACATTTCCAAACAAGCTTTTTGGTAAATCGTTTATTAAATGATTTAATTTTTCCCTGGAAAGCTAAGACATACAAAATTATGATCACTATATGTAATCATCATAAAACATTTTATTAAGTGAAACTATTTTCATCACTCCAAAATCAAACTTTAAAACAATTAACTAAAAGAAACTCATTTTGGGAGAGACACTAATTTCTTTCATTATCAATAAGTGATTATTGATTATCCTCAAAAATAAATTTTTGGGATACTTATAAAAAGTTTAAAAATTATTCTCAGAATTAAAATGATTGGACTGTATGAATTGTTCTATCCAAACAATCCAAATTCACATTTCCACTTGTCACAAAAATTAAATTTCCATTTAATTATCAACACAAAACTAATTAAAGTTGATAATTAATTCAAACTTGTTTTCAAAAGAATTTTTGTAACATCCCCGAAAATTTATTAAGTTTAATTTGGCAATTAAATTTATTTTTGGAAATAAATTGAGAATATTATTTGTAAATGTACCAAAGTATAAAATTCAAAATAAAATGTATTAAAAATAAAATTTAAATTTAAAAGCTTAAGATTAATAAAAAGATAATGATAGTTGTTTCTAAAATTTTTAATTTTATTAATTTTTGGAAGTGGCAATAAAAGAAAAAAATTAGTGTACTCATTTTTAAAATATTTTTTCTTAAGTCAAATTCCCTTAAATAAATAAATGTAACTATTGTTAATATAAAAATCAAAGTATTTAAAAGTCATTCTTTTCTTTTTATAAAATATTTTTTTGTACAAAACAAAAAAAAATGTAAGAATGTAAATTGTATAAATATATTAGTGTATAAACATGTTGAACAAACAAAAAAAAATTTAATACAAGAGATTAATGGGAATATAATTTTTGTTTGTGTAAATAGAGAAAAAGCACATTTATTTATAAAATAGATATGATATAAAAATTTATAAAAAAAAAACCTTTGTCTTGTGAAATTACAAATGTAAATATACATAAGGAAGTAAAGAGATACACTTGCACATGGGTTTGGAGTAAGATAATTAACAAGATCTAGAGATTTTGATATTTTTGTACAAATGGCATTCAACATTATTATTTAAATAAAATAATAAGATAAAAAAATTACAAAAACTCTTCATTTTCCCATATGCAATCATATTAAACATCTCACAAAATCTGAACAAATCAGTAATCAAAGATTTGGCATTTCAATCTAAACACCAAAGGAATGTATACAATTCAAATTTAAGTTCAGTTCGAAAACAAAGCAAAAGAAAAAAAAAAGAAATCTGGAAACCCATGTCTGGATTGAGCAACCAGATTGACAACTTCTAGTTCAACTCAAGCTTGAGTTTGTAGAGGAAGAAGCTAGTTAAAGATCAAGATCTTGGAGCAATTCTGGAAAAATATATATACAGATGGATCAAATTGTTTCAAGTTCAACAAGTTCAGAATTCAAAAGCAAATCAACTCAAAAGCATTTCACAAATCAATGATTCAACCTGAAAACAGAAGAAGAAATGGCAGTTTAAAAATTTAAGAATGCAAAGGTTTCCAATCTGAAAGAAAATCAAAACAAAGTTGCAAGTTTAGAAGAAGAAAAAAAAAAAGCCTGGGAATGATAATCTGGAAGTAATCAAGCCTACTCAAAACAAACAAAATGTTAATCTGGGAATCCAGAAGAAAATGCTAGTGCAAATGCAAGCTCTCTGGAAAACAATCTAAAGATTTAAGCAATGCAAAGGGATTCAAAATCAAATCTGGAACAAAATCTGTCTATACAGATTTGAGCAAAACAACATGAACTTGTGAGCAAATCCTTCACCCTCTTTTATATGATGCATATATTAAACTCTGTTGTTAGTTACTTCCCTGTTTCCATGCTTGTGAGCAAAACTTTCACCTCTGTTTTTTTTTTTATGTTTTGATGCTTGTGAGCAACTTGAAAACTTTCTCTTTGAATCTGATATTCATGAACTTGTGAATTGCTTTGTGATGCTTGTTTGTTGATTTTGGAAGGCTGCATGTGTTTGTTTGAACAAGTATATTGTTTTTGGGTTGCAGTTTTGAAAACATGAGAAAAGAACATATATCTTCTTATTTTAAAAACAAATTCAAGCCTGAGTACTGAAAATAGGGGCATGATATTATAAGGTCATTCCTAAGATAAACTCAGAAGAAGATACTTAGTGATTAAACAAAGTAGGGTGTAACAGGGAGAACAAAATGCCCAAACTTAATTAAAACTAAAAAAAAAAGAAAACCAATCTGGTCTCTGTTCATCTTGGAATCCAGGTGAACAAATTTATTTTATTTTTAAGACCAGAGATTCTTTGTTTTGTTACCTGTGAGTAATCTCATTTTTAAGAATTAAATACAAATATGGGTTGCATGCTAATAAAAATGAGAAAAATGAATGTGTGTGACATGAATAGCTGCTGTATACATGACCATGTATGGTTCTCTGCACATCTCTCAGTTGCTAGGCAAATTTAAATTCAAAAACCCTTTGATTTGTTTAAGGTTAAGATTTAAATTAAACTTGCCTGTTTAAATTAGAACTTCAGTTTAAAATTCTATATAAGTTGAAAAAATATAGGAATATCACTGGAATGTATGTACTGAAGATAAATAAAAAAATTAGTGAAATCTCAAGTATAATAATTTGAAGTTTCAGGATTATAGATCCAATCTCCATACAAAACTATGATTTTTCCAAGAAAAATTATGATTTTAAATGCTATATTCCAAGAGCACTTCTATTTTGACTGTATCATACATTTTGGGGTATTTCGATCTCCACAATCGATTGGAGATGTCGTGATCGCTTCTGGAGGTGGAGGAGACATCAGGGACGAGGGGAAAAATATTAGATTGTGTTGCAATTCGTTTTTGTAATTGCGATTTTGATTTGAATTTTTGAACCCTAGTTTTACTGGGTTTGACAAAATTCAACCTATCGGCTAATGTAATTGATCGAGTTGCACGGGGTTTCGCTCAGTTGAAGCTTGGACGTGGTTGAAGTCATCACCGGAGTCTCAGGGGTCACGGTGGTCGGAGGGGCGGATGCGAGGCGATGACAGATTTTGAAGGGGGACTTGGTTTCATTTCCAGGTTTTGGCATTGGGTATCATTCTTGATTCCTGATGATGGTAGCACCAGTTGATGATTTAGTTGAGTAGCTGCATGGGTTGCTGATGTGCCAGTGAGGTGATCGGAGGCCGGAGGGGGTTCTGGTGGTGGTGCACGTGCACATGGTATTGGGTTGTATCAGTGTTTGATTGAAGCAGAGGGAAAAATGTTTTAAGTTTTCTTCTAGAGTCGATTTCGTGAGTGACTCGAAGTTCTTAGGTGTCTGACTCGAAGTAAAGTAACATCTGACTCGAAGTAAATTAAAAAAAAAAAAAAAAATTATAATAACATTTTTTCTGGTTTAAAACAGAAACCTGTTCTGTTCTTAAAATATCAAAGCAAGTTTCAAAAAAATGTAAATTAGAAATTTAAACTAAGTTTGAACCTGAGATTGAATCTGAATTTAGGAAGTTTGAAATCTAAATTTGAAATAATTTAAATTTTGAAGTTAGAGTTGGGTTGAATCAACTTTTAGGCATAAAAGAATATTGGTTTCAAATATTAAATCTGGAAGTTTAGATTTATAAATATAGGCTTTAAAACAAGTTGAATCTGAAATCTAAAATCTGAACTAAGTTTTTGAACCTGAAATTAAATATGGATTCAACAGTTAAATCTAGGTTTTGAAATCATTTGAATTTTTAAATCTTAGTTTAGGTTTTTAAATAAAAACACAAAAAACTTGTTTCTTAATTTTAAATGTAAAGTTTATAATGCAAGTTGAATATAAACTGAGTTTGAAAAATCTAAAGTTGAATAAGAATTCAAATTTGTTTGTCTGAGATTTGAAATAATTCATATTTTCAAATTTAAATTAGATTTTAAAAAGTGTAAAAGCATATATGTGTTTTGAAATTGAATTGGAAGTTTAAAATTTTAAATCAGAAATTTAAAAGTGAGTTTAAATCTGGAATTAAACTTTTATTTCAGTTTTTAAAATAAGTTTGAATTTAAATTGAATTGATATTTAAAACCTTTAAAACCAATTTTTGTTAAGCATGTGTTTCTTTTAAAATATGAGATAAAGGTTTTTGAATTGTATTAAAACCTTGTTTAAGATAATTTTTATCTTAAGTTTAAAATGAAACTTAAAAGTGAAATTTAAATTCTTTAATTAAGTAAGAAATATTTATCTAAAAGATAAATAAAATTCAATGATTGGGTTCATTAATTTTTTAAAATAATTAAGTGGGATAATTAACTATTTAGTTAATTAGGAATATGGATGATTGATTAAATAATTAACAATTTTAATTAAGTCTTGAGATTAATTAATTAAGGCCCATTTATAAAAGTGATTAAGATTTTATTAATTACAACTAAGGATTAATTAATTAAGATAATTAATTAAGGAAGTGATTAGTTAATGAAGGTGGTTAAGACTCAATCAATTAAAATTAATCATTGATTAAAATTACTAACAAAGGTAATTATGTGAGTAATAAAATTTTAACCACACGGGCTATTCATCTTAATTAAAGATGTTTGATTGTTATTGATGTTGTGTGATGGATTGATATATTTGATATGTGATGCGATGCTATGTGACGTTTTGTGCTAAGCTGTTATTTCTATGATGTATATATTGTTATGCAAACCCTGACCCGTAGAACGACATTTGAATTTCGATGCGACAGGGAGTCGGATTCCATTTAGTTATCCGAAACCCACATCGAATCGTAATAATTGAATCTGTGATATTTGATGATGTTGCACTATTGTGTAAAACCCCTGGACCACACTCATACACACACAAGTATGGGTTGCACGTGGAAATTTGTTAAGTCACAGATTTTGAAATTGTTTTTTTTTTAAATTTTAACCTTTTGAATCCAAAATAGTTTTGGAATTGAAGCTTTTGAAAATGGGTATTTTGAATAACTTGATTGAGTTTGAAATTTAAATAATTTAATTTAAATTTGAATTCAATATTTGAGATTGAATTCTATAATGTGGAAACTAAGGTTTAAAAGGTTATTCAACTTATAAATGGATTTATATGGTTTTTAAACCAATTTAAAAGGTGATATTTTGGAATTTAAAATTAACCCAAGTTTCAAATTATAGAATTGGATTTTGGAAACGAAAACTGTTGTTTTCAAATAATAGAAGCTTTCATATAAGAAATGGATTTCTAATGTGTGTTAAAAAGGGATTCAAGTTTTGAAAATGGAAAATGGTTTTTCCGAGTTATTAATTAATCTTTGGAACGTGTTTTGAAAGCTGTAAATTAAATCTTTAATTTAAAGATTTATTGGGTTTATCAAATTGAAATGGAAGTTGTTTTTTTGAAATCTATGAATAGATCTTTGTGAAACTAGGTGAAACTTTGTGAATAAATTTTTTTGGTTTAAAGATTTAGAATGGTATTTTGTTTAACCATTGAAAGAAAAGTTTTGGATTTTTATAAATTGTGACTTAACTAAAATCCCATACCCATACGTTTTAAAATATGGCGCTCATTATTCGGTTTAGCCGGGAGAGGACCTTGTGTCATATAGCCCATTCCGAATAGTGATACGACGTTATGGATAGCAATTGAAGACCGGTGGTGAAGACCGGTTATTTCCGAAAACGAAAGGATAACTCGTCGATTGTCTCTGCACTGGCCGATCCCCGGTATAGAGATCTCCATATGTGATGGGAAGTCCGGACGTGATTAGGGATTATCCGGATTTGCAAGGGCTTCTTCGGAAGTGCCTTCGGTTCTGTTCGAACCCGGACCAGACTTGCTTATCTAGGTGAAACGTGATGGGGGGTTCTCGCTTTGCGTTAGGTGGCGAACGGGAGACTCTTACCCCTACACGTCCTCTTTACGGGGTTGGTTAGGCGTAAGCCGTGACAGTCGAGAGGCTGGCCGTAAAAGCAAGGTATGGGGTACCAGTGTAAGCCACGGTGGGGCTGGGATGGTTGAAAAGCCTACCGGTTACTGCTGACGGAAATGAGGTTCGTGACATTTTGGTATCAGAGCTGATGGTTAAAACCATAGCTCAGGAGTATAACAGATTAAGTAGCTCATTAGAGATAGGGTGAAGTATACCCTAGAATGAGTATATCCCTAAGATATCCATTCGAATGCCTCAGTAAATTCTCTTACTATTCACTGATAGTGAGTATGAGTGCGAGACGACAACGAGATAGGGGACAGGGAAATACCACTACAAATGGTCAATACCCTGAAATAGCGGAAACAACATTTCTCTATCAATCTCCTTTGATTCGATTTCGAATTCTTTTGATTGTTTCGTAGCTGCTCCAGAAAGAAGTTTCGGTGTGATGATGGCCCTACGAATCGTTGTAGAAAATTCTTACTTCGTATCTTCATCGAATTCTTATCAGCTTTTCGATCTAAACTCTAATGAATTTGAGAATTTAAATTTGAATAAATGGGAAATTTTAAATTAAGTTAAAACGGTTAACTAATATGAAGATTTGATCCATCTATCTATTCTCTGGGATCCAACATATTCTACGAACGATTAGTTGTCTCTTCGAACTAATCAATGCCCTTACATATTCGTAGACAGGTGAACCTAAATATCTTGTGTAATATTGTATGAGTTTGTTCTCATATTATCGATATTCTGATTTGGTAAACCAAATACAGAATAAATATCTCGATTATGATCTGATCAATCATTTCTTTATCTATTATCTATTCTTTCTCGTCTTCCTTGCAATTTCGAGGACGAAATTCTTTTAAGGGGGGAAATCTGTAACATCCCCGAAAATTTATTAAGTTTAATTTGGCAATTAAATTTATTTTTGGAAATAAATTGAGAATATTATTTGTAAATGTACCAAAGTATAAAATTCAAAATAAAATGTATTAAAAATAAAATTTAAATTTAAAAGCTTAAGATTAATAAAAAGATAATGATAGTTGTTTCTAAAATTTTTAATTTTATTAATTTTTGGAAGTGGCAATAAAAGAAAAAAATTAGTGTACTCATTTTTAAAATATTTTTTCTTAAGTCAAATTCCCTTAAATAAATAAATGTAACTATTGTTAATATAAAAATCAAAGTATTTAAAAGTCATTCTTTTCTTTTTATAAAATATTTTTTTGTACAAAACAAAAAAAAATGTAAGAATGTAAATTGTATAAATATATTAGTGTATAAACATGTTGAACAAACAAAAAAAAATTTAATACAAGAGATTAATGGGAATATAATTTTTGTTTGTGTAAATAGAGAAAAAGCACATTTATTTATAAAATAGATATGATATAAAAATTTATAAAAAAAAAACCTTTGTCTTGTGAAATTACAAATGTAAATATACATAAGGAAGTAAAGAGATACACTTGCACATGGGTTTGGAGTAAGATAATTAACAAGATCTAGAGATTTTGATATTTTTGTACAAATGGCATTCAACATTATTATTTAAATAAAATAATAAGATAAAAAAATTACAAAAACTCTTCATTTTCCCATATGCAATCATATTAAACATCTCACAAAATCTGAACAAATCAGTAATCAAAGATTTGGCATTTCAATCTAAACACCAAAGGAATGTATACAATTCAAATTTAAGTTCAGTTCGAAAACAAAGCAAAAGAAAAAAAAAAGAAATCTGGAAACCCATGTCTGGATTGAGCAACCAGATTGACAACTTCTAGTTCAACTCAAGCTTGAGTTTGTAGAGGAAGAAGCTAGTTAAAGATCAAGATCTTGGAGCAATTCTGGAAAAATATATATACAGATGGATCAAATTGTTTCAAGTTCAACAAGTTCAGAATTCAAAAGCAAATCAACTCAAAAGCATTTCACAAATCAATGATTCAACCTGAAAACAGAAGAAGAAATGGCAGTTTAAAAATTTAAGAATGCAAAGGTTTCCAATCTGAAAGAAAATCAAAACAAAGTTGCAAGTTTAGAAGAAGAAAAAAAAAAAGCCTGGGAATGATAATCTGGAAGTAATCAAGCCTACTCAAAACAAACAAAATGTTAATCTGGGAATCCAGAAGAAAATGCTAGTGCAAATGCAAGCTCTCTGGAAAACAATCTAAAGATTTAAGCAATGCAAAGGGATTCAAAATCAAATCTGGAACAAAATCTGTCTATACAGATTTGAGCAAAACAACATGAACTTGTGAGCAAATCCTTCACCCTCTTTTATATGATGCATATATTAAACTCTGTTGTTAGTTACTTCCCTGTTTCCATGCTTGTGAGCAAAACTTTCACCTCTGTTTTTTTTTTTATGTTTTGATGCTTGTGAGCAACTTGAAAACTTTCTCTTTGAATCTGATATTCATGAACTTGTGAATTGCTTTGTGATGCTTGTTTGTTGATTTTGGAAGGCTGCATGTGTTTGTTTGAACAAGTATATTGTTTTTGGGTTGCAGTTTTGAAAACATGAGAAAAGAACATATATCTTCTTATTTTAAAAACAAATTCAAGCCTGAGTACTGAAAATAGGGGCATGATATTATAAGGTCATTCCTAAGATAAACTCAGAAGAAGATACTTAGTGATTAAACAAAGTAGGGTGTAACAGGGAGAACAAAATGCCCAAACTTAATTAAAACTAAAAAAAAAAGAAAACCAATCTGGTCTCTGTTCATCTTGGAATCCAGGTGAACAAATTTATTTTATTTTTAAGACCAGAGATTCTTTGTTTTGTTACCTGTGAGTAATCTCATTTTTAAGAATTAAATACAAATATGGGTTGCATGCTAATAAAAATGAGAAAAATGAATGTGTGTGACATGAATAGCTGCTGTATACATGACCATGTATGGTTCTCTGCACATCTCTCAGTTGCTAGGCAAATTTAAATTCAAAAACCCTTTGATTTGTTTAAGGTTAAGATTTAAATTAAACTTGCCTGTTTAAATTAGAACTTCAGTTTAAAATTCTATATAAGTTGAAAAAATATAGGAATATCACTGGAATGTATGTACTGAAGATAAATAAAAAAATTAGTGAAATCTCAAGTATAATAATTTGAAGTTTCAGGATTATAGATCCAATCTCCATACAAAACTATGATTTTTCCAAGAAAAATTATGATTTTAAATGCTATATTCCAAGAGCACTTCTATTTTGACTGTATCATACATTTTGGGGTATTTCGATCTCCACAATCGATTGGAGATGTCGTGATCGCTTCTGGAGGTGGAGGAGACATCAGGGACGAGGGGAAAAATATTAGATTGTGTTGCAATTCGTTTTTGTAATTGCGATTTTGATTTGAATTTTTGAACCCTAGTTTTACTGGGTTTGACAAAATTCAACCTATCGGCTAATGTAATTGATCGAGTTGCACGGGGTTTCGCTCAGTTGAAGCTTGGACGTGGTTGAAGTCATCACCGGAGTCTCAGGGGTCACGGTGGTCGGAGGGGCGGATGCGAGGCGATGACAGATTTTGAAGGGGGACTTGGTTTCATTTCCAGGTTTTGGCATTGGGTATCATTCTTGATTCCTGATGATGGTAGCACCAGTTGATGATTTAGTTGAGTAGCTGCATGGGTTGCTGATGTGCCAGTGAGGTGATCGGAGGCCGGAGGGGGTTCTGGTGGTGGTGCACGTGCACATGGTATTGGGTTGTATCAGTGTTTGATTGAAGCAGAGGGAAAAATGTTTTAAGTTTTCTTCTAGAGTCGATTTCGTGAGTGACTCGAAGTTCTTAGGTGTCTGACTCGAAGTAAAGTAACATCTGACTCGAAGTAAATTAAAAAAAAAAAAAAAAATTATAATAACATTTTTTCTGGTTTAAAACAGAAACCTGTTCTGTTCTTAAAATATCAAAGCAAGTTTCAAAAAAATGTAAATTAGAAATTTAAACTAAGTTTGAACCTGAGATTGAATCTGAATTTAGGAAGTTTGAAATCTAAATTTGAAATAATTTAAATTTTGAAGTTAGAGTTGGGTTGAATCAACTTTTAGGCATAAAAGAATATTGGTTTCAAATATTAAATCTGGAAGTTTAGATTTATAAATATAGGCTTTAAAACAAGTTGAATCTGAAATCTAAAATCTGAACTAAGTTTTTGAACCTGAAATTAAATATGGATTCAACAGTTAAATCTAGGTTTTGAAATCATTTGAATTTTTAAATCTTAGTTTAGGTTTTTAAATAAAAACACAAAAAACTTGTTTCTTAATTTTAAATGTAAAGTTTATAATGCAAGTTGAATATAAACTGAGTTTGAAAAATCTAAAGTTGAATAAGAATTCAAATTTGTTTGTCTGAGATTTGAAATAATTCATATTTTCAAATTTAAATTAGATTTTAAAAAGTGTAAAAGCATATATGTGTTTTGAAATTGAATTGGAAGTTTAAAATTTTAAATCAGAAATTTAAAAGTGAGTTTAAATCTGGAATTAAACTTTTATTTCAGTTTTTAAAATAAGTTTGAATTTAAATTGAATTGATATTTAAAACCTTTAAAACCAATTTTTGTTAAGCATGTGTTTCTTTTAAAATATGAGATAAAGGTTTTTGAATTGTATTAAAACCTTGTTTAAGATAATTTTTATCTTAAGTTTAAAATGAAACTTAAAAGTGAAATTTAAATTCTTTAATTAAGTAAGAAATATTTATCTAAAAGATAAATAAAATTCAATGATTGGGTTCATTAATTTTTTAAAATAATTAAGTGGGATAATTAACTATTTAGTTAATTAGGAATATGGATGATTGATTAAATAATTAACAATTTTAATTAAGTCTTGAGATTAATTAATTAAGGCCCATTTATAAAAGTGATTAAGATTTTATTAATTACAACTAAGGATTAATTAATTAAGATAATTAATTAAGGAAGTGATTAGTTAATGAAGGTGGTTAAGACTCAATCAATTAAAATTAATCATTGATTAAAATTACTAACAAAGGTAATTATGTGAGTAATAAAATTTTAACCACACGGGCTATTCATCTTAATTAAAGATGTTTGATTGTTATTGATGTTGTGTGATGGATTGATATATTTGATATGTGATGCGATGCTATGTGACGTTTTGTGCTAAGCTGTTATTTCTATGATGTATATATTGTTATGCAAACCCTGACCCGTAGAACGACATTTGAATTTCGATGCGACAGGGAGTCGGATTCCATTTAGTTATCCGAAACCCACATCGAATCGTAATAATTGAATCTGTGATATTTGATGATGTTGCACTATTGTGTAAAACCCCTGGACCACACTCATACACACACAAGTATGGGTTGCACGTGGAAATTTGTTAAGTCACAGATTTTGAAATTGTTTTTTTTTTAAATTTTAACCTTTTGAATCCAAAATAGTTTTGGAATTGAAGCTTTTGAAAATGGGTATTTTGAATAACTTGATTGAGTTTGAAATTTAAATAATTTAATTTAAATTTGAATTCAATATTTGAGATTGAATTCTATAATGTGGAAACTAAGGTTTAAAAGGTTATTCAACTTATAAATGGATTTATATGGTTTTTAAACCAATTTAAAAGGTGATATTTTGGAATTTAAAATTAACCCAAGTTTCAAATTATAGAATTGGATTTTGGAAACGAAAACTGTTGTTTTCAAATAATAGAAGCTTTCATATAAGAAATGGATTTCTAATGTGTGTTAAAAAGGGATTCAAGTTTTGAAAATGGAAAATGGTTTTTCCGAGTTATTAATTAATCTTTGGAACGTGTTTTGAAAGCTGTAAATTAAATCTTTAATTTAAAGATTTATTGGGTTTATCAAATTGAAATGGAAGTTGTTTTTTTGAAATCTATGAATAGATCTTTGTGAAACTAGGTGAAACTTTGTGAATAAATTTTTTTGGTTTAAAGATTTAGAATGGTATTTTGTTTAACCATTGAAAGAAAAGTTTTGGATTTTTATAAATTGTGACTTAACTAAAATCCCATACCCATACGTTTTAAAATATGGCGCTCATTATTCGGTTTAGCCGGGAGAGGACCTTGTGTCATATAGCCCATTCCGAATAGTGATACGACGTTATGGATAGCAATTGAAGACCGGTGGTGAAGACCGGTTATTTCCGAAAACGAAAGGATAACTCGTCGATTGTCTCTGCACTGGCCGATCCCCGGTATAGAGATCTCCATATGTGATGGGAAGTCCGGACGTGATTAGGGATTATCCGGATTTGCAAGGGCTTCTTCGGAAGTGCCTTCGGTTCTGTTCGAACCCGGAACAGACTTGTATGGTTGTATGTCCGACATTACACTTTGAGATATTAACTGATCTCTATCAAATACATTTCTGCTTGGTGGCGGAGAATTTATTCTCTTAGCTTAACACCCTTCTTTGAGACGTACGAGCTCAGAGGTTATGTAGTTGATATTTATCAGTGACATATTCCCAATTTGGTAATGTGACATGCTGAGTGCTGCTGTGTGATGATCATTGGTTGATTGTTTGTGATATGATCATTTGTTAATCATTTATCCTTGTGATCTTTGCTTTGGTCATCTGTGGACCCAAAGCATGGCTTTGTTGCACAAAGCGTAGCTTTGTGGACGAGACTTCATCAGGACCTCACTCCCCGGAAATGGTCGAAACAGGAATATGCGGCAAGGTTATGAGGGTCGCGCCCTTTAGGGTATGTCATTCCCTTCTGGAAAAGGGTGGTATCATGGTATGGAGCCCAGATACTTACTCATGTGGACACACTATATTATTACTGTGTGATGTTGTTGTTGGAGAGCTCTCGGATAAAGGTCCCAAAGGACCGGGGGATGGCATATTCGTGTAGTAGTTACCTAGTTATAGAGGTAACCCGGCCTTGTGTTGGCAGAGATCTAACCGTAACGTTAGTTCTCGGGGCGTCCCGCCAGAGGCGTTCCCATGTGGCAATAGGAAGTTCCTTAGCCTGACCATTTGTTGGAAATCCATTCTTCAATTACGTGCCATGTACGGTTTTAGTTGTAGAACCTGCCATTTAACATGGCAGCTATAGTAGGCATAATATCATGGTACCTATGCTGGCTAGGATTTATATTATACTTTCGAAAGATTTTCCACTATGCACTAGTAATAATATCAAAGAATTTTTCTCGTAGTAAGCATGTTTGACTATCATAAGGAGAAATCTCCCCCATGTGTGCGTTTGCATTGTGTGTGTGCCGGGAGGCCTTATGGTAGTTTCATTTTCCAAAAAGCATTGCGGATTTCAAATTTAAAATCTCTTGTTTGTTTTTAAAAGACCAAATGTTTTTGTTTGCTCATACCAGTCCCATGACTGACCTGGAGTTTATTATTCCTTTTCTAAACTCTGGGTGCCCACTATTTTCCCACACGGGCAGTCTAGAGTTTGGCTTTTCAGATAATCTATAGTAGGTGTAGATTCGATAGCTTTCAGCTTTAGGATTTGGCAATCGCATTTTGGATCGAGTTGTTTCTCTTCATCTTGATTTGGAGTTCGAGCTATTTCTGGATTGGTGCTTTGGAGATGGAGATTGCTGATACTGGAGTTCTTTCTTGAAGACTATTTTGGAGATTTGTTCCGCTGCTAGTGTTATTATTATATTTCCGTTGCTATTCTTTGTATCTCTGATAATGTTGATATCTATTGTACCATTCTGTTGTATCATTCATGTTGTATCAGTTATTGTATCAAATGTTGTATATTGATATATGCTATTCATTTCTTCCGCTGTGTTATTTACTTAATGTGTTATAAGCTCCGGCGCGACTCGAATTTCAACGTTTGAATCTCCGGCATTCAAGTACGGTGGAGTACGGATGTCGATTTTCCAACGCTGGAATTTGGATCGTGACAATTTTGCAATTCTAAACAACAATTTTTAATACCATTTAAATTTAAAACAAAACTAGCTCAACAAATTTATGCTAAAAGTTTTAAACTAACACTTCTTTATTTTATTTTAAGATAGAGTATTATATCTAACCTCTACTATTACTCAAACAACTAAGTGTCAAGAACAAATTTTATAGTCATCATTAAAAACTTGTACTCAAATATTCAATTAACATTTTAATTTTTAAAAACTAGAGATTATTTTACCTTAAATACATCATTTTATTAATCAAAGCGTCAAATAATATTTTCTTCTAATCAAAACATCCCCTTAATTAGAATTATTCACTTTACTTATCCAAATTACCATATTCAATTTCTCACATTTCAAATAATGTAAGGGTATTACCTTGCCATTGATTTATATTGAATGACCCCATCGATAGGCTGCAGAGTTGATCACATGATCAAAACTGCCTCGCCACTCATCCAACACTCACTATGGTTCAATGGTTTCACTAAACGTTTAAAATAAAAAATTAACACTCCACTATATTAATTATTTTAAAATTTTACTTATTAAAACTTAATTTACCATGTCTTCCTGTCTCATCACTGTGGAATATGCGAGTATATGATTTTTGTTTGATTATAATAAACATATATATATATATATATATTCATTTAAATGTATTTGTTAATATACTATTTTATTTTTCATAGATTAAATAAATATTTGTTGAATAAAATAAATTACACAGAATTTGAATGGAATTTGAATTCAAACAGAAATTTTATTCAAACAAATATTTACTACAATCTTGAATAGTACAAATTCAAGCTCTTACTATACATATACATTTTTGAATACATCACAATTACATCACAATTCAGTTTACATAAATTCCTCACTACATATCACTCACACTCTTAGTTTTATATTCAACTTCATTCCAGTTTGAATCCATCATCTGAGCAATCTGCAAAAATATTCACTAACGCAGTAAAATTGAAAAAGAAATATTTTTGCAATATAAAATGAAATATGATTTTTGAAAATATGATTTGCCTCAGTTATTTGGATTGTTCGTCATCATTCACATTTGAATTCATCATACACGAACAATGTGACATGCACAGTGTATCCTTGTACATGCCACATAGCCGTGCACATCGATATACACTTGATAACGTTACAGGGACAGGTGTGCACAAGGTCAAACCCAAATATACAGACAGGTTCAACTCAGGTGCAATATATTCAAAATCTCGTCAGCAGCACAAGGTCAAACCCAATTTTTTGAAACTGGATTCAACTCAAGTGAAATTTCAAAAATCAACATGAAATGACCAAGAACTCAACAATGTCTGGACAACATAAAAAAACAGTGCAAGCATGAAGTATGCAAGCTCGACTAACAGGTTCAACAATATCAAGTTCAAGCCAGACCAACATAATGCAAACTACAATCACAGCAATATGCTTGAAGACTACAGCACGACCAAGTATGGCAGTGAAACTCAAGCAAGTGCATAACAAACTCAGTGAAGCCAAAGTGATAAAACAATTGTCCAGACAATCAGACCAAATGCAAGACCAGAGTAGTTCAGTGTGGCAATGCACAAGACAACAAGTTTTGCTACTCAAATAGACCAAATGCAAGACCACAAGTACAACAACTCCAGACCATGCTACAGAATGTACATGTGAGGACAGTGAATACAAGAACAAGTCGAGATAAACAATGTAAACTACAATGCACACAGTAAATAACATGGCAATGTCGAATGCATGAACAAGTGAAGCATTTGTGTCAAAATAAATGACAAAGTGTTCAATGCACAGTGCAGACAAATGCACAAATGAATACTGCAACAACCAAGACCACAAGTATACAACAACAAGCAGCAGTGTGAAAGTGCAAACTCAAATAAGTATGTGCGACTGTGAAAACTGGAGTGAGCTAGTGCAATTTGTACAAGATTGCCACCAACATAAGCAGCAACAATGAAGACCACTATGCAATAGACAGAGTGCAACTATCAAAGAAACAACAGAGACCAAGCAATGAACAGCAGATACATGAATAATGCAATAGTGTCACAATGTCACAGCAAACAAGGTACACCAGACATATACATGGATGATCAGAACTTCAACCAAACAAGTCAGTGAATAGTTCAGTGGTAAAGAATCAGTGCACAACAACATGAATCAAAGCAGTAATTGACCAGTGAACAACTACAGTTAAATGTCAACGCAATGGTAATGGCGAGTCATGGAGTCGCATACACAATATCCAGTACCGAAGTAAATTTGCAAATTCAAGTCAAAGCCAACAGAGAATTCAATACTGTGTTTTGAATCAAAACAGTGCCGTGATGATCAAGGCAACAAATTGACCAAGTCAGAAATCAACGCAGTACAAAAATGAGAATTGCCGAAAATAGGAAAGTCAAATAAAATAAAACAAGAAAGTCTTTGCCGTATTATTCAAGCAAATCGAACGTTTGAAAATCAAAGTTGAGCGTATCAGGAAAGGGACTTTTTTTTGGAAAGTATCGAATTGATAACGAACAAATTCAAGTGTATTGGAATTCATATAAATATAACACCCAATTATCATCATAGGCATCGAGTTCAAGCAAACAATTAAACCAGCAACGAAAGAGAATACATACCATAATCTATCAACTCGATCAAAGGAGCAGCTGCGAACGAAGCGCAAGTAAAGCAACCAGAATCGATCATCAGAGAACGAGCGAGCAAGAGCAACGCAAACTAGACAATCGATTATCAGAGAAGCAGTGAGCAAAGAGCATCACAAATCCCTAATTCTCACAAGAACCGAAGCCCTAATTCGACAAAGAGGAATGGCCGCCATTATTCTCACAAGCCAAAAGAAAAAGCAACGAGAAAAAGAATTAGGCCGACCTTTATTATTATAAAGGGGATTTAGTTTTTATTTAGGGTTTAATTTTATTAAAGGGGTTTTTTTTTGTTTTATTTGAGAAAAAAATATGGAGTCAAGTTTGTATTTTAATTTTTGCTCTTGCTTTTATTTTTGAAGTCTGTTTTTCTTTTCGAGTCAAAGTATTGGTAAATCACCACCTATGTTGTAGGTAGTGTCAGATTGTCAAGTTAGAATTAGTTCAGTGAGCAGGATGTGTGAGTTTGCAAAACTCTATAGGCGGGAGAAAGGGTTTGCAAGTTTGCAAAACTCTATAGGCGGGAGCAGGGGGTGCGAGTCTATTAGAGTGTTTGTAAGCGGGAGCAGGGTTTGCGAGTCTGTTAGAGTGTTTTTAAGCGGGAGACTGTTTAATTCTAATAGAAATCTGGGAATGCAGTAGTAGACAGGGGTTGCCGAAGCTAGGTAAAATTTGTGTGTGATTTACTTTTCAGCATATTTATTTCTGCAGTTTGTTTCTGTGTTTAGATCGAGAAAATTTGCTATAACCCTATTCACCCCCCTCTAGGGTTAATTTAGATCCTACAATCACAACGTTTAGGAAATTCCTACTGATAACATTGGCCAAACGCATCGACCATAAGTCTTAAAGCACTAGACGGACAACCCAATACAAGAATTTATTTTCTTTAAAAATAAATACCTTATATATACTACTCAAAATATTCTTTGTTTTTCCCAAAAAATAAAAATCCTATTTTGTCACGACCCGATTTTCGATGCCCGAAAATTGACATCAATACGTCCACTATACTAAATGCTGAACAATAGAATGCCGAAAATCTAGACTGTAAGGGAAAGAAGAAGGAGGTAGAAGAAGAGAAAAACAAAATAACATCAGAATCTCACAATCGCAACGGAACAATATATAACAGATAAATGACTGATCTTTTACGGAAAGAACTATATATATTTTATACATTATATCATCAAAGTACAACACAATCAAGCAAAATATTGGACAGTAATATTAACTTGTCCTCACAAAAACTGACTATAAAGCTTATACTGCACAGCAGAATATACATCAAGTACATGTGATACGTCTTGCCATCCAGCTCGTCTCCTGAGCTCCACAACATCATATCCTATATTCTATAATACTCGGTCTGACCAAAGCATTATAGTGAAATAACACCCGAGTCAGTCTGGAATACCAGCGTGAGTAAATATACTCAATTGGATTATTAAAGTTTTCAAAATCCTTTGAAATCAAAGGTATCTCGTAAGATTCACAAATATAAATGCCGAGTTTTTACCTTACGATAACCAAAAGAATTTTTGTCAAATTCGTCTGATATTATAATAGTTTCTATACAAAGTAAAAAAGAATCTTGCTAAAATGCTTGCATCTCACATTCCAACATAGTTGGGCACAGTCAAAACCGTACAAGCGCTTATTGGAGATTGGATTCCATACAATGGGAGGGATATTGGGGTACCGTTCGTCACAGTACCTGGTCTAGATCAGAGTATCGAGGATCCCCCCGATCCCCTGCAACACAAGACCGGAGCTACCCCTTACTGGATAGTCCGAATAAGATCACACCACGGTTGGGATCAACAACCACCCATATAGCCGAATATAAGAGACATCTAGACATGGATGACCTTACCCTAATTGGTTGCTAGCCACTTAGCATTGCAACACCTCCCCTTTTTTAGCCATTCCCGGTTGATGAGGCTTGAGGCAAAGCGTTGTCTTTTTAAGGATCTCATTTACTTAGAATGCTCATCGTCCTCTTGACGATGGTCTGATGGCATTCTCCCATACAAGTTGCCCTTGGTCTGGACAAACTGAATCACCATCTTCATCATCTTCACTGTCTTCATTCGCAAACGTTCATACCGGATTGAAGTTGTTTTTGAGAAATTAATCCCGATCCTGGTGTCTTCGAAACGATCAGTGCATTGGCAAATACTACTAGTCGATTATTTAACTATCAAATTAAACAATCATCCAACCAATTGTTTTCTTTCCACTAAAAAGCACCAAGTCCTTTAAAATTAGTTTTTAAAGAAGTTAAATTACTCTAACCAAAATATACACTTAAAAACATTTAAAATATAAAACTACTTAAAACACTTTATTTAAAATACTAGTTATGAAATTCTATAAAAATTTCTCAAATAAAACTTTAGCTAAACTACTTGTTTAAAAAAAAAAGTTCTATAAGGTATAAGATTTAATAGTCATCCTTTACATCAAAATACTGATTTAACCTTTTTAAAAATAATTACTACTATAACTAACTTAAATAAATATTTACTTTAACAATTTTAAAACAACTAAATAATAAAAAAAATTCTAAAACAATCTTCCAAAATGATTTTAAAACTTCTAATTTATACTTAAAATCCTTCTTTGAAAATACACTTAGCTATCCACAAAATTACGCTTTCCATTTCAATATAACCTTTTAACCATTTATAAATCCCGCTTGATCTATTTCCAGTCTAATTTACGTCCCAAACCCGTAAATTTTTTTCCATGCTTTTAAAAATAAACCACTATTTATTTTTAAACAAAAAAACCATTTTATAAATCCCCACTATGAATTTATACCTTAAAATCATCCACTGATAATTATTTCACTTTAAAAACCAAGTTTATAATCTCCATACCCACATTTTCCTTTAGATCACAGTTTCCAACACTTGATCGATTACACAATCGATTCACAGAATTAATTCCATTTTAAAACTTATTTTGATTTATCCAAATTTATTTAAAAATCCATTAATTCCACTTTACTCTTTTATTTTTGATTTAAAACCTTATTTAAATCTGAAATACCAATTTCATACTCTATTTCAAAATTCTTTTTTTTTCAAACTCATTTAAATCTTGAATTAAAAACATAAATCTTTTATTTATTAACAATATTCACTTAAGTCCTTACTTTTAAATCGTTTTAAGTTACATTTCTTTTCAAAGACTCTATTCTTTTCCCATATTTTCGGTGTTTATTAAACAGGATTTAGAAATAAAACTGTTTACTTTTTCCCGATTCTTTTCATTCTAAATTTATCCAGCTTTACTATAAATTCCTTACTTTAAAATTTCCCCTTTTCAATATTTATACTCTTTTAAACATCAAAATATGTCCAACAATATATTAACATCAAATAAATAGATTTCCAATATAATATCACAGAATGTTTAACATTTCATATAACTGAATATGAAAATCAATTTAACATTTTGAGGAATCCTGTTGGATCCATCCAACCTTTTTCCATGCATCCACAGATGTTAGTCCACAAATAAAATACCAATGCCGATTCAAGGAAGGATATCGTGGTATAAAGGGTCATCCACTATTATGCGGGGCGCATAGGGTCTCGTTCGCTATGTAAATGGGAATCAATCACTCCAATATATATATATATATATATATATATATATATATATATATATAATATCACATCCAGTCAATTCAATCATTCAGCCAATAATTTAAATATAACTATTTAAATTAACAGGTAATCCAGATGTGAGTGAGATTAACTCATCTTTATTTTCGTTTTCCATCCACTTCAATCCTAATTTAATTCACGGATTTTGACCTTGTATAAACAATTCAAGATTTATTAACATTTGAAATAAATCGGACAATTAAATACCATTTTAAAATTTAAATAACTAATTATTTAGTTTAAAGCTGATTTCTCCATAATAAATATTTTTAGTAACTAAAACAATTAAATAAATTTATTAACAAGTTAATCACTTAATATTTTAAAATAAGCTAATAAATAAAAATGTGTATTTATATTTATTTTATTTTCAAAATAAACTATATAGGTTTCAAAAAAAATCTAACTTTACATGTTCATCTATATACTATATATATTCAAAATAATCTTCTGCTTTTACTGTATATATTCATATATATATATATATATATACATATATATTATTACATTTAAACTAAAAGAACTATATATATACCAACTGTCATAATCTTCTCTTAAAAATGAAAATTTTACCTTATTGCAAATTATTCCCTAATACATATATATAAATCTCTAAATTGAAAAATAAGTGGCATATATCTTACTTTAAAACTTCTACCCCCACCATCCATTCAAGCTGCAACCGCCACCCAACATCGGCAACTAACATAGCCGACATCCCTTATTCCAACCACGCCGAACAACATCAACAGCACAGCCTCGTGCGTGCACGAACGCGCGCCACCCAATTGCATGCGATGTCTCCATTTCACAGCCAAACTACCCCATCAAGTTACCGTTCTCTATCGCGAAACCACTGTTAGTCCCTTCCCGACCCACTCGCGTCCACCATCGATTGACTTGAACCCTCCCTCGATAATGAAATCGGCCTCTTCCCCAAAGTCAAGCGCCGGTCTCGACTAAGATCGAGCTGCTTCCCATACTCGATTGAACGGCCCATAGTCTATTTAAACAGAACTTCGAACGCGATCTAAATTCCTTCGATGCCGGCCATTTTTTTGCTCTTTCGATTTTGAAGTCAATTTTGAAAATTTAAGATGCATGAGATTTTAAAGAAGAAATAGGAGAGACAGGAGAAGACATTGGCATGTACAACATAAGCTACAGTAATTCGCTGAGGAGACCAAAAAGCTTTGATGTTGAAAGAATTTTAGCCGATGGAAAGAAAATGCCGATGGGAAGAATTTGACCAGTCAATTAAATTAATTATTTAAATATAAAATTTAAACCGTCTCGACAAATGCAACTTAAAATTTCGAACTCCTATCGAGGCATGCCGCCAGGCGTTTATATTGTTATACCCTATTTCCAACGCAACAGAAAAGGTTTCGAGTCCTAGTTCGATCGTATGGAGAAGATAACTTTTTGGACCTAGTTATTATATTGAATTCGATATAAATTTCAATGCGTTTACTTACCGTATGATCTCACGACAACTCCATACACAATGAAATTTGAAATCCGATAATAATACACTATTACTGAACAAACCACTTAAAAATTCAATTTTAGAAGTCCTATTACCTTCAGTATTATCAATATAAATTTTATAAGCCTTTAAATTATTTTTATCAAGCTTGAAACTTCAGATTTCATATTTTACCCAATTACCAATTTTTAAATTAAATTATCCAATAAACAGTGATATTTGAAATTAAAGTTAAAATTAACCCTTTAAATATTTAAAATCAGTTAAATATTCCAATTTCAAATGCCCAAAATCCTGGGTCATCACAAATTTCTCTTAGAAAAAACCTCCAATTTGAATTTTTTTAAAATTCGATTATAACTTATTCTTAAAATCAATGACACAAGAACTCATCGAGATATTCTCATAATACTCGATTCTCCAGATTGATGGGATAGACGGGAGTGTTTATTATTCCGAATGGTATAACAAACCACTCACAAGACTCATAATATCTGTAGAATGTGGTAAGAGTAATGATACCTTCCATAATTCGTAGCTCATGAAAAAATGGTATAGGTTCAAGTTGAAGAATGAACCTAGCACCACACTTAAAAAGAGGGAAATGAGATATGAAAGCAAGGGTAAATATCTTCTCAAATGAGGAGAAGTAACATTGACAACAAATCATTACTTCGGGTGAAGTAGTGTCACAAAGTATATCAACAATTTAGTATCCAAAGAGGATATCTCAAAAGGGGTAAGAACGACAATATCAAATAAATTCAATGAATCACCTCATTCCGTAGTGGACGACCTTGTGGTAGGTGGCCGAAAGGCTAAGAATGGGGAATGAAGTCAATATAATATTCGATTACCCGATTGGTTGTCATACCCGTAATAGACTCATAAAAATCTATAAAGTCATAATGACTGGAATTCGAGATATATCATCAACATCTCGAAACACAAGAGTGAATATAGAGACTTCGGAATCATCATTAACATTTCGAAGGACAAGAAGAAACAAATCAGCCGTCTTAGGATACCTAATATAGGATTCTTCGAATCATAGAATGTGGCTTGATAATACGCAAGCCACTCCATCTCAAATCATACCAAACTCCAAATGGAAATCGGAATGCTAATTTGCATGAAAAGATAAACTATAAGCAACAATCCCAAATCCTCTTACATCATGCTAAAATTTGCGAATCCACTCAATAGGATTAGCAATCCTCACAAAAGAACAAGACAAGAACATCCAAAAGTATCAACAAGCTCCTCCTATACGGATGAGTGTTAAGCACCCGTATTGATGAGGGCTCAAATAAAACAATCACGATTAGGATTACTCCTAAGGTAAGATGTCATCAATTCTGTTTTTGGAATACTATGAAATAAAAATATTCCTAGACATATCTCAAATTTCAATCTCAAAGGACACGACAAGATAAAAGACACGATGATTAAGGGATTTGTAACATTTGTACTTTACTTGGATATATCATAATATATGCTTCTGTTCTGTGTTTATCCTATTTTGTCCTGAATTCAGCTCCGATACCAAGCTGTGATGCCCTACCCTGAAACCCACAATAACAAAGAGTATAACTGGGTAATACTGTCTGCTAATGTAGAGAATAGAGCTGGTTAGGAGCGACCATCTATAGTTTTGTATTAAATATCTATTGAATACGTCGATTAGTGCTCTATTTTTTTTCTTTGATATCTCATGTGAATTTGACATATCCAACAAATGTTTAATACAAAACTACAGGTGGCTTTAGAATCTATCAGAACAAAGTACAACAAGTCAAATGCATAACACATCATAAAACAGCGAACAGAGAGATATGTACATATATATATTGATACATCCCAATATAATATAATAATACATCATAAGTGGTATGCCGATGTGACGCCCCACCTCTATACCCATGCTAGCAAAGAGTATTAATAGATAATACCGTCTGCTAACACGGAGAATAAGGCTTGTTGGGAGCGACCATCTATAGCCTTGCTCTAATTATCTATTGAATACATCGACAAGAGTCATACCAAGCAGGTCGACATACCCAATGAATATTTAAAACAAACCCATAGGTGGTTGGATCTATCAGAACAGAATATAACAATTCAAATGTAATATACATCACAGAACAGCAGATCATCATATACACATATATTGATACATAACAGAGTATACAAAATAATACAAGTGAAGTGGTATAACAGACCACAATATACAGACGAGTTCACAAGAATAAATATCAGAGTTACAACATAATAGGACTACACAAAAAGCTATGACAAAAAGATGCTAGCGGAGTAGTCCATGCGGAAGCAAAATAGGCTAAGTCCAAATGTACCTAACCTGAAACATCTCGGTCCGAACCGAGTATAAAATACACGGATCAGTCTAGCTAAACAAATCAGTTAGATAAACTGAACAACAATAAACCTGCAAGGTTACTAAGTATAACAAATATCTCTAAAAGAGATAACACAATCATCTAATCAAAAGACGAATCATATGATAAAAAGCCTCGTATCATCGGCAACATAAATAAACAAAGGATACAATTATCCCAAATCAAGTCAAAAGGGAAATAACAAATACCCATAAGGTATACAAGTTCCACAAGGTAATCGCTACACATCATGCGGCTCAAAAAGACCAACACCGAAGGGCGATACTAAGGGAATATACATATTAATGAAACATCATAAAATTTACTCGAGCTCAGTACTGTACAAACAAGGATCCATGAGCCCGAAGACTCCAAACCCAATATCACCCATGTGGCTCATAACGACCAACATCGGAAGCGATACTAAAGGGCAACCCAATATCACCCATGCGGCTCATAACGACCAACATCGGAAGCGATACTAAAGGGCAACAAACCCGAAGGTACAAACCCGAAGGCAACATACCCGAAGGCAACAAACCGTAGTGGTGAAGGTCAGAGACCCAGTACTGGACACCACTAACTGGCGGAATGTGTCATAACTCTCAAAAAGGAATCCGAAAAGTTTTAACGTATGTCCCATAACCACTCGTTCTCACTAAACGGTTTACTATCCGTCAGCCACTTTCACACTCAAAGCAGTACAAAGTTTACCTCATATCATCGATAAACCAAACCCGAAGGTCAAAACGATCAATCGAATAGGTCGGGGACTAATCGGAAAGACAAACGCAGGGATTCATGGTCCGTGTTTTACCTAACCATTTAATCTTCCTTCCACTTTGCTCGAAGTGCGAAATTGTGTGTTTTAAATAGAATTTATAAATTGGAGGAACGAACTTTTAAATGTGATTTTAGAAGATTATTTTATAAAAACCCGTGGATGAAGTCAAAAAGGAATTATCATGGTCAAATATGAATAAGCAACTAATTGGAATCAATTTAAATTAATAAAAGTGGGAATTACAAACAAATAGGCACATTAGGCAAAATGAGGCAGGTCAGTCGACTGGTTCACTGCAGTCAGTCGACTGATCCAGAGACATAAAAATCCCATTTCCTGCATTCAGTCGACTAACTAAAATGGCCAGTCGATTGGTTGCAGGAAACAGAGACTTCATGTCTCTGTTTACGGCCTTGATATGCCAATCGACTACAGCCAGTCGACTGACTGCAGAAGGTCAGGCGACTGACTGAGCCTTAAGGCTGTATCTCAGCCTTTCTAATGAAGGAAACACTCCTTCAAAATGCAATCGAAGAGCAACGACGCTAGGGAATTATGCCCAACGACTACCCAGTGCTATTGGCTCTCTTACCCAACTCCAAACACATGATCAAACCTCAAACTATGATTCTAGATTTTTATACTTCCAAAACACCAAAATTTGCAATTTTCATAAAACCAATCCGAATCATAAGCAATTGCACATGAATAATTGTTGGGAATTCATACCTAACAACCCAACATAGTTGTAAACATAGATGTGAGATAAAAAATCTCACCTTCTAATTCAAAAACAAAGAAGGAGTTCAATTTGCAAGGAGAAGACCAACAAATCTCCACTTCAACTCTACTAGCTTCAATCTAAGAATAATACTAATATTTTCCTAAATTAGGTTTAGGAAATTTCTGAGATTGAAGAGAGAAAGAGATAGAGAAGATGAAGAGGAGCTTACCAATGGCTTCTCTATGATTTTGGAGCAAGAATTTGGATTTGCAAGAGGATCTAGGGCTAGGAGTTTCTAATTTCCTTTCTCTTTCCCCATTTCAGTTTTAGCTTAAGCTTTTATGAAATGAATAAGTGAATGGAAGGAGAGAAGGGCTGAGTTGGTTTATAGAACAGTTTGGGTGAAACCCAAACCCAAAGCCCACCTAGCAAATAGAAAAATTCGACTTACTCCAAACATATCAAAGCTTACACTCAAAAAGATCGCAAACGCCATTTTGGAATCAATGGAAATGGTTTCGAGTCCCAATTCGGCCGTTTGCAGAAAGTAACATTTCGGACCCAAAATCCGACTAACGATGATATATTTAAATAAAACATTTAAATATAAAATCGTTAAATATGCGGGCTGTTACAGATCTCCCCTCCTTATAAAATTGCGTCCCCGCAATTCCTAGAGACGATATTTGTAACAACTACACACATACAACATTCAAAAGAAAAAGGAAATAAGCTTGAGATGAAAGGACATACCCACTGTTCACAAGCTAAGATAGAAACCCTGGATAAGATCGCTCGATATACTCTCTGGTTTCCCAAGTACAGTCATTGGGATTAGTGGACCATTGAACTTTAACCAGCGGCACGTCCTTGTTCCGAAGGTGTCGCACCTCCGTGTCAAGCACGCGAATAGGTTGCTGTACAATAGATAAGTCCGATGAGATCTCAAGCTCTTGCAAATCAGGAGAAGTAATAACTGAATCCGACTCCCGAAGACACTTCCGAAGTTGCGAGACGTGAAACACGTCATGAATGCCAGATAAATGAGCTGGAAGTGAAACTCTATAAGCCACAGGGCCAATACGTTCAGTAATAGAAAATGGTCCTATAAAGAGAGGAGCCAATTTCCCAGTCGTACTGAAACGCATAACCCCCTTCAAAGGAGAAACACGAATAAAAACAAGATCGCCGATCGAGAACTCGAGAGGCTTCCTATGGTTGTCCGCGTAGGATTTCTGACGACTCTTTGCCTCTTTCATTCTCGATCGAATAAGATCAATCTTCTCGGAAGAATGACGAACAAAGTCTGGACCAAGAATAAGCTTCTCTTCAGATTCTAACCAACACGAAGGTGATCGACATGGCCTTCCATATAAGGCTTCGAAAGGAGCCATACCGATACTAGACTGAAAACTATTGTTGTAGGAGAACTCTACAAGAGGTAGGTGATCTTCACAACTACCACCAAAATCAAAAATACAAATACGGAGAAGATCTTTCAAGATACGATTCACCCGTTCAGTCTGTCCATCAGATTGCGGATGATAAGCTGTAGAAAAATTAAGCTTTGTTCCCAAAGCTTGCTGGAGACTCTTCCAAAAATGACTCGTGAATAAAGGATCACGGTCACTCACAATAGAACTAGGAACACCGTGAAGTCTTACGATTTCCTTGACATATAACTTAGCCAAAAGAGACGCAGTTCTATTAGACTTAATAGGAATAAAATGAGCAGATTTAGTGAGGCGATCAACAATAACCCAGATGCTAGAATGGCCCGATCTCGAACGAGGTAGGCCGTCAATAAAATCCATAGAAATTTGATCCCATTTCCACAATGGAATCTCTAAAGGCTGAAGAAGACCCGAAGGACGCTAATGTTCGGCCTTAATACGCTGACAGGTTATGCAATTACTCACATAACTCGCCACATCGCGCTTCATGCCTTCCCAATAATAAAGACGATGCATATCGGCATACATCTTACTACTACCAGGATGAATGGTATACTTAGAACGGTGACAGTCATCAAGAATGTCATGCTTAAGCGAAAAATCAGAAGGCACAAAAAGACGGTTCTTCTTGCGAAGACACCCATGAGAATCAATACTGAAATCCCACAACGCCTCATCACAGGATCCAGACTCACAAAGCTGAATAAGATGCAACAAATCAGGATCACGCCGCTGAGCATCGGCAATACGATCCAACAAAATGGGTCGAGCTCTCAAACTAAGCAATAGAATAGGAGAATCAGAAGATGAACCTCGATCACGAATTTCCCAAAAAGATAGAGTCTCAAGAACATCCCATTCGGCAAGCATAATAGAAATAACAGCCGAATGTTTGCGACTAAGCGCATCAGCAACACGATTACCCTTACCAGAGGTATACTGGATATCAAAGTCATAGGAAGCAATAAACTCGAGCCAACGTTGTTGCCTCATATTGAGTTCCCTCTGGGTGAACAAATACTTCAATGATTTATGAACGGTATAGAGGATGAAGCGCTCGCCCAATAAATAGTGTCGCCAAATCTTCAAGGCGAAGACAATGGCGGCTAACTTAAGATCATGAGTGGCATAGCGAACTTCATTCGAACGCAGTTGCCTAGAAGCATAAGCAACTACCCGATCCTTCTGCATAAGAACAGCACCGAGACCACTACCACAAGCATCGGTGTAGACAACAAGATCATGATTCCCTTCGGGAACCACAAGAATAGGAGCATTAGTGAGAAGTTCCTTTAATGTCAAAAAGGAAGCTTCACACTTGTCAGACCAAATAAAATGAATGCCTTTACGAGTAAGGCAGGTGAGAGGAAGCACAACACAGGAAAAGTTCTTAATGAACCGACGGTAATAACCCGCCAATCCAAGGAAACTACGAATCTCATGAACATTCTCAGGCCTCTTCCAATTCTGAATGGCTTCGATCTTTGAGGGATCGACAGAAATGCCATCGAAAGATACAACATGGCCTAAGAACTTAACCTTATTCTCCCAAAAGTGGCATTTGGAGAATTTGGCTCTAAGCTGATGATAATGGAGAGTACTCAAGACAATCCTTAAGTGATTAGCATGCTCGGCTTCAGACTTAGAATAAATAAGGATATCGTCAATGAACACAAGGACGAACTTGTCGAGATATTCCCGGAATACTCGATTCATGAGATCGACAAAGAAAGAAGGAGCGTTCGTCAAACCGAACGGCTTAATGAGCCATTCAAAAGAACCATATCGAGTGCGGAAAGTTGTAAGAGGTATGCTATCCTCTGTGACTCGTAACTGATGAAAACCCATGGCAAGGTCGAGCTGAGAAAAGACCTTAGCACCACTCAATAGATCGAACATATCATCGATCCTAGGCAATGGATACCTATTCCTAATGGTTGACTCGTTAAGCTTGCGATAGTCAATGTAAAGCCTAAGAGTTCCATCAGACTTCTTCACGAAGACGACCGCGGATCCCCACGGAGAAAAACTGGACTGAATTAACTGCTTGGACTCAAGCTCCAAAAGCTGCTTCTTGAGTTCCTCATTTTCCTTTGTAGACATCCTCGTGGGAGGACTACTAAATGGCTGCGCGCCTGGAATGAGATCAATGCGGAACTCAATTGCCCGTTTGGGTGGCAAACCCGATACAGGCTCAAAAACATCAGAAAAGTCACAAGCAACAGGAAAACGAGATATATCATCATCATCTCGCGAGTCAAGAGAATATAAAGCCATCTCAGAATTTCTACATTCCGAAGAACAAGAGATAGCTGAGTAGGCGAATCCGGATGTCGAAGATATATAGTTCTCTCCGAACAAATAATCCTGGCATCATATCTCACTAGCCAGTCCATACCCAAAATCATATCAAATCCCAGACAAGAAATAACGTGCAGATTCGCACGGAAAGAAAAGCCACATAAAACAATCTCAACATCATCACAAAGCAAACTAAGGGTCGCGGATCCCCCAATAGGATTCGCAATCCTTAAAGAAGTAACCAAACAAGAAACATCCAAAGATAAATCATCAACGAGCTTTTTCGATACGAAAGAATGTGATGCACCCGTATCGAAAAGAACTCGAATACTATGATCATGAAATAAAATAGAACCTTCCAAAATAGATGAAGATATAAATTTGGACTGAGAAGGACCTTCAGAAGCCTTAGCAGAATAAAGCCTGCTAGACTTGGCACTAGCCGGAACAGTAGGGCAAGCTGAAACATGATGACCTTCCTTCTTGCAATAACGGCAGAAGAGAGGCTTAGGACAAGCTCGAATAATATGATCAGGAGAACCACAATTGAAACACTTTCGAACGAAAGGTGTTCCAGGAGACTGAGGCTGAGAACTAGAACCACCAGTCTTCTTCTTCTTATAAGGAAAAGGCTTCTTCTGAATTGGAAACGGCCTCTTGTTGGGGTTCTTGGAAACCTCAACATCAACATCACTATCACACTCCTTCTCCACGGTCTCGACATGAAGTGCCGAATCAACCAACTCCTCAAAAGAAAGTTTAAGCTGGAGCAACAAAGACTTCTTAAGATATTTCTTAAGACCAGAAACAAACTTCGAATTCTTCTTGTAAGAAGTGCTGATGAATTCAAGACCATACTGAGATAAAGCCTCGAACGATTCAACATACTCAGAAACAGAAGATTTCCCTTGCTTCAACTCAAGGAAGCGACGGGTCAATAAAACTTTTTCAGATTCAGGAACGAACTTGAGTTCGAATCGTCCCCGAAACGGAGTCCAAGAAAGAGTAGGCTCATCAATCTCGGCTACAAGAAGCTCATACCAATCAAGAGCACGCTCTTGTAATAAACTAGAAGTCACAAGAAATCGATCATGGTCGGAAAGATCCATGTGAGAGAATATATGCTCGCACGTGCGAAGCCAAGCTTGGACTTCAAGAACGGACTCGGAGCCCTTAAACGGCTTCCCTCCAAGATGAGAAAAATCACTGCACTGACATGCAAAAGCAGACTTGCGAGGTGGAGATACACGAGGAGGAACTGGAGGCTGAGTGCTCCTAAACAATTCCAAAAACTGATCGGCAGACATATAAACGCCATCCGGATGTGAACCGCTGGATTGCCCAGCATCCGAACGTCGTCCTCTGCCTCTTCCAGCCATACGCTAAAAGTTAAGATAAGAATAAGATTATTCACAAGGTAGATAATTCAATATGGAATACTACGGAATAAAATGCATTCCTAAACGTATTCCCAAATTCTATCTAACCTTGATGGAATAGAGAGGCACGATGATTCAAAGATTTGTATCACTTATACACTTTGATGTATCGTAATACGTGCTCTATTCTATGTTTATCATATTTTGTTCTGAACCAGGCTTTGATACCACGCTGTGACGCCCCACCTCTATACCCACGCTAGCAAAGAGTATTAATAGATAATACCGTCTGCTAACACGGAGAATAAGGCTGGTCGGGAACGACCATCTATAGCCTTGCTCTAATTCTATATTGAATACATCGACAAGAGTCATACCAAGCAGGTCGACATACCCAATGAATATTTAAAACAAACCCATAGGTGGTTGGATCTATCAGAACAGAATATAACAATTCAAATGTAATATACATCACAGAACAGCAGATCATCATACACATATATTGATACATAACAGAGTATACAAAATAATACAAGTCAAGTGGTATAACAGACCACAATATACAGACGAGTTCACAAGAATAAATATCAGAGTTACAACGTAATAGGACTACACAAAAAGCTATGACAAAAAGAAGCTAGCGGAGTAGTCCATGCGGAAGCAAAATATAAGTCCAAATGTACCTAACCTGAAACATCTCGGTCTGACCCGAGTATAAAATACACGGATCAGTCTAGCTAAACAAATCAGTTAGATAAACTGAACAACAATAAACCTGCAAGGTTACTAAGCATAACAAATATCTCTAAAAGAGATAACACAATCATCTAATCAAAAGATGAATCATATGATAACAAGCCTCGTATTATCGGCAACATAAATAAACAAAGGATACAATTATCCCAAATCAAGCCAAAAGGGAAATAATAAATACCCATAAGGTATACAAGTTCCACAAGGTAATCGCTACACATCATGCGGCTCAAAAAGACCAACACCGAAGGGCGATACTAAGGGAATATACATATTAATGAAACATCATAAAATTTGCTCGAGCTCAGTACTGTACAAACAAGGATCCATGAGCCCGAAGACTCCAAACCCAATATCACCCATGCGGCTCATAACGACCAACATCGGAAGCGATACTAAAGGGCAACCCAATATCACCCTTGCGGCTCATAACGACCAACATCGGAAGCGATACTAAAGGGCAACAAACCCGAAGGCACAAACCAGAAGGTACAAACCCGAAGGCAACATACCCGAAGGCAACAAACCGTAGTGGTGAAGGTCAGAGACCCAGTACTGGACACCACTAACTGGCGGAATGTGTCATAACTCTCAAAAAGGAATACGAAAAGTGTTAACGTATGTCCCATAACCACTCGTTCGCACTAAACGGTTTACTATCCATCAGCCACTTTCACCCTCAAAGCAGTACAAAGTTTACCTCCTATCATCGATAAACAAAACCCGAAGGTCAAAACGATCAATCGAATAGGTCGGGGCCTAATCGGAAAGACAAACGCAGGGATTCACGGTCCGTGTTTTACCTAACCATTTAATCTTCCTTCCACTTCGCTCGAAGTGCGAAATTGTGTGTTTTAAATAGAATTTATAAATTGGAGGAACGAACTTTTAAATGTGATTTTAGAAGATTATTTTATAAAACCCATGGATGAAGTCAAAAAGGAATCATCATGGTCAAATATGCATAAGCAACTAATTGGAATCAATTTAAATCGATAAAAGTGGGAATTACAAACAAATAGGCACATTAGGCAAAATGAGGCAGGTCAGTCGACTGGTTCACTACAGTCAGTCGACTGATCCAGAGACATAAAAATCCCATTTCCAGCATTCAGTCGACTGACTAAAATGGCCAGTTGACTGGTTGCAGGAAACAGAGACTTCATGTCTCTGTTTACGGCCTTGATATGCCAATTGGCTACAGGCAGTCGACTGACTGCAGAAGGTCAGTCGACTGACTGAGCCTTAAGGCTGTATCTCAGCCTTTCTAATGAAGGAAACACTCCTTCAAAATGCAATCGAAGAGCAACGACGCTAGGGAATTATGCCCAACGACAACCCAATACTATTGGCTCTCTTACCCAACTCCAAACATGATCAAACCTCAAACTATGATTCTAGAGTTTTATACTTCCAAAACACCAAAATTTGCAATTTTCATAAAACCAATCCGAATCATAAGCAATTGCACATGAATAATTGTTGGGAATTCATACCTAACAACCCAACATAGTTGTAAACATAGATGTGAGATAAAAAATCTCACCTTCTAATTCAAAAACAAAGAAGAAGGTGTTCAATTTGCAAGGAGAAGACCAACAAATCTCCACTTCAACTCTACTAGCTTCAATCGAAGAATAGTACAAGTATTTTCCTAAATTAGGTTGAAATTTCTGAGATTGAAGAGAGAAAGAGATAGAGAAGATGAAGAGGAGCTTACCTATGGCTTCTCTATGATTTTGGAGCAAGAATTTGGATTTGCAAGAGGATCTAGGGCTAGGAGTTTCTAATTTCCTTTCTCTTCCCCCATTTCAGTTTTAGCTTAAGCTTTTATGAAATGAATAAGTGAATGGAAGGAGAGAAGGGCTGAGTTGGTTTATAGAACAGTTTGGGTGAAACCCAAACCCAAAGCCCACTTAGCAAATAGAAAAATTCGACTTACTCCAAACTTATCAAAGCTTACACTCAAAATGATCGCAAACGTCATTTTGGAATCAATGGAAATGGTTTCGAGTCCCAATTCGGCCGTTTGCAGAAAGTAACATTTCGGACCCAAAATCCGACTAACGACGCTATATTTAAATAAAACATTTAAATATAAAATCGTTAAATATGCGGGTTGTAACAGCGGACCACAATATACACACGAGTCAAAATAATATACAAATCAGAGTCAACCAAAATAACTATAAAAATACGAAAAGATAAGCTGACATTCAAGGCGGAAGCATCAAGTAAAGTCCTAAAGTAGCTATCCAACTTGAAACAACTCGGTCTGACTCGAGTATAAAATATACGGGTCAGTCTAGCCAAACAAATCATTTTATAAGGATAAGCGGTAATAGGTGCATAAGGATAAGGTTAATGATCTTCTTAAACAAGAAGGAACAATATTGAGTACAAGCAAGAGTATAATTATGGTATGGTTACTTTGAGTGATGAGATGGTATCACTTACACAAACATATAATCTCAAAAGAGATACGACAATACATAAAACGTTAAATATAAAAAGCCTCATATCATCGGCATATCACAAATCATCAATAATGGTTTAGGGAAAATATAACTCCTAAAAAGGAGAAATCCCAAACCCTCCATACAGGCAACTCAAAGAATGTCAAAAAAATCACCATCTCAAATATATGCCGCAAGGCACTTAACTATAATTCTCCAACATAGAAGAATATAATCCCAAATAAGTGCCAAAAGGAAAATCTCGTGTAATAACGCCAATAAACAAATCTCAATAATAACGCCAATAGGAAAATCTCAAATAGCGCCAGTATAGGAAACTCAAATCTCAAAGATAGAACTCCCAAGAGTTAAAATTCCCAAAAGGTAATCGCCACAATTATGTCGAATGGTTCAAAGGACCTATTCCGAGAAGGGGGATATAATTAGGTAAAATAGACAAAGAAATCATCTCAAAAGTATTTGCACATGCATGCGGCCGAAGCCTTGCCAAGTAACGTTCTCTCAAATAAGGCCCCACATCTCGTAGACAAACGTCCCGAAGGACAAATAAATATGTCTCTTAGATAAACATTCCAAAGGAAAAATACGTCGCAATGACAAATATCTCTTAGACAAACATCCTGAAGGACAAATGAATCGAAGGTCCAGTATTGGCAAATACGTCTCTTGGATAAGTGTGACACAAACTCTCGAATAGGAACCTGAATAGTGTTAACAAGTGTCCCATACCACACGTTTGCACTAAACGGTTTACTAACCGCTAGTAAATTTCACACTCATATCAGTAAAAAGTTTACCTCATCTCATCGGTAAACTCTATTCGAAGGTCAAAACGATCAAACGCACAAGTTGTGAATTAACTGATAAGATAAACGCAAGTGTCTCATAGAATGTATTTTAAAAAACCATTTAATTCTCCTTCTCATTCGCTTGAAAAGTGAAAAAACATTTATTGTATATATAAAATAATTTACTTGAGAAAACAAGCTTTTAAATCCAATTTCCGAAATCGTATTTGGAATAAACTTTGAAAATTCCCTTATTATAGAGAATATATAGACTGTATAGCTCAAAATTAATTTAAAAATATTATATAATGTTTATTTAACATTCTAGTTTATTTTAAAAATTATTTCAAAAACGTGGAAGAAAACAGTGCTCGAAAACAATGAAAAACAAAGAAAATACCTTAAAACCGATAACTCGAATTCAATTCAAATTCAAATCAAATTCAATATAAATTTGAATTTCAAATTCTCCAAATTTAGCTAGCCTATTGATAGATATCATATCCATCAAAAAAAGCACAAAAATATCTCAAAAACGAGAAGCAAAAGTCGAGAAAGCAAGCTGGAAACACATGGGGAAACAAAGGAGCCAAAACAGAATACACGAAGCCAATGCCCCCCTAGGTCGACCACCAGGTCGACCTCTCTTGTCCGTAGGTCGACTGTATATTCAACCTTAGGGTAGGAATAGTCGACCTGGCAGCCGACCTATGTGTGCCTTCTCACGTGATTTACTTCCAGACGATTTTTAGTGACGAACTGATTTTCAAGTGAACATTTGACATAGCAAATGAAGATGAAATGCTATAAAATTTGACATGCAGGTAACACAACATCTAAGCTACCAAATGAAAGAAATTCAGGAGCATTTCATTGCAGAAATCATAAGTTACAGTCATTCAAAGAGACAACATAAAACTGTTTCCACAGGGAAGATAATTATAAATGGAAATCGATTACAATAACTCACTTTTCACAGAAACAAGCAATTTGCCGCTTGATTTGCTAGAGCTTGTGAGTTAACAAATCACCTTGCTGTACTTGAGCAAAAACCCAAATACTTAGCTGAAAGGAGCAAGCTTTGCTCAAATTTAGGCCTCAGTAACCTATACAAACTTGAAACAGAGGCGTGCAATAGAGAAAAAGAACTGCTAACAGAGAAACACTTTCAAAACTTGATTTTTTTTGATGAACAAATGGTTTTAGATTTTGATTTCCTATTGATTTAGCTCAAAATTGATTTAAAAGCACAAAGATTTTGATTTTTAATTTAAGAAAATAGCATCGGGTTTGAAGAGGGAACGGGTTTCTATTTTTTCTTTTTGAAGTTACTGAATTTTCTAAAACTTACAGTAAGTGAAAAATAAATAAACGTAGAAGGAATGAGAGTATCACCTTCTCACTCTTACCGGCTAAATGTTTTAATTGGGCTTAAGACCCAAACTGAATAATTAGCCTATGTTTGTTTCTCTGAATACTAAATACACAAATGCATAATGTACACTTATGAAAAGAATTCAAACAACAAATATTTTCAAGTTTTTCATTCAAATAAAATGTATATATATATATATATATATGAAAAAAAATATTTTCCATCAAACAAAATGAATTTTTTTTATTTTCAAAACACTTTTATTATTAAAACCTTAATTTACAAAAATATACTACATACTCAAATAAATGAATAAAACTCTATTTTTAACTTCTAAAATTCCACAAAAATATTTTTCTCACTTAGAAAAATAATTTAAACCATTTTAAAGTCAAATTTTCAATTAAACTCATTTTAAAACCAATTTCCATGTTTTTATTTTAATAAACAACCTTTATTAATCTCATACTTCTTTTAAAAATTATTAAAAGAAGTAATTGGCCAGAATCAATACAATTATTGCATTTTCTCCAATTAAAACCCATTTTCCAATCATTATTTAGCCAATTAAATAAAATAAAGTTCCAAACTTTATTTTTCTCATTTTATTTTCAAAATTCATTGTTTATCCCGAATAAACAATTAAAATTTCTAACTTTATTTTAATTTATAATATTAAATTATAACTACCGTTATAATTTAATATTAACAGGTAATCTCAAAAGCCAGGCTTGTTACAATAATCATCCCTAGGATAGCTATATTGGTTGTCTTCAAATCTTCGTCTTGACTCATCATGTTGTTAGCTTGATGGTTCCATGCTTGTTTTCACCAATATTAGCTTGCTTTTGGTTCTAAATGATGGAGTTGTGAAAAAATAGAATTGCGGCTTTAAGTGTTCTTGGAGATCGATGGAGAATTGCATTGACTTAACTAATCGACATTTGAAATTGGCTTTTGGCATCGAGCAAGGCATGTAAGTAGAAGATGGGGTTCACCTGAGGTGGAGATAGGGCTCGCTACCGACCCATAGGGTGGGGTCGGTTTCGACCCTTAACTTTGGTGAATTAGTTATTGCTTGGTTTGGGTTGTTTTGGCTTTTGCCTTGCGATTCTGTCTGTGCTTTGTTTTGGGAATCGTGGGCTATTTCTTTAGGCTTCCTATGTTGATACCCCCAATTCATCCAGTCTATCCAAACATTGCCTGATCAAAAGGATAGATAACACTTGCTCTTAAAGTACATCTCGTTTCAAATATGATGTGCTTTGAACCAAAACACGTTAGAGTTATTTTGAAGGAATTCACTCTGTGCTCCGAATGGTCATTGTCCTTTCCACAAATCATTGTTATGGAATGTTATGTCTATAGTCATTCATCACGATGCTTTACCATCTTTAGGGATTATAAATCTAGAATGTATCCTCATAATCTATCATTTTGAACTTGATGATTTTTGAATTGACTTCTTCTGTAGATTTCTCAGATTTGAATTTGATTTTCCATTAATTCTGATTGTTGGGTATTGGATATATATATGTACATATGTTCACATGGTGTTCTTGAGTGGGTAGGAATGTAATACATGGTCAATCACATGTATAGGAATTAATATATATCCATATGTTTTTTTTACTTTAGGACTTAGTACAGACCCATAGAGTGGGGTCGACACCGACTCTGGACTTGGAGTTTTACCAAGTCTTATTGGAAAACTTTTATTCTTGGTTTGGGGTTATAAAACCAATCCCACTTCTACTTCATTCTCTCACTTGCTCATTTGCTACCTGCGCCAAAACTCATTATCACCATTTCCAACCTTTTGCATTTGAGATAAACTTCGCCGACGTCCGCCCTTGAGAATGCCCCATCACCTCACACTACTCAAACTTAGACTTAATCACCTCCTCGTAACTAAATTGTAGTCACCCTCCAACACTAACCCATATGCTTGAACTCCATATTACAATTGAAATCTTTCCAAGCCTTTAATCATTAAATCATACATAATTCGGTAAGTGAGGGATGGACCTGAATGTGATTGTATGGTCACGGTTGAACTTTGATATGGATGGGAACTAATGTCGACCATCGTTGTTTGGGAAGTGGTGAGGGTAGAAGAAGAAGAAAGAGGGAATTTTGTTTAAGTTTTAGAGTTTTCCAACTCCAAAAATTAGGCAAATTTTCTGGATTTGTATTCAAATGGCAGTCCTTCTTTGCGAACTAGAGATCTCTTCTTGGTCTTGTACCCTTTCTAAAGCATGGACAATGATGTGAAACTTGTCGAGATGGTCAATGATGATGGTCATAGTGAGTCAAATTTTAAAATGAACCGTTGAATAATATTAGAAACTTGATCCGCATGACACTACACGACACTGCACTAAAATCCACTTTAGCATTGTGGCAGGGGGAGGGGGAAGGGGGGTATAGCTTGTAATTGCTATAACGTAGATTATCTATTGCATTTTTATAGAAATGGATCAAAGAGTTCCAAACATCTTGTTGTTCATGCCACAGGTACGTCAACTTAAAGATACATCGAATCCAATGTCGAGTTCAACTACGAATCCACATGCACAACAAAATCCGGTAGAACGTATACTGCAACAAAAAATCCACAAGTAGAAAAACAAAATTTAGATAATCCTAAAGTCGAGCAACAAGTTCCTGAAAATCCAGTAGAGCCAATAGGCGAGCTAGAGATAGATCTAACACTCAACATTTTTAAGGATGTTGTAATATTGGCTGATCCTATTGATTCCGTTGCTTCCATTATCGATGAAGAATCGCTTTGCATAATATGCAACAAGCATGGGATTCCATTTGAACACATTATAGCTCCTTCCAATCATCAAAGACCACATAACCCTTTGGAAGGGTACAATGCCTGCAATAGATATATGTGTTTAGAGGGTTGCATCCCACGATTCAACTACTTTGTCTGCCGAGTTCTGAATTTCTTGCACTTGGCTCCAACATAGATGCACCTAAACAACCATGCTTTCCTCCTAGGTACATATATGGTCTTCTCCGAACACTTGAACCAAGTACCTAGCAATGAGGAAATCTTGTATATTTATAGCTTCAAGAGTCAAGAAGGGTGTCCATCTTTGATTTGCTTAGAACTGATTAGAGGCTGTAGAGTAGTTACTGGTTATGGACAAGTTGAGCTACTTCAAGAGTGAGTGTTTCTACATTCGCTCTCCCCCGGGTTTGCTTGGAGATGGATATCTGGATGTAAGTTCCATCTCATATATATTGTATGAATTTGCCTTATAGTATGCAGAGTTAACTCATGTTCTTGCATTACTATCCGGATATTTTGACGAGACCCAATAGCTCGGCCTTTCAGATGCTGTTAACACTCTTATGGCTGTTCTGGTATGAGATAGAGATATTAAGCCTCTCTTATCAGATGAAAATCTTCTTGTCTATGGCTTATTAAAACAGTGCCACGATACCTGCATCGTCCAAATAGCTTCCAGTGACGATGATGAGGACAATAATGATAACAACCTACTTGGAGGAGGCGAGATTGATCTAGATTTACCCCTAGTCCCAAGTCTTGGGGTTGGAGTTGAAGTAAATATTGAACAAGCACTAGAAGATCTCAAGGAAGGCGAAATTATTAGTGAAAGTAGTGTTGCTGGCCAAGGTAACATCGATGCAGGTCACGAATCTCAGCCTAAACAATTTAGGGACGACCAACTGCCTACTCCAAAATGGCTAATCGTGAAAATCACTAAGGCGCAGACTTCTACCCAGCCTTCATTAATCACAGATGTAGAGAAAACACCATCTTTCTTCTCGACGGGAACATTTTCTAGCTTAGGGCTAATTCCTACCGAGTTTGGTTCTTTTATTGTCGGTAATATTAGTATTGAGGGCATCGACTCTCTAATCCATATCGATAAGGACTTCATCCCTACCAGTATGGGAGAGGTTACTCCCATGAGTAAAGCTCTAACTCACGATCCGTCGAAGGGACACTAGGACACTTAGCACTTGTGCACTTTATAACAGTTGCACTTGACTTGTGTCCTTACTTGTTGGATCTAACTTGTTCTTGTTTTTCTCACAGGATCCATGGAGAAAATAAAATACATATGCTGATCTTTGGAGGGGAAAGCATCCCAGACACAAAGGCCTCGGTCGAGTTCGTATCGTCAAGGAAATGGTCGCAATTATGAGTCAGGCTATCGTTCAAGCCAAGATAGAGATGACCGAGATAGAACCAGTTACGATAGAGATCGCTCATTACATGATTCTGCTTCCAAACGTCGCATTATGTATAGATAACCTCTTCTTAGAGGTCCAGATAGGATACCCGATCGTCGTGATGACATCCCACGTGGTGACACTTCTAATGCTCCACCTCCATTTTGTATCCCTGTACAACCTCTGGTGCCATCTCACACTAGTCGATCCACCGACTGTAGGCATTATAAGAGTGGCTCTGAAACTTCCCAGCACAAGCCTGACAAAGAAACTACTACAGTCCTACTTATCTCGATAGAGGTACCACTTGCAGCCAATAATCGAATGGCCAAACTAAAGGAAGAATTTACGAACATTTGCTTATATGGTCTTATGTTTGCGCCTAACTCGAAAAGAATCCCTACCGATGTCCAAAAGATAACCATCAATTGTGTGGAGGATGTTAACAAATAGAATAATGAATGGACAAAGGCTGTTGAGAAAATTTCGGGATAGGTAGTTACAGATCGACAATTAGAAACTCAATGAAGTTGACAATAAGAGAATCATCATTAATCTCAATGTCGAGGTCGAGAAACTGAGAACATCCCAAGACAAACCCAAGAAGAAAGCCAAGGAGGACCTCAAGGCACTTGAAGAGGAATGAGTTAAGCATCGAGACGAAATGGAGAAGGCTTTCCACCAAAACCATTCTCTGGTAATGGAGAGTGATACTGCAAACAAAAACGTGGCTGCATTAGAAACCAAGCTAGATCATGAAACAAAAGAAAATGATGACGCGCTCCAGCAAGTTCAGACTAATTATGAGGAGTTGCTCCATGCTAGGGAGGAAGGAGACAAATTGCTTGAGTGTGTTACAAATGTTGATGCACTCGTCAAAAGAGAAGTTGAGGCCATGGAACAACGGGCATAAGAGCATGTGATAGTGAAGTTTGAATGACCATTGAACCGATACAACGCCAACGCGCTCAAATTTCAAAACTTAGAGTGGTTCAAAGAGGATTTATCCAGAATCCCCTCATCTGGTGGTGGATTGTTGAAGAACAAAAAGCTTTCTTTGAAGGTAGCGAGGTGGATTTGGAGCAGCTGGAGAAAGAAGTCTTGGTAGGAGATGAGCCCAAGATTTCAAAAGATGACCGATTTATTCTTCATCTGGAGCTTGCCTCGACAGTGCGTGAAGACTTGGGCAGAAGGCTATTGATCGACTACATATGACGCTATTGAAAGACTAATGTTTAGGTCCCAAGCTGCTCTGATACCTGGGTACGATCCCGAGAGGCCTGAGATCCATAGGTCTACCATCCTATCTCAAATTCTTGAGGGGAACTCCAGTGACTCTCCGGCCTGTACGGAACTCCAAAGTGAAGAAGATATCTCATTGACTTCTCCTTTATTCCAAAAAATTGATATGTCATCGATTAACGTAGCTAATCTCTCTCTTAGTTTCTTAAGCCTTTAGTCAGCCCCACTGTAACGATCCCAGTTTTTAGACGAATTTAAATTTATAATTTAATTGAATTTTGGATTAAATTATGGAATTATTTGAAAATTTTAAACTAATGTATTTTAAAAAAAGAGAATTGATTTGAAACTCAAGAATGAATATTTTCAATTGAATTGAAAAAAATAAATAAAGTGTTTAAAATAAAATAAAAATAAACATCATAAATTTAATATTTGAAAAGGAAAAATTAAATTAAAAGTTTGAATAGGAAAAAAAAATAACAACATTGAATTCATCTAAATTGTAGAGCAATAAGACAAGGCAACATAAAAGATCAAATAACATGTCAATAAAACGAATGTATATAAAGAATGTACATTTAAAAACAATGCTTAAAATATCCCAGTACAAACAAAAATAGAAATAGCATTGACAAAAGAAACAAATGAAATACATAAAAACATGAAACGTGGAAACAAGGCAAAAGTACATAAAAAATATCTCAGTAAAACAAATATGAAAACAAACAAATGCAAACATAAAGAAATAACATAGGAGTATGAGTACATAAATAAACAAAACCAAAAGGTATGCAATGTACAAAGCTATCTCAGTGGAAAAGAAAAATATATATATAAACAAACAAGCAAGAACTGTAATGCAAATATGAACAGCTTGCATAAGGAGACAGCATATATATTTAAGATAAACAAGTATGAACACTTGGGAAAAAGGAAACAAAAAGTTATAAACAGAAGTAAATGTGAATAAAATATGAGACAAAGCAAAAGCTTGTAAAGCAAGAACAAACAAAACATATATAGGAAGATAATTGTAAAAGAGGACATAGGAAATTAATGCAAGATGTCCTTAGCCATAATATATTATCTATCAGCCGAGATAAGTAAGTAGTAAGGCAAAACTGTGTAAAATGGAATATGAAAACACAAGGACCAAAGCAATAAATGCATTAACCAGCAAAGCATGGAAAAAAATCTCTGTTGATTGTACTAAAGAAATTAAATAACAACATCCCTGTAAAACTTTGTTTCCTATATATCTCATCTTCATCAGTTCGTCCATAAGCTAAGAAAAAAGGTCTGAAGCAATATCATTTAAACTATAAACAAAACTTCAATTTAAACAAACCAGTTTTTCAACACTGGAAGAGAAAAGAAGAGAAATAAAGCAATCAAGCTGAAAGTAAAGTCAAGTTCAACTTGATCTAAAACTGAAAGATGAAGCTGCAGATTCAACTTGAAAACAAAATATCAAAACAAGTTCATTCCTCTGTTCCTGTTCTCTATCTTTCTTCATCAAAATCATCAGGTGAGCAAAACTTCACCCTCTTTGTTTTGATCTGCATGTGATGAATACTTTGATGTGAATGAAATGTTTGAAATGTCTGTGTAGAGTTTATAACACTCTGTTAAACTCTACAGGCTCTCTGTTTTAAAACAGTTAATAAGTGAGTACACATCTGTTTTTTTTTTCAAAGTCTAAAACTTGTGTATTGCTTTGGAATGATATATGCTTGCTGAATAGTTTTGAAATAAAAACAACTCTCTGTGAATATCCATAGGATTGCAGACCTTGTTTTGTTTTTGTTTTTTCCTGGTTTCAGAGTGAAATAGACTATATAAAACTCAATACATCTGCATCCAATTATTATTAGGCTTAAATTCTTAAACAAACCTGGTTGTTGAAACATAGAACAAGAGCTAAAGCTTGGTTTTAAAGAGGTTGGTGAAATATTACAGTAAGAAACATTGTTTTACAGAGCAAAATGATACAAAGTGCCAAATTCAAATGTCACGAAACCTTGATTCACTTATATAACTTGAATCCACACTGCAAGAAATGATTTTTAAATGGGAATTTTTAGATTTGTATACATGATGCAGTTCATAGATGAACTAAAAATAGGTTTTTTATCAATTTCTGATGATTAAATAAATTTTAGATGTTGAATTTTTATTTAAAGCTAGTTTGACGATCAACGATCTCAGGAAAAATGTAGAAAAAAATTTCTATTGTAAGAGATTGGAGAACAAATTAAAACTAGGGTTTAAAGACTGTTAAAAATGGCGTTGGGAATTTGGGTTCGTACTCACTCGACAATGCATCGAGTCGCTCGAGATTGATCGCAAGGTTAGCGTAGGGGTTTGTCGTGATGTGGCTGAAGTTGGGAATTTTCTGGTGAACGATGAAAGGAGGACGAGGCAAATTTGGCTGGGTACATTCGAGCTTCAGTTCGACGAAATAGTGATATTTTGATTTCGAGTTCCTTGTGTTGAATCGAAGTTCAATTGCGTGTTTGTGTGGATCATTCGACCTGCCGATGACCTCGATGATGACCGGAGGGGTGGCGAACCACCGTGCACATGCATGGTGGCGCCATGTCTGTTGAATGAAGTCCCGGAGGCATCGCGTGTTTTGCTCGATAATTTTGAAGTTTTCTTCGGGTCAGTTTGAGGTTGGCTTCGGGTGTTTTCTCTGGGTTGTGTGTGAGTTTGTTTACAGTAGTTTAAACTTAAACTTAGAAAAAAAAAGAAAGGGGGAAGAAGAAGAATGAGCGCGAGAGGGAATGAGGTGTGTTCTCGGGGAAGCTGATGTGCGACTCGAAGCTTTACTCGAGATTTTGAGGGGGAGGACTCGTAGAAGGAGTGATGTAGCTCGGGTTTGTTAATCTGGTTTCAGGCTTCAGGTTTTAGAACTTTGAAAATAAAAGTTAAAAGCTAGTTTTAAATGGAAAGAAAATTTTAAAAACAAATAAATTAAGTATTGAACTTCAATTTGTTTAATTGCTTTAAGAATGTTTAAATAGTTTGAATTTTAGGAATAAAATTTGAAATTAAATAAAGTTTCAGATTATAAGTTTTAAACAAGCTTTAAAACAAAGTTTTAGAAATATAAACTAAGTTTCCAAAAGCAAAGTTTTAAAAGTTAATTTGCTTTAAATTTTTTTGACTTATGTAATATTGCATTAAGTTAATTATCTTATTTAATCTTGGACTGTTTTTCAAATACAATTAAATGGAAGGTTTATTACTTAATGTATTAAAGGATGGTTAATTAAATGGATAACCTGTCAAGGTACTTAATTAATTAATGTAATTTATTTAAGGATAATTTTCTAAAGGGGTAATTAATTAATGTGATTAATTAATTAAGGTAATTAATTACTGATTTTTATTTAAATTAATGATAATAATTAAGGGTTAATCAGTTAATTAATTAATTAATCAAGGGGAAATCAATTAAAGGATAATTAAATAATTAAAGATTGATTCACTTATTAATCAAGGTTGGTAAATAATCAGAGGATAATTAATAAATAATTAAAGAATAATTAATCAACATGGGTTGTAATTAATTAATTAACCAGGATTTGTAATTAAATTCATAAGTAAAGGATCTGATTAAATAAATCAGATAATTAAATTAATCCTACTTATGGGTGTTTGCATTCTATTGGATGATTGTATTGTTTGATACCCTGATATGTGATGCTTTGTGTTGAGCTGTGTGACTTATTTATTTGTAATTTATATATCTGTGATCTGTGATCTGTGAATGAATGATAAGCGTTATAGCTCATTTCACTTATCAACTATATTTCTGCATTTTAATCTGTGATGATTGAATGATGTTGCACTATTGTGTTAAACCCCTGGACCACACCTATACACACACAAATATGGGTTTCACGGGGAAATCGATTAAGTCACAGATTTTGAAATAATTTATAAAGTTGAATATTTAAATTCAAGTATTTTGGAAATGGATTGGATTTAAAGTGAAAAGCTTTTGAAATGAAATTTCAAAGATGAAATTTATTTTAAATAACTTAATTGAGTTTTAGAATTTAAATATTTTGATTTATATTTGAATTCAATATTTGAAATTGAATTCAATGATCTGGAAAATAGGGACTAAAGATGTTATACCAGTTTATATAAGTTAAACTATTTTAAAGTTATTGATTTGGGAATTTGAATTTAAATTCAAAGGCTTTAACTCGTGCAAATAAAAAATTTGGATATTTCTGAAACGAAAACTATTTGTTTTAAAATGATAAAAGCTTTCATATAAGTAGTGAACGTCCAATTTGTGTTAAAAAGGATTTCAAGTTAAAGATGAGAATGATTTTCCAAGTCATGGAAACGGTTTGAAAGCTATAAGTTAAATCTTTAATTTTAAGATTTAACGAATTAATCCAATTGAAATGAAAATTGTTTTGAAATCCATAAATGGATCTTTGTGAATGGGGTGAACTTTGTGAATTAAATCTTTTGTTTAAAAGATTAAAGTGTGGAAATTGTTTAAACCACTGAAGGTTTTTGAAATAAATCTTTTGTTTAAAAGATTTGAAAATGGTAAATTGTTTAAACCATTTGAAGAAAGTTTGAATTATGAAGTTGTGACTTAATTGAAATCCCACATCCATATGTTTTAAATGTTGCGCTCACTATTCGGTTTAGCCGGGAGAGGACCTTTGTGTCATATAACCCATTCCGAATATGTGATTCGACGTTATGGATAGCATTTGAAGACCGGTGTTGAAGACCGGGTATTTGCGAGAGCGATACGATGACCTATCGATTGTCTCTGCACTGGGTAGCTCTTGGTATAGAGATTTCCTAAGTGATGGGAAGTCCGATCGGGATTGTGAATACCCGGATTTGCAAGGGCTTCTTTGGAAGTGCCTTCGGTTCTGTTCGAACCCGGAACAGACTTGTATTGATTGTGTGTCTGACATTACATTTTGGGATATAAAGCAGATTTCTTTCAAATACATTTCTGTGGGGGCGGAGAATTTATTCTTTTAGCTTAACACCCTTCTCTGAGACGTACGAGGTCAGAGGTTATGTAGTTGATGGTTATCAGCGATATATTCCCAATTTGGTAATGTGACATGCTAAGTGTTGATGTGTAATGATCATTGTTTGATCATTGGTGATAGGATCATTTGTTTGATCATTTATCTTTGTGATCATTACTTTGATCATTTGTTGACCCAAAGCATGGCTTTGTACCAAAGCGTAGCTTTGTGGACGAGACTTCGTCGAGCCTCACAAATCGGTAATGGTCGAAACAGGAATTGTGCGGCAAGGTTTCAGGGGTAGCTCCCCTAGGGTATGACCATTCCTTCTGGAAAAGGGTAGTATCATGGTATGGAGCCCAGATACTTGCTCATGTGGACACACTATATTATTTATGTGTGATGTTTGTTTAGAGGCGCCTCGTTTAAAGGTCCCAAAGGACCGGGGGTGGCATATCTAAGGGTTTGTAATATCCCTTGGGAAAAGGGGTTCCCGGCCTTGTTTGGCAGAGAACAGTTTGGTTCTCGGGGCGTCCCGCCAGAGGCGTTCCCATGTGGCAATAGGAAGTTCCTTAGCCTGACCATTTGTTGGAAAAATCCATTTATCCAATACGAGCCTTGTACGGTTTTAGTTGTATTACCTGCCATTCACTTATGGTGGCGCCCCACTGTTTGGATGGTAGCTATAGTAGGCATAGTTCGAAATGTCTATGCTGGCTAAGATTTATATTCTACTTTCGAAATGTTTTCTGCACTTGCACTTATAATAATAATATCAAAGAAATTCGCGTATCAAGCATATTTGACTATCATAAGGAGAAATCTCCTCCGATTCTGCGTTTGCATTGTGTGTGTGGCGGGAGGCCTTATGGTAGTTTCATTTTCAAAAGCATTGCGATTTTCAAATTTAAAATCTTTTGATTTTTTTTAAAGACAAACTGTTTTCGTTTGCTCATACCAGTCCCATGACTGACCTGGAGTTTATTGTTCCTTTCCTAAACTCTGGGTGCCCATAATTTTCCACACGGGCAGTTTAGAGTTGGGTTTTTCAGATAGTTAGGTTCAGTAGATTATCTGGAGCTAGTTCATTCTTTGGATTCAGACGTGACTCGCTTATCTTGGAGAAATCTTGATGGTGGATCGAGCTAGGAGTTTTGGAGCTCTGTCTTTGGAGTCTTTTGAATCAGAGTTGCAGTATTGGATTCTGTTGAAGACTTATCTGATTTCGTATTATATTCCGCTGTATTCTATGTTATATTCTCTGATGTTGATGATTATCATTGTATTAAAATTGATGTATCAGATATTGTATTTATGTCATATCAGTGATATCATCTTTTATTTCCGCTGTGTATTTATCATTTAATGGTGTTGCAAGCTCCCACGATACGAATTTGATGTCGTTTGTCAGATATCGAGTTCGGGTCGTGACAGATATTGCTCTACTTTCCAACAAGGACTCTCATTCGGGAGTACAAGTGCCTGTAATAGAATCAGTTACTGTTACCACTTCAACAACGATTCTTACCATCCCAGTTGAAGATACTCCCAACCATGATAAGCAGATGATTGATGCTTTATTGGATGAAGGAGCTGGTGGCCTCAGGAAACTCAGATTGATGAAGGTATTGTTATTACTGGGGTCTCCAAGCCCCTACCGGGTCCCACATGCACGAGCTTGGGAAAGATGCCCTCCATACCACAAAGATCAAGCAGGAGAAAATGGAAGTGATCCCTCCTCATCTATCACCGCCTTGCCCGGACAGACATCTTTGCTCTTGTCCCCATTCCTCTGCCCCGGAGCGCTCAAAGCACACACATAGGACCCTTGCAAAGTACTACGGCCTCCATACATCTGCCTAGGAGTGCTAAAAGCGTACCGGCTGGATCATCATAGAGCACTCCATCCAAAGGAAAAGGAAATGGGGGAAAAGGAGAATACAGAAAAGATGAGGGCTCCAGTGATGCGAATCTAAGTACTAAGAAGAAGCAAAGGAGAGCGAAGTTGAAAAACTGAGTACCGGTTTGTTTTTTGTACATGGACTCCTTTTGGCTTTTGGTCGGCTTTGTGTGGGTTCAGCCCTCACTTTTTCTTTTTGTTTTAGTATCAATAACACTTATACTTAGTTCTCCAATTTTATGTATGTTTTGTTAACTCTTTGTATGGATTTGTCTAAGTACTTAAGAAATACACTTTTCGTTCAATGTAACCTGATCTATTTCTTTTGGTTATTATTATCAGACCAAATTCTTAATTCATTTTATAATTTTCCGACCTCTCATTGCTCATGCGAATATAAAGTAATTGTTAAAGTGCCAAACTCCTGGCATTAGTTGGAGTAAACCACTTAGAACATTGGTTCGGGTAACCTTTCCAGGATCACAATATCCGATTGCACCAAACCTCTGCACTAAACATCCTCATCCATAACATACACCTTCAATCACTCCTAACTCCAAGCATCCATTCAAAGTTCATAGGCAAGATCCCGCTTTATGCCGCACATGGATCTTTGGTTTTACCTACTATGGGATAAGCATTGAGTTGGATGGTCTTGTCACGCCCGCTTTAGTTTATGCTCCTACACCCAATACAAGGAAAAGATTTAAACATGAATGGTCGTATCAAGTTTATTTTGAGTTTATACTCTTTCCCCCAATCCGAGGATAAGAGTTACCAGATGGATAGCTAGGTCACGTCCATTTGGTTTATACTCCTGCCCTAGTCCGAGGACAAGAGTTGGTTGACAGACGGTCGAGGCACATCCCCCCACACCAAGAGCAAGAGTTAGCTGATGGATGGTTTGATCACATCTGTTGAGTTTATACTTCTACCACAAATTCGAGGATAATAATTAGTTAGTATCAATCTTTGGATACCAAGAAGAACTTCGAGGGTCCGATAATGAAATGGAGAAGTTTTTGTTAGCGCCTAACTCCAAGTAACTGCACATCTGCATAATTCACATGCAGATTCATTTAAGTCGATCAAGTCAGAACTCTTAAGCAATGGAAAGACATAATCTTCGACTCAAATATCCATTTGATTCCATAAAGGATGGGAAATGGAATAATTTTTCTTATTACATGGCTCTAGCCAATTATTTATGATTTTATTGCTAAGTGAAATAGTGTCATAGGTGCTCGATATTCCACGCCATCAGAAGCGGATCCTGTCTGTTGTTGTTAGCCTAAAAGTTCCATCTCTAAGCTTCTGCTGTATTGCCTATGTACCTTCCATATCTAGCCCAAATTCCTAGGTCCAGGGAAGATTTGTTTGAGAACTAGTTTGCCAACTTCAAAGGTCCCATTCGTGAATTTAGTGTTGTAATATTTTGCGACTTAGTGTCGGTCTACAACTGCCCTCAACTCAACTGTGTTGTGCTTCTCATTGATCATATCAAGACTCTCAAACGAGGGTTGCTCATTAGTCCATGAATTATAGTGAATCACTCGATGAGAAGGTACTTCCAATTCAACTAGAATCATAGCCTCCTATCCATATGCTAGGGAAAATGGAGAGTGACCAATCACTAACTTGTGAGGAAGCCCAAAGAACTAATTGAAGTTCATCGACCCACTTTCCCTTGGCCTTTTCTAACCGCTTCTTAAGAATGGCTTAATAATCTTATTTATGACTTCAACCTATGCACTCCCCTGGGGATGTGCCATCACAACAAATCTCTTCTCTATGCAATTCCAGTGGTAGAAATCTCTGAACTCGATACCGTCGAATTGGGTTTGGTTATCAGTATAGATTGCCTATGGAACTCCAACCAGTAGATGATATATTGGACAACAAAGTTAATTACTTTCTTTTTAGTGATCGTGACCAACGGCTTTGCCTCATCCCATTTGGTGAAGTAGTCAACTATGACGATGGCGTACTTCGTGCCATTTTAAATATCGGCAACACACCGATGATATCAATCTCCTAAAAAATAAACGGCCAAGGACTGACCATTTGAGTAATCTCCAAGATATAATCACGTATATTTTATTTTTCCTTTGCATTGGTTATTTGTATTTATCAATATTTATGAGGACACGATGTTATAACTATCAAGGTTGATAGTAGTTAGTGTACTGTGAGTGATGCATGTATATTACAGTTTTTCTTTTGTAAATATCTATTGTATATTATATATATTACCCATCATGATGTGAAATTCTTTTTCGTCCTTTCATTTCTTTTCCTCCAACAATTTGTCTTTTCGACACTTGGATGCTCGGCATGTGAATACCGTGGATGTATTAGTGTTGACTTTTGAGGGTCGAATAGATGTGTTGTTACAAATGGTAACAGAGCTTAGATTGAGCAAACACCTAGGCTTTGGTAGGGTAGACTCATTAGAGATAGGGCTAGTAATACCCTAAAATGAGTTTGATTTGAGTGTGTATATGTCTATGTATGTATATATATGAGAATGTATTTATTAGTGCTATAAAAAATGATTTATGTTATGTTGATTTATCGATTAAGTGGTTTATGAATTATGATCGATAAAGAAGAACCACTGTATCAAAATGGTTTTCTAAACTCTTGAACAAGGTAAACTGACATGGCATTGTTTTGAATTTGGTAAATTGAAAATTTTACATATCTTTTACTTTATATACTAAAGAATATTTTTCAAAAAAGCAATATAGTTATTTATGGTGTACTTATTTGTTAGGTAGTGATAATATTGAGTTATTATCATTTATGATTTGATTATTTATGCTTAGATAGTTTATGAGAATTTATTATTTTGGTTGAGTTAAATACAAACACTTTGTGAATTCAGTTTTACAATTTGACTTTAAGGCTTTCGATGAACTAATTGGGTTAAGATTAAAACTAGATTTTAATAAAGTTGTTTATTATAATACAAACAAAGATATATACTTCTGAAATATTTTTATATAAAAAGTGAAACTATATAAGTATGGTTTATTTATATGGGTTATAAATGAAAAAAGAATTAAATTAAGAATTTGGAACCGAAATCCTGGTGTTTTTAAAAATTATTTTTTAAAGTTTAGAGTAAATAGTGAAAATATTTTTTGAAAGTATTAATTGATAAAAATATTTTAAACTATTTTAAAAAGAGATAGAAAGCATAGAACTCATTTCTGTCACTGGAAAATAATTCTGGTGATGACCACAACATCATCGGCGTTCATTTTCAGGTTTCTAAGTGAGGAATTACTACCATAATAATTGGTTATCATGTTGCTTTGGTAAGACAAATTTTGTTTCAAATTTCAAAATTATGATTTAATACAAATGGGAGATATGTGTATTATTATTATTATTTCAAAATAGAGCTTAAATAAAAACCGAGGGTCTAATTCTGAAGTTTTATGTTAGGTTATTGTTGGGCTCATGTATCCTATGCATTAGGATAATATGGTTTGTGCATCTCATTATGATATGATTGTTTGGAAATCTTCATTTCTTGAAATGAAATGGAATTTTCAATAACTTTAGAAGTCGAAAACTTTCGAGTTAAATGAGAACTTGAAGCTAAGTGTTTTGATGAGATCGTAGGAAAATAAGTTTTTGTTACTTATAAATTTGTGAAGATTGTAAGTTAAAACAAATTTTAAATTTGTTAAATATCCTACTTATGTAAAACCAATTTGAATTATGTATCTACTCTTACAGTGTAGAAGAATATTATACGAATATGAACTTAAGTTTTAGAGTATTGATAAACATAAGTTGTTTTTATAAGATATTTATAAACTCAAGTAATGGTTTTATAAAATGGTTCATAAGTAACTTAGTATTAAATGAGAAATATTTTTGGCATAAGTGAATGTGAATTCAAAATAATTGGTATAGTTAAGGAACTATTGGAATGAATACATAAGTTGTACGTAGATCATTTTATTTGCATAACTATATTTGATCCAGATTTGAGTACACGATTTCGAGATGATTCATACTGGTCCAAGTTAGGATTTCTCACTTGATTCTTAATGGAGAAAACTTGATATGGATTTTCTATTAGATTCTGAAGTTTTCTATCATAGTATATTGCTATGCAAGGCGAATAGAGGTTTCTAATCGAGAAACCTGATCAGAGTCCGTACTAGGGAAGTCAAATGACAGATACTAGTACATAAGTAAAATTGTGTAGTTGAGCGATCGATCAGATTTGATGTTGCATATGGATGATATGTGTTCATTGTACAAACTTGATAAATTGTATACTTTTAACATTAGATAATGTAAGTTATTTGGTTGGATATCATTTGTAAAAGAGAAACAAGTTTATGGAAGTAGAGGATTGCTAGTCGCTTTTAGTTTCAGGAGAATGTTCGATTGCTTGACTGATAGGTACATGTTTATGTTATTGCTGTTAATGATTTTATGCCCTAGAAATGGAAGGCTACTTCTGGGCTTTGTTTTCTTTTATTGGTTTGGATCCATAGTGGCGATTTGTAGTTTTTTCGATCGAGCCGTGCAAAGGAGGTGCTGTCGAAATTTTCCATAACTTTAAGTGAATTGGAAATTTACTAATTCATTTCAACTAATTGATTGTGAAAACTTCAGAGTTCTTCCTTTGGGAATTTCGAGATGAAATTCTTTTTAAGGGGGAAGGCTGCAACGATCTAAAATTTTAACTTTCGAATGGGAATATTTAATTTATTAAATATTTAATTTGATTCAAATTTAATAAAATAATAAAAATAAATTATTAATATAATGACTTAATTTTTAGTAATGTATTTTTAATTTAATTTAATTTATTTTTCATAATTTTTAATTTAGAATATATTTAAATTTTCATTTGATTTTACATAACAGTTACCAATGTATATTATTATTATCATCTTGAAATCATGTCGCATTTTCATGCACGATCATATTTTCGTTTTGTCATTCGCAAATCGTTATGTGCTAAGGTTTGATTTTTCTTGCAGTGTAGTTGACGATTGATGAAATGGAGCTTGCCATCACATTTCTCATGCTGAAGAGCGCCTATGTGCCGATTGTTGGAATGTGAAATTCCCTGGTAAAAATCGTGACCTATAGGTGTTAGGGAGGATGAGTTTCGATCGGCTTTTGACTGAGTGATGCGAGTGCGTGATGGTGGGGTTGGGTAGATTGAGATTTCGAACAGGGAGGGGTTAGCACGATCGGATTTTGGTATTAACGAGTGTTGCGCATGATAAGAGGAGAGAGAAGGTGGTAATGGTGGGTGTGGCTATCTAGGTAGAGTAGGATTTGTTTGGAAAAGATGAGTTTGAATAGGGTAATTAGTTTAATTACGTAATTAGTGTCTATAATTTTATTATCTAAAATCGAAAATTTTATGTAAAACTCTATCATACGAGATCCAATTACGATGCGGTATTTTGCATTGCGCTCACAATGGCGATAAACACATGATCGAATTGGTTTGGTTGAATTTGGAGCAAGTGAAAATTTGGACAAAGTCAAATGTTGTTTGATTTTAGTTTAATCTGGAATGCCTAAGCATCCATTGAAAATTCGGTGAGTTAAAATAACCTCTATAGATAATCAATGTTATATAGTATACAAAAAATTACCATTTGTGTTTGGATTAATTATCTACTTGTTTAATTAAATATCCACTTTTTAAAAGCCATTGACATTAATGTAACACTCCTAAAATTTTAGCCAAGTTTAATTTGATAATTGAATTAATTTTTGAAATTAAATTGTAAATTAAATTGAGTTCTTCCAAAATAAAATAAAACATTAGTTGTTTATATATGTATATATTGATTTTTAACAGAAATTTAAATTTGAAAACTCAATAATGAATGTTATCCCAACTTTTGGCAAAGCTGAGATACCCAAAACTGACTGAAAATCAATGATCACTAGTCATAAATATCGATTATGGATTGCAGGATAACCATGGATATCGATAGATTTTGCCTGGGCCCGGATCAGGCTACAATTGATGGAGCACGGCAAGCAAAGTCATGGGAACCAGCGTTCCAAATTTCAAGTTAATCGGAGTTGGTATGAATGAGATATGATCGATACAAGATTAGAACGAGCATGTTGTTCGTATCCATGAAGAGGTCGAGGTGATGGTCCATTCGAATCCATCAAGTTTTGCCCTGTTCGAATACATCAGGAGTTAGTCATTTCGAATTGATCGACTTCGAACCGATCGTCTTCGAATCGATCATCTTCGAATCGATCGTCTTCGAATCGACCAGCTTCGAAGCGATCAGATAGGCCTCACCTCAGCTCTGTTCGAACAAATCAAGAATCTCCGCACCTAGTTCGAATCCATCGAGTTCATATCAATAAGCGTGGAATCATTCGTATCCATCGTGCTTCGAATCGATCATACTTGACAATTGGTTCGTATGCATCCAGAGTCATGTTATTCGTATCGATCTCGGGGGACCCCGCTTCGTATCGATCCATCTGTGGCGCAGCTCGTATCGATGGTGAAGGCCTTGTTCGCATCCAATAAATAATCAATGTGAATGGCGCCGTTACGATCGATGCAAGAGGTACGAAGGGGTCAACACGAACTCAACTCCGATGATGGATGCGAATAATACTCTTTCAACTTGGCATAAAAGGTGGAGTGATCTGAGAATCTCTCTCCACGTCACTCCGCATCACCATGCGCACCTGCTTCGGATGGATTCGAACAGGATGGATACGAAACCATGGATTCGAACAGGGTAGTGCACACGAAACTTTAACTTCGTATCGATCATATCTCACGAATCCCTGGTCCAAACGCTATGAAATTTTCACAGAAGCTTCCATACAAGGTAAAGATTGTTCCTGCCAAGTTTCAGCTCGATTGGGTCATTTTTTGATGGATACGAAATCACTTCGTATCGATCTCAGACCGAGTCGAAATTTGGTGGGGTTGGTCGCGTGGGCCCACTCACGTGCCCGAAAATTTCTCCCAAAGTTTGAGCGAGATCTGAGCCTCCTACGCCTATAAATAGAGCCCCAGAGCCTACAGAAAGGGGATCTTTTTTGCCATTCAACGTCCAGACTCTGCCGGATTTAATTCTACTCTTCATTACTGCTGTTGTAATCAAACTTCAAAGCTATTATCAACTGTACTCTGCTGTAATTGACTGAGATCATCAAGTGAATTAATAAAGACATAAACTTCAGAGTGGACTTAGGCAAGATCGCCGAATCACTATAAATCTTGTGTTTCTGATTGTTATTGCTGAATTATTGTGATTGCTATTGCTTAGATCTGAGTTTTATATTGATTATTGCTGATTTGTGTTCATAAACGGGTGCTTTCACGATATCAGTTGTTTGTGGCCAATTTTGGCACAAACAATGAATATAATGGAAATAAATTAGATTTAAAATTTTATTTTTAAGTTAATAAGGATTTTTTTCCTAATTATATTAAATATGCATTTTTGTTTGAAAATGATGTCTTGAATTTGATATAATAGATTTTCAAAAGCTAATTAACAATGAAATTTTAATATATTTATTCATGTGAAATTAAATTTCTAAAACCATTTTGCTTTAAAAGATTATATAAATGATTAATAAAGGAAATGTATTTATTTAAAAAGGAAGAATGATATAAAGTTATATTTAAAATATTATTGGTAGTCTTTAAAATATAGTAAAAATTTAAAAAGTTGTTTGAAAGCTAAATTTTATATTATAAACATGTGTGTTATTTATTATAATAAAATTTGTTTTAAAATTCAATTTTTCTTAAGATTTTATAAAAAAGAATGCATTTATTGAATAACAGAAATTGTATATATAAAAACATTTGTTTTAACAAGGGTAAACAAAATAAAATACATATGTTAAAAATAAGTACTTAAGGGTTAAAACACAATTTTGAAATTGTAATGACCCGCAAATCCGTACCCCTTGAGTCAACACTATTCTACAACAATCAACTCAAGTTGCATAGAAATACAAACCATTTGGGTAAAAGATGAAGAGGTAGAAGAAGAGAAAACAAAATCAACATCAGAATCTAACCATCGCAGCGGAATAAAATATAATAAATAGTAAATAATCTTTACTCAAAATCAAATATATCAGTTTACATATATTACATCATCAGAGTACATCAGTCACAGCTCACATCACTAACATACAATGGGTACGCAACAACTCAACACAGCGGAAATATATATATACAAGTACGAGAATACGTATCGTCATCCAACTCGTCTCCTGAGCTCCACAGCATCATATCCTGTATTCTATAATACTCGGTCTGACCCGAGCATTACAGTTAAATAACACCCGAGTCAGTCTGGATTACCAGCGTGAGAAAATCACACCCAATTTATTATTAAAGTTTCAAAAATCCTTTGAAAACAAAAGCATCTCGTAAGACCACGCCACAAATAAACATGTCGGGTTTTTACCTTACAATAGCTAAAACAATTTTTATAGAAATCCTCTGATATTATAATAGGGTCTATATACAAGTACTTATAAAATAGCCGAAATTGTTACATGATTAAATTCCAGCTACTAGCCACAGAGTGGGTAATACAAACAAAACTCGTAAAAGGCTCGTAGGGAGAATGGATTTCCAACAATGACTAGGCACTGGGGTACCGCCTGTCACAGTACGGGGCCTAGATCACCGTACCGAGGATTACTCCCTTCATCCCCTGCAACACAAGGCCGGAATCATTCCTTACTGAACAGTCCCGAACAAGATAAACCCCGTGATTGGCGCGACCAACCACCCACTAAGCCGAAATATATAAAAAGGGACATCTAGACAGGGAAATTATCTTGTCCTGCTTGTGCATGACCCACCTAACCTTGCTGCATATCCCCTGATTTTCAGTCATTCCCATTTGGTGAGGCTTGAGGCTAAGCGTTACCTTTAGAACGTTTTCACTTAGAATGCCCATCGTCCACCTGACGATGTTTCGCAAGCATTCATCCATACAAGTCCGTCCCGGGTTCGAACGGAACCGAAGGCACTATTCCTACTACATCCATTTTGGAAATATCCTCAGGATTAGCAGCGACTAGCCCTTGCACTTTACTGCTCCAGCTTCGACTCCGAACACGTTACACGAAACGTACAAACCGGATCGAAGTGGTTTTCAAAAAATTAATCTCGATCCCGGTCTCTTCGAAACGATCAACGCATTTGTCCAATATTGATAGTCGGTTATTTAACTATCAATTAATATTCACAAACAATCATTCAACAATAAATAATTTCCCTAATTATTTATTAACCTTAAAATATCTTCACAAGATATATTTCTATTTTCAACCCTTTGAGAACAGTCTCAAAAACTAACTTTCCTTTCAGAATAAACATTCCCAATTATTTTTTTATCTCTTCTGAAATAACCAAGCACAAAACTAAAATTTTACAATAATTCAAAATACTATACTTCACTTTGAAATATACTTTAAAACATTTATTTTAAAACTACTTCAATGATTTGTTAAAAATACATATTATATGAATCTTTGAAAATAAGGTTACTAAATAAAATATATAACTAGATTTCATTTTTTTTAATAAAATTCTAAGTCACTCTTTAACTAATTATTGGTATAATAGATTAAAAGGAAATACTTACTTTCGAATTTAAATATTTTAAAAATAACAATTTTTTCAAAACATACTTCTTAAAACAACTTTAAATTTTTAATTTATATTTAAAAATTTACTTTGAAAACGTACTTGGTTATTCAGAGAGAGATTCCCAATCCCAATCCCTTAAATCAGTTTTCCAAATTGATCTCCAAATTATTCCATTTGAAATAAATTTCTTTAATTATCAGTTCATTTTCAAAATTCATTAATTATGGACTTTATTATTTTCAGTTTGATTTTGGAATCCTTTAGCTGAAATATACAAATTTCAGGTTATTCCCAATTTCTTCTTTATTTTTCTTAAATACTTTAAATTCCAAAAATTTAAAATAAATGTTCTGTTCTTTTAAATAATAACATTGAAATTTAAGTTTCATTAACCTTCTGTTTATTTAAATTTTCTTCCCATACTCAAGATTTATTATTTACCATTTTAAGGTCACTTATTTCCTTTCCAGTTCATTCATAAATTTATTCAACTTTCTATAATTATTTTACTTACAATTTCACTTCTTTTATTTTCATTCCTAAACTCAAATTATGTGTTTGGTAATTCATTATTGCCTGATCATAACAATCAAGTCATGGCATTCAATATTGCCACATAATTCATTACAGGATATCAATTATTCAGAACAGAGAATATTAAATAATTAACTAAAGTTGAGGGGTCCAGTTGGATCCCTCCAACCTGTTTTTCCCTGCATCCACAAATGTTAGCACAATATATGTGCCAATCCCAAAATTATACCATACCATACTGCATTAGTCAATTCAACCATACAATCAATCATTTAAATTTAATCTTTTAAATTTAAATATAACTGAGTGAGATTAACTCACCTTTGCATTTTATTTGCAATCCATTCCAAACGGCTTGGTTCTTCATGATTTTGACCTTGAATAAACAATTTATATGTTTTATTAATACTTGAATTAACCCGTAATTTCTTCCTTTCATTTAACGAATAATTTGGTTTAAGTTAACTCCCTTTAAAACAAAATATTTTCTAATTACTGAAATAATTTACATAAGTTAACTAAACAAATTAATTACTAAAATAAATTGGTAAATTGTATTATTATCATTTTCATTCCTTCTTCCTGTAAACCTCCCTTTATTGAAACTTCTAATAGTCTAAATAAACGATAAGTCAAATTATACTTTTACTTAACATAATTTTAAAACATCAAATTAAGGTTGAACAGCCCATAACTTACTGTATTATATCCTTCTGTTCTCTGCATTTTTTTTAATATCCAAATAAAAATATAAATCTCTTTCTTACCTATATACATGTACATAATTACCATTTGAATACTTTCTAGTATCCTACATTTATATCTTTTAACGGATATATTCGAAATTAAACTGAAATGGGATTTCAATTAAACAAAGGTTGCTTATTTGTTCGAACGACACAAACCCTTCACGAGATCGAACTCGCGATCAACTTCTGCCACTTCTTCCATCAACGCGGCCTGCCGTAAGTCGCTAACACCACACGAATTGCACTGTCGTGCCACCATAACGACAGCTACCACCCAAAGCACAATCCCAACCCTCGCAAATCAAACCCTAACTCGGGCTTCCCCTCGAAGATGCACCGCCTCAAGCTCACTTCGCTGCTCCACTATCGCGTGAGTCGACTACCCACGCCTTCACCCTCGATCACGTGCAAAAGGGAAGGCTCGATTACCATGATTTGCCGACCTCGCGAATCCTACTCTCTCTCTTTTTTTTTTAGATGCGAAATCGATTTGTACAGGGAAGGGAGGCTGCAATTTAGAAGTAGGGAGCAGTGGCCATTTTCATCCCTTTGTTTTTTTTTACTGCTGGAAACGATAATGACATTGAGATATACCAGAGGGAGACGCGACTTACAGAATAGAGTATAGGCTTTCCTCAGAAGATAAGCGACAATGAAAAGACGTTAGCACACAAAAGTGTTTCTGCGTAGGCTTACTTAAGAAGAAGATGGCTGAAATGAAAGAATGGTGGCTATAGAAAGAACTCTCACTGCTGACTAAATATCTAAATATATTAATTAAATTAAATTTTCGATATAAGATTTCAACGCGTTTATATATCGTACGCTCACACAACAACTCGAATCACTACGAAATTTGAAATCCGAGAATAATACAATATTACGGATCTAATGGAATGGGTTTCGTCGAATTCCGCAGCTGTGCCTCGAAAGGCTATTTTAAATTCAAATTAAAATGATAAAATTTCAAAACTGAACAATTCACTATTAATTTCAATTTTAACGCTTCTATTGTCTTCCGTATTATCAATATAAATTTTATAAGCCTTCAAATTATTTTTAACATGCTTAAAATTCCAGGTTCAATATTTTATCCAACTTCAAATAATTTAATTCAATAATTTAATTATCAAATAATTGGTGATATTTGAATCCAAATTAAAAGCTAACTTTTAAATATCCAAAATCAATTGAATATTCCAATTTTAAATACTCAAAAATTCCGGGTTGTCACATTCTCCCCCCTTAAAAGAATTTCGTCCCCGAAATTACTAGTTAGGATGAATAGTCCAATACCCGTTTACTTATCTCCAAAACCAAACAAATCAACATCTAACCAACAATCTTTTTACAAAAGACCCGTTATTATTCTTATTAACTGTCCAAACCTTTCCGTAGATTGTAAACAATCCTATTTGTCCAACCATTCAAGTTTTAATCGTAAAACTGATTTTGAATTATCAAAATTTTCTCAAAATTTTTCTAACTCTCTAAATTTCCGAAAAATTTCGCCACCGTCTCCTTTGCGCGGCTAGCTCGGTACAACAACAAAATGGCTCTACGGCCTCCCAAATCCAAAAGAAAACAAAAGGCCAAGTGGCTCAATCCAAATCCAAATCCCAATAAAATTGCATACCAAATTTAAATGCGTACCTTTTGTCAATTCAAATTTATCTCTTGAAATCAAATCCAATTTCCTTTCCCTTTTATAATACCTGCATGTCCTTCTTAGAACTAATATCTAATCACAATATCCCAAAATATTTTATCGACTTTCTTACAAAATGTCAATATATATTCATTTCAATATTATCTTAGATTTTATTTGTAATATCAATTTCCAATCTAGAATTTACCATTCCTTTCTTAAGTTAGTATAAACATTTTGTATGTTTCTTATCTTTATTTCTCTTTACCTCTTTTAGTTTATACTTATTTCTATTCAAATCGATTTCCACATTACATATGTATTTCATTTATTTTCAACTTTGAATTTTTAAATTTTATCCTTCATTTATAACTAATTTAAGTCATTACTTTAATTAGTTTCATTTACTAACTTATTTTAGTTTCCAATTCTAAATAGTTTTGTTGTTAACAAAATTTTCCAAAATTTTCAAAAATTTTCTAACTCCCAAAATTTCTGAAAATTTTTGGCAGAGTCCCCTTTGTACGAAAGAGCTTTTGCAATTTGACAAAAGAGATAAATATATATACATCGACCCACACGGTCGGAAAAACCAAAAACAGTTCATATTTCCTATTTAATTGCATAGGCGTACCTTATTTAGCATTTTTAAGCATGCGGCTTACTATTTTTAGCAAATAGCACTACCAAATCCAGCCACACGGCTTCCAGGAACCTGTACTTACTCAATTTAAACATGTAAGTGCCGAATATATGAAGTTTAACAGTATATCACTTATTCACACTAGTTAAAACATATGAGTCCTAAAAGAATCATATACCAAACATTTTTCCGTAAGCAATTTATATAGTTTCATGCTAATTCAACTATTTTAATTAATTTATAAACCATTTTCATTTGATTTGAATGATTTTCAATCCATTCGTATACCACTTCATCAATTTAAATGGTTTGAAACTCAACCGTTTACATTAAACTTATTCTTAAGAAAACTAAACTTGTATTTAATTCAATTGCTTTCAAAATCAATTTATTTCACCCCTATTAATTCATAGAATTTTAATTACCTTCATTTACATCCAATGGTATTTACTCTATGCAAATTTGACAAGATCTATGTGCATAAACAAGTATTTATGTTTTATAACCGATTTAAATGGATTTCAACTCGATTTATACCTAATTCTATTTCACTTTCAAATTTATTCTCAATCCATATATTTTCATTGCATTGCATATCAAATTTGAATACATTCACCTGCATTTCATTTTATTAACCGAACTAGTTCATCCAAACCATTTACAATCCATTTATTACATGTCATTCCATATTTGTTTATTCCAACTATTTTATTTAGCTCAAAACAATCAAGCCATGTCATTCAATAACCATTTCTCAACTTATTTAAGCCATACTCCATTTGGTTCTTATTTATCACATCCATTCATTTATTCAATATAATTAGTTTATCCACTCAATCCATTGTGGATTTTTATTTCCTTAAATATTATTTACAACCCACCAAATTTTATTCCGATCCAAATTTATTTTTACTTGTTTTAAATTCCATCCAATATCTTTAAACCTGGTTTTGACTTGAATTCAATTCAACTTTCCTTCATTCATTTAGCTTAAGTCCATTAACCTCAATTTATTCAAATTTTACACTTAAGCTCATTTTCATTTTACAAGTAAATTTTTACTTTTCAATTTAACTTGATTTTATTCTAATCTAATCTCATTTTAAATCTGCAAATTTCATTTGCTTGGTTATTATAAAATTTAACTTTCTAGGTTCACTCATTTAATTTATTACAAGGCCGTTTCCAATTTACTCCCACTTATTTGAATTTTATTTGTAATTCATTTCATCACTATTTTTAATCCATTTCATTTTTATTCTACATTTTTCAAATTATATTTACTTTATTAACACTTCAAGTCTAATTTTAATTAATAACTCAAGTTCTGATTTCACCATTCATATTTTAATTTACCATCCAATTTATTAACTTACATTGAAATTTGGTTCACAAATCAATTAATTTATTGCAAGGCCACTTTCAATTATATTTTCTTCATCGACAATGTAAGTCGAATTTAATTATAACTTGAGTTTTATTTTCAAATCTCATCATAAACTCACAATTCAATTTCATTAACTAATTTATTATCCAATTAGTTCTCCCTTTATTCATAATCCAACACTTGAATTTTTATTCCAAATATCACTCCATTTAATTTTCTTAAGTTCAATACTTATTTTATACTTCAAGTTTGGATCCTCATTTCATTTTTCAATTTATCAAAATATTGATTTTGGGCATTGTATTCCATTTTCAATTTAATAAGTCACAACTTATTATTTTATACAATTCCATTCATCATAAGCTGGAATATGCTCATCTTTTATTTTTAACTCAAGCCTTCTATTTATTTATAGCCCAAGCATATTTTATTTCCATGGATCTTTAATTCTTTTCTAAGTTATTCTGATTTATTGATTTCAATTCTCATTTCTTATCCAATTTACTTCCCATTTATTCAGGTAAGAATGTAATTTCATTAATTGATTCAATTGAATTCTCATCCCAACTCAATTTTTATAAGCTTACAATTTATCTCATCAGGATTTTTAAACTCCCGGCTTTGGCTTCAAATCATTTTGAAATCTCCAATATTTCCAAATCAAATTTCTCAAAGATTTTAATCCAATCCTGGCTTTTATTTCCAACAAATTTCCTTTGAAATTATCAAAAACAACTAGCTCTCAGAACAAATCACTTTGATAGCAATTCGTCACTTAGAAATTCGAAAATGAATACTGATGATGCGGCCGTCATCATCAGAATTATTTTCCAATAATCCAAGTGATTTCAATGCTATTTCACTTCCAAAATCCATTTTAAAACAATTTTCCTTTCGGAAGTATCTCCAAAACAATTGTGTTATTATTCATCTTCCAATACTTTTGACAAACACCTCCAAATTTTCGGGATTTAAATTTTCAAATCCTGCTTAAATCCATTTTACTATCAATCATTTGCATATCTTATGCTCATACAAATTCTTATTTGATTTTATTTCAATTCATAAATTACATCTATAATTCATATTTAAAAATTTCATTCTATAATGAATTTATCCCTTAAATATTAGTTATATTTCAATTTCTATTTAAATTTTTACTTAACAATGATAATACTTTAATATTATCATTTCTAACATCCAAGCAACCATATATTAGCTAAAATAGTTTACAAAAATTATTCTTTATATCAAAATATGTTTTTGGGTAAAATTATTTCATTTACCCATATTTAAAACAATACCGTGTTAATTTTTCTATTCAAGTGTTTAGTAACCCCTTCAATACAGTTGCACAGACTGTGTCGACGAAGGTCCATATGCCACTCAATAAACCAATCAACACAATATTAAAAAAAATTATATTCACTAACAAATACGCGCTCATATCTATTAATACGCTCAAACTCATTATAGAGTACCACGGACTCTATTTTATGAGTAATTCCCACCAGAGCCAAGGTTATCACCAACCTAAGCTCTGATACCAACTGTAACGACCCGCAAATCCGTACCCCTTGAGTCAACACTATTCTACAACAATCAACTCAAGTTGCACAGAAATACGAACCATTTGGGTAAAAGATGAAGAGGTAGAAGAAGAGAAAACAAAATCAACATCAGAATCTAACCATCGCAGCGGAATAAAATATAATAAATAGTAAATAATCTTTACTCAAAATCAAATATATCAGTTTACATATATTACATCATCAGAGTACATCAGTCACATCTCACATCAATAACATACAATGGGTACGCAACAACTCAACACAGCGGAAATATATATATACAAGTACGAGAATACGTATCGTCATCCAGCTCGTCTCCTGAGCTCCACAGCATCATATCCTGTATTCTATAATACTCGGTCTGACCCGAGCATTACAGTTAAATAACACCCGAGTCAGTCTGGATTACCAGCGTGAGAAAATCACACCCAATTGATTATTAAAGTTTCAAAAATCCTTTGAAAACAAAAGCATCTCGTAAGACCACGCCACAAATAAACATGTCGGGTTTTTACCTTACGATAGCTAAAACATTTTTTTTTATAGAAATCCTCTGATATTATAATAGGGTCTATATACAAGTACTTATAAAATAGCTGAAATTGTTACATGATTAAATTCCAGCTACTAGCCACAGAGTGGGTAATACAAACAAAACTCGTAAAAGGCTCGTAGGGAGAATGGATTTCCAACAAATGACTAGGCACTGGGATACCACCTGTCACAGTACGGGGCCTAGATCACCGTACTGAGGATTACTCCCTTCATCCCCTGCAACACAAGGCCGGAACCATTCCTTACTGAACAGTCCCGAACAAGATAAACCCCGTGATTGGTGCGACCAACCACCCACTAAGCCGAAATATATAAAAAGGGACATCTAGACAGGGAAATTATCTTGTCCTACTTGGGCATGACCCGCCTAACCTTGCAGCATATCCCCTGATTTTCAGTCATTCCCATTTGGTGAGGCTTGAGGCTAAGCGTTACCTTTAGAACGTTTTCACTTAGAATGCCCATCGTCCACCTGACGATGTTTCGCAAGCATTCATCCATACAAGTCCGTCCCGGGTTCGAACGGAACCGAAGGCACTATTCCTACTACATCCATTTTGGAAATATCCTCAGGATTAGTAGCGACTAGCCCTTGCACTTTACTGCTCCAGCTTCGACTCCGAACACGTTACACGAAACGTACAAACCGGATCGAAGTGGTTTTCGAGAAATTAATCTCGATCCCGGTCTCTTCGAAACGATCAACGCATTTGTCCAATATTGATAGTCGGTTATTTAACTATCAATTAATATTCACAAACAACCATTCAACAATAAATAATTTCCCTAATTATTTATTAACCTTAAAATATCTTCACAAGATATATTTCTATTTTCAACCCTTTGAGAACAGTCTCAAAAACTAACTTTCCTTTTAGAATAAACATTCCCAATTAATTTTTTATCTCTTCTGAAATTACAAAGCACAAAACTAAAATTTTACAATAATTCAAAATACTATACTTCACTTTGAAATATACTTTAAAACATTTATTTTAAAACTACTTCAATGATTTGTTAAAAATACATATTATATGAATCTTTGAAAATAAGGTTACTAAATAAAATATATAACTAGATTTCATTTTTTTTTTATAGAAAATTCTAAGTCACTCTTTAACTAATTATTGCTATAATAGATTAAAAGGAAATACTTACTTTCGAATTTAAATATTTTAAAAATAACAATTTTTTCAAAACATACTTCTTAAAACAACTTTAAATTTTTAATTTATATCTAAAAATTTACTTTGAAAACGTACTTGGTTATTCAGAGAGAGATTCCCAATCCCAAACCCTTAAATCAGTTTTCCAAATTGATCTCCAAATTATTCCATTTGAAATAAATTTCTTTAATTATCAGTTCATTTTCGAAATTCATTAATTATGGACTTTATTATTTTCAGTTTGATTTTGGAATCCTTTAGCTGAAATATACAAATTTCAGGTTATTCCCAATTTCTTCTTTATTTTTCTTAAATACTTTAAATTCCAAAAATTTAAAATAAATGTTTTGTTCTTTTAAACAATAACATTGAAATTTAAGTTTCATTAACCTTCTGTTTATTTAATTTTCTTCCCATACTCAAGATTTATTATTTACCATTTTAAGGTCACTTATTTCCTTTCCAGTTCATTCATAAATTTATTCAACTTTCTATAATTATTTTACTTACAATTTCACTTCTTTTATTTTCATTCCCAAACTCAAATTATGTGTTTGGTAATTCATTATTGCCCGATCATAACAATCAAGTCATGGCATTCAATATTGCCACATAATTCATTACAGGATATCAATTATTCAGAACAGAGAATATTAAATAATTAACTAAAGTTGAGGGGTCCAGTTGGATCCCTCCAACCTGTTTTTCCCTGCATCCATAAATGTTAGCACAATATATATGCCAATCCCAAAATTATACCATACCATACTGCATCAATCAATTCAACCATACAATCAATCATTTAAATTTAATCTTTTAAATTTAAATATAACTGAGTGAGATTAACTCACCTTTGCATTTTATTTGCAATCCATACCAAACGGCTCGGTTCTTCATGATTTTGACCTTGAATAAACAATTTATATGTTTTATTAATACTTGAATTAACCCGCAATTTCTTCCTTTCATTTAACGAATAATTTGGTTTAAGTTAACTCCCTTTAAAACAAAATATTTTCTAATTACTGAAATAATTTACATAAGTTAACTAAACAAATTAATTACTAAAATAAATTGCTAAATTGTATTATTATCATTTTCATTCCTTCTTCCTGTAAACCTCCCTTTACTGAAACTTCTAATAGTCTAAATAAACGATAAGTCAAATTATACTTTTACTTAACATAATTTTAAAACATCAAATTAAGGTTGAACAGCCCATAACTTATTGTATTATATCCTTCTGTTCTCTGATTTTTTTTAATATCCAAATAAAAATATAAATCTCTTTCTTACCTATATACATGTACATAATTACCATTTAAATATTTTCTAGTATCTCTACATTTATATCTTTTAACGGATATATTCGAAATTAAACTGAAATGGGATTTCAATTAAACAAAGGTTACCTATTTGTTTGAACGACACAAACCCTTCACGAGATCGAACTCGCGAACAACTTCTGCCACTTCTTCGATCAACGCGGCCTGCCGTAAGTCGCTAACACCACACGAATTGCACTGCCGTGCCACCATCGCGACAGCTACCGCCCAAACCACAATCCCAACCCTCGCAAATCAAACCCTAACTCGGGCTTCCCCTCGAAGATGCACCGCCTCAAGCTCACTTCGCTGCTCCACTATCGTGTGAGTCGACTACCCACGCCGTCACCCTCGATCGCGTGCAAAAGGGAAGGCTCGATTACCATGATTTTCCGACCTCGCAAATCCTACTCTCTCTCTTTTTTTTTAGATGCGAAATCGACTTGTACAGGGAAGGGAGGCTGCAATTTAGAAGTAGGGAGCAGTCGCCATTTTCATCCCTTTTTTTTTACTGCTTGAAACGATAATGACTTTGAGATATACCAGAGGGAGACGCGACTTACAGAATAGAGTATAGGCTTTCCTCAGAAGATAAGCGACAATGAAAAGACGTTAGCATACAAAAGTGTTTCTGCGTAGGCTTACTTAAGAAGAAGATGGCTGAAATGAAAGAATGGTGGCTATAGAAAGAACTCTCACTGCTGACTAAATATCTAAATATATTAATTAAATTAAATTTTCGATATAAGATTTCAACGCGTTTATATATCGTACGCTCACACAACAACTCCAATCACTACGAAATTTGAAATCCGAGAATAATACAATATTACGGATCCAATGGAATGGGTTTCGTCGAATTCAGCAGCTGTGCCTCGAAAGGCTATTTTAAATTCAAATTAAAATGATAATATTTCAAAAATGAACAGTTCACTGTTAATTTCAATTTTAACGCTTCTATTGTCTTCAGTATTATCAATATAAATTTTATAAGCCTTCAAATTATTTTTAACATGCTTAAAATTCCAGGTTCAATATTTTATCCAACTTCAAATAATTTAATTCAATAATTTAATTATCAAATAATTGGTGATATTTGAATCCAAATTAAAAGCTAACTTTTAAATATCCAAAATCAATTGAATATTCCAATTTTAAATACTCAAAAATTCCGGGTTGTCACAGAAATTAATTAAGATATAGGATTTAAACACAATTTTAGTTACATATAAACAAGTGTAAGCATTTTTATGAAGGAACTAACAAATGTTAAGTAAGAATTCTCATATGATAACAAGTGGCATTAATTTTGTTTAAAATGAATTAAATTTTATATTGAAGAATAAAAAACCTAAATTACATTCCTCTTCTCATTTTTTCAACATCAAAACTGAAATGAGTAAATAAAAGAAGAAACAAAAATCATCTTAATATCAAAACAAAACAAGGATTCAAGCAATACAAACTTGAAAACAAAAAAAAATTGGAAAAGCAAGATGCAAATCAAAATTTAATCTGGAAAATACCAAGGCAAAGCATCAAGAAATTAAGCCTATAATTAAGCATTCCAGCAATCAAAACCTGAAAGTATCAAAATTCTTCAAGCCTAAAACAAACCATAGAAACTAGAAAACTAAAGACAAATCAAAACCAGGAAACCATCAAAGCAGACAACAAATTCAGATCTGAAGCTATAAGATCAAATTCACTACAATTTGTTTCAACCTGAAGATCAAGCTAGATTACAAAACAAAAATCAAAGAAAGTTTTCAAATTCCAGTTCCAGGTCCAAATTATATTCATCTGTCCTCTATTCTTCCCACACAGGTGAGCAAACCCTTAAACCCTTATATATTTGAAGTTGTTTGAATAAATGATTAATGTGCATGCAAATCTGTGTGTATATTTGTTTATGTTTGCTTATGCATGCCCGAAAACAGAAAAGAACATCTCTATTCTTGTTACAAGCACTGAAAACCTGTTATAAAATTTAAAATCTTCCTATCTAAGTAATTTTTGATTTCGATTTCTAAATGAAAAGTAATTATAACTATGAAATGAAAATTTTAAAAATTATTTCAAGTATACTTACTGAGTAAACAATTTAGAATTAGGAAATTACAGGATGAACATTTTTATATCAGAAAAATCAAGTATCAATGTTTTTGATTTCACTTACATCATTTAGTTCGATTTTAAAGGACATGAATTTTAGTAGCAAATCTAACCCTTTTAAAAATATAATATGTGAGAAATTGTAAATTGATCTAGATTGGGGTTTTGGTCAATTCCCGTCGATCAATGAATAATCGAGCTTCCAGTTTGAATCTGGAGGGTGATGATGTGGGGTAGATTGTCGGAAAAATGATCATTGATTTTTTTAATAATTGGGGAAGTGGATTGAAGATGTAATAGGGTTTTGATACCCAACATTGATCGTGGTGCTTCTTGGGGTATTTTCGGCATCGATGGGTGATCGGAATGGATCGCGCGGAGATGGTTCGAGGCATTACGATGTGGTGAAGTTTTCTGCTTGGTGGCTCGGGTCCAGGTGGTCGGAAGTGATGGCATGAGGAAGAAACTGATAATCAGGTTTTTGGGTTCAGGGGTGTTAGTATGTTCGATTTCGAATTACGACAGAGATGATGATGCTGGGTTTATGGGTTGATCAATGAGGTTGAGGATGGTTTGTTGGAGGTGGCATGGTTGATCTGAGTAGCTCCGACGATTGGTGAACGTGCATGACACTTGGGTTGTGTCAGTAAACATTGGTCTGGTAAAGAAAAGGAGAACTCAAAGTAATTTTTGGGGAGATGATGGATTGACTTGAGTATTGACTAAAGTGTATTTGCGTTGTACTGGCTTTTCCAAAATCTTGAACAAAATTTTGAAGTTTTAAAGGGGATACGGGTGAGTTGGGAAGAAATTCAAAGTGGCACTCGGGTAAGTTGGTTGTTGACCCGGGGTGGTCTCGAGCTGTGCAGTTAATGCGCTCGGTAGATTCGAAGCGGTGGAGGTGCAAAAAGTCATAGCGGGGATACAGCGAGGATATTGCGGGATATAGCGGATGGCTCTAAACTAGCATATAAAACTCGTACTTAATGTTTTTACAAATATATAAATGGTAATTAAATGAAAAATTATCATTCAATTGAATTATAAATAATACATAAATAATTTTAAATAAAAACATGTGCGAATATACTTTAAATAAACGAAAAACTGTTATATAACATAATGGAATTTGGTAAAATACCAGAGTATTTTCATTTCTAAAAATATATTAAAAATTAAATCAAATAAATTAGTCTCATAATTTTATAATGTATAAACGCAATTTTTCAATTCATTTAATTAAAAAAGTTATAGCGGGAATAGTGGAATATAGCGGAAATAACGGGATATAGCGGAAATAACGGAGATTAAAGTAGAAAGGCTATATTCTGGGCTATATGGAAAAATCGTAGCGGTAGAAATCAACTATGAGATATAGCGGGGTCGCAGCGGGGTAATAGCGGGGCGTTAACTACATAGTTCTCGAGTGAGTCTCGGGGTGATATAAAAAACAGTCTTCTTGACTTTAAAACAAAATTCAAATTTTTAAACATTTTAAATCCATGTTTTAGATAATAGTTTTAATTTAGGAATTGGATTAATAAAAGTTTTTAGTAAGATATTTTAAAAGGTATTTAAGTTTAAATTATTTAATTTGTGGCATTATTTAATTAATCATTTTAAATAAATAATGAAATTAAAAGTAAATTAAGAGGAAATATTGATTTGTAATTCTTAATTAAACTTAATCTCTTATGTTAACGTTGATTAATCATGAGGCTAACTAATTAAAGACTTTAATAATGATTTAATGATAAATCATGATAGATGATTTATAATTACTTAAATAATTAATTAGTAGATAATTAATTATTAATTAAGTTAATTAATTTATAATTGAGAATTAATCAATCAAGGTAATTAATTAAAGGATAATTAATTAAGGGCTAATTAATTTATGTATTTAATTAAGGATAATTAATTAAAGAATAATTAAATATTTAAGGGTTAATTATTTTATGATAAACTTTTTTATTCAATTATTAATTAAGGTGGATAAATTATAATTTAAAGTTAATTAATTTATAATGGTTAATTAAACTGGACTAGTGATTAATCGGGTTTCAATTAATTAGACGATCAATTGACCTTACTTATGGATGACTGTATTCTATTGAATGCTGTGAATTGTTTGATACCTCTACTATGTGATGCTGTGTGTTATAAATTGTTTTGATTCAAGCTGTGATGAATGCAATTTATTTTATCTATGATAAATGTATATTATTTATCTATGGATCTGTTTATGGAAGATAAGCGTTATAGGAATATACTGCTTATCGATATTGATATTATTGAATCTGTGATGATTGATGTTGTTGCACTATTGTGTGAAATCCTTGGACTACACTATACACGCACAAATATGGATTATGAGGAAATTTGTTAACTCACAAATTTTAGGAAATAATTTTTAAATTGAATTTTGAATCCAAATGGTTTTGGAAATGGATTTGGGTTAAATTTAAAAAGCTTTTGAAAAGAAGTTTTGAAGATAAAAATTATTTTGAATAACTTGATAAAGTTTTGAAATTTAGATAATTTGATTTGAATTTGAATTCAAAGTTTGAAATTGAATTCCATGTTTAGAAATTTTGGTTTAAAAATGTTATACTAGTTATAAATGTGTTTGTATGGGTTTTAAACAATTTTAAAAGTACTATTTTAGGAATTTGAATCTAACCGAAGGGCTTTAACTTGTACAAATGAAATTAGATTTTTTCGAAGTGAAAAACTATTTGTTTTCAAATAATAAAAGCTTTCACATAAGGAAAGAATTTCCAATTTGTGTTAAAGGGATTTCAAGTTTGAAATGAAAATGGTTTTCCAAGTTATGAACGAATCTTTGGAAATGGTTTAAAAGCTATGAATTAAATCTTTGAGTTAAGGATAGGATGAGTTAATCCAATTTTAAAGGAAAATTGTTTTGGAAAGCTATGAAATAATCTTTGTGAAAGGTGGGTGAACTTTGCGAAGTAAATCTTTTTGTTTAAAGATTTGAAAATGGTAATTTGTTTAAACCATTTGAAAAGAAAGGTTTTTGGGTAATAAGTTGTGACTTAACTAAAATCCCAATATCCATATGTTCTTAAATATTGCGCTCATTATTCGGTTTAGCCGGGAAAGGACCTTTTGTGATATAACCCATTCCGAATAATGATACGACGTTATGGATAGAATTTGAAGACCGGTGGTGAAGATCGGGTAATTTTGAAAATGAAAGGATAACCCGTTGAATGACTCTGCACTGAGTCGCTACGGTATAGAGATCTCCATATGTGATGGGGAGTCCGATCGGGATTGTGAATACCTGGATTGCAAGGGCTTCTTTGGAAGTGTCTTCGGTTCTGTTCGAACCCGAAACAGACTTGTATAGATGTCTGTCTGACGTTACACTTTGAGATATAAAGATGGTTTCTATCAAATACATTTCTGTTTGATGGCGGAGATTTATTCCCTTAGCTTAACACCCTTCTCTGAGACGTACGAGCCCAAAGGTTATGTAGTTGATGGTTACTAGTGATACGTTCCCAATTTGGTAATGTGGCATACGAAGTGTTGCTGATCATTTATTGATCGAAGCATGGCTTTGTGGACGAGACTGCATCAGGACCTCCCACACCGGAAATGGTCGAAACTGGAAAGATGCTGGAAGGTTGCAAGGGTCGCGCCCCTAGGGTATGTCCATTTCTTCTGGAAAAGGGTGGTATCATGGTGTGGAGCCCAGACACTTAACTCACGTGGACACTGTAAATCTCTTACCGTGTGATGTTGCTTTGTGGTGGAGGATCCTCGAATAAAGGTCGCAAACGACCGGGAATGGCATATCTTTAGGTGTTACTTCCGGGAAAGGTTAAACCGGTCTTGTGTTGGCAGAGATTCGGGTAGGTTCTCGAGGCATCCCTCTAGAGGCACACCCATGTGGCAATAGGAAGTTCCTTGGCCTGACCATTTGTTGGAAAACTAATTACCAATACATGTCTTATACGATTTTAGTTGTATAACCTGCCATTTACTTATGGTGGTCACCACTGTTTAGATGGTAGCTATAGCAGGCATAGTTCGAAATGTCTATGCTGGCTAAGATTAATATTATACTTTCGAAAGGTTTTCTGCACTATGCACTAATAATAATATCAAAATGACTTTCGCGTATCAAGCATTTTTGACTATCATAAGGAGAAATCTCTTCCGATTCTTCATTTGCATGGTGCGTGCAGCGGGAGGCCTTATGGTAGTTTCATTTTCTAGGAACCATTGCGGATTTCAATGTATTGAATCCTTTTGCTTTTTTTTATTCAAAACTATTTTTCTTTGCCTATATAGTCCCATGACTGACCTGGAGTTTATTGCTCCCTTCCTAAACTTTGGGTTCCCATAATTTTCAACGCGGGAAGTCTAGAGTTGGGTCTTTTCAGATAATCCAATAATAGGTGTAGATTGGATAACTTTCGAAGTCTTTGGTTTGGTAGCTTTGGAAATCTTCTTCAGTCTTTGGATCTTTGGAATTTTGGTTTGGCAGTTGCGTTTCGGGATCGCATTTGCTACAAGTTCAGCTTGATGGCGGTTTGAGCTTGAAGTTTAGACCTTTGGCTTTGGAGTTTTGGTTTGGAGTTTCAGTATTGGATTCTTGAAGACTTTGCTAATGTCGATATATTTCCGCTGTGGTGTTGTGTTCTATATATTCTCTGATGGTGTTGGGTTGTTGTATCATGGTGTATCTAACTTTTATCTATATTGTATATCAATGTTATCATCTTTTGTTTCTGCTGTGTTGTTTATCATCTAATGTTGTGGCAAGCTCTGGCGAACGGACTCAATGTCGGTTGTCGGGCATCGAGTTCGGGTCATCACATTTGGTATCAGAGCTAAAGGTTGAGTAAGAACATTAGCTATGGAGTGTAACACATTAGATGGCTCAATAGAGATAGGGTGAAGTTTGCCCTGGAATGAGTATATCCTTAAGATATCTGTCTGTATGCCTCAGTAAATTCTTTTACTATCCACTGATTGTAAGTATTAGTGCGAGAAGAGGACGAGGTAGGGGACGGGTAAGTACCACTTCAGCTGGTCAATGCCCTGCAAACAACAAGGAAACAATTCTTTCTCTATGAATCTCTTTGATCATTATCCGATTTCCAATTCTCTGATGTCTTCGTGGCAGCTACAAGAAGGAGCTACGGTATGATGCTGGCCTGGAGAATCATTGTAGATAAGTTCTATTTCATATTCGCATCTTCTGTCCTAACTTCAAATGAATTGGAAATTTTAAATTGAAATAAATTGGTTAATAAAATATGAAGATTTGTATTGATAAAACAATTTCAACCAAATTCTATTGTAATTTCCTGTGAAAGATCAAAGTCCGAAGAGGAACAAGCCAGTATATATCTTGGGATATTCCAATCTGAATTGAGTATCCATTATTTGTTCTGATTGGGTCCATATATATTTTATGAATGGTTAGTAATTCCTTGGAACTAACCAATACCCCTGTATATTCGTAGATCCGGATAACCTGAGTATTTCGTAAAATATTGGATAGAATTGTTCTCATATCTATTGTTGATATTCTGATTTGGTATGCGAAATGCAGAATAAATATTTGGTTTGACCTGGAAGGATATTTCTCTATCTTTGTGTATCCATCTTTTGGTTGTCTCCCTGGCAAATTTCGAGGATAAAATTTTCTCAAGTGGGGAATCTATAACATTTCCGGAATTTTAGCCAAGTTTAATATGAAAATTGAATTAATTTCTGAAATTAAATTGTAAATTAAATTGAGTTTTCCAAAGTAAAATAAAATATTAGTTGTTTATATATATATATTTAACAGAAATTTAAATTTGAAAACTCAATAATGAATATATTGGAAATAAATTGTATTTGAAATTTTATTTTTAAGTTAATAAGGGTTTTGTTCCTAAATATATTAAATATGCATTTTTATTTGAAAATTATGTTTTAAATTGGACATAATAGATTTTTCAAAAGCTAATTAAGAATGAAATTTTAATATATTTATTCATGTGAAATTAAAATTTTAAAAATCTTTAAAAGATTATATAAATGATTAATAAAGGAAATGTATTTATTTATAAAGGAAGTATGTTATAAAGTTATATTAAAAATATTATTTGTAGTGTTTAAAATATAGTAAAAATTTAAAAAGTTGTTTGAAAGCTAGATTTTATAATATACATATGTGTTTATTTATTAAAGTATAATTAGTTTTAAAATTCAATTTTTCTTGAGATTTTATAAAAAGAATGCATTTATTCAATAATAAAAATTGTATATGTAAAAACATTAGTTTTAACAAGGGTAAACAAAATAAAATACTATGTTAAAAATAAGTACTTAAGGGTTAAAACAAAATTTTGAAATTAGTTAAGATAAAGGATTTAAACACAATTTTGGTTACATATAACCAAGTGTAAGCATTTTTATAAAGGAAGTAACATGTGTTAAGTAAGAATTCTCATGTGATAACAAGTGGCATTAATTTTGTTTAAAATGAATTAAATTCTATATTGAACAATAAAAAACTAAATTACATTCCCCTTCTCATTTTTTCAACATCAAAACTGAAATCAGTAAATAAAAGAAGAAACAAAAATCATCTCAATATCAAAACAAAACAAGGATTCAAACAATACAAACTTGAAAACAAAGAAAACTGGAAAAGCAAGATGCAAATCAAAATTTAATCAGGAAAATATCACGACAAAGCATCAAGAAATTAAGCCTGTAATCAAGCATTCCAGCAGTCAAAACCTAAAAGTATCAAAATTCTTCAAGCCTGAAACAAACCACAGAAACCAGAAAACTAAAGACAAATCAAAACCAGGAAACCATCAAAGCAGACAACAAATTCAGATCTGAAGCCGTAAGATCAAATTCACTGCAAAATGTTTCAACCTGAAGATCAAGCTAGATTACAAAACAAAAATCAAAGAAAGTTTTCAAACTCCAGTTCCAGGCCCAAATTTTATTCATCCATCTTTTGTTCTTCCCACACAGGTGAGCAAACCCTTAAACCCTTATATATTTGAAGTTGTTTGAATAAATGATTAATGTGTGCAAATCTGTGTGTATATTTGTTTATGTTTGCTTCTGCATGCATGGAAATAGAAAAGAACATCTCTGTTCTTGTTACAGGCATTGAAAACCTGTTAGAAAATTTAAAATCTTCCTATCTAAGTAATTTCATATTTCGATTTCTAAATGAAAAGTAATTATAACTATGAAATGCAAATTTTAAAAATTATTTCAAGTATACTTACTGAGTAAACAATTTAGAATTAGGAAATTACAGGATGAACATTTTTATATCAGAAAAATCAAGTGTCAATGCTTTTGAATTCACTTACACCATTTAATTCGATATTGAAAGACATGAATTTTAGTAGCAAATCCAAGATTTTTAAAAATATAATATGTGAGAAATTGCAAATTGATTTGGATTGGGGTTTTTGTCAATTCCCATCGATCAAAGAACAATTGAGCTTCCTGTTTGAATCTGGAGGGGGGTGATGTGGGTTAGATTATAGGGAAAATGGTCACTAATTTTTTTAATGATTGGTGAAGTGGATCGAAGACGAAATAGGGTTTTATACCCAATGTTCATCGTGATGCTTCTTGGGGTATTTCTAGCATCGATGGGTGATCGGAATGGATCGCGAGGAGATGGTTCGAGGCATTGCGATGTGGCATAGTTTTCTGCTTGGTGGCTCGGGGCCAGGTGGTCGGAAGTGATGGCGCGAGGAAGAAACTGATGATCCGTTTTTTGTGTTCAGGGTTGTTAGTATGTTCGATTTTCAATTATGGCGGAGATGATGATGCTGGGTGTTTGGGTTGATCAGCGAGCTTAAGGATGACTTTTTGGAGGTGGCATGGTTGATCGGAGTAGCTCCGACGATCGGTGCACGTGCACGACACTTGGGGTTTGTCAGTAGATAGTGGTCTGGAAAAGAAAGGGAGGACTCGCAGTAATTTTCGAGGAGATAGTGTAACAACCCTGTATTTTGTGATTTTTTTGTATATTTTAATTATTTTAATTGAATTTTTGATTTAAAAAAGAACTTATTTTATTTATTTTGAATTATAAACTTTAGTTTTGATATGAATTATCATTCCAAAGCATGACTAAAAAGAATATTTTCCAAAAAGTGAATTTTTGGTCAAAATAATCAAACTTAGACTTTTAATTTAAATTTTTAAAAGTTTGAAAATTTAAATTTTATCTTTTATTATGAAAGTACATAAAATTTTAAGAACACTGCTTTTTGAAAACGGATTTAATTTGTGAAAGTTATATTGTATTTAATATTGTGTGTACATTGAATTATTTAACAATTTTCTTTATGTTAAATTTTATAAATTATATTTTAATTGTCAAATCATGTTCTAATATGTGTTATAGGACATGTTAGATATATATTTTTTTTAGACATTTCTTTTGTGATGTTATAATTTTTCCAAAGTTTACCGTGTTGATTTCTTTTTTTGGCTGTTTTCTTATTTTCTCCTATTTTCTTCATTAAAGTTTTATTTAAATTTAATTTTATATATTCATTTTGTGAATTCATCTTATTTTGTGTACTTATCTTTAGTTATAAATATTTTTCAAGTATATAAAATTTTTCCAAAGTGCATTGAATTTATTTCTAATTTTAAAGTCTACTTCGCAATTTTAAGCCATTTTCTTAATTTAAATTCTATTTTATTAAAATTTAATTATTTATTTTATTTTTGAAATGATAAATAAATTATTTTATTTCAAAATTTTGCTTTAGAATATTTTTAAGTAGATATTTTTCCAAAACCATTGATGTTTTAATTGTAATTTTTGAACCCTATTTTTAATTTTTAAGCAATTTCCTTAATTCTTTTTATATTTTCTTTAAATTTAATTGTATATTTTTATTTTTTTCACTTTGTTTCGGTTTTTAGATGTACTTGCTGAATTTTATTTTGTTTTATTTGATTTAAAAGAAAAGGAAGTATGGAAGGTTTTAAAAGCTAAGAAACGTAAAGTCGTTTCACCGTTTCTTTTTCAATCAATACATCATTTATTTTGGCCACTCCTTATACTATCTTCAGCTGACTTCTTTTTCTTCATTGTCACGTGAAAACATCTTCCTCATCTCATTTTCACGGATAGAGAAAAATTGGAATGGCTTCTCTATATTTTTCTACTTTTTCTCCTTCCTTTTTGCTTGTTTTTGCCTTGTTTTCTTTGTTTGTTTTACTCGGCCACCACTAGCTAGCCTTGGCCATCACCTCCACCACCTTCTCATCTTCACCATCCACCACTTAACATCATCTCCTCCTCTGACTTGACCAGGCCGCACCCTCCCCCTTGACAAAACTCCACACAAAAGCCCTGAAAACTCCTTAAAAACATGTTAGCCTAGCCTAGTTGCTTCACTACCTTCATCCACCACCAAGGCCACCACCTTAGGCCACCACCACCACCTTGATATGACCACCACCCATCACCTAAGCTACTATCCAGATCTAAAACATGAAAGGGTGAGCCTAAACATGTCTTAGCCGAGCCCAAAAAGTTCACCAAAACTCTTATATATGCCTTAACCTTGTATATTCTCTACATTCAAACTCCTACCCACTTCATCACCTTGTAACCGCCCCTTTTCCTACCCATACCTGATCCAAACCATGCCCAAGACCTGATCCTAACCCACTCCTTAGACATGTATTTCAAATCTATAGCTGAAGCATAGGCTTTGGAAAGCAAGTGCAAAAACTTTGGCTTTGTTTTATGCATTTAATTCTAACATTTTTTTTTATTGAATTTGGGTTTGAAAACTTATGTTATTTGTTTGTTTTGTTTGAATGTTTGCAAGGCTATTAGCCTTGTCTCTCCCACACTCATATCATCATCATGGCTGAGAAAACGAACCCCTTAGTCGAGCTTTTGAATGGCTGTGGCAAGGTCAAGTTATCTTGTCTTTGTTGCCTTTCAATTTCAATTTATTTCAATATATTTTGGTTGAATATTCATAAGTTATATTGTCTTGTTTTGGGATTGTTTACAAGATGATATCTTGGCTATTTCTCTCCACTCAAAATCAAAGGTCGTGCCTTCTGGATCCGTTGTGTCATAAAAATTAATATCTCCAGCATAAAAATGTGAGTATTTCTCACCAGACATTATGTACTTATATAAGTAGTAAATTGACACCCTGCGAATCTGTAGAACTATATTAACCTGTTATAACTGCTTATATTATTATCATATGATGTTCACACCTGTTAAACACCTGTTATATCATATGTTACTGTTATTTCATGCCATTCTGTATATTTTATCAGTTTATCACACTGCAAGTTCCTTGTAAATTAGAATCACTATGGGTTGAAATGATACATACCCGAACGGACTTTAGAATATGAAAAGATCGTTATGGGCTGAAATGATAGGCTTGAACGGTTTTTATTTAATTTATTTTAACTTGGGATTGCGGGTTTGAAATGATAAAACCCGGATTTTCTTTGTAAATTATGGGTTGAAATGATATATTACCCGTATCACTTTACCCAGCGTAGAAAATTATATACAGGCCCGTAGTTAAAATATGTTTTTCTAAAAAATTTAAAATATTTTAGAAATTTAATTATTATAATATTTGATTTGAAATTTAATAAAAATATAAATTTTGTAAAGTATCATTTATTTTCTGGAAATCTATAAGTTAAATAAATTATGGAAAAGTTAGAAAATATGAATGTAAGTTGTTTTGGAAATTTTGATTCAATTTTTAATGGAATTTAAATTAACTTTGAAAATATGATAAATTTATGATATTTTGAATTTAAATTAATTTAAAGTGATTTTATATCATATTAATGATTTTTAATAAAGTTGAAATGTGAAATGAATGAATACTTTAAGTTGAAATTTTGAAATATAACTAAATTGGAAATTTATGAAATTGACTTAAAAGTGAACTTTTAGTTAAGTAAATAAAAATAAAACTAAGTTATATTTGAGAATTTGAACTTAAGTGTTAAGTTGAAATTTAATGCAATGAATTTAAAATTGAACATTGCAATTTAATAAGAGAATTATTATTAAATCTTGATTTTTGAACGGAAATTTAACATTATAAAATCATGAACTTGAGGAAAATTAAATGATGTTTTCAAATGTGAAAATGTATGATTTTTTGAGTTAAAAATGTTTAAAAAAAATATAATTGGTTGAGAAATTATATTGAATATTTGAAGTTAATTGACTGCATTTTTGAAATGATATTAATTACAATGTAAATGATATTACAGCATTTGTAAATGCTGTAGTTGATGATAATGAACTAAAAAGCTAAATTGGATTAAAAGCTATTGTAGCAATTTTTGTAAGTGATATAATTTTTGAATTTAACTAAGTTTATTTGAAATTTAAGTAAACCCTATTACAACATTTTAAAATGTTGTCTTTTGTTAAATTGAACTGTTTTGAATGTATCTTTCCGTAGCTTTTACTAAATGCCACGAAAAGTGAATTTTCACTGTTTTGATAAACTTAAGTGAATAAATGAACTTTGGAAGTTGAAAATTTTGGAAATTTAATAATTTAATTATTGAACATAATAACTTCATTTTAATTATTAAAAATGATTTTTTTTTTGAATATAAACTGTTTGAAATGTGAATTGAAATGGTATTTTAAATTGAATAAAATGAATAATGATTTGAAATGAATGTGGTTTTGAAAAGAGATGATATTTTGATATATTAAATGATTGAAATATGGTTTTGAAAAGATATGATATTTTGATATATTAAAATGACTTGAAAATGGAGTTTTGAAAGATATGACATTTTGATATTAAAATAATTTGAAAGGAAGTGCTGAAAGATAAGATATTTTAAACGAAGTTTTGAAAGGTTATGATATTTGATATATTAAAATGATTTGAAAGGAAGTTTTGAAAGGATATGATAATTTAATATATTGAAATGGTTAGAAATGACTTGATATTTATTTTGATAAATATTTGAATCAAAAGATATGGTATGATAAGATATTGAAATGGTTTGGAAATAATTTAATCTTTATTTTGATAAAGATTTAGGTTGAAATGATATTTTATTTTAAAGTATAATTTTTTTTTAAATTTATAACTACGGGTTATAATAACAATCGTTGTTAAAGAGACCGAGATCGGATATTGTCTTATAGCCAGCCAATACCGAAAACCACTTTAACAACCGTGTACGCGGTGGAGATTCCAGAATGAAGTAGGATGGCGGCGACGTTCTCGAGGTATATTACGTGGACCCAACTCCCGTGAGTTGGCATAAATGACTAAAACAGGAGCTATACCGGGCTACACAAAGGGTCGCACCCTTTCATCGAGCATGCTCCATCGGAAACCATTCTATTACTTTTGCGATTCGATATGTGGCGCCACTTTGATTTGGGGGTATTGTTCGAGGTGGGCGGAGGCTGCTGGCTTGCCATCACCACCGATCCGGGAGTGCAAACGGTGTATCCACCGTGGCATTGCCTCGCGTGCCGTGTCATCTCCTTATATCGAGCCCACTACGATTTTGGTTTTAAAGATCCGACCGCTTTAAGGTTCACCATCCCCTTAACGCTATTTTCTATATGATTATACTTTACTGATTAAACACTACTGTATATAGCGTATATTACTACATAGTAAATAGTTTAACGGATCCTTAGAGGATGGGCGGTCCCAAGCATCTTCTAAGTTACATGTACTTTTACTACAGTTCACTTGAGTTGGTTTACATTGTATAATTATGTATGTCCTGACTCAAGTGTTTATATTTTTATTTACGCTCGGGTCAGCCTGAGTTATTCACAGATTTGGATTCCACTTCTGGAGATTTGAATCGCTGGAGATTATCTGCTTATGTAGTCTTATCTATTTCAGTTCAGTTGTTCTATTCATCTTGTACTTCATTATCATATTGAAACTTCTGTTGTACTTTATTTCTTCTGTTGTATCTTATGTAACTCTGGTATATTTATATAGTAGCTTCATGAACTACTATCTCTTTTACTTCCGCTGCATTATTACTCTGTGTCTGTGATCTGTGATTTTTATTTACTGCATATTCTTAGATTTGTCAAATTTTTATTTACAATGCGGTATTTTGAGCAATTCAATTCTGGCATGAGTGTCTACCTATACACTTATAATGGATGCGAATGGTTGAAAATACCTGGTTGTTACAGTTGGTATCAGAGCTTTGCTAGCTCTAGGCAAAACTCAGCATATGGAGTGAATGTATTTACAGAATCTCTTCCTTTTTGACTCGATTCCTTTGAATTTTGGAACATTCCCTACGGTTCCAAAATCCATTCGTATTCTTCACTACTCATCTTCTTTTGATTCTGGAGTATTCCATAACTCCGCTTCGAATGATCTTTCTAGTGAGTCGGCGGTCACGCCAATTTCAAATTGAATTGAAAAAAGGGGAAACTCCCTTACAATTAGCATCGATTCACCAGAGATTCTTATCTATCCTTGGTTTAGATGCTAATATCTTTTGTTATCCCAAACTCTAACTCTTGAGATCGAATGTTGATTTACCCCAGAAAAATCCACATTGATCTTATTCTTTAAGTCACGGTTGACCCGGTAAAAGTTGCCCGTGATTTATTTAAGCTTATCCACCTCTCTACTCTGTTATTTAATCATCTTGTCTTTTGTTTCCAATCTATTCTTCCAAACATTTTGAATTGTACCTGTATATCTATGTTTTGTTTTATATATTGTGTTGTTTGAGTTTTTGATGTTGATTTGGGTTTCCGATCGATTGTTCTGATCAGCGTTATCGATAGGATTTCTAAAGCACTTTGACAGAACAAACTGACACAATATTATTTTAAAATTTGGTTAATGAAATACATTTTGATATATAAGTAGATTTATGGAACTTATAAATTGATTTAAAATTGATCATTTGAAATGATAATACTTGATTTATCATTTATTGTTCTATAAATGAATTTATAGATAGTTGTTTATAAATTTATTTGGGAACTGAAATGAATTTAAGACAAGAAATTTGAGAATTTAATTTTCGATGGTTTCAAACCTTGTGTTTAAGTTTTAAAGTATATTATTTAAAGTACTTTCGAATAAGAATATGTTTCCAAAGAATTTTAAGTTTAAAATTAGTGCTCTTCTCATTGTCGTTGGGAAATAACTTCAGTGATGACTGCAGCATCATCGACGTTCATTTTCGAGTTTTGAAGTGAAGAGACCCTCTGTAGTCTTGCTACCGCTTTGTTTGGGAAATTTAATTGATTTGAATTTCTAAAATTTGACTTGATTTTAATATATATAGATATATGATTGAAATTTGATTTGACATATTATTTATATATTATTACTTATCTCTAAATGGTTTGAAGAAATCGGAAATCTAATTCTTAATTTTTTTTAAAGAATATTTTCAATTAAAAAAAAAGAAAATAAATTTTTTTGAATAAATGATTTAAACTTGAGATAATTGAATTGGAAAGTTTTATCTGTATAATACTCAATTGCATTCCAATATAACTTGCCTTAATTTCAGAAGTTAACAATGTAATTGGATAATATACAATATAAAAAGATTTTATAAATGAAATTTGAGTGGTTATAATAAATGTTATACACTTTAATTTTAATTATAAAATGATTAACATAGGTAAATATAATAAAGGGTAATTGAATAACTTACAATAAAATAATGTTAAAAGAACTAAGAATAAAAGAAAGCAGTTATAATAAGTGTAAGTATGTTTAAGTGATAAATATATTGAGCGGGATAAATTTCATTTTAATTAGGAATAAAGAAGAATTAAATGTATTAAGTACATTGTGAGTGTAATAAATGATTATTTTTCAAACCCATGGTTTTAAAAATTGTTAATTTTAGATGATTGGATAATACGATAATGAAATTTGAGATAGTTAAGATTTATTTAACTTGTGTAAAAGATTTATTCTCTATTTAAGTTGAAATTTCCATGCTTTCAAATTTATTTCCTTATTTTTTTTTTCAAACTATCTTTTGGTTGTCCTTATCATCCTCATCTTGTTATAGACTGGTATAGGCATCTTTCTATAATCTTTCTATTTAGAAATCTTCTATAATCTTTGATAATCTTTGGTACTCATTTTGAATCCACCTTTTCGTGCTTGTGTTCTTGATTCCGGAGGATCTTGGAAAGATCATCTCCACCTTGTTAAACTTACCTATCACAATAGTTATCATGTATAATTTCCTTCTCCTTATCATCTTGTCCTATTCTTGTTTCACTCTATCTTTTTCTGTGCTTTCCCGTACCTCATTCCTTTTCGGGGACGAAAAGTTTTGAGTGGGGGAGAGTGTAACAACCCTGTATTTTGTGATTTATTTTTTTTGTATATTTTAATTATTTTAATTGAATTTTTATTTAAAAAAGAACTTATTTTATTTATTTTGAATTATAAACTTTAGCTTTGATATGAATTATCATTCCAAAGCATGACTAAAAAGAATATTTTCCAAAAAGTGAATTTTTGGTCAAAATAATCAACTTTTGACTTTAAATTTAAATTTTTAAAAGTTTGAAAATTTAAATTTTATCTTTTATTATGAAAATAAATAAAATTTTAAGAACACTGCTTTTTGTTTCGTTGAAAACGGATTTAATTTGTGAAAGTTATACTGTTTTCAATATTGTGTGTACATTGAATTATTTAACAATTTTCTTTATGTTAAATTTTATAAATTATATTTTTAATTGTCAAATCATGTTCTAATATGTGTTATATGACATGTTAGATATATCCTTTTTTTTAAAACATTTTTTTTGTGATGTTACAATTTTTCCAAAGTTTACCGTGTTGATTTCTTTTTTTTGTTGTTTTCTTATTTTCTGCTATTTTCTTCATTAAAGTTTTATTTAAATTTAATTTTATATATTTATTTTGTGAATTCATCTTATTTTGTGTACTTATCTTTAGTTATAAATATTTTTCAAGTATATAAAATTTTTCCAAAGTGCATTGAATTTATTTCTAATTTTAAAGTCTACTTCGCAATTTTAAGCCATTTTCTTAATTTAAATTCTATTTTATTAAAATTTAATTATTTATTTTATTTTTGAAATGATAAATAAATTATTTTATTTCAAAATTTTGCTTTAGAATATTTTTAAAATGAAGTAGATATTTTTCCAAAGCCATTGATGTTTTAATTGTAATTTTTGAACCCTATTTTCAATTTTTAAGCAATTTCCTTAATTCTTTTTATATTTTCTTTAAATTTAATTATATATTTTCATTTTTTTTCACTTTGTTTCGGTTTTTAGATGTACTTGCTGAATTTTATTTTGTTTTATTTGATTTAAAAGAAAAGGAAGTATGGAAGGTTTTAAAAGCTTAGAAACGTAAAGTCGTTTTACCGTTTCTTTTACCGTTTCTTTTTCAATCAATACATCAGTTATTTTGGCCATTCCTTATACTATCTTCAGCTGACTTCTTTTTCTTCATTTTCACGTGAAAACATCTTCCTTATCTCGTTTTCACGGCTAGAGAAAAATTGGTAATGGCTTCTCTAATTTTTCTACCTTTCTCCTTCCTTTTTGCTTGTTTTTGCCTTGTTTTCTTTGTTTGTTTTACTCTGCCACCACTAGCTAGCCTTGGCCATCACCTCCACCACCTTCTCCTCTTCACCATCCACCACTTAACATCATCTCCTCCTCTGACTTGACCAGGCCGCACCCTCCCACTTGACAAAACTCCACACAAAAGCCTTGAAACCTCCTTAAAAACATGTTAGCCTAGCCTAGTTGCTTCACTACCTTCATCCACCACCAAGGCCACCACCTTAGGCCACCACCACCACCTTGATACGACCACCACCCATCACCTAAGCTACTGTCCAGATCTGAAACCTGAAAGGGTGAGCCTAAACATGCCTTAGCCGAGCCCAAAAAGTTCACCAAAACTCTTATATATGCCTTAACCTTTTATATTCTCTACATTTAAACTCCTACCCACTTCATCACCTTGTAACCGCGCCTTTTCCAACCCATACCTGATCCAAACCATGCCCAAGACCTGATCCTAATCCACTCCTTAGACATGTATTTCAAATCTATAGCTGAAGCATAGGCGTTAGAAAGCAAGTGCAAAAACTTTGGCTTTGTTTTATGCATTTAATTCTAACATTTTTTTATTGAATTTGGGTTTGAAAACTGTAACAACCCGGTATTTTGCGTCAATTATAATCAACAATTTAAACGATTAATATTGACACAAACTTCTATTTGAAGTTTTTAAATTTTGAATTAAAATTGAAGTTTTTAAAATTTAAATTACAAATGGTTATAAAGTTTGAGGGGCTTTGATTTCTTTTTTTAAATAGTGGTTCATTTGTTTTGGCTTCGGTCCAAACTTTGGTTTTCAGTAGTTTTTTGATAAACGTTCGATCTCTGTAGTGTTTACTTGGTTTTCCATAGCGTACCTGTGAATTAAGAACAATGCTATCAGAAAGTGTGAATAATTATTATAACAATCAAATAGCACTTACTATTAAACAAACAAGCTAAACCCTTAACTAAATTATTTATTAAATTATAAAACTTAATCAAATCGCAACTCATTTCTCAGCCCAGCCCACAATCTCCCTTTACTTTTCCTTCGACTTAAACCCGGTTCCCCCCTTTTTATTTTCATTCTTCCCCATTCACTAGCCCTAAAACAAACGCGAATAAATGAAAATAATGGCGGCCTCCTCTTCGTCACTCATAGATTAGGGCTTTTCGAAATTTGAAGATGCCGACGTTGATGCTTTCGAACGTCTTCGTGAGGACCATGGCTTCGTCTCCCCTCGGCTGCCTCGTTTAACAAAGGTGAGTGTTCAACACTCACATCTAATTCGACTGGTTTGTTTTCGCTGCTTATTTTGATTTAGTGGTCTTCGACTTCGACTTGATTTTATCAATGTTAATTTTGTGACCTGATATTCTCGATGTCTAACTTGGTCACTTTGATTTGTTTGAATGTTTTGCGGTGATGTGGATTTCGTGACCACCACTATCTCGAATTCTTTTGTTGATATTGATTTTTGTGGATTTGGTATTTTCTGTCTTCGTTCTTTCAGTGTGACATGCTTGTTGTTTACATTGCTTCGTCCCTTACCTGTTGCACATATAACTTGCTACCTGTTGGACATGCAGCGCATTGATTTTCTGCACTTTGTCCAGTATCATTTGTGTGCAACTCAGTTTGCATTGTGTTCCCTTTTGTTGCACTGCCTTATGTCATACTCGTTGATGTCTTTGTAGTTTGCTTCCAGTCAGCAATTACTGCCTTCATGTCTATCATGTTGCATATTTTCTGTAACTCACTTATGCTTGTTTGTGCAATTTGCCATTGTGTCATATATGACATAGTTTGCATTCGAGTTATGTGTTGTCTCATTGTATTTGCATTGTGCTTACTGATGCGCACTGCAGTGACTTTGTACATATCTGTTTGAAATTGATATCCAGATTCATGTTGCAAATTCATATTCACAAGCTGTAGCACACTTGGACTTATTTATGCAATTTGTCACTGTATTAAGTAGGACATAGTTTGCATTGATTTGTGTTCCTTGGGTTTTCTGCATGGTTCATGTGCATTTCCAGTTATTATGCCTTGAACTGTTGCATTCATGTTATGACATTAGCTTGCTTTATTTACAACTACATATATGTTGGGTGGTCATGCTAGTGTCCAGTCATGTTGTTTTATTGGGCAGTTCTTCACTGTGTTCATCTTGCCTTTTTCACTTTGACCACTGTCCAATTTCATTTATTTGTTAAATTGTGCATTATGTCTTCACTGCATATTATGCTGTATTGAACACATCACTTTCTTATTTTGCATGTATATGTGTAAGCATGCTACTGCTCACATGTTGATATATTCACTTGGGTACAGTATTCAGTTTTATTGCCATATTGGCTTCACTGAATTTTTATTTATGCACTCCTTACTTGTTGCACTACCCAGTTTTCAGTACATGCATGATGCACCTTAGGCACACATACTTGCTGTTGCACATTTCCAGTTTGGTCTCCTTTTGATGTCACGTGTACATTTGAGCATTTTGAACTGCTATGTCTCATGTTTTGAACTAGTGCTTTCTTTGCATTGCTTTAAGTTGAACTAGAGCTTGTCTCTGAACTGTTGTGTTCATTCATGCATGAGTCTACACTTGGTTTAAGCATTTTTGAAGCCAAACTTTGTACCTATATTGATGGACACTTTATGTTCCACTGGCTTGTTATTTTGAGCATTCATGAGTCTAAATATAGTTTGGAGACACTTCATTCTTGTGCCTCTGGTTGTGCTGGTCTGTGGGTTTATGCCTCCTTACTTGTGGACTGGCCTTCATTTGCATTGTGCAGTAGCTTGAACATTTAGCTTGTTATATTGGTTATCTTACTGGACTTGTGGAGTTCTCTGTGCACTACTGCACTGTTGTTGCTGCCGCGGTTGTGTTGAGTCACTGACTTGACCTCTGCATTTCGTAAGTGACTTTGCTTTGTAGTTACGACATGTTTCTCTTACATGTTCTTATGTTTGTGCATGTCACTATTCAATTTTTATTGGACCTGAGTTTCATATTGATTTTGGAATTTCACCTGTGTTGAACCCGTCTTTTTATTTTGGGTTTGACCTTGTGCCCGATTGTGTACATCATTACTATAGTGGCAAGGCAGTGCACGCAAGCATGAACTGCAGCCACACGGTATGGTTTTGTGATATTCTATTTTGTTTTGATTTATTAATCTTTTGCGTAGTTCATGTGCTGTAGTGGCGAGGCAGTACACGCGTGCGTGTACTGCAGCCCTACTCATCTTAATATTTTAAGTGATATTTCAATGGTTTGAACTGTTCTATATTTCAATGGTTTGAACTGTTCTGTTTATTTCAATTCAATATTCTGAATTGCATTCTGATTTGTCTTAATTACTGTCGTCTATTCATTATTTAATTATTATTGCTTCTGAGCACTAATAACTGAGTTTGAATTAGACTGACCCGAGTATTATTTTCTTTTGAATTTAATACTCGGGTCAGACCGAGTATTTCAGGTTGTAGATATTCTGCTTTGGGTTGCTGCTAGAGCTATGAAGTTCTTTCATATCTTTTGGAGTAGTCGTCGTCATTTGTAGTAGTATGTAAAATTGTATAGGAAGATATGTATTCATGTATATTATATACTTAATGTACTTGTATATGTAACTTCCTTAGTCGACTGTTGTAGTTGTATCATATGTACCGTGTGAATGTATTGTAACTGACATCAGTTATTATATATATATGAGACTTTCTGTTTCATCTGTGTTCCGCATTTATATTATCTGTGTTGTTATTTTATATTTACTGTTCTAAACTATTACGAACCATCGTAGTTCGTTTTATACTGGAATTGGGGTATGTCGATGGGAGAAAATAAATCAGAGATGAAAAATGAAAGAATATATATATATTTATATCACTCCCATCGAGATAACCAATACTAGTGTAAGGCCAACTATTGATGGCCGCTCCTCAACAGCCTTATTCTCCGTGCTAGTTGACAGCATTACACCGTAGTGTTCTTGGCTAGCGTGGGTATAGAGGTGGGGCGTCACAGCTTGGTATCAGAGCCTGGGGTTTAGAACAAATATAAAACATAACTTAGATAGTACATGTGTTACAACTATTTGTCGACGTTTTATCTCTCATATTTGCAAATGATTATCTTTGATCGTTAGGTATGAATTCCTAACGCTTATTCGTATGCATTTGATTTTTGATTCTTGTGTTTTCGGCTTTGATTTGATTTAGCCGATGATTGATTTTGTTCGAATCTCAGCGATTCCGAACTTGATATTTTATGTTTTCCTCGGATTGATTTCCATTCGACTTCGGTCACTTTGTTTTTGAGAAATTTCTAAATTCTTGATTTCCAAGACTCTGACTTGGTTTGCCGTTGAGTCCTTTGATGATGATGTTGAATCGTTTTATACTCTATTATGGCCATTAATTGTTGACTTCGGCATTGACTTGATTTTTATTTTTGTTGAAGTCATTTATGCATTTATGCTCGTTTTGTTTCATTATTCCATTTGTCAATCGATTCTTCTTTTCCGATTAGTTGTTGTCATCTTTGTCGACTTTGAAAACTTCTATTTCTGGAATTTTTGGATATTCCTACTTTGATGGATTTAGAATCGAATTCTTTGGATTTTATTCACGTCTTCGAAGGTGAATTTTAGTGAATTGATTTGGTTTCCAAATTTAATCGATTCTTGTTAATTTCCCGATTTATTGCTATCATTTATTAGCAACTTTGATAACATTTTCTTCGGGATTTTCGTGAACATACTTTTGGATGGATACAGTATCGATTTCTTTGGGTTCTATTCACGTCTTCGTATGTGAATTCTTGTGATTGATTGTTTCTACAATCATTTTTGTGATTTGTCACTTTAAAAATATAAATGTTTCAATACTAGTAGTAAATATCAAAACTCTTTTATCAAAATGTTTTCAACTCTATTTTCAATATCAAAATCTTTTCCTAAACCGTTTTCCAATCTATTAGTATATACAAACCTTTATTTCACTCGTATGAGAAATCTAATTAAACGGCTTAGCTAAACAAGTGGTATGAAACGCTTGTGTTTACTTCGTCGGTTAATTTTTGGACTTGTTCGATTGAACCACTTGTGACATTTTTCTAGTGAAGATCTACAGTTTGTTCGTAAATATTTAAGTTAAGCTAGTGGTTATGGGACATGAAGCTAAACTTTTATATTTACTAGCTTAGTGTAATTGATACTTCTCGTTGATCTTGATGATCGCTTTATGAACTAGACTAGCAATTGTGCTATGTCTTTTTATTTGCGAGGTTAGACTAGACACCACTTGTGTGATTCCATTCACACATACCTTTCTGCTTTTTGGTTAGTCTTGACCTCAATCTGTGTGATTCCATTCACACATGCTTAGTGTAATTGACACTCCTCGTTGATCATGATGATCGTTCTGATGGTCAGACTAGACACCACTTGTGTGATTCCATTCACACATACCTTTCTGCTTTTTGGTTAGTCTTGACCTCAATCTGTGTGATTCCATTCACACATGCGGGGTAGCTCCCCATGGTCTTCGGACCGTCATGTGATAGGCCTCTTTCCCTTTTTCTGTGATTTCTAGATTCCTTATGTTGATTTCTGGAAATTTTATGCTTCACCTATTTTTGTGTACTGGTGAATTCATATGTTATTGATTTGTCATGAGTACAAATTTGAGGTATGATACCTCTTTGGATCTTTGAGAAGATCTTGTGATATTGATTATCTCTTATCGGTTGATCTCCTGTTGATCATTATTTGCATACTTATAGTTGTATGTCAGTATGGGTATTTCATATTTATGCCATACCTCTTGTCGGTTGATCTCCTGTTGATCATTATTTACATACTTATAGTAGTATGTCAGTATGGATATTTCATATTTATTCCATACCTCATGTCGGTTGATCTCCTGTTGATCATTATTTACATGCTTATAGCAGTATGATAATATGGATATTTTATGTTATGCCCTATCTTTTATTCTATGTCATACTCCGTTCGAGTTTTTATACTCCGTTCGAGTTTTCATACTCCGTTCGAGTTCTCATACTCTTATCTTGTGATTTCTGGATTTCTTGTGTAGATTTCTAGAATTTGTGCTTCACCAACTTTCGTGATTTCTATTGATAAGTTTTATCAATTCTTGTGCATTGGTGAATTCGTGTGTTATTGACTTGTTATGAATACAAGTTTAGGGTATGATATCCCTTTCTATCTTTGAGAAGATTCTTGTGACATTTTTGATGAACGAAAATTCATTGGTATTATATTTTGATGCCAATTATTTCGATGAAATTTTGACGTATGTCGAAGTTGCTACTGACATTGCTATTTTAATCACGTGTTTTAAAAATTTGTTATTCTTCAAAATATTTCAAAATATAAATCAAAATTGTTTTCAAAATCTTTACGATTTGCGCTTTCAAAAGAATGAGGAAGCGAATTAAACGTTTCAGAAAAATCGAGGACTATGACCCCTTTCTTTTACTGATTCGCTTAATTCCGGACTTGCCCGTTTGAGAACGTAAAATGTTATTTATTTAAAATACACAATTTTGCACTTTCAAGGAAACGATGAAGTGAATTAAACGATTTAGTAAAACTCGTGGTTATGGGTCATGTGCGTTTGCTATTTCGGTTAATTTCGGACTCGTTAATTGAAAATTTATGATTTCTGATTATCGCTTGTGATAATCAGATAATTGAGATTTAATTATCAATTGTGATAATTAAATATTTATGATTTCTGATTATAGTTTTTGATAATCAGATAGTTATTGTTTCTAATTATCGTTTGTGATAATTAGATATTTGTGGTTTAATTATCGTTTGTGATAATTAAACATTTGCGATTTGAGATTTGATTATCAATTGTGATAATTAAATATTTATGATTTCTGATTATAGTTTTTGATAATCAGATATTTATTGTTTCTAATTATCGTTTGTGATAATTAGATATTTGTGGTTTAATTATCGTTTGTGATAATTAAACATTTGAGATTTGATTATCAATTGTGATAATTAAATATTTGTGATTTGAAATTTGATTACCGTTGTGGTAATTCCTGATTATCGTTTTTGATAGTTAGATATTTGTGTCTTCTAGTTATCTTTGTTGATAATTAGATTTGCTGATTTTGCTGTTTTAAGATTTCTTTATTCTGATTATCTATTTGATAATCAAACTTTGTTGAGAATTTGGGAATTTCTTTTATGAAATTAAAAGCTTACCTTCTCATGCTCTTATGGTTGTTACCTTTTGTCCATCTATTCCTTAGGATTGCGTGGACGCAATTTCTTTAAGGAGGGGAGTCTGTAACAACCCGGTATTTTGCGTCAATTATAATCAACAATTTAAACGATTAATATTGACACAAACTTCTATTTGAAGTTTTTAAAATTTTGAATTAAAATTGAAGTTTTTAAAATTTAAATTACAAATGGTTATAAAGTTTGAGGGGCTTTGATTTCTTTTTTTAAATAGTGGTTCATTTGTTTTGGCTTCGGTCCAAACTTTGGTTTTCAGTAGTTTTTTGATAAACGTTCGATCTCTGTAGTGTTTACTTGGTTTTCCATAGCGTACCTGTGAATTAAGAACAATGCTATCAGAAAGTGTGAATAATTATTATAACAATCAAATAGCACTTACTATTAAACAAACAAGCTAAACCCTTAACTAAATTATTTATTAAATTATAAAACTTAATCAAATCGCAACTCATTTCTCAGCCCAGCCCACAATCTCCCTTTACTTTTCCTTCGACTTAAACCCGGTTCCCCCCTTTTTATTTTCATTCTTCCCCATTCACTAGCCCTAAAACAAACGCGAATAAACGAAAATAATGGCGGCCTCCTCTTCGTCACTCATAGATTAGGGCTTTTCGAAATTTGAAGATGCCGACGTTGATGCTTTCGAACGTCTTCGTGAGGACCATGGCTTCGTCTCCCCTCGGCTGCCTCGTTTAACAAAGGTGAGTGTTCAACACTCACATCTAATTCGACTGGTTTGTTTTCGCTGCTTATTTTGATTTAGTGGTCTTCGACTTCGACTTGATTTTATCAATGTTAATTTGTGACCTGATATTCTCGATGTCTAACTTGGTCACTTTGATTTGTTTGAATGTTTTGCGGTGATGTGGATTTCGTGACCACCACTATCTCGAATTCTTTTGTTGATATTGATTTTTGTGGATTTGGTATTTTCTGTCTTCGTTCTTTCAGTGTGACATGCTTGTTGTTTACATTGCTTCGTCCCTTACCTGTTGCACATATAACTTGCTACCTGTTGGACATGCAGCGCATTGATTTTCTGCACTTTGTCCAGTATCATTTGTGTGCAACTCAGTTTGCATTGTGTTCCCTTTTGTTGCACTGCCTTATGTCATACTCGTTGATGTCTTTGTAGTTTGCTTCCAGTCAGCAATTACTGCCTTCATGTCTATCATGTTGCATATTTTCTGTAACTCACTTATGCTTGTTTGTGCAATTTGCCATTGTGTCATATATGACATAGTTTGCATTCGAGTTATGTGTTGTCTCATTGTATTTGCATTGTGCTTACTGATGCGCACTGCAGTGACTTTGTACATATCTGTTTGAAATTGATATCCAGATTCATGTTGCAAATTCATATTCACAAGCTGTAGCACACTTGGACTTATTTATGCAATTTGTCACTGTATTAAGTAGGACATAGTTTGCATTGATTTGTGTTCCTTGGGTTTTCTGCATGGTTCATGTGCATTTCCAGTTATTATGCCTTGAACTGTTGCATTCATGTTATGACATTAGCTTGCTTTATTTACAACTACATATATGTTGGGTGGTCATGCTAGTGTCCAGTCATGTTGTTTTATTGGGCAGTTCTTCACTGTGTTCATCTTGCCTTTTTCACTTTGACCACTGTCCAATTTCATTTATTTGTTAAATTGTGCATTATGTCTTCACTGCATATTATGCTGTATTGAACACATCACTTTCTTATTTTGCATGTATATGTGTAAGCATGCTACTGCTCACATGTTGATATATTCACTTGGGTACAGTATTCAGTTTTATTGCCATATTGGCTTCACTGAATTTTTATTTATGCACTCCTTACTTGTTGCACTACCCAATTTTCAGTACATACATGATGCATCTTAGGCACACATACTTGCTGTTGCACATTTCCAGTCTGGTCTCCTTTTGATGTCACGTGTACATTTGAGCATTTTGAACTGCTATGTCTCATGTTTTGAACTAGTGCTTTCTTTGCATTGCTTTAAGTTGAACTAGAGCTTGTCTCTGAACTGTTGTGTTCATTCATGCATGAGTCTACACTTGGTTTAAGCATTTTTGAAGCCAAACTTTGTACCTATATTGATGGACACTTTATGTTCCACTGGCTTGTTATTTTGAGCATTCATGAGTCTAAATATAGTTTGGAGACACTTCATTCTTGTGCCTCTGGTTGTGCTGGTCTGTGGGTTTATGCCTCCTTACTTGTGGACTGGCCTTCATTTGCATTGTGCAGTAGCTTGAACATTTAGCTTGTTATATTGGTTATCTTACTGGACTTGTGGAGTTCTCTGTGCACTACTGCACTGTTGTTGCTGCCGCGGTTGTGTTGAGTCACTGACTTGACCTCTGCATTTCGTAAGTGACTTAGCTTTGTAGTTACGACATGTTTCACTTACATGTTCTTATGTTTGTGCATGTCACTATTCAATTTTTATTGCACCTGAGTTTCATATTGATTTTGGAATTTCACCTGTGTTGAACCCGTCTTTTTATTTTGGGTTTGACCTTGTGCCCGATTGTGTACATCATTACTATAATGGCAAGGCAGTGCACGCAAGCGTGAACTGCAGCCACACGGTATGGTTTTGTGATATTCTATTTTGTTTTGATTTATTAATCTTTTGCGTAGTTCATGTGCTGTAGTGGCGAGGCAGTACATGCGTGCGTGTACTGCAGCCCTACTCATCTTAATATTTTAAGTGATATTTCAATGGTTTGAACTGTTCTATATTTCAATGGTTTGAACTGTTCTGTTTATTTCAATTCAATATTCTGAATTGCATTCTGATTTGTCTTAATTACTGTCGTCTATTCATTATTTAATTATTATTGCTTCTGAGCACTAATAACTGAGTTTGAATTAGACTGACCCGAGTATTATTTTCTTTTGAATTTAATACTTGGGTCAGACCGAGTATTTCAGGTTGTAGATATTCTGCTTTGGGTTGCTGCTAGAGCTATGAAGTTCTTTCATATCTTTTGGAGTAGTCGTCGTCATTTGTAGTAGTATGTAAAATTGTATAGGAAGATATGTATTCATGTATATTATATACTTAATGTACTTGTATATGTAACTTCCTTAGTCGACTGTTGTAGTTGTATCATATGTACCGTGTGAATGTATTGTAACTGACATCAGTTATTATATATATATGAGACTTTCTGTTTCATCTGTGTTCCGTATTTATATTATCTGTGTTGTTATTTTATATTTACTGTTCTAAACTATTACGAACCATCGTAGTTCGTTTTATACTGGAATTGGGGTATGTCGATGGGAGAAAATAAATCAGAGATGAAAAATGAAAGAATATATATATTTATATCACTCCCATCGAGATAACCAATACTAGTGTAAGGCCAACTATTGATGGCCGCTCCTCAACAGCCTTATTCTCCGTGCTAGTTGACAGCATTACACCGTAGTGTTCTTGGCTAGCGTGGGTATAGAGGTGGGGCGTCACAAAAACTTATGTTATTTGTTTGTTTTGTTGGAATGTTTGCAAGGCTATTAGCCTTGTCTCTCCCACACTCATATCATCATCATGGCTGAGAAAACAAACCCCTTAGTCGAGCTTTTGAATGGTTGTAGCAAGGTCAAGTTATCTTGTCTTTGTTGCCTTTCAATTTCAATTTATTTCAATATATTTTGGTTGAATATTCATAAGTTATATTGTCTTGTTTTGGGTTGTTTACAAGATGATATCTTGGCTATTTCTCTCCACTCAAAATCAAAGGTCGTGCCTTCTGGATCCGTTGTGTCATTCAAATTAATATCTCCAGCATAAAAATGTGAGTATTTCTCACCAGACATTATGTACTTATATAAGTAGTACATTGACACCCTGCGAATCTATAGAACTATATTAACATGTTATAACTGCTTATATTATTATCATATGATGTTCACACCTGTTATATCATATGTTAATGTAATTTCATGCTATTCTGTATATTTTATGAGTTTATCACACTGCAAGTTCCCTGTAATTAGAATCACTATGGGTTGAAATGGTACATACCCGAACGGACTTTAGAATAGGGAAAGATCGTTATGGCTGAAATGATAGGCTTGAACGGTTTTTATTTAATTTATTTTAACTTGGGATTGTGGGTTTGAAATGATAAAACCCGGATTTTCTTGGTAAATTATGGGTTGAAATGATATATTACCCGTATCACTTTACCTAGCGTAGAAAATTATATACAGGCCCGTAGTTAAAATATGTTTTTCTAAAAATTTTAAAATATTTTAGAAATTTAATTATTATAATATTTGATTTTAAATTTAATAAAAATATAACTTTTGTAAAGTATTATTTATTTTCGGGAAATCTATAGGTTAAATAAACTATGGAAAAGTTAGAAAATATGAATGTAAGTTATTTTGGAAATTTTGATTTAATTTTTAATGGAATTTAAATTAACTTTGAAAATACGATAAATTTATGATATTTTGAATTTAAATTAATTTAAAGTGATTCTATATCATATTAATGATTTTTAATAAAGTTGAAATGTGAAATGAATGAATACCTTAAGTTGAAATTTTGAAACATAACTAAATTGGAAATTTATGAAATTGACTTAAAAGTGAACTTTTAGTTAAGTAAATAAAAATAAAACTAAGTTATATTTGAGAATTTGAACTTAAGTGTTAAGTTGAAATTTAATGCAATGAATTTGAAATTGAACATTGCAATTTAATAAGTGAATTATTATTAAATCTTGATTTTTGAATGGAAATTTAACATTATAAAATCATGAACTTGAGGAAAATTAAATGATGTTTTCAAATGTGAAAATGTATGATTTTTTGAGTTAAAAATGTTTTAAAAAAATATAATTGGTTGAGAAATTATATTGAATATTTGAAGTTAATTGACTGCATTTTTGAAATGATATTAATTACAATGTAAATGATATTACAGCATTTGTAAATGCTGTAGTTGATGATAATGAACTAAAAAGCTAAATTGGATTAAAAGCTATTGTAGCAATTTTTGTAAGTGACATAATTTTTGAATTTAACTAAGTTTATTTGAAATTTAAGTAAACCCTATTACAACATTTTAAAATGTTGTCTTTTGTTAAATTGAACTGTTTTGAATGTATCTTTCCGTAGCGTTTTCTAAATGCCACGAAAAGTGAATTTTCACTGTTTTGATAAACTTAAGTGAATAAATGAACTTTCAAAATTGAAAAGTTTGAAAATTTAATAATTTAATTATTGAACATAATAACTTCATTTTAATGATCAAAAATGATTTTTTTTGAATATAAACTGTTTGAAATGTGAATTGAAATGGTATTTTAAGTTGAATATAATGAATAATGATTTGAAATTAATGTGGTTTTGAAAAGAGATGATATTTTGATATATTAAATGATTGTAATGTGGTTTTGAAAAGATATGATATTTTGATATATTAAAATGATTTGAAAATGAAGTTTTGAAAGATATGACATTTTGATATTAAAATAATTTGAAAGGAAGTGCTGAAAGATAAGATATTTTGAACGAAGTTTTGAAAGGTTATGATATTTTGATATATTAAAATGATTTGAAAGGAAGTTTTGAAACGATATGATAATTTAATATATTGAAATGGTTAGAAATGACTTGATATTTATTTTGATAAATATTTGAATCAAAAGATATGGTATGATGATATATTGAAATGGTTTGGAAATAATTTAATCTTTATCTTGATAAAGATTTTGGTTGAAATGATATTTTATTTTGAAGTATATTTTTTTTTTAAAATTTATAACTACGGGTTATAATAACGATCGTTGTTAAAGAGACCGGGATCGGATATTGTCTTATAGCCGGCCAATACCGAAAGCCACTTTAACAACTGTGTACGCGGTGGAGATTCCAGAATGAAGTAGGATGGCGGCGATGTTCTCGAGGTATATTACGTGGACCCAACTCCCGTGAGTTGGCATAAATGACTAAAACAGGAGCTATACCGGGCTACACAAAGGGTCGCACCCTTTCATCGAGCATGCTCCATCGAAAACCATTCTATTACTTTTGCGATTCGATATGTGGCGCCACTTTGATTCGGGGGTATTGTTCGAGGTGGGCGGAAGTTGTTGGCTTGCCGTCACCACTGGTCCGGGAGTGCAAACGGTGTGTCCACCCTGGTATTGCCTCGCGTGCCGTGTCATCTCCTTATATCGAGCCCACTACGATTTTGGTTTTAAAGATCCGACCGCGTTAAGGTTCACCATCCCCTTAACGTTATTTTCTATATGATTATACTTTACTGAGTAGACACTACTATATATAGCGTATATTATTACATAGTAAATAGTTTAACGGATCCTTAGAGGATGGGCGGTCCCAAGCATCTTCTAAGTTACCTGTGCTTTTACTACAGTTCACTTGAGTTGGTTTACATTGTATAAGTATGTATGTCCTGACTCGAGTGTTTGTATTTTTATTTACGCTCCAGCCAGCCTGAGTTATTCACAGATTTGGATTCCACTTCTGGAGATTTGAATCGCTGGAGATTATCTGCTTAGGTAGTCTTATCTATTTCAGTTCGGATGTTCTATTCATCTTGTACTTGGTTATCATATTGAAACTTCTATTGTACTTTATTTCTTCTGTTGTATCTTATGTAACTCTGATATATTTATATAGTAGCTTCATGAACTACTATCTCTTTTACTTCCGCTGCATTATTATTACTCCATGTCTGTGATCTGTGATTTTTATTTACTGCATATTCTAAGATTTGCCAAATTTTTATTTGCAACGCAGTATTTTGAGCAATTCAATTCCGGCATGAGTGTCTACCTATACACTTATAATGGATGCGAATGGTTGAAAATACATGGTTGTTACAGATGATGGATTGGCTCTAGTATTGACTCGAGTGCATTTGCATTATACTGGGTTTTTCTAAAACTTAAACAAAATTTTGAAATTTGAAAGGGGGTACGGGTGAGTTTGAGAATAAACTTGAAGTGGCACTTGGAGAAATTGGTTGTTGACTAGGGGGTGGTCTCGAGTGAGTCTTGGGGTGATATAAAAAACAGTCATCCTGACATTAAAACAAAAATTCAAATTTTTAAACATTTTAAATCCATGTTTTAGATAATGGTTTAATTTAGGTATTGGATTAATAAAAGTTTTAAGTAAGATATTTTAAATGGTAATTAAGTTTAAATTATTTAATTTGTGGCATTATTTAATTAATCATTTTAAATAAATAATGTAATTAAAAGTAAATTAAGAGGAAATATTGATTTGTAATTCTTAATTAAACTTATTCTCTTATGTTATTGTTGATTAATCATGAGGCTAATTAATTGATGATTTTAATAATGATTTAATGATAAATCAAGATAGATGATTTATAATTACTTAAATAATTAATTAATAGTTAATTAAAGGTTAATTAATTATTAATTTAAGATCGTTAATTTATAATTAAGAATTAATTAATCAAGGTAATTAATTAAAGGATAATTAATTAAGGGCTAATTAGTTAATGTAATTAATTAAGGACAATTAATTAAAGAATAATTAAATAATTAAGGGTTAATTTATTTTTATGATAATTTTTTATATTCTATTATTAATTAAGGTTGATTAGTTAATAATTTAAAGTTAATTAATTTATAATCGATTAATTAACCTAGATTAGTGATTAATCTGGTTTCAATTAATCGGATGATCAATTAACCTTACTTATGGATGACTGTATTCTATTGAATGTTGTGAATTATTTGATATCTCTACTATGTGATGCTGTCTGATATAAATTGTTTTAATTCAAGCTGTGATGAATGTAATTTATTTTATTTGAGATAAATGTATATTATTTATCTGCGGATCTGTGTATGAAAGATAAGCGTTACAGGAATATACCGCTTATCAATATTGATGTTATTGAATCTGTGATGATTGATGTTGTTGCAATATTATGTAAAATCCTTGGACTACACTATACACACATAAATGTGGATTGCATGAGGAAATTGGTTAAGTCGCATATTTTAGAAAGTAATATTTAAATTTAATTTTGAATCCAAATGGTTTTGGAAATGGATCTGGGTTAAATGTAAAAAGCTTTTGAAAAGAAGTTTTGAAGATAAAACTTATTTTGAATAACGTGATAAAGTTTTGAAATTTAGATAATTTGATTTGAATTCAAATTCAAAATTTTAAATTGAATTATATGTTTAGAAATTATGGTTTAAAAATGTTATACCAGTTATAAATGTGTTTATATGGGTTTTAAACCATTTTAAAAATATTGTTTTGGGAATTTGAATCTAACCCAAGGACTTTAACTCGTATAAATGAAATCGGATTTTTATGAAACGAAAACTACTTGTTTTTAAACAATAAAAGCTTTCATATAAGGAAAGAATTTCCAATTTGTGTTAAAGGGATTTCAAGTTTGAAATGAAAATGGTTTTCCAAGTTATGAATGAATCTTTGGAAATGGTTCGAAAGCTACGAATTAATCTTTGATTTAAGGATTGGATGAGTTAATCCTGTAACGACCCATAATTTTCGATTATTAAAATATTAATTAAATAATATTTTATAATTTTATATTGAAATATAACTAAAAAAAATGATGTTACAAGGAGAAGAATAACTAGAATGTAATGTTAATATAAGGTAATTGCAAACTATTTTAACCTAATTTCCAGTTAATTGAAGTGACTTTAAGGTTATAATTAGTTATAACTAAAAATAAGGAAATACATTGAACGTTGAAATTATATGTAATCAATTAGAATTGGCTAATATTGAATATGAAATCAGTGGTGTTGTCTGAACGCTACTGATAAATATTTAAAGTAATTTCAAACTAATTGAAATACATTGTAGGTTGACTTGGTTATGATTCTAAATAATGAAATAAATTAAATGATGTAGATGGTGAACTTGTATGTTGTTAATTGAAATAGGTTAATATTGAATATAAAACCTTTTTGGGTAAGCAAATGGTAACCCTTGGTTGTAAAGAATAAGATAAGGGGTATGAATTATTATTATAAACGATTGTATTAACTATTTTCTCATTAATTTATCGTTTTAATATTGAATGGGTAATTAATTGAATTAAGGCAATTGAATGTTGGGTTTAATGTTGGAATTGTATGTTAGTGATTAAAATAATTGTAACGTTATTTGATGATAAGTTGAAATAAGGAAATGAATTAAATGTTATATAAAAGGGGAAATTATATGAAATTAATGAAAAATTGAGTATAATCAGGATTGTGTAAGTAGTCATAGCATTTGTTGTTAATAATAATCTTGTAAATGCGATTAAGTAAGTAAAAGGTAACGTTTGTCATTCATGACCTATTTATTTAATCCATTGAAATTAAATTGAAAATCAATTGCAGTTAATCTAATTACCTACTACAGTTAACATGAACTAAAGTGATAAATATAGAAGATTGAGGTAATAAAATGGTAAACCAACGTTAAGTATATATATAATATGATAATTGATTGAATAATAAGATTAAAAAAAACAAAATAAGTATATGTTGGAATTTAAATTAATTAATGAATTTATTGCTATTAATTTGACTTGGAAACTTCTAATAAAAGGGAAAGAGAATTTATTTGAAATTAATGGCGTTTAATGAAAGATATGTACATTTGTTATAATCCGTTATAAGTGTAATTTTGAAATTAATTACAATTATGTCGATTTGGGATCTTTCAATTTAAAAAAAAAAGAAACAATAATTTAATTTTTGGATTTAACGAAAGAAACATACATTATTGTAAAAAAATAAAAAGAACATTTTCATTTTTAAGGTAAAAATAATTCTATATAAAGAAGAAAAAACTGAATTTTAAAACAATATTTTACAGACATTAAGTATACATTTGAGGCTGTATATAAGTGATTTTAACACTAATCTTGAAGTTTAAATTTAATTGACTTTTTAGGTTGTGCAATTCCCCTATGAGAAAAACATTATTTTGAAAGAAAAAAAACTTGAATTTGAGTTCTAGATCATCTTTTATTTTATTGTAATGTTACACTGGTTATTATATTCAAATTTATTTACTATATGTTAATTATGTGTAAACGAGTGTGAAAAAGGGTATATTCAGTGATAATATATTTAATTGAGTGGATCATGCAATTAACTAGATCCTAAGTGGTCCCTTCATTTCCTTATTATTCAATACACCTGCCACCATTTCCACATTTGGTTTTATTGCAATTCTTTGATGTAATTGAAACGTGAATTTATATCCTTTCTTATTCTTCCGTTTTGTTTATTTATTTCCCAAAGCATCTACTTAGATCATACAATTTTGTTTTATTTGTCCCTTCCATACATATTTCATTTGTCACTTCCCTTTCTTCTTTTGTTTTATATCATATATCATTCTCTCACCTAGAAATTTCTTATTTTTCAAACATCAGACCTCTATTTGTTTCATCAAAGTCTCAATGTCAACATAGCTTTATACCTCTACTTAATTGCTGCCAATTCATTTTACTGAAGCTATGTTTAGAAAAAGAAAAGAATAAAAAAGTGTGAGCATCCATTTCTTCCTTAACCACATCCGTACCTTTCCTCATCGCCTTGCCTTCTTTTGCAAGAAGCCTTCAAAAAAAAATTGAACAATGAGAATTAGCCTTAATGGTTTTGGCTTTCCACTTCTTGCCTTTGTTTTGGGTACATCAAATTTGAAAACGTGAGTTATTAAAGTTTCTTATTTTAAGAATTAAATATGTATGTATTTTTATTCTATTTTATATCCTTATAACCTGAATATCTTCCTCATACAAGCTTTGATACATGCGTAGTTTCTTCCCTTGGACTCGTATTGGAATTCCTAATAACATAAAATAGGTAAGGCTGAGTTTGGAGACTATTGGAAAAGGCATCTTTGTTTGGATTTTTGCGTTCTAAATATCAAAGGTGAGTGTTTTGACCCACTCACGAATACTAGATTATCTTATACTAGTTAAATTAAATTTATAATGTGATTAGAAATTTATTAATTGCTTTTGGTATTATTAGATTGTCATTTAAGTTAAATTTGAATTTATATTGAATTGAATTTGCCTTTTATTTAATAATGAATATAAATTGCAAGTTATACACCTGATAATGATAATCAATTGATTGTTGTGATTTATTGGCAGATTTGGATGTTGGATTGTGATGGATGTTATTAGTTGTCATTTTTGATGATTGGATGTTTATTTATGTGTATATCTTTGTTACCACTATGGATTGAAATGATAACTCGAGCGGTTTCCATTGATTTGGAAATTTTGATTTAGATACTGGTTGAAATGACATATAACCGTGTAATTTCTTTAATTTGGATTATTTATTAGAATTGAATTATTTGAAAGATTTATGTTTTAAATTTAAAAGTTGGATCTATTTTAATTAAAATGATTAAGATTGGTATTTTTGAATCGTTTGAAATCTTTTAAATAATTAAATCCACAATGTACACTTGATAGGAGATGAAATTCCTATTATACATCTCTAAATCCATTATAGTAATATTTCTATTCTACTTATTTTGATTTGACTTACATAAGATCTTTTAGTCCTGACTCGAGTGTTTTGTCTTTTTATTACGCTCGGGTCAGTCTGAGCTTTTTTAGTGTATTGAAGACCATTATATTTTGGAGGATGAAGACGGAGACGAGTCTACTATTTATTATTAATTATTCCACTACATCATGTGTTCCGCTGCATTATTTATTTATTTCTACTGTATGTATAACTCCGATTTGTATTGTAAAGGTGTAATCAAATGTTATTTGTAAAATAGCTTCATGAACTGTTTATTTGATTTTTATATTTTTTCATTCCGCTGTGAGATTCTGTGTTTTATCTTTCCTTCTTTTCTATTATTTTCTTATTTACCCCATTAACAGTCTTACCTTTTGAATGATTTTAGTTGACATGTATGGTTTATTGTCGATTTAAATCGTTCAAAAGGGTGGGATGTTACAGTTGGTATCAGAGCTTTGGTTTAGACATACCTTAGCCTGTTGGGGTTAACTCATTAGAGATAGGGTAGTAATACCCTAGAATGAGTTGTCTAAGTGTATATATGAGAGCGTGTATTTGTTAGTTTTATAAAAGTGTTTTATATAAGTTTTGAAATGAATTTTTTTCCTAATATTATATGATATGCAGAGGATTAAATTTTTATAACTAATATAGTTATTTGTAATGTGTTTGATTTATGAAATGGTAATATTTAGTTATTATCATTTATTGTTGATTAGTTGCGTTTTATCAGTTTAAAAGCATTGGCTAATTATTGTTGTTGTGAATTTTGTTGTTTTTGACCGTAGTTCAACTATTGAAAAACAAAATATTTGGATATTTTGGATAATCAAAACCTTCTTAATTAGTATGAATTTAATGTGAATTGATTATAAATAAAACCATGACTTGTAAATTATTATGAAATAAATGGATGTTATAATAAATGGTTATAAATAAAGTTGTGATAACTTTAAACCTGAACAATGTCTTATAAAAAGGAATTATGTTTTTATAATTTGGTTATAAACTTAAGTAAATTCCTTATGAAATGATTTGGTAATAAATGTAATATTAAATGAGAAATATTACATGTGGAATGAATGTAATTTAAATTGAAGCTATGAGAAGGAATAAATTAATGTTATATGTTAAATGGAGAAATTATGTGAAACAAATATTAAAGTATGAAATGATACTTTCATTAATCAATGAGATTAATAATGAATTTAGTTGAAGTATGATTGTGATGAATCAAATTGAAATAAATACGTAAGTTGTGCGTATATTATTTTATTCGCATAATTAATTTGATCCGGATTTGAGTACGTAAGTTTGAGGTGAATTACACCATTTCGCATTAGAATTTTTCATTCGATTCTTGATGGTGAATATTGATATGAATTTTTGGTTTGATTCTAGAGTTCTCTATCATAGTATATGGCTATGCAAGGAGAATGATGGTTTCTAGTCAAGAAACCATATCGAAGTCCGCATTAGGGAAGTTGAATGGACAATACTAGTTCGAAAGCGAACTTGTGTGATCGAGCGAACGATCGAATGTAATGTTGCGAAATGATGACATGTGTACATCTTATGTTCTAATATTATTGGTATGCTTTGGCATTGAAATTGAAAGTTTTTGGGTTGGATATCTTTGTAATTTAAATTGTGATTTTCTTTTATGAAAAACTTCTATTAATTTAAAACCATTTTTCAAACTACTTTCTTTTAGTTTCCTTATACAAACTATTTTCTTTAATTTTTCTTATACAAACTATTTTACAAACTATTTTATTTTCAAACTATTTTACAAACTATTTTATTTACAAACTATTTTCCACAACCATTTTATATACCAAACTATTTCACAAAATGATTGTATATATATAAAAAAGAACTACTCTAAATTCAAAACCTTTTGCAAAGCAAAAATGTTCAATTCCATATGGATCTTCTTGCAGCGTAATTGATTTGCAAATTTTTTATTCTTGTATAAGACATACTTTATATAAGTATAAGGTGATTTTTAAAAATGTTGATTTTGGAAGATTTTTGATCTGATGAGATAAATCTTATATATAACGGAATTTATATAAGAATGATTTGATATATTTGAGCCTATTGATTTTGGAAAATACTCTATCTGAAAATGAAATCTTATATATGATGGAATTTATATAAGTGCGATATTTGAAGCTATGATTCTGAATGGTGACTATATATGGTATGATATATTTTGAAATAAATGATATGGGAAGTACCTTCCATCGGACCCCTTTGGTGGGTCATTTGTTGGATCCCTTTGGTGGGTCATTTATCGGATCCCTTTGGTGGGTCATTATCGGATCCCTTTGGTGGGTCACTTATTATATTCATTTGATATTATTGGATAGCGTAAATCGAGGGGTGAGATGCCTACAGCTACAATTGATTCCGCTGGGATAGCGGCATAACCATTGTGTAACTGCAATCCATGGGGGAACGTACTTTCCATATCTATTTTCAATGATTTTAAGTATTTTCATTGGGTGTTGAAACAGGTCTGCTAAGTACTTGGAGAATTCTAGCCATGCGTCTGATCAATGCATGGCCAGAGTCTGCAAGAACAAGGATAAACCTGTTAAAACATCGAGTTATAAAAGTATTTTGATAAAGTATTATATAAAAGATATTTTGATCATTTTTCCTTTCTAAATACTTAAAATCATTAAATATTGTTTATTTATGTACAACATGGTTTAATAGTAAATTATTAGTGTTCTAAATATTGTCAGAAGTTATTAATTAAATAAAACAGTTTAAACTTAATGATTATTGATTTATTAATGATGTTTAAAAGTATTTTGAGATTTAAAACTAATAAAATTTAAACATAATGGATTTAAGGTTTTCAATAGCTTCTTCTTAAATATAAGTAATGATGTAAGTAATTGTTTTCAAATAATTTACATATATTTAAAAAGATGTTATTTAAAATTACTGAAATGGTATTAATAAATGAAGCAAGAAAATTTATAGGATTTTTTTTGTAAAGTATTAAAACATTAAAGATGATTGATTTGCAAATGAAGTTTTCAAATGAATTTTTTTTTGTAAATTTTTTTTATAAGTTTCTTTGAATGTATAATTTGAAGATATATTATATAAATGGAAAAAATGATTTGCGAAGTTTTAAATATACTTGGAAAATAAATTAGAATCTCAATTTTGGAAGTATGGTTTTAAATAATTACTTGATTTCGAAGTACTAGTAGTAAATTTATAGGTTTAGTTACTAATTGAATTTTGTATTAAACCATGATAAATGTTTTTCCCATGATTTGAATATTCATTTTAAACCAAATGTGTAAAATTAATCATGAATCTATGAAAATTTATACTTTTATTTAGATATTTAGTGCAAGATTTGAGTATGCTATTAGTTTCACTTGAATAATCTAGAGTTTATACTTATTTTGGAATATTGAGTGTAATAAATTATCAGATTTAAGGAACTTTATTTTTAAAATCTTATCATAATGTTTTAATATAAATTTTTGATATAAATTTCTAACATTGTTTAAACTTTGGGAAAGTTCTTGCATAATGCTATAAAGATGTTTTAAATTTATCTTATATTCCTACTAAGTGAATGAGGTTAAATGTTTTAATTGAATTTTTAGATATATTGAAGTATTTCTTTTCTCTTCAAGGGCGAACACCAAAAACTTAAATTTTTATTCTATAACTAAATTAAGGTATAAAATTAAGTAAGGCTGTAGAAGCTTAAGTAATATTTTGTGAAATGATTCATTAATGGCTTAAATCTTTAATGGAAAACAAATTATGTAAGTGATTGGCCTTTATATAAATAATAATTAATTAAATAAATAAGAATGGAATTTTACGAATAAAATATATAAGAAATTAGAAATTTGTAACTTGTAAATCAAAAGATATAAAAATTTAGAATATGTAATCATTGAATATTGTTAACTAACATGAATAAAATAAACTTGTATAACACTCAATTACATTCTTAAACACATATATTTACCAAAAATGTTTAATAAGTTGAAATGTTAATAGAATATGTAATAGAATATTATACAGGTAAAACTTAAGTAATGGAAGCGTTCAATGAAATTATTTCTAAATAAGAATTTTGATGAACAAGAAATGTTATGTATGTAAGTTAATATTGTGAAATAATTTATATATGTACATGTAAGAAAAAGAAAGGGACGTTATATGAGAAAAAAAAGAATAGTAATGATGTAAAAAAAAGAAAGAAACCAATTGAATAAACTTAAATATTGTGTTGAAATTATTGGTTATTTTGCCTTTTGAGATGATAGGAAAGGATACTTATAATTCTATAAGGATGTATAGATAATATATCAAGTATTTATCTAAGGCTATTGAGCATAGGCTACACTTAATAGTCTATTTATGATCTTGTACGACTAAAAATGTCTGAACCTGAACAAATCATCAGTTTGGTTGCTATGGACATATGATTGATTCCTTTGTTACATATGATGGTCATGTTGTTTGTTTGCACGTGACTATTATTATATTGTGTTGATTTGTTTGTTATTAATTGAAGCAACTTAAATATATCTCTTTTCACATATTATTAACTTCTTTGGATTTTACAAGTGAAGTACAAGTTTATGGAAATAATAGCTACTGCTTTTGGTTTCATAAATTAAGCGTTCCTTTCCCGACTAATAGGTATATTTTTGGATTACAGGTTTCTAGCAATATTATATTGTTTCCCATGGTTTGGAATGTTTATTTTTTTAATATGATATATATGATGATTATAGATATTATTATTTCTCCGCGACCTCTCCGCACAAAGGAGACTCTGCCGAAATTTTTCGTAAATTTTAGACTTGGAAATTTTGTGAAAAGTGAAATATTTTCAAACTTTGGTAGACTTGAATATGAAGAATTACTTGTAATTAATTATATATTCTATTTAAAATTAATTAGTTATGAAAATTAATTGTTAATAAATTGAATACTTTGAATAAAATATAATGATTCCTTATTTTCTCCTTTTCCTAATTTCCTCCTTTTCCCTTTTCGAGGACGAAAAGTTTTAAGTAGGGGAGAGTGTAACGACCCATAATTTTCGATTATTAAAATATTAATTAAATAATATTTTATAATTTTATATTGAAATATAACTAAAAAAAATGATGTTACAAGGAGAAGAATAACTAGAATGTAATGTTAATATAAGGTAATTGCAAACTATTTTAACCTAATTTCCAGTTAATTGAAGTGACTTTAAGGTTATAATTAGTTATAACTAAAAATAAGGAAATACATTGAACGTTGAAATTATATGTAATCAATTAGAATTGGCTAATATTGAATATGAAATCAGTGGTGTTGTCTGAACGCTTCTAATAAATATTTAAAGTAATTTCAAACTAATTGAAATACATTGTAGGTTGACTTGGTTATGATTGTAAATAATGAAATAAATTAAATGATGTAGATGGTGAACTTGTATGTAGTTAATTGAAATAGGTTAATATTGAATATAAAACCTTTTTGGGTAAGCAAATTATAACCCTTGGTTGTAAAGAATAAGATAAGGGGTATGAATTATTATTATAAACGATTGTATTAACTATTTTCTCATTAATTTATCGTTTTAATATTGAATGGGTAATTAATTGAATTAAGGCAATTGAATGTTGGGTTTAATGTTGGAATTGTATGTTAGTGATTAAAATAATTGCAACGTTATTTGATGATAAGTTGAAATAAGGAAATGAATTAAATGTTATATAAAAGGGGAAATTATATGAAATTAATGAAAAATTGAGTATAATCAAGATTGTGTAAGTAGTCATAGCATTTGTTGTTAATAATAATCTTGTAAATGCGATTAAGTAAGTAAAAGGTAACATTTGTCATTCATGACCTATTTATTTAATCCATTGAAATTAAATTGAAAATCAATTGCAGTTAATCTGATTTCCTACTACAGTTAATATGAACTAAAGTGATAAATATAGAAGATTGAGGTAATGAAATGGTAAACCAACGTTAAGTATATATATAATATGATAATTGATTGAATAATAAGATTAAAAAAAACAAAATAAGTATATGTTGGAATTTAAATTAATTAATGAATTTATTGCTGTTAATTTGACTTGGAATCTTCTAATAAAAGGGAAAGAGAATTTATTTGAAATTAATGGCGTTTAATGAAAGATATGTACATTTGTTATAATCCGTTATAAGTGTAATTTTGAAATTAATTACAATTATGTCGATTTGGGATCTTTCAATTTTAAAAAAAAAGAAACATTAATTTAATTTTTGGATTTAACAAAAGAAACATACATACTTGTAAAAAAATAAAAAGAACATTTTAATGAAAATAAAACGAACATTTTCATTTTTAAGGTAAAAATAATTCTATATAAAGAAGAAAAAACTGAATTTTAAAACAATATTTTACAGTCATTAAGTATACATTTGAGGCTGTATATAAGTGATTTTAACACTAATCTTGAAGTTTAAATTTAATTGACTTTTTAGGTTGTGCAATTCCCTTATGAGAAAAACATTATTTTGAAAGAAAAAAAAACTTGAATTTGAGTTCTAGATCATCTTTTATTTTTTTTGTAATGTTACACTGGTTATTGTATTCAAATTTATTTACTATATGTTAATTATGTGTAAACGAGTGTGAAAAGGGTATATTTAGTGATAATATATTTAATTGAGTGGATTATGCAATTAACTAGATCCTAAGTGGTCCCTTCATTTCCTCATTATTTCATACACCTGCCACCATTTCCACATTTGGTTTTATTGCAATTCTTTGATGTAATTGAAATGTGAATTTATATCCTTTCTTATTCTTCCGTTTTGTTTATTTATTTCCCAAAGCATCTACTTAGATCATACAGTTTTTTTTTATTTGTCCCTTCCATACATATTTCATTTGTTACTTCCCTTTCTTCTTTTGTTTTATATCATATATCATTCTCTCCCCTAGAAATTTCTTATTTTTCAAACATCAGACCTCTATTTGTTTCCCTCAAAGTCTCAATGTGAACATAGCTTTATACCTCTACTTAATTGCTGCCAATTCATTTTACTGAAGCTATGTTTAGAAAAAGAAAAGAATAAAAAAGTGTGAGCATCCATTTCTTCCTTAACCACATCCGTACCTTTCCTCATCGCCTTGCCTTCTTTTGCAAGAAGCCTTCAAAAAAAAATTGAACAATGAGAATTAGCCTTAATGGTTTTGGCTTTCCACTGCTTGCCTTTGTTTTGGGTACATCAAATTTGAAAACGTGAGTTATTAAAGTTTCTTATTTTAAGAATTAAATATGTATGTATTTTTATTTTATTTTATATCCTTATAACCTGAATATCTTCCTCATACGAGCTTTGATACATGCGTAGTTTCTTCCCTTGGACTCGTATTGGAATTCTTAATAACATAAAATAGGTTTGGCTGAGTTTGGAGAGTATTGGAAAAGGCATCTTTGTTTGGATTTTTTCGTTCTAAATATCAAAGGTGAGTGTTTTGACCCACTCACGAATACTAGATTATCTTATACTAGTTAAATTAAATTTATAATGTGATTAGAAATTTATTAATTGCTTTTGGTATTATTAGATTGTCATTTAAGTTAAATTTGAATTTATATTGAATTGAATTTGCCTTTTATTTAATAATGAATATAAATTGCAAGTTATACACCTGATAATGACAATCAATTGATTATTGTGATTTATTGGCAGATTTGGATGTTGGATTGTGATGGATGTTATTGGTTGTCATTTTGGATGATTGGATGTTTATTTATGTATATATCTTTGTTACCACTATGGATTGAAATGATAACTCGAGCGGTTTCCATTGATTTGGAAATTTTGATTTAGATACTGGTTGAAATGACATATAACCGTGTAATTTCTTTAATTTGGATTATTTATTAGAATTGAATTATTTGAAAGATTTAAGTTTTAAATTTAAAATTTGGATCTATTTTAATTAAAATGATTAAGATTGGTATTTTTGAATCGTTTGAAATCTTTTAAATAATTAAATCCACATTGTACACTTGATAGGAGATGAAATTCCTGTTATACATATCTGAATCCATTATAGTAATATTTCTATTCTACTTATTTTGATTTGACTTACATAAGATCTTTTAGTCCTGACTCGAGTGTTTTGTTTTTTTATTACGCTCGGGTCAGTCTGAGCTTTTTTAGTGTATTGAAGACCATTATATTTTGGAGGATGAAGACGGAGACGAGTCTACTATTTATTATTAATTATTCCACTACATCATGTGTTCCGCTGCATTATTTATTTATTTCTACTGTATGTATAACTCCGATTTGTATTGTAAAGGTGTAATCAAACGTTATTTGTAAAACAGCTTCATGAACTGTTTATTTGATTTTTATATTTTGTCATTCCGCTGTGAGATTCTGTGTTTTATCTTTCCTTCTTTTCTATTATTTTCTTATTTACCCCATTAACAGTCTTACCTTTTGAATGATTTTAGTTGACATGTATGGTTTATTGTCGATTTAAATCGTTCAAAAGGGTGAGATGTTACAAATCCAATTTGAAAGGAAAATTGTTTTGGAAAGCTATAAAATAATCTTTGTGAAAGATGGGTGAACTTTAGTAAATATTTTTGTTTAAAGATTTGAAAATGGGTATTTGTTTAAACCATTTGAAAAGAAAGGTTTTTGGGTAATAAGTTGTGACTTAACTAAAATCCCAATATCCATATGTTTTTAAATATTGCGCTCATTATTCGGTTTAGCCGGGAAAGATCCTTGTGTCATATAACCCATTCCGAATAATGATACGACGTTGTGGATAACATTTGAAGACCGGTGCTGAAAATCGGTTATTTTCGAAAATGAAAGGATAACTCGTCGAATGACTTTGCACTAAGTGGCTACGGTATAGAGATCTTCATATGTGATGGGGTGTCCGATCGGAATTGTGAATTCCCGGATTGCAAGGGCTTCTTTGGAAGTGCCTTCGTTTCTGTTCGAACCCGGAACAGACTTGTATGGATGTGTGTCTGACATTACACTTTAATATGTAAAGCTGGTTTCGATCAGATACATTTCTGTTTGGTGGCGGAGATTTATTCTCTTAGCTTAACACCCTTTTCTGCGACGTACGAGTTCAGAGGTTATGTAGTTGATGGTTACTAGTGTTACATTCCTAATTTGGTAATATGGCATACGAAGTGCTGCTAATCATTTATTGATCGAAGCATGGCTTTGTGAAAAAGCATGGCTTTGTGGACGAGGCTGCATCAATACCTCACACCCTGGAAATGGTCGAAATAGGAAAGATGCAGCAAAGTTGTACGGGTCGCGCCCCTATGGTTTGTCCATTTCTTCTAGAAAAGGGTGGTATCATGGTATGGAGCCCAAATACTTAACTCATGTGGACACTGTAAATCTATTACTGTGTGGTGTTGCTTTGTGGTTGAGGATCCTCGAGTAAAGGTCACAAACGACCGGGGATGGCATATCTTTAGGTGTTACTTCCGGGATTGGGGTAAACCGGCCTTGTGTTGGTAGAGATCCGGGTAGGTTCCCGGGGCATCCCTCCAGAGGCGTAGCCACGTGGAAATGTGAAGTTCCTTGGCCTGACCATTTTTTGGAAAATAAATTACCAATACGCGCCTTGTACGGTTTTAGTTGTATAACCTGTCATTTACTTATGGTGGTCACCACTGTTTAGATGGTAGCTATAGTAGGCATAATTTGAAATGTCTATGCTGGCTAAGATTAATAATATACTTTTGAAAGGTTTTTTTGCACTATGCAATAATAATTATTTCAAATTGATTTTCGCGTATCAAGATTTCTAAATATCGTAAGGAGAAATCTCCTCCAATTCTGCATTTGCATGGTGTGTGCGGTGTGAGGCCTTATGGTAGTTTCATTTTCTAAAAAGCATTGCGGATTTCAATGTTTTAAATCCTTTTGTTGTTTGTTTTTATTCAAAACTATTTTTGTTTTCTCATACCAGTCCCATGACTGAACGGAGTTTATTATTCCCTTCCTAAACTTTGGATGCCCACAATTTTCCATATGGGCAGTCTAGAGTTGGGTTTTTCAGATAATCCAATAATAGGTGTAGATTTGATAGTTTTTGAAGTCTTTAGTTTGGTAGAATTTGGAAATCATCTTCAGTCTTTGGATCTATGGAATTTTGGTTTGGCAATCGCGTTTCAGGATCGCATTTGCTACAAGTTCAGCTTGATGGTGGTTCGAGCTTGAAGTTTAGAGCTTTGGCTTTGGAGTTGCAGTATTGGATTCTCTTGAAGACTTTGCTAATGTCAATATATTTCCTCTATGGAGTTGTGTTGTATATATTCTCTGATGGTGTTAGGTTGTTGTATCGTGGTGTATCTAATATTGTACCTATATTGTATATCAATGTTATCATCTTTTGTTTCCGCTATGTTGTTTATCATCTGATGTTGTTGCAAGCTCCAGCGACATGGATTCGATGTCGTTTGTCGAGCATTGAGTTCAGCTCATCACAATTAATGTTGAAAATAAAGGAATTTAGTAGAGAAATCCAGATTTCTCGATATCGTGATTTTAATTTTCAGTTATATTCGTTTTGATTTTATTTTAGTTATATACCTGTTATATAGATTGTTGAATCACCAAAGTTGATAGTCTGGCCATAATGGATGTGACATCGACATATGTTAAAAATTGAACCTTTCGAGAGAAAATGTAGTAATAGCACTAAGTAAGTGCTATAGTAACTATTGCCCTCTATCTATTATTTTGAAAATACTATTAATTGCTATCTAACTTTGGAACCGATTTCTAATTTGAAAAATGATTTAAGTCTAGCCTTTTGGATTTTCTATGATATTTTATTTTAAAAAATTATTTTTTGTATTTCTCTATTTTACTTTAGTTTCTTTTATTATTCATTTCTAATAATGTATATATGTAAATGTTTTAAATTTATTTTGGACAGTATGGGATTTGTGTAGGGAAGTTATTTTAACAATGAGCGTTTTATTTTAAAAGGGAAAATAAAGGGGTTTGTTCATTATTTGGAAAGTGACTCTATATTTTTAAAGAGCATACAAATATTCGAAATAAATATTTGTGAATCGTTTATACAAAATGTTGTATAAAGGGATAGATTTTTAAATATTATTTTATAAGTGGAAGATAGTTTTACAAATAGTATTTTATAAATAGTATTTTATAAATAGAAGAATGGCTTTATAAATATTATCCTATGAAAAGGAAATTAATATCATTTTGATAAATTGGAACAATCAATTCCATTTGTGAATTTAGTGGAATATATGGAATGTTCACGTTAGGGAAAGTATAGGAGTTAAATAATTATATTTGGAGTTTTGTAATTATATTTGGAGTTTCTAATTCAATTTAGGAATTCGTAAATGGAATTTTATAATTGAATTGGAGTTTATAAAAGAGTTGCAAATAAATTTGGGGATTTTGAAGAATGAGATCTACGAATGATTTTATACAAGAAGTTTTATAAAAGAGTTTATAAACAATATAAAGGATGTTTATAAAGGAGCTTATTAAATAATTTTGGAGATTTATATAATGAGAATTGTAACTATGTTTAGGTATTTATAAGGGAATTTTATAATTTATAAACAATGTTTTATAAAAGGAGTTTATAAATCTAAGGAGTTTATAAAGGTATTTAAAGAAAGATTTATAAATCATTAAGAACCGACTTCCATAAGTGATTATTTTAAATACGGTAGCATTGAAAATGTCCTTTCCATAGGTACCTAGAGGGCAGTGTTAGCATTTTAAGTGGGATTTGCTAATAGGTAAAACAAAGCCTATTGTCTCACCAACCGGGAATGATTAAAACATAGGATATGTGGGAAGGCTATGTAGGTTGCATCGATTAGGTATTTTCATCACTATTCCAGATTATTATTTATGGATTTGTTGTGCATGAGAGCTCTTAGGAAAGGTTATAAAGCAATTGGTGTGATGAAATATACGGTACTATCCAATAAGGGGAAGGCCGGTCTTGCCATGTAGGAGGTCCATGCAATGCCCCCTGTACATTTTATCTAGAGGTGTACTATGGCATACGTTACCATAGTAGCCTTGTCATTGATGGACTCTACTCTCTAATAAGCGCCGTACGGACTTAGTTGTGCCTTTCTATACTGGAACGTGAGATGCAAGAATTCCAGCCATATTCATAACTTACTTTAAACCCTAGATATTATTATAATATAATTGGATTTTCTATAAAATATTTTGGTTATTGTATGGTAAAAACCCATCCGTGTTTATAAGCAGCGTGGTCTTAAGAGATATCTTTATTTTAAAAGGTTGTATAACATTAAAAATCCACTTGGAGTGTGTTTCTCACACTTGTTTACCAGACTGATCTGGATGATATTCTCTTATAATGATCTGGTCAAACTGAGCATATTTTTATATTTAATTGTGGATTCTTTGTAGCTTCAGGTGACGAGCTAGAGGACTCCAAGATATACTCACGATATTTTATTTTTCCGCTAAATTGGTTGTTTGTATTTATCAACATTTTTAAGGATATGTGTAACATCCTAGTATTTTCAACCATTAGCATCCACGTATGTCGGATTTGAATTACTTAGAATATCATATTGTTAATTTAAATTTGGCAAAACTCAGCATATATAGTAAATAAATAAATCACAGAATAACACACACAGAGTAATATAAAAATAAGTAGCGGAAACAAATGAACAGTAGTTCATAAAGCTACTATATATAACAGAGTTAAATAAGGTACAACAGAAGTCTCAAATACAACAGTCAAATACACGATCAGATTGCATCACTTAAATCAACTGAATAACTGCAAGCTGAATAGATAGATGTATCTCCAAGCGAAGCTCCAACTCCAAAAGTGAGTCTCAAAAACTGTATCACAAAGTCTGACCCGAGCGTAAAGCAAAAAACAAAACACTCGAGTCAGGATTAATATTCTTATATCAATAAATCCAACTCAAGTGAAATATCAACTGAAATAGAAGTAACTCAAAGGATGTTTGGGATAACCATCCTCTAAGGATCCGTTAAACTATCTACTCTGTAGTAATATACGCTATTATAATAATGTCTATGTAAATTAAACTATTAAAATAGCGTTAAGGCGTTACCCATATCCCCCTTAACCCATTTTATAGTGCCAATAGTCTATACAGTACCATAATACCTCATGATCGGGAGGCTACCAGAGGATACTCCATAGGTACAACACAAAAAAAACTTGTAGTGGTTTCGATAGGGTGGGTGACACAGCACAACTAGGCAATGCCAGGGTAGATACACCATTTACACTTCCAGGTTGGTGGTAGTGCATAGCCGCAGCAACCGCCCACCTCGAGCCACACTCCCAAAAATCCGAAGGTGCGCATCAAAACAATCACAAAGTAATAGAATGTCATACAAAGAAGTGTGTCCTACCAGAGGAGCTACCTCACATGGCCCGTCGATTGCTCCTGTTTTAGCCACCTTATGCCAACTCACGGGACTCGGGTCCACGTATATACCTCAATAGAACGTCGCCACCATCCTACTTCATTCTGGAATCTCCACCGAATATAAGGTTGTTCAAGTGGTTTTCAGTATTGGCAGAGAGTATGACAATAACCGATCCTGGTCTCTTTAACAACTAAACATTGTTATAACACCACGGTCATTTTAAAATAGTTTATACTTCAAAACCCAAATATCATTTCCATTTCAAAAACCATATCAATACAATATCATTTCCATTTCAAAACCAAATACAATATCATTTCCATTTCAAATATATCCATTTCCAAAAATCATAGCACTTCAAAGTTATAACACTTTCGAAATTATAAAGCTTCTAAAACCATAACACTTCAGAAATCATAACTTAGAAATCATACTACTTTGGAAATCATAACACTTTGGAAATCATAATATTTTGGAGATCATAACACTTTCCTTTAAACGGTTTAAATATTAATAATAGTATAATATATTAAAATAGTTTATAAAATAAATTATTTACATAAAAATAATTAATATAATAAAATAGTTTATATTAAAATAATTTATGAAGTAAAATATATAAATAGTTTTAAATATAATTTATAAAAACTTTATATAATAAAATAGTTCCTCAAATTTCACAAATCGATTCGCATCAATTCAAATTCCAAAACTAAATTAAATTAAATTTCAAATCATCAATTTAAATTCAATTCAGTTTCTTAATAAACCATTTCAAATTAGATCGATTTCAAATACAGATTTGGCAATAAAATAAACCATTTCAATTTCAATATGTTTCAAGGCTTTAAATATCCTATAATTTCAAACTAAATTTGACAGTTTCATACATACATACATACATATATATGTATATATCAATTCACTTTACTATTATTTATTTTTAAATATTTACTTAATCATTCAAATAACATTTAAATAAAACTTTAAATTTCTAATTTAAATAAAACTAAATATACCATTTCATTTTATGTAAATTTGAAATATTCATTTAAATCACTTTTAATCAAAATCAAGTTATAAAATCATGTCTTTAAAATCTCAAATCTAATAAATTTCAATGCAAACTTATTTGAGTATAATTTTTAAATAAATTCAATTTCAAACCAATTTCTATTTCTCTTTCCAACCTGAATTTTATCAAAATCATTATAAACTCTATATTTGAAAATATAAATTTTAATTAAATACTTAAACATATTATATATTAATTAAATCAAACATTATTATTAACTTATTTTATATATTTTAAAATAGTAAAATTGTAAGTAAAATCTTAAAAATTATAATTCCAAAACTGACTTATAATTTAAAATTTTCAAAATATGTAAAAAAAAACCTTTATAAATAACACACACACACACACATATATATCTCAAAATCAATATTTATTAAACCAAAATATTCATTTCAAAACCTTGGAAATCATTTCAAAATATATATATTGACCAATAGTGTCTGTATATAATTTTCTATCATATGGTTAAGTGGTATTGATATTTATCATTTCAATCTGCAATTAAAATATATATGGTATATATCAATTCAACCCGCAATCCCAAATTCGATTCAATGAAAATCGCTTAGGTTTATCATTTCAACCGATAACGATTTTCTCATATGCTATAGATCGTTCGGGGATGTATCATTTCAACCCATAGTGAATTCTATACTAACAGGGAACTTGCAGAGTGATAACAGATATAATAATAATATAACAGGCATATATCATCAATATAAATAACAGATAATGGTGTCAGATGTCACAGGTGAACAGATGCATATAATAACATATATACATCAATGTAAATAACTAACAGCATCATATTTCAGTTGTCGTTTCAATGGAAATCAAATTTAATATATATAAGAATGTTAATCGTGAGTAATTTCTCACCTTACGAGGCTAGAGATATTTGACGATAAAATTAGTTATGAATCCGAACACAAATTCCAAAACAAAGTTATATTGGCACGAATATGACGGTCAAAGCAGATAACAAAGAATCGATGAGAACTAATCAAAATTAGCTTGATAACTGAAATGAATGTGTATTGTATTAATTTATAATTTTTTTAATATTCAAATTAATATATATATATATTAAAGCTATTTCAAAAATCCAATAAAATTTTAAGTAAATACTTTTGAACATATCATATACCGTATCCTTATATATATATAAACAACCATCTCAAAACTTTATAATCCTATATGTATATATATTACAGTAAATAAGAAAATATTAAACTAAGAACCCAAATAATAGCAGTTTATTATAATTATATATATTACATTACAAAACCCATTATTTGTTTAAACACGTATACTTAAAAATCGAGATGTATTAGTACATACATTTTGGTAGGCCATATGTATACTTCATAACATATAGTACTCACAAAGAATTCTCCGATATATGAAAACAAAAAATATCACCCTATTAAATATAGGGTGATTTACTCTATTTATCATAATAATCCCTTACCTTTCCTTATTTACTTATTTCCATTTATTACCTTTCCCATTATATACTTTCCTGGTTTAACTATTTGGTATGTTTATATATAAACACCTCTTCTTGTGAATCAATTGAATCGGTATCGATAAAATAAGTTGCTTTTGCTTTCTCCTCTGTGTCTGTTCTTATAAATTATATTCGATACCTTACTAATTAACATGGTATCAGCGCAACTCTCAGAAAATTATCTTTAATCAATCCAAAGTAGGTATTGAATATCAAATTCATACTTGTGTCTCAAATCAGAAAATTAATCAAACCATTATATCTCGTATTCATAAAATCAGAAAATTATCTCAAATCAGAAAATTCAGTCTTGTATTCATTTCTTTCTTTAAATCAAAAAGTTATCTCCTTCCTTTCTTTAAATATTGTTTGAACAAAAAATGGGCAAACGCCTCCAAGTCGTATGATTTAGTCGATTTTATGTTGTTCTTAGTGATTTGGGTGATTTATGCAAATATGTAAAAAGCAGGGACTAAACTGTAAAAGACGCACAGATTTATAGTGGTTCGGCCAGAATGTGCCTACGTCCACTTCATATGTCATTCTCTTTCACCGTTCAGATTACAAGCACAAAGCTTTGATTATAAGTGTATGAAAGTTGTTTGAAAGTTTTGTCCGTGCTTGAGCTCTCAAACTTGTCTGCCATTGTTGTACCCCTACCCCTCTATTTATAGAGTGAGGCTGGGGGTAGGGGTCTTGGATGTATATAGCCGCTGGTGGGCCTGGGCTGATGTAATCTGGCCTGGCAATGTTGGTTCGGAAACGCCTTGGTCCGGTGATGGTTCGGTAGTGTTTTGGTCCGGTGGTGAGTGGTTCGGCTAGGCCTTGGAGATGGGTTGGTTCGGTAGTGCCCTGGTCCGGTGGTGAGTGGTTCGGTTAGGCCTTGGAGATGGGTTGGTTCGGTAGTGACTTGATCCGATGGTGAGTGGTTCGGCTAGGCCTTGGAGATAGGTTGGTTCGGTAGTGCCCTGATCCGGTGGTGAGTGGTTCGGCTAGGCCTTGGAGATAGGTTGGTTCGGTAGTGCCCTGGTCCGGTGAGACTTCAACCTACATTTGCCCTCCAAAGTGGGGCATATGCCTGCATATGTCGCGCTTTGTTTTTAGATCAATTTGGACACCCTCATTCGGCCCAAGTGCCAAACCAGTTGGTCCGGTCAACCTATGCTTGCCTGTAAGTGTGGGCATTACGCCTCCGTTACTCCTTACTATTTGAAAGAGCCGAATCAATCATATCACCGAGCCAGATTCGACTGCCGGACCAGGTGAGGCTTTCTTCTGCCGAATAAATTTATGCTTGAACTACCGAATGAGATCGGGGAATATGGGTGCCGAATGGACCCTTTGTCTTGAACTACCGAATGAAATTAGGGAGTATGAGTACCGAATGGATCCTTTCACTCGAACTACCGAATGAAATTAGAGAGTATGAGTGTCGAATGGACCCTTTGTCTTGAACTACCGAATGAATTAGGGAGTATGAGTGCCGAATGGATCCTTTGACTCGAACTACCGAATGAAATTAGGGAGTAAGAGTGCCGAATGGATCCTTTGACTCGAACTACCGAATGAAATTAGGGAGTATGAGTGCCGAATGGATCCTTAGATTCATACTACCGAATGAAATTTTATGTTTTGAATTATGAATGAGATTCCAGACTGTATGTACTTGCTTGTTTATATCTCTACACTCCCTGTTCTAACAATATGTTTTCTCGTGTTGCAGATAATGTCTCATAAGGTAGAAACTCGTTCTGACAAAAAGAAATCCAAGGACAAAGAAGAGTCCTCCATAGTGCCCCCAGTTCAGGTTGAACCAGAACGTCAAGGACCACCCCTGAGATCGTTAGTCGACGGGTATGGCCCTCAAGAGCTCTTGAACTCACCGCCTGACTGCTTTCCCAGCTCCCTCAAAGATGAGCAGCTTGACGTTATATCTAGATCTTTCGGGATTGACAGAGCGCATATGATGTTGCCAGGGAAAGGAGTGATGCCGTATAGCTCCCTTGAAGGATATTTTGCTTATAGTAGATATCACTGCATGTGCGGAGCCATTCCTCCGATCAACGCTTGGATAGTCAGCTTCATCACATACTTGAAGGTGGCCCCTTTCCAGCTTCAGCCCAACTCCTATGCCATCTTGGTGAGTCTGTTCATTATTTTTTAGAGAAAATATGGGCGTCCCCCTTCCAACCGGGAGATCCGGTACCTGTACAACTTGAGAGGCTACAAGAAGGGGTCTCCATATATTAGCTTAGAATCGGCCACGTCTTTCAAGCCAGTCCTGGACTTATATTCAAAATTTATCACGTTCAAGAAGGAATGGTTTTTTGTCAAGGATGACTCTGTTTCTTTCCACCGCTTCACCTCTGGCTGTAAGTTGAATCCCATTTATAATTTCCGTTCTTTACAATGCTCCCCCTTATGTGCTTTGTTTCTTGCTAGCGACAGGTGGCTTTGCGGTTGTAGAGAACGATCGTCTGGTTCAGATGGCTGCAGAAATAGAAGCCATTTCGAAAAAAGAGTGGGCAGCTTCTTATTTGATCAGGAATGCTACTCTTTTGGGGATCAACTTGATTCTGCCATGCCAGTCTGTGGTGAAGCAAAGAGACACAGCTGAGGAGAGGGCCGCTAAAGCCAAAGGAGGGGCTATAGCGAAGAGCGGCAAATAGAAACCCTTTTCGAAACATCCAATTGCCGAGGGGAAGAGACATAAGAAGTCCGATGGACCCTCCCCCATCACATGTCCAGATATCCCGGAGGAGGAAGATGTGGAGGAGGAAAGAGGCGAGGATGAAGGAGGTGAGGCGGAGAGTGGAAGTGGTGGAGAAGGTGATGGTGATGGTTATAGCGATGATGGTGATGGTCATAACGATGATGGTGGCGACGGACGGAGTGGTGATGGCACTGGGGCTTTGTCTTCTAAGCAAGCAGGTGTGATCCAGGAGTGGACAGATGACGCTTTCCGCCTAGCTTTTGAAGGGTTGGAGGAAGGATCGGCTTTAGTGGAGAAGCCTAAGAAAGCTGACAAGGCCGGGACCGGCGCCGATTCATCTTCTAGTAGCGCTTCAGCTAAGGCAATTCCTGCAATTCAAGGTGATTTTTTGACTCCTGCCGACTCCATTTATGATAAGGATTTAGGAATATTTTATGGTCAGCTCCCGTCCTAGAATGAGATCCGGGACTTATTGCATTATTCTACTCCTCCCCAGGGTTTGTATAACAAAAGCATCTCTTTACTCTTCTTAACTTGATATATTTCTTGAATTATAGCTCAATGTATGCTTGTAATACTTGGTTTTTATCACAGAAGTGGGTAAGGTGGCCAAGACATCAGATGTTCGACACCGTCTTGAACAATACAAACTTCTCAAGGCTTCTATTAAACCAAAGCCTCCGACTAACCGCCCTGGAGACGTAGTCGGCTACCGTCCTCTTCTTGGAGTTATCGTAGAGGATATCCAAAAGAAGAAGAGGAGTTGCTCCTTATTTGAATCTTCACCTGGTCCTCAGCCCCCAACTCTGCCTCTTCAGGATACCACGGAGGACAATACTGAGTTTATACCTTCTCCGCACCCATCTGAAAATCCAACCGTTACCTAGATAGATCATCCCGACTTGGCTCGTAATCCGTTCGCGGGTCATCCAGATCTGGATCCGAGTTCTCGTGATATTACCTTTGATGAGGCTACCGGTGAGCACCTTCTCCCTCGTAATCCTATGGTAAGAGTACTAGATGAAGCTAAGTCCCTGGACCTTGATTTTCTTACCACTCGGGTCGTAACTTTGGGGGACAAAGCTAAGGCAAACATTGACCGGGTTGCTGAGGAAACCAGGAAGCTGATGGGGCATCATGCCCGACTGGTCAAGGCTGGAGAAGAAATCGAGAGTGCAAACATTCGACTGCGGTTAATGGTTTCCGACCAGGCCAAACAACTCACTGATTAGGCCATTCAGATCTCTCAACATGAGGTCGCTTCTAGGGAATTAAAGAAAACCATTGAAGAGGCCAGCGGGGCAGAGTTACGGAAAATGGAGGCTGTTTGTAAGGAATGGATTGATATGGCTATTGCAACGGTGGATGAGGTTCGGAAAGAGGATCTCGAGCGGGTACAGGAGTTATCCGGGAAACTTGAAGCCACAGAGCTTTCTCAAACCAAGCTGAAGGAGGAGATGGAGGCGATGAGGAAATCCTTTCAGGCTGACTGCTCGCGATACCAATCGGAGAGGGATGCTGCCACTGCAAAGCTGTTGGCTTCTGAGGACCGAATAAGGGAGTTCGAGGAGAATGAGGGGATAATGGATGAGATGCTTCAGGATATATACTTTCGCACTTGGAAACAGGGAACTTTATCTTGGATGGATGATTATCCCCGGGTCATGGCCAGGATTTATCTCAGGGCCCTAGAGGAGGCTAAGGCCGATGCACATAAGGAGGGTGGTGTGGCCTTTAGAATGGACGTGGTTACAGCTCAATTCATCAAGGAGGAGAAAGCGGCGGTGAAGGAGGGTATGCGGCTGCTTACTGCTGAGGAGGCAGGTGTGCAGTTAGTGGATGATGATCAAGGAGCAGATGCTGGTAAGTCTTCCCTTTTAGCTTTTCGTAACTTGATTGCTTATTGTTTATTTAATGGATTCTCCTCCGGAATTGGACAGGCAGGACCTCTGAAGCACCAACTACCTCTGGTCAACATGCTGAGAGTTCCAATCCTGCGGTTAACACTACACCAAATACTATGATTTGCCACTAACCATCCGCTCATTTAGCAACGGTTAATAACCGTTGCCATTTAGCAACGGTTAGTAACCGTCTTGGTTAAATTAGCAATGGTTTTTAATCGTTGCTAATTGGGAACGATTATTAACCGTAGCTTCTTTGGAGACAAATGGGCGCGGTGAATTTCATCCTTTCGCGCCATAGTTTTTGGCGCGTTTCGTTACAATTAACAACGGTTTTGAACCGTGGTTAAATAGCAACGGTTAATAACCATTGTAAATCTTTTAGCTAGGGCCAGCCTAGGGGCAAGCCCATGGGATGGGGCAACCAACTGAACCGGGCAGCACCAAAAATCTGTTTTACTTCAAAGTTACAGCTCAATAGCAATCTCCATGTCGGCGATGCTCGAACCCAAAAAACTAGGGTTTCAAAAATCAACGCTTTCTAAATAATCATCGCTGCATACTCGGCTATTCCATCAGCAATTGTCGCGTCTTGCTTGCCTCCTACGCGATATTTTCTACTACTGATTTGAAGTCCTGCTACAGTCTCTATACTTCCACTGCTAATTAAGTATGCGAATTTCTTTTGCTTAATTTGTCGTGTTCCGATTTTGTTTTGCTAAAAAGGTAAATAAATTGCTGTGATGCCCCACTCCGAGAGCCTCGTTAACAAAGAGTATTACATAGATAATACTGTCGGTTAACGCGGACAATAGAGTATAATGGAAGCGACCATGTGCAATCTTACCTTAACTATTCACTAAATACGTCGAAAAGTAGAAACACATTAAAATTCGACCTATTCAATAAATATTTAAAGCAAGACTACAATGGCTATAGGATCTATCAGAAGAAAATATAACAACTCAAATGTAATATACATCACAGAACAGTCGATCATAATATACACATACACAGATACACAACAGAGTATACAAAATAATACATGTCAAGTGGTACAGGAGACCACAATATACAGACGAGACGAAAGAGTATAAATCAGAGTTACAACAGATAAGGACTACAAAAGACGCTATAACAAAAAGAAGCTAGCGGATAGTCCTTGCGGAAGCAAAATAGGATAAGTCCAAAAGCACCTAACCTGAAACATCTCGGTCTGACCCGAGTATAAAATACACGGGTCAGTCTAGATAACAAAGCAGTTAGATAAACTGAACAATAATAAACCTGCAAGGTCATACAGTATAATAAATATCTCTAGGGGAGATAACACAATCATCAACAAGAGATGAATCATATAGAACAAGCCTCATATCATTGGCAACATATAGAAACAAAGGATACAATTATCCCAAAACAAGCCAGAAGGCAATAACAAATACCCATAAGGTATACAAGTTCCACAAGGTAATCGCTATACTCCATGCGGCCCAAAAAGACCAACTCCGAAGGGCGATACCAAGGGAATATACATATCAATGAAACATCATAAAATTTGCTCGAGCTCAGTACTGTACAAACAAGGATCCATGAGCCCGAAGACTCCAAACCCAAGTATCACCCATGCGGCACATAAGGCCAACATCAGAGCAAAACTATATAGGGAAACAAACCCGAAGGCACACACCCGAAGGCAACATACCCGAAGGCAACATACCCGAAGGCAACAAACCTAGGGAGACAGTCCGAAGACACTATCCCAGAGGCAACAAACCGTAGTGGTGAAGGTCGAAGACCCAGTACTGGACACCACTAACTGGCGGAATGTGTCACAACTCTCGAAAAGGAATCCGAAAAGTGTTAACGTATGTCCCATAACCACCCATTCGCACTAAACGGTTTACTATCCGTCAGTCCCTTTCACACTCAAAGCAGTACAAAGTTTACCTCATATCATCGATAAACCAAACCCGAAGGTCAAAACAATCAATCGAATAGGTCGAGGATTAATCGAAAAGATAAACGCACGGATTCATGGTCCGTGTTTTGCCCAACCATTTAATCACCCTTCCACTTCGTTCGAAGTGCGAAAGTGTGTGTTTTAATTAGAATTTATAAATTAGAGAAACGAACTTTTAAATGCGATTCGAGAGATTATTTTATAAAAACCCGTGGATTAAAATTAAAAGGAACCATCAAAGTCAAAACAATTGATAATCATACATGAGATCATCATGAATCGATTCAAATTGGAAATTCAATCCCAAAGGCAAAGTGGGCTGAAACAGCAGGTTCAGTCGATTGAACAGAGTTTTCAGTCGACTGACCCTATACCTGGAAATTTTCCAGGTTTAGGAAACTTTCTTTTTCCAGGTTCAGTCGACTGTGCAGAGTTTTCAGTCGACTGAATCATGCCTGGAAACTTTCGGGTTCCAGGTTCAGTCGACTGAACAGAGTTTTCAATCGACTGAATCACGCTGGGCTGTTTTTTCAGCCTTATTCAAATGAAGAGCAAACTCTTCCAAAATGCAATCGGACGAACGTTGGCTCTAAGGGCTTATGCCAATCGACAACCCGGCCCTATATGTTCCTCGATGCATCACCAAAACATGATCAAAACATCAAAGTTAGGATTTCAAAGATTTGAACCCAAAACACTAAAAATTGGAATATTCCCCAATTCAACCCAAACCAAATGCAAGTGCATATGAACAAGGTGTTAGGAATTCATACCCAACATCAGTGAAATCAAGAGAAGTAGATGTGAGTTCAAAACTCACCTTTGTACACAAAACAAAGAAGATGAAGAAGCACAATTGCAAGGAATCAACCAACTACACTCCACTTCAACACTACAAGCTTCAATCTAGAATCAAAGCAAGTATTTCCTAAGTTAGGGTTAGGAAATTACTAAAATTGAAGAGGAGTAAGGATTGAGAAGGTGGAGATGAACTTACCAATGGATTCTCCTTGATTTTGGAGCAAGAATCAAGTTACAAAGGAGAAACTAGGGCTTGCTAATTTCTATTTCCCTTTCCTTTCCCCCCATTTCAGTTTTAGCTTGAGAAAGAAATGAAATGAAGATGAAATGGAGAGAAGGGTTGAGCTAGGGGGTTAAGTGAGCTAGTGGGCAGAACCCAACCCCAAACCCAATAGAAAAAGTAGCCAAAATTTAACAAACTCCAAACATATCAAAGATTATACTCAAAAAGATCGCAAACGCCCTTTCGGAACCAATGGAGGTAGTTTCGCGTTCCAATTCGGCCATTTGCAAAAAGTAACATTTCGGACCAAAATCCGACTAACGACGCTATATTTAAATTAAACATTTAAATATAAAATCGTTAAATATGCGGGTTGTTACAGATCTCCCCTTCTTACAAAATTGCGTCCCCGCAATTCCTAGAGACGATATTTGTAACAACTACATACATACAACATACAAAAGAAAGAATAAACTTGAGACACAGAAATAGACTTACCATTACGAAGCAAGGATAGAAAACCTGGATAAGATCGCTCGATATACTTTCTGGTTTCCCAAGTACAGTCATTGGGATTAGCGGACCATTGAACTTTAACGAGCGGCACGTCCTTGTTCCGAAGGTGTCGCACCTCCGTGTCAAGCACGCGAATAGGTTGCTGTACAATAGATAAGTCCGGTGAGACCTCAAGCTCTTGCAAATCAGGAGAAATAATAACAGAATCCGACTTCCGAAGACACTTCCGAAGTTGCGAGATGTGAAACACGTCATGAATGCCAGATAAATGAGCTGGAAGTGAAACTCTATAAGCCACAGGGCCAATACGTTCAGTAATAGAAAATGGTCCTATATAACGAGGAGCCAATTTCCCAGTCGTACTGAAGCGCATAACCCCTTTCAAAGGAGAAACACGAATAAAAACAAGATCGCCAATTGAGAACTCAAGAGGCTTCCTACGGTTGTCCGCGTAGGATTTATGACGACTCTGCGCCTCTTTCATTCTCAATCGGATAAGATCAATCTTCTCGGAAGAATCACGAACAAAATCTGGACCAAGAATAAGCTTCTCTCTCCAGATTCCAACCAACAAGAAGGTGATCGACATGGCCTTCCATATAAGGCTTCGAAAGGAGCCATACCGATACTAGACTGAAAACTATTATTGTAGGAGAACTCTACAAGAGGTAGATGATCCTCCCAACTACCACCGAAATCAAAGATACAAATACGGAGAAGATCTTCCAAAATACGATTTACCCGTTCAGTCTGTCCGTCAGACTGCGGATGATAAGCTGTAGAAAAATTAAGCTTTGTTCCCAAAGCTTGCTGAAGACTCTTCCAAAAATGACTCGTGAATAAAGGATCACGATCACTCACAATAGAACTAGGAACACCGTGAAGTCTCACGATTTCCTTGACATACAACTTAGCCAAATGCGAAGCTGTCCTATTAGACTTAATAGGGACAAAATGAGCAGACTTGGTGAGACGATCAACAATAACCCAAATACTAGAATGACCTGATCTCGAACGAGGTAGGCCGTCAATGAAATCCATAGAAACTTGATCCCATTTCCACAATGGAATCTCAAGAGGTTGAAGAAGACCAGAAGGACGCTGATGTTCGGCCTTCACACGTTGACATGTCATGCAGTTGCTCACATAACTCGCCACATCGCGCTTCATGCCTTCCCAATAATAAAGACGACGCATATCGGCATACATCTTACTACTACCGGGATGAATGGTATACTTAGAACGATGACAATCATCAAGAATGTCATGCCTAAGTGCAAAATCAGAAGGCACAAAAAGATGGTTCTTCTTACGAAGACACCCATGAGAATCAATGCTAAAATCTTGCAACGCCTCATCACAGGATCCAGACTCACAAAGCTGAATAAAATGCAACAATTCAGGATCACGCCGCTGAGCATCAGCAATACGATCCAATAAAATAGGTTGAGCTCCCAAACTAAATAATAGAATAGGAGAATCAGAAGATGAACCTCGATCACGAATTTCACAAAAAGATAGAGTCTCAAGAATATTCCATTCGGCAAGCATCATAGAAATAACAGCCGAATGCTTGCGACTAAGCGCATCTGCAACACGATTACCCTTACCAGGGGTATACTGGATATCAAAGTCATAGGAGGCAAGAAACTCGAGCCAATGTTGTTGTCTCATATTGAGTTCCTTCTGAGTGAACAAATACTTCAAAGATTTATGATCGGTATAGAGAATGAAGCGCTCGCCCAATAAATAATGTCGCCAAATCTTCAAGGCAAAGACAATGGCGGCTAACTCAAGATCATGAGTGGCATAGCGAACTTCATTCGGACGCATTTGCCTAGAAGCATAAGCAACTACCCGATCCCTCTGCATAAGCACAGCACCGAGACCACTACCACAAGCATCGGTGTAGATAACAAGATCATGATTCCCTTCGGGAACCACAAGAATAGGAGCATTAGTGAGAAGTTCTTTCAATGTCTAAAAGGAAGCTTCACACTTGTCGGACCAAATAAAACGAATGCCTTTCCGGGTAAGGCAAGTGAGAGGAAGCACAACACGGGAAAAATCCTTAATGAACCGATGGTAATAACCCGCCAATCCAAGGAAACTACGAATCTCATGAACATTCTCAGGCCTCTTCCAATTCTGGATGGCTTCGATCTTTGAGGGATCGACAGAAATGCCATCGGAAGATACACCATGGCCTAAGAACTTAACCTTATTCTCCCAAAAGTGGCTCTTGGAGAATTTGGCTTTTAGCAGATGACGACGGAGAGTACTCAAGACAATTCTCAAGTGATTAGCATGCTCAGCTTCAGACTTAGAATAAATAAGGATATCATCAATGAAGACAAGAACAAACTTATCGAGATATTCCCGGAATACCCGATTCATGAGATCAACAAAGAAAGCAGGAGCGTTCGTCAAACCGAATGGCATAACGAGCCACTCAAAAGAACCATAACGAGTGCGGAAAGCGGTAAGAGGTAAGCTATCCTCCGCGACTCGTAATTGATGAAAACCTGTGGCAAGGTCAAGCTGAGAAAAGACCTTAGCACCACTCAATAGATCAAACATGTCATTGATCCTAGGCAATGGATACCTATTTCTGATGGTTAACTCGTTAAGCTTGCGATAATCAATGCAAAGCCTAAGAGTTCCATCAGATTTCTTCACAAAAACGACCGCGGATCCCCACGAAGAAAAACTGGACTGAATTAACTGCTTGGACTCGAGCTCTAAAAGCTGCTTCTTGAGTTCCTCATTTTCCTTTGTAGACATCCTCGTGGGAGAACGACTAACTGGCTGCGCGCCTGGAATGAGATCAATGCGGAACTCAATTGCCCGTTTGGGTGGCAAACCCGATACAGGCTCAAAAACATCAAAAAAGTCACAAGCAATAGGAATACAAGATATATCATCATCCTCTCGCGAATCAAGAGAATATAAAGCCATCTCGGAATTATCCACATCCCGAAGAACAAGAGATAACTGAGAAGGCGAATCAGAATGACAAAGATATAAAATTCTTTCAGAACAAATAATCCTGGCATCGTATCTCACTAGCCAGTCCATACCAAAAATCATATCAAAACCCAAATGGGAAACAACGTGCAGATTCGCACGGAAAGAAAAGCCACATAAAACAATCTCAATATCATCACAAAACAAGCTAAGGGTCGCGGATCCCCCAATAGGATTCGCAATCCTTAAAGAAGTAACCATACAAGAAACATCCAAAGATAAATCATCAACGAGCTTTTTCGATACGAAAGAATGTGAAGCACCCGTATCGAAAAGAACTCGTATACTATGGTCATGAAATAGAATAAAACCTTCCAAAATAGATGGAGATATACCATTGGATTGAGATGAACCTCCAGAAGCATTAGCCACATTGAGCTTGCCAGATTTTGCATTAGCAGGAGCAGTAGAACAAGCTGAAACATGATGACCTTCCTTCTTGCAATAGAGACAGAAGAGAGGCTTTGGACAAGCTCGAATAATATGATCCGGAGAACCACAATTGAAACACTTTCTAACGAAAGGTGTTCCTGAAGACTGAGGCTGAGGATTAGCACCACCAGTCTTCTTTTTCTTAGAAGGAAAAGGCTTCTTCTGAATTGGAAACTGCTTCTTGTTGGGGTTTCTGGAAACCTCAACATCAACATCACTATCACACTCCTTCTCGACAGTCTCGAGATGAAGCGTCGAATCAACCAATTCCTCAAAAGAAAGTTTTAGCTGAAGCAACAAAGACTTCTTAAGATATTTCTTAAGACCAGAAACAAACTTCAAATTCTTCTTATAAGAAGTGCTGATGAATTCAAGACCATACTGAGATAAAGCCTCGAATGATGCAACATACTCAGAAACAGAAGTTTTCCCTTGCTTCAACTCAAGGAAGCGAAGTGTCAATAAAACTTTTTCAGATTCAGGAACGAACTTGAGTTCAATTCGTCCCCGAAACTGAGTCCAAGAAAGAGTAGACTCATCAATCTCAGCTACAAGAAGCTCATACCAGTCAAGAGCACGCTCTTGTAATAAGCTAGAAGTCACAAGAACTCGATCATGGCCAGAAAGATCCATGCGAGAGAAAATACGCTCGCACGTGCGAAGCCAAGCTTGGACTTCAAGAACAGACTCGGAGCCCTTAAACGGTTTTCCTCCAAGATGAGCAAAATCACTGCACTGACGTGCAAAAGCAGACTTGCGAGGTGGAGACACTCGAGGAGGAACGGAAGGCTGAGTGCTCCTAAATAACTCCATAAACTGATCGGCAGACATATATACGCCATCCGGATGTGAGCCACTAGGTTGCCCAGCATCTGAACGTCGACCTCTGCCTCTTCCAGACATAAGCTGAAAGTAAGATAAGAACAAGATTATTCACAAGGTAGATATTACAATATGGGATACTACGGAATAAAATGCATTCCTAGACGTATTTCCAATATCTATCTAACCTTGATGGAATAAAGAAACACGATGATTCAAGGATCTGTATCACTTGTACACTTTGATGTACCATAATATGTGCATCTATTCTGTGTTTATCATATTTTGTTCTGAACTCAGCTCTGATACCACGCTGTGACGCCCCACTCCGAGAGCCTCGTTAACAAAGAGTATTACATAGATAATACTGTCGGCTAACGCGGACAATAGAGTATAGTGGAAGCGACCATGTGCAATCTTACCTTAACTATTCACTAAATACGTCGAAAAGTAGAAACACATTAAAATTCGACCTATTCAATAAATATTTAAAGCAAGACTACAATGGCTATAGGATCTATCAGAAGAAAATATAACAACTCAAATGTAATATACATCACAGAACAGTCGATCATAATATACACATACACAGATACACAACAGAGTATACAAAATAATACATGTCAAGTGGTACAGGAGACCACAATATACAGACGAGACGAAAGAGTATAAATCAGAGTTACAACAGATAAGGACTACAAAAGACGCTATAACAAAAAGAAGCTAGCGAATAGTCCATGCGGAAGCAAAATAAGCTAAGTCCAAAAGCACCTAACCTGAAACATCTCGGTCTGACCCGAGTATAAAATACACGGGTCAGTCTAGATAACAAAGCAGTTACATAAACTGAACAATAATAAACCTGCAAGGTCATACAGTATAATAAATATCTCTAGGGGAGATAACACAATCATCAACAAGAGATGAATCATATAGAACAAGCCTCATATCATTGGCAACATATAGAAACAAAGGATATAATTATCCCAAAACAAGCCAGAAGGCAATAACAAATACCCATAAGGTATACAAGTTCCACAAGGTAATCGCTATACTCCATGCGGCTCAAAAAGACCAACTCCGAAGGGCGATACTAAGGGAATATACATATCAATGAAACATCATAAAATTTGCTCGAGCTCAGTACTGTACAAACAAGGATCCATGAGCCCGAAGACTCCAAACCCAAGTATCACCCATGCGGCACATAAGGCCAACATCAGAGCGAAACCATATAGGGCAACAAACCCGAAGGCACACACCCGAAGGCAACATACCCGAAGGCAACAAACCTAGGGAGACAGTCCGAAGACACTATCCCAGAGGCAACAAACCGTAGTGGTGAAGGTCGAAGACCCAGTACTGGACACCACTAACTGGCGAAATGTGTCACAACTCTCGAAAAGGAATCCGAAAAGTGTTAACGTATGTCCCATAACCACTCGTTCGCACTAAACGGTTTACTATCCGTCAGTCCCTTTCACACTCAAAGCAGTACAAAGTTTACCTCATATCATCGATAAACCAAACCCGAAGGTCAAAACAATCAATCGAATAGGTCGAGGATTAATCGGAAAGATAAACGCACAGATTCATGGTCCATGTTTTGCCCAACCATTTAATCACCCTTCCACTTCGTTCGAAGTGCGAAAGTGTGTGTTTTAATTAGAATTTATAAATTAGAGAAACGAACTTTTAAATGCGATTCGAGAGATTATTTTATAAAAACCCGTGGATTAAAATTAAAAGGAACCATCAAAGTCAAAACAATTGATAATCATACATGGGATCATCATGAATCGATTCAAATTGGAAATTCAATCCCAAAGGCAAAGTGGGCTGAAACAGCAAGTTCAGTCGACTGAACAGAGTTTTCAGTCGACTGACCCTATACCTGAAAATTTTCCAGGTTTAGGAAACTTTCTGTTTCCAGGTTCAGTCGACTGAATCATGCCTGGAAACTTTCGGGTTCCAGGTTCAGTCGACTGAACAGAGTTTTCAGTCGACTGAATCACGCCTGGGCTGTTTTTTCAGCCTTATTCAAATGAAGAGCAAACTCTTCCAAAATGCAATCGGACGAACATTGGCTCTAAGGGCTTATGCCAATCGACAACCCGGCCCTATATGTTCCTCGATGCATCAACAAAACATGATCAAAACATCAAAGTTAGGATTTCAAAGATTTGAACCCAAAACACTAAAAATTGGAATATTCCCCAATTCAACCCAAACCAAATGCAAGTGCATATGAACAAGGTGTTAGGAATTCATACGCAACATCAATGAAATCAAGAGAAGTAGATGTGAGTTCAAAACTCACCTTTGTACACAAAACAAAGAAGATGAAGAAGCACAATTGAAAGGAATCAACCAACTACACTCCACTTCAACACTACAAGCTTCAATCTAGAATCAAAGCAAGTATTTCCTAAGTTAGGGTTAGGAAATTACTGAAATTGAAGAGGAGTAAGGATTGAGAAGGTGGAGATGAACTTACCAATGGATTCTCTTTGATTTTGGAGCAAGAATCAAGTTACAAAGGAGAAACTAGGGCTTGCTAATTTCTATTTCCCTTTCCTTTCCCCCATTTCAGTTTTAGCTTGAGAAAGAAATGAAATGAAGATGAAATGGAGAGAAGGGTTGAGCTAGGGGGTTAAGTGAGCTAGTGGGCTGAACCCAACCCCAAACCCAATAGAAAAAGTAGCCAAAATTTCACAAACTCCAAACATATCAAAGATTATACTCAAAAAGATCGCAAACGCCCTTTTGGAACCAATGGAGGTAGTTTCGCGTTCCAATTCGGCCATTTGCAAAAAGTAACATTTCGGACCAAAATCCGACTAACGACGCTATATTTAAATTAAACATTTAAATATAAAATCGTTAAATATGCGGGTTGTTACAATTTCATTAAGGTAAAAAAGATTAATTAATTTACTTTATTTTATAGCCATCAGCCATCGTCGGCTCTTGCTTGCCCCCTACGCGATATTTTCTACTGCTGAGTTGAAGTCCTGCTACAGTCTCTATACCGCCACTGCTAATAAAGTATGCGAATTTCTTGTTTTGAGTTGTCTAATTTTCTAAAATTGAGTCACCCTTTTACTGCTTTCGATTTCATTAACCTTGAAAACATCTGAAGCTAATAACTTATTAGTATTTAGTTACAAACAACTAGTTTTCTGTAAATAATCGTTTAGGAATTGAAATTTGAAAGCTGAAGCTAACAAACTAATAATTATTTAGGAACTGATATTTACATTAATGTACTTTTCCCTGCAGTGTGTGTATGTCTACCCGCAAACATTTAGGCAGAACCCAATATGATTTGCCTGTACGCTTAACGAGATACACTAGTTTGTAAACTTGATACATTTCGTTCAAAATTAAATACACTGTTTTGTAAACTATTTGAGACTATAAGTAGTGCAGCCCACATAATGTGGCAACTTTTGTATAAAAAATTGGTACTTTGTTATGTTATAGTTTTATATGTGATTTTACAAATTGCAATGTATTGTACTGTACTACACTGCATGCTAGTTAGACATAGCTGCTTATAGTGACTGCTAGGGTATAAGTTGATGCAATGAATTTTGTTTTACTAAATATGAGACCATATTTAGTAAGTGGATAAAATTGTTGTTAATGGCGCAAGCCAAGTATCAGGAGAGGGGTAATGCATAGAGATTACTCTGGTGCTACAAAATGGCGCCGTTGTAATGGCAAATTTTTTGGAAACAGTTTGATGCTAATGTTAAATTTCAAGTGAAATCAGAAGAATAGACATCTGTTTAGTTAATATCAGAGTTGAACTTGGTGGAAAGCCATAATATATTGTTACCCATGATTTCTTATTAGCTTTTGTTATTTTCTTTCAGTATGTCTTTTAGTATAGACAAACAATGGATGAATCAATCTAATCAAAGAAATACAGAATATGTGGAAGGTGTGAGAAATTTCGTTAAATTTGTTGCTGAAAACGGTGGCAATAAGGAAAAGTATTCGTGCCCTTGAACACGGTGCAAAAATGAAGATACATTCAAATTAAATGACATTCATTTTCATTTGCTTAGATATGGTATTGTTCAATCATATACCGTGTGGTGTTTTCACGGGGAAAGAATACCGGAGAAGCCAAAACAACAACCGGTTAGTCATGCCACAAATACTGATGAGTCCGAACATATTAGGATGGAGGATTTGATCGATGATGCAGATAGATTCCATCACTTTCAACCTACAAGTCAGTTGCATGATAATGCTAATATTGGTGAGGAATTTACGGATAAATCATTTTTTGATAGTGCAACTGCAACAGAGCCATTGTATCCTTCTTGTCCAAAAGAGATTACAAAGTTGTATGCCATTGTCAAACTGAATAGCCTGAAGACCCAATACGGCTTTTCAGACAATGGTGTGACTGCCCTACTCGAATTCATAAAGGAGTTACTCCCCGAAGGTAACACGCTACCGTCAAAGTACCCCGACGTGAAGAAGATCATTAAGCAAGTTGGGATGAATTACATAACTTATGATGCATGCATTAATGACTGCATCTTGTACTGGAAAGATAATGCGAACAAAGTTTCATGTACAAATTGCAACGCACCAAGATATAAGACATCATTCGACGAAGAGAGAAAAGCTACCACAGTACCTCGAAAGACCTTAAGACATTTTCCTTTAATTTCTAGATTGAGAAGACTGTATACTGTACCATGGATAGCAGAAGCGATGACCTGGCATGGTCGTGCCAAGTCCGGTACAACCGTAATGCGTCATCCGCGTGATACTTCTCAATGGAAAACTACAGATTCTTTTGATGCTTCGTTTGCTACTGAACCACGAAATATCACGCTTGGAATAGCAACAGATGGTTTATGTCTGAATGCTTCTTTAAATAACCCTTACAGCTGTTGGCCAGTAATTGTAGTACCATATAACCTTCCTCCGTCTTTGTGCATGAAAAGAGAGTTCTCAATATTAACACTGTTGATTTCTGGGCCAAAACAACCGAGGAAGGATATTGATGTTTATTTAGAACCTTTGATAGACGAGTTAAAGCAGTTATGGGAAGGAATCGTTACATTTGATTCATTTAAGAAATCTGAGTTCATAATGAGAGCTAGAGTGTTGTGGGCAATCCATGATCATCCCGCTCTTGGGACTTTATCGGGATGTACAACTCACGACTACTTTGCATGTCCTATTTGTGGAGAAGAAACTACATCTATTTATCTCCCTGAAAGTAAGAAGATTTGTTACATGGGACATCGTAGATTTCTTCCGTCCGGATACAAGTTTCGATACGATAAGACAAATTTCAACAACGAGCAAGAACTTAAGCGTCCTCCAAAACCACTGACTGGTTATCAAGTTGAAAAAAAGGTAGTGAATATAAAAATGAAAGTTGGTAAAAACATACTGGAAATTGGTCGAAAACGGAAAAAGACAATCGATGAAGAAGTTCCTGCATGGTATAGGAGGTCGAAATTCTTTGATTTGCCATATTGGAAAACAAATTTGACCCGACATAATATTGATGTTATGCATACGGAGATGAATGTCACGAAACATTTGATCAACACAATTATGAACCATAAAGACATGTCAAAAGACGGGATCAATGCACGGAAGGATTTGAAAATCATGGGTATAAAACAAAAGTTGTGGGTGTTATAAGATCCTGAAACAAGTAAAGTAACCTTACCAAATGGGACTTTCACTTTGAGAAAAGAAGAAAAGATAAGGTTTTGCACCGTTTTGAAAAATTTGAAAGTGCCTAGCAAATTCCCTTCGAACTTCCATAACAATGTGAGCATCAACCCTCCTGAACTAAAAAATATGAAGTCACATGATTACCACGTCATAATGGAACATTTACTTCCGGTATTGCTTCAGCATTGTTTTCCGCAACATAAGGATCTACGGAATGCTATTCACCGCATTAGTCTCTTTTATAACATTTTGTGCTCAAAGGTGATCAACAGGGGACATCTTCTAAAAGCAAAGGCTAGATTGGTAGAAACAATGAGTGTTATTGAAAAACATTTTCCGCCTGCATTTTTTGATATCAGTATTCATCTTATGGTTCATTTAGCCGATGAAGCATTGATTTCTGGTCCTGTTAGATATAGGTGGATGTACCCATTTGAACGGTAAATTACTAATTTTAGTTATGTACATAATTATTCGATTTAAATAGCTATTGATGTCTACATTTTACAATTATTCATCTTCATAGGTTGATGAAAACATATAAAGGATATGTGCGCAACAAATGATATATTGAAGGGTGTATTGCAGAAGGATATATTGTACAAGAAGCTAGTCTTTACTGCATGGAGTATATGCCAAAAGGAGGTGCTGGCACTCATAAACATACCCGTGAAGCGTTTTTAGACGAGGATGATGAGTTTGCTGATGAAATAGCACTAGATAATGGTAAAGATATAACGTTAACTCAAGTGCAATTTCAACAAGTGCGTAAATGGGTCCTTGATAAGTATGACGGATTGGATGAATGAAAGAAGTAAATTCATGAATTTGTTCAGAATTCTTATTATTGTAAATCAATTCATATATATAGTATTTATTGTGTTTTTTTCGTAGGAGGTATAACTCCTATGTTCAAAGCACCAAATCTCAAACTCGAGGCGGGGGTACATCTGGGGAAACTATTAAAAAGTTCACTTTTTGGTTACGTGAGGAGGTATATGTATTAAATATTTAATGTATTTTCAAGTTGACCATACACCTCCTTGACAATGTTTTTTTACTTATTGTGTTTGTTGTAGTTGTTGAAGACCGTCGATGTTGACTCAACTCTTTGGCGGTTAGTTAACGGGCCGAAGTTTGATGCCCGTAGTTATATGAAGTACTAAGTGAATGGGTTTTTATTTTCTCCGAAGAGTTATGAAGAGCGAAAGCTAACACAGGATAGTGGTGTATGCATGAGAGCAATTACACAATTTAGAGCGAGTGGGAAGGATAAAAATTTTAAGGAAGCAGAAACAACTTATTACGGAGTCATTCCACAGATAATTGAGTTGGATTACATTGACTTCAAACAAACAGTTTTTTATTGTGATTGGGTAAAGGTCGAAGATAAGGTCAATGGTTGTAAAATAGATTCTGTTTCAAGCTTGATCACAGTTAACTTGGGAAAATTGAAGAATAAAGATAACGTGAATGATGAGCCATTTATTCTTGCATCGGAAGCGAGTCAAGTGTTCTACTCAAAAGATTTACAAAATAGTGGATGGTTTGTGGTTTTGCATACACCAAAACGGTTGACCATAAATGTGGATGACACTGAGTTTCCCACCGTTTATCAATCAGCTTTTGAAGATAATGAAAAATTAGAAGATCTTAGCAAATGCATATGTTAACTTTGTATTTCAGAGCAGTTATTGTACCTTAACAAAATATTTATTTAAAATGGTGTAAAATGTAGAATGGTGTGTTATATGATAGTAACAGATGCATTATATTTTGAGTTTGTATTTCAGAGCAGTTATTGTACCTTAACAAAATAAGGATGGATATATTGCAAGAGTTCATTTTGTGTTTGTAGTTGTAGGTACTTGCATATGATCACATACATACACACATGTACACATACATACATATGATCATCTTGACTATTCTTTCTTTCTTTGTGTTTGTAGGTAGACAGGCAGTTCAAGATATTATATTTGCACCCTTTAGTTCAGCAGTGCTAAGGTAACATATTTTTGTATTTGCATCCTTTATTTCAGTCAGTATTTTTGATATTGCTTAAGTTTAAAATTCTGGTGATGCAGGAAGAATTTATCATTGCCGCATAAAAGTGAATGTTCCCCTTCCCGCACATCCCTATGATGCCCGATTGCTGTTAGCTAGATTATTGCACGGACTCCCCTCCACAACAAGATCAAACGCATTATATGACTTAATAAAATTGCTCCAAGCGATTACTGGTAAGCTGCTATACATCTGATATAGTAAACAACGTCCCTTTCTGATTTGTCTGATCCCACCAGTTTCTCATCACAATACGATTATTGTCAGTCAGACTGACAAAAATCATAATGTGGTGAGAAGTTGGTGGGATCAGACAAATCAATAAGGGGACGTTGGTTTATATATCAGATGTACAGCAGCTTAACAGTGATCGCTAGGAGCAAATTTTATTTAGACATATAAGGCGTTTGATCTTGTTGTGGAGGGAAGTCCGTGCAATAATCTGGCCGACAACAATCGGGCATCACAGGGATGGGCCGGAAGGGGAAGAAATGTACGTCATAATGTTCTTGGGATTATTTTAGGAGTTTAAACTTTGCAGGACATAATGTCACAAGATGCCACACCACCGTCAAATAATACAACTTCACAATCATCCACTTTAAAACGGGAGAAAGTTGATATGGACAACTACGGTTCTCCAGTTGGAAAAAATGGTTCAAAGGTCGCTACGAAGATTGGTAAACTAGTAAGAAATCATGTGCCAATCTCATATCCAAGTTGGAAAAAAGTTCCGCCAAATTACAAGGAAGACGTGTGGAATCAATTGGAGGTATCTTTACATTAATCATTTTTTTAAAATTTTGTTAATATGAATATGGTGTACATATTGATATTTTTATAAATTAGTAAACGAATTAACGAATATTAGTTAGTTAGATCTATTTAATAAGTTTAAATTTAAATCGCACAATTAATTGATACATATAGGGTGAGAAGTAAAACATTATAAGAAAAGTGAAGTAAATTTTGTGAATAATTATGATAATTTTAAATGTAGGTATTTGAAGTTAAAGTAGAATTTACAATGAAATGTATGATAAATTTATTGAAATGTAAAAATCCATATACTTTGAAACGTAAACTGCATGAACTTTGATGGTTTAAATTCATTTATAATGCTTTCAATACATAAATAAAAAATGGTTTACATGCATTTTTTGTTATGTAGAAATATTATGAGCTCGATCCTCTATCAAAGGACCTTATTATGAAAAAAATGTCCGAGGCTTTTAGGAGACACAAGAATGATTTGCGCAAGAATCATTATGACCATTTCATCACTGACGAAGATAGAATGAGAAATTGTCCACCGAAAATTGCTCAAGATGATTGGGATGAGTTCATAAGAAACGAATCAAAACCCGAGGCGAAAGAAAAAAGGAAGCGAGGCAAACAAAATAGATCGATGCTCGAATATGCTCATCATTCGAGACGTAAGAGTCACGCTATGATTACACAAGAAATGGTATGTGTCATTGAATTGGTGCATCACATTGCATATACCATTAGTTCCAAATATAATTTTAGGTCTTTGTATGCAGGTCGATTCAAGTAGTTCGAGAACAGAAGTATCACGTCTTCAAGTATGGGAGAAAACGCATAAGAAAAAAGATGGCAGCACGTCAGATGCGACATCTTCCTACTTTGTAAGTTAAACAAATAACAACGCCTCTAAATTTAATTTTCATTATTCATATATATATATATATATATATATATGTATGTATGTATTTACTTTTTAGGAAAAAATTGAAAGAGTAAAGGAAACGACGAGTGGTGGTGATGAAGCCGTCTTTATATCAGTGTTTGGTAAAGATGTAAAGGGTAAGAGCCGAAGTATTGGGACCAATATAGCTCCTTGCCAAGTTAAGAGTGCTGCCATTCCATGCAAACGGCTCAAACAGGCCCAAGGAGTATATGAGCAGCGACTGCAAAATGTGGAGCAAAAATTGATGAAGCTGGACAATATGGATGATAAACTGGAGCGTCTTCTCAGCATAGCCCAAGATAGTCGTCGAGTAGGCAGTGAAATCGCATCTTCTCAGTTTGCCACTCCGAACAATCCGTTAATCGACCAAAGATGTGAAATCCTAAACTTCGACGACGAAGTAATTGCAACAGGTACTATTTTATTAAAATTTGAAGAAAATAATATGTTGCAAAGTCAGTGAATGCTTAACTTCGTGAACGGGAGAGTGCGTTGCATTTTCTTGCATTTTACATTTTTCATTTAACATTGCTGAACAATAGTGAGGCTGTTAGTCAAGAAATAAAACAAGTTTGTTATCACGTTTACAATTGCTAAGACATATTAGTAAACAATTAATAGAGAAGCAAGGCAATGGGTGAAAACATTAATTCAAAAGCAAGTTGAACTTTACACTACTCTGCCATAGCACAGAGAAGCAAGGCAATGGGTGAAAACAATTCAGAAATTTGAAACTCACGCATTTAATATATATGTTGCCTGGTTGCCAAAAAATTTCTCTGTAATTCGCTTCTGGCATTAAACCTAAGTCATTATTAGGCAAATTTGGGTCTAGTTCATATGCTATGAAACTTGGGCCATCGCTGCATGTTTGTGAAATGGTTTTGGGTAGCATGAGTTTTGTTTTTTGTTTATATCAGTTTTCATGCTAAAAAAATCTGGTGCACTGTCCCCGATGCATGCGAGTAAATCCTTTTGCACCTGCGTATGCACTGCCCCTGAACCATGCAAGTTTATTTCTTTGTTACCTGCGTGTGTTATTTTTGCGAATTACATGCTTTATACGTGTGTTTTACTTTGATTTTTGTGTGGAAATTGTTGCATGCTTGATATATATTGCATGTATAATTTCTAAAGGCAAATGGTTCCAAGATTTAAAACTTTTATTCTTGCGTGTGTTCTGTAAATGTGATTCCATATATTCACTCCAGAAATGCTTATATAACAGGCACTATATGCTGAGATTCCACAGCATTAGTAATTCATGGAAAACCAGTACCACCCACCTATGAAAAAGTGTTGTTGGACAAAATTTTATTGCCGGATGAGCTAACCGCCAAAATATGTCGACAATTTACCGAGACCTTTGGGGATGTTAGAGCCGGAGGTTATGTGAGCCATCAAAAGGGTTTGATACGATATCTTTAGTCGGAGGTATTGATATTTCTGACTTGTTCTTTGCATATATTGCTGATTTTCTTTTGTTTGCTGTATATGAAATTTGCATATGCAAATGCATGTGTATTTTGTCTTGGTCTGTCTTGTTTACAATTTGAACTGTTGTCATCAATTTGAAAGACAACAGTTTTGACTGCTTCTTCATCTAACTGTGCAGTTACCACTCCGTGCCATCAACAATACATATTACCGCTTGCCACTTTCATTGACAGCCACTTCAAACTCTCCTCTGTCAAACTTCTACAGCGATCATACATCGACTCACTGTCCTCAACCACCTAATTTCATCACTCTTCCCCTTCCCAAACACCAACACACCATATCACAGTCACATCTCTGCACTCCTCTAGCCTCGACAAACTTCATCATCAAACTTCACTCGAAACTGAGCTTTGCAGTTCAACAGCAACCTGCCAGTGCTTCTGCCACACTACCCGCAAACTATTTCACCATACTACCATAACTCCAAACTCCTCATCCTGTCACCAAAACTGCTAACAACTGCCAACATATCCCCTCCCCCTGCACACAGTTCAACATGAAATTCCTGCCTCAACACAAGCCTGTCACCAAAATACAATACAAACTTCATACTTTCCTCCCACTTCACACTCTAACTGAAACCATTCCACTCCCTGAAACCATTCCTCCATCAACCACCATGCAAAACTGTCCACTTCCTATCTCTGACCATCTCTGCATAAACTTCATACCATTCACTGCCTCTACTGTCATCTAATTCACACCATCACCACCCTCTTCAAAATCATACAAACAGACATCTGCCACACACCACATCCATTGTCAACCACGGTTCTTGGCCATTCAAACCACCTTCCTCCTCATCAAAATTTCCACCTGACCATTAACAACAACCATACTTCACTGCTCATCAAACCACTCGTTCACCACCATTCATTACAACTCCATTACAACTCCGTTGCATCACTAGTCTTCACAGTTTCATACCTGTCTTCACCATTCTTCTACAGACCACCACAAAACTACAACATCACTGATACTTGCTCCTGCCACTGCCTTCTACATTTTAACACCTCATATCCACTTCAGTTTTATGCACTCATATCATCTTCTATCCACTTCTGTCAAACTACATACCCAATGCCTTCTTGCACTGTTGCACACTGCAGTTCAACACCAATATATCATCTTCTAACCTACTTTTCTGCTCACAATGCATTCAACAAGATAGCCACTACAAACACATCAGCATATTAAACATCCCCCTACTCTCCACTGCCTTTGACCTTTGACCTTTGACCTCCCTGCCTGATCATTCACTGATCATACATTGATCATTCATCTTCAATCACTCTTCCATCCACCCACTATCCATCACATACAAACACTACTGCCTTCATATTGCAAACTGCTGCTACCAGTAGCAAACACCCAAATCCGCATATAGATAACAGTAAATTTTGGCTAATTGTCACAAATATATGAATTTTAGGTAGTTTCAAAGATTTCAAAGTAAAAACAAAGGATTTATCACTATGCATGTTTACATCTCTGATCATGTGCACGTTATCGATATCACACAACAAGGCATCAACACCCTCATCAGAAATATTAACATTACTACAACCAGTACCAATACTTACATCAATATTCAAATAGCTTTCCAAGACTCTACAATCCATCAAAGTTTCCTGCACATTTATTTGTATCACTACATCATAATATACAAAATGGAGTAACTGAACAAGATTCCAAACCCTTATTTCCTCGACTGATACATTCAGAACCTTTGTATTTACTGCCATATCTTCAATCCTATCCCATAAAACATGTATAGCCTCCTCGCCATGTAAAGTGATTACCAGTACACAATCGTACACACAGTCATGCATGTTGCCTGTACACAGTCATACACACAGTCATGCATATGTAAATACAAGCATGCACGCACCTTTCATAATTTACATTCAAGACTTATCACATGCAAAATAGATATATTAAGTTTTGAGAATTTATAAGGGTGGTTTGCTCACCTGGATAGTTTGGCAGAGATGAAAGAGAACCTGAAAAAGATTTCAAAATCTGGAAATTGAGGCTTGATCAAATTTGCTTTATCCTAACCGTTGTTTGCTTTGAATTGCTTTGCATTATTTGATTTTCTCTTTGCTTGGGTTCTACTTTGTTTTAATTTGTTTCAGACTTTTTGAATCAGGTAGATGCTGTTTGTTTTTGAACTGGAATATTCTTTCCAGATTTATGAAGTTGAACTGCCTCTGAATTAAATCTTCGAGTTGCGCATGAACCAGGTTGCACATTGAAGTCTGAAAACTGGAATGCTTTGCCCTTTTGATTTTATTTTCTTCTCAGGTGAAAGACTTTTTAGCTTGCAAAACAATGTAGTGTAATTAATGAAATCTTTGTACTGTAGTGATAGTAAACAATGCAGTGTACTAAGTATGATATTCTGGCACGATAGCATTCTGTTTGCAAAACAATGAGCGTAATTATAAGTTTGATAATTTTATATGTATGGTATATGTGCAATATGTTTATAGTGCTTGTGTACCAATATTTTGATATTCTGGCATATTTTGATATATATTGATATTCTGGTATGTATACTGAGATATGCGTGTAACGCAGTAGTGAGTTACGGAGCAGGAGCAAACATTATGTGCAACGGGTGTTAACCGTTGCTTTATGTGTGACGTTGTCATAAAGCAACGGTTTTTAACCGTTGTTTACTTGGCAGAAAGCAACGGTTTAAAGGCGTTGATATTTTGCCCATTAAGCAACGGTTTGTAACCGTTGCTTAATGTACAGTAAGCAACGGTTTACACCCGTTGCCTATTTAAAATAAAACAAAGGTTAAAACCGGTTGCGTTTGTCTCTGTTTGCAACGGTTTTTAACCGTTGTCTTTGTTCAAGTTTGCAACGGTTACTACCCGTTGCCTTTCCTTCATTTACAACGGTTTTTACCCGTTGCCTTTTGGACATAAAGCAACGGTTTTTTCCCGTCGCGTAATTCAACCACTCCTCTTTTAAAGACGATTTTTACCCGTTGCTTTTTTCCTTAACAACGGTTGTTACCTAGAGGGCAGTGTTAGCATTTTAAGTGGGATTTGCTAATAGGTAAAACAAAGCCTATTGTCTCACCAACCGGGAATGATTAAAACATAGGATATGCGGGAAGGCTATGTGGGTTGCATCGATTAGGTATTTTCATCACTATTCTAGATTATTATTTATGGATTTGTTCTGCATGAGAGCTCTTAGGAAAGGTTATAAAGCAATTGGTGTGATGAAATATACGGTACTATCCAATAAGGGGAAGGCCGGTCTTGCCATGTAGGAGGTCCATGCAATGCCCCTTGTACATTTTATCTAGAGGTGTACTATGGCATACGATACCACAGTAGCCTTGTCATTGATGGACTCTACTCTCTAATAAGCGCCGTACGGACTTAGTTGTGCCTTACTATACTGGAACGTGAGATGCAAGAATTCCAGCTATATTCATAACTTACTTTAAACCCTAGATATTATTATATTATAATTGGATTTTCTATAAAATATTTTGGTTATTGTATGGTAAAAACCCATCCGTGTTTATAAGCAGCGTGGTCTTAAGAGATATCTTTATTTTAAAAGGTTGTATAACATTAAAAATCCATTTGGAGTGTGTTTCTCACACTTGTTTACCAGACTGATCTGGATGATATTCTCTTATAATGATCTGGTCAAACTGAGCATATTTTTAGATTTAATTGTGGATGCTTTGTAGCTTCAGGTGACGAGCTAGAGGACTCCAAGATATACTCACGATATTTTATTTTTCCGCTAAATTGGTTGTTTGTATTTATCAACATTTTTAAGGATATGTGTAACATCCTAGTATTTTCAACCATTAGCATCCATGTATGTCGGATTTGAATTACTTAGGATATCATATTGTTAATTTAAATTTGGCAAAACTCAGCATATATAGTAAATAAATAAATCACAGAATAACACACACAGAGTAATATAAAAATAAGTAGCGGAAACAAATGAACAGTAGTTCATAAAGCTACTATATATAACAGAGTTAAATAAGGTACAACAGAAGTCTCAAATACAACAGTCAAATACACGACCAGAATGCATCACTTAAATCAACTGAATAACTGCAAGCTGAATAGATAGATGGATCTCCAAGCGAAGCTCCAACTCCAAAAGTGAGTCTCAAAAACTGTATCACAAAGTCTGACCCGAGCGTACAACAAAAAACAAAACACTCGAGTCAGGATTAATATTCTTATATCAATAAATCCAACTCAAGTGAAATATCAACTGAAATAGAAGTCCCTGTTCTAACAATATGTTTTCTCGTGTTGCAGATAATGTCTCATAAGGTAGAAACTCGTTCTGACAAAAAGAAATCCAAGGACAAAGAAGAGTCCTCCATAGTGCCCCCAGTTCAGATTGAACCAGAACGTCAAGGACCACCCCCGAGATCGTTAGTCGACGGGTATGGCCCTCAAGAGCTCTTGAACTCACCGCCTGACTGCTTTCCCAGCTCCCTCAAAGATGAGCAGCTTGACGTTATATCTAGATCTTTTGGGATTGACAAAGCGCATATGATGTTGCCAGGGAAAGGAGTGATGCCGTATAGCCCACTTGAAGGATATTTTGCTTATAATAGATATCACTGCATGTGCGGAGCCATTCCTCCGATCAACGCTTGGATAATCAGCTTCATCACATACTTGAAGGTGGCCCCTTTCCAGCTTCAGCCCAACTCCTATGCCATCTTGGTGAGTCTGTTCATTACTTTTTAGAGAAAATATAGGCGTTCCCCTTCCAACCGGGAGATCCGGTACCTGTACAACTTGAGAGGCTACAAGAAGGGGTCTCCATATATTAGCTTAGAATCGGCCGCATCTTTCAAGCCAGTCCTGGACTTATATTCAAAATTTAGCATGTTCAAGAAGGAATGGTTCTTTGTCAAGGATGACTCTGTTTCTTTCCACCGCTTCACCTCTGGCTGTAAGTTGAATCCCATTTATAATTTCCGTTCTTTACAATGCTCCCCCTTATGTGCTTTGTTTCTTGCTAGCGACAGGTGGCTTTGCGGTTGTAGAGAACGATCGTCTGGTTCAGATGGCTACAGAAATAGAAGCCATTTTGAAAAAAGAGTGGGCAGCTTCTTATTTGATCAGGAATGCTACTCTTTTGGGGCTCAACTTGATTCTGCCACGCCAGTCTGTGGTCAAGCAAAGAGATACAGCTGAGGAGAGGGCCGCTAAAGCCAAAGGAGGGGCTACAGCGAAGAGCGGAAAATAGAAACCCTTTTCGAAACATCCAATTGCCGAGGGGAAGAGACATAAGAAGTCCGATGGACCCTCCCCCATCACATGTCCAGATGTGCCGAAGGAGGAAGATGTGGAGGAGGAAAGAGGCGAGGATGAAGAAGGTGAGGCGGAGAGTGGAAGTGGTGGATAAGGTGATGGTGATGGTCATAGCGATGATGGTGATGGTCATAGCGATGATGGTGGCGACGGAAGGAGTGGTGATGGCGCTGGGGCTTTGTCTTCTGAGCAAGCAGGTGTGATCCAGGAGTGGACAGATGACGCTTTCCGCCTAGCTTTTGAAGGGTTGGAGGAAGGATCGGCTTTAGTGGAGAAGCCTAAGAAAGCTGACAAGGCCGGGACCGGCGCCGATTCATCTTCTAGTAGCGCTTCAGCTAAGGCAATTCCTGCGATTCAAGGTGATTTTTTGACTCCTGCCGACTCCATTTATGATAAGGATTTAGGAATATTTTATGGTCAGCTCCCGTCCTAGAATGAGATCCGGGACTTATTGCAATATCCTACTCCTCCCCAGGGTTTGTATAACAAAAGCGTCTCTTTACTCTTCTTAACTTGATATATTTCTTGAATTATAGCTCAATGTATGCTTGTAACACTTGGTTTTTATCACAGAAGCGGGTAAGGTGGCCAATACATCAGATGTTCGGCACCGTCTTGAACAATACAAACTTCTCAAGGCTTCTATTAAACCAAAGCCTCCGACTAACCGCCCTGGAGACGTAGTCGGTTACCGTCCTCTTCTTGGAGTTATCGAAGAGGATATCCAAAAGAAGAAGAGGAGTTGCTCCTTGTTTGAATCTTCACCTGGTCCTCAGCCCCCAACTCAGCCTCTTCAGGATACCACGGAGGAGAATACCGAGTTTATACCTTCTCCGCACCCGTCTGAAAATCCAACCGTTACCCAGATAGATCTTCCCGGCTTGGCCCGTAATCCGCTCGCGGGTCATCCGGATCTGGATCCGGGTTCTCGTGATATTACCTTTGACGAGGCTACCGCCGAGCACCTTCTCCCTCGTAATCCTATGGTAAGAGTACTAGATGAAGCTTAGTCCCTGGACCTTGATTTGCTTACCACTCGGGTCGTAACTTTGGGGGACGAAGCTAAGGCAAACATTGACCGGGTTGCTGAGGAAACCAGGAAGCTGATGGGGCATCATGCCCGACTGGTCAAGGCTGGAGAAGAAATCGGGAGTGCTAACATTCGACTGCGGTTAATGGTTTCCGACCAGGCCAAACAACTCACTGATCAGGCCATTCAGATCTCTCAACATGAGGCCGCTTCTAGGCAATTAAAGAAAACCATGGAAGAGGCCAGCGGGGCAGAGTTATGGAAAATGGAGGCTGTTTGTAAGGAATGGATTGATATGGCTATTGCAACGGTGGATGAGGTTCGGAAAGAGGATCTCGAGCGGGTACAGGAGTTATCCGGGAAACTTGAAGCACAGAGCTTGCTCAAACCAAGCTGAAGGAGGAGATGGAGGCGATGAGGAAATCCTTTCAGGCTGACTGCTCGCGATACCAATCAGAGAGGGATGTTGCCACTGAAAAGCTGTTGGTTTCTGAGGACCGAATAAGGGAGTTCGAGGAGAATGAGGGGATAATGGATGAGATGCTTCAGGATATATACTTTCGCACTTGGAAACAGGGAAGTTTATCTTGGATGGATGATTATCCCCGGGTCATGGCCAGGATTTATCTCAGGGCCCTAGAGGAGGCTAAGGCCGATGCAGATAAGGAGGGTGGCGTGGCCTTTAGAATGGACGTGGTTACAGTTCAATTCATTAAGGAGGAGAAAGCGGCAGTGAAGGAGGGTACGCGGCTGCTTACTACTGAGGAGGTAGGTGTGCAGTTAGGGGATGATGATCAAGGAGCAGATGCTGGTAAGTCTTCCCTTTTAGCTTTTCGTAACTTGATTGCTTATTGTTTATTTAATGGATTCTCCTCCGGAATTGGACAGACAGGACCTCTGAAGCACCAACTACCTCTGGTCAACATCCTGAGAGTTCCAATCCTGCGGTTAAGTAGATCTCGGAGGGCCAGTAGGATAGAGGTAAAGCTCCAATGCAGCCGACTCATTGACTTGATCTGGATATCTTTTGGTTTACTTGACATTGCTGTCTATGGTAGTCCCAAAACATTAATGTAACTTTTAGGCTGTAATTATGTTATTCGTAACGAACGACTTTATTCTTGGCATGTAATTTTTAACTTAAGCTGATTCTGTCATATTTGAATGCTATCATTATTTTGGTGTGTTGCATAAGAAATAAAGCTGTGCACATTCCTGTGATTCAATTATGTTTGATGTCAAGTTCTTGCTTAAAATATAATTTCATATCTTGCAATGTTAGTATGATGTGCGAATAAATTACAGCTACGTATTCATATACAAAAGAAGAAAGTACCGCCCTTCATGTTTTAGTCGTAGACGGTTGCTTTGAATGTCTTGTATGACTGAGCATGGAATGCAGCTGAGTGACCTGTCATCCAGTTGTAAGTTCCTATTCCCATTAGCGAGCGTCCCCTATTTTGTGTCCTGTACTTTCAGGATCGTTATAGAGGATAGGAGGGAAGTTTTTAAACCAAATAGATCACGGAAGGCCCGCGATTTGCTTAAGTTCGTGGCAAACGGGTTTTGTAGTCACTTTCCCTAGCTGTGGGCCTTGGAGACATTTGTCACCCATCTTACGCCTCCGCAGGGAGTTTCTCTTTTTGTACCACAGCCGTACATAAGACACTCGGAGTCGAGATCACGCACAGTAACTACCCAGGCCATTATGGCCCGTAATCGTGGGTATTATTCGATTTATCGTGGCCGACTAGCGTGGGTGTCGATCATCAACTGTGAACTACCCCTGGCTGGCCACACCTTATGTTGGGGCTTAAAGTAGGTTCACGGTTGCCGACGAGCCGAACGTCATAGTGAGCTGCCTCAGCTATAGTCGGCCTTCTCGGTGGCTTATAATCAACTCATTACAGTTGGCTTTAAGGCCCGATCGCAAGCAATGAGTTAACCCGCAGCAGAGGGATGCTGGAGCAAAAGTGTCTCATTGGCGAGGGAAAAGATTCGTATAGTACCTGTTAGGTCTTGTCCAGGTGAAGTCGCGCTGTGATGCGTCTTGAATGGAAATTCCATTACACGGGATTTTGTTCAACAGAAAAGGATAAAGTTAACAAGCAGCCAAGATAAAAAGGAACAAATTAAAAAAGAGACAAGTTTTTAAAGTGGTTCGGCATGAAAATGCCTACGTCCACTGATTCTCTTTGTTAATTCACTTCATATAGGCAGTACAAGTTAAGAAAAGTATCGACGAATGTGTTGGATGTACCATGCCCTTTGGAACACCTCTCCGTCCACTGTTGACAAAATATAAGCTCCGTTGTGGAGAACTTTATGAATTACATATGGTCTGCCCCAGATTGGATCTAGTGCACCGGGATGCGGGAAGATTCGCTTGAGGACAAGATCTCCTTCTTGTAAGCAACGATGGTTGACTTTGGAGTTGTATTGTGCTGCCACTTTTTGCTTATGAGCTGCTGCTTTGAGCGCTGCATCGTTTCTTCTCTCTTCAATTAGATTCAAAGACATGTGAAGGAGTTCTTCATTCTCTTCTGGGTTATAGTGGATCCTACGGTGGGAAGGCACTATAGTTTCGGCTGGGAGCATGGCCTCCGATCCGTATGCCAAAGAGAAGGGAGTATGCCCAGTTGATGTTCTGAAAGATGTGCGGTAGGCCCAAAGTGTCGTAGGAAGCTCATCCACCCAAGCGCCTTTTGACTTTTTAAGTTTCTTCTTGATTAGAGTTTTGAGAATTTTGTTGACAGCTTCGACTTGTCCGTTTGCCTGGGGATAAGCCACAGATGAGAAGCGTTTATGAATTTCGTGCTCTTGGTACCAGTCGGCAAACTCCTCGCTATCAAACTGAAGTCCATTGTCTGATATGATTTTGAGTGGAACTTCGTACCTACATAGAATATTTTTGATTAAGAAGTTAATAACTTTTTCCGAAGATATTTTATTCCGCCTCAGCCCACCGGCAGTTCGCCAATCAAGTCAATTCCCCATACTGCAAAGGGCCAAGGGCTGGTCATTTGAGTGATCTCATTTGTTGGTAGTCGAGGAACGTTGGCAAATTTCTGACATCTGTCACATTTTTTGACGAAGTCTATGGCGTCTTTGTTTAAGGCGGGCCTATCCATATCGGAGTATTTTCTTTGCCAGAGTCTGCCCTCCAGTGTGATCTTCGCAGCTTCCTTGATGGATGTTGGATAAGATTTCCTTAGCTTCTCTTCCAACGACACACCTTAATAAGGGGTTAGAGAAGTCGCGCCGATAGATCTTACTCAAACTGTTCCTATTGACTCATCCACCCAAAACTTTGAAACATCTTCTGACCAAAATACTGATATCTCTAATATATCTCCTTTAGTTGATCCCATTACCGAAAAAATATAATCATTTCCTTTGATTTAGCTCTCCCAATTGCTTTGAGAAAGGGAAAACACAAATGTACTTTCCCTATCTCATCGTTTGTCTCATATAATAACTTATCCACTTCTTCATATTTATTCATTACTTCTCTTGACTCAATTTTGATTCCTAAATTTGTTACTAAAGCCCTATCTATTCCTGGTTGGCGAAAAGCAATGATTGATGAAATGAATGATTTGGAGTTTAATAGTACATGGGATTTAGTAAAATTACCTATTGGTAAAAATCTATAGGATGCAAATGAGTATTCTCGGTGAAAGTTAATCCAAATGGATCAGTTGCTCGTTTAAAAGCTCGATTAATAGCGAAAGGATTTGCTCAAACTTATGGAGTGGATTATTCTGAAACATTTTGTCCCGTTGCAAAATTAACGTCAATACGATTATTTATTTCACTTGCTTCTACATATGACTGGTCATGACATCAACTTGATATTAAAAACTATAACGACCCGATATTTTCAACCATTCGCATCCGCACATGTTAGACTTGAATTGCTCAAAATACCGCGTTGTAAATAATATTTGGCAAATCTCATAATATAAAGTAAATAAATAATCACAGGTCAGAGACAAAGAGTGAATCATAAAGCAACGGAAGTAAAAGAGACAGTAGTTCATGAAGCTACTATCTATATATAAGAAACATCATAGTTAAACAAGATACAACAGAAGAGTAACAAGATGCAGCATGTACAAATCAGAATACATTACTGGAATCACTAGATACAGAAAGAAAAAATAGATGGCTGGATCTTCAAGCAAAGCTCTAACTCAAAGGTGAGTCTTGAATGCTGAATCACTCAGTCTGACTCGAGCGTAAAGAAAAACACAAAACACTCGAGTCAGGACATAAATACTTATGAACTGCAAATCAACTCAAGTGAACAGTAACAAATTGCATCAGTAACTTAAAGGATGCTTGGGATCGCCCATCCTTTAAGGATCCGTTAAATTATTTACTATGTAGTAATATTGCGCTATTATAATAATGTCTATAGCGAAATAAACATACTTTAAAATAGCATTAAGGGGTTACCCATGTAGCCCTTAACACGTAATAGTGCCAATAGTCAATACAGTACCTGCATATCTCCTGATCAGGAGACTATGAGAAGATACTCCATAGGTACGACACAAATAGAAACTCGTAGTAAGGCTCCCTATGGTAGGTGACACGGCACACAAGGCAATGCCAGGGTAGATATACCAATTACGCACATGGGCTGGTGGTAACGTAGCAGCCACTATGCCCATCTCGGAACACACTCCCAATCAAAATCGGAGGATGACCATCAAATCAACAACAAGTAAGAGTATAGTATCGAAGAAGTGTGTCCGACCAGAGGAGCTACCCCTTTTGGCCCGAGATCGCTCCTATTCTAGCCACCTTAAGCCAACTCACGGGAGTCGGGTCCACGTACATACCTCAATAGGATCGTCGCCACCATCCTACTTCATTTTGGAATCTCCACCGCGTACATGGTTGTTAAAGTGGTTTCCGGAGTTGGCAGAGAGTATGACAACTTTTAATCCCGGTCTCTTTAAGGATCAATCATTATTATAATGCCGTGGTCATTTCAAAACTATATCCCTTTCAAAATAGTTTATACTTCGAACCTAAACCATTTTTATTTCAAAACTATATTCAAATCGAAATAGTTTATCATTTCCATTTCAAACATATACTCACCTTTCAAAAATCATAATACTTCCAAAGGTATAACTCTTTCGAAACCAAAATACTTGAAATCTTTACACTTTGAAAATCATAACATTTCAAAATCATATACTTGAAATCATGGTACCTTCCAATTCTTTACATTTTACAAATTTATTCATTTAAACCCAAATTTTCAAATTTCCAATTTAATTCAATTCAAACCATCAATTTCAATTAAATTTTGTTTCACAACAGAATATTTCAAATCTTATCAATTTCAAATACAGATTTAATTCACAAAATAAACTATTAAATTTTTCAATATAATTCAAAACATTAAATATACCATATTTCAAAACCAATTTTTCTAATTTCAAATATCTCAAATTTAACTTCATTATTACTTAGTTTTTAAATTTTCATTTCATAAATCCAATATCATTCAAATAAGCTCAAATTACAAGTAAACCAAATATCCTTTCGTACTAATATAAACTTCAAATATTTATATATCAAATAAATTGAATAAATAAAAATAAAATATCATTCCAAATTCATATTCTTTATCGAAATAAAGATTTTGTCATTAAAAATCATTTCAAAATCATTTCCTGTCAATTTATCAATTCATTATCCTTCAAAATAAAATATTCAAATTTAAATACCTTTCAAAATCAAATATGTCATTCATTTATTATTTCAAATATCATTACAAATTCATTTCAAAAATTCCATTCAAAAATTCATTTATATCATTACATTTCATTCCAATTAACACATAACCAAGTAAACCTTATTTTAAAATCAAATTCAATTTAATTTCCTAAAATATTCAAATTTAAATATTAAAATATATATATTCAAACTCCTAAAATTTCACAAATAGTCAATTCCAAAAGTTTAATCATTTAACACTTTAAAATATAACTCAAATAGTGTTAACATCTATAATATTTCAAAACATTGTCAAATTATAGCAACGATGGCATTTATAAAGTGCTATCGTAGCTTAAACTTTCCAAAATACTTTAGTTTAAGAACAATGGCATTTATAAGATGCCGTAATAGATATTTAGTTATTTCAACATAGTTAAATTCAAAACAACAACATTTAAAAATGCTGTCCTAAGACCACAACATTTTCGAAATGCTATTAATAAAATTCCAAATTTTATTATAACTTTCAGAAACATTTAAAACTTCGATTTTTGTTATTTTAAATATATAAATCATATTTTTCGGCTTCAAAACTTCACATTTAAATCAATTTAACATATGATTTATCACAACAAAATTTTATAATTAAATATCCAATTTAAAACTCAGTTCATTTGTTAAGTCAAAATTCACTGTTCATAACTTACAAATTAAACATAACTTAACTTTTTACTTCAAATATCATTTCAAATTTTAAATTTAATTTCCATTATTTATTTACATTTTGAAAATAAATTTAAAGTCAAAAAATAACATTTACTTCAAATTTAAATACTTAAATTTACATATTTAAATTTACAAATTTAAAACTTAATATTTAGCCTTCTTATAACCATAAAATATATATTTTAAAAATCAAAATTTCATACATTAAAAATACATATCATAATAAAAATCACTTAAAAATATACCATGGGGTTTGTATATAATTTTCTAATCTAGATCAAGTGATGCAGATATCTCTCATTTCTATCCGTAATTTAAAAAGAAAATCCGGGTTCTATCATTTCAAATCTGTAATCCCAAGTCAAATAAAAATACAATAAAATCATTCGGGCATATCATTTCAGCCTATAATGATTTTTCCCTATTCTAATATCCGTTTGGATATGTGTCATTTCAACCCATAGTGCTTCTATTCTAACAGGGAACTTGCAGTGTGAGCATATGCATAAACAATATAAACAATTATACTAACATATCAATGTCACAGTATACAGTCATATATCATATGTCAGGTGATAATTAACAGAGTTAATATGATAATAACATGGAATAACATATCATATAATCATCATTAACTTGCATAACATTTTAATTACTGAACACGTGTCATCAATTTACGATTTCATAAGTAAAAATGTCAGAGTGAGAAGGACTCACCTTTTAGCTGGAGATAGCAGATCAAACTACACAAAATAAATTCCAGAAAGCACGATACGACACGACACAATACAATTTTTGATTCAAGAGAGTGGAGTGAGCCAAGATATTGATATTGTAAATAACCTGTAACAACCCAAATATTTTAACGGTTTTAATAAATTTAATTAACGGAATTTGTGTGAAATTAAAAATATAAATATAAAATTTTGAAATAAAAATTTGATATTTGAAATGCGGCTAATCAAATATAGCGACTGGTAAATTTTCGTCCAAAAATATGAATGCTTATTTCGTGCGCAACTTTACTACAATTTAATCAGTTAAAAAAAGCGATGAAATAAAATGTTTTCGAAACTTGAATATTTTTACATAGAAAATTTCTCAATCGTCTTCTGAGCAAGAAGTCATTTCTCGTTTTTCAAAATTCGGACTTCTTTAGCTCCGTCGATCTTATTTTTCTGCGATTTTCTTGCTTTTTCCGCTAATAGAAAATTCGAATTTTTAAAATTCAATCATAACACTGGTATCTGTATACCGTTTTGATCGTCTTGTCGTGCAGATCTCTGCGGTATATTTAACTCTGTGTTTTGAAATCAGGTACATAATGGAATCCGTGTAAATGGTGACCGTATTGATAACCGTTTTGTGTCTTTTGGCTTCCTACACCATTTCACATTCCACCAATTAAACCAAAAGCCATTTCCCTTTAATAATTGTTGAAACCATCGGTTTGACCCTTTCTATTCCTTCTTTTTATATGCTCGTGTGTCCTTTTCATTATTCATTTTCTTTGTTCTGAAAAATAGCACTTTCATCTTGCTTTGTGAACTGCTCATCTTTTTCTTGAAGCATACATATCTTCTTCCTTCCCCACGCCACACATCTTTCCACCAAGTCACCAATAATTCCTCCGCCTTGCATCCGCTCTTCACTATAGTGCGCCGCCCGATTCGCCTTCTACAAAGTGAAAACCCACCTTCCTTTCCATCTGCAACCATCACCTCACAACCGCCCTCCGCCTCATTTCCCCAATAACCACGAGCATCTTTCCCCTTTAGTCCAGCTCATCCAGGCCCTACACCCTGTCACTTCCCTCCAAAAGTTCGTCCTACCCACCACGCTACTCGCCGCGTGTACCCGAACCCGCTTACTTTCTCTCTCTCCCATCGCCAGCCATCAACCTCCTTCCCGAGCTTTTTACCTGGCCGAGGTTAGTCTCCGCCTGTGCATCTCCTTCACATAAGATCCACGCTTTCAAAACTTATTTGATATATACATGGTAAGTATATATAATATATCTACTATTTACAGCATAAGCTTTTGTTTAATTTTTTTTCATACATATTTATTTATATTATGTATATTAATATATTAGCTTTATGAAGTGCGGCCTGTACAATTTGTTGCTATTATATACTATATATATACCCTTTGATTTGCTATATATATTTATTTATAAAAGTTGTTTATGTATTAGCATATACATAGATCTGATGTATGTTTATATATGTTTATTAATTTTTTGTATATAATATATTATGCTGCCATATATAGGTTGTTATATTACAGTTTATATTTATAATTGTGTCGTATGTAAATTTATTTACTGTAAGAGGGAAAAGGAATATGTATTGTATACCTTAGCCTTTAAGCGATCTATTGAGCTATAATATATTGATTATCATGAAATGTTAGTTTATATGAAATTTTAATATGTCAGCTTTGTTTATTCCGATTTAATGAAACTAGTGTATACTTATGTATAAAATATAACATATGTTGTTGTTTATAATGGTTAGTGTAGGCAGTGTTATCTGTAAATGATGTATACCTATCAATCTATGTAGCAAGTGATTTATTATTAAAAAAAGGCTCAACTTATATATATATATATATATATATATATATATATATATATATATATATATATATATATTTCTATTGACGAAGCCTGTGTAAGTCGTATAAAATATTAGTTTGTATAAAATGTTTATAGAATATACACTAGCCTGTACAAATACATTTGCAACCGTATGGAGTTGTTATAGATTTATTTGTATATACGATTTTATTTTAAAGTTATATTTTCATCGTGTCATTTTTAAATTATCATGTATTTTGATAGTTATACATTTGTGTATATATATGTATTTGAAATCATGTAGTAACATGTTGGTTATATATATTTGTTACGACTCTGCGAGAAGATTTTATTTTATATATATATGAGGCTGCATAGTATGTTAAATTTAGTTGTACAATGTGCTTGCATTTATGCACTATTACCCTACATACATGAGTCGGGTTTTATTAGAATAATATGTATGTTTTATTAACTGTTGACAAATTAAAACGTATACCTATAGTTTGTTTTGAAAACATATGTATGTATAAATTTTAATGAGTTTAAAATTCAAGATTGGTTAAAGAAATAATATATTAAAATAATATATATATATTCTGTGGTCATTTATATTAATTCATATAAGTTATACTAGTTTATATATATATTTCGTTCAGGCAATATCAAATAGCGTTTGATTTATTTCATTTATTCCTTGTTATCAGCTTTGATCGTCGAATTCGTGCCAATCTAGCTCTGTTTGAAATTCGTGCTTGGATTCGTAATTCAAATTTCGGTGTCCGTATCAGTGTGCGTATCCATGTCAACTCCTGTATTCTCTAGCCTCGGAAGGTGAGCAATCACTCATGATTAATGTTCTTTTATTTATTAAATTTGATTTCAATTGAAACGACAATTGAAATATGCTGCTGTTAGTTATTTATACTGTTATATATATGCTATTACCTATATCGGTTCACCTGTGACATCTGACACCATTATCTATTATTTATACAATGATAATCCAGTTTGGTTGTTAATTGATTGATGTTTACATTAGACGTTAAATTGTTAATATTGAAGTGATAAATAACATGCAATGAAATTTGATGGAGGATAGTTAGTAATTTAAAATTTGAAATGTGTTGAATTGGATTTGTTAAATTCGTATAATATGATCCCTTTTATGTTAAATTAATTGACACGTAGGATTTGGTGAATTACACCTTAAACCATTGAATGTATGTTGTTTAAATTGATGATGTATGAAATCGTAAATAGATGATAAATGAAGAAACGTAATATAATAATCTTTAATCTACTGAAATGTTAGTGTAGATTCTAGAAATAATAATATTAATTTGCACAAATAACAATGTGAATTAATACGATTATTTCAGGATTATTTGAATTAATTATTGGATTTTTATTGATTGTTGTTAATGCTTGTTTATTTACTTTGACACCACCCCAGTTATCACACTGCAAGTTCCCTTTGCTATGTTTTGATTTTCTTTTTTGAAATGGAATCGGGTTGAAATGATAAATACCTAAATAAAAACGTAGACTTAGGATAGAAAATTAAATAAAACCGATTGGTCAATAATTTGATTTAAAAATTTAAAATAAAGATTTTATTTGAATAAACATTAAAGTTTGAAATGAAATTGGAGTTTGAAATGTTAATGAAGAAAATGTTAATATTTGAAATCTGAAACAAATATTAACCTAGTAATTGATGAAAGAACGTTGTTTAAAAATTAATTATTTAATAATAAAATTTGCAATTTTAAATAATTAGTTTTGAAATTATTTAATAATTAAGTTTTGAAATTATTTAATAATTAAGTTTTGAAATTATTTAATAATTAAGGTTGAGATTACTTAATAATTGAATAAGATTGAATTAATTGATAATTAAATAAAATTTGAATTCTTTGATAAGAGAAATTGAACTTTTGAATAAGTGAATTTGAAATTCGTTAAGAAATAAAAATTGGGTTTCTTTATTTGTTAAGTTTTGCAAATTTTTTTAAGTAAGTTAATAAATGAAATTGAACTTCTTGAATATGTGAAGTTTAGTTTCTTTATTAATTAAGTTTGAAATTTATAGGTGAAATTGAATTTCCTTAACATGGAATAAATTGTGATTTATTGAAATTAATATAAGACTGGTAATTTAATGAATTTGATTTTTCGAATCCAATTTAATTAAATTTGTAAGTTTTGTTAATGAAATTGAACTTAAGTATTTGATTTAATGAATTGGAAATTTAATAAAAATTGTTTTGAATGTTAAAATTACTTAACGAATACTGAATGTAATTGATAAATGAATTTAAAATTGATTTGAATGTTAAATTGAATTTATTTAAATGATTCAGAATGAAACTTATATACGAACTTGAATTAATATTTGAATTGTTTTCATAAAAATTGAAATTGAATTATAAGATTGTGAAACGGAAAGTTAGAAGTTATGAAACGTAATTATGGAAATTGATTTTGAAAGACAAATGAAATGTTGGTTTTCAAGTTTTAATTGAAATTAAATTAGTTTTGAAACATATTAAACGACCAATCGGTGTAATAATTACGAAAGTTATTAAAGAGACCGGAATCGGTTATGGACATACTCTCTGTCTAAACCGAAAACCACTTTAACAACTATATGCGGAGTGTGATCAAAAATGAAGTGGTTGGAATGATGTACGAGATGACTGAAGAAAGAGAACGATAATGGATAGCCTTGACACTTGTGTCAAATTGGAAATGACTAAAACAGGAGCCGTGCCGGACCAAATGGGGTTAGCCACCTCGAGCGAACACACTTCTTCGTAAACTACTCATTACTTGTTACTGATTGGTGCACCCTCATACTTTTGGGAGTGTTGTTTCGCGGTGTTGCGATCGTTGCGGCGATGCGTTCTCACCAGTCCGGATAAGGAAAATGGTAGTTTCACTACCTTGGGTATTGCCTCATGTGCCTTGTCATACTTGTATCCCTATATACGCGACCACTACGAATTTGTTTTGTGTTATACCTATGGAGTACTCCCTGATATCCCACTAGTTTACGGTGGAGTTTACAGTGCTGTATAGTCTATAACGCTTATATAAAATGTGTTAAGGGGGATAATGGTAACGCCTTAACACTATTTTGATACTTTATATTACTGATAGACATTATCTACTTAGCGTACACTATTACATAGTAGATAGTTTAACGGATCCTTAGAGGATGGTTATTCCAACATCCTTTGAGTTACTTGCATTTCAATTGTTATTTCACTTGAGTTGGATTTGTTGATATAAGAATGTTAATCCTGACTCGAGTGTTTTGTGTTTTGCTTTACGATCGGGTCAGACTGAGTGGATCAGCTTTCGAGACCCACCTTTGGAGTTGGAGCTTCGCTCGGAGATCCAGCCATCTATTCTGATTCAGTATTCGATGATTCCAGTGATGTATTATGATTTGTACCTGATGTATCGTGTTACTCTTCTGTTGTATCTGGTTTAACTCTGATGTATCTTCTATATTTATATAGTAGCTTCATGAACTACTATCTCATTTACATCCGCTGCATATTATTACTCTGTGTCTGTAATTCTGTTATTATTTATTTACTATATATCTGAGTTTTGCCAAATTTAAATTAGCAATTCGTTATTTTGAATTATTCAAGTCCGACATGTGCGGATGCGAATAGTCCAAAATAGCAGGTCGTTACAGTTGGTATCAGAGCTTTGGTAGCTCTAGGCAAAACTTAGCATATATGGTAAATGTATTTACAGAATCACTCTCATTCGAGTTTCAATCTCTTCCTTTTTACCCGATTCCTTTGAGTTTGGAACGTTCCCTCGGTTCCGAAATTCATTCATGTCCCTCACTATTTGTCTTCTTTCAATTCTTGAGTATTCCATAACTCCACTTCGAATGATCTTTATAATGAATCGGCGGTCTCGCCAATCTTCGAATTATTTGTAAATGGGTGAAAATCCTTTACAATAGACATCGATTTACCAGAGATTTCTGCATCCTCGGTTTACGATGTTATCTACTCCCTGCTATACCTGAATTCCATCTCTTGAGATCGAATGTTGATTTACCTCGGAATTCAGCATCGATCTTATTCTTGAAATTATGGTCGACCCGGTTAAGGTTGCTCGTGAATTAAATAAGCTTATTCATCTCTCGATTTTGTTAATTGAATTATCTTATCTTATGTTCGAACTTATTATCGAATCAAAATTCTCTTTGAATTGATTTCCATCAAATTTGAATCTCTATACTTATTTTGAAACCAATCCTTGTATCGTCGAGAGAGGCAGTGTATTTGTATTTATACTAAAATGTTTTATATATTGTGTTGTTTGAGTTGTTAATGTTGATTTGGGTTTTCGATCGATTCGTCTGATCAACGCTATCGATAGGATTTCCAAAACACTTAACAGAGAAAACTGATACAATATTATTTTCAAATTTGGTAAATAAAATAGTTTTGTATGATTATATTATATATAGGTCTAAGTTTTTCTGAAATTAAAATGTTAATGAATCTGTTGTTTGAAAGGTTAAAATTCAATTTACATTTATTGCTTTATAAATCATTGACTATTTTATAATATAAATAAATGAATTTATAAAATTTGGTTATAATTTAATTTGGAGTTTGTAATGAATTTAAATCAAGAATTTAAGAATTTAATTTCCGGCGATTTCAACTTTGATTCGAAAGTTTTAAAGTTTATAGTTTTAAAATATTTTCTAATAGAAATTATTTCAAAGAATTTTAGATGCTAAAATCAATGCTCTCTTATTTTGTCGCTGGAAAATGATTTCAGAGATGACGGCCGCATCATCGACATTTATTTTCGAGTTTCGAAGTGGTGAGACTAATTGGTAGCTTCGCTACAGTTTTGTTTTGGAAATTAAATCTATTTAAATTTCTTAAGTATGATTTGATTTATATGTATATAGGTATATTATTTAAGTTTAGTTTTATTTAATATATATGGTATATACATAATTATCCCTAAATTATTGAAGTTAATCGGAAATTTAATTCCTAAAATTTGGGTAAAAGATGATTTCAATTATAAACGAAACCAGAATTTTGAATTAATATTTAAACTTGAGAGAATTGAATTAGAATTTACTTGTATAATACTCTATTGCATTATATATATAACTTACCTAAATTTTCAAAAGTTAACTATGAAATTGAGTATTATACAAAATAAATGATATCAAAGGAATTTTAAATAAATTTGAGTAGTTATAATAAATGTAAATATACTTGATATATATGAGTTAGGATATATTAAGTAGAATAAATTTAATAATAGTTTGAAATAGGAGAATTAAATTTGTCGAATAAAGTATGATTATCATAAATGACTATTCAAATTTATGATCTTTGAAAAAGTTAACTAGATAATTGGATAATAGATAATATAAATTGTCCTTATAAATAAAATGCGAGTGCGTATAATAAATGTTATTCACTTAAATTTTAATTATAAAATATTTATAGAGATAAATAAAATAATAAGTTAAATGTAACATCCCGCCTTTTCGCACGCTTTAAATGGACACACGTGCCAATTCAAACCATACGGAAGGGCGGATTGTTATGGACTAAATAAGAAAAACGAGAAAGAATAAAACAAAACAGAATCTCACAGCGGAAGGATAAAATATAATAATAAATATACAGTTCATAAACTGTTTACAAACACTTGATTCTTCTTTATACAATAAATATCAGAGTTCACATACCAATAATATTAATGCAGCGGAATACAGTGTAGTGGAACCATATAATATATAATAATAATAGAAATGAAATCTTCGTCTTCTTCCTCCAGAAAAATCTTCAAATCCTGAAATCCTCGGACTGGCCCGAGCGAATTTGAAAAGACAAAAACACTCGAGTCAGACTAAAAGATCTTATGTGAGGTAAATTAACAGAAATAAATATAAGTGCAGTAACTCAAGAGGTGCTCGGGATTTACATCTTCTAAGGATTCGTTAAACTATTTACTATGTAGTATATTGCGCTATTATAATAGTGTCTAATTGTAAAATAAACTTACTTTAAAATAGCGTTAAGGCTTTACATTTTCCACCTTAACACGTAATAGTGCCAATAGTCTATACAGTGCCTGCATATCTCCTGATCGGAAGACTACGAGAAGACACTCCATAGGTACGACACAAATAGAAACTCGTAGTAAAGGCTCAGTATGGTAGGTGACACGGCACAACTAGGCAATGCCAGGGTAGATATACCAATTGCTATCCGGACCGATGGAAACGCGTAGCCGCAGCTACCGCCCACCTCGAACAAACTCCCCCAAAAATTAAAGTAAATGTGGCCACTGAATCAATCCAAAGTCAAAGTATAATATCGAAGAGGAGTGTACGATCATAGGAATGACCTCATTGGCCCGAGAATCGCTCCTGTTTTAGCCACCATCCAACTCACGGGAGTCGGGTCGAAGTATTTACCTTGCAGGAAACGCCTCAACCAACCTACTTCATTCTGGAATCTCCACCGCGTACACGGTTGTTAAAGTGGTTTTCAGATTTGGCAGAGAGTATGACAAATTCCGATCCCGGTCTCTTCAACAACCAAACGTTATTATAACACCGCGGTCATTTAAAATAATTATACTTTAAACCAGAATAAAATATCTGTAACGACCCGCCTTCCTATCTCCAGAAAGACGCATCATTAAGAAGAAAAGAAAGGGATAGAAAAAAGAAAAGAAAGAAAAGAAGAACCAAACAACATCAGAATCTCACAGCATAACGAATAAATTATATTAATCAAATAAAATGTAACATGGTATCATATACATTAGAGTTATACATCTCAAACTACACAAAACTAGACAGTTATAACACCTGTCTAGTTATTACAACTCTAGTACAACAAAGATAATAGAAACAACTCAAACACAGCGGAAACACTATATATATATATATATATATATATATACACACACACACACACACGCTGAAGCCACCTGCTCCATATCTCCTCTAGATCTCGTCAAAGCAAACCTGAAACACTTGACTACTCATACATAATATGAGTACCCAAAAGTTTAATAAAACAGAAAATAAACACTCGGGTCAGACAGGGGTCTGGTGTGAGTAAACGGTTAAAAGTTGCTTAACTTTAGAAAATCATTTGGAAGGAAGGTATCACGTAAGACTCCCCACAAATAAACATGGGTAAGTTTTTACCTTACGCTAACCAAAACATTTGATAGGAAATCCAGTGATATTATAATAGTGTCTAAGGTTTTCAAAATAAAATACAGAAATAGCTGGAATGCTTACATCTCACGTCCCAACATAGTTGGGCACAATCAAAACCGTACAGGCACTTATTGGATTTTGGATTCCATACAATGGCAGGGCTACTGGGGTACCGCCCGTCACAGTACGCGGCCTAGATCACCGTACCGAGGAGTACGCCCGCTCCCCTGCAACACAAAGCCGGGACCATTCCTTACTGAACAGTCCCGAACAAGACCACCCCGGCAGTTGTCATGATCAACCGCCCCACACAGCCGAAATAAAAAGGGACCTCTAGACAGGGGTCAATCTTGCTCTCCAGTGGGAGCTACCCACGAAGCCTTGCTGCACCTCCCCTGTTTTAGCCATTCTAGGTTGATGAGGCTTGAGGCTGCGATTACCTTTATAGGACATATCATTTAGAATGCTCATCGTCCGCGTGACGATGTGCTGAAAGCATTCAATCCATACAAGTTCGTTCGGGGTTCGAACGAAACCGAAGGCACTATCTCGTTGCACTCATTTTGGAATCACCCTCAGAGTCAACGGCCATAGCCCTTGCACTCTGAATCACCATCTCGAACCTATAAGAACTATTCTGTCAAACTCATTATGGAATCACCCACAGAGTTATACTGACGTATAGCCCTTACACCTCGAGTCTTCACTTGCTCCACTTGGATTCATGACCTAATGTTTAATTGGAATCGATGTGGTTTTCGGATATCCAAATATGGAAACCCGATCCCAGTCTCATCGAAACCAAACACCATTTTAATGTCCAAGTTGTACTTAAGGGTTTAAACAATTAACTTATATTCAGGATGACATAAACAGATAGATGAATCACATTATCTCAACAGATAATTCATATCAAAAATTCATCTCACAAAGCAGCATATCACATATCTCATAGACATTCAAATCATCCAATATCAATCATTCAATAGATATCAACCAATTCATATATTCCACAACAATCATACACAAATAGGCATTATTAATTCCTTTATAATTAATTTAATCATCTTAAATCAAATTAATTACTTGAGAATTAAACAACTAACCCTGCTTAAACAATGATTAATTAATTATAGTTAATTAATTAATCACTCTTTAATCATCTTCATAATCCAATCAATTAATCTTCAATTTCAGATTAACTATCTTTCAATCATATTCTTAATTAATCACCTAGATTAATTATTATTTAATTACACTATGTAATTAACCCATCAATTAATTACACAGATTAATTTATCCTTAATCATTAATCTTAATTAATTCTAGTTAATTAATTCACAATAATTAATTACCTAAATCTTTAATTTATTACATTAATTAATAATTACTTCTCACTTCATTGATTAATTATCTTATAATTAATCACATTTATTAATTAATTAATTAATTAATTAATTATTCATTAATTACACTAATTAATTACCCTCTAATTTCAATAATTACATTTAAGTATTAATTATAAACTTAATTACAATTATTAATCAAACCTGATTAATCACAATCAGTAATTAACTTCCTTAATTACTACATCAATTAAACAATACCTTGATTTATTTCATTAATCAATTCTTTAATTACACTGAGTGATTATCCTTAATTACTTCCCTTAAGTAATTATACTTCTCTAATTATTATCCATCAAGTAATCTCTTAATTAATTACAATCAGTAATTATTTATTAATTACTTCACTAAGTAATTACACATCTTTAATTACTTTAAGTAATTATACTAAATTCCATCATTAAGTAATTCTTTTTAATTAATTAAACTTAATTAATTAACTAAAAAAAATTAACTATACTTAACTTAATTAATTACACTGTGTAATTAATTACCTTAATTACTTCATTAAGTAATTATATTTAAATAATTCTTCTTAATCATTAAGTAATTAACTTCTTAATTATTTATTAACTAATTATTCTTAATTAATTAAACTTTATTAATTAATTTTTAATTAAGTAATTAATTACACTTTATTAATTACACAATCTAATTAATTACACTTAATTAATTACACGATCTAATTTACCTTAATTTAATCACTTATATTAATCATTTAAGTAAATTAAGTAATTTACTTTTTTTTGGCATGGCCAGCCGGTTTTATAGTGGACCGTCCACTTTTATTACAAACATAATAAAGGTTGAAATACAGGAGTAAGGTAGAGGCACCTTAACTACTAAATAACAGAGTAAAATACAGCACAGGAGTGTGACAGACATGTCACATCTACAATAAAACTAACAAGACTAGGACTCCTCCAAGGAGGTAGTGACATCAAGAACGTCAACTACAACGGAAGAGGAGCCGTTCCCTAGCAAACCAATATACGGGCGAAAAAGGAGAGCAAGAGCAGGATCATATATGTCAGCGTCAGCCGAGTATATAAAAGATCGATCCCAAGACATATCAGCTAGCACAGTTGCATTAACCTCAGCTTTCAAACCATCCAAATCAAGAACCAGGGAGTCACCAGCAGGTCTATAAAATAGGCATCGTTGGTCCCTAAGATCAGCAGACACATAACGGAAAAAAGAACCATCAACTGGGTTGAAACGAATATCCGAACGACGATCAACCCAACATCTCTCAGACTCAACCCAAACTACAGGCAACTGGGGCGAAACAAGATCCTGAACAGCAGAGGAATCAACGGAAACATCAATAGGAACACTGGATGCAGATGGGGAAACTGGTCGCAAATCAGGAGACACCGCATCCGGAACGGAAGGAGCTACAGGAGTAGGGGCCACCGAAGAAACTTTGGGAACCCACTTCTTGAGGGGAGGCTGAGGCAGGGGAATCTTAGGCGCAGCAGCTGAACCAACAGAATGCAAGCAAGAAGAAACTAAGTGGCCAAAGGAGTGACAGGAGGAACAAATCTCCGGGACCCAACCGTAACGAACACGGACATCCACAACGTGACCAACAGCAAGCTGAACAGGAATAGAGGATGGGAGAGGCTTATTGAGAGTAATCTCTATAAGAGCCTTAGCATACATCAACTTATCACGCGCAACAGTATTAGCGTCAAAACACTTCAATTTACCAATATTGCAAGCCAGCCAATTCAAACTAAGGAGCGGCTGAAGTGCAGAGGGAATTTGAGAGAAATAAACCCAAATAGGGATAGAAAGAACTTGCTCACGAGCCCTAGCAACCGTAGGAGACCAGGGAGTAATAATGAATGGCTTCCCGTCAAAAAAGGAAGGCTCAGCCTTAAGTACATGACTGCGATCCTCAGGGGAGGAGAACAACAAGAAGTACAAGGAGTCTACCAACCTAACACGAAGGTCTCCACGAAGCCGCCAAGCCCTACGGCAAACAGATGACGCATCATGAAGACGTTGCTTAGGGTCCAAAAAGAATCCAACCAAATAATCATACCAAAAGTCCAGTCCAGCTTGCATTACATTGGCTGGAGGGATCATCACTCCATTATCCTCAACAATATCAAATTCTACTGGTTTGTAATCTCCCGCGTTACGAGGCAAGGATGTAAAGAGCAAGGACCAAGATTTGGTACCAACAGGGGATGGTGCTGCAGGAAACTCCACGACAGAAGGGATCACAACAGCAGCCACAGCAGGTAGGGCCGAACTTACTTTAACACCTGAACTCAAGACAGAACATGTGCGGTCAACATTCACAGGGGAAATAGTGCGAACAGTTGATGGGCATTGGGCACAACTCAAACCAACAGCTGCAACCTCACCCAACAACATACCAAACTCATCAAATTCACCGCCGTTAGTACCAATAACACCTGCATCATTCACAACCAAGGGCACAGGGCCAACTACTTTCCCAGATTCATCACCAACCGATGATAATTGCTTCTCCTTACGCATACGCTCACACTCAACGTCACCTGATACCGGCCTGACAGAAGGCAGCGGAGGGGAATCAAGTGCAGATAGCATGGGAAGGGACGAACTCGAGGCAACAGAAGGACGAACTTTGAAAACTCTACCTGAACGCGTTGAAGAAGGCGAAGACAGTGGAACAACTGGGATAGAGAGAGGGGGGAGAGGAAGGCATGGACGAAGGAGGGACGGCGGCAGAAAAGAGTGCGATAGAAGGAACTACAGGCGATTCGAAGGGAACAGGCGAAGAAAAAAATCGTCAAACAGAGAACCGCACGTAGGCATTGAATAATCAAGGAATTAATTAAGGAATTAATCAAGGAATTAATTAAGTAATTTACTTTAATTACCTTTATAATTAATCTTGATTAATATAAACCATTTTTTATTAACTTTTATCAATATATTTAAAAATTAAAATTTTAAATTCAATACTCTCAATTGGTTTATACTAAAACATCATCATTTAATTTAACATTATTAATTACCCTACCTTAATCACTTTTAAATTACTTCAAATACAATTTTATTTGAAAACATTATTATATCATTTAAACAAAAAATTTAAACCAAACTATTTTTAAAACAAAAGTTTAAATTATAAAAATCCAAACTTTAAAACTAAAATTTCTTTAAAGTCAACATTTCATTCTTAATAATACTAATTTAAACACTTTGTTTTAAAACAACAAATTTGTTTTAACTTTTGAAACTTCATTTTAAAAAAAATATAAAAGTCCGGTTAATACTAAACTATAAAACAAACAAACTATTTTTTTTTAAAACAAGGTTAACTTAAACTCGTTTAAATGCAAATTTTTAAAACATTCAAACATTTAAAACTTCTTTAAACTTTGTTTTTAAAATCTTAGTTTGCTTTTAATTTCTAAAATTAAATTTGCAGTAAAAATCAAACAAGATACAAATCCTGGAACAAACTCAAATAAATTTTTTGCTCTAAATTCACTTCCAAATAACCTGGACAAACTAAAAAAAACAGGAACAAACAACACGGGACAGCTCACGCAAAAACCCCGAGTTACCCTACTACAATCACGAGGCAAGCTTCGAGAAAAAAAACAGTGAATAAAACCATGGCTAAACATTGCCTTCCCAAACAAAAACAGATGTACCAATTGAACTCGTGCAAGTGCACGCTAAGGCTGGTCGACGGCGAACCCTGACGCGACACCCCACAAGTCGTCTCCGACCTCAACAACCACCACGTCCCTCGAAATCGAAGAAAACGCCACAGATTCGCAAAAGAGACAACAACATCTTCAAACAGTAAGTAATACGAACCCAAAAGTTCACCGTCAACGGCGAAATCCTCCACCAGAGGCCCTACCACGTCGCCCACTCACGTGCCTCGATCCACGCAACCTTTCCCCCCTCATGCGATACGCCCAAACTCAACAACGTCGACGAACTACCACCAATACCAACCCAAACCGAAAACAAACCAAAAACCCTACTATGCCGTGCCCCCATCGCCACGTCCATCAGAAAAACCTTTCAGCATTTTTCCTAAATCATCCAGAACCAAGACCTCCTCCCTGCCCAAGCTCGCCATCTACTTCGAAGCAGTACAACAGAAATTGACAAATAACCCAATTCAGTTAATTTCCCAATTCCTCTCCCCGTACTATTTTAAAAATTACAAACTTCCTTTTAAAATTCATGATTTTGAACAACAATTTATATCATAAGAACGGAAATTTAAATTATTGAAATTGATTTTCACTCGAGTTCGATTTTCACTGTAAATCTAACAGTTATGGTATATTGTTAAATATAAATTTCTAAATTTATTAATAATCACTAGATTACTTCATTATACTCAAATTCCTTCCAATATTCAGTGATTAATAATGATTAACTTGGAGGTCAGGAAATTTTTGTAGAACTAGAACATGAATAAGAACAGAGTCTTAAAACTTTCATAGCCACAGGTATTCAACAGCTAAATAAACTAGCATTTGAACCATCAAATCAAGCATGCAAACATTTGTACTATGTTTACTATAATCTTCATGCAACAGAACGAAATATGAAGGATTTAAACTGTTTTTAAAAGGTGTTTACTCACCAGAATTTTGAAGCACAGAATAGCTTTTTGTATGACTGCATTTGGATTTTCTGTAATTTAAATTTTCTTTTGCATTTTAATCTTTCTGTTGAAACATCGAATTTGCCTTTACATTTGCATGTTGATTTCCAGTTGATCTGAAGCCATTTACAGGTCGCAATTTGAATCATGGCTGTAAGCTTCAGATTTGATTATAGATTGAATCAAAGCTTCAGATTTTACAGATTTGAATTCTGTTTTCAGGTTCCAGCTGAATCTTGCATTTGGTTTCTCATTGAATGATCTTGGGTTTTTGATTTCAGTTTGAAGTTTTCACTTGGTTTCTTTTTTTTTTTTGGTTGAAGACAATTAAAGAGGTTTTAGCTGAAGAAAATAAACAACGGATCTTTTCTCTTGAATTTTTATTTTCTTTTGAACTTATAATTAAAACAAACTTTTCTTTTAAACATAAAGATGCCACTTGTTAAATGCATAACTTCATGTATTAACAAATGTCCAACCCTTTAATATTATGAATACAAGTGTATTTTCATAAATTCTTATGATGCCATGAGTTTAAAGATTACATTAATCATTTGTTTATAAATAAATAAACCTTAGTTACTATATTAATCTAATACTCATGTTATATATGTATAACTATGAAATGCAATATATTTATAACTTTGTGTTTTAATTTATAATTATTTAAAACTCACTCCATAAAGATAAGTTTTAAAAGAAAGTAACATTTATTTAAATTTTATTTTAAAAGGTTTAAACTAAAGTTATTATAACTATATTGATATTATATTTAAAAATCTAAATTTGCTTCCAAAATCCAATTTAAAGAAAAAAATTTAAATCTTTATAATAATGTACTTATTTTTGCAAGCTATTATTCTTTTAAATAAAAATTAAATTTTCCCTTAAGTGTTTTATAAATAACATAAACTTTAAATAGCTTTTGGAAAAAACATTTTTATTGAATTAAATCAAATCAAAACTTTCCAAATTACTATAAAAACGTGTGTATGTTAAAATTTTGAAAACATATTTTCTATTTAAGTTTAATTCATATATTTCCATTTACAACAAATACCCAAATATGAATATTCATTATAAATAGAACATCTTAAATACTAACTTCAGAAATAATTTGAATTTTAAAACAAAACATCAAATCACAATATATAAACATATATATATATATATATATATATATATATATATATATATATATTATAATTTGAAAATATTTTTATTAAATTTAAATTGAACCAATTTCCTATTTACAATGTATACATATATACATTACCAATGGAATATTTTTATTAATTTTAAAAGATTAATTATTATTAATTACACACATATATCATTATTATAATTTGAAAATAATAAACATTCAAATTAAATTATCATTGAATTTTGAAAAGAAAACATTTGTTAAATTAAATTAATTATTAGTTTTGAATATAAAATATTTGGTTAATTTAGATTTTAGATCAACATAATCATATTTTAAAATAAATTATAAATGGAAATTATTAAATAAGTATTGCCCAAAATTCCGGGACATCACATTCCTTCCCCCTTAAAAGAATTTCGTCCCCGAAATTAAAAGCAAATTTAATTTAATAATTCCATACAGATTTTAAATTAAACAGCAACAAATGCTATTAACCATACTAGAAACCATAACATCCAATTCAAACAATCAATTCTAACTATCCAGGCAAAATTCTGGACAGAATTTCCTTGAGTTTCCCTAGTACAAACACCGGGTTACTCACCCTACAGAATCTAAACTATCTTCTCTACTTTGAATCTATAACTCCTATAAATGTAGATCTACAATCTAAACAGGGTACCGGATTACAGACAGTCCAATCAACTTCCAAATCTCCATGATCTGTTGGTTCTGATCCAGTGATAGATCAAACACTTATCCTTAAGAGAATATTCAAAGATTCCCGTACACTCCTGAGCTAGCTTCCCATTTTATCCAATCTCATCACTCTTTCAAAGAAAATTTATCCAAAAAATAAATCTCCGACATCAAATTCCGGATCTCTTCGTCTCTTGACCACAACCTCTGCTGATCCTGGACTGCCCTCAATCTTCCTGACAATCCAACTTCACAGATGCATCTCAAATCAAAGCTGGATCAAGAATGAGATGACCTCCAAATTCTACTCAACAAGATGATTCTCCTAAAAATCTATCGAAATCCAAACACCACTCTACCATACATCATCAAGAACTTCAAACTTGCTTCTCCTATCCGGAAACAAAACAGATGCTCCTGACATCAAAGCCTTCAGATCCCAAAAGAACTTCCTAAAGAAAATCTTAAATCCAAGAAAACAAAAATCCTTCGATGAATCCGAGTTGCTTCTATCTTGGAATAGCTGCCACCATGCTTCCGCTGCAACTCTGATCCGAAGAAGATGAGAATGCTTCTGATGAACATAAGCACAAACTTGATCAACTTATCCAGAAACATTGTCCATCAAATCCCATAAAAGCTTAATGACCTACCTGACTTGGTCACAAATACTACAGCAACAATCCATTCAGAAAACTAGATCCAATCAACCCCGATTGCTCGCAAAATCCTCTCTCCTGGATTCTTCTCTCTACTAGGCCAAACCACCAGAAAATCCAAGAACCAAATCGAAACAGAACTCCATCTCCCGATGCGGACAAATTCCTTTGACTTCCTCGAAAATATTCAGAGAGTCTCAAACCCCTTCGATAACTCAAACATCTTCAAAGATGTCTCAAACTAAAGCAAAGATTACTAAAAGAACTTCCGAACCATCGCAAGTCACTTTTGCGATAACACCTAGTTCAGATTCCAAAGAAACTATTCTTTCTTACATAACAGAACAAATTAAGCCCTTCAAAAGAAGAAACTAATGGTCCACCTCCACCACAAACATCTTACTCTATAAGAGCTTCTGGAAGAAAAAGACAAGCCTTCACCATTTGCTCGATCTATTGACAGAAAAATCTCAAAAGACTTCTGAACCATCGAAGAAACGGACCACACAACTGCTGATCTAAAAGATCTTCCTGACAGCACATTCAACACCTGAGCTGCCCTTGCTACTACAGACCTCCTATCCAAAAACTCCTTGAATCCCAAAGCTACATCAACCAACTCCACAAAAAGAGTCTTCAAGATAGACAGAAACCTCTCAAGAAACTCGGGCTTCAGACCAAGCACAAACACATAGCTGAACTGAGTCTCCCACTCCAAAACAGATAAGACTCCTTCCTATGGTTGCTAAATACCATTACTTGCTTCAGCTCTCCCAACTGATCCAAACTCTAGAGAATCCGCACGCACGAGCGCATTCCAAACTTATACCCCAAAAATAAACTCCGAACCTTTAAAAGATTTCCTTCAGAGATTGGTGAAATCCATACACCAAGCTGCAAAGCTCACTTGAGACGGTATTAGGTCTACAGTCTCGACAAATACACTTCTAACCAACGGTAGTAGTCGTGTTACACACACCACTACCTTATCTACCTTTATAACTTATATTGGAAAACCTGAACTGGTAACGCAACAAAATAGGTAGGAATATATATGTAACGACCCAGTATTTTCAACCCTTCGCATCCGCACATGTCGGACTTGAATTGTTCAAAATACTGCGTTGTAAAATAAATTTGGCAAAACTCAGAATATGTAGTAAATAAATCACAGAATCACATACATATATCAGAACTCACAGCGGAAATAAAATATACAGTGGTTCATGAAGCCACTATAAAACTTTAACCAAATAGAATTTACATAGTTTAGAATCTGCAATACAGCTGTAGACAAAAATAGAAACAGAGTCTTCCAATTTGATTGATTGCAAATAAGATAAAGACTGAAAGGCTTCCGGCAGTATGAATGATCTACGGGATGACATAACTCCGGAGAGAAACTGAAACTGCAACTCAGGCTGACCCGAGCGTAAAATAAAACATAACACTCGAGTCAGGACATACATACTTATATAATGTAAGCTAATTCAAGTGTACTGTAATATAGAGCAAGTAACTTAAAGGATGCTTGGGACCGCCCATCCTCTAAGGATCCGTCAAACTATTTACTATGTAGTATATTGCGCTATTATACTAGTGTCTATTTATAAAATAAACTTACTTTTAAGTAGCGTTAAGGCTTTACATTTTCCACCTTAACACGTAATAGTCCCAGTAGTCCATCCAATATCATAGCTCCTCCTGATCGGGAAGCAACTAGAGGATACCACACGGGCTACGGGAGAAATCTAAACTCGTACAAGGCGCGGTATGGTAGGTGACACGGCATAACTAGGCAATGCCAGGGTAGATATACCAATTACGCATCCGGGCCGATGGTAACGCGAAGCCGCAGCAACCGCTCACCTCGAAACAACTCCCCAAATCAAAATAGAAGTGGCCACTGAATCAATCCAAAGTCATAGTATAATATCGAAGAGGAGTGTCCGATCAGAGGAATGACCTCATTAACCCGTCGATCGCTCCTGTTTTAGCCACCTTATGCCAACTCACGGGAGTCGGGTCCACGTATTTACCTTACAGGAAACGTCGCCACCAACCTACTTCATTCTGGAATCTCCACCGCGTACACGGTTAGTCAAAGTGGTTTTCGGTATCGACAGAGAGTATGTCCATATCCGATCCCGGTCTCTTTGCCAACCCATCGTTATTATAACACCGTGGTCTTTTAAAACAGTTTATACTTTAAAACCAAAATAAACATTTCTATTTCAAACTATAAACACGATATCATTCAAAACCCAAAACAATATGATACCGTTATATTCAAGTATAATTCTTTTCCAAAAACCATACTGCTTAAAATTTATAATATCTGGAAACCAAATATTTAAATTATATCTTCAAAACATAATATTTTGGAAATTTTACTTTAAAACCATAACTCCCAAACACAATGGTTTGGACATTCAACGGTATATAGAATAAATGGTTTAACTTTATGGTTACTTTGTAAAGAAGATAATTTACATAGCTTTACAAATATATTTCTTTATTTTAAACCATAATTTAAATATCACTTCATGTTCCCAAGACCATTTCAATTCCTATATATATATCCAATTGGAGTATTAATATTCAAAACTAAGGTTGGATATTTTTTCTTTCAACAAATTAGTGTTTATTATTTCGTCTTGAATATTCCCATAAATTCCATAGATAAAACTCCAAAATTATGCCATTAAATAATTTCAAAATTTACTTAACACTAGAATGTTCATCTTAAATTTATTAAGAAAAATCCAGTTATAAATCTCATATCTTAAAGGTCTCCAAAACTTAAACATAAATATAATTTATCAAATTCCTTAAATTTCAAAACAATCAAATTCCAGATTCTATAGCACTTAGGAAATGCTACCTAAAGTTACGGGTAAAACTAGTCCAATTTCAAAAGACAGCATTTAAATGCTTTAGTAGATTGTTTAACTTAATAAATATTTCCAAATATAACTTATATATATATTTCTTAACTGAAATCTTATCCTTTCAAAAATCCAGAATTTCCAAAATAAGTTATATTCCAAAATTTTATTCAAATATTTATTTATTTATTTATTAACATTTATAACTCATTCAAAATCAATATAAAATCCTTTAAAGATATTAAATCAAATATTTAACTTCCAAAATAATTTTAAATATTTCAGAAAATATTATAAGGACCACGGGCCTGTATATAGTTTTCTAGCCTAGGTCAAGTGATACGGATTTATATCATTTCAATCCGTAATTTACAAACCCCGGGTTCTATCATTTCAAACCCGCAATCCCAAGTTAACAGTTAAACAGTTAACATAATAATAGCACAGTAATCATCATTTAGGCCTATCATTTCAGCCCACAACAATCTAAATTTAACAGGGAACTTGCAGTGGTGATTTAAGCAGTAAATAAACAATAATATAATATAACTGCAGAAATAATACAACAGATAATAACTGATGAGGTGTCAATTTAAATGGGATTCATCATTCTACGTTATACTACAGACAGATAATATTTAAATAAAAATTTTACACATACACTTGCGATAATTCACAAAATATATGTACATATGTCTGGTGAGAAATACTCACCTTAAACGCTGCAGTGGATCTAAATCAAACACGGTATCTACTTCGGAAAAAAAAACGGAAAGCACGATCAAACTTCGGCGGATGCAAAGCCTTGACTTAAATCTATAAGATCCAAATACCAAGTATGCGAATTTAAAAATTACGGTCAAAGCAAAATTTCAGAACAACTGGAACGAATAGAATAAAAGAAATTTAGTTCAACTTGCTCGACTACTACAACCCGCTAACCGTCTCAACATATCCTAGGCCCATACTTCAACCGTACGCATGCATAAAATAAATTGAATAAATTGCAAAATAAATTGCAAATTTAATACAATTGATTGAATAAAAAGATGTTATGCACCCAAACAAAACAAATACATGTTTAGACATTATTAAATTATTTCTCACATTTTTAATCATATTTATCATGATCAATTATTTTCATTCTCATATATATTTATTTAAATAAAATGACAATATTGGCAACAAACACAATACTGTTCAAATTATTCGATTTAATCAAATGTAGCCACTAACTACATTCGAATTCATTAAATAATACTTTATTTCACATACATGTTCATCATGTTTAGGCAAATTATTTCTTCTTTTACTTTTATTATTAAACATTAAAAGGTGATTATTGGTATACATCACCAATATCCTTTTATTAACCATAATAAATACAATCCATTGATATTTATCCACCCAAATTCTCAAATAAGTAGTTAAATTTATTTTTAACCATCTTAAATTTATTTCAACCATTAAAAATTGAAATAAATGTCATTTTATTATATTCACCCAAGATTTATTCATACAATATTGTTTATTTGAATTAAACAACATTTCATATCATTTTCTCCTTATCAATTTATCTTCTCCATTATTAAATTGTAATTCTTTTTTTTTTCTATGCCTTCCTCTTCAAACTGCACTTATCCAAATCCACAATACCACTAACTACATCATAACTACACTAATTCCATAGTCTAGCTTCCTACAATCAATTTATATCATTTCTTCCAGCCTACTACTAACAAAGTTCTATATGTATTTATAAATGGCACGGCATGATGGGGAAGTAGCCGAGCAAGGAAATCAGAGAACACAAGAAGGAGGAAGGAAAATTGGAAGAAGCAAAGAAATAAACAATGCAAATTATTTACCTGATAGAAGCTTGTACCAGAGAGGGACAAACAAGGAGATATGAAAACTTATGTGAATGAGGCAAAGTATTTATAGATAAACTTGCGAAATAAAAAGGGGAGATAAATAGGCAGGTTTGAAAACGTAAGGAATAAATGCAAGCGTTGATTTTTGAGTGCATGCGTTTAGGCAAGAGATTTATTTCCAGTTCTTCTTGTTTGAACGCTACACGAAAATTGTGATAAATGCATGCGTTGATTTCTCTTTCCAGTTTTATGTTTGACCGATATCACTCTTTTGGATTTTTTTTTTTTAGATAGCTTGCGTGATTTATACCAGTTATAATCTAAATTTAAAGCATGCGTTACTGCAAATTTGAACAGATTTGATTGAGGAAGCAAAACTTGAGCTCTTGCGTGATTTATGGTAAGCAATGAAAAAGCTTTTAACTGAAAAGGCAAAAGTAATAAATGCTTACATAAATATTTACTTGATCAATGGTTCGAAAAATTTATTTATTGCAAATCAAACGCGGTGGAAACAGAGAGATATAATGGGTATGCGAAAATTTGCAAAGATAGGCAAGATTAAATTTTGAATGCATTTAATTTAGGTGAGAGGAAAAATGGCAATTGGAAGAGTTGATATTTTTGTGGATAAGGCTGCGTGAATAAATGAATATAGTGACATGCTCAAGAAACAAATGGTAAGAGGCAAATGTCAAAATGTTAAAAGAATAAAATTTTGTGTCACGCGCAAAGGAAGGCAAATTTGATTTCCATATTCTTCTAATCAATTAATTCCCCTTTAATTGCCTTTAATTGATTTCAATTGATTACCTTATCCCTTTTAATTACCCTCCTTAATTGATTTCAATTAATTACCATATTACCAATTAATTATCCTCCTTTAATTACATACTCAAATTTGGTTACTAACTTAATTAGTTAATTAACCCTTTTTGTTAATTATCAATCCTGCGACGTCTCACATTAATCCGTCCGCTTTGTAGGCACTGGTAGCCGGACTGGTTACACGGGCAGATTTCTCCTACAAAATGGGGATTAACCTCGTGTCCTCATGCCATTAACCAAAAGAATTAACTTATTTATCTTTCATCAATTTTATTAATTTGCATTAATTATTCAATAAATTAATTCTGGTCAACTACTGAAATTTTACAATTAATTTCTCTATTAATTGTCATAAATTTCTTTTTGAAATATCTATTAATTGTCATTAACTCCATTTTAAAATATCCGTATGTGCCTTTATTCAAGTTTTGAATTGCTAACTAGGAATAAGGTAGATTTATCAAATAAATTGATTGTAAGTTTCATTGTTTTAAATTGCTTAACAATGTTCACTGCTAACATAATTAATATGTCAAAATTGAGAATATTCCACCAACATGATTTGCATGTCATAACCTACCAAATTAACATAATTAATTAACTACTTTAATATGTTACAAATTTTCTCCTTTTCATTATTTTTAGGGAATGGGTATAACAACAGATATTATGATAATATCCAAAACATTTAGTTACCACTCACTTCATTATACATTATAAAAATTTCCTTTTTTTTTTCTTCTTAAATTTAGTTACAAAAATCATATTAAATTAACGAGTTTAATTCTCTAAATTAAATATTTAAACAATATTGGTAAACACAATTTATATAAATTATATTTCTAAAAACAAAAAAATTAAAAGAAATAAATAGCTAAAAACTAGGGCTGTTACACTCTCCCCCACTTAAGTACTTTTCGTCCTCGAAAAGGAACAAAAGAAAAGAAACAAAGGAAGATAAGCTAGATAAACAAGAACTTTAAACGAATAGTTCCGGATTTGAAGCACGAAGAAGATCTTCTAGAATCGGTTTTACTCTTTTCAGTTCGACCGTCGGTCTATGGGTGGTAAGCGGTGCTCAGGCCCCGATGAGTAACAAAGATTTTTAAAGATTATAGAAAAGATTTCTAAATAGACTGGTATAAGCAATAGCCTCCTCATTCTGTAGCAGATAGGGAAACCAAGGACACTTAAAGATAGTTTGAAAACAAATAAGATAATAAATTTGCAATCATAATGCTTTGAAATCATTAAATTTATAAATTTGGAAATCATGCTACTAAAATCATAATACCTTTAAAATAATCTTCATTTATACCTTTTAAATTCAATGCCAAACAATATTCATTTCAAGGTTGAAATATTCCTAAGTTCATTTATAAAAAAAAATTTCCAAAACATTTTATTTTTAGAAACAGCAGCACTCATAATATGCTATAGTAGATATAATAGTATTCCAAATCAGTTTATTATGTACTTAACTCTGAATTTTAACAAATAACCTAACACTTTATTAAAAATACTTATCTTATAAATAAGATATTCCTTCAATAAGTTACCCTTGAATTTCCATTTGAAAACCAATTCTCAATTATCAAAATTTAGTGATATTAGAATACGTCTTAACTATTTATTTAGACATCAATTAAACTATGATTTGAAGATATATAATCCTTACTCCAAAAATATCCCTTTCAAATATATTTTCCTTATTCAAAGATACCTTGTTTATTACACAAACATATTCATTTCAGGAAATAACCTTTTATTAAAATCTCTTGGTTAGATTTACGGCTCCATATTAAATTAATTTGATTATTAAGACATTTGAATAAAATTCCTTAAATTCCTTTTCCTTATTTATCCCCATTAATCTTTTATAACTAAAATTTAAGTGTATAATATTTATTATAACCACTCAAATTTTATTCATAAAATCCTTTTATATTGTATATTATCCAATTACATGTTAACTTTTGAAAATCAAGGTAAGTTATATTAAATGAAATTGGGTGTTATACAAATAAAACTTTCAATTTAATTATCTCCAATTAGAACCTTTTTATTCAAATTTTTGTTATTATATTTATTTTCCTTCCTCAAGATAAACTTTAAGAATTAAATTCCTGATTCCCTTCAAACCATTTAGAGATAACTAAATATATATACCTAATATGTCAAATCAAATTTAAATTATATATCTATATATATTAAGTCATACTTTAGAAATTCAAATCAATTAAAATCTCAAGGAAACACTGTAGCCAGACTACAGAATGGTCTTTTCACTTCGAAACTCGAAAATGAATGTCGATGATGCTGCAGTCATCACCGAAATTATTTTCCAGCGACAAAGAGAAAAGCACTAATTTTAAAATTTCTTTGGAAACAAATTTCTATACAAAAATACTTATTACATCCTTTTAAAATTTAAACACAAGGTTTGAAATCATCAGAAATTTAATTCTCAAGTTTTAGTTTTAAATTCATTTCTGTTTCCAAATTAATTTATAACCATTGTTTTATATTCACTTATTTATTAGACAAACACATGGCTTACAACACCATAAATAAAATCAAAACTATTATCTCTTGACAACTAGTTAAATTAATTATAAAATTTTGAAAATTATACTCATATATATAATATTAGATTTTAATTTCAAATATAGGAATAAACTTCTCAAACCAGGATAGAGACTCAAATTTGATGAACTCAAATCAAATAGAATTCAAGATAAATTGAAATCAGAAGATCAGAATAAGGAAACTGGGTAAGTCTATATAAGTCGCGGACAACCTTGACCTAGTCATCCGTGACTTAAAGAGCCATATCGATGTGGTTGGGGTAAATCTACATTTGATCCGAAGAGATAGAATTTGGAATAACCAAAGATACTAGCATATAAACCGAGGATAAATATAAATCTCCGGTGAATCAATGCTAATGGTAAAGGAGTTTCACCCCTTTATTAGAATAATGGCGAGACCGCCAATTTACAATAAAGATCATCCGAAGTGGAGTTATGAGATACTCCAGAATCTAAAGCAGATGAAAAAGTGAGGGATACAAATGAGCTTTGGAACCGTAGGGAATGTTCCAAAATTCGAAAAGAGAGTGGTTCAATCTCGAATGAACGTGATTCTGTAAATCAAATTTACCATACATTCTAAGTTTTTCCTAGAACCAAAGCTCTGATACCAAATGTAACGACCCAGTATTTTCAACCCTTCGCATCCGCACATGTCGGACTTGAATTGTTCAAAATACTGCGTTGTAAAATAAATTTGGCAAAACTCAGAATATGTAGTAAATAAATCACAGAATCACATACATATATCAGAACTCACAGCGGAAATAAAATATACAGTGGTTCATGAAGCCACTATAAAACTTTAACCAAATAGAATTTACATAGTTTAGAATCTGCAATACAGCTGTAGACATAAATAGAAACAGAGTCTTCCAATTTGATTGATTGCAAATAAGATAAAGACTGAAAGGCTTCCGGCAGTATGAAAGATCTACGGGATGACATAACTCCGGAGAGAAACTGAAACTGCAACTCAGGCTGACCCGAGCGTAAAATAAAACATAACACTCGAGTCAGGACATACATACTTATATAATGTAAGCTAATTCAAGTGTACTGTAATATAGAGCAAGTAACTTAAAGGATGCTTGGGACCGCCCATCCTCTAAGGATCCGTCAAACTATTTACTATGTAGTATATTGCGCTATTATACTAGTGTCTATTTATAAAATAAACTTACTTTTAAGTAGCGTTAAGGCTTTACATTTTCCACCTTAACACGTAATAGTCCCAGTAGTCCATCCAATATCATAGCTCCTCCTGATCGGGAAGCAACTAGAGGATACCACACGGGCTACGGGAGAAATCTAAACTCGTACAAGGCGCGGTATGGTAGGTGACACGGCACAACTAGGCAATGCCAGGGTAGATATACCAATTACGCATCCGGGCCGATGGTAACGCGAAGCCGCAGCAACCGCCCACCTCGAAACAACTCCCCAAATCAAAATAGAAGTGGCCACTGAATCAATCCAAAGTCATAGTATAATATCGAAGAGGAGTGTCCGATCAGAGGAATGACCTCATTAACCCGTCGATCGCTCCTGTTTTAGCCACCTTATGCCAACTCACGGGAGTCGGGTCCACGTATTTACCTTACAGGAAACGTCGCCACCAACCTACTTCATTCTGGAATCTCCACCGCGTACACGGTTAGTCAAAGTGGTTTTCGGTATCGACAGAGAGTATGTCCATATCCGATCCCGGTCTCTTTGCCAACCCATCGTTATTATAACACCGTGGTCTTTTAAAACAGTTTATACTTTAAAACCAAAATAAACATTTCTATTTCAAACTATAAACACGATATCATTCAAAACCCAAAACAATATGATACCGTTATATTCAAGTATAATTCTTTTCCAAAAACCATACTGCTTAAAATTTATAATATCTGGAAACCAAATATTTAAATTATATCTTCAAAACATAATATTTTGGAAATTTTACTTTAAAACCATAACTCCCAAACACAATGGTTTGGACATTCAACGGTATATAGAATAAATGGTTTAACTTTATGGTTACTTTGTAAAGAAGATAATTTACATAGCTTTACAAATATATTTCTTTATTTTAAACCATAATTTAAATATCACTTCATGTTCCCAAGACCATTTCAATTCCTATATATATATCCAATTGGAGTATTAATATTCAAAACTAAGGTTGGATATTTTTTCTTTCAACAAATTAGTGTTTATTATTTCGTCTTGAATATTCCCATAAATTCCATAGATAAAACTCCAAAATTATGCCATTAAATAATTTCAAAATTTACTTAACACTAGAATGTTCATCTTAAATTTATTAAGAAAAATCCAGTTATAAATCTCATATCTTAAAGGTCTCCAAAACTTAAACATAAATATAATTTATCAAATTCCTTAAATTTCAAAACAATCAAATTCCAGATTCTATAGCACTTAGGAAATGCTACCTAAAGTTACGGGTAAAACTAGTCCAATTTCAAAAGACAGCATTTAAATGCTTTAGTAGATTGTTTAACTTAATAAATATTTCCAAATATAACTTATATATATATTTCTTAACTGAAATCTTATCCTTTCAAAAATCCAGAATTTCCAAAATAAGTTATATTCCAAAATTTTATTCAAATATTTATTTATTTATTTATTAACATTTATAACTCATTCAAAATCAATATAAAATCCTTTAAAGATATTAAATCAAATATTTAACTTCCAAAATAATTTTAAATATTTCAGAAAATATTATAAGGACCACGGGCCTGTATATAGTTTTCTAGCCTAGGTCAAGTGATACGGATTTATATCATTTCAATCCGTAATTTACAAACCCCGGGTTCTATCATTTCAAACCCGCAATCCCAAGTTAACAGTTAAACAGTTAACATAATAATAGCACAGTAATCATCATTTAGGCCTATCATTTCAGCCCACAACAATCTAAATTTAACAGGGAACTTGCAGTGGTGATTTAAGCAGTAACTAAACAATAATATAATATAACTGCAGAAATAATACAACAGATAATAACTGATGAGGTGTCAATTTAAATGGGATTCATCATTCTACGTTATACTACAGACAGATAATATTTAAATAAATTTTTTACACATACACTTGCGATAATTCACAAAATATATGTACATATGTCTGGTGAGAAATACTCACCTTAAACGCTGCAGTGGATCTAAATCAAACACGGTATCTACTTCGGAAAAAAAAACGGAAAGCACGATCAAACTTCGGCGGATGCAAAGCCTTGACTTAAATCTATAAGATCCAAATACCAAGTATGCGAATTTAAAAATTACGGTCAAAGCAAAATTTCAGAACAACTGGAACGAATAGAATAAAAGAAATTTAGTTCAACTTGCTCGACTACTACAACCCGCTAACCGTCTCAACATATCCTAGGCCCATACTTCAACCGTACGCATGCATAAAATAAATTGAATAAATTGCAAAATAAATTGCAAATTTAATACAATTGATTGAATAAAAAGATGTTATGCACCCAAACAAAACAAATACATGTTTAGACATTATTAAATTATTTCTCACATTTTTAATCATATTTATCATGATCAATTATTTTCATTCTCATATATATTTATTTAAATAAAATGACAATATTGGCAACAAACACAATACTGTTCAAATTATTCGATTTAATCAAATGTAGCCACTAACTACATTCGAATTCATTAAATAATACTTTATTTCACATACATGTTCATCATGTTTAGGCAAATTATTTCTTCTTTTACTTTTATTATTAAACATTAAAAGGTGATTATTGGTATACATCACCAATATCCTTTTATTAACCATAATAAATACAATCCATTGATATTTATCCACCCAAATTCTCAAATAAGTAGTTAAATTTATTTTTAACCATCTTAAATTTATTTCAACCATTAAAAATTGAAATAAATGTCATTTTATTATATTCACCCAAGATTTATTCATACAATATTGTTTATTTGAATTAAACAACATTTCATATCATTTTCTCCTTATCAATTTATCTTCTCCATTATTAAATTGTAATTCTTTTTTTTTTTTCTATGCCTTCCTCTTCAAACTGCACTTATCCAAATCCACAATACCACTAACTACATCATAACTACACTAATTCCATAGTCTAGCTTCCTACAATCAATTTATATCATTTCTTCCAGCCTACTACTAACAAAGTTCTATATGTATTTATAAATGGCACGGCATGATGGGGAAGTAGCCGAGCAAGGAAATCAGAGAACACAAGAAGGAGGAAGGAAAATTGGAAGAAGCAAAGAAATAAACAATGCAAATTATTTACCTGATAGAAGCTTGTACCAGAGAGGGACAAACAAGGAGATATGAAAACTTATGTGAATGAGGCAAAGTATTTATAGATAAACTTGCGAAATAAAAAGGGGAGATAAATAGGCAGGTTTGAAAACGTAAGGAATAAATGCAAGCGTTGATTTTTGAGTGCATGCGTTTAGGCAAGAGATTTATTTCCAGTTCTTCTTGTTTGAACGCTACACGAAAATTGTGATAAATGCATGCGTTGATTTCTCTTTCCAGTTTTATGTTTGAACGATATCACTCTTTTGGATTTTTTTTTTTTTTTAGATAGCTTGCGTGATTTATACCAGTTATAATCTAAATTTAAAGCATGCGTTACTGCAAATTTGAACAGATTTGATTGAGGAAGCAAAACTTGAGCTCTTGCGTGATTTATGGTAAGCAATGAAAAAGCTTTTAACTGAAAAGGCAAAAGTAATAAATGCTTACATAAATATTTACTTGATCAATGGTTTGAAAAATTTATTTATTGCAAAACAAACGCAGTGGAAACAGAGAGATATAATGGGTATGCGAAAATTTGCAAAGATAGGCAAGATTAAATTTTGAATGCATTTAATTTAGGTGAGAGGAAAAATGGCAATTGGAAGAGTTGATATTTTTGTGGATAAGGCTGCGTGAATAAATGAATACAGTGACATGCTCAAGAAACAAATGGTAAGAGGCAAATGTCAAAATGTTAAAAGAATAAAATTTTGTGTCACGCGCAAAGGAAGGCAAATTTGATTTCCATATTCTTCTAATCAATTAATTCCCCTTTAATTGCCTTTAATTGATTTCAATTGATTACCTTATCCCTTTTAATTACCCTCCTTAATTGATTTCAATTAATTACCATATTACCAATTAATTATCCTCCTTTAATTACATACTCAAATTTGGTTACTAACTTAATTAGTTAATTAACCCTTTTTGTTAATTATCAATCCTGCGACGTCTCACATTAATCCGTCCGCTTTGTAGGCACTGGTAGCCGGACTGGTTACACGGCCAGATTTCTCCTACAAAATAGGGATTAACCTCGTGTCCTCATGCCATTAACCAAAAGAATTAACTTATTTATCTTTCATCAATTTTATTAATTTGCATTAATTATTCAATAAATTAATTCTGGTCAACTACTGAAATTTTACAATTAATTTCTCTATTAATTGTCATAAATTTCTTTTTGAAATATCTATTAATTGTCATTAACTCCATTTTAAAATATCCGTACGTGCCTTTATTCAAGTTTTGAATTGCTAACTAGGAATAAGGTAGATTTATCAAATAAATTGATTGTAAGTTTCATTGTTTTAAATTGCTTAACAATGTTCACTGCTAACATAATTAATATGTCAAAATTGAGAATATTCCACCAACATGATTTGCATGTCATAACCTACCAAATTAACATAATTAATTAACTACTTTAATATGTTACAAATTTTCTCCTTTTCATTATTTTTAGGGAATGGGTATAACAACAGATATTATGATAATATCCAAAACATTTAGTTACCACTCACTTCATTATACATTATAAAAATTTCCTTTTTTTTTTCTTCTTAAATTTAGTTACAAAAATCATATTAAATTAACGAGTTTAATTCTCTAAATTAAATATTTAAACAATATTGGTAAACACAATTTATATAAATTATATTTCTAAAAACAAAAAAATTAAAAGAAATAAATAGCTAAAAACTAGGGCTGTTACAATATATATATATATATATATATATATATATTCAAAATTACAAATACGCTCTCTCAAGGAAGACACCATTCCAGAGCCTAGGTACTCGCTCAACCTAGCGCTCTGATACCACATTGTAACGACCTGCCTTCCTATCTCCAGAAAGACGCATCATTAAGAAGAAAAGAAAGGGATAGAAAAGAGAAAAGAAAGAAAAGAAGAACCAAACAACATCAGAATCTCACAGCGGAACGAATAAATTATATTAATCAAATAAAATGTTACATAGTATAATATACATCAAAGTTATACATCTCAAACTACACAAAACTAGACAGTTATAACACCTGTCTAGTTATTACAACTCTAGTACAACACAGATAACAGAAACAACTCAAACACAGCGGAAACACTATATATATATATATATATATATATATCTACACGCTGAAGCCACCTGCTCCATATCTCCTTCAGATCTCGTCAAAGCAAACCTGAAACACTTGACTACTCATACATAATATGATTACCCAAGAGTTTAATAAAACAGAAAATAAACACTCGGGTCAGACAGGGGTCTGGTGCGAGTAAATGGTTAAAAGTTGCTTGACTTTAGAAAATCATTTGGAAGGAAGGTATCACGTAAGACTCCCCACAAATAAACATAGGTAAGTTTTTACCTTACGCTAACCAAAACATTTGATAGGAAATCCAGCGATATTATAATAGTGTCTAAGGTTTTCAAAATAAAATACAGAAATAGCTGGAATGCTTACATCTCACGTTCCAACATAGTTGGGCACAATCAAAACCGTACAGGCAATTATTGGATTTTGGATTCCATACAATGGTAGGGATACTGGGGTACCGCTCGTCACAGTACGTGGCCTAGATCACCGTACCGAGGAGTACGCCCGCTCCCCTGCAGCACAGAGCCGGGACCATTCCTTACTGAACAGTCCCGAACAAGACCACCCCGGCAGTTGTCATGATCAACCGCCCCACACAACCGAAATAAAAAGGGACCTCTAGACAGGGTTCAATCTTGCTCTCCAGTGGGAGCTACCCACGAAGCCTTGCTGCATCTCCCCTGTTTTAGCCATTCCCGGTTGATGAGGCTTGAGGCTGCGATTACCTTTATAGGACATATCACTTAGAATGCTCATCGTCCGCCTAACGATGTGCTGAAAGCATTCAATCCATACAAGTTCGTTCCGGGTTCGAACGAAACCGAAGGCACAATCTCGTTGCACTCATTTTGGAATCACTCTCAGAGTCAACGACCATAGCCCTTGCACTCTGAATCACCATCTCGAACCTATAAGCACTATTCCGTCAAACTCATTACGGAATCACCCACAGAGTTATACTGACGTATAGCCCTTACACCTCGAGTCTTCACTTGCTCCACTTGGATTCACGACCTAACGTTTAATTGGAATCGATGTGGTTTTCGGATATCCAAATATGGAAACCCGATCCCGATCTCATCGAAACCAAATGCCATTTTAATGTCCAAGTTGTACTTAAGGGTTTAAACAATTAACTTATATTCAGGATGACATAAAAAGATATATGAATCACATTATCACAACAGATAATTCATATCAAACATTCATCTCACAAAGCAGCATATCACATATCTCATAGACATCCAAATCATCCAATATCAATCATTCAATAGATATCAACCAATTCAGATATTCCACAACAATCATACACAAATAGGCATTATTAATTCCTTTATAATTAATTTAATCATCTTAAATCAAATTAATTACTTGAGAATTAAACAACTAACCCTGCTTAAACAATCATTAATTAATTACAGTTAATTAATTATTTACTCTTTAATCACCTTCATAATCCAATCAATTAATCTTCAATTTCAGATTAATTATCTTTCAATCATATTCTTAATTAATCACCTAGATTAATTATTCTTTAATTGCACTATGTAATTAACCCATAAATTAATTACAAAGATTAATTTATCTTTAATCATTAATCTTAATTAATTCTAGTTAATTAATTAACAATAATTAATTACCTAAATCTTTAATTAATTACATTAATTAATAATTACTTCTCACTTCATTGATTAATTATCTCATAATTAATCACATTTATTAATTAATTAAACAATTAATTATTCATTAATTACACTAATTAATGACCCTCTAATTTCAATAATTACATTTAAGTATTAATTATAAACTTAATTACAATTATTAATCAAACCTGATTAATCACAATCAGTAATTAACTTCCTTAATTACTACATCAATTAAACAATACCTTGATTTATTTCATTAATCAATTCTTTAATTACATTGAGTATTTATCCTTAATTACTTCCCTTAAGTAATTATACTTCTTCAATTATTATCCATCTAGTAATCTCTTAATTAATTACAATCAGTAATTATTTATTAATTACTTCACTAAGTAATTACACATCTTTAATTACTTTAAGTAATTATACTAAATTCCATCATTAAGTAATTCTTTTTAATTAATTAAACTTAATTAATTAACTAAAAAAATTAACTATACTTAACTTAATTAATTACACTGTGTAATTAATTACCTTAATTACTTCATTAAGTAATTATATTTAAATAATTCTTCTTAATCATTAAGTAATTAACTTCTTAATTATTTATTAACTAATTATTCTTAATTAATTAAACTTGATTAATTAATTTTTAATTAAGTAATTAATTACACTTAATTAATTAAACAATTTAATTTACCTTAATTTAATCACTTATATTAATCATTTAAGTAAATTAAGTAATTTACTTTAATTACCTTTATAATTAATCTTGATTAATATAAACCATTTTTTTATTAACTTTTATCAATATGTTTAAAAAATAAAATTTTAAATTCAAAACTCTTAATTGGTTTATACTAAAACATCATCATTTAATTTAACATTATTAAATACCCTACCTTAATCACTTTTAAATTACTTCAAATACAATTTTATTTGAAAACATTATTATATCATTTAAACAAAAAATTGAAACCAACTATTTTTAAAACAAAAGTTTAAATTATAAAAATCCAAACTTTAAAACTAAAATTTCTTTAAAGTCAACATTTCATTCTTAATAATACTAATTTAAACATTTTGTTTAAAACAACAAATTTGTTTTAACTTTTGAAACTTCATTTCAAAAAAATATAAAAGTCCGGTTAATACTAAACTATAAAATAAACAATCTATTTTTTTTTAAACAAGATTAACTTAAACTCGTTTAAATGCAAATTTTTAAAACATTCAAATATTTAAAACTTGTTTAAACTTTGTTTTTAAAATCTTAGTTTGCTTTTAATTTCTAAAATTAAATTTGCAGTAAAAATCAAACAGGATACAAATCCTGGAACAAACTCAAATAAAATTTTTGCTCTAAATTCACTTTCAAATAACCTGGACAAACTAAAAAAAAAGGAACAAACAACACGGGACAGCTCACGCAAAAACCACGAGTTACCCTACTACAATCACGAGGCAAGCTTCGAGGAAAAAAAAAACAGTGAATAAAACCATGGCTAAACATTGCCTTCCCAAACAAAAATAGATGTACCAATTGAACTCGTGCAAGTGCACGCTAAGGTCGGTCGACGGCGAACCCTGACGCGACACCCCACAACTCGTCTCCGACCTCAACAACCACCACGTCCCTCGAAATCGAAGAAAACGCCACAGATTCGCAAAAGAGAGAACAACATCTTCAAACAGTAAGTAATACGAACCCAAAAGTTCACCGTCAATGGCGAAATCCTCCACCAGAGGCCCTACCACGTTGCCCACTCACGTGCCTCGATCGACGCAACTTGTCCCCCCTCATGCGATTCGCCCAAACTCAACAACGTCGACGAACTACCGCCAATACAAACCCAAACCGAAAACAAACCCAAAACCCTACTATGCCGTGCCCTCATCGCCACGTCCATCAGAAAAACCTTTCAACATTTTTCCTGAATCATCCAGAACCAAGACCTCCTCCCTGCCCAAGCTCGCCATCTACTTCGAAGCAGTACAACAGAAATTGACAAATAACCCAATTAAGGTAATTTCCCAATTCCTCTCCCAATACTTTTTTAAAAATTACAAACTTCCTTTTAAAATTCATGATTTTGAACAACAATTTATATCATAAGATCAGAAATTTAAATTATTGAAATTGATTTTCCCTCGAGTTCGATTTTCACTGTAAATCTAACAGTTATGGTATATTGTTAAATATAAATTTCTAAATTTATTAATAATCTCAAGATTACTTCATTATACTAAAATTCCTTCCAATATTCAGTGATTAATAATGATTAACTTGGAGGTTAGGAAATTTTTGTAGAACTAGAAAATTAATAAGAACAGAGTCTTAAAACTTTTATAGCCACAGGTATTCAACAGCTAAATAAACAAGCATTTGACCCGTCAAATCAAGCATGCAAACATTTGTATTATGTTTACTATAATCTTCATGCAACAGAACAAAATATGAAGGATTTAAACTGTTTTTAAAAGGTGTTTACTCACCAGAATTTTGAAGCAGAGAATAGCTTTTTGTATTACTGAATTTGGATTTTCTGTAATTCAAATTTGCTTTTGCATTTTAATCTTGCTGTTGAAACATCGAATTTGCCTTTACATTTGCATGTTGATTTCCAGTTGATCTGAAGCCATTTTCAGGTTGCAATTTGAATCATGGCTGTAAGCTTCAGATTTGATTATAGATTGAATCAAAGCTTCAGATTTTACAGATTTGAATTCCGTTTTCAGGTTCCAGCTGAATCTTGCATTTGGTTCCTCATTGAATGATCTTGGGTTTTTGATTTCAGTTTGAAGTTTTCACTTGGTTTCTTTTTTTTTTGGTTGAAGACAATTAAAGAGGTTTTAACTGAAGAAAATAAACTATAGATCTTTTCTCTTGAATTTTTGTTTTCTTTTGAACTTTTAATTAAAACAAACTTTTCTTTTAAACATAAAGATGCCACTTGTTAAATGCATAACTTCATATATTAACAAATGTCCAACCCTTTAATATTATGAATACAAGTGTATTTTCATAAATTCTTATGATGCCATGAGTTTTAAGATTACATTAATCATTTGTTTATAAATAAATAAACCTTAGTTACTATATTAATCTAATACTCATGTTATATATGTATAACTATGAAATGCAATATATTTATAACTTTGTGTTTTAGTTTATAATTATTTAAAACTCACTCCATAAAGATAAGTTTTATAAGAAAGTAACACTTATTTAAATTTTATTTTAAAAGGTTTAAACTAAAGTTATTATAGCTATATTGATATTATATTTAAAAATCTAAATTTGTTTCCAAAATCCAATTTAAAGAAAACAATTTAAATCTTTATAATAATGTACTTATTTTTGCAAGCTATTATTCTTTTAAATAAAAATTAAATTTTCCCTTAAGTGTTTTATAAATAAACATAAACTTTAAATAGCTTTTGGAAAAAAAACATTTTTATTGAATTAAATCAAATCAAAACTTTCCAAATTACTATAAAAACATATGTATGTTAAAATTTTGAAAACATATTTTCTATTTAAGTTTAATTCATATATTTCCATTCACAACAAATACCCAAATATAAATATTCATTATAAATAGAACATCTTAAATATTAACTTCAGAAATAGTTTGAATTTTAAAACAAAAAATCAAATCACAATATATAAACATATATATATATATATATTATAATTTGAAAATATTTTTATTAAATTTAAATTGAACCAATTTCCTATTTACAATGTATACACATATACATTACCAATGGATTATTTTTATTAATTTTAAAAGATTAATTATTATTAATTACACACATATATCATTATTATAATTTGAAAAGAATAAACATTCAAATTAAATTATCATTAAATTTTGAAAAGAAAACATTTGTTAAACTAAATTAATTATTAGTTTTGAATATAAAATATTTGGTTAATTTAGATTTTAGATCAACATGATCATATTTTAAAATAAATTATAAATGGAAATTATTAAATAAGTATTTCCCAAAATTCCGAGACATCACAATATCCATTTTAAACCCATATAAATACGATATCGTTTATATATTTAAAACCCCAAATCGATACGATATCATTTAGGCCCAAACCAATATAATGTCATTTTATTTTCCAATATATATTATTTCCAAACTCATAGGGTTTTCAAAGTAAAATATTTAGAAATCAAAACTCAGGAATATAATATTTCCAAATTATACTACCTTGAAAATCATAACTTTGAAACAAATTTCCATCTCTCAAATGGTTAAATATTAAATTTCTTTTATAGAACAAAATAGCTTCTTTACATTTCACAAATCAATTCCAAATATCGATTTAAACTTCCAAATACCATTCTTAATTCTTATGTTTCAAAGCTTTAAATATTTCACCATTTCAAAAACAAACTCATTTGACAAACCCATATATATCAAATTCAATTACTTATTATTTAGACTTGAAATGTTTACTTAATGAATTCAATATAATTTAAGTAAAACCTTCAACTTCACATAATTGGAAAATCTTTCAATTTATTAAACTTGATATATTCATTTAAATCAACCTGATATTCATTTAGATCACTCTACACAAAAATCAAGTGATAAAATCATATGCTTTAAAAATTCTAACTTTTTATTTAATTCCAATTTAACTTAATATTCCTCTTCCAACCTTATTCTCATTTAAGTCAAAGAAACTCCAGAAATTAAATTTTAAATAAATGCTTAATCGTATATGATCTTAAAATCAAACTTTATTCTAAACTTCAAATCAAATTTATACAAAGCTTAAAAACCGGAAATTACTATATATATAATAACCTTTATCAATAACCCAATCAATATCCCATAAACCATATATATATAGAACTTTACAAAACCATAGAAAATCATTTCAAAATATTTTTTTATATATATACCGCGGTGCCTGTATAAAATTTTCTACCCTATGGTCAAGTGATACAGATGTTTATCATTTCAATCCGCAATTTAAAATAAACATGCGGTTGTATATCATTTCAAACCGCAATCCCGAATGTAATGAAAATGGCATGATGACTTGCAGTTTATACAATATAAATATAGCAGCCATTCATCCAAATATCAATCATCAACCATTATTTGCAATCATCATCCAATTTAAACCATCATCGATATAGAGCATATAAATTATACAGGTAATAAATAACATGTATTAACTAATAGTTTATATTCAATAATAAATTTAACAACTGTTAAACAAGCAGTTCATATGCAAAAATAAATGTAAATTTAACTGGCAGTTAATATGAAATAAAAATTTAACATAACTATGACTGGCAGTTAGTATGCAAATAAATAAATTCTAACTGTCAAATTATATGCAATAAATAAAATTAATTAACAGTTAAATTAAATAAATGCGATTTAACAGAGATAATGAATAAAACATGTCAAACAGTCATAAATAAATTTTTACTCATATCTAAAATCAATTTAACAAACATAAGAAGTTTTAGAAATTGTGAGTGGGTTGAAACACTCACCTTTTGAATTTAAATCGAATTTAAATCCGATTTAAACCCAAAAATTCGACGGTCTCCAAATCTGTCCAAACCAGCGTCATCAAGTCCGAAATTTCAAAACGAGCCTAACAAAAGAAACCGCTCATAAAACGGAGTTCGTACGCGAGAGATGTTGCGAAAATTGCGATTGAGAACAATTAAAATTAAATAAACAACAAGAACACATTCTCACCTGACTTTATGCCACGTCACGTATATGATACAACACCTATCGTCTCTTCCAGCAACCAAATACACGCACATGTAACTCCTTCCCTTGACCGAGGCGTTGACCACCCAATTGCTCGCCTACCTTGATCGTTGACCAGATCCGAATACGTCGATGGGCCCACCACTCCAAGCCGCACCTTCGCCCCTTAGATGAACGCCTCCACCTTCGAGATGGCGTAGCCGCCGCTGCTGGGTTTAAAACCCTAATCCCCTTTTTGCCGTTGATCTGACCAACTTTGACGCGAATGGAACCAATGATGCACTCGGCAAAACGACGTCTCCGACGTGGTTCTTCCTGATCGTCGCAAGATTGACGATCTACCGTCCAACACGATAACCATAAATGGACGGCCGGGGTTCAACTGGAATTTCTAGATAAACGATGAATCAGATTGAAAAACGAATTACACCATTGGATTACGCTCGTCGAGAGCATCGGCATATATATTTTTTGGAATTTTTTTGAAGACTTAAATTTTTAGCTTTTGATCGGATTTGTATTTTGAATTTGGATCTAGAATTGTTTGTTGCCATTGAAAAAGAGGAGTACAGAAGTTCCTATACGTAGAAAATGAGGAATAGAGGCTGCTAGGGTTTATAGCAGCTTATTTATAGACAACTGCAATAGAATAGGTGAACACGAATTATAAACGTGCTAAACGATAGTTAGCCCAAAAAGCCCGTTCTGACCCCGGAACGAAATTGGGTAAACTCATATATCGAAATAGGTATTTTAAAATATTCTGAACGCGATGGAAAAAGTTTCACGTCCAAATTCGATCGTATGAAGAAGTTATGCTGAAATCAATATTTTCAAATTGATTTCAAATTGATTACAATTAAATCGATTTCAAGGCGTTTCGTGTTCATACGATCAAATGATAAGTCCAATTGCTACGAAACTTGAAACCCTATAATAATTCACTGTTACGGATCCGATGAAACTTGTTTCGTCGAAATCCGAGTCCGTGACCAAAACGGCTATTTTTATATTAATTAAATCAATTTAAAATAAATAAATAAAATCAAATTTTATATTTAGATTCTAAAATTTTCCCATTTTATCACTTTTTAAAATTCTTAATCATTTACAAAAATTCCAACAAGTTTAGATGTCAAATTAAAGAAGGTAAATTTTTAAATTTCAATATAAATCCTTAATTTCATTAAATTCCCAAATTATAAATAATATCCTAAAATTTCATTTAGTTAAATAAATCAATTAGTATTCCATACATTCCTGTCAACAGATGGATTAAAATATTGGATTCCAAATTTTCACCCAAATTTCTCACATTATCTTTATTTAGAATAATGAATTATTTAACTATATTCAATCTCATTTAATTGCAATTAAATTCAATTATTAGACTTTAAGTTTCCATATAAACTAATAATTCCTGCTTCCTATTCTTTAAATTCACTTTTTATCATATTACTATCTTGGGTACCATTTATTTTAATATATATATATAGATACTTTAACATTTCCCAATTGTTTATCTCAATTGCATGACATTAAAATTTTATTTATTGCAATAGGTTCTGGTTTAATTGAACGAACTAAGTATATAACTCATAAAAATTGTTGTAAACTCTCAATCCCACATTTATAAGTTTGTTATCTCCACTCACATATCATAGATATTTACAGGTATAGGTTTTTATTCAATCATTATTTATTATATATTAATTAGATAAATTCACTATTTAAGTCCGTTTAAATTTATTACCAAATACCCATTTACCTTTCCCATCAAAATTGAATTCCATCAAATTAATATAACCAATCAAATTTTTATTCAAACTTTATTATTATTTTAATATACCCATTCCAACAACTCTTAACCCTTATCTTTACGTTTCACACACTTGTAATATTTAATTACATTTATAACAATTCAATGTAGTCATTTATTCCTATTAATTTATTCAATGTTTACTGCCCCTTATTTCAATTTCTTCCATTTACAGTTTCGACTTCACTATTCACAGTTACTTTTGTATACTCCTTTCCTATTTAAACCAAATATAAAAAATTCCAATTAAATCCAATTTTTACCTTTAAAATAAGTCATAACATTCGAATAACTCTATTAAATTGGAATGTTTCATTTAAGTTTATAAATGATCCACTTGCATTAACATAATTCTTTAAATTTATTCCCATTTACGGTTAATCAATGTAATATTACATTAATACATTTAATATCTTCCTTTATTTGATAAATAACCTAGAATGCATTTACATTCATTCATTTCATTCCATTTATTTATGGGTATTGCGTTAAAATTTAATTTATTAGCTAATACCAACATTATTACCATTCATTACAATTAGATTCCAAAATTTTTATTCAATACCCTGAATGAATAACATATATATTAACCAAATCCTTACATTTGGTTTTCTTCATATTTAAAATCAAATCATAACATTTAAATGATTTTATTGAATTGGAATTTCATCCAAGTCATAAATTATTAATTTGCATTAACATGATTGCTTAATTTATTCCAATTACCGTTTTACACTCTTTTATTGCATTAAATCAATTTAATATTTTCATTAATTTCTCATATTAAATTTAATATCCAGCTAAGAATCCTTTTTCTACTTAATTCATTTGGATTTTATTCCAATTTCTATAAATGGGTTTAAGTCACCATTTACATAATTTATTTTAGCCTTCATTTTAACATTTATTTATCCCTTTTATTGTTTCTACTAAAATAACTTACAAAAATCCTGTTAAATAAGTAAATTAAATTGTCGAAATTTACGGGTCGTTACACTCTCCCCCACTCAAAACTTTTCGTCCCCGAAAAGGGAAAGAAGTGAAAAGAAGAAATAAGAAGACAATATCTTTTTTAATTAAATTTATAACAAATAAGTTTACAAATTAAAATAATTTAACATAAAATATACCAATTTATACCCTTTTAAATCTTTTATACATAAATTATTAAAGTTTGTAAAACGTTTTCAAATTTTTCCAAGTCCCAAAATTTATGGAAAATTTTGACAGAGTCTCCTTTGTACGGAGAGGCTCGAAAGAAAATATAATATAGATATAATGATATACACAAATATTTTCCAAAATAATTTATATCCCTACACGGGAAAATATGTAAAATAGCGCTATAAACCGTAATCCAAAAACGTACCTGTAACAACCCGCATATTTATCGATTTTATATTTAAATATTTTATTTAAATATTTTATCGTTAGTCGGATTTTAGTCCGAAAAGCTACTTTTTGCACACAGTCGAATTAGGACTCGGGACCACTCCTATTGAGTTTAAAATGCCGTTTGCGACCTTTTTGAGCATAAGCTTCGATATGTTTGGAGAAAGTTGATTTTTGCTACTTTTCACTTTGGGTTTGGTTTTGGGCTCAGCCCTATGTTAACTTATGCTCAAATCTGAGGCACTCTTCCCCACTCACCCTCATTCTCTTCTCATTTCAGTCTTCTTAGCATTAATGGTGGGAGAGATTGGAAATTAAAACTCCAAAACCCTAGTTTCTCTTGCAAATCAAATTCCTAGCTCCAAACTCAAGAAGAACCCATTGGTAAGCTTCTCTTCTTCTTCTCCAACTTATTCTCTTACCAATTTCAGAAATTCCTAAATCTAATTTTGGGAATGTTCTTGTTTTTGAGCTTAGATTCAAGCTCAATTGGGTTGTGTTGAAGAGAGGTTGATTCTCCATTTGCTTTCAAGCTTCTTCTTGTTCGATTTTGTGAAAAGGTGAGATTTTTATCTCACATCTATGACTATAATTATCTTTGGTTGTTAGGTTTGAATTCCTAACACTTCTTCATGTGCATTTTCTCTTGATTTGGATTGGTTTTGTGAATACTCCAATTTTTGGGTTTTTAAGTCAAATTTGTGTGAAATCCTTTTATGGATGTTTGATCATGCTTTTGGTGATGCATCGAGGAGCATATAGGGCCGGGTTGCCGATTGGCATAAACCCTTAGAGCCAATGTTCGTCCGGTTGCATTTTGGAAGAATTTGCTCTTCATTTGAATAGGCTAAAAAACAGCCCAGGCATGATTCAGTCGACTGAAAACTCTGTTCAGTCGACTGAACCTGAAACCCGAAAGTTTCCAGGCATGATTCAGTCGACTGAAAAACTCTGTACAGTCGACTGAACCTGGAAACAGAAAGTTTCCTGAACCTGGAAAATTTCCAGGTACAGGGTCAGTCGAATGAAAACTCTGTTCAGTCGACTGAACCTGCTGTTTGAGTCCAATTTGCCTTTTTGGATTGAATTTCCAATTTAAATCGATTCGTGATGATCCTATTTATTGTCATCATTTATTATCATCTTTGATGACTTATTTTCCTTGGGAATTTTAGATATATCCACTTTGATGGATTTTGTATCGATTTCTTTAGATTTTATTCATGTTTTTGAATGTGAATCTTAGTGATTGATTGTTCCTACAATCTTCTTTGTGATTTGTCACTTTAAAAATACAAAGGTTTTCTATACTAGTAGTAAATATCAAAACTCTTTCCTTAAACGATTTCAATACTATTTTAATACCAAATTCGTTTATAAAACCGTTTTCCAATCTATTAGTATATACAAACCTTTACCTCACTCGTATGAGAAATCTAATTAAACGACTTAGTAAAACAAGTGGAATGAAACGCTTGCGTTCACTTTGTTGGTTAATTCTTGGACTTGTTCGATTGAATCACTTGTGACATTCTTCTAGTAGAGATTTACAGTTTGTTCGTAAATGTTTAAGTTAAGCAAGTGGTTATGGGACATGAAGCTAAACTTTTATATTTACTAGCTTAGTGTAATTGACACTTCTCTTTGATCATGACGATCATTTTATGGTTTAGACTAGCAATGTGCGATGTCTCTTTGTCTATGTGGAGGACCGTACCTCATTAAATGGAGCTTCGTCTCATTTCTTCATAGGCTAGCGACCCATGTACTTTCTAATGTGTTTCAATTCATCGGATGTACCGTTTGTACTACATCGATGTTTTGGCTTTTGGATTCATTGGATGTACCGTTTGTACTACATCAATGTCTTGGCCATCCTTTTATTGTGATTTCTGGATTTCGTATGTTGATTTCTAGAATTTATGTTTCACTAACTTTTACGACGGGCATGGATATATATAGATGTCATTTATTGTGGCTTGGTGAATGAATTTAGGAGTATGACATTCCTTTTTATCTTGAGTAGATTATTGTGATATTGATTAATCTCTTGTTGATTTTCAATTACTTATTTATCACAGCTTGGCCTTGTGATTATTATATGTTTATGTCATATCTCTTATTATATATCACTTCGTCTGATATTTATAGCTAGACTGATCCGTTTATTATTTTCTTATTAAATAATACTCGGGTCAGACCGAGATGTTACAGGTACCTCTCCTTGACTTCTCTTCTGGGGTTATCATCCTGACTTTTGGTTAATTACTTAGATTAGTAGTTTATTTTGTTGTATACACTTGAGAGATAGACTCATAGTTGTATTCCTTTGTATAGCACGTGTTGCTATTCTTTTGTATTATCGTGGATCTTTTGACCACTACTCTGATTTACACTTTTATGTGTAATATTCATATCTATTTCCGCCTTTGTGATATGAATTATCTGTGACTGATTTAATGTTATGTTTATTTCTATATTTGTTTCTGAAGATTATACATAGCCACTGTGTAGTAGCTTTGAGTTTGTATCGGTATGTCGGATTTCCTCTTGAGATGAAAAGTTGTATTTTTATCTCGCATATCGACACTCGCACAAAGCAATTATACAGATGGTCGCTCCTCAACAGCCTTATTCTCCGTGCTAGTCGACAACATTCACAGTAATGTTCTTGGCTAGCATGGGTATAGAGGTGGGGCGTCATAGCTTGGTATCGGAGCCAAACTTCGGAACAATATGGAATATTATAACAAGGATCATCGTCCTAAGTCCATCTTAGGAGTCATGCTTTAGGATTTTATTCGGGTCTTCGTACCGTCCTATCCTATTTTCTTTTATGATTCCTTGTTTTATCTATCAAGATTGCTTGATATTTATTTTGAGAATAACTTTTTCCTCTTCTTTCTTTCTTTCTTAAAGAAGAGAAATGGTTAGACCAGGCCGCTCCAGCGCCGGTCAATCTAGTGCTACTCCCCAGGATGGAGTTTTTATGTCTGCCCAGCAGCTTCTAGATCTTGTTAAGAACGCTCAAACAGCGGGTCCCAATCAGGAGCCTACTCATCCTAGATCCGGTATTGCACGCTTGTGCAGATACTACACTGATTTGGGTGGAAGGCCATTCACGGGATCCGAGAGTGTTATAGAAATTCAAGCTTGGCTCAAATCATGCGATCGCATCTTTTCTCGTATGAACTTTATTGACCTTCATCGAGTCCAAGTAGCTTCTAGCATGCTCCAAGAAAGAGCATTGGATTGGTATGAGCTTTTAATTTCTGAAATCGTTGAGGCGAATCTTACTTGGGAGCAATTCCGGGGAAGATTCGAATTGAAATTTGTGCCGGAGGCTGAAAAGGTAACCTTAGCCCGGCGTTTCATAGACCTTGTTCAAGGTGAATCTTCTGTGACAGACTATGTCACATCCTTCGAATCTCTGTCCAAATACGGGGTTGAGTACATTAATACCCCATTGAAGAAAAACCAGAGATTTGTCTATGGCTTGAATAAGAATCATAAGAAGCCATTACTCCTGAAACTTGAGGTTTCATTTGATCAGCTTGTTGATATCGCTCTTCGTCTTGAAGAGGCCGATAATGAAGGTGATGTTGAAGTTGTGCGTGCCCAACGGAACTTCGACAATAGCTTGAAGAGGCCTATCAAATTCAAAGGCCCCGATTCTAATAAGAAAGGGAACCAACAAACTCAGGTAGCAAAAGTTCCTACCTCTAGTCGTGGACGATGCTACAATTGTGGTTCCACAGACCACCAAGTAAAGGAGTGCCCGAAACCCCTCTTTTGCCGTTATTGCAAAGGTTCGGTTCATCTTTTATCTTCGTGTCCTAAGCTTCCAAGCAAGTGAGAAGGAAAGCTGCAACTTTTGGTCAAGGTATTTTCATTCAATCCTCGATGGCATTGTTTTAATTCGTGAACATTCTATTTGACTTCTTTTTGATATGGGTTTCATCTCATTATTTTTATATCAAAAGAACTTGTCGATTCTTTTCTTTGAATATTTTGGGCTTGTTGACTTCTTTGAGGATTGTGAATCCGGATGGTAGATCCGCAACACTCAATTTGCTTTTGTTTAGATGTCGAGATTGTTTTATGTGACTTTTCTTTCCGAGCCGATATTTTTGCTTTGGCTCCAGAATTGACCTTTCTGTAAGGATTGGCTTAATCATTGTGAAGCCCATATCCTATTTTTCCGAGTGGATTATTCATCTTCGACATTTTCAATCTGTTAAGCAGATTTCTATTTTTCTTTTGTGATTTTGATTCCAATTTGGTGGAATCATTTTATTCCTTAAGCCCACTTATAAGGAAAGTGTTATTTCTCTCATTCATGTAGTTTGAGAAATTTTTCGGTATTTTTGACTTGTCTTAGGATTATCACCTAAGTAATCTTTTGTGTGGTGCTAAGGTCTTTTTAGTTTGACTTTACCAGCGTTTTCATTTGCTACAATTTGCGGAAGTTAGCATTTCACTTATTGCATTCCGCACTCGTTATGATTCTTATGAATGACTTATTTTGTCATTCAATTTGTCCAGCTTATTCCATCCATTTTTTAAATCGAATATTCTATGAATATTTTGTTGAGACCATTCTTGAGTTTATTGATTTTGGATGAAAATAGTAATTTAAAATTTTGCAAATCTTTTTCATAAGATTTATTTATGAGTAAAACTGGATTTTTGTTCTTGAAACGAACGAAGAATAATCTTAAAACTTTTTAAGAGATTTACTTATCCTATAAAAGATGATTTTGTGATTGTATTGCCCGTTGAGTGCTTTAAGAATTTTGGTCGATGCGCTTGATCAACGTTATCGATAGGAATTTCCTAAACGCTTTGATGTGACAATCAGACACGATATTGACTTGTAAAATGTAAATTCTTCTAGAAATATTTTTTACATCGAAATAATTTTAATTTTTTAAAGTTCTAACTTTTCGGGGAAGAGAATTATTTAAAAGAAGTTCTTTCTTTTCGATACTCTTATTCTTTCTTGTGATTCCTGAAGGGGAACCAAGACTTTGCTATTTGTACCGATACTAGTCGTATTGGTTTGGATGCCATTCTCTTGCCTAAGAGAACGTGCTATCACTTGTGCTTCTAAATCATTATAGCTTATCGAGACTAGATATGCCACTCATGATCTAGTGCTCGCAGCTATTGTTTTTATTTTTGGAATTTGGCATCATTATATTTGGATGAGAAATTTGTTCTCTACCCCGATCATAAATCTTTGGAATATTTATGTTCTCTTAAGGAACTGCATGATGACTCGAGTTCCTAGCTTCTTATGATCTTGATATTCTTTTTATTCCCGAAGGGGAAATCGTGTTGCCAATGCGTTTAGTCGTAAGCAACAAGGGGTTGTTTCTTTGTTGATGACCAAATGAAATTATCTTTTTATCAAGTTCATCGGGAGTTTTGATGTACTTCGTTTTATTGAGTTTCATCTCATTTCTTTTATGAACTTGCGTCCGATGTTCTTTTATTGTGTTCGGTTCATTGGACGTACCGTCTTTGTACTACGTCGGTGTTCCAAATTATTCGAGTTTCTAGTTTCTCGGGCGTACCGTGATTGTACTACGCCGTTGCACCGGCTCAACTTTCTGCTATTCTTGACGTTTTCCACGTCTTTTAACTATGGAATGCTTTTATGTTTCCGGTTTTTATTCTTGAGCCCGGTATTATTATGGAGATTGAAGTTTCACCAAATTTGACTTTTGAGCACCATTCCATTCACATCATTGCTTCGAAGGTTGAGCGCCTTCGATATAAAGAATATTCTTTTTGATAGAAGTTCAATGGTTCTCAAATCCTAAGGATTGCTCATGTGAAATCTTGAGAATTCATCGAACGAAAAATTTCGGATTTACTCCTTCGTGCTCTTTATGGTGAACTTCTTGATTCAAATTTTCTTTTGTGTTAATATGCTTCTATGGTTGTTACTTCTTATATCTTCTTCTTGTAATATTGCGAGGACGCAATTTCTTTAAGGAGGGGAGTCTGTAACAACCCGCATATTTATCGATTTTATATTTAAATATTTTATTTAAATATTTTATCGGTAGTCGGATTTTAGTCCGAAAAGCTACTTTTTGCATACGGTCGAATTAGGACTCGGGACCACTCCCATTGAGTTTAAAATGCCGATTGCGACCTTTTTGAGTATAAGCTTCGATATGTTTGGAGAAAGTTGATTTTTGCTACTTTTCACTTTGGGTTTGGTTTTGGGCTCAGCCCTATGTTAATTTATGCTCAAATCTGAGCCACTCTTCCCCACTCACCCTCATTCTCTTCTCATTTCAGTCTTCTTAGCATTAATGGTGAGAGAGATTGGAAATTAAAACTCCAAAACCCTAGTTTCTCTTGCAAATCAAATTCCTAGCTCCAAGCTCAAGAAGAACCCATTGGTAAGCTTCTCTTCTTCTTCTCCAACTTATTCTCTTACCAATTTTAGAAATTCCTAAACCTAATTTTGGGAATGTTCTTGTTTTTGAGCTTAGATTCAAGCTCAATTGGGTTGTGTGGAAGAGAGGTTGATTCTCCATTTGCTTTCAAGCTTCTTCTTGTTCGATTTTGTGAAAAGGTGAGATTTTTATCTCACATCTATGACTATAATTATCTTTGGTTGTTAGGTTTGAATTCCTAACACTTCTTCATGTGCATTTGCTCTTGATTTGGATTGGTTTTGTGAATACTCCAATTTTTGGGTTTTTAAGTCAAATTTGTGTGAAATCCTTTTATGGATGTTTGATCATGCTTTTGGTGATGCATCGAGGAGTATATAGGGCCAGGTTGCCGATTGGCATAAAACCTTAGAGCCAATGTTCATCCGGTTGCATTTTGGAAGAATTTGCTCTTCATTTGAATAGGCTGAAAAACATCCCAGGCATGATTCAGTCGACTGAAAACTCTGTTCAGTCGACTGAACCTGAAACCCGAAAGTTTCCAGGCATGATTCAGTCGACTGAAAAACTCTTTACAGTCGACTGAACCTGGAAACAGAAAGTTTCCTGAACCTGGAAAATTTCCAGGTACAGGGTCAGTCGACTGAAAACTCTGTTCAGTCGACTGAACCTGCTGTTTGAGTCCAATTTGCCTTTTTGGATTGAATTTCCAATATAAATCGATTCGTGATGATCCTATTTATTGTCATCATTTATTATCATCTTTGATGACTTATTTTCTTTGGGAATTTTAGATATATCCACTTTGATGGATTTTGTATCGATTTCTTTAGATTTTATTCATGTTTTTGAATGTGAATCTTAGTGATTGATTGTTCCTACAACCTTCTTTGTGATTTGTCACTTTAAAAATACAAAGGTTTTCTATACTAGTAGTAAATATCAAAACTCTTTCCTTAAACGATTTCAATACTATTTTAATACCAAATTCGTTTATAAAACCGTTTTCCAATCTATTAGTATATACAAACCTTTACCTCACTCGTATGAGAAATCTAATTAAACGACTTAGTAAAACAAGTGGAATGAAACGCTTGCGTTCACTTTGTTGGTTAATTCTTGGACTTGTTCGATTGAATCTCTTGTGACATTATTCTAGTGGAGATTTACAGTTTGTTCGTAAATGTTTAAGTTAAGCAAGTGGTTATGGGACATGAAGCTAAACTTTTATATTTACTAGCTTAGTGTAATTGACACTTCTCTTTGATCTTGACGATCATTTTATGGTTTAGACTAGCAATGTGCGATGTCTCTTTATCTATGTGGAGGACCGTACCTCATTAAATGGAGCATCGTCTCATTTCTTCGTGGGCTAGCGACCCATGTACTTTCTAATGTGTTTCGATTCATCGGATGTACCGTTTGTACTACATCGATGTTTTGGCTTTTGGATTCATTGGATGTACCGTTTGTACTACATCAATGTCTTGGCCATCCTTTTATTGTGATTTCTGGATTTCGTGTGTTGATTTCTGGAATTTATGTTTCACCAACTTTTACGACGGGCATGGATATATATAGATGTCATTTATTGTGGCTTGGTGAATGAATTTAGGAGTATGACATTCCTTTTTATCTTGAGTAGATTATTGTGATATTGATTAACCTCTTGTTGATTTTCAATTACTTATTTATCACAGCTTGGCCTTGTGATTATTATATGTTTATGTCATATCTCTTATTATATATCACTTCATCTGATATTTATAGCTTAGACTGATCCGTTTATTATTTTCTTATTAAATAATACTCGGGTCAGACCGAGATGTTACAGGTACCTCTCCTTGACTTCTCTTCTGGGGTTATCATCCTGACTTTTGGTTAATTACTTAGATTAGTAGTTTATTTTGTTGTATACACTTGAGAGGTAGACTCATAGTTGTATTCCTTTGTGTAGCACGTGTTGCTATTCTTTTGTATTATCATGGATCTTTTGACCACTACTCTGATTTACACTTTTATGTGTAATATTCATATCTATTTCCGCCTTTGTGATATGAATTATCTGTGACTGATTTAATGTTATGTTTATTTCTATATTTGTTTCCGAAGATTATACATAGCCACTGTGTAGTAGCTTTGAGTTTGTATCGGTATGTCGGATTTCCTCTTGAGATGAAAAGTTGTATTTTTATCTGGCATATCGACACTCGCACAAAGCAATTATACAGATGGTCGCTCCTCAACAGCCTTATTCTCCGTGCTAGTCGACAGCATTCACAGTAATGTTCTTGGCTAGCATGGGTATAGAGGTGGGGCGTCACAGCTCCTATTTGTCGGGCAATTTACGCTTAATTTATGGAACCAAAAGCAATAGCAATTGCTTCCATAACCTGCATTTCATTTATAAAATCTAAAAGGGTTAACAATTTATATAAAGTGAAATATTTAAGTGGTTTCAATCACTAACAACAAATCAATACAACAACCATCCACTTCAACAAACAGCATACACAACAAATTCAAAGCAACCATTCAACCAAACAAACAAATAGTTGTTCGGGTTCAAAACTTTTAAATTGTACGGAATGAAGAATAAACTACTAACGCATCATTTACTCAACAGTCTTTAGATAAAACTAAATAGGTTATTCACCCATCCATACAAATTTTTAAAGTATCCTTGCCCAAACAACCATCAACTAAACAACAACAATTCAAACAACAATCAACTTAACTTTTTATTAATTTCACTTCATACATTTGTTGTTTGATTTTCTTTTTTACTTATACAGTGATTTATCGTTTTAATTTACATTTACTCATTAAATGCTTGCTTCATTTTTTTCCCATTACTTACAATTATTCAATTCCATTAATCCAGGTCATGCCAGTTCCCTTTTTATTTCGTTATACTATTCATTCATTTATTATTGCATGACCTCATTTATTTACACTTTAATTATTTAAGCTTATAATCATCTATTTGTCATACTTACCTTTAATTATATTTACTTATAGTAAAATTCCAATTATAACTTAAGTTTATAACATTAAATTCTCATTTATAATAGCAAATTCATTGAATACTTCATTACCTACTTTTACTCGTACAATTTTCATTACATTTCATATTAAACATTTCAACTTTTAATATTTGGTAAGTTATATATGTTAAAGAAAATGCAAATGAACTTATACAAGTTTTATCTCATCCTTTAATTAAATTTTAATGTTCAACAATATTACTCTTTGTTTCATATGTTACAAATTTCAAATTTTCTTTAATTTCCATTTATAACTTAGCATTTAAATCTCTTATTTTATTTCGGGTTTCAATTATTAGTTAAATTCTGTTTCACTACAATAATTGAAACAATTTATTAATGGAAATTTAAGAATTTAATACCAGGTTAAATTTTAAATTTTATTTTAAAATAATAGATAAATATATTCTTACCACTTATATATCTATAATTATATCTACAACAATTCAAAATTTATATTTTCCAATCAAAATGAATCTGCAGTAAAACTACTACAGTGGTCTTCCCCTTTCGAAACTCGAAAGTGAAAGTCGATGATGCGGCCGCCACCACCGAAATTATTTTCCAGCGACAGAGAGGAAAGTACAAAACTTATTTTCTCCAAAATCTTTAAAACATATTTTTCCAAATTATAATAATTTTATATCAGAAAATACTTATAAACAATTTTATCATATTCTGAAATTTATTTGAAAGAAATTTCAATACCCCGGAATTTAAGTTCTAAATTTCCAAATTTCATTTATTTTATTTTTCAATCTTATTTCTATTATTATTTATACACTTTATTACCTAACAATCAATCTATTGCAGCCAAATATAGATATCAATGGAAATTTTTTATTTATATATAGAAAATATAATAGGCAAAATTATTTCATTCACCTATATTAAAAACAAATATTATGTCGGTCTGTCCTATTAAGTGTTTAGAAATCCATATTGATGTCACAGCGTCCCATGCATCAACCAGAATTTATTAATACAAAACGGAACAGATTAACACAATATTAAAATCATTTTATAACACTAACAAATACGCTCCCTCATATATATGCACTCAGCGACTCCCATAGGGTATTACTACACTATTAATAAAGAGTCAAACCCCACAAAGCCAAGGTTTATCGCTAAACCAAAGCTCTGATACCAACTGTAACAACCCGCCTTTTCGCACGCTTTAAATCGACACACGTGCCAATTCAAACCATACAGAAGGGCGGATTGTTATGGGGTAAATAAGAAAAACGAGAAAGAATAAAACAAAACAGAATCTCACAGCGGAAGGATAAAATATAATAATAAATATACAGTTCATAAACTGTTTACAAACATTTGATTCTTCTTTATACAATAAATATCAAAGTTCACGTACCAATAATATTAATGCAGTGAAATACAGTGTAGTGGAACCATATAATATATAATAATAGTAGAAATAAAATCTTCGTCTTCTTCCTCCAGAAAAATCTTCAAATCCTGAAATGCTCGGACTGACCCGAGCGAATTTGAAAAGACAAAAACACTCGAGTCAGAATAAAAGATCTTATGTGAGGTAAATTAACAGCAATAAATATGAGTGCGGTAACTCAAGAGGTGCTCGGGATTTACATCTCCTAAGGATCCGTTAAACTATTTACTATGTAGTATATTGCGCTATTATAATAGTGTCTAATTGTAAAATAAACTTACTTTAAAATAGCGTTAAGGCTTTACATTTTCCACCTTAACACGTAATAGTGCCAATAGTCTATACAGTGCCTGCATATCTCCTGATCGGGAGACTACGAGAAGACACTCCATAGGTACGACACAAATAGAAACTCGTAGTAAAGGCTTGGTATGGTAGGTGACACGGTACAACTAGGAAATGCCAGGGTAGATATACCAATTGCTATCCGGGCTGATGGAAACGCGTAGCCCCAGTTACCGCCCACCTCGAACAAACTCCCCCAAAAATCAAAGTAAAAGTGGTCACTGAATCAATCCAAAGTCAAAGTATAATATCGAAGAGGAGTGTCCGATCAGAGGAATGACCTCATTGGCCTGAGAATCGCTCCTGTTTTAGCCACCTTATGCCAACTCACGGGAGTCGGGTCCACGTATTTACCTTGCAGGAAACGCCTCCACCAACCTACTTCATTCTGGAATCTCCACCGCGTACACGGTTGTTAAAGTGGTTTTCGGAGTTGGCAGAGAGTATGACAACTTCCGATCCCGGTCTCTTCAACAACCAAACGTTATTATAACACCGCGGTCATTTAAAATAATTATACTTTAAAACCAGAATAAAATATCCATTTTAAACCCATATAAATACGATATCGTTTTATATTTTTAAAACCCCAAATCAATACGATATCATTTAGGCCCAAACCAATATAATGTCATTTTATTTTCCAATATATATTCTTTCCAAACTCATAGGGTTTTCAAAGTAAAATATTTAGAAATCAAAACTCTAGAATATAATATTTCCAAATTATACTACCTTGAAAATCATAACTTTGAAACAAATTTCCATCTCTCTAATGGTTAAATATTAAATTTCTTTTATAAAACAAAATAGCTTCTTTACATTTGACAAATCAATTCCAAATATCGATTTAAACTTCCAAATACCATTCTTAATTCTTATGTTTCAAAGCTTTAAATATTTCACCATTTCAAAAACAAACTCATTTGACAAACCCATATATGTCAAATTCAATTACTTATTATTTAGACTCGAAATGTTTACTTAATGAATTCAATATAATTTAAGTAAAACCTTCAACTTCACATAATTGGAAAATCTTTCAATTTATTAAACTTGATATATTCATTTAAATCAACCTGATATTCATTTAGATCACTCTACACAAAAATCAAGTGATAAAATCATATCCTTTAAAAATTCTAACTTTTTATTTAATTCCAATTTAACTTAATAATCCTCTTCCAACCTTATTCTCATTTAAGTCAAAGAAACTCCAGAAATTAAATTTTAAATAAATGCTTAATCGAATTTGATCTTAAAATCAAACTTCATTCTAAACTTCAAATCAAATTTATACAAAGCTTAAAAACCGGAAATTACTATATATATAATAACCTTTATCAATAACCAAATCAATATCCCATAAACCATATATATATAACTTTACAAAACCATAGAAAATCATTTCAAAATATATTTTTATGTATATACCACGGTGCCTGTATGAAATTTTCTAGCCTATGGTCAAGTGATACGAATGTTTATCATTTCAATCGCAATTTAAAATAAAAATGTGGCTGTATATCATTTAAAACCGCAATCCCGAATAAAAGGAAAATGGCATGATGACTTGTAGTTTATACAATATAAATATAACATCCACTCATCCAAATATCAATCATAAACCATTATTTGCAATCATCATCTAATTTAAACCATCATCGATATAGAGCACATAAATTATACAGGTAATAAATAACATGTATTAACTAACAGTTTATATTCAATAATAAATTTAACAACTGTTAAACTAGCAGTTCATATGCAAAAATAAATGTAAATTTAACTGGCAGTTAATATGAAATAAAAATTTAACATAACTATGACTGGCAGTTAGTATGCAAATAAATAAATTCTAACTGTCAAATTATATGCAATAAATAAAATTTATTAACAGTTAAATTAAATAAATGTGATTTAACAGAGATAATGAATAAAACATGCCAAACAGTCATAAATAAATTTTTACTCATATCTAAAATCAATTTAACAAACATAAGAAGTTTTAGAAATTGTGAGTGGGTTAAAACACTCACCTTTTGAATTTAAATCGAATTTAAATCCGATTTAAACCCAAAAATTCGACGGTCTCCAAATCTGTCCAAACCAGCGTCATCAAGTCCGAAATTTCAAAATGTGCCTAAAAAAAGAAACCGCTCGTAAAACGGATTTCGTACGCGATAGATGTTGCGAAAATTGCGATTGAGAACAATTAAAATTAAATAAACAACAAGAACACATTCTCACCTGACTTTATGCCACGTCACGTATATGCTACACCACCCATCGTCTCTTCCAGCAACCAAATACACTCACACGTAACTCCCTTCCTTGACCGAGGCGTTGACCACCCAATTGCTCGCCTACCTTGATCGTTGACCAGATCCGAATACGTCGATGAGCCCACCACTCCAAGCCGCACGTTCGCCCTTTAGATGAACGCCTCCACCTTCGAGATGGCGTAGCCGCCGCCGCGGGGTTTAAAACCCTAATCCACTTTTTGCCGTTGATCTGACCAACTTTGACGCGAATGGAACCAATGGATGCACTCGGCAAAACGACGTCTCCGACGTGGTGCTTCCTCATCGTCGCAAGATTGACGATCTACCGTCCAACACGATAACCATAAATGGACGGCCGGGGTTCAACTGGAATTTCCGGATAAACGATGAATCGGATTGAAAAATGAATTACACCATTGGATTACGCTTGTCGAGAGCATCGACATATATTTTTTTTTGGAATTTTTCTGAAGACTTAAATTTTTAGCTTTTGATCGGATTTGAATTTTGAATTTGGATCTAGAATTGTTTGTTGCCATTGAAGAAGAGGAGTGCAGAAGTTCCTATACGTAGAAAATGTGGAACAGAGGCTTCTAGGGTTTATAACAGCCTATTTATAGACAACTGCAATAGAATAGGTGAACACGAATTATAAACGTGCTAAACGATAGTTGGCCCAAAAAGCCCGTTCTGACCCCGAAACGAAATTGGGTAAACTCATATATCGAAATAGGTATTTTAAAATATTCTGAACGTGATGGAAAAAGTTTCACGTCCAAATTCGATCGTATGAAGAAGTTATGCTGAAATCAATATTTTCAAATTGATTTCAAATTGATTACAATTAAATCGATTTTAAGGCGTTTCGTGTTCGTACGATCAAACGATAAGTTCGATTGCTACGAAACTTGAAACCCTACAATAATTCACTGTTACAGATCCGATGAAACTTGTTTCGTCACAATCTGAGTCCGTGACCAAAATGGCTATTTTTATATTAATTAAATAAATTTAAAAGAAATAAAAAAAAATCAAATTTTATATTTAGATTCTAAAATTTTCCCATTTTATCACTTTTAAAAATTCTTAATCATTTACAAAAATTCCAACAAGTTTAGATGTCAAATTAAAGAAGGTAAATTTTTAAATTTCAATATAAATCCTTAATTTCATTAAATTCCCAAATTATAAATAATATCTGAAACGACCCGACTTTCCACTCCCGGAAAATCGCATCATCTTTAAGAAAGAAAGGGATAGAAAAGAGAAAAGATAGAGAAGAAGAAAGAAACAACACATCAGAATCTAAACAGCGGAACGAATAAATTATATTAATCACATAATACTTTACATAGTATCATATACATCAGAGTTACACAGCATAATCAACTCATACTAGACAGTTATAAACACCTGTCTAGTTATACAACTCAATACAACTCAAAAACATCAACATATCAGAGAACACACAGCGGAATACTCTATAGCTATACGCAGAAGCCTCCTGCTCCATTGCTCCTTCAGAATTCATCAAGCCAACTTAAAAACCTAACCTGAATCCCTTGGCTACTCGTAAAAATTTGAGTACCCAAGAGTTTAAGAAAAACAGAATAAACTCTGGGTCAGACATGGGTCTGGTGTGAGTAAACGGTTAAAGTTGCTTAACTTTAAAAAACCTTTTGAAAGAAAAGGTATCACGTAAGACTTCCCACACATAAACATGGAAAAGTTTTTACCTTACGCTAACCAAAACATTTGATAAGAAATTCTGTGATATTATAATAGTGTCTAGGGTTTTCAAATAAATATGAAATAGCCGAAATTGTTACATCTATTAAATTCCAGCTACTAGCCACAAAAGTGGGTAATACAATCAAAACCGTTGGCACTTATTGGATTTTGGATTCCATACAATGGCAGGGCTACTGGGGTACCGCCCGTCACAGTACGTGGCCTAGATCACCGTACCGAGGATTACTCCCTTCATCCCCTGCTACACAAAGCCGGACCCATTCCTTACTGAATGGTTCCAAATAAGACAACCCCGACGGTTGTAGCTATTCAACCGTCCCACACAGCCGAAATAAAAGGGACTCTAGACAGGGGTAAATCTTACTCTCAAGTGGGGGCTACCCACGAAGCTTTGGCGCACCTCCCCTGTTTTAGCCATTCCCGGTTGATGAGGCTTGAGGCTACGATTACCTTTATAGGACATATTACTTAGAATGCTCATCGTCCACCTGACGATGTGCTGAAAGCATTCAATCCATACAAGTTCGTTCCGGGTTCGAACGAAACCGAAGGCATTATCTCGTTACACTCATTTTGGAATCACCCTCAGAGTTAACGACAATAACCCTTGCACTCTAAATCTCCATCTCGAATCTATAAGTACTATTTCGTCAAACTCATTACGGAATCACCCACAGAGTTATATTGACTTATAGTCCTTACACCTCGAGTCTTCACTTGCTCCACTTAGATTAACGACCTAACGTTAATTTGGAATCGATGTGGTTTTCGGATATCCAAATATGGAAACCCGATCCCGGTCTCATCGAAATCCAAAGCGTGTCTTTTAAGGCCAAGTTTGTTTAAGTTTAAACAATTCAATTCAACTATCTATATACACACAGAATAGATAATTCACAAGCCATAATTGATAACTACATTATCAAATAAACAGATGATCCATAACCAAATAGGTAATCCATATCATTATCACAATAGATAATCTATACTATCATCACAATTCAATCCAATCATTCATACCAAACAACATTATTTATCTCATTTCTGAGATTACATCCATTCAAAACAATCAATGTCATCCATTCATACATAAGCAACGATTTACTTAATCATAACATAATTAATTTAAAATGAATTAAATTAACTATCTCTATCTCTAATTAATTTAAAGTGAATTAAATTAATTACTTCATCTCTTAATTAATTTAAAATTAATTAAATTAATTACCTTCATCAAAAATAAATCTTGCTTACTTATTCATTAATTAAACCAATTAATTAATCATCATCTTAATTAATCAACCTTGATTAATTACTCTTAATTACATTAAGTAATTACCTTAATTAATTTCACAAATTAATTAAACCATTAAGTAAATAACCTTAATTACTTTATTAATTAATTATAATTAATTGCATTAATCCTTAATTAATTACAATTAATAACTTATTATAGATTAATTAAAATCTTAATTAATCAATCCTTAATTATTCTCATTAATCATATTAATTAATGAACTTAATTAATTACTTCCATAAATTAATTACATTATTCTTAATTAATCAACTTAATTACATAGTAATTAATTCTTAATTACTTCTCAATTACTTTTAATTACTTTTATAAATTCTTTTGATTTATTTTCCAAGTAATAAACCTTAATTACTTTAACAAGTAATTATCCATCTTAGAATTACTTCCAAATCAGTAATTTACTTTATCTCAATTATCTCTGTAATTTATCAATTACTTATCTTAAGTAATTAGCCTAACCAAACTTATTAAGTAATAATACTTAATCATTTGTCAAGTGACTTCTTTAATTAATTAACAAATTAATTAACTTACTTGATCACATTTATCTCATAAACAAAATTGAGTAATTCATTCCTTAATTACTCTTTAACCAAATTAATCTTCAATTATTAATTAATAAACCTTAATTATTAATCAATTCTTAATTACAAAGTAATTAATCACTAATTACTTTTTATAATTAATTAATTAAACTTAATTAACCAATTAATTATCTTTTAATCATTAATTAATAAACTTAATTATTAATTAACAACCTTAATTACAAATTAATTAATCCATAATTATCCATTAATTAATCCTTAATTATAATTAATCAACCCTTTAATAATAGTTAATTAGTCCTTAATTAACTTGCATTAGATTAATAATTTCTTAATTATTAATTAAGAAACCCAAATTAAAACTTAATTATTCAATAAAACCTTTATTAAGTATTAATTAATTACTTATTAAATTTACCCTTAATTACTTAATTAATAAGTAATTATAATTTAATTAATCATTAGTCATAAAGTTAATTAATTTAATAATCATACTTAATTAGTTGATTAATTAATCCTTAAAGAAATTAATTAAATTAATTAACTAAACTTGAAATTCTTAACCAATTTAATTAATTACAAATCATTAACACATAATTATCTTTAAAACATTTTATCTTAACAACTAACTTAACTTAATTAAATCCTTAATTAAGTTTAAACATAAAGTAATTATTTATTTCTTCCCTTAATTATTAATTAACAATCTTAATTTCAAGTTAATCAATTATTTAAAACTTCATTGTTAATTAATAAATTATCATTCACTTCTTAATTAAATAAAACATTTACTTATAAATTCTTTTTATATTTCAAAATAAGATTTGAAATAATATTAAGATTGTTACTCAAGATTTTAAAACATTACACAACTTTGTTTATAAAAACAACTCAATTCAAAACAAGCATTTTTACTTTAAGTTAAACTTTTTAAAGTTTAAACTTATTTATTTAAATTAGAAATTTTGTTAACATTTTAGTTTGGGTTTAACCCTTACTGGAATCTAAGAAAACAAAGTGCATCATCTTCTTTTTTTTTTTAAACAACCTATCTTTAAAATCTTTTAAAAACTATTTTGGTTACAACCTAAAAACTGTTAAACACAGTTTAACCCAGATGTATAAACACCCAGACCCACACGAGTTTCCCCCGAGTCATCTTCCCAATAGCCCCGAGACTTGCTTCGAGTAATCAAGCAACCCAAAACAAAACCCTCACTGCTACTGACACACTTCCTCCCCTCTGTGCACATGCACCATCACCAGAGCCACCTCCCACCTCCGATGAACTCTCCAGCATCTCGAACTTCAATGCAGCAACCACCCCAATCCTTCAAATCACATCACAACCCCTGTTCCAGAATTTAACATTCCAGTTGAAACAGAACCCAATACTATCATCTGCACTTCCCAAAACCATCACCTCTAGTTGATGATATCCACTACAACTCCGGCCATTGCTTGCTTATCTACCATGCTTCCTTCACCAGGAATTTCTTCAAGCCCGATGCAGACTTGGTGATCAATTTACAGTGAGAACCCAAAACTAGGGTTTAAACAAATCTCGAACTAATTCAAACTTCTCAGTGATTTAAAAATCCATCAACTATTTTTCCTATACTCTCTGATGTTTACACTAACTTCATGAAGAATTTTCAAGCAATCCATATGCATAGATCATCAGTTATAGATCAAAACCCAATTTGCAGTAAATCCCCAAATCCTCACTAAATACAATTTTTAAAATTGTGATTTTCTTTCTAAAATTCATAATTCTCAGTGATACTTTGGTTTGTACAATTATTTTAATCAAATTCAACACTTGATTTCAAACATTGATGTTAATTTGTTAATGTACTATTTGCTTCCAGATAACATCAAATACCAGAAACTCTAATTTTATTTTTAATTCCTAATTTATACCTAAACTACCTTATTTAACTTGAAACAACGTCTTAGCTGTTGTTTAAATATAAGTAGCTTGAAGTTCTAATTTCAACTTACACTCTGCAGTAAGTAAACAGAGAAGTTCAATGCAATCAAGTATGCACAGTTTCAAAGCATACAAATCATATTAACATTTATATCTAAAGGCAAACTTATATGTATATAAACATCATCACAAATTCATAGCAACAGCTAATTAACTAATTAAGCTGAAATAAAAATGTTTACTCACCTTTTTAATGAAATGCAGAGATGATAAAACTGGAAGTTTGCTTTCCAGATTTTTCTTGCATGCTCACTTGACAGAGAGTTACAGGCTTTGCTATGAACATTTGGATTTACTTGCACGCATTTGGAAATTTGATGCAAACTAGGATATGCAGAACTAGAACATGCTGAGGATGGCTCAACTTGATTCCAAGCTTGCAGTTTTGGAAGTATTTCCAGGTTCCATTTTAAAAATTGCACTTTGAAAGAAAAGTTGCAGGCTTTGATAAAAGAGTTTTCCATGCTTGAGAATATTACAGGTTTGTGTATTTGGCTTGAGAAATGAAACTCAGTTCTGAAAATGCTAGCATAATTTTGGTTTGAGAAAATGATTACAGGGAAATTGGAAATCACAGGCTTTGATATGAGGAGAGTTTGCACTTGCATTTGTTTGAGGATTATAGATTTGCATGTTGAATCTTTTTTTTTTTTTAAACTTGCAAATGCTTTGAATACTCTGATCCACTTGCATGCACTTAAGGATGTTACAGGCATAGGAAATGCAGACTTTATTCTGAAAGTAAACTGCAGACATGCAGTTTCAATTTGCACTTCCATGCATTTGGAATTGAGGCAGACAGGGATGAATGTTGCACTGGACAAGAGTTTGCAAAATGGCTACAGGTCTGATTTTCAACAGATTTCATTTGCATGCATTAGTAGATTGATGCAGATACTCAAGTTTTTGAAAACATGCTGTGATTTTGATTTGAAAAACAACTGCAGGTTTTGATCACAGCATGGTTTGAAGAATGTTTTGAATTGAGGAGTGTTTTCAGGATTTATTTGAGTATTTTCTGGTTTTGGGAAGTAGAAGTGAAGATGCATGATGGATTTAGTTTTCTTTTAGACATGAACAAAGATTAGAGAGGAAAAGAAAATGAAAGGAAAGAATGTTGGTTTATATAATGTTAATTTCAGATTTTATAAATTAAAAAGAAATTTAAAACAAAATGGACACATGTCTCTTTACTTAACACTTGTTATATTAATGTTTTAGAAACTTAACACATGTCAAATTTAGTTTGTTTTAATTTTAAAAGAAATTTAAAAACCCATTTAAATAAATCTCCTAATTACTAATATGCTTTTCAATTTTTTAAGAAATGTTTTTCTTATTAAATATCAAATAAACACATACTTATATATATATAAATGTATGCTAATTTATAAGTACAATTTTTGAAAAGAACATAAAGTAAAAATCAACCAAAGTTTAAATAAAGCTATATACAATATTTCAACTTGCTTTAAAATATTATTTCAAAAGCCTTTCATTTATTTTAAAAAAAATTAAATACAAATCAAATTTATATAGAACAAATCTTATTTTAAATTAAAAACATTATCTATATATTTAAAACTAAACCATATTGTTATTTATATTTTAAGATGCATGTATATCTTTGAATTCAAATTTATATCCATTTCAAAGTCAAGTTTAAAAATTCAAATCTAAAAATAAATTCTTAAATGAATATAAACATCTATTTTTAATTAAGCTTATTATTACTTACAATAATATATCCTATTTTAAAATCAATTTATATCCATAATTAAAACATTATATTATTATTACTTGGTTAATTATCTTTGAAAATAACAATTTATCAATTCAAATAATCCAAATTAAGAGATTATCAGCATTTTAAACTCCTAGAAATTCCGGGATATTACAATCCTCCCCCCTTAACAGAATTTCGTCCTCGAAATTTAAAACAAAGATAATCCACAGTTTCATTTATTTTAACCAATTCAAACATACATAACAGCCATACCTAATCAAGCAAACAACCAATTCAAACAAATAATTAACACTAGCTATCCGGACACAGACCCGGATAAGCTTCCTAAAATTATCTCGAGTTTCCCAGGTAAAGGCACAGGGATACTCGCTCTACTAAATCCAAACCAGCTATACTGCTAAGCTACTGAGTCTACCACTCAGCTAGATCTATAATCTATACAAGATACCAAACCACAGACAAGTCTGATCAGCAACTAATCCTTCACAGAACAACTAGTCTCAAAACAGAGATGGACCAAAACACGTACTCCCTCAGAGACATGTGAAATATTTGAATTCCAGTCTTCCAAACTGACAATTCAACTCTTCAAACCAAAGCACCGATCTTTACAAAAACTCAGAAAAATCCAATATACTACGGAGATCACCTCATAGTCTCACCAAATCTTATTGCTTCCTTTTACCAAAGAAAACTCAACAACATCGAAGTCTCCAACTTCGAATTCCAAATTCTTCCGTTTCTAAACCTCAAAAACTTTCCAGATGATCCGGGCTGCCTACAGACACTTCCTGATCAGCTCAACCTTCGCTGACGCTTCTACAAACTAATTGGATCAACTCAACAAACTGATCCTCACAAAATCAATCCAAAATCAAAATCAAACTCTACTATCAACAGTGGAAAACAACTTCTCCTATCCAGAAAAGAACAGAACAGAACCACTCGTCAACTAGCCTTGGATTCTGAAAAATAAATTCAGTAGAGACTCTCAAATCCAAAACACTGCAACTTCCAGTTGCTTCTACTCTAAAACAACAGCCACCTAGCTTCCGCTGCACAACTCTGATTTGGAGCAGATGAAAATGCCGACTAAACAGCACATCCCAGCTGAATCACCGGTATCACTCCTGACATCAAGTTGATTCAGAACTCAATCTCCAATGCGGGCAAATCTCTAACTTCTACATCCTCTAGAAATGCCACTAATCCAAGCAAAAGACTATCTAAGATAATCACTAAACCATCGCAAGTCACTTTTGCGAACAACCCAATCCAATATCCAAGATACTGTTCTCTCTCCACTAATCAGAACAGTTTATCTTCGACCAACTAATCCATCGAAGAAACAGATCCTCAATGCTGCTTCTGAACTCCACTTCAGAAAAACTGCCACAACACCGAAGCAGACACATTTCCTTAACTTGTTCCAAAGAAAACATCTTCGGAGACATCCATAGTCACTGCGTCTCATCACGCAGCTACTACTTCCTAAGGTATCAAAATACCATCACTTGCTTCTGCCTACTATGACAGATCCAAACTCTCAAAAATTCGCTCACACGAGCGCGATCAAACTCATACTTCAATGATGAACTCCGAACCTTAACAGGTTTCCTTCAGAGATAAATAAAATCCTTATACCAAACTGCAAAGATTACTCGAGACCAACCTAATACCGTCTCGACAAATACACTTCCAACCTCAAACATTCAAACTCCAACCAATGGTAGTAATCGTGTTACACACACTACTACCTCATCTCTACCTTTATAACTAATATTGGGAAACCCGAACAGGTAACCCAACAGATAGGTAGAAATATATATATATAATTATATATAAAAATTACAAGTACGCTCTCTCAAGAAAGACACCACTACAGAGCCTAGGTATTCACTCAACCTAACGCTCTGATACCAAGTGAAACGACCCGACTTTCCACTCCCGGAAAATCGCATCATCTTTAAGAAAGAAAGGGATAGAAAAGAGAAAAGATAGAGAAGAAGAAAGAAACAACACATCAGAATCTAAACAGCGGAACGAATAAATTATATTAATCACATAATACTTTACATAGTATCATATACATCAGAGTTACACAGCATAATCAACTCATACTAGACAGTTATAAACACCTGTCTAGTTATACAACTCAATACAACTCAAAAACATCAACATATCAGAGAACACACAGCGGAATACTCTATAGCTATACGCAGAAGCCTCCTGCTCCATTGCTCCTTCAGAATTCGTCAAGCCAACTTAAAAACCTAACCTGAATCCCTTGGCTACTCGTAAAAATTTGAGTACCCAAGAGTTTAAGAAAAACAGAATAAACTCTGGGTCAGACATGGGTCTGGTGTGAGTAAACGGTTAAAGTTGCTTAACTTTAAAAAACCTTTTGAAAGAAAAGGTATCACGTAAGACTTCCCACACATAAACATGGAAAAGTTTTTACCTTACGCTAACCAAAACATTTGATAAGAAATTCTGTGATATTATAATAGTGTCTAGGGTTTTCAAATAAATATGAAATAGCCGAAATTGTTACATCTATTAAATTCCAGCTACTAGCCACAAAAGTGGGTAATACAATCAAAACCGTTGGCACTTATTGGATTTTGGATTCCATACAATGGCAGGGCTACTGGGGTACCGCCCGTCACAGTACGTGGCCTAGATCACCGTACCGAGGATTACTCCCTTCATCCCCTGCTACACAAAGCCGGACCCATTCCTTACTGAATGGTTCCAAATAAGACAACCCCGACGGTTGTAGCTATTCAACCGTCCCACACAGCCGAAATAAAAGGGACTCTAGACAGGGGTAAATCTTACTCTCAAGTGGGGGCTACCCACGAAGCTTTGGCGCACCTCCCCTGTTTTAGCCATTCCCGGTTGATGAGGCTTGAGTCTACGATTACCTTTATAGGACATATTACTTAGAATGCTCATCGTCCACCTGACGATGTGCTGAAAGCATTCAATCCATACAAGTTCGTTCCGGGTTCGAACGAAACCGAAGGCATTATCTCGTTACACTCATTTTGGAATCACCCTCAGAGTTAACGACAATAACCCTTGCACTCTAAATCTCCATCTCGAATCTATAAGTACTATTTCGTCAAACTCATTACGGAATCACCCACAGAGTTATATTGACTTATAGTCCTTACACCTCGAGTCTTCACTTGCTCCACTTAGATTAACGACCTAACGTTAATTTGGAATCGATGTGGTTTTCGGATATCCAAATATGGAAACCCGATCCCGGTCTCATCGAAATCCAAAGCGTGTCTTTTAAGGCCAAGTTTGTTTAAGTTTAAACAATTCAATTCAACTATCTATATACACACAGAATAGATAATTCACAAGCCATAATTGATAACTACATTATCAAATAAACAGATGATCCATAACCAAATAGGTAATCCATATCATTATCACAATAGATAATCTATACTATCATCACAATTCAATCCAATCATTCATACCAAACAACATTATTTATCTCATTTCTGAGATTACATCCATTCAAAACAATCAATGTCATCCATTCATACATAAGCAACGATTTACTTAATCATAACATAATTAATTTAAAATGAATTAAATTAACTATCTCTATCTCTAATTAATTTAAAGTGAATTAAATTAATTACTTCATCTCTTAATTAATTTAAAATTAATTAAATTAATTACCTTCATCAAAAATAAATCTTGCTTACTTATTCATTAATTAAACCAATTAATTAATCATCATCTTAATTAATCAACCTTGATTAATTACTCTTAATTACATTAAGTAATTACCTTAATTAATTTCACAAATTAATTAAACCATTAAGTAAATAACCTTAATTACTTTATTAATTAATTATAATTAATTGCATTAATCCTTAATTAATTACAATTAATAACTTATTATAGATTAATTAAAATCTTAATTAATCAATCCTTAATTATTCTCATTAATCATATTAATTAATGAACTTAATTAATTACTTCCATAAATTAATTACATTATTCTTAATTAATCAACTTAATTACATAGTAATTAATTCTTAATTACTTCTCAATTACTTTTAATTACTTTTATAAATTCTTTTGATTTATTTTCCAAGTAATAAACCTTAATTACTTTAACAAGTAATTATCCATCTTAGAATTACTTCCAAATCAGTAATTTACTTTATCTCAATTATCTCTGTAATTTATCAATTACTTATCTTAAGTAATTAGCCTAACCAAACTTATTAAGTAATAATACTTAATCATTTGTCAAGTGACTTCTTTAATTAATTAACAAATTAATTAACTTACTTGATCACATTTATCTCATAAACAAAATTGAGTAATTCATTCCTTAATTACTCTTTAACCAAATTAATCTTCAATTATTAATTAATAAACCTTAATTATTAATCAATTCTTAATTACAAAGTAATTAATCACTAATTACTTTTTATAATTAATTAATTAAACTTAATTAACCAATTAATTATCTTTTAATCATTAATTAATAAACTTAATTATTAATTAACAACCTTAATTACAAATTAATTAATCCATAATTATCCATTAATTAATCCTTAATTATAATTAATCAACCCTTTAATAATAGTTAATTAGTCCTTAATTAACTTGCATTAGATTAATAATTTCTTAATTATTAATTAAGAAACCCAAATTAAAACTTAATTATTCAATAAAACCTTTATTAAGTATTAATTAATTACTTATTAAATTTACCCTTAATTACTTAATTAATAAGTAATTATAATTTAATTAATCATTAGTCATAAAGTTAATTAATTTAATAATCATACTTAATTAGTTGATTAATTAATCCTTAAAGAAATTAATTAAATTAATTAACTAAACTTGAAATTCTTAACCAATTTAATTAATTATAAATCATTAACACATAATTATCTTTAAAACATTTTATCTTAACAACTAACTTAACTTAATTAAATCCTTAATTAAGTTTAAACATAAAGTAATTATTTATTTCTTCCCTTAATTATTAATTAACAATCTTAATTTCAAGTTAATCAATTATTTAAAACTTCATTGTTAATTAATAAATTATCATTCACTTCTTAATTAAATAAAACATTTACTTATAAATTCTTTTTATATTTCAAAATAAGATTTGAAATAATATTAAGATTGTTACTCAAGATTTTAAAACATTACACAACTTTGTTTATAAAAACAACTCAATTCAAAACAAGCATTTTTACTTTAAGTTAAACTTTTTAAAGTTTAAACTTATTTATTTAAATTAGAAATTTTGTTAACACTTTAGTTTGGGTTTAACGCTTACTGGAATCTAAGAAAACAAAGTGCATCATCTTCTTTTTTTTTTAAACAACCTATCTTTAAAATCTTTTAAAAACTATTTTGGTTACAACCTAAAAACTGTTAAACACAGTTTAACCCAGATGTATAAACACCCAGACCCACACGAGTTTCCCCCGAGTCATCTTCCCAATAGCCCCGAGACTTGCTTCGAGTAATCAAGCAACCCAAAACAAAACCCTCACTGCTACTGACACACTTCCTCCCCTCTGTGCACATGCACCATCACCAGAGCCACCTCCCACCTCCGATGAACTCTCCAGCATCTCGAACTTCAATGCAGCAACCACCCCAATCCTTCAAATCACATCACAACCCCTGTTCCAGAATTTAACATTCCAGTTGAAACAGAACCCAATACTATCATCTGCACTTCCCAAAACCATCACCTCTAGTTGATGATATCCACTACAACTCCGGCCATTGCTTGCTTATCTACCATGCTTCCTTCACCAGGAATTTCTTCAAGCCCGATGCAGACTTGGTGATCAATTTACAGTGAGAACCCAAAACTAGGGTTTAAACAAATCTCGAACTAATTCAAACTTCTCAGTGATTTAAAAATCCATCAACTATTTTTCCTATACTCTCTGATGTTTACACTAACTTCATGAAGAATTTTCAAGCAATCCATATGCATAGATCATCAGTTATAGATCAAAACCCAATTTGCAGTAAATCCCCAAATCCTCACTAAATACAATTTTTAAAATTGTGATTTTCTTTCTAAAATTCATAATTCTCAGTGATACTTTGGTTTGTACAATTATTTTAATCAAATTCAACACTTGATTTCAAACATTGATGTTAATTTGTTAATGTACTATTTGCTTCCAGATAACATCAAATACCAGAAACTCTGATTTTATTTTTAATTCCTAATTTATACCTAAACTACCTTATTTAACTTGAAACAACGTCTTAGCTGTTGTTTAAATATAAGTAGCTTGAAGTTCTAATTTCAACTTACACTCTGCAGTAAGTAAACAGAGAAGTTCAATGCAATCAAGTATGCACAGTTTCAAAGCATACAAATCATATTAACATTTATATCTAAAGGCAAACTTATATGTATATAAACATCATCACAAATTCATAGCAACAGCTAATTAACTAATTAAGCTGAAATAAAAATGTTTACTCACCTTTTTAATGAAATGCAGAGATGATAAAACTGGAAGTTTGCTTTCCAGATTTTTCTTGCATGCTCACTTGACAGAGAGTTACAGGCTTTGCTATGAACATTTGGATTTACTTGCACGCATTTGGAAATTTGATGCAAACTAGGATATGCAGAACTAGAACATGCTGAGGATGGCTCAACTTGATTCCAAGCTTGCAGTTTTGGAAGTATTTCCAGGTTCCATTTTAAAAATTGCACTTTGAAAGAAAAGTTGCAGGCTTTGATAAAAGAGTTTTCCATGCTTGAGAATATTACAGGTTTGTGTATTTGGCTTGAGAAATGAAACTCAGTTCTGAAAATGCTAGCATAATTTTGGTTTGAGAAAATGATTACAGGGAAATTGGAAATCACAGGCTTTGATATGAGGAGAGTTTGCACTTGCATTTGTTTGAGGATTATAGATTTGCATGTTGAATCTTTTTTTTTTTTTAAACTTGCAAATGCTTTGAATACTCTGATCCACTTGCATGCACTTAAGGATGTTACAGGCATAGGAAATGCAGACTTTATTCTGAAAGTAAACTGCAGACATGCAGTTTCAATTTGCACTTCCATGCATTTGAAATTGAGGCAGACAGGGATGAATGTTGCACTGGACAAGAGTTTGCAAAATGGCTACAGGTCTGATTTTCAACAGATTTCATTTGCATGCATTAGTAGATTGATGCAGATACTCAAGTTTTTGAAAACATGCTGTGATTTTGATTTGAAAAACAACTGCAGGTTTTGATCACAGCATGGTTTGAAGAATGTTTTGAATTGAGGAGTGTTTTCAGGATTTATTTGAGTATTTTCTGGTTTTGGGAAGTAGAAGTGAAGATGCATGATGGATTTAGTTTTCTTTTAGACATGAACAAAGATTTGAGAGGAAAAGAAAATGAAAGGAAAGAATGTTGGTTTATATAATGTTAATTTCAGATTTTATAAATTAAAAAGAAATTTAAAACAAAATGGACACATGTCTCTTTACTTAACACTTGTTATATTAATGTTTTAGAAACTTAACACATGTCAAATTTAGTTTGTTTTAATTTTAAAAGAAATTTAAAAACCCATTTAAATAAATATCCTAATTACTAATATGCTTTTCAATTTTTTAAGAAATGTTTTTCTTATTAAATATCAAATAAACACATACTTATATATATATAAATGTATGCTAATTTATAAGTACAATTTTTGAAAAGAACATAAAGTAAAAATCAACCAAAGTTTAAATAAAGCTATATACAATATTTCAACTTGCTTTAAAATATTATTTCAAAAGCCTTTCATTTATTTTAAAAAAAATTAAATACAAATCAAATTTATATAGAACAAATCTTATTTTAAATTAAAAACATTATCTATATATTTAAAACTAAACCATATTGTTATTTATATTTTAAGATGCATGTATATCTTTGAATTCAAATTTATATCCATTTCAAAGTCAAGTTTAAAAATTCAAATCTAAAAATAAATTCTTAAATGAATATAAACATCTATTTTTAATTAAGCTTATTATTACTTACAATAATATATCCTATTTTAAAATCAATTTATATCCATAATTAAAACATTATATTATTATTACTTGGTTAATTATCTTTGAAAATAACAATTTATCAATTCAAATAATCCAAATTAAGAGATTATCAGCATTTTAAACTCCTAGAAATTCCGGGATATTACAATCCTCCCCCCTTAACAGAATTTCGTCCTCGAAATTTAAAACAAAGATAATCCACAGTTTCATTTATTTTAACCAATTCAAACATACATAACAGCCATACCTAATCAAGCAAACAACCAATTCAAACAAATAATTAACACTAGCTATCCGGACACAGACCCGGATAAGCTTCCTAAAATTATCTCGAGTTTCCCAGGTAAAGGCACAGGGATACTCGCTCTACTAAATCCAAACCAGCTATACTGCTAAGCTACTGAGTCTACCACTCAGCTAGATCTATAATCTATACAAGATACCAAACCACAGACAAGTCTGATCAGCAACTAATCCTTCACAGAACAACTAGTCTCAAAATAGAGATGGACCAAAACACGTACTCCCTCAGAGACACGTGAAATATTTGAATTCCAGTCTTCCAAACTGACAATTCAACTCTTCAAACCAAAGCACCGATCTTTACAAAAACTCAGAAAAATCCAATATACTACGGAGATCACCTCATAGTCTCACCAAATCTTATTGCTTCCTTTTACCAGAGAAAACTCAACAACATCGAAGTCTCCAACTTCGAATTCCAAATTCTTCCGTTTCTAAACCTCAAAAACTTTCCAGATGATCCGGGCTGCCTACAGACACTTCCTGATCAGCTCAACCTTCGCTGATGCTTCTACAAACTAATTGGATCAACTCAACAAACTGATCCTCACAAAATCAATCCAAAATCAAAATCAAACTCTACTATCAACAGTGGAAAACAACTTCTCCTATCCAGAAAAGAACAGAACAGAACCACTCGTCAACTAGCCTTGGATTCTGAAAAATAAATTCAGTAGAGACTCTCAAATCCAAAACACTGCAACTTCCAGTTGCTTCTACTCTAAAACAACAGCCACCTAGCTTCCGCTGCACAACTCTGATTTGGAGCAGATGAAAATGCCGACTAAACAGCACATCCCAGCTGAATCACCGGTATCACTCCTGACATCAAGTTGATTCAGAACTCAATCTCCAATGCGGGCAAATCTCTAACTTCTACATCCTCTAGAAATGCCACTAATCCAAGCAAAAGACTATCTAAGATAATCACTAAACCATCGCAAGTCACTTTTGCGAACAACCCAATCCAATATCCAAGATACTGTTCTCTCTCCACTAATCAGAACAGTTTATCTTCGACCAACTAATCCATCGAAGAAACAGATCCTCAATGCTGCTTCTGAACTCCACTTCAGAAAAACTGCCACAACACCGAAGCAGACACATTTCCTTAACTTGTTGTAACGAACACGGATTTTCGTTCTTCGAAAATTCGACATCGACACTCACTTTATCGACTGCCGAGAAATCAAAGGCCGAAAACCGAGATGTTATGGGTTTTAAAAAGAAAAGAAAAGAAAGAAGAGAGAAAAAGAAGAAAGAAAAAGAAAAATAGAGGGAAAAGAAGATAGACAATTTTTAGAAAACAGAGAATTTTGAAAAATAGAAGATAGAAGAATTTTAAAAATAGAACGGACAGAAAACAACAGAACAACAACAGAATCTCACAATTCGCAGCGGAACAACATATAATAATAAATGAATAATCTTTAAACAAAGAACTATATCAGTTATTACATTACATACATTTCATTACATCATATCATCAGAGTATACAACATCAACAACATCAAACAGTGCAGCGGAAAAAGAAATACTATATACTAGTAATACGCCATGCCATCCAGCTTGCCTCCAGCAACTCCAGAATATCCAGAATATCCTGATAAACCTAACTCTTAACTGCCCGTGTGGAAATTGGTGGGCACCCAGAGTTTAGGAAGGAAAACAATAAACTCCAAGTCAGTCATGTGACTGGTGTGAGAACTCAAAACAGTTTATTTATCTTTAAAATCAAAATAGAGGAATATTTTTAATCAATTCGCAATGCTTTTAAAAATGAGACTACCATAAGGCCTCCCGCACACACACACATGCAAACGCAGAATCGGAGGAGATTTCTCCTTATGATAGTCAAAGATGCTTGATACGCATTTAAAATAACATTTGATATTATTACTAGTGCATAGTGTAGGAAATCATTTCAAAAGTAGAATATAAATCTTAGCCAACATAGACATTTCGAACTATGCCTACTATAGCTACCATCCAAACAGTGGTGACCACCATAAGTGAATGGCAGGTTCTACAACTAATACCGTACAAGTTTCGTATTGGGAATTGGATTTCCAACAAATGATCAGGCCAAGGAACTTCCCATTGCCACTGAGAATGCCTCTGGATGGACATCCCCGAGAACCAAACCGGATCTCTACCAACACAAGGCCGGGTTACTCCTAACTGAGTAACAACTGACCGAATATGCCATCCCCCGGTCCTTTGGGACCTTTTTCCGAGAGCGCTCTCTAATCAATTCACACAATCATAACAAAGTGTTTTCAACATGAGTAAGTATCTGGGCTCCATACCATGATACCACCCTTTTCCAGAAGGAAATGGACACATCCTAAAGGGTGCTACCCCTCATAACCTTGCTGCTTCTTTCCTGTTTTGACCATTTCCGGGATGTGAGGCTCGACGAATTCACGTCCACAAAAACATACTTTATACAAAAGCCATGCTTTGGGTCAACAAATGATCAACACAATGATCACTAAGATAGACGATCAAATAAATGATCCTATCACAACAATCAACACAATGATCATTTCAGCATCACTCAGCATGTCACATTACCAAACTGGGAATATATCGCTGATAACTTCAACTATATAACCTTTGAGCTCGTACGTCTCAAAGAAGGGTGTTAAGCAAAGAATAAATTCTCAGCCACCAACAGAAATATATTTGAAAGAAATCGGCTTTATATCTCAACTTGTAATGTCAGACATACAATCCATACAAGTCTGTTCCGGGATCGAACAAAACCGAAGGCACTTACAAAGAAGTCCTTGCAATCCGGATATTCACAATCCTGATCGGATTTCCCATCACTTAGGGAGTCTCTATACCGTTGCAACTCAGTGCAGAGACAATCGATAGGTCATCCTATCGCTTTCGCAAATACCGGGTCTTCAACACCGATCTTCAAATGCGATTCATAACGACGTATCACATATTCGGAATGGGTTATACGACCCCATGGTCCTTTCCCGGTTAACCCGAATAGTGAGCGCTTATTCAAAAATAAGTGTGCATTCAAATTCAATCAATTCACATCAAATACCCATTCAAAGGGAAATATTGATAGTCGATTATTGAACTATCAATGGATATGCATACATCACCAGATTCCAAATAATTTTCCAAATTATTTATTTTCCAAAATATCTTTACAAGATATATAGTTTCAACACTTCAAAAATAAATCAATATTTATTTTCACACAAATTCCACTTTCCCATATAAATTCCATAATGAATTTATATTTCAAAATATTCATGCATATATGATTTCAATTATTCATTTCCAATTTATCTTCAAAAAGATAAATTCAAAATATTCACTTCCTATTGGAAAATATTTCCATACTTATTTATTCATAAGTAATTCACAAATCTCTTTTATTTTCAACAGTTAGAAAATATTCAATATACTTAAATCGAATTAAGTATATATTTCATTCTTTAAGGAAATCATTCACTTATACATATTTATTTGGGCCAAAACGAATGTTGCGTAAAACATCGTTACAACGTCCCAAAATCACTAGTATAGGGATTCGAAATTAAAATAGATATATAAATCCCAATACTATACAAAATATTTCCTTTCGGAAATCATTTACTACAACAACAGTGTTATAGTCCACCATTTCCTTTTATTTCACGAAACATCTATTTCAACAATGAATGTTGAAATCTATGGTTTCGAATCTCAACACCTTTTAAAACATCGTTAGATCGTTTTAATTCTGTTTAAAATATCACATTCTAAAACATTTTCTTTAACGTGTTATTCACTATTCAAAAACGTGAATAAACTACGTTAACCAATTTCATTCTTTTATTCAATTTATTTTAAAGGATTATTCACTATTCAAAATGTGAATATAACTCCATTAATAGGTTATAACAATTAACTTATCAAAATAAGTCATTTGCGGATTTATAAAACAACGTTTATAAATTCCGTTTCTATTTATTTATAAAAACTTCCCTTTTTATAAATTCCTTTATTAACCTATTCCAGTTTATAACTCAATTATAACTAAATGTTTATATTATAAGTTAAATACTTATAAAACGATTATTTTATAAAATCGTTCTTTAAACTTCATAATTATAAATCTTATAACTTATAAGATTCATTTATTTAACCAAATCTATTCTTCAATTAACTTCACAAATTTATAAATCTTACTATTTATAAATTTCATTTATAACTTCACAGTTTATAATTCTATAAATTTCATTCATTTATGAAATCCATTTTCACTACATTCAAACACTTATAAAACTCGTTTTATAATGTCTATATTTCAATTTATAAATATCCATTTATAAATCTCTTAATATAAATCAGTTTATATTATTATTCTAAAACGTCTTTAATTTCCTTTATAATTTCATCATTTCGATTTATAAAATAATCAAATTTTATAAATCCTATGTTTAAACTTTTCATAATAAATTCAAAAATCCTATCTAAATTATTTTATAAAATCATTAGTTCATATTTCTCAAAAATCGACTTTTAATCGTATTTCTAAAAATCAGCTTTTTAACTATATTTCACAAAAACCATAATTTTTATAACTTTAAAAATTATAACGTTTATTTATTTATAATGGATCAATTCCAAAAATATAGTATATTTTCAAAAATCACTTTAAAACCATTTTAAAATCCCAAAATCTGGGTCCAATGATGCTACACACCAAATAGTCAATCACGACTAACAACGATATCATATATCGATATGATAATCAATCAAATATCAAAATATCTGAAATAAAATAAATACTGTTGAGGAATCCAGTTGGATCCCTCCAACCTGTTTCCTGCATCCAAAAACATTAGCACAATACCAATTTCGCTCCAGTACGAAATTATCGCGGTACATGTTTTTAATAAATATTATCCGCTTAATAACGGCGTAATAGGGTCTCATCCGCTAAACAAAAAATGCGGGAAATCAATCAACTGCAATATATACATATGCCAATATATATATATTGATATTATATATAATACCAATTTCACTGTTTATGAAATATTCGCGGTATATGTTTTTATTAAATAACATCCGCTTACTAACGGCGCATAATGTCTATTTTAACAATCAATAATTTACAGTCATCATTCAAACATGCATTCAAATATTTTAAATCTAACTATTTAAAATAAAAACGAAATCTATTCGATTGAGTGAGAAGTTCTCACCTTGGTTTTAATTTCCGTTTAAGCTTTTATTTCGAATAAAATTAAACGCGCGTTTAATTTTACCCGAAATTCTCACTAACTCCAAACGACTCCAAACCAACTCCATCGCGTAGTGCTCGTCCATACGATTCCAACGCAACTGGGTTTGCATTTTTTCGACCTCGTATGAAAAAGTTATGCATTTTACAAGTTTGTACACATTTTATATAAACAAATTTCAACATAAACTAACTAATTTCTTAACCTAGCTTGCATCTACCATCCATCACAGATCCAACGGCCCCCCTCTTTCTTCCTTCTCTTCGTTCTCATCTCCAGGAAACATACGTATAGCCGAACCCAATATGATGAACTAGGGTTGAATTATGCTCCATCCATACACGACGATACTTCGATCAAGACGCGCCAAACGAAGCCCCTACACGACCCCCACCTTCGGCCCAAACTGCAGCAAGCTCGGCCCTCCCTCTCACCTTGGAAGTCGTGCGTAGGTCATGGAGGACGCGGCCTCCTATCCCCCTCTATATCGCTCCAAAACGCATCTCCACCGTTGAATCTCTTCGTCTTGACGAGATCTACAAGTTCCTAGTTGAAGTCGAAGTCTAACGGAGTGTGGATGAAGAGAAAATCGAGGAGAAACGATAGTGTTTGCTGGCCGTTCAGTTTTAGGGCCGGCTAGGGTTTGGTTTTTATTTTATTTTTTAATTTTCTAAATGAAGGGTAGGGGTTATTTATAAGGAACGAGCAAGCGTAAACACTATTCATCCCGGGAATTCCGAACTCCGATTTAGGCGCCGTAACCAGCGTACCTAGGGTTTATCCCGCGTTCCGGACACAATGGAACAGGTTTCGGAAGCTAATTCGGAAGTATGTGCGAGTTATGGCTGAAAACGCTCAATTTGAATTAAACCGATTTAAGTCGATTTCTAGGCGTTTTAATTTGTACCGGACAAACGGTAAATCCAAACGACTTGAAATTTGAAACCTTACAATAATATCACATTACGGATCCGATGAAACTGGTTTCGTCGAAATCCGAGACTTTTTGAAAAATGGCTATTTTGACTCGCCAAATTTAAATTAAAAATAATTCGATGCGTTTCGAGCTGTCACGATCAAACGATAACTCCGATTGACACGAAAATTGAAATCCGGTAATAACTAACTATTACGGATCCAATGGAACTGGTTTCGTTCAATTCTGAGACTGTTCAAAAATTGACTATTTTACAGTCGATTATTAAATATTAAAATATTCAATTTTCACAAATTAATTTTTAATTCGATTTTAAAAGTTCTAAAATATCATTCTAACTCTAACATGATAAAATAAAATTTCCCAAATTATTTTCAATCATTTTTAACTCAATTTTTAATTATTTCCATAATTTAACGTATTAAATTATCGATTTAATTATTCAATTAAATCCAATAAATCAAATAAAAATTTATTTGACTTATAAATTCACTTTTTAATATTTAAAATTAATTAAATATTCAAATTTTAATTAATAAAAATTCTGGGTCGTTACAATCTTTCCCCCTTAAAAGAATTTCGTCCTCGAAATTACAATTAAGAAAGGTTACAGAATTTATTAACTTTCCAAAATTTATAATTAAACTTCTTACAAATCTTTACTAAGTTTCAAATCATACTTAGTTATCTTTTCAAAAACAAACTATATCATTTAACTTTCAATTCCAAACCAAAGCTTAAGTTTCCAAAATTTTCCTATTTTTCTCAAATTTTTCTAACGCCTTAAATTTTCGGAAAAATTTGCCATAGTCTCCTTTGCGCGGCTCGATCCGAAAAAAAAATGACAGTATATATATCACAAATATACATATCATCAAGTAATGAGGCATCCCGCAGGGAAAAAAGTATAAAAGTGCGATATTTAATCCGAGATATGTACCTTATATTTTATTAGCAAGCATATACGGCTAATATAGCGCTAAAGCGAACTCCAAATGCGAAGCAACGCGATCCGCACCTACTAAACTCAACAAACAACATGAGAACCATGCACATATGCAAATAATCTCAATATACAACATATAGCAACATAACTATACATGTCACATAGCAAATGCAACTAAAGCAATATATATTCAACCATCAACCAATTACATCCATAACCAATCAATATTCATTTATATTCTCATTCATATTCAATGAATTTGGGTTTTCACTTTAAATCATATTTGATTCATTAACATTGGATTTTGTAAACATTCCTTCTCAATTCAATTAGTTATCATTTACTAATTTAAATCCAATTCACCTTCGATTCTATTCAAATTTATTTACTTCTAATTTGAATTCAATTTCCTAGCTTCCAATTTCACTAATTCAATTTCATTAACTCTTAATGAATTATATACAATCAACAACAATCAAATAACAACCAATGTATATTAATTACAACCAAATTACTTTGCTTACTTTCATTCATTTTTTTTTATTCAACTTCTAATAACATTAGATTTTAATGAATCAACACTTATATTCATTATTTTATTTAATCCATTAATTCAATTCAATTTCCAAAGTTGAATTCTATTACATAACTTAAGTTCATATTCTTTTAATCCACTTGATTATTTACTTCGATACCAATATCAACTTAATTCAATATCTCTTAAGTTATATTCCATTTAACTTTAAATTCACTTTTATTCACAACTCATATTCATATAGTTTTACTTCTTATATATGTAAGTTTATTTCACAATTGTAATCCACTTTAATTATAATTTCAATTCTTATAATTCTTTTATTTATACAATTATTCTTTTATTTAGATTATTCAAACAATCTAACAATCGATTTATATACATTTAATAATTCTGAAAAATTATTCCTTTACATATAAAAATATAATCAAGGCAAAATTATTCCATCTACCCAATTTAAAATCAATATTGTGTCGAATTGTTCTATTCAAGTGTTTAGAAACCCCTTCGGCTCAGTTTCGAGGCTGTGCTGACGAAAGTTCATATACCACTCAATAAACCAATCATCACAATATAAAACAATTTCATATCACTAACAAATACGCACTCGTATCTATTATTACACTCAAACTCATTCTAGAGTACTGCTGACTCTATCTCTAACGAGTAATACCCAACAGAACCATGGTTGTCGCTTAACCATCAGCTCTGATACCAAATGTAACGAACACGGATTTTCGTTCTTCGAAAATTCGACATCGACACTCACTTTATCGACTGCCGAGAAATCAAAGGCCGAAAACCGAGATGTTATGGGTTTTAAAAAGAAAAGAAAAGAAAGAAGAGAGAAAAAGAAGAAAGAAAAAGAAAAATAGAGGGAAAAGAAGATAGACAATTTTTAGAAAACAGAGAATTTTGAAAAATAGAAGATAGAAGAATTTTAAAAATAGAACGGACAGAAAACAACAGAACAACAACAGAATCTCACAATTCGCAGCGGAACAACATATAATAATAAATGAATAATCTTTAAACAAAGAACTATATCAGTTATTACATTACATACATTTCATTACATCATATCATCAGAGTATACAACATCAACAACATCAAACAGTGCAGCGGAAAAAGAAATACTATATACTAGTAATACGCCATGCCATCCAGCTTGCCTCCAGCAACTCCAGAATATCCAGAATATCCTGATAAACCTAACTCTTAACTGCCCGTGTGGAAATTGGTGGGCACCCAGAGTTTAGGAAGGAAAACAATAAACTCCAAGTCAGTCATGTGACTGGTGTGAGAACTCAAAACAGTTTATTTATCTTTAAAATCAAAATAGAGGAATATTTTTAATCAATTCGCAATGCTTTTAAAAATGAGACTACCATAAGGCCTCCCGCACACACACACATGCAAACGCAGAATCGGAGGAGATTTCTCCTTATGATAGTCAAAGATGCTTGATACGCATTTAAAATAACATTTGATATTATTACTAGTGCATAGTGTAGGAAATCATTTCAAAAGTAGAATATAAATCTTAGCCAACATAGACATTTCGAACTATGCCTACTATAGCTACCATCCAAACAGTGGTGACCACCATAAGTGAATGGCAGGTTCTACAACTAATACCGTACAAGTTTCGTATTGGGAATTGGATTTCCAACAAATGATCAGGCCAAGGAACTTCCCATTGCCACTGAGAATGCCTCTGGATGGACATCCCCGAGAACCAAACCGGATCTCTACCAACACAAGGCCGGGTTACTCCTAACTGAGTAACAACTGACCGAATATGCCATCCCCCGGTCCTTTGGGACCTTTTTCCGAGAGCGCTCTCTAATCAATTCACACAATCATAACAAAGTGTTTTCAACATGAGTAAGTATCTGGGCTCCATACCATGATACCACCCTTTTCCAGAAGGAAATGGACACATCCTAAAGGGTGCTACCCCTCATAACCTTGCTGCTTCTTTCCTGTTTTGACCATTTTCGGGATGTGAGGCTCGACGAATTCACGTCCACAAAAACATACTTTATACAAAAGCCATGCTTTGGGTCAACAAATGATCAACACAATGATCACTAAGATAGACGATCAAATAAATGATCCTATCACAACAATCAACACAATGATCATTTCAGCATCACTCAGCATGTCACATTACCAAACTGGGAATATATCGCTGATAACTTCAACTATATAACCTTTGAGCTCGTACGTCTCAAAGAAGGGTGTTAAGCAAAGAATAAATTCTCAGCCACCAACAGAAATATATTTGAAAGAAATCGGCTTTATATCTCAACTTGTAATGTCAGACATACAATCCATACAAGTCTGTTCCGGGATCGAACAAAACCGAAGGCACTTACAAAGAAGTCCTTGCAATCCGGATATTCACAATCCTGATCGGATTTCCCATCACTTAGGGAGTCTCTATACCGTTGCAACTCAGTGCAGAGACAATCGATAGGTCATCCTATCGCTTTCGCAAATACCGGGTCTTCAACACCGATCTTCAAATGCGATTCATAACGACGTATCACATATTCGGAATGGGTTATACGACCCCATGGTCCTTTCCCGGTTAACCCGAATAGTGAGCGCTTATTCAAAAATAAGTGTGCATTCAAATTCAATCAATTCACATCAAATACCCATTCAAAGGGAAATATTGATAGTCGATTATTGAACTATCAATGGATATGCATACATCACCAGATTCCAAATAATTTTCCAAATTATTTATTTTCCAAAATATCTTTACAAGATATATAGTTTCAACACTTCAAAAATAAATCAATATTTATTTTCACACAAATTCCACTTTCCCATATAAATTCCATAATGAATTTATATTTCAAAATATTCATGCATATATGATTTCAATTATTCATTTCCAATTTATCTTCAAAAAGATAAATTCAAAATATTCACTTCCTATTGGAAAATATTTCCATACTTATTTATTCATAAGTAATTCACAAATCTCTTTTATTTTCAACAGTTAGAAAATATTCAATATACTTAAATCGAATTAAGTATATATTTCATTCTTTAAGGAAATCATTCACTTATACATATTTATTTGGGCCAAAACGAATGTTGCGTAAAACATCGTTACAACGTCCCAAAATCACTAGTATAGGGATTCGAAATTAAAATAGATATATAAATCCCAATACTATACAAAATATTTCCTTTCGGAAATCATTTACTACAACAACAGTGTTATAGTCCACCATTTCCTTTTATTTCACGAAACATCTATTTCAACAATGAATGTTGAAATCTATGGTTTCGAATCTCAACACCTTTTAAAACATCGTTAGATCGTTTTAATTCTGTTTAAAATATCACATTCTAAAACATTTTCTTTAACGTGTTATTCACTATTCAAAAACGTGAATAAACTACGTTAACCAATTTCATTCTTTTATTCAATTTATTTTAAAGGATTATTCACTATTCAAAATGTGAATATAACTCCATTAATAGGTTATAACAATTAACTTATCAAAATAAGTCATTTGCGGATTTATAAAACAACGTTTATAAATTCCGTTTCTATTTATTTATAAAAACTTCCCTTTTTATAAATTCCTTTATTAACCTATTCCAGTTTATAACTCAATTATAACTAAATGTTTATATTATAAGTTAAATACTTATAAAACGATTATTTTATAAAATCGTTCTTTAAACTTCATAATTATAAATCTTATAACTTATAAGATTCATTTATTTAACCAAATCTATTCTTCAATTAACTTCACAAATTTATAAATCTTACTATTTATAAATTTCATTTATAACTTCACAGTTTATAATTCTATAAATTTCATTCATTTATGAAATCCATTTTCACTACATTCAAACACTTATAAAACTCGTTTTATAATGTCTATATTTCAATTTATAAATATCCATTTATAAATCTCTTAATATAAATCAGTTTATATTATTATTCTAAAACGTCTTTAATTTCCTTTATAATTTCATCATTTCGATTTATAAAATAATCAAATTTTATAAATCCTATGTTTAAACTTTTCATAATAAATTCAAAAATCCTATCTAAATTATTTTATAAAATCATTAGTTCATATTTCTCAAAAATCGACTTTTAATCGTATTTCTAAAAATCAGCTTTTTAACTATATTTCACAAAAACCATAATTTTTATAACTTTAAAAATTATAACGTTTATTTATTTATAATGGATCAATTCCAAAAATATAGTATATTTTCAAAAATCACTTTAAAACCATTTTAAAATCCCAAAATCTGGGTCCAATGATGCTACACACCAAATAGTCAATCACGACTAACAACGATATCATATATCGATATGATAATCAATCAAATATCAAAATATCTGAAATAAAATAAATACTGTTGAGGAATCCAGTTGGATCCCTCCAACCTGTTTCCTGCATCCAAAAACATTAGCACAATACCAATTTCGCTCCAGTACGAAATTATCGCGGTACATGTTTTTAATAAATATTATCCGCTTAATAACGGCGTAATAGGGTCTCATCCGCTAAACAAAAAATGCGGGAAATCAATCAACTGCAATATATACATATGCCAATATATATATATTGATATTATATATAATACCAATTTCACTGTTTATGAAATATTCGCGGTATATGTTTTTATTAAATAACATCCGCTTACTAACGGCGCATAATGTCTATTTTAACAATCAATAATTTACAGTCATCATTCAAACATGCATTCAAATATTTTAAATCTAACTATTTAAAATAAAAACGAAATCTATTCGATTGAGTGAGAAGTTCTCACCTTGGTTTTAATTTCCGTTTAAGCTTTTATTTCGAATAAAATTAAACGCGCGTTTAATTTTACCCGAAATTCTCACTAACTCCAAACGACTCCAAACCAACTCCATCGCGTAGTGCTCGTCCATACGATTCCAACGCAACTGGGTTTGCATTTTTTCGACCTCGTATGAAAAAGTTATGCATTTTACAAGTTTGTACACATTTTATATAAACAAATTTCAACATAAACTAACTAATTTCTTAACCTAGCTTGCATCTACCATCCATCACAGATCCAACGGCCCCCCTCTTTCTTCCTTCTCTTCGTTCTCATCTCCAGGAAACATACGTATAGCCGAACCCAATATGATGAACTAGGGTTGAATTATGCTCCATCCATACACGACGATACTTCGATCAAGACGCGCCAAACGAAGCCCCTACACGACCCCCACCTTCGGCCCAAACTGCAGCAAGCTCGGCCCTCCCTCTCACCTTGGAAGTCGTGCGTAGGTCATGGAGGACGCGGCCTCCTATCCCCCTCTATATCGCTCCAAAACGCATCTCCACCGTTGAATCTCTTCGTCTTGACGAGATCTACAAGTTCCTAGTTGAAGTCGAAGTCTAACGGAGAGTGGATGAAGAGAAAATCGAGGAGAAACGATAGTGTTTGCTGGCCGTTCAGTTTTAGGGCCGGCTAGGGTTTGGTTTTTATTTATTTTTTTTATTTTCTAAATGAAGGGTAGGGGTTATTTATAAGGAACGAGCAAGCGTAAACACTATTCATCCCGGGAATTCCGAACTCCGATTTAGGCGCCGTAACCAGCGTACCTAGGGTTTATCCCGCGTTCCGGACACAATGGAACAGGTTTCGGAAGCTAATTCGGAAGTATGTGCGAGTTATGGCTGAAAACGCTCAATTTGAATTAAACCGATTTAAGTCGATTTCTAGGCGTTTTAATTTGTACCGGACAAACGGTAAATCCAAACGACTTGAAATTTGAAACCTTACAATAATATCACATTATGGATCCGATGAAACTGGTTTCGTCGAAATCCGAGACTTTTTGAAAAATGGCTATTTTGACTCGCCAAATTTAAATTAAAAATAATTCGATGCGTTTCGAGCTGTCACGATCAAACGATAACTCCGATTGACACGAAAATTGAAATCCGGTAATAACTAACTATTACGGATCCAATGGAACTGGTTTCGTTCAATTCTGAGACTGTTCAAAAATTGACTATTTTACAGTCGATTATTAAATATTAAAATATTCAATTTTCACAAATTAATTTTTAATTCGATTTTAAAAGTTCTAAAATATCATTCTAACTCTAACATGATAAAATAAAATTTCCCAAATTATTTTCAATCATTTTTAACTCAATTTTTAATTATTTCCATAATTTAACGTATTAAATTATCGATTTAATTATTCAATTAAATCCAATAAATCAAATAAAAATTTATTTGACTTATAAATTCACTTTTTAATATTTAAAATTAATTAAATATTCAAATTTTAATTAATAAAAATTCTGGGTCGTTACACTTGTTCCAAAGAAAACATCTTCGGAGACATCCATAGTCACTGCGTCTCATCACGCAGCTACTACTTCCTAAGGTATCAAAATACCATCACTTGCTTCTGCCTACTATGACAGATCCAAACTCTCAAAAATTCGCTCACACGAGCGCGATCAAACTCATACTTCAATGATGAACTCCGAACCTTAACAGGTTTCCTTCAGAGATAAATAAAATCCTTATACCAAACTGCAAAGATTACTCGAGACCAACCTAATACCGTCTCGACAAATACACTTCCAACCTCAAACATTCAAACTCCAACCAATGGTAGTAATCGTGTTACACACACTACTACCTCATCTCTACCTTTATAACTAATATTGGGAAACCCGAACAGGTAACCCAACAGATAGGTAGAAATATATATATATATAATTATATATAAAAATTACAAGTACGCTCTCTCAAGAAAGACACCACTACAGAGCCTAGGTATTCACTCAACCTAACGCTCTGATACCAAGTGAAACGACCCGACTTTCCACTCCCGGAAAATCGCATCATCTTTAAGAAAGAAAGGGATAGAAAAGAGAAAAGATAGAGAAGAAGAAAGAAACAACACATCAGAATCTAAACAGCGGAACGAATAAATTATATTAATCACATAATACTTTACATAGTATCATATACATCAGAGTTACACAGCATAATCAACTCATACTAGACAGTTATAAACACCTGTCTAGTTATACAACTCAATACAACTCAAAAACATCAACATATCAGAGAACACACAGCGGAATACTCTATAGCTATACGCAGAAGCCTCCTGCTCCATTGCTCCTTCAGAATTCGTCAAGCCAACTTAAAAACCTAACCTGAATCCCTTGGCTACTCGTAAAAATTTGAGTACCCAAGAGTTTAAGAAAAACAGAATAAACTCTGGGTCAGACATGGGTCTGGTGTGAGTAAACGGTTAAAGTTGCTTAACTTTAAAAAACCTTTTGAAAGAAAAGGTATCACGTAAGACTTCCCACACATAAACATGGAAAAGTTTTTACCTTACGCTAACCAAAACATTTGATAAGAAATTCTGTGATATTATAATAGTGTTTAGGGTTTTCAAATAAATATGAAATAGCCGAAATTGTTACATCTATTAAATTCCAGCTACTAGCCACAAAAGTGGGTAATACAATCAAAACCGTTGGCACTTATTGGATTTTGGATTCCATACAATGGCAGGGCTACTGGGGTACCGCCCGTCACAGTACGTGGCCTAGATCACCGTACCGAGGATTACTCCCTTCATCCCCTGCTACACAAAGCCGGACCCATTCCTTACTGAATGGTTCCAAATAAGACAACCCCGACGGTTGTAGCTATTCAACCGTCCCACACAGCCGAAATAAAAGGGACTCTAGACAGGGGTAAATCTTACTCTCAAGTGGGGGCTACCCACGAAGCTTTGGCGCACCTCCCCTGTTTTAGCCATTCCCGGTTGATGAGGCTTGAGGCTACGATTACCTTTATAGGACATATTACTTAGAATGCTCATCGTCCACCTGACGATGTGCTGAAAGCATTCAATCCATACAAGTTCGTTCCGGGTTCGAACGAAACCGAAGGCATTATCTCGTTACACTCATTTTGGAATCACCCTCAGAGTTAACGACAATAACCCTTGCACTCTAAATCTCCATCTCGAATCTATAAGTACTATTTCGTCAAACTCATTACGGAATCACCCACAGAGTTATATTGACTTATAGTCCTTACACCTCGAGTCTTCACTTGCTCCACTTAGATTAACGACCTAACGTTAATTTGGAATCGATGTGGTTTTCAGATATCCAAATATGGAAACCCGATCCCGGTCTCATCGAAATCCAAAGCGTGTCTTTTAAGGCCAAGTTTGTTTAAGTTTAAACAATTCAATTCAACTATCTATATACACACAGAATAGATAATTCACAAGCCATAATTGATAACTACATTATCAAATAAACAGATGATCCATAACCAAATAGGTAATCCATATCATTATCACAATAGATAATCTATACTATCATCACAATTCAATCCAATCATTCATACCAAACAACATTATTTATCTCATTTCTGAGATTACATCCATTCAAAACAATCAATGTCATCCATTCATACATAAGCAACGATTTACTTAATCATAACATAATTAATTTAAAATGAATTAAATTAACTATCTCTATCTCTAATTAATTTAAAGTGAATTAAATTAATTACTTCATCTCTTAATTAATTTAAAATTAATTAAATTAATTACCTTCATCAAAAATAAATCTTGCTTACTTATTCATTAATTAAACCAATTAATTAATCATCATCTTAATTAATCAACCTTGATTAATTACTCTTAATTACATTAAGTAATTACCTTAATTAATTTCACAAATTAATTAAACCATTAAGTAAATAACCTTAATTACTTTATTAATTAATTATAATTAATTGCATTAATCCTTAATTAATTACAATTAATAACTTATTATAGATTAATTAAAATCTTAATTAATCAATCCTTAATTATTCTCATTAATCATATTAATTAATGAACTTAATTAATTACTTCCATAAATTAATTACATTATTCTTAATTAATCAACTTAATTACATAGTAATTAATTCTTAATTACTTCTCAATTACTTTTAATTACTTTTATAAATTCTTTTGATTTATTTTCCAAGTAATAAACCTTAATTACTTTAACAAGTAATTATCCATCTTAGAATTACTTCCAAATCAGTAATTTACTTTATCTCAATTATCTCTGTAATTTATCAATTACTTATCTTAAGTAATTAGCCTAACCAAACTTATTAAGTAATAATACTTAATCATTTGTCAAGTGACTTCTTTAATTAATTAACAAATTAATTAACTTACTTGATCACATTTATCTCATAAACAAAATTGAGTAATTCATTCCTTAATTACTCTTTAACCAAATTAATCTTCAATTATTAATTAATAAACCTTAATTATTAATCAATTCTTAATTACAAAGTAATTAATCACTAATTACTTTTTATAATTAATTAATTAAACTTAATTAACCAATTAATTATCTTTTAATCATTAATTAATAAACTTAATTATTAATTAACAACCTTAATTACAAATTAATTAATCCATAATTATCCATTAATTAATCCTTAATTATAATTAATCAACCCTTTAATAATAGTTAATTAGTCCTTAATTAACTTGCATTAGATTAATAATTTCTTAATTATTAATTAAGAAACCCAAATTAAAACTTAATTATTCAATAAAACCTTTATTAAGTAATAATTAATTACTTATTAAATTTACCCTTAATTACTTAATTAATAAGTAATTATAATTTAATTAATCATTAGTCATAAAGTTAATTAATTTAATAATCATACTTAATTAGTTGATTAATTAATCCTTAAAGAAATTAATTAAATTAATTAACTAAACTTGAAATTCTTAACCAATTTAATTAATTACAAATCATTAACACATAATTATCTTTAAAACATTTTATCTTAACAACTAACTTAACTTAATTAAATCCTTAATTAAGTTTAAACATAAAGTAATTATTTATTTCTTCCCTTAATTATTAATTAACAATCTTAATTTCAAGTTAATCAATTATTTAAAACTTCATTGTTAATTAATAAATTATCATTCACTTCTTAATTAAATAAAACATTTACTTATAAATTCTTTTTATATTTCAAAATAAGATTTGAAATAATATTAAGATTGTTACTCAAGATTTTAAAACATTACACAACTTTGTTTATAAAAACAACTCAATTCAAAACAAGCATTTTTACTTTAAGTTAAACTTTTTAAAGTTTAAACTTATTTATTTAAATTAGAAATTTTGTTAACACTTTAGTTTGGGTTTAACCCTTACTGGAATCTAAGAAAACAAAGTGCATCATCTTTTTTTTTTTTTTAAACAACCTATCTTTAAAATCTTTTAAAAACTATTTTGGTTACAACCTAAAAACTGTTAAACACAGTTTAACCCAGATGTATAAACACCCAGACCCACACGAGTTTCCCCCGAGTCATCTTCCCAATAGCCCCGAGACTTGCTTCGAGTAATCAAGCAACCCAAAACAAAACCCTCACTGCTACTGACACACTTCCTCCCCTTTGTGCACATGCACCATCACCAGAGCCACCTCCCACCTCCGATGAACTCTCCAGCATCTCGAACTTCAATGCAGCAACCACCCCAATCCTTCAAATCACATCACAACCCCTGTTCCAGAATTTAACATTCCAGTTGAAACAGAACCCAATACTATCATCTGCACTTCCCAAAACCATCACCTCTAGTTGATGATATCCACTACAACTCCGGCCATTGCTTGCTTATCTACCATGCTTCCTTCACCAGGAATTTCTTCAAGCCCGATGCAGACTTGGTGATCAATTTACAGTGAGAACCCAAAACTAGGGTTTAAACAAATCTCGAACTAATTCAAACTTCTCAGTGATTTAAAAATCCATCAACTATTTTTCCTATACTCTCTGATGTTTACACTAACTTCATGAAGAATTTTCAAGCAATCCATATGCATAGATCATCAGTTATAGATCAAAACCCAATTTGCAGTAAATCCCCAAATCCTCACTAAATACAATTTTTAAAATTGTGATTTTCTTTCTAAAATTCATAATTCTCAGTGATACTTTGGTTTGTACAATTATTTTAATCAAATTCAACACTTGATTTCAAACATTGATGTTAATTTGTTAATGTACTATTTGCTTCCAGATAACATCAAATACCAGAAACTCTGATTTTATTTTTAATTCCTAATTTATACCTAAACTACCTTATTTAACTTGAAACAACGTCTTAGCTGTTGTTTAAATATAAGTAGCTTGAAGTTCTAATTTCAACTTACACTCTGCAGTAAGTAAACAGAGAAGTTCAATGCAATCAAGTATGCACAGTTTCAAAGCATACAAATCATATTAACATTTATATCTAAAGGCAAACTTATATGTATATAAACATCATCACAAATTCATAGCAACAGCTAATTAACTAATTAAGCTGAAATAAAAATGTTTACTCACCTTTTTAATGAAATGCAGAGATGATAAAACTAGAAGTTTGCTTTCCAGATTTTTCTTGCATGCTCACTTGACAGAGAGTTACAGGCTTTGCTATGAACATTTGGATTTACTTGCACGCATTTGGAAATTTGATGCAAACTAGGATATGCAGAACTAGAACATGCTGAGGATGGCTCAACTTGATTCCAAGCTTGCAGTTTTGGAAGTATTTCCAGGTTCCATTTTAAAAATTGCACTTTGAAAGAAAAGTTGCAGGCTTTGATAAAAGAGTTTTCCATGCTTGAGAATATTACAGGTTTGTGTATTTGGCTTGAGAAATGAAACTCAGTTCTGAAAATGCTAGCATAATTTTGGGTTTGAGAAAATGATTACAGGGAAATTGGAAATCACAGGCTTTGATATGAGGAGAGTTTGCACTTGCATTTGTTTGAGGATTATAGATTTGCATGTTGAATCTTTTTTTTTTTTTAAACTTGCAAATGCTTTGAATACTCTGATCCACTTGCATGCACTTAATGATGTTACAGGCATAGGAAATGCAGACTTTATTCTGAAAGTAAACTGCAGACATGCAGTTTCAATTTGCACTTCCATGCATTTGGAATTGAGGCAGACAGGGATGAATGTTGCACTGGACAAGAGTTTGCAAAATGGCTACAGGTCTGATTTTCAACAGATTTCATTTGCATGCATTAGTAGATTGATGCAGATACTCAAGTTTTTGAAAACATGCTGTGCTTTTGATTTGAAAAACAACTGCAGGTTTTGATCACAGCATGGTTTGAAGAATGTTTTGAATTGAGGAGTGTTTTCAGGATTTATTTGAGTATTTTCTGGTTTTGGGAAGTAGAAGTGAAGATGCATGATGGATTTAGTTTTCTTTTAGACATGAACAAAGATTTGAGAGGAAAAGAAAATGAAAGGAAAGAATGTTGGTTTATATAATGTTAATTTCAGATTTTATAAATTAAAAAGAAATTTAAAACAAAATGGACACATGTCTCTTTACTTAACACTTGTTATATTAATGTTTTAGAAACTTAACACATTTTAAATTAATTATGAATGATGGATAATATATCATTGCTTTTGAATGATATTGATATACATTTGGATGGTTGTGATCTCAGGAATGAGATGAGTAGTATCTATAGGATATGGATGCTTAGTTATAGTATGATGGATTATTTGGTTGTGATGGTTGTTGTTATGATGTTGACTGTTGTGAAGATTATCTGTTGTGATAATGTTATGGTTATCTGTTATGATGAGAATATGTAGTTTATCTATCTGTGTGAAATAGATAAAAAAAAAAAAATGAGTTAATTATTTAAACCCTTAAGTACAACTTGGACATTAAAATGGCGTTTGGTTTCGATGAGACCGGGATCGGGTTTCCATATTTGGAATCCGAAAACCACATCGATTCCAATTAAACGTTAGGTCGATAATCCAAGTGGAGCAAGTGAAGACTCGAGGTGTAAGGGCTATACGTCAGTATAACTCTGTGGGTGATTCCGTAATGAGTTTGACGGAATAGTGCTTATAGATTCGAGATGGTGAATCAGAGTGCAAGGGCTATGGTCGTTGACTCTGAGGGTGATTCCAAAATGAGTGCAACGAGATAGTGCCTTCGGTTTCGTTCGAACCCGGAACGAACTTGTATGGATTGAATGCTTTCAGAACATCGTCAGGCGGACGATGAGCATTCTAAGATAATTGGTCCTATAAAGGTAATCGCAGCCTCAAGCCTCATCAACCGGGAATGGCTAAAACAGGGGAGGTGCAGCAAGGCTTCGTGGGTCGCGCCCACTGGAGGGCAAGATACATCCCTGTCTAGAGGTCCCTTATATTTCGGCTGTGTGGGCAGTTGTTGGCCACAACTGCGGGGTGGTCTTGTTCGGGACTGTTCAGTAAGGAATGGTCCCGGTCTTGTGTTGCAGGGGATGAAGGGAGTAATCCTCGGTACTGTGATCTAGGCCACGTACTGTGACGGGCGGTACCCCAGTAGCCCTGCCATTGTTGGAAACCCATTTTCCCTACGAGACCCTACGGTTTTGTTTGTATTACCCACTTTTGTGGCTAGTAGCTGGAATTTAATGAATGTAACAATTTCGGCTATTTCTTATTTACTTGAAAACCCTAGACACTATTATAATATCACTGGATTTCCTATCAAATGTTTTGGTTAGCGTAAGGTAAAAACTTTTCCATGTTTATGTGTGGGAAGTCTTACGTGATACCTTTTGTTTTCAAAGGATTTTCTAAAGTTAAGCAATCTTAAACCGTTTACTCACCCAGCTGAGCTTCCAGAAGAAATGGACAAGCTTCACCATCTGCCCGACCTACAGACAAAAGATTCACAGAGACTTCAGAACCATCGAGACTGTAGTGGTGTCTTTCTTGAGAGAGCGTATTTGTATTTTTAATATATATATATATATTTATTGGTTCTACCTATTTGTTGGATTACCTGTTCAGGTTTATCCGATATAAGTTATAAAGGTGGATGAGGTAGAAGTGTGTGTAACACGACTACAATTGGTTGGAGTTTGATGGATGAGGTTGGAAGTGTATTTGTCGAGACTGTAGACCTAATACCGTCTCGAGTGAGTTATGTTTTGATGAAGGACTTCATCGATCTCTGAAGGTAACCTGTTAAGGTTCGGGGTTCATCTTTGAAGTGCAGAATTTAGTTTCGATCTGTCGGTTGGGCAGAAGCAAGTAAGTGATGATATCTTGATATCTCAGGAAGTTGTAGCTGCGTGATGAGATGCAGTGACTATGGATATTTCTGAAGATGTTTCTTTGGAACAAGAATAAGAAGTGAATCTGCCGGTGATGTGGCTAAGTTTAGCAGAGTGTTCTGAGTTGATTGGGAGTCTTCTGGCTGGATAGTTTCTCTGAAGTGGAGTTCAGAAGCAGCAGAGTAGATCCGTTTCTCTGGTGAGTTGACTAAGTCAGCATAAGCTGTTCTATTGGGTTGAGAGAGAGCAGTTTCTTTGGATGTAGGCTGAGTTGATCGCAAAAGTGACTTGCGGTAGTTGAGTTTTCTTTTGGATTTGTTGGAGATTGTCTGGATATCTTCTGGAAGTCAGAGATGGTCTGCATCTGGAGATCGAGTTTTCTTTCCAGGATTGGATCTGGTGGTTCAGTTAGTAGATGGATGGTTCCTTGAGATAAAAGTTGGTGAAGCAACTCAGGTTTGGAAGGAACATCTAAGTTTTCTTTATGGATCTATGGAACCATATTTCTGTGTTGGGTTGTCTGGTCTGTGATTGTGTTCTTCTGCATTTTCTTCTGTTTCGGATCGGAGTTGTGCAGCGGAAGCAGTTTGGAGGTGCTTCTGTTTGATTCTCGGGTAAGGAGAAGTTGTTCTGTCTTCTGTTGTTGAGAAGCAGGGTTTGTATTCTTGGTTTTGAGTGATCTTGAGGAGATCATTGGATTGTTTTGCTTCAGTCTGTTTCTGATGGAATCAGCAAGAGTTGAGCTGATCAGGATGGATGTTGGTAGCTCAGGATTGTCTGAAGAATTTTTATGGATAAGAGGCAGAGAAATTTGGATTCTGGAATTGGAGATGTGATTTTGGTTAAGTTTTTCTCTGATCCAAGGAGCTGTAAGTTTGGGAAGCTTGCTCTGAAGTGTTTTGGTTTCTTCTGTATTTGGTTTTCTAGAGTTGAATTGCCGGTTTGGATAACTGGGATTCAGTATGTTTCACGTATCTCTGAGGGAGTACGTGTTTGATATTTCTGGTTGTAGAACCAGCAGTTTAGGATGGTTTGTTTGTTGAGTCAGACTCGTCTGTTGTCTGATATTCTGTATAGAATTGTTGTTAGGAGCTCTATAGTTTAGTAGTATTAATTGATTGTATTCTATAGAGCGAGTATCCCGATATATATATACCAGGGAAACTCGTGAAGTTATATCCAAAATTCTTTTGGATAATTAGGTTTGTTCTGATTGAGTGAATTGGTTGCTTTGGTTGTTGGCATATGTTTAACATATGCTGTGTTTTAAAATAAAATCTGTAAATAGATTATTAAATTGCCTTTGTTTTAAATTTCGGGGACGAAATTCTTTTAAGGGGGAAGGATTGTAACGACCCGGAATTTTGGACAATATAAATTTAATAATTTGGATTTAAATTTATATTGAATTGATAATTTTGTTAATAGATTTGATATTTATTTAAATAATCTTCTTTATTTAATTATTTAATTTGTGAAATTATTTTAGATAAGATTATAAATTGTTTTCTATTTAATAATGTATATGTATTTATATATATTTTAAATAGACAATTTGTTTTAGTTAAATTAGTATAGTATAGTTTTATTATGTTTTAAAAATAGAAATGGTGATTTATTTTTAATTTAAGCTTTTCAAAAATATTTAATTAAATAACTATGTGTTTTTAAATTTGAGATAAATGTTTTAATTAGTTTAAAATTCATTTTTAATTCAAGTTGTATATTAAAATATGTTACAAAAATATTGTGTTGTTCTTTTTAAATTATTAAGTGATAATTTTGATTTGTCAATTTAATTTGAAATTTAGAATACAATTTAAATATGAACATGTATTCATATGTTACAAACTCTTTTATAAATTTGTTTTAAAAGTTTCTTTTCAAATAAACTACTTGTATATCATTTTATTTATAATAATCATACTTTGCTTATTTCTTTAGAAATTATTTTTATTCATTATTTGTGTATAGGAATTAATTAACTAAGCTTAATACTTATTTAACTCTAATTAAACATTAACTTAATTCATAAAGACATGTGTATGTAAATATTAAAGCTTAAAAGACAAGTGTCTCTATGTTTACAAGTGTCAATGTTTTATTTTTATTTTTCTTTTAATTCACTTAAATCTGAAAATACATTCATATAATCTTGCTCTTCATTCATTTGCATTTTTGGTTTCATTCCTTAATAAAAGAAAACCAAATTACATTCTCACAACCAAATACATACAAGTCTGCATATACAATACATTCAACTCCTCTTTCTCAAAATTTCCACCTGCATTTCCCAAACCTGTAGCTCTGATACCAAATGAGACGACCCGACCTTCCACTCCCGGAAAATCGCGTCATCTTGAAGAAAGAAAGGGATAGAAAAGAGAAAGAAAGAAGAGAAAGAAGAAACAACACAAGAATCTCAACAGCGGAAACGAATAAATTATATTAATAACAAAGTATTACATAGTATACATCAAATATCAGAGTTACACAGACATATACAACACATACTAGACAGTTATAAACACCTGTCTAGTTATTACATCTCAATCACAAACACAAACACTCAGAGATACCAACACAGCGGAAACTATATAACTATACGCAGAAGCCTCCTGCTCCATTGCTCCTCCACAATTCGTCAAAGCTATCCTGAATCCTAACCTGAATTCCCTTGGCTACTCATAAAAATTTGAGTACCCAAGAGTTATGGAAAAACAGAAATAACTCCGGGTCAGACATGGGTCTGGTGTGAGTAACAGGTTAAAGTTGCTTAACTTTGAAAAATCTTTGAAAAGAAAAAGTATCACGTAAGACTTCCCACACATAAACATGGAAAAGTTTTTACCTTACGCTAACCAAAACATTTGATAGGAAATCCGATGATATTATAATAGTGTCTAGGGTTTTCAAATAAATATGAAATAGCCGAAATTGTTACATGATTAAATTCCCGCTACTAGCCACAAAAGTGGGTAATACAATCAAAACCGTTGGCACTTATTGGATTTTGGATTCCATCAATGGCAGGGCTACTGGGGTACCGCCCGTCACAGTACGTGGCCTAGATCACCGTACCGAGGATTACTCCCTTCATCCCCTGCAACACAAAGCCGGACCCATTCCTTACTGAATAGTTCCGAACAAGACAACCCCGCAGTTGGCCTAGGTTCCAACCGCCCACACAGCCGAAATATAAAGGGACCTCTAGACAGGGATAAATCTTGCTCTCCAGTGGGGGCTACCCACGAAGCCTTGCTGCACCTCCCCTGTTTTAGCCATTCCCGGTTGATGAGGCTTGAGGTTACGATTTACCTTTATAGGACATAACACTTAGAATGCTCATCGTCCACCTGACGATGTTCTGAAAGCATTCAATCCATACAAGTTCGTTCCGGGTTCGAACGAAACCGAAAGCATTATCTCGTTACACTCATTTTGGAATCACCCTCAGAGTTAACGACAATAACCCTTGCACTCTGATTCACCATCTCGAATCTATAAGATCTATTCCGTCAAACTCATTACGGAATCACCCACAGAGTTATACTGACGTATAGCCCTTACACCTCGAGTCTTCACTCGCTCCACTTGGATTAACGACCTAACGTTATTTGGAATCGATGTGGTTTTCGGATGTCCAAATATGGAAACCCGATCCCGGTCTCATCGAAATCCAAAGCGTGTCTTTTATGTCCAAGTTGTTTTAAGTTTAAAACAATTCAATTCATTATCTAAATATACACAGATAGATAATTCACAACACAATAGATAATCAGCCTTATCATTATCAACAGATAGTTCATATCATAATCAGATAATTCATACTATCATCCAAAAGCAACCAATGCATCCATATCACATACACTATTCATCTCACAACTGAGATTACAAACCAAACCAGTCAACCAATACCAATCATCAAACATAAGCAATGATCTAATGATCACACCTTCAATAATTAATTTAAAATGAATTAAATTAATTACTCAATCTCTAATTAATTTAAAATGAATTAAATTAATTACTTCATCATCAAAATCTGCTTAACTTAATCATCTATTGATTTCAAATCAATTTATAAATAATCATCTCATTAATCATTACTGATTAACTATCTCTAATTACAATAAGTAATTAGCATTTAATATTAATCACACAAGTTAATTGTATTAAACCCTACATATATATTAATCACCCTTGATTAATAACCATTCAGTAATTAACTACATTAATTACCCAACCCATAAATTAATTATTCTTAATTAATTATCTAAATTAATCCCCTTGATTAATTTCAAAGTAATTTAAATCCAAATTACTTCTATATCTTTAATTACATCCTGTAATTATTAATTAATTACTTCCTTAAGTAATTACAAATTTATTAATTACATAAATAATTATCAAACCATCCATAAATGTTTAAACCAATTAAACTTAATTAATTAATCTAAACAAATCACATTAACCTTAATTAATTACATTAAGTAATTAATTCACTAATTACTTTCATTAAGTAATTAAACCTAAACAATTGATTATTAATTAATTAATCTAATTAATTATTAAAATTTAATCACATTAATTAACTGTTAATGACTTCATTAACATTTCTTAATTACTTAATTAAGAAATTAACTTAAATTAATCATCATTAGTTATTAAGTAATTAATATTTAATTACTATTTAATTAATCTCTAATTATTAATTAACTAAGTGTTAATTAAAATCTAAATTAACCATTAATCACTTGATTAAATAAATCTTAATCATAAATTAAAATTTAGTTAACTATCCTTAATTATATATTAATTAAACCTAATTAACTAATCTCAAATTAAATTAAAAATCATTAATTATTTAATTAAACATCCACATTATTAATTAATTAAATAATTAACATTCATCTTAATTACCTTAATAATCAATGAATCCAATCATTAAACATTTATTTATCTTTTAGATAAACATTTCTTATTTAAACTAAGCATTTAAAATAAAATGTTTCTAAATTTACATTAAATCCAAATTTGTCTTAAATAAGATTTTAAACAATACAAAACTTAATCTTATATGTTTACAAGAAACATAAACTTAATTAATAAGTTGAAAAGGATTTAAATTCAATTCAAATCAAATTCAAATCAATTTAAAAATTTGCTTTCAAACTTCAAAATTGAAATATAACTTCCATTTTCAATTTAGTTTAAAATTCTTTAAAACTCTTTCTACAATTTACATATCCAAGTCAAATACAAATCTTTTGAAACAATTTAAATTTAAATCTTTATTTAAAAACTGAAGTTTAAATTTAAATCCAGATTTAAGACTCAGATTGAATTCAATTTGAATTTCTAATTTAAATACTTAACTTTCTAACTCAAATGCAAATCAACAATGCATTTACACTTGAGAGTTAAAATCAAATTTAAATTTAAAAACACAATATGGTTTCAAATTTCAGATAATTAAAATTTGAATTCATATTCAAATTCCAGATTTAAACTCCATTTCAATCACCACTTGAAATTTAAATTTTACTTTTACATTTTAAAACAGAAAAACAGTTTTCTGTTTAATTTTGAAAACCAACTTTTTTTTTTTTTTTTAATTTTCTGAATTTAAATTATTTCAAAGAAACTGAATTGAAACTTTTTTTTTTTCATGCTTAGATTCAGTTTCAAAATCTTAAGTCTCAATTTAAGTTTGCATTAAGTTCAAACTTTACAAAACTGGAAACAGTTTCTTTTTTTTTCTTTTTTTTTTCTTTTTTTTCAAACCAACTTGAATTTCAGCATTTAACTTATTTCAAAATAAGAATTCAAAATATTTGAATTCATTCTCAGACTCAAGTTTTATTCACAGAACTGTTTTGTTCTGTTCTGTTTTTAAGAAAATTTTTAAAAGTAAAGTATAATATAAATCTGGAACAAAACTATTCAATTTGGTTTACCAAAATTGTTACTTTACTTCATTTGAAAAAAAAACATTCAGAAGACAAATTTTTAAAATCTAAAACACTTTAAATTTTCTCATTCCCACTTCTTCATTTTGAATAAAATTTGAAACTCAAGTTTAAACATTACTTTAAATTTTGCTTAAAACTTTTGGTTTAATATTTACATTCAAAACACTTCTTTAAAATTGGATTTCAAATTTAATTAAGATAATCACTTTCAGAACAATCATCTTAAAATATATGAACCTGAAATATAAATTTAATTTACATTTTAAATGTTTTGTTTGCCTTTATTTTAGAATAACAAATTCAACTTTGAAAATTGTTTCTTATATAAACTTGTTTACAAATATTGAAGCTTGATTGATATTGAGTGATTGAATGATATTGGATGATTTGGATATATCTGTTATGTGATATACTGTTTATGAGATGAATGTTTGATATGATTATCTGTTGTGATAATGTTATTCATCTATCTGGTTATATATATCATCCTGAATATAAGTTTAAACTGTTAAATCCCTTAAGTACAACTTGGACATTAAATGGCGTTTGGTTTCGGTGAGACCGGGATCGGGTTTCCATATTTGGAATTCCGAAAACCACATCGATTCCAATTAAACGTTAGGTCGTTAATCCAAGTGGAGCGAGTGAAGACTCGAGGTGTAAGGGCTATACGTCAGTATAACTCTGTGGGTGATTCCGTAATGAGTTTGACGGAATAGTGCTTATAGATTCGAGATGGTGAATCAGAGTGCAAGGGCTATGGTCGTTGACTCTAAGGGTGATTCCAAAACGAGTGCAACGAGATAGTGCCTTCGGTTTCGTTCGAACCCGGAACGAACTTGTATGGATCGAATGCTTTCAACACATCGTCAGGCGGGCGATGAGCATTCTAAGTGATATGTTCTATTAAGGTAATCGCAGCCTCAAGCCTCATCAACCGGGAATGGCTAAAACAGGGGAGGTGCGCCAAGGCTTCGTGGGTAGCCCCCACTTGAGAGTGAGATTTACCCCTGTCTAGAAGTCCCTTATTATTCGGCTGTGTGGGTGGTTGGTCGCGCCAACCACGGGGTGGTCTTGTTCGGAACTATTCAGTAAGGAATGGGTCCGGCCTTGTGTAGCAGGGGATGAAGGTAGTAATCCTCGGTACGTTGATCTAGGCCACATACTGTGACGGGCGGTACCCCAGTAGCCCTGCCATTGATGGAAACCCATTTTCCCTACGAGACCCTACGGTTTTGATTGTATTACCCACTTTTGTGGCTAGTAGCTGGAATTTAATCATGTAACAATTTCGGCTATTTCATATTTATTTTGAAAACCCTAGACACTATTATAATATCACTGGATTTCCTATCAAATGTTTTGGTTAGCGTAAGGTAAAAATTTTCCATGTTTATGTGTGGGAAGTCTTACGTGATACCTTTTCTTTTCAAAGGTTTTCTAAAGTTAAGCAATTTTAAACCGTTTACTCACACCAGACCCCTGTCTGACCCGAGTGTTTATTTTCTGTTTTATTAAACTCTTGGGTACTCATATTATATATGAGTAGTCAAGTGATTCAGGTTAGCTTGACGAATTCTGGAGGAGTTATGGAGCAGGAGGCTTCCACGTGTAGATATTATGTTTCCGCTGTGTATGATGTATCTGTGACTTGTATACTTGAGTTGTATGAATTAGACAGATGTTTATAACTGTCTAATATGTGTTGTATAAGTTGTGTAACTCTGATGTACTCTGATACTATGTAATATTCTATGTGATATATTATATTTATTCGTTCCGCTGTGAGTTATCTGTTGTTGTTGTGTTCTTCTTTCTCTTTCTTTTCTTCTTCTATCCCTTTCTTTCTTCATCGGCAACACGATTTCCTGGAGATAGGAAGTCGGGTCGTCGCACTTGGTATCCAAGTGTGACAACCCGCAAATCCGTACCCCTTGAATCAACATTATTCTACCCTAATTGACTCAAGTGGAACAGAAATACGAACCATTGAGGTTAAAGAAAAAGAGATAGAAGAAGAAGAAACTAAACAATATCAGAATCTCACAGTCGCAGCGGAATAAAATATAATAGCAACTATATATCTTCACACAAAAATGAAATCTATATTGTTTATACAATATATCATCAGAGTGACTCATACATCAATCAACACATAACAGACATACCATACAACATAGCAGCGGATATATATATAGGTACATATAATACGTCTCGAACTCCAGCTCCTCTCCTGCTCCATAGCAACCTATCCTGAACATATAATACTCGGTCTGACCCGAGCATTATAACGAAATAACACCCGAGTCAGTCTGGAATACCAGCTGATAATAATGCACACAATTGATTATTAAAGTTTCAAAAATCCTTTTTGAAAACAAAAGCATCTCGTAAGACCACGCCACAAATAAACATGTCGGGTTTTTACCTTACGATAGCTAAAACACTTTTTATATAAATCCTCTTATATTATAATAGGGTCTATTTACAAATACTTATAAAATAGCCGAAATTGTTACATTATTAAATTCCAGCTACTAGCCACCGAAGTGGGTAATACAAACAAAACTCGTAAAGGGCTCGTAGGGAAAATGGATTTCCAACTAATGACTAGGCACTGGGGTACCACCTGTCACAGTACGTGGTCTAGATCACAGTACCGAGGACTACTCCCTTCGTCCCCTGCAACACAAGACCGGAACCACCTATGGGCAATTCCGAATAAGATCACCCCGCGGTTGGGATCAGCAACCGCACCACTAAGCCGAAATAAAAAGGAACCTCTAGACAGGGATGACCTTACTCTCCAGTGGGGGCTACCCACGAAGCCTTGCTGCATATCCCAAACAAATTCCCATTTTTGAAATATCCAAAACAACTGTTATCCCCAACAAATCCAAACAATACCATAACCAATTACTAGGGAAGCAATCCATCACTTTAGAAACTCGAAAATGAATTCTAATGATGTGGCCAGCATCATCAGGATTATTTTCCAGCGACTGCAGTGAGTTCAATGCTTCTTAACTTTCCCAAATTCATTTCAAAACAGTTTCCATTCAAAAATATTTCCCAAAACAACCTTCCATTATTGCCTTCAATACATTGAAAAACATTCCCAAACTTTCCCAGGATTTTAAATTTCCAAACTTTTATTTTCAATACATTTAAAATCCTTTCCAAAACTTCCGGGTTTTAAATTCTGGTTTAAATTCAAATTTTAATTTCACTTCTTATTTGATTTTCAATATTTGGCAACCAAACATTTCGACCAAATTGTGGGAATTTGGGAGTTTGTGTGTTTGAGCATTTCGACCAAATTGATGTGATTGACGGCAAGGTGGTGAACGGAACTATGCATGAAGATAGAGTGGTCTAGAGTGGTCTCTGGAAAAATATGGAGGGGGACGGTCCATGGCCATGGTGGCGGTGGGAGGCAATTTTATTCTGGTGCCCTAGTTTTATTACGGCAGGAAACTGTGGTGATTTCATCACCATAAGATAATCGAGTGTGATGGGCTTTGGGTTGATGGAAGTAGAGTCGGAGGCGAATTCGCGGCTGAAGGTGGTGGCACTCAAGGTGGTCAGATTGGCAAGGGGAACTCGGTGGCGGTGACGATGGGTGTTTTTGCTTCAGGAAATTTTGGGCTCGAATGCTCATATTTTGATTCTCGATCAAAATGGGATTTCTGAGTTTCGAATTGTGATGTTGGGAACGTAAGCGACTTGGAGGAGCTCGGCGTGGAGTTCGCCAGCGTTCGGCACGTTTGTGCACGTAAACGTGCACAAATTTTGGGTATCAGGTGGCGTTGGTTGGGTTGGAGAGGACGAAAGCGAACTCGAAGTATATCTCGTGTAGGATGAGGGTAGGACTCGAAGCAGTGGGGTAGGAAGGGAAACTCGGGGAAATCATCGGGTTCTGGAGTAATTTACTCGGGTTTGGGTAGGAGTTACTCGGGTATTAAGTATTCAGGGAAAAGATGAGTTGTTTAAGTTGTTAATGCAAAGGAAATTTTATCTTAGAAATAAAGTTTTTTAAAAAAAAACAAAGGATGAACAAGTTTTTTTAAAATTAAATTTGTTTCAAAGTTATGTTTTAAACAAATTTATATATCTTAAAATATGGAGGTTTTAAAATAATTACAAGTTGTAAAAATAGGAAATTGGTTCTGCATTTTCAGATTTACAGTAAAACATAGTATTGAGACAAAATTCGATGAAAACAATTTTAATTTTTGATTGCATGATTGGATTGCAAATGGTAAATGATGATTTTTAGTACTGGAATCATAATTTTTAATGAACTAATTAGTGGGTATTTTGGAATTTTCTGTTTTGGGTATTTTTGCCAAATCACGGCCATCCACCGCGAACTAGGTTTTGCCGTTGGTCATGGAGATGAAGGGGACTTAGGTGAGCATGCGAAAAATACTCATGGATTTTATTAATGATCGATTTGGTCGAGAATTTGGTAAGTAGGGTTTTAACACCTGTTTTTGGTCGTCGTGTTCATCGGGGTTTCGCGGCGACGTGGGGGTGTCGGTGTTGATCGCACTTGGTGCCAGAGGTACTGGGGAGTGAGGGGAAGCTATGATGATGAAGGCGTGGTCTCTGGTGAAGGAAGTGGTCGGCGGTGGATGATTTTTGTTGGAGATGGGTTTCGAACAGCTTGGGTTCGAATGTTGAATTTTGATTTTCAAGCGTTTTGGGTGTTCTGGGTGATGAAGTTGGATAAGGAGGTCATGAGTGACTTGGGAATGGCCGGAGGTTGGTCAACGTCGGCCGAACGTGGGTGTGCACGTTGACGTGCACTGTCGCGTGCATCAGGAGGTTGGGTGCTGGAAATGGGAAGAGAAGCAGGGGTAGACTCGAAGTAGGCTTCGCGTTTTTGATGGTCTGACTCGAAGCAAGGGTAGGCAGGTGAGACTCGGGAATTGTCGTGTGAGTTCCTGAGTGATTACTCGAGTTGCCAGCATGCTTTAGTTTGGGCTATGTGGGTTTTGATAAGTTTTAAAATATTTAACAGTAAGGTTTCTAAATTAAAACAAAGAATTTTTGTTTTTAGAAATAAAGTTTTTTAAACAAGGGTTAAACAAGTTTATATATTTTAAATATGGGAGTTTTAAATATAATATGTAGATTTGAAATAAAGTTTATATTAAACTTTATTAAATAAATGTGGAAAGGTTTTTAAAGACTTAAAGATTCAATTTAAAATATGTTTAGATTTAATAGATTTCTAAATTATTATATTTTATTTAAATTAAGTTTAATAATTTAGAATTTGATAATCAATTGTAATAAAGATTATCTTTAGTAAGTTTGAATTTAATTTAATTAAAGATAATTAAATTTGTAAAGATAATTGAGATAATTAAATCATTTTTAATTATCAAGTTTTAATTATGAATAAATGATTTAATTAAGATAAGGTTTCTTAATTAAGAATCTTTTAATATAATAAGTTAAGAATCATTTAATTAATTTTAAATGATTAAGTTAAATAGTTAATTAAGTAATTAACTTGTGATTAATTAAGATAATCACTTTGGATTAATCTAATTACTTAGGGAAGTAAGTAAAGTAAATAAGAGATTAATTACAGAAGGTAATTAAGTAAGAGTTAATTACTTTATGAAAAGTAATTAGGTAATGTGATTAAGAGTTAATCACTTTAGTTATTAATTAAAGACTTAATTAATAATTGATTAAAGGTTTAAATTATTTGATTAATAATTGATTAATACAAGTATTAAGAGTAATTAATTAAGTAATTAATTACTTGTGAAAGTAATTAATTAAGAAGAAATTTAATTAATGATGTAATCATTAATTAATGAAAATAATTAATTAATTGTTAATTAATAATTTAAGAATAATTAATTTGTAATTAAGTTTTAATTACTAAATGTAATTAAAAGTAATTAATTAAAGGTGATTAATTAAAAGTAATTAATCAATGTGATTAATTAAAAATGATTAATCAAGTGTAATTGATTAAAGGTAATTAAGGAATAATTACCAGAATAATTAGAGAATAATTAATCAAGGTTGATTAATTTAGAAAGTAATTAAGAGGTAATTACTTAGTATAATTTGGAGTAATTAATCAGGAAGATTAATTAATATAGCAATTAAGTAATAATTACTTAAAGTAATTAAGTGATAATTAATCAGGGAGGATTAATTGAAGTGGATAATCAAGTGATGTTAATTAATTAATTTGTAATTAATTAATGAATAAGAAGTTGAATTGGAGATAATCCAAGTGATTTATTAAGGATTAATTTAATTTAAGGATTAATTAAATTAATCAAGTTTAAATCAAACTTGTTTATGAATGGTTAATGATTGGATGATATATGTATCATTGTATGAGTTAATGATATTGGTTGTTGTTGGATGGCATTGATTGATGGATGATGATATGTATATGCTATATCTGATTGTGATATATATGCTGCTTTGTGATATGTATGATGCATGTGATAATAGATGCTTATCTATTTGTGTTGTGAATACATCCATTTATGTTAAGTGATATTTCTAAATATCTATTGTTTAAATCCCTTAAGTACAACTTGGACATTAAAATGGCGTTTGGTTTCGATGAGACCGGGATCGGGTTTCCATATTTGGAATCCGAAAACCACATCGATTCCAATTAAACGTTAGGTCGTTAATCCAAGTGGAGCAAGTGAAGACTCGAGGTGTAAGGGCTATACGTCAGTATAACTCTGTGGGTGATTCCGTAATGAGTTTGACGGAATAGTGCTTATAGATTCGAGATGGTGAATCAGAGTGCAAGGGCTATGATCGTTGACTCTGAGGGTGATTCCAAAATGAGTGCAACGAGATAGTGCCTTCGGTTTCGTTCGAACCCGGAACGAACTTGTATAGATTGAATGCTTTCAGAACATCGTCAGGCGGACGATGAGCATTCTAAGATAATTGGTCCTATAAAGGTAATCGCAGCCTCAAGCCTCATCAACCGGGAATAGCTAAAACAGGGGAGGTGCAGCAAGGCTTCGTGGGTCGCGCCCACTGGAGGGCAAGATACATCCCTGTCTAGAGGTCCCTTTATATTTCGGCTGTGTGGGCAGTTGGTCTGCAGCCAACTGCGGGGTGGTCTTGTTCGGGACTGTTCAGTAAGGAATGGTCCCGGTCTTGTGTTGCAGGGGATGAAGGGAGTAATCCTCGGTACGGTGATCTAGGCCACGTACTGTGACGGGCGGTACCCCAGTAGCCCTGCCATTGTTGGAAACCCATTTTCCCTACAAGACCCTACGGTTTTGTTTGTATTACCCACTTTTGTGGCTAGTAGCTGGAATTTAATGAATGTAACAATTTCGGCTATTTCTTATTTGCTTGAAAACCCTAGACACTATTATAATATCACTGGATTTCCTATCAAATGTTTTGGTTAGCGTAAGGTAAAAACTTTTCCATGTTTATGTGTGGGAAGTCTTACGTGATACCTTTTGTTTTCAAAGGATTTTCTAAAGTTAAGCAATCTTAAACCGTTTACTCACACCAGACCCCTGTCTGACCCGAGTGTTTATTTTCTGTTTTATTAAACTCTTGGGTACTCATATTATATATGAGTAGTCAAGTGATTCAGGTTATCTCTTGACGAATTCTGGAGGAGCTTTGGAGCAGGAGGCTTCAGCGTGTAGATATATGGTTAGAGTTTCCGCTGTGTGTTTTTCTGTGTGTTGTCTTGTATTGTATTAGACAGAAATGTTATAACTGTCTAAATTGAGATGTTTAGTTGTGTACTCTGATGTATATGATACTCTGTATATGTTCTATATTATATTTAAATCGTTCCGCTGTGAGATTCTGATGTGTTGTTTTCTCTTTCTTCTCTTTCTTTTCTTCTTCTATCCCTTTCTTTCTTAATTAGTGATGCGATTTTCCGGTAGTGGAATTTCGGGTCGCTACAGTTGGCACTTTGTAACGACCTAACTTCCATACTCCAGAAAGTTGCATCGTTAAGAAGAAAGAAAGGGATAGAAAAGAGAAAAGAAAGGAAAGAAAGAACAAACAACATCAGAATCTCACAGCGGAATCGAATAAATTATAATATATCACATAAAACTTTACATAGTATCTTATACATCAGAGTAATACAGCTAATACAACACAAAACTAGACAGTTATAAACATCTGTCTAGCTATTACAATCCAAGTACATCAGAGAGAATCAATACAACACAAACACAGCGGAACTACTACATATATCTACACGCTGAAGCCTCCTGCTCCATTATCTCCTCCAGAACTCGTCAAAGCAATCCTGAAAACACTTGACTACTCATACGTAATATGAGTACCCAAGAGTTTAATAAAACAGAAAATAAACACTCAGGTCAGACAGGGGTCTGGTGTGAGTAAACGGGGATAAAAAGTTGCTTAACTTTAGAAAATCCTTTGAAAACAAAAGGTATCACGTAAGACTTCCCACACATAAACATGGAAAAGTTTTTACCTTACGCTAACCAAAACATTTGATAGGAAATCCAGTGATATTATAATAGTGTCTAGGGTTTTCAAATAAATAAGAAATAGCCGAAATTGTTACATCTATTAAATTCCAGCTACTAGCCACAAAAGTGGGTAATACAAACAAAACCGTAGGGTCTCGTAGGGAAAATGGGTTTCCATCAATGGCAGGGCTACTGGGGTACCGCCCGTCACAGTACGTGGCCTAGATCACCGTACCGAGGATTACTCCCTTCATCCCCTGCAACACAAGACCGGGACCATTCCTTACTGAACAGTCCCGAACAAGACCACCCCGCAGATTGGTCGTCACCATCTGCCCACACAGCCGAAATAGAAAGGGACCTCTAGACAGGGATGTACCTTGCCCTCCAAAGGGCGCGACCCACGAAGCCTTGCTGCACCTCCCCTGTTTTAGCCATTCCCGGTTGATGAGGCTTGAGGCTGCGATTACCTTTATAGGACCAATTATCTTAGAATGCTCATCGTCCACCTGACGATGTGCTGAAAGCATTCAATCCATACAAGTTCGTTCCGGGTTCGAACGAAACCGAAGGCACTATCTCGTTGCACTCATTTTGGAATCACCCTCAGAGTCAACGACCATAGCCCTTGCACTCAGATTCACTATCTCGAATCTATAAGCACTATTCCGTCAAACTCATTACGGAATCACCCACAGAGTTATACTGACGTATAGCCCTTACACCTCGAGTCTTCACTTGCTCCACTTGGATTAACGACCTAACGTTTAATTGGAATCGATGTGGTTTTCGGATATCCAAATATGGAAACCCGATCCCGGTCTCATCGAAACCAAACGCCATTTTAATGTCCAAGTTGTACTTAAGGGTTTAAACAATTAATTCATTACGTTACTATCTACTTTACAGAGATAGATAAACTACATCTAGCAATAGATAAGCACATTCATCTCATAACAGATAATCTGTATCATCCACAAACAGATAATCATCACAACCAAACAATCCATCACAAACCATCATACATAACCAAACATTTATATCATATAGATATAATTCTTCTCATTTCTGAGATCACAACCATTCAATCAATAGCATTTATAAGCAATGATTTAATCATTAATTATAATTAATTTAAAATGAATTAAATTAATTACAATCATCTCTAATTAATTTAAAATAAATTAAATTAATTAACACTTTTAAATCCTGCTTAACATCCATTAATTAATTAACCCAGTTAATTAATTCACTTCCTAAGTATTAAACTTGATTAAACAACTTTGATTAATCATTCACTAATTACAATAAGTAATTAGTCCTTAATTAATTAACCTTAATCATAAGTAATTAACATTTAATTACTCATTTATTAATTAATTATAATTAATAATATTATCCTTAATTAATTAATGATTAATTATTGGTTAATTAATTTGTTAATAAGTAATTAAAGGTAGTTAATTACTTAATTGAATATTAATCAAGGTGATTAATAATTAGATTTAATTACTAAATGTAATTAATTTTAATTAAGTAATTATTTAAATATTAGAGATCATTAATTATTATAATTAATGATGTAATTAAACTCTAACCATATATCTACACGCTGAAGCCTCCTGCTCCAAAGCTCCTCCAGAATTCGTCAAGAGATAACCTGAATCACTTGACTACTCATATATAATATGAGTACCCAAGAGTTTAATAAAACAGAAAATAAACACTCGGGTCAGACAGGGGTCTGGTGTGAGTAAACGGTTTAAGATTGCTTAACTTTAGAAAAACCTTTGAAAGAAAAGGTATCACGTAAGACTTCCCACACATAAACATGGAAAAGTTTTTACCTTACGCTAACCAAAACATTTGATAGGAAATCCAGTGATATTATAATAGTGTCTAGGGTTTTCAAGTAAATATGAAATAGCCGAAATTGTTACATGATTAAATTCCAGCTACTAGCCACAAAAGTGGGTAATACAAACAAAACCGTAGGGTCTCGTAGGGAAAATGGGTTTCCAACAATGGCAGGGCTACTGGGGTACCGCCCGTCACAGTACGTGGCCTAGATCACCGTACCGAGGATTACTCCCTTCATCCCCTGCAACACAAGACCGGGACCATTCCTTACTGAACAGTCCCGAACAAGACCACCCCGCAGTTGGCTGCAGACCAACTGCCCACACAGCCGAAATATAAAGGGACCTCTAGACAGGGATGTATCTTGCCCTCCACCTAGATTGACAATTCCAAATACGAATCGAAATTTGAACGCACGGCCCAAACTACAGCAAAACTCGAACACCAAATCCCCATTGCCGTTGACGAACTCGCCACCGTTACACCTTGCTGCACCTACTCAAACCAAATCTCCAGGTTCTACTCAACAAAATGGCTTTTCCAAAAATAATCTGCTGAAATCCAATCCACAGCTCTATACCACAAACATCAATGGACTTCAAACCTATATCTCAAATCTAAATAGCCAAACAGTTGTACTTGACAACCAAACCTTCCAAATTCAGAAAATTCCTTCCTACTTGAATTTCCTGTAGAAATTCCTTTACTGCAACATCCGGTTGCTCCATACTAGAATAATTCCCAACTCGCTTCCGCTGCACAACTCTGATCTAGAGCAGAAAAGAACGCTATCGAAGAACACAAGCACAATATTTCACTATACACGGTTCATCCGACTCATAAAAATCTTATTGACCATTCCACTTGGTCAAAACATCTTCAGAACCATCGATGAAAACTGCATCTCATCTTAAATTAATTGTAATTTGTTAAGTAATTACTTTATAAAAGTAATTAAGGGATTAATTACATATTGTAATTAATTCTGATAATGTATTTTGTTAAATTAATTAATTTAGTTTAATTAATTTAAGAAATAATTACAGTAACGACCCAACATCCATACTCCAGGAAGTTGCATCGCTAAGAAGAAAGAAAGGGATAGAAGAAGAAAAGAAAGAGAAAGAAGAACACAAACAACATCAGAATCTCACAGCGGAACGAATAAAATATAATATATCACATAATACTTTACATAGTATCATATACATCAGAGTTTTACAGCCAATACAACACATACTAGACAGTTATAAACATCTGTCTAGTTATACAACTCTAAACAGTACAAGGAATAACTCAGAGAGACGACTCAGAGATACCAACACAGCGGAAAATAGATAACTACAACGCAGAAGCCTCCTGCTCCATTTGCTCCTCCATAACTCGTCAAAGCAATCCTGAATCACTTGACTACTCATACATAATATGAGTACCCAAGAGTTTAATAAAACAGAAAATAAACACTCGGGTCAGACAGGGGTCTGGTGTGAGTAAACGGTTTAACAGTTGCTTAACTTTTAGAAAAATCCTTTGAAAACAAAAGGTATCACGTAAGACTTCCCACACATAAACATGGAAAAGTTTTTACCTTACGCTAACCAAAACATTTGATAGGAAATCCAGTGATATTATAATAGTGTCTAGGGTTTTCAAGTAAATATGAAATAGCCGAAATTGTTACATGATTAAATTCCAGCTACTAGCCACAAAAGTGGGTAATACAAACAAAACCGTAGAGTCTCGTAGGGAAAATGGGTTTCCAACAATGGCAGGGCTACTGGGGTACCGCCCGTCACAGTACGTGGCCTAGATCACCGTACCGAGGATTACTCCCTTCATCCCCTGCAACACAAGGCCGGACCCATTCCTTACTGAATAGTTCCGAACAAGATAACCCCGACGGTTGGAGCTCAAAAACCGTCCACACAGCCGAAATATAAAGGGACCTCTAGACAGGGGTAAATCTCGCTCTCCAGTGGGAGCGACCCACGAAGCCTTGCTGCACCTCCCCTGTTTTAGCCATTCCCGGTTGATGAGGCTTGAGGCTACGATTACCTTTAGAGAACACATCTATCTTAGAATGCTCATCGTCCACCTGACGATGTTCTGAAAGCATTCAATCCATACAAGTTCGTTCCGGGTTCGAACGAAACCGAAGGCATTATCTCGTTACACTCGTTTTGGAATCACCCTCAGAGTTAACGACAATAACCCTTGCACTCTAAATCACTATCTCGAATCTATAAGTACTATTCCGTCAAACTCATTACGGAATCACCCACAGAGTTATACTGACGTATAGCCCTTACACCTCGAGTCTTCACTTGCTCCACTTGGATTAACGACCTATCGTTTAATTGGAATCGATGTGGTTTTCGGATATCCAAATATGGAAACCCGATCCCGGTCTCACCGAAACCAAACGCCATTTTAATGTCCAAGTTATACTTAAGGGTTTTAAACAATTAACTCGTTTTACTTTTATCTATTTCACTCAGATAGTTTAACTACATATTCACATCATAATAGATAACTCATAACATTATCACAACAGATAATCATCACAACAGTCAAACATCACAACAACAACCATCACAACCAAATAATCCATCATACTTTAACTAAGCATCCATATCCTATAGATACCACTCATCTCATTTCTGAGATCACAACCATCCAAAGGTATATCAATATCATCCATAAACAATGATATATTATCCATCATTTATAATTAATTTAAAATGAATTAAATTAATTACTTCTATCTTTAATTAATTTAAAATAAATTAAATTAATTACCCATCCTATAAATTTTGCTTATAAATCTATTGATTAATCAACCTAGTTAAATAATCACTCATTAAGTATTCAACTTGATTAAACATCTATGATTAATCATTCACTAATTACAATAAGTAATTAGTCTTAAATTAATTCCATAAAATTAATTAACCTTATTCATAAGTAATTAACATTTAATTACTTCATTAATTAACTATAATTAATTACATTTATCCTTAATTAATTACAATTGATTAATCACTTAATTAATTAATTATTACTTAATCAACAATTCTTAATTACATCATTAATTATAATAATTAATGATCTCTAATTAATATTTAAATTAATTACTCAATTAAATTAATTACAATTATTAATCACCTTGATTAATATTTAAATCCAGTAATTAACTACCTTAATTACTCATTTATAAATTAATTATCCAATAATTAATTATCTATCTTAATTTATCCTTGATTAATTACAAAAGTAATTATCCAAATTACTTTTAAATAAATCACCTTTCCTTAATTACATTCCAGTAATTATCAATTAAAACTTCTCTAAGAAATCCTGCTCCATAAATTACATTAAGTAATTATTATCATTTAATTATTAAATTATTCTTAAATTAATTAAACTAAATTAATTAATTTAACAAAGCACATTATCAGAATTAATTACAATAAATAATTAATCCCTTAATTACTTTTATAAAGTAATTATACTTAAATTACAATTGATTATCTTAAATTAATTAATCTAATTAATCCATCAAAATTAATTACATTAATTAATTATTAATTATCCTTAGATAATTAACTACATTTCATTTAATTCCTTACTTAAGAATAATTACCTTAAATTAATTATTCATTAATCATCTTTAATTATAAATTAATTCAAGTTATTATTTAAAAATCAAATAAATAAGTAAATCCTTAATTATTTCCCAAAATAATTTATTTACTTATTTATAACTTAATTAATATTCAAAATGTATTTAAATAATACATTTTCTAAAATTTAATTCAACTTTCAATTTAAAGTTAACATATCATAATTTTATTTAATACTTAAAAGAAAGAATTCTTTTAAATTTAAACCTTTATTTGAAATCATATCCATATTTAAGTTTTACTTAAAAACATTTCTGTCCAATATTTAAAACTTTTAACTTGATTTGAATTCAATCAGGTTTCAAAGTAAAAACTGAAATCATATAAAAATTTGATTTCAAAACCCAATTTAAATCTTGCTTATTATTTAAGAGTTTCATTTTAAAACTTTGAATTCAAACTAAATTCCAATTCAAATCTACACCTAAATTTGAATCTTGTTTTAAATATTGAATTTCCTTTTTAAAAATTTTTAAAAGAAACCAAACTGTTTTTAATTAAAAATCTGGATTTAAAGTAACCTGAACTATCTTTACATGGTTTCCAAATTTGAATTTAAACCTTAATTTAAATTTGAATTTAAACCTTTAAACTTTTGAATTCATAAGCTCATTTGAAATTAATTCAAACCTATACTTAAATTTAAATCATTGCTTTTAAAAGATTTGAGTTTCCAGATTTTTTTTTTTAAAAAACAACTCTCAGGTTATACCCTGCACAACTAACCCGAGACCATCAATAATTACTTCGGGTCAAAAGCTTCCTATCTCCGAGTCACAACAAAGATTGCACGGGAGCGACTTCGAGTCACTCAAACCTGCACCAGCCAAAATTTCACCAGAGCCTCAACTCCACTGTGCAAATGCACCACCACCCCGGCAACTTCCAGCAACCTTCACCTAACTCTCCAAGAAGCAAATCAATCCCTCAACATGATAAAGTCCATCCACAAATCCTCCAACATAAATCTCTGTAGCTTGAAGATTTGAATCAAGCAAAATAACAACCTGGAAACTACTTCACCAAGACAGACCAAACCTATCAACTCTCACCACCATTCTTTGGCCCTCTTCCCTTCATTCTCCCCACTCTCTTCAGTCACATTCAACCTCCAGAAGGATTCCAGATTCCAAAGTTTACATATGAATTGATATCCTTAAGAATCCCAATTACTGCTCAGACCATAATCACAGACTCCTCATAAGCCTTTAAAATTTGATACATGTTTTAAATATCCATGTTTTTAAACATGCATTAGAGCTTTAACTTGATTTAATAAATTTTAAGATGTTTGGAAAACTTTTACTTTGAAAACTTTTGTCTGCTGTTACTTATTTTCAGTAGTAACAGGTTTTTCTTTTCCAAACTAAAATTCTTACAACTTGAATCTATGCAACACAACATAATATGTTTACATAATAATCTCTAACCATGATTCAATCATATAGAAGTGGATTTGTATTTAAATCCAAATAATAACAGAAACATATCTGCAGAAATTTACATCTCACTTCTCTGCATACTCAAGCATAATCACATCCAACAGTCAAGCATAATACAACAGTCAACAATTATAAACTCATGCACATATATAATTTTAAACAACCCATAAATTTGGGATTACTTACTAAGAGAAATAACAAAACAGTTTAATTGCTACTGTTTTAATTTGCTTATTTAAAAGCATTGTGAATTAAACTTTAAATTTCTGCAAATTCTTGATAGTTTGATTTTAAAAGAAGAAACTGTTTTTAAGATAGAAAATTTACTCACCTAAAAATGAAAAGCAGAAAGCATCCAGATGCAATTCATTTTTGTAGCCTGAATTCCTTGCATGGATTGAATCTGCTTGCCCCTCTTACATTACTTAGTTGATGTTGAATTTGAGCTAACATGCAAGTTGAAGATGGTATTAGCTTGATGCTTTGCAGGTTTTGAGACTGCATGCAGACCCACTTCCATCATTGCTTGCAAAGATTTTACAGTTTTGAAGATTTGATTGCAGGTTACAGAAATTTCCAGATTTGGGAATTTTGATTTTCATTTTGCAGAGTTGTTTCTTTTTGCAGGTTTAATTGAATTTGGGTTGAGGAATTTGAGTGAAAATGATTTTCAGGTTTCATAGATCTGAATTTTTGATTTTACATAGAAGATAATGGTTTGAAACAAAAAGATTTGTCTTAAGTTTTATCTAACATAATAAATTCAAATAGGTTTTAGAATGCCACTTGTTAATTAGCTATGAAGATTAATTACATGTGTCAAATTTAAAACATGAATGTTAAACACATGTAAGAGTTTAATATAAATAAATTTCTTTGTTTTACAATTGTTTTAATTAGAGATAAAATCATTTCTAATTTTATTTTTAAGATATTTATATATGTTTATTTACATTTATTCTCTAAATATAAATAAACCAAATTTATTTCAAAACAAATTTAAAACAAAATAAACTTTATTATAAAAATACAATTCTTAACTATATATTTATTTATAACAAAATATTTATTACAATTACTTTCTAAAAATACAAGATAGACTTATGAAAAATTCCAATACTATTTTCATTTTAATCTAAATCAATTCATAAATTATATACTTATATATATTAAATTTGAAAAGATCTTTTATTAAATTTAAAATTAAAATTTAAAATCAAAACGCCTTTTTACAATGTATACACATATATACATTATAAATAAAATATTTTTAAATTAACTTAGAAAAGAAATTTTATCATTTAAATATTTTTAACATTTTAAAACAATAAGATTCTCAAATTAAATCATTATTATAAATTTTCAAAAAATATCATTTATTAACAAAATAATTATAAATTTTCAAAAGAAAATTATATTTGAATTGGATTATTAAATCAGTATTTCACATTTTAAAATAAATTATAAATGAAATTATTAAATAAATATTGCTCAAATTTCCGGGACATCACATTCCTCCCCCCTTAAAAGAATTTTGTCCCCGAAATTTAAAAGCAAAGGTAATTTAATAATCTCTTTAAAGATTTTATTTAATACACAAGCATATATCAAACATATGCTAACAATCAAAACAACCAATTCAACCAATCAAACAAATCTAATTATCCAGACAAATTCTGGATAAGATTCTATCGAGTTTCCCCAAGTATATATATATATCCCGGGATACTCGCTCTAGAGAATCCAAACAATCAATACTAAGAAGCTCCAAAACTCCTATACAACTATATCTACAACATAAACAAGATATCAGACTACAAACGAGTCTGACTCAACAACCAAAACTCCAAAACTGCTGGTTCCACAACCAGAGATAGATCATACACGTATTCCCTCAGAGATACGTGAAACTCATCGAATTCCAGTTATCCAAACTGGCAATCCAATCCTGTAGATCAATCACTTAACCTTTGAGAAAAACAGAAAGGTCTAATCTCTTATCCACAAATCTTTCCTGTCGATCCTGGGCTGCCTTCAACTTCTAGATCAATCCAATCCATCACACAAACTCTACTACAGATATCAGAAAACTTCAGACAAACAACACTTATTCAGAAAACAGAACAGATGCCCAAGACATCCAAATCTCCAGATAAAAATGAATTTCCGGTAGAAATCTTCTGATCCAAGACAAAACACAAATCCCCAAATGAATCGGGTGCTCCTATTCTGGAATAGCTGCCACCATGCTTCCACTGCGCAACTCTGATTTGAGAATGCTGTTGACGAACACAGGTATAAACTTGATCAACTTACCCCGAAAACATTGTTCATCAAATCCCATAAAATCTCCAAAAACCAAGTCGAAACAGAACTCCATCTCCTGATGCGGATGCAAAACTTAACTCCTTCGAAGACATCCAGAAAATACCAAACCACTTCGATAACTCAAACATCTTCTAGAGATGCTTCAATCCAAACAAAGGTTACTCAAAAAAAACTTCCGGATCATCGCAAGTCACTTTTGCGATTCTATTCAGTTCAGATCGTTTTCTCTTCAACAATCAGAACAGCCAAAGCCTTCAAAAGAAGAAACTAGTGGTCCACCTTCAACCACAAACATCACACCCAGCTGAGCTTCCAGAAGAAACGGACAAGCTTCACCATCTGCCCGGCCTACTGACAAAAGAATCACAGAGACTTCAGAACCATCGAAGAAACAGGCCACTCACAGCTGCTACTGCTGCCAAAACTTCCTTACCCAAAAACTCATCAAACCTCAAAGCTACACCAGCCACTTCCACAGAAGAGCCTTCAGAAGACAGATATCCCTCAGGAAACTCGACTCCAAACCAAGCACAAAACATTCTGTCAGACTGAGTCTCAAACTCAAATACAGACAGAACTCCTTCCTAAGGTTGCCAAAATATCATTGCTGGCTTCAGTACTCCAAACTGATCCAGACTCAAGAAAAATCCACTCACACGAGTGAAATCAAGCTTAAAATCCAAAGATACACTCCAATCTTGAAAAGATTCTCCCCCAGAGATCAGAAAAATCCTTCACACCAAACTGCCAAACTACTCAAGATGCCCAACACTGCCCTAGCAGATCACTTCCCAGCTCAAACACTCAGAACTCCAACCATTGGTAGTTGTGTTACACACACCACTCCCCTATCTACCTTTATTACTTATATTGGAAAACCTGAACAGGTAACCCAACAGATAGGTAGAATTAAATATATTTATATTTAAAATTACAAGTACGCTCTCTCAAGAAAGACACCACTACAGAGCCTAGGTATTCACTCAACCTACTGCTCTGATACCACGTTAACGACCCAACTTCCATACTCCAGGAAGTTGCATCGCTAAGAAGAAAGAAAGCGATAGAAGAAGAAAAGAAAGAGAAAGAAGAACACAAACAACATCAGAATCTCACAGCGGAACGAATAAAATATAATATATCACATAATACTTTACATAGTATCATATACATCAGAGTTTTACAGCCAATACAACACATACTAGACAGTTATAAACATCTGTCTAGTTATACAACTCTAAACAGTACAAGGAATAACTCAGAGAGACGACTCAGAGATACCAACACAGCGGAAAATAGATAACTACAACGCAGAAGCCTCCTGCTCCATTTGCTCCTCCATAACTCGTCAAAGCAATCCTGAATCACTTGACTACTCATACATAATATGAGTACCCAAGAGTTTAATAAAACAGAAAATAAACACTCGGGTCAGACAGGGGTCTGGTGTGAGTAAATAGTTTAAAAGTTGCTTAACTTTTAGAAAAATCCTTTGAAAACAAAAGGTATCACGTAAGACTTCCCACACATAAACATGGAAAAGTTTTTACCTTACGCTAACCAAAACATTTGATAGGAAATCCAGTGATATTATAATAGTGTCTAGGGTTTTCAAGTAAATATGAAATAGCCGAAATTGTTACATGATTAAATTCCAGCTACTAGCCACAAAAGTGGGTAATACAAACAAAACCGTAGAGTCTCGTAGGGAAAATGAGTTTCCAACAATGGCAGGGCTACTGGGGTACCGCCCGTCACAGTACGTGGCCTAGATCACCGTACCGAGGATTACTCCCTTCATCCCCTGCAACACAAGGCCGGACCCATTCCTTACTGAATAGTTCCGAACAAGATAACCCCGACGGTTGGAGCTCAAAAACCGTCCACACAGCCGAAATATAAAAGGACCTCTAGACAGGGGTAAATCTCGCTCTCCAGTGGGAGCGACCCACGAAGCCTTGCTGCACCTCCCCTGTTTTAGCCATTCCCGGTTGATGAGGCTTGAGGCTACGATTACCTTTAGAGAACACATCTATCTTAGAATGCTCATCGTCCACCTGACGATGTTCTGAAAGCATTCAATCCATACAAGTTCGTTCCGGGTTCGAACGAAACCGAAGGCATTATCTCGTTACACTCGTTTTGGAATCACCCTCAGAGTTAACGACAATAACCCTTGCACTCTAAATCACCATCTCGAATCTATAAGTACTATTCCGTCAAACTCATTACGGAATCACCCACAGAGTTATACTGACGTATAGCCCTTACACCTCGAGTCTTCACTTGCTCCACTTGGATTAACGACCTATCGTTTAATTGGAATCGATGTGGTTTTCGGATATCCAAATATGGAAACCCGATCCCGGTCTCACCGAAACCAAACGCCATTTTAATGTCCAAGTTATACTTAAGGGTTTTAAACAATTAACTCGTTTTACTTTTATCTATTTCACTCAGATAGTTTAACTACATATTCACATCATAATAGATAACTCATAACATTATCACAACAGATAATCATCACAACAGTCAAACATCACAACAACAACCATCACAACCAAATAATCCATCATACTTTAACTAAGCATCCATATCCTATAGATACCACTCATCTCATTTCTGAGATCACAACCATCCAAAGGTATATCAATATCATCCATAAACAATGATATATTATCCATCATTTATAATTAATTTAAAATGAATTAAATTAATTACTTCTATCTTTAATTAATTTAAAATAAATTAAATTAATTACCCATCCTATAAATTTTGCTTATAAATCTATTGATTAATCAACCTAGTTAAATAATCACTCATTAAGTATTCAACTTGATTAAACATCTATGATTAATCATTCACTAATTACAATAAGTAATTAGTCTTAAATTAATTCCATAAAATTAATTAACCTTATTCATAAGTAATTAACATTTAATTACTTCATTAATTAACTATAATTAATTACATTTATCCTTAATTAATTACAATTGATTAATCACTTAATTAATTAATTATTACTTAATCAACAATTCTTAATTACATCATTAATTATAATAATTAATGATCTCTAATTAATATTTAAATTAATTACTCAATTAAATTAATTACAATTATTAATCACCTTGATTAATATTTAAATCCAGTAATTAACTACCTTAATTACTCATTTATAAATTAATTATCCAATAATTAATTATCTATCTTAATTTATCCTTGATTAATTACAAAAGTAATTATCCAAATTACTTTTAAATAAATCACCTTTCCTTAATTACATTCCAGTAATTATCAATTAAAACTTCTCTAAGAAATCCTGCTCCATAAATTACATTAAGTAATTATTATCATTTAATTATTAAATTATTCTTAAATTAATTAAACTAAATTAATTAATTTAACAAAGCACATTATCAGAATTAATTACAATAAATAATTAATCCCTTAATTACTTTTATAAAGTAATTATACTTAAATTACAATTGATTATCTTAAATTAATTAATCTAATTAATCCATCAAAATTAATTACATTAATTAATTATTAATTATCCTTAGATAATTAACTACATTTCATTTAATTCCTTACTTAAGAATAATTACCTTAAATTAATTATTCATTAATCATCTTTAATTATAAATTAATTCAAGTTATTATTTAAAAATCAAATAAATAAGTAAATCCTTAATTATTTCCCAAAATAATTTATTTACTTATTTATAACTTAATTAATATTCAAAATGTATTTAAATAATACATTTTCTAAAATTTAATTCAACTTTCAATTTAAAGTTAACATATCATAATTTTATTTAATACTTAAAAGAAAGAATTCTTTTAAATTTAAACCTTTATTTGAAATCATATCCATATTTAAGTTTTACTTAAAAACATTTCTGTCCAATATTTAAAACTTTTAACTTGATTTGAATTCAATCAGGTTTCAAAGTAAAAACTGAAATCATATAAAAATTTGATTTCAAAACCCAATTTAAATCTTGCTTATTATTTAAGAGTTTCATTTTAAAACTTTGAATTCAAACTAAATTCCAATTCAAATCTACACCTAAATTTGAATCTTGTTTTAAATATTGAATTTCCTTTTTAAAATTTTTTAAAAGAAACCAAACTGTTTTTAATTAAAAATCTGGATTTAAAGTAACCTGAACTATCTTTACATGGTTTCCAAATTTGAATTTAAACCTTAATTTAAATTTGAATTTAAACCTTTAAACTTTTGAATTCATAAGCTCATTTGAAATTAATTCAAACCTATACTTAAATTTAAATCATTGCTTTTAAAAGATTTGAGTTTCCAGATTTTTTTTTTTAAAAAACAACTCTCAGGTTATACCCTGCACAACTAACCCGAGACCATCAATAATTACTTCGGGTCAAAAGCTTCCTATCTCCGAGTCACAACAAAGATTGCACGGGAGCGACTTCGAGTCACTCAAACCTGCACCAGCCAAAATTTCACCAGAGCCTCAACTCCACTGTGCAAATGCACCACCACCCCGGCAACTTCCAGCAACCTTCACCTAACTCTCCAAGAAGCAAATCAATCCCTCAACATGATAAAGTCCATCCACAAATCCTCCAACATAAATCTTTGTAGCTTGAAGATTTGAATCAAGCAAAATAACAACCTGGAAACTACTTCACCAAGACAGACCAAACCTATCAACTCTCACCACCATTCTTTGGCCCTCTTCCCTTCATTCTCCCCACTCTCTTCAGTCACATTCAACCTCCAGAAGGATTCCAGATTCCAAAGTTTACATATGAATTGATATCCTTAAGAATCCCAATTACTGCTCAGACCATAATCACAGACTCCTCATAAGCCTTTAAAATTTGATACATGTTTTAAATATCCATGTTTTTAAACATGCATTAGAGCTTTAACTTGATTTAATAAATTTTAAGATGTTTGGAAAACTTTTACTTTGAAAACTTTTGTCTGCTGTTACTTATTTTCAGTAGTAACAGGTTTTTCTTTTCCAAACTAAAATTCTTACAACTTGAATCTATGCAACACAACATAATATGTTTACATAATAATCTCTAACCATGATTCAATCATATAGAAGTGGATTTGTATTTAAATCCAAATAATAACAGAAACATATCTGCAGAAATTTACATCTCACTTCTCTGCATACTCAAGCATAATCACATCCAACAGTCAAGCATAATACAACAGTCAACAATTATAAACTCATGCACATATATAATTTTAAACAACCCATAAATTTGGGATTACTTACTAAGAGAAATAACAAAACAGTTTAATTGCTACTGTTTTAATTTGCTTATTTAAAAGCATTGTGAATTAAACTTTAAATTTCTGCAAATTCTTGATAGTTTGATTTTAAAAGAAGAAACTGTTTTTAAGATAGAAAATTTACTCACCTAAAAATGAAAAGCAGAAAGCATCCAGATGCAATTCATTTTTGCAACCTGAATTCCTTGCATGGATTGAATCTGCTTGCCCCTCTTACATTACTTAGTTGATGTTGAATTTGAGCTAACATGCAAGTTGAAGATGGTATTAGCTTGATGCTTTGCAGGTTTTGAGACTGCATGCAGACCCACTTCCATCATTGCTTGCAAAGATTTTACAGTTTTGAAGATTTGATTGCAGGTTACCGAAATTTCCAGATTTGGGAATTTTGATTTTCATTTTGCAGAGTTGTTTCTTTTTGCAGGTTTAATTGAATTTGGGTTGAGGAATTTGAGTGAAAATGATTTTCAGGTTTCATAGATCTGAATTTTTGATTTTACATAGAAGATAATGGTTTGAAACAAAAAGATTTGTCTTAAGTTTTATCTAACATAATAAATTCAAATAGGTTTTAGAATGCCACTTGTTAATTAGCTATGAAGATTAATTACATGTGTCAAATTTAAAACATGAATGTTAAACACATGTAAGAGTTTAATATAAATAAATTTCTTTGTTTTACAATTGTTTTAATTAGAGATAAAATCATTTCTAATTTTATTTTTAAGATATTTATATATGTTTATTTACATTTATTCTCTAAATATAAATAAACCAAATTTATTTCAAAACAAATTTAAAACAAAATAAACTTTATTATAAAAATACAATTCTTAACTATATATTTATTTATAACAAAATATTTATTACAATTACTTTCTAAAAATACAAGATAGACTTATGAAAAATTCCAATACTATTTTCATTTTAATCTAAATCAATTCATAAATTATATACTTATATATATTAAATTTGAAAAGATCTTTTATTAAATTTAAAATTAAAATTTAAAATCAAAACTCCTTTTTACAATGTATACACATATATACATTATAAATAAAATATTTTTAAATTAACTTAGAAAAGAAATTTTATCATTTAAATATTTTTAACATTTTAAAACAATAAGATTCTCAAATTAAATCATTATTATAAATTTTCAAAAAATATCATTTATTAACAAAATAATTATAAATTTTCAAAAGAAAATTATATTTGAATTGGATTATTAAATCAGTATTTCACATTTTAAAATAAATTATAAATGAAATTATTAAATAAATATTGCTCAAATTTCTGGGACATCACATTCTAAATTTAAATACTTAACCTTCAAATCTATTCATATGTTAAAATCTCATTTTTAAAAATGATTAAACTATTTATCAACATGATATAGTTAAATAAGTTAAATTTTAAACTTAAATTTCTATTTTAAAAACTGGAGTTTTTAACATATGAATAGATTTGAAGGTTAAGTATTTAAATTTAGAAATTTAAAGCTGAAATTCAAATACTTTGAAAGAAAAGTTGCAGGCTTTGATAAAAGAGTTTTCCATGCTTGAGAATATTACAGGTTTGTGTATTTGGCTTGAGAAATGAAACTCAGTTCTGAAAATGCTAGCATAATTTTGGGTTTGAGAAAATGATTACAGGGAAATTGGAAATCACAGGCTTTGATATGAGGAGAGTTTGCACTTGCATTTGTTTGAGGATTATAGATTTGCATGTTGAATCTTTTTTTTTTTTAAACTTGCAAATGCTTTGAATACTCTGATCCACTTGCATGCACTTAAGGATGTTACAGGCATAGGAAATGCAGACTTTATTCTGAAAGTAAACTGCAGACATGCAGTTTCAATTTGCACTTCCATGCATTTGGAATTGAGGCAGACAGGGATGAATGTTGCACTGGACAAGAGTTTGCAAAATGGCTACAGGTCTGATTTTCAACAGATTTCATTTGCATGCATTAGTAGATTGATGCAGATACTCAAGTTTTTGAAAACATGCTGTGATTTTGATTTGAAAAACAACTGCAGGTTTTGATCACAGCATGGTTTGAAGAATGTTTTGAATTGAGGAGTGTTTTCAGGATTTATTTGAGTATTTTCTGGTTTTGGGAAGTAGAAGTGAAGATGCATGATGGATTTAGTTTTCTTTTAGACATGAACAAAGATTTGAGAGGAAAAGAAAATGAAAGGAAAGAATGTTGGTTTATATAATGTTAATTTCAGATTTTATAAATTAAAAAGAAATTTAAAACAAAATGGACACATGTCTCTTTACTTAACACTTGTTATATTAATGTTTTAGAAACTTAACACATGTCAAATTTAGTTTGTTTTAATTTTAAAAGAAATTTAAAAACCCATTTAAATAAATCTCCTAATTACTAATATGCTTTTCAATTTTTTAAGAAATGTTTTTCTTATTAAATATCAAATAAACACATACTTATATATATATAAATGTATGCTAATTTATAAGTACAATTTTTGAAAAGAACATAAAGTAAAAATCAACCAAAGTTTAAATAAAGCTATATACAATATTTCAACTTGCTTTAAAATATTATTTCAAAAGCCTTTCATTTATTTTAAAAAAAATTAAATACAAATCAAATTTATATAGAACAAATCTTATTTTAAATTAAAAACATTATCTATATATTTAAAACTAAACCATATTGTTATTTATATTTTAAGATGCATGTATATCTTTGAATTCAAATTTATATCCATTTCAAAGTCAAGTTTAAAAATTCAAATCTAAAAATAAATTCTTAAATGAATATAAACATCTATTTTTAATTAAGCTTATTATTACTTACAATAATATATCCTATTTTAAAATCAATTTATATCCATAATCAAAACATTATATTATTATTACTTGGTTAATTATCTTTGAAAATAACAATTTATCAATTCAAATAATCCAAATTAAGAGATTATCAGCATTTTAAACTCCTAGAAATTCCGGGATATTACAATATCCTAAAATTTCATTTAGTTAAATAAATCAATTAGTATTCCATACATTCCTGTCAACGGATGGATTAAAATATTGGATTCCAAATTTTCACCCAAATTTCTCACATTATCTTTATTTCAAATAACAAATTATTTAACTATATTCAATCTCATTTAATTTCAATTAAATTCAATTATTAGACTTTAAGTTTCCATATAAACTAATAATTCCTGCTTCCTATTCTTTAAATTCACTATTTATCATATTACTATCTTGGGTACCATTTATTTTAATATATATTACAGATACTTTAACATTTCCCAACTGTTTATCTCAATTGCATGACAATTAAATTTTATTTATTGCAATAGGTTCTGGCTTAATTGAACGAACTAAGTATATAACTCATAAAAATTGTTGTAAACTCTCAATCCCACATTTATAAGTTTGTTATCTCCACTCACATATTATAAATATTTACAGGTATAGGTTTTTATTCAATCATTATTTATTATATATTAATTAGATAAATTCACTATTTAAGTCCGTTTAAATTTATTACCAAATACCCATTTACCTTTCCCATCAAAATTGAATTCCATCAAATTAATATAACCAATCAAATTTTTATTCAAACTTTATTATTATTTTGATATACCCATTCCAACAACTCTTAACCCTTATCTTTACGTTTCACACACTTGTAATATTTAATTACATTTATAACAATTCAACGTAGTCATTTATTCCTATTAATTTATTCAATGTTTACTGCCCCTTATTTCAATTTCTTCCATTTACAGTTTCGACTTCACTATTCACAGTTACTTTTGTATACTCCTTTTCTATTTAAACCAAATATAATAAATTCCAATTAAATCCAATTTTTACCTTTAAAATAAGTCATAACATTCGAATAACTCTATTAAATTGGAATGTTTCATTTAAGTTTATAAATGATCCACTTGCATTAACATAATTCTTTAAATTTATTCCCATTTACGGTTAATCAATGTAATATTACATTAATACATTTAATATCTTCCTTTATTTGATAAATAACCTAGAATGCATTTACATTCATTCATTTCATTCCATTAATTTATGGGCATTGCGTTAAAATTTAATTTATTAGCTAATACCAACATTATTACCATTCATTACTATTAGATTCCAAAATTTTTATTCAATACCCTGAATGAATAACATATATATTAACCAAATCCTTACATTTGGTTTTCTTCATATTTAAAATCAAATCATAACATTTAAATGATTTTATTGAATTGGAATTTCATCCAAGTCATAAATTATTAATTTGCATTAACATGATTGCTTAATTTATTCCAATTACCGTTTTACACTCTTTTATTGCATTAAATCAATTTAATATTTTCATTAATTTCTCATATTAAATTTAATATCCTGCTAAGAATCCTTTTTCTACTTAATTCATTTGGATTTTATTCCAATTTCTATAAATGGGTTTAAGTCACCATTTACATAATTTATTTTAGCCTTCATTTTAACATTTATTTATCCCTTTTATTGTTTCTACTAAAATAACTTACAAAAATCCTGTTAAATAAGTAAATTAAATTGTCGAAATTTACGGGTCGTTACATCAAATAAATAATAGGTGATTGATAAAATAAAATTTTGTTTTGAAAGTTAATAAATTGAAATTAAATCAACTTAATGAGACATCTTGAATTAATTGAATTTAAAATTGAATTTCGTTTGAAAAAAGAAAAGAAAAAAACCTTTTGCATCAACATTTAATAAATGTGAAATTAAATCAATTTAATGGAAACCATGAATTTAAAAATAAATTGTTGAATATAAATTTATTTAAATTGAAATTTATATGGTTTAAATTAATTGTTTATAATGTAATTCAAGTCTATTTTCTTTTGATTGTTTCTATTCTCCTACCTGCTCCCTTTTCGTGACGAAAAATTTTGAGTGGGAAGAGTGTAACAACCCGGATATTTTAACGGTTATAATAAATTTAATTAACGGAATTTGTGTGAAATTAAAAATATAAATATAAAATTTTGAAATAAAAATTTGATATTTGAAATGCGGCTAATTAAATATAGCAACTGGTAAATTTTTCGTCCAAAAATATGAAAGTTTATTTCATGCGCAACTTTACTTCAATTTAATCAGTTAAAAAAAGCGTTGAAATAAAACGTTTTCGAAACTTGAATATTTTTACATAGAAAATTTCTAAATCATCTTCTGAGTAAGTCGTCATTTTTCGTTTTTCAAAATTCGAACTTCTTTAGCTCCGTTGATCTTATTTTTCTGCGATTTTCTTGCATTTTCCGCTAATAGAAAATTCGAATTTTTGAAATTCAATCGTACCACTGGTATGTGTATACCGTTTTGATCGTCTTGTCATGCTGATCTCTGCGGTATATTTTGTTCTGTTTTTTGAAATCTGGTACATAATGGAATCCGTGTAAATGGTGACCGTATTGATAACTGTTTTGTGTCTTTTGGTTTCCTACACCATTTCACATTCCACCGATTAAACCAAAAGCCATTTCGCTTTAATAATTGTTGAAACCATCAGTTTGACCCTTTCTATTCCTTCTTTTGATATGCTCGTGTGTCCTTTTCATTATTCATTTTCTTTGTTCTGAAAAATAGCACTTTCATCTTGCTTTGTGAACTGCTCATCTTTTGCTTCAAGCATACACATCTTCTTCCTTCCCCACGCCACACATCTTTCCACCAAGTCGCCAAGAATTCCTTCGCCTTGCATCCGCTCTTCAATATAGTGCGCCGCCTGATTCGCCTGCTACAAAGTGAAAACCCACCTTCCTTTCCATCTGCAACCATCACCTCACAACTGCCCCCCGCCTCGTTTCCCCTATAACCACGAGCATCTTTCCCCTTTAGTCCAGCTCTCCAGGCCCTACACCCTGTCACTTCCCTCCAAAAGTTCGTCTTACCCGCCACACTACTCGCCGCGTGCACCCGAACCCTCTCGCTTTCTCTCTCTCCCATCGCCAGCCATCAACCTCCTTCCCGTGCTTTTTACCTGGCCGAGGTTAGTCTCCGCCTGTGCATCTCCTTCACATAAGAGCTACGCTTTCAAAACTTGTTTGATATATACATGGTAAGTATATATAATATATCTACTATTTACAGCATAAGCTTTTGTTTAATTTTTTTTCATACGTATTTAGTTATATTATGTATATTAATATATTAGCTTTATGAAATGCGGCCTGTACAATTTGTTGCTATTATATACTATATATATACCCTTTGATTTGCTATATATATATATATATATATATAATTATAGAAGTTGTTTATGTATTATCATATACATATATCTGACGTATGTTTATATATGTGTGTTATGTTGTTGTATATAATATATTATGCTGCCATATATAGGTTGTTATATTACAATTTATATATATAATTGTGTCGTATGTAAATTTATTTACTGTAAGAGAGAAAAGGAATATGTTTTATATACCTAAGCCTTTAAGCGATCTATTGAGCTATAATATATTGATTATCATGACAGGTTAGTTTATATGAAATTTTAATATGTCGGCTTTGTTTATTCCGATTTAAAGAAACTAGTGTATACTTATGTATAAAATATAACATATGTTGTTGTTTATAATGGTTAGTATAGGCAGTGTTGTCTGTAAATGATGTATACCTATCGATCTATGTAGCAAGTGATTTATTATTAAAAAAAAGATCAACTTATATATATATATATTTCTATTGACGAAGCCTGTGTAAGTCTTATAAAATATTAGTTTGTATAAAATGTTTATAGAATATACACTAGCCTGTACAAATACATTTGCAATCGTATGGAGTTGCTATAGATTTATTTGTATATATGATTTTATTTTAAAGTTATATTTTCATCGTGTCATTTTTAAATTATCATGTATTTTGACAGTTATACATTCGTGTGTGTGTGTGTGTGTGTGTATATATTTGAAATCTTGTAGTAACATATTGGTTGTATATATTTGTTACGAGTCTGCGAACAGATTTATTTTATATATATATGAGGCTGCATAGTATGTTAAATTTAGTTGTACAATGTGCTTGCATTTATGCACTATTACCCTACATACATGAGTCGGGTTTTATTAGAATAATATGTATGTTTTATTAGCTGTTGACAAAATAAACGTATATCTATAGTTTGTTTTGAAAACATATGAATGTATAAATTTTAATGAGTTTCAAATTCAAGATTTGTTAAAGAAATAATATATTAAAATAATATATATATATATATTATGTGGTCATTTATATTAATTCATATAAGTTATACTTGTTTATATATATATTTCGTTCAGGCAATATCAAATAGCGTTAGATTTATTTCATTTATTACTTGTTATCAGCTTTGATCGTCCAATTCGTGCCAATCTAGCTCTGTTTGAAATTCGTGCTTGGATTCGTAATTCAAATTTCGGTGTCCATATCAGTGTGCATATCCATGTCAACTCCTGTATTCTCTAGCCTCAGAAGATGAGCAATCACTCACGATTAATGTTCTTTTATTTATTAAATTTGATTTCAATTGAAATGACAATTGAAATATGCTTCTGTTAGTTATTTACACTGTTATATATATGCTATTACCTGTATCGGTTCACCTGTGACATCTGACACCATTATCTGTTATTTATGCAATGATAATCCAGTATGGTTGTTAATTGATTGATTGGTTGATGTTTACATTAGACGTTAAATTGTTAATATTGAAGTGATAAATAACATGCAATGAAATTTGATGGAGGATAGGTAGTAATTTAAAATTTAAAATGTGTTGAATTGGATTTGTTAAATTCGTATAATATGATCCCTTTTATGTTAAATTAATAGACACGTAGGATTTGGTGAATTACACCTTAAACCATTGAATGTATGTTGTTTAAATTGATGATGTATGAAGTTGTAAATAGATGATAAGTGAAGAAACGTAATACAATAATCTTTAATCTACATGAAATGATAGTATAGATTCTAGAAATAATAATATTAATTTGCACAAATAACAATGTGAATTAATACGATTATTTTGGGATTATTTGAATTAATTATTGGATTGTTATTGATTGTTGTTAATGCTTGTTTATTTACTTTGACACCATCCCAGTTATCACACTGCAAGTTCACTTTGCTATGTTTTGATTTTCTTTTTTGAAATGGAATCAGGTTGAAATGATAAATACCCAAATAAAACGTTGACTTAGGATAGAAAATTAAATAAAACCGATTGGTCAATAATTTGATTTAAAAATTTAAAATAAAGATTTTATTTGAATAAACATTAAAGTTTGAAATGAAATTGGAGTTTGAAATGTTAATGTAGAAAATGTTAATATTTGAAATCTGAAACAAATATTAACATAATAATTGATGAAAGAACGTTGTTTAAAAATTAATTATTTAATAATAAAATTTGGAATTTTAAATAATTAGTCTTGAAATTATTTAATAATTAAGTTTTGAAATTATTTAATAATTAAGTTCTGAAATTATTTAATAATTAAGTTTTGAAATTATTTAATAATTAAGTTTGTAATTACTTAATAATTGAATAAGATTGAATTAATTGATAATTAAATAAAATTTGAATTCTTTGATAAGGGAAATTGAACTTTCGAATAAGTGAATTTGAACTTCGTTAAGAAATAAAAATTGGGTTTCTTTATTTGTTAAGTTTTGGAAAATTATTTAAGTAAGTTAATAAATGAAATTGAACTTCTTGAATATGTGAAGTTTAGTTTCTTTATTAATTAAGTTTGAAATTTATAAGTGAAATTGAATTTCTTAAAATGGAATAAATTGTGATTTATTGAAATTAATATAAGACTGGTAATTTAATAAATTTGATTTGTCAAATCCAATTTAATTAAATTTGTATGTTTTGTTAATGAAATTGAACTTAAGTATTTGATTTCATGAATTGGAAATTTAATAGAAATTGTTTTGAATGTTAAATTTACTTAACGAATACTGAATATAATTGATAAATGAATTTAAAATTGATTTGAATGTTAAATTGAATTTATTTAAATGATTTCGAAATGAAACTTATATACGAACTTGACTTAATATTTGAATTGTTTGAAATAAAAATTGAAATTGAATTATAAGATTGTGAAACGGAAAGTTAGAAGTTATGAAACGTAATTATGGAAATTGATTTTGAAAGACAAATGAAATGTTGGTTTTCAAGTTTTAATTGAAATTGAATTAAATTAGTTTTGAAACATATTAAACGACCAATCGGTGTAATAATTACGAAAGTTATTAAAGAGACCGAAATCGGTTATGGACATACTCTTTGTCTAAACCGAAAACCACTTTAAGAACTATACGCGGAGTGTGATCTAGAATGAAGTGGTGGAATGGCGTATGAGATGACTGAAGAAAGAGAATGATAATGGATAGCCTTGACACTTGTGTCAAATTGGAAATGACTAAAACACGAGCCGTTCCGGACCAAATGGGGTTAGCCACCTCGAGCGAACACACTTCTTCGTAAACTACTCATTACTTGTTATTGATTGGTGCACCCTCGTACTTTTGGGAGTGTTGTTTCACGGTGTTGCGATCGTTGCGGCGATGTGTTCTCACCAGTCCGGATTGGGAAAACGGTAGTTTCACTACCTTGGGTATTGCCTCATGTGCCTTGTCATACTTGTATCCCTATATATGCGACCACTACGATTTTGTTTTGTGTTATACCTATGGAGTACTCCCTGATATCCCACTAGTTTGCGGTGGAGTTTGTAGTGCTGTATAGTCTATAACGCTTATATAAAATGTGTTAAGGGGGATAATGGTAACGCCTTAACACTATTTTGATACTTAATATTACTGATAGATATTATCTACTTAGCGTATACTATTACATAGTAGATAGCTTAACGGATCCTTAGAGGATGGCTATTCCAACATCCTTTGAGTTACTTGTATTTCAATTGTTATTTCACTTGAGTTGGATTTATTGATATAAAAATGTTAATCCGGACTCGAGTGTTTTGTGTTTTGCTTTACGCTCGGGTCAGACTGAGTGGTTCAGCTTTCGACACTCACCTTTGGAGTTGGAGCTTCGCTCGGAGATCCAGCCATCTATTCTGATTCGTATTCGATGATTCCAGTGATGTATTCTGATTTGTACCTAATGTATCATGTTACTCTTCTTTTGTATCTGGTTTAACTCTGATGTATCTTATATAGTAGCTTCATGAACTACTATCTCATTTACTTCCGCTGCATATTATTACTCTATGTCTGTAATTCTGTGATTATTTATTTACTGTATATCCGAGTTTTTCCAAATTTAAATTAACAATTCGGTATTTTGAATTATTCAAATTCGACATGTGCGGATGCGAATAGTCCAAAATAGCGGGTCGTTACATAACCAAAACAAGACAAGACAATATATATATATATATATATATATATATATATATATTCAACACAAAATAACATTGAAACAAATTGAAAAATAAAAGCAACAAAGGCAAGATATGATTAGACCTTGCCTTTGCCACTCAAATGCTTGGCCTAAATGGATCATATACTTAGCCATGATCATGTTTAGCTCGGGTATGACATCAAAATAGCATGGCTACATAAGTGTTTGAAGGGTAGGAGATGCAACATAGGAATACGAAGGTCAAGGCCAGAAGAGAAGGGTTTGGTCAACAACTAGGCTTGGCCAAAGGAAAGTAAGGCTCGGCCAAGGTCAGGTACAGGTCTGGTGATGGGTCATGTTGCGGACATAGGTGATGTAGCAGGTGGCGGCGGCGGCTAAGGGGTTGGCCGAAGTGAGGGATGAAGGTGTGAAGACATAGGCTCGATTAAGGCATGTTTTGGTGGAGGTTTCCGTGGATTTGTGGTGATGGCTTCAAGTGGAAGGTCACAGCCAATGTCTTGGTCAGGGGAGGGGAGTGGTGCTACTTTAGATGGTGGTAGTGATGGTGGACCTGATGGAGTAGGGCTGAGCTATGTTAGAGGAAGAGGAAGGCAAAATACAAATGAAAAGATGAGAAAAGTGAGAGAAAGAAGCCATTGGAAAAACTTGCAAATATTTTCAGAAATTGAAGTGGCCGTGAGTTTTGAGGAGATAAGAAATTTCTCACGTGAAAACCACAGAAGAATACATGGCTAACATAAGAGAATGGACGACCAAAAGATAGAAATGAAGAGTCAAAGGAAAGAAATGAAGAGGCAAAGGTAAATGAAAAGACACAAGTAATATGAAAAGCTTTTGACTCTTTGAATTTCCATTTTCTTTTAAATTCAATATAAAAAAAAATATGTAAATAAATTTAAAACCGAACAAAATAAAGTAGAAATGAAAATAAAATAATATCTTGGAAAGTAGAAAAATAAATAAAGAAATAGCTTATTTAATTGAAACTAGCATTAAAAATTGTAAACAAAATACAATGAACATTTTAAAATTATAACTACACTTTTAAAAAGTTTGAAAAATAAAATACATGCATAACATTTCATGTTACACATATATACACAATTAGAACATGATATGACATAAAAAAATAATATTTATATAAATTAAAATAAACAATTTTGGTAAATAAAACAATTTACATACAATAGTGTAAAAAGCATAACTTTCACAGTATTAATCGGATTTCAACGAAACGAAAAGCAGTATACTTGAAATTTTATTTATTTTCATAATAAAAGATAAAATTCAAAAATTCAAATATTTAAATTTTAAATTTAAATGTCAAAGTTTGACCATATTGACCAAAATTCACATTTTTGGAAAATATTATGTTGATTCATGTTTGAAATTCTAATTTACATTAAAATCAAATTTATATTTAAAATAAGAAAAATTATTCATTTCAATAGATAAATATGAGTTTTTAAATCAAGAATTAAAATAAAATAATTAAAATATACAATTAAAATAATCACAAAATACAGGGTTGTTACACTCTCCCATACTCAAAACTTTTCGTCCCCGAAAAGGAATGAGGTACGGGAAAATATAGAAAAAGATAGAATGAAATAGGATTGAGACAATATGACAAGGAGATTGAAATTTTTACCTAAGAAGGTGGAGTTGATCTTCCCATGATCCTCTAGAATCAAGAACACAAGCACGAAAAAAAATCTTCTAGAATCTGAATCACCTTTTTCTCTTGACCGACGGTCTATGGATGGCAAGCAGTGCTCAGATTCAAAAATGACTACCAAAGATTATAGAAAGGTTTCCAAATAGATTGGTACAAGCAATAACCTCCCCATTCTGTAGCAAGATAAGGGAAATAAGGGCAACCGACAGATAGTTTGAAAAACAACATAAGATAATAAATTTGAAACCCAAAAATTTCAACTTAAATTGAAAATTAATTTTACCTAAGTTAAATAAATCTTAGCTATCTCTAATTTCATTATCTTATCATCCAATTATCTTAAATTAACAATCTCTAAAATCATGGATTTGAAAAATCTTTTATTATACTTAAAATGTACTCAATAAATTTTATTCTTCCTTATTCCTAATTAACATTTAAATTTATTCCTCTCAATATATTTTTGTCACCTATGTTAAATATATTTACACTTATTATAACCACTTTAATTTAATCTTAGTTTCTTAATCATCATTTTATATTGTAAATTATTCCATTAACCTTTTTTTTCTTTATTTACCTCTGATAACTAAAATTTAAGTGTATATCGTTTATTATAACCACTCAAATTTGATTTTTAAAATTTTTCATACTGTATATTATCCAATTACATATTCAACTTCTGTATAATTTAGGTAAGTTATATTGGAATGAAATTGTGTATTGTACAAATAAAACTTTCCAATTCAATCATTTCAAGCTTGAATATTTATTCAAAACTTGAAATTATACTTAAAAATTATCTTTCAAGATAAAATTTAGGAATTAAATTTTCGATAAATTCCAAATTATTTAGAGATAAATAAATGCACATTTACTATATATATATCCATTCAAATTTAAATCATATATCAGCATATGCTATAAATCCAGTTTTATTTTAGAAATTTAAATCAAGTAAATTCCCCAAAACAAAACTGTAACAAGACTATAGAATGGTCTCTTCACTTCGAAACTCAAAAATGAATATCGATGATGTTGTAGTCATCACCGAAATTATTTTTCCAGCGACAAAGAGAAGCGCACTAAATTTGAACTTTAAAATTCTTTGGAAACAAATTTCTATTCGAAAATACTTTAAATAATATATCCATTCAAAACTTTAAATACAAGGTTTGAAATCCATCGGAAATTAAATTCTCAAATTCTTGTTTTAAATTCATTTTAAATTTCCAAATAAATTTATAACCATATTTTATAGTTCAATTATTTATAAATGAAACAAGAGATAATGATATATAAAATCAATTATTATTTCTTAACAACCAATCCAAATAAAATCCAGAGAAAAATTTATAATATAGTTACAAAATTTATTTGAAAAGCATATTGTGTCAGTTTGCTCTATTCAAGTGTTACGGAAATCTTATCGATAGCGTTGATTAGACGAATCGATCAGTAGTTCAGATTAACCTCAACAACTCAAACAACACAATATATAAAAAAATTAAATATTAGTTTACAAATACACTTTGTGACGACCTACTATTTTGTACCATTCAAATTTGACGATAAATTTAAAACTTGTCAAACTTGAAGAGTTCAAAACAATAGATTGTAAATAAATTGGGAGCAAATGAAATCAAATCACAGAATCATAGACACAGATATCAGAAAAATTCGCAGCGGAATAATAAAATGATAAAAAAAAATACTTAGTGGTTCATGAAGCCACTTATAAATAGTCTCAACAAATAAAAATTACATAGTCTTTAATCCCAAATATAGTTTAAATCATCAAATAAAAATCCAAATATCCCAAAGTCTTGATTACATAAATAAGATAACGGACTGAAAGTTGCCAGCAGGTTGAAAGATCTACGAAATTCCTATCTCTGGAATGAAGGCTGTACTGCAACTCAGGCTGACTCGAGCGTAAAATAAAACATAACACTCGAGTCAGGACATACATACTTATATAGTGTAAGTTAATTCAAGTGAACTGTATTAAAGTACAAGTAACTTAAAGGATGCTTGAGACCGCCCATCCTCTAAGGATCCATTAAACTATTTACTATGTAGTAATATACACTATTATAATAATGTCTATATTAAAATAAACTTACTTTTAAATAGCGTTAAGGCTTTACATTTTCCACGTTAACACGTAATAGTCCCAGTAGTCCATCCAATATCATAGTCCCTCCTGATCGGGAAGCCACCAGAGGATACCACACGGGCTACGGGAGAAAAACGAACTCGTACAAGGCTCGCTATGGTAGATGACACGGCACAACTAGGCAATGCCAGGGTAGATATACCAATTACGCTTCCGGACCGGTGGAAACGCGTAGCACGCATCTACCGCCCACCTCGAACAACACTCCCAAATTAAAGGTGCGCACCAAAACAATCACAAAAGTAATAGAATGGCATACAAAGAAGTGCGTCCGATCAGAGGTACTACCTCATTAATCCGTCGATCGCTCCTGTTTTAGCCACCTTATGCCAACTCATGGGAGTCGGGTCCACGTATTTACCTCAAAGGAAACGTCACCACCATCCTACTTCATTCTGGAATCTCCACCGTGTACACGGTTGTCAAAGTGGTTTTAGGTATCGACAGAGAGTATGCCCATATCCGATCCCGGTCTCTTTAACAACCAATCGTTATTATAACCCGTGGTTACAATTTTTTTTTTTAAATGGTATTTATACTTTAAAAATCAAAATAAATTTCAAATACATTTCAATAACATAATATCCTTTCAAACATCATTTATTTAAACATCAGTCATTCATTTAATATAAAATACCATTTAAATCTATTCAATTTATTTAGGAATTAATTGCCTTTCAACTCACATTTTAAAAGTTAAATTCTTCCATCTAAAACCATTTAAAGTCAATTCCTTATTCTTATTTATTCATATTAAATTCCAAAATTTAAGCCTTTTCCCAAAGATTATTTCCACCGAATTTTATTAAACAATCAAAAGTTCAGTTTCCATAGCACTTATAAAATGCTACCCAAAGTTATAGGTTAAAACAGTCCATTTGCAAAAGACAGCAATTAAGTGTTGTATTAACTTAACAATTAAGTTTTAAATTCCTAAATATAACTTATTATCAATTAATTTACTTAACTAAAATCTCACTTTTAACAAAAATTCAGAATTTCCCAAAACACATTATGTTCCAAGATTTTCTTAACTATTCATTTATTTAACAGTTTGACTCATTCAAAAATCATTATAAATTCTATAAAAATCATTTAAACACATTTTAACCCAGAATATTATAAACTTTCCATTTAATTTTTTTTAAACATTTCAGAAAAATATTATATAAACCACGGGTCTGTATATAGTTTTCTAGCCTAGGACAAATGATACGGATATATATCATTTCAATCCGTAATTTACAAAAACCCGGGTTTTATCATGTCAAACGCGCAATCCCAAGTTAACTAATAAAAAATTAAACAATTTAATAAATAAATGAATAAATAATTATCGTTCAAGCCTATCATTTCAGCCTATAACGATCTCAAATTTACAGGGAACTTGCAGTGTGATTAACAGTAAATAAACATTAAATAGTATAACTGCAATAATATAAAATAAATAAACAACTGATGATGTGTCAATTAATAATGGGGTTTAACATCATACGCTTATATCACAGGCAGATAAAATTTAATAAAATAAATTACAATTACACTTGTGATAAATTCACAGATATATAGGTATGTTTGTCTGGTGAGAAACACTCACCTTAAAGCTGTAGAAAATTTAGATTCAAACGATTGTATCACTTGATAAAGAAACGTATAAATGGCACGATCAGACTTTCGCGGATGCCACGCCTTGATTCAAATCGATAACAAGATCCAAATACCATATACGCGACTTTAAAAATTACGGTCAAAGCAAAAATTTAAATAGCAACCGGGACGAGATTTTAAATTAGAAGATTTTTGACACCCGCAGCTCGGCCACTCCATCACTCAATCCGTTCAACATCTCCAATCCTCTTCCCTTTCCATTTTTTATGTAAATGCTTTGGGAAAATGCTTTGGTAAAAAAAATACTTTGCGAATAAAATAGGTTGAGTCTTTGTAAACGGTGGGTACAATTGTTATTAGATTTATAGATAAAAAAATATACTCTCTTTAAAAATAAAAAAAAGAATGCACGTGCACGTTATGGCCGAGTACACCATAATGCTTGGTAAATTTTTAGAGTGCTACACTCATGCAATTCACGTGGCCACAACTATAGGCACAAATATTTTTGCTCCTTCCAGATGCAAAATGAAAATATACCTTTTTTCGTTTGTTAACATTTTATTAAAATGACTCATGCATGAATTCATAAAACAAAGGTGATACAATCTAAATAAATGGCACAGTGTGACGCCCCACCTCTATACCCACGCTAGCCAAGAACACTACGGAGTAATGCTGTCAACTAGCACGGAGAATAAGGTTGTTGAGGAGCGACCATCTGTGCAATTGCTTTGTGCGAGCACCGATATGTCGGATGGTAATATAACTTTTCATCTCAAGAGGAAATCCGACATACCGACCCAAACTCAAAGCTACTACACAGTGGCCATAAAGTTCTTCGGAAACAAATATAGAAGTAAACATAACACAAATCAGTCACAGACAATTCATATCACAAAGGCGGAAATAGATATGAATATAACACATGAAAGTGTTCATAAGAGTAGTGGTCTAAAAAGATCCACAATATCACAAAAGAATAGTTACATGAACTACACAAAAGAATAAGTATACATTATGGAGTCTGTATCTCAAATGTATACAACAAAAACTATTAATCTAAGTAGTAAGCAAAAGGTCAGAGTAATGGATCCCTGGAGAGAAGTCAAGTCGAAGCACCTGCAACATCTCGGTCTGACCCTAGTATTATTTATAAGAAAATAATAAACGGATCAGTCTAACTATAAATATCAGATAACATGATATAGAATAGGAGATATGACTAAGCACATAATAATCACAATGCCAAGCTGTGATATATATAAGTAATTGAAAATCAACAAGAGATTAATCAATATCACGATAATCTACTCAAGATAAAAAGGAATGTCATACTCCTAATTTCATTCACCAAGCCACAATAAATGACATATAAGATATGACATAGACGTATAATATCCATAATGGCATACTACTATAAGTATGTAAATGATAATCAACAAACGATTAATCAATATCAAAGAATCTTCTCAAAGATCCAAAAAGGGTATCATACCCAAAACTTGTATTCACAACAAGTTAATGACACACAAATTCACCTATGCACAAGAATTGATAAATCATATCAATAGAAATCACAAAGTTGGTGAAACATAAATTCCAGAAATCAACACAAGAAATCCAGTCAATGACACACAAATTCACCTATGCACAAGAATTGATAAATAATATCAATAGAAATCACAAAAATAGGTGAAGTATAAATTCCAGAATTCGACACACGAAATCCAGAAATTTCACAAAATAAGGGAGGGAGGCCTATCACATTAACGGGAGCATGAAAACTCACCAACAGCTGTAACACATGAACGAGAAGCTATCTCATGGTAGCTAGCCATTAATTTGACACACGAATGGTCCGAAGACCATGGGTTGCTACCCCACCAAATTTGAGTCGAAACTCCACAAAACGGTGTTTAGTCTCCCGCGCAATCAAAGAGACATCGCACATTGTTAGTCTAAATCACAAAAATGATCGTCATGATCATCGAGAAGTGTCAATTACACTAAGCTAGTAAATATATGAGTTTAGCTTCATGTCCCATAACCACTTGCTTAACTTAAATATTTACGAACAAACTGTAAATCTCCACTAGAAAATTGTCACAAGAGGTTCAATCGAACAAGTCCAAGAATTAACCGACAAAGTAAACGCAAGCGTTTCATACCACTTGTTTTACTAAGCCGTTTAATTAGATTTCTCATACGAGTGAGGTAAAGGTTTGTATATACTAATAGATTGTAAAACGGTTTTATAAACGAATTTGGTATTAAAATAGTATTGAAATCGTTTGAGGAAAGAGTTTTGATATTTACTACTAGTATAGAAAACCTTTATATTTTTAAAGTGACAAATCACGAAGAAGATTGTAAGAACAATCAATCACAAAAATTCACATACGAAGACGTGAGTAAAATCCAAAGAAATCGATAAAGGATCCATCGAGATGGATATTCAAAAATCCCTAAAAAGAGTCATCAAAGTCATAATAGATGATAACAACAAATAGGATTATCACGAATCGATTTAAATTGGAATTTCAATCCAAAAAGGCAAATTGGACTCAAACAGCAGGTTCAGTCGACTGAACAGAGTTTTCAGTCGACTGACCCTGTGCCTGGAAATTTTCCAGGTTCAGGAAACTTTCTGTTTCCAGTTTCAGTCGACTGTGCAGAGTTTTTCAGTCGACTGAATCATGCCTGGAAACTCTCGGGTTTCAGGTTCAGTCGACTGAACAGAGTTTTCAGTCGACTGAATCATGCCTGGGCTGTTTTTCTACCTTATTCAAATGAAGAGCAAACTCTTCCAAAATGCAACCGGACGAACATTGGCTCTAAGGGTTTATGCCAATCGACAACCCGGCCCTATATGCTCCTCGATGCATCACCAAAAGCATGATCAAACATCCATAAAAGGATTTCACACAAATTTGACTTAAAAAAACCCAAAAATTGGAGTATTCACAAAACCAATCCAAAACAAGAGCAAATGCACATGAAGAAGTGTTAGGAATTCATACCCAACAACCAAAGATAATTATAGTCATAGATGTGAGATAAAAATCTCACCTTTTCACAAAATCGAACAAGAAGAAGCTTGAAAGCAAATGGAGAATCAACCTCTCTTCAACACAACCCAATTGAGCTTGAATCTAAGCTCAAAACAAGAACATTCCCAAGATTAGGTTTAGGAATTTCTGAAATTGGTAAGAGAATAAGTTGGAGAAGAAGAAGAGAAGCATACCAATGGGTTCTTCTTGAGTTTGGAACTTGGAATTTGATTTGCAAGAGAAACTAGGGTTTTGGAGTTTTTAATTTCCAATCTCTCCCACCATTAATGTTATAAAAACTGAAAAGAGAAGAGAATGAGGGTGAGTGGGGGAGAGTGGCTCAGATTTGAGCATAAGTTAACATAGGGCTGAGCCCAAAAACCAAACCCAAAGTGAAAAGTAGCAAAAATCAACTTTCTCCAAACATATCGAAGCTTATACTCAAAAAGGTCGCAAACGGCATTTTAAACTCAATGGGAGTGGTCCCGAGTCCTAATTCGACCGTATGCAAAAAGTAGCTTTTCAGACTAAAATCCGACTAACGATAAAATATTTAAATAAAATATTTAAATATAAAATCGATAAATATGCGGGTTGTTACAGACTCCCCTCCTTAAAGAAATTGCGTCCTCGCAATATTAAAGAAGAGAACATAAAGTAAAAACCATAAAAGCATATTCAACACAAAAGAAACTTGAAATAAGAAGTTCACCTCAAAGAGCACGAGAAAGTAAGTCTGGGTGTGTTCGCTCGATGTACTCTCTAGATTCCCAAGAACAATCCTTAGGATTTGAAGACCATTGAATTTTAACAAGCGAAACATCTTTATTTCGAAGTCGTTTGACTTCCGAAGCAATGACACGAATAGGATGTTGCTCATAAGTTAAATTAGGCAAAACTTCAATCTCTTCCACAACACCGGGCTCAAGAATAGAATCGGAATCTCGAAGGCACTTCCGTAATTGAGAAACGTGAAACACGTCATGAATAGCAGAAAATTGAGCCGGTAATAAAAGGCGATAAGCCATGGAACCAATACGTTCAGTGATAGGAAATGGCCCAATATATCGAGGCGCTAACTTTCCCGAGCGACTGAAACACACAACACCTTTCATAGGTGACACACGAATGAACACAAGATCTCCCACAGAAAATTCTAACTTCCTTCTTCGGTTATCGGCATAGGATTTTTGTCTACTCTGTGCTTCTTTCATCCTATGACGAATAAGTTCAATTTTCTCTGTGGAATCACGAATAAAATCGGGACCTAAAACCAGCTTCTCACCGGCCTCAAGCCAACAAGAAGGAGATCGGCATGGCCTTCCGTAGAGTGCCTCGAAAGGTGCCATACCAATACTAGATTGGAAGCTATTATTATAGGAAAATTCAACAAGTGAAATATGATCTTCCCAACTTCCACCAAAATCAAGAACACAAGCACGAAGAAGATCTTCAAGAGTTTGATTCACACGCTCAGTTTGTCCATCGGACTGGGGGTGATAAGCGGTGCTAAAATTAAGCTTCGTACCTAAAGCTTTTTGAAGACTCTTCCAAAACCCACTAGTAAACAATAGATCACGATCGCTAACAATAGAAGTAGGAACTCCATGCAATTTAACAATTTCTTCGATAAATATTTTGGCCAAAAGAGGAACGGTTCGATTAGACCGAACGGGAATAAAATGGGCAGATTTAGTAAGCCTATCAACAATCACCCATAAGCTATCATGACCCGAATGAGAACGGGGAAGGCCATCTATAAAATCCATGGAAATTTGGTCCCACTTCCAAACTGGAATTTCTAAAGGTTGCAATAATCCACCGGGCCTTTGATGTTCGGCCTTAACGAGTTGGCAAGTCATGCAACACTTAACAAAGTTAGCAATATCGAGTTTCATTCCCTCCCAATAATAAAGTCGCTTCATATCCGCGTACATTTTACTATTACCGGGATGAATGGTAAATTTAGAGTGATGAGAATCTTCTAAAATATCTTTACGACGATCACTAATATTTGGCACGATAAGTCTACCAAATTTCCGAATGTCGCCCCGAGAATCGATATCAAAGTCTTTCAAACCTTCGATATCAATTTTATCCTTAATATTTTGGCCAAGAAGAGCCAATTCGGGATCTAGCCTTTGAGCTTCAAGAATGCGGTTTAAAAGAGATGGATGAGCCTCAAGGCTACATAAAAAAATGATGAGCGTAAATCGGAAACACGGTCTCGAATTTCGCAAGTGGATAAAATCTCGAGATCGTTCCATTCGGATATCATCATAGAAACAACAGCTTGTTGTTTACGGCTAAGAGTATCGGCGACACGATTACCCTTACCGGGCGTATAAAGAATATCAAGATCATAAGGAGCAAGGAACTCGAGCCAACGTTGTTGACGCAAATTAAGTTCCTTTTGAGAAAATAAATATTTCAAAGACTTATGATCTTTGTAAAGAACAAATTTCTCTCCTAAGAGATAATGATGCCAAATCCGAAGAGCAAAAATAATAGCCCCGAGCTCTAAATCATGAGTGGCATATCTAGTCTCAGCAGGCTTTAATTTCCTAGAAGCATAAGAAATAACACGTTCTCTTTGCATAAGAACGGCACCCAAACCAACGCGACTAGCATCGGTATAAACAACGAAATCTTGATTCCCCTCGGGAATAACAAGAATAGGAGCATTAGATAGGAGTTCTTTTAATTTCTGAAAAGAAGCTTCACATTTGTCCGACCAAATGTATTTAACACCTTTCTTCGTCAAGCTAGTGAGAGGAACGGCAATCTTAGAAAAGTCTTTGATAAAACGACGGTAATAGCCCGCCAATCCGAGAAAACTACGAATCTCTGTCACACCCTCCGGTCTCTTCCAATCTTGAATAGCTTCAATCTTTGAAGGATCTACGGAAATTCCGGATTCGGAAATAATGTGACCGAGAAACTTCACACGAGATTGCCAAAAGTGGCACTTAGAAAATTTTGCCTTTAATCGATTACTCCTAAGAGTTTCCAACACAATCCGAAGATGTTTTTCATGCTCCTCCTCGATTTTAGAATACACAAGAATATCATCAATAAAGATGAGAACAAATCGATCGAGGAAGTCTTTAAAAACTCGATTCATTAAGTCAACGAAATAAGCCGGGGAATTCGTTAACCCAAATGGCATCACAAGCCATTCATAAGATCCATAACGAGTACGTAACGATGTCAAAGGAATGCTATCCTCTGCAAAACGAAGCTGATGAAAACCAGTAGCCAAGTCCAATTGTGAAAAGACTCTAGCACCACTAAGTTGGTCAAATAAATCATTAATCCGAGGTAAAGGATATTTATTTTTGATAGTAAGATCATTAAGCTTGCGGTAGTCAACGCAAAGCCTAAGTGTTCCATCGGATTTCTTCACAAAAATAGCTGAAGCTCCCCAAGGCGAAGAACTAGAGCGAATAAATTGCTTCGTCTCCAATTCGGATAATTGCTTACGCATCTCCTCGTTTTCTTTATTGGACATACGATACGGAGGACGAGTGATAGGTTGAGCTCCAGGAATAAGATTAATTCTGAACTCAATTGCTCGCTTAGGTGGTAATCCTAAAACGGGCTCGAATATGTCGAAAAATTCACAAACGACGTGAATAAGAGAAATAATATCACCCTCATCATCATCATCATCACGAGGGTTTAAAGAATATAAAGATGCGACCAAGCTGGAAACTGAATCTTGAAGATTAATAGAAATCTGCTTAACAGATTGAGGATGTCGAAGATGAATAGTCCGCTCAGGACATAGGATATGGGCTTCATAACGGTTAAGCCAATCCATTCCCAAAATCATTCCAAAGCCTAAATAACGCATGACATGCAAATCGGCTAGGAAAGGAAAATCACATAAAATAATCTCGACATCTTTACACAATAAACTGATTGTTGTGGATCCACCAACCGGATTCGCAATTCTCAAAGAAGTCATTAAACACAAAACACCCAAGGAAAAAGTATCAACAAGTTCTTTTGATATAAAAGAATGGGACGCACCCGTATTAAAAAGAACTCGAATAGGACGATCACGAAATAAAATAATTCCATCCAGAATAGAATGAGAAATACCTTGGCCACGAGATGTGTTGCCAGGGGCTTGAGCAACATTAAGTTTTCCCTCCTTCCTATTTTGAAGTTTGGGACACACATGCATAAAATGGTCCGGGCTCTTGCAATAGAGACAAGTACGAGGCTTTGAACACTTGTTCGCAAAATGGTCTTTCGAACTGCAATTATAGCATTTCCCTTGAGTAGAGGAAAAGGTCTTTTCAGTCGGAGTTGCTTGCCTCCCTTTCTTATTGGGATAAGGGCCTTTGAATTTGCTTGGCCTCTTCTTGTTGTTGAAGTTTGGTTTGGAACCCACCACTTCAACATCATTCTCCCTATCCGCCTCTTCAAGACGAAGAGCGATATCAACGAGCTGGCCGAATGAAACTTCTAATTTTAGAAGTAATGGCTTCTTGAGATTTTTGTTTAAGCCATAGACGAATCTCTGATTCTTCTTCAAAGGGGTGTTGATGTATTCAACCCCATATTTGGAAAGCGACTCGAAGGAGGCGACGTAATCAGTCACGGAGGACTCACCTTGAACAAGGTCTATAAATCGTCGAGCCAATGTCACTTTCTCAGCTTCTGGTACAAATTTCAACTCGAAGCGTTCTCGGAATTTCTCCCAGGTGAGATCCGCTACATTAATCTCAGAAATAAGAAGTTCGTACCAGTCCAATGCTCTTTCTCGGAGCATACTAGAGGCCACCTGAACTCGGTGAAGGTCAATAAGATTCATGCGTGAAAAGATTCGATCGCATGACCTTAGCCAGGCCTGTACTTCAATAACAGTTTCGGGACCCTTGAATGGCTCCCCACCCAAATTAGTGTAATCGCTGCACAAGAGTGCAAATCCCGACTTTGGGTGAGTAGGTTCCGGGTTAGCTCCAGCTGCTTGAGCATTCGTCACTAAATCAAGAAGCTGTTGAGCAGTCATAAAACTCCATCTTGGGTTGGAGTGCTAGACGATACGGCTCTGGGGCGGCCTGGTCTAGACATTTCTCTTCCTTTAGAAAGAAAGAAGAAGAAGAAGAAAAAGGTTATTCACCAAATTGAATATCAAGCAATCTTGATAGATAAACAAGGAATCATAAGGAAAATAGGATGAATCGGTACGAAGACTCGAATTAAATCCTAAAGCACGACTCCTAAGATGGACTTAGGACGATGATCCTTGTTATAATATTCCATATTGTTCCGAAGTTTGGCTCTGATACCAAGCTGTGACGCCCCACCTCTATACCCACGCTAGCCAAGAACACTACGGAGTAATGTTGTCAACTAGCACGGAGAATAAGGCTGTTGAGGAGCGACCATCTGTGTAATTGCTTTGTGCGAGCACCGATATGTCGGATAGTAATATAACTTTTCATCTCAAGAGGAAATCCAACATACCGACACAAACTCAAAGCTACTACACAGTGGCCATAAAGGTCTTCGGAAAGAAATATAGAAATAAACATAACACAAATCAGTCACAGACAATTCATATCACAAAGGCGGAAATAGATATGAATATAACACATGAAAGTGTTCATCAGAGTAGTGGTCTAAAAAGATCCACAATATCACAAAAGAATAGTTACATGAACTACACAAAAGAATAAGTATACATTATGGAATCTGTATCTCAAATGTATACAACAAAAACTACTAATCTAAGTAGTAAGCAAAAGGTCAGAGTAATGGATCCCCGGAGAGAAGTCAAGTCGAAGCACCTGCAACATCTCGGTCTGACCCGAGTATTATTTATAAGAAAATAATAAACGGATCAGTCTTACTATAAATATCAGATAACATGATATAGAATAGGAGATATGACTAAACACATAATAATCACAATGCCAAGCTGTGATATATATAAGTAATTGAAAATCAACAAGAGATTAATCAATATCACGATAATCTACTCAAGATAAAAAGGAATGTCATACTCCTAATTTCATTCACCAAGCCACAATAAATGACATATAAGATATGGCATAGACGTATAATATCCATAATGGCGTACTACTGTAAGTATGTAAATGATAATCAACAAACGATTAATCAATATCAAAGAATCTTCTCAAAGATCCAAAAAGGGTATCATACCCAAAACTTGTATTCACAACAAGTTAATGACACACAAATTCACCTATGCACAAGAATTGATAAATCATATCAATAGAAATCACAAAGTTGGTGAAACATAAATTCCAGAAATCAACACAAGAAATCCAGTCAATGACACACAAATTCACCTATGCACAAGAATTGATCAATCATATCAATAGAAATCACAAAAATAGGTGAAGTATAAATTCCAGAATTCGACACATGAAATCCAGAAATTTCACAAAATAAGTGGGGGAGGCCTATCACATGAACGGGAGCATGAAAACTCACCAACAGCTGTAACACACGAACGAGAAGCTATATCATGGTAGCTAGCCATTAATTTGATACACGAATGGTCCGAAGACCTGACACACGAATGGTCCGAAGACCGTGGGTTGCTACCCCACCAAATTTGAGTCGAAACTCCACAAAACGGGGTTTAGTCTCCCGCGCAATCAAAGAGACATCGCACATTGCTAGTCTAAATCACAAAAATGATCGTCATGATCATCGAGAAGTGTCAATTACACTAAGCTAGTAAATATATGAGTTTAGCTTCATGTCCCATAACCACTTGCTTAACTTAAATATTTACGAACAAACTGTAAATCTCCACTAGAAAATTGTCACAAGAGGTTCAATCGAACAAGTCCAAGAATTAACCAACAAAGTAAACGCAAGCGTTTCATACCACTTGTTTTACTAAGCCGTTTAATTAGATTTCTCATACGAGTGAGGTAAAGGTTTGTATATACTAATAGATTGTAAAACGGTTTTATAAACGAATTTGGTATTAAAATAGTATTGAAATCGTTTGAGGAAAGAGTTTTGATATTTACTACTAGTATAGAAAACCTTTATATTTTTAAAGTGACAAAATCACGAAGAAGATTGTAAGAACAATCAATCACAAAAATTCACATACGAAGACGTGAATAAAATCCAAAGAAATCGATAAAGGATCCATCGAAATGGATATTCAAAAATCCCTAAAAAGAGTCATCAAAGTCATAATAGATGATAACAACAAATAGGATTATCACGAATCGATTTAAATTGGAATTTCAATCCAAAAAGGCAAATTGGACTCAAACAGCAGGTTCAGTCGACTGAACAGAGTTTTCAGTCGACTGACCCTGTGCCTGGAAATTTTCCAGGTTCAGGAAACTTTCTGTTTCCAGTTTCAGTCGACTGTGCAGAGTTTTTCAGTCGACTGAATCATGCCTGGAAACTCTCGGGTTTCAGGTTCAGTCGACTGAACAGAGTTTTCAGTCTACTGAATCATGCCTGGGCTGTTTTTCAACCTTATTCAAATGAAGAGCAAACTCTTCCAAAATGCAACCGGACGAACATTGGCTCTAAGGGTTTATGCCTATCGGCAACCTGGCCCTATATGCTCCTCGATGCATCACCAAAAGCATGATCAAACATCCATAAAAGGATTTCACACAAATTTGACTTAAAAAAACCCAAAAATTGGAGTATTCACAAAACCAATCCAAAACAAGAGCAAATGCACATGAAGAAGTGTTAGGAATTCATACCCAACAACCAAAGATAATTATAGTCATAGATGTGAGATAAAAATCTCACCTTTTCACAAAATCGAACAAGAAGAAGCTTGAAAGCAAATGGAGAATCAACCTCTCTTCAAAACATCCCAATTGAGCTTGAATCTAAGCTCAAAACAAGAACATTCCCAAGATTAGGTTTAGGAATTTCTGAAATTGGTAAGAGAATAAGTTGGAGAAGAAGAAGAGAAGCTTACCAATGGGTTCTTCTTGAGTTTGGAACTTGGAATTTGATTTGCAAGAGAAACAAGGGTTTTGGAGTTTTTAATTTCCAATCTCTCCCACCATTAATGTCATAAAAACTGAAAAGAGAAGAGAATGAGGGTGAGTGGGGGAGAGTGGCTCAGATTTGAGCATAAGTTAACATAGGGCTGAGCCCAAAAACCAAACCCAAAGTGAAAAGTAGCAAAAATCAACTTTCTCCAAACATATCGAAGCTTATACTCAAAAAGGTCGCAAACGGCATTTCAAACTCAATGGGAGTGGTCCCGAGTCCTAATTTGACCGTATGCAAAAAGTAGCTTTTCGGACTAAAATCCGACTAACGATAAAATATTTAAATAAAATATTTAAATATAAAATCGATAAATATGTGGGTTGTTACACACAGTCTCCTTGCCTATTTTAAACCCCGTAAGCACGTACTCAAAATATACTGGTCACTGCATATTTTGGCAATAATTTAGGTAATAAAAAAGTTCTACCTATCTGCTGAAACAAACGTGATTTTGCATGTGTAAGTGTATGCAAAAGGAAAGATACTAGTTTTGTTTGTTACCATTTTATTCAAAGACGACACACTTTAGCAATTCATACTAAAAAAAATTGATTCACGCAAGTATTTCACGTGGCCATACACAACAGGGACGAATGCATTCCTTTCTACAGAATGCAAAAGAGAGATACAGATCTTGACTCCCTATAATGACATGCATGGCAAAATAATTCAGGGGGGAAAGGAGATGTGTACTAGTCGGGTACGGCCACAATATGAAGTGAGAAGCGGGGTAGCCGAGCAAGGTGGAGAGAATAAAAGAAAAACTGAAAAAGGGAAAAAAATATAAAGGAAGGAGAAAGTGTGCATACCTGTTTCAAGCTTCACACGTAGAAAAAAGTTTCGAGGAGAAGTGAAAATTTTGTGAGGCTTGAATTTATAGGAGAGTATTGGGTTGCTTTGTACGCAAGGAAATGGTGATGTGTGTAATCAAAGCATGCGAGATTTTAGTGGTAAAATGGCAAGAGGAATAATAAATAAATAAATAAAATCAAGATTGCATTGCAAGACAATATGCAGGCAACGACAGGTTCATTTAAAATGGAAAGTGCGTGATGAAGAAATAAATAGGGTAGCTCGCGAAATTATAAGGGAAAAGAACGGAAAAAATCTTCACACTTGATTACCGAAAAGGCAGGTGATAAAATGCTAAAGGAATTATTTGATTTTATTGCAAATTTTCATTTAATTGGTTGCGTGAGTCTTTATTTAGGCTGAGTGGTTTACATTTGGAATGAACGGCAAGACATTAATTGCTGAGAATGGTAAAAGGAAATCACAGATTATATACCTATTAACCAAATGAAGTTGTACGTGGATTTGAATTTTTATAACCAGCATTGATTTCATGAGTTTGAACTTTTAGTGTAAAGAGGATATCACGTATTGCTTTTGGTAAAGGAAATGGCAATCAATTTACAGATAGCATTGATTTATAAAGAAATGATAAAGTTTTATTAGACAATGATTTATACCAAATTTAAAGCAAATTGAATGTGTTGATTTTTTTATTTATTAATACATTTTCCTATATACGTTATTTATACCATTACAATTTGTGCCCTTTTAAATGCGAAACTTAACAGCCTATAAATACACTGAATGCTTAAAAGTTATTACTTAACTACAAATTAAGTTGGTTTACATTCTTCGTATTTACTTATTATTTCCTACGAATTTATAAATAAATTTTAATATGCAAACTTCACTTTTTATTAAAATTCCAATTGGAGTTGTTCTTTAACAAAGTTAAAAATTTCAAAACTTTCATTTTACATTTATAAATTTTAGGAAAGGATTCAATCAAATAAATATATATATTACAATAAATTTCAAGGTTTTATAAATAAAAGAAATAAGTGCTAGTAAAAATCTTTGGCTGTTACACACTTCAAAAATGATTTGAGGATGAGTCGGAAACAAATATAAGATGATTAAATAACAGAATTGGAAGATGGATAAGCTTATATAAATCGCGAACAACCTTAATCGGGTAAACTGTGACTTAAAGAATAAGATCGATGCGGATTTATGGGGTAAATCTACATTCGGTCTCAAGAGAGAGAGAGTTTGAAATTACAAGAGATATTAGCATCTAAACAGAGGATATAAAATCTCTGGTGAATCAATGCTATTGTAAAGGAGTTTCATCCCTTTACAAATCAGTTTGAGATTGGCGAGACCGCCGATTCATTATATAAAGATCATCCGAAGTGGTGTTATGGGATACTCCAGAATCAAAAGAATACGAATTGTAAGGGATATGAATGGATTTTGGAACCGCAGGGAACGCTCCAAAATTCAAAGGATTCGAGGCAAAAAGGAAGAGATCCAAACTCGAATGAAAGTGATTCTATAAATACATTTATCATACACGTTGAGTTTTTCCTAGAGCCACCAAAGCTCTGATACCACATGTAACGACCGATATTTTCAACCATTCTCATACACACATGTCAGACTTGAATGCTCAAAATACCGCGTTGTAAATACAATTTGGCAAATCTCAGAATATACAGTAAATAAATAATCATAGATCACAGACAAAAAATTAATAATAAAGCATCGGAAGTAAAAGAGATAGTAGTTCATGAAGCTACTATATATATAAGATACATCAGAGTTAAACAAGATACAACAGAAGAGTAACAAGATGCAGCAGGTACAAATCAGAATACATCACTGCAATCACGAGATACAGAAAGCAAAAATAGATGGCTGGATCTTCAAGCAAAGCTCAAACTCCGAAGGTGAGTCTTGAATGCTGAATCACTCAGTCTGACTCGAGCGTAAAACAAAACACAAAACACTCGATTCAGGACATAAATACTTATGAACTCTAAATCAACTCAAGTGAACAGTAACAAAATGCATCAGTAACTTAAAGGAAGCTTGGGATCGCCCATCCTTTAAGGATCCATTAAACTATTTACTATGTAGTTATATTGCACTATTATAATAATGTCTACAGTAAAATAAACTTACTTTAAAATAGCATTAAGGGGTTACCCATATAGCTCGTAACACGTAATAGTGCCAATAGTATATACAGTACCTGCGTATCTCCTGATCTGAAGACTATGAGAAGATACTCCATAGGTATGACACAAATAGAAACTCGTAGTAAGGCTCGCTATGGTAGGTGACACGGCACACAAGGCAATGCCAGGGTAGATATACCAATTACGCACATGGGCTGGTGGTAACGTAGCAGCCACTAGGCCCATCTCGGAACACACTCCCAATCAAAATCGGAGGATGGCCATCAAATCAACCGTACGTAGGAGTATAGTATCAAATAAGTGTGTCTGACCAGAGGAGCTAACCATTTATGCCCGTAATCGCTCCTGTTTTAGCCACGTTACGCCAACTCATGGGAGTCGGGTCCACGTTCATACCTCAATAGGATCGTCGCCACCATCCTACTTCATTCTGGAATCTCCACCGCGTACACGGTTGTTAAACTGGTTTTCGTAGTTGGCAGAGAGTATTACAACTTCCGATCCCGGTCTCTTCAACAACCAATCATTATTATAACGCCGTGGTCATTTCAAAATAGTTTATACTTCAAAAATCATTTCATTTCAAAACTATATCCCTTTCAAAATAGTTTAAACTTCGAAACCAAAACCATTTTTATTTCAAAACTATAATCAAATTGAAATAGTTTATCATTTCCATTTCAAACATATATTCACATTTCAAAAATCATAATACTTCCAAAGGTATAACTCTTTCAAGACCAAAATACTTGAAATTGTGATAACCCGGGTTTTTGAGCATTTAATAGTTGGATAACTCTCCGGTTTATAGATTGAACAGATAAGAATTTTGATAATAAAGAATATCTGAATATAAATAATAGAAACTGAATTTTTATATCTGGAAAATTAAACATATGTATTTTTATGTATATATTAGAAATAGGAAAAAAAAATATTGATTTGAATTTAATTAGTAATTCGAAATGTTAATTTGATTTAATACTTTTGAAAATGATATATAAGATTCAAATTAAAGGTTCATTTGTTTTAATATTTGTTTCATTTTAATTTTATCATAAGATAAAATTGTTTTAAAATTTTATATAAGGAGTTAAACTAAATTTCTCAAATTTATAAACACATATTATATTGATTTGATCAAAAACATAAGTTAGGTATAAATAAATGTTTATATAGATTCATATGTATATTTACAAAAATCTAAAGTTTATTTATATAAAATAAATACATATTATAATCATGTAAATATTACATAATTACATACATAGCTTAAATAAATTGTAAAAAGGGAAAGTAATATTTGTAATCATTAATTAAGCAATAAAACACTTGTAAGCATATTAAGTAATTTAAAGACATTTGTAAATTGAAATGGATATGTGTAAGCTAAATAATTGACCTAAGGACAAGTGGCTATATTTGTTTTTCTTTTGATAATTAAAACTTTAAATTTAAAAAGAAAATATGAAAAAAAAGAGATTGGGATTTTCTTTTATCAGCTCTAAATCATTCTCCTCATTCAATTCAAACTAAATTCAGAACAAAAAGAAGATTAAAAAAAAAGAGAGAAGAACTGGAAATTCAACAAAGCAAGGAAATTAAAGGAAATCTTCTACAATCTGAAACAAAAGCAAGGACTAGATGTAAGCCTATCAAAATCATCTCAAGCAATAGGAATCAGATCAAATTTCAACTTGCATGCAGCCTTCAGATCAAAATTAAAATATAAAGCTTATAGCTCTGTCCTTTGTTTGCATTAACAAGTGAGTAAGCTTGATAAATCTATGAATCTTGAACAAGTATGTGGTGATCTTATAAGTATGATCTGAAATTTCCTGTGCATGTTGTTTTAAAATGATTTTAAGCATACATATATGTGTGTTAGCAATTTTACCTGGGATGGAACATGAAAAGGAAAAATTCTATTCAGATTGAAACAGTGTGTAAACAATTAAGTTTTTTTTAAATTTATGCATGTAGTGTTTTAGTTAGTTGGTGATGTGATAATTATTTGCATGTTAGAAAATTCATCAGAAAATTTAACCTTCTTAGATACATTCAGATCTATATATATATGAAAATCATGGAAGTAGTTATTGTGAAAATGTTTTCAAATGGGGTGTTCTGTTCTTCATTTTCAAAATAAGTAATTAGGCCTTTCTGGAATTTGGATTTTACTTGTTGTTGGCAATCATGCTTGAAGAAAAATGATTTAAGTGTTAAATATATAAAAATGTGTATATTTATATTTGGTTGTTGTTGTGAATGTCTGGAAAACAGACATTTGAATCTTTGTTCAAAACATTTCAGGTTTCAAACCTGTAGAAAAAAAAACATCTTCATATGATCATTTATAGAATTTAATATCTAAATGAAACAAGTTCAAATGGGCATGATCAAAATTTTAAAAATATTTTGAAGAAGTGAAAATGCATGGGGTCACTGGAAGTTAGAAAACACAGTAAATTAAATTCTTTCTTCAAAATTTGATTTATTTAAGTTGGAGATTTGATTGCAAAAATCTTGTTCGTTTTATAATCCGTGAATTTTAAGGTTTGAATCAGGATTTTTAGTTGAATAAATTATGGGAAATTCGAGATGACCGAAATTTGCAAATTGGTCAATTACTGGTGATCGGAATAGGTTTGGACTGCGGGATTATGTCAGGTGTGGGATCATAGGACAGTGGTCACGGAAAAATTAATTACTGATCCTATAGACCACTGTGGTGATGGCAAGGGGAAGATCTAGGGTTTATGCCCAGTTTTGTTCGCCATGATTCCAGGGAAGGATACGACGTCGATAGGGTATCGAAAGTGAGTGGACCAAGTGAAAGAGTAGCTTGAGTCAACGAAGCCTCTCGGGTTAGAAATTCGGGGTCACTGGTGGTTTGTTTAGGCGGCGTGTGGAGATTGTATGATGAGGGCAAGGTATCAGGTTGAAGCCTGATGGGTTTGAGTTTGTTCGAATTTGATTTCGAGTTAGGTTGTTTGATCGCGAGGTCGAAGTTGTATGAGATGGTCATGGGCGACTCGTCAGCGACATTAGTGATGATCGGAGCTCTGGCAAGGTTGTGTGCATGTGCACGGAGCATGTTCGTTTCCGTCATCATCTGTAGAGTGGAGATGTAGAAATGCATCGGGTTACTCTCGGAATATTTGGAATGGTGCTTCGGGAAATAATAGTAGCGTGAGTATCATGTATGTTTTGTCTCCTGCAGGTTCAAAAATTTTAGTAGTAAGTATTCCAGGTTGAGTAGAAGAATGGATCGGGATGATCGAAAGAATTGCTCGGGTTATGCACGTGATTTTGGAATTTGGGCTCAAGGTATTTAAGATGTTTTTTACTTCAGTTATCAGGTCCTAAATCTAATAATAATGAACTAACAAAGTTTTAAAAAAAAAATGTGTAGGTTTAAACTAAGTTGTTTTTTCTATTTAGGGTAATTATATAAGAAAATTTATTTAATTAATTTCCAAATTCAAATTATTAAAATTAAGTGGATGGTTGAGACGATATGTTTTAAAACCTTAATTAATCAAGGTCTATAGGAATTTTGTATAAATTAATTTCAATCTTTTAATTAAATAAGTTTTATATGATTTAGTTAAGAAATTGAGATAATGGTTACCTTGGATTAGTTAAGGACTTAAGTAATTACTTAAGGGAAGTAATTAGGCATTAATTACTTAGAATAATTAATTAAACAGATTTATTAATTAAGGCTTAGTATAATTAATGAGTGTGAACTAATTTATCAATGTAAGTGATTATCGAATAATTAATTCGGGAAGTTAATTTAGAAGCTGATTAAAGGTTAATCAATGAGATGGGTATGAGAATAATTAAATGGTGTTATTAATTGAAGGCAAAGTACTTAAGGTAATTAAAGAATGATTAATCAAGGATGGTTAATCAAGTTGTAATTAAGGGATGATTATGTAATTGGGCATGATGGATTAGTGATGAGTAAGCAAGATTTTTAAGTAATAAATTATTAATTTATTTCTTTAATAGTTAATTAAATTAATTAGAATTGGTACGACTAATTATCTTGTTTACAAACGATTGAAGGATATTTGAATACCTTTGACTGTTTGTTATCTCTAGTATGTGATTGTGATACTTTATGATATGTTTGTTGGGTTTAAATTGAGATAATGTGGTTATCTACAATGAATTGCTATGAAAAAGTGAAATCTTGTATTTAAATTTAATCATTTGAAACTTGAGTTAAGATGGCATCGGATTCGAAGAGACCGGGGTCGGGTATTAGTAATATCCGAAACCACTTCGATTTGTATTCTACATAATTCTATGTGGATTTAATATGAAGGATAAATACTGAAATGGAATAATATGGACCTTTGAACTAAGTAAGAGGACTTAGAATTTGATTTGTGGAATATGTTTTGAGCATAACAAGTGATGAACTCGTAGTGAAGTACGAGTTACCCGGGTTTTCTTTTATGATTTGGATTTAGTATTTCAAATTTTATGGGTTTACTCACGCTGGTTTCCAGCCTGACCCGGGTGTTACTTTGATGTAATGCTCGGGTCAGACCGAGTACTACAAATTTTCAGGTAAGGACGTTCTGGAGCTCAGGAGACGAGCTGGATGGCAGGAACGTATGAGGTGTTTTGCTGTATTTATCTGGGACAAGTTAGTTTTCTAAATTGTCCGGTATTTGTGTAATGATGTAATTCTGATGTATAAAGATATAAGTGTAATGATATAGTTCTTCTTGTAAAACTATTATTTATGTGATATTATATTTTATCCGCTGCGAATGTGAGATTGTGTGTTTCTTTTCTGTTTTTCTTCTATCTCTTTCTTCTTTCTCTTTCTTCCTTTCACTAACTATCTGGAAATTTCGGGATTGAAATTTCCGGGTCGTTACATTTGGTATCAGAGCGGAAGTTTAAGTGAGAACCTTGGCTCTGGTGGGATTACTCATTAAGGATAGGGTAAGTGGTACCCTAGGATGAGTTAAGTATTTATATGAGAGAGCGTACTTGTTATTTTCTTATATAAAGTTTTTTTAAAAGATTTCAAAGGAAATGAATCTTATATAAGAAATAGATTATCTATTATGCTAAGGAAATTGGTTGTAGTATTAATTAAATTAAAAGTAATAGTAAGAATTAAATGGTAATAGAACTACAACCAAATTGAAATTAAATTAAAGACAAGTTTGAAATGGATTCAAACTGAAATTAAGTCTTGAATTTGGGAAAGGTTTCAGGATAAGGATAATCAATTAATTTATCTAATTAATTAAACTTTATTTAATGAGATTCATTAATGGATAATAATTAGAAATGATAAATAAAGCGGGAGTTACTTAATGAAGTAACTAGAGGTAAGTAATTTAAAGGACAATTACTTAAAGGTAATTAAGAAAAAAGTTAATTACCGAATGTCATTAATTGGAAATTAATGATGTAGTTAATTTAAGAAATAATAAATAATATTATTTAATGCATTTGAATGAAATGGTTCTATTTTTTTTGGCAAGGCCGACGGGGTTGGATGGTCCCCGACCACTTTATTGCAACACCAGAGAACAACGAATACAACAGGGAGCAAAAGCTCATAGAATACAGAGGAGACTAGGTGTTACAAAACACAAGGAATAACAAAAGGAAAAAAACAATAAAACAGACAAAACAAAACAAAATTAGCAAAGAGAGGCCACTGATATTCCAGGATCAAATGCAAAAAGCATCTTAAGAACTGAATAGATCTCTTGCATAACACATATCTTCAAAACATCGTCAGTTTTGGCATTTGTAGGATCAAAAACCCTATTATTACGTTCCCTCCACACCACAGCAACAAAGCACTTAAGAGCAACACAAAATATTCTATTTCTTTCATGCTTGTTACCAGTTTCTGAATAAATTCTCTCCCATTCCACCACATTGACAATTAATGGTCTCTTTCTACAATATTTGTTCATGACCTCAGCCCAAAGTTTCTTCGTGACAGAACATTCAAAATAAATATGATCAATAGTTTCTGGAACATTACTGCAAAAGGTGCATGACAAATTAACATTCATGCCATACCTCGCAAGTCTTGATTTAGTCAGAAGAGCTCCATTAAGGTATAAAATGTAAAACAAATTAACAAGAGATGTTTGAAAATTTAAAGAAATTCGTTTTGAATTAAAAACCAAAGGTGGTTTAAAATTTTAAAGTATAACTTGGTATGTAAAAGAAATTAATATGTATATATGTGGATATACATAATATCAAAGATGGTTAGAAATAAACTCTAAATATTGAGTTTTGAATCTGGAATAAGATGTGATACCCAAGATGATAAGTTTTTGAACTTATAAATGGGAAAATTATTAATGTGAAGTTCAAAATTTGAAATGGAAGTTCAAACTGGGTAAGGTTGACTGGATTAAGTGAATTGAATTTAACTTGGGAAAAGTTAAAAATGTTGGAATGTTCAACCTGATTTGTAAATTTTAAGATGAAATTAAAGATTTAACTAGGAAAGTTAAATGGTTGATTGTAATTGAGAGTTTGAGTGATCTCAAATTGGGTTTGAGTAGAAATGGAAAATGAATTGGATGATATCATCCTATTGTTATTAATATTCTTTAAATTGTGAATTGGATTTGTTTAAATGAATGAGAAGTGAAGTGTGGTAATATATCCATCATAGATATAATTTAAAATGGAATTTTGAGAATTTGACTCAAAATTAAATTGTTTAGTATCATATGTTAGGTTTGAACTATGAATTGAATTGTTTAAAAACTTTAAAGGTAAATTGATTTAAGGGAATTAAATCAACAATTGAAGTATTAACTCGAATTTATGTAATTCGAGATGGTTCATGGTGAACTGGAATTTGAAGTTAGTCCAAACTGATTTGAATAATTTGAAATTGTAATTAAAGTTGAATGATTTTAAATTCAAATGGAGTTTGAATTGAATTTGAAAGGAAATCAGGAATAATTCAACTTGATTGGAAATGGAGTTTGAAATTGGAATTAATTTAAACGGGAGTTGATATGAATTGAAATTGGAACTAGTTCAATTAAAATTTAATTGAATTAGTAAATTTTAAGATCAAGATTGAATGAAGTTAAATTTGGAAAGAAATTGAGGTTAATTCAACTTGAATTGGGATTGAATCAATTTCAATGGAAATTGAAGTTATTTAAAAAAAGAAAAATTTGGAATTGGGTCAATTTAAATGGAAAAGGGAATTTAAATTGAATTGATTGGGAATAGGGATTGGGAATTTAACAGTTTTGACTCTGGACTATTTTTCTTAATATAAATTGTTTTCATATAAACCTATTTTTTCCAAGCTATTCATTATATATACAACCTTTCTTTTTAAAGTCAAACTATGTTATACTTGTTTACAATTGTTTTTGAAACTGTTTAACAATTCTCTAATTATTCTATAAACTAATTACTATTTTCAACTACTAATTACTATTTTATAGCTATTTTGCAATTATTTAAAATTTCTATGACTATTTAACTATTTTCAATTATTTCACAATTACTGAACTATTTTCAACTATTTTACAAACTAGTAATTATATTTCAACTACTTATCTATTTTTAAAATTTTCAAACTATTTTCTAAATAAACTGGTCGAAGTTTAAACTGTTATTGGTTAAATACCCAATCGGGATAAGAATAGAGATGATAATCTAAATAGATTGAAGCAATTGTGAGTAAGTGAATAAAATCAAAGTAACTGTGAATATAAATGGAATTGATTTGGCTAATAGCCAATAAAGGTAAATACGTAGGGTGTACGTATGTTATTCTATTCGCATAATGATTTGATCCAGATTCGAGCACAGGATTTCGAGATAGTTATATCGATCCGAGTGGGATTTTTCAATCGATTTTCGACGGTGGACCTGGATATGGATTGTTGATTGGTTCTGGATATTCTCTATCATAGTTATGACTATGCAAGGAGAATGATGGTTTCTGATCAAGAAACCAGATCTGTGACCGCACTAGGAAGTCGATGGACGATACTAGTTCGGAAGTGAAATTGTGTGATCGAGTGAGCGATCAGATTGGTATAGCGTACGGATGATATGTGCACATCGTACGGATTTGAGTGAAATGATATTGAAAAGAATAATCAAATTTGAATATCTGATTTTGAGTAAACAAAGTAAATATCTTTGTTTTATAAGATAAAACTCCCCATGATGAATCTATTGCCAGAAGGAAAGGATTTTGAAAGTGTTTGAAGTATAAAATAAGTTTTATTCAGGTTTGAAAAGATCCAAAGTTTTAAGAAATTATATATATATATATATATATATATATCTGTATATATATATTTATAAAGGATCTTATGAGGATTTTGGAAAAGGTTTTGGGAACTTTAGATTTGGAAAGGCTTTTGATTTTTGGGTAAAATCAATATTAAATTTGGAAAGCCTAGTTTGAGAATTATCGATTTGGGATAATCGATTTTGGTATAAAAGAGCTTTGCATAAGATCATACTAGGTGTATGATTTGAAGATACTATATATGTATAGTATAAAATGTTTTGATGACGGCTCTGGGGAAAAAGGCGCTCCCTTGAAATGAACTTCTCAGGAGTACCACCGGGTGGTGCTGCCTTGAGCCCCAAGGGGGGGTTCTAAAGTTGATCCTATGAGGAGTCCGGACAAAACTAGTTCCTGAGGATTATGAGTAGAGTATACCATAGCGAAAGTCGTGTGTGCCGCTGAGAGCCAACAGTTACATGGACTTTTGCTGCGATGGCAACGTAACCCAGGATGTAACTGCGACCTATGGTATAACATAGCGAAAGTCGTGTGTGCCACTGAGAGCCAGTAGTCTGCGTTTGATTTTATATAGGTAGACTGCGACCTATGTAGGAGTGGAGAGGTTTCATTTCGACAGTGAAAATCAGAGGCCGCTGAGAGCCTGCAGTTACATGGACTTTTGCTGCGATGGCAATGTAACCCTGGATGTAACTGTGATCTGTTGTGTGGGGATCCATGGCGTAATCGAGAGGCCGCGGAGAGCCTGCAGTTACATGGACTTTTGCTGCGATGGCAACGTAACCCTGGATGTAACTATGATCTGTTGTGTGGGGATCCATGGCGTAATCGAGAGGCCGCGGAGAGCCTGCATTTACACGGACTTTTGCTGCGACGGCAACGTAACCCTGGAATGTAACTGCGACCATGGATGGGGGTGATGATTTCCAGAGCATTCTCACTAAAGATATTTCCTCTATTTTCAAAACTGTTTTCTAGATTTTCAATAAAATTATTTTCCAAGTATTTTCACTGGGAGTTGAAAATGAGTCTACTAAGTATTTACAGATTTTCAGTCCTACGCCTGATCAACGTATGACCGAATTTCTATGAGAATAAGGATGGACTGGTTGAGACATCGAGTTATAAAAAGTATTTTTATAAAACCATTTTATAATATTATGTAGATTTTAAAGCGTTTTTTAAAGAATAATTTTTCTAATAATAAGCATTTAAATAAATTCCGCTTTCGTTCCTTTTCGAGAACGAAAAGATTCTAAGGGGGGAGAAATGTCATAACCCGGGTTTTTGAGCATTTAATAGTTGGATAACTCTCCGGTTTATAGATTGAACAGATAAGAATTTTGATAATAAAGAATATCTGAATATAAATAATAGAAACTGAATTTTTATATCTGGAAAATTAAATATATGTATTTTTATGTATATATTAGAAATAGGAAAAAAAATATTGATTTGAATTTAATTAGTAATTCGAAATGTTAATTTGATTTAATACTTTTGAAAATGATATATAAGATTCAAATTAAAGGTTCATTTGTTTTAATATTTCTTTCATTTTAATTTTATCATAAGATAAAATTGTTTTAAAATTTTATATAAGGAGTTAAACTAAAGTTCTCAAATTTATAAACACATATTATATTGATTTGATCAAAAACATAAGTTAGGTATTAATAAATGTTTATATAGATTCATATGTATATTTACAAAATTCTAAAGTTTATTTATATAAAATAAATACATATTATAATCATGTAAATATTACATAATTACATACATAGCTTAAATAAATTGTAAAAAGGGAAAGCAATATTTGTAAATCATTAATTAAGCATTAAAACACTTGTAAGCATATTATAAAATTCAAAGACATTTGTAAATTGAAATGGATATGTGTAAGCTAAATAATTGACCTAAGGACAAGTGGCTGTATTTGTTTTTCTTTTGATAATTAAAACTTTAAATTTAAAAAGAAAATATGAAAAAAAAGAGATTGGGATTTTCTTTTATCAGCTCTAAATCTTTCTCCTCTTTCAATTCAAACTAAATTCAAAACAAAAAGAAGATAAAAAAAGAGAAGAACTGGAAATTCAACAAAGCAAGGAAATTAAAGGCAATCTTCTACAATCTGAAACAAAAGCAAGGACTAGATGTAAGCCTATCAAAATCATCTCAAGCAATAGGAATCAGATCAGATTTCAACTTGCATGCAGCCTTCAGATCAAAATTAAAATATAAAGCTTATAGCTCTATCCTTTGTTTGCATTAACAGGTGAGTAAGCTTGATAAACCTATGAATCTTGAACAAATATGCGGTGATCTTATAAGTATGATCTGAAATTTCCTATGCATGTTGTTTTAAAATGATTTTAAGCATACATATATGTGTGTTAGCAATTTTACCTGGGTTGGAACATGAAAAGGAAAAATTCTATTCAGATTGAAACAGTGAGTAAACAATTAAGTTTGTTTTAAATTTATGCATGTAATGTTTTAGTTAGTTGGTGATGTGATAATTATTTGCATGTTAGAAAATTTCATCAGAAAATTTAACCTTCTTAGATACATTCAGATCTATATATATATGAAAATCATGGAAGTAGTTATTGTTAAAATGTTTTCAAATGGGGTGTTCTGTTCTTCATTTTCAAAACAAGTAATTAGGCCTTTCTGGAATTTGGATTTTTACTTGTTGTTGGCAATCATGCTTGAAGAAAAATGATTTAAGTGTTAAATATATAAAAATGTGTATATTTATATTTGGTTGTTGCTGTGAATGTCTGGAAAACAGACATTTGAATCTCTGTTCAAAACATTTCAGGTTTCAAACCCGTAGAAAACAAAACATCTTCATATGATCATTTATAGAATTTAATATCTAAATGAAACAAGTTCAAATAGGCAAGATCAAAATTTTAAAAATATTTTAAAGAAGTAAAAATGCATGGGGTTACTGGAAGTTAGAAAACACAGTAAATTAAATTCTTTCTTCAAAATTTGATTTATTCAAGTTGGAGATTTGATTGCAAAAATCTTGTTCGTTTTATAAGCCGTGAATTTTATGGTTTGAATCAGGATTTTTAGTTGAATAAATTATGGGAAATTCGAGATGACCGGAATTTACAAATTGGTCAATTACTAGTGATCGGAATTGGTTTGGACTGCGGGATTATGTCAGGTGTGGGATCATAGGACAGTGGTCACGGAAAAATTAATTACTGATCCTATAGACCACTGTGGTGATGGCAAGGGGAAGATCTAGGGTTTAAGCCTAGTTTTGATCGCCATGATTCCAGGGAAGGATACGACATCGATAGGGTATCGGAAGTGAGTGGACCAAGTGCAAGAGTAGCGTGGGTCAATGAAGCCTCTCTGGTCAGAAATTCGAGGTCACTGGTGGTTTGTTTCGGCGGCGTGTGGCGATTGTATGATGAGGGGAAGGTATCAGGTTGAAGCTTTATGGGTTTGAGATTGTTCGTATTTGATTTCGAGTTAGGTTGTTTGATCGCGAGGTCGAAGTTGTATGAAATGGTAATGGGTGACTCGTCAGCGACATTAGTGATGATCGGAGCTCTGGCAAGGTTGCGTGCATGTGCACGGAGCATGTTCGTTTCCGTCATCATCTGTAGAGTGGAGATGTAGAAATGCATCGGGTTACTCTCGGAATATCTGGAATGGTGCTTCGGGAAATAATAGTAGCATGAGTATCATGTATGTTTTGTCTCCAGCAGGTTCAAAAATTTTAGTAGTAAGTATTCCAGGTTGAGTAGAAGAATGGATCGGGATGATCGAAAGAATTGCTCGGGTTATGCACGTGATTTTGGAATTTGGGCTCGAAGTATTTAAGATGTTTTTTTACTTCAGTTATCAGGTCCTAAATCTAATAATAATGAACTAACAAAGTTTTAAAAAAATGTGTAGGTTTAAACTAAGTTGTTTTTTTCTATTTAGGGTAATTATATAAGAAAATTTATTTAATTAATTTCCAAATTCAAATTATTAAAATTAAGTCGATGGTTGAGACGATATGTTTTAAAACCTTAATTAATCAAGGTCTATAGGAATTTTGTATAAATTAATTTCAATCTTTTAATTAAATAAGCTTTATATGATTTAGTTAAGAAATTGAGATAATGGTTACTTTGGATTAGTTAAGGACTTAAGTAATTACTTAAGGGAAGTAATTAGGTATTAATTACTTAAAATAATTAATTAAACAGATTGATTAATTAAGGCTTAGTTAATTAATGAGTGTGAGCTAATTTATCAATGTAAGTGATTATCGAATAATTAATTCGGGAAGTTAATTTAGAAGGTGATTAAAGGTTAATCAATGAGATGGGTCTGAGAATAATTAAATGGTGTTATTAATTGAAGGCAAAGTACTTAAGGTAATTAAAGAATGATTAATCAAGGATGGTTAATCAAGTTGTAATTAAGGGATGATTATGTAATTGGGCATAATGGATTAGTGATGAGTAAGCAAGATTTTTAAGTAATAAAGTTATTAATTTATTTCTTTAATAGTTAACTAAATTAGTTAGAATTGGTACGACTAATTATCTTGTTTACGAACGATTGAAGGATATTTGAATACCTTTGACTGTTTGTTATCTCTAGTATGTGATTGTGATACTTTATGATATGTTTTTTGGGTTTAAATTGAGATAATGTGGTTATCTACAATGAATTGCTATGAAAAAGTGAAATCTTGTATTTAAATTTAATCATTTGAAACTTGAGTTAAGATGGCATTGGATTCGAAGAGACCGGGGTTGGGTATTAGTAATATCCGAAACCACTTCGATTTGTATTCTACATAATTCTGTTTGGATTTAATATGAAGGATAAATACTGAAATGGAATAATATGGACCTTTGAACTAAGTAAGAAGACTTAGAATTTGATTTGTGGAATATGTTTTGAGCATAACAAGTAATGAACTCATAGTGAAGTACGAGTTACCCGGGTTTTCTTTTATGATTTGAATTTAGTATTTCAAATTTTATGGGTTTACTCACGCTGGTTTCCATCCTGACTTGGGTGTTACTTTGATGTAATGCTGGGTTCAGACCGAATATTACAGATTTTCAGGTAAGGACGTTCTGGAGCTCAGGAGACGAGCTGGATGGCAGGAACGTATGAGGTGTTTTGCTGTATTTATCTGGGACAAGTTAGTTTTCTAAATTGTCCGGTATTTGTGTAATGATGTAATTCTAATGTATAAAGATATAAGTGTAATAATATAGTTCTTCTTGTAAAACTATTATTTATGTGATATTATATTTTATCCGCTGCGAATGTGAGATTGTGTGTTTCTTTTCTGTTTTTCTTCTATCTCTTTCTTCTTTCTCTTTCTTCCTTTCACTAACTATCTGGAAATTTCGGGATCGAAATTTCCGGGTCGTTACAGAAATCGTTACACTTTGAAAATCATAACATTTCAAAATCATGACTTGAAATCATGGTACAATCGTTTAATTCTTTACATTTTACAAATTTATTCAATTAAACCCAAATTTTCAAATTTCCAATTTAATTCAATTCAAACCATCAGTTTCAATTAAATTAAATTTCCCAACAAAACATTTAAAATCTTATCAATTTCAAATACAGATTTAATTCACAAAATAAACTATTAAAATTTTCAATACAATTCAAAACTTTAAATATAGCATATTTAAAAAATAATTTTTATAATTTCATATATCTCAAATTTAACTTCATTATTACTTAGTTTTGAAATATTCATTTCACAAATCCAATATCATTTGAATAAACTCAAATTACAAGTAAACTAAATATCCTTTCATATTAATATAAACTTCAAATATTCATTTATCAAATATATCAAATAAATAAAAATCAAATATCATTCCAAATTCACATTCTTTATCAAAATAAAGATTTTGTCATTAAAAACCATTTCAAAATCATTTCCTTTCAATTCCTTTATCAATTCATTACCCTTCAAAATCAAATATTCAAATTTAAATACCTTTTAAAATCAAATATGTCATTCATTTATTATTCCAAATATCATTACAAAATACATTTCAAAAATTCCATTTAAAAATTCATTTATCTCATCACATTTCATTCCATTTATCACATAACCAAGTAAACCTTATTTTAAATTCAAATTCAATTTAAATTCCTAAAAAGTTCAAATTTAAATATTAAAATATATATATTTGAACTCCTGAAATTTCACAAATAATAAATTCCAAAAGTTTAATCATTTAACACTTTTAAATATAACTCAAATAGTTTTAACATTTATAATATTTCAAAACATTATTAAATTATAGCAACGACGGCATTTATTGTAACGACTAAGATTTTTCATCCACGAAAACCGACATCAATACGTCCAATGTATCAACTGCCGAGCAATCGAAAGCCGAAAAACCGTACCGTTAGGGTTTAAGAAAAAGAAAAAGATAGAAGAAGAGAAAAAAAAAGAGAACGGAAAGAAATAACAGAACAACAACATAATCTCACAAATCACAGCGGAACAACATATAATAGATAAATGAATAATCTTTAAACAAATAACTATATATCAGTTATTACATTACATCACATTTTATTACATCGTATCATCAGAGTGTACAACAACAAACAACATCAATAGCGAAAAAGAAATATTATATACTAGTAATATGGCATGCCATCCAGCTTGCCTCCAGCAACTCCTGAATTCCAGAATATCCTGATAAACCTTACTCTTGACTGCCCGTGTGGAAATTGGTGGGCACCCAGAGTTTAGGAAGGAAAACAATAAACTCCGAGTCAGTCATGTGACTGGTGTGAGAACTAAAACAGTTTATTTTTCTTTAAAATCAAAATAGAGGAATATTTTTAAAGTCAATTCGCAATGCTTTCAAAAATGAGACTACCATAAGGCCTTCCGCACACACACACAATGAAAACGCAGAATCGGAGGAGATTTCTCCTTATGATAGTCAAAGATGCTTGATACGCATTAAAAAGAAACATTTGCTATTATTACTAGTGCATAGTGTGGGAAAAATTCATTTCGAAAGTAAAGATATAAATCTTAGCCAACATATGACCATTATCGTATGCCTACTATAGCTATCATGTTCAATAGTAGGTTACCGCCACATTCCATGGCAGGTTATACAACTAAATCCGTACAAGATCGTATTGTTTCTTTGGATTTCCAACAAATTGTCAGGCCAAGGAACTTCCCATTGCCACATGGAAACGCCTCTGAAATGACGTCCCGAGAACCAAACCGGATCTCAGCCAACACAAGGCCGGGTTACCCCTAAATGGGTAACTACTGACACGAATATGTCATCCCCCGATCGTAACCGATCAATCCGAGGATCCTCGATTTCCAACAACCACAAAATTTACAGCAACAACATAGGTTAAATATCTGGGCTCCATACCATGATACCACCTCTATCCAGAAGGAATGACATACACTAAAGGGGTGCTACCCCCTAATAACCTTGCCGCATCCTTCCTGTTTTGACCATTTCCGGGGAGTGAGGTCCGACGAAGTCTCATCCACAAAGCCACGCTTTATACAAAAGATGTGCTTTGGGTCAACAAATGATCATAGAAATGATCACCAAGATAAATGATCAAACAAATGATCATATCACAAATGATCAAACAATGATCATTTCACAGCAACACTCAGCATGTCACACTACCAAATTGGGAGTATAACACTAATAACCTTCAACTATATAACCTCTGAGCTCGTACGTCTCAGAGAAGGGTGTTAAGCTAAGAGAATAAATTCTCCGCCACCAACAGAAATATATTTGAAAGAAATCAGCTTTATATCTCAACTTGTAATGTCAGACATACAATCCATACAAGTCTGTTACGGGCTTGAACAGAACCAAAGGCACTTACAAAGAAGTCCTTGCATTCCGGATAATTTCTAATCACGTCCGGACTTCCCGTCACTAAGGGTGATAAAACCTCTATATCGGAGATCAGCCGATGCAGAGTAACTCAACGGTAATCCTTTCGTTTTCAAAAATATCCGGTCTTCAACACCGGTCGTCGAATGCAATCCATTACGACGTATCACATATTCAGAATTGGTTATACGACCACAAGGTCCTTTCCCGGCTAACCCGAATAGTGAGCGCTTATTTTTAAAAATAAGTGTAGCATTCAAATTCAAGCAATCACAACAAATACCTATTTAAAGGTAAATATTTATAGTCGGTTATTTAACTATCAATAGGTATGCACAACATCACCAGATTCCAAATAATTTTCCAAATTATTTATTTTCCAAAAATATCTTTACAAGATATAAATTTTCACACTTCAAAAATAAATCAATATTTATTTTTAAACAAATTTTCCCTTTCTTTTATAAATTCCACAGTGAATTTACATTTCCAAAATATCTATGAATATACGATTTTTCAAATCGATTTCTAATATTCATTTTCAACTTATCTTTAAAATGATAATTCTCAAAAACGTTCATTTCATATTGGAAAACATTTCCATACTTATTTAATAATAAGTATTTCACAAATCTATTTATTTTCAACATTTGAAAAATATTCAGTATACTTAAATCGAAATTAAGTATATATTTCATTATTTAAGGAAAACATTCTCTTAAACACATTTATTTGGGTCAAAACAAATGTTACGTAAAACATCATTACGACGACCCAAAATCACTAGTATAGGGATTCGAAATTTAGATAGATATATAAATCCCAATACTGTACAAAAACATTTCCTTTCGGAAATCATTTACTATAACAACAGTGTTATAGTCCACCATTTCCCTATTTTTTTCGAAAACATCTATTTCAACAATGAATGTTGAAATCTATGTATTCGATACTTAATGCATTTTAAAACGTCTTTAAAATCATTAACTTCATTTCATAATATCCCTTCCCAAAAATATATCCATTTTATCTAATAATATATTCGCTGTCCAAAATCACGAATATATCTCTTTTAATAACTTCTATTTTTAAATTTATCAAATTCAATTGATTTCGAATTTATAAACAATCTTTATAAATTCCATTTCTATTTATAAAACTCGGATTTATAAATCTCCTTTATTTATCCAATTCAATTTATATAACTCAACTATATACAAAAAGTCCATATTATAAGTTAAGTACTTATAATTCATTTATTTACCAAATCGTTCCTTTAAAACTTCACAAATTTTAAATCTTATTACTTATAAGATTCATTTAAATTTTATAACCACTTCAACTTATAAATCTCCTTTATTAACAATTTCTATTAATATCCCATTTAAATGCCCAAAATCCAGTTTATAAGTTAATTACTTATAAATCTTTTATTTTACAACATCTATTCATTTGTAATCTTCCCAATTTTTAAATCTATAATTTTCAATTAAATCCATTTTATACTTCATTTTAACACTTAATAAACTCGTTTTATAATTCAAATATCTTTAACTTATAAAATATAAATTTTATAAATCTTTTATAAATTTATTAACTACTTATCTCAAAAACCACCTTTTGGTTATATTTCACAAAAATCCTAATTTTTATAACATAAGAATTTATAACGTTTTATTATTTAAAATGAATCAATTCAAAATTTTGAATAAACGTATAATTTCAAAAATTACTTTAAAAATCCCTTTAAAATCAAAATCGTTATTTTTAAACTTAAAAAAAGGTATCCGATGATGCAACACATCAAATAGTCAATCACGACTTTCAAACATCATATATCGATATGATAATCAATCAAATATCACAATATATATAAATAAATAAATACGGTTGAGGAATCCAGTTGGATCCCTCCAACCCGTTTCCCTGCATCCACACACATTAGCACAATACCAATCCCGTTTCAAGACGGGATATCGCGGTATATGGGATTTATAATATACTATCCGCTTAATAGGCGACGCAATAGGGTCTCATCCGCTATATAATGCGGGAAATCAATCAACTGCAATATACACATATGCCAATATATATATATATATATATATATATTGCTATATATACTACTATATATACTATCACAATCAAATAGCAATCAATCAAACAACAAATTTTAAATCTAACTATTTAAAATTTTAAATAACCCTTTTGAGTGAGAAGTTCTCACCTTTATTTGCAATCCATTTTTCCATTCCAGTTTGTTTCCTCGATTTTTTTTAACCTTGTATAAACAATTCATACAATTTATAAATATTCGAACAATCGAATAATCAACTTCATTTAAAATATGACTTAACAAAAAATTAGTTTTAAACTAATTCTTTTCTTTAAAAATTTAGTCTTTATAAACTCTATATTGTTTTAAAAATTTCTATACTTTCAAAATCTTATATATATACATATATTTACTGTAAAAACTTTTCTGTATGTATATATATCCAAAAATATCTTACTGCATTTAAAATTAAATCAATCTGTATATCTACATAATTAATAAAATTAACCAAATACTTTACTGCAACCGTTTTTTTTTTCTTTTTGAATACTATAAATTTTAAATTGAAAGAGCAATCGACAATACCTCACAGCATAATTCGATCGAGCCTCCATCTACTCGAGCGCCACTCGATCGCTGCCTCGCGTACCACCAACCACCTGACCCAAACACGACGCTTGAAAACCCATGGCCACGCACGCGACTGCGTGCTGTCGCCGCCGCGCCTCGTTGATTCTTACGACCCTCAGATCGAACGCGATTGAAGTTGCTGCTTTGATTTGCTCGAACTTGTCGCAGTTAGCAATAGGAATCTCGAGCATTTCTTAGACATCGAACCGAAAAGTAAGGAGGGGGCGATTTGATTAAGGAAAGGAGAAGTCGCCATTTTTAATTTCTTCATAGGATTTGATTTCGAATTTCGTGAACGAATTTGAAAGAGGGGGGAAAGAAAACGAACGAATCGAATTTGACTTCATTTTTTTTTATAAAGAGGATCGGTATTTTCTCGATCTAGATTAACTGAAGAGGGAGAGGAGGCTCGTGATTATAATAGAAGAAAGTGGCGTAATTTTAGGCATGATTTTAGGAGAGATGTTAGGGAGATAACATGCTGATATTTGACTAAATAAAATTTTAAATTCAAATTAAATTCGTTTTAAAATTTCAACGCGTTTATACGTCGTATGCTTAAATAACAACTCCAAACGCTACGAAATTTGAAATCCGATAATAATTCAATATTACGGATCCAATGGAACTGGTTTCGTCGAATTCCGAGAATGTGCCTCGAAAGGCTATTTTTAAAATATCGATTTAAACGATAAAATTTCAAAACTGAAAAATTCAATTTAAATTTCAATAGATTAAATTATATAATTTAATAGCCATATTCATTCTGATAATTTGAAATTCAAGTTAAACCATCATTCAAATATTTAAAATTAATTAAATATTTTCAAATTAAATTGTTCAAAATTCTGGGTTGTTACATTTATAAAGTGCTATCGTAGCTTAAAATTTCCGAAATTGTTTAGTTCAGGAACAACGAAATTTACAAGTTGCTGCAATAGATATTTAGTTATTTCAACATAGTTAAATTTAAAACAACAGCATTTAAAAATGCTGTCGTAAGACCACAGCATTTTTGGAAATGCTATTAATAAACTTCCATATTTTATTATAACTTTTAGAAACATTTAAAACTTCAATTTTTGTTATTTTAAACTTACAAATCATATTTTTAGGCTTCAAAAATTCACATTTAAATCAATTTAACGTATGATTTATCACAGCAAAATTTTATAATTAAATATCTAATAAGACTCAATTCATTTGTTAAGTCAAAATTCACTGTTTATAACTTATAAATTAAATAAAACTTAACATTTTACGTCAAATATCATTTCAAACTTTAAATTTAATTTCCGTTATTTACTTACAATTTAGAAATAAAATTTAAAATCAAAAAATCATATTTACTTCAAATTTACATACTTAAATTTAAAAATATAAAACTTAATATTTAGCATTCTTAAAAACATAAAATATATATTTTAAGAATCAAAATTTCATACTTTAAAAATACATATCTTAATAAAATCATTTAAAAATAAACCATGGGGTCTGTATATAATTTTCTAACCTAGGTCGGGTGATACGAATATGTATCATTTCAATTCGCAATTTAAAAAGAAAAACCGGGTTCTACCATTTCAAACCCGTAATCCCAAGTCAAATAAAAATACAATAAAAATCATTCGGGCCTATCATTTCAGCGCATAATGATTTTTCCCCATTTTAATGTTCGTTCGGGTATGTATCATTACAACCCATGGTGATTCTATTCTAATAGGGAACTTGTAGTGTGAGCATATGAATAAACAATATAAACAATTATACTAACGTGTCAATGTCACAGTATACTGTCATATATCATATGTCAGGTGATAATTAACTGGGTTAACATGATAATAACATGGAATAACATATCATATAATCATCATCAACTCGCATAACATTTCAATTACTAAACACATGTCATCGATTTACGATTTCATAAGTAAAAATGTCAGAGTGAGAAGGACTCGCCTTTTAGCTGGAGATAGCAAATCAAACTGCACAAAATAAATTCTGAAAAGCACGATATGACACGACACAGCACGACTTTGGATTCAACTGAGTGGAGAGAGCCAAGATATTAATCTTGTAAATAACCAAAACAAGACAAGATTATATATATATATATATATATATATATATATAAATATTCAACACAAAACATTGAAACAAATTGAAAAATAAAAGCAACAAAGACAAGATATGATTAGACCTTGCCTTAGCCACTCAAATGCTTGGCCTAAATGGAGCATATACTCATCCATGATCATGTTTAGCTCGGGTATGACATCAAAGTAGTATGGCTACATAAGTGTTTGAAGAGGTAGGAGATGCAACATAGGAATACAAAGGTCAAGGCCAAAAGAGAAGGGTTTGGTCAACAACTTGGCTCGGCCAAAGGCAAGTAAGGCTCAGCCAAAGTCAGGTATAGGTCTGGTGATGGGTCATGCTATAGCCAGAGGTGATGTAGCAGGTGGTGGCGGCGGCTAAGGGGGCGGCCGAAGTGATGGATGAAGGTGGTGAAGTCATAGGCTCGGCTAAGGCAAGTTTTGGTGGAGTGTTTTTGTGGATTTGTGATGATGGCTTCAAGTGGAAGGTCACGGCCACTGTCTTGGTCAGAGAGGGGACGTTGTAACGACCCGCCTTTTTGGATGGTTTAAACCGACGATCAAATACACATGTCGGTTCCTAACCATTCAAAAGGGAAGATGGTTATTGGGGTAAATAAGAAAAGAAAAGAAAGAGAAATAAAGGAAATGAAACAACACAGAATCTCGCAGCGGGACGAAATATAATAGTCAAATAAACAGTTCATGAAGCTGTTTACAATACTTTGATCATTATTTATACAACATTTATCAGAGTTATACATATACAACAGAACAAATACAATAATGCAGCAGACAACATGATGCAAAGATAATAAGAGTAATAGTATACCAAATCTTCGTATAGATCTTCAATAAGATGAAAAACTCAGGTCTGACCCGAGCGTAATGACAAGACAAAACACTCGAGTCAGGACTAAAATATCCTCATGTAAGTTAAATCAATCGTAAATAAATATGAGTGTAACGGCGTCAGAGATGTTTACGGGGTTTGACATCTCATATCCAGTGTCAACGTGCGTGCAGTAACTCAAGAGATGTTACGGGATTTTCCATCTCTCAAGGATCCATTAAACTATTTACTATGTAGTACAATACGCTATTATAATATGTCTGCAGTAAAGTAAAAGTATTAAAATAGCGTTAAGGCGTTACCATAATTCCCCTTAACACATTTTTATAATGCCATAGTCTATACAGCACCGTAAGCCCCACCGTAAACTGGTGGTTATCTGAGGGTACCCCATAGGTATAACACAAAACAAAACGTAGTGGTCATGAATAGGATAATCAGTATGACAAGGTACATGAGGCGATACCAACTAGGATACTAGTAGTTGCGTGATCCGGACTGATGTTGAGCATAGCCAGCAGCTACCCCAACACCGCGAAACAACACTCCCAAATCAAGGGGTGCACCCAAATCGAATCACAAATGTAATAGATATGGTATCGAAGAAGTGTGTCCGCTAGAGATGGCGAACCTCAATGGCCCGGCGCGGCTCCTGTTTTAGTCATGTCAGGGGTCATCCAATATCGTTCTCTTTCTTCAATCAACGTTCACCAAACCATCCACTTCATTCTGGATCAACACTCCGCGTATAATAGTTATTAAAGTGGTTTTCAGTATCGACAGAGAGTATGTCCATATCCGATCCCGGTCTCTTTAATAACTACGTATTATTACACCGGTGGCTCTTTTACATTTCAAATCGATTCATAATTTATATCGAAATATCATATTCACTTCAAAATCAAATCCATTTCAAATATCATCATAGCTATTCAAAATGTAAGATTCCGTTTCAAAAATCATTTTTTCGCCTCAATATCTCATTTCGATTTCAAGATCATTTCGAATTTCAATTTAGGTTGCAACTTCATTTAACCCAATTCGTATTTAAATTCAAGATTTAAATATAAATATTTCACCTTATTGACCAGTTTGAATTTTTAGAAAATAGTTTTAAGTAGTTTAAAAGTAGTTTTAAATATTAAAATAGTTAAAAATACTTAAAATCTTAAAATGGATTAAAAATAGATAAATTAGTTTAAAATAATTTGAATTGGGTTAAGTAGATTTAAAATAGTTTAAGTATTTAAAAATGGTTTATATAACAGCGTAATTTAGAAAACAAAATAAACAGCTTCAAAACCAGTCCATTTCAATTATAACTTCCCAATTCAAATCAATTTCAATTTCCATTCTACCGATTCAATTTGGATTTCAATTCAAATCAATGTCAACTTTGACTTCAAATTTATTCAATTTTATATTCACTTTCAATTAATTCAATTTCAATTTATATCGATTTGGAGCGTGATTTTTCAAAAGTATCCATTTATAACACTTAACAAAATTATCCATCAATATTCAAGTTTAAATCCAAATTTCAAATATGGTTCAATTCCAAGCTCGATTTCAAAATATCATTTTTATATCACTTTTACTCAGTAATATTCAAAGCTCGAATTAAGGTTAAATCTTTATACAAATCAATTTTCGAAATTTAATCATATCCCGATTTTAAATTCCAAAGTCTCCACTTTAATTATTTAAAATTTCTTTTAACCAAAATTTATTTCAACATTCCGAACTCAATTTTTTCCGATAAATTCGATTTCTATTAATTGATTTCTATTTATAACTTTTAAATCAAAACATTTAAATAAATTTCAAATCAACGATTTTCAAAATTATTAATTTAGCCAATTCGGTGTCCGTATATAATTTTCTATCCTATGGCCAAGTAATTATTTATTTCAATTAAATGTCAGGGATGAGTATATATTACTTAAACCAATCACAGTGTCATATGTATGCATAATAGTATATATAAGCAAATAAACATCCAAACATTTAAATATCAACCAATAACATCCATCAAAATACATCATCCAATAGACAATACAATTCATGGCAGTTTCATAGTTATCAATGTCAGGTAATTTGTAATATCCCGGAATTTCCAGGAGTTTAAAACGTTGATAATCGCTTAATTTAATTATTTGAAATTGATGAAACTGTTATTTTCAAAGATAATTAGCCAAGTAATATTTTAATTATGGTTATAAATTGGTTTTATATTAAGATTAATTATTTTATTTGTGTGAATAAATTTTAAATTGATATATTGTTTTCAAAATTTATAAGTACGTTTAAATACATTTATATCTGTATATTTAAATCTGTGTGTTTTAAATTGATTTTAAAATAGGATATATTATTTGTAAATAATAAAGAACTTATTTTAAAATATATTTTTATATTTATTTAAATTTATTTTAGATTTGACTTTTTTAATTTGACTTTGAAATAAATATAAATTTGAATTCAATAATATACATACAAATTTAATAGAATAATATGGTTTGATTTTAAAAATATATAGATAATATTTTAATTAGAAATTTGATTTGTATTTTATTTAATAAAATGAATGTAAGGCTTTTGAAATAACATTTAAAATAAGTTTGCAATGTTTTATAATTTTATTTAAATTATCATTGATTTTATTTTATGTTCTTTTTAAAAGATTGTATTTTATAAACTAAGCATACATTTGTAAATGTATAAGTGAATTTGTTATTTGATATTTAATAAGAAAATAATTTTTTTATTTATTTAAGAAGCACATTAGTAACTAGGAGAATAATTTTAAAATGCTTTTAAATTTCATTAAAATTATAATAGAAATTAATAGTGACCAATGTTTAATTCTTAAACACCTTGTTAACAAGTGTTACAACCTCTATGTAATTAGAGACAAGTGTCCATTTTTTTTATATTTTCTTTTTAATTTATAAAATCTGAAATCTATCCTATAACCCACTTTCTTATTTTCTTAATTCTTGGTTCATTTCTGAAAGAAAACCAAAAACATCAATGAAACTTTTACTCATTCCAAACCAAAAACTTTTCACTGAAATCTTCACTCTTCAAAATCAGAAAAATCCTCAAATTTAAATCTAAAAACCTGAATTGCAAATCTGAAAGCAATTTGAAAAGAATGATACATTCTGTTTTAAAGCTTCAGGTCCACAGAATTTTGCAACACCTAGTCCATCCTCAAAACTTCCAATGCATGCAAGCTCTCCATTGAAATCTGCAATTACCATGTCGCAGTTTTCCTCAAAACAAAAAAATCAATTCCTCAATTTCAAAGTAAATGTTCAAATCACAAAAACCTGATCAATCATCAATGCAACAAATTCTGTAATTTGTTAACCTGGAAGCACCACAGTTTAAAACCCAGATTTGCTAATTTTCAAACCAGATCTGCATCATGTTTCAAACATGTTTGCAAGCTTTGATTAATCACCAAGGCCTGTAACTCTCTGTCAAGTATGCATGCAAGTTTCTAGGCTCCAGTTTTTAAAGCTTCAAGATTCAAAATTCTTTTGCAATTTCCTGCTCTTCTTCATGAGGCTCTGCACTTCAAAAATAAAGTGAGTAAACATTTTTATTAAAACTTAATTAGTTAAGTAGCTGATTGCTATGAGTTTATGATGATATTCATATACATATAAGTTTGCTTCTGTATAGTTATAATGTTTAATATGTTGGTTATGGCTTTGACACTGTGCATGTTTTGTTGCCTTGATCATCTCTATTTTGCTTACTACAGAATCAATTTCATATCAAAACTTCAATCTATTTTGTTTAAGCAACTATTTGAACATAGATTCAAAACAAAATAAGTATTTTAAGCTTAAATCTAAGAACTTAAAATAAACTAAGATTCTGATTTTGGAATTTTGTCTGGGAAAAAAAAAACATACATTGCAGTGAACATATAATAATCAATGTTGAAATCCAAGGTTGGAATTAGATGAAATATTTTATGAAAATCTGAATTGTCACTAGGAAATACGAATTTTAATAAGAAATTCAAAATTTTTAAAACTATATTGAATTTGTATTTGGGTTTTTATTGCAAATTGGGTATTGATCTATGACTGATGATCCCTATATCTGAATTTCTTGAGATTCTTCCTGGAGCTAGTATGTACATCAGAGAGTATAGTAAAAATAGTTTATGGATTTTTAAATCACCGAAGAATTTGATTTGCTCAGATTTGTTATTAAAACCTAGTTTGGAAACTTGCTATAAAAATGAACCATGGCGACCTTATTTCTGCATCGAGCTTGAAGGGGGTTGGAGTGAAGAATGAGCGGTGTGTTAGCAAGCTTTGACTGAAATAGTGGTGATTTTAGTTGATCGGCGGCGTGGATTTTGGGGAAACTCTAATGTTAGTTTTGGGTTCAGTTCGACCTGATGAACTCGATTTTGATTCGAGGCCTGAGTTGTGGTGCTGTGGGTCGTAGATGGATGTAGGGCATTTGGGTGACGTGTGGGTGGTTTCGACGTTGGCCAGAGGGAAGCCGGCACTGGTGCAAGTTGCACGGTGGAGGTAGGTGATATCTGTTGTTTTGGGTTTTTGTTTGGATTGGGTACTGGGTTGTAGCGGGTAAAAGGGAGTAGGACTCGGGTTTAAGCTCGAAGTAATATGGTTGTGGCTCGGGTTGAAGACATGTGGGTTATGGGTTATATACAGATTACTGTTATGTTTTTAACAGTTAGTTTTAAACTTAACTGTTTTAATTTTTGAATTGAAACAGTTTTAAAATTTTAAATCAGATTCTTAGATTCATGTGTGTAGGTCGAATCAAAATAGAAATGCTTAACTAGATTTGAAATTTTAAATAAGTAAGTTTTAAACTTTTAAAAGGTTTAAGTTAAAATTTAAATTCTGGTTTTTGAAGTTGAATTGTTTTATAATGAAGTTTATATGATTTGTTTAAATGTTTTAGATAATGATGTTTTCAAACTTATTTTGGAAATAATAAAGGAAATTTATAATTGTTTTATTAATTTACAAATAAAGTTTAAGATAATTCATTAACTTGAATTAGGAATTGTTAAATTAATGATTAAAGGAAATTAATTAATGATTTCTTTATTATTTAATTTAATTTATGAATTAAGTGAATAAAGATTTCAAGATTTATTTAAGATAATATTTTATCTTAAATAATAATTAAGTATTAATAATTTGTAATTAGTTGATTGATTAAAGAATTTTAAGTTAATTCATTTATTTAATTAAAAGGGGTTAATTAAGTAATTAATAAGGTATAATTAATTATTTAATTAACTATTAATTGAGATGATGATTTTAATTAATGACAAATGATTAATTAAATTGTAATTACTTATTAACTAAGTAATTAAGAGTTAATGAAAATAGTAATTAATTAATAAAGGTTTTATTAGATTTTAAATGGGTTTTCTTAATTAATAATTAAAGGATAATACTAGTTAATTAAGAATTAATTAACTATTTTATTTAAGGTTAATTAATTTTAATTAAGAATTAATTAATTATATTAATTAATTAATTTGTAATTAAGGTTGTTAATTAATAATTAAGTTTATTAATTAATAATTAAGAGTTGATTAATTAGTTAAATTAAGTTTAATTAATTAATTATAAAAGTAATTAGTGATTAATTACTTTTGATTAAAGGATTGATTAATAATTAAGGTTTATTAATTTATAGTTGGAGATAATTAATCTAATAATTGAAGATTAATTGGAGTTAATGAGTAATTAAGGATGAATTACTCAATTTTGTTTATGAGATGAGTTTGATCAAGTAAGATAATTAATTTGTTAGTTAATTAAGAATAGTCACTTGATAAATAATTAAGTATTATTACATAATAAGTTTGGTAAGGCTAATTACTTAAGATAAGTAATTGATTAATTATAGAAGTAATTGAGTAGGTAAATTACTGATTGGAAGTAATTTTAAATTAGGTAATTACTTGTTAAAGTAATTAAAGGTTTATTACTTGGTGTAATTAGGAAGCAATTAAGAAGTAATTAAGAATAATTAATTACTGTATTTAAGTTGATTAATTAAAAGCAATTAATCTAAGTACGATTAATTAAGGTTCATTAATCGATATGATTAATGAGAATAATTAAGGATTAATTACTTGATTAAGAGTTAATTAATCATGGTTGATTATTTAGGATGGTGATTTAGTAATTGGTTTAACTAATGGTTATTTAAGCAAGATTTATTTTGATGAAGGTAATTAATTTAATTAAATTTTAAATTAATTAAGAAGTAATTAATTTAATTCACTTTAAATTAATTAGTGATAGAGATAGTTAATTTAATTCATTTTAAATTAATTATGTTATGGTTTGAGTTAATCATTGCTTATGAATGATTGGATGACATTGATTGTCTTGAATGCTGTGTGATCTCAGTAATGAGATAAGTATGGTTGTGTGATATGAATGCTTGGTTGAATTGAGATTATCAATTGGAATGTTGATATATGGCTTATCTATTATGATATGGATTATATGAATTACCTGTTATTTGATAATGTTATCAATTGTGGCCTGTGAATTATCTATTCTGCGTATATATAGATAGTTGAATTTAATTGTTTTAAAACCTTTAAAACAACTTGGACTTAAAGACACGCTTTGGATTTCGATGAGACCGGGATCGGGTTTCCATGTTTGGATATCCGAAAACCACATCGATTCCAAATAACGTTAGGTCATGAGTCAAATTGGAGCTTTGTAAAGACTCGAGGTGTAAGGGCTATACGTTAGTATAACTCTATGGGTGATTCCGTAATGAGTTGACGGAATAGTACTTATTGATTCGAGATGGTGATTTAGAGTGCAAGGGTTATTGTCGTTAACTCTGAGGGTGATTCCAAAATGAGTGTAACGAGATAATGCCTTCGGTTTCGTTCGAACCCGGAACGAACTTGTATGGATTGAATGCTTTCAGCACATCGTCAGGTGGACGATGAACATTCTAAGAGATGTGTTCTATAAAGGTAATCGCAGCCTCAAGCCTCATCAACCGGAAATGGCTAAAACAGGGGAGGTGCAGCAAGGCTTCGTGGGTAGCTCCCACTGGAGAGCAAGATACATCCCTGTCTAGATGTCCCTTTATATTTCGGCTGTGTGGGGCGATTACTAGCTAGAATTGCCGAGGTGGTCTTGTTTGGAACTGTTCAGTAAGGAACGGGTCCGGCCTTGTGTTGCAGGGGAGTGGGAGTACTCCTCGGTACGGTGATCTAGGCCACGTACTGTGACGGGCGGTACCCCAGTAGCCCTGCCATTGTATGGAATCCAAAATCCAATAAGTGCCAACGGTTTTGATTGTATTACCCACTTTTGTGGCTAGTAGCTGGAATTTAATAAATGTAACAATTTCGGCTATTTCATATTTATTTGAAAACTCTAGACACTATTATAATATCATCGGATTTCCTATCAAATGTTTTGGTTAGCGTAAGGTAAAAACTTTTCCATGTTTATGTGTGGGAAGTCTTACGTGATACCTTTTTCTTTCAAAAGGTTTTTAAAATTAAGCAGCTTTAACCCGTTTACTCACACCAGACCCATGTCTGACCCGGGGTTTATTTTTGTTTTCATAAACTCTTGGGTACTCAAATTTTTACGAGTAGCCAGGGTATTCAGGTTAGGTTTGAAGAATTCAGAAGGAGAAAAGGAGCAGGAGGTTTCCGCGTGTAGGTATAGTATTTCCGTTGTGTGTGTTCTCTGAGCTGTTGTCTTTGAGTTGTATAACTAGACAGGTGTTTATAACTGTCTAGTATGTGTTGATTATGCTATGTAACTCTGATGTATATGATACTATGTAAAGTATTATGTGATTAATATAATTCATTCGTTCCGCTGTTTAGATTCTGATGTTGTTTCTTCTTCTTCTGTGTCTTTTCTCTTATCTATCCCTTTCTTTCTTAAAGATGATGCGATTTTCCAGGAATGGAAAGTCGGGTCGTCACATTTGGTATCAGAGCATTAGGTTGAGTGAATACCTAGGCTCTGTAGTGGTGTCTTTCTTGAGAGAGCGTACTTGTAATTTTTATATATAACTTTATATATTTATATATATATATTTCTACCTATCTGTTGGGTTACCTGTTCGGATTTTCCAATATAAGTTATAAAGGTAGATGAGGTAGTGGTATGTGTAACACGACTACCATTGGTTGGAGTTTGAATGTTGAGGTTGGAAGTGTATTTGTCGAGACTGTAGACCTAATACTGTCTCGAATAATCTTTGTGGTTTGGTAAAGGATTTCATTGTTCTCTGAAGGAAACCTGTTAAGGTTCGGAGTTCATCTTTGAAGTGTAAGTTTGTTTGCGCTCGTGTGAGCGGATTTTGAGAGTTTGGATCTGTTGGTTGGGCAGAAGCGAGTGATGGTATTTTGATACCTCAGGAAGTAGTAGCTGCGTGATGAGATGCAGTGACTATGGATGTCTCCGGAGATGTTTCTTTCGGAGCAAGTTTAAGGAAGTATGTTTGCTTTGGGGTTGTAGCTGAGTTCAGCAGGATGTTTGTGTTTAGTTAGAAGTCCAAGTTTCTCAAAGAGCTTTGGATAAGAAGTCTTTGGCATATGTGTTAGCAGTGCAGCTCGGGAGTGTTCTGTGTTTCAGCAGGAAGATCTTTTTGGCTTAGAATTTCTGGAAGGTGGAATTCAGAAGCAGCAGTGAGGACCTTATTCTTAGATGAAATAGTTGGTCGATGATAAACTGTTCAGTGCAGAGAGAACAGTATCTTGGATATTGGATTGGTTGATCGCAAAAGTGACTTGCGATGGTTTGATAATTATCTCAGATAATCTTTTGCTCGGATTTGTGGCATCTCTAGAGGATGTGAGAATTATGGAATTACTGAAGATTTTTCTGTATATATCTTCAGGAGAGTTAGAAATTTCCCACATTGGAGTTTGAGTTCTGAATCGACTTGATGTCAGGAGTGATAATGGAAATTCAGCTAGATAGAAGGTTGTTTCCTAGATTGATTGGTTGGTGTAGCAGCTCTGTATTTCTTGGAATTTCTATTGAACCTTATTTCCGAGATGTGTTGCTTAGTCTGTGCTTGTGTTCTTCTACGGCATTTTCATCTGCTCCAGGTCAGAGTTGTGCAGCGGAAGCAAGGTGGCTATTGACTTGAGTAGAAGCAACTGGACGTTGCAGTATTTTGGATTAGAAAGTTTCTACTGAATTTATTTTTCAGAATCTGAGGCAAGTTAGCGAGTGATTCTGTTTTTGTCTTTTCCGGATAGGAGAAGTTGTTTTCTACTGTTAATAGTAGAGTTTGATTTTAATGGTGGATTGATCTTGTGAGGATTAGTTTGTTGAGTTGTTGTGATCCAGTTCGTTTTTAGAAGCATCAGCAAAGGTTGAGATGATCGGGAAGGATCTGTGGGCAACCCGGATCATCTAGGGAGTTTTTGAGGTTAAGTAACGAAAGAATTTGGAATTCGAAGTTGGAGACTTCGATGTTGTTGAGTTTCCTGCGGTAAAGGAAGTAATAAGTTTTGGTAAGCTTCAAAGTATATTGTGTTTTGAGGTGATCTTCGAGGTATTGGATTCTTCTGAGTTTTTGTAGAGATCAGTGCTTTGGATTGAAGAGTTGAATTGCCAGTTTGGAAGACTGGAATTCAAATTATTTCATGTGTCTCTGAGGGAGTACGTGTTTGGTCATCACTGGTTTTGAGACCAGTAGTTTTGTGAGGTTTTAGATGTTAATCAGACTTGTCTATGGTCTGGTATCTTGGGTAGATTATAGATCTATCTAAGTGGGAACTCAGTAGCTTGTAAGTATGGATAGTTTGGGTTTAATAGAGCGAGTATCCCTGTGTCCGTACTAGGGAAACTCGAGATAATTTAGGAAGTTTATCCGGATCTGTGTCCGGATAGCTAGTGTTGTTTGATTGAATTGGTTGTTTGGATGAAATTGTTCGTTTGATTGATAGTGTATGGTTGTTATGTATGTTTGAATTGGTTGAAATAAAATAAAACTTTGGATTATCTTTGTTTTAAATTTCGAGGACGAAATTCTGTTAAGGGGGGAGGATTGTAATATCCCGGAATTTCCAGGAGTTTAAAACGTTGATAATCGCTTAATTTAATTATTTGAAACTGATAAAACTGTTATTTTCAAAGATAATTAGCCAAGTAATATTTTAATTATGGTTATAAATTGGTTTTATATTAAGATTAATTATTTTATTTGTGTGAATAAATTTTAAATTGATATATTGTTTTCAAAATTTATAAGTATGTTTAAATACATTTATATCTGTGTATTTAAATCTGTGTGTTTTAAATTGATTTTAAAATAGGATATATTATTTGTAAATAATAAAGAACTTATTTTAAAATATTTGTTTATATTTATTTAAATTTATTTTAGATTTGACTTTTTTAATTTGACTTTGAAATAAATATAAATTTGAATTCAATAATATACATACAAATTTAATAGAATAATGTGGTTTGATTTTAAAAATATATAGATAATATTTTAATTAGAAATTTGATTTGTATTTTATTTAATAAAATGAATGTAAGGCTTTTGAAATAACATTTAAAATAAGTTTGCAATGTTTTATAATTTTATATAAATTATCATTGATTTTATTTTATGTTCTTTATAAAAGATTGTATTTTATAAACTAAGCATACATTTGTAAATGTATAAGTGAATTTGTTATTTGATATTTAATAAGAAAATCATTTTATTTATTTATTTATTTAAGAAGCACATTAGTAACTAGGAGAATAATTTTAAAATGCTTTTAAATTTCATTAAAATTAGAATAGAAATTACTAGTGACAAATGTTTAATTCTTAAACACCTTGTTAATAAGTGTTACAACCTCTATGTAATTAGAGACAAGTGTCCATTTTTTTTTATATTTTCTTTTTTATTTATAAAATCTGAAATCTATCCTATAACCCTCTTTCTTATTTTCTTAATTCTTGGTTCATTTCTGAAAGAAAACCAAAACCATCAATGAAACTTTTACTCATTCCAAACCAAAAACTTTTCACTGAAATCTTCACTCTTCAAAATCAGAAAAATCCTCAAATTTAAATCTACAAACCTGAATTGAAAATCTGAAAGCAATTTGAAAAGAATGATACATTCTGTTTTAAAGCTTCAGGTCCACAGAATTTTGCAACACCTAGTCCATCCTCAAAACTTCCAATGCATGCAAGCTCTCCATTGAAATCTGCAATTACCATGTCTGCAGTTTTCCTCAAAACAAAAAAATCAATTCCTCAATTTCAAAGTAAATGTTCAAATCACAAAAACCTGATCAATCATCAATGCAACAAATTCTATAATTTGTTAACCTGGAAGCACCACAGTTTAAAACCCAGATTTGCTAATTTTCAAACCAGATCTGCATCATGTTTCAAACATGTTTGCAAGCTTTGATTAATCACCAAGGCCTGTAACTCTCTGTCAAGTATGCATGCAAGTTCTAGGCTCCAGTTTTTAAAGCTTCAAGATTCAAAATTCTTTTGCAATTTCCTGCTCTTCTTCATGAGGCTCTGCACTTCAAAAATAAAGTGAGTAAACATTTTTATTAAAACTTAATTAGTTAAGTAGCTGATTGCTATGAGTTTATGATGATATTCATATACATATAAGTTTGCTTCTGTATAGTTATAATGTTTAATATGTTGGTTATGGCTTTGACACTGTGCATGTTTTGTTGCCTTGATCATCTCTGTTTTGCTTACTACAGAATCAAGTTCATATCAAAACTTCAAGCTATTTTGTTTAAGCAACTATTTGAACATAGATTCAAAACAAAATAAGTATTTTAAGCTTAAATCTAAGAACTTAAAATAAACTAAGATTCTGATTTTGGAATTTTGCCTCGAAAAAAAAACATACAATGCAGTGAACATATAATAATCAATGTTGAAATCCAAGGTTGGAATTAGATGAAATATTTTATGAAAATCTAAATTGTCACTAGGAAATACGAATTTTAATAAGAAATTCAAAATTTTTAAAACTATATTGAATTTGTATTTGGGTTTTTATTGCAAATTGGGTATTGATCTATGACTGATGATCCCTATATCTGAATTTCTTGAGATTCTTCCTGGAGCTAGTATGTAAATCAGAGAGTATAGTAAAAATAGTTTATGGATTTTTAAATCATCAAAGAATTTGATTTGCTCAGATTTGTTATTAAAACCTAGTTTGGAAACTTGCTGTAAAAATGAACCATGGCGACCTTATTTCTGCATCGAGCTTGAAGGGGGTTGGAGTGAAGAATGAGCGGTGTGTTAGCAAGCTTTGACTGAAATAGTGGTGATTTTAGTTGATCGGCGGCGTGGATTTTAGGGAAACTCTGATGTTAGTTTTGCGTTCCGTTCGACCCGATGAACTCGATTTTGATTCGAGGCCTGAGTTGTGGTGCTGTGGGTCGTAGATGGATGTAGGGCATTTGGGTGACGTGTGGGTGGTTTCGACGTTGGCCAGAGGGAAGCCGGCACTGGTGCAAGTTGCACGGTGGAGGTAGGTGATATCTGTTGTTTTGGGATTTTGTTTGGATTGGGTACTGGGTTGTAGCGGGTAGATGGGAGTAGGACAAGGGTTTAAGCTCGAAGTAATATGGTTGTGGCTCGGGTTGAAGACGTGTGGGTTATGGGTTATATACAAATTACTGTTATGTTTTTAACAGTTAGTTTTAAACTTAACTGTTTTAATTTTTGAATTGAAACAGTTTTAAAATTTTAAATCAGATTCTTAGATTCATGTGTATAGGTCGAATCAAAATAGAAATGCTTAACTAGATTTGAAATTTTAAATAAGTAAGTTTTAAACTTTTAAAAAGGTTTAAGTTAAAATTTAAATTCTTGTTTTTGAAGTTGAATTGTTTTATAATGAAGTTTATATGATTTGTTTAAATGTTTTAGATAATGATGTTTTCAAACTTATTTTGGAAATAATAAAGGAAATTTATAATTGTTTTATTAATTTACAAATAAAGTTTAAGATAATTCATTAACTTGAATTAGGAATTGTTAAATTAATGATTAAAAGAAATTAATTAATGATTTCTTTATTATTTAATTTAATTTATGAATTAAGTGAATAAAGATTTCAAGATTTATTTAAGATAATATTTTATCTTAAATAATAATTAAGTATTAATAATTTGTAATTAGTTGATTGATTAAAGAATTTTAAGTTAATTCATTTATTTAATTAAAAGGGGTTAATTAAGTAATTAATAAGGTATAATTAATTATTTAATTAACTATTAATTGAGATGATGATTTTAATTAATGACAAATGATTAATTAAATTGTAATTACTTATTAACTAAGTAATTAAGAGTTAATGAAAATAGTAATTAATTAATAAAGGTTTTATTAGATTTTAAATGGGTTTTCTTAATTAATAATTAAAGGATAATACTAGTTAATTAAGAATTAATTAACTATTTTATTTAAGGTTAATTAATTTTAATTAAGAATTAATTAATTATATTAATTAATTAATTTGTAATTAAGGTTGTTAATTAATAATTAAGTTTATTAATTAATAATTAAGAGTTGATTAATTAGTTAAATTAAGTTTAATTAATTAATTATAAAAGTAATTAGTGATTAATTACTTTTGATTAAAGGATTGATTAATAATTAAGGTTTATTAATTTATAGTTGGAGATAATTAATCTAATAATTGAAGATTAATTTGAGTTAATGAGTAATTAAGGATGAATTACTCAATTTTGTTTATGAGATGAGTTTGATCAAGTAAGATAATTAATTTGTTAATTAATTAAGAATAGTCACTTGATAAATAATTAAGTATTATTACTTAATAAGTTTGGTAAGGCTAATTACTTAAAATAAGTAATTGATTAATTGCAGAAGTAACTGAGTTAGGTAAATTACCGATTGGAAGTAATTTTAAATTAGGTAATTACTTGTTAAAGTAATTAAAGGTTTATTACTTGGTGTAATTAGGAAGCAATTAAGAAGTAATCAAGAATAATTAATTACTGTATTTAAGTTGATTAATTAAAAGCAATTAATCTAAGTACGATTAATTAAGGTTCATTAATCGATATGATTAATGAGAATAATTAAGGATTAATTACTTGATTAAGAGTTAATTAATCATGGTTGATTATTTAGGATGGTGATTTAGTAATTGGTTTAACTAATGGTTATTTAAGCAAGATTTATTTTGATGAAGGTAATTAATTTAATTAAATTTTAAATTAATTAAGAAGTAATTAATTTAATTCACTTTAAATTAATTAGTGATAGAGATAGTTAATTTAATTCATTTTAAATTAATTATGTTATGGTTTGAGTTAATCATTGCTTATGAATGATTAGATGACATTGATTGTCTTGAATGCTGTGTGATCTCAGTAATGAGATAAGTATGGTTGTGTGATACGAATGCTTGGTTGAATTGAGATTATCAATTGGAATGTTGACATATGGATTATCTATTATGATATGGATTATATGAATTACCTATTATTTGATAATGTTATCAATTGTGACCTGTGAATTATCTATTCTGCGTATATATAGATAGTTGAATTTAATTGTTTTAAAACCTTTAAAACAACTTGGACTTAAAAGACACGCTTTGGATTTCGATGAGACCGGGATCGGGTTTCCATATTTGGATATCCGAAAACCACATCGATTCCAAATAACGTTAGGTCGTGAGTCAAATTGGAGCTTTGTGAAGACTCGAGGTGTAAGGGCTATACGTTAGTATAACTCTATGGGTGATTCCGTAATGAGTTGACGGAATAGTACTTATAGATTCGAGATGGTGATTTAGAGTGCAAGGGTTATTGTCGTTAACTATGAGGGTGATTCCAAAATGAGTGTAACGAGATAATGCCTTTGGTTTCGTTCGAACCCGGAACGAACTTGTATGGATTGAATGCTTTCAGCACATCGTCAGGTGGACGATGAACATTCTAAGAGATGTGTTCTATAAAGGTAATCGCAGCCTCAAGCCTCATCAACCGGAAATGGCTAAAACAGGGGAGGTGCAGCAAGGCTTCGTGGGTAGCTCCCACTGGAGAGCAAGATACATCCCTGTCTGGATGTCCCTTTATATTTCGGCTGTCTGGGGCGATTACTAGCTAGAATCGCCGGGGTGGTCTTGTTCGGAACTGTTCAGTAAGGAACGGGTCCGGCCTTGTGATGCTGGGGAGTGGGAGTACTCCTCGGTACGGTGATCTAGGACACGTACTGTGACGGGCGGTACCCCAGTAGCCCTGCCATTGTATGGAATCCAAAATCCAATAAGTGCCAACGGTTTTGATTGTATTACCCACTTTTGTGGCTAGTAGCTGGAATTTAATAAATGTAACAATTTCGGCTATTTCATATTTATTTGAAAACCCTAGACACTATTATAATATCATCGGATTTCCTATCAAATGTTTTGGTTAGCGTAAGGTAAAAACTTTTCCATGTTTATGTGTGGGAAGTCTTACGTGATACCTTTTTCTTTCAAAAGGTTTTTAAAATTAAGCAGCTTTAACCCGTTTACTCACACCAGACCCATGTCTGACCCGGAGTTTATTTTTGTTTTCATAAACTCTTGGGTACTCAAATTTTTACGAGTAGCCAGGGTATTCAGGTTAGGTTTGACGAATTCAGGAGGAGAAAAGGAGCAGGAGGCTTCCGCGTGTAGATATATTATTTCCGCTGTGTGTGTTCTCTGAGCTGTTGTCTTTGAGTTGTATAACTAAACGGGTGTTTATAACTGTCTAGTATGTGTTGATTATGCTATGTAACTCTGATGTATATGATACTATGTAAAGTATTATGTGATTAATATAATTTATTCGTTCCGCTGTTTAGATTCTGATGTTGTTTCTTCTTCTTCTATGTCTTTTCTCTTTTCTATCCCTTTCTTTCTTAAATATGATGTGATTTTCCAGGAATGGAAAGTCGGGTCGTCACATAATTTAATCGCAATTCAATTTTAATTTCAATTTAACTGTCAATTTAAATTTTCAACGGTTAATTCAAATGACAAGCTATATGACAATTAAATTTTTATCAAACAACGACAAATAAAATCATAACAATTCATAATGTCAAATTTAACTAGCATAAAGATATTTAGTACGTTTTGAGCGTTATAAAACACTCACCTTGATTTTTACGATTCTAAATCAAATCAAACGGCGTTCGATTTTACTCAAAATTTTCTCTAGCTCCAAATGATTCCAATCCAGTTGCATTGCGTAGTGCTCGACAAAACAATTGCAACGCAATTCGTTTCATCCGATTCCGACCTCGTATGACAAAGATACAACATTTTAAATATTACACGATTAAAATTATAATTAATTTACAAATATTTTAATTATTTTAACCTAAATTGCATCGCAGCCGTCCATCCCTGCAACTCCTGATCGTGGCCGCCCACCCCTTTCTCTTTTCTTTTGTTCGTGCCCATGTACAGGAATCCAACATCACGCTCTAGGGCTTTAGGCCGCACCCTCCACGATTATCTTTTGGTTGATCAAAGACCACCCACAGATGCGCCCACGCGAGAGCCACCCGTGGCTTGAAAGGCTCGAAGCTCGGTCGTCACTATGGCTCGAAAAACGATGATGAATGGCGCGCCTTTGAACGAGTTTTGCCGTTAATCCATGGCTCAGAAAACGATCACAACCGTTGAGATGCTAGATCTCAATGTCCTCTACAATCTTCCTTTATAAATCGGAGCTTGAAAGTGAAGGGATCGCGAGAAAAACGAGGAGGAACGAGAATTTTTTATGGCCATTCATTGTATAAGAGGCGGCCGGCTCCTGAAACCCTAGGGCTTGAGATTTTTGCAAAAGTGAATTGTTAATGGTGCTTATATAGAAAATTTACGCAACACTATTCATCAAAAATTTTCCGAACTCCAAACGAAGCGCGGTGACTGGCGTTTCTAGGGTTCACCCTGCGTTCTAGACACAATGGAACAGGTTTCGGAAGCTAATTCGATCGTATGTGCGAGTTACGGAAATAAACGATCTATTTTAAATTAAACCGATAAAACGAATTTCTATGCGTTTTGGCTCGCCCCGGACAAACGGTAAATCCGATTGACATGAAATTTGAAACCTTACAATAATATCACATTACGGATCCGATGAAACTAGTTTCGTCGAAATCCGAGACTGTTTGAAAAATGGTCAATTTAACTCGTCAATTAAATATTAAAATATTCAATTTTCACAAATTTACTTTTAAGTTCTACAACATCATTCTAACTTTAATATGATAAAATAAAATTTTACAAATCATTTTTAATCATATTAAACCCGTTATTCAATTATTCAATAAATTCCAATTTTAAAATCTTATTAACTCTATTATAATTCCAATATAACTTACATTCACTTTGGAAACCAATTGGAATCATATTAAATCAAATTTCAAGTATTCACTCTATTTTCATATATTAAATTTCAATATCAAATTAATCATATCAAATTCGGAATTTAATTATTCAAACATTTGTAATATTAAATTTAAACAAATTTTATTATTCTTAAATCACTATCTTTTGAGATATTCAAAACGAACTTAAAAATTTAACTTTTGAACCGAACTAAAATTATAGAACAACCATTTCCATTATACGGTTATTCAATTCCCATTATTAAATTATTCAATAAATTCCAAATATTAAATTTAAACAATTTCGATTATCCAATAATTCATTATCTTTTGAAATATTGAAATTGAACTTTTAAGATTCAACTTTTAAAACCAATTCACAATTTAGAACACTATCTTCATTTTACAATTATTCAATTATTCAATAAGTTTTAAATATTTAATTTAAACACTTTTCCTGTTCAATATTCAATATTTGATTTAAATAGATTTTACTTATCAATCAATTACTCTATTATACCCAATGGATTCAACATTTATTATTATTCCAAACGACTTACAATTTTTTTTCTAACACTAAATCACGAAATCTTATTAATTTAGCTATTTCAATTATCGAAAATTTACGAATCGTTACACTCTCCCCCGCTCAAAAATTTTCGTCCCCGAAAAGGAAAAAGAAGGGAAAAGGAACTAAGTATAGAATTCAGCATTAGATATATTTTATTCAAAGTTACCAACTTATAAACAATGAAATTCCATTTATAAAGTCATAACTACGCTTCCACTAAGTTACTCCGAACGGCTTTCCAACCTTAAAAGTTAGTTTTCAAAACAAGTTATAATTTTTTTTTTAATACGGAAAATTTCGGCAGAGTCTCCTTTGCGCGGCTCGATCGAAAAAAAAGTGACAGTATATATATCACAAATATACATCTCATCAAGTGATGAGGCATCCCGCAGGGGAAAAGTGTAAAAGTACGGTACGTAATCTGAGATATGTACCTTATATATTTATTAGCGAGCATATACGGCTAATATAGCGCGAAAGCGAGCTCCAAATGCGAAGCAAGCGCAATCCGCACCTACTATACACTCAACAAACCATGGGAAACATGCATATAGGAAAATAATATCAATATACATCATATAGAACATAACAACTACATGTGCCAATATAGCAAATGCAACAAACAACAAATGCATCCACCAAATCAATTATCATCCAACTATCATCCAACAAATCCATAACCAATCAATATAAATTCACTTCTCATTAATATTTATTTACTTGGTTTTCAATTTTAATCACAACTGATTCATTAACGTTGGATTTTACTAACATTCATTCTCAATTCAATTAGTTAACCTTCACTAATTTATATTTACGTTAATTTACTTCCAATTTGATTTCAATGATTTATAGCTTTCAATTTCATTAACACTTAATGAATTATATACAATCAACTAACAATCATATGACGACCAAATCATACCCAACATAACTAACTTATTATTTTACATTCAATTTGGTTTATCTCTTTTTTATATATATATTATATAATTTTAAAAGAATCGTTTTATATTTGGCATCTTAAATTTCCAATATTAACTTTAATTAAGTCCATAAGCCATACATTATCATCTGTGAGCAATATCAAATCTAATCGCTTATTCGATCACACAGTTTCACTTCCAACTAGTATCGTTCACACGACTCTCTAGTGCGGACTCAGATTTGGTTCCTTGATTGGAAACTGTTACTCTTTTTGCATAGCCACATACTATGATAGATAATTCCAGAATCAAATTAAAAATCCATATCTAGGGTTCGCCGTCGAAAATCGAGTGAAAAATCCTAACTTGGATCGATATAAATCATCTCGAAATTTTGTGCTCGAATTTGGATTAAATTGTTATGCGAATAAAATAATATACGTACAATCTCACGTATTACCTTCCAATGGATTTCTATCCAATCTATCTATACTAAAAAAATTATTGACTTCTATTATTTTTTCTTAATTACTCACAATCCATTATACAGTTAGTATATTCATTTCTTTACATAGCATATTTTTTAACATTATCTTTTCTTAAACATCATATCAAAGAATTTGTTTACTCAAGTTCATTTTAAACATTCTATATAATTTAATTCAAACTCAATTTCTTTTCCCAATTGATTCTTATCTATAAGAAATTCCTTTGTTTACATTTATTTCATTTTCATAATTTCAGTTAATAACGAATTCATTTGTGGAACATTTTATTAACCGGCACTTTAGTTTATTAATCGTCCTATAAAAGTCTAACCTCTTATATATGACTTTTCTTAGTTTACGGTTATCTCAAAGTTACAAATTCAAATTTTTTTTATGCAATTTATATTTATTTACTATAACCAATTTACAAAAGATATTATACAATTCATTTGTCTTTTTTCTTAAGTTCACTTACTTGTTTCATTTATCCATTTATCATTTCATGCTATATTTAAGTATATATAAATTTTTTTTTCACAACCAAATTTTCCATTTATGTACATTTTAATTCCCTTTGAGTTTTCCTTACTTGTATATTTTATTTACTTTCAGGTTCTGTTTATCTATACAATATCTCATTACATATCCAAAACATCATTTTAACTTTTAACATTTGGTAAGTCTTGTTATATGTTATCAGAATGTAATTTTGGTATTATACAAATTTATAGAATTTCATTTTTACTTAATTAGAATATTCACAAATTTAATTTGTTTAAATCCTCTTTACCTTTCATCTTTAAAGTTTTCCCAAAACATAAGCTTAGATATCTTAATCCTCTTATTTTATAAATTTTGGTTATTCACATTTCATTCAAATAATTTGAAAATTACTAATTAACATAACTTAGAAATTTAAATGCCCGGTTCTTTTAAAATCGTTTGAAATAAACATATACACTTATATCTTTAATATATCAAATCATACCTTTGGAGTTTAAACCAAAACCCATTTACCCAAAATAATTTCAAAGAAAAGCAAAGCTTCTCTGAAGTCTTCCCCACTTTGAGACTCGAAAATGGATGTCGATGATGCTGCGCAGTCATCACCGAAATTATTTTCTAGCGATAGAAGAGAGGAGTACTGAATTCATTCCTTCTTAAAAATCCTTTCAAAATATTTCCATTAACATTTTCCAACTAATATTACTATATATTTCTTCAAAGTTTTGAGAACCATTGTCAAACCTCCGGGTCTTAAATTCAATATTTTCCAATTTAAATCTGTTTTAATTTATAAGTCACCTTTATAAAATATTCTTATAGGATTTTACTTTCTTAAAATATTCCACAAGTTGTTTTATCACTGTTCATTTTGTAATTCATCTTATTTATTAAATTACAATATCCAATTAATGATAATAACCAATATTATCACTCCTAACAACCAGGTAAGCTAGATAAGTCACAATAATTTCTGAAATTTTTTCTTTATATACAAAATATAATTAGAGAAAAATTATTTCATTTACCCAATTTCAAAACAATACTATGTCGAATTGTTCTGTTTAAGTGTTTAGAGATTTCTATCAATGACGTTAATTACTTGTATTGACCAGAATCCATAAGCCACTCATCAAATCAATCGACATAATATAAAACATTTTATATCACTAACAAATATGCTCTCTCATATATATTCACTCAGCGACTCATTATAGGGTATTACTACCCTATTTATAAAGAGTCAGACCCCACAAAGCTAAGGTTATTGCTAAACCAAAGCTCTGATACCAACTGTAACGACCCGCCTTTTTGGACGGTTTAAACCGACGATCAAATACACATGCCGGTTCCAAACCATTCAAAAGGAAGATGGTTATTGGGGTAAATAAGAAAAGAAAAGAAATAGAAATAAAGGAAATGAAACAACACAGAATGTTGCAGCGGAACGATAAAATATAATAGTCAAATAAACAGTTCATGAAGCTGTTTACAATACTTTGATCATTATTTATACAATATTTATCAGAGTTATACATATACAACAGAACAAATACAATAATGCAGCAGATAACATGATGCAAAGATAATAAGAGTAATAGTATACCAAATCTTCGTATAGATCTTCAATAAGCTGAAAAACTCAGGTCCGACCCGAGCGTAATGAGAAGACAAAACACTCGAGTCAGGACTAAAATATCCTCATGTAAGTTAAATCAATCGTAAATAAATATGAGTGTAGCAACGTCAGAGATGTTTACGGGGTTTGACATCTCATATCCAGTGTCAACGTGCGTGTAGTAACTTAAGAGATGTTACGGGATTTTCCATCTCTCAAGGATCCGTTAAACTATCTACTATGTAGTACAATACGCTATTATAATATGTCTACAGTAAAGTAAAAGTATTAAAATAGCGTTAAGGCGTTACCATAATTCCCCTTAACACATTTTTATAATGCCATAGTCTATACAGCACCGTAAGCCCCACCGTAAACTGGTGGTTATCTGAGGGTACCCCATAGGTATAACACAAAACAAAACGTAGTGGTCGCGAATAGGATAATCAGAATGACAAGGTACATGAGGCGATACCAACTATGATACTAGTAGTTGCGTGATCCGGACTGATGTTGAGCATAGCCAGCAGCTACCCCAACACCGCGAAACAACACTCCCAAATCAAGGGGTGCACCCAAATCGAATCACAAATGTAATAGATATGGTATCGAAGAAGTGTGTCCGCTAGAGATGGTGAACCTCAATGGCCCGGTGCGGCTCCAGTTTTAGTCATGTCAGGGGTCATCCAATATCGTTCTCTTTCTTCAATCAACGCGTTCACCAAACCATCCACTTCATTCTGGATCAACACTCCGCGTATAATAGTTATTAAAGTGGTTTTCGGTATCGACAGAGAGTATGTCCATATTTGATCCCGGTCTCTTTAATAACTACATATTATTACACCGGTGGCTCTTTTACATTTCAAATCGATTCATAATTTATATCAAAATTTCATATTCACTTCAAAATCAAATCCATTTCAAATATCATCATAGCTATTCAAAATGTAAGATTCCGTTTCAAAAATCATTTTTCGCCTCAATATCTCATTTCGATTTCAAGATCATTTCGAATTTCAATTTAAGTTGCAACTTCATTTAACCCGATTCGTATTTAAATTCAAGATTTAAATATAAATATTTCACCTTATTGACCAGTTTGAATTTTTAGAAAATAGTTTTAAGTAGTTTAAAAGTAGTTTTAAATATTAAAATAGTTAAAAATACTTAAAATCTTAAAATGGATTTAAAATAGATAAATTAGTTTAAAATAATTTGACTTGGGTTAAGTAGATTTAAAATAAATTAAAATATTTTAAGTATTTAAAAATGGTTTATATAACAGTGTAATTTGGAAAACAAAATAAACAGCTTCAAAACCAGTCCATTTCAATTATAACTTCCCAATTCAAATCAATTTCAATTTCCATTCTACTGATTCAATTTCGATTTCAATTCAAATCAATGTCAACTTTGACTTCAAATTTATTCAATTTTATATTCATTTTCAATTAATTCAATTTCAATTTATATCGATTTGGAGCTTGATTTTTCAAAAATATCCATTTATAACACTTAACAAAATTATCCATCAATATTCAAGTTTAAATCCGTATTTCAAATATGGTTCAATTCCAAGCTCGATTTCAAAATATCATTTTTATATCACTTTTACTTAGTAATATTCAAAGCTTGAATTAAGGTTAAATCTTTATACAAATCAATTTTCGAAATTTAATCATATATCGAATTTAAATTCCAAAGTCTCCACTTTAATTATTTAACAATTTCTTTTAACCAAAATTTATTTCAACATTCCACACTCATTTTTTCCGATAAATTCAATTTCTATAAATTGATTTCTATTTATAACTTTTAAATCAAAACATTTAAATAAATTTCAAATCGACGATTTTTAAAATTATTAATTTAGCCAATTCGGTGTCCGTATATAATTTTCTATCTTATGGCCAAGTAATTATTTATTTCAATTAAATGTCAGGGATGAGTATATATTACTCAAACCAATCACAGTGTCATATGTATGCATAACAGTATATATAAGCAAATAAACATCCAAACATTTAAACATCAACCAATAACATCCATCAAAATACATAATCCAATAGACAATACAATTCATGGCAGTTTCATAGTTATCAATGTCAGGTAATTTAATTTCAATTCAATTTTAATTTCAATTTAACTGTCAATTTAAATTTTCAACGGTTAATTCAAATGACAAGCTATATGACAATTAAATTTTTATCAAACAACGACACATAAAATCATAACGCTTCATAATGTCAAATTTAACTAGCATAAAGATATTTAGTACGTTGTGAGCGTTATAAAACACTCACCTTGATTTTTACTATTTTAAATCAAATCGAACGAAGTTCGATTTAACTCAAAATTTTCTCTAGCTCCAAATGATTCCAATCCAGTTGCATTGCGTGGTGCTCGACAAAACGATTGCAACACAATTCGTTTCATCCAATTCCGACCTCGTATGACAAAGATACAACATTTTAAATATTACACGATTAAAATTATAATTAATTTACAAATATTTTAATTATTATAATCTAAATTGCATCGCAACCGTCCATCCCTGCAACTCCTGATCGTGGCCGCCCACCCCTTTCTCTTCTCTTTCGATCGTGCCCACGTCTAGGAACCCAACATCACGCTCTAGGGCTTTAGGCTGCACCCTCCACGATTAGCTTTTGATTGATCAATGACCACCCACAGATGCGCCCATGCGAGAGCCACACACGGCTTGAAAGGATCGAAGCTCGGTCGTCACTATGGCTCAAAAAATGATGATGAACGGCGCGCCATTGAACGAGTTTTGCCGTTAATCCATGGCTCAGAAAACGATCAAAACCGTTGAGATGCTAGATCTCAATGTCCTCTACAATCTTCCTTTATAAATCGAAGCTTGAAAGTGAAGGGATCGCGAGAAAAACAAGGAGGAATGAGAATATTTTCTGGCCATTCATTGTATAAGAGGCGACCGGCTCCTGAAATCCTAGGGCTTGAGATTTTTGCAAAAGTGAATTGTTAATGGTGCTTATATAGAAAATTTACGAAACACTATTCATCAAAAAATTTCCGAACTCAAAACGAAGCACGGTGACCGGCGTTTCTAGGGTTTACCCTGCGTTCCGGACACAATGGAATAGGTTTCGGAAGCTAATTCGATCGTATGTGCGAGTTACAGAAATAAATGATCTATTTTAAATTAAACCGATAAAACGAATTTCTATGCGTTTTGGCTCGCCCCGGACAAACGGTAAATCCGATTGACACGAAATTTGAAACCTTATAATAATATCACATTTCGGATCCGATGAAACTAGTTTCGTCGAAATCCAAGACTGTTTGAAAAATGGCTATTTTAACTCGTCAACTAAATATTAAAATGTTCAATTTTCTCAAATTTACTTTTAATTTGATTTTAAAAGTTCTACGACATCATTCTAACTTTAATATGATACAATAAAATTTTACAAATCATTTTTAATCATATTAAACCTGTTATTCAATTATTCAATAAATTCCAATTTTAAAATCTTATTAACTCTATTACAATCCCAATATAACTTACATTCACTTTGGAAACCAATTGGAATCATATTATATCAAATTTCAATTATTCACTCTATTTTCATATATTAAATTTTAATATCAAGTTAATCATATCAAATTCGGAGTTTAATTATTCAAACATTTGTAATATTAAATTTAAACAAATTTTATTATTCTTGAATCACTATCTTTTGAGATATTCAAAACGAACTTAAAAATTTAACTTTTGAAACGAAATAAAATTATAGAACAACCATTTCCATTATACGGTTATTCAATTCCCATTATTAAATTATTCATTAAATTCCAAATATTAAATTTAAACAATTTCGATTATCCAATAAATCATTATCTTTTGAAATATTGAAATTGAACTTATAAGATTCAACTTTTAAAACCAATTCACAATTTAGAACACTATCTTCATTTTAAAGTTATTCAATTATTCAATAAGTTTTAAATATTTAATTTAAACACTTTACCTATTTAATATTCAATATTTGATTTAAATAGATTTTACTTATCAATCAATTACTCTATTATACCCAATGGATTCAACATTTATTATTATTCCAAACGACTTACAATTTTTTTTCTAACACTAATTCACGAAATCTTATTAAATTAGCTATTTCAATTATCGAAAATTTACGGGTCGTTACAGAGGTGGTGCTGTTATAGATGGTGGTGGTGATGGTGGGGCTGATGGAGTAGGGTCCGAGCTATGTTAGAGGAAGAGGAAGGCAAAATACAAATGAAAAGAGGAGAAAAGTGAGAGAAAGAAGACGTTGGAAAAACTTGCAAATATTTTCAGAAATTGATGTGGCCGTGAGTTTTGAGGAGATAAGAAATTTCTCACGTGAAAACCACAGAAGAATACACGACTAACATAAGAGAAGGGACGGCCGAAAGACAGAAATAAAGAGTCAAAGGAAAGTAATGAAAAGGCAAAGGTAAATGAAAAGACACAAGTAATATGAAAAGCTTTTGACTATTTGAATTTCCAGTTTTCTTTTAAATTCAATATAAACAAAATAAAATCAGTAAATAAAATTAAATCTAAACTAATTAAATTAGTAATGAAAATAAAAAATATCTTGGAAAATCGAAAAATAAATAAAGAAATACCTTATTTAATTGAAACTAGCATTAAAAATTGTAAACAAAATACAATGAACATTTTAAAATTATAACTACACTTTTAAAAAGATATAAAAATAAAATATATGCATAACATGTCATGTTACACATATATACACAATTAGAGCATGATATGACATACAAAAATATTATTTATATAAATTATAATAAACAGTTTTGGTAAATAAAATAATTTAAATACAATAGTGTAAAAATCATAACTTTTACAATATTAATCGGATTTCAACAAAACGAAAAGCAGTATACTTGAAATTTTATTTATTTTCATAATAAAAGATAAAATTAAAAAATTCAAAAATTTAAATTTAATGTCAAAGTTTGACCATATTGACCAAAATTCACATTTTTGGAAAATGTTCTATTTATTCATGTTTGAAATTCCAATTTACATTAAAATCTAAATTTATATTTAAAGTAACAAAAATTATTCATTTTAGTAAATAAAAATAGGTTTTTAAATCAAGAATTCAAATAAAATAATTAAAATATACAACTAAAATAATCACAAAATACAAGGTTGTTATAAAAATGCTTTTCTCCATGGCGGCCATAAAGAAGAAGTATATACGGAGCAACCACCTGGCTTTGTTGCTAAGGAGGAGAATGGTTTAGTTTGTCGTCTCAAAAAAACTTTATATGGACTAAACAAAGTCCTCATGTTTGGTTTGGAAAATTTAGTCAAGCTATTGAGAATTTTGGTTTGAAGAAAAGCAAAGCAGACCACTCAGTGTTCTATAAAAATTTAGAGAACGGAATTATTTTGCCAGTTGTTTATGTGGATGATATTGTTATTACAGGAAGCAATAAAGTAGGGATTGAGTCTCTTAAACAATTTATTCATACTCAGTTTCACACAACAGATTTGGGAGAACTGAAATATTTTTAAGGTGTTGAGGTTTTAAGGAGTAACGAAGATATTTTCTTGTCTCAAAGAAAGTATGTAATTGACTTAATAAAAGAAACAGGAAAGCTAGGATCAAGACCATGTAGTACTCCAATGATTCCAAATATGCAACTAACAAAAGAAGGAAAATTACTTGAAAATCCAGAAATGTAGAGAAGATTGGTGGGAAAATTGAATTATCTTACTGTTACTCGTCCTGACATTGCATATTCTATTAGTGTTGTAAGTCAATTCATGTCATCTCCAACAGTTCACCATTGGACTGCTTTAGAACAGATTTTATTCTACTTAAAAGGAACAGTTGGATTGGTTATTGTTTATACAAATCATGTGCATAACCAGGTTGAATGCTTTTCAGATGCTGATTGGGCAAGTTCTAACATAGATAGAAGATCTACAACAGGGTTTTGTGTTTTTGTTGGAGGAAACTTAATTTCACGGAAAAGTAAGAAGCAAAATGTTGTCTCACGTTGAAGTGCAGAATCAGAGTATCAAGCTATGGAAAAATCTATATGTGAGATAGTTTGGATATATCAACTTTTGAATGAAGTAGGACTGAAACTATTATTCCAGCTAAATTATGGTGTGATAACAAAGCTGCTATTTATATTGTATCTAATCCTATGTTCCATGAACGAACCGAACACATAGAGATTTACTGTCAATTTGTTCGGGATAAAATACAAGATGGTTTAATATCTACAGAATATATGGAGACTGAAGAGCAGGTTGTAGATATCTTCACCAAAGCTGTGAATGGAGTCAGAATTAATTACTTGTGTAACAAGTTGGGCATGATTAACATCTATGCTCCAACTTGAGGGGGAGTGTTAAATATAGGGTGATTTACTCTACTTATCTTAATAATCCCTTACCTTTCATTATTTAGTTATTTCCGTTTATTACCTTTCCCATTATAAACTTTCCTGGTTTAACTATTTGGTGTGTGTATATATAAACACCTCTTCTTGTAAATCAATTGAATGGGTATCAATAAAATAAGTTGCTTTTGCTTTCACCTCTATGTCTGTTCTTATAAATTATATTCAATACCTTACTAATTAACACATCCTAAAGTTGCAATATTATAAAAGTACAAAGAAGATAAATTACATACCATATAATACATACGTACTTTTAACATCCAATATCACCTTTTACATTGAATCAGTAAAACTATAAATATATATACAAACAAATAAAATAAAATGTTTATATAACCGCTCAAGTATGCTGTAAACAGTTATATATATAAACAACTCATATAACATATTACATAAACAATTATATATATATATATAACCTTATGTAGTATAAATAACAAAATCAGATTATATATAATGCTATTAAAACATATATAAGGTGACGAGCAACTTATAATTAAAATCTTATAACTGTCAAAGTATAACTTATATATTATTATATATATACAAACTGTAAAATACTTAATAACAACTAGTTATATATAACATATATATAGAAATGAAATTTGATAGAATTCGTTCTTTGTAAAAGTACATATATATACAACCTTATATCGGTATATATACAGAAACAATCATTATATAAACAATTATATATTTCAACATTCATAATGAAAATCGATATAACTAATATAGCACAATATATACTCACAGATTACAAAACTTGTATAACAACATATTATATATAATTTATATAATAACCACATATATAAACTAAAATATATAAATATAACTTATATAAATTCAAATATAATGAAATTTGAAAATCCTATAGACTAACATATAAACTAATAGTAATTTTTTTAATGTAAACTATAATATGTAGCATACTTTATATATAAAACGTAGGACATATATACATATATAAACTTTCATGTATAACTAATAGATTGTATAAATATATTTTTTAAACACATTATGTAATTTAACATAAAATTCAATTACCTAATTCCTACATCTACTATCGCATGTCAACAAAGAGGAGAGGAGTAGTTAGATCTCGGCAAGAAAAGGAAGCTGGAGAAAGAGAGAGAAAATGGCCGGAGGTGGCTGTTGGCCTTGCTGAAGAAAACGTGGAGGTGAGTTGAGTGGTAGGCTTGCATGGCTGCCTGCGAGAGAAGGAGGGGCGGAGGTGTACGGTGATTGATGTGGGCATTTGATCTCGTCTGGAGGAAGTTCGACCAAAGCTTTAAGGTGGAGGAGAAGGCGTGTGGTGGAGCATTGAAAAAGGAAAACGAAATGGAAGGAAGGAAGAAGATACATAGGCAAAAGATATATATATATATATATATATGAATATATATATATATCGTACAACCTTACCTATTCTTTTTTTTGAACGAATAGGCAGAAGAAGATGTAAGAACCGGGTGACAAAAATCAATAGCAGAGAAAACAAATGGTTATAACAGTTCGATTCCTAATGGAAGACAACTGAACAGATGATTAACCCAAAAGGTTGAAAGTGAGAAACGGTATAGCTACCGTTTTCATGGATTTCGCTATGTACCAGACTTCAAAACACATAATTGAATATACCATAGAGATCATGACGACGAGACGATCGAAATGGTATACAGATATTAGTGGTACGATCATCCAACCAAAGTCGATAATCAATACCAAAAGTGCTGCTAAAACGTCAGAATTAAGGTAGACGGAGCAATAGCAATCAAAATTTAGAGAAGCGAAAGATGACGTCACACTCAGAAGATGATTTAAAAATTTATTCTACAAAAATATTCAGGTTTGAAAAACATTTTATTATCAACTAAAATTAATTGATTTCAATTTAAATAAAATTACACAAGAAAATAAATTTCCATATTATCAGATGAAAATTTACCATTTTCTATATTTAATTAGATGTATTCCAAATATAAAAATTTTCTTTCAAAATTAAATTATTAAAATTTCACAAAATTTCCAATTAAATATATTATAAAAACCATCAAAATTTTTGGGCCGTTACACTCTCCCCCACTCAAAACTTTTCGTCCCAGAAAAGGAGGGAGGTAAGAGAACCAGAAAGAAAAATAGATTGAAATACAAATAAAGCAATTAATTTAAACCAATTAAATTTTAGTTTAAATTAATTAATATTCAATAATTTATTTTAAATTCAAGGTATTTTCATTAAGTTGATTTAATTTCAGTTCTATTGTTGTTTGTTACAAAAGCTATTTTAAACAAAATTTATTTAATTTATCCCATTTACCATTCAATCAACTAATTATTCCATTTATCTCTATTAACATTTTTATAATTAAAATTTAAATGTATAACATTTATTGTAACCACTCAAATTTTATTTATAATTTCTTTTAACATCATTTTACATTATAAATTATTCAATTACATATTCAACTTCTGAATGATTTAGGTAAGTTATATTAGAATATAACTCATCATTATACAAGTAAAATTTTCCCAATTCAATTATTCAAGTTTAAATATTTATTCAAAAATTTGGCTTCATTTTATAATTGAAATCACCCGTTTCAAAATTTAAGAGTTAAATTTTCGATTTCACTTCAAACAATTTATATATATATATATACACACACACACATATCAAATCAAATCTATAAACATATATTTATATGTTATAAATCAAGTCATATTTCAGAAATTCAAGTCAAATTCATTTTTCCACAACATAAATAGTAGCAAAGCTAGTGATTGGTCTCTCCACTTCGAAACTCGAAAATGAATGTTGATGATGCGGCCGTCATCACTAAAAGTATTTTCCAGCGACAAAGAGAAGAGTACTGATTTAAAACTTGTAAATTCTTTGGAAATGATTTCTATTCGAAACACTTTATATAATATACTTTTTAAAACGTTAATACCAAAGTTGAAATCACTGGAAATTAAATCCTCAATTTTTAGATTTAAATTCAGTTAAATTTCCAAAATAGTTTCTAAATCATGTTTTTATTTCCCAATTACTTATATCATGTGACAATAATTAATGATTTACAAAGCAATAAATGAAAATCAAATATTATCATTTCAAACAACCAATTCATTTAACTATTTAATTTTAGAAAAATTTACTTATATATAATATAACCATATATAATTTATTTCATTTACCAAATTTTAAAAATTAAATTGTGTCAGTTTGCTTTGTTCAAGTATTTTGGAATTCCTATCGATATCATTGATCAAACGGATCGATTGAAAACCCAAATCAACACTAACAGCACATTCAACACAGTATATAAAACGTTTAAATTTTACTTATAAAAACACTCCCTCACTCGATGACAAAGAATGGACTAAAACAAGAATAGAAATCCAAGTTAGAGAAATCTTAATCAAAGAGAATTCTAATTAGAAGATATGATCATACCGAAGATAAGATGATAAATAACAAAATAGAAAGATTGATATACTTATATAAATCACGGGCGACCTTGACCGAGTCAACCGTGACTTCAAGAGTAAGATTGACGTAGAACTCTGAGGCAAATCGACATCCGATCACAAGAGGTAGAATTCTAGTATTACAAGAGATAGCAGCTGTAACAACCCGCCTATTTAACGATTACATATTTAAATGTTTGATTTATATATGGCGTCGTTATTCGGATTTTGGGGTCCGAAATGTCACTTTTTGCAAACGGTCGAATTGGAGCTCAAGACCACTTCCATTGAGTTCAAAATATCGTTTGTAATCTTTTTAAGTATAAGCTTCGATATGTTTGGAGTAAGTCGTAATTGGCTACTTTTTCTAGTTGGGTTTTGGGTTTGGGTTCAGCCCACTAGCTAACTAAACCCACTTAACCCCTCTACTTCAGCCCTCTCCTCTCCATTCACTCTCATTTCATTTCATTTCTTAAGTTAAAACTGAAATGGGGGAAGAGAAAAAGAATTAGGAAATTCCAAGCCCTAGTTTCCTTTGCAAAGCTTGAATTCTTGCTCCAAAATCAAGTAGAAGCCATTGGTAAGCCTCCTCTTCATCTTCTCTATCTCTTTCTCTCTTCAATCTCAGATATTCCCAAACCTAAATTTAGGAAATAGTTGTTTTGATCTTAGATTGAAGCTTGTTGAGTTGAAGTGGAGATTGGTTGATCTTCTCCTTGCAATTGTGCTTCTTTTCCTTTGTTTTTGTGTAAAAAGGTGAGTTTTTAACTCACATCTACCTCTCTTGCTATCATTGATGTTGGGTATGATTTCCTAACAAATATTCATGTGCTATTGCTTTGATTTGAAAAAGATTTGGAATTCATTTGATAAGGGCAAGAAGTGCTGGAAAACAGCCTTCGGCCGACCGAGCGCAAGCTCCGGTCGACCGACATGCTTCCAGACCACTTCATTGCTTCTGTTTTGGGTGCAGGAAATTGGCTTCGGCTGACCGACCCAGGAAGTCCGGTCGACCGACCTGCTTCCCGAGAGTTTTTATGAACAGTGTCCGGTCAACCGAGCCCTGTAGGCGGCCGACCGACCTACTGCTGTTTTGCCTGTTTTTGATCGTTTTGATAGATTTTCCAAACCTTATCGATTCAAGTTGGTTTTAATGGTTGTTATTGCATCTTTGGGTTTGATAACTTGCTTTTGACTTCATTCACGATTTTAATAAATAATCCCTCTAAATCGTATTAAAAGCTCCCTTCTCCGCTTTATAAATTTCTATTTAAACACACACAATTTTGCACTTCGAACGAAGTGGAAAGGTGATTAAATGGTTAGGTAAAACATGGGCCATGAATCCGTGCATTCACCTTTCCGATTAATCCCCGACCTATTCGATTGATCGTTTTGACCCTTGTGTCTGGTTTACCGATGAGATGAGGTGAACTTTTAATGCTTTGAGTGTGAAAATGGCTAATGGATAGTAAACCGTTTAGTGCGAACGAGTGGTTATGGGACGCACGTTAACACTTTTCGGGTTCCTCTTCGAGAGTTGTGACACATTCCGCCAGTTAGTGGTGTCCAATACTGGGTCTCTGACCTTCACCACTACGGTTTGTTGCCCTATAAAGTATCGCTCCGATGTTGGCCTTATGTGCCGCATGAGTGATATTGGGTTTGTTGCCTTCGGGTTTGTACCTTCGGGTGTGTGCCTTCGGGTTTGTTGCCCTATATAGTATCGCTCTGATGTTGGCCTTATGTGCCTCATGGGTGGTATTTGGGTTTGGAGTCTTCGGGCTCATGGATCCTTGTTTATACAGTACTGAGCTCGAGCAATTTTCTGATATTTCATTGATATGTATATTCCCTTGGTATCGCCCTTCGGTGTTGGTCATTATGAGCGGCACGATGCGTAGCATTTACCTTGCGGAACTTGTATACCTTATTGGTATTTGTTATTGGCTTTTTGGCTTGATTTGGGATATTTGTGTCCTTTGTTTCTATATGTTGCCGATAATATGAGGCTTGTTATCATATGATTCATCTTTTGTTAGATGATTGTGTTATCTCCTTTAGAGATATTTGTTATGCTTTGAAACCATGCAGGTTTATTGTTGTTCATTTTATTTAACTGATATGTTATCTAGACTGACCAGTGTATTTTATACTCGGGTCAGACCGAGATGTTTCAGGTTAGGTGCTTTGGACTTAGCCTCTTTTGCTTCCGCATGGACTATTCCGCTAGTTTCTTTTTGTCTTAGCTTTCTCGTAGTCCTTATATGTTGTAACTCTGATATGTATTCTTGTGAACTAATTTGTATATTGTGGTTTGCTATACCACTTGATATGTATCATTTTGTATACTCTTTTATGTATCTATATATTTGTACGTGATGATTTACTGTTCTGTGACGTATATTACATTTGAGTTGTTATATTCTGTTCTGATAGATCCTATAGCCATTGTAGTCTTGCTTTAAATATTTATTGAATACGTCGAAATGTTTGTGATTCTACTTTTCGACGTGTTTAGTGAATAGTTAAGGTAAGATTACACATGGTCGCTCCTATCCAGCCTTATTCTCCGTGTTAGCAGACGGTATTATCTATACAATACTCTTTGCTAACGTGGGTATAGAGGTGGGGCGTCACAGCTTGGTATCAGAGCTGCGTTCAGAACAAAATATGATAAACACAGAACAGAAGCACATATTACGGTACATCAAAGTTTAACAAGTGTTACAGATCTTTGAATCATCGTGCTTTTATTCCCTCCGTGTTTTTGGGGTAGATAGGATTTGGGGAATACGTCTAGGAATAAGTAAATTTTTCTTGAAAGATTATTACATAAAGATAATTGTAATTTTGAAAGTCTTAGCTTTTTGGGAAAGAAAATTAATTTAAAAGAACTCTTTCTTTTTGATATCCCTATTCTTGTTATTCCCGTAGGGAACCAATGCTTTATCTTTTGTACCAATGCTAATCGTATTGGTTTGGATGTCGTTCACTTGCAAAAGAGAACATGCTATCATTTATTCTTCTAAATAGTTATAGCCTATCGAGACTAGATATGCCACTCATGATTTAGTGCTCGCGGCTATCGTTTTCGCTTTTAGAGTTTGGCATCATCGTTTAATTATGGCGGAGAAATTTGTTCTCTACCTCGATCATAAATCTTTGGAATATTTATTTTCTCATAAGGAGCTTAATGATGGCTTGAGTTCCTTGCATCTTATGACCTTGATATTCTTTGTATACTCCCGGAAGGGGGATCGTGTTGCCAATGCACTTTGTTGTAAGCAACAAGTGATTGTTTCTTTGTTGATGTCCGAATGGAATGATCTTTTTACCAAGTTCATCGGACGTTTTATTGTGCTTCTTTTTTTTGGGCTTCGGTTTATTGACGTATTGTTTGCATTACGTCGGTGTTCCGAATATTTGAGCTTAGGAATCTAGAGAATTCTCTGAGCAAGCAAGTTCGGGCTTATCTTTTCGTGCCCTTTATTGTGAGCTTCTTCTTCGGATATTCTTTTGTGTGGATATGCCTTTTGGTTGTTACTATTTATTTTCTCCTTAAGTATTGCAAGGACGCAATTTCTTTAAGGAGGGGAGATCTGTAACAACCCGCCTATTTAACGATTACATATTTAAATGTTTGATTTAAATATGGCGTCGTTATTTGGATTTTGGGGTCCGAAATGTCACTTTTTGCAAACGGTCGAATTGGAGCTCAAGACCACTTCCATTGAGTTCAAAATGTCGTTTGCAATCTTTTTAAGTATAAGCTTCGATATGTTTGGAGTAAGTCGTAATTGGCTACTTTTTCTAGTTGGGTTTTGGGTTTGGGTTCAGCCCACTAGCTAACTAAACCCACTTAACCCCTCTACTTCAGCCCTCTCCTCTCCATTCACTCTCATTTCATTTCATTTCTTAAGTTAAAACTGAAATGGCGGAAGAGAAAAAGAATTAGGAAATTCCAAGCCCTAGTTTCCTTTGCAAAGCTTGAATTCTTGCTCCAAAATCAAGTAGAAGCCATTGGTACGCCTCGTCTTCATCTTCTCTATCTCTTTCTCTCTTCAATCTCAGAAATTCCTAAACCTAAATTTAGGAAATAGTTGTTTTGATCTTAGATTGAAGCTTGTTGAGTTGAAGTGGAGATTGGTTGATCTACTCCTTGCAATTGTGCTTCTTCTCCTTTGTTTTTGTGTAAAAAGGTGTAAAAAGGTGAATTTTTAACTCACATCTACCTCTCTTGCTATCATTGATATTGGGTATGATTTCCTAACAAATATTCATGTGCTATTGCTTTGATTTGAAAAAGATTTGGAATTCATTTAATAAGGGCAAGAAGTGCTGGAAAACAGCCTTCGGCCGACCGAGCGCAAGCTCCGGTCGACCGACCTGCTTCCAGACCACTTCTTTGCTTCTGCTTTGGGTGCAGGAAATTGGCTTCGGCAGACCGACCCAGGAAGTCCGGTCGACCGACCTGCTTCCCGAGAGTTTTTTATGAACAGTGTCCGGTCGACCGAGCCCTGTAGGCGGCCGACCGACCTGCTGCTGTTTTGCCTGTTTTTGATCGTTTTGATAGATTTTCCAAACCTTATCGATTCAAGTTGGTTTTAATGGTTGTTATTTCATCTTTGGCTTTGATAACTTGCTTTTGACTTCATTCACGATTTAAATAAATAATCCCTCTAAATCGTATTAAAAGCTCCCTTATCCGCTTTATAAATTTCTATTTAAACACACACAATTTTGCACTTCGAACGAAGTGGAAAGGTGATTAAATGGTTAGGTAAAACACGGACCATGAATCCGTGCATTCACCTTTCCGATTAATCCCCGACCTATTCGATTGATCGTTTTGACCCTTGTGTCTGGTTTACCGATGAGATGAGGTGAACTTTGTAATGCTTTGAGTGTGAAAATGACTAATGGATAGTAAACCGTTTAGTGCGAACGAGTGGTTGTGGGACGCACGTTAACACTTTTCGGGTTCCTCTTCGAGAGTTGTGACACATTCCGCCAGTTAGTGGTGTCCAGTACTGGGTCTCTGACCTTCACCACTACGGTTTGTTCCCCTATAAAGTATCGCTCCGATGTTGGCCTTATGTGCCGCATGAGTGATATTGGGTTTGTTGCCTTCGGGTTTGTACCTTCGGGTGTGTGCCTTCGGGTTTGTTGCCCTATATAGTATCGCTCTGATGTTGGCCTTATGTGCCTCATGGGTGGTATTTGGGTTTGGAGTCTTCGGGCTCATGGATCCTTGTTTATACAGTACTGAGCTCGAGCAATTTTCTGATATTTCATTGATATGTATATTCCCTTGGTATCGCCCTTCGGTGTTGGTCATTATGAGCCACATGATGCGTAGCATTTACCTTGCGGAACTTGTATACCTTATTGGTATTTGTTATTGGCTTTTTGGCTTGATTTGGGATATTTGTGTCCTTTGTTTCTATATGTTGCCGATGATATGAGGCTTGTTATCATATGATTCATCTTTTGTTAGATGATTGTGTTATCTCCTTTAGAGATATTTGTTATGCTTTGAAACCATGCAGGTTTATTGTTGTTCAGTTTATTTAACTGATTTGTTATCTAGACTGACCCGTGTATTTTACACTCGGGTTAGACCGAGATGTTTCAGGTTAGGTGCTTTGGACTTAGCCTCTTTTGCTTCCGCATGGACTATTCCGCTAGTTTCTTTTTGTCTTAGCTTTCTCGTAGTCCTTATATGTTGTAACTCTGATATGTATTCTTGTGAACTCGTCTGTATATTGTGGTTTGCTATACCACTTGATATGTATCATTTTGTATACTCTTTTATGTATCTATATATGTGTGTGTGATGATTTACTGTTCTGTGATGTATATTACATTTGAGTTGTTATATTCTGTTCTGATAGATCCTATAGCCATTGTAGTCTTGCTTTAAATATTTATTGAATATGTCGAACTGTTTGTGATTCTACTTTTCGAGTGTTTAGTGAATAGTTAAGGTAAGATTACACATGGTCGCTCCTATCTAGCCTTATTCTTCGTGTTAGCAGACGGTATTATCTATACAATACTCTTTGCTAACGTGGGTATAGAGGTGGGGCGTCACAGCAGCATCATAAACCAAAGATATAGAAATCTCCGGTGAATTAATGCTTAATGTAAAGGAGTTTCAACAATTTACAAATCAATCAGTGGAGTTATGGGATACTTCAGAATCTAAAGAACATGAATAGGAAAGACAAGGATGGATTTCAGAACAAGTGGGAGAGTTCCAAAATTCAAAGGGAACCAAATCAAAGAGGAAGAGATTCAAGCACGACGAAAGTGATTCTGTAATTAAATTTTATTACATATGCTAAGTTTTTCCTAAAACTAGAGCTCTGATACCAACTGTAGCACTTGGTATTTTCAACCATTCGCATCCACATATGTCGGATTTGAATTGCTCAAAATATCGGATTGTTAATTTAAATTTGGCAAAACTCAGCATATATAGTAAATAAATAAATCACAGAATCATAAATACAGAGTAATATAAAAGTAAGCAACGGAAAAAATGAATAGTAGTTCGTGAAGCTACTATATATAACAAAGTTAAATAAGATACAACAGAAGTCTCAAATACAATAGTCAAATACAAGATTAGGATGCATCATTGGAATCAACTAAAAAACTGCTAGCTGAATAGATAGATGGATCTCCAAGCGAAGCTCCAACTCTAAAGGCGAGTTTCAAAAGCTGTATCACTCAGTCTGACCCGAACGTAAACAAAAAACACAAAACACTCAAATCAGGATTAACATTCTTATATCAACCGATCCAACTCAAGTGAAATATCAACTGAAATATAAGTAACTCAAAGGATGTTTGGGATAACCATCCTCTAAAGATCCGTTAAACTATCTACAATGTAGTAGTATACGCTATTATAATAAAGCCTATAGTAAAGTAAACTATTAAAATAGAGTTAAGGTGTTACCTATATCCCCCTTAAAACATTTTTTAGTGCCAGTAGTCTATACAGTACCGTAATACCTCCTAATCGTAGGCTACCAGAGGATATTCCATAGGTATAACACAAAACAAACTCGTAGTGGTCTCGTTAGGGTAGGTGACACGGCACAACAAGGCAATGGTAGGTTAGATATACCAATTACACTTCCGGGATGGTGGTAATGCATAGTCGCAACTACCGCCTACCTCGAGCCATACTCCCGAAAATCCGAAGGTGCACACCAAATCAATCACAAAGTAATAGAATGGCATGCGAAGAAGTGTGTCCGATCGGAGGAGCTACCTCACTTGGCCCTCGATTGCTCATGTTTTAGCCACCTTATGCCAACTCACGAAATTCGGGTCCATGTATATACCTCAATTGAATGTCGCCATCATCCTCATTCTGGAATCACCACTACATACACGGTTGTTTAAGTGGTTTTCGGTATTAGCAGAGAGTATGGCAATATCTGATCTCGGTCTCTTTAACAACCAAACTTTATTACAACACCGCAGTCTTTTCAAAAGGGTTTATACTTTAAACCAAAATATCATTTCCATTTCAAAAATCATATGAATACAATACCATATCCACTTCAAAACCAAATACAATATCATTTACATTTCAAATATATCCATTTCCAAAAATCATAGCACTTCAAATTTATAACACTTTCGAAATTATAAAGCTTCTAAAATCCTAATACTTTAGAAATCATACTTAGAAATCATAATACTTCGGAAATCATAATTTAGAAATCATAATACTTTGGAAATTATAACACTTTGGAAATCATAATTTAGAAATCATAATACTTTGGAGATCGTAAATCTTTTGAAACCATAACACTTTCCTTTAAACATTTTAGATATTAATAATATTACATATAATAAAATAGTTTATAAAATAAAATTGTTTGTGTAACAACCGTGATTTTACTGCCGTCGAAATAGAAATTCAAAATAGAAATTTTAATTTGAGATTTGAAAAATAGAATAAATAAAAGTGAAATCCACTTCAAAGTCAAATGAATATATAAGTGGTTGCATATTTGAAATATAATACTTTTGTCTTCACTTGAGTATAGTACCAATTTTTAAAACAATTTAAACATTCTTGGGTGTCGACGATTTATAAACAAATGTTGAACATGCTGTCACCCACACAAATTCTGTAAAACACGTTGAACACTTTGCATTATTTCCTAGCACCACTTTTGTCTTGATGTCACATTCATTTGTATAAAGTAAGTGAACACTTTGCTGTGACCAATTGTGTAAAAGAAAATATGAACATTTTGTGCCATCATTCTTGAATGCAGTGAGGTCCTTTCCTTCACATATGCACGTTTCCACATTTAATGCCTTTCTACCTTGCTAGCATATTGCATTGACTTGAGGCCTGCAACATTTTTGGTTCAAAATTTTCCAGAAGCTGCATCTTTTATTTTGTTTCAAAAATTCCAGTAAGACTTCATCTTTTGTTTCGTTCAAAATTCCAATGGCTATGTAAAAGCTTTAATGGCGGTTCCAAATTTCTTGTTCCTTTTGGATCTCGGTTGCTAGTTAATTCTGAACCAAACTAGAGGTGAATGCAAACTCATACTTCTAATTAAAACAATGCTGCCTGTTTTTTTGATGCGTTATTTTGTTGTTTTTATTGGGTTGAAACTTTTCGTTGTTAAATTGTTCATATATTTTATGCGTGCTCTTGCAATGCACTAAATATAAAATTAAGTAGCATGCATACAATACAGTTGCATCAAAACTTTGAAATGCTATCAAGTCATTTATAATGGTGTCTATTTTGTTACGTGCGTGCAAGAATATGGTAGGCACAAAAGCTTAACCAAAGTCCAGATTTTTAATTTTCGTTACGTACGTGTAGTTGCAAAAATAAAAAAATAAAAAAATAAAAGTGCTAAACAGCCTACTGACTATGTGGGAATTTTTGTAGCCTGCATCTTTAAACTATTAGGAGTATTTCTTTAGCACCGATCCATTTGATATTACCATATCAAGTTCACAATAAACCTGGAAACGTGCTACAAAAGCTTTTGTACTGGAATAGAAATATGTTTTTTTTCTAACTCACTTTCTTATAATTTAATTTTTCCTATAAACTATTGCCAACGTTCGTTATGTACGTGCATGTAATGTACGAGGCACTGTGCAAGTTGTTTATTCTTGCATACTTGCATGCGTGAAAATTATAAAATGTGTTGAAAATTTGTTTTCGTGCATGAATTAAAGGCCAAGTCATCTTCATTTCATCATATTCGTGAAGCTGGTGTTGCATGTGAGTATGCCCAGATCATATATGCGTGTGTCAATCAATAGGGGACACATGTTTGTGTTATATTTTCCTAAAATCATGCCTGCATAACATAAGTTCTGTGCATATGAAGTATGGCCTGGTATTTTCGTTCAATCCATGCGTTTGAGCATGATTGTAGTCCAGACCAATTAATTAGTGACAGCTGCGTGCGGCACCATTTTCATTCATGTAGGATCTAGATTAACCCTAGAGGGGGGGGGGGAGGGGGTGAATAGGGTTATAGCAAATTTTCTCGAGTTAAACACAAAAACAAACCGCAGAGAAATAAATATACTGAAAAGTAAATCACACACAAAATTTACCCAGCTTCGGCAACCCCTGCCTACTGCTGCATTCCCAGATTTCTATTAGAATTAAACAGTCTCCTGCTTACAAACACTCTAACAGACTCGCACAACCTGCTACCGCCTATAGAGTTTTGCAAACTTGCACACCCTGCTCACTGAACTAATTCTAACTAGACAATCTGACACTACCTACAACCTAGGTGGTGATTTACCAAGAATTTGAACCTTAAAAGAAAAATTAAAACAAACTTAAGAACAGTTTAAAAACTAAAACCCTATTTGAAATAAAAACTAAAGCCCTCTTTTAGAAACAAGACCGGCCCATTTCTATTTCTTTAACCCATTCCTCATTTTGTCTTGTGAAGAAAATGGCGGCTCTGTAGAATCTGAATTAGGGCTTTGTTCCCTTGCAAATTTAGGGCTTTCTTCAACTTCGATTCTCTGGTTTGTGTTGCTCTTGCTTGCGCTCGTTTGCAGCTGCTCCTTTGTTGATCGTTTTATGAAATTTTGACTTTGTTACTTCGAGACGATCGAGTTCACTGTTGCTTTGGTATGTAATTTCCCTTCTTGTGCTTTTATGATTTTCGTACTCGAACTCAATGGATTAGTTTGCCGATGATGATTGTTATTTATAGGAGTTGAATTCCTAAATTTACATCGTATCAGTTCGAAACTTTCCTATTTTTCACTTTCCTGATATTTGCGACTACTTGATGCACACGATCTTGATTTTGAAACGTTCGATTTTCTTCTTGAGTCATAAGGCAAAATCTTTCCACTTTTGATTTTTTGACTTTCTCAAAGATATATTTGCGTTGAATTCTGACTTCGGCTTGATGCAGTAACCTCACTTGATTCCTACTATACCTTGTCTAGTTCATTGATCTCCATTTCTCTTTTTTTCATGAAGTTCTGCTGGTTTTGCATTGCTGTGCATACTTGTATTCATGTTTGATCCGATGGGTTATGCATCTTGTACCTGCTGATGTTTTTTGTCGGTCTGTAGCTCTGTTCATCACGACTTGGCTTGACTTTTCCTGACTTCATCATCTTATATTCATTTAGATGTTCACTGCAGTTTTTCTGTTGCAAGTGTATGGTTACATTCGACTTCTTTCAGTCATGTTGAACTGTGTACATTTGCCTGAGTTTGTTTACTTGTTGTATACTTGGGCTGGCTTGAACTTGATTGTATCATCTAGTTCATGAATTTGTAGCTTGTATATACTATTTCGTGTTGGTTTAAGTTCTGATGCCTTTAAGTCTCGGCCTCGAGTTCATTGCTGTATTGTTTCACTTGATGTTGTTTATGTCTGCATCTTGTAGTTTCCACTGTGTTGCATTGAGCTTCACCTCTCTTGTATCATTGGTGTTTCTGTGTTCATGCTTGTGACATTCATGTTGCAACTTGTACTGTCCACTGCCTTTTTTTTTCATAGTGTGTCTGTTGCACTTTGGTTATATGAACTTGCTGGATGTAGTTGCTAGTTGCAATGAGTCTTGATAGCTTGCTTTCACTGTTTCATGTGCATTTGCTCGAGTCACTTGTACACTTGTTGCTTCCCTAACCTTGTAGTTGTTCAATTGTCTTCTGTTCACCGATTACTGCACTGCTTGTTGTAGCTGGACTTGTTGTTGTACATGTTGCTTGAGTTGCTAGTTTTCCTTGTACTTGTAGTCTTGGCTTTGGTTGTTGCAGTATGTCACTGTTTTTCTTATTCAAAAACTGCTGTGTCACTGCATTTGGTCTGCACTTGTGAACTTTGGCTCTGGCCATCTTTGTTTAAGTGCTTGTTTATTGTCTGGACATTTGGTCATGTTGCCTTCAATTTCTGGTTGGTGCATTGCCACACTGTTCATATGAACTTGGTCTCCGTTGCATGCATTGCTGTTGTAGATGTTGATGGTGCACTGTCACACTGTTGCATTACTGTACTTTGCATTCATTCATGTTGATTTTTGAAATTTCTCTTGAGTTGAATCCAGTTTCAAAACTCGGGTTTGACCTTGTGCTTGTGTCGTGATTTTAAATATATTGCACGTGAGTTGAACCCGGCTTTTCATTTGGGTTTGACCTGTGCTCACCTGTTCCTGTAGCATTATCAAGTGTATATCGATGTGCACGGCCTTGTAGCATGTACAGTGATACACTATGCATGTCACATTGTTCGTGTATGATAAATTCATATGTGAATGATGACGAACAACCCAAATAACTGAGGTAAATCATATTTTCAAAAATCATATTTCATTTTATATTGCAAAAATATTTCTTTTTCAATTTTACTGCGTTAGTGAATATTTTTTCAGATTGCTCAGATGCTAGATTCTAACTGGAATGAAGTTGAAGATAAACTACGAGTGTGAGTGATATGTAGTGAGGAAATTATGTAAACTGAATTATGAGGTAATTACAATCAAAATTGATATGTATAGTGAGAGCTTGAATTTGTACTATTCAAAATTGTAATAAATATTTGTTTGAATAAAATTTCTGTTTGAATTCAAATTCTGTGTAATTTATTTTATTTCAACAAATATTTATTTAATTTATGGAAAATAAAATAGTACATTAACAATTACATTTAAATGAATATATATGTTTATTATCATCAAACAAAAACATATAAGCGCATATTCAACAATCTCCCCCTTTTGATGATAACAAACATATATTTAAGATTTTGACTGTGCTTGATCAATGATATACACTAATTGCTCCCCCTATTTAAATGCTTCCTCTCTACATGATGCTCCCCCTACATATATGCAAACATATAGAAATATATACAAATGAGCCTAGATGCAATGAAAAATTATTTGACCTTTGCTTGATTTTATTTGACAAAATCTTAACTTTTCTCTCCCCCTTTTGTTATCAGCAAAAGAACAATAGTGTTAGAAAAATTAGAGACAAAGTGATCAATATTAATCCATCATTAAACTCAAATTGAATATAAATATTAAATTTCAATAAAAATCAAACAAAAATCATAACTACCCTTGTTAGGCGCATATTCCACTTTTAGAATGATGGAAATGATGTTCTCATATAAAATCATACAGTTGTATCTACTTGTGTTACATTTATATCAGGAATTTGAAGATCTACTAATCATGCATAACCGTTAGGACTTTTAAATGAGATTAGTAGTATTCCAATTTAATTTTAAAAATGAATTCGAGTATCTTCTAACCACGCATAACCGTGAGGACTTTTAAATGGGATTAGAATCAACTTGTCTGTTTAATCAATTAATTTTGATATGCGTGCCATACATGCATAACCGTAAGGACTTTTAAATGAGCATGGAAGCACATAATCAAAAATCCAAGTAATTCACCCATGCATAACCGTGAGGACTTTTAAATGAGAGTGAATACTTTGGATATTTAATTATTTTTACAAAAAATATGAAATGAAAAACAAATGATCCATGATTATAGTACCGCATATCGACAAACTATATTGAATTTTTGAAAAACAATGGTCGATAGAAACATGATAGATATAGAAATGGTCATGGAATCTTTACCCAACAAAAAGTTTTATAACTCTTGTTTGAATTCCTCAAGAAATTTTCCAAAGATACTCTCTTGAGTAATGTATGTTAAATATCAACACTTATCACCTTTTCAATCACTATTTATCTTTTTGATAATTAGTAGGGAGTCGGATTAGTCAAAATTTGTTATTTAAAATCCAATAAAAATGACTAATCTGAAAATATGGTCAAAAATGATTTTCTCGAGGGTTATATGAGAGAATTTTCTACTATTTGAAAATTATTTGAAATGAAAAATATGCAGATATTTTCTTTGAAAAACGATGCAGTTACTAAATGTCTCAAAAATCACGTTCAGCTAGTAATTTTTCTGTCAACTAGATTACCAGTATGATCTGCATCTGACTTTCTCTTTCACTCCAAAATATCACTGACTAAATTTGATAGACCAGATCATGAAGTGTGCATGAAAACTCAAACTCAATTTTTAATAGCATTCATCAAAAAATCATCTCTTTATCATCACATTATTATTGGCTGATTTAATTCAAAATACGGTGCAGATTATCACATTTAATATATCGATCAAATAAATATACCTTCACCTGTTTTACCTTTACGATAATTTTTCGTGGTTGCCCATTGTGATTCTGTCACCCTTGAACTAGGCTAAGGAACTTTGCTTTGTTCCCCGTTGTGTTTCTGGAACAGCCAAAATCCAGAGAACACTGTTGTTGTTCCTTAGCCTGCCACCATACCCACACGATGAAAGATTTTTGTGACCTATTTATAGGTCCATGATTGTTAGTGGCTGAAGCATTGTGAATAAACAATCCTTTTGGAACCCAAACTTGTTTAGTTCTTTTATTCTTGCTCCAATAGACATGAAATTTGTTTGTAGAATTCTTAGGAACCCAAACTTGTATAAATTTTTTGTTCTTGTTCCTATGACTACAATTTTCAACATGATGCCCAATTATTTCACATCTATCAAAGACACTCTTACCTTTTGCATTATCCTCAACTTGTGTTTTCCCAAAGCCTAGTCCTTTTCTGTTGTTAGCAAAAATTTGATTTCCCAATAGCATGTTGAAAGATTTTTCGCCTCTTAAAAAGTTATTCAGAGATTTCTCAAGATTTTGGACTTTGGTTTTTTGTGTTGTGTTTTTAGTTACAAGTGAGGTGCATCTATTTATAAAATCCTTTTTCCTAGTGTCAATGATTTCCTTAAGACTCAAGTTTTCTTTTTCAAGATTCTCAGAGCTATTCTTAAGTCTTGATAATTCTGAATCTAAAATTTTACATTTTTTACATTCTAGGTTTTGAATATTTTCAAGTTCAGTTTCTAACCTAAAATTTTCATGAGCAAGTACCCTCCTATCAGATTTCAGTTTCTCAATTTTAGATTCAAGAGTATCAACTTCTTTAGTAAGATCAAGACACATAAAAACAAGTTCTTTATAAGAATAGTCACCTAGCTCACTATGTTCCTCCGAGCTTGCTTCTGAATCTGATTTTGCCACAAGACACAAGTTAGCCTCCTCTGAGCTATTATTCGAAACTTCCTCTCCTTCTTCATCATCCCAAGTCGCTGCAAAGGCCTACTTCTTCTTTTTCTTTCCTCTGTTGTTTTTGAGAAGTGTGCATTCTTGTTTGAAGTGGCCAGGCTTGTTGCAGTTAAAGCACGTCAGTTCATTATCGGAATTGTTAGAATCTTTTGACCTATTACCACTTGTTTTCTTCTTGCGTGGATTTAATCTTGACCATTTTCTAAGATTATTGACAGCCATTGCAAGCTCTTCAATTAGATCTTCTTCTTCTTCATCGCTCTCTTTTTTGCTCTTTAAGGCAATCGTCTTCTTCGTTGGTTCGGAGTTGTTGCGTTCCTCCTTTGCTTTTAGCTCAAGCTCATATGTCATCAAGTTGCCAATCAACTCCTCCATGCTTAGTTTACTCAGATCTTTCGATTCTTGTATTGCCGTGACTTTTGCCTCAAAAATCATCGGTAAGACTCGTAGTACCTTCCTCACAAGCTCTACCTCAGTGAATACCTTTCCAAGCGCTCTAGCGTTGTATACGAAAGTTGAGAAGCGTCCAAACATGTCCTTTACGCTCTCGCCTTTGTCCATCACAAAGTTCTCATATTCATTGCTGAATAGGGCTAGACGAGACTCCTTGACTTGAGAAGTTCCTTCATGTGTCACCTGCAAGGTATGCCAAATTTCCTGTGCGGTTTTACAATGAGAAATTCTATTAAATTCAGACTTATCAAGAGCACATATCAGAGCATTCATGGCTTTAGCATTTGTAGTTTTTAATTTCTTATCGTTAGCATCCCACCTATCCTTAGGTTTAGGAATCTCAGTATCACCAAAAGTTATAGTGGGAGATTTATAGCCAGTTTCAATAATGTCCCAAACATCATAATCAACAGAACTAAGATAAATACCCATCCTAACTTTCCAATAAGCATAATCATTGTCGTTAAACATGGGTGGCCTAACAATAGATTGCCCCTCAGAAAAAGCATTATTTGGTGCATTCATGACTCTAGAGTTAAAGAAAAATACCGTGCTCTGATACCACTTGTAGGATCTAGATTAACCCTAGAGGGGGGGTGAATAGAGTTATAGCAAATTTTCTCGAATTAAACACACAAAAAAACCGCAGAGAAATAAATATACTGAAAAGTAAATCACACACAAAATCTACCTAGCTTCGGCAACCCCTGCCTACTGCTGCATTCCCAGATTTCTATAGAATTAAACAGTCTCCCGCTTACAAACACTCTAACAGACTCGCACACCCTGCTACCGCCTATAGAGTTTTGCAAACTCGCACACCCTGCTCACTGAACTAATTCTAACTAGACAATCTGACACTATCTACAACCTAGGTGGTGATTTTCCAAGAATTTAAACCTTAAAAGAAAAATTAAAACAAACTTAAAAACAGTTTAAAAACTAAAATCCTATTTGAACTAAAGCCCTCTTTTAAAAACAAGACCGGCCCATTTCTATTTCTTTAACCCGTTCCTCGTTTTGTCTTGTGAAGAAAATGGCGGCTTTGTAGAATCTGAATTAGGGGTTTGTTCCCTTGCAAATTTAGGGCTTTCTTCAACTTCGATTCTCTGGTTTGTGTTGCTCTTGCTCGCGCTCGTTTGCAGCTGCTCCTTTGTTGATCGTTTTATGAAATTTGGACTTGGTTGCTTCGAGACGATCGAGTTCACTGTTGCTTCGGTATGTAATTTCCCTTCTTGTGCTTTTATGATTTTCGTACTCGAACTCGATGGATTAATTTGCCGATGATGATTGTTATTTATAGGAGTCGGATTCTTAAATTTACATCGTATCAATTCGACACTTTCCTATTTTTCGCTTTCCTGATATTTGCGACTACTTGATGCACACGGTCTTGATTTTGAAATGTTCGATTTTCTTCTTGAGTCATACGGCAAAAACTTTCCTCTTTTGATTTTTTCGACTTTTTCAAAGATATATTTGCGTTGAATTCTGACTTCGGCTTGATGCAGTAACCTCACTTGATTCCTACTATACCTTGTCTGGTTCATTCATCTGCATTTCTCTTTTTTTCATGAAGTTCTGCTGGTTTTGCATTGCTATGCATACTTGTATTCATGTTTGATCTGATAGGTTATGCATCTTGCACCTGCTGATGTTTGTTGTCGGTCTGAAGCTCTGTTCATCATGACTTGGCTTGACTTTTCCTGACTTCATCATCTTATATTCATTTAGATGTTCACTGCTGTTTTTCTGTTGCAAGTGTATGGTTACATTCGACTTCTTTCAGTCATGTTGAACTGTGTACATTTGCCTGAGTTTGTTTACTTGTTGTATACTTGGGCTGGCTTGAACTTGATTGTATCATCTAGTTCATGAATTTGTAGCTTGTATATACTATTTCGTGTTGGTTTAAGTTCTGATGCCTTTAAGTCTCGGCCTCGAGTTCGTTGCTGTATTGTTTCACTTGATGTTGTTTATGTCTGCATCTCGTGGTTGCCACTGTGTTGCATTGAGCTTCACCTCTCTTGTATCATTGGTGTTTCTGTGTTCATGCTTGTGACATTCATGTTGCAACTTGTACTGTCCACTGCCTTTTTTCTTCATAATGTGTCTGTTGCACTTTGGTTATATGAACTTGCTGGATGTAGTTGCTAGTTGCACTGAGTCTTGATAGCTTGCTTTCACTGTTTCATGTGTATTTGCTCGAGTCACTTGTACACTTGTTGCTTCCCTAACCTTGTAGTTGTTCAACTGTTTTCTGTTCACCCATTATTGCACTGCTTGTTGTAGCTGGACTTGTTGTTGTACATGTTGCTTGAGTTGCTAGTTTTCCTTGTACTTGTAGCCTTGGCTTTGGTTGTTGCATTATGTCACTGTTTTTCTTGTTCAAAAACTGCTGCGTCATTGCATTTGGTCCGCACTTGTGAACTTTGGCTCTGCCCATCTTTGTTTAAGTGCTTGTTTGTTGTCTGGACATTTGGTCATGTTGCCTTCAATTTCTGGTTGGTGCATTGCCATACTGTTCATATGAACTTGGTCTCCGTTGCATGCATTGCTGTTGTAGATGTTGATGGCGCACTGTCACACTGTTGCATTACTGTACTTTGCATTCATTCATGTTGATTTTTGAAATTTCTCTTGAGTTGAATCCAGTTTCAAAACTCGGGTTTGACCTTGTGCTCGTGTCTTGATTTTAAATATATTGCACGTGAGTTGAACCCGGCTTTTCATTTGGGTTTGACCTGTGCTCACCTGTTCCTGTAGCATTATCAAGTGTATATCGATGTGCAGGGCCTCGTGGCATGTACAGTAATACACTGTGCATGTCACATTGTTCGTGTATGATGAATTCAAATGTGAATGATGACGAAAAACCCAAATAACTGAGGCAAATCATATTTTCAAAAATCATATTTCATTTTATATTGTAAAAATATTCTTTTTTAATTTTACTACGTTAGTGAATATTTTTTCAGATTGCTCAGATGCTAGATTCTAACTGAAATGAAGTTGAAGATAAACTACGAGTGTGAGTGATATGTAGTGAAGAAATTATGTAAACTGAATTGTGATGTAATTACAATCAAAATTGTATATGTATAGTGAGAGCTTGAATTTGTACTATTCAAAATTGTAATAAATATTTGTTTGAATAAAATTTCTGTTTGAATTCAAATTCTGTGTAATTTATTTTATTTCAGCAAATATTTATTTAATTTATGAAAAATAAAATAGTACATTAACAAATACATTTAAATGAATATATATGTTTATTATCATCAAACAAAAACATACAAGCGCATATTGAACAATTCATACATGTTGTGATAGTAATGTTGTAATGTTATAGTCTTGAATATTTTTCAATTTATATTTTTGTTTACATTTTCACTTGCGTGAAAATGCTTTTTGCGTTTCATTTTTGCATATGCATATAGTATGCCCAAGTTACTTTAATTGTTTGCCTATTTTATTTTGTGCAAGTAGGCAGTGCAATATTATTCGTTGAATATATAGTAGTGCAGTCTACTGTTAAATTTATGTTGAACTGGTGTTTGGTTTTAAAACGTATTTTGTTGTCGTTATTTTTATAACAGAATTTTTAAGCCGGTACTATATTTTTGAAGCGTGTTGTTTTGATGACATTATTGACGAATAAAAATTACTGTTGTTTTGACTTCAGTAACCGTCAATTTTAAAGTAAATTTTCAAGCGGTTATCCCGCAACGTTGAATTGATATCCGTTTTCATGGTGTTTGGTGAAGCGTAATTTCATTGTCGAAATTGCTATAGATGTTGCTGTTTTAATCACGTCTTTTGAAAATTGTTTTAAAATAAAATTGTTTCCAATTTTTTTACAGTTTACGCTTTCAAAAGAATGAGGAAGCGATTTAAACGCTTCAACAAAATTAAGGACTATGAACCCTTACTTTTACTGATCCGATTAATTCCGGACTTGTCCATTTGAGAATGTTCATTTTATTTATACAAAATACACAATTTTGCACTTTCAAGGAAATAATGAAGAGATTTAAATGATTTAGCAAAAGTGCAGAATACGGAACCACGCTTTTACTAATTCGGTTAATTCCGGACTCCTTAATTGAAATATTTTCTATGGATTTGTTGTTTGATGATTTTGATGATTTTGTTGGGCTTTTGAGCCACTATGTTGGACCTTCGGGTCATATGATAGACCTTCGGGTCAATTACCAGTACTAGACCTTCGGGTCATTTGTTTGGCGCCAAAAATTATGATGACAGTACGTGGTAGGCTTCGGCTATATGTTGATGCACGTGCGGCGTAGCTTTAGACTCGCCATATGCTTGGATCGATCCACTTTTATGCCGATCTTCTAGTTATCTTATTTTGATTTCTAGAATTTGTGAATTTCTGTTTTGAATTCAATTTTGAATTTGTAAGATTGATTTTGATGGAGTTTAATGAGATTTCTCCATTTAAACTATGTTGATTATTATGTTGAATAGTCTCATTCGAGATTATAATTTTGCGTATAGTCTCATCCGAGATTATAATTTTGTGTATTGCTGTTTTGAATTCAATTATGAAATTGGAAGTTGATTTTGATGATGTTTAATGAGATTTCTTCATTTCAAAAAATGTTGATTATTTATGTTGCTGTTTTGAATTCAATTATGAAATTGGAAGTTGATTTTGATGGAGTTTAATGAGATTTCTTCATTTGAACTATGCTGATTATTTATGCTGTATAATCTCATTCGAGATTATAATTATTTTCTTAAGTGATTTTTATCATACACTTATTTTTGAATTTTAAATTAGACTAATCCAGTTATTATTTTCTTTTAAATAGTACTTGGGTCAGACCGAGTTATTTCAGGATAATCGCTATCTCTGATTCAGTTGCAGCTTCAGCTTTTGGGATTTTACTTCATCTTTTGACTAGACTTCGAGGTGTTACTTTTAGTGTATTGACTCCCATCTCATGTATGTTATGATGTATATGTATATGTACATTTGGTTCATGTGAACCATCGATTGTTGTAGCATGTATTCAGACTTGTCTTCCGCTATATATTTGATATTTCTGTTCTGAGGTGATTATACTTGGTGTTGTTGTTATTATGGGTTGTTCTGGATTTTTCTTTAGCCACCGTAGTTTCGTTTTAGATTTGGATTGAATTTATATCTTTGGGAGTAATTTACACAACTCCTATCGATGTAATCAATACTCGTCTAAGGCATAGTTTATGGATGGTCGCTTCTAACAAGCCTTATTCTTCGCAATAGCAGGCGTTATTCCTTATAAGAACCTTTGTTATTGTGAGCATGGAGGTGGGGCGTCACAGCTTGGTATAAAAGCTGAGATTCAAAACAAATTATTAAAAACACAGAACAGAAGAAGAATGGAACATGAGTTACAACTAGTCGAGGGTTTTACTCGTGCCTTTCTAATCTATTCCTTCGTTGTTCTTAAACTTTTATCCTTTCTAACAAGTTGGAATATATCTTGGAATGTATCTTATATTTCCATAATATTCCATTTGTTAAATTCCGTATCGATCTTGTATTATTTTAACTGCTCCTAAGGGTTTCAAATCTGGGAAGCTTAATGTTGCTAAAGCTTCTGGTGATTCTTCTAACCCCAAAGGTATCACTCCTTCTGTTTTGGAAGGCTTTATTTTATTTCATGGTCGTTCTATTTGAGTTCTTTTCGATGCGGGTGCATCGCATTCATTCGTGTCAAAGGAGCTTGTTGATGTTATTCCTTTGGATGTTGTTACTCTTTGCGACCCTTTGAGGATTGTGAATCCTATTGGTGGATCCGCTACTCTTGGTTTGTTATGTGTTGATGATGAGATTATTCTATGTGGTTTTTCCTTTCATGTGAATCTGCATGTTATGGATCATCTTGGTTTTGATATGATTTTGGGTATGGATTGGCTCGTCCGTTATGAAGTTCAAATCCTATGTCCCAAAAGAACTTTATATCTCAAGCATCCCGACGTTATCGAGCAGTTATCTATTATATTTCGAAGCATGGATCGTACTTTGAATGCTCTCATTTCTTCCTTCGAATCGAAGGATGTCATATATAATATTTCAGCTGTTTGTGATTTTTCTGATGTCTTCGAGCCTATTTCGTGTTTGTCGTCGAAGTGGGTAATTGAGTTCCGTATTGATCTTATCTCTGGTGCTCATCCTATCAGTTGTCCTCCCACGAGAATGTATGCTAAGGAAAATGAGGAATTTAAGCAACAATTATCTGAATTAGAAGCCAAGCGATTTATTCTTTCTAGCCCATCTCCTTGGGGCGCCCCGTTGTCTTCTTCAAGAAGCCAGATGATACTCTTAGGCTTTGCATTGATTATCGCAAGCTTAACGAGCTTATTATGCATAATAGGTATCCATTACCTAGGATCGACGACATGTTCGATCAATTAAGTGGCGCTAAGCCCTTCTTTCAACTCGATCTTGCTACCGATTTTCATCAGTTACGAGTGACGGAACATAGCATTCCTCTTACCGCATACCGTACTCGTTATGGTTCTTACGAATGGCTTGCTATGCCGTTTGGTTTGACGAATGCTCTGGTATATTTTGTTGATCTTATGAATCGGATATCCCGGGAATATCTCGATAAGTTCATCTTGGGTTTCATTGATGATATTCTTATTTATTCCAAATCTGAAGCCGATCATATTTAGCATTTGGAGATTGTTTTGAGCACTCTTTATCAACATCAGCTTTATGCCAAATTCTCCAAGTGTCACTTCTGGAAGAATAAGGTGAAGTTTCTCGGTCATATAGTTTCTTCCGATGGTATCTTTGTCGATCCTTCGAAGATCGAATCTATTCAGAATTGGAAGAGGCCCGAGACCGTTACTCAGATCCGTAGTTTCCTTGGATTGGTGGGTTATTATCGCCAGTTCATTAAGGACTTTTCTCGTATTGCCTTACCGCTTGCCACTCTCACGAGAAAAGCTGTGGCTTTTATTCGGTCTGATAAGTGTGAGACTTCTTTCATGAAGTTAGAAGATTTCCTTACTCATGCTCCTATCTTAGTCGTTCTCGAAGGGAATCATGATCTCGTTGTTTATACCGATGCCAGTGGTTATGGACTCGGCGCTGTTCTCATGCAAAAGGATAGAGTAGTTGCCTATGCTTCTAGACAACTAAAGCCTAATGAGATTAGTTATGCTACCCATGATTTGGAGTTAGCCGCTATAGTCTTTGCTCTAAAGATTTGGGGACAATATTTATTGGGCGAGCGTTTTATTCCCTTCATTGGTCATAAATCTCTAAAGTATTTATTCACTCAGAAAGAACTAAATATGAGGCAACAGCGTTGGCTCGAATTTCTTGCTTCATATGATTTCGATATTCAGTATACCCCTGGTAAGGGTAATCAAGTTGCTCATGCGCTTAGTCGCAAGTAGTAGGTTGTTGTTTCCATGATGCTAGTAGAGTGGAATTTGTTGGAAGCTTTATCTCATTATGATATTAGAGACCGTCCTTCAGTTTCTGATTCTCCCATGCTTTTATTTCGCATGGAAGCTCATCCTAGTTTGTTGGATTGTATTGCCGATGCTCAGAAACAAGATCCAGATATCTCTTATCGTATTCAGAGTTGTAAATCCGAATCTCGAAGTGATGATCTAAAGGATTTCGATATTGATATTCATGGTTGTATTCTAAAGAAGGGAAGGTTGATTGTGCCTAATGTTTCTAATCTTAGAAATGACATTCTTGAGAACTGTCATCGTTCTAAGTATACTATTCATCCGGACAGTAGTAAGATGTATGCTGATATGAAATGCTTATACTTTTGAGAAGGTATGAAGCGTGATGTTGCAAGTTATGTGAGTCGTTGCATGACTTGTCCACTTATTAAAGCAGAACACCAGTGTCCTAGTGGTCTTTTGCAGTCTCTTGAGATTCCATTATGGAAATCGGATCAGATTTCTATGGACTTCATTGATGGTCTACCTCGTTCGAGGTTGGGCCATACTAGTATTTGGGTGATTGTTGACAGATTGACCAAATCAGCCTATTTTATTCCTATGAGGTCCAATCGGACTGCTCCTTTGTTGGCTAAGCTTTTTATTAAAGAAGTTGTTCGACTTCATGGAGTTCCTAGTTCTATTATTAGTGACAGAGATCCGCTTTTTAATAGTAGTTTCTGGCAGAGCCTTAACAAAGCTTTGGGCACTAAGCTCAATCTCTGTACAGCTTATCATCCACAGTCTGACGGTCAGACTGAAAGGGTGAATCAAGTCTTAGAAGATCTCCATCGAGCTTGTATTCTTGATTTTGGTGGTAGTTTGGAAGACCACTTATCTCTTGTTGAGTTTTCTTATAATAACAGTTTCCAATCCAGTATCGGTATGACTCCTTTCGAAGCCCTTTATGGAAGGCCGTGTCGATCACCATCTTGTTGGTTGGAATCGGGGGAAAAGTCAGTTCTCGGCCCTGATTATATTCGTGAATCTTCTGAGAGGATTGATATTATTAGACAGGGAATGAAAGAGGCTCAGAATAGGTAGAGATCTTATGTCGATCATCATAAGAAGCCTTTGGAATTTTCTGTTGGAGATCACGTGTTCATTCGTGTTATTGCGATGAAGGGTGTGGTGCATTTTAGTAGCTACGGGAAATTGGCTTCTCGACATATTGGACCGTGTCCTATTACGGAATTCATTGGCCCTGTTTCTTATCGTGTATCACTACCTATTTCGTTTTCGGGAATTCATGACATATTTCATGCATCCCAGCTTCGTCGATGCCTTCGTGATTCGGATTCTATTATTGATCCGCATATACTGCAAGATCTTGAGATCTCACCCGACTTGTCTATTGTGCAAAATCCTATTTGTGTGCAAGCTTCGGAGGTTAAACGCCTTCGGAATAAAGAATTCCCGCTTGTGAAAATTCAATGGTCCGCAAATCCCAAAGATTGCACTTGGGAAACCAAAGTATTCATCGAGCGTTCTTATCCCGGTTTTCTCTCCTCTTCGGGTGCGGGTGAGCATTCTTATTCATCTTTTCTATTTTAATCTTTGTTGTAATAAATAATTGGTGTTATAAACAACTTCTAATATGAAAATTGCGGGGACGCAATTTTTATATGGGGGAGTTTGTAACAATTGTGATTTTACTGCCGTCGAAATAAAAATTTAAAATAGAAATTTTAATTTGAGATTTGGAAAAATAAATAAATAGAGATGAAATCCATTTCAAAGTCAGATGAATATATAAGTGGCTGCATATTTGAAATATAATACTTTTGTCTTCACTTGAGTATAGGTCCAATTTTTAAAACAGTTTAAACATTCTTGGCTGTTGACAATTTATAAACAAATGTTGAACGTGCGGTCACCCACACACATTGTGTAAAACACATTAAACACTTTGCATTATTTCCTAGCATCACTTTTGCCTTTATGTCACATTCATTTGTATAAAGTAAGTGAACATTATGTTGTGACCAATTGTGTAAAAGCAAATATGAACATTTTGTGCCATCATTCTTGAGTGTAGTGAGGTCCTTTCCTTCACATATGCATGTTTCCACATTTAATGCCTTTGTACCTTGCCAGCATATTGCATTGACTTGAGGCCTGCAACATTTTTGGTTTAATATTTTCGAGAAGTGCATCTTTTATTTTGTTTCAAAAATTCCAGTAAGACTTCATCTTTTCTCTCGTTCAAAATTCCAATGGCTGTGTAAAAGCTTTAATGGCGGTTCCAAATTTCTTGTTCCTTTTGGATCTCGGTTGCTAGTTAATTCTGAACCAAACTAGAGGTGAGTGCAAACTCACACTTCTAATTAAAACAATGCCGCCTGTTTTTTTTTTTTGATGCGTTATTTTGTTGTTTTTATTGGGTTGAAACTTTTCATTGTTAAATTATTCATATATTTTATGCATGCTCTTGCAATGCACTAAATATAAAAGTAAGTAGCATGCATACAATACAGTTGCATCAAAACTTTGAAATGCTATCAAGTCATTTATAATGGTGTCTATTTTGTTGCGTGCATGCAAGAATAGGGTAGGCACAAAAGCTAAATAAAAGTCTAGATTTTTAATTTTCGTTACCTACATGTAGTTGCAAAAAAAAAGTGCTAAACAGCCTACTGACTATGTGGACATTTTGTAACCTGCATCTTTAAACTATTAGGAGTATTTCTTTAGCACCGATCCATTTGATTTTACCATATCAAGTTCACAATAAACCTGGAAACATGCTACAAAAGTTTTTGTACTGGAACAGAAATATGTTATTTTTTTCTAACTCACTTTCTTATAGTTTCATTTTGCCTATAAACTATTGTCTACGTTCGTTATGTACGTGCATGTAATGCATGAGGCACTGTGCAAGTTGTTTATTCTTGCATACTTGCGTGCGTGAAAATTATAAAATGTGTTGAAAATTTGTTTTCGTGCGTGAATTAAAGCCTAGGTCATCTTCATTTCATCATATGCGTGAAGCTAGTGTTGCACATAAGTATTCCCAGATCATATATGCGTGTGTCAATCAATAGGGGACACGTGTTTGTGTCATATTTTCCCAAAATCATGAGTGCATAACATAAGTTCTGTGCATATGAAGTATTGCCTGGTATTTTCGTTCGAACCATGCGTTTGAGCATGTGTGTAGTCCAGACCAATTAATTAGTGACAGTGTGCGTGCGGCACCATTTTCATGCATACATGTTGTGATAGTAACATTGTAATGTTATAGTCCTGAATATTTTTCAATTTATATTTTTGTTTACATTTGCACTTGCGTGAAAATGCAATGACCAAGTCATTTTTTTTGCATGTCATTTTTGCGTATGCATATAGTATGTCGAAGTTACTTTAATTGTTTGCCTATTTTATTTTTTTCAAGAAGGAAATGCAATATTTATTCATTAAATATATGGTAGTGCAGTCTACTATCAAAATCTACATTGAACCGGTGTTTGGTTTTAAAACGTATTTTGTTGCCGTTATTTTTATAACGGAATTTTTACGCCGGTATTATATTTTTGAAGCGTATTGTATTGATGACATTTTTGACAAGTAAAAATTACTGTTATTTTGACTTCAGTAACCGTCAATTTTAAAGTGAATTTTCAAGCGGTTATCCCGCAACGCTGATCTGATATCCGTTTTTACGGTGTTTTGTGAAGCATAATTTATTTATCGAAATTGCTATAGATGTTGCTGTTTTAATCACGTGTTTTGTGACAGCCCGCCTTTCCTTCCCCAGAAAGACGTATCATCAATAAGAAAAGAAAGGGATGGAAATAGAAAAGATAGAAAGAAAGAATAACAACATCAGAATCTCACAGCGGAACGGAAAAAATATAATACATCAACATAACTATTACATAGCTTTTACATATATCAGAGTTATACAACATCATACAATAGGATAGTCATATACATATCTGTCAATACATACATCCAAAATAGAACATACATCAACTACATAGCGGAACTAGATAGATGTATATGTACGTCTGGAACTCCTGCTCCAAGCTCCTCGAGAACTCAACAATCCCAAAACCTATCACTTGGCTACTCATAAAAATTTGAGTATCCAAGAGTTTATGAAAAACAAAAATATAAACTCTGGGTTAAACATGGGTCTGTTGTGAGTAAATGGGTTAAAATTGTTTAATTTTGAAAACTATTTGAAAATAAAGGTATCACGTAAGACTTCCCACACATAAACACGGGTAAGTTTTTACCTTCCGCTAACCAAAACATTTTATAGGAAATCCAGTGATATTATAATAGTGTCTAGGGTTTTCAAGTAAGATACAGAAATAGCTGAAATGCTTACATCTCACATTTCAACATAGTTGGGCACAATCAAAACATACGGCTCTTATTGGAAATTGGATTCCATACAATGGCAGGGCTACTAGGGTACCGCCCGTCACAGTACGGGGCCTAGATCACCGTACCGAGGATCCACCATAAATCCCCTGCAACATAAGGCCGAAACCATCCCTTACTGAGCAGTCCCGAACAAGATAACCCCGCAGTTGGCTGAAGATCCAACTGCACACACAGCCAAATAAAATAGGGACATCTAGGCAGGGATATATCTCGTCCTACTTAGGCATGACCCACCTAACCTTGCTGCACATCCCCTGTTTTAGCCATTCCTGGTTAATGAGGCGTAAGGCTGCGATTATCTTTATAGAACATATCTCTTAGAATGCTCATCGTCCGCGCGACGATGTGTTGAAAGCATTCAATCCATATAAGTTCGTTCCGGGTTCGAACGGAACTGAAGGCATTATCTCATTACACTCGTTTTGGAATCACCCTCAGAGTTAACGACGATAACCCTTACATTCTGAAACACCATCTCGACCTTCACTTGAGATATCACGACCTAATGTTTAATTTGGATCGATGTGGCTTTCGGAATATCAAATTGACACCCGATCCCGGTCGCATCGAAATCCAAACGCCGTTTTGGAGGCCAAGTTGTTTAAATAGTTTAAACAATTTAAATTCAATACTTTGAATGCACATAACATTTATCACATATCAACCATACACAGTCATCACAAATATATCCAGAATATATCACAAAGTATCACAGAATATCACCCAATAAATATCAGAGTCAATCAACAAGAATCATCAATTCACATCAAATTTAGTTTGATTTACTTAGCTTAATTTATCATTTTATCCAACTTGATTAATCACTAATTAATCAACTTATTAAATTTATTAATTGTTACTTAATTACTCACTTAATTAATTAATTCTTAATTATTAATTAATAACCTTAATTATTGATTTATAAAACTTAATTACCCATTTAATTATCACTAATTACTTAATTAACCATTAATTACAAATTAATTAGTCATTTAATCCTTAATTAATTATTTAATTAGTTAACTACTATTTATTTATTAATTAATCAACTTTAAATAGTTAATTAAATTCTTAATTACAAATTGATTTATACAAGATGATTATTATCAATCTTTAATTACAAATTTATTTAACCTTCAAACTACTTTGTTAATTACCCTTATAAAATTAATTTACAATTCTAAATCAACTTATACTTTAAGTTAATTTATTATCTTACATTTGCAAATCTTTCTTTTAATAAATTTTAAAATCAAATTTTAACTTAAACATGTTAACATCATCAACTTTTGTAATACTAACTTTTATTTAACAAAATAACTTAAAAGTTATTAGGCTAAATCACGTAGAAAAATAAGATCCGAGAAAAATACTGCATTTACTCGAGTAAACTCGCGTCTACCCCCGTTCCTTCCCGAATCCCCTCTCTTCTCTCCCTTCTTCTTCTGCTCTTTCTTTCTACTCCCATGTTTTTTTAGTTAAGTTTTAATTACAACAGCAGTATTACAAACCCACACACGTAACAAGTGAAAACCCAAAGCAATTCCCCTCCTTACTCGAGTAAGAACTCACGTCAACTACATACGAAGTCGTTGACACACCCACGCCATCGTGCACGTGCACGGTGGTTCACCATCACTCCGACAATCCACGGCGCACCCTGGAAACCAAATAAAATGACACCACACTCGAACTCAACATCCAATTCGACGCGAAAACTCGAAATCAAAGATATGCTCACTTGTACGAACAGCAACTCGAACACGTCAACAAAAAATCGCCACAACCACCCAGCGTCGACCACCGTTGGCTATGCGATTCCGGCCGCACCTCGCCATCATCTTCCTCTACCTCCTTCTAAAATATCGTGTAGCTCGGTCGATCCAAGACGACGAAATTAACGAATATGCTGACCACAGGAAACATGAACCCAAAACCCTAAACTTGATTCGACCCAAAAATTCTTATATTAGAAAATTTTTCTAGTATTTTTCCTATGTTCGTGGATCATCAAGCTAACTTCACCACAAATTTCAACATCAAAAATTCATTAAATCAACAGAAATTGATGAAAAAGCATTTTGGGTTCCTTACTAAACTGCACCTTGAATACTTACCTAAAAATTATCATTTCTGTTTTAAAAATCCTACCTTTATGTGTTTATTCATGAAATAAAATCAAACCAACACTTTAAGATATTCGAATTTTACATATTGATTTGCTTTTTACTGTAAATTTGAATTTACAGTATCTATATTCATTACCAACTTTCAAAACAAAATTCCAAGCCCTGATTTTAGTTTAAAAACATTTATTTAGTTAAATTTATAAGTTAAAATGTTTTTATATGAAGAGTATAAATCATTCTCTACTTCTCTTGTCTCAGAAACATGAAAATATTGAAGAACATCATATAACAGAGCTTCCAGTAATCAACAAACATCACATAACAATATATATCAACATAATATTTTCATGAACCGATTAGTAAGATTTAAATTTCTAAGAAGTATGTTTACTCACCTAAAATCACAGTTGAAACAGAGAACAAATTGTTGTTGAAAAACACTGCAGTTTGAATTTAAATCCCTGTAAATTTCTCTGCCTTGTTGAATGAAGTTAAGTTTGTAAAGATGATGCTTATTTTTATCTTCTTTCTTCAGGTTTACTAAGTTTTGTAAACGAACAAGTATAGTATGATGTTTATATATAAGAACAGCTTTGAACAGGGATATCAGCTTCTAGTACAAGCCTTAACTTGTTTTGAGCATATTTTGGTTTTTTAATTACTGTGATTTTGAAGTGATATTACAAATTTCGAGTGAATAAATGTTGGTGGTGTTGAGATAAAAGCATTAAATGAAATTGTCTTCCTATATGTTTACATACTTATTGTTTTGCTGATATTCATATTTTGTGTATAAAGATATTTGTTTATAGATTTTTGTTTTATTATCTCTTCTAGCTTGAAGAACACATATACATATTTGTACTTTGTATGATTTCATGTTACAAAATTATCAATATATTTTATATATATACTTCTATTTTAAACTCAAACTATCAAGTACTTCATTTACTTGTTCGTTTTTATACTTATATTAATATTATGGTTTTCTTATGTTTATATACTTATGTTTATAACCACATATTTATTTTATACTTATATTAATATTATAAGACTTATTTTATTTTAATCATATAAGTTGTTGTTAGAATAACTTCTTAGTTTTATTTTTATTTAGAGTTTAATCTTCAAATATTTGACTTATAACCTATACTTGTATTTATATAATTTATATTTATATTTAATATGGATAGAATTGTTTTATTTTAAACATTATTATTATAGACTACATTTATATATGTATTGTATCAAATATTAATAATTTGGAACCTTTAATTTTAATTGAATAAGACAGATTTTATTATAAACATTTTTAAAAGAATCTATTTTAAATTTGTAAATCAAAATTCTCTTCACAAACATATACATAACTGGAAAATGACCAAAAATCTTGTTTATTTATAAATGAAAAACTTGTATTTTATTTAAATTAGATTATATTCTTATTATTATAATATTGTCAAAATTTCGGGTCGTTACATTCCTTCCCCCTTAAAAGAATTTCGTCTTCGAAATTTAAAACAAAAGTTAATTCAAAAGCTTTTATATTAACAATCCAAACATGCATATCATCCATACAATAACAAACAATCAAACAATCTATCCTAACAAACATCAGTAGTAATCTGGACATAAATCCGGATAGGCATTCTCAAAGCTATCCAGAGTTTCCCAGGTACAATCTCTGGGATCCTCCCTCCACTACACTTTGACGATCTTCACCACTTTGCTCCTGAGTTGCTACTCGTCTTGATCCACAATCCGAACAAGATTTCTGACCACAGTCAAGTTGGGTTCTACTTCTAAATCTTCCTGGACTACTGGTTCTACAACCAGTGATGGGTCATGTACAAATTTCCTTAAATGGGATACATGAAATACATTGTGAATTCCAGACATCCATTCTGGCAGTTCAATTCCGTAAGCTACAGCTCCAATTCTTTCCAGCACTCGGAACGGTCCAATATATCTCGGGGCAAGTTTTACCGTTTTTCCGAATCTTATAGCTCCTTTAATCGGGGAAACTTTGAAAAAAACTAAATCTCTGATCTCAAATTCCAATGGTCTTCGCCTTTTATCTGCATATTTCTTTTGATGATCCTGAGCAGCTTTCATTCTTTTCTTGATAAGCTCAACTTTCGCAGAAGATTCTCAAATTATATCGGGTCCGAATACAAGACGATCTTTCGATTCTATCCAACAGGATGGGGATCTACACGGTCTTCCATACAGAGCTTCATACGGGGCCATCTTAATACTCGCTTGGTAACTATTATTGTAAGAAAATTCCACTAGATAAAGATGGTCTTCCCAGGATCCTCCGAAATCCAATACACAAGCTCGTAGCATATCCTCTAGAATACGATTAACCCTCTCCGTCTGTCCATCTATTTGAGGATGATTGGCTGTACTCAATCTCAAACTTGTTCCCATAGCTGATCGCAGAGTTCCCAGAATTTGCTAGTGAAAATAGGATCATGGTCACTTACTATACTGACGAGAACACCATGCAATCTGACTATCTCCCTCAAGAAAATCTCTACCAGAGAAGCTGCAGTACGATTTGGCTTAACCGGTGTAAAATGGGCGCTCTTAGTTAAACGATCAACAATAACCCTATTCCTTCATTTCCTTTCTTGGTTCTAGGCAAACCGTTGATGAAATCCATCGAGATCATCTCCCATTTCCAATCTGGAACTTCCAAAGGCTGCAATAATCTGACTGACTTCTGCTGATCTCCTTTAACTTTTTGGCAGATGGCACAACTATTTACGATAGCAGCTACATCCCTCTTCATGCTCGGCCACTAGAAAACTCTTCTCATTTCTTTATACATCTTAGTAATTCCTGGGTGAATATTCAATCTGGAGCAATGACACTCAGCTAAGACTTCTTGCCTCAGTCCATCTATATTAGGCACACACAAACGACCATTAATCCTCAAAGCACCTTGATCGTCCGAATATCGACTCCTTATTTCCATGAATTAGCTCCTCAAAAGATCTATCCTCCATTTGCTTGCTAATGATTCTTTCGTGAAGAGATGGAACGACCTCCAAAAGAGACAAAACTGCATTTCTACTAAGAGCATCAGCTACAACATTTGCCTTTCCCGGGGTATACAAAATATCCAAATCATAGGATGCCAGAAATTACACCCATCGCTGCTGCCTCAGATTAAGATCTTTTTGAGAGAAAAGATACTTCAACGGTTTGTGATCCGTGAATAACTCAAATTTCTCTCCTAAAAGATAATGTCTCCAGATCTTCAAAGCAAAAAAATAGCTAACAGTTCTAGATCGTGCGTAGCGTAGTTCCTTTCAAGTGGCTTCAATTGCCGACTCGCATATGCAATTACCCTTCCATTCTGCTTCAGAACTACTCCCAGTCCAACTATACAAGCATTAGTATAAATTGCAAATTTGCTCTTTCCATCTGGGATAGCTAAAACTGGTGCACTGGTTAGCCTCGTCTTCAACTCCTGGAAAGCTTCTTCACACTGGGGTGTCCACTTAAATTTAGCTCCTTTCCTAGTCAGCTTAGTCAAATGCGAAGAAATCTTGGAATAATCCTTGATAAATTTTTTGTAGTAGCCAACCAAACCCAGAAAACTGCGAACTTCACTCGGTGTCTCTGGCTGCTTCCATTCTAGAATAGTCTCAACCTTCGCTGGATCTACAGAGATACCTTCTCCATAAACAATGTGCCCTAAAAATTTGACTTTCGATTTGCAGAAATGGCATTTAGAGAACTTTTCCTTCAAAACATGCTTCCTCAGAGTCTCCAACACAATTCTCAAATGATGCCTGTGCTATTCTTCAGACCTGGAGTACTCATCAATGAACACCAGAACAAACTTATTCAACACGTCCCGAAAGACTCGGTTCATCAGGTCAACAAAATAGGCAGGAGCGTTGGTTAACCCGAAAGGCATAACCAACCACTCATAGAAACAATTTGGTCCCCTAAATGCTGTAAAGGGAATAATGTCCTCAGCTACCCTCAACTGATGGATACCTAAAGCTAAATCTAGTTGAGAAAAGATAGATGCTCCACGCAACTGGTCAAAGAGATCATCAATACGAGGAAAAGGATATTTATTTCGAATGGTCACTTTGTTCAATTCTCTATTATCAACACAGAACCTTAGCGATCCATCTGATTTGGTGACAAACACCGCAGCAGAGCCCCAACAAGAAAAAATGGTATTGAATATGCGCTTATATGATTTTTTGTTTGATGATAATAAACATATATACATTCGTTTAAATGTATTTGTTCATGTACTATTTTATTTTTCATAGATTAAATAAATATTTGCTGAATAAAATTAAATACACAGAATTTGAATTCAAACGGAAATTTTATTTAAACAAATATTTATTACATTTTTAAATAGTACAAATTCAAGCTCTCACTGTACATATACAATTTTGATTATAATACATCACAATTTCATATTTACATAAATTCCTCACTACATATCACTCACACTCGTATTTGTCTTCAATTTCATTCCAATTAGAATCCAGCATCTGAGCAATCTGCAAAAATATTCACTAACGCGGTAAAATTGAAAAAGAAATATTTTTGCGGTATAAAATAAAAAGTCAATTTTGAAAATAATATTTGCCTCAGTTATTTGAGTTGTTCATCATGATTTATTTTTGAACCCATTATACACGAACAACTTGAGACATACACAGTGTATCACTGTATATGCCACAAGGCCATGCACACCAATATACACTTGATAATGCTACAAGGACAGGTGAGCACAAGGTCAAACCCAAATAAAAAGACGGGTTCAACTCAGGTGCAACATAAATAAAATCTCGACTTCAGCACAAGGTCAAACCCAAGTTGTAAAACTGGATTCAACTCAAGTGTAATGCAAAGTCTACACAAATTCAGGAAGACACCAAATAACAAACAAAAGTGCAAAGGTCAAGCCATCACTGCAAACTCGACTCAACTCAATGCAATTCAAACTGCAAGTCCAAAACAAATGCTCAATGCACAGTGCAAACAAATAGCATAAGCAAATGACTCAGTGATACAATGCTCAATGCACAGTAACGCAATGCCACAGCGAACATGGTTCAAAACAACATATCAACTAACCAAACTACTACAATGAACCGACAATATGAAAAAGGGCAACGGACAGGACAAGTACAAAGTAAAGATATAATGGCCGTGAACAACAAGATGATCAGCCACCAGAATTTCAAATGAAGCAAATCCAAGTTTATATGCAAATAAACAGAGCAGTAATAAAAATGCAGTGATATGAAACATGCCCAGTTACAACAGACTCAAGGCAACAGTGAATGGGAAATGCAATATGAATGAACTTGCATATGCATAACAACCAGCAATATGAAAATGGGTAGGTGGACAGTACGACTTAGTCTGATCAAGAAAACTAAAAACAATGCCCAATACACATGAATGCACAAATGCACCAAGTAAGTGACACAACAAATATGAAGACAACAACTTGACACAGTGAACTGCAAGTGTCGACCAGGTAGCAAGCAAGATCAACACAGCGACAATGGTCAGGCAATATGCATCAGGCACCAAATCAGGTGAAGCAACCCGTGCACCATCCAATGTGTTATAAAGTCCAAATGCAACAATCTCAATGAATTGGATGAACAAAGACTCAGCAATGCACAAAAACTCAACAGTTCACATTGCAGTAGCAACGTACAAAAATGAATCATACAGTTTCAATGCTAACTGCTCAAGTAAATTTAAGGTCGGACTAACCACAACCAAAGGCCAACAAGTGATCTAGCCGAGCTAAACAATGAACAGAGGCAACAAAGGTTAGGCAACAGTACAGGTTACAGTGATACAAAAATTCATGTACATAGCCGTGTGTAACCAAGTCAAAGCCGTGTTTATTAACAAGCCGTGGATATGATGAACAAGCCAAAATTGACCGAGTTAAATATCAATACCGTAAGGAGCAAGCATCAAATATACGAATTTGACAAAGTCACGAATCAAATCATCAACGTTCAACAAAAATCGAATGGCCGAAAGCATGACATTGAACAAATCAGAAAGAAGCAATTCAAGGAGATCAAACTCCTATATAAACAAATCATCATCAGCAATTTCGAGTATTGAGTTCAAGCAAGTAAAAACCAACAAAGCAAAAGGAATAAAGTACTTACCGAAATTGTAATCGAACTCGATCAATTTCAAAGAGCCGTGAGCAAAACACAGAAGCAAGCGATCGACGAAGCAAACAAAGTAATAAATCTTCCATTCGGTCTAGCAACCAGAAGCCGGCATCTTTGAAATTTCAAAGCCCTAATTTACATCGAACAAAGGAAACAACAGAGCCGCCATTATCAAAAAGAATTGGGCCGAAGAAATAAAAGGAGACGGTCGAGATAAATTACAAAAGGGGCAGGCCTTATTCTTCCTTTTAAAAGGGATTTTTATTTTAAATTAGGGTTATTTTAATTTAAATTGTTTTTAATTTGTAATTCATTTTTAAACCGTTTAAATTTCTAGTCGTGTGCTTAAGGGACAAACTACGTGGCGTAGTTTGAGAATTCGCAACTCAGTGGCTGAGTTGTGGGAGGGTTTTGAGCGTAGAGTTAGGTTTAGTCGATAGCGGGTGTCGCGAGTTTACGTGTGTAAGCGTCTGACTATCTAATTTCTAGTAGAAACCTTAGGGTTAGCACGTAGGCAGGGTTTTGCCGAAGCTGGGTAAATTCTGTGTTGTTCTGTTTCTGTTATTTATATTCTGCGATATCTGTGCTGCTATTATTCTGCTGTGGACTGTATTGAAATCTGAATTGAATATTTTATAAGCTTCCGCAATAAATTTTTATAATTGATAGTATCACCCTATTCACCCCCCCTCTAGGGTGAAATCGATCCTACACGTGGTGTCAGAGCTAGGAACAAAACCCGCTTTTGTTTTAAAAATTTGATTTTACAAAAACCAATTTTTATTTTAAAAAAGTTGAATTTTTAAAATGGCTTCTTTTAATACTGCTTTTGCTGAGGGTCAATCCATAGTTAGACCACCAATGTTCAATGGTGAATATGCTTACTGGAAAAATAGGATGGAAATTTTTCTGAAAACCATTGACGCATGGAATATTGTTGAGACAGGTTATAGAATACCAACTATAACTGTAGATAATCAGGAAATAGAGAAACCAAGGGAACAATGGACAAAACTAGAAAATAAATTCCAAAACACTAATGCTAAAGCTATGAATTCTATTATCTGTTCATTGGATCAATATGAATTTAATCGTGTCTCACATTGTCTAACTGCGCAGGAAATATGGCACACTCTAGAAGTGACTCGTGAAGGAACATCTCAAGTCAAAGAATCTCGTCTTGCCATGCTAAGCAGCGAATATGAGAACTTCACAATGGCGAAGGAAGAAGATGTCAAAGAGATGCATGGACGACTTTCTAATATCGTATATAAATCAAAAGCTCTCGGAAAATCATACACGGAATTGGAAATAGTCTGAAAAATCCTCAGAGTCCTTCCACGAAGATTTGAATCAAAAGTGACTGCCATTCAAGAATCAAAAGATTTAAAACAGATGAAAGTTGAAGAACTCATCGGTAATCTCACCACTTATGAGCTAGAAATAAAGTTCAAGGAAGAGCGTGAAGGAAGTGACACTCGAAAGAAATCAATAGCGCTCAAAGGAACAACCGAAAGTGATGATGATAATAATGATGATGATGCAGCAACAGAATTGGAGCTATTAATAAAGAAATTCAAAAGGTGGAATTACAAATACGGAAATTCAGCTCGAATTCAAAAAGTGAAAAGCAGAATAGTCAAAGCACTAGACAACTCGGATGAATAGAAAATCATCTGTCACAAGTGCAACCAACCCGGACACATCAAGCTCAATTGTTCTCAAACCCGACATGACTTTGAAAAGAAATCAAAAAAGAGAAATTTTGCAGCCACGTGGAATACAAGTGATGAAGTTAATCAAAGTACTAGCAGTGAGAGTAAGATAGCAGATATGTGCCTTCAATGAAATATAACTGATAGCGACGATGACGATCCAAGCGAGGTATCAAAACTTACTCACTCTGAATTACTTATTTATTTCCACAAAGTGAATGGCTGCTTTGAACGACTTAGGAAAAAGTATGCCAAACTTGAATCACAAAAGGACACTTTGATAGAATTAAATGAACAACTTGACCAATTAGTTGAAAACTATCAAAGAAGGATCCCTAAGTGTGATAAGTGTCCAATATTCGAAGAGGAAATTAAAAAATCAGAAATCAATATAAAATCACTTGAAAATGAAATTCTGATTTTAAAAGAGAATGAAAACACTAAGAGAGAGAATTCTATTAAAAAGTGCACACAATTGTTAAACGAAAATGAATCTCTCAAAACACAAGTCCAACAATTGTCAATGACTTTAGATAAATTTTCAAAAAGTGCAAAATCGTTGAATATGCTATTAGGAAAGCAACTTGTTAATACGGTTAGACAAGGACTTGGATATAGTAGTTTGAAAATTGTTGAAAGCAATATTAATCAAGTCAATTCTATGTGCACGATTTGTAGAAAATATGGACACGCTCAAAATAGATGTTGGTATAGACCCAAACATGTGAAAACTATACCGATTTGGGTTCCAAAAGGCACAAATATAAAAACTCTCAAAGTTAAACAAATTTGGGTGCCGAAGGAAACAATTATAAATAGTTTTGGGTCTTTACAAAATTGTTTTTCAAAATTTTCTGCCACTAACAACCATGGACCTATAAAAACAAATAGGTCACATAAATCTTTTCCCGTGTAGGTGTGGTGGCAGGCTAAGGAACAACAACAGTGTTCTCTGGATTTTTGGCTGTTCTAGAAACACAACGGGCGACAAAACAAAGTTCCTTAGCCTAGTACAAAGGTGACAGAATCATAATGGGCAATCATGAAAAATATCGTAAAGGTAAAACATGTAAAGGTATATTTACAATATATTAAATGTGATAATCTGCACCATATTATGAATTAAATCAGCCAATAATGTGATGATGAAAAGATGATGATTCTGACTTATTCAAAATAGTTGGCCAATTATATTCTTATGCCAAAAACACTATAAAAATCTCTAGATTCTTTGAATTACTTCATATATATCATTTGGATTAATAGTAGTGTTTTTTTGTTGGATGTTAATACAATTGGTTATAATACGGCTAACTCAGTATTCACGGTTTTCTGATTATTTACACGGCTTCATTTCAAATTCAAGAGAATTTCATTTAAATTGCTGTTAAAATTGAGTTTGAAAATTTTTGGTGCACACTTCATGGTTTGGTCAATCAAATTCAATTAATGTTAATTTTGAGTGAAAAAGAAATTCAAATGCAGATTACACTGGTAATCTAGTTGGTAGAAAAATTACTAGTGGAACGTGATTTTTTGAGACATTTAGTAACTGCGTCGTTTTTCTAAGAAAATATTTGCATACTTTTCATTTCAAATAATTTTCAAATAGCAGAAAATTTTCTTATATAACCCCCTCGAGAAAATCATTTTTGACCATATTTTCAGATTAGTCATTTAACAAAATTGATTTATAATTATTTCTAAGTTTGATTTTAAATGATTACATTGACTAATCTAACTCCCTAATGATTATCGAAAAGATGAATAGTGATTGAAAAAGTGATGAGTGTTGATATTTATTATATATTATGACTCGAGACGGTATAATTAGTAAATTTCTTTAGAAATTTAAACAAGAGTTATAAAACTTTTTGTTGGTAAAAATTCCATGACCATCTCTATCTCTATCATATTTCTAACGACCATCACTCATCAAAATTCTATATAGTTTGTCGATATGTGGTTCTTTAATCAGGAAACGTTCGTTTTTCATTTTAATTTTTTTTATTAAATATATATATATATATAGTAATGATAAATAAATACCAATGTATTCACTCTCATTTAAAAGTCCTCACGGTTATGCATGAGTGAATTACTTGGAATTTGTTATGTGCTTCCATGCTTATTTAAAAGTCCTCACGGTTATGCATGTATGGAACGCATATCAAAAGTTGATTTTTAAAATAAGCAAGTTGATTCTAACCCCATTTAAAAATCCTCACGGTTATGCATGGTTAGAAGATACTTGAATTCATTTTTAAAAAAAAAATTGGAATACTACTAATCTCATTTAAAAGTCCTTACGGTTATGCATGGTTAGTAAATATTCAAATTCCTGATATAAATATGCCACAAATAGACACAACTGTATGGTTTTATATGATGACATCATTCCCATCATTCTAAAAGTGGAATATGCGCCTAACAAAATATTTATGATTTTTGTTTGATTTTTTATTGAAATTTAATATATATATTCAATTGAGTTTTAGAGTTGGATTAATATCGATCACTTTATCTCTATTTTCTCTAACACTATTATTCTTTTGCTGATAACAAAAGGGGGAGAGAAAAGTTAAGATTTTATCAAATAAAATCAAGCAAAGGTCAAATATTTTCCATTTGCATCTAGGCTCATTTGCATATTATTTAATTGTATGCATATTTGTAGGGGGAGCTTTGTGTAGAGAGGAAGCATTTAAATAGGGGGAGCAATTAGAGCATATGAATGATCAAATACATTTCACATATTCAAAATCTTAAATATATGTTTGTTATCATCAAAAGAGGGAGATTGTTGAATATGCGCTTATATGATTTTTTGTTTGATGATAATAAACATATATACATTCGTTTAAATGTATTTGTTAATGTACTATTTTATTTTTCATAGATTAAATAAATATTTGCTGAATAAAATTAAATGCACAGAATTTGAATTCAATTGGAAATTTTATTTAAACAAACATTTATTACATTTTTAAATAGTACTAATTCAAGCTCTCACTATATATATACAATTTTGATTGTAATACATCACAACTTCATATTTACATAAATTCCTCACTACATATCACTCACACTCGTATTTATCTTCAACTTCATTCCAGTTAGAATCCAGCATCTGAGCAATCTGCAAAAATATTCACTAACACAGTAAAATTGAAAAAGAAATATTTTTGCGGTATAAAATAAAAAGTCAATTTTGAAAATATTATTTGCCTCAGTTATTTGGGTTGTTCATCATGATTTATTTTTGAACCCATTATACACGAACAACTTGTGACATACACAGTGTATCACTGTATATGCCACAAGGCCATGCACACCAATATACACTTGATAATGCTACAGGGACAGGTGAGCACAAGGTCAAACCCAAATAAAAAGACGGGTTCAACTCAGGTGCAACATAAATAAAATCTCGACTTCAGCACAAGGTCAAACCCGAGTTGTAAAACTGGATTCAACTCAAGTGTAATGCAAAGTCTACACAAATTCAAGAAGACACCAAATAACAAACAAAGTGCAAAGGTCAAGCCATCACTGCAAACTCGACTCAACTCAATGCAATTCAAACTGCAAGTCCAAAACAAATGCTCAATGCACAGTGCAAACAAATAGCATAAGCAAATGACTCAGTGATACAATGCTCAATGCACAATAATGCAATGCCACAGCGAACATGGTTCAAAACAACATATCAAATAACCAAACTACTACAATGAACCGACAATATGAAAAAGGGTAGCGGACAGGACAAGTACAAAGTAAAGATATAATGGCCGTGAACAGCAAGATGATCAGCCACCAGAATTTCAAATGAAGCAAATCCAAGTTTATATGAAAATAAACAGAGCAGTAATAAAAAAGTAGTGATATGCAACAGGCCCAGTTACAACAGACTCAAAGCAACAGTGAATGGGAAATGCAATATGAATGAACTTGCATATGCATAACAACTAGCAATATGAAAAAGGGCAGGTGGACAATACAACTTAGTCAATATGATCAAGGAAAACTAAAAACAATACCCAATAAACATGAATGCACAAATGCACCAAGTAAGTGACACAGCGAATATGAAGACAACAACTTGACACAGTTAACTGCAAGTGTCGACCAGGTAGAAAGCAAGATCAACACAGCAACAATGGTCAGGCAATATGCATCAGGCAATATGCATCAGGCACTAAATCAGGTGAAGCAACCCGAGCACCATCCAATGTGTTATAAAGTCCAAATGCAACAATCTCAATGAATTGGATGAACAAAGACTCAGCAATGCTCAAAAACTCAATAGTTCACATTGCAGTAACAACATACAAAAATGAATAATATAGTTTCAATGCTAACTGCTCAAGTAAAGTTAAGGTCAGACCAACCACAACCAAAGGCCAACAAGTGATCTAGCCAAGCTAAACAATGAACAGAGGCAACAAAGGTCAGGCAACAGTACAGGTTACAGTGATACAAAAATTCATGTACATAGCCGTGTGTAACCAAGTCAAAGCCGTGTTTTTTGACAAGCCGTGGATATGATGAACAAGTCAAAATTGACCGAGTTAAACATCAATACCGTGAGGAGCAAGCATCAAATATACGAATTTGACAAAGTCACGAATCAAATCATCAACGTTCAACAAAAATCGAATGGCCGAGAGCATGACATTGAACAAACCAGACAGAAGCAATTCAAGGAGATCGAACTCCTATATAAACAAATCATCATCGGCAATTTCGAGTATCGAGTTCAAGCAAGCCAAAACCAACAAAGCAAAAGGAATAAAGTACTTACCGAAATTGTAATCGAACTCGATCAATTTCAAAGATCCGTGAGCAAAACAGAGAAGCAAGCTATCGACGAAGCAAACAAAGTGATAAATCTTCCATTCGATCTAGCAACCAGAAGCCGGCATCTTTGAAATTTCAAAGCCCTAATTTACATCGAACAAAGGAAACAACAAAGTCGCCATTATCAAAAAGAATTAGGCCGAAGAAATAAAAGGAGACGGTCGAGATAAATTACAAAAGGGGCCGGCCTTATTCTTCTTTTTAAAAGGGAATTTTATTTTAAATTAGGGTTATTTTAATTTAAATTGTTTTTAATTTGTAATTCATTTTTAAACCGTTTAAATTTCTAGTCGTGTGATTAGGGGACAAACTACGTGGCGTAGTTTGAGAATTCGCAACTCAGTGGCTGAGTTGTGGGAGGGTTTTGAGCGTAGAGTTAGGTTTAGTCGATAGCGGGTGTCGCGAGTTTACGTGTGTAAGCGTCTGACTATATAATTTCTAGTAGAAACCTTGGGGGCAGCACGTAGGCAGGGTTTTGCCAAAGCTGGGTAAATTCTGTGTTGTTCTATTTCTGTTATTTATATTCTGCGATATCTATGCTGCTATTATTCTGCTATGGACTGTGTTGAAATCTGAATTGAATATTTTATAAGCTTCCGCAATAAATTTTTATAATTGATAGTATCACCCTATTCACCCCCCTCCCCCTCTAGGGTGAAATCGATCCTACAAATGGGCCTAATCAACCCCTTCTCCAAAAGATCCTGAGTCCGCCTAACTAACTCATCCCTCTCCCTAGGAGCCATTCTCCTACTAGGCTGAATCACTGGCACTTCTCCTGGAATCAAATCAATACGAAACTCTATTTCTCGATGTGGAGGCAGACACTTAACCTCTTCAAATATATCAGAAAAATCTTAGACCACATCGATATCTTCAACCTTCTCTAGAGAAGTCTCAACTCCTTGCAAAAGACTACCAAAGTGTAATCCATAATCATCACATGTCACCCTAGCAATCCTACACAAATCAATTTCCAGCGAAATTGTTCTCTCATCATAATTCAGAGCTGCTATATAATTATCGAGCCAATCCATTCCCAATATAAGGTCAAATCCCTTAAATTTTAATACATAAGGGTCACAAGAAAAACTATGGGACATATAAGAAATCTTCAAGTCCTTACAGATCATATCTAATTTGGTTGCCCCTCCTATAGGATTAGATACAAGAATGGGACGATCCACAGTATTAGGGGTGAGAAAGAACTTTTCTACTGATTCCAGAGAAATAAAACTCAAAGAAGCAACCGAATCAAACAAAACTTTAATACATTTTCCATCTAAAAGTAATGTACCTTCCATTACCCCTTTGCCTTGAGAAGAAGAAGATGGACCGGCTTCCAGAGCAAAGTCCTTATTCTGAGACGCCCTCTGCAAAATGGACAATTCTTGATCTTGTGACCGGGCCGGTGACAATTGAAACACAACGATCTCTGAACCCTTGTTGATCCTGGACCACTCTGATGTCGTTGTTGCTTAGATCTTCCCTGAGGACACTGATTAGCCAAATCCTAACTTGTTGACAATTATAACACTTGCGAGGCCCATTGTTGCTTCCTCCAGGTTTCTTTCCTTTGCCTTGCCTTTTCCAAAGTGGATTAAACTTCCTCTTATTTGGGTTAGCAAAATTCCTTCCCGAAGCTGCTGCTGGTGCCACTGACCTCTTGTTCATCAAATTCTCATATCTCAAAGCCATATAAATTAAATCGACAAAAGATCCTTTCAAAAGCACCGTCATCTTTTCATGAAATTCTGGCCTTAATCCTTGCATAAACATTTCATTCTTTTTGAGTGGAGTATCAATGAGCCCTGATCCATAGCACGAAAGTTCATTGAATTTGGTCTCATACTCCGCTATAGACATGCTTCCCCGCTTCAAATTCAGAAAATCCTGGTATAGATAGGTTTTCACTTCTGTTGGCATAAATTTCTCCTCAAATGACTCCTTAAATCTTTCCCATGAAATGTCTTCCTTAGAAACATTTGCTGCCGTTGCATCCCAGCAGGCTGCTGCGCCTCTCTGCAATTGCCACGATGCCATTTCCCTCTTCCGTTCATCAGACAACTTCATACTCTTAAAGATGCGCTCACAAGAGCGTAGCCAAGCTTGAACTTCAATTATCGATTCTGACCCTTTAAATGGTTGGCCTCCAAGGTTGATGAAGTCTTTGCATAAGGTGGCAAAATTAACCTAAGGCGGTACTGGATTTATAGCAGTTTGACTTCGTCCATTATCAGTCGAGGTACTGCCCCTACCTCTGCCTCTCCTTCTAGAACTCATGTTGGCCACCTGAACAGGTAACTCAACAAATTTAGATAGGTATATAATTATCTGAAAATACAAATACAAGATAGATACTACTCCAAAGCCTAGGTATACACTCAACCAGTGCTCTGATACCAACTATGACGACCCACCTTTCCTTCCCCAGAAAGACGTATCATTAATAAGAAAAGAAAGGGATAGAAATAGAAAAGATAGAAATAAAGACTAATAACATCATAATCTCACAGCGGAACGGAACAAAATATGATACGTCAACATAACTATTACATAGTTTTTACATATATTAGAGTTATACAACATCATACAATAGGATAGTCATATACATATCTGTCAATACATACATCCAAAATACAACATACATCAACTACATAGCGGAACTAGATAGATGTATAGATACGTCTGGAACTCCTGCTCTAAGCTCCTCCAGAACTCAACAATCCCAAAACCTTTCACTTGGCTACTCATAAAAATTTGAGTACCCAAGAGTTTATGAAAAACAAAATATAAACTCCAGGTTAGACATGGGTCTGGTGTGAGTAAACGGGTTAAAATTGTTTAATTTTAAAAACTATTTGAAAATAAAGGTATCACGTAAGACTTCCCACACATAAACATGGGTAAGTTTTTACCTTACGCTAACTAAAACATTTTATAGGAAATCCAGTGATATTATAATAGTGTCTAGGGTTTTCAAGTAAAATACAGAAATAGCTGAAATGCTTACATCTCACATTTCAACATAGTTGGGCACAATCAAAACGTACCGCTCTTATTGGAAATTGGATTCCATACAATGGCAGGGCTACTGGGGAACCGCCCGTCACAGTATGAGGCCTAGATCACCGTACCGAGGATCCACCCTCAATCCCCTGCAACACAAGGCCAGAACCATCCCTTACTGAATAGTCCCGAACAAGATAACCCCGCAGTTGGCTGCAGATCCAACTGCCCACACAGCCGAATAAAAAGGGACATCTAGACAGGGATATATCTCGTCCTTCTTGGGCATGACCCACCTAACCTTGCTGCACATCCCCTGTTTTATCCATTCCCGGTTGATGAGGCTTGAGGCTGCGATTACCTTTATAGAACATATCTTTTAGAATGCTCATCGTCTGCCTGACGATTTGATGAAAGCATTCAATCCATACAAGTTTGTTCCGGGTTCGAACGAAACCGAAGGCATTATCTCGTTACACTCGTTTTGGAATCACCCTCAGAGTTAAGGACGATAACCCTTGCATTCTGAAATACCATCTCGACCTTCACTTGAGATGTCACGACCCAACGTTTAATTTGGATCAATGTGGTTTTCGGAATATCAAATTGACACCCGATCCCGATCTTATCGAAATCCAAACGCCGTTTTAGAGGCAAAGTTATTTAAATAGTTTAAACAATTTAAATTCAATACTTTGAATTCACGTAACATTTATCACAAATCAACCAAACATAGTCATCACAGATGTATCCAGAATATATCACAAAGTATCACAGAATATCACCCAATAGATATCAGAGTCAATCAACAAGAATCATCAATTCATATTAAATTTAGTTTGATTTACTTAGCGTAATTTATCATTTTATCAAGCTTGATTAATCACTAATTAATCAACTTATTAAATTTATTAATTACTACTTAATTACCCACTTAATTAATTAATTCTTAATTATTAATTAATAACCTTAATTATTGATTTATAAAACTTAATTACCCATTTAATTATCACTAATTACTTAATTAACCATTAATTACTAATTAATTAGCCGTTTAATCCTTAATTAATTATTTAGTTAGTTAACTACTATTTATTTATTAATTAATTAACTTTATATAGTTAATTAAATTCTTAATTACAAATTGATTTACACAAGATTATTATTATCAATCTTTAATTACAAATGTAATTAACCTTCAAACTGCTTAGTTAATTACCCTTATAAACTTAATTTACAATTCTAAATCAACTTATACTTTAAGTTAATTTATTATCTTACATTTGCAAATCTTTCTTTTAATAAATTTTAAAATCATATTTTAACTTAAACATGTTAACATCATCAACTTTCTTAATACTAACTTTTATTTAACAAAATAACCTAAAAGTTATTAGGCTAAATCACGTAGAAAAATAAGATCCAAGAAAAATACTGCATTTACTCAAGTAACCTCGCATCTTCCCTTGTTCCTTCCCGAGTCCCCTCTCTTCTCTCCTTTCTTCTTCTTCTGCACTTTCTTTCTTCTCCCTTTTTTTTTAATTTTTAGTTAAGTTTTAATTACAACGGTAGTATTACAAACACACTCACGTACCCAGTGAAAACCCGAAGCAATTCCCCTCCATACTCGAGTAAGAACTCGCGACAACTACATACGAAGTCGCTGACACACCCACGCCATCGTGCATGTGCACGTGCACGGTGGTTCGCAACACTCCGACGATCCACGGCGCCCCCTGCAAACCACAAAATGACACCACACTCGAACTCAAGATCCAATTCGACATGAAAACTCGAAATCACAAATATGCTCACTTGTACAAACAACAACCCGAACACGTCAATAGAAAATCGCCACGACCACCCAACGCCGACCACCATTGGCTATACGATTCCGGCCACACCTCGCCATCATCTTCCTCTACCATCTCCTAAAATCTCGTATAGCTTGGTCGATCCAAGATGACGAAATCAACGAATATGCTGACCACAGGAAACATGAACCCAAAATCCTAAACTTGATTCGACCCAAAAATTCTTACATTAGAAAATTTTTCTAGTATTTTTCCTATGTTCTTGGATCATCAAGCTAACTTCACCACAAATTTCAACATCAAAAATTCATTAAATCAACAGAAATTGATGAAAAAACATTTTGGTTTCCTTAATAAACTGCACCTTGAATACTTGCCTAAAAATTATCATTTTTGTTTTAAAAATCCTACCTTTATTTGTTTATTCAAGAAATGAAATCAAATCAACACTTTAAGATATTCGAATTTTACATATTGATTTTCTTTTATTGTAAATTTGAATTTACAATATTTATATTCACTGCCAACCTTCAAAACAAAATTCCAAACCCTGATTTTAGTTTAAACAGATTTACTTAGTTAAATTCCTAAGTTAAAATGTTTTTATATAAAGAGTATAAATCATTCTCTACTTCTCTTGTCTCAGAAACTTGAAAATATTGAAGAACATCATATAGCAGAGCTTCCAGTAATCAGCAAACATCACAGAACAATATATATCAACATAATATTTTCACAAACCAATTATTAAGATTTAAATTTCAAAGAAGTATGTTTACTCATCTAAAATCACAATTGAAACAGAGAACAAATTGTTGTTGAAAAACACTGCAGTTTGAGTTTAAATCCCTGTAAATTTCTCTGCCTTGTTGAATGAAGTTAAGTTTGTAAAGATGATGCTTTTTTTTTCTTTCTTCAGGTTTACTAAGTTTTCTAAATGAACAAGTATAGTATGATGTTTATATAAAAGAACAGCTTTGAACAGGGATATCAGCTTCTAGTACAAGCCTTAACTTGTTTTGAGCATATTTTGTTTTTTAATTACTGTGATTTTATAGTGATATTACAAATTTCGGCTGAATAAATGTTGGTGGTGTTGAGATGAAAGCATTAAATGAAATTGTCTTCCTATATGTTTACATACGTATGGTTTTGCTGATATTCATATTTTGTGTACAAAGATATTTGTTTATAAATTTTTGTTTTATTATCTCTTCTAGCTTGAACAACACATATACATATTTGTACTTTGTATGATTTCACGTTACAAAACTATCAATTTATTTTATATATATACTTCTGTTTTAAACTCAAACTATCAAGTACTTCATTTACTTGTTCATTTTTATACTTATATTAATATTATGGTTTTCTTATGTTTATATACTTATGTTTATAACCATATACTTATTTTATACTTATATTAATATTATAAGATTTATTTTATTTTACTCATATAAGTTGTTGTTAGAATGACTTCTTGGATTTATTTTTATTTAGAGTTTAGTCTTCAAATATTTGACTTATAACCTATATTTGTATTTATATAATTTATATTTATATTTAATATGGATAGAATTATTTTATTTTAAACATTATTATTATAGACTACATTTATATATGTATTGTATCTAATACTAATAATATGGAACCTTTAATTTTAAATGAATAAGACAGATTTTATTATAAACATTTTTGAAAGAATCTATTTTAAATTTTTAAATCAATTTTTTTTCACAAACATATATATAACTAGAAAATGCCCAAAAATCTTGTTTATTTATAAACGAAAAACTTGTATTTTATTTAAATTAGATTAAATTCTTATTATAATAATATGGTCAAAATCCCGGGTCGTTACATGCTTTAAAAATCGCTTTAAAATAAAGTTGTTTCCAAAAAAATCACAGTTTACGCTTTCAAAAGAATGAGGAAGCGATTTAGAAGCTTCAGCAAAATTAAGGACTATGAACCCTTACTTTTACTGATCCGATTAATTCCGGACTTGTCCATTTGAGAAGGTAAATTTTATTTATACAAAATACACAATTTTGCACTTTCAAGGAAACGACGAAGAGATTTAAACGATTTAGAAAAAGTGCGGAATATGGAACCACGCTTTTACAAATTCGGTTAATTTCAGACTCGTTAATTGAAATATTTGCTGTGGATTTGTTGTTTGATTATTTTGATGATTTTGTTGGGCTTTCGAGCCACTATGTTGGACCTTCGGGTCGTATGATGGACCTACGGGTCAATTACCAGTACTAGACCTTCGGGTCATTTGTTGGGCGTCAAAAATTATGATGACAGTACTTGGTAGGCTTCGGCCATATGTTGATGCACGTGCGGCGTAGCTTAGACTCGCCATATGCTGGGATCGATCCACTTTTATGCTCATCTTCTAGTTATCTTATTTTGATTCCTAGATTTTGTGAATTGCTGTTTTGAATTCAATTTTGAATTTGAAAGATTGATTTTGATGGAGTTTAATGAGATTTCTCCATTTAAACTATGTTGATTATTATATTGAATAATCTCATCCGAAATTATAAATTTGCGTATAGTCTCATTCGGGATTATAATTTTGTGTATTGCTGTTTTGAATTCAATTATGAAATTGGAAGTTGATTTTGATGATGCTTAATGAGATTTCTTCATTTAAAAAAATGTTGATTATTTATGTTGCTGTTTTGAATTCAATTATGAAATTGGTAGTTGATCTTGATGATGTTTAATGAGATTTCTTCTTTTTAAAAAATGTTGCTTATTTATGCTGCTGTTTTGAATTCAATTATGAAATTGGAAGTTGATTTTGACGGAGTTTAATGAGATTTCTTCATTTAAACTATGCTGATTATTTATGCTGTATAATCTCATTCGAGATTATAATTATTTGCTTAAGTGTTCTTTATAATACACTTATTTCTGAAGTTTAAATTAGGCTGATCCCGTTATTATTTTCTTTTAAATAATACTCGGGCCAGACCGAGTTATTTCAGGATAATCGCTATCTCTGATTCAGTTGCAGCTTCAGCTTTTGGGATTTCACTTCATCTTTTGTCTAGACCTTGAGGTGTTACTTTTGGTGTATTGACTCTCATCTCATGTATGTTATGATGTATATGTACATTTGGTTCATGTGAACCATCGATTGTTGTGGCATGTATCCAGACTTGTCTTCCGCTATATATCTGACATTTCTTTTTCGAGGTGATTATACTTAGTTATGTTGTTATTATGGGTTGTTTTGAATTTTTCTTTAGCCACCGTAGTTTTATTTTAGATTTGGATTGAATTTACATCTTTGGTAGTAATTTACACAACTCCTATCGGTGTAATCAATACTCGTCTAAGGCATAACTTATGGATGGTGGCTTCTAACAAGCCTTATTCTTCGAAATAGAAGACGTTCTTCCTTATGATAATCTTTGTAATTGTAAGCATAGAGGTGGGGCGTCATAGCTTGTATAAAAATAATTAATATAATAAAATAGTTTATATTAAAATAATTTATGAAGTAAAATGTATAAATAATCTTAAATATAATCTAAAAATACTTTACATAATAAAATAGCTTCTTCAAATCTCACAAATCAATTCAGATCAACTCGAATTCCAAAATTCAAATTTAATTAAATCTTAAATCATCAATTTCAATTTAATTCAGTTTCTCAATAAACCATTCCAAATTATATCGATTTCAAATACAGATTTGAACCACAAAATAAACAATTTCAATTTCAATATATTTCAAAGCTTTAAATATCCCACAATTTCAGAACTAAATTTGATAATTTCATATATATATATATATATATATATATATACATCAAATTCAATTTACTATTATTTATTTTGAAATATTTACTTAATCATTCAAATAACATTTAAATAAAACTTCAAATTTCAAATTTAAATAAAACTAAATATACTAATGGAAATTTGAAATATTCATTTAACTCACTTTTAATGAAAAGTAAGTTATAAAATCATATCTTTAAAATCCCAAATCTAATAAACTTCAAATTAAACTTATTTGAGTATACTTCTTAAATAAATTCAATTTCAAACCAATTTCTATTTCTCTTTCCAACCTGAATTTTATCAAAATCATTATAATATTTGAAAATATAATTTTAATTAAATACTTAAACATATTATATATTAATTGAATCAACTTTATAAAATCAACTATACCAAATTATACCTTATTATTAACTCATTATATATATGTTTTAAAATAGTAAAATTGTAAGTAAAATCGTAAAATTTATAATTCCAAAACTAACTTATAATTTTAAAATCTTCAAAACATGCAATTTTAAAAATCAAAATTTAAAACCTTTATAAAAATAACATTTATATATACACACCTTAAAATCAATATTTATTAAACCAAAATATTCATTTCAAAACCTTGGAAATCATTTCAAAATATATATATTGACCAACAGCGTTTGTATATAATTTTCTATCATATGGTTAAGTGATATGGATATTTATCATTTCAATAAGCAATTCAAATATATACGGGTATATATCATTTCAACCCGCAATCCCAAATTCAATTCAATGAAAATCGCTTGGGTTTATCATTTCAACCCATAACGATTTTCTCCTATTCTATAGATCGTTCGGGTATGTATCGTTTCAACCCATAGTGAATTCTATACTAATAGGGAACTTGCAGAGTGATAATTGATATAAAAATAATATAACAAGCATATATCATCAATATAAATAACAGATAATGGTGTTAGATGTCGTATGTGAAAAGATACAGATAATAACATATCTATAACAATGTAAATAACTAACGGCCAAATATGTCGGTTATCGTTTCAATTGAAATAAAATTTAATAAATATAAGAAGGTTAATCGTGAGTGATTGCTCACCTTTCGAGGCTAGAGATATTTGACGATGAAATGAGTTATGAATCCGAACACGAATTCCAAAGCGAAGTTATATTGGCATGAATTCGACGGTCAAAGCTGATAACAAAGATTCGATGACAACCAATCAGAATCAGCTTGATAACTGAAACGAATGTGTATTCTATTAATTTATAAAAAAATTCCAATATTAAAATTAAAATACATATATTAAAGCTATTACAAAAATCTAATAAAATTTTAAGCAAATACTTTTAAACATATCACGTACCATATCCTTATATATATATATATATATATAAACAACCATCCCAAAACTTTATAATCCCATATATATTTATATAACAGTAAATAAGAAAATAGTAAACTAAGAACCCAAATAATAGCAGCTTATTATAATTATATATATTACATTACAAAATCCATAATTTGTTTAAACACGTATACATAAAAATCGAGATGTATTAGTATATACATATTGGTAGGCCATATGTATATTTCATAACATTCAGTACTCACAAAGTTCATATATAAAATTCTCAGATATATGAAAACAACAAATAACAGCCTAAAGTTTCTATATTATAAAAGTACAGAGAAGATAAACTGTAACGACCTGAAATTTTCGACTCCGAAAATTCAACACTAATACGTTCACTGTAGAAGTGTCGAGCAATCGAACGCCGGAAATTCCAGATTGTTAGGGTGAAGAAGAAAAAAGAGGTAGAAGAAGGGACAAGACACAACAACACAGAATTTCTCATTTGCAGCAGAACAAATATAATATCAAATAACGACAATTACCCAAAGAAAGCTGTAAATGTCAATTTACATATGATATATTAGAGTACAATCATCACAAATGAACTGCACAGTTGCAACAACTTGTCCCTGACTACGATCAATACAATCTCAAATACACAGCGGAGTATACTCCATATGTTCCTGCCATCCAGCTCGCCTCCTGATCCCCAGAACGTCCTAACCTAAAAATCTGTAATACTCCGTTTGAACTGAGAATTACAATGAAGTAACACCCGAGTCAGGCTGGAAACCAGCGTGAGTAAACCCATATATGATAAAACACTTAAGTTATAAGTTTCTTCGAAAATCAAGGTAACTAGTACATCACTACGAGTTCTTATCTTGTTATAGCCAAACACTTATTACACAAATCCATTATATTTTAAAATAATATCTAAGTACCGCTGCTTAATTCAAATGGTCAGATTTACCCAATTTTATTCAATTCTAGCATATACGATTTATAATCAGATCCGTAAAGGATTATAGTCTTATTAAATTGAAGTGGTTCTGGATATCGCTGATCTCCATCCTGTTTCTTCGAATTTAACAATAAATCTTATAGGGGTAAATTTTTTAAAAAAAGAAATTTATTATTTAGGTGACATTACTCAAATATGGGAATTTATTTCAGATGCTTATTTCAAATAAACTTATCATCATTCATTATTTTTAAGTTTTATTATTTAACTCGCCCGACCACTAGATGGCTCAGGCAAGAATAATTGGAGTAAAAGTACAATATAGATCGTTAACCAAATTAATGATCTATAACCATATCGAACAATTTCACTTCAGTATTTATTTACTTTACCCAACTAAAATCTACTTCTATCTTAATTTAAATTAATTACTTTATAAAGAAATTATATGACAATTTATCTCAAGTTAATTTAATATTAAACACTTTGTTTAATATTTTAGTTTGATAATTCATTTTGGTTTTTAACAAAATCTACCTATAATTTACAAAATATCATAACTTGGATTTATGAGTTTAAAAAATAATAGTTTTAGTTTAAAGGAAGAAAATATAAAATATCATATAAATGTAAATGTGTGTATGAATTCCATTATGTTTCTCTTCCTTTATTATTCTTTTTTTTTTCTTTACCTCCTTTCCATTTTTCCTTTCTCTAAATTTTCTCTTTTCCTTATTTTCCTTCGCATTTCTTATTATTATTAATAATTCTTACTTTACCTTTAATTTCTCCCACTCCTATGGCCCATACCCCACCCGCTCCTTTCTCCTTTCCTCCTTTTCTTCCATTTCCTTTCCTTACTTTACAACTTCACATGCATATCTTAGAGACAAACCGTTCACCACGACGTGCACGTGCACACGGCGACGATCCTTCGCCGACCATCTTCGATCCTTCCCTCAGTCGTCCTCGACCAACGCAAACACCTTGGCCACCCAGAACTTCCTCAAAGGCCCAAAGTCGAAGTCTTGAGCTCACAATCACAACCCGGAATTATCCGACCTCCTACCTCCGCCTCATCCACCCTCCTCTAACCCCCGGAGCTTCCCAAAAATCACCAGTAGACTTGCCATGACCCAATCTACCTTATTTTCCCATACCGCAGTCGCCTATCACCTCCGTGACACCGCCATTTACCCTGAGAACGTACCCACCCATAAACTTATCCAAACCTACTTCTCTCTCGCCATGCCTCCATGCCCATCTACAAAGTACCATCTAATTTTCTCAAGCTTGCTGTCACCCAACGTTGCTTCACGCCAAGCGGCAGGCAACCAAATCAAGCATCTTGCCGGAAATTTCCCAATTCCCAATTGTCGTTCAACATGGCATTCCTCTTTAAACATAACGCTAAAAATCACAAAACAGACCTAAAATTCATGACTCTAAACCACGAATGATGACAGATGATCCAAACTTTAAATCCTTTGTTAAGTCTTTTGTCACATATGAGATTCTTGCCGTAAAATGGCCCTTCCTTCCTCTACACATTATGATAACTAAAAAAAGGATTTATAATAAACTACCCTCTAAAACAAATGATATTTGTTTGGAAATCAAAGGTTAAAATTTAATAGTTTTTGGTTTATCGATTTTCGAAGTTGCAAGTTGACAGGGTTAAAAGCAAATGATCAGGAACAAAGAACTAAAAACTTGCTACCGTGTTCTCCATCACTCAATCATGGCTGAAACTTATGTGTACAGCACAAATGCTACCCCATACATGTGTGCTTGACAAAATATACGCATTCAAACAATTTCAAAGATATATGTATATACACAGTGAGCGAAAGTTTTATATTTACTCACTGTAGATTATGATATTCGAAATTTTTGCAATATTGGGTTGCTTATAGTAAAATATCCTTTTCACCCTCTATGCTTAATAATATTCATCAAAACCAATTTTAAAACGAAGTACATTCAAAATCACCCAACTTTCGTTTTAACATCCTGACTTAAAACAAGCTAGTTTGGGAGCTAGAAATTTTAGAAGTCAAGTGTGACAGCTTTTTATCCTACAGCAGAACCAAAATGGTGGGCAGGACTATGTTCCATGTTTACAACCTTTATCAATTCTTTTACAATTATATCTATACTACTACTATGCAAACATACATTTCGATCAGTACATCGATTATCATGCCTAAGACTTCAACATGTTTTACTAGTATGGAAAGTTTAGTTTACTCACAAAAAATGTTCGAACAGAGAATATTAATTTTTGTTTGAAATCTGCGAAAATTATTTGATCTGATCCTCTTCTTCTTTGATTTAAACTTGAATTTGAATCTTTTACTTTGCTTTAGTTTAACCTTGAAGTGGTTTGTTTGGTTTCCTCTTATTATTATTTTTTCTGGTTTTCAGATTCTAGTTTGAAAGAAGATGAAAGGGAAAAGAAGAAGTAAATGTTGAGAAATGAGTATGTTTAAAAAAAACTGTATATAGCCTTTGTTTCTTCTTTTAGTCATTTTTTTCTTTTCTTTATATGAAGAAAACCAATAAACAAGACACTTGTAAATTTGCATGTTATCCTTAGCTTATAAATGTCAAATGCATGCATTTTTATTTTCTTATGTTTTTATATTATATTTTATGTTTTTATTTATACATTTATTTTTTCTTTATTTGATGTAACTTTAAAAGAAAAAATATTAAGCCTATTTATTTTTTCTTTATTTTGCTTAAGCTATTTGTATTTTAATTAATAACTATGTATATATACTATAGTGTTTTAAAAATGTAGAGTTTTTAAATCTAATTTATTTTAAGATACTTTACTTTTGAATTTCAAATCAAAGTTCCATTTACAATATATATATATATATATATACACATATATATATAAACAATAGAAATTGGAAAGCACATTTATATACTCTTATATATATCATATAGCTTGTATATATCTATTTATATGATTATGGATATCTTTTAAATGGTGAAATATATTATCTATTTATTACTATATGACTTAACATCTGCAGAGATTTATAATTCAACATTTGTTAGGGTTTTCAAATCAATTTATTTCCAGACACTTTTAATTATTAGAATTTATTTGTTCAACTTACAAATTAGTATTTTTAATAATTTAATCCGGTTAATTACCAATTAACAGACATCAAAAATCCAGGTTATCACATTCCTCTCCTTTAAAACTTTTCGTCCTCGAAAAGGAACAAAGCAAGAATTTTAATTACAATGCTTATTATCAGTTAAATTATTCTTAAACATTTTTAACTCTTAACTTTTTATCTAAAATTTTCAAAACATTTTAAAAATCTACATAATATTATCAAAATAGTTTCACGAAAAATACTTTTTATAAGTCAATGTTTCAACAAGTCCATCCTTGTTCTCAAAGAAATTCGGTCATACGTTGATCAGGCGTAGGACTGAAAATTTATAAGTACTTAGTAAACCCGTTTCGGCACCTAGTGAAAATATGTGACGACTCGCCCTTCTACTCCTAGAAAGATGTATCATCAATTAAGAAAGAAAGGGATAGAAATAGAAAAGAATAGAAAGAAAGAACAACAACATTAGAATCTCACAGTGGAACGTACAAAATATAATACATCACATAACTATTACATAGTTTTACATATATCAAAGTTATACAATATCATACACATGACAGTCATATATACATATCTGTCACTACATACATCAGAGATACAACATATATCATCTAACACAGCGAAACTAGGTAGATATATACGTCTGGAACTCCTGCTCGAAGCTCCTCCAGAAATCAAAATCCAAAACCTATCACTTGGCTACTCATAAAAATTTGAGTACCCAAGAGTTTATGGAAGAAAAAAAATATAAACTCCGGGTCTGACATGGATCTGGTATGAGTAAACGGTTTAAAGTTGTTTAACTTTGAAAAACATTTGAAAATAAAGTTATCACGTAAGACTCCCCACAGATAAATACGGGTATGTTTTTACCTTACCCTAACAAAAACATTTTATAGGAAATCCAGTGATATTATAATAGTGTCTAGGGTTTTCAAGTAAATAGAAAATAGCCGAAATTGTTACATGATTAAATTCCAAGCACTAGCCACAAAAGTGGGTAATACAAATCAAAACCGTAGGGTCTCTTAGGGAAAATGGATTTTCATCAATGGTAGGGCTACTGGGGTACCGCCCGTCACAGTACGGGGCCTAGATCACCATATCAAGGATCACTCCCGACCCCCTACAACACAAGGCCGGAACCATTCCTTACTGAACAGTCCCGACAAAATAACCCCGCGGTTGTAGGTAGCAACTTCCCACACAGCCGAAATAAAAAGGGATATATAGACAGGGGTATATATCGTCCTTCTTGGGCATGACCCACCTAACCTTGCTGCACATCCCCTGTTTTAGCCATTCCCGGTTGACGAGGCTTGAGGCTCCGATTACCTTTACAAGACATATCTCCTAGAATGCTCATCGTCCGCCTGACGATGTGCTGAAAGAATTCAATCCATACAAGTTCGTTCCTGGTTTGATTGAAACCAAAGGCATTATTTCGTTACACTCATTTTGGAATCACCCTCAGAGTCAACGACAATAACCCTTGCATTCTGAAAACACCATCCCGATCTTTACTTGAGAATTCACGACCTAACGTTTAATTTGGATCGATGTGGTTTTCGGATAATCATAAATAACTCCCGATCCCGGTCTCATCGAAATCCAAATGCCATTTTAAAGGTCAAGTTGTTTAATTAATTTAAAAAGTTTAAATTCAACACTTTAAATTCAAATAACATTTATCATAGATAAATACACAATCATCATAGATATATCAAAGCATATCATAGAACATTACAGAATATCATTAAATAAACATCACAAATCAGATATTCTACACAACAATGCATAAGCAATCATCTTTGATTCTTATTGTAATTAATTCAATCTAAGGTCAATTACTTGAGAATTTATCTCTTAACCCTGTTTAATTGAACATTAACTATCAATTGATTTCTTATTCCATTTCAAATTATTTAATTAATAAATCATTTCTTAATCAATTATTAAGTCTTGATTATTTAATTAATTACTCTTAATTATTAATTAATAACCTTAACTATTAATTTAAAACTTGATTATCCATTTATTAACTGCTAATTACTTAATTAATCAATTATTAATCTTAATTAAATTACTTAATTAACTAACTATTAATCATACATTAATTAACTTTAAGTAGTTAATAAAAATTCAATTATCACTTAATAATTAATTAATCTCTATTTACAATTATAAAGTAATTATTCTTAATCGCTTTCCAAAAATAATTAATTAATATTAGTTATTCAACTTAATTAACATTTTTAAAGAAATCTTCTTTAAACTTTGAAAATCAATTTAATATTAACCACAACTTTAAATGTTAATTAATTTCATACTTAACTTAACTTAATTACTTAATTAAAATAATAATTAAGTGTTAAAACATTTTTATTAACTAAAATACTTAAAACTCGTATAAAGGACTTAACTCAAATTGTTAAACATTTTACTAAGTTTATAGTGTTTAAGACTTATTGAAGCAATTTACTTAGCCCTCTTTATATATGCTACAGTTTGAAAAACTCGAGAGCTCCCCCTAATTAATCGAGTGTTACTTCGAGTCTCCCACCCATTTGCTCCTAGTATCTCTCCTGCACGCCTTCTTCTTCTTCTTATTTTTATTATTAGTTTTGCTTCCAGTAAGTTAAAGTTTAAACTAAGTATAGATTATAGCATTAGATTACTCACTCTCGAACTCGACATAAAACCTGAAGTAGACGATCCTATTTCTCGAGAACGACTCGAGACGCTTGACAACCAACGCCACTGACACCATCTTCTCGCCGTACACGTGCACGGCGACGCGACCGACCTCCGACAATCACCAACATCATCGGCAAGTCATAATTCACCCCAAAGCACGAAATCTAAACTCAAATTGCCTACAGGAATTCGAATTCGAATTAGGACAGTTTGCTTGAAAAACTGCAAACCCGACCCATCAACCAAACGCCTCGCTACCACCGCATAGACCACCAGAGACGCCCAAAATTTATCCACACCGTGACAACATGACAAGCTTCCACCCTCCAGAACCTCGTGACACTCGATCACGTGTAGGCGACGAACACCCCTCGATCACGGACACATTCAAAAGCTCGAGACTAAACCCTAAAATGGTCTCGTTTCTTAAATTTACTCAATAGAAAATTTTTCTGATAATTTTCACGAAATCACAGATGCTTAAGCTTGCTTCAACACAAATTTTAACATTTAAAATTGATTCAATGGTTCGAAAATGGGAAAAACGCAATTTTGGTTCACATATAAACTGCTCTTAAACTCCCAAACTAAAAATCTTCGTTTTGTTTCAAAAATCATGTTTTGCAATAAGGACTCGAGTTATGATCATTAATTAATATTTCACAATAATCCATTTTTATCAAAATATGACTTAATTACCTGTAAACAGATTTCAATGATATATTCTTACAACATGGTTTAAATCAACTTCTACAAATCTTAATTTTAGTTTAAATCTCTTGTTTGATTTAAAAATGAAAACTTTACAATGATTCAGTTGAATACAATTTAAATTTGAATGATAATCAACCCTGATCCATAACAGAGAAGAACAATATGCAGAGTAACATATATATACACAGAATCATATCCAAAGATAAAGCATATACAAACTTTAAAAATCTTTGTTTACTCATCTGGAAATCCTTTTGAACAGAAAGCACTTGATGATTGAGAAAACTGCAGTTGGAAACTGCTTGTGTATTTTTCTGTTTTGAATTTAAACTTGAGATTTGTTTTCAGTTTTGAAGAATGAAGATGTTTATCTCTATTTCTTATATGATTGCTGAACGAGCTAAATATAAAATGGTCACAATATATATATATATATATATATATATATATATATATATATATATAAGAGAACAGGATGTAATAAAGGAAGGTAGTAACTGGTCAGCTTCTTCTTTAAGATTGATATGAACATATTTTATTACTGAAATGTAAAGATTTGAGATGACAAAATTTTGGCTTGAGCAGATAGCATTAAATGTTTAGGTTTCCTAATTAGTTTACATACTATAATTATGTTTGGCTGTGTAATGATATTTGTCTTGTTATTTTCTAGCTTGAACTCATGTACATATTTGTCTCAGGTTTTACCTTACACTTGCAGGTAAACACTTGGTCTTGTATATGAAGATATTTATTTAAATATTTTTTTGTTAACTATCACTTTGCAGGTAGATATTTAGTCGTGTACGAAGATTTGTTTTGTATAAAAATATTTGTTGGTTAACTTCTAGCTTGAATAATGTTTGTCTGGTTTAACTTTATAGATTTAATCTTGTGAATGAAGATATTTTTTTTATAAATATTTATCTTCTTGCTTGAGTAATTTATATACATATATTTGTCTGGTATTATGTTATACTTTTTTATTTATTTTATATTTTGTTCTTACAATTTAAATCTATGTTGTATGCATCCCAAAGCACTTAATTATTGTTTTATTTACATTTGTATTTTATATTTTGACTATCAATATCTAAGTTATATTCATATGTTTGACTTACATTTTATAATTAAATTTTATATTGATAGACTTTGATTTTACTTCAAACATTATTCCATATGTATATTTACCAAATGTAAACAAAGTAAAGTATTTTAATTCAATTATATAAGATAAATTTTTTTATTGTAAATATTAATGAGATATTTTATTTTAAATTTTCAAAATCAAATTTCCTTTTTAAAATACAAATATATAAAAATAAATGGAAAGCATTCCAAAAGATTTATTCATTTTAAAATGATAAGTTCACTTTTTATTTAATTGGATTAAATATTTATTAAAATAAATAGGACCAAAATCTAGAGTCGTTACATTCCTCCCCCTTAAAAGAATTTCTTCCTCGAAATTAAAAACAAAGATTAATCCAAAAGTTGTTATACCAACCATTCAAACATACATATCACTCATACATTTGCAAACAACCAAACAGTTTATCCTACCAAACCTCACTAGCTATCTGGACACAAATCCGGATAAGCTTTCCTAAAACTATCTAGATTTTCCCAGGTGCAATCTCTGGGATCCTCGCTCCACTGTACTTTGACAAGCATCACTACTTACTCTTGATTTGCCTCTCATCTAGATCAACAATCCGAACTGGATTCCTGACCACAGTCAAATTTGGCTCGACTCCAAATCTTCCTAGACTACTGGTTCTACAACTAATGATGGATCCTGAACAAATTTCCTTAGATGGGATACATGAAATACATCATGAATTCCATACATCCGTTCTGGCAATTAAATCCTGTATGCTACAGTTCCAATTCTTTCCAATAGCTGAAATAGTCCTATATATCTAGGGGAAAGTTTTCCTTTTTTTCCAAATCTAACAGCACCTTTAATCGGGGAAACTTTGACAAAAAAAACCACCAATCTCAAATTTCAATTGTCTCTTTCACTTATCCACGTACTTTTTCTAACGGTCCTGAGCAGCTCTCATTCTTTTCTTAATAAGCTCAACTTTAGCAGTAGCTTCTCGAATCAAATCTAGTCCATGCACCAGACGATTTTTCAACTCTATCCAACAGGATGGGGATCTACATGGCCTTCCATAAAAAGCTTCATAAGGAGCCATCTTAATACTCGCTTGGTAACTATTATTATAGGAGAATTCTACGAAATGAAGATGGTCTTCCCAAGATCCACCAAAATCCAAAACATAAACTCGCAACATATCCTCTAGAATACGGTTCAGCCTCTCTGTTTGTCCGTCTGTCTGAGGATGATAGGCTGTACTCAGTCTCAAACTCATTCCCATAGCTGATTGCAGAGCCTCCTAAAATTTGCTGGTAAAGATAGGATCACGATCACTTACTATACTAACAGGAGCACCATGCAATCTGACTATCTCCTTCAAGAAAATCTCTGCCAGAGAAACTGCAGTACGAGTTGCCTTAACCGGTATAAAATGAGCACTCTTAGTTAACCGATCCATAATAACCCATATTTCATTGTTTCCTTTTTTGGTTCTTGGCAAACCGTCGATGAAATCCATCAAAATCATCTCCCATTTCCATTCTGGGATTTCCTAAGGCTGCAACAAACTGGTTGGCTTCTGTTGATTTCCCTTCACCTGCTGATAGATAGCACAACTGTTGACGAAAGCAGCTACATCCCTCTTCATGCTCGGCCACCAGAAAACTCTTCTCATATCCTATATGCCTTAGAAATTTCTAGGTGGATATTCAGTCTCGAGCGATGACACTCAGCTAAGACTTCTTGCCTCAATCCATCTATATTAGGCACACACAAACGACCATAAATCCTCAAAGCACCTTGATCGTCCACCTTGAAATCAGAATAGCGACCATCCTTAGTTCCAAGAACTAGTTCCCCAAAAGATCTATCTTCCATTTGCTTACTTATGATTCTGTCCTAGAGAGATGGTACGACTTCCAAAAGAGACAAAAATGAATTCCTGCTAAGAGCATCAACCACAACATTCGCTTTTCCCGAGGTATACAGAATATCCAAATCAAATGATGCTAGAAACTCGACCCATCGCTGCTGCCTCAGATTAAGATCCTTTTGGGAGAAAAGATATTTCAATGGTCGTGATCCATGAATAACTCAAAGTTCTATCCCAAGAGATAATGTCTCCAGATCTTCAAAGCAAAAACAATGGCTAACAACTCAAGATCGTGCGTAGTGTAGTTCCTTCCATGTGGCTTTAATTGCCGACTCGCATACGCAATCACTCTTCCATTCTGCATCAACACTACTCCCAGTCCAACTATACAAGCATCAGTATAATCCTCAAATTTGCTCTTCCCATCCGAAATGGTAAGCATTGGTGCACTGGTTAGCCTCGTCTTTAACTCTTGAAAAGCTTCTTCATACTGGGGTGTCCATTTGAATTTAACTCCTTTCCTAGTTAACTTAGTTCATATGTGAAGAAATCTTGGAATAATCCTTAATAAATTTCCTGTAGTTGCCAGCCAAACCCAGAAAATTATGAATTTCCGTCGACGACTTCGGTTGCTTCCATTCCAGAATAGTCTCTACCTTCGTTGGATCTATAGAGATACCATTTTCAGAACAATGAGCCCTAAAAATAATTTGACTTTCGATTTCCAAAAATGGCACTTAGAGAACTTCGCCTTCAAAACATGCCTCCTCAGTGTCTCCAAGAACTATCCTCAAATGCTGCTTGTTCTCTTCTTCAGATTTAGAATAGACCAGAATATCATTAATGAACACCAGAACAAACTTATTCAGTACATCATGAAAGACTCGATTTATCAGATCAACACAGAACCTTAACGATCCATCCGGCATAGCGACAAACACTGCAGCAGAACCCCAACAAGAAAAAATGGGCCCAATCAATCCCTTCCCAAAAGAGCCTGGGTCTGCACAACTAACTCTTTTCTCTCTCTCTAGGAGCCATCCTCCTATTAGGTTGAATCACTGGAACTGCTCCTGGAATCAAATCAATACGAAACTCTATCTCTCGATGGGGAGGCAAACACTTGACTTCCTCGAAAACATTAGGGAAATTGTGACGCCCCACCTCTATGCTCACAATAACAAAGAGTATTAAAGGAAATAATGTCTGTTATTACGAAGAATAAGGCTGGATAGGAGCTGCCATCCATAGTTAGGCCTTATACTAGTATTGGTTATCTCGATAGGAATGGTATATATTTTTATTTTTCATCTCTTATTTATTTACTCCCATCGACATACCCAATTCCAGTATAAAACGAACTACGATGGTTCATAATAGTTTAAGACAATAAATATAATAATAACACAGATAATATAAAAGTGGAACACAGATAAAACAGAAAGTCTCATATATATAATAACTGATGTCAGTTACAATACATGTGATACAATACATATGATACAACTACAACTGTCGACTCTGGAAGTTACATATACAAGTACATTATCGTAAATAATATACATGAATATACAACATCCTATACTAAGACAACTACTACTCCAAAAAGAATGAAAAGACTTCATAGCTCTAGCAGCAACCCAAAGTAAGATATCAACAACCTGTAAATACTCGGTCTGACCCGAGTATTAAATTCAAAAGAAAATAATACACGGGTCAATCTAATTCAAACTCGGTTATTAGTGCACAGAAGCAATAATAATTAAGTACAAATAAACTACCGTCACAATAAGTCTCGTCTATCCGATCCTTAAATAAAGAAATCGGATAACGATAAATATAACACGTAACAGTGTTAAACAATAAATTAGCAGATTAAATTATCAATAAAGATAAGTGAAAAGAATATCAATGAAGATAATTTGGAAAACATCAAAATTGCCTAATCGGCAATTAACAACAAAATCATCATATTAAACCAATAAAAATACAATTCAAATCATATTGAATTGAATAAACGAAACAGTTCAAACAATTGAAATATCAATTAAAATAACTATATGGGTAGGGCTGCAGTACACGCACGCGTGCACTGCCTCGCCACTACAGCACATAGAACACGCAAAATGTCACGACCTGACTTTCTACTCCCAGAAAATCGCATCATGAATTAAGAAAGAAAGGTATAGAAGAAGAAAAGAAAGAAGAGAAAGAAGAAACAACACTAGAATCTCAACAGCGGAACGAATAAATTATATTAATAACATAAGTATTTACATAATATACAATACCAATCAGAGATACACAACATACACATCACATATACTAGACAGTTATAAACACATGTCTAGTATTTACAACTCAATACAATCACAACACAGAGATAACACAGCGGAAAACTATATCTAACGCAGAAGCCTCCTGCTCCATTGCTCCTCCATTATTCGTCAAAGCTAACCTGAATCCCTTGGCTACTCGTAAAAATTTGAGTACCCAAAAGTTTAAGAAAACAAATATAAACTCCGGGTCAGACATGGGTCTGGTGTGAGTAACAGCTTAAGGTTGCTTAACTTTAAAAACCATTTGAAAAGAAAGGTATCACGTAAGACTTCCTACACATAAACATGGAAAAGTTTTTACCTTACGCTAACCAATACATTTGATAGGAAATCCGATGATATTATAATAGTGTCTAGGGTTTTCAAGTAAATAACCGAAATTGTTACATTCATTAAATTCCAGCTACTAGCCACAAAAGTGGGTAATACAATCAAAACCGTTGGCACTTACTGGATTGTGGATTCCATACAATGGCAGGGCTACTGGGGTACCGCCCGTCACAGTACGTGGCCTAGATCACCGTACCAAGGAGTACTCCCACTCCCCTGCAACACAAGGCCGGAACCATTCCTTACTGAACAGTTCCGAACAAGACAACCCCGCAGTTGTTTGCAGCCAAATGCCTACACAGCCGAATATAAAGGGACTTCTAGACAGGGATCAATCTCGCTCTCCAGTGGGAGCTACCCACGAAGCCTTGCTGCACCTCCCCTGTTTTAGCCATTCCCGGTTGATGAGGCTTGAGGTTACGATTACTGTAACGACCCAGAATTTTGAATAATTTAATTTGGAAATATTTAATTAATTTTAAATATTTAAATGATGGTTTGAATTTAATTTCAAATTATCAGAATGAATTTGGCGATTGAATTTTAGGATTTAATCTATTAAGAGTTGAATAAAAATTTGAATCTTCAATTTTAAGCCAATTAAAAATATTTCAAAGGCTTGTAACATTCATATTGATAATATTGAAGGTAATAGAAGCTTCAGAATTGAATTTAGAAGTGAATTGTTCAGTTTTGAAATTAAATCGTTTGAATCGATATTTAAAATAGCCGTCCGAGGCACAGTCTCGGAATTCGACGAAACCAGTTCCATTGGGTCCGTAATATTGAATTATTGCCGGATTTCAAATTTCGTATTTTTCGGAGTTAATATGTGAGCACACGACACGCAAACGCGTTGAAATTTAATTTGATTTAAACTTGAATTTAAAAATTTAAATTGTCAACATCAGTTTCTTCCCATACTCCTTCCATACTGCTGCCATCCCTAGATTCATGCCTTCGATCGTGTAGAGATCGTGCAGAGCATGCCGAGACCCATTTTAAATACTCCCTTCTTCCCTCAATTACAAAATCAAAACGCAGTTAAAAAAAAAAAAAAAACCAATAATGGCCGAAGCCGATTCAAAGAAAGAGAAAAAAAAAATCGCAAGTGATTTTAGGACGCGCTCGCGTTTGGGTACGTGCGATGGAGGCAACGGTCGGCTAGGGTACGAACGGCGAGGGGTCGCGATCCATGCTGGCGACGGCGATGCGACTGATGGTCGCGATGGTGGATTCGAGTGGGATGTCGAAATTAGTGTTCGCGTATGGAATTTGAGGGCACGGCGGCGTGGGGAGGCAACGCCTCGCGCGTGGGCCGAAGATGAAGAGGGTTGGGTCGCGCGTGATTCAGAGGCAACGTGGGTTTCGCGACTTGGGGGAAAGTGCGCGCGGCAGTGAAGCGCGCGCGATGGTGGCGCACGATTCGAGGCAGTGGGGGGTCGACGTCGAGTTGCTGGAGGCATTCACGTGCGAGCAGTAAGGTAATTGATATTTATTATTGATTTAATTTAATAAACATTGGTATATACATATTTTTTGAAGAATATATACACTGCAAGTTTAAAACAATCTAAATTTTTGAATTATCTATAAATCTGTAGATATATATATATCTATGCAAATAAATAGTTAGTTAATAAAGTGTATTAAAAGGAATTTAAATTTTTAGTTAAACAAATAAATATTAAAGGAAATTGATTTAAAGATATTAATTTAAAAGTAAAAGAATTAGTTAGATAAATTTAATTATTTAAAAGAATTTAGTTAAATAAAATCGTTAATTAAAAGTGTATCGTTGGTTAAAATTGAATTGTTTAGTTAACTTAGGGAATTATTTTGATTGCTAAATATTTTTTTAGGAGAAAATTGGTTTAAAATTTAATCATTGGAAAATTTAAATTTATTAAAAGAAGAAAATTTGTTAAAAATAAAATATTGGTTAAATAAACTTGTTAAAGGAATCTGTTCGAATTTTAATAAATGTATATAGATTAGAAATAAATAATAATAGGGATTTTAAAACTTGAAGAAAAATTTAGTTTAAAACTAAATTATTAGTTGAATAGAAATTTTAGTTTCAAATGAAAATATTTTGTAAAAGGAAATTTAATATTTTGTTAAGTATATTTAGCAAATGGAAATTTATTAAGTGAAAGATTTATTTAATGGAAATTTAGTTTAAATTAAACTTTTGGTCAATTAAAATATAGCGAATGGAGATTTATTATGTGATTTGTCCAAAGATTATATAAAATAAAGATTGGAATTTATAAAGAATAGTTTTGAATTTAGTTTTTCTTTAAATTAAAATATTAAAGAGAAATTGTTTGGAAGCCAAAAACAATTTATTAAAAGGAAAATAATTTTATTTAAGAAAAATTAGTTGATTTAATTTATAATAAGGAAATTTAATTCAATTGGGAATTTCTAGTTAGAATTATTTTAAAAGAAAAATTTGTTAAAATAAATTTATTTAACAAGAGATTGATTTAAATAAAACTATCAGTAATTTAACTATAAAAAATGAAATCGCCGATGAATTAAAATTATCTAATGAAAATTTATTATTCGATTTGTTCGAATATTAATAAATTGTGCATAATATTTATACAAGGTATAAATGAAGAAAACAAGCTGAAAAGAAATGGATTGCAAATAAAAGCTAAGGTGAGAACTTCTCACTCAAAAGGAATTTTATTGTTTATTTAAATTTTAAATAGTTAGATTTAAAATTTGCTTGACTGTGTTGATTGAATGATTGAATGATGATTGATATATATATATTGGATGTGAATAGACCCTATACGCCGTTAGTAAGCGGAGGTTATTTATTACACACATATACCGCGATATTCCACCTCGAAGTGGAATTGGTATTATATTATATATATAGCAATATATATATATTGGCATATGTATATATTGCAGTTGATTGATTTCCCGCATTTTTTTTAGCGGATGAGACCCTATGCGCCGTTAGTAAGCGGATATATTTTTATAAAATCCCATATACCACGATATTCCGTCTTGAAATGGAATTGGTATTGTGCTAATGTCTGTGGATGCAGGGAAACAGGTTGGAGGGATCCAACGGGATTCCTCACAAATATTTATTTGATTTCATATATTGTGATATTTGATTGTTATCATGGATGATATATGATGTTTGAAAGTCGTGATTGACTATCGATGTGTTGCATCATCGGATCCAATTTTTGAAGTTTAAAAACAACGATTTTGATTTCTAAAGTGATTTTTGGAAATATACGTTTATAAAATATTTTTGGAATTTATTCAACTTAAATAAATAAACGTTATAATTTTAATATTATAAAAATTATGATTTTTGAGAAATTCAGTTAAAAGTTGATTTTTGAAAAATATGAGATTAATGATTTTATAAAATAGTTTGAACTAGGATTTCTGAATTTATTATAAGAAGTTCAAAAATAGGATTTATAAAAATTTTATTTTATAAATCAGAATGATGAAATTATAAAAGAGTTTAAAGATGTTTAAAGTAATAATATAAATTGATTTATATTAAAAGATTTATAAATTGATATTTATAAATCTAGAATATCTTGAATTATAAAACGAGCTTTTATAAGTGATAGAATGATTTGTAAATGGATTTCATAAAGGAATGAAATCTATAGAATTTATGAAATTTGATTATTTTATAAATCAAAAATGATGAAATTAGAAAAGAGTTTAAAGACGTTTTAAAAATAGTAATATAAATTGTTTTATATTAAAAGATTTATAAATTGATATTTATAAATTAAAAATATTGGAATTATAAAACGAGCTTTTACAAGTATTAGAATGAATTGTAAATGAATTTCATAAATTGGAATTATAGAATTATAACGGTGAAGTTATAAATGGAATTTTATAAACAGTAGGTTTATAAAATTTGTAAAGCTATTTAAAAGAATGGAATTTGGACAAATAAATGAATCTTATAAGTTATAAGATTTATAAATTTATGAAGTTTAAAGAAACAACTTTGTAAACAAATAAATTATAAGTGTTTGACTTATAATATGAATTTTAGTATATCATTGAGATATGAAATTGAATAGATTTATAAAGGAAATTTATAAAAGGAAGTTGTTATAAAATAAATAGAAATAGAATTTATAAACATTGTTTTATAAATCCACAACGACTTATTTTGATAAGTAAATTGTTATAATTTACTTATGAAGTTATATTCACGTTTTTGAATAGTAAATATTATGTTAAAGAAATTATTTTGGATGTGATGTTTTAAATAGAATTAAACCGATCTAAAGATGTTTTTAAAATGTATTGAGATTCGAAACCATAGATTTCAACATTCATTGTTGAAATAGACGTTTTCGAGAAATAAAAGGAAATGATAGACTATAACACTGTTGTTATAGTAAATGATTTCCGAAAGGAAATGTTTTGTATAGTATTGGGATTTATATATCTATTTTAATTTCGAATCCCTATACTAGTGATTTTGGGTTGTCGTAACGATGTTTTACGCAACAATCGTTTTGGCCCAAATAAATATGGTTAAGTGAATGATTTCCTTAAAGAATGAAATATATACTTAATTTCGATTAAGGTATATTAAATATTTTCTAAGTATAGAAAATAAAAAGATCTGTGAATTACTTATTTTTAATAAGTATAGAAATGCTTTTCCAATATTAAGTGAATATTTGGAATTTATCTTTTTGAAGATAAATTGAAAATGAATATTAGAAATTGAATGAAAATCGTATATTCATAAATATTTTGGAATGGAAATTCAATATGGAATTTATAAATGAAATTTGGAAAATGAGTTTAAAAATAAATATTGATTTATTTTTAGGAGAATATATATCTTGTAAAGATATTTTTGGGAAATAAATTATTTGGAAAATTATTTGGAATCTGGTGATGTTGTCATATCTATTGATAGTTCAATAACCGACTATCAATATTTACCTTTAAATAGGTATTTGTTGTGATTTGTTTGAAATTGAATGCCACACTTATTTTTAAAAAAATAAGCGCTCACTATTCGGGTTAACCGGGAAAGGACCTTGGGGTCGTATAACCCATTCCGAATACGTGATACGTCGTTATGAATTGCATTCGAAGATCGGTGTTGAAGACCGGATATTTTCGAAAACGAAAGGGTTTCTTGTTGATTGTCTCTGCACTGGCTGATCCCCGGTATTGAGATCTCCATATGTGATGGGAAATCCGAACGTGATTAGAGATTATTCGGATTGCAAGGACTTCTTTGTAAGTGCCATCGGTTCTGTTCGAGCCCGGATCAAACTTGTATGGATTGTGTGTCTGACATTACAAATTGAGATGTAAAGCCGATTTCTTTCAAATATATTTCTGTTGGTGGCGGAGAATCTATTCTTTTAGCTTAACACCCTTCTCTGAGACGTACGAGCTCAGAGGTTATATAGTTGAAGGTTATCAGCGATATACTTCCAATCTTGGTAATGTGACATACTGAGTGTTGCTGTGAAATGATCATTGTGTTGATTATTTGTCATAGGATCATTTATTTGATCGTCTATCTTTGTGATCATTTCTATGATCATTTGTTGACCCAAAGCACGGCTTTTGTATAAAGTGTGTTTTTGTGGACGTGACTTCGTCGAGCCTCACAAACCGGTAATGGTCGAAACAGGAATTGTGCGGCAAGGTTTCCAGGGATCGCTTCCCTAGGGTATGACCATTCCTTCTGGAAAAGGGTAGTATCATGGTATGGAGCCCAGATACTTACTCATGTTGAAACACTTATTATTATGGTGTGACGTTGGTTAAAGAGCTCTCGGTGAAAGGTTCCAAAGGACCGGGGGTGGCATATCTGAGGGTTTGTAATATTCCTTGGGAAAAGGGATTCCCGGCTTTGTTTAGCAGAGAACGGTGGTTCTCGGGGCGTCCATCCAGAGGCGTTTCCATGTGGCAATGGGAAGTTCCTTGGCCTGACCATTTGTTGGAAAATCCATCTTCAAATACGAGACTTGTACGGTTTTAGTTGTATAACCTGTCATGGAATATGGCGGTAACCCGTTATTGAACATGGTAGCTATAGTAGGCATAAGTGCGAAATGTCTATGCTGGCTAAGATTTATATCTTTATTTTCGAAATGAATTTTCTCTACACTATGCACTAGTAATAATATCAAATATTCTTTTTAATACGTATCAAGCATCTTTGACTATCATAAGGAGAAATCTCCTCCGATTCTGCGTTTGCATGTGTGTGTGTGCGGGAGGCCTTATGGTAGTCTCATTCTTAAAAGCATTGCGAATTGACTTTAAAATATTCCTCTATTTTAATTTTAAAGAAAAATAAACTGTTTTGAGTTCTCGCACCAGTCACATGACTGACTTGGAGTTTATTGTTTTCCTTCCTAAACTCTGGGTGCCCACCAATTTCCACACGGGCAGTCAAGAGTTAAGGTTTATCAGGATATTCTGAAATTCAGGAGTTGCTGGAAGCAAGATGGATGGCATTGGCGTATTACTAGTATATAGTATTTCTTTTCCGCTGTTGTTGTTGTTTGTTGTTGTACACTCTGATGATTTGATGTAATGTAATTAAAATGTGATGTAATAACTGATATAGTTCTTTGTTTAAAGATTATTCATTTATCTATTATATGTTGTTCCGCTGCGAATTGTGAGATTCTGATATTGTTGTCCTGTTCTGTTCCGATCTATTTTCTGTTTTTCTTTTCTCTCTAATTTTTTATCTCTTATCTCTTCTTCTTCTTTTTCTTTTTCTTAAAACCCATAACATTTCGGTTTTTCGGCAACGAAAAATCGCCAAACGTTACATTTGGTATCAGAGCTTATGGTTAAGCGACAACCATGGTTCTGTTGGGTATTACTCGTTAGAGATAGAGTCAGCAGTACTCTAGAATGAGTTTGAGTGTAATAATAGATATAAGCGCGTATTTGTTAGTGAATATAAAATTGTTTTTGAATCGGGTGAATAAGATAATTTTGCCCAAAACTATTTTTGTATAGAAAATAAATGATTTTCTATGAATTATTATGATATATGGTTGCATGATTGTTAAGAAGTAATAATATAGAATTATCATCATTAGTATATGGAATTAAATAAGAAATAAAATGGATTGAATTCAAGTAAACTAACTTAATAATTTATTAATTCATGAACTAATGAATTGGAATTTGAATTAGTTAAATTAAAGTTTAGTTGTGAGCTAAATTTGAAGGTAAATTTGAATTTATAATAAATTCAAGTAAGTAAAAGAAATAAATTGAAATTCCCTTTGTTAGTAATTAAGTAAAATTCGAGATGAATTGAATATTGAAATTTTGAATTGAATTCAAATGAAATTGAATGAAATGAATTGAAATGTAAAATTTAATAAGAAAATATATCGAAATTTTGCAATAGAATTGACAAATTGGTTTGAATATTGTATTTGGATTTGGATGCTACTACTAGCAGGTTATACAGGTGTATAAAGGAATTTGGATTTTGATTTCAAAGTTAAAATTGAATGGCTCGACAAAAAGGTACGTATTTGAATTTCAGTATGAAATTTGACGACTTTCTTCTCTAGCCACTTGGCTTTCTCTTTTCTTTTTGATTTTGAGGGGCCGTGGTGCCATTTTGTAGTCGTACCGAGCTAGCCGCGCAAAGGAGACGCTGGCGAAATTTTTCGAAAATTTAGGGTGTTAGAAAAATTTTGAGAAATTTTGAAAGTTTAAAATTTAAATTTGAATTTAAATTTGAACTGTTAGGAAAACAATGTTGATTGAAACTTATAATTGAAGTTAGAAAGCTAGTTGAAATGATAATGAATCTCTAGTAAAAAGATTTGTTTTAGTAAGTTGATAAAACTATTTGGATTGTGAAAAGTAGTTAATGGGAATTGGGGCATTCTTCTTAACTTGTAATTTCGGGACGAAATTCTTTTAAGGAGGGAAGATTGTAACGACCCAGAATTTTGAATAATTTAATTTTGAAATATTTAATTAATTTTAAATATTTAAATGATGGTTTGAATTTAATTTCAAATTATCAGAATGAATTTGGCGATTGAATTTTAGGATTTAATCTATTAAGAGTTGAATAAAAATTTGAATCTTCAATTTTAAGCCAATTAAAAATATTTCAAAGGCTTGTAACATTCATATTGATAATATTGAAGGTAATAGAAGCTTCAGAATTGAATTTAGAAGTGAATTGTTCAGTTTTGAAATTAAATCGTTTGAATCGATATTTAAAATAGCCGTCCGAGGCACAGTCTCGGAATTCGACGAAACCAGTTCCATTGGGTCCGTAATATTGAATTATTGCCGGATTTCAAATTTCGTATTTTTCGGAGTTAATATGTGAGCACACGACACGCAAACGCGTTGAAATTTAATTTGATTTAAACTTGAATTTAAAAATTTAAATTGTCAACATCAGTTTCTTCCCATACTCCTTCCATACTGCTGCCATCCCTAGATTCATGCCTTCGATCGTGTAGAGATCGTGCAGAGCATGCCGAGACCCATTTTAAATACTCCCTTCTTCCCTCAATTACAAAATCAAAACGCAGTTAAAAAAAAAAAAAACCAATAATGGCCGAAGCCGATTCAAAGAAAGAGAAAAAAAAAATCGCAAGTGATTTTAGGACGCGCTCGCGTTTGGGTACGTGCGATGGAGGCAACGGTCGGCTAGGGTACGAACGGCGAGGGGTCGCGATCCATGCTGGCGACGGCGATGCGACTGATGTTCGCGATGGTGGATTCGAGTGGGATGTCGAAATTAGTGTTCGCGTATGGAATTTGAGGGCACGGCGGCGTGGGGAGGCGACGCCTCGCGCGTGGGCCGAAGACGAAGAGGGTTGGGTCGCGCGTGATTCAGAGGCGACGTGGGTTTCGCGACTTGGGGGAAAGTGCGCGCGGCAGTGAAGCGCGCGCGATGGTGGCGCACGATTCGAGGCAGTGGGGGGTCGACGTCGAGTTGCTGGAGGCATTCGCGTGCGAGCAGTAAGGTAATTGATATTTATTATTGATTTAATTTAATAAACATTGGTATATACATATTTTTTGTAGAATATATACACTGCAAGTTTAAAACAATCTAAAATTTTGAATTATCTATAAATCTGTAGATATATATATATGCAAATAAATAGTTAGTTAATAAAGTGTATTAAAAGGAATTTAAATTTTTAGTTAAACAAATAAATATTAAAGGAAATTGATTTAAAGATATTAATTTAAAAGTAAAAGAATTAGTTAGATAAATTTAATTATTTAAAAGAATTTAGTTAAATAAAATCGTTAATTAAAAGTGTATCGTTGGTTAAAATTGAATTGTTTAGTTAACTTAGGGAATTATTTTGATTGCTAAATATTTTTTTAGGAGAAAATTGGTTTAAAATTTAATCATTGGAAAATTTAAATTTATTAAAAGAAGAAAATTTGTTAAAAATAAAATATTGGTTAAATAAACTTGTTAAAGGAATCTGTTCGAATTTTAATGAATGTATATAGATTAGAAATAAATAATAATAGGGATTTTAAAACTTGAAGAAAAATTTAGTTTAAAACTAAATTATTAGTTGAATAGAAATTTTAGTTTCAAATGAAAATATTTTGTAAAAGAAAATTTAATATTTTGTTAAGTATATTTAGCAAATGGAAATTTATTAAGTGAAAGATTTATTTAATGGAAATTTAGTTTAAATTAAACTTTTGGTTAATTAAAATATAGCGAATGGAAATTTATTATGTGATTTGTCCAAAGATTATATAAAATAAAGATTGGAATTTATAAAGAATAGTTTTGAATTTAGTTTTTTTTTAAATCAAAATATTAAAGAGAAATTGTTTGGAAGCCAAAAACAATTTATTAAAAGGAAAATAATTTTATTTAAGAAAAATTAGTTGATTTAATTTATAATAAGGAAATTTAATTCAATTGGGAATTTCTAGTTAGAATTATTTTAAAAGAAAAATTTGTTAAAATAAATTTATTTAACAAGAGATTGATTTAAATAAAACTACCAGTAATTTAACTATAAAAAATGAAATCACCGATGAATTAAAATTATCTAATGAAAATTTATTATTCGATTTGTTCGAATATTAATAAATTGTGTATAATATTTATACAAGGTATAAATGAAGAAAACAAGCTGAAAAGAAATGGATTGCAAATAAAAGCTAAGGTGAGAACTTCTCACTCAAAAGGAATTTTATTGTTTATTTAAATTTTAAATAGTTAGATTTAAAATTTGCTTGACTGTGTTGATTGAATGATTGAATGATGATTGATATATATATTGGATGTGAATAGACCCTATACGCCGTTAGTAAGCGGAGGTTATTTATTACACACATATACCGCGATATTCCACCTCGAAGTGGAATTGGTATTATATTATATATATAGCAATATATATATATTGGCATATGTATATATTGCAGTTGATTGATTTCCCGCATTTTTTTAGCGGATGAGACCCTATGCGCCGTTAGTAAGCGAATATATTTTTATAAAATCCCATATACCGCGATATTCCGTCTTGAAACGGAATTGGTATTGTGCTAATGTCTGTGGATGCAGGGAAACAGGTTGGAGGGATCCAACGGGATTCCTCACAAATATTTATTTGATTTCATATATTGTGATATTTGATTGTTATCATGGATGATATATGATGTTTGAAAGTCGTGATTGACTATCGATGTGTTGCATCATCGGATCCAATTTTTGAAGTTTAAAAACAACGATTTTGATTTCTAAAGTGATTTTTGGAAATATACGTTTATAAAATATTTTTGGAATTTATTCATCTTAAATAAATAAACGTTATAATTTTAATATTATAAAAATTATGATTTTTGAGAAATTCAGTTAAAAGTTGATTTTTGAAAAATATGAGATTAATGATTTTATAAAATAGTTTGAACTGGGATTTCTGAATTTATTATAAGAAGTTCAAAAATAGGATTCATAAAATTTTTATTTTATAAATCAGAATGATGAAATTATAAAAGAGTTTAAAGATGTTTAAAGTAATAATATAAATTGATTTATATTAAAAGATTTATAAATTGATATTTATAAATTTAGAATATCTTGAATTATAAAACGAGCTTTTATAAGTGATAGAATGATTTGTAAATGGATTTCATAAAGGAATGAAATCTATAGAATTTATGAAATTTGATTATTTTATAAATCAAAAATGATGAAATTATAAAAGAGTTTAAAGACGTTTTAAAAATAGTAATATAAATTGTTTTATATTAAAAGATTTATAAATTGATATTTATAAATTAAAAATATTGGAATTATAAAACGAGCTTTTACAAGTATTAGAATGAATTGTAAATGAATTTCATAAATTGGAATTATAGAATTATAACGGTGAAGTTATAAATGGAATTTTATAAACAGTAGGTTTATAAAATTTGTAAAGCTATTTAAAAGAATGGAATTTGGACAAATAAATGAATCTTATAAGTTATAAGATTTATAAATTTATGAAGTTTAAAGAAACAACTTTGTAAACAAATAAATTATAAGTGTTTGACTTATAATATGAATTTTAGTATATCATTGAGATATGAAATTGAATAGATTTATAAAGGAAATTTATAAAAGGAAGTTGTTATAAAATAAATAGAAATAGAATTTATAAACATTGTTTTATAAATCCACAACGACTTATTTTGATAAGTAAATTGTTATAATTTACTTATGAAGTTATATTCACGTTTTTGAATAGTAAATATTATGTTAAAGAAATTATTTTGGATGTGATGTTTTAAATAGAATTAAACCGATCTAAAGATGTTTTTAAAATGTATTGAGATTCGAAACCATAGATTTCAACATTCATTGTTGAAATAGACGTTTTCGAGAAATAAAAGGAAATGATAGACTATAACACTGTTGTTATAGTAAATGATTTCCGAAAGGAAATGTTTTGTATAGTATTGGGATTTATATATCTATTTTAATTTCGAATCCCTATACTAGTGATTTTGGGTTGTCGTAACGATGTTTTACGCAACAATCGTTTTGGCCCAAATAAATATGGTTAAGTGAATGATTTCCTTAAAGAATGAAATATATACTTAATTTCGATTAAGGTATATTAAATATTTTCTAAGTATAGAAAATAAAAAGATCTGTGAATTACTTATTTTTAATAAGTATAGAAATGCTTTTCCAATATTAAGTGAATATTTGGAATTTATCTTTTTGAAGATAAATTGAAAATGAATATTAGAAATTGAATGAAAATCGTATATTCATAAATATTTTGGAATGGAAATTCAATATGGAATTTATAAATGAAATTTGGAAAATGAGTTTAAAAATAAATATTGATTTATTTTTAGGAGAATATATATCTTGTAAAGATATTTTTGGGAAATAAATAATTTGGAAAATTATTTGGAATCTGGTGATGTTGTCATATCTATTGATAGTTCAATAACCGACTATCAATATTTACCTTTAAATAGGTATTTGTTGTGATTTGTTTGAAATTGAATGCCACACTTATTTTTTAAAAAATAAGCGCTCACTATTCGGGTTAACCGGGAAAGGACCTTGGGGTCGTATAACCCATTCCGAATACGTGATACGTCGTTATGAATTGCATTCGAAGATCGGTGTTGAAGACCGGATATTTTCGAAAACGAAAGGGTTTCTTGTTGATTGTCTCTGCACTGGCTGATCCCCGGTATTGAGATCTCCATATGTGATGGGAAATCCGAATGTGATTAGAGATTATTCGGATTGCAAGGACTTCTTTGTAAGTGCCATCGGTTCTGTTCGAGCCCGGATCAAACTTGTATGGATTGTGTGTCTGACATTACAAATTGAGATGTAAAGCCGATTTCTTTCAAATATATTTCTGTTGGTGGCGGAGAATCTATTCTTTTAGCTTAACACCCTTCTCTGAGACGTACGAGCTCAGAGGTTATATAGTTGAAGGTTATCAGCGATATACTTCCAATCTTGGTAATGTGACATACTGAGTGTTGTTGTGAAATGATCATTGTGTTGATTATTTGTGATAGGATCATTTATTTGATCGTCTATCTTGGTGATCATTTCTATGATCATTTGTTGACCCAAAGCACGGCTTTTGTATAAAGTGTGTTTTTGTGGACGTGACTTCGTCGAGCCTCACAAACCGGTAATGGTCGAAACAGGAATTGTGCGGCAAGGTTTCCAGGGATCGCTTCCCTAGGGTATGACCATTCCTTTTGGAAAAGGGTAGTATCATGGTATGGAGCCCAGATACTTACTCATGTTGAAACACTTATTATTATGGTGTGATGTTGGTTAGAGAGCTCTCGGTGAAAGGTTCCAAAGGACCGGGGGTGGCATATCTGAGGGTTTGTAATATTCCTTGGGAAAAGGGATTCCCGGCTTTGTTTAGCAGAGAACGGTGGTTCTCGGGGCTTCCATCCAGAGGCGTTTCCATGTGGCAATGGGAAGTTCCTTGGCCTGACCATTTGTTGGAAAATCCATCTTCAAATACGAGACTTGTACGGTTTTAGTTGTATAACCTGTCATGGAATATGGCGGTAACCCGTTATTGAACATGGTAGCTATAGTAGGCATAAGTGCGAAATGTCTATGCTGGCTAAGATTTATATCTTTATTTTCAAAATGAATTTTCTCTACACTATGCACTAGTAATAATATCAAATGTTCTTTTTAATGCGTATCAAGCATCTTTGACTATCATAAGGAGAAATCTCCTCCGATTCTGCGTTTGCATGTGTGTGTGTGTGCGGGAGGCCTTATGGTAGTCTCATTCTTAAAAGCATTGCGAATTGACTTTAAAATATTCCTCTATTTTAATTTTAAAGAAAAATAAACTGTTTTGAGTTCTCGCACCAGTCACATGACTGACTTGGAGTTTATTGTTTTCCTTCCTAAACTCTGGGTGCCCACCAATTTCCACACGGGCAGTCAAGAGTTAAGGTTTATCAGGATATTCTGAAATTCAGGAGTTGCTGGAAGCAAGATGGATGGCATTGGCGTATTACTAGTATATAGTATTTCTTTTCCGCTGTTGTTGTTGTTTGTTGTTGTACACTCTGATGATTTGATGTAATGTAATTAAAATGTGATGTAATAACTGATATAGTTCTTTGTTTAAAGATTATTCATTTATCTATTATATGTTGTTCCGCTGCGAATTGTGACATTCTGATATTGTTGTCCTGTTCTGTTCCGATCTATTTTCTGTTTTTCTTTTCTCTTTAATTTTTTATCTCTTATCTCTTCTTCTTCTTTTTCTTTTTCTTAAAACCCATAACATTTCGGTTTTTCGGCAACGAAAAATCGCCAAACGTTACAATTACCTTTATAGGACACATCTCTTAGAACGCTCCTCGTACACCTGACGATGTTCTGAAAGCATTCAATCCATACAAGTTCGTTCCGGGTTCGAACGAAATCGAAGGCATTATCTCGTTGCACTCATTATTGGAATCACCCTCAGAGTCAACGACGATAACCCTTGCACTCTGAATCTCCATCTCGAATCTATAAGTACTATTCCGTCAAACTCATTACGGAATCACCCACAGAGTTATACTGACGTATAGCCCTTACACCTCGAGTCTTCACTTGCTCCACTTGGATTTACGACCTAACGTTATTTGGAATCGATGTGGTTTTCGGATCCCAAATATGGAAACCCGATCCCGGTCTCATCGAAATCCAAAGCATGTCTTTTAGGTCCAAGTTGTTTTAAAGTTTTAAAACAATTTAATTTCAACATTATCTATATACACATAGATAGATAATTATCACAACATCATAGTAGATAATCAATATTAACATCACATCAGATAATCCATATTATCAACTCAAACAGATAAATCATATTATCAACTCAATGCAACCATAACATCCAAATCACACAACAACATTTATCTCATAGCTGAGATCTCAACCATTCAGGGTAATAAATATCAATCATCATTCATAAGCAATGACTTATTAAATCACCATCCTATAATAAATTTAAAGTGAATTAAATTAATTACTTCTTCCTTAATTAATTTAAAATGAATTAAATTAATTTCTTATCCATATAAATCTTGCTTACACATTCCTTAATTAATTATAAATCAATTAATTAATTACACTAAAATAAATACCCTAATTAATCATCTAGATTAATTATTCTTTAATTACATTCAAGTAATTAACCTCCAACTAATTCACAACTTAATTATCCAAGCCAATCCCTATAATTAACCTGTAATTACTTCATTAAGTAATCCTTAATTAATAACATTAATTAATTCCTGTATTGATTAATTGTTCTTAATTAATCAATCCTTAATTATATCATTAATTATATAAATTAATGATCTCAAAATATTTTAAATAACTCCATTAAATTAATTATCAAAACCTAAATTAATTACACTAAGTAATTAATTATTAATTATTTACTTAAGTAATTATACATATTAATTACACAAGTAATTAGTTCCAAAACTCCTCCATTAAATTACATCCAGTAATTCATTTTCTTTACTAAGTAATTTTCCAATTGTAATTACTTCTCAAATCAATCAATGATTAATTTAAATTAATTAAACTTAATTAATTAACTTAATTAATCAAAATGAACTCAATTAATTACAATTAGTAATTAATTTCCTTAATTACTTTCACTAAGTAATTATACTTAAATAATTTTCAAATGATTATCTTAGATTAATTAATCAAGTTAATTATTATAATTAATTACATTAATTAATTATAAAATAATATCAAGTTAATGACCCTCATTAACTTGTAACAAATCTTTAATTACTTTTTCAAAGTAATTAATTGAATTAATCAATATTTATTTAAAGAAACTCATTAATTAATTTCTAAATTTTTTTTTAAAATTAATCAAGTGGTAATTAAAAACTTAATTATTAATTACTTGATTAACATAATTCAATTCATTAATTAAATTAATCAAATCTTATTTAAATTAATTTCTAAATCATACTTTAATCAAATTAAATTAACTTACTTAAAACTTTTAATTAATTAAATAACCCTTTAATTATTTAATCAACATCCTAATTATTAATTAATTAAATTAATTAATTACAAAACTTAATTACCTAGATTAATTTATAAATCCTTAAGTTCAAATCAACTTGATAATCATTAATTTCATTAATGATTCAATTATCATTATCAAAGAAATTTAAAAAAACAAATTGCTTTCAAATTTCTTTAAATTCCATTTTAAATTAAAATTAAATTTAAAATGAAATCGAATTTAAACAAGATTCAATTATTAAACACTTTTTATTTCATATTAAAGAAGCACTTAAGGGATTTTATAAATAGTTTAACCCAAAATAAATTTAAATAAAATTTAAATTAAACTTGAAATATATTCATGTGATTTTTAAAACATTGAAATTAAAATCTTATTTTCATTTCAAACTAGGATTCAATCATGTTCAGATTTAGATTCAAAAAGTTAAAATTAAAAATCCTGTTTAAATTTCATTTCAGATTTATAAAACATATGTTATAAAATACTGAAATATTCAAGCTTAATTATAACATTAGAATTTATAAACTTTTTTTTCCTTTTGAAAACTTCAGATTCAAGTTCAATATTTGAATTCAGGATTTCAAATCCAGATTTTTAACTTAAATTTCAAATCTTATTTTAAAATCTTATTTCCAGATTTAACTATCTTATTAAAAATACTGTAACAAGTTCAGTTGTTAAACTTCCCATTTTATAAAATTTATTTATTTTGAAAACAAGAATTCAAATTTATTTTGAATTCATAATTTAAAGTTGGTTTGAACCTTTCTTTAAATCTGGCTTTGTTTCTTTTTTTTTTATGTTAGATTTAGCTTAAAATTTAAAACCTGCACACTGTCAGGTTTAAATTTTCTAAACATTTTATTTCAGCAAATTTCTATTTGAAATCTGGAATTTCAAATATATTTGAATTCATGATTTGTACTTGCTCCAAGTTCAGATTCAAACCTGCCTTGCCTATTTTTTAATTTAGTTTTAAATTTTTTTATTAAAACCTGAAGCAGTTCAGGTTATAGAAACAAGTCACTGCCCCCAAAGAAAACTATCCGAGCTCAAAACTGATTCTACTTCAAGTCATCTTCCACTTAACTTCGAGTCACACCCTCATATGACTCGAGTACTCCCCGAGAACACATTCCCCATGATTCCCAGAAACCAATCCCACATCCAAAACCTGGAACACATCAATTCCCACAACTCCAAACCTGTCAATGACATAATCACCTCCCTCCGACCATCGTTAGGGCTAAATTCCGGCTAGGACATCGTCTACTCCCAAGCTTCAATTACTCAAGACCCCTTAACACTCGATCCACCAAGGAGATCGAATTCAAGCAAAATTTAGAACCTAGTAAAAACTAGGGTTCAAAACCTTAAATTCAAATTTCATCACCAAAAATGAATGGCAACTCAAATCAATATTTTTCCCAACTTCTCTGATATCTCCTTCTACTCCAGGAACCCATTCAAACACAAAAAATCAACTGAACTAACCTAAAATATAAAATAAAGAAAAGTTTGAACTGCTCTCAGATTTTTACTTTATAAATTATGATTTTAGATTTAATATTTATGAATTTGTATGATGTTTTGATATCCAAACCTGAAACATTGATTTATAATGTTTATATCTTCCACTTATACAATTTTATTCCCTGTTATTAATGTTTCCAGGCAAGTTCATGTAATATCCAACTTGTATGAATTTTTAAACTCTATTTTATCCTAACAAACAGGTTTGAATTTAAATGCCTAAGTCAGATACATCAGCAATTACTGATCAAATCAAATCAAAGCATACACACCTATATCAGTAAAGAGTAGCTCCAAAAATTCATATACAAGCAAACTTTCCGCAACTTTTATCATGCATAACAATTCATTCCAGAGATAAACACAGCAATCGGATTTTGTTAAGAAAAATTTAGAAGTTACTCACTAGCAACTTAAGAGAACAGAGCACAATGTTTTCTTGAAAAATTTGCACTTGAATAGCTTTAAACTGAAACTTTATGTTGCTTCTGATTATCTACTTCATGCATGCAGGTCTGATAAAGATGCAGACTTCATTTGATTTGTTCAAGATTTGCAGAGATGAAAATGCAGTGGTTTCCAGAGATAAATTGCAATGATTTTCAGGAAAAAAATGCGAACTTGATTATGCAGTAATTTCCAGGTTGTGAAAATGTAGTCACTAATCTATAATTTAGTTTGAGGAGTGCATTATAGATTTATGTTTTGAGGGATTTTCAAATTTTCTTTTTGAAGTGAATTTTGCAGGTTTTGTTTTTAGGGGTTTCAGATTTTTAAGTGAAGCTTTCTTTTGATTCATTTATCTTTTGTTTTGAAAAGGAGAATGAGGGGAAATGGAAGTTTTTAAAAGCGGCTGAAATAAATTTTACAAAATTATTAAAAGAAAGTAAAGATTTTGTAACGACCCGTATTTTACGTGTTGATATATTGTAGAATTTACAGGTCGAAGGATTGGTTATACTGTCTCTAGCCTGAGTCTTGTTCGAGCCATGGGATGAGTTGTGAACGAATTAAGGGTTAGCTCGTATGACCAACCTAAGGAAGTGGCCGAGCTATAGGAGTTAACAGGTTAAGGGTTGGACCGACCTAAGGGGAGTGACCGACCTAAGAGCTAATGGTTTAGAGATATAGCCGAGTTAAGGGGTTGACCGACTTAGTGGTGATCGGCTTAGTGGAGATACCTAGTTAGCAAAGCCACCGGGATAACACGTTAAGGGGAGATACTGGCTTAAGGGGCTACGAGTTATATTGATAGGTCGAGGGATAAGGTCGTATGCGACCTAAGTTGGTTCTGTGCTAAGAGTTAGGTCGGCATCTGGTTTAGTTGATAAGTCGGCAAGGTGTGTTAGCTAGTTCGGTCGGCAGTGTATGTTGAGGCGTTGGGTCGGTTAGGCCGTGTTATAACTAGGTCGTGTGGCCTCGTGTCTTTTGTTAAGTCGCAGAACGACTTAGTGTTAGGTCGTTAGGTCGTGTACCTGTTGAGTCTTGGAGTGGTTTATGTGTTAGGTCGGCAGAGTGTTGGGTCGGCAAGGTTAGGTCGGCGAGGTTAGGTCGGCGGCGACTTAGGGACGGCCGAGATAAGGGTTTTTCCAGCCTATAAATAGAGGGGTTTGGCTCACTTTTTGGCACCGGTTTTTGAAGCAACGAAGTGCTTCCATTTTGGGAACTCGACTACAACATTTCTTCATCTTCTTTTCTCCATTCCAATCTAATTCTAACATCCATCCAAGATCGAAGATCGAGATTGAAGACCCAAGAGACAAAGTTGAAGATCTTCGTCCAACGAAGCTAGATTTCATCGTTTTAAGCGAGATTTCGCCGGATCAAGCCTTGATCTTCGCTGTCCAGATCTGAAGTGTTTAGTTTTTGAGGTGTTTAGGTGATTTGGTGAGTGGTAGTTATCTCTCACGCGGACCCAAAGGAGTATATTGGATTGGTGGTTTGTTGGAGTGTTGTAGATAGTGATTTTGTGCATTTCCCTTAGATCCAAGTATAGATCCATTGTTTGTGAAGATGTTTACCTATGCAAGCTCATTTATTAAGTTATAGAAACAAAACCCATGTTTTATATTTGCTAGATCTATACTAAAAACCCATGATTCATGTATGTTAGTTCCATGCTCATTTATTTACGAAATTGCCATTGTAGTTATGAATGCCTAATTAGATCTTGATTGAATACTTATTTGTTTGGTTTAATGTTTGCCTTGATTGATTGTTGTGAATGAGCTATCTAGTTGATAGATTTGGACAAGTATGGTCAAAGATGATTCAAAAGCTACAGAAGAGGCTCTTGAATGGTGAAAGCTGCTAAAGGCATATGTGGCGGATGTGGAAGCTCATATGTATGGATTGAATGATGTTGAGATGGAACTTTGCCATGATGCGATGAGGCAAACCATGTTGTTGAGTTGAGACTTTGCTATGGTGTAATAAAGCGAAGTATGATGTGATGTAGACTTGGCGTAATCCAGGCAGGGATCATTCCAAGCATGTTGATAACTCGAGGGATGGTTCGAGTTGGTTGATAATGGATCGCTCGAGAGGTAGCTTGAGCTATTATGAGGATAGTCGTCAAGGAGGATGACTAGAAGGCTTGGATTTCATCGTTGTTGAAGGTTCTAGCATGCTCAAAAGCAAGAGTACATGGGGTGCCCATAACGACTACAGGTAGGTAGTCGGGACAACCAAAAGACTACAGGTAGGTAGTCGAGTACTCTGGGCAAAGTAGATAAGTCCTAGGCACAAGGCAGTGTGCGGAGTTATGCCTGGAACCGGGGTTACCATTAGCCCTTGACGGATGGTCATCCAATTAACGGTGAAATCGAAGCAAGGATAACAGTGATAGCCAGAGTCATGGATGTTTGGACGTTTGGTTGTATCATCATTCGGTCTCAAGAGCGGTATTTTCTAGTTGCTTATCTGATCTTGGTTTAGGCCTTGGGGGTTTGTATTTGGAAAACATCGCCCTTGACTCGAGTGATTATTGCTTTACCTTAATTGTCTGCTATGTTATACTTACTTCCCTTTGGTGTGTATCTGGGGGCTATCACTGTAGAAAGAGGTGGAGTGGGATGGTTTGGTTCCTATTCCTTTTATCCTTTATGCTCTTTTGGTATGTTTGATAGTTGATTTACTGCTCACTAAGACTTTGTCTGACTCAAGGTTTTATGTCTCCTCTTATTACCTTGGGCTGTTCATCCATGTTGGGATGGGCAGACTAGGTAGCAGGTGACAGGTGCTGTTCTTAGAGATCTACGCTGATGATGACGAAGACGAGCATGAGGCTTTACATACTAGTTTTCTTACTATATGTACTGGGTGTTCCGCTGTTATATCTGATTGAGTGTTGTAGTGAGGCTTTGATGTATGGATGATTCATGTTTGTATAAATCTACTTACGATGCTTATATGATGATTTTTCTGTTATGGAGCTTCACTATAAATATTTCTCTATTGTATTTTGTCCATGCGCTGTGAGTTGTACGATAGAGTTTGCTGTTTTATTTTTACCCTGACTATCGTCCATGGCTACCTGGCACGCCTTTCAGCGCACTATTCCATTGTTTTGGTGCAGGAGTCATGGGCGATCGTCACATTTGGTATCAGAGCTTTGGTTAATCGATTTTAGCCAACGCTCGCTGACGCAACTACGTATGAGAGACGTAATTGTATTTTGATGGATGATTACTATATATAATATAGTAGCTTAGAAGGATTTGAACTCTTTATGCAGTTGTTTCTTAAGGTGTTCTAATCATTCTTATTACAGATATTAAGGATGAGTCGAAGAGGGAGACCAGCTGCAAGGGAAAGCCGTGCTGATGAAGGAGCTGTTGATTATGGAACTATGTTCGAAGCGATGATGACTTCGATCATGAGAAGGATACCAGCTTCAGGATCATCAGTGGATGTGGGAGTTCAAGTCCAAGCTCCAAGGCCGGTGGATTTTGCTAAGCTTTGTAAGGATTATACTGCTCTTGGAGGAAAAGCTTTCTTGGGGACGGAGTCGACCATTGAGGTGCAGAGATGGATTGATGCATGTCGAAGGATCTTTGGTGATTTAGGGATTGAGGATGCAACTAAGAGGAAGCTTGCATCGAGACAGCTTCAAGGGAGAGCTGCGGATTGGTGGAATTCTATCACCATCGATACTCCAGAAGAAGAGATCACTTGGGAGCAATTCCAAGTTAGATTTGAAGCCAAGTTCATCTCTATGGCTCAGAAGTCCGTTTTGTTCAAGAGGTTTGTAGAGCTCGAGCAAGGTGGGAGACCAGTTCTTGAGTATATTTCTGAGTTCGAAGCTTTGTCCAAGTATGCTAGATCGTATATTGATTCTCCTTATCAGAAGAATGAGAAGTTTGTGACTGGTTTGGATGCTTATCTTGGGAGGCAGTTGGTGGATCATCTGGACGATCCATTTGAGAAGCTTGTGGAGAAAGCCCTCAGGCATGAGAGTTTGTTTCCTAAGGAAAGTTCTGTTGTTGCTGTAACCAGGGAAGGATCTAAACCACACCAGAATGGCAATAAGAGGAGGAAGCAGCAGCAGCAGAAGGGTAAGGATGGCCAGAAGAAGCCGAAAGGCGAAGTGACTTGTTATAACTGTCAACAGAAGGGCCATCTTTACAAAGATTGTAAGAATCCCAAGGTGCGGGGAAAGTGTTATAACTGTGATAAGCTGGGACATATCAAGAAGGATTGCCCAGAGCCGAGGAAAGATAGGCAAATTGTGCAAGCTTATGCTTTGGGAGTTGTGCCGTCATCTTCAAAAGCTCCTACTGCTGAAGAGAAGGGGAAGAGTGTGGTGGTTCAAGGTATTCTTTTTATCTGTGGTGTTCCAGTTAGAGTGTTGTTTGATACTGGAGCGTCGCATTCTTTTGTTTGTAATGATTTGGTAGGCCGGTTAGGTTTGAAACCGGATATTGTTGATAGGCCATTGGTTGTGACTAATCCGGTTGGGGGTTCGTCATGTTTGTGTATGATATGCCGTGGTCTGGTTGTGTCGAGTCATGATTGCTCGTTTGATTGTGATTGCTTTGTTCTGAACTTTGCGGGGTTCGGAATTATTTTGGGTATGGACTGGCTCAGGAAGTATGCGGCAAGGATTGATTGTGAGAGGCTTGAGGTGACAGTCGGGAATGTGGAAGGGCGAAAGGTTGTGATACGATGTAAGCATGAGGAAGGCGTCTTCATGAGCTTCATGTATTCGCTGGTTGTTCCACGGGATGGACTGTCATCAGTGCCTATTGTGAATGGATTCGAGGATGTCTTTGATGAAGTCAAAGGGTTGCCGCCGCATAGGGAGATCAAGTTTCGTATCGATCTAGTTGAGGGAGCCAGACCTGTTGTGATGCCTCTTAGGCGGATGGCGCCTAGGGAGCAGCTAGAGTTGAGGGTGCAGGTTGAAGACCTTTTGCGGAAAGGATTCATTCAGAGAAGTGTGTCCGAATGGGGTGCACCAGTTGTGTTCGCAACCAAAGCAGATGGATCGTTGAGGTTGTGTGTGGATTATCGTGAGCTGAATAAGTTGACTAGGAAGAACAAGTATCCATTGCCGAGAATAGATGACTTGTTTGATCAGCTTCACGAGGCTAAGTGTTTTCTCAGATGGATTTGGCAACGGGATTTCACCAGTTGAGAGTGGCAAAGGATAGTGTGCCAAAGACTGCTTTCAGGACACCATCCGGTTTTTATGAGTGGCTGGTAATGCCGTTTGGATTGACTAACGCGCCAGCATATTTTGTGGATCTTATGAATAGAGTGTTCAGAGATCAGTTAAATAAGTTCGTGCTTGTGTTCGTGGATGATATTTTGGTTTACTCCAGAACTGAGGAAGAGCACAAGACACACTTGAGAATTGTTTTGGAAATCTTGCGGAAACATCAGCTGAAGGCTAAGTTTTCGAAGTGTCACTTCTGGAAGAGTGAAGTGAGGTTCTTAGGCCATGTTATCTCTGGAAATGGAATATTGGTTGATCCCGCTAAGGTGGCAGCAATCCAGGATTGGGTTAGACCTAAGAATGCATCAGATGTGAGAAGTTTTCTTGGATTAGCAGGATATTATCGTCGGTTTATCAAAGACTTTTCCAAGATAGCTGCACTGTTGACAGGATTGACAAAGAAGAACCAAGTGTTCAGATGGGATGATAAGTGTGAGCAAGCTTTCGTAATCCTGAAAGAGCGACTGACAAGTGCTCCTGTTTTGACTATTCCAAGTGGGAATGAAGAGATGGTGGTTTACACCGATGCATGTGGCACTGGACTTGGAGCAGTGCTAATGCAGAAGGATAAAGTTGTTGCGTATGCTAGTCGACAACTGAAGCCGCATGAAAGGAATTATCCGACTCATGATTTGGAGTTAGCGGCGATTGTGTTTGCTTTGAAGATATGGAGACACTATCTATTGGGAGTTAGATTTGAGTTATTTACAGATCATAAGTCGTTGAAGTATCTGTTCTCCCAAAAGGATTTGAATCTTCGACAGCAAAGATGGCTAGAGTTCTTAGCATCTTATGATTTTGGTATAGCCTATACTCCGGGAAAAGGTAACGCGGTGGCTGATGCGTTAAGTCGAAGACATGCAGGTTTGGGAGCCATGTTTTCGGAATGGAAGAACCTTGAGTATTTGGCTGGATTTGATTTCAGGCCCAGATGTGAGTTGGAACCTGAAATGTTGGCAAACTTATCGATAAGACCTACTCTTGTGGAGAGGATTGGTGAGAACCAAAAGAGAGATGATAGGCTTGTTAAGATTATCCGAGATTTGGAATCCGGAGTGGACCCAGAGAAGAATAAGGGATTTGAGGTCGATCGAGAGGGTTGGCTTCGGAAGCAAGGACGATTGGTTGTTCCCGACATTGATGGATTGAGAGATGAAGTTCTGAGGGAAGGTCATCACTCAAAGTTGACAATTCATCCAGGTGGAAATAAGATGTATCGGGATATGAAGAGAACTTACTACTGGGAAGGCATGAAGAAAGATGTTGGAAATTTTATTTCCAAGTGTATGAACTGTCAGTTAGTGAAAGCTGAGCAGAAGAAGCCCAGTGGATTACTTCAGCCATTAGAAGTTCCTACATGGAAGTGGGAGCAAGTGTCGATGGATTTTATCGATGGTCTACCTAGGACAAGAGCAGGAAATGAAGGAATTTGGGTCATAGTAGATCGTTTGACCAAGAGTGCAAGGTTCATTCCTGTTCGATCAACTAGGACTGCATCGAAGTTGGCTGAGTTGTATGTTAAGTGGATAGTTCGATTCCATGGTATTCCGAAGAGTATAGTGAGCGATCGAGACCCATTGTTCACTAGTAGGTTTTGGAAGAGCTTCCAGGAAGTTTTGGGAACTGAGTTGTGTTTGAGTACAGCTTATCACCCTCAAACAGATGGTCAGACTGAGAGAGTTAACCGAGTTTTGGAAGATCTTCTCAGAGCTTGTGTTTTGGACTTCGGAGGATCATGGGAAGATCATCTTCATTTGGTGGAGTTTGCATATAATAACAGTTATCAGTCAAGTATTGGTATGGCACCATATGAGGCATTATATGGAAGACCGTGTAACTCTCCGACATGTTGGTTGGAAACTGGAGAAAGGTTGATACTTGGGCCAGAGATGATTCGACAGACTTCGGATTGTATAGAGATCATTTGGCAACGAATGAAAGCAGCCCAAGATCGTCAGAAGAGTTATGCCGATAATCGTCGAAAGGATTTGGAATTCGACGTAGGTGATATGGTTTTTGTGAAGATTTCTCCTTTGAAGAGTGTTATTAGATTCGGGAAGAAAGGGAAATTGACTCCGAGATTTGTTGGACCATTCCCGATTATTGAGCGGATTGGAGAGCTCGCTTATAGATTGGAGTTACCAGAAAAGATGGCGGGGGTGCACAATGTTTTTCATGTATCTTATCTACGGAAGTATGTGCATGACCCAACTACGGTGGTTTCTGCTGATAGCTGTGAAGACTTGAAGGTTGATCCAGTGGGTACGAAACCTCATAAGCCGCTTCGTATTGTTGAAACCGATACGAAACAGCTTAGGAGGAAGACGATTACGTTGCTCAAGGTACAATGGAGTGATGATGTTAACGACTGTACGTGGGAGGAGGAAGAGAGGATGAAGGCAGCTCATCCCGGACTCTTCGAGGTATGGCCCTAAAGTGTTGTGACATCTCATGAATTTGTGGCTTGTTCTAAGCCTTAGAATTCTGCATGCTAGGGTAGAATTGGATGCATGGTTTGTTGATTGCTATGGATGGTAGGCATGCGGATTATCTTTGATTGCTGTTGTTTGCTTGGAATTTCGGGGGCGAAATTCCTAAGGGGGAGAGAATGTAACGACCCGTATTTTACGTGTTGATATATTGTAGAATTTACAGGTCGAAGGATTGGTTATACTGTCTCTAGCCTGAGTCTTGTTCGAGCCATGGGATGAGTTGTGAACGAATTAAGGGTTAGCTCGTATGACCAACCTAAGGAAGTGGCCGAGCTATAGGAGTTAACAGGTTAAGGGTTGGACCGACCTAAGGGGAGTGACCGACCTAAGAGCTAATGGTTTAGAGATATAGCCGAGTTAAGGGGTTGACCGACTTAGTGGTGATCGGCTTAGTGGAGATACCTAGTTAGCAAAGCCACCGGGATAACACGTTAAGGGGAGATACTGGCTTAAGGGGCTACGAGTTATATTGATAGGTCGAGGGATAAGGTCGTATGCGACCTAAGTTGGTTCTGTGCTAAGAGTTAGGTCGGCATCTGGTTTAGTTGATAAGTCGGCAAGGTGTGTTAGCTAGTTCGGTCGACAGTGTATGTTGAGGCGTTGGGTCGGTTAGGCCGTGTTATAACTAGGTCGTGTGGCCTCGTGTCTTTTGTTAAGTCGCAGAACGACTTAGTGTTAGGTCGTTAGGTCGTGTACCTGTTGAGTCTTGGAGTGGCTTATGTGTTAGGTCGGCAGAGTGTTGGGTCGGCAAGGTTAGGTCGGCGAGGTTAGGTCGGCGGCGACTTAGGGACGGCCGAGATAAGGGTTTTTCCAGCCTATAAATAGAGGGGTTCGGCTCACTTTTTGGCACCGGTTTTTGAAGCAACGAAGTGCTGCCATTTTGGGAACTCGACTACAACATTTCTTCATCTTCTTTTCTCCATTCCAATCTAATTCTAACATCCATCCAAGATCGAAGATCGAGATTGAAGACCCAAGAGACAAAGTTGAAGATCTTCGTCCAACGAAGCTAGATTTCATCGTTTTAAGCGAGATTTCGCCGGATCAAGCCTTGATCTTCGCTGTCCAGATCTGAAGTGTTTAGTTTTTGAGGTGTTTAGGTGATTTGGTGAGTGGTAGTTATCTCTCACGCGGACCCAAAGGAGTATATTGGATTGGTGGTTTGTTGGAGTGTTGTAGATAGTGATTTTGTGCATTTCCCTTAGATCCAAGTATAGATCCATTGTTTGTGAAGATGTTTACCTATGCAAGCTCATTTATTAAGTTATAGAAACAAAACCCATGTTTTATATTTGCTAGATCTATGCTAAAAACCCATGATTCATGTATGTTAGTTCTATGCTCATTTATTTACGAAATTGCCATTGTAGTTATGAATGCCTAATTAGATCTTGATTGAATACTTATTTGTTTGGTTTAATGTTTGCCTTGATTGATTGTTGTGAATGAGCTATCTAGTTGATAGATTTGGACAAGTATGGTCAAAGATGATTCAAAAGCTACAGAAGAGGCTCTTGAATGGTGAAAGCTGCTAAAGGCATATGTGGCGGATGTGGAAGCTCATATGTATGGATTGAATGATGTTGAGATGGAACTTTGCCATGATGCGATGAGGCAAACCATGTTGTTGAGTTGAGACTTTGCTATGGTGTAATAAAGCGAAGTATGATGTGATGTAGACTTGGCGTAATCCAGGCAGGGATCATTCCAAGCATGTTGATAACTCGAGGGATGGTTCGAGTTGGTTGATAATGGATCGCTCGAGAGGTAGCTTGAGCTATTATGAGGATAGTCGTCAAGGAGGATGACTAGGAGGCTTGGATTTCATCGTTGTTGAAGGTTCTAGCATGCTCAAAAGCAAGAGTACATGGGGTGCCCATAACGACTACAGGTAGGTAGTCGGGACAACCAAAAGACTACAGGTAGGTAGTCGAGTACTCTGGGCAAAGTAGATAAGTCCTAGGCACAAGGCAGTGTGCGGAGTTATGCCTGGAACCGGGGTTACCATTAGCCCTTGACGGATGGTCATCCAATTAACGGTGAAATCGAAGCAAGGATAACAGTGATAGCCAGAGTCATGGATGTTTGGACGTTTGGTTGTATCATCATTCGATCTCAAGAGCGGTATTTTCTAGGTGCTTATCTGATCTTGGTTTAGGCCTTGGGGGTTTGTATTTGGAAAACATCGCCCTTGACTCGAGTGATTATTGCTTTACCTTAATTGTCTGCTATGTTATACTTACTTCCCTTTGGTGTGTATCTGGGGGCTATCACTGTAGAAAGAGGTGGAGTGGGATGGTTTGGTTCCTATTCCTTTTATCCTTTATGCTCTTTTGGTATGTTTGATAGTTGATTTACTGCTCACTAAGACTTTGTCTGACTCAAGGTTTTATGTCTCCTCTTATTACCTTGGGCTGTTCATCCATGTTGGGATGGGCAGACTAGGTAGCAGGTGACAGGTGCTGTTCCTAGAGATCTACGCTGATGATGACGAAGACGAGCAGGAGGCTTTACATACTAGTTTTCTTACTATATGTACTGGGTGTTCCGCTGTTATATCTGATTGAGTGTTGTAGTGAGGCTTTGATGTATGGATGATTCATGTTTGTATAAATCTACTTACGATGCTTATATGATGATTTTTCTGTTATGGAGCTTCACTATATATATTTCTCTATTGTATTTTGTCCATGCGCTGTGAGTTGTACGATAGAGTTTGCTGTTTTATTTTTACCCTGACTATCGTCCATGGCTACCTGGCACGCCTTTCAGCGCACTATTCCATTGTTTTGGTGCAGGAGTCATGGGCGGTCGTCACAGATTTAATGACACTTGTCATTTTGCTTGATTTACAATTTACACATGTTGCTTAGATTTGTTAAATACTTAACACTTGTCTTGCTTAATTAAGTTATATTTTTAAATATTTATAAAGGGTATTTCTTTAATTCATTTTATACTTATGTAAATTTCTTATTTTAAAGAAAATGTAAATAAAACAAATTAATAAATTAAAACTTATACAAATGTTTTAAAGAATCTATTAATTTGGGTTTCAAAATAAAATTTCCAAATTCAAACAAATTCTTTGAAATCAAAATAAAAATCAATTTATTCAAATTGAAGATGAAGATTCTATTTTCCTTTTTATATTTATGAAAATTAATATGACTTAAAATAACTAATTCACAAACTTTATATGATTTATAAAGAAATTATAAATCACTTTTATATTATTAAATGAATTTAAATAATATGTTATCTTATATTTTAAACTTATATAAAAGAGTCTCAATTAATATTTAATCAAATAATATTTTTAAAAGAAATAAAATCAACCTTTATTTAAAAATAAAAATTAAGCTAAGTCAAATATTAAACAATATAACATTTATCATAAATATTTACAAATCATATAGTTATTAATTTAAATAGATTTTTAAAAGCTTAATATTAATTTAAAACATAATTTTCTAACTACTCAATATTTATTAGAATTTAAAAACAAAACTTTATTTATTAATTGCATTTCAAAACAAAGATAAACTATAATATATATACAAATATATATAACCATTATAATTTAAACATTTATTTTAGCATTTTAAAAGACAAATCACAAATTAAATATTTATTTTATTCTAATTATTAAACCAAAACATATTTTATTAATCAATATTGTTAATATCAATTTAATTTTATATAAAGATTATTAAATTGATATTGTCTAAAATTCCGGGATATCACATTCCTTCCCCCTTAAAAGAATTTCGTCCCCGAAATTTAAAACAAAGGTAATTTAATAACCTATTTTAGATTTTTAATTTTAAAACACAAGCATACATCAAACATATGCTAACAACTATAGCAATCAATTCATCAAATCAAACAAAATTAATTATCCAGACAAAATTCTGGATAGAGTTTCCTCGAGTTTCCCCAGTAAACACCGGGATACTCGCTCTATAAAACCCAAACAATCAACACTACTAAGCTACAGAAATCCTACTCATCTATATCTATAACTGAACAAAACATCGGACTATAAACAAGTCTGACTCAACATCCAAAATCTCCCAGAACAGCTAATTCCAAAACCAGAAATAGATATACACGTCTCCATTAGAGATACGTGAATCACAGCGAATTCCAGTTGTCCAAACTGGCAATTCAATCCAGATAATCAAACACTTATCCAAAACAGAACACAGAAGAAATCCAAAACATCTCAGAGCTTGCTTATCCATCCTTACCCAAAATTTATAGCTCCTAAAACTGGGAAACTTATCCAAAACCAGATATTCGACTGCTTGTCTCTTACCTGATCAGCTCAATCCTTGCTGATGTCTCAAGAAATAAACTAGACCAAACCTATCAGAATGATCCTCCACGATCAATCAAGATCAAGAACAAATTCCACTCACAATCATCAGAAGAAAACAAACTCCTCCTATCTGGAAAAGAAAAGCAGATGCACTCCCAAACTGCTTCCGCTGCACGACTCTGATTTGGAGTAGAAAAGAATGCTGATGAAGAACACAAGCACATCTAGACAGAAAAACCAAGAAGATCTCCGATAACCCAAAGAAAATTCAGAATTTCCTCAAATCCTGAGTTGCCTCAACAAACTCCATCTCAAGAAACTAACCTTCAACTAGTTGAACCACCAGTATCACTGAATCTCTAGATGAAGACAAACTCTGGCTTCTTTGAAAATATTCAGAACAATCTCCAACAATACAAGAGAATACTCAACTATCACAAGTCACTTTTGTGATCAACTCAATCTAATTCCAAAGAAAACTGTTCTCTCTTTACCAATTAGAACAGCTTATGCTGGTCTTGCCAACTCATCGAAGAATTGGATTCTACTCTACTGCTTCTGAACTCCATCTCCAGAAAATAGATAAGCTAGAAAACTCTGCCGACACACCGAACACTCTGAGCTGCATCGCTGACACCAATGCCAAAGAATTCTCAATCCTAAGCTCTTCGAGAAATTCGGACTTCAAACCACACAGAAACATCCTGCTGAACTCAGCCACAATACCGAAGCAGACTTATTTACTTAAACTTGTTCCAAAGAAATCATCTTCGGAAACATCCATAGTCACTGCATCTCATCACGCAGCTACTATTCCTTGAGATATTTATCAAAATATCATCACTCGCTTTTACTCAGCCAACGGATCAAAACTCTACTCATCCAACTTCAAAGATGTACTCCGAACCTTAACAGGTTACCTTCAGGGATCAATAAAGTTCTTACACCACTTCAAAACTCACTCGAGACGGTATTAGGTCTACAGTCTCGACAGATACACTTCCAACCAAACATTCAAACTCCAACAAATGGTAGTCGTGTTATACACACAACTACCCGATCTACCTTTTAACCCATATTGGAAAACCGAACAGGTGTATATATATATATATATATATATATATATTAAAAATTACAAATACGCTCTCTCAAGATAGACACCACTCCAGATCCTAGGTATTCACTCAACCTAATGCTTTGATACCAACTGTCACGACACGACTTTCTACTCCTGAAAATCGCATCATGAATTAAGAAAGAAAGGGATAGAAGAAGAAAAGAAAGAAGAGAAAGAAGAAACAACACTAGAATCTCAACAGCGGAACGAATAAATTATATTAATAACATAAGTATTTACATAATATACAATACCAATCAGAGATACACAACATACACATCACAT